>OW964560.2:10000000-12900941 GCA_943138885.2 Tholera decimalis
ATAAAATATCTCCATTTCTATGGTAAAAGTAGCAGTAGTCTGACCTTCAAGTTTCAATACAGCTTGATGAAAACTTGCTGACTGAGCGTGTAAAAAATAAAGCCACAGTTTGGATGTGGAATCTTCAAAAAAGTGTTTTAGTAACAGGGGACATTTTTCAATACTCAAAAAGTAGTTTTTTAATGGCTGATATATTTTTGAAACCCTTTCCAAGGCAGGCATAAGCGGCTTTGCTATAGTCGTTCATTTGTTGATATTCCGTTTCAGTTTCGGCTCAAAACTCCTTTTTTTTTAGACAATACTATTATACTTTATAGCTTCAACTCGAATCGTGTAAATATAAAAAATATATACATATATCTTCACAATGATTCTTTCGTACGCGCGATCAAAACATGATTTAATTAATTTCGATACACAATCATTAGACCGAAAGCTGCGGTTTTCTTGTATCGTGTGATAATCCCAGATGCCTTCTGCCGCGGCCATATCCAAATCCTTTAAAGTTGGCGCGTCCAATTTCTTGAAAAAGTTTGACATTTAAGCGGCGCGCGGCGGCACGATCGGCATTTTTATGTTTTTCAGACTTTAAATGCTGTTCAATATCACTGGCACAACTGTAGGTTTTTTTTTATTGGAAATAGGTTCGAAATTGAAAATTGAAATAAGATTGTGTAATTCCATCGCAAACTCCCCGAAATATAACCGATAGAAAACCGATAGACTTGTAACTTGTTGTCGATGTTCAAGGCTGGAGCTTTGACTCGACCAGTGCATCGTTGCCAATGAGTCTCTTGGCCCGCTTCTCGGTAGTCTCAAGCGCGTCCAGTTGGTATTTCGCAGACCCATCCCAAAGATGAGAGCAGTATTCCATACACGACCGAACCTGGGCTTGATACAAATTGAGCAGCTGTTCCCATGTGAAGTACCGTCTCACCATGGCTAGGATTCCTAACTTTTTGGATGCTAACTGAACCTTAGCTTCGATAAACGGGCCAAAATTGATTGTGGAAGTTAAAGTCACCCCAAGAAACTCAATATGATCGGTTATCGGCACGGTTACACCATGGAAGTAGGAGCTAGTTCAAATGGGCTCCTTTTTGCGGAGAAGAGTCACGCCTGGGTCTTAGCTGCATTAAACTTGACCAAGTTGGCATCGCCCCATTCGGAGATAGCCTTCAAGGACAAGTGTCCAACCATGTCCTCACGGAGAAACTGGATCTGTGACCCACCAGCTTGCGCGCTGGACACATCTCTCAGAAACTGTGCTGACGTCTGCATACCCAAAGGTACCGGGCATTAGCAGATCATTAATGTGCAGCAATAATAAAGTTGCTGAGAGAACAGACCCCTGAGGGACCACGGCATTAATTGCCAATTGACCAGACGAGCAGCCATCAATGACCACTCGAATGGACCGATCTCTCAGGAAGTCTTCAATCCAAACGCATGGTTGAGTGGGTAAATCGAAGGAAGGAAGCTTAGCAATAAGGCTATCGTGCCAGACCCTGTCAAAGGCCTTGGAGATGTCCTTGAAGACCTCACTCCAGATATGAATATTAATGTCAAATATAAAGTACGTAAAAAATAAATAAATACAAATCCCACCAATATCGAAAAGTGGGCGAACGAAAAATCTGTCAAATAAATAGTCAACAAAGCACGAGCGACGACGTCTTGTCCATTCTCAGCTATCTTCGCATCGACCGATGAGTCCGATGACGCGGTCTCAGAAAACGGGACAATTTTGCGTCCCAGAGATCATTGCGGGGACACCGGGACTCGTAATTATAAAAAGGGACAGTCCCGTTCAAAACGGGACGTCTGGTCACGTTAGTTATGTATCTACTGGGTTATAGAGGCCAGATAGGCAGTCGCTCCATGTAAAGCATAAGTACTCGCTGCATCCGGCTCCCATAGTTGAGAAAAAGCTAAGCAAATGTCTATGCTGGTAGTAGGTGCCCGGGCGACGACAGAACTTCCACCCCGTTGCGTAAAAAAACTTAATGGTGACAATAAATGCCTTTAAAAGAAAGAAAAAACATATTTATTAATCACATGCCACAAAACACAAAACAAGTAAAAAAACACAAAAATAAGATAATACCGTGTGCGTCACAGATGCGTCAAATGGCTCGGTTCAGCAGTGCCAGCCAACTAGTGCCTGACGCAGGTTTTCAACCGGACCTAGTGTTGAAGTGACAACGGAAGAGAATCAGTTTTGCAGCATCACTATATTAAAACAAAAATACATACATATTGTAAAAAAAAATATTATTATTTCCTTTATTTTAATTACTTCTCAAAAATTATTATTATTATCTGGTGATTTTCTTTTCTCAGCTCTTTAGGCTGGTTTCAGCTACATTTATGGACCAAGGTCAAGGTCAAGGTGTAGTGTGTATTTAAGATGGGAGAATGTTTTCTTCTTCTAATTGCATGAATTTTCTAACTATTCTACATGTGTTTAATATGACAGCTTTCTGATATACGGATTCCTCTAAATCTATTAATTTTAGGCTACCGAGAAGATGGTTGGGGATTATTCCTGTCGTGGACAGAACTAAATGAATGACATAGACTTTTTCTTGTCTCCATATTCTTGTGATTTCGTCTTTAAGTTCGGAGTATCTGCAATTTTTTTCAGATATTGTTTTTTGTAGGTTGTTGGTATAGGAACAGCAATGTCTATTAGGTAAGTAATTTATGTTATTTTATCCTGTAGTCTTATATCTGGTCTGTTATAGTGAATTGATTTATCTGTAAGTATGGCGCGGTCATAATATAATTTGTGTGTCATTTCCTAGAATAGTTTCAGGTTTGTACTTGTAGAAAGGGGTGGCAGAGTTTTGAATAAGGCTGTGTTTGATTGCTAGTTTTTGGTGAATGATTTTTGCGACTTGGTTGTGTCTGTGAGTGTATTCTGTTTGTGTAAGGGTTGCGCATGCTCCGGTTATTATATGTTGGATGGTTTCCGGTTGAGTATGACACTTGCGACATTTGTCGTTAATGACGGTAGGGTCTTTAATCATATATTTTCTGTAGTTTCTTGTGTTGATAATTTAATCCTGTATAGCAATCATGAACCCTTCCGTTTCCGGGAAAAGATATCCTATTTTAAGCCACTTATTAGAAGCTGCTAAGTTAACATCCGCTTGTTCGAGATCATGGGGATGCCTACCATGGAGTACTTTCTTTTTCCAGTTTGTAATTTTTTGTTGTTGGGGTTCAGTGTTGGATGTGTCTTGCAAATGTGGTTCACTTAAGTTAAGAGGTGTATAATTAATATCGTTAAATGTTATTGCCTTATGTATATCACTTGTGCGTGCTTTTGAATAGAAAAATGTTTTTAGCCCGCTAATTTGTTTTTCACACAAGTGATGGATGTCGATTAGGCCTCTCCCCCCATTTTGTATTTGTTTTTCGACCATTTTATTATACCAAACGAGTAGGTCAATATTGGTATTGCAAAAGTGTTCAAGGCTTTTATATGGTGATTTCCCGATAACTGCGTTTTATAAATTGCGTTTATTCATCTCCGGTATTCAGTATTAAGTGTTTGTTTGAGTGATGTGTGGTCGAGTCCTTTGATTTGTTTGAATCCTAAATATTTATCTGTTGGTTCCATAGCTGCTATTGAGTCGGTGTCATTTAATAAATAATTTCCTGGTTTTACTTTGCCCTTAATAATGTGTAATGTCCTACATTTATCTAACCCAAATTTCATATTAATATCTTGACTAAAGGCTGTTGTTGCTTCTTAATATGCCAAAACTGAAAAAGAAATGATAACTCTAATGAATTATCATTTCTTTTTCAGTTTTGTGAGATAGCAGTTTCTTCTGTATTATGTTTAAAATTATACCCAGCCCGGCAACTATTGAGTAACTGAGACAAGGGGTTTAGGGCGAGGCAAAACCACAGGGGGCTCAGTGAATCACCCTGATAGATACCATTTTTTATATTTATTTGTCTAGTGCTAAGAGTGGAAAAGCGAGTATTCAGTTGAAGTGTAGTTTTTCATTGTGTCATTATAGTGCGCAAAAATTCTATTATTTTAGGATTTTAGGGATTATTTTGTATATTTGTAAAATGGGTATTAACCAAGAGAGTGGATTGCTATCGAACGTTTTCTGATAGTCTATGTAAGTACAATGTAGTAGTCTATGTAAGTATAATGTAGGTTTATATTTTTTGTAGTGGCATGCTTATGGATTGTCGAATCTATAACTAATTGTTCTTTACATCCCATGTGGCCCTACCTGCATCCCTTTTGTTCATCTGCTAATATTTTATGATGTTCAATGTGTACTTTAATTTTATTAGTAATAAGTGATGTCAGTATTTCATAAATTGTAGGTAGACACGTGATGGGTCTGTATTGGGAAAGCTCTGCTGAGTTTTTAAATTTGGGTAGCATGTATGTGATTCCTGTTGCAATGAAGTCTGGTATGTTTTGTTTCCCTAACACTATATCTGTAAAATTGTGTGCTATTGTTAACTTCTTATACCAAAAATTTTGAATTTTATCTATATAGATAAAATTCAAAATTTTTGGTATAAACCGGTGACTTCCAATAATGTAACCTAGCTGTTATAGTTGCTATATCAGTATCTGTAAAGTCATTAAACAACATTTCGTCTACAGCTCTCCATTTTGTATCTTCTTCTAAAATCCAAGTCGCTTTATCATCGTGGTGTACCTGTTTTTCGCAAATGCTAGACCAGAATGATTCTAATATTTCTTTTGCAGGTGTCTCAGTGTTGTTCTCTATTATTGGGTTGGTGTTAGGTTTTTGTAAATTCCTATAAAATTTTTTAAAATTCATAATAAAGATTGTGTTATCATTTTTACGTTGTTGTGCCTTCATATATCTCGTAAGCCTGTGGACTTTCAAGTGCTAGTTTCTGCTTTAATGTGTCTAAATACCATTCAGGTCTCCTATTATTTATTTCGTGTTTAGTGTGAATATAATTATGATTAAATATAGCTTCAGCTCTCCTTGTTAATTTTTGTGACCTACATCCTACATTCATTAATATAATGTGTGAGTCTGCCGCAGTCTGTTCTTAATTTTTCAATGTATTTTTCTACCTCTCAACCACATTACGTCACCGGCGGCCAGCTTAAGTTGACCTCTAAAATTTTTTTCCCCTATCGATTTTAGAGGTCAACTTAAGCTGGTTGCTTGCGGCCGCCGGCGGCCTTCCGTGCGTTGAGCGGCGGAGTGGTTCCGGGAGGCCATGTCGGAGATCTGCGACGTGGCCATGCCCCGGGTCCGGCAAGGACGCGCCCGGCGTCAGCTGTACTGGTGGTCGAGCGAGCTAGCAGCGCTGCGCGAAGCGTGCGTTGCGGCGCGACGCCGGTACACCAGGTTCCGCAGGCGCCGCACCCGACCTTCAGATGCGGCGACTGTAGAGGCGGAGCTGTACGAGGGCTACAGGGCAGCGAAGGCCGTCCTCCGACACGAGATCTAGCGGGCCAAGGAACTGGCCCGGGAGGAGATGCTGGCGACTCTGGACGGGGACCCATGGGGCCGCCCCTACAAGTGGGTGCGAGAGAAGCTCCGCCCCTGGGCTCCCCCGTTGACGCAGAGTCTCCAGCCTCAGTTCTTGGAGGACGTGGTGAGCGCCCTGTTCCCATCGCGAGGGGAGCACGCTCCCCCGCCCATGGCTCCGTCTCCGACGGAACCTGAAGCTGGCGCAAACGCGGACCACAGCGACGACGACGTGTACGACGCTCCAGAGGTGACCGAGGTAGACTTGAGAGTGGCGGTGAAACGGCTCAAGGCCAAAAATACCGCCCCAGGACCCGACGGCTTGCCAGGGAAATCCTGGGTCCTGGCCTCGGAGACTCTCGGGCCTCGACTGGGGGGGCTCTTTAGCGCATGCCTGGAGAGGGGCCAGTTTCTGCTTCGCTGGAAGACGGGAAAGCTGGTCCTGATCCAGAAAGCCGGGCGCCCTGCGGACTCTCCGTCCGCATTCCGGCCCATCGTGCTGCTCGACGAGGCGGGCAAGCTCTTCGAAAGAGTAATTGCAGACCGCCTCTTCGGGCACCTGAATCGGGTGGGCCCGGATCTTGCAGTTTGGCTTCCGCAGGGGGCGCTCGACGGTGGATGCCATCATGCGCGTGAGAGCCCTCACGACGGGGGTCGCGGTATCCCGGGGCAGGGTCGTCTTGGCGGTGTCTTTGGACATCACCAACGCCTTTAACACCCTGCCCTGGAGTTGCATCAGGGAGGCACTCCGGTATCACCGGGTGCCGACCTACCTCCGTCGCATAGTCGAGGACTACCTGACGGACAGAGCCGTCATCTACCCCAGTCACCGGGGAGAGTGGAACCGGCGAGAGATGTCGTGCGGTGTCCCACAGGGATCGGTCTTGGGGCCGCCCCTGTGGAACATCGGATACGACTGGGTGCTGCGCGGCGACCTCCCTGACGGCGCCAGCGTAGTATGTTACGCTGACGACACGCTCGTCCTGGCGCAGGGAGAGTCGCACCAGGCGGCGGCCGACCTGGCGACGCAAGCGGTTGCGACAGTCGTTCATAGGATCCGGCAGTTGGGACTCGACGTGGCGCTGCACAAGACCGAGGCCATGTGCTTTCATGGCGGTCGGAACGCGCCACGGTCCGAGTCCCACATAACGGTGGAGGGGGTTCGCATCGGCGTCGGGAGGACGATGAAGTACCTGGGACTCGTCCTCGACAGCCGGTGGAGCTTCAGGGAGCACTTCCTGAGTTTGGCCCCAAAGCTGAACCGGGCAGCAGCCGCCTTCAGGCGACTCCTGCCTAATCTCAGCGGGCCAAACGCCTCCTGCCGAAGGCTGTACGCCGGCGACGTGCGGTCCATGGCCCTCTACGGGTCCCCAGTGTGGGCCCTGTGCATCCGGACGCGACCACTAAAGTTGGTCGCATGCCAGAGGGTCATGGCTATCCGAATGATCCGGGGATACCGCACGATCGCCGGCGAATCGGCCAACCTCCTTGCCGGATTGCTGCCCTGGGATCTGGAGGCGACTGCCCTCCAGCGCGTCTATGAATGGCGCGTGGAGGCGCAGCGCCGGGGCGTATCCCCGCTGCCTCGAGAAGTCGAGGCGCGGCGGGAAGAGCTCCGGCACGATCTCAGGGCAGTATGGAGGGAACGACTGTCGCAACCGACGGCCGGGCACGCCGCAATTGCGGCGGTAAGAGCCCTGTTTGAGGAGTGGCTAGATCGGCGTCACGGCGTCCTGACCTACCGCATGACGCAGGTCCTCACCGGACACGGAAGTTTCGGGAGGTACCTGTGTCTGATGGGTAAGGAAGAGACGCCTGGGTGTCACCACTGTGAGGGTCGCCCTGAGGACACAGTCGAGCACACGGTGCAGGACTGCCCAGCTTGGGCAGAGCACCGACGTGTCCTCACGGCGACAATAGGCGGAGACCTCTCGCGCCCGGCCTTGGTCGAGGCCATGCTGCGGGGCGAGAGGGAGTGGGAAGCGGTCGCCTCCTTCTGCGAAGCAGTCATGCTTCCGAAGGAGGAGGCGGGCCGCGTGAGGGAGAGGATGGAGTCCTCCCTCCAGCCCAGCCGCAGTGGTAGACGCCCACGGCGTTGGACGTCGGCCGACGATCTCCGGCCACCGTAGGCGCGGGCATGCGGATAGCGAGTAAAGGGCAACTCGCTGTCGGACCATGGACCATGCCCGGGTCGACGGCGCGTCGTGTTCCACGCGCGCCTCAAAGAGCGTCAGCAATATGACGAGGCCCCCCCGTAGAGGGCCGAAGCCTGCCGGGGTCTTAGGACTCATCCCGTTACCGTGGCCCCGGTACGTAAAGGGCTATTGAAGGAACACCGTGGATTTTAGTCAGTAAAAGTCTGACAGTCCCTCCCACCCTGCCCGGAGTGGGAGGACTTATTTGATAATTTTACCACGTTAAAAAAAAAAAGCCTATACTGCCATGGTGGTTTGGTGTTGTCCCTAGCTCTTGTATTTCTAACGTGATAGTGACTTTGAAGTTAAGTTCTTCAGCAATAACAACTGCTGTATAATAAATGAGGGTGTGTAGATCTATCAATTGTGTGTCATCAGCAGTGATCGGAGTAGGTAGATTGAAATGGGGTCATTGATCCGAAACGTATATATTAATATGGACATTCCTCCGGAATTGGTGGATTATTAAAAAAAACCGGAACTTATGTAGGAATTTAATTCTGCCAGAGTGGAAGGAGACATTTGATGATTTGCCATCCTCAAAAAAAAGGTAGGAATTGTAATAAAATGAGCAATATTATTCTTTATTCTACCCTTAATGCAAATTACCATGACCACTATGAAAATATTTAAATTTAAGTGCAACAATTTATGTCTATCTATAAAAGTTCTAGCCATAAAAGGCTAAAAATAAAAAAATAAAAATTAAAGCTTCGATCGGAATTAGATTGTTTTTATTATTCAACAGATAAATAATGAATTAATTTAATTTTTATACCTTCCTTTAAATTTTGAATTGAGTAGGAATAATATCACTACCAACATTAACAATGTTTAATTGAATCCGGAAATACCGGAATTACTTTCCGGGAAAATGGCTTATCCATGTTATTCTTTCTGTGTGCATTTATGATACAAGTACCAAAAATCAATCTACCTACTCCGATCACTGGTCATCAGGCAGAACTACTTCAATATATGTTCATTAAATAAATTAACTAATCGGAAAAGATTAGGGCTATATTTAAGTTGCATGGGGGTTCTTTTTAATATGTAGATGCTCGCTAAGACAGGATTTTGAGAAATTTCCACGGGATCGGGATTTACACGGGAAAAACTACCCACGCAAACGAAGTCGCGAGCAACTGCTAGTATGCTATAGAGGTAAAGTTTGTATGAAGTAATGTTCGGACTACTGAACTGGTTTTGAAAATTCTTTCACAATAAGAAAGCTAGATTATTTCCGAGGCATATAGGTTACATTTTTCGCAGAAAAAAGCTTTTTATGTGAACAAAGCTAATCCGGGATAAAAATGGAATAATAATTCTTCTTAATCGACTATGTTCCCTAGAAATTCCTTTTCTATATCTAAAGGTAAACACACAATCAGGTATCACACCGGAAACACCAAGAAAAACATGTTGATGCGTATAAATTTACAAATAAGTACCTACGGTCTTTTTTAAATGTTGACGCATAACTTTAATATGTACCTAAGTAGGTATTATATATATTTGGTAGGTACTTAACAAGAGTTAAAAGCAAGCTAAAAGGTTAAGATTAAGAAAGGAGATTATGCACCTACCTTCTGTTTATATTTACTGATGGACTCTGTTGTTACATTTCGGGGAGTGTGCGATGGAATTACACAATCAAATACCGTCAAGCCCGTTTCATCATCGGACTACAAGACAAACGGCGATGCGCCATCGTTACATGGTGGACATCCCACCCATACGCACTAAACGTTTTGGGAATACTTTCATTGTGCGTACAGCTAAGGAGTGGAATTCCCTGCCGGAGTCTGTGTTTCCCGATAGCTATAACCTAGGGGTCTTTAAGTCAAGAGTGAATAGGTTACTTTTAGGTAAGCGTGCTCAATCTTCGACCACATCATCACTTACCATATTATCAATAAAAGTTAATACGACACCAAAACACAAACAACGTTTTAAATGATATATACCTTATTTTTTCTGGGTGGGAAAATCATCGAATCACTTCTCCCGCTCTGGGTTAAGTGGAAGGGAGTGTCAGACTTCTACTGACTAAAAACCCACCCTGTCCCTTCAGCTGCCCGTAAGTTCCAGGGCCGCGGTATCTTGTTACTACATTTCCGCAACCCCGGGAGATTCAATATTACCTACGCGCTATCGGTCTGTCTGTCTTTCTGTTTATCCAGGCTTATCTCAGGAACGTCAGAACTTAATTTTGATCCCGAAATTCCTCCTTCTAAGGGTACGTGATTTACGCGTGAAAAACCGCGTAAGATTCAATATTACTTACGCGGTTTTTAAAATAGACAAAACTTTGAAAACTAATTTTTTGTTGACTTCACATTCATAACTACATATCTATACTACCTAATATTATAAAACGGAAAAATTTTTTTTTAGAAACTGTTCTTCGAAAGTACTGAGTGGATTTGGATGGAATTCGATATGGGAGTAGCTTGAAGCTTGAGGAAGTTTTCCCGAATGAAAAAAGGAAGGTTAAGTTTTTATCGTGATAAAGCCCAGCGCGACTTATAGTCATGTAAAATAAGGAAACACAGACAGAAAAACACACAGAAAAGTTACACTTATTTCTCCAGTATCGTGAGTGCATTTTTACAAACACCCAGACCGCTACTTTTAGGCCATAAAAAATTTTTGTTCCAATGTGGGAATCGAACCGGCAACCCGCAGCGAAGCAGCCAATCGCTCAACCGCTGCGCTAACCGTCTCAGTTTAAATTCATATATGTAAATTAAATACTTGCTTGATAAGAACAGCCTTAGATTGCGCGATTACAGTAGTTCAATAACTTCCGCGGGATTTAATATACCTATTCAACATTCGGATCACGTAATAATATCGACTCGGACGTGTCGATATTCATTAAATATTTTGTATCTGACGCGCTTACTACGAATTGTAAGATGAATCACTTAATTAATAACCTTGTTTAATGTGGCGTAATTATGACTTAATATTATGTATTTTTGGACTTAAGAATGAGTTATTCGATTTTTTAACGATTAAAAGAACTACCAATGTGGGTAGAATTCACATTACTAGCAGTCTTGTTAACTTTTCCAACTAAGCTAAATATGCTTGAGTCTGGAATGGGTTCACGGTAATATTTTAATGGGTGGGGTTCGAACCCGTGACCTCTCGATCACAAGTCCGACACCTTAGACATTAGGATATTGTCGCTTCAAAAAAAATCGGTTCAAAAACATTGATTTCCAATACTTACAAAATGCAAATGCGGGGTAGTTTTTTATAGATCAAATTTTTCCAAGAGCCATAAAATGCACAGGGCCGAAGCCTGCCGGGGTCGTGGGACATGTCCCATTACCGTGAACCCGGTACGTAATGGGCTATTGAAGGAATACCGTGGATTTTAGTCAGTACAAGTCTGACAGTCCCTCCGGCCCTGCCCGGGGTGGGAGGACTCATCTGATGATTTTACCACGTTAAAAAAAAAAGAGTCATAAAATGCGGTTTAAAATAATTTTAAGACAATTGGGTAGTGAGATGTACATTGCGCTTTATGGTCGAATTGTGATTGTGTGGTATTATGAATTACAATATCTTCGACCACATCATCGCTTACCATCAGGTGAGATGGTGGTCAAACGGGAGCCTGTGAATACTATCTTCCGCGCATCGCTTCGCTCGCGTAAAAAGATTTTTTTACGCGAGCGAATTTATACTGGCTGCTGCCCACAACTTCGTTCGCGTGGAAGAATTTACGCGTAAATTCCGATCCCGTGGAAATTTCGGGATAAAAAATATGTCAACTATTCCAGCATGTCAACTATCTACTTACCAAGATTACCGTGTATAAACAGGCAAACAAACATACTTTTTTTTGTCGTGTATCGTTTCTTAACCCACCTCAGTTATTATTTTTGTATAAAATTTTAATGTACAGACACACTATTTTTACTGTTTTATTATATGTATATATGGATGAAAGTTTTTTATACCACATTGAATACATCGATTCTCGTCCGATGCATGCCTATGTCACTCAGCAATAACCTAGCATTCTACCGGTGAAAGAATTTTTATAATCGGATGGCTAGTTTCAACGGTAATTGCCTACATACAAACTCCTCCTCCTCTTTATGATTTTACTAACTTCTACCCGTGGCTTCGCTCACTTGAAAAGTTTATTGTTGCCTATGTCACTCAAATACAAAGTAGCATTCGAATGGTGAAGAATTTTTGAAATCGGTCGAGGAGCTTTTGAGTTTATACGCTACAAACACTCAAAAATACAAATCTTACCTCTTTATAATCTATACGTGTAATCTATACCTAATCCTTACTAATTATTATAAATGCGAAAGTAACTCTGTCTGTGTGTTACGCAATCACGCCTAAACTACTGAACCGATTTTAATGAAATTCCGTACGAACATAGTCTATAGCCTGAGAAAGGACATAGGCTGCTTTTTAATGCGAAAAAGAGCTGTAAGGGGTTAAAATAGGGGATGAAAGTTTGTATGGAAATTACGTAATTTTTAAAGCTAGAAGCTAGAAACTTATTTTTTGGACTTTTGATTAGATATTGATAAAAACGACATTCAAATTAAATATGAGTTTTATTTTCAAAATAATTAGCGTAAAAAATTAACAATGCTAACGCGGACGAAGACGCGGGCACAGCTAAAGCGAAAAGCGAAAGATTGACTGGATGTTTGTTACTGAATCACGCCAAAACTCCTGAACAAATCTGAATGACATTTGGTAAGTAGATAGTTGACCTTCCCTTTGAAAACCTTCCCAAGCGAACGTAGTCGCGGGCAGAAACTAGTACTCGTATAAGTATAGAGTAATAAACGATGTTTTTCTCACTACTCCGCTGTCCTTCATTCGGTGACGAACTTTTGTTTATTAAACTAGCTTTTACCTGCGGCTTCGCCGCATTAATTTACACTTTGTCAATAATTCTTGTTGCCAATCGGTACACCTTTTTGGGTGGTTAAAAATGCATATATGTTACCTATATTATATGAGCGCTAGCTTACCTATATATTTATGTCTCTGCGATACCTAGTTACGTATCATGTGTCTACTATTAACCTGCAAGTATAGACTAATACCTAGATATGATATACAAAAGTAGAATAAAGTGTAAGTACCTACCTACTTAAAAAAATAGAAATGATTCGAGTATATTAACTTGATTGGTTAAAATGTAAACGACACGGTTGGCGTAACGGTTGACTGGTGCGTGATGTGGATTCGACCTCATCCCTAAACATAGATTTGTATAGTCTACATGTGGTTGAGTAGTTTAAAAAAAAATGTTTCGAGTGGTTCTTGAATATGCGAATGAATTGGTTTACATCCTTAATGGATGACTTCCGGGATAAAAACTATCCTATGTCTTTTCCAGGACTCTCCATACCAAATTTCATCTAAATCGGTTCAGCGGTCTAAGTGTATTAAGTGTGTTAATGATTCCCTATACGAAATTCCAACACTCTTTTAACATCCTTTAGGGATGATTTTCGGGATAAAATCTATCCTGTATTTCCCAGGGTCCTATACTATTCCCATGCCAAATTTCATCTAAACCAGTTCAGTGGTTTAGGCGTGAAAATGTAACAGACTGACAGACAGAGTTACTTTCGCATTTATAATAATTAAGCATGGATATATAGCTTCTGCCCGCGACTTCGTTTGTGTGGGAGGGTTTGCCGCGTAAACCCCGATCCTGTGGGAGTTCCGGGATAAAAACAACCTATTTCCTTCCCAGGGTCCTAAACTATTCCCAGCCAAATTTCATATAAATCGGTTCAGCGGTTTAGTCGTGAAAAGGTAACAGACAGACAGACAGAGTTACTTTCGTATTTATAATATTAGTATGGATGGATTATAGACATGCTTTATTTTGATTCAAGATCCCAGGCAGTTGAATCGTTTCTCCACTAATTTTAGGTTCATTACCACACATTTTTTTTCCCACAAGCAGTTTTTTTTTTAAAGAAAGAATCCTAAAAGAAAAAAAATCTGTTTAGTTTAAGGAGGTTTGTTGCAGAATATTTTATTAATAACGAATTTGTTTTGCATGTTAGCTAGAAGTCCATGCATGCGAGCATAAAGGCAGGAAGTAAAAAAAACAATAAGGTTTAATTATTCATACACGTTGGGACTTGTGCGATTGCTCAATGGTTTTTTGTCGAATCATCGGAGATCAGCCACTAACATCATGATAGGCGTGATAAACAACCGCCATTTCTCGCGCTGAAAAAAATTATTTTCTTTAAAAGATCATCAACGCAAAGCCTAACCCACTGACGATAAAGACGGGAGGATGTTGAGATGAGGAAAACGATTTTTCGTAATAAATACAGCACCAAGATAGTAAAGCCTGCTGCAGTTGCGGAAATATTCCAACGAGATACAGCGGCCCTGGCACCTTTGGGCAACCGAAGTAAAAAAGTGGGTTTTTAGTCTGTAGAAATCTGACACTCCGTCCTACCGTTCACTCCACACCCAGAGCGAGAGGAGTCTTGTGATGATTTTACCCCAGAAAACAATATAGTAAAAAGGTAAGGCTAAAAACAACATTCGTATGGAACTGCGCAATTTTTATGCCAAGGGTATAGGAGACTTCGGATGAAAAAGAAAAACAAAACTAACATGTTTTCAATTTCTTTTAATTTAAAAGCCAAAGCTCCAAAATCACTAAGTCGAGTAATAAAAAATTATAATAATATGCATTTTATACAAAACAAGGTTGGTTTTCGCCAATTAATCATTTGACCCGCGGAGGACCAATTTTTTGCTCGATAAGCTTGAATGGACCGAATGACGTACGAGTAGGTAGAAGTTCCACTCTAATAAGAGAGCTTTGGGAGCACCCTGAGATACGGATATTTGTAAAGCTCAGTGGCTTGGCGCCCCAGTTACGATTTGAGGGGCGCGCGGCGCGAAGGTACACAGCTACCGCAGCACCGCGTAACGCACGCGACTCTACTCGTACTAAACTTAATCGCAACATACTGTTCGCAATTTAAAATATTGATACCACAACTTATTTTTGACTCGATTTATTTTTTATATCTTACGCCGCACGCCAGTTATTTTTTTCAAAGTGAAAAAAAAGCAAAATTACATTTGAATTCTGAATGACGCAAATATTCTTAATTTGTGACTTTTAGTTGTTGTCGTATTTTTTATACGAATCTTAACTACATGTTTATGAAGAAGTTAAAATTAAAATGTTTCACAAAAAGTTGGAACACTACTTAATAATTTGTTTGATAAAACAAATAACAATGATACTGTTTGTAAGTGGAAAACCGACGGACAGTAACAAAACTAAATTATTTACGGACGAACAATTGATAGATTTAGCGGATAGTGTGTGTTTGGAGTTGGAGTTTCACATAAATGTGGTAAGATTTATTTAATTTAATATTTTAATACGTAGATGTTATCAAATAACAAATTATACACGAGATTGTCTATAGTCACAAACTTAATTATTTTATTAACTTTGAGATTTCCAATACGGTTCTCCCAGACACGAAAACCTGAAAACTTTCAATTTCAGATATCTCATAATGATATTTATGCTTCATTCAATAAATTTCATAATATATCTACAAAAATAAAGACGAGTAAGTACTTGAACTACATCTCTGATTGTACGAATTTTGTAAATTGCACTGTTCCAGAAATAAACGGGCAATTTTTTTGAAATAAATTAAGTGTCCCGTTTCCTTAATCATTTATTACTGTATATCGACTAACGTCTTTATAAATATCCAATTTAACACTATTGTTTTTTGTAATTGTGAATTAAGTAAGTCATATTTTTCGTCCTCAAAGACAGTATTTTCGAAGAAAAATATCAAGTGACACAAAAGTGCATAAATAACATTTTTATTGATAGTTAGGATTGATAGTGCTTAACCCTAGGTTAAATAGGTGATTGTTATCAGCGATCGCTCCAGACTCGGATAGTGAATAACAGCTATAGCTCGCTGATAGCACGCAATCAATATATATAGGCCGAAATATTGACTGCAGTAAGTGCCCTCTATTTTAATAACAGAGATAATATACAGGGTAGGCTATCATATAAAGTAAAAGTATGTAGATAGTGACAAACATTAACAATCTGTTTTTTAATAAAAAGAAATACTTTGTGTCTGTTGCTGGTTCCAAATAAAAAATATTTTATTTCACATAGGCGTTCATAGGCACTTTTAAAACGTCAGAAGCTGGTGCAGTGTTGAATATTGATAATAGTGCTAGCGGTTGATAGATTTAAACTAAATGCACGATATACAATTCAAACTAAATTCCTGTACTTGATTTAAAAAAAATTGTATAAACTTGCTGTAAAGCAAGTAATTAAATACTAAATAATTTTTACTGTTCTGTTCTTAATTGTCAAGTTTTGGTGAAAATACTGCGGATTTAGGCGCCTTTACCTTAGGAGCGAAATGGCTTGCTGTAATTTTATCAGTCTTGCTAAGAAAGAGCACTTACCTATGTTTGATTAAAAAAAATCAAATTTAGGTTGAACTTCAGGTGGAGCAGTTTTTAAGTTTATCTCTGTATGCTTCAATTATTTCAGAAACATTTTTCTCAGTAAATGAATTATTTGTTATTTCTTTACGAGGAAAAATAACGTTCTTAATCCACACGAATTCCTTGCGCATGAGTTTGAAAAAAGTGATTTTCGTTTGTTCCACCCTGTATCCTTTATCGGACAACACCTTTTATCGGACAGCACTCGATTTGACACTGAGACAACTGAACTTGAATACTCTTTTTAATTATTGTTATCAAATCAATTGATTATAGTATGACGCAAAATGTTGGTACAATACAATACCTACACGATAAAATTGTCCAATTCATAAACTGAGTGCATGTGTATTCTCTGGTTAGTGTTGCCCAAATTCAGTCTTGTTCTTGCATTTTTGCAAGACCAAGACTGCCTAATTTTAGCAAGACCAAGACTTACCCTCTTACGTCTTGCAGTTAGGGCAAACTGTCGTTTTGGTTGTGTTATTATTATTAAAACGAACAAATTGCGAACAAAACTTACATTGCAAAAACACAGGGGAAGGGCGGGCGATGCGGGGGAAACAATGAAACTTAGGCAGCTGAAAAGAGCTATTTATGTGTTCTTCGAGTTTGGATCGTTCGTCCGGAGCCGGACTTCAGATCATTCGATGAAGACGTTAATGCGCTGGTTCTGACGGAAGTGCTGCTCATTATCTCCAACAGTGATACAGGTCCGGCAACATCGTACAAGATTAGATACACAATATTCGATCCATGGTTTAAATAAAAACTTTTTACCAAAAAAATTAAACCGACTCCCAAAAACCACTCAAAGTGAAAAATAACTTTAATTTCGGTAGTCCGTGTCTTTAGTTTTGTATTTTCGTTTTTGGCACCGACTTCCGAAATTAAAGTTATTTTTCACTTTGCAGTGGTTTTTGGGAGTCGGTTTAATTTTTTAGTAAAAAGTTTTTATTTCACTCTTTTTAGTTGGTTAATTTTTAATTTACCTAGTAACAAAAGCCTAAATGTCAACTACTTATAATCATTTACAAACTATTGCTTTTCCCAATGTGAGGCCGTTAATTATTGAGGAGTTCTCCTGGTACTTCACCATCAGCTTCACTTCACCATATGCATTGTGACGAGCATATTGTGCTTAATAACCACATTCAAGTAATCAAAGCGCAACACATGACATACTTATTATTCCTACTTATATATTGAGTACTTAGTTCCAGTGGCCAGCTGTGGGCTTCATCATCAGATCCACTTCACAAATGGTGCTTTTCGAATGCAACTACACAAGTTACTCTAAAATATACTCAAATCACTACAGGTGTGCCTATAATATTTGAAGAGTTCCCTCGATTTCTCCAGGATCCCATCATCAGATCCTGACTTGGTAACAATGGGACCAACTTCAAAGTATACCCTTTCAAACAAAAACAAGAATTTTCCAAATCGGTTGCCGTCTTCGAGTAATCAGTGATCATACTTAAAACAAAAACAAAAAAAAAATCTACGCGTCGACTTGATAAACTCCTCCGTTTTTTTCGTCGGTTGAAAAATAAGAAATCAGCGGAAAAAAACACTCGGAAGTAATGTTTACACAAAACAGTTAATTTAAAATTTTAAAGTGATTTCATGTACCTAATATTCAGCGAGGTATTTGATGATTTTCCCACCGAAAACAAAAAAGCGTCTATTTTTGCAGGGATTGAATAAATACTTTTAACTTATTTTCGCATATTGTACTTGATATTCATTTTTGTTTTCCGAGAGTAATTGTCCCGGAATAGTTTTTCAGTAAAACTCATACTTTCCTGTGTTATAATTACCATAGCGCAGTTGTTGTCGAATCTATAATAGAGCCATAACGTAGATGCCATGAAATGATGGAATGGAATGATGAACGTCATTCAATGTGGAGGCGGTGAACGTTCTTTAACTACTTTCTTAATTCCCGTGTCAGAAATAGTTCAGAATGTCATCACGTACATTAATTTTCTTTCTTTAACTCCGGTAATTAAACAGTCACTTAAATGAAGAAAAAATATATCGAATTGTATAATAGTATATCATAGAGTAGTGGTGGCTCAGTGGTTACGGGCCCGACTTACGATTTGTTGGTGGTGAGTTCAAGTCTTGTCGGGTGCATTACCTACTTTGGGTAAATTTTATCATGAGCACTGGTCTCTAAAAACGGTGAAGGAATACATCTTGTGGAACCCGGCAAGTCCTAGGACCAAAAATCATGAAAAAAAAACATCATGTGAAATTCAACAAACCGTACTGGGTCTGCGTGGTGTATTAAGGCCCATTCCCTCTTATTTATTTAATGACACACCAACGACTTATTCACTAGATCGAAAACATATAAAATTTGTTACAAATAGGAATACTCTGTGGTGAATTCATCACTTACAGGTGTGCACAGCACTTGTATAATAATTTAAAAAAAAATTAAGTAAATTGAGACCATGATTAGATTAATTTAAATTACATTGAAAAGAGATACAAAAATACATTCTAATTAATTAATTAAACATAACAATGGAATGTCAACCAATTAAATTAAAATACAATAAATACAATCTCAGAACATAATGCCAATGAAAAATATAAACAATATTTTTTTTATTATAAAAATTAAATTGTTACTTATTTATTTTATCTATGATTGTTACTTATCAATACCGATTAAAAATAAAAATAAGCTAGGTAGGTCAAATTACAATTATATAGAAGTGGTAGGAGTACCAGCGTTCACATGTTATCCATAAAGTTAAAATTACGTAGTTTTAACCATTTTACTATGTCTGTTATATCTGTAACCGGACTTCTTTAAAATTCAACCAACCACACATGACGAAATCCTGATGACAAAATAATGGTAATCAAAACCTTTTTAAAATATGTAAACGCCTTATGCTTAAAACTTGTGACCACAAATGTTTTTATCGAGTTTAAATCCAAAAGTATAGATAGCGAATAAAGAATACTTACTTTCAATTACTTTATGGAAATTAATAACAACAACTTAAAACGTAGGAACCCTCTCAAAATTTCAAATACCTATAAAAAGGTGTAAATAATTTGGAATGGGAAGGTGTCTACTGCAATTCTGCCTTTTTGCCTTTATTTCTTGCTTAAGATCTGAATAATCTATTGTAGGTATCATTGTTGCAGTTTTATACAATAAGTTTTTTATCTAGGAAATCATTTACAAAAGATTGTTGACCCGGGAAGTTTGAAGCGATTAACAGCTCTTAAGTGCTAGCCTATCTTCCGTTTTCTTATGTTTCTGTAGTTAAGTTCTTTAAGTCAAGAGTGAATAGGTTACTTCTAGGTAAGCGTGGTTTATCTTCGACCACATCACCGCTTTAACCAGCCCAGCAGCTCACCTGATGGTAAGTGATGACGTAGTCGAAGATGAAGCACGATTATTTAGAAGTAACTTATTCACTCTTGTCTTAAAGACCCCCAGGTTATAGCATCAGGAAACATAAACTATCTTAACAGCATATATATGTCAAGATGGAGCAATATCACAGTTTTGATGCCTTTAAAAGTACCTTATTTCCATTTTTTTTTGTTTTTTTTTAATCGGGTTTTTGATATAAGTAAACAATATTATTTATAACGTTTTAAGAGAGTTACGTTGTTGGATTCGTCTCTTTGAGCATTTTGTTTTGATATCCCACATGACAAAAATAACATCAGTTACCTCATAGGGCAGAAAAACACAAAATGGAATCTGCCCCGACGGATCACTAAAAATTCATATAGTTAACCGGAAGACTGCCAAAAGTACCGCCTCTCCTCTACAGGTGTTGTCTGCTATCAGGCTACTCAATCAAACGCCTATCCTAGCAAATGTATATAACACATAATGTGTGTAAGTAAATGATTTGTAACACGACGGTGTAACCTGCTTGAATAACTACTTTTAAACGATTGATAATGCAAGAAACGTTGAACTTTCTCTGTAAGTTTTTGTCATGCGTGAGAGATGTACGCACACTGTGTATCGATTATATTGGCATTGCATCCATTTCGAGCCCAAAATAGTTGGGAAAACGCTATACAGATGATGCATCTTTTTGGTACTGCCGTAATGGCTGGAATTAAGAGCTGTCAGTAAGAGAGCATAGAAGCTCTTACATTTTATATGATTAATTTTGATAATGATGATAATATATGAAATAACTATTATGTGGATTATGAAAGCACATTTAAATTCTATTTCTATCTACTAACAAATTAATAAAAAATATTTTATTTCACACCTTAGGTCCATTGGATTAATCGCTAGTTGCGGTATGCTGAATGAGCTGTTAACTTTCAAACTGACAGCCATACTTATATATTTTCTGTCTAGGAAACTAAAAATAAGGCTGTTCATCTCTGTCCTAAGCTATTTGGTTACAGAGAGGACAAGATATCGTTTTTATTTCATCCTCCCTACTTGTGGTCCCTTACGCGGTGTACTACGAGCTGATAATCCAAGCAAAATCTTTGAAACCTTGCGAAAGTAAGACAGTACTTCCCACCGGTACAGCTGCTCAACCTTCAAGCGCAAGTTCGGTCGTATATGCAGTACTGCTGCTATCTCAAGGACGGATCTGCTAAATACCAGCTTGATGAAACTCAAAAGAGCTTAATCAAACTCAAACAATAAAATGCACGTCCCATCATCGTACTACAAGACGAACGGCGATGCGGGGAAAGCTATAAACATATGTAGGTTATTTTTAGGTAAGCGTGCTCCATATTTGACCATATCATTAAATGATAAATGATCTTTATTTTGCAAATGTTTATTAAATAACACTTTTACACGTCATTTTTTTCGTAAATGTTAACTAGATGAGGACGGTGTTTTCTAACTGACTACCCTGAGAAGAAACACCGAACCAAATTCAAGGGTCCGTCTCTTTTGAAGTCCATACAATCTATACTGGTTAAATTATATGGGAACCTTGTAGGTTTCAGTCTGAGGCGATATTTTGAAGAAAGATGCTCACAGATTTGAGTGAGCCTGTCCATACAGTGCAACAATTGTCAGATGACGTATAGCTCAATTTATAGAACAAGGAGCTTAACGATTTGACGAACAATACCAAGGTTCGTTTGGGTAGGCTGCAAAAAGCGCTCAAACTGCCAATCATGTTCAACTCGCTTACCATCAGGTGAGATCCTAAAAAAAAGGAATAGCTGTGGTTCAGTGTAACACTGGTGAATGAATCTGTGCACTATGACCGAAACTCGGTGAGAACGATGAAAGAGGAAACTATACAGTCTATCAATATTAGAAGCCCACCATGGGCCTATAATATGGGCAAATAATAATATAATCATAACTAAACTAGAAAAAAAAATGCGCTTTAAATAAGTTGTTGGTATCGAGTTAGTCAACTAGCCGTTACAACAAAGCCAAAACCATAGCTTACAAAATTAGTCGTAGACGACGGCTGCATACCTGGGGCTGCTCTAGGCACGTAGACAAACAAATTCCAAAGATCTTAGTAGGTAAAAATAACACCTCCAATTAACCTATATTGATGTGTTCATCAGAAGAATTAATAGAATACCTATACCTGCTTACCTACTTTTGTGGAAAAAAACATTAAGGCTCACACTAGCGGGCACGCCGCAATTGCGGCGGTAAGACCCCTCTTTGAGGAGTGGCTAGATCGGCGTCACGGCGTCCTGACCTACCGCATGACGCAGGTCCTCACCGGACACGGAAGTTTCGGGAGGTACCTGTGTCTGATGGGTAAGGAAGAGACGCCTGGGTGTCACCACTGCGAGGGTCGCCCTGAGGACACAGTCGAGCACACGGTGCAGGACTGCCCAGCTTGGGCAGAGCACCGACGTGTCCTCACGGCGACAATAGGCGGAGACCTCTCGCGCCCGGCCTTGGTCGAGGCTATGCTGCGGGGCGAGAGGGAGTGGGAAGCGGTCGCCTCCTTCTGCGAAGCAGTCATGCTTGCGAAGGAGGAGGCGGGCCGCGTGAGGGAGAGGATGGCGTCCTCCCTCCAGCCCAGCCGCAGTGGTAGACGCCCACGGCGTCGGACGTCGGCCGACGATCTCCGGCCACCGTAGGCGCGGGCATGCGGACAGCGAGTAAAGGGCAACTCGCTGTCCGACCATGGACCATGCCTGGGTCGACGGCGCGTCGTGTTCCACGCGCGCCTCAAAGAGCGTCAGCAACATGACGAGGCCCCCTCTGCAGAGGGCTGAAGCCCGCCGGGGTCGTGGGACTCATCCCGTTACCGTGGCCCCGGTATGTAAAGGGTTATTGAAGGAACACCGTGGATTTTAGTCAGTAAAAGTCTGACAGTCCCTCCCACCCTGCCCGGAGTGGGAGGACTTATTTGATAATTTTACCACGCTAAAAAAAAAAAAAAAAAAAAAAAAAAAAAAAAAAAAGGCTCACACTAGGAGTTTCTTCTGTTTTGTATGTGCACAAACAGCACAAGACCAAATATTTTTAGACTATACAAAAATTTATTCTCGTGCGGGAATTGAACACGCGATACGCAGCGCAGCAGCCAATCGCTCAACCACTGCGCCAACAGTGTCGTAAAAGTTTTGGTTTGATAATTTTATAAAAGATGTTTTTTTTTTATTGTATTAAAACACCTCTAAGTCCTTTTTATATAAAATTAACCCGGTCATTGAGTTTGTCTGAAGAGCTGAAAAAGAACTCCTGCTGCAGCTATAGATATAGAGAGTGAGATTATAGAGGCCTTATTGCCTACCTAACATAACGTAACACCTACATCGCTCTTAGCGAAAAGACCGCCAATTTTTACTATTGAAAACCCCTTACTGAAATTTATACTGTTGTACCTACTATAAAGAGTGTATCTGATCTATCTATCTATTTTTCTGCGTCATTATTTATTTATTTAATTACTTAAATAGAAAGGCCGAAACCAATTACACCATTTAATGACGTATTAGCAACATACCTTACTAATTACTATAATGAATAATTAAATAATTTAAAAAAGTATCACATTCAACACGCAGTGTTCTTCCTCCTCTCTCCTACATTGGTTTATGCTGTGCCCGACAGGGTCCATAATTGTGACTTATATAACTATGCATAACAACTATGTAACATTATGGTACGCAATAAAGAATTGAGAATTGAGAATATAATTTATTATTTATTTAGCACATTCATGCATTCTCACAAAAATTCAAACATTCTGACAATATTATCTTCCATTCATTCACAATGTCTAGAATGTCCTTTATTACCTCCAGGTTCGCTGCCTCGTGGTATTTCAGTTTGTTGACAAACTTGTGCATCGTAGCAATGATTCAATCGCGCATATTGGAACGTGTCGCTTTACGTTCCAAACAAAGGAGCACTTCCACTAACATACCCTGATCGAAGATATTTAACCTTAAGATTAGAATATATTTTCGTAATTACCTCGCTTCCGGAAGTTTGCTAGACGCTCTACTTCGCAAATAAGTCCGAATGCGTGTTGATTTCTTTTACAAAAAATAATACTTTGCTGGACCACTTTATTACCACTCACTGACTGACTGACTCATTGACATAATTGTTGTCCCAGATGGTGGATGGGGAGGTGGGTATATTTTGACAGATTCGTAAACAAGTAACTCTCAAACCTACGGGAAAAGTGCCAAACCCCCCCTTTTCACCCCCCCTTCTCCCCCCTCCCTATCGTATCTCGGAAACTACGAGACCCGTATTTTTTTTTTTACGGATTCGTATAGAGGAGGCTCGGTAAAGTAAAAACCATTTTTCAAAGTCGCCCCCCTTGCCCCCCTTCTCACCCCCTTTAGGCGGATCTCGGAAATTAAGAGACTTGGAACATTTTTTTTTCAGATTCATTTAGAGGGGCAATGCTTTAGTCGAAATAATTGTGCAACCCCCTCCCCCCATCACCCCCACCCCATTTTTTTTTTAAATTGAACAAGCACGCGAGGTGCTTGCACCTCGCGCAACATGCAAATACTAGTTATACTATATAAAGCTAAATTACCACTCACTCACTCATTGACATAATTGTTCTCCCAGATGGTGGATGGGGAGGTGGGTATATTTTGACAGGTTCGTAAACAAGTAACTCTCAAACCTACGGGAAAAGTGCCAAACCTCCCCTTTTCACCCCCCTTCTCCCCCCTCCCTATCGTATCTCGGAAACTACGAGACCCGTATTTTTTTTTACGGATTCGTATAGAGCAGGCTCGGTAAAGTAAAAACCATTTTTCAAAGTCGCCCCCCTTGCCCCCCTTCTCACCCCCTTTAGGCGGATCTCGGAAATTAAGAGACTTGGAACATTTTTTTTTCAGATTCATTTAGAGGGGCAATGCTTTAGTCGAAATAATTGTGCAACCCCCTCCCCCCATCACCCCCACCCCATTTTTTTTTTAAATTGAACAAGCACGCGAGGTGCTTGCACCTCGCGCAACATGCAAATACTAGTTATACTATATAAAGCTAAATTACCACTCACTCACTCATTGACATAATTGTTCTCCCAGATGGTGGATGGGGAGGTGGGTATATTTTGACAGGTTCGTAAACAAGTAACTCTCAAACCTACGGGAAAAGTGCCAAACCTCCCCTTTTCACCCCCCTTCTCCCCCCTCCCTATCGTATCTCGGAAACTACGAGACCCGTATTTTTTTTTACGGATTCGTATAGAGCAGGCTCGGTAAAGTAAAAACCATTTTTCAAAGTCGCCCCCCTTGCCCCCCTTCTCACCCCCTTTAGGCGGATCTCGGAAATTAAGAGACTTGGAACATTTTTTTTTTAAGATTCCTTTAGAGGGGCAATGCTTTAGTCGAAATAATTGTGCAACCTCCCCCCATCACACCCCCTCATTTTTTTTTTTAATTGAACAAGCACGCGATGTGCTTGCACCTCGCGCAACACGCAAATACTAGTCTGTATATATACTTTGTACTATGTTTTTTGGAAAAATCAACAACAACATACCAGTAAACAATACTCACACACCCAATACATGTTATCCACCTCAACACCTCAAACTTGTACTCATTCCTTACACCAACATATAATAACATATCTTCACCTTAATACTGCACCATTACCTTATACACGCACTTTCGTTATTAGTACACTAAGCCTGCCTAGATTGTGCTGTATTTGTGGTGTATCAATTATAGCTACCAGTCATGTAATACACAATTATTATCTAAAGATAGCCCAGTACAGAAGACGGATAACTTACATATCTCACCAGTGGATTACATAACTAAAATTGTTAACAACATAGACGAGATTTCAGTATCTAGCTCGCTTAACTGCAAACCTGAGGAATGTACCAAATATGTCATAGAACCTACGAAACAATTAAAAATAATCACCCAGAACATTCGGTCCATTCACGCTAACATAGACTCCTTTTTAACGCTTCTCTGCCGAGTAAACATTGACTGTGAAGTGATTGTACTTACCGAGTGCTGGTTGAAACGCCGTAACGACTCTATTCTACTCATCGACAACTACTACCATTACTCAACAAAAAGAGTTCTAAACCAAAACGATGGCGTAGTGGTTTATGTTAAAAATGTAGCGAACTACACAGTCGAAGAACCAGAATTGGTGGATGCCAGCTGTCTAGTGCTTAAAATTGGTAATGATAAGGCAATAATATGCATTTACCGATCTCCTTCATTTGCAAACAATGCTAACTTCCTGCAATCCCTTGACTCTCTCTTATTAAATTTGTCTTCTTATAGGACCATAGCTATTGTAGGCGATATTAATCTCGACATTGCATCCAGTACACCCACCAACCAAATCTCTGATTACCTAGACCTGTTAGCTCTAAATGGCCTGCTAGCTGCACACACCCTCCCAACAAGAGAGAGCACTTGTCTAGATCATGTCATGCTTAAGTCCAACTTGGCAGCCCTTACAGTAGTAATAGACACCTCTGTTACTGATCACAGCCCAGTGTTACTTTGTCTCAAACAAAAAAAGAAAGTTAACGTACATCTGAGTACCATTGCAAAAACAGATTACAATGCTCTTGATAGTGATATTAACCTAACAAACTTTAATGAAATTTAACAAACAACTGATGCTAATGAAGCTACAGATATCTTAACTACTACCCTCATTAGACTTATTGATACCCACACTTCAATTATAAAACTACCAAATACCAAACGTTTACTGAAACCGTGGATGACAGCTGGTATGCCCCGCTGTATGCGAAACAGAGATTTAATGCATAAATCACTCAAACAGTCACCTAACAATGCTATTCTAAGTATAACGTACAAAAGATACAGGAATTACTGCACCAAAATCCTAAAGAAACTGAAACGGGACTTTTACAGAGAAGAATTAAGAGAGGCCTCTAATGACAATAAAAAGATTTGGAAGGTAATAAAGAAAGTTACAAATACAGAAAAACCAAGAACACCCAATTCTAACCTATTAAATTGTTCTACGTCACCCCAACTTTCTGTGGATAAAGTAAACCAATTTTTTGTCGATGTAGGTAGAGACCTTGCTGCCAATTTCTCACATATTTCCGGGAGCCCTAACTCATTGGAAGATTCCCCCCCCCCCCCGCCTTTAGATTCAATTGTCATGTTAGACACCGATGAAACCGAGGTTAAAGAATTAATAAAGTCTCTAAAAACGGATTCCGCGGTTGGTTGGGACAAAATTTCCACGACATTTCTCAAACGTTGTAAACACATTCTTACCCCACTACTCACCCACATCTTTAATCTCAGTCTAAACACAGGTACTTTTCCTCTACACTTTAATAAAGCGATCATACACCCTATACACAAGGCTGGTAGCACATATTGTGTGAATAATTATCGTCCTATCACCGTACTACCCTCAATTTCCAAAATTTTAGAACGCTTGTTAAATAATAGGCTTGTGAAATATCTGGAGGACAAATCGCTTCTTTCTCCCAACCACTTTGGTTTTAGGCGCTCCAAATCAACAAATGACGCGGTGCTCGAGCTTACAGATTATGTTAGAAAACACATTGACAAGAAAAAAGGTATTATCAATATTCTTAGACTTAAAAAAAGGCCTTCGACACAGTTTCTATCCCAGACTTAATAATAAAGCTGGAAAAACTAGGCATCCGTGATCATGCACTTAAGATCTTTGAAGATTACCTCAAAAACAGATACCAGTCTGTAAAAATTGACAATTATCTTAGTGGAGAACAGCCTGTGACATTCGGAGTGCCCCAAGGGAGCGTTATTGGACCTTCTTTATTCCTTAAATATGTAAACCAACTATGCAATCTTAAACTAAAAGACGGGAAAATCATAGCGTTTGCAGACGACACTGTTCTTACTTTCTCTGGCGATACTTGGCAGGATACTTTTGCTGCAGCTCAAACTGGTCTCAACACTGTCACACAATGGTTAAACACCCACTTACTCACACTCAACACGGAAAAAACCAAAGTAATTACTTACAGTCTTCGAAATGTCACTCAACCAGCTGACTCTTTTTCTTTAGTAGCCCATTCGTGCTTGACAGTTGATGAGTGCATGTCCTTCTCTGCACACATAGACTTATTAACAAAAAGAATTAGAAAGCTAATTATTGTCTTTAAGTCGCTTCGTTATGTCGCAGATTCTAAGGTTATCAGATCTACATACCTTGCCCTTTGCCAGTCCCTTTTAAGATATTGTGTCTGTGCTTGGGGTGGAGCACCAAAAAGTACTCTACTAAAATTAGAACGAGCTCAAAGAGCAGTGTTGAAAGTCAGTACTTTTCGGCCTGTTCTTTTCCCTACAGAAGAACTTTACAAAAATTGCAGAGTTCTTACGGTTAGCCAATTATTTGTATTACACACTGTTCTCCTACAACATCAAAAGACTACTTATGAAAAAATTACTAGAAGACGTAAGGACCAGGTTTGTCAACCCTTCCCATGTAAATTCGCATCAACAAAGAAAGAACAATGGCGGATCCTCTAACAAATTTTTGTTGGCACAATTTTGTAGCGTCTATTAATGGAAAATATACAAGAGTATAGAGTTTAAATTCATGATCACTTTTGCCTTAAGATCCACTATTAAAGGAACTCTTGAAAAAAAGATATTCGTTGAAGAAGTTTATAGGTTATGTGAGTCTGGCCATTATTACGTAAACCGATTTATTGGAAGCAGACCGTAGACTTAATTATATCCATAGTCAACGCTAGTGTGGAAAACATAGACCTAGTAGTGAGCCATTGTCAGTTGGCCAGGGGTCTCCCGACCGTGATCTCACGGCAGCGTGGAAAAAGCGTCTGTCGCAACCGAAGGCTGGGCACGCCGCAATCGCGGCGATAAGTCCCGTCTTGAAAAGTGGCTGGAGAGACGCCACGGCGTCCTCACCTTCCACCTGACGCAGGTGCTTACTGGACACGGGTGTTTTGGGAGGTACCTATTTCGGATTCAGCGGGAGGACATGCCCGGGTGTCGACATTGCGTGGACCACCCGGAGAACACGGTGGAGCATACGGTGGAGGTGTGCCCCGCTTGGGCAGAGCTTTGCCGTTTCCTCGTTGAGGCTATCGGCGGCGGTGACCTCTCGCGCCCGGCCCTGGAGTGGAGCGAGTAGGAATGGAATGCAGTCGCCTCCTTCTACGAAGCAGATTACTGCTAGCATTAGCTAGCGAAGGAGAAGGCCGAACGCGCGAGGGAGAGGCAACTCTCTTCCTCACGCCCCAGGCACCGCGGATGACGCCCCGTGCGTCTAGGATCGCGAGCCGATCTCCGGCCATCGTAGGCGCGGGATTGCGGACGGCGAGCAGGCGTAGCTCACCGTCCGGTAAGGACCAGGCCAGGGTCAACAGCGCATCGTGTTCCACGCGCGCCTCAAAGATCTGTCAGCACCAGTGACGGGGCCCCATAAGGCCATTGCCTGCCGGGGTTGCGGGGATGTTTTAACGAGATACCGTGGCCCCGGAAATAAAGGGCAGCTGAAGGAATAGGGTAGGATTTTAGTCAGTAGAAGTCTGATACTCCCTTCCACTTTACCCTGAGCGGGAGAAGTCGTTTGATGATTTACCCATACAGGAAAAAAGGGGTACCCCGCCAATTTCTAAGTATTAGAGGTTGATTATATCGAAAATCTGTTTTAAACAAGTAACTATGCGTTATGAAAGCTATACTTACAGGCATTAAGTATTACAAGTTAATTGCGGCTCTGTCTCTAGGATGGCAACGCATGTACAATGCCTTTTGTAATGCAGATTCATATAGGCCGCGGAGATCACTTTTCATCAGTCGAAACATTTGTTTGCCATCCTCTCATATGGTTCTTAGTCGTATTAAATACATAAATATTATAAAAGTAGGTAATAGGTTTTTATAAAAATGAAACAATTTATTTTACATATGTGTGTATTTATTCTTCATCTTCTCTTATGATAATATCGTCCAAAAAAACCAGCTGGTGGAGTAAGAGTTATTTGATGTCTGGCCCATCCGAGATACCAAACTAGTGTCATGGTATGCGCGCAACATCCGACAGTTCGTCTTCCCACTAAGCAACTGCAACAGTACTCTATTATTTCTGCATGGCCGGGCACATTATTTTCTATTAATATATACGCATTGCCTTCTAAAGACATGGCTTGATTTAATTTTACCTCTAATAAGGGTTGTATCACTACTGCCTCTAAGATTGTATTCAGATGAATTTACTCGCTCACTGCATACCTCAATGCTGTATCCGCCGTGGAAACGTACATGTTCACCATAATATGAACGTGGTTGTCGTGTTTGGTACGTTCCCAGGGCGAACAGAATGAGGTCTCTATATTCTAAGACAAGAAAGTAATTGTTTCTGTTTGCTGATATGTTTTGGAAATTAGAAGTTCTTCGATTCATATTGACAGTCTCAACCATATTAGCCAATTATTTTCTAAATTCATATTTTGCCTAATTATGTTTAATATTTCATTGATATATTCACTGTCTTGCAGTTGAGCACCAAACTTATTTAGTAAAGCCGCTGCTATTTGGAAGTTTTGCATCATGTGGGGAAGTGATTTATGGAAATAATCTTGACTCAGCAATTTAAAATCTCTTATAAATTATCCATTGACCACTTCCACTTATGCGGCAGTTGACAGATATTATGCGAGTAGGCATTACACGACTTCCCATTGTGATGCTGACAACAAAGTCCCAAGTATCAGGTAGAATCGTAGTCCAAAAAAGTCAAAGCAAAACGTCGTCGTCGTAAATAGGAGCTGATCGGAATCCTTAGGCGAAGCACTAGTTGCAAGGAAAAACTCAGTTTATACACAAAAGCAGTTAATAATTTAAAAAGTACGGAAACACAACCGACATTACACGAGATAGCGGCAGTTGTCAATACACTTTACGCAGATGTCAATGTCATGTCGTATTGTTGCCATACTTTGCTTGCAGTACCTATGACTTTATTTTAGTATTTATTTATTCAGCAGAATTCTTAACAAAAATCTACACTTATATTTATTATGGTTTATCAATACGCTTGTAAAGTATACTTATGCAGTAAGGGCACTTTAAATAAATTGGAGTAGATTTACTAATATATGGTAGAGAAGGCAGCAGAGAACTTTCAACTGAGACAATATTAGGCTAAAAGACATGAAGTCAAATTGTAAAGGAAAAAATTAATCTAATCCCTTGTGATCATATTAGTCAATTGTGTTTCCAAAATAAATTATATTTTTTATTAGAGTGGGTCAGTTCATAAGCATATCTTTAAAAAAACGAAGAAATTATTTTATTAACATTTGCAAACATGACATTTGTAGACGCTCAAATATTCTATCAACAATTTTTTCGCCATTGTTCTTTCCGTGCTATCAAGGTCCTCATCTCTACAATAGACTCAACAAAATTCTGAGCTTCTACTCACATACTAAAACAAAACTGAAATATGAATTGACCAATTGGCTACTCAACATTAATTATCATGACACAGAGCACTATTATTATTGTCCCAATTCGGCTCGCGCTAATCAGACTAGTGTACGCTAACTTACAAGTGTACAGACACACGCACACACACTACAACACACAAACACACTTTCACTCACTCACTACATACACAAACAACTCACGCATCCACATACACGTAGGTACGCATAATCCAAATGATTATATTTATCATGCAGATAACATATTTAAATTAATCTAAATAATTTAATTAATAATTTAAATTAATCGTAATACAATATTTAATTCAATCTTTTTTATCTTATTTTATTTGATACTTTGTAAAATATATTTAAATTTATGATGTGAAACTAAATATTTGTGCTTCTATAATTATTATTGTATAAAACTAAGAGCTAAGAATTTAAGATCAATTTGGGGCCTAGCATCTTTAACACAAGTTGTTTTTAACAACTTAACAAGGGTGCTAGTGGTACCAAACTATTATTCTGTTCACAGTTTTGTTACATATTTTCTTATAAAAATATAGTGTATTGTATTATAAGTGAATACCAATGTAATTCTTATAAGAAATAAACATCTTAAACCTTTGTGATGAACAAAATAAGCGTAAAGAGCTGGAAAAAAATCTGAATGACCTCAAAAGTCATATAGAAAATCTCCAGCAACAGCTGAAGCATCAAGCGGAAGACCCTCCAAAGTCAGCAACTATAACCGCTTCGACCACCACTGAGACTTCTCCCCCGCGTGTGGAATATACCACGGACGAAGACGAACTAGCTCGAGAAACAGGATGGATACGGCAAAAAAGTAGGAAGAAAAGAAAATTGAACACCTCTCCCGCCCAACCTACTGTGAATGAACACGGAAGTGAAGAAAATAAAGGTAAGGAAAAAATCATTAAAATTCCTTTGCCACCACCAATCATAGTAGATGGTATCCAGAATTACCAGAAATTCTTTGATTTCTTGTCTGAGAGCCAATCAGCTGATGCGTTCAGCGTTAAAATGATGAATGGTGATACAGTCAAAGTAAATGCCAAAAAACCGGTCAAGTGCGTGTCGGGCCACGCGCAGTGTAGGGTTCCGTAGTTTTTATAACAGCCAAGTGCGTGTCGTATTCGCTGACTGATCGTTTCGTACCTTGCTCTAACTAAAAGCCAAACATGACTACCTAACTAATTTGACTTCCTATACAAATCCTCACCTGATCCGACAATTTTGCACGGAAAGTTTCAATTTTTTTTTAGAGATTTGTATAAAACTTGTCATAGCCGGTGTTTTGAAATTAAATACGGACACAGAGCTACACTACTCAATCGTTACAAGAAGCTAGCACGATACAACTGGCGCTTAGCGCCATCTATCGACATTTCTATAGATACAGTTGGTCGACTATAACTCGTAAACTTGTAAAACCCACTTATGTGTGATAGTTTTCCTTTAAATTTCGTTATATATAGGTACTACTGCCGTGACATTTGAATTTCTAACTATAACTGTTTAGTTGATAAAGGGGGGGGGACACTTGACTCTAACGAAAATTGGTACTTTAAAGCTTGATAAGTCACGAACGGTTTACTTAATCAAAAAACGGTCTTATCAAACCCCTAATATTTTTGAAAGACCTATCCAACGATAACCCACACTATGGGAAGAACGAAAAAAAAAATATCATCCTACTTTACATGTATGGGAGTAAATAATAAACCTAAATAATTGTTTTTTTTTTCAAAATTTTATTTTACCACTTTTTCGGCGTCATTAACGTGTATAGTCATGCCAAAGTACAACTTTCTAGTACCAATAGTTTTTGAGCTAAACCGCGGACAGACGGACAGACAGACGGACATGGCGAAACTATATGGGTTCCTTGTTGACTACGGAACCCTAAAAACGAAGATTCTTACAGAACAATTACAAAAGCTCTCTCTGTCAACAATTGCCTTTGGCACTCCTACGAGAACAAGCAAGAGAGACCAATTAGAGTAATGGCAAAAAAAATGCATTTCACATGCATTCCAGAACGAATTATTGAAGATTTGCATAGCAAAGGCTATAAGATACTTGAAGCAGTTAACAAATTAAGTTGGAAAACCAAAGAGCCACTCAATATGTTTATGCTGACATTTTCAAATGATGAATTAACTAGCAAAATATATAGCATCAAAACTATATTGGGATGTAATGTAGAAATACAATCTCTAAAATCCACTATACTGGTACCTTAATGTAAAAGATGCCAAGTGTACGGCCATACCCAAAAGTACTGCTCCAAAGAACCGAGGTGCGTAAAGTGCACAAGGTAAACATCTTACAAAGGATTGTAAAAAATCAAAAGAAGAAAAACCAAAGTGCGTCCACTGTGGAGCTCCACATCCAGCTAACTACAGAGGATGTGTCATAGCCAAAGAAATCCAGCTAATTAGAAACAAAAAATCAAAAGGCAATAATGTGAGCCCTCAACAGAACACGCATACTGGTAGAGCCGAAAGCACTAGCCAGTTCAAACCAAGTCAAAGTACAATGAAAACTACAATTAAAATCGTCTCTTATGCCCAAGTTACAGGCGGTATGGACAAAGCGCCTTTGACTGTTATGGACAGTGGAAAAAAGTTGGATGATATCTTAAAGTTAATGTTATCATTTGACGATATATTAAAAAAATTGAAAATAGCAACAAAACCGCTACTTCTAAGCCAAAAAAATGAATACTACAATAAAACTTATGGCGTGGAACTCAAATGGGTTACACAAACATCAAAATGAGTTACAAGTAGTATTAGACATAGAAAAGATTGATGTGTGCTCGATATCAGAAACTCACTTTACCAAACAATGTCAAATTAAGTTTAAAGGGTATAAAGTATATCATGCACTTCACCCAGATAACTCTGCAAGAGGTGGCCGTGCTATTATTGTAAAAGAAAACCTTCGGCATTATGAACAGTTTAAATTCGAAGAGAAAGAAATCCAAGCAGTCGCGATTTGTTTACAAACCAAAAAATATCCTGTTACAGTATCTGCCATCTACAGTCCACCACGTTATACGATAAAAAAAAAACCACTTTATGAACTTTCTAACTCATCTAGGAAGTAGATTTATCTTAGGAGGTGACTTCAATGCTAAAAATACGCATTGGGGCTCCAGACTTACAACTACTAAAGGCAAAGAACTACTGAGTGCCATAAAAGAGCTGAATTGTGATGTCATATCAACTGGAAAGCCCACCTATTGGCCAACAGATCCAAATAAAATTCCAGACTGAATAGATTTTTTCGTAACCAAAGACCTATCAACTAGCTATATAACAGTGAATCAAAGCTATGACATGAATTCAGATCACTCTGCAATCTATTTAGAAATTAGTGAAACCATTATATTTAAAGAAGTCATTCCCACACTCGTCAACAAGTGTACAGACTGGGAGGGCTTCAAGTCCAGATTGAATGATCAGTTAGACCTGAAAGTTTCATTAAAAACCCCCAAACATCTAAACGTTGATGTAGAAAATTTTATAATGCAAATCCAACAAGCAGCGTGGGAAAATACACCTGACCTCAACAAGAGGACAAAAGGAAACATATACCCTTTCAGAATCAAGCAGCTCATAATGGAAAAAGGAAGGCAGAGAAAAAAGTGGCATCAAACTAGGTGCCCCGATGACAAACAAAAATTAAATAATCTTACAAAAAAAGTAAGAAGACTAATACAAAATTTCAAAGATAACTCAACCAATACCTATCTTCAGAACTTAAGTAACGACCAAAAAACAGACTATTCCATTTGGAAGGCTACTAAGCACTTAAAAAGGCCGATTACCCATATCCCACCTATTAAGTATGAAAATGAGCAATGGGCAATCACGAATGAGCACAAAGCTAAGAGGTTTGCGGACCACCTAGAAAATATTTTTCAACCAAATGACGGAGAAACCTTTGAAGATCGCACTTCGGTAAATAATATGATGCCATCAGAAAATGAAGTTACCATAAAACTAGTTACACCGAGAGAAGTCGCACGAGAAATAAAACAAAATATAAGCACAAGAAAATCACCAGGCTACGATTTGATAACAGGTGAAGTACTTCATAACTTACCAAGAAAGGGTTTGGTCAAGTTAACAAACCTTATCAATGCCGCACTGCGGCTCAAATATGTCCCAGACTTATGGAAGGTGGCTGAAGTAATAATGATAGCTAAGCCTGGAAAACCGGCTCACGAAACATCCTCATACAGGCCTATTTTCTTGCTACCAATTATGTCCAAGTTATTTGAGAAGCTGTTACTCAAACAACTTAAACCAATAATACACACATCAAAAGTGTCTAGGGATCAAGCATTTTTATGCGGATTTCTTGAGATTGAGATGTGGCTTTGTAATAAATTTTTGATTTTATAAATTTATATGGATCCTTTTTGGTGCATTTCATAATTTGAAACAGGAACTGTTAATCAAATTCGAGTAAAAGATGAAAATCAGCTGTCAATATTTTCCCTATAAAAACATACAACGCATTGAAGACATTATTAGTGCTACTGTTTCCCTACTACTGATTAAAACCAACGTTATTATGGAGCGGCGACGTCATTTAAGCAGGGAAGAAATGCTCAGAGCCGTGGGAATGATAGAAGCTAGTTCCCGGCAACGTACTGTGGCTTTAGCTCTGAATACAAGTCAGAGTGTTATCAGTCGACTTTGGACACGTTACCGAAGCACTGGTACCGTGGCTGAGCGCCATGGAGGACGGTATCGCTGCACCACACGGAGACAAGACCGATACATTCAAATCTTAACTCGAAGAGCTCCAACAATAACCGCCATGATGTTAGCCGTGAGGCTTCATCACTCTTCAGGGAACTTAATTAGCGACCAAACAGTCAGAAACCGCTTGCATGAAGTGAACCTTCATTCCCGAAGACCGCTACGGGTACCACCTATAGCAATGCACAATCGTAGGATTCGATATCAATGGGCTCTTGAACACAGAAATTGGGCAGAAGAACAATGGCGTTTCGTGTGCTTTTCTGATGAGTCTCGTTTTGGTATGAGACCGGATACAAGACGTATACGACACTGGAGAACCCCTGGACGCCAACAGCGATTAAAATCCTGCCAGGAAGTCCATCCTTATAGTGGTGGAACCATCATGGTATGGGCGGGTATTTGGATCGGCGGAAGAACTGAGTTGATTTGGATCAGAGGCAACCTCAACGCTCAAATTTATGCTGAGACGATTGTATCTGACGTCATCGTTCCTCTACAAGTGCAAATCGGTCCCTTATTTCAGTTAATGCATGATAATGCACGACCGCACACCGCAAGAGTTGTAAGACAGACTCTCGCCGCAGCTAACATCAATGTCCTGCTCTGGCCTGCTCAGTCGCCAGACTTGAACCCGATTGAGCATGCATGGGATATGGTACAGAGAAGAGCTCTGCCGAATATGGAGGGTATCCAGTCGCAAGAAGACCTTTTTTTGTTGTTGCAACGAACATGGGCGGCCATTCCACAGCGTGATTTGGATGAACTCATTTTGAGTATGCCAAACCGATGTTCTTGTGTTGTTAGTGTTCGCGGTAGAAACACGGATTATTAATTGTGTTTAAGTTACCCAATAAAATTTTAAAGAAAACTGTTATTTCAGTCTTTTTTTCGAACTTTAATGTTAGTAGTAGTAGGTTCAAATGTCAAAAATCCCTTTATTAGGAAAATGGCAAATTTCTTTATTAATGCAAAGGTGACTTGGTTTATCGTTACTGTGACAAACGAAAACACTTTATTTGATGAATCCTTAAAGAAAATTTTAATTAATATCAATCAGGAGAAAAGTTATTGCAAAAATATATGTTGATCCCTAGACACTTTTGATGTGTGTAGATAGTAAGAACATAATACCAGAGCACCAGTTTGGTTTTCGAGACATTGTAAATCGATTTAATTCATAAGTCTTGTAATTATTTTTTTTTCCTTCAAATTATAATGTTTCTTTTAATTTGTTATACAAGTGATGTGCACGCCTTCAATAGTCATATTCATATTATATAAGAATATATGTTACAAACCATGTTTATTTTAAGATGAATATGTCACTGGTGTGTCAATAAATAAATAAATAAATAAAAACACTCGACTGTTGATCAAGTGCATAGGATTACAAACGTAATAGAAAGCGCCCTTGAAGACAAAAAAGTATGCTCTACTGTGTTTCTAGACGTGGCGCAGGCATTTGACAAAGTATGGCATGAAGGCCTTATACATAAATTTGAGAGCCTGTTACCGAAGCAGTTTTCAGATATATTAGAATCCTACATTCTGAACAGTCTTCAGAATAAGGCAAGAAGATACCTACATGAACTGAAGGAAATTAAAGCTGGCGTACCGCAAGGAAGTGTGTTGTCGGTACATAACAAATTGTTAATATACAAACAAGTCCTGATGCCAATTTGGACTTACGGTATTCAGCTCTGGGGCTGCACCAAACAGACCAATAAACTTATCATACAGCGATTCCAGAACAAAGTGCTAAGGGAAATTGTGAATGCACCTTGGTATATTCGAAACGACGATCTCCATCGGGACCTAAAAGTTGAGGTCGTCGAAAAAGTTATTCAAACATTTGCGGAAGCTCATGAAAAGAGACTTCATCAGCATGTGAACATCGAGGCAATCCAGCTTCTCGATCACACAAATATAGTTAGAAGACTAAAAAGAACAAAACCGTTCGAATTAGTGTTTAGTGGTAGTGAATAGTGTAAAGTGCAAAAGTGCTACCAAATAAACACAATAACGAAGTGTATTCCCCTTAATAGAGACAATAAGAAAAGTGCCACTGGACACATTCTTAGTAAAGACATTTTATTAGTTTAAGTTAAAATTAAATTATTTATTAGTCTATATATAAGGCTAGATTGTAATATAATTAGGGTTCATCCTGCTGATGAACACTAATAATAAAAAAAAAAAAAAAAACTGTATACTCGAAATCAGTGAATGTATTTTTTGTGTAGTGTTGATAATATGGCACTCAATAATAACCCTAGTATTTTTATTGAAAATACCTTAGGATTTAAAATCCTTTGACGTTTAATTATGGTTTCCTGTTTACAAGTGTTTAGAAAATAATGTATTCGGTATTAAACTCTATGCTCCTGTAAATAGTATATATATATATATATATTAATATTATATTAATATATGCGTTTATTTCTCCTCACAATACAGGTAGGTATATACATTTATATAAAAATAACTTAATATGTTACAGCCTTGTATATGTGAGGAGCTGGTGTCTGAGTTAGGTTTGGCCCTGTATTACAGATCACCAGGTCCCCACCCCTGAGAATTTACAATTTGGTTCAGCTAAGTTAACCATAAAAAGAGACCATGCACTAAAAATAAAAAAAGAGATACAGATAAACTAAAAAAAAAAAAATAACAAAAACATTTATAACTGTTAAACATAACTAACGAAATATTAATAATTTTGACTATGACCTTGTGTGTTTGATTGTGTGTATGTGTGTGTGTGTTTGTGTATGGGTGTGTGTATGTGAGTGTGTGTAATATTGTGTGTATAGATTGTGTGATTTTACTGGTATTTAAGTAATTTTTCAGTATCCGTGTAGTTAAGCTTTTGCAGTTCCATTCTTTAACTAGAGATTTACACCTATTTTTTGAGACCGAGTAAATAGATAAGACCTTGTTCAGTTTGTTATATAGATTACTACTTTGATAGCAAAAGAAGTGATGCGAAAAACTTGTGTGTAAGCGTACCCTTTCACAGACCCTATCTTTTCTTCGGATATTTTTAATTTTGACCAGATCGTAAGTCATTTGGCAGTGCGTTTTAATAATCGTATGGACAATATATAGCTGACGAACCGTTAGCACTTTTGCCAGCTTGTAAACATCGTCAGTAGGGTGAAAGAATGGGAGACGATTTGCTACCTTTAATACAGCTCTTTGAGCCCTTTCAACTTTGAGAAAGTGGGTTTTTGCAGTACCTCCCCACGAGGTAATACAGTATGTTAATTGGGACTGGCACAACGCTATATATACTGATTTCATAAGTTCCTTATCGGCCACTTGTCGCAAATTCCTAAAAATTACCATAAGCTTCCTTATTCTCGCGGAAAGCATATCTATATGACGGTGAAAATTAAGTTTCTCATCGACCATAATACCAAGATATTTCATTGCCGAGGTTTTTTGTAGCTTTGTACATGTGCAGTTGGGGTCTTCCTGGTTACATGAATGGGATGTAATGTGATGTTGTAGAAGACTAGTCGTACTAATGGGTTGTAGGGAGAAAGTTACATATTTAGTTTTTTCCACGTTTAGCGTCAGAATATTATTAATTAGCCATCTGTTAACGACATTGAATCCATTTTGGGCATTAAAAAAATACCTTTTCCCATGATTCTCCCCTAAAAAGCAGCGCTGTGTCGTCGGCAAAAGTGATGATTTTGGCGTTCGGGAGATCTAGTTCACAAAGATCATTAATGTAGATGAGGAATAGCGTGGGGGCCAAAATACTACCCTGAGGTACGCCGTAATGAATGGGGACCTCATCACTTTTAATATTATTAACTTTTACATATTGGGTTCGGTTGGACAAGTAACTCTCAAAGAGTTTTAACTGTTGGCCTCTGATCCCCAGATGTTCAAGTTTATTGATTAGGAGTGAGACAGAGACTGTGTCAAATGCCTTCGCTAAATCTAAAAATATGGCAATAGTCTTCATTTTGTTGTCAATACTATTTACGATATAGTTTGTTAATTCATGAACTGCGTCAGCAGTGGATTTTTTTGCTCTAAAGCCAAACTGCGATGGGGATAATAGTGAGTTTTCTTCTAAGAATTTAACTAACCTCTTGTTCATGATGCGTTCTAGAATTTTAGACATTGAAGGAAGAATCGAGATGGGCCTGTAGTTATTTGCACAGCCTCTGTCACCAGCCTTATGAATGGGATGAACTCTGGACTTTTTGAAAGCTAAAGGGAACACTCCAGTTGAGAGGGATAAATTGCAGATATATGATATCGGAGCACTTAGTGAGTCCTGATTTGTGTTCAAAATTTGTATTATACATTAGCGTATCTCTCTCTCTCTTTCGCTCGTTCACCTATAGTATATAGCTCCCGCGCGCATCGAACACCCGAATCACAATATCAGTTTGAACCGAATATCATAGTGCGATACCGATAATGTGTGGTGTTTTTGTTTTGTGACTCATCATACCAACATCAACGCATTAGGTACGCGGATACCTGATATATGTATAGATTCAGTGCCGTCCGATATATAGGTATTGGATATTGTGCCGATACATAGGTATTGTATCTATATACGATTTGTATCACCCCACTTCTAACTCTCATAGTCCGATGGGACGGCAGTCCGACACGACCCGAGAGAGATCAGCGGCCTTAGTATGAGTTTGCGATACTATTATCGTGTTCGAAAACTATAGCTTTGTCTCTTTCACACTAATATAGTACGTGTGAAAGAGACAAAGCGATAGTTTTCGAAAACGACAAAAGTATTTCAAACTCATACTAAGCACACAGGCGCAGGACCGTGCTCTCGAAGCACGGGCTACTACTGACAAATATCTAACAGAAAAACCCAATAGCACTTTTTGCCCGGGAATCGAGACCTCTTGATCAGCAGACGCGCTTTCGACCACTAGCACACCGAGACAGTAACGTTTATCATCCTTACTAATATTGTAAATGCGAAAGTAACTCTGTCTGTCTGTGTGTTACGCAATCACGCCTAAACTACTGAATCGATTTTAATAAAATTCGGTACGGACATAGTCTAGAGCCTGAGAAAGGACATAGGCTGCTTTATAATGCGAAAAAAGGGCTGTAAGGGGTTGAAATAGGGGATGAAAGTTTGTATGGAAATTACGTCATTTTTAAAGCTAGAAGCTTGAAACTTATTTTTTGACTTTTGATTAGATATTAATAAAGAGTTTTATTTTCAAAATAATTAGCCTAAAAAATTAAAAATGCTAACGCGGACGAAGACGCGGGCTCAGCTAGTTGTATATAAAACGTTAGTGAAATAATATTTTTATTTGTTACAGACAACGAAGACCTGCGAGGACAAATACTGGGGTCAGTATTCTTCAATCAATATAAGTTAGTCGACAATCGCAATCGCATGTAATCAACTGCAGTGATAAAATATCTTTATATTAATTTGTTTGGGAGTGGCGCACGACTCTCCCTTCCATACATGTTTTTGCCGTCATCTCAATACATTTCCAGCTTTTTTAAATTTTAAATGTTGAACCTACATAAATTTACATGTAATAGTTAAGTCTGGTAGCCAGAGAGTATATAATCGGTAGCCCTAGAAAATTAAGTTATTGGAAGAGCCGAGTCTAATAGGTACTAGATATTTGTGAAGGCACAAGGTATTGTGAATAGCAAACAACCTACCATACTTTAGCAACAGCAAAAGTATGTGTGTTTGAAATTAGGAAAATAACTGAGTGAAGTGTGCTAAATTACCGATTAAGTTTTAATGACTACACCTAAGGATTGATAGACTTTTATTAACATGCTGATTCGAGTAAATAGAAAGAAAGAAAAAGTATTTATTGCCATGCTAACAATATTAAAAACTTTTTTAGTTCATTAAGACTAGAGTTAGTAATTGGTACTTTTAATTATGTTAGTAGGTAAGGACAAAGACTTTATATTGACAATTTACAAAGAAAAAGGAAACAACAAAACAAACAAGGCAAATGCACGTCGTAGTCGTGGCAACAAGGCTCCCACTCAGCATAATGCTATGCCATGGGCATGCCCACAGCATGGCGCTGGTTTTCAGTGGTTGCGTTAAATGTTCAGTACTTATACAATTAGGGATAGTTAATGTTCTAATGATACACCGCGGCTCCAAAACGCAAGGGTAATTGAAGGAACAGGATGCGTTAACAATTGGATGACTATACTTTGCAGGGACGAAACCTTTGCTTAGTTGTATGACAGCACTCAGGTATTCAGGGTTATAACAACGACCTGGATCGTTTTGTCAATAGAAGCTTTTGAGCTGATTGATCCTATATATACCTACTACTTATATCTATTAATCCTTGGCTACAATTTACCTTGACCATCATCTACTTAGCCAAATATTTTAGGGCCGGCTTCTTGTGTAACTGGATGCAGGAACAGTATTTTAGCTAGAGCGACTGCCTATCTGAGCTACATAACCCATTAGCTGGGTAACACGATACTCTTTGGCCAGTCTGGTCAGATATTCTATTTTCTGACTACCCGTAACCGACTGTCTAAGATGTACAGTATTTATGATAGTCGGAGCTGGAGTACGGGTAGCCGGAGTCATGCTTTCAGACACAAGGAGGAATAGGAATATCAATATGTTAAGATGTCACCCATCCTTGTTACGGCTTCGGCAAGCATTGCAGGTCAGCCCTAGCGGCTGTTATTATTTCGTTACTAGCTCGTCGATAAAATTCGAATGATTTCCAAAATGGATAATTGCTCATCAGTTCCGAAAAACATTACTGAAACAATAACATTAAATTAATACCGAAAGGGGCTTCGTCGTCGCGACGACGACTTTTTTCTGCCGCTCTGGGTGGAGCCAGAGTGTCAGACTTCTACTGACTAGAAACCCGCCCTGTTCCATCAGGTGCCCTTAAGTTTTGGGGCCACGGTATCTCGTTAGAACATTCCCGCAACCCAGGCAAGCAATAGTCCTATGGGGCCCAAACGCAAGTACGTAGGAGAGCATTCAAAATCATATCAGCATTTCTAATAGGCGTTTAAATACACGCCCTTATTCTTTACCTTTTTTTTTTTTAACGTGGTAAAATTATCAAATAAGGTCTCCCACCCCGGGCAGGGTGGGAGGGACTGTCAGACTTTTACTTACTAAAATCCACGGTGTTCCTTCAATAACCCTTTACGTACCGGGGGGGTTACGGTAATGGGATGAGTCCCACGACCCCGGCAGGCTTTGGCCCTCTACAGAGGGGGCCTCGTCATGTTGCTGACGCTCTTTGAGGCGCGCGTGGAACACAACGCGCCGTCGACTCGGGCATGGTCCATGGTCGGACAGCGAGTTGCCCTTTACTTGCTGTCCGCATGCCCGCGCCTACGGTGGCCGGAGATTGTCGGCCGACGTCCGACGCCATGGGCGTCTGCCACTGCGGCTGGGCTGGAGGGAGGACGCCATCCTCTCCCTCACGCGGCGCGCCTCCTCCTTCGGAAGCATGACTGCTTCGCAGAAGGAGGCGACCGCTTCCCACTCCCTCTCGCCCCGCAGCATGGCCTCGACCAATGCCGGGCGCGAGAGGTCTCCGCCTATTGCCGCCGTGAGGACACGTCGGTGCTCTGCCCAGGCGGAGCAGGCTTGCACCGTATGCTCTACTGTGTCCTCAGGGCGTCCTTCGCAGTGGTGACACCCAGGCGTTTGTTCCTTTCCCATCAGACACAGGTACCTCCCGAAACTTCCGTGTCCGGTGAGGACCTGCGTCATGCGGTAGGTCAGGACGCCGTGACGCCGATCTAGCCACTCCTCAAAGAGCAGCATTTCTAATAGGCGTTTAAATACACGCCCTTATTCTTTACCTAGTAAGGTCTATTATTTATCCAACTATCTAATAAAACCATTTCATCCCCAGCTCCACACACACCAGAGCAACCATCAGATGTAAGAATAAAATGTCAAACGAATACGAGCCTCATATTCCACATAGACCCTTCAGAGAAATTCCAGCTCGTCGCGTTGGTGCCTCACGTTACCAACGACAGTAACATCATTACTGATGTAAGTATTAACATCTACACTAATATTGTAAAGAGAAATTATGTCTATTTCGTAATGTTTGTAACGAACAAACTCGATAACGTATTTTTTTTTTATTTAAAATACCTAAGTATTAGTTTAGATATCGACGGTTAAAAGGTAATAGGGTATAAGCAACAAAAATCTAATTGTTCAGGAGAGTAGTTTAAAGTTTGATATTTAAGAAAAATGGATACAATTTTCTACAAAACGCAGTTTTTGCTTGGGCATACGTGACAAAAAGTCATCACAGAGCAATGGGAATTGGCGCATTCGAAAGAGCAGAAAATTGTAAGTAGAATGGCATTCATAAGTCAATTTCGATCGAAATGTCGCTTATGCCCAATTACCTTTTAACCGTCGATATTTTATTTCGATTCTCTTACGCGATGATTATGGGTGCGGCCTATTGGATGATCCCCCCGATCATCAAACGACTCAACACTCAACCCACTCCGGGTGGGACGGAAGGGAGTGTCAGATTTCTATTGACTAAAAACCCCATGTCCTTCAGTTGGCCTTGCGTGCAGGGCCTGCAGTATCTTGTTGGAACATTCCCGTAATTCGAGCAGACATAAAAGTAGCCTAAACTCAACGTAGCAGTACCTTTTCGGTCTAGTTTTTACCTATTTTCCCATATCTTCTTTCTAATATTTCTATAATCGCTATGTCATGAATCTCTACAATGTATATAATACATACACACGCACGTCAATGCGGGTTTTTAGCGCTGATAACGAACAGCCGGCGGGAAAGTGAATTAATTTGCGGTAAACATAGTCTGTTCCATTCATTGGTGTCACCGTTATATATGATAATCAGTCTCTCCAGGACAAGGGAAGAACTTTCATGATTAATAATAGTAGAGTAGTAGATACACATGTTTCGTTTGACTACGAAACGGTCGAAGTGAATAAATGAATAACATTCTAGGTTTCCATTGTAAACACAATTCATGCGCACGCGTCTGTCCGGTGAAACAGTTTTAAGTAAAATCTTTTATTCACACCCGCTATAAAAATCTTTTAGATACTTAAATATGTCTCTGGATATTAAAAAAAAACCGGCCAAGTGCGTGCCGGACCACACCGCTGACCGAGCTGACCGAGCATCCGTTCCAAACTCTAACAAAACACACACACACTATTTTACACAAATAAGAACTTGATCTAAATATTTTCAATGGAATTTGTCTGAAAGTGAGTAGAATACAGGTGGTCGACTATTACTTGTTAATTTGTGAAGCAAACTTAGGTCGGATTTCTTTTAATCTCGTTATACGTAGGTACCAGTATCGTGACGTTTGAATTCCTACCTACAACCTCTTAGCTGATAGGGGGAGGGGACACTTAACTTTAACGAAAATTAGCACTTTAAAGCTTAATATTTCGCAAACGGATCACTGAATCATGTAAATCCATGCGAAATTTCAGTATCAATAGTTTCTGAGCTAAGGCGCGGACAGAGGGAAGGACTGACGGACGGAAACTATAAGAGTTCCTTTTCTACTACGGAAGCCTAAAAACACAAACCGTTAAACTATCGTGCATGGTAATTAAGTAACTTGGTGGAGCATTAATTTAAAGGTCAATGTTTCAGATAAACTACGTTATAATAGATCCTAAGCAAGAACAGGGAGTGATTAGCACAACCCCTCTGAGGAACTATACGATATGGAGCGCGATACTCGAGCAGGGATCCCCTGTAGTCTGGCAGGGAGGTGAAAAGGCACCAGAATACAGTAAATTCAAAGTTCCAGGATACAAAAGTTACAAAATTAAGAAGTCCCAAAAACGCAGTACAGATGGCACAATTGTTCAAGCGAACTTTGCGTGGAATACCAGTGGTGGTAAGTTATATAGATGTCATCAACTTATCTATCATAAATCTCTTCTATTGTTCAACTCATAGAATCTCATATCCATGTAGGTACTATGAAATGCAATTTCACATCCATTGACTCATATGCCCAATAAATCATTATTTGCGCTTGATCGGAACGCCAAATGTTCCAATTTTAACTATTTTCCATAGTCACTACTTTGATTGATACATAATAATAAGTATTATCATATGTGTACATATATCGAACATAAGCCAAAACCATCCTTTTTGAAGTTCCTAGTTACAGGCTCTTTAAATTGTCGAGTTCACTTCTTGCTGTTGCAATCTATTTACCATTGTTTCTTAAAAAAAAACATGTTAATATTCAAATTAAGTTCTGATTTTGTAAGATTCGTCAGAAGAAAATTTTACGTATCTGAGATGGTTGCTCAAATTTAAGCAACGAATGTTTATAACTCATTGATGACGAAATTGCTATATGCGCATGTTTAAAAAAAACCTAAAGATGGATTACAAACATCACCTCATTTCCATTGAGCCCTTTTCCACACCATTTTAACTAATTGTAATAGAAATCGAAAGATTCTTTATCTAAAATTAAATTTAATTACGAATTCAGTTTTACCTTCGTTCATATAAAATTTTCTTCCCTTACCCAGAAAATACTACAATACAAAATAATGCATCAATTTTGTCATCCATATTTTGACTGAATCGAAAGAAAATCGAATCTTGCCAAGTGCTAAAATGTTAAATCTCTCTCATGCGTACCATCCGAATTCCTCCTTGAAAATTGGTGGTGGATACATTTTACCACTACTTAATATCTTCAACGGGTTGTACGTCATTAGTGTTTTGTATGAAACAACTGCTTATCTGTCAAAGATGTACAAAGACGGCTTGACGGCTTTCCGAGGTACGAAGTAATCTTGATATGTTACGATGGGCTAACATCCACAGACTGACTTCGACAAACCTTACTATTACATTAGCCTTGTATACTTGTGTAATAAGTAAACTTGAAGATCGGCAAGTGCGGCTCTTATTGTTTACCTACGAGCTCCTCAATCTGATTTTCTCCTTTTCAATTGTTTTATAGTCTGGTGCGTAAACTTTACCACTTTATCATCTTTAACAAGAAACTCGTTACATGTATTCAGACTTTCTGAGAAAAAGGATTTGTTTATTTATAGTCATTGTAAGTGCCCCAATTTAAAAACCAAATTCCTGATTATTTTTACCTTCAATATACCGGTATTTGAAGCATGGAACTTGGCAACGCTATTATAAACTCAATTTGCTTTTAAATAGTCGGTATCTAGGGACATCCAATTAAGTTTCAGATTCTTTTGTATTCTGGCTAACTGACTTATCATTGGACTTATGTCCCATGCAGTGAATGTTGACATATCCTTAACCGGTAGAACGTTAAAGATGTCTTCTTTCTCAAGATATAAATCCCCATGGATGATCTCCAAAGGAGTCTTTCTGACTCTGACTGAAACCACCCCTTGTTCCTGCGCACACTTATCACACGAGTCTGCAGGAGCACTTAAGTATTCTTTAACATGGCCTTCGACTGGTGCCACCTCACCTGAACCTTATAGACTTATAGACCACTTGGGACAAAGGATTTCCCGTTTGTGTGGTTTAAGATAATAATTGGTATATCCTAAGTATAAGCAAACCGTCCCTTCATTTTCTTTCTGTTATTTGCGTAATATTTTAATATTTACAATTTCTCATTTATAGATTGCGACATATGGTTCGACGTTCTCAACACTTGCAAAATTACGACCACCAAGTCTAACAGAGTTTTGGTAAATATCACTTTGTAACAATCAATCTTACTTTTTTAATTGATCATGAATTTTATAAACTATTTAGTATAAACTAAAATACATGTATAAATGTATAATTTTAGTTAAAGCGTAAAGATGATGAGCCACGAGTGGAGTTCAACAACCTTAAATTAAATGATGAATGCAACCTGACGGTGACAGGCATATACGGATCCACTCACCTGAAGTACGACACACTTTCCTGTGTAGAAACCAATTGTCCTGGTAAGTATTTTCATTATTTTTGATGGATTCGCGTTTGACCACTATCTCAATGGTAAGCGATGAATTGGGCGAAGATGATGCACGCTTGTCTAGAAATAATCTATTCACTCTTGACCCCCGGTCCCCCCTCTTGACCTTCGGTTATAGCTATCAAGAAACACAGACTCAGCCCTCAGGTAGGGTTTCCACTTTTTACCTGTATACACAATGAAAGTGTTCTCAAAACGTGTGCGTATGGGTGAGATGTCCACCATGTAACAATGGCGCATCGCCGTGTCTTGTAGTCCGTTGATGGAACGGGCTTGGCGGTATTAGATTGTACAATTCAATCGCCAATTCATAAGTACATTATCAATCGTTATACAATTTAAGGCAGCTAGATAATACTGTAGTTTATATTCTAATTTATATTAGTATTTACTTAGATATTTTGTACAATCCATAATCATCATAATAAGCCTTTAACTACCCCACTGCGGGGACACATACCTCCTCTCTATGGGCCGTTTTCCACCACGTACCATGATAGTCTACACAAATAATCTATCTATCTACCTGTTACGCTTTCACTCATAAATCGCCACACCGATTTTGATGCAATTTTCCAAGTAGATGGTTGAACACACAGGGTCAAAAATAGAATTTTTTTAATCAATCCCTAAGTGGCTGAAATAAGGAATCAACTTTGTTACCCTGAATATGAAATTTATAAAATAAAAGTTATAAAAATTGATTTTCACGATTAAAAAGTTTAAACATGCCGCTGCACTGCCACTCAATCTGTAATTTCAATACTGTAGCCCTTTTTACCAAAAATCTATTTCCAATAATAATTTTCTTCTTCGTCCTTAGACATTAACAAGTGTCTACTCGTTAACACTCAAGTGAGTAATAGTGCCTATATTTTAAAAACCGTCGGTGTCCACAATAAAATTACTAATTAATTAACAAAAATAATAATCACTAATTATTAATGTGGCCGTTCAATTGGATGTTGTGATGTGAAATCACGCCAAAACGACTTAACGGATCTGATCGAAGTTTGGGATGTAGATAGCTGAAAGTTTGGAATAACACATGGTTTTTATCCTGGATTTCCCATGGGATTGGGATTTATGTGAAAAAAACATTTCACTATAAAATGCGCTGTAAAATATAATATTCTAAATAGGTATATAAATAAATAGCATTTTTTTTTCATTTTATTATTTATAAGTAGACAGAAAAAAATAAACTAGTGTACCTACAATGGTCGGTCTTATCGCTCAGGGCGATCTTTTTCAGATAAGTTTGAAACTATTACATGTACAGAAAATCTGTAGGTACTAATATTAAAAACAGGTAAAGTTTGTCAGCAAATAATCACTAGATCTATCGAACAAATTTTGAAAATGTATTCACCAACACCTTATTCCACATTATTCCGTAAAACACAATTCACGCGTTCGTAGCCGGGGGCAGAAGCTATAGTGATATGTAAATTAACAGATCAGGCTTACAATAGAAACTGCCTCGGTAGCCTAGTGATCGTCATCTCTTATGTGCAAGAGGTCTCGGATTCCAGGGACGGGCTAAAAGTGGCTTTGGCTTTTTCTAATAGAAATTTCTCAGCAGCAGTCTCAAGTTCAGCTCTTGGTCCTGCGCCTGATCTCTCTCCAACCGAGTCGGCTTGCCGTCCCATCGGTCAATTAGAGAGTGCACTTGTACCAGCGCACATACTTGTGCACTATAATGTCATGTCAAGTTTTTAAGCTAACATTGTCACTAACAGTATCATTAGACCTTGAATATTTACCATGTGTATTTATTCTTTCGAGTCAGGATATTTTTTTTTTGTTGATAATAGGCTAGCGTTTGACCACCATCTTACCTGATGGTAAGTGATGATGTGGTCGAATATGGAGCACGCTTGCCTAGTAGGAACCTATCCCACTCCTTAGGCGTACGCACAATGAAAGTATTCCCAAAACGTTTAGTGCGTATGGGCGGGATGTCCAACATGAATGATGGCGCATCGCCGTTTGTCTTGTAGTCCGATGATGGAACGGGCTTGGCGGAATTAGATTGTGTAATTCCATCGCACGCTCCCCGAAATATAACCAATAGAAAACCGATAGACTTGCAACTCGTCGTCGATGTTCAAGGCTGGAGCTTTGACTCGACCAGTGCATCGTTGCCAATGAGTCTCTTGGCCCGTTTCTCGATATATATATTTCAACAGAAAGCCACTATATACCTAGATTGACGGGAGGAGGGGTTGCAACTGTCGAGGGCCTAGAATCCAGTGATTCAATTGTGTAAAAACCGTAAAAAAGTTCAAAAAAGCGTGCGAGCGGACATGGTGAGTTTTAAGAGTCGGGATTAAAATCGAGTTTTGAGTGATACATGTGACTGTGGTTGCGGTGTCGATTACAAAAAAACGAACGAGAAAGAGGGTAGACCAATTCGTCTGCTCATAAACGTGCACCCGCAATGACTTCAGTTCATTCATGATCATGGCGCTTGCAACAGTGCCGAAATATGGGAAACTCGAAACAATAAATACACAAAATATCCCGTATTATGTTCTAATGATAATGACACTATAATGCCTCCTACACAAATGACTAATATCCTCTGAGATTGACCGACGTAGCCGAAATCGGGCAGGAGGACTTTATAGATACAATAGAATACCTTCATTTTGTTCGCACGGGAGCCTACTGTAGTAGGAAAGTCATTCAATAAAGTTAGATATAGAACGAGGATTTGCAGTTTGTAAATTCCCTAAATTTTCACAGGTTATTATGCATTCATATTTAATTATTATGCATTTATATTTTTCTGTACCTCATATTTATTCCTACTACTTCCTACTAGGTCTCAGACTATCTCCGTAACATGTTTGATCAAAATTGGTTCAGCGGTATAACTGAGAAAAGATAGCATGTCCACTATGTTCTTACTCACTCAGTATAATTTATAATAATGTCATATTGCATAAAATCCTTAGGAAAATGTTTTATGAGAAGACACTGGTTCCTGTAATATCTACAGGTGTTTCTGCCTACCGCAGGAGTCAGGGATTCATTTATTTGGTAAAATGTTTTATTTATCTATTTATTAAAACATAAAAATGTACAAAGGCGAACTTAATACCTTATGTATTCTCTACCAGTCAACCGTGGGTAGTGAAGAAATAACTGACAGGTGCATAAAAAAAAACTAAGTAGATAATTATATTCAAAGTAAAAGTGTTATTACTAGTATATGTATATTCATATATAACTAAAATAAACTTACATACATAGTTATCATAGTACATACAAAGTTATCCATCCATACTTACTAGTATTATAAATGCGAAAGTAACTCTGTCTGTCTGTATGTCTGTTACCTTTTCACGCCTAAACCGTTGAACCGATTTAGATGCAATTTGGCATGGGAATAGTTTAGGACCCTGGAAAGGACATAGGATAAATTTTATCTAGAAATTCCCACGGGATCGGGATTTACGCGGGAAAAACCTCCCACGCGAACGAAGTCGCAGGCAAAAACTAGTATAATATATATTAATAAAAAGTTATACATAGAAAAGGGATTATGAAAACTTTGCTTCCACTATTTGTTTAAAAAATAATTCCCCAGCATTCTCTTAAATGCATATTAACTGGTGTTTTTAGACTAATAAAGAATTATTATTATTATTATTATATAGATACTTATGTATGTTGAGAAGACCCTTTTTCAACCGACGACAAAAAGAGGAGGTTATCAATTCGACGCGTATATTTTTTTTTTTTTTTTTTTTTTTTTTAATGTATGATCATCGATTACTCGAAGACGGCTGAACCGATTTGGAAAATTCTTTTTTTGATTGAAAGGGTATACTTCGATATTGGTCCCATTTTCATAAACGTCAGGATCTGATGATGGGATCCTGGAGAAATCGAGGGAACTCTTCAAATATTATAGGCACACCTATGTCGTTTTGGGTATTTATTATAGTAACTTGAGCAGTTGCTCTCAAAAAGTACCATTTGAGGAAGTGGAACTGATGATGAAGACCACAGATGGCCGCCGAAACTACTCAATAATAAGTATTGAGTGGATTGCGATTCGATTACTTGAATACGGATGTTACGCACTTTATGCTCGTCACAATATGGTGATGTAGAGCTGATGGTGAAGTACCAGGAGAACTCCTCAACAATTAACGGCCCAGCATTGGGAAAAGCAATATTTTGTAAAAGGTTATAAGTAGTTGATAATTAGGCTCTTGTAACTAGGTAAATTAAAAATATACCAACTTAAAAGAGTGAAATAAAAACTTTTTACCAAAAAATTAAACCGACTCCCAAAAAACACTGCAAAGTGAAAAATAACTTTAATTTCGGAAGTCGGTGCCAAAAACGAAAATACAAAACTAAAGACACCGACTACCGAAATTAAAGTTATTTTTCACTTTGCAGTGTTTTTTGGGAGTCGGTTTAATTTTTTGGTAAAAAGTTTTCTTTTCTTAGGTAGCTTGATAAGATTTTCTTCTAAAGGCAGTTAGAATAATTTGTAAATGATAAAATTAATGTAAATTAAACTTCTGTTTCCATGGGCACACCATAGACAGATAAGAACTGCGTGGAGTATTTCAGCCACTTGTGGGGTGGCTCTGCAAAATACCAACTTGCTGCACTGGACTCGATTGAGCGCAGAGCTAAAAGGCTTATAGGCGACGAGGCGCTAGTGGACAAGCTTCATAGCCTGGCTCATCGGCGAACCGTTGCTTGCTTGTTGATTTTCTACAGATTGTACTTTGGGGAGTGTGCGCAGGAGCTCCATGACATGATCCCTCTATCTTCCTTTCACCACCAGTCTACCAGACGCACTGCTGGGTACCATCCACACTTGGTTGACATACTGTCTTGTCGGTACCAAGAGCTTCTCCTCCACATTTATTGTGCGCACAGCCAAGCTGTGGAACTCTCTGTCGGCTTCTGTCTTCCCTGCCACTTATGACCGTTCAGACTTTAAAGCAAGAGTGAACAGGTATCTTCTGGGCTCGCTCGTTTCATCGTAGACCTCATTTATCGCTTACCATCAGGCGAGATAAGGACGACGAGGACAACGCTTGAGTAGTTGGCTCTCAACAATATAGCTTCTGAAGCGAGCTCGAAGTTGGCTGCGATTTCTTTTATTTCAAACTCCTATTTTCTTTCAACAGAAGTGATTAGACCTGAGGTCCCAGACAACATATCGATCGAAGCCATGAAAGACTCCGTTGATACTTGGGAGGTATACGTGACTTGGGCACGGCCGCATCACATCCCTGACTTCTACAATATTACTTTGTCTACCGTTTATTGTAACGTGACTATGGGTTTAGATGGGGTGAGTACGTCGATATTATAATCTATATAATAATATGTATATATAATATTCAGCACAGTTAATGTTTGTATGGAGAAGAAGTGCAGAACGAATAATGTTTGTATTTAATAATACATAAGAAATAATTTTAATTGTTGTTGAAATTGGACCACTCTCTATTATTAATAATAACAGTAGCTAAAACATGGATCGCCAGTGGTGTTCCTATGTATACACCGTGAAATTTTAATGGTTGTTTTCCCGCGGCGAAATGGCTTTGTATTGGTAATACAATCGTTTTGTAAACAAATAAATATAAGAAACAAAAAATGGCACAATGTAGTTAATACATTATCACCATGCGTGAGAGCTTATTTTGCTCTGAAAATTTATTAATCACTTTTTCCTTTGTTGGCAGCGCGCGGCGGTGCGTGTTTCGTGTAGGTACCTACGTTACGTCTCCTGAACTACTAATGATTCTCGCGCTTTCGAGTTTATTAATACTTTTTTAATCAAATGAAAAAAAAAAAGTTTCTTTTTTTAAGTTTAACTATATGTTTCGATACTACTACTGATGGGTAACTGTCCTGCCGCGGGAAAACAACCATTTAAATTTCACGCTGTATATGTACCAGCACATTATAAAAAAAATCGCAGAAGTGAATGAAATCGAGGATGAAATGGTACTACCGTAGCACTTCGAGTCAATCCGGCACTAATTAAATAATATCTATTCACAAAGGTTCCAGCTTGACTCAGTATTGGATTCAAGAGTGGGCATGAAGCAAATTCAGAAAAGGGCCCCTAGGCAATTCCGTGACATATAGTGGTGCTTTTCTTAGGGAGCGACAAACTAACGCTTTTAATTACGGTGTCTACAGTATCTATGTGGTATCTTTATATAATTCGAGATATGTGAGATAGCCCGAAGGCGCGGGCACATAGCATTGTCTGGCTGCTATATGGCTAATTCGGCACTGGTGGACTGACTCACAAACTGTACTAGTAATCAAGGGCGGATCGAGGGGGGAGGGGGTCATTGGGTCGTAATTAAAATAAAAAATTTAATTAGTGGTACAACTAATTAAAATTTTTAAACATTGTTACTAGATAATACTCCAGTTTCTGTCGTTGTAAACGAATATTGGCAATGGATGGCCAAGTGGCTGCGGAGTCAGCAGGAAATACAAATTATAACTTCTTGTGACTTGACCACGATTATGTGACCCCCCCTGGCACCAAAGCTGGATCCGCCCTTGCTAGTAATAGTACACACACACACAACACACATGTGTGTTTGGCACATGCTACAAAACACAAAACAAATTAGAAAAAAAACAACAACACAAGAACTTTTAACCACAGAAAAATAATGTTGTGTGTCTCACATACATTAAAGGAACCCGGTCCAACAAAATGCCGGACAGCTATTGCCTGACGCTGGTTTTCAACAAAACCTAGTGTTGAAGTGACAACAGATGTGAATCAGCAACAACATCAATATAGAAAATAAAGTACAATAAATATATTTTTTTAGGAAATGTAACACTTATTTACTATATAAACTATGTCTTCATTTGAGTACGAAAGAGAATATTATACCTTTAAAATAATAACTTGATGAAGGTGATATTAATGCTTGCAGTAATGTTTTTAGAATGAAACAGAAGCGGTGTTCAAAAATGTGACAAGCGAGGTTCTGACCACGTACTGGGTGTTGATACAAGCCAGATTAGGCACTCAGATAGTTAACACCAGCAGACGAGCTCAATTCCCTGGTAAGTCCCTTCTTCATTCTAGAGACTGACTTATTTTTCTATGTCCCCTAGATGGGGTAGAGGGCGTCCACAGTAGTCATTCGATCTTGAGCTTTACGCTTCATTTCACTCCACGTCAAAACGATGCTCGCCGCTTCTGCCACTACGCTTCCTTTTACCCGGAGGGTTCCAATCCATCGCCTGATTAGGTATGTGATTGGAATCTCTCCGGAGCGTGTGGCCGATCCATTGCCATTAACGCCGCTAGATCTGACCGATCTGAGCCCGATCGACGGCCATTCTAGAGAACTTCACAAAAATGAAGAAAAAAGAAAGAAAAGAAAGAATAAAAAGGAAAATACACAAATATTTTACACAACAAGACACAAATATTGTCATTCAAAAACGTCTCACAATAAGTTAGTTAAAAGTACACCCTACTTCCGTCTTCTTACAGTATCGCCATGGTAACTTGTTCCAGCTTGCTGAGAAGAAAATGTTTAAATAATAAAAATAGCAAAAAATAGAACGGACTTCCATATCAAAACACTACAAAGGCAAAAATAACTCTAATTTCGAAATACTTATTATTGAGGAGTTTCAGTGGCCATCTGTGGTCTTCATCATCAGTTCAACTTCCCCAAGTGGTACTTTTCGGAAGGAACTGCTCAAGGTACTATAAGAAATACTGAAAACGCTATAGGTATGCCTATAATATTTGAAGAGTTCCCTCGATTTCTCCAGGATCCCATCGTCAGATCCTGATTTCGTAACAATGGGACCAACTAGAAAGTATACCCATTCAAACGCAAAAAGAATTTTTCAAATCGGTCCAGCCGTCTCCGAGTTATGAGGTAACATACATAAAAAAAAAGTTCAAGACGAATCGAGAACCTCCTTTTTTTAAGTTGGTTAATAAAACCGAAATTCACAACCCGCTCATCTGCAGTTTTTTTCATCCTACATAAGACTTTAATAAAAACAATTAAATCATAACGTTCACATTGTTTGTTTTAATGACATGACATTCAAAATAAATATATATATACAAAATATGAACCAGTCACTACCATCACTGTAACAACAGCTACAGTCACCTGCAATATACCATCCACCACTGACATTATATTTGAAATCCTTACTTAAAATAATGAATGCTATAGCAACTCTTTCTCTCAGTTTCACTTCCACGTGTAAACTACTAAACAGGTTTCTAAAATTCGCACAGAGATAGATAGGACCTTGGAAAAGGGCATAAGGATGAAAAGCCTAGGCTAGAAGCTAGTAATAATATAAAAACCGCCTGTATAAACAGAGCTTCGTACAAAAGATTTTTGGAAATATTAGATAGTTTTTGTTATTTAATGGTACGTTACATTATATACGATACAATTAAATAATAAAAAATCAAAACTAGAATTTTCAATAACCTCTAAAAAATTGAGAAACTCTTTAGACATTCCGCATAGGTATTCGTTTTAATGACTTCACTCTAAAACTACACCTTTGCCACCCGCCAGTCTCCCGAACTGCAGTAAAATAAGATCGAAGCGAAGTGTAGGAACTATTGCTAAAAACCTAGATCTTTGATGCCGAATCCAGAACATTAGTCTGCAAGTCTATAACGAATGCCTCCCAGACAGACAGATTCACCTAGTTGTTCGATTTTCCTACATGGTGAACTGTCAGTGTTCGTGGATCTGGGGTAAATCAGGGGGCGTATTTTAGTGTCTGTTGTGAAATAAGGAAAACACCAATTGACCTGCTTTGCTCTACCTCTATCTCTCACACACACAGAATATTGCTGACTTAAATACATAATAGTATAGTTTCCTGTCGCTCTACCCTATGGAATAAGAATAACGTGGTATAGTTTTGCACATGGTCAGACATATGGGAGGAGCCACGCGGCACGGCAGGCGCAGGGGGCGCGGGCGGGGCGGCTATAGCCGCGGGGTGCGCGGGCGCCGCCGCTCTGGCGCTGCTGTGCCGCTGTCGACGACGACGACACCATGTCCCCGTGCCGCCTTACAAACCGGTACCTATTATTATAATTATATACTTTTCGTACCACTTGCTCAAAAAAGTGACATTCTATGCCACAAAAAGCGAACATAACAATAGTCACTTTTAATCTGTTAAAAACAGGGAAAGAAAATTGTACTGAATTTCATTCATCCTCTAGGGGGAGAATGTGATTTAAATTTGGAATACTTACCGAAATTTATACTGAACTACATACACCATTGAGTTTGTATATAAAGCATTATACATCTTTTTGAAAAAGGAATACACATTATTGTGTTAATTTTTTCGCAAATGGTACGAAAAGTAGAGTATTTTCCTTGGTGATAAAGCTGTCTTAGTCTTGGGTGAACTTAAATCCCTCGCTACACTCAGGACTCGTCTTAAATCCCTCGCTTTGCTCGTGATTTAAGTTTTTAACACCCTCGCTACGCTCGGGAGTAAACCTCGAGTCCTTCGTTACGCTCACGATTTAAATCGTCACCCGCGACAGAAGACACTGCTTTATCCCCTTGGTTAATAATCTACTATTATTGTTTCCTATCGCACAGCAATCTCCTATAAGCAGCCTTTGGATAGGCAGAACTTAAACATTCAACAATAGTGATTTTATAGTCTCTGTCTACCCCTTGATAATTTTGCTGTTTCAAAACTAGCTGTACTAGTATTCAGGTGAGGTCGTCCTACTTAGCTATGCGCTATTTGACCTATTCAGATTAAAAACACTCTATTCTCTATTATCAACCCACAAACTACCGATGCTACTCAAAATTGATCACCCTTTCCCTTGCTACTCATATATATGGATTGATGAATTAAGTAATCATCTAATTTTAAGCCTCTAATTACTTGATTAGGACGACAAACCTTTGAAAGACAGCGATACAGAAGTATTAGAAATATGGAGCGAAACAGAAGACCGGTGGGAAGTGCGAGCCGACAAGCTAGTATTACACGAAGTTATTGGAGAAGGAGCCTTCGGCGTCGTGCGCAGAGCTACACTCGCGCCGCACTCCGTGCAAGTCGCTGTTAAGATGCTGAAAGGTACCTAATACTACTCGAATTTATGATATCATCGTATCATCTATGTATGTAAGCAAATTTAATTCATGTAATTAAATTCATTTTACTAGTGATTTATTGGTAGTGTGGTATTCCAATATGTACAAAAATAGATTAGACATAATGATAAGCCTGTATTAAGGCTTGTTTAAATACTGGTTGAAATAATTATCGAATCGAAATCATACGTAATATCTGATTATATCCGGAGTATGAGTCATGCGATAGTAAAAATTACTGCTTTTACCTTCTTATATCTTATTTTGCAGACTTCCCCACGCTCGATGAGATCAGGTCGTTCCGTTCAGAGATGGAGCTGATGAAGAGCGTGGGCGTGCACCCGCACCTCGTGAGCCTGGTGGGGTGCTGCAGCGGCAGGAGGCCGCTCATCGTCGCAGAGTACTGCAGCCGAGGAGACCTGCTCAGTTATTTGAGGTACTCATAAAAAACAGCAGTTAGATACACATACTTACATGCTTTAACGATTTAATATATTTGAGTTTGTTACTTAATGAGGTATTATATGCCAAAAGAGGTATAATATACACTATACTACTCAATAGAATCTATCTACAAAATAATCTATGTTGCCCTAAAATCTCCTCTAACTTCCAGTAAAAGTCCCATTAAAATCGATTTAACCGTTCAAGAGATTAGCTTGGATAAACAGAAAGACAGATAGATACATTTTTAATAAAGTTTGCTTGTGTTTTAGTTTTGTTTAAATAACTATGATTACTTAAAAAAAAACACAAATTTAGTTTGATATCACGGTTGGTTAGGTAAGAATAATACAGAGTCAGAATAACGTACTTATTTAGTCAGGTTCTTAAATACTAATGGATCATTTGGAAAATGTAGAATTTAGTCAAATTTTACCTAACCTACACCTATGTCTGCTGCTATCGACAATTATTATTGTTCTTTATCTTATCTTTTCCACTAATGAAATATGAAAGATTAATATTGGAAATATTTTATAGTGAACTTCTTTTTTGTATGTTTTCAGATGCACATGGGACGTAATGTTATCAAAACGGAACGCGAAATACTACAACAACAACATAGATATTTCAGACTACAGAAACGACTTATTCAAATGTAAAGCACAAATGGAGAGCTCTAAACTAGTCGTGAATAAACTGTATGAGCTTCAAGAGATCTGTGATAAAGAGTTAACGGCTTTAGACCTTTTGTCTTTTTGCCGCCAAATAGCTATGGGAATGGAATTCTTGGCGGCTAATAGAGTAGTTCATAGAGATTTAGCAGCAAGGAATATATTGGTGACAGGGGATAGGACGTTGAAGATAGCTGATTTCGGGCTTTCAAGAGATGTTTATGAAGAGAATCAGTATAAGCAGAAAGGAAATGGGAAGATGCCTGTCAAGTGGATGGCATTAGAGTCGCTGACGAGGAGAATATATACGACGCAGAGTGATGTGTAAGTATATATGTCTGTTTTAATAAGACCATGATTATTTCTCCAACCGAGCTATCCGCTTCTGCTGGAGGCTTCGTATACCTGAAAAGATTTTTTTAAGATAAAAAAAGTAGCCAGTCTCGTTCCCTAAGGTCCAATCTAACTCTGCACTAAATTTTATCGAAATGGATTTAGTGGTTTAGACGTGAAAGTGAAACCGACAGACAGACACAGTTTGGCATTTATAAATTAAAAGTATGGATAAGAAAATTATACGACAATGTCACTTATAGATTACCTTACATTACGAAATCTAGATTTTTTGAACAGAAAAAATGAATTGTGTGTCCAGATGGTCATTCGGCGTGGTGATCTGGGAGATAGCGACAGTGGGAGGAGCCCCGTACGCGTCCGTGGCCGGCGCTCGCCTGCCTCGCCTGCTGCGCTCCGGGTACCGCATGCCCAAGCCTTACAACTGCAGTCCGCAACTGTGAGTAACCAAAGTTATTGCCTTATTAACAGACTTACTTCTGCCGTCGGCTTTGTTTACGTGGTAAGTTTAAAAAAAAACAAATCGTGCTGTCACTATAAGCCCAGGAGCTCCATATCGTCGTTGCGCGTGCAAAAGTCGCTATGTGTTATTTAATCATTTTTGTTTTTTTATGCAGTTCCAATCGTAATTTTAATACACACATGATGTAAAAACAGCTATCTGATAAACGCAATATTAGTTCAGAAGCTATGTAGTATCTAGTATATACTAAATAACACATAGCGACTTTTGCACGCGCAACGACGATATTCATAGTACTAAATAAACTGGAAAAATCATAACACTCTTTCGAGCAGTCGTGTGAAAATAATAAAACCGAATCAAACCTTATATTTATAGCTCCGAACAGCTCGTGGCTAAATAATAACAGCTGCACCGGCGATCCAGGTGACCAGATCTTTAAGGATAAGCAACTCTTGCCGAGGACGAATCGCGGATGGGTTACCATTTTAACACATCCATATTCCTTCTAAGTTTGCCAAGGTTCTTCGTTCGTTCTTCAATAGTGTTTCCCAACTTCTGGGTTGTGGATGTCTGATCTTACCTCCACAATCAGTCGGGGTAGTCGCAGAAGCCAGAAAATCGGACACCAGTTTTTCGGGGGCTACTGAATTGTAAAGGTCAGATAGGTACTGTGGAGGTCTTGCTATGCGAGCGGTCAGCCTATCGAAATTACTGGCATAGTTTGAATTTAGATCGCAATGTTGGACTTGCATTTGGAATCGTTCCACTGTCTCTTTCACTATCCTCGCATCGAACACTGTTCCTCTGTCGGAGAAAATTTCTTTTACATATCCAAACCTACAAAATATTTCTTCTATCAAAAAGTCTACAATGACATCTGACGTAATCCTAGGTACTGCCTTACAAATAGCATAGCGTGATGCATACTCAACTGCAACGATCACGAAACGATTTGGTTCCAAATGCATGTTCAACATTGCGATCTAAATTCAAACTATGCGATAGGCTGACCGCTTGCATAGCAGACCTCCACAGTACTCACTTCATGTAAAGCACTAGTTCACAGCTGCATCCGGTTAGGAGATGATAATATGTATAGGAACTACGTATAAGGTAGTCTAGTACCACAAGTCGCCAGATATTAGTCCTTTATTCCAAACCTGATTCCATCTTCATTTCTCTTCAGCTACGATATAATGTTGTCCTGCTGGCGCACCCATCCTCGTGAAAGACCGACCTTCGGGGAACTGCACCAGCGATTAGATGAGCTTCTCAACAGCGCGTGCGCCAACCAGTACCTGTCCTTAGAGGTAGACGCAGATGATGCACCTCCTGCGCCAAAGCATCATGGTTATATCAAGATGTTGATGAGGTAAGGGTGCTGGTATAGAGATAGTTCTGTTAAAAATAAAAATAAAACTTTAAAGAAAATTAATTGCGTTCAAAACAAACAAAAATACTACTACACTGTCCATTGTTAGTCTTATTTCGTTTTCATAAATATGTACAGACGAATTGGGAACCCCAAGCTCCTTTTTTGGAAAAATGAATGAAGCCTTCTAATTTAAATTGCACAGACCCAGGCAAGCCGTAATTGTAATAATTATTACTTTGCAAATAAATAAAAGCAAGCAGGCGAATCTTCACTTAACCACGTAAGATGAGCCCTATCAGAAAGCCTAGTTATCCAATCAACAACGGAAAGGACTACGCTCGGAATTTACTTCGAAATTTAATTTGAAGTTCCATTACAAATTTAATTTGAAGTTCTTATCAATGTGAAGTTACATTTAAAATTTCAAGTTCCATAGTCACTTGAAAGTTTTTACTTTACTAAACATTCATAAGTTTATAGAAATATTTTACTCAATGTTTCACTTCGCTATTTTATGTTCAGAAACACTTCTCGGTATTTTTTTATGTAATCAGAGGCAAACGCGGCTGGACCCGAGGGGAGACGTACGAGCGACCTCTAAAGGCTGCACACACCAACCACTACACAACACCGCCAGATTCCCTCAGTGCACATCCTGTATGACTTCACTATCATATTTGTCTACAGGAGGTTTATATACTCATCCATTAGTATGAGAACCATAGACGGACCATAGAGTAAGGATAAGAAACCACGGCCTATAAGCGTATGTACGAGTGTTAGAAAGAGAGAGAAGATCGCGGTACCCCATAATAAGGACGCCATACGTCACGTCACCATTTCCGCCAATAATGATCCGATCCAGCCTGTTCCTAGCTGCCTTCCCTCGGCGACGCCCTAAACCGAGGTCCGTACCCCACAGGGGATGCCCTTAGCGTGTAGTCGCCTAGTTTTGTAAGTTTTATAATAATAAGCCCTGGCTGGAGGCTTTAATTAGATATCGGACTTGTAATCGAGAGGTCACGGAAACACCACCCATTACACCTATTGCCGTGAAGCCACTCCAGACACAAGCATATTTTGTTTAGTTGGAGGGGTTAACAAGATTGCTAGTGATTTGGATTCTACCCATATTGATAAGCCATGACTGATGGCTTTAATTATAATTAATTAAGGGAGCCACAGTCAAGTCCGGTTAATCAGCCGAAAACCTCAAAGTTTGGCCTGCGAGATGCCACACACAAAAAAAACACGTCGCCATTAGTATGGTGATAAGGGTATAGTGATAGGCAAATAACTTGGCAAGAGTCGTTCGATGCGCAGAAGTTGATTTTTAGGTTTCAGCGGGACGCTGGGTATGACGTAGTGCCGCTCCGAGCGCGCGATTGGTGCATCAGTAGTTCTCGTTCAATTTGCTCCCGAATACACTTGCGTACACGAAAGTTGTACCCATTGTTTTTGTTACGAGTTGTTGTTTTAAATTTAGTTTTTGTTACGTTGATTACAATGCCAGGAGCAAATACCGTTTTACGTAGACTATTAAAACGTCAGAAAGAACAGTTAGACACTATAGTTAAGGAAGGTTGAAATTCCGAATTCGTCCATGTCTTTAGGACACCGGGAAATAACATTCTTCTGAACAGACATGATTAAAAATAAATCATGGCAATAACCATAGAATAATGGCAAGCAGTAAAAGTGACCACTGTTTTGTTCCACTAAGTGCACGATGCGCGAAATTACCCCCACTACGCCAAAATCTTGCCAACTTACGTGCCGAGGACTATACCTCGATCTTCTTTCTCTTTTTAACTGAAGGACAACTGAAAGGAACGTTGGCTCCCTTGCTCTATCTATAATACCCACTATGGTGAGAACTGAGAACCAATGATGATTAGACTAAAGTTGCTAGCATCAAAAATATCCATCAAAAGGATCCATTAAATTACCTCTATATCATAAATATTGACCTTGTATCAAGATTAGGAGTGTTAACACATTCTACTATCCTCATAAGAATAATGTCTATTTCTTCAGTATTTTTTAAACCATAACCAATACTGGCTTGCGATCAACCAATCAGTAACTTTATAAGTAATGCTAGATTGTTAAAAAATGTGATTTTTAGATCTGAGTAGAAACTATACAGTACTTGCTGTGATATGTATCTATTATATATAATATATTGTAATACATTTTTGTAGGTAATCACTAATCACTGAACTAAATAACAATTTATGTTTATTGTCTTTTAAATTAAATGTTACTTAAAAATTTAAAATTACTTACTTTTAGGTAAGCGTGCTCCATCTTCGACCACATCATCACTTTCCATCAGGTGTGATGGTGGTCAAACGCGAACCAATTTCAATAAGAAAAAAAAAGTAAAATTACTTTAATTTTTCAGTATAATAAGTATCTCTACATTTGTTTTTTTTTTTTACTAATACGAAATTATAAATTTTTAGAATAAGTTCGACAATAAGTGTGAATAGTTACTATAGGTATAGTTAATAAATTAGTATTATGGAGTAGGTACATATTTTTGTAAATATGTCTACTTCAGAGAAGGTAATGTTCCAAACTTATTGTACTTAGAATGAAAGTTGCCTAACTCAAAAATTGCAATTTGTGATAAGCCAAAAAAAGTACTTTGAGTACATTTTAATGTCTCCCATGAATGATTTATGGCAGTCCAGTTCCTACCCATAATTCTCGCTCTTTTTAACCACAGTTTCAGAGTACACATAGTTGGATTTTTTAAGTTTCAAGCAAAATGCGACATCATTTGGAAGTTAAGTCACTTTCATTCTAAGTGTGCGTTATGTATTATAAATGTTTTGTAAGATATTAAAATGTTCGCTAGTACTTTGTAGATAGAATGTAAAAATAGCTAATTACGTATACAATGTAACAAATAAAATTTAAGAAAATAATATGTTTTTTTTATTGCAAACTACCTTTTTACTTTACCTGATGCTTCGTTTCCGAAGACTAATTGGACAGGAACCTTCAGTTTTTTTTTTGGGATAAAATATTTGTTTTTATAGGCACACTCATGTGGCCCGTGAGAGTCACTTTCCATCTGTGTAATAATTTTCATAACGAATCATTACATCCAGATTTACTAAATCGAATTCGTATTCGTACTATCTAATTTAATATCTAAAAAAGGGATACTGTTATGTTATAAAAATATTATATGTCATAAACCATTTTATGGTCTGCCTATGTTAAAAGTTTCATTTAAATCCCTACAGTCATTGACACGTTATTGACTTACAAATATCAATCTTTGCCACCCCTAACCAACTAACCTTGATTAATGATTTTCAAAAACTGTAATATACACTTTAATTAAATTATAAAAAGATAAATTTTTAAATAAAAAATACTTAAATAAAAACTTCGCCATCTATAATTATGTTCAGATAGTTTGCGGTGAGTCCGAGCTTTCTGTATTGATACCCAAGTGAGTCAGGGTAAGGCGTTGCTTGATGAGGTACAACACTGCGGAATGCTACAGTGAGTCAGTTATTGTACAGTGATGCACTTTGCGTCAGATCATCAACCAATAGTGGAACAAGTTTCTTCATGTAGACTGGTCGAAAGGCAGTGTACTTTCACTAGGTCACTGAATAAGTGAGGATCTTAGAAGTTAAGAATTTTCTAAGAGAATAATCTTGGAGACATTGCTTATTTTCTCATTAACAAAATGTATGTGTAAAGTAGTGAGGGAATGTTTATTCTACATTGTACATCCTATGAACGTACGCATGCCTGCTGGCTTAAAGAATGACCATCACTACGGTGCTATTTTTTTATATTTACATAATTATGTCTGTGCCAAACATTATCCAGACAAGTTCAGTCATTTTTGGTTAAGTAACAAGCATCATCTTGACTTTTGCATTTATAATATACATACATAGGCAAATAATAATGAACGACGACTCAAGTACAAAAGTAGATCCACTCGCTTTCACTTTTTTAGTTCAAATATAACATTTATGTGAACAATATGTGGATAATGTCATGAGCTACACATATACCAATGCTTTTGTAACCACTTAGAATTTTAATCACATTTGTGTAACTGGTTTGTTTTCCAAAATGAATAAATTGAATGGAAGTTTTGCGTGTGTTCAAAGTACACACACCGTCGATAAATAATACACATGTCTAGATTGATATATTAACTTCGTATATTTTACAGCAATATGACTTAAATCTAGATATAAAAATATCCATATAAGCACACCTCGCTTTTCGACATGGTGCCATCGATATATTCCATTCGTGATGTGTGTGTTCCGTATTCCCATCTTAAGTAGTTAGTTAATTTAAAATAGAAAACATATTTGATTTAAAAACAAAGATCACAATTTGGAAGAAGACATGTACGTGGTTTTTTTTGTAATAACTGTTGGAATGCATTGAGTTAGTGGCAGTTTTTTACTATTGTATCTGCCGATTATTTATACTATATTTCAAGACCATCCTTCATTCTCAAAATAGTGTTTAGAGTTTACAGAACACACAGACACCACGATCGTTCACATTCCTTTATCATTGCTAGCCTAGTGATGTACCAACTACCGAAGTCAATCGATATGTTTAACTACTGGAGCTTTAGAAAAAAATAAACTATAAAGCTTTGTACACCAAGCAAAACAAACTAAAACTTATTTTAAACTAAAGACGGGTAAATATTTTCAATCGGCTAAAGACGGTAGTTGGCAACAACGTTAAATATAACTATAATACATATATTTAGGACGTACTCAATGATTAATGAGCGAACATAAGAGCATCATAATTTCCATAAAGTATAGACGCCTTAAAACTCTATGATATGACTAAACCAAACAATCATTTTTTATTTAATTTCCTTTATAATATTATCACACATAATTTTGATTAAAATAAGTAGTTAAATTAATAAAAAGAAGCTTATATATTTTGTGTAATGTTTAAATCCAAGATAAGTTTTAAAATAATGCATATAATTGATAAAAACGAACCAACAATTTCTGAGAAGTTTAACAGGATTTATAGTTATTATAATTTGACTAAATATATATTTCTACCGCAAAGCCCCAGAGGCCTCGACTAACGTTTATTTTAGTGCCAAAACTCAAACAAAATTGTATTTTCAATGATTTTCAGTCTCAATACAATAACTAAATATGGCAAGAAAGCCTTTATGTTACAAATACATACATAAAACGGGTACTAAAGAAAACTATGTCATGTACTCACAGACTATCGGTACACACAATAGGTATTTAAACTCTACGTTCTTATAAAAGTGCGAATTCTAGCAAGTTATTACGTTAAAACGTTCAACACAATTTACCCGACGATACTTGGTTACCATTAATTTCGATGTAGTGTTTAAAAAAACGAACACTGTGCAATAGTCGTGCCGACAGACTCAATTACTTTTAATGCTTAGTATATTAATATTGCCATAAAATCACAACTATTGTTAAACAGTACATGAGAAACCGCGGGTAAACGAGTTTATAAATCAATTTTACATATTTATATTGCAAAACAACAATATTCTCGCACACGAGTGCAACTTTTATAGCAAAACTCACTAATCTAAATTCATAAAAAAGTGCGAATCCTAATACAAAACCTTATGTTGCTAACGTATGTAGGAATGATGTAAACAATATGCCTTTCGTTAGAGATCAAACTTCTATACACTTTTAGTTTAGACAAACAAGAGAGATACATACACAAACCTAGCTTTGGCTGTTAATACTTCGAATCATTCACTGGTGATGAAATTGTATAAATAATATACTTTTTAAATTTACAATGAGACATCGATAAAAAAACTTAGGTTAACACATCAGCAGCTTAACTTTATTTTTACATAAGTACAAATATGAATTTGCCTTGATAGTACTTGAACATAAACACTCAAGTAGATACAGCGTCACAAATTTCACGCAAAATTAGTACTTAAGCGTATTAGAATTATTGCTATATAATACATTAACTGAGACAATATCTTACATCGAAATAATATCTGTAATAGGCCAATACGGAGTACGCCAAGGCAAATTCTCTGACACGGCTAGTTTCTGAGAGGCGTGCAAAGCTGAATTTTACATACGTGAAGTTATTATTGTATTTAAGGCAAACGTTTTCGTTTTTAGAATTTTGATTGAATATATTCGATGTATTTAATTGCTAAATTACAAGTGAATTATAGAATCAGAATATTATCACGCAATAAATTACAACTTTGTTAATTTGGAATGTGAAATACCAAAATTTTCGAATTTTTTTTTAAAGATGACTTTCAATTTGGGTAGAATTCACATTACTAGCAATCTTGTTAACCCGTCCAAGTAAGCTAAATATACTTGTGTATGGAGTGGGTTCATGGTAATAGTCTAATTAATTAGAGATTCCACGTAAAGTTTACATGAGTTTCCATAAGGATAAGCTGTACTCTCCTTTCAGAAAGCTAGCGTGTATGTGTGGTTAGGCGGCGCGTGCGTACGCTTTGGTCGGGAGTGTCGCAAATGTCGCATCTGTCGCAACGGTCGGACGTGTCGCATCTGTCGCAACGGTCGAACCTGTCGCATGCGTCGCGTGCGCACGTCAGTCGATGGGGGGAGGCTGCGCGGGGATGTTAGAGGGCGGGGCTGTCAGGTAGCCCGCGGTGTGTGGAGCCGCTGTACGGAAATAACATGATCAGTCGGTATTTTTTATATTTAACAGGGAAATATTAAGTTATCGCGATAAAATATGTGTATTAGAAATTAAATTTAATATAGATATACATTAATTACTCATATCACAACATATCATTAGAAACTACAAAATATGAGTAAAAATAACATACAAAAAAATTTATGAATAAGAATAATCATTATTATAACAGTTATTGATGAAAGTAGATTTAAGTCTGCAATTCATGACCAAGCGTTATTTTAACAGAATTTTGTATTCAGCAGCTCGTGGGTAAATAATAACAACCGCACGAGTTCATTTCAAGGTAAAACAACGCTTGCCGAGGTCGGCTCGTAATGGGTGGCCATCGTAACATGTCGAGATTTCTGCATGTCTGGGAAAAGGCTTTCGAACCTTCGCTCCTGGCCGTCATTTGTACAACATGTAACGGAAAGGGTATATACATACCAAGGGCACGCCTTCTTTGGGTGATATCAAACGATATTGGAAGGGTTTTTTTTTAAATCCTATCTCCTTTCTCGCGCCGACAAAACAACACCGCCTTTACGCTAGGCTACTACAGTACTAGGCGCACAGAATTACGGAAAAGATTTATCGTGATATTTGCAAGTAACGTGGAAAGTTATTGACCTACGTAGTGCGGTGACACGATTGTTATGATTTCAATATAAGAAACTTACGAAACCGAAAATTTGGTATCAATTTTTAGAGTATTTTATTTTAAGTTGAAACCCTTCCAATATCGTTTGATATCATTCAAAGAAGCCATGCCCTTGGTATGTTTATACCCTTTCCGTTACACGTTGTATATCTTTGACAATCGTTAGAAGTAGTCAGAAGCCAGAAATCTGACACCAGTCTAGCCAAGGGTTATCGTCGTAAACCTTTTTTTTCTGGGTGGGAAAATCATCGAATGACTTCTCCCGCTCCCGCGGAAGGAAATGTCAGACTTCTACTGACTAAAAACCCGCCCTGTTCCTTCAACTGACCTTAAGTTCCGGGGCCGCGGTATCTCGTTAGAACATTCCCGCAACCCCGGCAGGCAATGGCCCTATGGGGCCCCGTCACTATTGCTGACAGCTCTTTGAGGCTCACGAGGAACATGACGCGCCGTTGACCTGGGCCTGGTCCTTACCGGACGGTGAGCTACCCCTGCTCGCTGTCCGCAAGCCCGCGCCTACGGTGGCCGGAGATCGGCTCGCGATCCCCGACGCCCGGGGCGTCTCCCGCGGGGGATGGGGCGTGAGGAAAAGAGTTGCCTCTCCCTCGCGCGTTCGGCCTCCTCCTTTTACCCAGTCGCGGGATTGTGGAGGTCGGATAGGCAGTCATTCCATGTAAAACACTCAGCTCTATCCAGCTTCAAACACCAACATAGTAAGTAAAAAGACGCTTCAGCAAACATTACCTGTAAGCAAGTTGTTCTGCGGCGCGGCGGTGATGAATAGGTCGTGCCTCTGTGCGGCGTAGTGTTCCCAGACTTGCGAGCGAGCGAGTATCGCCTTCACTCGCTCGCCATGGAGCGTGGAGCGAGCCATTGCCTTTAGCGCACGAACTAGCTGCGCCGCCGACGCCCCGTCCAGCCGGGTCTCCAACAGGGATAGGAGCTCCCCTATTAGGTCTGTCTCTAGTGCCTAGGAGAGAGTTTGGAATTGATATTTTTGAAAGTATAGAATTGACTATTATAACTGCGTTTCGTCTAAAGTCGAAGTGTACCCCGGACTCCAGTAATACTAATGTTCGGAGATAAGAAAATTCATCTTTTTATAATTTTTATAATCAAATGGTCTGTTTTGTAGGATAAAGTTTACTCTCATTATCTCTTTAATAAATTACAGTCGATACAATAAAAACAGTTTCTTAATAAATAACAAATAATAATGAAATTATCAATTAATATATTAATTACATTCTGACGACGTTCTGTTAAAATGGCCAAGGAATAATAACGCTTTAGATCAAAGTTTAGTTCAAAAACATGAATAAATAAAACAAGTAACAAACCTGTAGCACAAGTCGGTCCGTATTAGCGTTACTTGAGAAGATAAGTGCGAGCGCCTCACACGCGCTGCCAATGATCTCTCTACACGACTGTACCGCCGTCTTCAGACCTGACATTACATCTGTCTGGGACAGCGCTACGACGCATGCCTGTAATAAAATTTGTTAATGATGATTCTCATGTCATACAAATAAGGTTCAAATTAAATTAACTGCAATAGGATCGTAAAAATATATTTTAATTTATTTAAATCACTAATCTTTTTTTTTTTTCAAAGTGAAATTTGAATGATCAGCAATTATAATGCATTGTGTAATAAACGCCCTTGTTTTTGGTGTAAAATCTACAAATGACTTAGTGGGAGGAGTCAATTGTGTAAGTCTTCTACTAAGTAAAAACACACGATGTTCATTCAGTTGAACCGCACGAACTAGACCGCAGTCCCGGAACGGGGAGTTCCGGGGCTACGGTATCTCGTTAGAATATTTTTACATATCTCGTTAGAATATTTTTACATATCTCGTTAGAATATTTTTACATATCTCGTTAGAATATTTTTACAATCCTGGCAGGCAATGGCCCTGTCAGGCCCCATCATAAGTGCTAACTGCTCTTTGGGGCGTACGTGGACGCCGCCGTTCCGGACCTAGTCCTTACCGGATGGTGAGCTGTGACAGTTGGTTACGGAATTATTCGAAAGAGTTACCGCGGCCTTGGAACACGAAGGGCAAATGACGGAACACGGGTGGGTTTTAGTCAGTAAAAGTCTGACATACCCTCCCTCTTCGCCCAGATCGGGAGGTAGTCATAGGTTGTGACAGCTCCCCAGTACAATATACAACCTGTAACAGAATAAACGCAATTCCTGAAAGTAGTTGGTTCAGAATCGGCTTCTGAATCGATTTCCGTCATAAAAATAGGTGTCAAATTTTGATGGAAAAATCTTTCATTTAATTTAAAATGGAAACAGTATCATGAATACTGTCCTTAATTCAAGGAAATTGTGTGCGTTTCGCGTTGGCCGCTAACATTGTATGAGTGTATGTGTCTGCGTAATGATATTGTAAGACGCACATACGTTTTGCGTTTAGTAATGATAATTATTTTATAAAAAATGTCTAGGTTTGGTTTCAATTTTTTTAGTTACGGATGTTGTTTTAGACTTCTAATTTAATATTGTAATTGGGGTGTCTGAGGTATTGCGCTTAATCTGTTACACGTTGTATACACCGTGAAATTTTAATGGTTGTTTTCCCACGGCAGAACAACTTGCCATAAGGAGTACTTTCGAAGCATAGAGTAAAAGTAAAAAATAAAGATGTTTTGGTTTTAAAATAATTAAAAAAATATTCATCAACTTGAAAAACGTGAGAATCCATAGTTACACTAGAAGTAACTTGTAGGTACTACTCAAAAAACACGTGGCGCCAACAAAAAACCGCTGTGCAAAAAATGTTCTAAGCAAAATAAACTCTTGCACGTGGTGATACGGCATAAACTAGTTTGCACCCAACAACACAAAATACAAAAGTGGAGCCTACAAAGAAAATACCGATTTAAATGTTCAAAAAATGTTCAAAGCAAAATAATCTTTCGTGTTTAGTGATACGACTTAAATTATAAACTAACAACAATTAGAAGCAATGCCACGTGCCGACTTTCTATTGCTTTTGTGCGGCGTCAAAATTAGTCTACCGCGAATGTCGTACGCGCAGCGCGCCTTATCAGTGCAATGGATCGTCATTACAATTATTGCAATTTGGAGTACGTCGCTATGGTGCAACTGTATGCTAGAGCTGATTATCACTCCCATGCTGCCCGGCGACTTTACGCGGAGCCGCAATACTTGGAGTCGCTCCGTCTTCGTAGGGTTCTGAAGCCCCAAGTCCCATCGGCCCAGACGATCGTAGCGGCGACACAGCGGCTACTAGATCATGGGCAGTTCCAGACACCAGCACATGCGCAGGGCAGAGGTTGATCGGTCGTTATTTCGCCAGAGCTCGACGAAGAAATCTTCGAGTACTTTGAACGGGATCTAACCTGGGATCTAGCCCGGACCTAACCCCGTTAGACTTTTACTTGTGGTCTGAGCTCAAGCGCCTGCTGTATCGTGAGCAACACGAAACTCGCGAAGCGTTAATAACTGTGATAGTGGACGTTTTCAATATCGTAAAAAGTGACAGAGACACCTTAATGAAATTGAAAGACAATCAATTAAAACGTGCTTGATTGTGTATTCAACGCAGTGGCTTGCACTTCGAACAATTACTCCGTTACCGGGAAGTGTAGGTAAGTACTTTTTTTTTTTTTTTTAACGTAGTAAAATTATCAAATAAGTCCTCCCACTCCGGGCAGGGTGGGAGGGACTGTCAGACTTTTACTGACTAAAATCCACGGTGTTCCTTCAATAACCCTTTACATACCGGGGCCACGGTAACGGGATGAGTCCCATGACCCCAGCGGGCTTCGGCCCTCTGCAGAGGGGGCCTCGTCATGTTGCTGACGCTCATTGAGGCGCGCGTGGAACACGACGCGCCGTCGACCCGGGCATGGTCCATGGTCGGACAGCGAGTTGCCCTTTACTCGCTGTCCGCATGCCCGCGCCTACGGTGGCCGGAGATCGTCGGCCGACGTCCGACGCCGTGGGCGTCTACCACTGCGGCTGGGCTGGAGGGAGGACGCCATCCTCTCCCTCACGCGGCCCGCCTCCTCCTTCGGAAGCATGACTGCTTCGCAGAAGGAGGCGACCGCTTCCCACTCCCTCTCACCCGCAGCATGGCCTCGACCAAGGCCGGGCGCGAGAGGTCTCCGCCTATTGTCGCCGTGAGGACACGTCGGTGCTCTGCCCAAGCTGGGCAGTCCTGCACCGTGTGCTCGACTGTGTCCTCAGGGCGACCCTCGCAGTGGTGACACCCAGGCGTCTCTTCCTTACCCATCAGACACAGGTACCTCCCGAAACTTCCGTGTCCGGTGAGGACCTGCGTCATGCGGTAGGTCAGGACGCCGTGACGCCGATCTAGCCACTCCTCAAAGAGGGGTCTTACCGCCGCAATTGCGGCGTGCCCGGTAGGTAAGTACTTAGTAAAATTATTGTAAATAAGTTGATTCAAATCTATCAAATACGTCTCAAATACTTTGTTAGTTCTATAATTCAGAGAATTATTTTTCATAGATGATAAACTTGTTTTTATTTAATTTCGTATTCAGTAAATTGCAGCAAAAAAGTATTTATGTCGGTCGTAGGCCCGTAAAATTATGAAGGAAAAATTTGAAATAACTTTTTAGGTAAAGCTTATTATTATAAAGAATAAGTTATCAGCTAATTATCGCGCGGCCGTTCGGCGCCCGGCGTAGGTATCGGGGAGGATAACTATGGATTCGTGGTCGATTTCGAATTTTGTTTTTCACAATGGTAAATCCGCCATTTTTTGTTTCTAATATTTTATTGGTTTATAAAACGATTGTACTACCTAGACAAAGCCATTTCGCTTTAGAAAAACAACCATTAAAAATTCACGATGTATATGTATGGAGTAGTGACCTGCGTGTGCGCGAGCGCGGTGACGATGGGCACGGCGAGGGCGGGCGCGGCGAGTAGCAGGCGCGTCAGGCGCGGCAGCTCGCCCAGCTGTATATGTATGGAGTAGTGACCTGCGTGTGCGCGAGCGCGGTGATGATGGGCACGGCGAGGGCGGGCGCGGCGGGCAGCAGGCGCGCCAGGCGCGGCAGCTCGCCCAGCTGTATATGTATGGAGTAGTGACCTGCGTGTGCGCGAGCGCGGTGATGATGGGCACGGCGAGGGCGGGCGCGGCGGGCAGCAGGCGCGCCAGGCGCGGCAGCTCGCCCAGCTGTATATGTATGGAGTAGTGACCTGCGTGTGCGCGAGCGCGGTGATGATGGGCACGGCGAGGGCGGGCGCGGCGGGCAGCAGGCGCGCCAGGCGCGGCAGCTCGCCCAGCTGTATATGTATGGAGTAGTGACCTGCGTGTGCGCGAGCGCGGTGATGATGGGCACGGCGAGGGCGGGCGCGGCGGGCAGCAGGCGCGCCAGGCGCGGCAGCTCGCCCAGCTGTATATGTATGGAGTAGTGACCTGCGTGTGCGCGAGCGCGGTGATGATGGGCACGGCGAGGGCGGGCGCGGCGGGCAGCAGGCGCGCCAGGCGCGGCAGCTCGCCCAGCTGTATATGTATGGAGTAGTGACCTGCGTGTGCGCGAGCGCGGTGATGATGGGCACGGCGAGGGCGGGCGCGGCGGGCAGCAGGCGCGCCAGGCGCGGCAGCTCGCCCAGCTGTATATGTATGGAGTAGTGACCTGCGTGTGCGCGAGCGCGGTGATGATGGGCACGGCGAGGGCGGGCGCGGCGGGCAGCAGGCGCGCCAGGCGCGGCAGCTCGCCCAGCTGTATATGTATGGAGTAGTGACCTGCGTGTGCGCGAGCGCGGTGATGATGGGCACGGCGAGGGCGGGCGCGGCGGGCAGCAGGCGCGCCAGGCGCGGCAGCTCGCCCAGCTGTATATGTATGGAGTAGTGACCTGCGTGTGCGCGAGCGCGGTGATGATGGGCACGGCGAGGGCGGGCGCGGCGAGTAGCAGGCGCGTCAGGCGCGGCAGCTCGCCCAGCTGTATATGTATGGAGTAGTGACCTGCGTGTGCGCGAGCGCGGTGATGATGGGCACGGCGAGGGCGGGCGCGGCGGGCAGCAGGCGCGCCAGGCGCGGCAGCTCGCCCAGCTGTATATGTATGGAGTAGTGACCTGCGTGTGCGCGAGCGCGGTGATGATGGGCACGGCGAGGGCGGGCGCGGCGGGCAGCAGGCGCGCCAGGCGCGGCAGCTCGCCCAGCTGTATATGTATGGAGTAGTGACCTGCGTGTGCGCGAGCGCGGTGATGATGGGCACGGCGAGGGCGGGCGCGGCGAGTAGCAGGCGCGTCAGGCGCGGCAGCTCGCCCAGCTGTATATGTATGGAGTAGTGACCTGCGTGTGCGCGAGCGCGGTGATGATGGGCACGGCGAGGGCGGGCGCGGCGGGCAGCAGGCGCGCCAGGCGCGGCAGCTCGCCCAGCTGTATATGTATGGAGTAGTGACCTGCGTGTGCGCGAGCGCGGTGATGATGGGCACGGCGAGGGCGGGCGCGGCGGGCAGCAGGCGCGCCAGGCGCGGCAGCTCGCCCAGCTGTATATGTATGGAGTAGTGACCTGCGTGTGCGCGAGCGCGGTGATGATGGGCACGGCGAGGGCGGGCGCGGCGAGTAGCAGGCGCGTCAGGCGCGGCAGCTCGCCCAGCTGTATATGTATGGAGTAGTGACCTGCGTGTGCGCGAGCGCGGTGATGATGGGCACGGCGAGGGCGGGCGCGGCGGGCAGCAGGCGCGCCAGGCGCGGCAGCTCGCCCAGCTGTATATGTATGGAGTAGTGACCTGCGTGTGCGCGAGCGCGGTGATGATGGGCACGGCGAGGGCGGGCGCGGCGGGCAGCAGGCGCGCCAGGCGCGGCAGCTCGCCCAGCTGTATATGTATGGAGTAGTGACCTGCGTGTGCGCGAGCGCGGTGATGATGGGCACGGCGAGGGCGGGCGCGGCGGGCAGCAGGCGCGCCAGGCGCGGCAGCTCGCCCAGCTGTATATGTATGGAGTAGTGACCTGCGTGTGCGCGAGCGCGGTGATGATGGGCACGGCGAGGGCGGGCGCGGCGGGCAGCAGGCGCGCCAGGCGCGGCAGCTCGCCCAGCTGTATATGTATGGAGTAGTGACCTGCGTGTGCGCGAGCGCGGTGATGATGGGCACGGCGAGGGCGGGCGCGGCGAGTAGCAGGCGCGTCAGGCGCGGCAGCTCGCCCAGCTGTATATGTATGGAGTAGTGACCTGCGTGTGCGCGAGCGCGGTGATGATGGGCACGGCGAGGGCGGGCGCGGCGGGCAGCAGGCGCGCCAGGCGCGGCAGCTCGCCCAGCTGTATATGTATGGAGTAGTGACCTGCGTGTGCGCGAGCGCGGTGATGATGGGCACGGCGAGGGCGGGCGCGGCGGGCAGCAGGCGCGCCAGGCGCGGCAGCTCGCCCAGCTGTATATGTATGGAGTAGTGACCTGCGTGTGCGCGAGCGCGGTGATGATGGGCACGGCGAGGGCGGGCGCGGCGGGCAGCAGGCGCGCCAGGCGCGGCAGCTCGCCCAGCTGTATATGTATGGAGTAGTGACCTGCGTGTGCGCGAGCGCGGTGATGATGGGCACGGCGAGGGCGGGCGCGGCGAGTAGCAGGCGCGTCAGGCGCGGCAGCTCGCCCAGCTGTATATGTATGGAGTAGTGACCTGCGTGTGCGCGAGCGCGGTGATGATGGGCACGGCGAGGGCGGGCGCGGCGGGCAGCAGGCGCGCCAGGCGCGGCAGCTCGCCCAGCTGTATATGTATGGAGTAGTGACCTGCGTGTGCGCGAGCGCGGTGATGATGGGCACGGCGAGGGCGGGCGCGGCGGGCAGCAGGCGCGCCAGGCGCGGCAGCTCGCCCAGCTGTATATGTATGGAGTAGTGACCTGCGTGTGCGCGAGCGCGGTGATGATGGGCACGGCGAGGGCGGGCGCGGCGGGCAGCAGGCGCGCCAGGCGCGGCAGCTCGCCCAGCTGTATATGTATGGAGTAGTGACCTGCGTGTGCGCGAGCGCGGTGATGATGGGCACGGCGAGGGCGGGCGCGGCGAGTAGCAGGCGCGTCAGGCGCGGCAGCTCGCCCAGCTGTATATGTATGGAGTAGTGACCTGCGTGTGCGCGAGCGCGGTGATGATGGGCACGGCGAGGGCGGGCGCGGCGGGCAGCAGGCGCGCCAGGCGCGGCAGCTCGCCCAGCTGTATATGTATGGAGTAGTGACCTGCGTGTGCGCGAGCGCGGTGATGATGGGCACGGCGAGGGCGGGCGCGGCGGGCAGCAGGCGCGCCAGGCGCGGCAGCTCGCCCAGCTGTATATGTATGGAGTAGTGACCTGCGTGTGCGCGAGCGCGGTGATGATGGGCACGGCGAGGGCGGGCGCGGCGGGCAGCAGGCGCGCCAGGCGCGGCAGCTCGCCCAGCTGTATATGTATGGAGTAGTGACCTGCGTGTGCGCGAGCGCGGTGATGATGGGCACGGCGAGGGCGGGCGCGGCGGGCAGCAGGCGCGCCAGGCGCGGCAGCTCGCCCAGCTGTATATGTATGGAGTAGTGACCTGCGTGTGCGCGAGCGCGGTGATGATGGGCACGGCGAGGGCGGGCGCGGCGGGCAGCAGGCGCGCCAGGCGCGGCAGCTCGCCCAGCTGTATATGTATGGAGTAGTGACCTGCGTGTGCGCGAGCGCGGTGATGATGGGCACGGCGAGGGCGGGCGCGGCGGGCAGCAGGCGCGCCAGGCGCGGCAGCTCGCCCAGCTGTATATGTATGGAGTAGTGACCTGCGTGTGCGCGAGCGCGGTGATGATGGGCACGGCGAGGGCGGGCGCGGCGAGTAGCAGGCGCGTCAGGCGCGGCAGCTCGCCCAGCTGTATATGTATGGAGTAGTGACCTGCGTGTGCGCGAGCGCGGTGATGATAGGCACGGCGAGGGCGGGCGCGGCGGGCAGCAGGCGCGCCAGGCGCGGCAGCTCGCCCAGCTGTATATGTATGGAGTAGTGACCTGCGTGTGCGCGAGCGCGGTGATGATGGGCACGGCGAGGGCGGGCGCGGCGGGCAGCAGGCGCGCCAGGCGCGGCAGCTCGCCCAGCTGTATATGTATGGAGTAGTGACCTGCGTGTGCGCGAGCGCGGTGATGATGGGCACGGCGAGGGCGGGCGCGGCGGGCAGCAGGCGCGCCAGGCGCGGCAGCTCGCCCAGCTGTATATGTATGGAGTAGTGACCTGCGTGTGCGCGAGCGCGGTGATGATGGGCACGGCGAGGGCGGGCGCGGCGGGCAGCAGGCGCGCCAGGCGCGGCAGCTCGCCCAGCTGTATATGTATGGAGTAGTGACCTGCGTGTGCGCGAGCGCGGTGATGATGGGCACGGCGAGGGCGGGCGCGGCGAGTAGCAGGCGCGTCAGGCGCGGCAGCTCGCCCAGCTGTATATGTATGGAGTAGTGACCTGCGTGTGCGCGAGCGCGGTGATGATGGGCACGGCGAGGGCGGGCGCGGCGGGCAGCAGGCGCGCCAGGCGCGGCAGCTCGCCCAGCTGTATATGTATGGAGTAGTGACCTGCGTGTGCGCGAGCGCGGTGATGATGGGCACGGCGAGGGCGGGCGCGGCGGGCAGCAGGCGCGCCAGGCGCGGCAGCTCGCCCAGCTGTATATGTATGGAGTAGTGACCTGCGTGTGCGCGAGCGCGGTGATGATGGGCACGGCGAGGGCGGGCGCGGCGGGCAGCAGGCGCGCCAGGCGCGGCAGCTCGCCCAGCTGTATATGTATGGAGTAGTGACCTGCGTGTGCGCGAGCGCGGTGATGATGGGCACGGCGAGGGCGGGCGCGGCGGGCAGCAGGCGCGCCAGGCGCGGCAGCTCGCCCAGCTGTATATGTATGGAGTAGTGACCTGCGTGTGCGCGAGCGCGGTGATGATGGGCACGGCGAGGGCGGGCGCGGCGGGCAGCAGGCGCGCCAGGCGCGGCAGCTCGCCCAGCTGTATATGTATGGAGTAGTGACCTGCGTGTGCGCGAGCGCGGTGATGATGGGCACGGCGAGGGCGGGCGCGGCGGGCAGCAGGCGCGCCAGGCGCGGCAGCTCGCCCAGCTGTATATGTATGGAGTAGTGACCTGCGTGTGCGCGAGCGCGGTGATGATGGGCACGGCGAGGGCGGGCGCGGCGGGCAGCAGGCGCGCCAGGCGCGGCAGCTCGCCCAGCTGTATATGTATGGAGTAGTGACCTGCGTGTGCGCGAGCGCGGTGATGATGGGCACGGCGAGGGCGGGCGCGGCGGGCAGCAGGCGCGCCAGGCGCGGCAGCTCGCCCAGCTGCGCGCACAGCTCGCCCAGGGCTGGCCGAGCGCGTAGAGCCGCGCACAATGCCAGCGCACACGTCTCGCCGCGGCTGCCCTATAATAAACAAACACATTTAATCTACAGACCTGTGCCGGCTGTGGCGGAATATACACAAAACCTTAATAAATTATACACTGAAACCTTCCTCTTGAATCATTCAACTCAAACCTTACAAAGTTTCGCATTATTGTTAAGTAAGATTGTTACAAGTAACCTCTGAAGCATCCTTGTTGAGCGCGGCGATGGTCTCGGTGAGCAGCTCCTGCAGGAAGCGCTTGGGGCTGCGCAGGTTCCAGTGCGGGTTCTGCAGGTACAGCTTGAGGTACACGCCGTCCACCACCACCTCGCCGGCCGGCGCCCACGCCTGCTCGCCGGCCGCCGCTCGCTCCAACGTCTCCCGGTCTTCGAACGTTGCGTTAGGGCTACGCAGCTGCTCCGATTGATGTCTGGAGTGGACAATATTATTTTTAGACTAGGTTTTGTACAGCGTAGTCCAATAAGAAGAGTCCAAGACTAGAGGTCGCGGGTTTGAACCCCACCCATTGAATATTGACGTGAACCCATTCCAAACAAGCATATCCCATAAAAAACAATACTTGTCAAAAACCCAAGTCTCGCAAATTAGTTGTTCTACCGTAAAAAGTTGTGAGATCCATGTAATACCAAGTCGGTTATTAATTTATTCAGTCCCTACTTAAGGGACCTTCTGTCTTAAGTTGTTACGTAATTATCTAACCTAACGACAACTTATAGTGACCATATCAATATTAAAAATCTTTACCGTTTTAAATAAATAGATTGACTTGGCAATCGCAATAAACAATTTAATTTATATATGTATTACTTGTGAGATATATTGTGTTTTCATGCGATGGCCGAGTCAATCTATTTATTTAAAACGGTAAAGATTTTTAATATTGATATGGTCACTATAAGTTGTCGTTAGGTTAGATAATTACGTAACAACTTAAGACAGAAGGTCCCTTAAGTAGGGACTGAATAAATTAATAACCGACTTGGTATTACATGGATCTCACAACTTTTTACGGTAGAACAACTAAGTTGCGAGACTTGGGTTTTTGACAAGCATTGTTTTTTATGGGATCTCATTGCTTTTTGTAGGAAGTCCTACTTTTTTCCTTTCCAGTACCTTCTACTTCTTGTATACAACGAGTTTTCTTAAAGCCCTCTCTCTGTCTTATGAGCTTTTCTTATTTTTGTAGGTAGCCTTCCTTTTTAAAAAAAACGGAACCCTTATAGTTTCGACATGTCTGTCCGTCTGTCTGTCTGTCCGTCCGTCCGTATGTCACAGCCATTTTATTCCGAAACTATTAAGACTATACATGTAAAACTTGGTAGATAGATGTATTCTGTAAACCGCTTTCCGATTATAAGAGAAAATTAAAAAAAATAAAAAAATAAAGGGGGCTCCCCATACATGGAACTGAAACAGAAAATATTTTTTTTCATGAAACCTATACGTGTGTAGTATTTATAGACAGGTATTTAAAAATGACATTAAGGTTTCTAAAGTGACTTTTTCATAAAGTTAATCGTTTAAAAGATATACGCTTCCAAAGTGGTAAAATGTGTGTCCCCCCCCTCTAACTTCTATAATAATGAAGTGAAAAATCTAAAAAAACCATACGTCGTAGATCTTAATGTAAACTTTCAACCAAAATTGATTTGAACGAAATCGAGTCGGCAGTTTTTGAGATACAGTATATTTTCTAAAACCGCAAATATAACTTTGTAATTCATACAAATACTATGAAAAACAAAGTTATTTGGCGTAGTTGTAAAAATTGTAAATAAGCTAGTTTTAAGAAATTTTTAAGGTTTATTGTTTTTTTTTTTCAATTAAATATATTAAGTATATTATATTTATTATAGTTACCACGGAACCCTTCATGGCGAGTCCGACTCGCACTTGGCCAATTTTTTATTTTCCGGTACTACTTCTTGAACTTCAGCTAAAGTTTTTTTCAAAGCCCACTCCCTGTGTCTATGGGTTATTTCGGAGGCTTTGATACGCACATATGAATACGCACGTACGTTTTTTGCATTAGTTAGTAATAATTAATGCCGCACTCGTCAAACGTCTCGGTTAAAGTTAATCCATAAGTAAGTAATTATGCAATTTCGGGCAATTTACTCTACTTAATACTCCCCAATACTCTTAATACTTCTTGCTTTTTTATTCCGTTGACCATTTAATAAGTTACCTTTGAGCATAATTATTATATCTAGGTACCTATCTACACTGGAAGACACGGTGGAGCATATGGGTCGAGGTGTGCCCTGCATGGGTGGAGCACCGTCGTATCCTCATAGAGGCAATCGGCAGCGGCGACTTCTCGCGCCCTGCTCTGGTTTAGACCATGGTGCGAAGCGAGAGGGAATGGGATGCAGTCACCTCCTGTTGCGAAGCAGTCATGCTAGCGAAGGAGGAGGCCTAACGTGCGAGGGAGAGGCAACTCTCTTCCTCGTGCCCCAGCCGCCGGGGGAGACGCCCCGGGCGTCGGGGATCGCGAGTCGATTTCGGGCCACCGTAGGCGCGGGCCTGCGGATGGCGAGTAGGGGCTAGTAGTAGTTGCACCATCCGGTAAGGACCAGGCCCGGGTCGGCGGCGTGTCGTGTTCCACGCGCGCCTCAAAAAGCTGTTAATACCGATGACGGGGCCTCATAGGGCCATTGCCTGTCGGGGTTTGCGGGAAAGTTCCATCGAGATACCGCGGCCCCGGAACTTTAGGGCTTCCGAAGGAACAGGGTGGGTTTTTAATCAGTAGAATACTGATACACCCGAGCGGAATAAGTCATTCGATGATATTTTTCACCAAGAAAAAAAAAGTACCCATCTACATCTATTATTTCAATATATTATACAGGTACACTGATTAATGAACCGCAAATGTAACTTTGTAATCCTATATATTTATATGGGATTACAAAGTTATTTATGCAGTTGATGTATCTAGAAAACTGGAATGAAATTGAAAAATATTATAGTTTTTCCTTGATTCATATACTAAACTCTAATTGTATTCTAAATTTGAAGCTTCTATGTCTGCTAGAAGTGCTTTAGACTTTTGATGATCGGTCAGTCAGTGAGTGACAAAATTTACAAAATTATGGAACTTTGACTCGTTATAATTCTTAAACTACTGGTTCAAATTGAATGAAATTTAAAATATAGCGTGTTTCTACAATGCCTGTTTGGTTACTGAAAATTCAAGCTTCTAGTTTTATCCACAACGAAGTTATAGGGGGTCGAAAATGGCCTGAATTGCTTCGAGAAAAGAATGGTACGGCCGTGCCGCTTTTTTGCTCGACTTGGCGGAGGCACTGCCGTGCCCCCAGATTTAGCTTAGTAGGAAAAGTTAACAAGATGGCTAGTAATGTGAATTCTAGACACATTGTTAGTTCTTTTAAAAAAAATACGTTATTAGTTTAATATTAAGAGTATCCCCTTTTCCTACTGGTGGCACTATTAGAATAATATGTTGTTCATAAATTTATTTAACATCACAAATGTTACTTTAGGCTTACTGTCCACAGACGCGTCATTTGACGAATGCATGCAACCTACAAATGACCATAGGCATATTTTGCATATTTGCTATGTCCACGCTGCTTCATACAATCGTCAATCACGCATCATCATCATCAGCGTCATCTCTAGCATCGAGAAAGTACGCCTTTTCATTGTGAATATGTCAAGTGATGATGATGAAGTGATAGCATATAACTTTATTAGAAGACGACGAAACAGGCGAAAAAAGTACTGGATTCATCCATACATCGAAAGAAATATTAATTGTAGATTGTTTATTGCTGCCAGAGAGTTATCAGAAGATGATTCTGTTTTTCAATAATTTTACTGAATGACTAAAAATACGTACCAAAATGTAGTGTCTATTGTTGGACCGCTGATACAAATACAAAATACTGTTCTATCCGTTACATCTTTTCTGGAGTATTCCAGCAGTTTATTTTTATTTATACTATATAAAGCTAAATTACCACTGACTGACTCACTGACTCATTGACATAATTGTTCTCCCAGATGGTGGATGGGGAGGTGGGTCTATTTTGACACATTCGTAAACAACTAACTCTCAAACCTACGGGAAAAGTGCCAAACCTCCCCTTTTCACCCCCCTCCCTATCGTATCTCGCAAACTACGAGACCCGTATTTTTTTTACGGATTCGTATAGAGGAGGCTCGGTAAAGTAAAAACCATTTTTCAAAGTCGCTCCCCTTGCCCCCCTTCTCACCCCCTTTAGGTGGATCTCGGAAATTAAGAGACTTGGAACATTTTTTTTTTCAGACTCATTTAGAGGGGCAATGCTTTAGTCAAAATAATTAAGCAACCCCCCCCCCCATTTTGATTTTTACTACTGAAACAACTGTTGATTCTTGCTTTTAACTATAAACGGGCCTTCAAATTTTTTATGCCATGCCCTCACCTCCCCAACCTCCCCTAAAATTGAAAAGGCTGTAACTTCATAACGGTTAGAGACAGCCATTAGGTGTTTGAACAAATATTATAGTAGGCGTCGAAACCTGTCCAGTGGTACGTAGGGTCTGAGTGGAGCGAACCTGCGAGACCGAGTGGGTGAAGGTTGAGTGGGTGAAGCGTAACTCAGCGGCGACGACAAGCAAACTTAAGAAATTATTTTTCAAAACTCCCCCTTCTCCCCTCGCCCCCCATCATATTTTTTTTTTCAGATTCTTTTTAAGGTGCCCAATGTCAATCAAAATTATTTTTCAAAACTCCCCCCTCTCCCCCCATCGTATTTTGGGAATAGCTTTCTGGTGGTAGGTAGGTGCGAAGTGGAGCGAACAGCAAACCTTAGGAATCATTTTTAAACTCCCCCTTCTCCCCCCCTTCACTACTCGCCCCCAAGAAGAGCTGCTGCTCTGTTAGGGTTATGTTTGACATTTTACTACATTTAGGGGTTTTAAAAGTGAACAATCCACCACCACAAGCACTATACTACTACGTACTAGTTCTATTATATAAAGCTAAATTGACTGACTGACTGACTCACTCACTCACTCACTCAGTGACATAATTGTTCTCCCAGATGGTGGATGGGGAGGTGGGTATATTTTGACAGAATCGTAAACAACTAACTCTCAAACCTACGGGAAAAGTGCCAAACCTCCCCTTTTCACCCCCCTCCCTATCGTATCTCGGAAACTACGAGACCCGTATTTTTTTTTACGGATTCGAATAGAGGAGGCTCGATAAAGTAAAAACCATTTTTCAAAGTCGCCTTCTCACCCCCTTTAGGCGGATCTCGGAAATTAAGAGACTTGGAACATTTTTTTTTTTCATATTCATTTAGAGGGGCAATGCTTTAGTCAAAACAATTGTGCAACCACCCCCCCCCCCCCCCATTTTGATTTTTACTACTGAAAAAACTGTTGATTCTTACTTTTAACTATAAACGGGCCTTCAATTTTTTTATGCCATGCCCTCCCCTCCCCAACCACCCCTAAAATTGAAAAGGCTGTAACTTCATAACGGTTAGAGATAGCCATTAGGTGTTTGAACAAATTAATGGACACTGAGACCAGTTACTATCATTTCGAGCTGTCAACAGAGATACGTAATAGCACTACTGTTACTATCATTTCGAGCTGTCAACAGAGATACGTAATAGCCCTACTGGGCTTTGTTTGGAGTTTAATTAATTTAATTTGGAGCTGCTGCTCTGTTAGGGTTATGTTTGACATTTTGGCTTCGCCCGGGGTTTGGTTGTGAGAAGACGTGTTTTTGGCTCAATCGAAAATTTTTTTGAATCATTAGAGTTTACCTTAAAACTTAACCAGGAACTGTATACGAGCAAATCAAAAAAGCAACAAGTAAATATCGACTTAATAAGCCACGCAGTGAAATTGAACAATATTTGGTGAAGGTCTCATCGGGGCGCCCTCCACACCCGCAGCACCGACGAGACAGGTATATATAATTCATCCTTGTCTATCAGCTGCTCGCCGTCGTTGCCCCGTATTGCTCGCTATGGTAGAGATCTCGTGACTTTGTGTACCTTACACCTATCACAATATATGTATACATAGCTGCAACTCACTACGAGCCACTGATTACGTCGCCAGCGTTTACGCTTATATAATAATTAAGCAAAAAAACCTGGTGCTAACTGTTATATCGTGCGCGCTTAATATATTTAGGTGTTTTTTATTCTACCTATTATGAGTACAATGCGCACCCCACCCAAAGGATTATCTTCGTCCGAAACTGACTTGCCTGCACGTAGTATGGAAACTACATTGTGTTCATCACAAAATGTTACTACCAGAAATATAAAGCGTGTACGACTAGATGATGACACCGACGCCTCTACACACCGAGCAGACGCCACGGCGGAACTCAGAGCTGATAAAAGAAATGATTTCTCAGCAAAATATGCGAATTGATGCTATGGAGAACCGTTTTCAGGAAATTAAGAGTCAGTATTCTAGTATAGAGAAGTACATCTGTGAATTAAAAAACCAAAACAGTGACATACAAACCAAAAATAAAGAGATATGTGCCAGCGTAGAATTTCTTTCTAGTCAAGTGGGAGATATAGAAAAAAAAAATAGACAAGCTAGAGGGAGAACGAAGAAATTACTCTACCGCGCTCTGTATCCTAGAGGATAGAGTTGAGACAATTGAGCGGAATAGCAAAAAGTTCAATATAGAAATTAGGGGCGTTCCGAAGATGCAAAGAGAAACGAAAGATTCCCTTTTTCAGATGATTGCCAATATCATGTGCAAATTAAATATTGAATTACCCCCTGCTCATTCGTGCGTTAAAGATGTCTACAGGCTACCTCCTAAACAGAACACCTCTACGAGCGCTATTGTAGTTGAGGTCTCTAGCACTGTATTTAAAGAGAAGGTACTCAAAGCTGCAAAAAAATATAATCTGGATAATAGAGATAATCAGCTTAACACTAACCATCTAGGCTTACCTGGAAACTCAAGCACACTGTATATTTCGGAGAACCTAACCTCTAAAACAAAAAGACTTCTCTTCTTGGCCCGTGATCTTGCAAAAGTGGAAGAGTACCAATATTGTTGGGTAACAAATGGAAGGGTATTTCTTCGCAAGAAGCAAGGGGAAGCTGCTTATCTCATTAAAAATGAAAGTTCACTACAAGCATTGAAAGTCAAAAATGACACGGGTGCGAACACTGCAAAGTGACTAGCTTTATATTCATTTTCATATTCAAAAACCTCCTGTATATGGTTACCAGTCTTTAGTTTTAGTTATAGTCAAGTTTGTTTCAATTGTTTAATTTTTTGCCAAACTGTTTTCACTCTTTCGTATTTTAATGTTTATTTAATGATGTCTACATGCAACTCGAAACTTTGTCACACTTTACAGTACGCTTTCACAAAATGTAAGAAAAACATATGCCACATCTACACAAAAATTCTTAACAAGTCACTTCTAACATTGTCACACTCCACACGCATACAAACATTCCAATCCTGCAATACAACGCCAAGCATCTTAGCCCGTTTATTTCTCTCAATTATAATAGAACGTATTTATTTTTTACTTCTTACTCAACCAGATTGCCTGCTACATGAGAGGTCTCACAGTTTTAATGTACAGGACAAAACTTTCCACGAATGCCGCACTATAATTGTTGTTTACATTTTAGATATATTTCTCGCTCCAATATCAGTGATTAAAATAATAATTCTAATAACTAAAAATGATGAACATTGATCAAATTTCCCATGAAATAGACAACGTCTCCGTCGCTATGTCCGATACCTGTTTCCCGGATCAATGCATGAAATTTGTCGGACAAAGCGATCACAGCGTTCGTATCATACACATTAATATAAGGAGCATAAAAAAGAATTTTGACCAATTTCATACCATGTTAACAACAACAAAAGTTGAATTTGATTTTATAGTTCTTACTGAATGTTGGTTGCAAGTTTCGGGTAACATTCCTATCCTACCGGGGTACACATCACACTCCACAAAAAATAACCCTATTAAAAATGATGGTGTCGTAATTTACATTAAAAATACAATTAATTGTATTACACATGAACCTATGATATCGGAGGCTAACTGCTTGGTAGCTTGTTTCAACAACAGTGCTATAATCGCTGTGTATCGTTCCCCTTCCTACTCAAATCCTGCTAAGTTCTGCTCGAGTTTGGGTGACATAATAACATCAGTGAACAGCAATAATAATATCATGGTTATAGGTGACATTAATATTGATATAAAACCCGGTACTACTCACCGTCACTCTGATGATTATTTAAACTTGACTGCAACCCATGGTTTATTGCCTGCCCACATTCTCCCAACTAGGCTGGATAACTGTCTGGATCATGTCATGATGAAAACAAAATGTCCAGCCAGGGTTATCGTACTGGACACCTATATTACTGATCATCTTCCTGTTGCTATATTCCTGGATATAAATAAGTCTACGAAATCCCACTCAAAACCCACCTCGTATCGACATGACTATGAAGCCATTAAAAATAACTTAGAAAATCATGATTTCACTCCCATACTTAATACTGACGACCCAGACCTTGCAACTAACCTATTAATAGCCGATCTGCAGACGATCATAACTAAACACTCTAAAAGTGTTCACACTCCTACCAGGAAAACAATTATAAAACCATGGATGACTGCTGGTTTAGTACGATGCCTACGTAACCGTGACAGAATGCACCGACGGGTAAAGGAGTGTCCAAATGATCTAATAATCAAAACGACATATATTAGATACCGTAATTTTTGTAATTCGCTACTTAAAAAATTAAAACATGCCCATGACAAAGCAGAGTTTCTCAAAGCTAATAAAAACCCAAAAGCTACGTGGAAAGTAATTAAATCTATAACACATAGCAATCAACAAAAACATTCTTCATATGACCTGCTAAAATCTTCCATTGATCCCATAGGCGCAATTAATGACGCTAATAAATATTTCGTAAATATTGGAAAAGACCTTGCATCTAAATTCGACCCCACCAGTGAAACCACGTATATATCATCTTCCCCATCTCCAATAAACTCTCTAGCTATACCTTTAATAGACAACTCCCTTATAATAAGTACAATTCACATGTTACGTAGTGATTGTGCAACTGGGTGGGACAATATTCCTGCAAACATTTTGAAACAAAACAGCACAATTCTAGCTCCTTCCATTGCCCATATATGTAACTGCTCCGTCAACTCGGGAACTTTTCCAAAAGCTTTTAAACGTGCAGTAGTCCATCCAGTTTACAAAAGCGGTACCAAAGACGACGTGTCTAATTATCGTCCTATTTCAGTGCTTAGCTCTTTATCCAAAATATTTGAACGTATTCTTAATAATAATCTAACAAAATTTCTATCTAAAAATAAACTAATTGCAAAAAACCAGTATGGTTTTCGCCCAGGAGTGTCCACCGAAGATGCTGTTTCCGATTTCACAAATACATTAGTCGAAAGATTGGACAATCGCTTCAAATGCTATGGTGTGTTCCTAGATTTAACAAAGGCGTTTGATACAGTTTCAATACCTAAGCTTTTAGCCAAAATGGAGCACATGGGAATACGCGGAGTTGCCCTAAATATTTACAAAAATTATCTAACTGGTCGAAGCCAGTGTGTTAAGATAGGTTCGGTGTTTAGTGATTAAGAGTTTGTCAGCTATGGTATACCGCAGGGAAGTATTTTGGGCCCTACACTATTCCAGATATATATCAATGATCTTTGTCAATTACCCACCACTCAATGTGACATTTTTACCTACGCAGACGATACAGCACTTTTGGTTTACTACAAGACCTGGAATGAATCGAAGCATAAGACTGAAGTCAATTTACGAATCGTTATGGACTGGCTTTCCACCAATCTACTAACGCTTAATCTATCTAAAACCAAAGTAATTCAGTATCTTCCACCAAACTCGAATAAACCACCGATAGACTCCAATAAAATAATAGCGCATATGTGTCATGAGCATGACTCAAGTCCTTGCAATTGCAAACACCTTACTATGGTTACAAGTGTAAAATATTTAGGGGTCCACATCGATCAGAGGTTAGATTGGCATGTACATGTTGATACAGTATGCTCCCGGCTCCGTAAGCTTATGTATTTATTTAAAGAGCTTAGACACTCAGCTGACGCGGAAACGATCGCGCTTGTATATCGTTCCCTGTGCGAGTGTGGGGCGGAACCTTCAAAACCGTAATGCTTAGGGTAGAAAGAGCTCAGCGAGCAGTTCTCAAAGTTATACACTTTCGTAAAAGGGACTTCCCCACAACCCAGTTGTACTCTGATGCACAAGTGCTTACAGTGAGGAAAATGTATATTCTCCGTACTGTAATACGTCGCCATTCCAGGATGCCATTAGACACAAACCTTACTAGTCGACGAATTGGGTTTCCTGTCTGTGCGTCGGTTCTTTGTCGTTCTGCACTAGCACGGCGCCATTATTGTGCCCTTAGTTCAATAGTTTATAATAAAATTAATAAAAAACTGGCTATTTATATTCTTTGTAGGCATAAAGTCAAGCAACTACTTATTCCGTGGTTGCTGTCTTTGAGTTACGAGGATACGGAAAATATTCTTACTACTTCCTCCTGACACTACACCTCTTTATACTACATAAATGACCACACCTCATATGTCTCATCTGACAGAGGAGATTTAGTATTTGTAGTCACGCAGGCACACACACTCGCGTTCACGAATACTCACTCACTCACCCACGCACATAAACACACACACACACACACACAAACACGCGCACACACACACAAACACACACACACACAAACACGCACACACACACAAGTACGCCACACGCAATCACATAAACTCTTTGGTATAATGTTTGTCTTTATCTTTAAGTTTAACTAAGTAGTTTTTGTTTTTCATTGTAATTTAACCCTTTCATTTCCTCCCGGGAGAGGGCACTGGCTCCTGTAACACAGGTTTATCACCTAGCACGGGAGTCAGAGACTCAACTGGTTTTATGTAATAATTTTTAGTGCAAATAAAGATTATATATTATTATATATATTATATATTTTACTACATTTAGGGGTTTTAAAAGTGAACAATCCACCACCACAAGCACGCGAGGTGCTTGCACCTCGCGCAACATGCAAATACTAGTTGTTATATAAACGTGGATATTGTTCTATAATGTAAAGCCTGCAATACATGTTGGCCGAGCTTAGACCAGCGCGAGCCTAGACAAATTGACACAAGGCAAGCGTTACTGTCTAGACGTTCGGCAAGTTTGAAGGAAGCCAATGCCTATGACCAATAAAGACGAGTTTTGAGGAGACGCCCACATGTTGGGCGCTGTCAGTTTTTATCGGCCGAGCGCGCGCGAGCGCCTTTGATTTGTGCAGAAAAACCGACACTGCTTTCGGAGCACTTCGGGTGAGGCAAGTGATCGCGAGCGACTGCAAGTTGTGACAAGCTACGTCAAATAAGGTCTATACACGTTGGCGCTTGTCTATACGCAACCAACTAGGCAAATGACACCGAGCGATAGCAAGACAAGGCAAATATACCGTCTACATGTGTTGCGTCCCAAATGTATTTTTGAACGATCTTTGGTGTGGCAACATTCTATTGTCTTTTTGATGTTGACACTTGACATAACTTTTTCACTTGACAGATAGACTTTGCTTCCTTGTTGAAAAATGTCCGCTTGGGACCTGTTGAGTTAATTATAATTGGTAAAATAACGTTTGGAATCGCCTGTTGAAACCGATAATTGGGTCGCGAGTAACGATTAATTGGAATTTGTAATCCCCATTTGATGAAAGCCTGGGATATTTTGGAATTTATCGCCGGTTGGTTGCCACCGCGTGGCACGCGCATTTGTTGGAAATAAGTAGTGATAAATAGCTTCAATCCGGTGCGAGTTTGGGCTGTGATGCTGTCTGAACCACGCCATCTGGAGATCGGCGCCTTGTGACCGTTCAGAACACTTGACTTACATCACACTTTCAATTACTCACCTCATATTTACATACATACCACACTTGGGCGTGACCTAGGAAGGTCGAAGCTTGGCGAACCCAGCACAGAAGGTTAGTGGTAATAAGGTATTGATAAAGCCTCAGAGGCTATAGATGGTTGTAGGCCGAAGAGCCTGGTTGAAAGCAACGGTAGGGCTCCACGAACCGTGGACAAGTTCAGACCGTCCAGTTACCGTTGGCTGGCCTATTGTAGGACTGAACAACATGTATAATATGCCTTCACTCGACAACGCTCGGCCAACATGTACTGCAGGCTTTATAGTGACAGGTAAATAACTTGGCAAGAGTCGTTCGATGCGCAGAAGTCAATTTTTAGGTGTTAGCGGTTGTCAGCGGGACGCGGGGTATGAGGTAGCGCCGCTCCCAGCGCGCGTACAGTGCGTTAGTAGTTCTCGTTCCATTTGCTCTCAAACACACTTGTATACACGAAAGTTGTACCCTTTGTTTTTGTTACGAGTTTGAGTCCAGGAGAACGTTAATAGCCGGTAATGTCCGAGGAATAGGCGACTAGGAGGGTGCAACAATACGGAGAGTTGGAACAGCTAATTGGCGGTGCTTCCTATGATCACATTATTGTGATCAAAAACCAAACGATTATTCGTTTGGTAATGATGTCGATGATAATGATCGGTACTAACTTGTCTCTCAGCTGCGCGATATGCGAGGCGAGCCGGCGCCTCGTGTCGTCCGTCCACACGAGTTCAGGATGTTCGTGCTGCGCGTCGAACATGTGCACTGCGCTTGAAGCACCAGACTCACGCATCGCTTCAGCGAACACGCCGGGAATGTACCGGGATATTGTTAGACGGACCTGCGAATAGAAGAATAAAGCTTTAAAAATAAATAAGTTTAGTTAGCCGTTCATAAATAAAATGTTGGTATATACAGTATGTTAACTAACAGAGGGCGTTCCCGTTAACCCGCAATAGTATAGCAGCCATACATGCTAAAAATAATATTACCATTCGAAAACAAAATGTTTTTTTTTTTAAGATTTAAATTTTCACTAAAAATGTTAAATTGATACGTAAAAGAAACACTCTGTACACGCGTACTTGAAGGACGGCAACGTCGCAATTTATTTATGAATGACGGGCCACGTGTGCGGCGAACTAATTGATGTGCTTATACTATTGCGGGTTAACGGGAACGCCCTCTGTTAGTTAACATACTGTAATGTTCTTTCCCACCCCGAAAAATAATAAAAATGCAGATAATTACGTGTTCACAAAGTTTTCTGACACGAAACGTAAAGATTTTTAATTGGCTCAATGTTTACTACTCTATTATTATCCTGTGTATAATAGCTGTTAGCCCTCCTAAATCATTTAATTTGGGAAATCAAACAGTTACACATTTTTGTTTTATTAGTTACACATTAATGTTTTATTTACTTATAAAGCAAAAGCACGTGAATCCAAGTTTACTGCTTAAGATGTAAAAAAAAATATCATTTTGAATCTGAGCTAAATAATTTAGAAACAATGAAAGATCTGTATCACTGATTTTGCGTTACCGCCTTCGGATACGGAAAGTTTAAAAATAGTAATTTGAATCTATATGAACTAAAGTCTACTTAAGACATTAGGCTACATGGTCCTTATTTTATTTATCAATAGCCGATTTTATGAACTTTAAAACAGACTGTGACCTCTGAGCCTGTTTCAGTTTCTTTTCAGGGTAGTCAGAAAACATCGGCATCATCTTGTTTAAGATTAGCAAAAATGACGTGTAAAAGTGTCAAATATCATCTATCATTAAGAAACAAAAAATTATAATTAAAAAAAAACATAGCAAGACCAAATTATAACCATAAAAATAGTGCGAAGAGTCTGTTCAAGTTCTTGGCAAAATGTAAGACTTAGTTAGAGTAATTATATTTGTATAGATTTAGGGTATGATGGGGAAAGCAAAAAAAAATATATATATAAGTTATGGGTCATACCTTAGGTCCGTGCAACTTGTCCGACATCATCCTGGCGAGTAACTCTACGGCAGCCTCCCTAGTCTCTGGAAGCTTACTATTGCAGAATAGATCTAACAGGTATATCACAGCACCTATACAAGAAAGATTGAACACATTAGATATTAAACCTTATCAGGACGACTTAAGTTCTTTAATACTATGAAAACTCACGAGACATGATGTCATTACTGCCATCGCATCTGTAAATAACCTAAGCGATAATCTTTCAGCTACACGGCGTGGACTGCTGGATATACTGGTGGTCTTTATAGACTTTCCTTGTCCTTTTTGTATTCAGCGCTTAACTTTGGGGAAATTACTAAGGGGTGTGGTTTTTACACAACTAAAACCAACCCAGTGAACACCATCAGATAGTCACGTCATTATGTGTGTGTGTGTGTGTTTATGTGTGTGTGTGTTTATGTGTGTGTGTTTGTTTATGTGTGTATGTCTGTGGATGTGTGTTTGCACTCAGTTGAATTAATTGAGTAGAAGCTGACTCCAACATTATAAATAAAAGATTGGGCGGATGATGATGACATACACATAGGGTAATGTTGAAAAACTTGAAATTTTATCTGAAGTACAGTAAATAAACTATAGAAAAAATATAGCAAAAACTCGTAAAAGAATCGGCTTATAATCTGAGTGATAAAAACCAACTGAATCAGACTGATAGAGAGAGAAAAAAAATTGTTTCAGACCACAAGATCCGTAGTTTTATTAGTATTACACATCACACACGATAGTCATACAAGGTACACGATGAAACTCTGAAATGAGTTTCACTAGGTGTCAGCACTGAGGCGTCAGGTCTGGGAACCTGTCAAACGTTTGTTTTCTGATACCTATCAGGTTGACGTCAGTGTCTTGTTTACGTCAAAGTATCGTTTTCAAAGACCTCTCATCTCAGTGTCTCACCTGGTGTTTTTATTAGTTATAGGCTGGCGTTTGACCACCATCTGACCTGAGGGTAAGTGAAGACGTGGTCGACCGTCGAAGATGAAGCACGCTTACTTAGAAGTAACCTATTCACCCTTGACTTAAAGAGCCCCAGCTATCAGGAAACAGACTCCGGCAGGGAATTCCACTCTTCAGCCGTACGCACAATGAAAGTATTCCCAAAAACCTTTTGTGCGTATGGGTGGGATGTCCACCATGTAACGATGGCACATCGCCGTTCGTCTTGTAGTCCGATGATGAAACTGGTTTGGTGGCGCGGCGGCCGGTCGGCCAGCAGCGCCAGCAGGTGGCCCAGCACGGCGCTGGCGGCGATGTCCTCCACGCACTCGCGCGACCCTCACTGTTACCTTTGTTGAGCGCCTCCCGCACGAGCGCCGTGTTAGCCAGCAGCGCGGCGAGTGCGGCGAGCGCGTGCGGGCGCGGCGGCCGGTCGGCCAGCAGCGCCAGCAGGTGGCCCAGCACGGCGCTGGCGGCGATGTCCTCCACGCACTCGCGCGACCCTCACTGTTACCTTTGTTGAGCGCCTCCCGCACGAGCGCCGTGTTAGCCAGCAGCGCGGCGAGTGCGGCGAGCGCGTGCGGGCGCGGCGGCCGGTCGGCCAGCAGCGCCAGCAGGTGGCCCAGCACGGCGCTGGCGGCGATGTCCTCCACGCACTCGCGCGACCCTCACTGTTACCTTTGTTGAGCGCCTCCCGCACGAGCGCCGTGTTAGCCAGCAGCGCGGCGAGTGCGGCGAGCGCGTGCGGGCGCGGCGGCCGGTCGGCCAGCAGCGCCAGCAGGTGGCCCAGCACGGCGCTGGCGGCGATGTCCTCCACGCACTCGCGCGACCCTCACTGTTACCTTTGTTGAGCGCCTCCCGCACGAGCGCCGTGTTAGCCAGCAGCGCGGCGAGTGCGGCGAGCGCGTGCGGGCGCGGCGGCCGGTCGGCCAGCAGCGCCAGCAGGTGGCCCAGCACGGCGCTGGCGGCGATGTCCTCCACGCACTCGCGCGACCCTCACTGTTACCTTTGTTGAGCGCCTCCCGCACGAGCGCCGTGTTAGCCAGCAGCGCGGCGAGTGCGGCGAGCGCGTGCGGGCGCGGCGGCCGGTCAGCCAGCAGCGCCAGCAGGTGGCCCAGCTCGGCGCTGGCGGCGATGTCCTCCACGCACTCGCGCGACCCTCACTGTTACCTTTGTTGAGCGCCTCCCGCACGAGCGCCGTGTTAGCCAGCAGCGCGGCGAGTGCGGCGAGCGCGTGCGGGCGCGGCGGCCGGTCGGCCAGCAGCGCCAGCAGGTGGCCCAGCACGGCGCTGGCGGCGATGTCCTCCACGCACTCGCGCGACCCTCACTGTTACCTTTGTTGAGCGCCTCCCGCACGAGCGCCGTGTTAGCCAGCAGCGCGGCGAGTGCGGCGAGCGCGTGCGGGCGCGGCGGCCGGTCAGCCAGCAGCGCCAGCAGGTGGCCCAGCTCGGCGCTGGCGGCGATGTCCTCCACGCACTCGCGCGACCCTCACTGTTACCTTTGTTGAGCGCCTCCCGCACGAGCGCCGTGTTAGCCAGCAGCGCGGCGAGTGCGGCGAGCGCGTGCGGGCGCGGCGGCCGGTCGGCCAGCAGCGCCAGCAGGTGGCCCAGCACGGCGCTGGCGGCGATGTCCTCCACGCACTCGCGCGACCCTCACTGTTACCTTTGTTGAGCGCCTCCCGCACGAGCGCCGTGTTAGCCAGCAGCGCGGCGAGTGCGGCGAGCGCGTGCGGGCGCGGCGGCCGGTCAGCCAGCAGCGCCAGCAGGTGGCCCAGCTCGGCGCTGGCGGCGATGTCCTCCACGCACTCGCGCGACCCTCACTGTTACCTTTGTTGAGCGCCTCCCGCACGAGCGCCGTGTTAGCCAGCAGCGCGGCGAGTGCGGCGAGCGCGTGCGGGCGCGGCGGCCGGTCAGCCAGCAGCGCCAGCAGGTGGCCCAGCACGGCGCTGGCGGCGATGTCCTCCACGCACTCGCGCGACCCTCACTGTTACCTTTGTTGAGCGCCTCCCGCACGAGCGCCGTGTTAGCCAGCAGCGCGGCGAGTGCGGCGAGCGCGTGCGGGCGCGGCGGCCGGTCAGCCAGCAGCGCCAGCAGGTGGCCCAGCACGGCGCTGGCGGCGATGTCCTCCACGCACTCGCGCGACCCTCACTGTTACCTTTGTTGAGCGCCTCCCGCACGAGCGCCGTGTTAGCCAGCAGCACGGCGAGTGCGGCGAGCGCGTGCGGGCGCGGCGGCCGGTCAGCCAGCAGCGCCAGCAGGTGGCCCAGCACGGCGCTGGCGGCGATGTCCTCCACGCACTCGCGCGACCCTCACTGTTACCTTTGTTGAGCGCCTCCCGCACGAGCGCCGTGTTAGCCAGCAGCACGGCGAGTGCGGCGAGCGCGTGCGGGCGCGGCGGCCGGTCAGCCAGCAGCGCCAGCAGGTGGCCCAGCACGGCGCTGGCGGCGATGTCCTCCACGCACTCGCGCGACCCTCACTGTTACCTTTGTTGAGCGCCTCCCGCACGAGCGCCGTGTTAGCCAGCAGCACGGCGAGTGCGGCGAGCGCGTGCGGGCGCGGCGGCCGGTCAGCCAGCAGCGCCAGCAGGTGGCCCAGCACGGCGCTGGCGGCGATGTCCTCCACGCACTCGCGCGACCCTCACTGTTACCTTTGTTGAGCGCCTCCCGCACGAGCGCCGTGTTAGCCAGCAGCACGGCGAGTGCGGCGAGCGCGTGCGGGCGCGGCGGCCGGTCAGCCAGCAGCGCCAGCAGGTGGCCCAGCACGGCGCTGGCGGCGATGTCCTCCACGCACTCGCGCGACCCTCACTGTTACCTTTGTTGAGCGCCTCCCGCACGAGCGCCGTGTTAGCCAGCAGCACGGCGAGTGCGGCGAGCGCGTGCGGGCGCGGCGGCCGGTCAGCCAGCAGCGCCAGCAGGTGGCCCAGCACGGCGCTGGCGGCGATGTCCTCCACGCACTCGCGCGACCCGCCCGCCGCCAGCACGCTGCGCAGCGCCGCCTCCTGCAGCTCCGGGTGCGGCCGAGCCGACACCATGCCGAAGATCAGACCGAACTGCCCTATGCACTGGATTTCTGAGCCTGGAACGGGATATTTTTATTTAAATCGATAGGCCATCACCAGTCAAACGGGCTTGCACCAGTCTGAAAATCTTCGTTTGAAGGTGATAACTAAGTCTGGGGGGCTTAGCTAATAATGGGAACCCTGTCCATTAAATTAGACAAGGCCTGACTTATAGCGAGCTGTGTCGGGCTATAGTATAGCGGTATATTTATATTATTTTATTTCAGCAGACATACAAGTGGACGAAAGTGGATGCGATTTTATGTGGTAAACCATAACAGCGCGAGTGAGAACGTGTAAATAAGAGAATGGAAATATGTGAATCATCAATCATCACTCCCATTCACTTTTGTACATTTTGGTGAGTGGGAAAGATTACAAATAAGAATGTAAGTATGTGAGAGTGAAAGAGTACAGGATTGAATGAAAATGTGGGAGTATGAAAGAGTACAGGATTGAATGAAAGTGTATGAGAGTGAAGCAGTACAGGCTGTAACAGTCAGTTAGCGACCCCTTGAGGCAAATGATAGTACATTGTCATTAACTAGATGGCGATAGCTTCTAATCGATTAGTTTCGAACTAAATTTAAAAAAAAATCTAGCTTAAATTAAAATACTAAAATAATATATCTTAATTCAATAAACTATATTTCTATCAATCAAAAATAAATCACTATTTATATAAAACGTGTCCGTTAGTGAGTGAATGACAGACAACGCACACGAGAAGAGTGTAGCACTAAGAGAGAATTTTCGGAATTAAGTGGGTAAAACACCCCTCCTAAGTGGGTAAAACAGTGGGTCAAAGTTTATATATGAATCTTTTTATTTTTTAGATGGATTCACTTGAAACTTTGTACATAGGTTCCTCAAGTGATGGAAGTAAACACTTAGTATCCTAAAAATATTAGATTACGAAATTACTCCTAAGGGGGCAAAAAGTGGACTTGAATTTTTTTGAAACTTCATTACTTCAATCATGGACACTTGAAAATTTGAATAGGTTCCTCAATTAAATATTTAAAAATAAGAAAAATGCAGAAACGGGAAGCTATACATACTGTCACAATATTAAGCGAAGTATTAGATGATATTATTTTGAGACGAGATACCCTGATCCTCCCCTACCCTAAGGATCGGGGTTCAACTGAAAACCGACAGTTGTTGCAAGCATTCAATTAAATAAATTAAAAATGCGAAATGTTTGTGAGGGTAGATGGGTGGACGTGTTTGTTATTTTATAACGCAAAAATTGCTGAATGGATCTGAATGAAATTTTGTAAGTAGATAGTTGAAATCCTGCAATACCAATGGAATACTTTATCCTGAAATTCCCACCGGATCGTGATTTACAGAGGATAAACCTCCCACGTGAACAAATCGCTGGCAACAGCTAGATTCATTATATAAAACGCTTTAGTTACTGAATGACTAAATAGCTGACTCAGAGACAACGCACAGCCGCAAGTACTGAGCGCAAGAAGCTGAAATCTGGTATGTCTGTTTCTTGAGGAGTATAGGGGACCACTAAGAGAGGATTTTTGAAAATTCCCCCCTAAAGAGGAAAAAGGGAGCCCGAGTTTAAATGAATCTTTATATTTTTTCAATGGGTTCACTTGACACTTTGTAAAAAGTGTTTTTTTAGAGGCGGAGAACTTTAAATTGAAATAAAGAGCAGAAAAATGTTGATAACATGCGTTAAATTAACTTTATTTGTGAGATGATTTTATGACATTAATGTTTGCATATAATTTCGGGTATATGGCCGCCGCGGCTCGCGCGTACTTGGCGTAATCTGGATGTCTAATTTTCACATACTCTTCTCAGTAAATTGGGCTGTATTTCAGTAATGTTACAAAAGTATACATGCTAGTTTAACTACCGAGACCACACAGGCCTACAATATTAGATGTGACAGTATATCTCCGCATTATTGATTAGCATGGTAAATCTCATGAATAATCTAATACTGTCAAGCTGGTGAGTAAAGGATAAAAACTATCCCTGCAAGACTTGAATGAAATTGTGAAAGAGCACAGTATTGAAAAGAAGTTTGTGAGAGTGAAAGAGTACAGGCGTGAATGTAGTGTGTATGTTTATATAGTCCTCGTCACGTAAGTTGGCAAGGTTTTGGCGTAGTGCGTGTAAGTTCGCGCATCGTGCACTTAGTGGAACAAAAAAGTGGTCACTTTGACTGCTTGCCATTATTCTATGGTTATTGCCATCATTTATTTTTAATCATGTCTGTTCAGAAGAATGTTAAGGAAAGAAGAGGAATATAGATATAATACATAAATACATTTAAAAGTGAAAAAAAATATATTTAAAAAAACATAAAAAATAATACGTTCTCGTCGTCACAATTAGTTAATAAAACTGCTACCCCTTTTATTCTTCTTTTTCCCGGTGTCCTAAAGACAGTGACGTATTCGGAATTTCAACCTTCCTTAACTATAGTGTCTAACTGTTCTTTCTGACGTTTTAATAGTCTGCCTAAAACGATATTTGGTCCTGGCATTTTAATCAACGTAACAAAAACTAAATTTAAAACAACAACTCGTAACGAAAACAAAGGGTACAACTTTCGTGTACGCAAGTGTATTCGGGAGCAAATTTAACGAGAACTACTGACGCACCAATCGCGCACTCGGAGCGGCGCTACGTCATACCCCGCGTCCCACTTGACAACCGCTGACACCTAAAATTCGACTTCTGCGCATTGAACGACTCTTGCCAAGTTATTTGAATACTACTATAGTGTGTTATGAATATGGACATGTTAAGTAAAGGCGAGAGATCAATGATTGGCATATGTGATGTATGGTTGTTTATTACAAGATATAAATAAGACATGATTCCGTTTTATAATAGACCTGTTTCAGTAGACATTTCATTTGCTTTGTTTTAGTTTAAACAAAAATATTTCATTTTTGTTAGCTTTGTAGAACTGAAGTCGATAAATGTACTTAGTAATAAGCATCATTGTAGCCCTTATGTAGTCAGTAATAAACGATGGTTTTGTGTTTCCTTTAGCCTCATACTTCTGTACAAGTGCCTACTTTTTTACACAAAATTGGTGTCATGCAAACTTGGTCTTGTGTTGAATAGAAAGGTTGAGAGGAATATTTTGTTTGCGTTTCTTAGGATCAGGGGGAGCCACACTGCTACATATCCTAAGGATTGATTCATGCACCAATAACTGTGGTGCAGTCAAAACTCTACACTCTGAAAACATGTATGTACTTATAAACCTTCCAAGTTATTCTTCGTTTGAATTCAATTATCTTCGAGCAAGCTAATGACAACACAAGACTCTTATAAAACCCACATAAAATCATTGGCATATATATTACTGCGTAAGGACTGGGCGGACCGCACGTTATAATGACGCCTCGAACTTGGTCCCAAAGTGGTCTTCCCTTTATCGAAGTGAACTAGAACGCGATTGGCTATCTTCGGGAGCGGTCGTAAGTTTTACAATCAAAAATGCCGAGTTGAATACGACAAAAAGCACAATGCAAAAAATGATAACATTTTATATCACCGGTACCTACGTTAAAAATATGTCATTAAATCAACTTCTAACATTATTTAAAACAATTTTCTTTCTTATTTGTCTCAACCTTTGACCAAGACGACGCGAAGCCGCATAAAAGTGCGACATAACTTTGCAGCGGCGCGCGTTATAGCCGATGAAATTGAAAGATTTATAAATATTACTATAAGATTAAATTATGTACAAAATTAGTTTTTATTGTTTGTTAAAAGCAAATTAAAATGTATTTTTATGTATGTACAACAAATATAAATATTGAAAAACAAAAGGTTTTTTTTTATTTCTTTGTTACTCGAAAACTACCTCACCCCGCTCTTACAAGGTTACGTCTAGGAGCAGATCACGCCAATTGACATCTTGGTTATAATAGATGGCGTTAGTGTGTTTTGTAGGGCGACCGCGTTCGTCAAATGTTCTGATGGCCGTATCTTTACCATTTAAATCAATGCATAAAATAGTAAAATCTCACAATTGGACCGCGTGGCGGCCCATTCCCACTCATGAAGAGGAAGCCTGTGTCCCAGAAATGCGAACGATATAAGCTGATTATATATGCATCTATGCATTAATCTATACATTCATACATATAAATACAATTGATAGAAGACACATCAATGTCATTAGTTTGTTTTGTGATTTAAAAATAACTGTATTTTCTCGAGTGCTTATAGTAATTTACACGATACAAAAAATCTATCTTTCTATTTGACCAGACTAATCTCTGGAATGGATGATATTAATGGGACTTTCACTGGAAGATAGACGTCTATACAAGGAAACTTTGTATTTCAGAATTCCTACGGGATCGAGATCTACGCGTGCAAAACCAGGAACTTAATAACGTATCGTATATTCCCACACGAACTAATTCGCGGAGACAGCTAGTGTATAATAATAAATAAAAAGCACGTACCCGGGTTCTTGATAATAACGTTAGCGAGTGCTGTCAGTGCGTACGTCACGTGCTGCACTCGCTCTGACGTCATGTCGCCTTGTGTCTGCTCTTGAATGAACTGCAGCAAGTCCAGGATGAACTGCTGAGGATTCTACACGGAGCAAAAGAGAAAAAAATATCAACCAAGCGTCGGCAAAGACAAGAGCTTGTATTTTTTGTTTAATCTAGAAAGAACGAAAATTAACTAAATAAGTCGATTTGTGGTCGATCGTTCATCAGTAATGCGATAATTTAGCTTACTATATTAAAAAAAGATTCGTGTACTGTTTAAATCAACTATCCTTTTATTCCATTTCTTCACGCTTCTGGACATCCGTCCATCCCCCGTCGTTCATTCTGTCGTCATTACGAATTGCGGAGGTGATGTCTCCTTCCAACTCAACACAAGTTGATACAAAAACTGACTAAACATGTTATTTAATAAACGTTATTAGATAGAATCATAATACCCATAAATAATTTCAATATTTAAATGCATTATTATTATAAGCACCAAATTCATAAAATAATAAACATTTTGCATTTAAAGAGATTCCAAAGCCAAAACAACGATTAACTAGAAGAGACTCAATTCGAGTTAATTTAGCTACAGTTGTAAAACAAATCACGAAAATATGGTGCCAACTAATTCACATATGCTCAGCACAAAAACACACATCACATGTGTCATCAGCTATTATAATTAGAGAAAGTTTATGTTTTTTTTTATTTTGTAGAAGGTGAAAGAGAATTGAAGTGTCTTAAACGTTTTTCTCCATAGAGATCTACGCTTTGAAAAGGGATCAAACTTCATGTCGACTGATTGGACTTTGACAATAAAAAAATACTTTCAGCTTGAGTTTACTAATGCGTTAAAAAAACAGTATCTATACTAATATTATAAAGCTAAATAAAGAGTTTGTTTGTTTGTTTGCTTGAACGCGCTAATCTCAGGAACTACGGTTCTGATTAGAAAATTTCTTTCAGTGTTAGATAGCCCATTTATCGAGGAAGGCTATAGGCTATATATCATCACGCTAAGACCAATAGGAGCGGAGCACTAATGAAGAATGTTTCAAAATCGGGGGATTTTTTTTCCACGCGGACGAAGTCGCGGGCAGAAGCTAGTTAATATATATACGCCGCAATTATTACGTACATCATTTGTTATGAATGGGTTAACAGGGCGCCGATGTCTCAGGGGGTGGAAGCCTTCAGTATCTACCAATTGAACCTCCATGTTTTCAGCAACATTCAATGGTTCAGCTGATATTTGGAAAATAAATTCTTTGAAAAAAAAAAAAACTTAAAATTGCTAAGTTTACAATCGTACTTTATTGTCCTCAGCTAGCTCGAGAGGTCTGTTGTATAATTCCACCGATGTAAATACATACAAAATTATAATAGGGTATTAAGATTTCTGATTGAAATTATTTATTATTGCGTACTGCGCAGGGCTTCGCTCCCGTGGATTTTATCACGAAAATAACATAACCTCCTTCTTTTGTAGTCAGGTAAAAAGTAGCCTATAATCTTCCTCAGGCTTCATTTCATCCAAATCCATCCAGTACTTTCGAAGATTAACGCGTTTAAACAAACTATTCAGCTTTATATTATTAGTAATAAAGACTAGTAAAAAAACACATAAACTTTTAACCATTCTGAAATAAACTAACTCCATTCACAGCTACTCCTCATCTCAATATTTGGCTCACATACATTAGGCATGCGTCCGATATATCAAAACGAATTCAAAATCAGATTTCAAACACAAATCGATTCGTATCGATTTCTCAAACTTGAAAATCTGATTTTAAAATCTACCTAGCCGAACCAAACGCTAACGATCTACCACCAAACGAATCGACGCAATCGAAATCCAAACGCAAACTTGCCAGTTTGCGTTTGGTTGGATTTCGTTAGAAATTCGCTTTCTCTCTTTCTAACTAAGCGTAACATAGCGGAGTAAAAAGGATAGCGCGAATTTTGTGATTTAGATTTCGGTTTTCGGAAATCTAACAGACATTATAATGCGATCAATATCATCTTTACTGCCAAGTATTTAAAGACTACATTTTCGAGATTATACGTTGATGTATTTTGGTTTATGCTTCAATGTTTCTTGGAACTAAAAAGAATGTATATACCTAATGTTTGTTTACGTAATTTCAACTAAATACTAATACATATTTGACCTCGGTGACAAGTGCGCGCTTCGCATCGTAATTAAGATAAGTGAATTGCATAACTGCCGATTTTTTATTACCTACGTATTTATTTAGAGTGGTGTCGTTTTTAGAGTAAAGATAATAGACAATAATAATTATTTAGTGAATTGTACATATTGCTATACTTGCGTTTTTAAACGCAAATCTGGATCCAACAAGGATTGAAAAAAAAAGAATATTAAAAAAAAAACAGAAATTATTGTCGGTAAAAATACCGATTTTTAAATGCGCTGGAAAAGTTTTACGCGTAATCTTAAATAAAACTTTTCTGCTAGTCCTAAGCCTAGATTAAAGCATGAAGGAAAATCGCGCAATCACTATCTGATTCCAACGAAATCTAAGTACGCAAGCGAATTGGCGTGGCTAGATCGATAGGCTAAATCGGATTTCTAAAATCGGATTTTGAAATCGATTTTAAAATCTGAAATCGGATAAATATCAGTTTGCGTTCAAAACCAAAAACGCCCATGTCTAACATACATTATTACAAATACATACTTCATTCACCTCTACACACACTCACACTCCTCACCTAAAGAAAACATATCACACACAACCTCACTGACACTACACTTCTCACTCACACACCCGATCTCACAAACCGAGTCAATAATTTCTGTTTAGTTGTAGTTTTAATTATTTTTTTTTTATATTTTTTCTTTTATGTTATAGCTACATTTCTATTATTTATTATTTTCTTTTTCATATTGTTTACTCTTTTGTCCTTACACAGCACCAAATTAAAAGCTTATTCTAGCCGTGAAGGGGCCTAGTGACCTGTAACACAGGTTTTTTTTCCAAAAACCTATTTCAGGCACCAGTCTCTCAAAAAGAGTAGAGCTTATGAAAACAATTTCATAAGTTGCCTTATAATATAATTAATGTAGGTACAAACCTACATTAATTATATTATAAGGCAACTTTGTGGAGAGAGAATAAATGATTTATTGATTGATTGATTACTTAATCACTGACCTCAATAGGATACTCGGGCTGTTCATTGTAGATATCAATATAGACCCCTCCGACGGACACCAGGCCCTCGTGTGCGGAATACACGAAGGGTTGTATGAGCGGCGCGTCTTCGTCCATTATTGCGCGCGCGTTTCTAAGTACGTCCTTGAGTTCGGCGCGCGTGCTGTTATCCCACACCAAGTAAGGCGTACGCCAGTTCGACGTAAGGGTTTTTAGGAGCTGCAAAGACAAGAGTACTAGTTATTTATTAATTATTGATTAATATTTCTCGGATAAAATCCATAAGAAAATATTCAACTAAAAACTAATTCATTTACTCTCAGAATGCTATGTACTCTCACGAATCCTTCGCAGCAATGAGGCAGATCGCTGTCTCATGATATTGCCAAAGGTACAGTGGTACCCAACTGATAAGGCGCGTCGTGAATCTTCGTTTGCGCAGAAAAGAAAGTATGGCCCCGAAGATTAACGAAAGAACGCTTAAAACTTACAATCAACCTTAGATCACTACCATAAGGTTCTTATAAACCTTATGTGCAGCTACCAGTGCAGCTGTTAGTTCCGTCTCACTCGTCTGCTGCCGACCAATAGCGGTAAAGGAAACGAAGCGCGATGCGAAAATTCATTTTCTGCGCGGGTACATCAGTAAGCCATATCAGTTGGGTACTACTGTATCTACTGCCGCTTCAATAAACATATTAAATGCACTGCAGAATCAGGGGAGGCCCAACAACATCCTAAAAGCATTGTTGTACTGGATTCGAAGAGCGCTGTTATTAATGAAAGAAAAAATTACCCATCATATATTTTAGTGTGGGTGGGTTACGGGAATGTTCCTCGAAACGCGAGGGCAACTGATGGAACAGGGTGGATTGTTATTCAGTAGAAGTCGGAAATTTGACTCCCATGTCATTTCATAATTTCCCCTTGATGTACGATGTTTTCCTTCACAGTGATATTGACATAAAAAAATTACAAATATATAACTCGTCAATCTGGCCTATCATCACTGGGCTACTACCTACTACTAAGAATCAGAATTCTTTATTTGTAAAATATAGGTGTATACAAGTATCGGTCTTACATTAATAAGAAGTCCGCAATGTTTTACGAATATTACAATTCAAACTATAAGTCCTGTCACAGTATTGGATTAATAATAAAATAAATTTTAATCTGGCCCAAATTTTTTTTTTTTTTTTTTTTGATGCAACCAAAACAATGTCAATTTCATAAAGAACTATGCATAGCATGTATAATACAGTATATCTATCAGCTTTAGACTTTGAGTAATCTTTTGTCAAAGTCCTAGAACTTCATAGGATTTTGCATATTTCATGACTTTCTATAAACCGGTTAGAGTGGAAGCCGACATAAGGTGTTTTAATATCATGCGGATTGCCCCGCATGCGGAAAATTTTCCGCAGTGTGAAACATGCTAGCCTTTATTTTTTTATTCTATTTTTCTGCGGGCTGCTGTGCGTTGTACAATAGAAAACAAACTCAGAAAATTATTAATCATTTAATTAATTTACAAAAGACGGACTTGTGATCGAGAGGTCGCGGGTTCTGACCTCACATTACACTATTGTCGTGAACCTGGAGGGGTTAACAGGATTGCTAGTGATGTGAATTCTACCCACATAAAAAAAAAATAGTTCCGCGTTACCTCATGTTGATCCGGCTCAGCTAATCTCCCACAAAGGTACGGCGTGAGTAGCGTATGCAAGGAGTTCCTTATGTTCTCGTCATCCGGGGACGCTTGTGTGTGCGGACCATACATCGCTGCTAACGCTACTATACACTGCTTCGCTAGTTGGTTCGCTGTTTCCTGTAATAACAAATTAAGTTTTTAATTTAGTAACCCATTTTAAGTACGTACACTTGGAAAGGAAAAGCTTTTTAAAATTGTAAATAATATGTTAAGTAAAAGAAAACTAAAAATAAATATAGCCCGGTCAATATAGATATTAATCCTTGCATTCATTCAAAACAAACTGAAAACTAGGTATGGTAGGTAGGTAGGAACATAAGGGATACCACTCTAATAAAATCCTAAAAAGTCGCCATTGATCCAGAATGTGCAAAAAACATATTCAAGGTGAAAAGTCGCAAAAATGTGTTTTTAGGCCAAACGGTTAGTTTTAAGATAAAATAGCTCAGACTAAAATTGTAGATCAGGTAATTATCCACTAAAATTGTCCTTATACTTTTTACTCTTAGATTTAACATTTCTGAGAAAAACCCATTCGAAAGTTAGCTGGAGCTGTATTCTCCATAATATGAATGACTACGCTGTCTCTGAACATTATTGGATGCGTAATATAAGTAAAATTTTAAGTTTCCGTGACTAATACATTTATAATGAGTAATTCTGAGAATTTGGGTAGAAAAGAATCCGTTCTTTATTTGATGTGAGCACTTAAGCAAAAAGCTTCCAAACAACGTCACCGTGTGACAAAATCAGCAGTTTGCTCTGATGTGCCCTTTGACCAACATATGACAGTTCCAACTAGCCAACAACTATTTTTATTGACTGTTCATAATAACTCTCGGCTTATTATAATGCTAAAAGATAAATTTACTACTGAGAATATTTTAGTTAAGCTAGCTGACAATGAAGTGATGTACTATTGTTAAAATTGCAATCAATCAATTTAATCCAGCAAATATAAATTGTTGTTGGTGAAAACATTGATCTGTTGGTATTAAATACTGCTCACACTTCAACTGAGAAAATTATTAATCTTTTGAAACCTGGCACGGCTCAACAATCTTCAGTTTTCTTTTTTTTTCAATGAGAGTTTATCCGCTTTCAGTGGCTGAGATACTACATCAGCATTATTCAGGAAGGAAAAAACATCAATCAACACTAGGGCAAGTCTAACTTATAAGTGCGAGCGAGAGGTCCAATCAAAATGATTTGTTACTCGGTTCGCACAATAGTAATGGCGCAAATATAACTGTTTGCATCATATGATTTGAAAAACTTGTCTGCCTTGCTCGCCAGCCAAAATTGAAGCTGACTAGGTGAATAGTTATAATATTTTAGCTTATTATTTTACTTATTAGAATTTCTTCCGCCGCGACGATCGACCGCTGTTTTGTCTGCGTTGCCGTAGAAGATGTACATGAATAGTAAAGACTTGTTCTGCTGGTATGGTTTCCGACTTAGAGAAATGTTGCGTGGCTGTGGCTATGCTAAAAATCTATAAAAGAAAAAGTTTTTGTGACCGAGTACTCCGCCGCATACCCAGTGTCATAATCCTGTGCACGCCGCTGAGGAACCTAAATTGGCCAAAGAGGAAACACTCAAAACTCACTTGTTTGTTGAGGTGCGCGTCGGTGTCCAGCCCCGACTCTGTGAGCGTGTAGTCGTACCGTAAGGCGGGCGGCAGCAGCGCCTGCAGGGCGCCGGCTCGCGCGAGCTGGGCGCGGCACGCGGGCTCGGCGCACAGAGCGCCCACTGCCGCTGCGCCTGCGCATGCCGTCTCGCCTAGGTGCTGGAAATACACAGTACAATAAACTAGATATACAGTATGTTAACTAACAGAGGGCGTTCCCGTTAACCTGCAATAGTATAGCATCCATACATGCTAAAATAAATATTACCATTCGAAAACAAAATGTTTTAATTCTTTTTTAATATTAAAATATTCACTACAAATGTTAAATTGATACGTAAAAGAAACACGCGTACTTGAAGGCCGGCAACATCGCAATTTATTTATGAATGCGTACATAATATTTAAAAAAATAAAAACATTTTATTTTCGAATGGTAATTTTTTTTTAACATGTATGGATGCTATACTAATGCGGGTTAACGTGAACGCCCTCTGTTAGTTAACACATACTGTATACATCTCTATTTATAAAAGTCTCAACTAAATTAATTTCTGTGCATCAGAATTGATAAGAGAACAAATTGGTGATGACATTATTTTTCTACGCTAAGTAGTCTACTTTTAATTTATTTCCAAAAAAAAATTTTTTTTAGATAAGTATGTTAAAATGTATGTTATCCCAACCGGGTGCACTATCAGGTTTTGAATCCATTAAAACGTTATCTACTTCACAAGGCTCAGTATAAAAGAGTACAAAAGAATATCATACAGGGAGTTAGTACTTAGTTTGATATTGATGGGCAGAATCATCTTGTATTTGTTGAGCTTCATAGCTGTTTTCCAATATTAACAAAAACTTATTACAGAAATATTGATTCTGTGGGGAATGATTAGATAACAAATAAGAAAATAACAACTAAATAAGGGTGATACAATGGGCGGTCTTATAGCTGAAAGCGATCTAGTTTGTTTTTTTTTAAGGGATCTAGCAATGTGGATAGTATTTGCATTACTAGCAATGTTGTTAACCCCTCCAACTAAGCTAACCTATTTTATTAATACCTTACCTACCTAACCTTTGAATTGTTTTACTACCCTTATTTATTTATTTCTCGCCACAATATTACATTTATGTCACCATGTTACAACACTTGGTGACAAAATACATGAGAGTAAGTAAATATTGTGGGAGACTAGTGCCTAAACTAGGTTTGTGGCCTGTATTTCAGGAGACCAGGTCTCCGCCCTTTACATTTTAATTTATTTATTTATGTAGGTATTTTGAATGAAAGTCCCCATTGATCCAGTGTGCAAAAATTTTTATTCAAGGTAAAAAAGGTCGCAAAAAAGGGTATTTTGGATTTTTTTGGCCAAACGCTTAGTTTTAAGATACAATATCCCGGATTAAAATTGTAGATCAGGTAACTATCTACTAAAATTGTCCGTATACTTTTTTCTCTAAGATTTACCTTTTCTGAGAAAAAGCCATTCGAAAGTTAGCTGGAGCTGTATTCTCCATAATATGAATGACTACGCTGTCTCTGAACATTATTGGACGCGTAATATAAGTAAAATTAATTTGAGTAGAAAAGAATACGTCCTTTATTTGATGTAACTACTTAAGGCCGGGTTATCCGAGCGCCGTAGGTATTCGACGCTTACCTCAGCCCCCGCAACGAATAGCAATACGTAACAAATTACGAAGCGCGGGAGACGCGCGCGCCAAGCGCACCGCTCATGAGTTCACGAACTCAAGTAGGTACGAAGATGCGTCACAGAATAGAGCAATGCAGTAGATCAACTTGAATTGATTAGTTTATGTTTATTTTGTTTTGTTTTAATAGTATTTTCAAGTTTATAGATAGACTAGGTACGTATTGTATAAACTTGAACCTAATTAGTAATAATTAAAAATAAGTATATTTATTTATTTTTGTGAATAAGGTGAATAAAAAATCTGACTGACACGTAGATCATGAATACGGGTACGATTCAAAATTGTACGCCGCGCGCTATTCGACTTTCCCAAAGGGTGCGAAATCTTCATGGTACAGTATAAAAAATCAAGTATTAGGTAGGCACACTTACATTAGGAGAGTTGTATTATAATTCCATAATTGTTATATTGAAAGAGGGCTTAGAGGTATTCTGTGTGAAATATTATGTTTGTAAATAAAAAATATAAATATTTTTCAATCAAATAGTTATACCAATAATAGCAACACACAAACACATTTTGGAACGAATTTATTTTACGCGGCTTCTAAACTGGCAGAAATTGTAACGCAAAAGTGTTAATACTTACGACTGTCTTCTGACGAGAGAGACGACGAGGGTCCCTCAACCACACACTTTTTGTTTTTCTCTAAAAACTACAATCATTTATGCACAACTGGCTAATGCCGTGATTTGCCTTCAACTTCAACTCTTGCGGCTTTTGTGGAGGACCCACCACAATTTTACAAACGCTGGAGGTTGTTTGGTAAAGTATTTTGGATGATGAAAAGTATTAAAATTGAAGTAAAAAAAAAACAAAATTATTTTGAAATGAAATGAAATGAAATATTTATTTTTGTAAATTGGTTTTATATAACACTTTTAAGTTAAGTTTAGCTAGATGAGGCCGGTATTTCCTAACTGACTACTCTGAGAAGAAACACCGAAACAAACTCAGAGGTCATAGTCTCTTTTAAAGTCCAGACAATTTGTATTTTTATATGAGAAGCATGTAGGTTCATGTCTGTGGTATTCTTTTGAGGAAATAACCACGCAAATTTGAGCGGACCTGTCCAGACAGTGCAAGCATTTGTCAGTTATCGTGTAGCTCAACTTAGAACTCAAGGAGCTCAACAATTTAACAAAAAATACCAACGGACATTTGGGTAAGCCACACAAGTACTCAAACATGTATTTTGTACGCAAACATGACATGACAGCTTTTGCAATGTCAAATGTGTTTCACTCAATGTGTTACTAGTTTACCAGTGGCAGCAGGAATAAAATGAGTATGAAAAGAGAAAATTAGAAATATGGTATAGAACTGTTAAAACCATAATACAGTACGCTACAGCTTTACTAACCGACTTCAAAAAAAGGAGGTTCTCAAGTCGTCTTGAACATTTTTAATTTTTTATGTATGTTACCTCACAACACGGAGACGGCTAAACCGATTTGAAAAATTATTTTTGCGTTGGGTATACTTTCTAGTTGGTCCCATTGTTACGAAATCAGGATCTGATGATAGGATCCTGGAGAAATCGAGGGAACTCTTCAAATATTATAGGCACACCTATAGCGTTTTGGGTATTTCTTATAGTATCTTGAGCAGTATAGCGTCTTCTGAAAAATATCATTTGGGGAAGTTGAACTGATGATGAAGACCACAGATGGCCACTGATACTTGTTTACTTTAATAATTGTATATTTTTATAATAATTGTTTACCTTAATAATTGTATATTTTATAATTGTGCATTTTGGCGATATAATTGTTGTTTAATAATTGTTTTTGTAATTTTGATAACTTTCATGTAATTATTTACTTACCATTAATTGCTATTAATTTTGTTTTGATTTGATTTTAATCGTATCTGGCAGTGCTGTGCACTTCTGTAAGGGACTTATTCACAATGTATAATAATCTATTCTTTTGTTTTTTTTTTTTAATGCTGTAGTGAATTGTCAGTTGAAGTGCCATAAATAAATAAATAATAAGTATTTCGTGGATTGCGATTCGATTACTTGAGTGGTTGATTCGATATTAAACACTTTATGCTCGTTACAATACATATGATGATGTAGAGCTGATGGTCAAGTATCAGGAGAACTCCTCAAAAATTAACGGCTATGCATCGAGAAAAGCAATATTTTGTAAAAGGTGATAAGTTGTTGACATTATGGCTTTAGTAACTAGATAAATTACAAACCGACCCACTAAAAAGCGTGAAATAAAATTTTTAGCTAAAAATAGAACCGACTTCCATATCAAAATACTACAAAGGCAAAAATAACTTTAATTTCGGAATGCGGTGTCTTTAGTTTTGTATATATTTTCGTTTTTGACACCGCCTTCTGAAATTAAAGTTATTTTTGCCTTTGTAGTGTTTTGATATGGAAGTTGGTTCTATTTTTTGCTAAAAAAATTTACAACATATTATCTGTTTGCCTTTGGTACATGAATACTTTATTGGAAAACTCTTAAAAAATTAGACATACACAAAGATGTAAAACTTTTTCTGATTAATCATTTTCATGAAAAAGAAATGTAAGCACTTTTCTCAAGACCATCTATGCTCGTTGTTGGTTTTGTTTACTGGTTGCATAACGGTGAACAGGAGACGACTAGGCTCTTCGACCACCTTACGGACGCAGCTGCAAGAGCTGAACTGGCCTAACACAAATATCCAATGGCAAAGCTTGTTTTCCTAAGAGATTTTAATTCCCACCATAAAGAATCGTTGTTCCCGTACCAACAAACAGAGCACGCTGGTAGAGAGGCCCGCAGGTTTTTTTATCGCTAGATCTCGACCAGCTGGTTCACCAAGCAACCTGCATTCCAGAAATCGACGGCCACACGCCCAATGGCTTGGACCTAGTGTTCACAAACGTTGCGTCGCCAGAGACTGTCAGTATCGGTCTGGGCCTCGCTCGGATCGTATGACCACTTTCTGGTGAAAACGGTATCTACTATCTACCTTTTCTCCTCCAGAGAAATGCCCCAGGGGCATATGGCGAGTATGGAAGTATGGGTCAGCAGACTCCGAAACTGCGAAGCGAAACTCGAACTTTTACCGTCCTTCGCTGCCTCCTAGTTATGATAAAACTGGATGGAACACTAGCTCACACCGCACAAGAAAAAGCAAATTTAAATGCCTCCGTCTTTGCGGTAAGTTTACGTCTCGACACGGCGTCTAACTTACCACCTAAAATACCTCACTTTGGCTCCGTAATGCTGGAAACTACATTTCATGTCAAGGAAGTCCGCAAAGCCCTTTCCAGTCAAGATGTGAACAAAGCCAGTGAACGTGAAGGAATACCTGCTCGGACTCGAGCAGGTATTCCTTCTGGTTCACTGGCTTTAAAGACTTTAAAGAGTTGTACCCCGGATTTATCTCCTGTATCGTATACTCGCCTGTATCGCGTTCTATTAAAACCGGAGTGGTGCCAGTGTCCTAGAAGCCAGGTAATGTGCAACCAGTACTCAAAAAAGTAGCCGTGCCGTACAGACGATACAGGCATCGCATAGTCCCGTTGACTCTTTGGCTTACACAGTACACTGCAAACCTGACTTTGCCAGCCAAGCAGAGTCAATATGCAAACCGAGATCTTTAATTGAAAATGATAGGAGGGAGTGAACTAGTTGCCACTCTAACGATCATACGTGAGCTTCCGATCACAATGGCCTGACACTTTGAGGGGCTTACAGTCACCCCAAATCAATCAGACCAGTTTTGATAGCATCTAAATCTCGGTTTACATCTCCTATAGCGTCTGACAAACTTTCCACCCGCGTAGATGCATACAACTGCAGATCTACAGTGTAAAGTTGATACGAACACCGAAGACAGTGGTCGGCATTTTCCACAAGATCCAAGGCGTCGACCTACTGTATGATCTTTATACTGTGGTCATAGCGACGAATGATCGACTGTACCATATAACCATTATTACGTTTACGAAAATAAAACCTAATACAGTCGAATACGGTCAGTTATTTCAACTGGGGTTACTAATGTTTTATTAGCGCGTTTAGTAAAGAATCGGATTGATAATCGTCAGTATTCTGGATCAAACCCAGGCTCTATTCACATCTTTTTGTGATTCTTTTTTTATTGAAAATACTTTGATATTATATTTAGATATTTTTGTAAATATTTTGTTGAATAAAATAAGAAACATTTTCATTTTTTTTATAGGAGAAAGTAAGTCAAAAATGTTTTTGTTTTACACACATATTTGCGGTTTATAAATCTATTCCGCGAAGGTACTTATCTACTTAGTAAAGTAAAATATTAATTTGTATAATTATAGGTACCTATAATAATATTGTCAAAGTTTCCTTTGAGCCTGACATTTGAAAAGAGCATTATAACATTTGCGCACGCGGCGGCTTTATGCTCTTTGACATAGGGTTTAAATTCAATTGTTTCACACACTTTTTGCGGTTGGCAAATCTATTCCGCGAGAAAAATAAACTATTATAGCTTTTGCGCGCGTGGCGTTTTTATTTACACACATATTATTTTGTGGTTTCGAAATCTATTCCGCGTAGCTAGCAGAATACGGAAAGAACCTAGTTAGTAAAGAAAAATATTTATATAGGTCTAAATACTTATATTGTCAAAGCCTTCTTATTCTTTTTGTTTATTCAGCCTTCGTAGAGCCAGCGAAGATAACTTCTTTTTGTTAATTTTGTCCATTATTTTTACTGACCAAAATTATAACTAAAGGACCTAATAAAAACAATTTATATTACAACTATTTAAAACTAAACGATAGGAATTAATATTTTATAATGATTTTTTGGCTCGACGCGGGGCGCGCGGCCGCGCGCATGAAAATAATAGGAAAACACTTATTTTTGAAAGTAGTGGTATAAATATTTTCAAATTTCACATTATGACGACCGACATATATGTCATTTTTTACGACCTTTATTATGGTATAAGTTTTATTATTGAAAGCTTAATAAAACTTAAATAAAATAAGAATAAGACCGTAATTTAGACTTGTCTTTGCGATTTAATTAGATGCAGTGAAATGCAAGTAATCGTGTATCGGATGACCGAAATTGAAACATCAAAGTATGAATTATGTAATATGTTTTTTTCAAAATTTTAATCCGTGTTATCTACGAATAAAACACAATTGAAAACGACGTTTTTTCGAATAACCTCGCCTTAAGCAAAAAGCTTCCGAACAACGTCGCCGTGTGACAAAATCAGCAGCTTGCTCTGATGTTCCCATCAGCAGCTTGCTCTGATGTTCCCTTTGACCAACATAATATGACAGTTCCAACTAGCCAACAACAATTTTTAAACGACTGTTAAATAATAGGTAACAATAGGTACTCACCGGGCGCTTCAACAAGGGCACGAGGTCAGCGCACAACTGCGGCATGTCAGCGCAGACGGCGCGGCACTGCGGGAAGGCGGCCGCCACCGCGAAGCAGCGCGCTGCGTGAGCGCACACTTGTGCGCTGATGTCGCCTGCCTTGCTGGCCTCGGAGAGAACCGGCACGCAGCGGGACATTGCCTCGTGTAGCACCTGGGTGGAATGTTACAGCGTGTAAGAAAAGAGTCATTTTTTATGTTTAATTATTATCGTTCTATTTACTCTGTCAGTTAAATCAAAAATATAAACAGGGTGATTAGCAGTGATCGGAATAGGTAGAGCTATTTAGGTTCATTGGCCGTAAACATTGATGTTAATATGGATATAAAGAAAAATATAATTTTCTTTTATTTTAATTTTGTTTTCGCGCAACAAACATGACATGAGTCTATGGCAAAGACACTCTACGGTAAAAACACTATGGTAAAGTCAAATAGAAAGCTTGTCAAAGTCCTGTCACCGTAACATGTTGTGGAAAGAATTTCTAGAAGAATATCTTTGTTAGCTACTATTAGAAAAGGATTATCTACGTTGGGATTTGGAACACATTGGAATAACAACATTAAATGTCGTTTCTTTGTTTTACAGGTAAGCAGGATTTTATTAGGAAAAACTCTATTTTATGGTAATGTTAGGTAAACTTAATAAACCTTTGTTTTACAGAGAAACTCAATTGTGTTTGATTGACCGTGTCGCCCACATCACATAATCTTTGGAAAATTACTTATATGGATATTCCACGGGATTCCGACTGATACTACGGGATTTTATTGAATTTCATTATTTTTGTCAATATGTATAGAATGGTTTATGTAAGCCAATAAGCACATGAGCGACGTTGTAAATTTTACAACTGTAAATGTTTTTGTACAACCTCAGAATAAAAATGTTTAAATGATTGTTGATTCTTAAATAAGAAATTGTTACGTAAAAAAATAAATGTGGTTTAATGAATCAAGTTTATCTATTTATTATACTATCCTTAACCTCGTCCTTCTTATATTTACCCGTCAGAAAGGAAGTGTAATCTTTCATTAGTCCCGAAGGCGAGAATAGTTTTTTTTATGATTTTACTACTTAAAAACCAAATCCCGAGACTCGGGGAATATCCATATTATTCTAACCTATGGCAAGTACATAAAACAGCTCGTACCTATTCCGATCTCTGGTGATTAGTAATACGATACATTCCTGGTAAGGGGTTTAAGTAGAACATATTTGGAGCAAGTTCATAGCCGAAAGACTATGTCCGATAGCTGATTATTTCTGAGTTACTCAATATTTAAGTATTTTTTCAAAAATCTCCAGTTTTCAAGACAAAATCAATCCCTGTAGTGTAGCGGTCATATTATTTATTATTTTGAACTTTTATGACACGCAATAGACTAAAACTTATTCATAAAACTAAAACTTAACAAAAGCTATTAAACTCTACTATTTATTAAGTGTAGGCTAAATCCTCAAGTGTTTTTTACGAATATAATGGGAAGCAATAACTCAAAAATAACCAGGTACCTTACCAGGAATCTATCGTATTACCGATCACCCTGTATATTGTTGACTTTTTTTTACTTTCCGTGGTTCCGTATCCGTAGAGTAACTAACGGACCTAATTACTATCACAAAATCTCTGTTATTCATCCGTCACCACAAACTGCTACTATAATAAACGAGTAGACTAGTAGACATTTACTGAAAAAATAAAGGAGATCGCATACACAAGTCATATATTTTGATTACGGTTCGGATCCTATCGTGCTGTGTATGTAATTTAAGTGTAGGCAATTTAAATACAAATTACAATTGCAACGACAAATGCAGGACTTTAAATATACAGGACTATTTAATGGATAACTTTTGACATACATTTTGGATCTGAGATTTTTGTACTAATTAATTTTAATAATTATCATGACATATTTAAGTTATTTAACTCATTAAACATTGTATTTTATGTTATGTATTCGGATTTTTATAAATATTTGCATACCATGGTCTGGCAAACAGAACGATATAAATATACCTCTTTTTATAACATCTTTTGCATGATGACAATGTCTTATAAAAAAAAAAAAAAAAAATATACGCGTCGAATTGATAACCTCCTCTTTTGGTCGTCGGTTGAAAAGCATTCTACACATGTTTGTGCAGAAAACGCGAAAGAACGCGATGGCGGAGCAGTAGACGCTTTCTGCCTCATGGAGGGGACTTAGAACATTAAGTCGAGTTATCTTATCTTATCAGCTCATACCTGCAGCCCTCCCTCCCGGCGCAGCTCCTCCGCGTTGAGGGCGGAGCACCGCACAGTGGCGTGCGCGAGCTCGCAGGCGGCCGGCAACAGGGGCGCGGCGTCTTTCTCCGAGAACAACTGTTCCGCTTCCGCTTCCAAACGAGCCGTGCGCAGGAGTTGCGGGTAGCCCGCGTACTTGTACGGTGCTAGGACTGCAAATATTATTTTTAAGACACGTTGTCAAATAATTAGCAATTTGACAAAGATATATAATAAACTATAGATACGTTGTCCGCGCTCTAAAATGGCAAGTTGAAATCAAGGTAAGTGCCTTGTCTGTTTAGTTACGCACGAACCTGTGTCGCGATCGCTACACTACACATCTTAAGAAAAAATGTGTTTTAAAAGAAAATTAGGAAAAAAGCATGTCTTTGTGTGTTTTCAGATGTTGCACTAATTATGCTGCTTCCGTGAGAGGTCAAACTGTGTCATTTCATAGGTAAATATCAACAGAAATACATTTTTTATTTAAATTTTTCTACACGGCTAATGGGGGCTAGCGTATGAATGAAGTCAGTCACGTGACGTTAGGGGAGGTTGTTAACTAAAGATGTATATTCATCTCTCTAGAACATCAGGTGTACCTAAAGATGGCATTTATTTTCTGTCCCTTTCTTTACACGTATTAGACAGTAATTCTCTATGTGTGTGTTTCGTGCCGTTTTTGAAAGGTGTTTTGTGGGAATATGACGCGTCTATTATAATACGTCATTGCAATTTGAGCAGAATTCACATTACTAGCTAACTTGTTGACCCCTCCAACTAAGTTAAATTTGCTTGAGTTTGGAGTGGGTTCACAATAATATTGCATAAAAACCATCTTAACATATCGAGATTCCTTCGTTCCTCCTTTAGTCCCATCCCACTTATAAATCTGGGAAAGTCGCTACAGGTAGTCAAAAGCCAGAAAATCTGACAAGTTCAGTCTTCTGTCAGATGTTTTGTTACAACACTACTGGGTCGTGGAGTAGAGGTGGGCAAAGTCTATCAGTTTTGAGATTGGAACATTTGCATCTCGATCACTGAAATGATCCGGAATACTGATGTTTCATTTGGCTCATTTGGACCATCGGCTCAAATAACTCAATAAACGCCCGCGACGCGACGTCATGTATAGAAACGTAACATTCTTACGTTGCGTCGCGAGCGTTTACTATTGAGACATAGAAATGTTTTGAGGCATCAATACTGAATGTTTTATGTCTACATATTTATTGTAATAAGTAAGTGAAATTATAAATAACGAGAGTCAATAGTTAAAGTAACTCAGTGTCTCTCAGTCTCCCTCTCTCGCTCGCTCACTGCTCAGTCGCCACACGAGCGACGCGTCGCGCGAAATGAACCAGAGCAAAGTAATGTTTCAGATCTAAATGATGCATTTGAAACGTTGTTACTGAACCAATCTTTTGAATCACTTCAATGATTCGGATCAATGAGTTAGTTCCATAAAGAGTATACACGCCTGTTGTGGAGGTCTGATAAGCAATCGTTCCACGTAAAACACTGTGTACTCAACTGCATCCGGACTGGAAGCTGACACACAACAGCTGGGAAAAGTCAAAGCAGTGGGTGCAATGTATGTTTTTCTCGCCTAAATCACGATCCAGTGGGAATTCCAGGATAAAAATAAAGACCGACTCTGCGAGCATTGCTTATTCTTGATTGACTCGTGCGGCTATTATTATTTAGCCACGACCTCCTCTATTCACCGTTATTGTTTAGCAGAGTAAGAAAGTAAAGGAGAATGCCAAGTTTCGGATCGAATTATGTAGCGTTCGACAGACTTTCTAAATTAATGATAATTCATTATATAAAATAGTAAGAATTATACAGTAAAAATAAAATCTGTAGAAGTTCACTGTTTGAAAGCCATTTTAAATAGTTATTTTTATCGACACGTTTTCTATCTACAATTTCAATTAGAAATGTTGCCAATACCAAAATAAAATAATATCGATACGAAATTGCACTTGCAAATCGATTAAATTAATATCATTATGAACCGTAAGTGAATGTATTACTCACAAAAGTCATAACTCGTAATTCTTATAATAATAAATAATGTTTAGTTATATTTTTGAATATTTAATAATAATGCAATAATTTAAAATAATTCAATTCAATTATCGATACAGTTTAGAATAGTTATATGTATAGTGCTGGCAACACTTGATCTTGTATTTTTCACTGATAATTATTGTCAGAAGTTATACTTCTCCCACGTTTTATGACGAGCGACGAAGTGTCTTATGTGTTTTTTGAGTTTTGCGTTGTTTAATGTTGTGTTACCGGACTCCGATTTCTGTATTACTAAAAACTACCTTGGCTGTTGAAACTGAATTCAATAGTCATTATTCAATCATTTAATAGTTTATTTCATGTTATCGTTAAAATTAGAAGTATTAAGTGGTCAACTTCAAAGAACTATAACTTTTTTCGGTGTACTTCTTATAGACAACGAATTATACAATCAAATTCTATAATTAGTTTCCTTTTTTATGATATATAGTTTATCTTTGTCGGTTCTGGCCGAGACTTGAAGGAAACCTTGGCATTCTCCTTTGAAAAAAAAAAAAAGAGGTACGATCGCTACTTTCCACGCGCGCCTCAAAGAACAGTCAGCAGCATTGTCGTGGCCCGATAGGACCATTGCTTGCTGGGATTGCGGGAATATTCTAATGAGATACCGCGGCCCCGGACCACAAAGGCAACTGAAGGACCAGGGTGAGTCAATAGAAGTCTGGCACTCTCTTCCATTCCACCCAGGGCGAGAAGAGTCATTTGATGATTTTCCCACAGAAAAAAATAAATAACACTCGCTACTTTGAATTCTTACCTTCAGAATACCTCTGGAAGAGTATGGTCTGTGTTCTTAGTATGAGCACAATGTTGTTGGTGTTGGGACCATCACCGGTCCACACGTTCCGACTGCACAGGAACTCGTAAGCCTGATTCACTGCCTCGAAACGATCCTGCAAAATACATAGTTAAATACAGTTAAATTTATGAAATGATGTGTTATAAATAAGTTGGCAGACTATAATACCACAAGTACAATAATTAAGCAATCTGATATGGTTCTCCTTCTTTCCTTGTCTTGACTTTTTTATTTAGTGAAAATAGTAAATGGAACTGACTGTTTAGTTCTTGGTTAAATTCACTGAATTTAAAAAGATAACAAAAAAATATAGGTCAAATAACCAGAAGCAAGCCAAAAGAACAAGCAATGTTATTGTATGTGTCAGTTGCTAGTTTGGTCACTTTTCACATTTGACTGATTTCGACGAATTTTTCAAGTTCTTCTAATCCCTGTTTCTATCACGCTTATTTTTTGTTAAATATAATAAACCATATAATTTTTGTCTGTATTTACCTATACATAAAATGTAATGAAAAGTTTAATCAAATAACCATTACCTACATTTTGAATTATGTTGAAACTTTTTCAAAGATAAAAAGATTTCAAGTCAGAGCAGACTATCGATTAATTGAACACATTTAATTAAATTAATTAGAAAGTATTTATTTTGCGAATTGATTAGTAATAATACTAGCATTCTCATTACGATGTATGCGAAGAATTCCTTCAATCTTCAAGCACTCCTTTGTTGAGATACCATATTATGTACAAATACAATTAATTTATTTTTTATTGATAATAGGTTCGCGCTTGACCACCATCTCACCTGATTTGGTCGAAGATGGAACACGCTTACCTAAAATAAATAAATAAAAAATCAATCGATCTCTTGGCTCATTCCCTATTCAGGGTCAGCCCTCCTGATACTTTCACGCGAAGAATTCCTTATCTAGTTTAAATTTACGGAACTAAAATTACACGTAAAAGTGTTATTTAATAACAAAATAAAGATCATTTATCATTAAAAACCACTCACCCGTCCTTCAGGATTTTTATCAGGATGGAACTGCTGCGCGAGCCTGTAGTATGCCTTCCTGACGGCGGCCTCGTCGTGCTGTCCTGTAGTGAGCCCCAGGGCTGCGTAGGCCTCCCCTGCCGTCATGGACGGAGGCTTCTTCTCCACCTCGCGGCGCCATGCGTCTAGCACGTCTTTTAGGAGACCAACCTATGGATAAAACAAAGAAAATAATCATACTTTTTGCTATTACGCAAAAATGAATCAGATACATTAAATCATCTGATTAAGGTTTTCCCAACTATATTGGGGTCGGCTTTCAGATCACCCAGTAACTGGGTACAGATATCGAATACTGAATATTTTTTTATCAAAGTCAATATTTTATTTCACACGGGCACTCATAAAACGCCAAAAGCTAGTGCACGGTTCGACATTAGTCGTTCCGAGTGGAGAAGAACCGGCATAAAACTACATGTCTGTTACGAATAAGATACAAAAAAATGATAACTGCGATCAATACAACATATCTAATGTCAATTTAATCAACACATATTATCTAATGTCAAACTTGGCTGTTGTTACCACACTAACGTATTGTACAGTACGTTAACTAACAGTACCCGTTAACCCGCAATAGTATAAGCACATCAATTATATCGCCGCACACGCGGCCCGTCATTCATAAATAAATTGCGACGTTGCCGTTCCTCAAGTACACGTGTACAAAGTGTTTCTTTTACGTATCAATTTAACATATTTAGTGAATATTTTAATATAAAAAAAAAATTAAAAAAATTGTTTTCGAATGGTTATATTTTTTTTAGCATGTATGGATGCTATACTATTGCGGGTTAACGGGAACGCCCTCTGTTAGTTAACATACTGTATAAGGGGCCATAACAGTAATAATTTTTGTAATTTTTTAACTGACTAATGTAGAAGTGTTTGCTGCTGCACGGTACTGGAACACGGACCGAAACTAATTCGAAATTGTTGATTAGCGAACTATACTGTGTTGACAGACATCAATCGCCTGTTATTAGGCATCTAGGGGCAGTATCGTCATTGATTAGTGGCAATGTGAAATAAAACACTTGTTTTTTTTTCGATTTTGGTTTTGTCACTCACCGGATCCGGTATAGGCCAATCAGGGAAGCGTTGCGTGTCACACAAGTGTCGCAGGTAGAACGTGTTGCAGAACAGTTCGTGTTGCAGCTGCGGGTAGCACACGGCGGGGATGGCCAGGTAGGGGTAGCGCGCCGCGATGTGCGCGCGCAGGCGGGGGGTGAACTCACCTATGTGCGCTGATACTTTCATTATTAACATGCGTCTGGAGACAAAACATATCCATTTATATCCTTACTAATATTATAAATGCGAAAGTAACTCTGTCTGTCTGTGTGTTACGCAATCACGCCTAAACTAAAATTCGGTACGGACATAGTCTAGAGCCTGAGAAAGGATATAGGCTGCTTTTTAATGCGAAAAAGGGGCTGTAAGGGGCTGTAAGGGGTTGAAATAGGAGATGAAAGTTTGTATGGAAATTACGTCATTTTTAGAGCTAGAAGCTTGAAACTTATTTTTTAGACTTTTGATTAGATATCAATAAATACGATATTCAAATTATGTATGAGTTTTATTTTCTAACTAGCTTGTGCCAGCGGCTTCGCCCGCGTGGGAAGTTTTTCCCGTGTAAATTTCGATCCCGTGGGAATTTCGCAAAATCCTTTCTTAGCGGGTGCTTACGTCATAACATCTACCTGCATGCCAAATTTCAGCCTGATCCGTCCAGTGGTTTGGGCTGTGCGTTGATAGATCACTATGTCAGTCAGTCAGTATATATTTAGATTAGCCTAAAAAATTAAAAATGCTGCCGAATGTCGCTATTCCACGCGGACGAAGTCGCGGGCACAGCTAGTTATATATATAATAAGTTGCAGTCGAGTAGGGCTTCGCTCCCGTGCACTTTATCTCGATAAAAAACATAACCGCTTTTGCAGTCGGGTAAAAAATAACCTGCTTCAGGCTACTTCTATACTAATTTTCATGCAAATCCACCCGGTAGATTTGAAGATTAGAGCGTTTAAACCAACAAAATTTCCGCTTTATATTGTCGAAAATCTTTGAGGTATAAAACTGGAAATATTGGGTGGCGCAAGAGTATCGACACAAGTTGCATCCCACACTAAGGTCATAGGCCTTTCTTCCCAAGAATCAATGACATGCCGTCCGGTCCTTTGCCATAGTCACGTAAAATAATCATTATAGAAAATTTGCTTTATAAAGCTAAAAATATTAACCACAAACCTCATTTCCGAGTTCCAAATAGCCTCAGGTGTGTCCCACTCTCCGAGGAATATCTGTGCAAACTTATCTGAACCGTGGTTCTCTAGGTAGCACACCATAGCCTCAGGTAATAGTTGGCCTAGTATCGACCTCTGCATTATGTCTGAACTTGACTGAAAATAATATTTATAAATATCAAATATATACATAAGTTTCATAAAGTGAGATGTGAAATACAAAAATAATAAAAGCTCGTTTTATTCCTATTAATTTCTATGTTAAAAAATAATGAGCACTTTGGGTATTCCAAATCAGCAGATACAGCACAAATTAAATCAGTAGACTGATTTCATTGATATAATAAAAACCCAAGATGCACACTCAACGTCTCAAAACCGTCCGCATAAAATTTACTTAATTCTATTGAACTTAAACCTAAATTAAGCGCTCATTTCAAATAGTATCGCGTCACTCGCGTCTCGCGTCACTCGTCAAAGATGCCGAAATGTTCTTTGGCAAATTGTAAAAATATTACGAAAAGAAAGCTAGAAAAGGATGAGATATCGAATTTTCGGTAAGAAAAAGAGTTTATTGATTAGTTTTTATTGTTTTTATAACTGATTAAAGGAAGCAATATGTGATTTGGATTTAATTTGTCTTAAAATTTCACTTAACGCGGTCAAAGTGTAATACGACAAATTACAATGGCCGCTTTTTCAGTGTCAATAGTGGCATGGTGTGTATTATGGCATCTTTTTTATTTTAGTCGCATAATAAAGTTGAACATTGAACAAGTTAATGGAGTTGATTTTTTAGATTGTATTTTTAATTTTTTATTAATAAGTTTATTAGTTTCGACCTTATCGATTTAGTTTTTGGCAAATATGTATAAGTTACATATTAAAGGAGAAGAGGTCTTTAATGTTCTTACGGTTATTTTAATGTTCATAAATATTTCATGTATATCGATTCATTATGGGATAACTTATGGGTTCACGACATGCGGCATGCTAATGGATAAGTGTGTGAGTGTTGCTTTGGCGCAACACCAATCTCATTAAAAACATCTTATTTTTATACTTTAGTTTTTCTCGAGACCAAATACGATGCGGAGATCGTCAGCCAAAAAAGGAAAGAGATTTTTTTATGCCGAATTTTTTGGACGAAGATATTGTTTGTCACGGAAAAAGGTACCCTTATTGAATCTAAAATTTTAATAAACGATTTTAACAGTTAATAGTTGTTTCTTTGATATACACATGTTCTACCCAAAAACATATTTACGCATATCTTCAGAACACAATTTAACAAAATTTCATAATACTAACAAAAATCTCTTACAAAAAAAATAAGTAATACTCCACTCAATGCCTTGTCCTACCGACCAACGTCAGTCGTAAAATTTTATTGCCTTTCGCACACTGCTTTGTAAAAACAACTTTAAACCATTTTCGTAAGATGGAGTTTGCAAAAACATATTTTATGCTTATAGTATAACTATTACTACGTAGGTGGTGAGTGTTTGGCGACAGTTTCGAGCGTCATTTTTATTCGAGACTGTGCATCTTAGGTTTTTTGTATATCAATGCCTGATTTACAAGTATCGTCATCGAGTACAAACCACTTTTTGGATTACAACGATAGTACCACTACTAAAACGTTGAACCTCTAAGTTCTACTGATTTTATTTTGTCATTATTTTGTTTTTCACTTATTTGAGTAACATATTGTTTCAAATAAGTACTCGTTCATGTTTATTTTTGGTTGTAGTTTAACGACCTTTTGACGTAGAGCGTCAAAATTATCTCGTTTAAAGACTACTTTGAATTGTATAATATAAACAGTTCAAAAATTAATACATGAAAAATAGTTCGAAATCATAAAAATATACTTGACTAACCTGGTCAGCTCTAAACGCCTGCTTCATGTGTGTTAGTCTAAGGAACCTCGCAATAGGTAACAGATTTGATCCCGTGTATAACAACATGAAGTAGAATACGCCTGTTAGATATAGCTTCGAGATCTCCGGATTATCTTGCATCACCTCGTAAAGAAGAGTGGCTACCTGAAAAGGTTTCATAATATTTAGTTAAAAAAATAAACGGTTAAACATTACGTGATCAAATATTTTAGCATAAATGAATGCCAAGAACCATTTCATCATATAAATTTCTATTTCAAACATATATTATTAGAGTTTTAGTGTCTATTATGACTTTTCAAAGGCGTTATATTGAATTCATTCCGAGACATAAAACAGAAAAATTGCACAGTAAAAAGATAAGAATACCTTCAGTGGGCACATGGTTCGTAACTGAACAATAAGATTTTTAAATGGTCGATAAAAATAGAGACACCTATGAAATGTCTCTAGTAACATTAGGGAGTTCCACAAGGGTCAATACTTAGACCAACATTGTTCGTAGAAATTCAAGTTTTGAATGATCAAGGCAATTTATCGAATTAAATGAATTATTTCCATTTGTATAAATTAGCCGATTTTATTTTAGAAAGATATTTCAATCGTTAAATCTTACCTTTTCAACCAGTATGGGGTCAAATGTTAATAGGAGTTGTACAACGTGTGCCAGACAGGCCGGTTCTGATAACATTCGCTTTACTTTTGGCAATGGTCTTATCACTGCGTCCTCTTCGTCCCTATAAATAACAAAACAATATTTATTCGGGGTGTTTATATAGTCTAAGAGGGCTTAAATCCTATTCTATTATTTATCCCTCTATTTTATCTTCTTTCCTCTTGTTAGTTTCGATGTCATTCGTCTGCCGTCATGTCAAAATTTACTTTATTGTCTTTTTGTCAGTCGTCTTTGGTGTTCTTATCTGCAGCTATCTACATTCACACACACCTATGCTTTTCGTAACATCGTATTATCTATAATATGTATGTATTTAGAAATATATATGCATGTTTATCAGTTGTCTAGTACCCATACCACAAGCTCTGCTTAGTTTGGGACTAGATGGCGTTGTGTGAAAAAAAAAAGTTGTGGAAGTTGTGGTATTTATATTTTTCTTTTTATAGGACTATTAATATTATAAAGCGGTAGGTAATATTTGTTCGTAAGTTTGTATGTAGGGGTAATTTCCGGAACTAACGATACAATTATAAAAATGTTTTCTTTCAGTGGTAATAAGGTGCATTATTTGTGACTGCTATCTATACAAATATTTGTATTTGGATGAAATTTGGTATGGAAGTAGCTTGAAGCTTGAGGAAGGTTATAGTATAGGCTATTTTTTTACCCGACTGCAAAAAAGGAGAGTTATGTTTTATCGTAATAAAGCCCACGAGAGTGAAGCGCCGCGCATCTGCTCTAGTATGCTAGAAATTATTTCGAAATCCACTCGGACGAAGTGCTAGTATATGACTATAAAAAAAACTAAATAACAATTAGTTTAGTGTAAAAACATTACCTGCTAGGATAGTATCTACAGCAAGTGATAAGCAGATCCAGTACGGTAGCGGCGAGGGCGCTCTCGTCGAACACGGGCGCGCCGCGCGCCACTAACGTCCACTTGAGCTGGGCCACGCCGCCCACCGCGCGCCAGCCTTCCATGCTGTTGGCCCAGGCCTTCGTCTTGTTGTTGATCTCGCCTGATTTATACAGTTCTTTCAGCTGAAAGGGGAGAGAGGTTGACTTTAGGTAGGAAAACGTAGACAAGTGTCGAGTTTTGTTTTTTATCCTTGTTTTTACTTCTATCTATACTAATATTATAAAGCGGAAAAGTTTTTTGTATGTTTAAACATGCTAATCTTCGAAAGTACTGGGTGGATTTGGATGAAAATGAAAATAGTTGAAGTCCCAGAGTCAAACGTATGCTTTTTTTAAATTAACCCGTAATTGAAATAGGGTATGAAATTTTGTATAAGAAATCAAAACCACTTAACCGATTTTAATCAATTTTGGTTAATTCCTCTTTACTTCCTTTATTCCTCCTCTAATTATCGCGCGTGGAACAGCCAGTATGATGTGCACGTACTGGCTGTTCCACGCGCGTTAATTTGTATGTTAAAGTACATTTTGTTCCGTATGGGAAATTAACCCACGGAACGCCAGCGCTGAAGCCATTCGCTCAGCTTTGTAATAATAGTGCTATCTTAGGCCTTGGTTTTTTAGTGTGTCTAACATTTTAGCATCTCCAAAACAGTTTTAATTCATTTTACATGAATGTACTAATCATCATTTATTAGGTTTACCAACATTTTTTTCAAGACATGTTCGAATAACACAACAGTTTAAATAGGTAACAGCATAACAATCTCTTAGAGTAAACTCAGCATGTGCGATACAAAGTTCATTAATATTGTTTGAGTTACTATACGGCCGACGGATCTTGGCGAGTGTGAACATAGGCTCTGCGAATTTTAGCGCATGTACACTCGAGAAGAAAACTGTTACTCCCATTTTTTTTAAAACCTATGTACTAATAAAATTTCCCTAATACAGTGACGAAGTAAAAATAAAATAAATATCAAAAAACATCGAGAAAGAAGACTCCAAAATTATTATATAAATTAAAAATTCAATTTCTAAACCTCACCTTTCGATAATGGCAAATTTTAATCACGAACACACACAATATTATTTACACTTAATACTTTTTATACATATACACTTAATAGGTACTTTTTATATATTTACACTTAATAATACTTAATCACTGTCACTGAGGGGGGAAATCCCTAACAGAAAATCGTCAATCCCTTGCGTACCATGTGAGGTACTTGGCATAGGTTCATCGTCGTAATCGTCGCTCTCACTTTCAGACTCACTTTCCGAATCTGAAGCTGTATTAATGATGATTTCTTGTTCCGTCACTTCGTCAATAATGTGGTCGCTCTTTCTATATTCATCTTCGACCTCTTGCACTTTTCTGCATAAAACTTTCCATTCTTCCGGACCCATTAAATTTACTTTTTCCTGTATGAGCTCCATTGTCCGGGTTACATTCCAGTCGACGTTTTTAGCGGCTACGTGCCCTTTAATGGCAGCCCACGCCATCTCGATGGGGTTTAAATCGGGATGATATGGGGGTAAACGAAGGACATCATGGTTGTTTTTTTTAAACATTTCATCTATTACGTATTTTTATGCACGTCTTTGTTTTTTTTTTTATTAGATCGTAAAGTTGAGGTTTACACATTTCCTTTTCATAGGGTATACCCCTTTCTACTAAGCACGACTGCATTTTTGCCTTCTTGTCATTAGTTGTAGGGGCAGGATCCATGAGTTTGTTGTGGTATGGAGCATTGTCGATAACCACCACCGAGTTAGGGGTCAAATTTGGAATCAGTTGGGTCCGTAACCATTTCTCGTAATTTGTGAAATTCATGTCATCATGATAGTGTCCAGTTTTGCTTCCAGATTTAAACATTAGTAGGGCGTTCGGAACAAATCCTGCTTCTGACCCAGCGTGTACCATAACTATCCGCTGACCTTTTGATATCGGGCGCTTTAGCCCTTGAGCGGAACCATCTGACCACGCTTTACCTTTTGTATGTGATGAGTGAGCATATGACTCATCAGTGAATACAACTGGTCGCCCTTCATCCCTGTATTTTTTCATTGCTTTCAAGTACAAAATCCTTTTCAGGCGAATGTCGGTCTTCTCTATAAGAACCATTCTATTAGTTTCGGTCTTTCGCCACTTGAAACCCAAGTTTTTGACTATTGTCTTTAAGCTCGTTTTACCACCTTGAAAATTTATATCCCGTTTGAGTTTGACTAGTAACTTGTTTATGGTCGGCATTTCTTTTTCGGTTTTGTGGAAGTTATGTATGCATCTTTTTATTACACCTTGGTCAAAATTATCTATATCAGTAATAGGTTTTGATCTAGGCCTTTTTTTACCAGGCGTGCGGAATACCGAAAGTAAACCCGAAACATTACCTTCAGTTGCAATCCGCTGTATTGTGCGTTGAGACACTCCAGTTGCGTTAGCAACTTTTAAATAAACGTTGTCCACATCTTTTACACCCTCTTCTTTTTCTTTTTTCATATACCGCATTAAATCATAAATTAATTTTCTTTGTTGGCGATTTAAAACCCTATTGGGCTTTGGTGGCATATTTAACTAATAATAATTATAAGTGCCAACTGACACTTGCACAAAATAACACAATAACTTAACAACAATAATAAAAATTAATGAAAGTAACAACATAAAAATAAAAAAATAACAATAATTAAAATTAACGAAAGTAATAACGAAAAGTTTTGTAACCGACTGCACTTAAGACAGAGATAGCGACACGAACACGACACCGATGCTAACTGAGACTGAGACATATGTGACTGAGACATATTACCGTGTACCGAATATTGCCGAATAAGCACGAAGCTTTACGAAGTAACCAAAGAGGGATGTCCAATTGGCGTGCCTGAGGGTGTTGTTTAATCGATTTTCTTCAAATCGATTGAAATCAAATCACAAAAATATATTTATTTTCAATGTTATATTGAGGTTTTATATTGAAATTATATTGAAATTTTCTCAAACAGTCGTTAATAGATAATTGATATTCAAGTAAATCACGACTTTCAATTGAGAAAATACTTTCTTTTAGTTTTTTTTTTTTATTAATGTCGAAATCTCGTTTATTAACGACAAAATTCACTACGTTTGTAAACCTTATTTCGTTTATTATATTCTATATACAAAAATTAATAAATTCTAACTAAAACTATCGATTGCGATATTTGATCGATTAAAGGGTCGATTGTATTTACATAAGGTCAATCTCTAGCCTAGATCACCGCCCCCCGCACGTCGCCATTTGGTTCCTAAAAAGAGTTACTGCGCAACCTTCTGCGCGAAGTTCGGAGTCGCCAAGAACCGTCGGCCGCACAGTACTAACTGTAAATACCTACTAAATATGTAACTGTTGACAGTATTGCCAAAAGACTGTGTACAGACAGCAACTAAAGTTCTAAGAACAATTGAATAAATAAAAATAAAGATATATAAATTGGCTAAGGACTTGTACGTAAAGGGTTCTATAGTGAAGCTACGAGTGCTGGTGAGCTAGGGCCATCAACTCCACTACAATCTAAGTAGTTTTAAGTCGATCTCATTTTATTTAAAGTTTTTGACGTTCTCACACATGTTTTTTGTTCAGATCATCTTTTTTATTGCACCCACAACATTGTATATTACAACTTAGGTCCCCAAGTTACAGGCATAGCCTATTTTGGGGATCATCTTAATCTCTCAAGGACCGCCATTATTTACGTCAACTATTAGTTGAGCCCCGCTGGCACACAAATTTGTGCCAGCGGGGCTCAACTAATACTGGTTTACTGGCACGTTTTGTGCCGCTGGGGCTCTAGAGGTTAAATTTGTAAAGAATCTAACAATGGTCTCAATAAATTCTATTCTATTCTATTCTATCTAGACATACTAACACACCTGCTGTGTGCTGACGGGTCCCTTCCTCTGCACCTTGTCCCCGGTCTCCACGTTGTAGTACCACTCGCGGTCGCCGCCGGTCTGCTGCTGGGGACCTTCGATCACGTTGCTCTGTGTTGGCACGGTGGCTCGGGACGTGTGCAGGTGAGCTAGGGTCATCAACTCCACTACAATCAAGACATACTAACACACCTGCTGTGTGCTGACGGGTCCCTTCCTCTGCACCTTGTCCCCGGTCTCCACGTTGTAGTACCACTCGCGGTAGCCGCCGGTCTGCTGCTGGGGACCTTCGATCACGTTGCTCTGTGTTGGCACGGTGGCTCGGGACGTGTGCAGGTGAGATAGGGTCATCAACTCCACTACAATCAAGACATACTAACACACCTGCTGTGTGCTGACGGGTCCCTTCCTCTGCACCTTGTCCCCGGTCTCCACGTTGTAGTACCACTCGCGGTCGCCGCCGGTCTGCTGCTGGGGACCTTCGATCACGTTGCTCTGTGTTGGCACGGTGGCTCGGGACGTGTGCAGGTGAGCTAGGGTCATCAACTCCACTACAATCAAGACATACTAGCACACCTGCTGTGTGCTGACGGGTCCCTTCCTCTGCACCTTGTCCCCGGTCTCCACGTTGTAGTACCACTCGCGGTCGCCGCCGGTCTGCTGCTGGGGACCTTCGATCACGTTGCTCTGTGTTGGCACGGTGGCTCGGGACGTGTGCAGGTGAGCTAGGGTCATCAACTCCACTACAATCAAGACATACTAACACACCTGCTGTGTGCTGACGGGTCCCTTCCTCTGCACCTTGTCCCCGGTCTCCACGTTGTAGTACCACTCGCGGTCGCCGCCGGTCTGCTGCTGGGGACCTTCGATCACGTTGCTCTGTGTTGGCACGGTGGCTCGGGACGTGTGCAGGTGAGCTAGGGTCATCAACTCCACTACAATCAAGACATACTAACACACCTGCTGTGTGCTGACGGGTCCCTTCCTCTGCACCTTGTCCCCGGTCTCCACGTTGTAGTACCACTCGCGGTCGCCGCCGGTCTGCTGCTGGGGACCTTCGATCACGTTGCTCTGTGTTGGCACGGTGGCTCGGGACGTGTGCAGGTGAGCTAGGGTCATCAACTCCACTACAATCAAGACATACTAACACACCTGCTGTGTGCTGACGGGTCCCTTCCTCTGCACCTTGTCCCCGGTCTCCACGTTGTAGTACCACTCGCGGTCGCCGCCGGTCTGCTGCTGGGGACCTTCGATCACGTTGCTCTGTGTTGGCACGGTGGCTCGGGACGTGTGCAGGTGAGCTAGGGTCATCAACTCCACTACAATCAAGACATACTAACACACCTGCTGTGTGCTGACGGGTCCCTTCCTCTGCACCTTGTCCCCGGTCTCCACGTTGTAGTACCACTCGCGGTCGCCGCCGGTCTGCTGCTGGAGACCTTCGATCACGTTGCTCTGTGTTGGCACGGTGGCTCGGGACGTGTGTAGGTGAGCTAGGGTCATCAACTCCACTACAATCAAGACATACTAACACACCTGCTGTGTGCTGACGGGTCCCTTCCTCTGCACCTTGTCCCCGGTCTCCACGTTGTAGTACCACTCGCGGTCGCCGCCGGTCTGCTGCTGGGGACCTTCGATCACGTTGCTCTGTGTTGGCACGGTGGCTCGGGACGTGTGCAGGTGAGCTAGGGTCATCAACTCCACTACAATCAAGACATACTAACACACCCGCTGTGTGCTGACGGGTCCCTTCCTCTGCACCTTGTCCCCGGTCTCCACGTTGTAGTACCACTCGCGGTCGCCGCCGGTCTGCTGCTGGGGACCTTCGATCACGTTGCTCTGTGTTGGCACGGTGGCTCGGGACGTGTGCAGGTGAGCTAGGGTCATCAACTCCACTACAATCAAGACATACTAACACACCTGCTGTGTGCTGACGGGTCCCTTCCTCTGCACCTTGTCCCCGGTCTCCACGTTGTAGTACCACTCGCGGTCGCCGCCGATCTGCTGCTGGGGACCTTCGATCACGTTGCTCTGTGTTGGCACGGTGGCTCGGGACGTGTGCAGGTGAGCTAGGGTCATCAACTCCACTACAATCAAGACATACTAACACACCTGCTGTGTGCTGACGGGTCCCTTCCTCTGCACCTTGTCCCCGGTCTCCACGTTGTAGTACCACTCGCGGTCGCCGCCGGTCTGCTGCTGGGGACCTTTGATCACGTTGCTCTGTGTTGGCACGGTGGCTCGGGACGTGTGCAGGTGAGCTAGGGTCATCAACTCCACTACAATCAAGACATACTAACACACCTGCTGTGTGCTGACGGGTCCCTTCCTCTGCACCTTGTCCCCGGTCTCCACGTTGTAGTACCACTCGCGGTCGCCGCCGGTCTGCTGCTGGGGACCTTCGATCACGTTGCTCTGTGTTGGCACGGTGGCTCGGGACGTGTGCAGGTGAGCTAGGGTCATCAACTCCACTACAATCAAGACATACTAACACACCTGCTGTGTGCTGACGGGTCCCTTCCTCTGCACCTTGTCCCCGGTCTCCACGTTGTAGTACCACTCGCGGTCGCCGCCGGTCTGCTGCTGGGGACCTTCGATCACGTTGCTCTGTGTTGGCACGGTGGCTCGGGACGTGTGCAGGTGAGCTAGGGTCATCAACTCCACTACAATCAAGACATACTAACACACCTGCTGTGTGCTGACGGGTCCCTTCCTCTGCACCTTGTCCCCGGTCTCCACGTTGTAGTACCACTCGCGGTCGCCGCCGGTCTGCTGCTGGGGACCTTCGATCACGTTGCTCTGTGTTGGCACGGTGGCTCGGGACGTGTGCAGGTGAGCTAGGGTCATCAACTCCACTACAATCAAGACATACTAACACACCTGCTGTGTGCTGACGGGTCCCTTCCTCTGCACCTTGTCCCCGGTCTCCACGTTGTAGTACCACTCGCGGTCGCCGCCGGTCTGCTGCTGGGGACCTTCGATCACGTTGCTCTGTGTTGGCACGGTGGCTCGGGACGTGTGTAGGTGAGCTAGGGTCATCAACTCCACTACAATCAAGACATACTAACACACCTGCTGTGTGCTGACGGGTCCCTTCCTCTGCACCTTGTCCCCGGTTTCCACGTTGTAGTACCACTCGCGGTCGCCGCCGGTCTGCTGCTGGGGACCTTCGATCACGTTGCTCTGTGTTGGCACGGTGGCTCGGGACGTGTGCAGGTGAGCTAGGGTCATCAACTCCACTACAATCAAGACATACTAACACACCTGCTGTGTGCTGACGGGTCCCTTCCTCTGCACCTTGTCCCCGGTCTCCACGTTGTAGTACCACTCGCGGTCGCCGCCGGTCTGCTGCTGGGGACCTTCGATCACGTTGCTCTGTGTTGGCACGGTGGCTCGGGACGTGTGCAGGTGAGCTAGGGTCATCAACTCCACTACAATCAAGACATACTAACACACCTGCTGTGTGCTGACGGGTCCCTTCCTCTGCACCTTGTCCCCGGTCTCCACGTTGTAGTACCACTCGCGGTCGCCGCCGGTCTGCTGCTGGGGACCTTCGATCACGTTGCTCTGTGTTGGCACGGTGGCTCGGGACGTGTGCAGGTGAGCTAGGGTCATCAACTTCACTACAATCAAGACATACTAACACACCTGCTGTGTGCTGACGGGTCCCTTCCTCTGCACCTTGTCCCCGGTCTCCACGTTGTAGTACCACTCGCGGTCGCCGCCGGTCTGCTGCTGGGGACCTTCGATCACGTTGCTCTGTGTTGGCACGGTGGCTCGGGACGTGTGTAGGTGAGCTAGGGTCATCAACTCCACTACAATCAAGACATACTAACACACCTGCTGTGTGCTGACGGGTCCCTTCCTCTGCACCTTGTCCCCGGTCTCCACGTTGTAGTACCACTCGCGGTCGCCGCCGGTCTGCTGCTGGGGACCTTCGATCACGTTGCTCTGTGTTGGCACGGTGGCTCGGGACGTGTGCAGGTGAGCTAGGGTCATCAACTCCACTACAATCAAGACATACTAACACACCTGCTGTGTGCTGACGGGTCCCTTCCTCTGCACCTTGTCCCCGGTCTCCACGTTGTAGTACCACTCGCGGTCGCCGCCGGTCTGCTGCTGGGGACCTTCGATCACGTTGCTCTGTGTTGGCACGGTGGCTCGGGACGTGTGCAGGTGAGCTAGGGTCATCAACTCCACTACAATCAAGACATACTAACACACCTGCTGTGTGCTGACGGGTCCCTTCCTCTGCACCTTGTCCCCGGTCTCCACGTTGTAGTACCACTCGCGGTCGCCGCCGGTCTGCTGCTGGGGACCTTCGATCACGTTGCTCTGTGTTGGCACGGTGGCTCGGGACGTGTGCAGGTGAGCTAGGGTCATCAACTCCACTACAATCAAGACATACTAACACACCTGCTGTGTGCTGACGGGTCCCTTCCTCTGCACCTTGTCCCCGGTCTCCACGTTGTAGTACCACTCGCGGTCGCCGCCGGTCTGCTGCTGGGGACCTTCGATCACGTTGCTCTGTGTTGGCACGGTGGCTCGGGACGTGTGCAGGTGAGCTAGGGTCATCAACTCCACTACAATCAAGACATACTAACACACCTGCTGTGTGCTGACGGGTCCCTTCCTCTGCACCTTGTCCCCGGTCTCCACGTTGTAGTACCACTCGCGGTCGCCGCCGGTCTGCTGCTGGGGACCTTCGATCACGTTGCTCTGTGTTGGCACGGTGGCTCGGGACGTGTGCAGGTGAGCTAGGGTCATCAACTCCACTACAATCAAGACATACTAACACACCTGCTGTGTGCTGACGGGTCCCTTCCTCTGCACCTTGTCCCCGGTCTCCACGTTGTAGTACCACTCGCGGTCGCCGCCGGTCTGCTGCTGGGGACCTTCGATCACGTTGCTCTGTGTTGGCACGGTGGCTCGGGACGTGTGCAGGTGAGCTAGGGTCATCAACTCCACTACAATCAAGACATACTAACACACCTGCTGTGTGCTGACGGGTCCCTTCCTCTGCACCTTGTCCCCGGTCTCCACGTTGTAGTACCACTCGCGGTCGCCGCCGGTCTGCTGCTGGGGACCTTCGATCACGTTGCTCTGTGTTGGCACGGTGGCTCGGGACGTGTGCAGGTGAGCTAGGGTCATCAACTCCACTAGAATCCTGGTGACACATATGCAAACAGTATTTTTGACTGGCTGATCAGAAAAACGTCGATTTACCTTCTCTGTTTTAAAGAGAACATAGTAAAGTAACTTATGAAACGCAATATATTTGTATTTATTTATTATGTCTACCTACCAATAATTGTTTCTACTTAAGACATGTTATAATAGCACAACAGTTTGAAAAGGTAACAGCATAACGATCTCTTATAAGTAAACTCAGCATGTGCGACTACAAAGTACAATCGACAAATTTTAATCATGGCCCACTTTCACGGTAAACCGTTTGAAGCCGCCAATATAACAAAGATTATGTTATTTAACCTACATCAGCCCACAATCTTATTAATCTGTGTGGCCAGACGATATTTATTCATAAATAAATGAATTGAAAAGAACAATTGCAACTCATGTTTGTTTATTTGTATATTTACACATGAGACTTACAAGAGAAAAATATAAATACAGACCAAAGAGAAAAAATGTTCTTACCTAATACCATTCCATTCTAACATATCGCTGACGTTTCTTCTATGCAATATCAATTTCGATAAAAACTGCACTAGTCTGTCTCTCTCCATTCTATCACAGGTCTGAAAGAAAATAAGCATTACTTCTAGGGCAAACAGTACACTGGGCGCTTATTATCGGAGACCAATTCTTTTCAATAATAGAAAATGGACTTTATTTCCGTTGTGATTACACAACGGAAATAAAGTTCTAATAGCGCTGAAAGATATTTTCAGTTGTAAGTTCGAGAAGTCTTGCGAATTTCAATTAATATTTGACAGAATACTGTGTAAAGCGAACTATACTTAGGCCAAGCGGTACAATAGCGTTTCATACGAGAAGAAAATACCTTATTGCCCTTGAGTTAAAGTGCATTTTTCTAAAATCAGTCATCGAAATTCTCTTACCCTATCCAACATCTGCACGATGTATTTGGTGTCTGCGAAGGGACCGATGTCTTCAAAATACCGTCCGTACACTATGCTCATGGCTTGTAAGCACATACACTTCATTTCAACCTTAGGAGTCGACAGGAACCGGTGGTATAGGTCGTTGAAGAATTCGTAACTGAAAAATAACAAAAATAACATTGCCCATGAAGTCAGGATATATTCCAAATATCAACAGACTTTGTCTTCATCATCCCTCTTTACACAATTAACAAGAAAGTTAAATAATTACATATAAAATATCCAAAAATCCAATTCCAAAAATTTACTGTAAAAAACGCTTTTAATAAGGAATGAAATGAAATGCAGAGAGGTCAGCTGAGAGGTTAAGAGAGCTCTTATGTTGCAGGAATCATAAGAGCTCTCTTAGTACAACAGCCAAGGCAATACTTTAGTGTGTTAAATAAATTATTGTTATTCTTATCCGGTGGTGCTGCACAAACTAGATCTTTGATTAACATCCAAACTCATGGTTTAAATACTAAGTGTTAAATTAACGGATCGTGTTCGAAACACAATATTGCGTTCCAAAACAAATATAGTTGACGTAGTTCAAAAGGCTACCCAATTCAAGTGGGACTGGGCAGGACGTGTCTGCTGCATGACCAACTGTGGGTCAAAATTACACAAAACTGTTGCCCTGAGAAAGAGATTTGAGGATTGCAGCAGACCACGAAGGAGATGGTGGGACGAATTGGATAGGTTTCGTCGGAACTTGAGGGAAAACGCGCGAGCTCGCGAGATTTGGAAGGAGTGGAGGGTTGCCGTTGCCCCGAAGTGGGAGGACAGAGCAGTCTAAAACAAATAAATCTTATCTATAAATAAGCAAGATTCAACTCACGACTTCCTAATAGGACTGTCATCATTGTCCCTCTGCTCCAGCAGTATCCTTAGGTAGTAGTCTCCTATCTTGACCTCGTTCTGCAGACACTGGTAGTGCACCTCTAGTTCAGCGTGGTTCCATGACGTCAGGGTAGTACCTGCTACTTCCCGGTCTGAAGTGAACGCACGGAGCTCGTTCTCTAAAGCGTTGCGTAATTCCTCGCGAGTCTGAGCGAAGAAGTTATTAAAGGAATTTATTTGGTTGATAATAAGAGGAGGCTCCCTAAATTGTATGTAACTTTGCATTAATATTCTGAAACAATCACGCATACAATCAAAATGGAACTTAAATATATGATTTATTGGATTTTTTCTTTACATGTCTAAGACCAGTTACGTAATTGGAACTTTTTCGCTCGATTCATTGTTAAATCAAAAATCATGTCTTTTTTAAAGATTATTCAAAATTTAATCAAGGTTTACTCGACTTTTATGTCTAAATTTAGTATTGACAGTAAGAAAATATAGTTTATTATCCAAATATAAGATATTTTTTCTCGAGATCAATTATTACTTTAGTTATAAACGAAATAAGAATTGAGAGTTACGACATTTAGTTTCGAACCCGAACATGGTGAAAGAGCGCAGCGATATTCAACTTTATTACTGCTGCGTTAGCGTTTATCACATAACGGCAGTTTGGAATCCGAACATGGTGAAAGAGCGCACGCGAAATTCAACTTTATTACTGCTGCGTTAGCGTTTAGTACACAAAGGCCTAACCAGGGTGCATGGGGGCGGAGCTCGCGTGAAAATTATTTTAGAGTGCCTGGTCTTAAGGTCCTTTATGCGGTTTGAATGGCACCCAAGGTTAAGGTAAGGCCGTGTAACGATGGCTCAAATTGGGCTGTTTCGCATGTTCCATATACATTTTTGTTTATATTTATTAGGCTCTTGGCATTTGACCACCGTCTCACCTGATAGTAAGTAATGATGTGGTCGAAGATGGAGCTCACTGACCTAGAAGTAACTTATTCACTCTTGACTTTAAGACCATTAGCTACCATAGCTATTTAGCTATAAGCTATCGGAAAACAGACTCCGGCTGGGCTCCTTAGCCATACGCACAATGAAAATATTCCCAAAACGTTTTGCGTATGGGTACTTCATTATTAAATGAAAAGTGATTTAAATTAAAAGTTTCGTACGGTCGGCCAAGAAAGTGGTGTACCAGTTTTGATTTAGTTTCCCGGTCATCGAAAATTACAACAAGGTTCGTTATAAAAAGATATTACTGAAAGAGACAACATTATCATGACGTAAACCTATGTATTTAGTATTCATACGTCATATGTCACATATAAGTACATGACATTTTAACCTTTAGTATAAATGAAAAGGACATTAGTTTCTACAAAGCAATTGAAATGTTTCCAAACAAAAGTAATAAAAACTATTTAGACAACCGAATTCCATTTGAAAAAGAAAACTGACAATTGACATTTTGTCAAATATATGCAAAAAATCGATATATTTTCCGTGTTATTTTTCAATCAACTGCATATAAAATCATCTCAATGCCTGCCAAATTGACCATTGCCGAAAGAGCACAAATAATTGCCCAATTTAATGAGGGAAGCAGTATCAGTGCGATATCCCGGAATTTGAATATATCGAGGCGTTCTGTCCGCTTTTGGATTCGTCGTGAAGGAGAGGAGGGAAGTTTGTTGGATCACAGAAGAAGTGGTCGCCGGCCTGCACTCTCCAATAACGATAGAGAATTCATGAGACGGGAATATGAAATCAATGGTTTTAAGCCCACAAAACATTTTGCGGAGATGTTCGATGTGAGTGCCCAAACAATAAGGAATCATCTACATTACATGGGGTTGCACCACAGGCATTACGCCAAGAAAATATATTTGACGGATGCTCACAGACTTGCTCGTCTGAACTTCGCCAGAGAGCACTTAGAGTTTGATTGGTCTAATACAGTGTTTTGTGATGAAAAAACGTTTAAATCCAGTCAGCATGGACGTCTTCACCTTTGGCGATATAATTCAACACGGTATAAAGATGATCATGTAATCCCAAATAGAGAATCAGGTCGAATTTCCGTAAATATTTGGGGCTGGATGAGTACGGATGGTGTAGGAGAATTGTGTTCTCTACCTCCTCGAGCGACGGCTGTAAATTATATCGACGTGCTTCAGAATGCAATGCTACCGACAGTCCGTAATGTTTACCCGGAGAACGAAGTGCCACAATTTGATTTTGTTCAAGATAATTGTTCAATTCATAATGCGAGGATCGTAAGAGCCTGGTTTCGTTCACACACTGACGTAAGGGTAATTCAGTGGCCCTCAAGATCGCCGGACCTCAACCCGATAGAAAATCTTTGGGGCCTTATGGTCCAACGATGGTCGCATCAAAATGAAAGAACCAAACAAGCTCTTATTAGTCACTGTAATTATATCTGGGAGGAAATGCGGGGAACCGATATTTGCTCACGGCTTGTTGGTTCAATGAGGTCTCGTCTTTTAGAGGTTATAGAGGCCAACGGCGGTTACACCCGTTTCTAATTTTTAAAAATTTTCAATATCTTCTAAATATTACTATATATGCTATGTTTTTGTTTGTTATAAGTATTTTAAAATTGATTGTAGAAATTTAATAAAAGGATAAATCTATTTTTAGCTTGTTTTTTATTGATATTGTAATTACAAGTTTACAGAAATTGTAGGTTTGTGGACTCGCCTTGTGCCTTTACAATTTTATGTAACTTGTTGATTACAATTCTGAATTTGTAGATACAATTTTGTCATCAAAATCTACAGCCCCCCGCCGTTGATTTTACGACGTCATTGGTTCCATCAAGTTCAAACTAAGAACAGCTGTCACGTTACAAACAGTAATAGTCGTTATCAATAATCAGATAAAGACAGCAATAGAAGTTGTCAGATCGATCTGCAAGCGAAACTAATCTTTATCACCTATGAATCTGCAAGCGATATTCAACCTTAGGGTGGTACACCACTTTCTTGGCCGACTGTACATAGAAAATACGCCTATGAGGTACTGCCTATGAGTTTCCGATCATGGCTATCGGGCAAGCAAGTGTAAACAGATAAATTTATATTGTAGACTGCACCTATCTGTTTATTTATTAAATTATATATGAAAATAGAGATTATTTCATAACAAAGGCGATGATATAGTATTACATATTGGCCTGCAATAAACCGGTCATGAAATACCAGGGTTTAAAGTTTCAAGAGAGAAATCCGAGCGTACAATACAGTGTAATAAGGACGGAGCATAGAGACTTTGGACACGTTACCGAAGCACTGGTACCGTGGCTGAGCGCCATGGAGGACGGTATCGCTGCACCACACGGAGACAAGAGTCGAGTTCGAGTTAAGATTTGAATGTATCGGACATTCAAATCTTAACTCGAAGAGCTCCAACAATAACCGCCATGATGTTAGCCGTGAGGCTTCATCACTCTTCAGGGAACTTAATTAGCGACCAAACAGTCAGAAACCGCTTGCATGAAGTGAACCTTCATTCCCGAAGACCGCTACGGGTACCACCTATAGCAATGCACAATCGTAGGATTCGATATCAATGGGCTCTTGAACACAGAAATTGGGCAGAAGAACAATGGCGTTTCGTGTGCTTTTCTGATGAGTCTCGTTTTGGTATGAGACCGGATACAAGACGTATACGACACTGGAGAACCCCTGGACGCCAACAGCGATTAAAATCCTGCCAGGAAGTCCATCCTTATAGTGGTGGAACCATCATGGTATGGGCGGGTATTTGGATCGGCGGAAGAACTGAGTTGATTTGGATCAGAGGCAACCTCAACGCTCAAATTTATGCTGAGACGATTGTATCTGACGTCATCGTTCCTCTACAAGTGCAAATCGGTCCCTTATTTCAGTTAATGCATGATAATGCACGACCGCACACCGCAAGAGTTGTAAGACAGACTCTCGCCGCAGCTAACATCAATGTCCTGCTCTGGCCTGCTCAGTCGCCAGACTTGAACCCGATTGAGCATGCATGGGATATGCTACAGAGAAGAGCTCTGCCGAATATGGAGGGTATCCAGTCGCAAGAAGACCTTTTTTTGTTGTTGCAACGAACATGGGCGGCCATTCCACAGCGTGATTTGGATGAACTCATTTTGAGTATGCCAAACCGATGTTCTTGTGTTGTTAGTGTTCGCGGTAGAAACACGGATTATTAATTGTTTAAGTTACCCAATAAAATTTTAAAGAAAACTGTTATTTCAGTCTTTTTTTCGAACTTTAATGTTAGTGGTTCAAATGTCAAAAATCCCTTTATTAGGAAAATGGCAAATTTCTTTATTAATGCAAAGGTGACTTGGTTTATCGTTACTGTGACAAACGAAAACACTTTATTTGATGAATCCTTAAAGAAAATTTTAATTAATATCAATCAGGAGAAAAGTTATTGCAAAAATATATGTTGATTCCTAGACACTTTTGATGTGTGTACTTTTCTTGTAAAAGATACAATTTGTGAGTTTGTATGAAGTAATCTCTGGATCTACTGAACCAATATTGACACTTCTTTCACCAATAGAACTTCATTTTTTGCTGAAAAAAGCCGCATGCAGAACCTAGTATATATATTTTTGCCATCGCTAGAAAGAAGTGTATGATGGTGGCCTTACCGTATGGTTCCATATAAGATTGGGCAGCGCATGGTCTTTATGGAACTGGTAGTAGAACAGCGGCCAGTTGGCGGTAGACTTGACGCGTTCACGACGTCTTCGCAGGACCACGGGACGCTCGCGAGCGGCGTCGCGTCTCTCAGCTGACGGGCGACCGAGCCGGGCCGCCCAGTGCTGGAGAGCTAGCTGGGCATAATGCTGTTGGAAAGTTGACCAAGTTTATATGTATACAGGTTTTTTTTTAGTCTGAGTTTTCTTATAGCTATCTCTCGACTCTATAAGGGTTCACTTTATTGCCATACGGCTACGGAACCCAGAACTTACTTCCAGATGCTTCTCCACGTATTTGACTTGTCGCTCGAGCGCTTCCCAATGCTGCGCTCGTTGCTTAACGCTCGCCTGAGCTAGCGACAGGTTATCTCGTTCCGGTTCTTGTTCACTCGCTAGAGCCGCGGCAGGGGGCGCCTCTGTCGACTCTAAGAAGGCTAGCAGGCCTGATGGCTGTGGAAGAAAAGGGGTGTGAAGAAAGTTTCATTAAATAAAGAACGTGTAGCCTTAATTTATCGCAGCTGCGCCAAACTGGACCAGTTCAGAAATTTTTCACACAGTTAATATAATTGCCTGAAGCTGGTTTTCAACTGAACCCTAAGTTCAGTGAAGAAAAACTGACCGACATGACCGGGTTACTAATTCCTTGCAGGACGTCATAATAGGGTTAAAATGCAACAAATTAAGTCACCAAATGTTCTACCGAAGTTCAGTAGTTTTTAAGTTCGTTAATTTTTTTGTTTTTTTATGAAAAATCGCAGATAAAATCGTTTAATGAATCATTTGAAGCCAGTTTAAAAATAAAAACTGTATACTTAGACATTATGATTATACCCTTCGCATCTGAGAATGGAGATAATGGTGGTAAAATAAATAAACACTCACCATAATCCTTCGCATTAGAGAATGCGCAGGCGCATGCTCGACCAGCCAAAGCGCGACCAGATGTCTCGCTAGATGGCGGTGGTGTAACCTCGGTGGTGCGTACAGAGCTGATAGCAAATGTCTCGGCAGAGCTGCTTCAGCCAAGGCTAGGGTCTGCATTCGAGAGCCAACACTTTCACCCCCCTCCTCGACTAAAGCTCGCATCACCAGACCTGCTCCTTTTACGATGGCCATGGATGGGTGCTGTAACCAAATTAAAGATTACGTTAAGACATTTATAGTATTTTCCACATATATAGACTTTTTTCAGTGTGACAATCATCCACGCGTCTAATCTAATCATCACGCGTACGCATTCATAAAGAAATTGCGACGTTGCCGTCCTTCAAGTACGCATGTACAGAGTGTTTCTTTTACATATCAATTTAAAATTTTTAGTGAATACTTTAATATAAAAAAATAAAAACATTTTGTTTTCGAATGGTAATATTTTTTTAGCATGTATGGATGCTATACTATTGCGGGTTAACGGGAACGCCCTCTGTTAGTTAACATACTGTATATAGTATAGATTTGGGTTTTTCATCCCGGCTGTCATTTGGACATCTTTGAAAGACGTTACAGGTAGTCAGAAGCCTGAATATCTAACACTGGTCTGGGTAATGGGTATTTTAGTTGCCCAGCTACTGGTTTGCACTTATACTCAGCTGCATCTACTAACTCTATAGTATCTCTAAAGACCATTCCCGCAACCCTGACAGGCAATGGTCCTAATAGCTTGCGGTACCCATGAAAAGCACTTACTTCAAACAATTTAAACAGCACACGTCCTCTCTTAGAAACCATTTCAAGTAATTGGTCGAATTGCTTGCCATCCGTAGTTTCGCTGTAGGGCACGCACAGTGCGAACGTCAGGAAATCCAACATGGCCGCCACCACTAGAGCGCCGCTACAGCCCGTCTGCAGGGAACAAGAGAGATATAGTCACACGTTATGATTAGGCCCTTTATCCAGGTATATCAAGGTCTAAGAGAAGAGTGACGTATTTTGATAAATGTATTTAGCCACATTCAAAATTCATAAATTTATGTACGAAACTTTACGATGTCTGGAATTATCTTTTATTCAAAATGATAGAGTTAAATATGCTAATACACGTGTAACGGTTGTCAGCGGTCGCCGTCAGTTGATACCGGTTATCTACCAACTACCAAAGGATTATTTAATCTTTCTCTTATGAACGTTGTTATAAGTTCTTTAAAACACTAGTACTCCACTGCGTCTGGTTAGACTGGAGCCAATCTCGGTATAGTTACTAAAAAAACTTTTTTGCAAAAAATAAAAATTTTCGCGCTTTTTAGTGGGTCAGTGAATTTTCCAAATTGGTTCCTAAATGACGGAGTTATGCGCGAACAAAAAACGCAATGCAGAGTAAACGAAAACAACGTAAATATTTTTTTAGACTTTTGTTGTTATTTCAGAAACGGCTTATCCGATTTCGATAAAATTTTCATGGGACCATTTGGGAAGTATACCCTTTTCAACAAATAAAGAATTTTTCAATTGGGTTGGCAAGCGACGGAGCTATGCCCGAACAAACATAAAAAAAGACAAACAAACATCCGAATTGAGAACCTCTTCCTTTTTTAGAAGTCGGTTAAAAAGGCTAAGCAGGTGATGATATTTCATGTTTGTGTCCAACATAATCAAGCCTATAACGTTCCCACTGCTGGGACACAGGCCTCTTATAATCCACCACGCGAGCCCAGTGCGGGTTCGTGAATATCGCATGTCTTCGGATTTTTGGTGCCGGTTTCCTCGCGATGTTTTCCCACACTATCACTCACACTTTTACATCCATATACAGCCACAAACACAAAAACAAAACATATTATCATAGTATCTTTTATTCATTTCGTAATTAGTTTTATTTTTATTAATTATAGTTTCAAACCTTGTCATTCATACTATGTCAGTTATGAAGAGCGGGGCCTCCTAGCACAGGTGTTTCAAATACTTAAAACCCTGTGTAAGATAGATTGTTTAAGACAAATGTGACAATGAAATAAATTATTATTATTAATAGCCTAATGCCGTTCAAATTGTATATTACTCACCACATGATCCGCCCACATGGTAAGCAGACCCTCCAGGAAGGTGGAAGAAGACAGCATGCTGGCCTTGTTGAGTTGTTCCTGCCGCAGGTCCGGCTCGGCGTGCATCGGCTGCAGCAGTGCACAAACTGCGTCTAGAGCTGCGTGTGCGCACGCGGGGGAGCCGCGCCGTAACGCCGCTACAGTCGCCGTGCCGATCCATTCACGGAAACTGACCAACATAGAATATGATAACACTGGTCTAGAAAACAATTTTATAAAACACTAGGAGCCGTTCAAGTATTACGTAAGCACATTTCTTGCAATTATTAACCCACGCTCCCCCTCGTCAACAAAAGTAAGCAAAGCTATTACCCCTCCCCCCCCCCCATGCTTACGTAAACATTGGTACAATTGATTGATTCATGAGCAGCAGTTATAAATCTAGAAATAAGGAATAGGTTTGAAATAGAAGTCTGTAACGCACATAATATTCGTTTAAATAAACTTTACTGACACGGAATTCAACAATTCATTATTTGTAGGAATCCCCGAAAATGCATTTCGTTTTGAAGCATAGACAATGTGTGTTGCTATATGTGTAAAAAATTAAATAACTACTGCTGACGTATTCATCATCTAGATCCCCCCATCCCCCATGTCATCAAAAATAAGCAAAGCAAAGACCCCCACGCCCCCCTATAGTGCTTACGTAATACTTGAACGGTCCCCTAGTAGTTGCTCGCGACTTCGTTCGCGTGGGAAGTTATTCCCGTGTAAATCCCGATCCCGTGGGAATTTCGCAAAATCCCGTCTTAGCGAGCATCTACGTACTAAAAGGAACCCTCATGCAAAATTTGAAAGCCCTACTTGCAGTTTCTGAGATTTCGTGATTAATCAGTGAGTGGTATTTCGCTTTTATATATATAGATTAGTCTTTTTTATACGAAACCAGAATACAATTTGTTCAGAATAAGTAACTGAATCGATTCCAATAGTTTTTACAACATGTAATCTTCTTTCACAATTTATTTAAAATAAGTTTACAAGCTAAACACCGGTCAATGCCGCCGGTGGAATACGGTCAAATTATCAAAGAGGAAGACGCGCGGCCATGACCATGTTTTAAAACGGACCAAGTAAAATAACAAACTTATAACTTGGTGATTTTTTATCGTACAGTTTTAAAATTTTGTACATAGTTTCTTTACATAAAAATACTCGACCCGTGTTTCGCATAAACAATAAAAACTTTTTTGCAAAAAATAAAACCGACTTCCATATCAAAACACTACAAAGCCAAAAATAATTTTAATTTCGGTAGTCGGTGTTATTGATTTTGTATTTTCTTTTTTTTTTCACACCGCCTTCCGAAATTAAAATTATTTTTGGCTTTGTAGTGTTTTGATATGGAAGTCGGTTTTATTTTTTGCAAAAAAGTTTTTATTTTCGTGCTTTTTAGTGGGTCAGTGAATTTTCCAAATCGGTTCGTAAATGACGGAGTTATGCGCGAACAAAAAACGCAATGCAGCGTAAACGAAAAGATCATCAACGTAAACATTTTTTTAGACTTTTGTTGATTTTTCAGAAACGGCTTGTCCGATTTCAATAAAATTTTCATGGGACCATTTGGGAAGTATACCCTTTCTAACAAAATCAGAATTTTTCAAATCGGTTGGCAAACGACGGAGTTATGCGTGGACAAACATAAAAAAAAAAAAAAAAAAAAAAAAAAAAATACAAACATCCGAATTGAGAACCTCCTCCTTTTTTAGAAGTCGGTTAAAAACTAATGTTGGATAAGTTTTTAAAATGACATTGTCATTATCAGTATCATTAGAACAACAATGCCGAAATATCGGAAACTCGAAACAATAAATATCCCGTTTTAAGTTGTAATTATATTAAATTTTAGGTTGCATTTCTGTTGTATTATCTAAGACAGTTAACGAACTTAGTCTATCATAGGAAGCTTAATTTTTGTGAAAATTAATGACACTTTTATAATGCGACCCATTTTTTATATTTATTTATTAAGCAAGCTTTCACAAAAATTGTTCTTCAAAAAAAGATTATTTTAGTCCAGAAACCCTCTAGCGTCTCCTTAGAACAAATTTCCAATATTTCATCACCATCCATACATACAAATAAAAACTTTTTTGCAAAAAATAAAACCGACTTCCATATCAAAACACTACAAAGCCAAAAATAATTTTAATTTCGGTAGTCGGTGTTATTGGTTTTGAATTTTCTTTTTTTTTTCACACCGCCTTCCGAAATTAAAATTATTTTTGGCTTTGTAGTGTTTTGATATGGAAGTCGGTTTTATTTTTTGCAAAAAAGTTTTTATTTTCGCGCTTTTTAGTGGGTCAGTGAATTTTCCAAATCGATTCGTAAATGACGGAGTTATGCGCGAACAAAAAACGCAATGCAGAGTAAACGAAAAGATCATCAAGGTAAATTATTTTTTTCGACTTTTTTTGATTTTTCAGAAACGGCTCGTCCGATTTCGATAAAATTTTCATGGGACCATTTGGGAAGTATACCCTTTCCAACAAAAAAAGAATTTTTCAAATCGGTTGGCAAGCGACGGAGTTATGCGTGGACAAACATAAAAAAAAAAAAAAAAAAAAAAACATACAAGCATCCGAATTGAGAACCTCCTCCTTTTTTAGAAGTCGGTTAAAAATATGTTTAGGTACTAATTTAATTGTGTATCTGTCTATATCTCAAAATGTATTAAGTGAATAAGAAAAAGTTCATAATCGAAATTATTAAACAAAACTAGCGCTTCTCCCTCACTACCAAAGAAAACAATTTTAGTTTTGGATAATTAATTCTGGAGATTACCCATACATACACACTTGCAAACATACAAACAAATTTTACTTCTTTATGAAGTATAGATAACTCACCCCGATAACGCAGTAAAAGCAGCGAATCCAACTTTACTAGCACAAAGTCTTCTCAGCGCGTGAAACTGTGCCTCAAGTTCCCGGGGCGTTAAGTTGCTGCCCGACGGCGCCGAGCTCACCAGCGCCGTCAACGCCCCCGTGATCAACTTCTCCTTGTTCTCGGCAAACAAGCGCTGCGATGCGACATTTTAGTGCACTTCGTCGCATGGTACACGATTTGAGAGCGTGGGACTTAGTATGTAAGGGTGAAATTAGATTGCAGTCGATCGTTGATAATTCGAAATTTGCATGACAAAGTCTAAAGTTTACTATAAAATAATATAGTGAAAACAATATAATAATATAGTGAAAACGAAATCGAACGAAAAACTAACCCGTTATAACAAAATTAAACGAATGTATCAGCCTCTCTTGCGAAAATGGTTTTTTCTACCGCAGCTATATTATGAGCGTTATAGACTTTGACATCAAAGTCTATGACGGACTTCTTGTTCTATTTATCAACTTTAAAGCTTTATAACTTAGCTAAATTATTAAGCAATAAAAAACTTACATGCATATTTTCCCTATTCATAAAAAAATATTTATGTTATTCAGCTGCATCCATACCAACATAATTGAGGAAGAGCTATGCAGATAGATGATTAAATATTTTATATATCAACATGGATTGATCGCAATCTAATTACACAATGAAAATTCTTTTTTATTCAGAAATGATAAAAAAATGCCACGAGGATTAATTTGGAAATGATTCTAAGTTTATATGTTTTTCCGATCCTTTCATCCAAAGTTTTTATAATGTCCCAGTCTATCAAATCGTAATACATATATCAAGAGAAAATACAGTCCGTGATATTAAACTTAACAGATAAAATATTTATGCCACAAAATGTACAACATTCCATCAGTTAATGCAACATCGCATAGAATCTATGGTATTTACATGTAAATGACATGATTTAAGACCCACGACCCTAAGGGTCAAAGCACACTGACGCTGTTATAAAGCAAGAAAATTACGCATTAGGTTGAACACGTTCGTTATTTTACGAGACTAATTATACTGTTAGAGCGGTTTCGCACTACGGCCGATCCGAATCCGATCCGAACCTGTGAAAATATGGGTCTAGAAAACTCGGACCGAATTCGGATAGTGCTCACGCACTAGGCCGATCTCTAATAAAAATCCAAGCGATTCAGGAGCCATATTTTGGAATACGTCATTTTACACGAGGTCACAGCAGCGTTTACGTCGTTTTTTCAAAATTCAAAATTTTCAATTAAAGGAAAAACGTCGTAGGGAAACAATGCAAATAGCAACGTGCGCATGCGCTCGCTGCCACACTGAACTAATACACTGGATGCCTGCCGCTTCACGTCACCCAGCCGCATACCCCGCCCTCCCCGCTGCCTCTCGGCTCGTACGCAGCTCGGATTCAACTCGGACGCAGTGCGCGAGCATTCATACAAATAATACTATGGCTACTTGTCCGTCAAAAATCTTCTCCGAAATGGAGATTCTAGAATGACGGAAAGAAATCGGATGACGGAGATCGGATCTAGTGCGTAAATTACCATAGAAATAGTTCTACGGCTACTACGGACCATACTTTTACGGGTTCGGATCGGACGTAGTGCGAAACCGATCTCGATGCTGCCAACTTGAGCTACACTTCTGGACACATCTATTGGCCCACCTTGTATTTTCAGTTTCGTTTGGTCCTAGCTAAAATTTTATATTAGGTCGAGCAAAAAGTTTTTATGCAGTTTTGAACCTGGCACATTCACAATTTCATTCAATAGTCTTTTTTTGAATTTCGAACACAGAATTTAAAGAAACAAAAGACAATTTGGAGCCTGTTTGTTGATATCAAACAATCGAATACTAAGAAAACTTGGTTTTATTGGTTTACTTGGATTTAATTCTTGAAAAAGTGATTGATATCTTTGCTTTTGCAACAAACATTACTTATTCTTAACATTAAGGTGAGGTTCTATCAATAATCTATGGATACTTCACCTGAAGTCGCCGCCCAAGCTGTGGCACTTATTCAGGCCGGACACAGCCAAAGAAACGTGAGTGCTCAACTTAATTTAAGTCGATCTGCGGTCCGAAATGTTTATCGGAGGTACCTAGAGACTGGCGGCTTTGTTCGTCGCCAAGGAAGGCCACGATCTCGGGTCACAACTGAAAGGCAGGATCGATTCATCGTGACGACCAGCTTGAGAAATCGTCACCTTACCTCCATTGAGATACAAAACCAACTTCGCGACTTCCACGGAGTATCTGTGAGCGCTCGAACTGTTCGGAGAAGGTTAAAAGAACGCGATATGGTACCACACAAGCCAGCTAATGGGCCCAAACTAAAGCGAGCCCACCGAACAGCGCGCCTTCATTTCGCACGCAGTCATTTAAATTGGACACAGCAAGATTGGAGCCGTGTACTCTTTTCTGATGAGTCTAAAATTGTGTTACATGGCAATGATGGAAGGAAGAAGGTCTACCGGCGTAAGGGAGAGCGTTTCGCACAATGCTGCTTTGAAGAGAGGGTTGCTTATGGCGGTGGCTCATGGACTGTCTGGGGCGGTATATCCGCGAGCGGCAAAACTCAACTTGAGGTTGTTACAGGACCACGGCTGCCAACATTAAATGCTGAAAGATACATTCGTGAGTGCTTAGAACCTCACGTGATACCATACGCGGACTATGTGGGCCCAAATTTCCTTTTTATGCATGATAATGCAAGAGCCCATGCGGCCGGCATCGTCAGGGAATATCTTCGGGATGTGAACATCACAGTTATGGACTGGCCAGCCAGAAGCCCAGACATGAACCCCATTGAGCACATGTGGGACGAGCTAAAAAGGCGTGTTAGGGCTCGTCAGCCAGTTGCCCAGACGATGCAGGAGTTGAAAACTGCCATAGAAGAGGAATGGGAGATGATCCCTCAAAATTTCATAGAGCGGTTGATAAACTCTATGCCTAATCGTATGAGAGCTGTGGTAGATGCCCATGGAGGCAACACGCGTTATTAAATTAAACCTTTATTTGATAAAACATGTTTTTTATTCAAAAATTAATTGCCTTTAACAAGGCGCATATCCGACTTGTTAGGCGTAGGTCCATGTCGTATGGTATTCTGAATTCAAATTTAAAACTATACGATCGAAAAAGATGGTAAAATGTATCAGGTTTAAAACTGCATCAACAGTTTTTGTTCAATCTAGCAATCATATTTCGGTAGGGGCCATCGAAACCTAAACTCTAAGGTGGGCCAATAGATGTGTCCAGAAGTGTATATTGATTCATCCTTCGGACTTCCGTCAGTGTGCGTCAACCCTAAAAGCTATATACAAAAAACCTAATAGAAGTGGAAGATATCGATTCCCTCTCCCTAGTTTTGTAAAAAGTAGCAATGTAAGGGTGTAAAATAATAAATTGACAGGGGACTTACAAGATCCCACGTAAGAAACAGCCACAACAGGGGACGGGCCTATAAGGCAACAACGTACATTAATATGTCCCAGAATTGAACAAAATATACAACAAAACGAAGCGTGGTATGTGGATGAGAGTAGCGTGAAATGAAAGGTTTATGTTATATAGGTTTGTAAAAAAAAGATCATTCGCCGTCCTATTAACCAAGCGATCAACGCGCGAATATGCGTTCGACTTGGGCCATTTTTTTGTATTAAAGAGAACTAGCAATTCACATTACTAGCAATCTAGTTAACCCCTCCAAATAAGCTTAAAATGCTTGAGTCTGGAGTGGATTTACGGCAATCGTGTAACAAATGATCATCACATATTACGGCGATGACCGTCTGGTATTAGAACGAGCGTACTGTATATATTCGGCCCTTGAGCATATAATACACGATATTATCCGAGCGAGACGAGCCGGAGTGCATCGGATCGCTTTTTGCAATGTTTGATTGTTAAGTAGTTAAACATATTTACCTGGAAACTCATCATATGCTTAGCCTTTTCCCAACTAGCAGCTGAGGATTAGTTTTTTACATGTAGCAACTGCCTGCCTGACCTCCACAACCCAGTAGCTGGGTAACTGATACATAAAGCTACGTTCACACGCTTGGCAAGTCTCGGCAAGTGTCCACAAACACAAGCGTGTAAACGGGGCGTTTGGCTTGGCTTGCGTGAGCTTGTCGCCGATCCGGACTAGTGTCGGTTTTTTAACACAGATCAAAGGAAGCTAGCGGCAAGCACTTGTGACGTATTTACATGCTGGCGCGCTATACAAGCTCGCGTCGTACCGGTGTTTTCTTTTTTTGACGCTGCGCTGTATATGAACGCGTATTTACTATGAATTGGTCAAACGATGAAACCATCGCCTTTCTTGAGCCATATCAAAGTCATCCATGCATATGGAATCCAAAGGACTAGAACCACAAACGTCTGTCATGCTTGCCTGTCCGGAACACACTAGCGCACTCGCAAACGTGTAAATGGCATCCAAGCGTTTGTAAAGGCTGGAGCTTGTGGACGCTTGCCAAGCCTCGGCAAGCGTGTAAACGTAGCATAAAAATATGTAGTGTTAACACTAGATATTTTTCTGTTTGGAATAGATTTCCGAAAAGTATTGCTTGATTCCATTCTGTGTATTTGCCTGGAATTTGCTTGACACGCACGCTGCGGCACTGTTGGCTAGCCAAGCAAAAATTACATTCAGCTCATATTTCTGGTAGAGTCAATTTTCTTTAACTCGTTGTATAATGCATTCAGATACATCCCGACTCGCCTTTCAATGCAACTCGGTGGAAATCGTACTTAATACATCATGTTTTAGAAAGAGGAGTAGTCAGATAGGAGCGATAGATGACGCTTTCTCTTTCTAAAACTCGATGTGTTCAAAGTATAGGGCAACGAATGCATTTGTAAAACAAAATCAAGTTTTGTACACGAAAACGGAAACGGAACGTGAAAATTTAACTATCCACTCTCACATGATGTGTATATTATTGACAAATTTGTAATTTCGATCGGAATTTTACAAGTAGCTAAATTCACACTACTGTTAATCTTCAATGACATATGAAATGTTACGGGAAATCGAAGTAATTAATATTAGTATTCGCCAACATTCATGGCCGCTGCGGTCGTAAATCGTAAGAGCGAGATGACGCTCTACAAAACATTCACTGTCTCGCTAGCGTGTTTCACGACCACGATTGCTGGTGTAAAGTTTAGTATAAAGTATGCATGTATAGTGTAGTGTAACAGCTAGTTATGTGACAGTTGTATGGCTTACGTCTTGACTGACGGAATATATGAGGCCACTGTATCCCACATTTGAGTTGAACCGCTCTATCACTTCGGCACGAGTCATGCCTACTGGATTCTGGAATAATCTGTAAATAAATAATAAATAAACTTTATTTCATTACCCTTTTTACAAATCTTATTGAAATGTACATTTGCTTAGTGACATAGTATAGTCGTCAAAAACTAATGATGAACCGATTATTTCAAGTGGCCATACACAAATGCCTTAACCTAAACAAACTTGCAATAAACAAAATTAAAACTAATGCACCGCAAGGGATACCTTTATGAAAGTTTACAAGTCAATTTAGTAAGATGTCAAAGGTCTGTCTATCTGTATGTTACACTCACAGCTTCACGGCTGAAATAAATTTAGCATGGAGATAATTGAAAACGTAGGGTTATAAGCAACACCTATTTCAAGAATCAGTGCTATGGGCCTGAAATGAGGATAAGTTTTTATTAAAGCTAATAAATACCGCTAACTCAATGGGATAGCAAATTCAATTTAGGATCTACAGCTGTGCTACTCATCACTCACTCTTGAAGTGATTAAATTCTGACTTTCATCAAGTAGCTGATAAATAATCCCCATTGTTGAGACCCTCAAGGTATGCAGACTGACTGTACGTACTATCAGGCTAAACTACGCCTTCCACAGTTAAGCATAAAGGCTAAAGTTGATTGTGTATTACCTAAGATGATTGGACTCCGTTTCCTCGTCGACTGGCTGATGGAGAGGCCCCAGTCGGTAGCCCCGCGGTGTTGGCACTGACCGGACGTGCACGTCTCTCTGGCCTGCCGATCTTACGCCGTCTAGTAAAGAAGCTAGTAAGGCGTCTCTGGAAGAGAGTGTTTAACATTAACATTAGGCCATTTCAGACACATATCCCTTTGACCACCACGGGTCGCGTAGTCAATGCACATACTACACGCCATTAAAGAAAGCCTTACGAAGACAGAGAGATAGCCAGAAGTATAACGAAATATCGATTAAATTATAACCAGTAATTGTTGCCAGCGACCCGGCACGGCTCCGCTCGGTCTCAATCTGCTAATTTCTCAATCTGCTAATTCACACAAAAAATTAATTGCATAATCTTCACAACCTATTGTGAAGGTGTGACCTCCACAAGCAAGTAGCTGAGGAACACGATCCATCTTGATACTCGAATGGTGTCAGATCGTCTGACTTCTGACCGCCCGTAATCAAATCAGCCCAAACTGTCGAGGATGTACAAATGGCAGTCAAGATATGTTAAAATACCATACCACCCATCCACGGACAGACCTTGGCAAGCGTTGCTTAACCTGGCACTAGCATTATTACAGGTGAATAATAAAGTATACCAAATACATTTTTACTGTTCTTACCTTTCTCCAGCTAAATACGTTCGCGTTTGTCCATTGAGGTACTCTATGGAGAACTTTTGCGGGTGTTCGGTATCTCTGATTAAAGCGAACACATCACTTAACGGGCGTAGGCATACAACCTGAAAAATAATATATAACATATCCATACTAATATCATAAAGTGGAAAAGGTTGTTTGTTTGTTTGAACGAGCTAATCTTCGAAAGTACTAGATGGATTTGGATAAAATTTGATATAGAAGTAGTTTGAAGCTTGAGGAAGGTTATAGGTTACTTTTTCCCACTGCAGAAAAGGAGGGTTATGTTTTTATCGTGATAAAATCCACGGGAACGAAGCCCCGCGTGACTACTAGTAATATATACAGGTAACAGGAGATCAAATTAGCTTGGATAAAGGACTGAACGACGTCAGTATTATTTTTTTGTATTAAATTAGTATTTTCTTATTTATACAGACAACCATAGTGGAATAATTTTGTCAAACAACCAACGTCGATTTCGTGTGTGCATTCTGATTAGCACTTTATATCCGTGACAGTAGTGTTTTTTATTTAATGTCACAAAAATCTATGTGTCTGTATGTACCAGTATATGCTGAGTCTAGAAAGTTTTCTAAAACAAGATTACACTACATATACCATGTGAACTTGTTTGTACTGAGCTGGCCTTTTCTTTGTGAATAGCTAGTGAGAAACACTAACACCCATGATACAGGACATGAATAGTTTGGTTGCTAGAAGTTTCAACAAAAATATGCCCATACTCAGCCTCGTTCTATTATGTATTGTTTTGATAAATTATCTGCCCTACACTAACTAAAAAGCCGCTAACCCCAAAAAGTATTTTTCGAGTAAACATAAAAATAAGTGGGATATGATTTTTCTACAAAACTACGCTATTATAGCTAGGACGATGGTAAATTATTTTTGTGGGCATAGCTTCTGTGCATAATATATGTGAGGTAATAAAAATGATTATTTTTCCAAAAAAATAAATAAATAGATAACCTGAATAAAATACTACGTGTATTTTATTCAGTTTACCTATTTATTTTTACTTTATAGATATACTATAATGTTTAGACTAGGCCATAACAGTTTATCCTAGAGTGTGCGTATTTATATCAGGATCAACTAGTTTGGCCTAGGCTAAACTGGTTTATCCTATCGGGCTTAGGACAAATTAGTTTGGACTAGGCTATACTAGTTAATCCTATCGCGTTTAGGAAGAACTAGTTTAGCCTAGGCAAAACTAGTTTGTCCTGAAATCGGGTTTGGCCGGTAACATATATACAAGAATCGTGGTTTAGTTACTTTTTAACAAAGGAAGAGGAGAAAATTATTTTGTTTAACTGATCAGCAAAATTGCTATATCTCGAAAAGTATTAATCGTAGGAAAATGATTCTTAGACCAAAAGATAGAGAATCGAAAGTAGTTTAAGTATACATTAAAAAGTGAAAAATGACCTTTTGTGGCTTAATGGCCTTTTAGTTAGTGCAGGGCAGTTATATCTCTCCTAGATTGGTTTAAAGAGAAATAGCTATGTTTGTAGAATTGACATTACTAGCAATCTTGTTAATTCCTCCAAATAAGCGAAATATGCTCGTATCTATACGTGGAGTGGGTTCACGGCCATAGTATAATGGATAAGGTTTGAACCCGAGACCTGTCGATCACAAGTCCGACACCTCAGTCATTGGGCTAATGACAAAATCATTATTATTAATTTATTATAACTTACGGAGTACGTCTGTGGGTCTCTTTCAAGTATGCAAGTGTCGGAGAGGCAGAGAGTTCGTCTCATCGGCTCCATGTGACGAGCAGGATTCACTTTGTGTACTATAAACTCGCTTAGCGAGGTCTGGTGTTGATCTCCACTGTAAAAAAGAAATTCATTGACTATAGTACGAAATAAACATAGTTGAGTTGCTTAATTACAGAAAAAAATTATTTGCATGGTCAGCAGACAAATGGTTACACAAATTAATGCAAACGACAGTATATTTAATTTTTTTTCGGTGGGAAAACCATCAAATGACTCGACTCGCTCTAGGTGGAGCAGAAGAGAGTGCCAAATTTTACTGAATAAAAAACTACCGTGCTCCTTTAGTTCTCCTTACGTTCCGGGGCCGCGGTATCTCATTACAACATTCTCGCAACCCAAGCAGACAATATACAGTATGTTAACTAACAGAGTGCGTTCCCGATTACCCGCAATAGTATAGCATCTATACATGCTAAAAAAAAGAAACACTCTGTACACGCGTACGCATCTATACTAATATTATAAAGCGGAAAAGTTTGTTTGTTTGCTTGCTTGAACGCGCTAATCTTCGAAAGTACTGGGTGGATTTGAATGCAATTTGGTATGGAAGTAGCTTGAAGCTTGAGGAAGGTTATAGGCTACTTTTTACGCGACTGCAAAAAAGAAGAGTTATGTTTTTACCGTGATAGAATCCACGGGAGCGAAGCCCCGCGTGAGTACTAGTTCATAAATAAATTGCGACGTTGCCGTCCTTCAAGTACGCGTGTACAGAGTGTTTCTTTTACGTATCAATTTAACATTTTAAGTGAATATTTTAATATTAAAAAAAATTAAAACATTTTGTTTTCGAATGGTAATATTTTTTAGCATGTATGGATGCTATACTATTGCGGGTTAACGGGAACGCCCTCTGTTAGTTAACATACTGTATTCTCCCACTTGTGTTATTTCAACCTCATTCATTGCGCGTATTTCGTTGTTGAGACGATGAATATTTCAACATTATGAAGCAACGAATATGTCATTCGTTTCGATTGTGAAAGATTGATGAAGAGATAAAAGACTGCATTAGGATTAAAGAAAGCTAAACCGGCCTTCTGTGCTGGGTGATTTACTAAATACATTTTCAAGAAAACAACTTTATTAATAACATTTAAGAGCGCGTATAAAGCAAAATTACCAATTTTCTATTTGATTTTACATGAAAAATTCCAGACCAAATCTTAAAATAAAAATATATGAATAACTACATCATATTTTCAAGGGTTCCCTTTGATCAAAAACATAAAATAATATCATTTCCTTTAAAGAAAAAAATAACGAAGTAACCTCTAATTCTCATATTTTTCTGTTTTTTACTCGAAATGGTAATGCCTATTGCGACAAAAATTTAATAATTAATTATATTTATACAAGAGTAAAGGATTTGCTTAGGCATTTTATGTAATTTCTTTTAGTTTTGGATTTATTACGATAAAACACTCTTGGCGCATACTACGTTTTTATTCCGCGCAAGAAGTCATCTTCCGTCGCTCGTTGCGGGAGCTTCAAGCATATTTCTATTTCACACATCAGTCGCTACCGCTCTGTTGAGATGAGAGGACTACGCTCAAGTGTTTTAGCTGCGCCGAGTTATTATCATTTCAATTGTAATTGTTGTTGTTATTCGAACTAAATAGGAAACAAAAAAAAATACATTGAAAAGACTTCCGAAAACAGAACTAAAACGTTACAAATTGACAGGATGGCTAATTGTCGAAGGTAAGTTTGTGAGTTACCTGTTTGTTATAAACTGAAAAAAATAAAAAATACATTTTATACTTTCGAGAAAGTTTGTGATGGCGATTTTAAATTTTATTTTGAGATACACAAGATCTAAATTCGTTTACCTACGCACTTTCGTGGGCCGAGTAGGTAACTAGACGTAATAATATGTGGGGACATTTCACACACGGCTATCTGACCCCAAACTAGGAAGACCCTGTACTATGAGTGTCAGACAGCTGATATACATACACAAATACATTTTTAAATACATACATATATACATAAACAACACCCCCAGACACGACGATATCAAAAATTCATAGTAGGTACTTTATTAGATTATTAGGATAATAGGTAATAAATTACATTCATAATAGGTAGCTATTTATTTTGCTATTTTGTTATATTATTCTTTACGATACAATTTTATGATCATTTTCCCATGATGTAGTTACGAGATCTACCAAAAATCTAGATACACGAATGGACAACAATAATGATCTTGCGAGTATTCTATATAAAAAAAAATATTATCTACCTATTATACCACTTCTTACATAATATTTCTATGGTCACTCGTAGTCGTAGGTAACGCGGGCAGAATAGTATATGCAAAATAAACACAAGCTTTTAGTTTGTATCTGTGTTTGTACGATGAAATATATTTATGTCGATTACGAAGCTAATTAAGTATGTCCAGTAGGTATTTAAATCCTATCTTTGTAGATCAATTTATTGTGGACGTGATTGTATAACAAGGAATTTGTTTTGAAATAATATTTTATTTTCAGAATTGCTGCGTCTCAATATATAGTGGCCACCTCGCTCGCCAGATTTAAACCCATTGGACTTTTTTACTGGGGCTGCTTAATGGAGGTAGTTTATAAAGAAGAAATCACTTCAGTTGAACAGCTGCGACAACGCATACGTTCGGCTGCTGACTAAATATCGTCGGCAGGATTTGCGCGCCGATTGAAACGGTCCTTCATAAGAAGGTGTAGAGCGTGCATAGCAGCTGAAGGAGCCCACTTCGAACATCGTGTATAATTTTTTTTTTCAATAAATTTGATTAATTACTAATGCCTTTATTTTGTCAACAAACCCATAGTGATCAAATTTTAAGGAAATTCTCATTCTCTTTGAGTCTAAAATTAGTTACAGCAGTGTTAAAGTAATTTAATTTTGAAATCAAATTTGTATGAAAATTCTCCTTTAAGATTCGAACAGTAATAACTTTGTACTTTATCAAGATACTGGTTATTATTATACCATTTTAGAATTTGCATTAAATAGGCAATTATCTAAAATAATGGGCCACCGCAGTGTAGTACATTTTTTTTTTTCGTTACAGGGGCTCAAAATTGCGTAATTCCGTAAAAAAATGTTAAAATTTAAGAATAAGTATTTTTTGCAATGTTGTCTTAGAATGTAATAAAAAATCTTGATACTGATCTGATAATACAAATATTCAGGAGTGACATAAAAAAAACAAATCCAAAAAAATCACCAATTGTAGAAATGGCACCCGATTTGAGTAAGAGTAAGTACGATTTTTATTTAAAATATTAAAAATATCAATAATCTGGTCATCCATGGGCATATGGTGATATAAGTGGGGTAAATGATAGATGATAATCTGGCCAATCGACAGTTTCAGGGTTATCCATTATTTACGCCACACCAAAATCACGCGCCAAAATAATATTATAGAATAGAATCATTTATTTCGGGCTTTGCACCCATAAAACCATATACATTAATACCTTAAAAATAGACACTACAAAATTGAAATACTATTAAAAGAAATAAAATACGTCACAATAGCTTAACTTACATATTCAAAAACAATCATTCAAAATGTATTAATTTACATATGTCACAAATTTATAAAATACATTGGACGAAAAAAATATATTATATTATTATTATTAACTTAATTAGGCAACAAAAAAAAATAACAATACAAGATTTATAAAAGAGGTATTCCTATTACAAAAGCTACCTCAACGTGTATTTTGGACTAGACCCAGAGTGCTCAATGTGAATGCTATTCCAGTGATTCATGATTGAGCACTCCTGGTCCATCAGGCTGGCAAATAGCTGCAGGTAGCTGTTGTCGCATTATACATAATATAATATTACTTTTTGGTATTGATTTTTTATTGGATTGGCTTCAGTATCAGTGGTATAGTCACAGAACAGATAAAAGAGGTTAGAAAGGAAATAGTTCCTGATATCTATGACAACGCGTGTCGCCACTTGTCTCCCACTCCCACAGCTCAACTACAAACAAGAGGCCTGTTACGTATGCGAATTACGCACACAAATAAATTACACACACTTAAATCGAGAGCTTGCTACTGATGGTAACTCAATGTCGATAAACATGCGCCGTCAATCAGGGCAAAGGACGAAACGTCAATGGTTGAAGTGAGAGGATGCAATACATTGTAAACGGACTTGGTCATTGCGTTGATTAAGCGAGTACACATCGGGCAATGTATACTTTTTGTATCTTGTTGCAATAATGTTGTTAATGTTCGCAATTTCATAGTGATCAGAATATTTTTATGTTTTTTACAAATAAAATTGTAATTAAATGTTATTTTCGACTTACTGATGGAAAGATATACCTCCTCGCTCTATACTTGCGGTCTAACTTTTTGTTTTACAGGTTATAATTGCACAACACGGCATTTTAAACCAGAGCTCTGTGTTCCAAAGTATTCCGAAGCGCACTAAACGCGGTGAATGAATTAATTGGTCGAGCTATGACTTTTGTATCATAAATGTGGCTCCACACCCACATTACCATTCCAACCTTATTCATCTATTCCGTGGGTATAGTCACCTCCTACTAACTTACTATTTACGTACACATAACATTTCGTAATATTGTATAACGCAGTCATACTTTGAAAACAGTTGTTTCATCTGATTATTATACGTATATTATACGTATACTACAGAAGATACGCATCGGGCGAGCGCGTAGGTACACGCGCGATCGTAGTCGATCTGAGGAGCGGGTAGGAGAGTGGGGGTGAATTCTAAAATTTTGCTGGCTTTAGGCGCGCTCTTAAGTCAGTGAATTCAAATACTTCTTTCGTTTATCTCTCAACTAAACCACGTCTTGGTGTAAGTTGTCCCTTACATTGTGATTAGAAGCGTAAACATAACGATTCATTAAAATTTATATGAAAAAACTAGTAAAAATTTATATGAAAAAGCTATTCACGTGAGCGCATATTCCCGCGTAAATGCCTATCCCGTGGGAATAACACTAGCCTATATGTAGTGTTGCCCTATAATCTCCTCTATCTTCCAGTGAATGTCCCAACAAAATTGATTCAGCCATTGCAGAGTTTACCCTGGACAATTAGATCATTTTTATGCTGTTTGTTTTAGTATCGCTTAAATAACTATAAGCACTAAGTGAAAACACAGTCATTTTGAAATCACAGACAAACAGTTCAATTTTATATGTATAGACGTAGATGAAAAATAAACTGCATTTCAATAATCAAAGTAGGCACCTATTTATATTTCCTAGTGCTCATGAAGCAGGAAATAACATTGATTGATGATGGATGCGCTGATTCGATTCAATTAATAAACTATGTCGTTTTCTGTATTGTTAAAATACAGAAAATGCATCACGCTGAAATTTACCAACGGGTAGGCAGAAACATGGATGTAAAGCTGTATCTCATCATAAAACCTGTGGCTTTTAACACACTAAATCCTGCCCGCGATTTGGTCGCGTGGTAAGATTTTTCTGCGTAAATCCCCGATCCCGTGGGAATTCCGAGATAAAAAGGGGTCTATCTATGTGTTATTCTAGAATGTCAATTATCTACTTACGAAATTTTATTCCGATCGATCTAACATCCATCGTCATGGATGTCTGTTACTCTTTCACGCAAAAACTACTGAAATACGTGAAGAAGTTTGTGAGGACAAACTTTCCCATTCATAATATTAATAAGAATAAGAAGTGAGATTATAGAATTCTATGTTGAAATCCATGTTTGTATGTTTGTTCTTCAATTACGTCAAAACAAAGCAGCAGATCGATGTGATTTTTGGTAAGGAGATAGTTGGAAAGCTGGAGCCTATTTTCGTCGTAAAAATCTTTTAAAGCGAGCAAAGCCGTGGGCGGAAAGTAGGATTGTAATATAGACACGATATTATGAAGTAATCGTACAGAATTTGATACATGTAACGAGTGTATCGCGTTAGATAGATAAATGAGTTCATTCCCAAGGTTGTTGGTGTCAGCCGCAGACAATCAAATGTTAGAATGATATGCGTGAATGAAACGCGGCAATTAGGAGCGTTGCCTGTTAACTATTACATAAATTATGCTATTTAATAATTTGGATGAAAGTCCTTATAAATAGGTAGACATGTGTTTATACCGACTTCTTATTTCGTATGGTCCCAATTTTATCTGTGCTATGGATGAACATAATAGCGTTATAGGTGCATAATAATATGTATATTGATTTATACATAAATATTATTTAGTATGTATATAGTGATATTTATTTTTGAAATTTTTTACTGCGATTTTTTTATCTACTTAAACAGTAGTTTCACATTTTTTTTCGTTTGAGAAATATGGAGAAGGATTAGTTTAGTTAGGATAAAGACAAGGGCAGACAGGCGCGGCGCAACAATGCAACACCAATTTTTCATTTATATTATTTTATTTGTTAAATAATGTCTATGAAGTATGCTACATCGTTATCGTATCGTCAAATCACACCCATCCGTGGGACCCTTAAAGACAATTATGACTACGCTAAGTACCACATTTTAAGATGCCAAATATGTCAATAAAATTCAATAGGTAATAATCAGAAATCTTACCTATACTTCCCAAATCTCTGGTCATGATAATCATCCAACGTAATCATAGTGGAAAGCACCTTGATACTTATGCTCAGTGTTAAGCTTGCCATCTCCAGCATTTTGTTGATAATAATCTGATGGTCCATGGCATTGGAGAAAAGGTGCAGTCTGCTGTATCCCCCTACAGCGAGAACAAATCCTCCTGGTACATCACGCACTGGGAGGATGCCTTGGATATCACAGTATGGATAGTTGGCAAGTTGTGTGTGTGTGGAAGGGTCTAATTGTTCTAATGCACACGGACCAACTTCTAGAACTATTGGGAGGCGTGTTCCACTCCAATGATGTTTGTAGGCTTGGTATCTCTGCAAAGAAATGTAATTGAGGTCAAGAGTGGGCTCATCTGGAATTTTAAAAAAGTATTAAAGGTGGACGAAGCATAACTTGGTCATTTAATAATAATAACTCTGCTGAATATTAATATTGATGATGGTTTGACTAGAGAATTTTATTGAATTATTTATCTACACCTTCTAAACAAATTTTTGTTTAGTTTCCTTGCATATCATCACAAAAAATCATATTTTATATCTTCATTTTAGTTTCAAGAGGTATTCCAGTAAATACTCCCCATATTTGAAAGTGAAATGAAGAGGATTCTCTGAATAGTAAACAGTAAAATAACAGCATTTTATTTACAAACACAATCAAAATAGGACATCATTTCATGAGATACACTACCCATTTAAGTAAACTGAATGTTTTCTTTCTAATCTATACCATTGTATTGTGCAATACTTACATAAACATCTTTAGGTTTTTCAGCAAACGCATGCCTGTACTTAAATGCCTCGGTGAGAATCAGACATTTGTGTTCAGAAGAAAACTTCATGGAATCCACTTTCTTATCCTTTTTCATTACGAGTGTAAAGTCATGATTGGCTGCTGAATTTGAGTGTTTTGAAGAGGCAATGGTGACTACATCTGCATACAGCCACTTGTTGGTCACCTCCAGGCGGTCGGGGTTGTAGGTGGTAATCCCGTGTGTTCCAATTGAGAACACACGCTTGTACTTGCCCTTCCATGAATGCTTGGTGACAAGGAATGATGCCACATCCTGGTTGTCTTTTAAAGGCACCATCTTAACATTGCCTGCACACAAATTATAAAATTACAACAACAATAAGAAAGAATCTAGAAAATCAGTCCACAGTTGGTGGAGAAATAACATAACAACATACAAAAAAAAAACAATACAATCGAATTGTTTGATTGTGAGAAAGCTTTGTTTCAAATAAAAATAATTAGAAAGTATCCTTCATTTTAACAATTCAGTTTTATTTTATGTTTTTATAACATAACTTTATTTTTTGTTAATCTTGCAATCACTTAGTAGACTATGAGCAAATGTGATGTGAGGCGTTCATGGCTTTCAGAGCAAAATCTTTTTTGGGAAAAAAACTATATAGTGCTCTTTCTATTAGCTGTCCAATTCCAGAATAAGCTGCCTATTCAGCCTAAGCATTATTCTGGAATAGTCAATTGTACTGCTATTTATACAGGTGGATGGCAACTTAGTTCAATTACATAACTTAGTTTTAATAATAATAGTTTCACCTGATTTATAAAACTTTGTTTAGATAACATTATGCAGTTTTGTGGGTGATGTAATTTGTTCCTTTCACTATGATTGGGTGAATCATTCTTAATTACCGAGTGAATGTGTAAAAATATAATATTATTGATAATCAAGTCATAGTTTAGATTTGTAGATATAAAAACACATTAATAAGTAATTAAAGCAATAATAAATAATTAAGTATTTATTTATAAGATTGGTAAGTTTCCTCGTTACATGATAAATGATACACACATAAAACAACTGAAAATAAGTACTTAGATGTATATTATTTGTGGTATAGTAAAATGTGAGTAACTTTTAAAAAAAACATTTGGTTAATCATGATGCTCATAATATAAAATAGGAATAGAGATTTTAGTAGTGCATATGGACATAGAGATTTTCCGGGAATCTAGTTAGGACTAGGGTTCGGTCTAGGCTAACATTTTATTAATTAGATTAAACAGTTCCTTACAACAATAGAAATGTGACAATTAGTTCGCCCTTTATAAATTAAATGTGTTACTAGATTTTTATTTTTGTCAACCATGATATACTTAAATGTTAATAAAATTCCATTTTTATAAACATACCAATATCAACTCTTATCAGATTCTGTTGCAAAAAATGTTATTATAGTTATCAGGTAAAGCTTGGGGGCAGTGTAGTGAGTGTATCAGGAAGTAGTATCCAGACTGATTTGTAATACAAGGCATGACTGACACATTCATAGCTGTGTTTTAGCACATATATTTAATAAACTAACCATTTTCAATTAAAAATTTCTAATGATTAGATCACTACAACCGGCAATACATTGTACGAATTATGAACAAGTGGGTTACAATAACAAACCCGTTAAGCAAATAATGTGAACTGCTCTAACTGGTGGAGTCTCCGACTGACCTCTAGTGGAGCTAATAACTTTATAAAATCCTCCTATCAAAACATGAAACAGAATTTAATGAGGACAATCCACCCCTTTGTAAATAGATCGCGAGACCATTGATATCGAATACGTGTAAACAAGGAACAGTGCAACACATTTTTATACGACAACCGACAACAAGAGCATCAAGTAAATACTCACAAAATATATGTGGGTAAACAAACTTCAATACTCTCAGCTGGTATCCGATAAGAGCCACATATTATACAAATAAAAGTAAAAAATGTGAACAAGAGCTCGAGAAAGGACCGACGGAGCGACCAATCGTTCGACAAATTGACAATTTTGACAGAGTGGCCAAGTAAAATATTCTAATATTTTTTTTTTTTTTTTTTTTTTTTTTTTTTTTTTTTTTTTTTTTTATTTGGCAAGTCGCTATTTGCGCAATGCCATCAACAAAAAACGAGGAAACTTGGTAGAAAATGAAATGGTTAATTTAGGACACGGAATTAGGATGGATATTGGATAGGATTATTAGGAAAGGCATAAACATAAGTAAAAATTATATGCGTAAATTATTCTGAGTGATAAATGATGATAGATATATATATATATTTGAATCATTAGAAGCCAGTAAGACAGAAATGGAGGTAGGAAAGGTAATGTTATAGGAAAGTAAACTAGAAATAAAAGAATCATGACTAAGAAGAGGACAGGAAAAAAAAATATGATTTAAATCGCCAACATCACCACATTCGCAAAGGTCACTGGCAACAATCTGCAATCGGGCAAGGTGGACTTTGGAGCAATTGTGACCCAACCTCATTCGAATAAGGCAACTGGTAGCAGCCTTACCAAAGTTAAATTTAAAAAACCAAGGTGTTTTGGGAATACAAGTTTGAATACGAGAATAATATTTTCCTTTAGTAGTGCTGCTGTCCGCCCACAACTTGCTCCAGGCATCCCAAAGAAAGTTCATTGGCAGATTCGCCAAGTCGTGGCTAAAGTTAATGTAAGGGAACAAATCACCACAGTCCACAGCCTCATTAGCCAGTTGATCGGCTCTCACATTTCCCGCGATACTACTATGGCCAGGTATCCAAGCGAGAGAAATTTGAAGACCTAATTTGGAGCATTTATATAAGAGATCTCTAATAAAAAGAACTATGGGAAATATTGGTTTACATTTAAAAGGATTTCTTTTAATAGCCTGTAATGCACTTAGAGCGTCTGAAAATATTATTGCTTTTTCCAATTTCATGATGTAAATATACTCTAAAGCTTTGAACAGTCCAAAACATTCACCAGTAAATACTGATGATTCAGGAGGAAGTTTGATTTTTTGTACTATATTATACTGTGAGTGAAAAACCCCAACTCCAACATTTCCTAAAGAAGAGTGCTTAGACGCGTCTGTGTAAATATGATGCCAATTCTCCCATCGCAAGCCTTTGGCAAAGTTAAATGATTCTTTAACATAATAATCATTTTTATTAATGTCTAAGTTCAGGATAACATCCGGAGAAAACACCAATGATTCATAAGAATGATTGAAGAGAGGAAATGATAGTGACTGGTAAATTGGAGCTTGCAAAGCCATAAACTTTTTATAGCTTATAATAAGACAAGGAAGAGATTTATTAGACCAATAACGAGAAGAATTGGTTTCGTCTAGAAGAGACTGCAATTTTTGACGTAACGGGTGATTAGAAAATTGAAATGAACGGAATAGAAATTTGTCAGAAAGATACTGACGTCGAAGTGAAAGAGGAGGATCTACAGTTTCAACCTGTAAAGCATTTATTGGGCTTGATCTCATAGCTCCGGTCACTATTCGCAGTGCTTTTGACTGAATTCTGTCTAATTTTTTAAAAGCAGCTGAATTTCCAGGTTCCAATAAAAATGTTCCATAGTCAAGCACACTTCTAACTATTGCGTTATATATTAATTTCAATGAATAGGGGTGGGCACCCCACCAGACCCCCGATAAACATCTCAATATGTTTATTCTTTGTTCACATCTTGCCGTTATATACTCACAGTGTGGAATACCAGTAAGTTTACTATCCAAAAGCACTCCTAAAAATTTTACCGAAGATTTCACAGGTATTAAATTATCATTATAATATACAGAAACAGGGGGAGGAAGGCGCATCCTAGTAAAAAGTACAACTGTACTTTTAGAAGTAGATAGCTCAAGGCCATTGCTATCCATCCATTTTTTTAAAAGGCTAAGACCCAATGTCATGGTATTGCAAGCCGTTTGTATAGAGCTGTGAGGGCAATATAAAAGAAGATCATCAGCGTATTGTAGCACTTTTACTTCATTGTTTAAAGAACTCTCAAGATCGTAAGTGTAAATGTCATATAATAAAGGGCTAAGAACTGATCCTTGAGGAAGACCTTTCCACACGACTCTAGATTCACAACTAGAATCCTGAAGTGTAAGTTTAATATACCTCTCAGATAACATGTTTAGAATGAAGTTTGTGAGTAAAATGGGGACATTTAACTGCTCCAGTTTATATTTTAATGTTGATATTACAACATTATCATAAGCAGAGGTTATGTCAAGAAAAGCAGAAATTATGGATTGATTCGAAGAAAATGCTAACCTAATATCAGTGACAAAGATGCTTAAACTATCTATGGTACTTTTACCTCGCCTAAAACCAAATTGACTCTCACTGAGTAATTTCTTGTTTTCTAAAAACCATTCTAACCTATTTTTTACTAAATGTTCTGTGATCTTTAGCAAAACTGATGATAGAGCAATTGGTCGGTAAGAAGTGCTATTGGATGGACATTTGTTGGGTTTGAGAAAAGGTATAATATCTTGTGCTTTCCAAGAAAGCGGAATATTTCCGGTTATCATAATTTTATTAATTAGTTTTAAAAAATATAAAAGAGATGTGTCACTCATATTTGATAGAAAAGAGTACGGAATACCATCTGCGCCTGGAGCGGAGTCTTTACTGTGGCATACAACAAGTTTAAGCTCTTCTAAACTGAATGGAGAATTAAGGTCACAAAGAGAATCTATTGTCGAAAGGGGAATAGAATTTGTAATAATCTTTTCCGGGACGTATGAGGGAGCTAATTTACCTAAAAAACTATTTACCAACTCAGGTGGAAGGAATGCGCTAGATGAATCTGAGAACGCCGATCTGAACCTTCTAATATTCCGCCAAACCACAGATGGTTGAACGTTAGGGGAAATGGAGAGGCAAAATGATTTCCAGCTTTCAAATTTCTTTTTTTTAAATAATTTTTTTGTCTCTGTAATTGAGGTGCTTAAAATATTAAAATTTTCTACGGTAGAATTTTTTAGGTAATTTATTTCACACTGTTTCCTTTTTTTAATTGCATCTGTGCAATCTTTGTCCCACCAAAGAGTATGTAATACACTATGTTTTAAGAGACGGGACTTAGTACTAAAAAAATAAAAACAGGTAACAGTTCACTTCAATACCAACTGTACGAACATACACGGGGAACAAGACGTCATACAACAGTACTACCAACCTATCAGACTAAATAGTGCTGAGCAATGGTAGTAACTTCTTTATTGATATCGATAAAGTATACAGGTCGGTGACGGGCTTTCTTTTAACTTTTTTAAATTTAAGAAAGGATTTGTGTTGAAATAAAGCAAGGATTATAGTTTTTAAGAAATTCAGTATATTCTTAATTATAGAACTACTACAGATTATTAGAGTAAATAATATAACTATGTCAATGATTGTAGTAATTTAATCCCGATCTTCTTCTCGACGCAAACACATAGTGGTCATAAACATTTCATATTTCATTCGATGGAGCTCCGTCGTCAGAACGTCAGTGACCATGTCCTCTTTATTCTTGTATTTGATAATCATTAACTGCAACGTTATTGAAATGAAAATATACCAAATAACTTTATATGATACTAGCTTCCGCCCACGACTTCGTCCGCGTGGAAAAAAATTCCCCCGATTTTGAAACATTTTTCATTAGTGCTCCGCTCCTATTGGTCTTAGCGTGATGATATATAGCCTATAGCCTTCCTCGATAAATGGACTATCTAACACTGAAAGAATTTTTCAAATCAGAGCCGCAGTTCCTGAGATTAGCGCGTTCAAGCAAACAAACAAACAAACAAACAAACAAACAAACAAACTCTTCAGCTTTATAATATTAGTATAGATGAGACGCACCCTCTACAGTCAGGTGCTCGGGAAGATACTTTGTGTTTTAACTAAGAAAAAACTTCAAAAATGTCCTGTGACTAAACTAGTGATCTGATTTTTGGTGTGTTGCCTGAAAATTATACATAACGCAAATGCGGTTTCATTTAATGCCTCTCGCAAAAGTAATTGTTTATAAACAATGTTAAAAAAAATTAACATTGTTTATAAACAGACACACCATTTATCGATAAATGATAAAAACCATTTGCGTTACAGCACATCACTATCACAAAATAAAATTGAAAATTAAAAGATTGATTAAGCCTTTTAGTACCATGTTTTAAATAAAATATAAAATCAAATATCTAATTCAATACTTATCGAGCCTCATCTAATGGAAATTTTGCTATAAACTTCCTTTTTTCATTACCTTTACGACTTCACTAGTACGATACTTCACAAGTTATAAATCGGCTATTAGGTGGCATTATGGTACAATTATGTTTACTGAACAAGATCACACTTTTAACAAATTAAGATAAAAAATTAACCGTAACTAACTGCCAGAAAATAATAAGCACAAACTTACAAAATACTACAAGACACACGACAAGTAAACATATATGGCTGACTGTCATGAAAGAAAGAGAAAGCGCACGGAACAGGTGAGACAGCAAAATCTACCATTATTTACCCCTCAAAGTCCATACATTTTTTTCGCCTTGAAGTTGCAGTAGCCTGTGTCCCACCATGGCGGAGATGGGATTTTATTTTGTGACTTTTTGAAAGGAAAAAGTTTATCTGCAGTTTTTATCATGGCTTCGGACAAGGCATTGGCACAGAACTGTTCATTACCACATTTAATTTCAGGTAGAACGGACACTATGTTATCTAAATGCTCCTTATAAGTACGCCAATCAACATCCCCCAGTTTGTACTTCAGCCGTGGAGCGCTCTTAGAATAAGGTTTTTGATTGAAGGGAAATGATAAAACTATAGGAAAATGGTCACTGCCATAGGATGAAAGCATAACTTTCCAGGTCAAACGCGAAGCTAGTTTGTCAGTGCATATTGACAAATCGGGTGCACTAGCACCTTCATGTGGAGAAGTGCGTCGAGTTGGAGACCCAGTATTTAATAAACAAAGATTGAGATTATCTAGAATGTCAAGTAAGGTGCTACCATAGTTATTTGTTGACGAACTTCCCCAGACTTCATGCTGGGAATTAAAATCACCTAAAACTATAAATGGTTTAGGAAGAATTGAAAAAATATTTACAATTTCATTAAAAATTACAACAGATGGACGAGGAATATATACAGAAACAAAACAAATATTATCTACAACTGCTGCAATAACAGAAAAATCATTACTATGAGGTGGGATTGTGAAAAATGAAAATGAATGATGATGTTTGATGAGTAAAGCAACACCGCCATACCCATCAGAGCGGTCTTCTCTGAGACATGCATACCCAGGGATCCTAAACAAAGACCCTGGTTTAAGCCATGTCTCTTGAAGAGCAAAAACAAAAGGTTTATATTTATTTACAATATGTATAATTTCTGACTTTTTATTAATTGCACTTCGGCAATTCCATTGTATGACTTTGTTGTCCATGATTATTATTAGTTGATGATTGAGTAACTGCATTTAATACAGTGGCAGCGATGGACGGTGAAAGGTGATGTGTTTGAGTTAATGATTTTATCAAAGCAATGATTAGTTCATTTACAGTCAATGCAGACAGATCATCCTTAGCGATGAGGGCACAGCCATCTTTTGATTGAGGAACATTCCTAGCAAGTTCCTGATGGAATTGCTGATCATAACCTTTAGAAAACTGGGGTGGGGAGCGAGGTTTAATAAAAACTGTTTTTTTATATGATATTTTATTTTGTTTAGATGGAGAGTAATCAAGGGGAACAGAAGCATTGATATGTCTTGAAGTTGTGGGAGAGGAAAGCAAGGCATCAGCATATGATATTTTAGAAATTGTGGGATGAAGCTTTGAAGCTTCAGCATATGAAATACATGATTTGGCCATGGATTCTTTAATGTTTTTTTGACGTTCATATTCTAAACATTTCTTGCTAGTAGCCTCATGAAAACCATTGCAAAGACAACAAGATAAATTATCCTCAGAGACTGTGCACCCTTCCCCAGAGTGACCTTGACCACACTTATAACAGCGGGGTTTGGACCTGCATTGAATCTTGACATGGCCATATCTACAACAATTGTAACATTGAATTGTTGGGTAAATGTACAGGTCAACAGAAAGTGCTGTATAACACATATATACACGCTTCGGAAGAATTTGGCCATCAAAAGTTAAAATAACTGTTTCTGTATTTTTTAATAAAGGTTTATCATCAAAAATAGTTTTTCTTTTGATTCTCCTTAGCTTTAATATTTTGCCACAACCAATTGGCACAGAGATGTTTTCTAATATTTCATCATCATTCCACTCTACGGGTATGCCTCTGATGACACCCATGCGAGTCACAGAAAATGAGGGGATAAAAGCTTTATAACACTCCCTTTCCAACAACTTGCTGGTTATAAACGAGTTGGCATCATTATAAGTGGAAAAAGCAATAACCAGCCTGTTTCGACCTATTTTCTTTAGACTACCATTAATTATGTTACTGAAAGAATTCCTTTTTAAGAATCGACCAAAAGTAACTGGATTCAGAAAAGTATTGTTATTAGAGGCAGTTTGCTCCCTCTGAACATGTATTAAAAACGGAGCCGCATCGGAGGAATTGTACAAGAGCCGAGCAACTGAAGCTGGACGCTGAGACGACCCACTCAGATCGTCAACGCCAGCCCTTAACAAAGGAGTACGCGGAGGATCAGATGCCTTATTAGTATCATCTACAGAAATCATTTTATCCATCTCGCCACAATCACAATCGTTAGAACGTTTCCCGCCATTCTTGCGCCTTTTTTTATTACAGTGTTTGCAAATTGTCGGCCGAGCAGACACCCTTTTGCGTTTTGAGCTATTGGTTAATGATAATGAACAATCAGTATCAACTGCACTGGTTTCATTATTAGAAATTGTCACATAGTGACCTATTTCTAGTGGTGCCGTTCCTCCGGGGTCACCCGGAGGATCCATATTAAAACTACAAGAACTAAAAAAAACTTACCAAATTTAAAGAAAACACTACCACTACACTAAAACTAAATAATAAAATGAAATATATACAAAAACTTAATCTAATCCAATATACAAAAAATAATTTATAGAGAGCCAAAAAAAATCACGTCCGCCAAAGTTCAGGTTTCCCGCGCTTTTTCTAATATTTTTTAAGTTGTCGTAAGACAAAAAACTAAAGTCATTCCACGGATTTCACATCGAGGTATAGGCTGTTTCATCATTTTAAACTTATTCTTCCTGTACCTACTTACAAACTATATATCTATATATACTGTAATATTGAAAAAACAGAAAAATCATCAAAGCTTCAATAAGGTGTGCGTGCAAGCTTTTACATCTCTTTTCAATTTGTTTATTTAGAACACGACTGTTATATGGAACGCTACGTTATTAGTGTCAACTAGCGATGGGCGATTGTTGCAAAATACACAATCGACTGAATCGACAATCGCGCCTTTGCGTATTCGATTGTTGAGTTACTCACGATCTTTATTCGAATAACAATCGTTGAACTACTAATCCCGTTCCGGTTGCGGGCATGGGCACACTTGCTCGCGTATGTATGTATGTATTGCGGTTACCGCTTGCGAACGACCTGTGCGTCGTGCGACGTATGTTTGACTTTCTCGTTACGATACTTTTTATTTTTTTAAAGTGCTCTAATTACTTTTTTATGTTAAAAACGACGTAAGACGCGTTTTTTTGTTTAATTTTATTAAGTACTTACATAAATGTAAGATTTTTTTTAACTGTATATTTTTTCCTGTTTATATAATTTTTAATAATTTATATAGTATTACAATGCTATAAAAATATGCTATTATTTTATTGTTTTGCTTATTATTTGGATGATTTAAGAAAATCATTTAAATTATGTTTTATAATTATAAAATTGTTCGCAAAACCTACTGTTCATACTGTCGTAGTTACTGATTGATATCATAACTACCTAAGATTAATATTAAGATTTTGTGAAAAATGTGATTAAAATAATTATAACATTTTTACTTTATTACTTTGGCCTATAATTTAAATGTAAATAAGTAAATTATCAATTTATACTACGACGTCAACGAACGATTGTAGGTTCCTTCCTTTTATTGAAAGCAGTAGCGCAACGCACGTCCGCTCCATCTTTTGTTCTACTATTACTCAATTAATAGTACTAATCGATACGCTGCGCTAAAAATTTGTAGTTTCTTAGTTAGTGACCGCAGTCCACAGCGTTGTCGCCCGCCGCACGCGCACTACGCGCAGCCGTTAGTCGATAACAATCGACTGACGTCAATGTTTATCGACTTTTATCGACTGCATAGAACAATCGACTGATTCGATTACTTTTAGTATTAAATGCCCATCGCTAGTGTCAACAGCTTCTGTCAACGTCATTGCGACTTGCGATTGCGACCACCGTATACGATCAAAAACTCAACCATTTACATTTTTTTTAATTGAAAATCACATTCAATAGAAAACATAATATAGCCTTTTTTCAAATACAGTTTTTATATTGAATTATAAATTTAAAATTAGGTTTAAAGTTCAAATTGATATGGAAAAAATTTAAGTGGCTGTTTTTGTTTGTGTCATCAAAGTTGCAGGATTTTAATTTTGAACACACCCTCTCTCTTTTTAGTTTTACCGCATGTAGTGAGAGTGCTACGTGCCGACTTGTCATAAAATAAAGTAACCTTATTGCCTTTTTTACCTTTTCGTACAATAAACATACAGCCGCAACCAGTGCCACATCATGGTGTTAGACTTGGACTTATTCCGTGCCGACAAAGACGGTGGTAACCCAGACAAAATCCGTGAAAACCAACGAAAGAGGTTTAAAGATGTGGCACTCGTCGATACTGTGGTGGAGCAAGATACCCTTTGGAGGAGATTGCGCCATGAAGCCGATAATTACAACAAGCTTAAAAATGTGTGTAGCAAAGAGATTGGTCTCAAGATGAAGAGCAAGGAGCCTGTTGGTCCTGAAGACCAGGCAGTACCACCTGAAGTAGCCGAAAAGCTGGTAGACTTGACCGGAGATGACTTGAAACCCCTCACTGTTAACCAGATCAAGAAGGTATATTAAATTCCAGAATAATTCCCAATATTACAGCTTTCAAAGCATATCCCTCATCAATATTTTGAATGTGTGTAGTGATTCCCATAATTATGGTTATTTTGTTAATCTTTTATTACTTTTAGCCCTTTTTAACACAAAACTTATAATTTTGACTCATGCACAAACAAAAAATAAGCAAATTTTAATTCACAAAATAATGTGAGACCAATAACAAATAATGATTAATACCTAAATAAATAGAACTAAAATATAATAGAGATAGTAGGGTGTGTTTTTAATAACATGTGAAAGTTGATTATTGAAAGTCAGTGAATGGGTGACACTAAAATCAATAACAATGAACTTGCTTGGTACAGAGATTATGCTGAGATGTGTAGGTACTACCATAATCTCAGAAGTTATTACAAAGAAATGTTCTTTTCTAATAAGATTTTAATGCATGTAATATAGGACTTTCAAAGGAGATGGATGTCAGGTAGGCAGTTGTTTTAAGTAAAATAGTATTTCTCAGCTGCATCTGATTAGGCTGAAAACTGAACCAAAGCTAGCAAAAAAAAATCTGATCATTATTTTTGTTACATACAGGTTTCTTACAGTCAAAAGAATATTATTGGTGTTTATTTATTTTAAAAAGTAAACCGGTTTGTGGATAATCTAAACAGATATAAAATTTATTAAAACCATGTATACTAATAAAAATTAATATAGTAGTCACAAATAAAAATCCAACTTTTATGCACAGGCATGACTTATTTTAAATTAAATAGTGAATTTATGTTACTCTATTCAAAAACCCTGGTTTCTTTTTTCACTTAAATATCTTGTTCATCTGTAGCCCATTCTCTTTGAAATTACTACTAAGAATCATAGAATATAATCATTCAATTAACATATATTCAAAACTAGCCCACGGCTTCACTCAAATAGGAAGTATTTCAGAAAAAAAAATGTAGCAATGTCCTTCCGTAAAGTCTAATCTATCTAATTATGTATCAAATTTCATTAAAATCGGTTAAGTGCTTTAGATGTGAAAGTGAGGCAGTCAGACAGACAGAGTTACTGTCACATTTATAATTATAATTTTGAGTAGGGATTATAATAACAATGAAGGAGCTCATGTTAGATGTAAGGCCCTGATGTGTTTTTTTAAATTATGAAACTTAATATTATGTTTTAAACTAATACTTCAAAAATTATCTGGTGTTGATTCTGCTACAAACTGGATGACCAGTCTTGCATGCAGTATGCAGCACCACCCTCTTGCCCGCAAATATTACATGCAGAAAGGTTGCAATAAAAAAAACCACGTGCTATTTGGATTTATATTGGAGTACTAATTTGGTATGGATTTCTGCAAAGTTCATTCTGTTTAATATGTTTTTATTGTTTATTTCAGGTTAGATTATTGATAGATGAAGCCATCACAAAAAATGACCAGGCTCTCTTAGTAGCAGAAAAGACTCGTTCAAATGCTCTCCGTGAAGTCGGCAACCACCTCCATGAGTCGGTTCCTGTCGATGATGATGAGGACCACAATAAAGTGGAGAGAACACACGGAGACTGTACCTACAGGACTAAATACTCTCATGTGGATCTCATTTGTATGATTGATGGTAAGTGGATTGGATACTTTGATAAGCATTCGTAATTAAGAAATCCTTTTTCCTTTTGTTTGTTACTAGCTTCTGCCCCCACTTCGTTCGCGTGGGATGATTTTCCTGCGTAAAACATGATCCCGTGGGAATTTCGGAATGAAAACCTCAAACTCAAAATACTTTATTTCACATAGGCCTACATGGGCACTTACAAAACGTCTAAAGTTAGTGCATGGTTCGAAATTGGTTGTTTTCTATGGAGAAGAACTGGCAAGAAACTCTACTGTTACTCTTTTAAAAATATAATTTTTACAATGTATCCATAACACAGGTTAATTAATACAGCACAGTGGAAAAACAAATAAAAAAAATTGTAAAACAAATCTAAAAGCCTACAGTGTTCTCCCATTCACAAAAATGCTTTAGAATACATTAAATTAAACTAAACACTGTACTTTAAAAATGAATAACAAAAATAAAACAAAAGAAAATCTGTCAAATTGGGTAAATTATCATAGGGAAAAATAAAAAGACACATGTGGAGTTGTTAATACACTAGTTGATAATGGAATTACAATAAGCCAGGTAAGCCACATGTGCAGGAGGAAGGAATCAAAGTAGCCTAATGTTAATGAAATGAAATGAAATATTTATTTTGTAAATTGGTTATAAATAACACTTTTACTCATCATGTTTTTTTGTGTGTTAAGTTTAGTTTAGCTAGATGAGGCCGGTGTTTTCTAACAGACTGACTGAGTAAAAAACATATGTACATCTATACATCCATCCTCACGAACTTTTTCACTTTATAATATGTATTAGTATAGATTAAGCATAGTTTTGAGTATTCATAAGAAACACCCATTGCATTGTAATCATATTGATTGAGTTAGTCAGGCTATCAAAGAATACAACAACAATACATACTAAGAAACTAAGGTCCGTATTACAGAACGTTCCTCAAGTCCAGTTTGAGCTTAATTCGCCTGATCTCAGTTTAAATATAGAATCTGCACTTGAGCATTGGTCTTATTCCAGAACGGTAATAAAACTACACTCAGATTTAAATCGAGCCTTAAGCAGAGAATATCTAATTGTCTATGCATCAGTCTGTTTTCGTTTACGTTTTATTTTCTTCGTCTCCGCTGTTCCGATCTACGAAGAAGGGGAAATAATTCAATTCACTTCAATATTAAAATATTAAGAAAAAAATATAAATACTGAGCATTTTTTCTATAGAAATAACTTTAATTTATTATAGTAAATTCTTGAAGATGAATATTGATAGGGCAACCTGTCGTAACATCTAAAATTTTAGCAACTACAACTGTATAAAATCGTTCGTAGAACGGAGTGACAAGAGATTGACACTTGACATAGTGTTGTGCCAACTCGGAATAAACACAACTTGATTTGAAATTCACGTAACTCGAGTTAACTGGGTGAAATGAAACTGAGTAAATGATTTGTTTTCGTAACAATATTTAAAAAAATTAAAAAGATTCAGCATAAATATGTATGGGGACCATTATAATTAAAGTAGGTAGAATTTAAATAAAAAAGAAATGTACTTATCATTTATTTATGTTTTATGTATTCAGGATTAAATTTTCGTAACATAAATAAAGTATTTCTATTAATTAACAACAAAGCTATATTTGTATGAATCTGAACACTATTTGCACTTAGCATGTCTATTCACTGGCGATTCAAATACATCCCAAACAACAATTTCCTTTTAGGTCCCGGAATTTTTTCTATACAGTACCTAATAATTCGAAAAACTAACGTTATTTTGGTGTGCCGGTTGTTACAATAACAACCGGCACTCCAAAATAACCTCAAATCTGCAACAATGCAATGTTGTGTTGTTGTGACATTGACATAATTGACATTTGTAGCGAATTAAACGAATGAATATAGTCATAAATGATCGGCAAACTTCGAGCCATCTCAGCGTCTGTCATTCGGCTGACGTGCTAGGGCGGGAGAATTCAAATCGATTAAATCGAGTTAAAGAGAATTTTAAGCCCAACTCGATTTAGTAACTCGAGTTGACACATCACTAACTTGACAGCTGTACGAAACAGTCTGAACCGTATTTGTTTCGAAAAATCTGTTTTATTTACTGTACAATTATTATTTTTCACCATCTAAATTACATTTCACTGAACAACCTCCTGCGTTTGATAGTTATTGGCAAAATTGCGGTGGCGCCTCCAAAAAAAAGAAATCGAGAATTGAAGTCTCTATATACTGATTAAGTATTTTATTTATAATGTCTGGAAGAAAGAAAAATTTTAGTGAATTGGAAAAAAATCTTTTAATAGAAATTTTGAAAGAGCATAAAAACATTATTGAAAATAAAAAAACGGACAGCGTAAGCACACTGAAGAAAAAGGCTGCTTAGGCCCATATTGCAGAGAGGTTCAATGCTTCGGCTATGATAAGTGAGTCAGTAAGTATTCATTTTTTTATCCTTTTTGGCCAGTCTCACCATTTACTGTTTATTAGCTGAATTTACAACATTATCCAATTAATTGATTCATAGTTAGTTCTTTGCTGATGTCATTGTAAATACAGTTACTAAGCAGTGAGTTTATTTGAAATACACAATGTATACAGTCATTTATTTCCATCTAAACTCGCTGTTTTAAATTTATATTGAATGTTACAGGCATCAGGAGACCAATTAAGGTGCTTGTGGCAAAATTTAAAGACCCGCCAAAGAGACGCACTCACCAGAGAGCGTCAACATAGAATGTCCACTGGAGGTGGTGGTCCCTGCCCTGATGCTGATATCAACCCTAACATAGCCGAAATATCACCAGCTCTCTTGGTAGAAATACAGGACACTTTGGACTCGGACTGCATTGGTAGGCAATAAGTGATTTCTATTTAACTGGTTGTATCCATACTTCATGTGTCACTTACTATGATTTACTAGCTTTTTTAACTATGAAAAAATCAGCCTGTAATGTACAATGACTGCAAGACTAGGGACTCGCTCTGTGAGGATATTAAATATTTTGGTTTTAATTTCAGATTTCATACCAGAAACAATTCAGGCCATAGAACCTATAATTATAACCCAAAATTTGCCAACACAGCCAGTTGAGGAAGAAGTGAACATTCAACCGAGTAGATCTGAGAGCAGACCCAAAGGAAATAATATACCATCTTTACAATTATCATGTAATGAAAAAAAGCTTCGAGTTCAAATATTAAAAGAAGAATTTATTAATAGAGAGCAAAGGGCTGCTCAACTCCATCAACTTCAAGTAAAACACATAGAAGAGAAACATGTTATAGAAATGGAAATTTTAAAGGAAAAGTTAAAAGAAGCCAAAGCAAAAGCCGAGTCAGCACAACATTAGATATAATATTTTTAATTAAGAGAGCAACCTCTGCTATTTGTGATGTAAGCACCTTTTATTTTTGTGTTAATTTTTATTTAATTTGTTTAATTAGGTAGTTGATTATTTTTAGATATTGTATTAATGATAGAAAATCATTTATTTTTGTGTTTATTTGTTATCATTATTGACCAGTGATTGTGAATTTTAATTTTAATTAAAAAAACTTGTTTACTTGTAAATATTGTTTTATTAATAGAAAAATAACATAATAACTGTACCTATAAAAAAATTAAATATAATTACTTATAATAGTATTTCGTAAGGCAAATCCGTCAATAGTTCCTTGATTGTTAGGATCATTATCAATGTCATGTTCATTGCTGTTGTTCTCTTCATCATACGAAGGCATCATATCGTTTGTTGACAAGGAGATATTGAAAAGCACAGCACATGTAACGATAATGTTAGACACTGTGGCCAGTTTATTGCCTAACCCTTTACTTAGGCATGGAAACCTCCGTTTCCATCTCCCGAAAGTTCTTTCCACCACATTTCGTGTTTTTATGTGTATTCTATTATAAATTTGCTCTGCATCTGTGGTTGGTGTACTTACTGGAGTTAAAAGAAACCTTAGACATGGATAGCCACTGTCACCAACAAGACAGCCACTATATTGTTGCTCAATATATTTGGTATGCAGCAAACTCATTTGGAAGATTCTGCTGTCATGTGTACTACCAGCCCAGCGTGCCACAATATCCATGAAATTACCGAATGGCCCCACAACTGCCTGAAATTAATATATGAAAAAAAAATATTTAATAATATTTCTTGTATATTATATTATGAAAAGAATAATGTCAATACTGCTATATGGCTAACCTGAACATTTATAGAAAAATAAGATTTTCGGTTCCGAAATGCCTCATGGTGTTCCACACCAGGAGTATTAACAATCCTTATATGCGTGCAGTCAATTGCACCATCCACATTTCTTAGGCCTGGGTGTTGATTGTACTGGCCCAGCTGTGCAAACTGCGCCCTGTGTGAGACCATGTCTTGTGGATATTTTATATATCGCCGCCGTTGCAGAGCCAGCAAGCGAGAAACAGTTGCAACTATATTTGAAGCAGCTGGTTGTGAAACATTTAATAGATCTCCACACACTATCTGCAAAAGACAATAATAATTACTTAGACAATGTTAGTTATCTTATATTATGTCTGATATGTTGAACATTGCTGGTATAATATAATATATAAAATAATTATGATAATCATGTGAATAGAAAAAACTTACTTGAAATGAAGCTGTTGCATAAAAACGCAAACACACAAGGATTTGCAATTCCGGGGCTATGGGATTGCCGCGATTGCATGATTTTCTTAAATCTTGGTCAATTAATGGCAATATAACAGATTTTACCACATCTTGTGAAAATCTATACCTTTTCTTAAAATTCTCACAATTGTATGGGTCCTGCAAATCTCTTAGGTATCTTAGTGGAACTCTGAAGTTCAATCTTCTGTTTGAAACATCGTTAAATAAGTCATTGTAGTGATCTATTTCTTCAAAAACTTCCATTTATTCAAATTATACACTTGTCAAGCGAATATTAAGTAGTAGTGAACTCATTAACTGAGAAAACTGACAAGGAAATCTCTGCTCAAGCGCGGTGTCGACCACACTTGCGTGAGCATAGATTTGGTCTGAGGAGCATAGATAAAATCTCTATTTACAGTTCAATCTACAACTGAGTAACGATCTAGAATAAAGCCGTACCCGGCTGAACTATCATCAACGAATGGATACTTGAGGAACATTCTAAAATTAAATCTCGCCTCAAAACTAGATTTAAACAGAGATCAGTGCTCGAGTTTCGTTCTGTAATACGGGCCTAAGTATTCTTTCTCTCAAGCACACCTGTGCAAATATTATCTTTAAGAACAAAGCAAGTTCGGTGAACAATCAATTGTCATTAAGTTTATTTAAAATCTCCTTAGGATTGCAAAAAGTCATAATCTTTTCATGCCCTTTGAATTCTGCCTCACTCTCTCTCTAATTGTTTCTTCATTACTATAATAATAATGAGACATTTATTTCAGAAGAGTAGTCCATATTCTGTTAGTAACAGAAATCTTATAAAGCTATTGTTAGTACAAAAAAAAACACATAAAACAGGGGTGCCAGTTTATGCCAAACCCCGGACACGACCACCCGCAGGTTGTAGTCGCATCCAATGCCGCCACATCGGCGAGTCCCAGCGGCCCACGAACACTCTCAGAAGGCTGTTCGAGCTGGCCCGCATGCGCTTCATTAGGGATGCACAGCGCTTCCGCATGATGGCAGGTGTCTGTTCATTGTTGCTCTCACTTCCTGGAATCAATCAATCAAAATCAATCTTTTATTAAAAAAAAATTAATGTGGCACTCGAGGACTGCCGCGGTAAAGCTATTGCATAGCATTTTTTATCAACTTATGCAATTATAATTATTTATTTATTTTATTTATGCAGTATTCTTTTTTCTTTGATATTAATTAAAGTTAAACTTTTTGAGCGTGGTGACCGATAAGAAAACATTTTTTTTTTCTTTTATTGAATAAATGAGAAGTTAATATTGTTTAAAATATTTTTATTATCTTACAATACATGTAGGTTATTCAGGAATTTTTATCATTGAAACTATAGGTTTATTAGCAGCTAGTCTACACGCATACGTCTAGTCGCACGCACACAAACACCGTGCCGAAGTCTGCCGAACTGAAACGACGTTATACGATGCACGGCTTTCAACGCCGCACCGCTGTGCCGCACGGTGGGCTGAAAATCGGCTTTCATAGACTTAGGCATTTTATTTTGCAAGTGCGAGTTTTTTTGCCGGATATCACTTCTATTAGTTATAACAATATACAAAAATGACACCAGAATTGATTCTGCACAGAAACGAAGGAATTATAATTTTTTTACGAAAATTTTGTATGGAGCTAGTATGAAAAATCGAAATATCTCTAAAACGGCAGCGATAACCGTAATATCCTTATAGGGGGTTATAGTACTAATTATTTATGATTTTTTGACATACGTTACATAATGGTTGTAGATGCCTTTTTTTTTTAAAAATCGTCAAAATATTTTTATTTATTTTTACATATTTAAACGTTCCTTTTAGTGTTTAAGTTGAAGAATTCAGAGCTTTAACAACTCTTATCATAAAATAGCATCACCCCTATAGACCTGAAGGACTAGACAGAGGTGTGTAGTGTCTTGTTGATCTTGTAAGATTTCCAACAATACCAAATAGTTGAATATCAGTGTCAAAGTGCCCATGCTGTCGCTTCTTTTTGAAAGATAGGGGAATGAAATTGTTAATTGATCATACCCTAAAAGTATGATTACAACATAACCGGACACATAATAATAATAATATCCTTATAGGGGATTATAGTACTAACATTATTTATTTTAACATATGAAACTGTTCAAAACGATCCATGAACTGTGTCAAAGTTAAGAACATCGTTAGGAAGCATGCTTTTTCCCCAAATATTAAGAATATTTGAAAAAAAAAAAGACTGTATATAAACTTTTTATTGATAGGTAATTTAAATAAAACAGAAGTAACAAAAATAATATTTAATAAATTCAATTATACAAAATACATATTTGAAACTATAATTTATGAAATTATTAACTAAACATATTGGTACAATAAACTAACATAAATAACAAAAGAACATAAAGAAAAATAATTAAATTTTACAAATTTTCTTTACAACTTTCGTTGTCGGACTCCAATTCCGAGTCAGAATCCAGATCGGATATACCTACAAACTCGAACTCAGTTTCCGGAAACTGTATTAGGTCGAGAGTTTCAGCAAAAAAGGTTGTCTTCCTTTTGGCATCTAACTTCGGCCTTTGTGCACTTAGAAAAGGATCCGAAGAAACAACAAGCATATTTAGGATATCTTGATTAGAATCTTGCCTGCTTCTTTTCCGCGAATGATGTTCCCGGAACCTCCTAAAATCTTTGTTTCGAGACTCTGAGGCTTCTTCCGAGAGAGTCCCAATCGGGACAATATCATTTTTTTCGATTATGTCAGCTCCGTGTATTAATAGTTTATGTACGGTTGATGACATGTAGTACCAGTCGTATAATTCCACGTACTTTTCTGCTGTTTTGCGAGCAAAATCTTTAAATTTGATGACATCGATCTTCTCACCAGATGTTATTGCTTGCAAAATAACAGCAAATCTTTTTATCAGGTTTTGATCCAACCCAGTAATAGCTGCAGTTTTATTGGAAAACTCGAAAAACTTCCTTGCGGTATTCCCGTCATTGGTAGTTCCCGAGCCTTGTTTTACTATATCAATTAACAGATTGAGCTCCTCTTTAAATTTATTTTGAATGTTTTTTTTTCTGTTTTGTAACATATCTTTATGCTCATTACTTCTTGCTGCCCACTGTTTGAAGTCAAGTCTGTACGCAATGTGTAACAGACATTCCATGCAATTTATACGGGCATGTAGGGATGATAGGCCAAATTCATATATGTCAGAACACACAGTTTTTGATGTTACAGCATCTAAGTGGTTCATTTCTGTTGGTTTTGCTAAGCACAGGTAGCATGATGCATTTGATCTAGCTTCAGAAAGGTACGTGCAGACTTTTGCGTCGATCATTGTCATCATTAGTTTATGAGTCACCCTGTTACTATTAATGCACTCTGTGGGGTTAAGGGCCTCAATTTCCTCATCCATTTTTCTTTTGTTATCAATGACAACTGCATGGCTTTCTTTTACAAAAGTGAACTGAACCGGACGACAATAAAAAGTTGAGCATGGTTTCGGGTTTGTCCATATAGTATTATCTCCATCTGTCAGTTTCAGTGGCACCAAGGAGGTCATGAAAATGCTTGAATCATCATGCTCGCCGTCCATTTTCTGCTTGTATCGGCTTTGATTGGAAGCACCATCAAATCCCCACTTCGATATCAGCTTTAACTGCTTATTTTCCACATTATCAGAAAGACTTTGAAGAATCCGCTTCACCGTGATGTCAAGTAAAGCTTGAAGTGTAATTCTAGCTGATGAATCCGTAACTGATACTGATTGATTAGGAGGGTAGCATGCAAGCTTAGTTTGTTGCAGTTTATAGTAGGATGGGTAAATATCCTTAGCACCTTCCCGAATGGCAGTCTCTCGCAACGTAATATATTGCCACTTTGAAAGCTTAAGTGAAAGAAGCAATCCAAGTGCTTTCTCTGGTGTAAATATTACTGTTTTCTTAATGCTTTCCTTGATTTTAACGGCAGCTTCTGGATTTTTGATCATATAATTAATTACAGATGCGATATCTTCATAACCTTCTTCTTTTAAACGTGCTGCAGCTGCATATGCCAATTCACAGGAATCCTCGCCTATGTGCTCACTAGATCTTCTCTTTTTCTGTTTGCTTCCCAGATCTTTGAATGGTTTTCGGGACCTTTTTGTCATTGTTCCAACAGTCGATGATGTCGAAGGTTCTGGAGAGACTGAGCGTGCTCTTGGTATCTCATCAACAGTTGGTTCTTGATTTATTAAAGTTTGCACGCAACTCGGCCAATCAATATTTGCTTGCAACCACTCTCCGTACGTATTTCTAAACTTATCAAAGAATCGTTTAGATTTCTGCCACCTGTTTAAAGCAGCTCGCGTGAATCTCCGGCAAAATTCTTTGAGAGTTACTTGATCTTCGGCAGAAAGGCAATCGCCTATGCGGGACACAATTGCACTAAACAATACTTCATGATTAAATGAAGGACACTCACTTTTTAGAAGAACAAACAAATCTAAGTTGGTGATTAAACTTTCCATTCTAAGATTTTGTAGTCGCAAAGCAAATAGTTTTAGTGTTAGCAGTTACACGGTTGTGAACAATCTAAATTATGGAACAAAATTATAGCCCTTTTATTGTATAAAGTCAATAATTAGTTAACTACCCTCATTAAAGTTATAAAAGATATGATAATAAAAATTTATAATCGTCAAAAACATTTCGTGGAACTCATAGTAGAACTAATCAACATTAGCAAATCACATTAGCTCACTAATTATAAAAAGGTGAATGCAGTTCTTAGTTGGTATTGTTGCGAGATATTTCAAATCATTTAATCACTTAATAGGCTCATTAGAATCAGAAGACTACAACCATCATTCTAATTACTTAATTACTTGTCATCAGACTCATTAGATGACTACACAATATGTTATTTTGTATTTTGAACGTATGCAAGGTTTTAAAATTCCTTTTGTGTCGATATTATTATGTGTCCGGTTATGTTGTAATCATACTTTTAGGGTATGATCAATTAACAATTTCATTCCCCTATCTTTCTAAAAGAAGCGACAGCATGGGCACTTTGACACTGATATTCAACTATTTGGTATTGTTGGAAATCTTACAAGATCAACAAGATACTACACACCTCTGTCTAGTCCTTCAGGTCTATAGGGGTGATGCTATTTTATGTTAAGAGTTGTTAAAGCTCTGAATTCTTCAACTTAAACACTAAAAGGAACGTTTAATATGTAAAAATAAATAAAAATATTTTGACGATTTAAAAAAAAAAAGGCATCTACAACCATTATGTAACGTATGTCAAAAAATCATAAATAATTAGTACTAAAACCTCCTATAAGGATATTACGGTTATCGCTGCCGTTTCAGAGATATTTCGATTTTTCATACTAGCTCCATACAAAATTTTCGTAAAAAAATTATAATTCCTTCGTTTTTGTGCAGAATCAATTCTGGTGTCATTTTTGTATATTGTTATAACAAATAGAAGTGATATCCGGCACAAAAACTGGCACTTGCAAAATAAAATGCCTAAGTCTATGAAAGCCGTTTTTCAGCCCACCGTGTGCCGGCCGGGGGTGTTAGGTTTATTTTCGTTACGGAATTTCTTGATTCGGTCGCCGCGCTCAACGCCCGGGATAAAAGCTATGCAATAGCTTAAAAAATATATATAATATTTGTAGATGGTGCTCCTTTCAGTTAGTCAGTCCCTCTAGACCATTCGCCTCCATCACCGTATCTCGAATGCATCACTTCTTTGTCTCTCTCGGACTCGTATGGTCCAGGAAGAATGGCAGCTCTCTACAATCGAGTCTTGATCTGGAAACTTAGCTCCGGTTTTTCCAGACGACTTGCTGACATGTCATGGCGTCTTTGGCCATAGCAACATGACATTCGATCTCTGGAACAGCCCTCATTGCTTATTTGACCTCCCAGATAATTGAAAGTGTACCTTTTCTTCGATATCCTGGAAACATTCAAGAGCACCTGGAAGCTTGTCACCATTGATTTGGTTTTAAGTTACTGTTACGTACTTTATAAACGATGTCAGGAGAGGAATTCCTGTGTCTATGTTTCCCTAGATTATAACCTGGGGGTCTTTAAGTCAAGAGTGAATAGGTTATTCTCTATAAATTGTTGTGATATTTAATATGATTACCTGCTGCTTAACAAGAGCTTACCCCATGAATCGCCACATCATCCGCTCCAGTGCTGCTGACTCCCAGTTTTCAAATTTTTCTAATTAGTCTCCTGTGGCCATCACCAAAACGAAAAGCCACCTTTTAGGATGTTTGAGCTCCATTAGTGTCGATCCCATGGGCAGGCACAGGATTATGACACTGGTAATGCAGCTAAGGTTGCCAACTTTTTTTGACGAAAAAGTCGTACGTCTACATACCTGTTGTCCTTAAAACTACTTCTTGCACAGGTGTTGTAGTCGGTTGCGTGCTATATGGGCCGGGTTCACTTAACACTTCCTGCATCAGTGTGTCTGGCACTCTTGAATGAGTTGGGTTCTTTGTTTTTTTTAACAAATACATGTCTAGAAGTACTAGCATCACTCATCCTTTTTCTGCGGTCTTCCTGGCAATTAAATTTTGTAAGCACAACTCCATCTACCATGATTATGCTCTTGCTTAATCTCATATTATATTGATAGCCATATCTTTCTCAATCTGAAATATTTTTAAATGTTATTTTAAAGCCATAAATGTTGATGTATTTAGTGGTAATAAATATCATTAATATTGAAATATTTGTGGCTATTCAGGTATAATACAAAAAACATCTCAGTTATCTAACCTTAAAACAGTAGAATAACTATATTGTAAAAATGTTTTAAGTTAATAATAATGATGGGCCGAATGTGATTTGAACCGAATCCGAACTTCGGCCGAACATTCGGTGAAAATGAAAAGTTCGGCCGAACTTCGGTTAAACTTCGCGCGCTTTCTGGAGAGCGACACGTCTTGACTTGTTTACGCATTTACTTCAGTTATTGCTAGATGTATCCCGCCCGCACACCGCACACCCTCCGCGTAGCCCAGAGCCGGCCGGTTATTAGCAAATACGTCATCAGCATTAAAAAATGTTTAGTTTAGTTTGTGAATCAAAAAAGTTATTTCATTTTTGTAATAATATGCCAATTTTTTCATCTAATTAATTAATTAGGCAGACATTATCAAAATTAATAATTTTAAGAAAAACTGATTTCATTTAAATTAAGGTTTACATTTACAATGTTCCTAAATTAATAAATGACCATGAGTGATTAAAAGATACACCTATTTTTATTTTACAGTAATATTATTAGATTTCAGTCAAAAAAGTACAAGTAGTAGTATTATTTTTCTTGTCCCGAATGTTCGGCATCTGAACCGAATTTCGGCCGAATGCCGAAGTTCGGTTCAAGCAGCCGAAATTCGGTTAAACCGAATGTGATCCTGACAGAAGAAAATTACCGAACTATCCTTTATTTCTTTAGTATTTCTGCGTGCACGTTGTAACTACTTATTACGAACTTTAACATTTTTTTGGAACGGTTATAAATAGCTTCTCTCGCGGTAATAGCGGTTATAAATAGCATCTTTATCGTTGTATTTGTGCACCCTGGTACTGCACACCATTTATAACTCATTTTTTCCAGTAAATTACAGCCAGAAACTTTATTAAACTACATAAAACGACAAAACTCTCGATCACAGATAACTTTAAATAAGTCAGATTTGACTTCTCCAATGTTGATATACAAACGTGTGACCACAGAACACATATACTCCTAGCGGAGCGTACTGGTTTTGACAGCTTATATAATCACTATATTTTGTAATGCTTTTTTTTAAACGAAATATTTATAAAATATGAAAAAAAATATTATTTGTAGTGTCCTTATACACCAATAAATAATATGAGACGGTTTTTAGAAACCAGTCAAATAGCCTATTCTGTCTATTATTTTTACTAGGAACGGCAACGAACATTTCCGAACTTTTGTATCATGCATACGTAGTATCTCTATGTAGTCTGTGGTATCATGCGGCAGGACGCCCGGCTATCGACATTCATGGGTGTGTGCGTTTGCGACTTGTACGGACAGTAAAATTACTTCACACATGGGAACAATTTTCCTGCGTGAATCCGCGGCATGACTTGGGAATTAGGTACATTAATTCTCAGCGCCTGGCAAACAATGTTTGTGTGCTTGCAAATAGGTGCTATTTATAAAATATTAGGCGTTTTTAAGTTATTATATTTTGTTTATTCATTTATTTACTATTAATTAAAGTCATCTAAAACGTACGAACGTTTTATTAAAATATCTGTGAATGGCAAGTAAAGCACTGCATTTCTGCATTCGAGGAGCGCACGCCCCTGGTCGATCCAAATAATGTATGAATTTAATCTTACCTACTTAGGTATGGACGGTGACCGAGGCACAGCAGTGGCCGGTGGGCGCGGGTACTACTTGAAGGGTGCTGCAGTCTTTCTGGAGCAGGCGCTCATCCAACTATCCCTCAGGATATTGTTGAAGAAAGGCTACACACCATTGTACACTCCGTTCTTTATGAAGAAAGAGGTATGGAATTCTCTCAAATGTAACCATTGTATTTGTTTTATATAGATTATAGGCTAGTGTCGGCAAATCTACGGTCAAGCACGGATTTTGCGTATACGTGGTATATATTTATAAAGTAACTCGACCCACCCCGAGACCTTCAAAAAAAGCCCTGAACGCCCTGACGATATTTGGTTCTCTGTATGAAGTTTTTAAGCAGTTACATCCGTTAAATTGTCTATTCATTTTGCATGAAAATTAAATTTCTTGACAGTCAATAAAATCAGCATTACGTAGGACTTCAATCATCATAAATAGAACCAATCTGAAATGTCAACTATTTCAAACCAGCTCAATTTTAAGCATTTTACTTACTAGTTCTTATAAAATTCTTGAAGAGCTTGTGTTCGATCTTGCCTGCTGGTAATACAAGGATGTGGTCTACATGAATACAAATACTAGGTAAAAGATTTCAAAAGCTTTCCTGAAACTAACAGTTAGGGTAGCAACAGGTCTTTGTGCATTGAAAAATATTAAAAAAAAACATGCACAAATACCTAGACCCGAAACATCTGTAGGTCATGCAAACATCTGTTTTTTGTTCAGCCAATCGCTCAGCCACTGCACCAACAGTGACATCAAACATGTTTCTGTGTGCATAATAAAACTATGTATCTTTTAGGTAATGCAAGAAGTAGCGCAACTGGCTCAATTCGACGAGGAGCTATACAAAGTTGTGGGCAAAGGCTCGGAGAACAAAGGTGACGCTGCCGTCGAGGAAAAGTATCTCATCGCCACGTCGGAACAGCCCATAGCTGCGTACCACAGAGACGAGTGGCTGCCTGAGGCTTCATTACCTATTAGGTGAGAAGAAAGATCTTATATGTCTGTGTTAACTTCCGCCCGCAATTTCTTTCGCGTGGGAGGGGTTTTCCGCGTAATTCCCGATCCCGTGGGAATTCCGGGATAAAAGGTAGCCTATCTGTTATTCCAGGATGTCAACTACCTACTTACAAAATTTCATTCACATCCGTTCAGTAGTTTTTACGTGAAAGAGTGACAAACATCTATACATCCATCCTCAAATACTTTCGCATTTATAATATTTAGTAAGAAAAAGTAAGATACACAACATGTAACATAATTAATACACATAATGAAATTTGTTCTATCAGAATCATTTACTGAATTGCTTTAATTAGTAATTTTTAATATAGGTAATTTTTGATCCCAAAAATAATCACATCTACGTAAATTACAATTCAATAACGCTGTGAAGTCAAAACATGCCAAAATGAACCGTAAATCAAAGTAATAACTTTTTTAAATGCAATTTTATACATATTCCAACATATAATACAAATAAAAGAAAAATTAAACTTATTTCGAGTATGTATTTAAAAAATCTTGTTCATACAAGTTAAAAATTGAGTGTATGTATTATGATTATAATGTAATTTGGGAATGGCGCGTGCAAGTGAAAGCTAATCGCAGATGGCGCCACCACCGTAAGAACCTTTGTCACTGTCAGTGTTAGTTAGATTGTGAGATATTATATAGTTATCTGTATCATCTATGGTTATCTGTGGTAATATTTTTTATTTTCATTTCATTGATTTCAATTGATTTCTGTACAATTTTCCGATTAAAGAACATAATACATGTTCTTTAATCGAAAAATTCTCAACAACTGTCTCTAATTTAGGAATTCATTACTGTTCCATAGAGAAACTGCTTTGATATTGGTAAGTGTGCTACTAGCGCCACTTTGACAGTTGCACGCCCCATTTAAGGGTGAGCGTTAGTTACGATACATGTTGTATATGTCGGGTAAATGCTAAAGTTCTACCGAGTTACCGCGGCCCCAGAAATTTAGGGCAGCCGAAGGAACCGGGTGGGTTTTTAGTCAGTAGAAATCTGACACACCCTTCCGCTTGACCCAGAGCGGAAGAAGTCATTCGATGATTTTCCCACCCCAAAAAAAAAGGGCTAGTTCCAGTTGAAAGACAGCGTCAGGCACTAGTTGTATGGCATTTTGCTGAACCGGGCCTTTTTAGTGCTAGCCGCGAACACAAGGCAGTAGCTATTTCTATGTTAATTTAGTTTTTTATCTTATTGTGTATTTGGTACTCTTATTGTGATTATTCTAGGTTCTTCTATTTTAGCTATACATATTTTTATAAACTGTTTACAGGTATGCAGGCCTCTCCACATGTTTCCGTCAAGAAGTGGGCTCCCATGGACGAGACACTCGCGGTATTTTCAGGGTGCATCAGTTTGAAAAGGTCTGTAAAACCTAACCAATGTTATAATATTGATTTTGATTTTCATAGTCAGCATTACCGTCATCAAAACCCGATATTTTAGTGCACATTCGTCAGATTTAATAGATAGATATACAATTTATTGTACACCATAACAGAAAACAAATAAGGACTTGACAACTTAAAAGGGTGATACAATGGCCGGTTTTGGTTTACCCTGTTTTCCTAACTTTTAAATTACACCTATTAGGAGGTAAACTTTCATCAGTGTCATCTTAGATTTTAAGAAATATACTCTCCTGTGTTGTAGTAATTTGGGCGACAAATAACTGATCACTGATAACTAGGGCCCGGATTAATATGTAAATATATATTTTTAATTTACACGATTTTCGGTCCCGAATGTGTTCTCTGCTTCGATTATCATATATAGACTGTGAAAAACTAATTTTTATTTTCCATATTTTTCCATATTTCATGGTTAAGTCCATATTTTATAAAAAATATCACAATCATCCATATTTTCGGTTTTTATATCATAGAACATGACTTAGTTCACAAAGATTGATATAATCTTACGTGTTTGCATTCTCGCCACCACACGGCCGCGCGTGTTTCATTTCTCTCGCGTATTATACTACGTAATTTGACATTTGATTCGCGCCGCGGTACTAGCGGCTAAAAACAATTAATGTAGTTCTGTGCGGAAGTTTTGAGGGTACTGCAGACGTGCCTTACACAATTACGGAACTAGGCGTCTTTAAGTACGCTCCCATTACATCATGTGACGTGGAAAGATCTTTTAGCCAGTATAAGGCTATATTTAGACCAAATAGACAGAGCTTTAATTTTGATAATTTAAAAAAGCATGTGATTGTGTACTGCAATCAATTTAATAAGACAGATTTAGTGGAAGATAAATAAAACTTTATTTTTTTATTTGAATTACCAAAACATTTCGGTATCTTTATATATATTTTTTTAATGTAACTGTTTCTGTCGTAATTTTTCACAATAAACAATGTTTAATATGAAAGATATTCTTATTTTATACTCCATATTTTTTTCCATATTTTACATTTTTGGTCCATATTATATGTACATATTTTGAATTTTTTAATACATATTTTTCCGTGCCCTACTGATCACCATTAAATGTAATAATCAGAACTTAGGGTGCAAAATATCACTTTCAGAGCGAAAAAGATGCGTCCTGCCTGCCTGCGTCCGGGGAGATTTATCCAAAATATTACACTTATTGCTATGTCTTATTGCAACTTCATAAAATATATTTTTCTGGGATGTCTGGAAAAAATACGATTTTACCCAAATGTCCGGAGTTTTTGAAGTCTTTTTCTAAGGCCTGTAATTTAGCTGATCGCAGCCCTACTCTGACCCAGTATCTTATCAACCGGTTACTAAGTTAGAAAAACTATAATCTATGCAAGATGCTACATATATTTTCATTGTAAAAGTACTCACACTCTATCAAGAAGCTATATTTCAAATGTGTAAGTCCTCACACTGTAGTAATATTGATGAGAACGAAGCCCTCGTATTCTTCAGGTAGAACAATTCGTCCTGACGTCCCCACACGACAACGCTTCATGGGAGATGATGGATGAAATGATCGGCAATGCCGAAGAGTTCTACAAACTGCTCGGCATACCGTACCGCGTCGTGAACATCGTGTCGGGTGCCTTAAACCATGCGGCCTCTAAGAAGCTAGACTTGGAGGCCTGGTTCCCCGGCTCGGGAGCCTTCCGCGAGCTGGTGTCCTGCAGCAACTGTTTGGAGTATCAGGCTAGGAGACTGCTCGTCAGGTAAAGATATTTGTATATTACCTAATTAATGTTTTAAGGTAGTGGCTAAAAATATACATCCGTTCGGGTGCCCTAAGCCATGCAGCCTCTAGGAAACTAAACTTGGAGGCCTGGTTCCCCGCCTCGGGAGCCTTCGGCGAGCTGGTGTCATGCAGCAACTGTTTGGAGTATCAGGCTAGGAGGCTGCTAGTCAGGTAAAGATATTTGTCTTTTACTGACTCTGAAGATACAGGCAGGCACCTAGTTTCAGAGAGTGAGTTTCAACCACTGTATTCACTCTATAACTGTAAGCCCCACCTTAAGAGCCATTAGACGTTTTTTCGCAAATTTCTAAAGCCGGCTCTACACGTTGGCCAACACAGTGGCGAATGTAGTGGCCAATGACTATTCGCCAACGTGTAGAGGGGGTGTTTGTGCACCCAACATGCACAAACACGCCGTCTACACGTTGGCCAATACGCATTGGCCACTACATTCGCCACTGTGTTGGCCAACGTGTAGAGCCGGCTTAAGATTTCAATCGCCTGCTTTACCATCTTACGTCATACTTTGAATTTTTAAAATACATGTCTAAAATAGATCAATTATTAATGAAGTGTTTCTTCGTTTCACATTTACTTAAAACATGTGCATCGCTTTGTGGTGAGTAATCTCCCAAAAGTAGTTTACTGAAAAATCATCGTAGAGTCAACTTCAGATTCCGGAATCTATGACTAATGTTCACAAATTCAGGTGAAAAAAATATGGATAGTATAAGACATATACTTGCTTTGTAAACTAATGTTCAATATTCAGGATTATTTATTGCATTATTGACAAAAAAAATAAAAACTATTGTCTATTTTTAGGTGCTGTAGCGCAAATTTGTCGCGATTATTCGCATTTAATAAGGCGTAATTTCGATAAAAAAAATACGCCAAAATAAACTTTGTTCTGTGAAGAATTCAAATAAATAGTTTTTATGACAATGCGATCATGTAATTTTGTAATAACATGATTTTAAGAACGCTCTAAATTACTATATATTAGGTTGCCCAAGCTAGCTGCATTCAGTACGACGCGAGCGCCCTCCGAGGTAGGACCTATGTCAATTTTTTCCGCGTCCCGACAGTCGAGCGCACGTATTGAGAACGCTAACTATACTACGACTACGCGGGTTTTGATACTCGTATTTTTTTTTGTAATAAATATTTTTAGTGCTTTATACGTAATTGTTTTAGCTATGGAGAACAGGCACGGTGTATACCATTGTGTCAAAAAAGGGAAACGCAATAATTATGCATCATTAAAGAATGCACATGAAGCAAGGTACATCTTTTTTAACCGACTTCGAAAAAAAAAGGAGAAGGTTCTCAGTTCGTCGGATTTTTGTATGTATGCTCCCCGATTACTTGAAGACGGTTAGACCGATTTTTAAATTTAATTTTTTTGTTTGATAGGGTATACTTTCTTATTGTTTCAATTGTCATCACGTCAGGATCTGATGATCGAATTATGGAGAAATCGAGGGAACTCTTCAAATATTATAGGCACACCTATAGCAATTTGGTTATTTTTTGTAGTAACTTGTGCAGTTGCTCTTGAAAAACACCATTTAGTGAGGTGGAACTGATGATGAAGACCACAGAGGGCCACCGGAACTACTCAATAATAAGTATTTCGTGGGTTGCGATTCGATTACTTGAATATGGCTTAGCACTTTATGCTCGTTACAATGCATAATTATGGTGAAGTAAAGCTGATGGTGAAGTACCAGAAGAACTCCTAAAAAATTAACGGCTCTGCATCGGGAAAAGCTATATTTTGTATAAGGTGATAAGTAGTTGACATTTTGGCTTTTGTAACTTGATAAATTACAAATTAAAAAGCGTTAAAAACACTTTTTAACTAACTTTTTGGAAGTCGGTGTCCAAACACGAAAATACGAAAAAAAAAACCGACGAACGAAAGCAAAGTCGATTTTATTTTTTGTTTAAAAGTTTGTTGCATTTATAATATAAAGTAATACTTTGATGTAGTCTAAATTTAGGGCTACCAACGTTTTGAGAAAAACAAAAATCACAAATAATCACAAAAGATAGAAGCACTTAAGAAATTAAACCGTAACTGTTGTTCAGTACTGTAGAACTATAAATACAATTTAACGAATGTCATATTTCTTTATTGATTTATTTTTAAACCTACTTAAAAAAAAGGAGGAGGTTCTCAATTCGACTGTATTTTTGTAGTAGTTTTAGTAGATGGCTGAACCGATTTAGAAAATCTTCTTCTTTTTTATCTTTTTTATTTGAAAGGATTTACTTCAAGGTGAGTTCCATTATCATCAAGTTAGGATCTGATGATGGAATCATGGAGAAATCGAGGGAACTCTTCAAATATTATAGGCACACCTATAATAAGTATTTCGTGGGTTGCGATTCGATTACTTGAATAAAATTTCTAAACAATTTATGCCCGTCATACTGCATATCGTGAAGTAGAGCTGATTTTGAAGTACCAAGAGAACTAAACGCTATCGTCCCTGCATTTATATTTTTTAATATTTTTCAAAAGGTGATACAAAGTTGACGTTTAGGCTTTTAAACTGGGTAAATTACAAATCAACCCACTAAAAAGCGACATATAATCAAACTTTAAAAATAAAACACTGCAAAGTGAAAAATTACTTTAATTTCGTGAGTCGGTGTCTTTGGTTTTGTAGTATCGTTTTTGATAATGAATTCCGAAATTAAAGTTATTTTTCTCTTTGCAGTGTTTTTTTGTAAGTCGGGTTTATTTTTTTATACAAAGTTTATTTTATTTGAGATAAAATAAATAAATAACAAGATACCACGGCCACGGAACTTAAGGGCTGCTGATGGAACAGGGTGGATTTTTAGTCAGTAGAAGTCTAGCACTCCCATCCTCCACCTAGAGCGGGAAAACTCATTTATTGCATTTTCCACCCCAAAATAAAAGATAAAATAAATTTTATTGCAATCGTATTAATCCTGTAGCTTTAGACCTGGGGCTTGATAATGCAATGGAACTTTCGAACGCAAACGTAAATATTATTTGGACTATTTATTCATGTAGTTACTTCAATTTAGGTGTTGAACCGAATGGTCGTCATCAAGCATTGTCTTTTCAGTTCCCCTTCAGAGTCACTGTGTAGTTTCTAGTCTATTCAGTGGTAAATTATTATATCTTATCTTAAATTTTATAAGAATAACCACCCGTTGCATTAGACATCAGACTTGACGATTTAGCGGAAGTTTAGAACTCAATAGTAAATACTTTTTGGACTTTCTATATTTCTTTAGTTCTGAATTTAGTTAATACGAAACAGCATTACTTATATAAATAGGGTCTTCTACAGCGTGCCTTTTGTTTGGGACCCGGTATTTTGGTAATATTGAAAACGCCATAATCACAGAAAGATAAAGTAGGTAGGAAGTTATCAGAGCTCGAATAAAAGATACCTGGTAAAAAAGCCGAAAAATTTAAGATAATATATGTAAATAACGGCGATAGTCTAAACTATATATATGAAACAGCACCAGTGTATAATCATATATACAACGTGTAATTTAAAGGGTATATACATACCGAGTGCACGGCTTCTTTGGATGATAACAAACGATATAGCAAGGGTTTTCCAATCTTTATGTCTACATGATGTGGAGCTTATTAGAAATTTCAATACATTGATACCAGAAACCGAATTTTTCAAATTAAGAAGAACGAAAAGAATTATCGTCTTATTGGCTAGTGACGTGGAAAGTGATGACCCTCATAGTGATATGACACGTTTGTTATTATTGGTATTCAAGAAACATATGAAACCGATAATTTGGGGTCAATTCTGTGAGTCACTTATTTTGAGCTGAAACTTTGCATAGAGACTCCATACCAGATGTTGTCTTCAGTCCTTTTGGATAGATATGGGGTTTTCGTTACACGTTGTATATGATTGCATAGGTAGAAAATTTTGAACGTACAAAAATCTTCAGATATGTAGTGCAACAACTACTTGTCTGAAGATAAACTAACTAACTAACTTTAGGGTAATATATTTTAAACATGTTATACAGGGTATAATGGAATATACATAAACCCTTAAATGGGGTAATTGTACTCATTATTATGAACGTGAAAATCATCATCAGCTGTTTAGTAAATTTTGTCCAGTTATGCACACTTATAAATGAACGAGGTCGTCTATTCTTTTTCGCAATTTTAAGGTTAGTCCCATAGTAAAAGATATTCATAATGATGATTACAATTACCTCTTTTCCAGTTTTACGTATGTATATTTCATTACAAAATTAAAATTCTGAAATGCAAATTTTTATTTTTTAGAATAATTATAAAGTGCATGGAAGGCGAATAATAGATTGTCGGTACTTTTGGAGTCAATTAATCAATATAAGCAAACACAGTGAAAAGTTCGGCTACAATATGAGCTATCTAAAAATAGAAAAAGAGAAACGGATGGGTGTCATATCCAAATTTTACTTGAAATGTAAGATGTGTGTATCTAGCTTTATTCTGAAAACTTCAGACCCCAACACAACTGAAAAATCTAAACTCAATCAAGGCGCGGTATATGGTTCAATTATGACAGGAATATATATATTTTTGTATAGACACACCAACACTTTAAAAAAAAAAATGGTTTAAAATATGGTATTATATTCTGGGGTCATTCCACCAATAGGGATATGGCATTTAAGGCGCAAAAGCGGTGTATTAGGGGTATGTTTAACATCCACCAGACCGATAGCTGCAGACCATATTTTATCAAGCACAATATATTAACTCTGCCTTGTGTCTACATTTATGAGATTGCTGTCTTTGCAAGAAATAATAAACATCTATTTAATAAGTTTAGAAGTAAGCGACATATTGATAAAATTTGGGGCAAACCTAAAACGACGTCTTTGTATGCTAAAAGTATTTTCAGTATGGCACCGCGTATTTACAACCACTTACCGAAGTCTATGGTAGAAACGCCATCCATCAATGTGTTCAAAAAGAAATTAAAAAGATTCTTGCTTGATAAATGTTATTATACTGTTCAGGACTACTTAAGAGAGGATGTAAGGACATATGTTAATCCCATAAATAATGCTCTTGGCGTGATATGATAATATTACATAAATTTTAAATATTGACATTGTTATATATTACTTTAATATTTATCAATAAATAATACATATATCTTGACATTCTCGTTTAATACTTTATGACATTTTAATTCTTTAAGTGACATTATAATTATTATTGTTTTTTTTTTATTACTTTCTAATGTTTTACAATTAACAATTTTTGTATTAATGTAACTATGTTGTAATTGCATGAGATTTGCATGCCGCAAGGCGTAATATGGTTGAACTGTGCTCTATTTCTTTTACCAACTGTATACCCATAACCCATATTAGCAAGTAAATGAAATTTGATTGATTGATTGATTTGACTTTTTCTTACTTGTAACCTATTTGTAGAAATAAATATCATTTACAATTTAACGTAAAAAATAACCTTCCTTCTGAAACAGTTTATTAAAAAATAAATATCGGAAACTACAACTCATAACTTACGTGCGTACGTACGTACGTACACAAAAAGTGTGATTTTTCTTAGTTAAGTAACACCGATTTTACACTTTTGAGTTTAATTTTGTTGAAGTTGGTTGTCACATAACTTCCATTTTTCTTTTAAATATATACTTTATACATGTCTTTCATTTTTTAAATCTTAAGTCATTTAAGTAATCAAATCTCTCAGACGATTATAACAGCTCAAGATTGTTTAGTCCGACTCGACACTCTCTCTACACTATTACTGTTGTTTATGTGTGCATCGCCACGCATACATGCTGATTTTTACCTAAACTCGAGCGTTCAAATTTTGAAAAATGGCTCATAATGTATACCTACCAGTAAAGTGACCTCATATCCATTCTATACTTTCTTAAAAACATCTATAACTGATATAAATTATAGTTCGCGAACACAGTTATAAAGGTTTCATTAAATTTAAATCTTGTATTTCCTCCAGTAACCAGTAATGTGACCTTCATATCCAATGTATACTTACCAAAATGATTTGATGTAAACGAATCTGTTATGGTGTTAAAGGGATTTTTTAAATAAATTATTTTATCTGATTTGTGATAAAGCGTATGCGTAGCAATGGAAGCCCAGTGGTTACAGGCATGATTTACGAGGTCGGGATCGAACTTAGACGGGCACATTGTTTAATGTAATTTTTATCTTCACCACTGCTCTCGAAGAGGAGCGGACGGGGAGGTAAACATATGTCCTAGGACTTAAAATCCAAAGACTTGCGACATCCGGTCAACAACCTCTCAGAGAGAAGGCCTGTGTCGAAGCATAAGCAAAATGAGCTGGTTATAGTGACAAAGTATTGGCAAAAAAATATATACCAACAAATATAGATCTACCTTATAAAATCGGCTTAATAAGTGGGTTATTCTGTCTACTAAAAATGTGCACAGAAATGCATTCACAAATGGCTCAATGACTATATGTACTTTCCTCGTCTTAACAAGTAGTTAATCTTTGTATTTTGTTACATACAACAGTTTTAAGATAGAAAACCATGATGATTTCTTCTAGATATGGCCAAACTAAGAAGATGAACGCTGCGACGGAATACGTGCACATGTTGAACGCGACTATGTGTGCTACCACCCGCGTCATCTGCGCTGTGCTCGAGGTCAACCAAACTGAAGAGGGCATCAAGGTAACCTTTTTTTCTAGGTAGGAAAAAACTTTTTACCAAAAAATTAAACCGACTCCCAAAAACACTGCAAAGTGAAAAATAACTTTAATTTCGGTAGTCTTTAGTTTTGTATTTTCGTTTTTGGCACCGACTTCCGAAATTAAAGTTATTTTTCACTTTGCAGTGTTTTTGGGAGTCGGTTTAATTTTTTGGTAAAAAGTTTTTATTTCACTCTTTTTAGTTGGTCGATTTTTAATTTACCTAGTTTAAAGAGACTAAATGTGAACTACTTATAACCTTTTACAAAATATTGCTTTTCCCAATGCTGGGCCGTTAATTTTTGAGGAGTTCTCCTGGTACTTCACCATCAGCTCTACATTACCATATGCATTGTGACGAACATAAAGTGCTTAACATCCATATTCAAATATTCGAATCGCAATCCACGAAATACTTATTATTGAGTAAGTCGGCGGCCATCTGTGGTCTTCATCATCAGTTCCACTTCCCCAAATGGTATTTTTTGAGAGCAACTGCACAAGTTACTATAAGAAATACCCAAAACGCCATAGGTGTGCCTATAATATTTAAAGAGTTCCCTCGATTTCCCCAGGATCCCATCATCAGATCCTGAACTGGTGACAATGGGACCAATTTCGAAGTATACCCTTTCAAACAAAAAAAGAATTTTCCAAAGCGGTTCAGCCGTCTTCGAGTAATCGGTGATCATACATAAAAAACAAAAAATATATACGCTTCGAATAGATAACCTCCTCTTTTGGTCGTCGGTTGAAAATCCTCAAATTACTTCTCCCACTATGGGTGGAGCTGAAGGGAGTATCAGACATTTGAATTTTAATCATGATAACTGCTCTAATTACGGTGAAGCAAAAGATCACGTGGAAACCGGCATCGTATCATGAAGAACACATGTGAAATTCACCAAACCGCACTGGTTCTGCTTGGTGAATTACGGCTTATACAGAAGAGGTAGATGTTCTAACAGTGGGAATGTTGTAGGCTGACAAAAACCCACCCTGCTCCTTCAGTTCCTCTTGCGTTCCGGGGCCGCGGTATCTCGTTAGAACATTCCTGCAACCCCAGCAGCATCAAGGTGACTTGGAACCTCAAAAGATCGCCTCAGATTTATGCAGTACTAGCTTCTGCGCGCCGTGGGAGGGTTTTACTGCGTCAATCCCGATCCCGTGGGAATTCCGGGATAAAAAGTAGTCTATATATTATTCTAGAATATTAACTATTTACATTCCATATGTTATTCAGATCCGTTCAGTAGTTTTTGCGTGAAAGAGCAACAAACACACCACACAGACCTGTTGAGACAGGCCTGTTGGTCTAGTGGTCAGTGGCCCTGACTGCTATGCGCAAGATCGTGGGTTCGATTCCCAACCAGGACAAATGTTTGTGTGATGAGCACGATCATTTGTTCTTTGTCTGGGGTAATTTATCTATAACTAGCTTTTGCCCGCAACTTCTTTCGCGTGGGAGGTTATTCCCGCGTGAATTCCGGTCCCGTGGGAATTTCGGGATAAAAAGTATCCTATATCCTACATACATACATCCTCACAAACTTTCGCATTTATAATATTAGTAAGATAAGATTAGTAAGACAGTCGGGACTCACAGAGACTAGACATTTTTCTAAAGCACATTTAACCTGTTTTATCGAGTTACCATCATAGCACATTTATACGTATCTATTCAGAAATCCGGGTAAATAAAAAGCTTCTATAATTGATAAAAAAAAATTACGTCCCTAGAGAACCCAGTAATGCAGGTTTCACTAACAATAAATCTTAAACACGAGAATGCATTTTATGTCTAAAGAACTAAGCACGATATTGCTATATCCCGCAGGTCCCTGAAGCCTTAAAACAATGGATGCCGGAGCAGTACCAGGAGTTGATCCCATTCGTGAAGCCAGCACCCATCGACTTGGAAGCTGCTGCCGCTGCGGCGAAGAAGGGCAAGAACAAAGAAGGAAAAAAGTAGCTTTGCCAACAACAATAATTGTTCATTCCTGCACATGAAGCATTTTATTTATTTGTTACGCTAAGCTTAAATAAATGATATAAATTAAAAAAAATGGCCAGACTACAATTTAAAATTTTGTTTTATTTTTCAATCAAAATCTTTCGATACTGTCATTCTTATTTCTCCACTGGTATTCTATTCTATAATGTCCAAATCAACCACCTTTTCTAAATGAGTCTTCTATCTGAAAGATCTATTTTTTAAACCGCATTTTGTTTTAGGAAGTTTGCATAATATACATATGCAGTATGATGCACTAATGTAGCGACGTAAAACGATACCACATAACAAAAGAGGACCATCAAATATATAAATGTGACAATGAAATAATAAACTCAAATTTTGGGGATTCGGGAATGTTCTAAAAACTGCCTTGGAACAATAGAATTTGTCAGGAGAATTCATTGATGATTGATTGATGATTTTTATAATTTACGTGGAAAAAAGCTTTTTGCGCAGAAAGTTAAGCATGGTATTTATGCATTATCCTACTAATTGAAAGTTTGTGAGGATGTATGTATGTTTGCTGCTCTTTCACGCAAAAATTACTCCACAGATCAGAATGAAATTTGAGATGTAGATAGTTCACATCCTGGAATTCTCACGGGATCGGGATTTACGCGGGAAAACTTCCCACGCGAACGAAGTCGCGGGCAGAAGCTAGTACAATAAATAAACAATTGCAGGTACCTACATACAATGCATTTGATCTTACATGCACTGTATTTAGTCATCGTTTCCGAACGATAAAAACTAGCCTGTACCTCTTTGGTACCAGTGCCCAGCTATCCATAATAATAGCACAATCACAATCACATTAAACCTCAGACTAAAGACTAAAAATTAGTCATTAGTCTGAGCATTCAACTTAATTAAGTACTAACAAAGATAGTGACATCCCAGATCAAATACTCGAAAACTAACGCAATAGGTTCAAAGATTCAGTGGTCAAGTGTGGCTTATGTGATCACTTCCTGGCTTGGCCACGCTCATGGATTTGAAATTAATCACACCCAGATTTAGTCGTTAATTTGATCCTTTGATCTTTATTTATTTAAGGAATTTTTAACATCTTAACCTAATAGCTTCTAACTTACAAATTAACTAATGAATAAACCAATGCCGCTTCTGGAAGTTTATTTTTATTAGAGCATGGTACGGAACTGGGTCAGCTAATCCGATTCGCACTTGGCGTTGCAGTAAACTATGAAACCCTATACAGCGCGTGGCCCGATACACACTTGGCCGGTTTTTTAAGGTTCCGTAGCCGAATGGCAAAAAGTGGAACCCTTATAGGTTCGTCATGTCCGTCCGTATGTCACAGACATTTTATTCCAAACTATTAGAACTACATGTTTAACTAGGTAGGTAGATGTATTCTGTGAAGCGCTTTTCGATTTTTATACAAAAACTAGTACTCACGCGGGGCTTCGCTCCCGTGGATTTTATCACGGTAAAAACATAACTCTCCTTTTTTGGAGTCGCGTAAAAAGTAGTCTATAACCTTCCTCAAGCTTCAAGCTACTTCCATACCAAATTGCATCCAAATCCACCCAGTACTTTCGAAGATTAGCGCGTTCAAGCAAACAAATAAACAACAAACTTTTCCGCTTTATAATATTATAGTATAGATAAAAAATATATGATATTAAGGGGGCTCCCCATACATGGAATTAAAACTATTTTTATTATCAAACCTATTAATAAGTGTGTGATGTCTCATTGATAGACACTTCTCAAGTGGTAAAATGTGTATCTCTCCTAACTTTTATAATAATAGAGTGAAAAATAAAAAATAATCTTAATGAAAACTTTCAACGTAAATTAGTTTGAATGAGAGAGAGTGTCAGTTTTTGAGATAATATCACTGTACCCTACCCGTATAATCACATTTTCTAAAACCGCAAATATAACTTTGTATTTCATATAAACACTACGAAAAACAAAGTTACTTTGCTTAGTTAGTACGGAACCCATCATGGGTGAGTCTGACTCACACTGCCAATTTTACAAAAGTTGAGCGGCACCGTAAACGCGCAGTATCGAAACGCGTCGATGACGTCTTAAATACCTACTCGAAAACGTGGTTTGTAAGTGGAGTTCTAAAGATAAAAGCGTTTTCGCAAAAAATTCAAATTGTTATAAACTGTTGGTTTATCATCAATTTCCGCTCTGTAGCTGTTAATATCTATTATGTTTATTTTCTAATAAACTTTTTCTTAATATTTAAGTACCTAAATATTTTTCTTATGCACATTCCCTTGACTAGTAGATTGATTGAGGTAGTTACGGAACAGAAAAGAGGTAGTAAGTAGATTCGTTGTCTTTAGTCAGTTCCAGTAAAATAAATACAATAACAAAGGCATTGTTAACAATTGAAGTTGATAACATAACTGCGGTTGTGACGAATTTAATAATCTTATCGCGGGAATTAACAATGAGTAAACTACCTAGATACCTACTCGATATGAGTACCTACCTAAATAGTCGAAAATATAAAATTTATTCAAAATTAAACTAGAGGTATGTACTAGCTAAATTAAAGAGAAGCTAAATTATGTTTCGTCTGATTTTCACATTAATAAACGTATCGATAATATCGTCGAAGTCTGTTTCTCTCAAAACATCATTCTCTAAACTAAGGAGAGCCAAAATATTTAATCTGTCCTCGGTCATGGAACTTCGGAGTTTATTTTTTATAAGCTTCAGTTTTGAAAAGGAACTTTCAGCCGTACAATTTGTCACAGCCGTACAAATTCTCAGAATTACCTCAACGATGGGAAAGCTAAAGAGTGCATTCCACACACATACATTGTTTTTACACAACAATTCATACATTCATCTCTCAAAGCTAATGTCTTCTCTTCTGTTCAAATTCTTCATACTGAACTATAAATACACACATCAAAAGTGTCTAGGGATCAAGCATTTTTATGCGGATTTCTTGAGATTGAGATGTGGCTTTGTAATAAATTTATGATTTTATAAATTTATATGGATCCTTTTTGGTGCATTTCATAATTTGAAACAGGAACTGTTAATCAAATTCGAGTAAAAGATGAAAATCAGCTGTCAATATTTTCTCTATAAAAACATACAACGCATTGAAGACATTATTAGTGCTACTGTTTCCCTACTACTGATTAAAACCAACGTTATTATGGAGCGGCGACGTCATTTAAGCAGGGAAGAAATGCTCAGAGCCGTGGGAATGATAGAAGCTGGTTCCCGGCAACGTACTGTGGCTTTAGCTCTGAATACAAGTCAGAGTGTTATCAGTCGACTTTGGACACGTTACCGAAGTACTGGTACCGTGGCTGAGCGCCATGGAGGACGGTATCGCTGCACCACACGGAGACAAGACCGATACATTCAAATCTTAAATCGAAGAGCTCCAACAATAAACGCCATGATGTTAGCCGTGAGGCTTCATCACTCTTCAGGGAACTTAATTAGCGACCAAACAGTCAGAAACCGCTTGCATGAAGTGAACCTTCATTCCCGAAGACCGCTACGGGTACCACCTATAGCAATGCACAATCGTAGGATTCGATATCAATGGGCTCTTGAACACAGAAATTGGGCAGAAGAACAATGGCGTTTCGTGTGCTTTTCTGATGTGTCTCGTTTTGGTATGAGACCGGATACAAGACGTATACGACACTGGAGAACCCCTGGACGCCAACAGCGATTAAAATCCTGCCAGGAAGTCCATCCTTATAGTGGTGGAACCATCATGGTATGGGCGGGTATTTGGATCGGCGGAAGAACTGAGTTGATTTGGATCAGAGGCAACCTCAACGCTCAAATTTATGCTGAGACGATTGTATCTGACATCATCGTTCCTCTACAAGTGCAAATCGGTCCCTTATTTCAGTTAATGCATGATAATGCACGACCGCACACCGCAAGAGTTGTAAGACAGACTCTCGCCGCAGCTAACATCAATGTCCTGCTCTGGCCTGCTCAGTCGCCAGACTTGAACCCGATTGAGCATGCATGGGATATGCTACAGAGAAGAGCTCTGCCGAATATGGAGGGTATCCAGTCGCAAGAAGACCTTTTTTTGTTGTTGCAACGAACATGGGCGGCCATTCCACAGCGTGATTTGGATGAACTCATTCTGAGTATGCCAAACCGATGTTCTTGTGTTGTTAGTGTTCGCGGTAGAAACACGGATTATTAATTGTTTATGTTACCCAATAAAATTTTAATGAAAACTGTTATTTCAGTCTTTTTTTCGAACTTTAATGTTAGTGGTTCAAATGTCAAAAATCCCTTTATTAGGAAAATGGCAAATTTCTTTATTAATGCAAAGGTGACTTGGTTTATCGTTACTGTGACAAACGAAAACACTTTACTTGATGAATCCTTAAAGAAAATTTTAATTAATATCAATCAGGAGAAAAGTTATTGCAAAAATATATGTTGATCCCTAGACACTTTTGATGTGTATAGTTTGAAATGTATGAATTCGTTGCCAAGAGTATCATCTACGTAGTCGCAGTAGGTTTTCACCAAGTTTTGTCTGGCAGACAAAATTTCTTGATAAGAAATATATTTAAAATTTTTCAAAAATCCAATTTAGAAGTGTGTTTGCGTCCATTCTCTTGTGAAGAGCGGTCATGATCTGGTCGACAACTGGGATGTAGCTTTGAGTCCTAAATTTTTCTGAGGGTAACAATTGGACTTCCGAAGCTTGCGGGCAATCTAAAGTGGACAACCGGACGTTTCTTTTTGTTCTTCTCCTTTTTTCTTCTTCGTAGTTTCGGCAATCAACTAGCTCGAAAGCTTTTACTTCATATTCATTAAAATGAAATGAAATGAAATATTTATTTTGTCAATTGTAAAAAAGTTGGGAATCCTAGCCAAGGTGAGACGGTACTTCAGACCGGAACAGCTGCTCAATCTGTATCAAGCCCAGGTTCAGTCGTGTATGGAATACTGCTCTCATCTTTGGGATGGATCTGCGAAATACCAACTGGACGTGCTTGAGTCTATCGAGAAGCGGGCCAAGAGACTGGCAACGATGTACTGGTCCAGTCAAAGCTCCAGAGCCTTGAACACCGACGACGAGTTGCAAGTCTATCGGTTACATTTCGGGGAGTGTGCGATGGAATTACACAATCTAATTCCGCCAAGCCCGTTCCATCATGGGACTACGAGACAAACGGCGAAGCGCCATCGTTACATGGTGGACATCCTACCCATACGCACAAAACGTTTTGGGAATCCCTTCACTGTAGGTACGTACGGCTAAGGAGTGGAATTCCCTGCCGGAGTCTGTTTCCCGACAGCTACAACCTAGGAGTCTTTAAGTCAAGAGTGAATAGTTAGGTTACTTTCAGGTAAGCGTGCTCCATCTTCGACCACATCATCACTTACCATCAGGTGAGATAATGGTCAAACGCGAACCAATTTTCAATTAAAAAAAGAAAAAAAATTTTCCACGTCATGTCTTTTTGCGTGTTAAGTTTAGTTTAGCTAGATTAGGCCGGTGTTTCCTAACTGACTACTCTGAGAAGAAACACCGAAACAAACTCAGAGGTCTCTTTTAAATTCCATACAATTTGTGTTGGTCCAATCATATGAAAAACATGTAGGTTCATGTCTTTGGTGCTCTTTGTGGAAATAACCACACAGATTTGAGTGGACCTGTCCAGACAGTGCAAGCATTTGTCAGTTATCGTGTAGCTCAACTTAGAACTTAAGGAGCTCAACGATCTGACGAACAATACCAAAGTAAGGACATTTGGGTAGGCCACACAGGTACTCAAACTGCTTGACATCATTAAATAAATTATAGTGTAAGTAACACAAAGAAGCAACAATAACCTACATAGTCCTCACATTTACAATAACATAAAAAAAAAAAAAAAATTGGAATATACAATACTTGATTTAAACTGTCTCTTTTATTTTCAATGGTCGATTTTATGTATTCAAGTCCAACCAAGGATTTTGTAGGCTTTCGCTGACTTTGTTTTAATGTCCCAAAATATCATCACAAAAAACTGTATACATGGCTGTTTCTAACTTTGCCATCCTATCATTCAAACAGCGATTGCTCTTGATTTTGCTGTCTCTTCTTCGACCTCAATAATTTATTCGAGGGCATTTATTTATTTATTATTTATTTATTTAGAAAACCAACCGCGATACATTAAACGAATGATAAAATATGTGTAATACAGTTTTGTATGGCTAATAATAGGTTTCCCTGTTTAACTTATATAAATTTAGAACATGCGAACGAACTTAATACCTTATAGCCCCGCAGGAGAGTTTTAGTGGCTTCAACTCGACATGACCAGCGAGTTGTTCTTTTTGGCACAAGGTTGGTCAGTTTTCGCTTCTCTTAAACAGCCACTAACTGTATTGTACCTGTCAGTTGAAGCAGTAAAATATACATACAGCTCTTCTAAAAAATCAAAGAAACTTATTGCTCAGAGACAACAACTGGCCGCCGATTGTATGACAAGATTAATCGAATGCTCAACACACGGCACTCAAGCTACCGGGCTATTTTCTTCTTGTTTTAATGCTTGTAGGACATTATATGTGCCACTCATTGCAGAAGCATTAATCAAGCCCTCATACGTATTTTTTGCCTTTTTTCGGTAAGAATAAAACTCCGGAACATGTACCCCCAGTCCGTTTAAACGGAATAGCTCTAAAACGTGTCTCTAAATTTAAGTACCTAGGACACATAGTAACTGAGACCCTTAAAGATGATACAGATATCGAGCGGGAGCGAAGGGCGTTGTCGGTTCGTGCTAATATGTTGGTGCATAGATTTGCAAAGTGTACAGTAGACGTAAAAGTGACACTGTTCAGGGCCTACTGCCAAAGCTTTTACACCAGTGCTCTATGGACCAGCTACACGCAACGGGCTTACAACGCTCTTCGCGTACAATATAACAATGCTTTCAGAATTCTGGTGGGGCTCCCACGTTTCTGTAGCGCTTCAGGCATGTTTGCTGACGCAAGAGTTGACGATTTTTATGCCATAATGCGTAAAAAAGCAGCATCTCTGATGTGTAGGATCCGGGAGAGCGCCAACGGAATTCTGAAAATGATATCAGAAAGGCCAGAGTCTGCAGTGTTAGGAAGGCTTATTCAGCTTCACGTGAAGAGATGACGCAATGTTTTTAATTATTTTATTTTTGTTTATCTGCCTATATTATTGTTATTTTATTTTATTTTATTTTATGACATTAATTGGATTTTTTATTGGATTTTATTTATTTTTATTACTATGAGAATAGACAAGAATGACATGAACACTAACATAGTTTATAAGACCTTTGTTACTAACATTATATGGACAATTTTGTAGTCTGAAATAAATGTATTCAATTCAATTCAATTCAATAAACATAAGATATCAATAAACCGAACCACTAACGTCAATTGGTCAACATGGCCTTCGTCAGGTCTCAGGAGTCGAGTCCAGAGAAACTGAAAAATATTTGTATTTTCACTCGAACAAATTTTTTTTTCAAAAACGGCTTTTTCTAATATTTCTAGCAGTTCCGTGTTCCGTAACAAATCGTGGATGACAAGTATTTTGATTTCCCGCTCAAAGAAAAAAATGAATTTTTCGTCTGACTATTTGTAACAAAACTCAGTATTTTCAACCGACGACCAAAAGAGGAGGTAATCAATTCGATGCGTATATTTTTTTTTTTTTATGTATGATCACCAGTGATCGGAGTAGGTAGATTGATTTTTGGTACTTGTATCATAAATGCACACAGAAAGAATAACATGGATAAGCCATTTTCCCGGAAAGTAATTCCGGTATTTCCGGATTCAATTAAACATTGTTAATGTTGGTAGTGATATTATTCCTACTCAATTCAAAATTTAAAGGAAGGTATAAAAACTAAATTAATTCATTATTTATCTGTTGAATAATAAAAACAATCTAATTCCGATCGAAGCTTTAATTTTTATTTTTAGCCTTTTATGGCTAGAACTTTTATAGATAGACATAAATTGTTGCACTTAAATTTAAATATTTTCATAGTGGTCATGGTAATTTGCATTAAGGGTAGAATAAATGACGGGGCCCCATAGAGGGCCAATGCCTGCTGGGGTCGTGAGACTGTTCTAAGGATGCACCACGACTCTGAAACGTAAAGGGCATACGAAGGAACAGGTTGATTTTAGTCAGATTTTAGGACCAAAAAAAAAGGGGTAGAATAAAGATAAAAGATAAAAATCAACATTGTTTATCGTTAAATATGTACATTTTACATTTATTCACATTTTTAATCTTCATCGATTACAATGTCAGCATCCTGGTAATCCTGATCTTTACAATTAAAATATATAACTATGAGTTTCTCTATATTTTCAATTTTCAACCTATTTCTTTTAACATCTAAAATCCATTTATAAATGGAAAAAGACCGTTCTACATCTGACGATGTCAAAGGAGCAAATTTAAAAAAAAGGTATTAAATTATGTGCTTCATTTTTTTCAATGGCCTCACTATATTCTCTAAGTGTGTCTAAATCTGGGTTTCGTTCCATAACACATTCTATTTTATTTTTTATATTTTCTGAATTGCACTGATTTATAGCATCACTGACGTTGTCAAATGCTAAAAGTGAATCTGTCAACGATAAATTATGCTTTTGCAATTCTTTTAAAGACAAATGAATTATAAAATAATTGTCTTTAATGTAATTTAAATCTTCTTTTAAATTTTCTTTTTCTATAATATTTTTTGCCTCTCGAATAGATACCGCATCAGAGCTGCTTAAACAAGATAATACTTCTTTTATTTTTTCAAAGTTTTGAGCGTAATAAAATGCTGCCTCTAACCAAGTGCCCCATCTTGTAACAACTGGTTGGGGAGGTAGCGGCAAATCTGGATATTTTTCTTTTAAAATTTTGACTCTACTTGGGGCTTTCAAAAATACCTTTTTAACATTTGCTATTGAAATGTTAACATCGTGATATTCTAACCTAATTTGCTCAGATACGCGATGAAGAGAGTGCGCCAAACATGTTACGTGCTTCATTTCAGGTAAGTATTGTTTTAAATTTCGTCCTGCAGACAGCATATATGCAACGCTATCAGTGCAGAGGACAAGAATGTTACCTACCTTCGATTCAAAAGAATCTTCCCAAAAGTTTTCCAAACATTCTAACACAAATTGCGTGATTGTTTGTCCATTAACTACAGTTAGCATTTTACATGCTACCAAATAAGGTCTAGTCAAATTGCTAGGATGTAATGGTTTTATTAAAAAATGGACTATATAGCGACCTAAAAAGTCTGTCGTTTCATCTAATGATATCCATAGTTTCTCATTTTTATAATTTTGCCGAATCGAATTGATTTTATTCTTAAAAAACTTGTCCAAGTAAACTTTCCGTAACTGTGATTCATCTGGCAGAGTACGATTAGTACACGTACAACAACAGGTACTACACATATATTTTTTAAAGAAATCTTGAAAAGTAGTATTTTTCATCTGAGACCACGGAATATTGCACAAAATGAGAAATTTTATAAGATCGAAATAAAATTCCTCTTCGGGCCGCTCAAACTTTCCCTGGTGTACTGCTCCTTCGATATGTCTTTTAACGTTTCCTTTATTTATGGTTTTCAAATGGCTTTCACATTTTGAACAGTATATTGTACCACTAGCGTGATCGTAAAGTAGTTCGGGATGACCGGATATCCATTTTTCTACAGTTTCAGCCTTGACGTTTGCCATATCTGAACTCTGTTGTAGAGATGGAACCTCGTATATATCACCTAAAACAAAGACATGAAAAAAATACATTTTATTTAGTTTATTTAGCTTACTCCGTTTGTTTTATTTTTCGTGGATCAAATTTAGTCATTGAAATTTCACCCTCTTCCTGTCAACCGATTGATCTAAAATTTGGTATTCGCCTTTGATTCTGGTGACAATACAATTATGTATATTCAATATTATTGTCAATCCAAAATGGCTGCCGCTACAAGATGGCGGACAACTTAGTTTTTTTTCAATCCCATCGATATGGGTATCAAATGAAAGGGCTTGTTACGTAGAATATTTTGTAGAGAAGTAGATAAGGCCTATAGTAATTTATTTTACCAATACATTGCAAGAGGACACAGCACACAGGGCATTCAAATTATATACGGATTCCAGTAAAATGTCGGTTAATAGTGGAGTTAGCTGAATTGCGACTACATTACTAGAATATCATAATTTTGTTTCGCACTAAGCTCACTGGTTCATACTCTATTAAAGATTTAACAATATTAAGACTCATGGTATGTTCAGCAGGTTAAGCGAACAAACACAATACTAAAAATATTCTTATAGTACATCCAAACATGCTTTATACTCCTTGTAACTAGTAAAATATTACTTACCAAAGCTTGGTTTAAATATGTAGATCCAATTCAATAGTGAAAAATCTGAGTCCGTATATTAGAGCCAAATCGTGGTTTAGAGCAGATTCCAGAAGTCAGTATGTACACAAGCCAGGGTCAAGTAACGTTTTCACAACACAGTAACAAACAAAGATGCGCACTCTACGAACCGAAGTAAACGAGTGAGCTACCTGGCATGTCGTCGGCGGGCGTACGCATTGTTCTGATAACCGGTTATTGTACCACCCATGATCCTTTATTCTGATTGGTCGTTGGGTTTTGTCAAATCGTGACTGTGTGCCGTTAAAAAAAATATGAAGAATAATAAAGAATAATATTGCTAATTTTATTACAATTCCTACCTTTTTTTTGAGGATGGCAAATCATCAAATGACTCCTTCCACTCTGGCAGAATAAAATTCCTACATAAGTTCCGATTTTTTTTAATAATCCACCAATTCCGGAGGAATGTCCATATTAATATATACGTTTCGGATCAATGACCCCATTTCAATCTACCTACTCCGATCACTGATGATCACCGAGTACTCGAAGACGGCTGAACCGATTTGGAAAATTCTTGTTTTGTTTGATAGGGTATACTTCGAAATTGGTACCATTTGTCACCAAGTCAGGATCTGATGCCATCATTTAATAACTTAACTTTAATTTCGGAAGTCGGTGCCAAAAACGAAAATACAAAACTAAAGACACCGACTACCGAAATTAAAGTTATTTTTCACTTTGCAGTGTTTTTTGGGAGTCGGTTTAATTTTTTGGTAAAAAGTTTTTATTTTGTTTCTACTGAGCCTTTATCGATTAATTTTTTTGTGGTGTGGTGGCGGCCCCCATGTAGTGGCGGCCCATAGGCAACTGCCTATGTTGCCTATGCTTAAATTCCAACACTGTTGTTATATTACAGCGAGACAACTTAAAAACATTATTCTCGTTGTCCACCACTGGGGAACAGCGTCACAACTTAGTAAATTATTCCATTCGACACCACTGGTGGCCGCCACTCACTTATGGTGAGTCAATTCAAAGTCATACCGAGTTTGATTCAAAACATACCGTGATTTCAAAGCATCAAGTCAAATTTATACAGACATAGAAATACAATCGCTGGAATGAAAAGACTTAAATGCAAAAATGTGGAAGAATTCTATGTTCCAAAAGATTATAAGGACTTTCTTTTAGCAGACTATTCATATAACTGCAATCGAATTGTAGTGCGAAGCCAAAAATGTAATGTGTGAGATTCATCATTGGTACCTTTAAAAGCTGCACAGATTCATAATTTATTTATTTATTTATTTATTTAAACTTTATGTACAATTGTGTTACATGGGCGGACTTAATGCAGCAAGGCATTCTCTACCAGTCAACCTTTGGGTTAAAAAAACACACTGTGGTAGGTGTACGAGAAAATGGAATGAAATAATATTTTAATACTAATAAATATAATACTAATATATAATAATACTAATAAAATACACATATATGCTAAAATGACAAACTAATAGATACGGTGCTTTATAATATTCTTTCTGAATAAGAGAGCTCAAAATAATATTATGACAAAGACCAAACTAAGAATAACAACCCCGTAAGTAGTGGTTTTTAATTTTACGCTTAAAAGAAAATTTTGACTCAGCCTTCTTGATGTCAAGGGGTAGCAAATTCCAGAGTTTAATAGTAGAAATAGCGTAAGAATTAGATAGAAACCCGGTGCGGTGAGAAGGAATGTGAAGAAGTAAGTTTTTGGATGCGCGAAGGTTAAGATCATGAGAACTGCCCAACAATTTAAAATTTTGTTTTAAGTAATCAGGAGCACAAGGATCGTTCATAATAGTGAAGAGCATACAGAGGGATCTGAGGGATCTCCTTTGACGGATAGGCAACCATTTAAGCTGAGAACGGAAGGAAGAAATGTGATCATATTTTCGAAGACCAAAAATGAAACGAATACAGTTGTTGAGAAGTCGATCCAGTTTGTTAAGAAGTTCTTGGGAAAGATCAGAATAGCAAACATCAGCATAATCAATGATAGGAAGCACAAGTGATTGGACCAATGTGGTTTTAGTGCTACAAGGAAGGAAATGCTTGAATCTATAGAGAGATCGCAGTGTGAATGTTACCCTCTGGCTAACCTGTGCAATCTGCTTATTCCAACTTAACCTGTCGTCAATATATAGGCCTAAGTCTTTTACGTGCGGCGAGAGAGGGATGACAGTATTGTTGAAGTTAAGCGGGAGAAGTAGGCTGGTGTCCAAGTTTCGCAGAAAATATGAGCTACCGATCAGGATAGCCTGACACTTACTGACATTGACAGTAACACCAAACCTGCTTGACCAATCACTGATAGCCAGAAGATCAGCATTCAGCAATGAGATGCAGTTGTCCAGGTTGTCAACGTCAGCTTGCGCGTAGAGCTGTAGGTCATCAGCGTACAAATGGTAAGAGCATTTGAGGATAGTGGTAATAGAGTTTATGAAAAGAGAAAATAAAAGTGGAGAGAGTATGCCGCCTTGTGGGACGCCAGTTTTCAGGGTGCACCACTCAGAAAAAGTCTGATCAGCACGAACCGCTTGCTGGCGACCACGAAGATAAGATGAGAACCAATCTTGTGCCAATGAAGATACCCCAATGTGTGACAGAATGGCCAGGAGGATGTCGTGATCAACGGTATTGAAAGCATTGGAGAAATCAATTAAAACTAATACCGTAAATCTCGACTTCTCCAGACCATTCCTTACAAATTATTATAATAAAAAATAATTATTAATTTACAAAGTTGTGACGCTGTCCCCTAGTGGTCGACAACGAGAATAATGTTTTAAAGTTGTCTCGCTGTCCCCCAGTGGTGGCCAGACAAGTGGTGGACATCGGGAATAATCGCAACTTCGTTCTATCATGGGAAAACAAAAACGTGCGGCGATGCAACAGCGGCATGGTAGACAACCATACGCACAAAATCTTTTGAAGAGTAGGCTGAGTAGGTCAGTAGGTACCTACGTTTATTGTGCGTACCTACAGCTAACGAGTGGAATTCCCTGCCGAAGTCCAAACTTTCTAATACCTGCATGTTGGGGTCGGCTTCCAATCTAACTGGACGCAGCTGAGTATTAGTGTTTTACATGTAGCGACTGACTATCTGACCTCCACAACCCAACGCTTGAGAACGTGATACCCCTTAGCTAGACCATTGTCTTCATTTTACTTTTACTGGCTACCCGTAAAGCCTGCAATACATGTTGGCCGAGCGTAGGCCAACGCGAGCGTTGTCGAATAGGTACAAGGCAAAAAATAATGTCCACACGTTCGACAAGTTCGTCGAACGCCAATGCAGATGACCAATGTAGAAGAGGGCCTGTAGAGCTGCCCACACGTTGGCCGAGCGCAGGCGACCGCCTTTGATTTATGACCAAAAACCGACACCGATCCGAAGTGAGGCGAGTGATCACGAGCAACGGCGAGCGAAGACAAGTTGCACCAAATGAGCTCTATACACGTTGGCGCTGGCCTTCACTTCGCCAACTAGGCAAGCGACACCGAGCGATAGCAAGACAAGGCAAATATACCATCTACATGTTGGTATTGGCCTTCACTCGACAACGCTCGGCCAACATGTATTGCAGGCTTTACATGCACAATGACAGCTGGGACCAACGGCTTCACGTGCTTACTGAGGCACGGGGGGGGGGGGGGGGGGGGTATCACACAGCCAACTACCAACTTCCGGGCTACTACTGAGAACAGGGCCGCGCTGACCTAAGACAGCGCCTGTGTGCAAAATCTATGAAGCGCCTATGATTTTACACTGCTTGTACCTACTCAATTATAAAGAATAATATGTTGTAGTTTTACAAAAATAATTTCAATTTTTACTGCTAGCATTACATCCGGCGCCCCTTCTGCCTTGGCGCCTGTGTGCGCCGCACACTTCGCACATAGGGACTATGTCTATATCTATAGGGATATCATACAAAAGAATATAGCGCCAAAGAGGACATGGACGGACGTTTATTTCGGGACTAGGTATCTACGTTCCGTAAGGAATATCTCCAACTTTCTTGCAGCATAACTTAGGGCCTGTGCACACCACGTTTTAGAAACGCGCGTCGACGCACGGTGGGCTGAAATCAAGCTTTCATAGACTTAGGGATTCACGAAAATTTATGAGCAATTTAAAAAAAATAATAATAACGGCTTTGCGATCTACCACTAAATACAAGACATTTTTCTTCTGCGATTTTTGTATATACCTAATATTTTTAAAGTTATAACGATTTGAATTTATTTTTGTATGGAGAAATTTGATTGTATATGAATAACTTTTAATTCTCAAGAGTTGTGCTATTTTTTAGGCAAATTATCCGATATATCACTTGCTTCGATTTTGGAGAAAATTGTTTTTCATTCCCTTTTCCACACCACCCTTGAGGTAGAGAACTAAGCGCGTTTTTTTTTATCAGTGATGTCCCCAGGAGGCCTAATCCACTCATACGCACACTCTTACTCACACACGCACTCACAAATTTATCACTTAGACAATTTCATCAGATTCTGATTCAGATTCGTTCTCTAAACGTTCCACATTTACAAATTCTATATTTTCCCGCTCATCATCTTCAAATGTTGGAGATAACAGAAGCATGGCTTTCGCTTCTTCTGAAAATGGTTTGTGTTTCCGTATCATTTTATGACGTTTTGATGATATATAAGGATCTGAACTAACTATTAAATTATTCAAAATATCCTCATTATTAGCTCTTCTGCAGAATTTTCTTGAATGGTGTTGGCGATATCGCCTAAAGTCTTTATTTCTAGATTCAGCCGCTTCTTCCGATAACTTTCCAATCGGAATTAATCCCAAGTTTTCAATGATAGCTGCGCCATGAACAAGAACTTTATACACACTGGAGGGCATGTGATACCACTCATATAAATCTACGTATAATTTTATGGTGGCTTCCGTATATTCTTTAAACTTCACTGTGTCAATTTTATGACCTGAAGATATTGTTGCTAAAATGATTGAAAACCGTTTTATTAAGTTTTCATCGACACCAGTAATTGCAGCAGCAATCTCTGTATTTGAGAAAAATCTTCAAGCGGTATTCCCGTCATTAGTAGTTCCATGTCCTTGCTTTACAACATCTATTAAAAGGCCTGTTTGATTTTTAAAAGCTTCCTGAATGCATTTTTTTATTTTCCATCAAAACTTTGTTTTCACCTTTTGCAACCCATGTTTTGAAATCCAGTCTATAGGTTATGTGAAGAATGCATTCCATAAAACGTATCCATATATGTAGCGATGATAAACCATATTTGTACAAGTCGGTATCAATGTTTTTAGTCAATAACAAAGACAAGTTATTCATTTCTGTAGGAACAGCTTCACATATGTCACATCGTTGAGCTGAAGTTTCACAGAGGATTGATGTTGCTTTACCATCTATCAAGCAATAATGAATATGAGACTTTTATTTCTCCAATTTCTGTTTCCTTCAATTAATTTATCTCCGTTTCAATTTCGGTTTTCTCTCTTAAAATCGTTGCTTTATTCTCTTTTTACCCGACTGCAAAGGAAGGTTTATGTTTTTCGCGCGTATCTTGTACGTATGTATGTATGTTTGTAATATTCTTTATTACCTCCTATCTCCAGAACCGCTGAACGGATTCATACAATTGAGGTATCGTTAAATTTGTCTTAGCAGCCCAAGTGTTCTTAGATAGGTGACATTTGAAAAAATTAAACATGGCGGCTGTGCGAAGCCATTACACATGGTGAAAAAAAAATCTTTTTTTTCGAGTACTACAATATGGGTATCAAATTAAAGGGCTTAATACAAGGATTTTAAAAATGTATATCATGTTTATCATTAGTGTAATACTAGCAAAATAATACAATGAGAAAGATTAAAAATATAGACTTTACTTTCTGAATCCGGTGGAGTGCCAATGTGACACGACCGGGAAAACTAAAAAATTTGTTAATTAATATTTTAACTAAAACGTTGAAAAAAAAAAGTTATTTAAAAAATCTAAAAAACCCGACTGCTCAACTGAAATGCAAGAAACAAGCATATTTTTATTTTAAAAAGTGACAAGCAGGCGGATCCATCCCTTTAAAAAAATCAATTGGGTCTCGCCTGCTTGTCAATTTTTAAAATAAAAATGTGCTTGTTTCTTGCATTTCAGTTGAGCAGTCGGGTTTTTTAGATTTTTTTAAATAACTTTTTTCAAACTTGAAAAATATTGGACGACACCAATATGCTGAATTTGGTGAGTCGTTTTTCCAGATAATTTGTTTCTCGGAAACAATTTTATTTGGTACTAAACTACCCATAAAAATACTTGAATCATCTGTCGAAGCACTGTCCTCTTTGTCATCCGTTGTCACTTTTAGGGTTCCGTAGCCGAATGGCAAAAAACGGAACCCTTATAGTTTCGACATGTCTGTCCGTCTGTCTGTCTGTCCGTCCGTCCGTATGTCACAGCCATTTTATTCCGAAACTATTAGGACTATACATGTAAAACTTGGTAAGTAGATGTATTCTGTGAACCGCTATCCGATTTTAAGAGAAAATTTTAAAAATATTTTAAATAAAGGGGGCTCCCCATACATGGAACTGAAACTGATTTTTTTTATTTTCATGTAACCTATACGTGTGTGGTATCTATAGACAGGTCTTTAAAAATGACATTAAGGTTTCTAAAATAACTTTTTCATAAAGTTAATCGTTTAAAAGATATACGCTTCCAAAGTGGTAAAATGTGTGTGTCCCCCTCTAACTTCTATAATAATGAAGTGAAAAATCTAAAAAAACCATATGTTGTAGATCTTAATGTAAACTTTCAACCAAAATTGGTTTGAACGAGATCGAGTCAGCAGTTTTTGAGATACAGTATATTTTCTAAAACCGCAAATATAACTTTGTAATTGATACAAATACTATGAAAACCAAAGTTATTTGGCGTAGTTGTAAACATTGTAAATAAGCTAGTTTTAAGAAATTTGTAAGGTTTATTGTTTTTTTTTTTTTCAAATAAATATATTAAGTATATTATATTTATTATAGTTACTACGGAACCCTTCATGGGCGAGTCCGACTCGCACTTGGCCAATTTTTTGCTTATAGTTTGTTTGATTCGAGGCACCATCCATTCCCCATTTGTTTATCATTGTCAACTCCTTACAGTCTGTGCTATCAATATTGATTACTTTGAATATCCTTTTGGCGGTTATATCTAACTAGCTTGTGCCAGCGGCTTCGCCCGCGTGGGAAGTTTTTTCTGTGTAAATCCGTCCCGTGGGAACTTCGCAAAATCCTTTCTTAGCACCTGTAGTAGGAAGAGAACATGTCGACATTTTTCTCTTTGATACTTTTTCTTAAAGTATTTTATTGCCACTTTGTTAATTTAAGGGACAAAACAAGTCCCAAAGCTTCATCGCTCAATGGACGACGCGCGCGCTAATTGAGGGTCACCGCGTTATTGAGTATTGTTAAAAACAAATGACGTCATAAGGGTGGTGTGAGTGAGTATCGTGAAAAATAAATAACGTCATAAGGGTGGTGCAGAATGTTTACAAATAATTTGATTTTTTTGCTATATTTCTGTAATACAATATTAAAACATGTCAGATTAAACCAAAAACCGATTAATATTTCATACAAAGTTTAGAGGTCTATAACTCGAAAAATACTAGGTATAAAAAAAAATTACAAATAACTAAAAATATTTGTATTATTAGTACCTAAAATTCAAAAATACTCATTTGAATCCTTAAGTCCCCATTTGACGATTCCAGCCCACCGTGCGACGGCGCGCTAGAACCTATAGAGCAGTTTGTTGTTCTGTCTATATATAATGTCCCCACAATCTTCTCTCGCTTGTAAATGGGTACACCACCTAAAAACGTCGGTAATTCTTCTTCTTCCTTTTAAAAAAAAATAATAACAAAGCGCATGCTCTCGACCGACGCCATCTTGCTACTGTTGACGAAGTTCTGCTTAAAAACTCAAAATGCCAGCGCGAGTGTATCGATACACTCGCGCGTTTGCATCGCGTCTGTATGGCAACACACGCGCGTTTGCATCGTGTCAGTATAGCTACACACGCGCGTTTGCATCGCGTCTGGATACACACGCGCGTCTGTATCGATTCAAACGCGTAATTGAATTTATACAGGTGTGCAAAGGTCTACAGGCTGCGTTTGACTTGCGTGCGTATCGCGTCTGTATCGCTACAAACGCGCGTCAACGGCGCGTTTAAAAAATGTGGTGTGCATAGGCCCCTAATGCGCAAAACACAAGGCAGATATATTCTATTGCGAGGCAATTGTCGCCCAAGGGGAAGGGCGACAATCGTGAATGTTTACACGAGGAAACTTTTTTATGTTCTTTCGAAAATCGTATCTACGAGTCGAGAAACTCTCTCCATCTAAATGGGCCTTTATTCTGAATAAAACATCATTGTGCTATTTACGCCTTTATTATGACAAATATTAGTCAGCGCCGATTATATGTAAAGCAACTTTAGACTATTTGCATTCGTCAATATAAAAAAAAAATTAACAGTAATCTTGTATTGTGTCAAGTCTGTGTTGTGTATTGGCAAAGGCATGGATACACTTTGTTTGCTTACAATGAGTTACCTATTTGTCTGGGAATATGTCAGATTATTAACAGTCTTAGCAGAAGTGCTGTTTCATTATAGAATTAATAAAACCTCATCATCCTTCACCAATACACAAATAACGGGACTTTTGTAAGTATAACAACATACTTACACATCTTAGAAAATTTAATTCAAATAACTCACTGTAGGTAGTTAATATTAAATAAATCGTCCTACAAAAATCCCGTTACATTTGAAGCTATACATAAATGATTACAATAAATCTGTACATATGTATAGGGAACCAAACAATCCCTAAAAATAATATTAAATAAACTGCATTTATAATCCTACAACGTCACAACGAGAACTACCAACACTTCCAATAATAAAGATACAAAAACAGTGACTTATTTTACTAACCAATAATAGAAAAAATAAGTCAATAATAGACAAGATCATTCGTCATACATACATATGAAAAAGCTTTTTCAATACACTTTCTCGAAAACTGGCTCTTATCGCACTACGATTAGGTTCAACATGCAATTTATTTCACTCGTGGATTTTTTTCATTTTTCACACACGAGGGTTTACCATTCCAGATTTTGCCACAGATAACATTAAACAACTATTCAATTCCCTATATAAACGTCATTTGATACACGTGGACATTTGTTACTTCAGTACTCGGCTCCATAACCCTCTCGCCTTACGGCTCGGGCGTAACTCCACTCGTACTCGGCCGCAATAACAAACTTTCTCCACTTGTATCAAAATGTACTATTTCCGAGGTATCGCCGCCGAGGTCAGTTTTTCGATATGTAATGAGTTTTTACTCAGCGATAGAGTAGCCTTCTATTGCTGAAAGGGAGTTGGATCAGTACTTCAAGAGATTACCTTTAACAAACAATTTCACATATTTATAAGTTGAGATAACACGATAATAAACAATCCGTCATGCCAATATGTGTCACTATGTACTACAAGAATTTTCAACAAGTTATATTGAGATATATGTAGGTAGGTAGTATTTTACACATAAGATCTTATTTACAGTCTCAGTAGTGCCAGAAGCTTACATACAAATTGTTATTAGAAACGAGAAACAATGGATATTATAACAGGCATTGAAATAATCGCGTGCTTTCTGGTGCATCAATCATGACATCTAGGTAATTATCATACTATAATCATTGATTCCTAGGTTCGTGCAAAAATATTAGTTGTTCTTTTATTAGCTCCTAAAATATTATACTTTTATGCGTGAATAGTCAAGGAAATTGCATACAAATTCAATTAAAGTCACTTCGTATAATTCTAGTTTAAAGAATAGATCTCATTATAACTATTATAAGTAGCATAATTTCCTAACGACGTATAACTGTGCCTATTGATCGATAGATGACATCATGCCTCTGACGGGGACAGAGTAATTTATCCTGACCGTGACTCGCTGCTACGCGACAAGAGTACATACACTAATATAAAAAAGTTGGAAACAAACTACTTTATTGAATGAAAAAAGGATTTTAAAATACGTTTACACGCATAATGCCGCGTAATAGATTTCAAATAAGATACGTTATTCGTCTATGGTCAGATATATTTTTAAACAGGCCCTTCACGAATTAAACTGAAGTCAAATGATGGTTTTTCAAAAGACATTCAACCAAACACAGCTAAATAACGCTTGTTGGATCTTTTTTTATCCGACTGCAAAGGAAGGGTTATCATTTTTAAATAAATTTTCTTTGGGGAAACAAGTCCTCAAGTATCGTAATAATAACAATATCAAAGCCAGACGCAATGTCAAAGATGCAACTTAACACACCCTTATTTATAAAAATCTCAAGTGTTTAGTAACTGATAAGACGTTTCTTGATTATTTGCTTAATAAAATATTTCTTAGCTCTAGAAATATTTTTTTAATATCTTCATCAGTGACGAAGTTATTATGCTCAAGTTTTTAATCAGAACCAGAAGTAGGACATACATAGACTGTGACGTCAAAGGCATTTTCGCGAGAAAATACATTCGTCAAAAACTGGTTGATTTTTGATCGATTTTCATTCTGTTTTCATAGTTAATATTATGTTTATTGCATGTGTATTTTTTTGTAAACTTATAATAATATGTATTTTTGTTATGCATATTCGCTATTTACATAATCCCAATTTCTCTCGAAACGGTGAAGGAAAACGGAAAGTCTTAAGACCGAAAAATCCGAAGACATGCTACATCCAAGGCCTATTCTCTTTCTTTTTATGTTATATGCTGGCTGCTATGTTATAAAACCATGAGTTTTAGTTAAATAATGGTATATATATTTATTTCCTTTATTGGCGTCCAACACAATACAACAATATAACGTAAACACGTTTCGGCGTATCATACATTATATTACTTGCTACACTATTTATATGTGAAATAAATGTGCCATGAACGTAGGCTAGGTGTATTTTATTTATAGTATCTAGTTTACGTAAAAATAAAGAGCACTATACTCTGCTAAGAAACCCGAGCATAGCCTTTGAATTCAGTTATTAACCAACAGCTAAGCTTAGTTAGGTGCAAGCTGCATATAAGTAGAAAAATGATGTGATGTAATTTTTCATACTAGAGTAGCATTTTCGAACTAAATTAACTGTCAGCTCATTTCAATACATAGGTAGGTACACCGAAATTTTCATGATTGTCCAGCTGCATAAATCAATTTTGGTCCATGGTGAAAGTATGAACTATGATAAAAGCCAAATGCAGTGCACAAAAAGGCACAAGCCTTGGCTGGAGGCTTTAATTATAATTAATTAAGGCAGCCACAGGAATGTCCGGTTAAGCAGTCGACAACCTCAAAAGGTTGAGATGACACAACAAAAAGGCATAGTTTTAGGTACCATCCAGGAACGAACTATCTACAAAGTATAGTGCCCACTTAATATTAGGATACAAAACGGTACATATTAATTACATAACTATTCACCCCTTCCTTGCCTCAACATGGCACAATGATTTACTACGAGATCACAACTCTCTAAAGCACTTTACATGATAATGTTGTATTATTGTCTAGCACTTAAATATGAGAAATTGAGAACCCTGCATTTTGTCGGCAAAGCACACCAAAAGCGACGAGGGTTTTATAAAGACCGGCCAAGAGAGTTGGACTCGCACACCGAGGGTTCCGTACAAACATAAATGTATAAATAGATAAACGCAAAACTCCTTCATTGAAGGTTTTTCTCCGCATTTCCGAAAGCCTATGTTTTAAGTTTCCATTTAAAAACTATTGATATATTTTAAACTATTTATTTCACCCCCATATATGGGTGGAAAGGGGTTATTTCACAAATCCCTCCTTAGTTTACTCTCCCATTAGAAACTACAAATACTTTTCAAATTCCAAGTTTCTATTTTGCAGTGTGGACTATGGGAGACTTAGTGACATACTCAATTCCTTTATAAATATAATTATATATTTATTAACAGTTCTCATATATTTTTCATAACATGTGTTGAAAACTGCTTCTGCCAAATTTCATGATTCTAGGTTAACGGTCAGTAACCCTATGGGCTGTGATTCTTTTGTGAAATGGCCGACTATGCGATACCTATAGGTAAACGGTCATATCTTTTGATCGCTTTCACTTACACGTTTTATTTGTAACAGCTAAGAGATTGTAAGCCCGTGTAACCGATATGAATTCCAGTTGTACATCGTTACGCGTTCCTTAGTAAATGGGATCTTGACAGACAGACGGACATCGAACTATCCCAACTGATCTAAAAGCGTTCAATTTTTCCTTTTGCAGTATGGAACCCTAAAAAAGGTGAAGAAAGAGAGAAAAACCGTAAACATCGGCAGTTTTTTTCGGTAGTTTGATTTTTTGATTTTGATGTTCAAATCCCTTATAACTACCGTTTCCATTTGTACTAACATTTCGAAAGTTTGCGAAAACGGCCATTTTTGAGGAACCACCGCTTTTTAGGGTTCTGTAGCCGAATGGCAAAAAACGGAACCCTAGTTTCGTCATGTCTGTCCATCTGTCTGTCTATCTGTCTGTCAGTCCGTCCGTCCGTATGTCACAGCCATTTTATTCCGAAACTATTAGAACTATACATGTGAAACTTGGTAGGTAGATGTATTCTGTAAACCGCTTTCCGATTTTATGAAAAAAATTAAAAAATATTTAAAATAAAGGGGGGCTCCCCATACATGGAACTGAAACTGATTTTTTTTTTTTTTTCATAAAACCTATTCGTCTGTGGTATCTATAAACAGGTATTTAAAAATGACATTAAGGTTTCTAAAACCACTTTTTCATAAAGTTAATCGTTTAAAAGATATACGCTTCCAAAGTAGTAAAATGTGTGTCCTCCCTTTAACTTCTATAATAATAGAGGGAAAAATCTAAAAAAAATATTTGTTGAAGATTTTCTAAAAAAATTGGTTTGAACGAGATCGGGTCAGCAATTTTTAAATACAAAATATTTTTAAAACCGCAAATATAACTTTGTAATTCATACAAACACTATGAAAAACAAAGTTATTGGGCATAGTTGTAAAAAATGTAAATAAGCTAGTTTTAAGAAATTTTTAAGGTTTTTCTTTTAAATAAATATACATATTATATTATATTATTATAGTTACTTCGAAACCCTTCATGGGCGAGTCTGACTTGCACTTGGCCAATTTTTTGTAGTTTTCTTTATCGTAAATCTTGACCTCTTGCTTCTTATTCCGGGATATGAGTTTTGCAGTCACAATTGCTTTTTTTTAACAACATGAGGCATGCAATCCTGGCTGTCCTGGCCACTAATAAAAAAATCCCTTACGATTCGGGTTGGTGTGCTACTACGAATATTTTCGATATATTATTATGAACTCGTGTCGTAACAATCCAATTTTATGCTTCTAATTTATTTTATTGAATCCAAAAACAAATATTTTATAGTAATGGCAAATTGTTATCTCTAAGCTATTTCTTTTTGCTAAAAACTTGATTAGAGATTTCATTCTTTTTCTAATCTGCATGCCTATACCTCCCTTTATATATTTAGTAATGCTTCTTATATTAGCTTAGCTACACAAGTTAACCTACTGTACCTATGAGCATGTGACCTTGAGAGTGATTACAGTGTCTCAAGGCCCAAGAAATCCATTAATGTAGCATCCATAATTCTGACAATGCATCTTTTCAGATCGAACTGCATATGCATTAGACCTCAAGGTAACAAACATATCCTTTGAATATTCCTATTATTTTTAAACTGAAATTTCGATTACACATTAACACTACCTAGTTTGTTCACACTACTGACATTTATAAAGATAACAAGTGGTAGGCTACATAAGTTCTAAGTATGATAAGATAATAAATGCAAATTGTTAACATACACAGAGTGTGAGTAGATATAATTACTAGTACATAACAAATTATTATGCACTTTCATTAAAAAGGAAAATGACACTAAACAAACAAGGTGATAATGACACAGAGTCAATGACTTCATATGAATACATACTATACATTATATTATGAACTGGCTTCTTCCTTTGGTGACACTCCTAATGTTTAATGAACAGAAGCCATTAATGTCCTGGGATATAAAATAATACACTCAGACGGAGTGGTTATATTTATCAATTCTGTAAAACAAAAATATAAAATTATCTATGCCCTAAAAGGTAAAGTCCTATGTTAATCAAATGGATTCGAAAGACATTCCTTGATATAATATTTACACTTTAATATTTATAGTTACATGATACTTCATATAATAGAGATTACATACATTATCATAGAAGGCTAAAAGAAATTATGTCAAATTACATACATTATAACATAACAGCATTATTTTGGTTTGGTAAGTAGAATCAAGTCTAACTTCCATAAATAAAAGATTTTTTTTTCTTCTTAAAACAGGCTATAGAATTACTTAAATAATTTAGCATGTATTACACAGCACATAATGGGATCAGAGTAAATTCATTAAAGAGATAGCATAGAAAAGTTTTTCAAAGTAGGATCATGGTTTTGAAGGCCTGCAATTCCTTTCAGCCTCATTCAATTCAACAACATTTGAGTATGACTCATCACCATTTACATACAAATCACAGAATATTTCATTTCTGGCAAGTACTTAAGGGTACATTGCCAGAAACGACGCCACTATTAGCACGCCAGCTGAGCCTTCTGCCGGCACTTGTGCATCAGAGCACGCAGGGTGAACTGCCGCCGAGCAAGGGTGCGCACTTGCTTCAAGAATGTGTCCAAATCAATCACTTCTTTGCGTAAAGCTTCTCCCATGTAGTAAATAGCATCTTCTAGAGTAGCTTCCTCGGCAAAAGCATTCAACAGCTGTGAGTACAAAGGGGCAGTGGTCACCACAGCTTCATCCACATCAATACCCTCTTGTTCCTCTAAACGTTCAATAGCTGTATGCAATTCTTTCTCCTTCTCCTGCAGAATTGTCACATTCTTATCTAATTCAGCTCTTTCTCTCTGCAATCTTGTAAGAATATCTTCCAGACGTGACTTGCCTTCACGAAGTTCCTGTTGTGTGCGACGAAGAGTTTCCAGTTCTGCTTGAGACTGAAGAGACTGTTCCTTGAGTCTCCTTCTTAGCTTATCTTCTACAGCAGATAAAAGAGATGCTTTAATATGTTCTTCTGTGATAGTACCACCAGCTACATCCGTTGCAGCAGGCCCAGCATAGCCTGCTGGCTGTGGATACGGAGTACCTGTTGCAGCAGGGGGATAGGGCATGCCATTGGTGCTGACTGCTCCAGGATATGGAGCCCCAGAACTAGGATAAGGAAGATTTGATGTCGTAGGATAAGGAGCCTGTGTTGGATAACCTGGTTGAGGAGGTACTTGTGGGTATGGGTATCCTGCAGGTTGCGGCATATAGAAATTCATCGGATAGGGCGCTCTATTCTCATTGCGAGGCTTCGAGTAAACTGGAGGCAACTCTCCAAAAGCAGAAATCATGCATTTTATCAACTGCTGTAGAGTGGACCCATTTTGGGTCCATTCGTGTAGAAATGGTAGGTATACTTTGCCGTTGCTATCGACATATTTTGAAACTTTTATAGACATGTCTGACGTGGGTTTGACGAAACACAGCGGCGCATTTTGGGGATGAGTGTCCATTAGCCAAATACACACGGGGATATTATAAAATGCTCCTTTATAGTTTACGGGGATGGTACCTTCGAGATTCAGCAGGTCTTTTCTAGTTCCGTTGTTGAAAACAAAGGCTTCCAAACGATAGGTCAAACTTCTGTACACTTGAATCAAATTAACCACTTCACGAGCCGTATAATCACGGTGTTTATATTTGGAGAGGTACTGCTTTAGCACTGCATCGTCGTTAGCCATGATTAGTTGCTACTGTTAAAAGATATTCGACGAAATACAGTGATTAATTGAAGAAAATTACAGAAAACCGCACAATTAGAAAATGAGAAAATCACATAGTTCATAGACAGCGATTTACGATAGACAATACGTAGTATCTCTATGTAGTCTGTGGATAGACCTCCGGAGTATATGTGTTCTGTGGGATAGACAGTTTCAGTCAGTGATGTCATAAAACAAAATAGATATTTATGATTGATCTTCATAAAATCGACTAAATGATAGTGGAATTAATTGACTTTCGAATCGCAATGAACGAGTGTGGTCAAATCCTGGGATTTATTGATAATTTACTATACAAAGAAGAAAGTCAATAAACTAACGAAGATAAGATCGAAAAAGTGTTCAATTTGAAATACGTTATACATAAAATACGTGATATAGAATAATATTTTTGCATAACATTTGTATTTGGGTTGCGCAAATATCATCACGTATCATAATTTTTCCTATAATACCGAAACAAAACTAACTTTGTGGCGGAACTGGTTCTGTTGTGTGACTAGATTTAAAAGAAAAATTTACGGAAAATATGAAATAAATAACCATTTTCATATTTATTTAAACAATTAATTGATAAATCAAATAAAATAGCCTCAGCTTCAAGGATTAACACAAAAATATTGTTTTTTTATTCTGTTCCGTGTAACCGTCGCTTTTTACTTGGCATTTTTTAAATTTTACTCCAAAAACATAATATTTTACTCAATATGCGTACCTTTTCGAAAAGTAATACATAATTGCGCTACACATATTTGTGGTTGCACAGAAATAAAAGGTAAAAATTCATCCGATTTTATGGATTTAACTTCATCAATTTGAAGGGACAGTGACAAAATGGAAGTCTTAAAATCATAATGTGACTCAGGCTGGCTGTAAAAATCTTCAAAATAGCTCACATTTAACTAGGTCAATAGGGCACTTTATGTGACCGCTTAACGCCTTTATTTCAGAATTTGTGACGCTACAGAATCTTAGATAATCGATCGAAAACGTGTCACGTGTCACAGCCAGCTTGAAAAACCACTTTTCGCTGGTTTCTCAATCTCCGTAACGAAAGTGATTATCACGACTTTTTGCATATCAACGAGCGTCACATAAATTTGTGACAGGCATCGAGCTAAAAGTTTTGTGATACGTACAGCGGCTTAGTAGAAAAATGCAAAAATTAGTGTCCAGCCAGCTTGAATTTATGTATAAAACTTCTGGCTGGCACTTCCGAATCTCAATAACGGGATCGTTTTCGAATATGGTTCCTTTACTAACATTTAGTGAAGCAATGTGTGACAGTAATAACTTTTGATTTATGGCATCACATGTAAGTGTTTACGAGAAATCAATAAAAACTTAATGTCCAGATCAGCCTGAGTTCAAGCTGGCTGGACCCATGTATCTTTGTTGTCTGATGATCTACGGCCTTCGAAATATGTTCAAATTTTTATGACGGGGACGACAATGATAACCTGAATTTGTGATGGAGAAACTTTGAGTAGTTTCAAAGATATTGATCATTTAAATTTTCCTCTACACAATACAAGATATTATTCTTGCCCGTTCCGTCGCACTACTTAATGGATGGTTTACTGAAAACTTTGGAACAAATGAGACTAAATCCAATGGAATATTGGATAAAAGAGGCTGAAAAGGTTGCTTAAAAAAAGTGGTATTGACCCTGTTTTGCACATAAAACCAATTCCGACACGAAGAAAACATTTTGATGAGATGTGTTATGAAGACGAATTACAAAGACTCCAACCTGTTCAACTATTTTCTAAAGAAATAATGATGGTATTTGATCGAATCATATCAGAAATTAAAAAGTTTTATTATGCTACCATGCTGAATTTGAATTTTGCGTTTCTTAATGGTAGGTACTAATATTTTTAAAATGAGAATTGTAGAACTGCAAAAGTATGGAGCAGATCTGGCTCCAAAATACAAGCGAGATTTAAGCGCCGTTGAATTCTGCCAGGAACTCTACGTTTTTAATTAAAGAGCAAGCTCCGCTTTTATTTGGTGATATAGAAAAAGCTAACGGTTTCTATCTCTTGTAACAGATCTATACTCATGATTTTCAGGATGCTTTTCCGAATACTCGTATTTGTATTGCCCTGCGAATTTACTCCCAAGAGTACAATATATTTACTCTACGCTTCCTACTACATCCGCAAGCTGTGAGCGAAATTTTAGCAAACTAAAACTAATTAAAAATTATTTGCGATCTTCTACGAGCCAGGAACGCCTATCGAGTCTTGCAATCTTAGCGATAGAAAATCGAATGGCACGCGAGTTAAATTATTTATTTATTTAATTACAACGGTTATGTTTACAACCAATGACAGTAACTAAAATTAAAAGAGACAATTATAACACATACTAAAACATAGTGTATTACATTCTCTTTGAACACATACTAATATATACAAAATAAACAAAGTATATATAGTAAAATTTTAAGTGAAAACATAAATAAAAGAAGGTTAACATTTTAACACTTTCATGAATTATTCTCACAGTACATCTGACATACCAATAAAATCTTCATCCATCCATCCGCAAACAGATCGCTTGTTGGATTAAAATCCAAGAGATCATTAAGCATGGTCAGAGTGCGAGGAATTGGCAACTTAGCACGTGCAACAGTACGACATGGAGGCACAGCAAACTGCCTGTTCTTTTTGCCCCGGCAGTAATTGTCTGGGACAAAGAAGCGTGCCAGCACATGTAACAGATCAGGAGCGTCAATAGGGCCACGGAGGATCTTACAGGCTATTGTGAGCTGATCTCGAGCTCGCCTTACCCCTAGGGAGTTGTATCCGAGGCAACCCAGTAAGAACTTTGTCAGATAGAGGTAAGGATAGTAGCCGTGTTTCTGCTTACATAGGTATCTAAGGAACGCTTTTTGAACCTTTTCTAATAAAAGTGCGCAGGTACTTTCATGTGGATTCCACACGTAAGAGCTGATTTCCAGCTTGGTAGGTCTTTCATGGATGTTGACTTCGTGATGGTATTATTATTTAAATTATATTCAAAATTAACTGGGTGCCGCATGCGACCGAATGTCATAGCAAAGCATTTGGACGAATTAAACTTTACTCCATCTTGTTGTCTACACTCCACTTGTATATCGCGTCTACAACGTGTAATTTAAAGGGTATATACATACCGAGTGCACGGTTTCTTTGGATGATAACAAACGATATGACAAGGGTTTTCTAATCCCTTGTCTACATGTGTGGAGCATATTAGAAATTTCAATACATTGATACCAGAGGCCGAATTTTTCAAATTAAGAAGCACGAAGAGAATTATCGTTTTATTGGCAAGTGACGTGGAAAGTGATGACCCCCATAGTACTGTGACACGTTTGTTATTACTGGTATTCAAGAAACATATGAAACCAATAATTTGGGTTCAATTCTGTGAGTCACTTATTTTGAGCTGAAACTTTGCATAGAGACTCTATACCAGATCCTTCAGAGTCTTCAATCCTTTTGGATAGATATGGGGTTTCCGATACACGTTGTATATCTTGCTGCAATGCCAAACTGCAATGTCACGCTTGGAGTTTATTTCCTGGTACAGTTTCAAGTCGTCAGCATACAAGAGACATCTAGCATGAAGCAGAACTTGAGGAAGATCATTGACCATGATGAGAAATAATAAAGGTCCCAAAATTGAGCCTTGACTCACGCCGAAACGCGCGTGATAGGTACCCGACACGTACATACCAAGCCTAACAAACTGCTGTAGATCACGTAGGTAGTCTGCAAAGAAACAGGGGAGAGATGGTGCGAACCATAGGTGCGAACCATCTCTCCTCCGTTTGTCCAAATTATGACAAGGCCATAAATCTATTTACTGAACAAAAAGCTCAACGAGTAAAATTGTAATTTTAATTCACAAATGCCTTTTATTTGATTTTTATTATGACATATTTTTATTTTAAATCCTATCATGTGCTGTTTAAAATATATATTCTACACGTTCATGTCTTTACATGTGTAAATAAATAGGTTTAACTGAGAAAGAACAGCGATGGACGTATTATTTCCGGAAGGCCTATGTCCAAATGACAATCAATTAGTGGACATCTGATAGCTGGTATTATAAATATGATAAAGGTAAACATAAATATAAAGGGGCGGGGGCGGCATTTTCCAGTTTTTGCCCCGACTAAAAAAAATTGAAGATCCGGGGCTGGTAGAGATGAGTCGTATTCACTAGAACAGATCCGAAGAATAAGTAAACGATACTAGGCGGCACCTATTCTCACTTTGACAATACCTAGTATCATGAAGTGTTGTGAAATCCAACTGCTCTTGCTTGGGCCTCATAGCACTAACGCGTAATTGCATTCCGTTCACTCAACATATTATAAATCTGCTTTACCGCTCATTCATGTTTGTCAAAATCATTCGTTTGTCAGTCACTTGAATTTATACCCTAATTCAAAGTACGTAAAACTAACGCGACGCGCACGCGTGTTGTACAAGAATATATATTTTGTCCTTTTTTAACTACGCTATTCCGTAGTCTTCCCATCTTTATCTTTCAATACTCGAGACTATATTATATATTTTTAGCATACCCTTCACTTTGATAACCAATCGCTCATACAATGCACAAAGGAATATTATTATAAATAGTATAAATTAAATATAATGTCAACAGTTATATGAGACGCGGGCGGAGGGCCGCGCGCTCCCACACAGTGACCACTGTTTAACTAATGTAAACACTACAATTATATATACACAATTCTATTTTAATAAAGAACATTCATTCCACATTCATTACTGCGACTTCACGCCTTGTCATTGCTCTCCCTAACTTATTCTCCAAAGTGCTGTCTAAAGTAAATCTCTGCTGCCTTAAATATAATTCTCTAAATTAGTGCTCCAACAAACCACTAAACAAGTGCTACGAGTTAGCGCTAAAGCGGTGACCCCGAACAATAAACACACGAAGCGGAGAAAACCCGAGCCAGACACATCTGAAGCCGAGGAAACCTCGAATCAGACACACCTGAGGTCAGTAAATCAACTAGCACCAAGACTACACTCGAAGAACTCGCTCTACTCGCCGACAAAATGATGGAGCAGACCACATCAACAGAAGTCGCAGCCGTACACTCATTCGCAGCACCTACATCAGCACCGCAGTCGGATACGCAGTATCTCATCAGTGAAATAAGAAAACTCTCGTTAGAAATAGCCGATCTAAAAGCAAGAACGTCGTATGATTACAACTATCGCTGCCGCCGCTACCCATCTCACCGCCGTAGCGCATCAAGATCGCGAAGCCGAGAAACATCACAACACTGCTATTATCACCAACGTTTCAAGAAACAAGCTAGACACTGCACGTCGCCCTGCTCTTTCAACAAACAAAACTCGGAAAACTAGACCGAACGTTGGCAGAGGCGGACACCGGCGTTCAAGAAAATTCACACCGCCTATACATCACCGACAAAAACTCTTCTTGGTCGACACGGGAGCAAACATATCCGTGCTACCGAGAAGAAAGGGTCAAGTCGCAACGCCGCTACCATTTCAACTTTACGCTGCGAACAACACAAAGATAGCTACGTATGGCGAAAAAACCTTAACACTCAACTTCAACCTACGTCGCCCGTACAAATGGAAGTTCATAATAGCAGATGTTTCGAAACCAATACTCGGAGCCGATTTTCTCAAGTACCATCAACTTATCGTCGACTTGAAAATCCGCAGACTTATCGACGGCATCACGAGCTTAAAGGTCAATGTCCCGGTACGTGTATCTGATGTTCCTACCGTACGCAGTATTGACATGTCACAGTCATACCACGACATCCTAGCTCAATATCCGGAAATCACGCGATTAACATCAGTGCAATTGAACTGCAACATCAATGTGCAACACTGCATTGAAACTTGCGGACCACCGGTACACTGCCGCGCCCGTCCTATTCCACCGCATCGCTTCGAGATAGTCAAGAAAGAATTCGAAAACATGATAGAACAAGGATTATGCAGACCTAGCAAGAGTCCATGGGCATTACCTCTTCATATCGTGCCTAAAAAGAATGGCGATATTAGAGTGTGTGGTGACTATCGCCGACTCAACTCTATCACTGTACCAGATCGATATCCCGTGCCACGCATCAAAGATTTTACGCATCATCTATCTGGTAAAACTATCTTCTCTACGATAGACCTCAACCGTGCTTACCAACAACTGAATGTCCGAGAAAAAGAAATAGAGAAAACCGCAATCATCACACCGATGGGACTATATGAATTCCCACGTATGTGCCCTGGTTTAAAGAACGCGGGACAAACATTTCAACGGTATATCCATGAAGTACTACGAGGATTAGATTTTGTTTTCCCTTTTATCGACGATCTGCTTTTGGCATCAGAAAACGAAACGCAACACCGAGAACACCTGCATACGGTACTCAAAAGGCTCGAACAAAACGGAATAACTATCAACCCCGCCAAATGCAACCTAGGCCAATCAGAAGTTCAGTTCCTTGGTTACACAGTATCAGCACAAGGTATCAAACCTCCAAAACATAAAGTCGAAGCTATCACTAACTATCCCAAGCCATCTACCATTGAAGAGCTTAAAAGATTTCTCGGTATGATCAATTTCTATCGCGATCATATACCAAACGCCGCATCTCAACAAGCACTATTGAACGCATACCTACATAACGTCAAGAAGAAAGATAAAACGCAAATCACGTGGACTGATGAAGCAACGCAAGCTTTCGAGCAGTGTAAAGCCAGCATAATAAACGCAGCTTTACTCGCTCATCCATCTCACCATGCAACAATCGCTTTATTCTGCGACGCATCCGATACATCAGCTGGAGCCGTACTTCAACAGTACATACACGAAACATGGCAACCGCTTGGATATTTTTCGAGGAAATTCACCGACGCGCAAAAGAAATACTCTACATTCGATCGTGAACTACTTGCAATTTACATGGCAGTCAAACACTTCCGCAAGATATTTGAAGGTCGAAATCTCATCATATTTACGGATCACAAACCGCTGACATACGTAATATCAAAAACTCCTTCAAACTCAGAAACAAACAGGCGAACAAGGCAACTTTTGTTTATCAGCGAATTTACGACCGACATTCGACACGTAAGCGGTAAACAAAACGTCGTCGCCGACACACTCAGCCGCATAGAAACTATTTCATGCCCACCTACAATCTATTATACCGACATAGCCAGCGCGCAAGAAAAGGACATCAACATCAAACAATTATTATCACAAGACAACATCAGTCTCAAGAAAATATTTATACCCAACAGCAACATCGAGCTATACTGCGAAACCTCTACTGCTTACGTACGACCGTATATACTAGAACAATATAGAAGACAAGTATTTAACAGCGTGCACAATATCAGTCACCCTGGTACGCGCACGACTCGCAAGCTTATCACTCAAAAATATTTCTGGCCATCAATGAACGCAGACATCAGCTGTTGGACTCGAACGTGCATACCTTGTCAAAAAAGCAAAGTTCAAAGACATACACACTCAAACATCGCATCGTTCCCGCCAACCGAACGTTTTCAACATTTACACGTTGACATCGTAGGACCTCTACCTACAACATCTCAAGGACATCGATACTTAATAACAATGATCGACCGATTAACTAAGTGGCCCGAAGCAATTCCTACCGACGAAATATCAGCTGATTGCATAGCCCAAATCGTTTACCAACATTGGATCACAAGATTTGGTTGTCCGACCACACTAACAAGCGACCAAGGCCGCCAATTCGAAAGTCAACTTTTCCAAAACTTAATGAAGCTAATGGGAATAAAGAAAACTCGCACAACAGCTTATGACCCACAGAGCAACGGCATAATCGAGAGATGGCATCGCACCCTCAAGACAGCATTACGCGCGAAACTCACAAATGCAAGTTCCTGGATAGACGAGCTCCCAACAATTTTAATGGGTCTACGAGCCTCTTTAAACACTGACACCGGAGTAAGCGCAGCCGAACTTACCTACGGTTACAATCTACGCTTACCTGGCGAATTTTTCACAGAAAATACCTGTACACCTACTATGGATTACACCTACGTTGAGAAACTACGTGATATAATTCAAGTAAACAAGCCGCAAGCCGTTACCAAACACCACAGCAACAAAAAAACCGTATTCATTCATCAAGAGCTTTTGAAGTGCACCCACGTGTTTATCAGAACCGACGCAGTCAAGAAACCACTTCAAACACCATACGAAGGACCCTACCGAGTGATAAGCCGAACAGAAAAAGTTTACACAATACAGTTACCCTATCGGCAAGCAAACATTTCGATAGATCGATTGAAACCTGCATACGTTATCTCAGAAGAAACTTTACCATCTACCACACCAGTTACAGTCAGCGATACCAAGAAAACAGAAGTACCAAGAGCAAGCCTGACGTCACTTCCCGCTGAAAACAAGCAGACGCTCTCAGGACGTATCATCAAACTGCCGGTACGCTTCGCTTGAAGGAGAGTCCTGTAGCATACCCTTCACTTTGATAACGAATCGCTCATACAATGCACAAAGGAATATTATTATAAATAGTATAAATTAAATATAATGTCAACAGTTATATGAGACGCGGGCGGAGGGCCGCGCGCTCCCACACAGTGACCACTGTTTAACTAATGTAAACACTACAATTATATATACACAATTCTATTTTAATAAAGAACATTCATTCCACATTCATTACTGCGACTTCACGCCTTGTCATTGCTCTCCCTAACTTATTCTCCAAAGTGCTGTCTAAAGTAAATCTCTGCTGCCTTAAATATAATTCTCTAAATTAGTGCTCCAACATAGCACTAAAGTAGTGCTACGAAGTAGCGCTAAATATTACTATATTATATTATTATAGTCAGTAAATAGTAATCATTCGATCTGAGAATACTGGATCCGAATGAGTACCAACTAGTCTCGACAAGACTAAATATTACGAAGTACCTATCGACGCCTTAGAGTGAAAACCTAGTAAGTGAAAAAGGAGTAACTTTTCCGGAGGAAGAAAAATCTGCGTGCTATAAAATTTTTATACGGTTTCTTTTATGTTTTTTTTTTTATTAATTTATATGTAAATTTAACCCGTTTTTATATCCAGAATGGTTCGATATTATGTATAATATGAAAAATATTATACATAATATCGAACAGTTCAGAAATGCATAATCCATGCCTGATTACGCTAAACTGACGACGCGATGCGAGTGTTTACGAGGTTCTCACTTACTTTCATAGATAGCGTTTCGAGTATCGAATGAACATATTAGTGAGATCAGGATGTGCCTTGCTAGGATTGCTTTCTGGAAACGCAATAAAAAAAATTGGACAAAAATGTACTCCCGAGGTTTTCACTCTAAGACGACGCTATGTATGAAGTCCAAGTACTACCTACCTAGTCTTATCGTTAGCACTGATTGCTGGTGCTGACACACTCAGTTCCATAGAAATATCAAGTACAGGAGAAGTGGTAACGAGGCGTGCCCGTGAAGCTCAAAGACCGTCATCGTAAAATTTATCCAAAATACCATGTTCATTTCAAGGGCGGATCCAGGGGGGGGGGCCATGGGGGTCATGACCCCCCCCCTGGGCTGGGTCCAGGACCAAGGAGGACCGCTAATTAAAATTGTTAAACATAATGTTTTTAAATGTTTTTGTCACAACATAGATTTTATTGAAGTACGTTTAATATTTAATTGATTGAATATCTTTGTTGTGAGTTTGTTCGACGGCAAACGCATTGTTCGGGAACGAATGCATCGAAAGTTTGAATTTTACTGCGCCATCGCCACGGCCGCTAAAGGTGGCGCGCGCTTTGTTTCCATCTAATGTCTTGCTAGATTTAGATCTAGCAAGACACCGATCCGATTGAGATTAGTCTCAATCGGACTTTTGACTTTATTATAAAACGATTTCTGACCTTATTTTAAATTGCGATATTGAGATGTACCCTAATATAAGATTTTAGGATTTATGTATAATGGCTACACTACCTGTTAGTGTAGCGACAGCAGAAAGATCTTTCTCTACGTTACGAAAAATCAAATCATGTCTAAGAGCTTCAATGGTTGGAGAACGTCTAACCGGACTGGCACTTCTCCACGACCATGACGGTGAAGATGTTCATCCTAGCCGATTTCGGCTACGGCGACTGTATCATGGCTATTTTATTCAAATATTAGAGCTTGGTTGTTCAGCTCTCTCTCTGACGGTGCGCTCGTTTGTGACTGGCGTACCCACATTTCGCTGAGAATACCATGTTGCATGTAGGTCACGTTAACACACCGTTCGCACGACGAGTGTGTGGCCGATGGTGGTCTGGCCTTCAACTCGTCTCGTTTTATGTCCAAATCTGCTCGTCATAGCAATGAAAAATCAGAGACTTGCAAATTAATGAGAAGTCTCCAATACAAACGTTGAGCTGCTTTGTGCTCCCACTGAGATGGTTCGATCTTGGATTTTTCATTTGCCTTTTCAGAACATCCTTACATTTTAGATATTGTCCACCCTGTTGACGTTTGCCATATTTGAGTCCTGAGAAGAAGATGAGTTTAGTCAATCTGTCGTCCGATATTCGCGACACGTGTCCACTCCAGCGCAGCTGCAAACGTCGTGATGCCTCATGGGTAGGTCTCGATACCTCCGACGTTGCACGACGAAGAACATCCGTATTTCGGACATGATCTTGCCACCAGATGTTCAATTTATCTAGCAGATACTTTAAGTGATACTCTGTGATACTTGTCAAGAGCGTGAATGAAATGAAATGGGTACAGGACCCATGTTTCGGACGAATACAAAAAATTTGGGAGCACAATGACCATATACACTTTTATTTTGGTACATAGCTTTATGTCATGCGACCGGAAAACTTTAGATCGCAGTTTTTTTAATTCGTGATGAGCCCACTCTTGACCTCAATCTCGCCTGATGGTAAGCGATAGATGAGGTCTACGATGGAACGAGCGAGCCCAGAAGATGCCTATTCACTCTTGCTTTAAAGGCTGAAAGGTGAAAGGAACACAGAAGCCGGCAGAGAGTTCCACAGCTTGACTGTACGTACAATAAATGTGGAAGAAAAGCGCTTGGTGCGACAAGATGGTATATCAACCAAGTGTGGATGGTACCCAGCAGTGCATCTGGTAGTCCGGTAGTGAAAGGGAGATGGAGGGATCAGGTCATGGAGCTCCTGTGCACACTCTCCGTAGTACAATCTGTAGAAAACCGACAGGCAAGCAACGTTTCGCCGATAAGTCAGGATGTGAAGCTTGCCCACTAGCGCCTCGTCATCTATAAGCTTTTTGGCTCTGCGCTCGATCAAGTTCAGTGCATCAAGTTGGTATTTTGCAGAGCCATCCCACAAGTGGCTGCAATACTCCACGCAGGAACGGACTTGTGCTTTATACAGATTTCGAAGCTGTCCAGGCGTGAAGTACCGCCTCATCTTGTGCAGGATACCCAGCTTTTTTGCTGCAATCTGAGCTCTGGACTCGATGGTTGAGCCGAAGTTGAGGTCTGACGACAACTCCATGCCCAAAAGCTCCAGGCGGTCGGTGACTGGTACAGATGTACTTCAGAAAGTAGGGGATAATTCAAAAGGGCTCCTTTTAGCGCTGAAAAGACAAGCCTGTGTTTTCAGAGCGTTGAATTTGACCAGATTGTTGTCGCCCCATTGGGAGACGAGATTTAAAGCCTTTGAGACTGTGCTGTCATCCGCGTACCCAACTGCTCCCAGCTGAAGTAAGTCATTGATATGCAGCAAAAAAAGCAGTTTACGAAAAGCAGCAGCTCCTAAAAAAAAAGGACGGAAGGAAAGGATTAAGTGGTACATTGTCATGCAGCCCTCCTGCTGCCATCACTTCGGTATTTTGACATTAATTTTAAGCCCAAACTTAGTGCATGCCTAATTTAAATTGGTCATAAGATTTTGAAGGCCACTTGCGGAGTCTGTGACGAAACATACATCGTCGGCGTACATAATCTCAGTTATAAGTGCCACTGAGATTTTCGTAGTCGCTTTTAGTCTCGCTGGGTTGAAAGACTACCATACGTGCGAAACTTAATGCAGATACCTTCAGTAAGATCCCTTAAGGCTTCACGGACAGCAATAAAAAATATAATGCGAACAAAGTTGGTGCCACTGCCAATACACATACCTGTTTGACTCACAGGTGACTGAGAAAGATTCTGATTGTTCACCATTGACTGTAACGCAACATGACATGTAAAAGTCTAACAAAATCCGGACAACCCAGTATAGACTGAACCAACCAAAGAGCTTCACGAGGAACGCTGTCAAAGGCCAACAAAACACAAAAGCAATGGTCAACCTTGTTCTCTGCTCTTCTCAATAAGCTGGTGGATTGAGATGATAGCCGCACAGGTTCCTCTCTCCGGTCTAAAGCTGAACTGAGATTCTGGCAGTATATCTTCGGATAAAGGCAGCAATCAATTTAGAAGGACTCGGGCGAAATTTTATCCTGGAACGGAGAGAAGGGAAATGCCTCGGTACGAATTATAGTCAGAGCGATCTCCTTTGTTTTTGTACAGTGAGCAAATGCGAGAGATTTTAAAGCACTTAGGTACATCTTCTTCCACCCACATACGCAACAACAGTTTCCATATGATCTGTTGTAACTCCTCACCTCCATACTTTAGCATTTCGCCGCAGATATTATCTACGCTTTCTGTTTTTTTTTTTATTCTGCTGTTGCGTGATGGCCGTTGTGACTTCCTCCAAAGTAATAGGTTCAAGTAACTCTTCCCTAGGTTTAGTTTGCTGGAGGGAATTAATGTAAGTTATATCAGCAGAGCATCAATATTGAGAAGGTCATTAAAATATTGAGCCCAGCGTTTCAAGCATCGTCCTTGTTGGCGAGAGATACTCCATCTAGTGACTTTAACGATACGTTTACATTTTTCCTAGTAAATTTCCGGATAAATGACTCTACGAATCTCGTTATAACTCTCTATAGTCTCGTTATAAATGGACTCAACTGTTGTGTGTCTATATCCACTGTAAGAATTTCGCCTTCTCTTGCCACCACTTATCTTTCGCATTTCTCGTTAGTCTTTTTAATCTTGAAATGCTTTCCTTGATTCGCTTGTGTAAGTTTCCATTGCAAGTATTATTGTGCTGCATATTAAGTAGCTGACGGTGACCGCTTAGTGCACTTGTAATTGTATCGTCATTCTCATGAAACCAGTCATCCAAATTAGTATTTCTATGGCCCAAGATTTGAGAGCTTGTTTCCGTAACAAAAGATGTTACGGTCTGCCAAAAGGTCTCTAGGTCATTGTTTTCAATAGTCAAGGAATTAAGAGCTTCATTCAACTTGTTAACATAGGTTTCCCTTTTCTGAAGATGCTGAAAATTAACAGTTTCCAAACGGAATGGCTTGAGCACGTCCATAAAAACGTACCTACCTATTGAAGTACATAGATGAAGTGATAACGCGTTTCGGGAGAAGATGTTGTTATTTAAATATGGGTAGGTATTTTTAAGTACAGTACTGATATTTATTGATAAAATACCTACTATTTACTTGTATCTATTATTATCAAAATTAAATTATAACTTCTTGTGACTTGACCACGACTATGTGACCCCCCTCTGGCGCCAAAGCTGGATCCGCCCTTGGTTCATTTTTTGTTTAGCAGTTTCCTGCAAAATTAGTAGCCACAATAAAAACTTGACTTGGACTAGTACGTGCACCATGACCACATTCGATAAGTAATAATTGATACAGGGTGGACTAGGTGGACTAGGTGGAACAGGTATCTGGATCACGTATTTTTAACTACTAAGAATAGGTGCACCTAGTCCCAAATTTACCTAGTGCAACCCATCATTTAAGGTTACGAGGTTAACAACAGAATTTGTGACAAATTGTTTGACAGATAATAGTATTGCCATTATAAGAAATTAGCAAAATGGTTGTGGACTCGACTCGCTTGACAGACTCTAGTAATTACTGACATTTTGTTTACTCTAGTTGTTGTTACCGACGCATTTTGAATCAGGTGCGTGCGATCGTTCTGGGAGCTCGTAGAGGTTTTACATACTCTTTGGCTCGTAGCAAACTAAACGCGCGCCCAACGTGTGGACGCGGTGGCCAATACTCTGCCACAACCCTTTGATCTATTGCAAAAAATCGACACCATACGGATCTTGCGCCAACTTGACGGCCATCATTCCAATACAACCCAAGATGCACAAACACTACACTACACGTTGGCCAATAGGCATTGGCCACTACATTCGCCACTATGTTGGCCAACGTGAAGAGCACGCCGCACGCACAAAATAATGGTGAACGCAGACCTAGCCGCACCGCACGCGCCGCAGTCTTTGCATTCGAATTCTTTATATGAAGTTCTATGCAACCTCGCACACCTACCCGCGCCGCAGTCGCCGCAGTCCCTGAAACGACCGAACTCCCCTAGCTGCAGCTGATGACGTCACCCGCACGCAGCGCGGATGACGTCATTCGCATCCACGGTGCGCAGTGTTGCCAGAGTTATAAAGTAGACAGAGAATCTCTGTCAACGGTTTATAATAAAAATTACTTATTCTCGTATAAATAATTACTTGCTTATTCCCTATTATAGCACCTACAGATAAAATTACACAAAAGAGCAAATACCAGTACCAAATACAGATTTTATACAGATTTTTTAAATCTTCGGTACAGATAATGCTTTCAAAAATCTGGCAACACTGACGGGAACGACTGCAGCGACTGCGGCGCGGATAGATGTGCGAGGCCATTAACAAAAAGCGATGACTGCGGGGACTGTAGAGACTGCGGTGCGGCTAGGTCTGCGTTCACCTTAAGTACGCTGTATTCAAATTTATCCAATTATGTTGGCACCGACTTCAGTCATGTGAGTAGATACGTAAACCCAAGTACAAGTTCCTTGCGTAAACCTCATTTTAAACGGAATTAGACATCCAATGAAACAATATATAAGGTTACTTTTCGCTTTGTAGTGCAGAACTGATTTTGTTTATTTTGAGTTCGGTTCAATTTTTGTAAAAAAGTTTTAATATTATGCTTTTTAGTACTTATCTCATTCTTTGTATTACCTGAGATACCTACATACCGTTCTAATTTTTTTAAGTCGGTTAAAAAAGAGTTTGCTGTACATATATTTTTACTCGTACATTCCCCTAAAACCATATTTCAGACCATTGATGTATTAAAAGGAGGAAGATATGTTACGCGCTAATATCGCAATCAGTAACCTTGGGCTCGGCGTACGAATACATGCACGAAAACTCACACATGTGTCCAGTGTCATCATCAGTCCCAAACCTACAGTTACCGATAGACAAGGACAGAGACAGGAGACGGCGTTGTAGTGCGAGCGCATTCGCCTCAGCTGCCGAATGTTTGCGATTATGAATGAAATGAGATTGCATGTATTAGGTACGTAAGTAGTAAGTGATCCCATGACCTATGTCTCTTATTTTTCTTCCTGGTGTAATTAAAACACTGTTTAGCTACACAAGAAGTCATTTTGATACGTATTTATTCCGAAAAATTCCTTAAAAACACGAAGAGACGAGAATTTGACTACTTCTTGGGAAAAATATTGGCAGATAAGCAGTTTGACCAAAGGAACTCATTATAAAAAGATCCAACCTACAGTCCCTGCAAAACTTTTGTTTAGTGATTTAAAATTTGGTAAACTTTTAACATCTAGTTTAATTCGTATGCGATTAGGCCATGTCTGTATCCCCTCTCATCTTGCCCGACTAGGTATCGTTGATAATGATAGCTGTGACTGTGGCAATGATGTGGGTGATCTGAATCATTTATTTTTTGGTTGATCTCTTCGTGGTAACTCCTCTTTTATAAACTCCCTCATTTCACTTCGCATCCCTCTCCCTACCTCCATATCCTGTCTTTTATTTTACCGAACGTATGATGTTTATCTATGTATATCTAATTTTATACAATTTCATAATATCAAATTATAATATATTTTATTAAAATATATAAAATATTTATCTAAACGGTTTTTCTACCTGCCTAAATTCCGATCCTTTTTAATTTCCAATAACGTTTCCCAACCTTTGTAACACTGTCGTGGCGAATGCGCAAACCGCGCCATGCCAAAAACAAAGGAAAAAAGAAAAAAAGAAATTCGATACATTTTAAAATTTTACTACGAAATAAGTAAAAATGCAACCCAAGCCGCGAAAAAAATTTGCGATGTTTATGGACCTAGTGCAGTGTCTGTGAGAGTAGCACAAATTTGGTTTAAGCGTTTTCAATCCGGAAATTTTGATGTCAAAGATGCACGTCGCTCTGGTCGCCCTATTACGGATAAAATGGATGCCATTTTTGAAAAAGTGGAGCAAGATCGGCGTATCAGTAGTTACGACGTAGCTGAAGAACTGAGAATTGACCACAAAACAGTTTTGGCGCATTTGAAAAAACTGGGTACACAAAAAAGCTCGATATTTGGGTACCTCACGAGCCCACTGAAAGAAACCTAATGAACCGTGTACTCATTTGTCATTCCATTACTACGTAATGAAACCGAACCATTTTTTAAGAAGCTGATAACTGGTGATGAAAAGTTGATCATGTACGACAAGAACGTGCAATAAAAAAATTTTACCAAAAAATTAAACCGACTCCCAAAAAACACTGCAAAGTGAAAAATAACTTTAATTTCGGTAGTCGGTGTCTTTAGTTTTGTATTTTCGTTTTTGGCACCGACTTCCGAAATCAAAGTTATTTTTCACTTTGCAGTGTTTTTTGGGAGTCGGTTTAATTTTTTGGTAAAATGTTTTTATTTCACTCTTTTTAGTTGGTCTATTTTTAATTTACCTAGTTACAAGAGCCTAAATGTCAACTGCTTATAACCTATTACAAAATATTGCTTTTCCCAATGCTGGGCCGTTAATTGTTGAGGAGTTCTCCTGGTACTTCACCATCAACTCTACATCACCATATGCATTGCGACGAGCATAAAGTGCTTAACATCCATATTCAAGTTATCGAATCGCAATCTTATTATTGAGGAGGTTCGGCGGCCATATGTGGTCTTCATCTTCAGTTCCACTTCCTCAAATGGTACTTTTTGAGAGCAACTGCACAAGTTACTATAATAAATACCCAAAACGTCATAGGTGTGCCTATAATATTTGAAGAGTTCCCTTGATTTCTCCAGGATCCCATCATCAAATCCTGACGTTTATGAAAATGGGACCAATTTCGAAGTATACCCTTTTAATCAAAAAAAGAATTTTCCAAATCGGTTCAGCCGTCTTCGAGTAATCGATGATCATACATAAAAAATATATATATATACGCGTCGAATTGATAACCTCCTCTTTTTTTCGTCGGTTGAAAAAGGTCGTGGTCAAAGGCCGGTCAGGCTTCACCATAGATAAAATAAATAAGTAGATGTGGTCAACAGACGAAATTATACCGGAACCGTGTGTCTCCAGTTAGGCGCTGGGCGGGGCAACAACTACACATGCAGTTTAATATAAAAACTTTTTTGCAAAAAAATAAAACCGACTTCCATATCAAAATACTACAAAGCCAAAAATAATTTTAATTTCGGTAGTCGGTGTTATTGGTTTTGTATTTTCTTTTTTTTCACACCGCCTTCCGAAATTAAAATGATTTTTGGCTTTGTAGTATTTTGATATGGAAGTCGGTTTTATTTTTTTGCAAAAAAGTTTATATTTCCCCCCTTTTTAGTGGGTCAATTTGTAATTAATCTAGTTATAAAAGCCAAAATGTCAACTACAAAAAACTAAAAATGCGCGAACAAAAAACACAATATAGAGTAACCGAAAAGATCATCAATGTAAATATTTTTTTTAGACTTTTGTTGATTTTTCAGAAACGGCTTGTTCGATGTCGATAAAATTTTTATGGGACCATTTGGAAAGTATACCCTTTCCAACAAAAAAAGAATTTTTCAAATCGGTTGGCGAGCGACGGAGCTATGCCCGAACAAACATAAAAAAAAAACAAACAACCATCCGAATTGTGCACCTCCTCCTATTTCAGAAGTCGGTTAAAAATCAATAGATACGCACTCGCGCACACACCCGCATTTCTTAAATCAGAACGTACTATACAATCAATAATAAACCTTACTCCGTCAAACACAGCGTGTATTTACCATGCACCGTAGAACTTACCCACACAAAAACATCGGTCGCTATCGTTGTGCTGTGCAAAAGCAATTTATTTTACATATACGCTAGTGATTGACTAAATCTTAGGAAATCTCTAAGGAAAGTTATCGATTCTTCCATTTATTATTGTACAATTTTTTTTGGGCACCTGAAAATGAACCAAATAAAAAATGGCATGTCCAGAAAATATTATAATAACAATAAACATATTATCAAGAACATAACATTACATAATTATTATTTAGTACTACCTACTAAGTATTAAGGGCTACCCTGGCGGTTTCAACTTAAATCTTAATATTTAATTATCATAGTGATAGGTCAAATAGAAGTTGATGTTAACTTACATTACGCTCTTGATCGGAACATACCAGCCGTATAGGTTGTATAGAATCCTGAAAAGTTGAATGACTGATTTTATGAATGCCCTAAAACATGAGAATAGCTTTCAGTAATAAAATAAAATTTAACCCACTTCTGCAAAAATCAGTTGTAATAACCACATTCAAGTAATCGAAGCGGAACACATGACCCAAGAAGCAAAATTATCCTATAGTTCAGGTGTTATAGGCCTCCAGCACTTATAATTATCTCTTAACGGTTCCAGTAGCGGCTGCCAACCATGGAGTTAGTTGGGTTTAATAGTATATCTGATCTTATACATTAACTTATAATTACTTATAGATACAAATTAAGGGTGCAATATAAGCTTAGGTGACCTATAAAAGTATCATGAGGGTATAAACGCACTCAAGAGTAGTTAAACTGGTAAGCTATACTTATAACTACTAACAAGAAGCATTACAGAACCGTTATAAGTAAAATACGGCAATAAGAGTGGTGCACAGAATTAAACGTACTGGAAACCATATGTATTTATTAATTGGTTTTATAAGGGTTTATAAATTCACTTTATAGAACAATTATAAGTTAAATGGAGCGGCTTTATAGTGGTTTAAACCAATACTATTATAATCTTAACACGATTGTTAAGGTTCGGTATAATATACTTAGTATCCTAAACTATATCCGTGGTGTCCTGTATAAGAATACATCGGTTTATAATAGTTTTGCAAATGCTGTTATACGAGTAGTCTCAGTACGCACATTTTGATTTGTAGCCGACGTGTCGTGCTATTTACTTTTCTTTCAAAAGTGGATCTGAATAAATGTAAACGACTAAAAAGAAGAGGTTCTTACAAACAAAAAGTTCTACTTACTACTTCACCAAAAATATACGTGCGCCATGCACATTTATACACACATTATAACATCTTGACTGTTAACTACACTTTTAATATTTTAGATATTATTTATAATAAGAAATGGATCAATAACTTACCTTTATTTAAAAAAAAAATGTCAGCAATAGGTATTCACCAGTTCACAACACTTTTGTATGAGCTTTTAAGAGATTCACTGTTTACGTTATTGTCGTGTTTGGTTCCATTAAGCGCTAATAGTTAGCTTCGCAGGAGAAAATAGTTCTACGCAGTCTAACTATAAGGTCGTTATTGATCGCAGTGGTGTTCAACAAGTCTACTATAGATATTTAATTAGATAATATACGCCTATAAATTGGGCCCTTTTCCGTGGTTATAATCGTTTACTATTCCGTTATAGTCCTGATGAAATGGTGGTTCCAGGACAATTACTCGACCACATTTTGCTTCTTGGGGAACTACTTATTATTCCTACTTATATATTGAGTAGTTCCAGTGGCCATCGGTGGTCTTCATCATCAGGTCTACTTCAAAATGGTGCTTTTCGAATGCAACTACACAAGTTACTATAAAAAATACTCAAATCACTATAGGTGTGCCTATAATATTTGAAGAGTTCCCTCGATTTCTCCAGGATCCCATCATCAGATCCTGACCTGGTGACAATGGGACCAATTTAAAAGTATACCCTTTCAAACAAAAAAAGAATTTTCCAAATCGGTTCAGTCGTCTCCGAGTAATCGGTGATCATACATAAAAAATAATAATAATATACGCGTCGAATTGATAACCTCCTCCTTTTCTTGTCGTCGGTTGAAAAACCCCTAAACTATAATAGCAATATTTCATTCGTCAATCGACATTGCTGTCGATAGCCTACGTTTGTGGATCTGCACAAGCACATCACTAATTCGGCGCAAGAAGTGGCGGCCTCACTACGCGATGAATCCGCGTAATACAGTTTCGTATGTTATTATTACATTGCTTGTCCAGTTACTCAGTGACGAACTCAGGTAGTGGTTAAGGAGCAATGTATTTATAGCTCAAGTAGTACAGTCGCTCTGATATTTGAAAACAAAAATAACATAGTAAAACCAAGAAATATTTTACGATTTATTGTTTTTCATGATTTTAAAGACAAATATTGTAAAACACTTGTACTTACATATGGTAAGTGATTCCATGATTCACATAGATTTGATTTTGGCTTCAGTTTTTAAAAGATACCACAGAACAACTCGGCATTCATATATGTTATCACGATCGCCGTCGAAAGCGCACTAGTTCGCGGAGACGGCCACTTGCCTGTGACATGAGCCCTGTGGCCATGTCGCGCGGACACCGATACGCCCCCTTACCACTTCTCCTATATTTTTTATTTCTGTGGGCTTCACAGACTGTGGCGAAACCCGGGTTAACACGCAACAAGGTGATGCTGTGTGTGTGGTGGGATTGGAAGGGCACTATTCATTATGAGCTGTTAGTTCTAGTGTTGTAAAAGAACTGAGTCTTTTAGTCCTCATTTTGCGGCTATGAGTTCTTTTTGCAGAACTCACGACTAATTATTTATTTATTTATTCATTGCACAATGTACACGCAGTTACAGGCATGGCTTATAACTAATGTATACATTACCCTGTTAGAGGGCGCAGCAAATTTACTTAACTAACTAACATGTTGCAAAATAAGGTACATACAATTTATATATTATTAAAATTAATACTATGGCTACTTTGACAATGCTAAATTTTATATAGAATAAGAGTATATACTAAATTAATATTACTTATAATATATATTATATATATATATATTTATATATATATATATTATAAGTAATATTCATTTAGAGGTTTTAGAGGTTTTATTAATTAGTCTTCTGAGTCCTGAGTCTTGAGTTCTTTTGAGTCTTTTCAGTTCTTTCAGTCCTAAAATGTCTTGAGTCGTTAGATTTATTCTAAGTCCTTTCGTTTTTTTTTTCAGTCTTTTGAGCTCATAAAGCCTTTGAGTTCCTTGAGTCGTAAACATTAAAGTAGAGGAGAGGACTGCAGCCCAATCAAAAAGACTCGCATGTTATGATGCTCGCATGATAGATGTCTGACAGATCATCTGTTATTATTACTTTTAAATTTTTAATTTTAAATTTTTAATTTAAATTACTTTTTTAATTGTCAAGATGTCTGAGAGATCATCTGTCAGACATCTTGACAATTAAAAAAGTAATTTATGACCATGAATTTAAAGTTCATGTTTATAAAAACGTAGGTACTTGACAATCGCGTGACTAAAAGCAACAGTGAGCATGAAGCCCAGGATTTTGTGCTCCATTTGCAAGGCGCTAATGCGAAATCCATTCTAGGTGGACGTTCATTGCAAAAATGAAAGAAGAAATGACTCGGTCGCGAGTTATTTTCGTAAGACTCAGTTCTTTTTTAAAAGGACTCATTTGCTAGTTATTTTTAGAAAAGCTAAGTTTTTATTTAAAGGACTTAGTCTTGAGTTCTTTTTGTAAAAAGTGAGCTGTTTTAAAAGACTCAGTCTCGAGTTCTCTTTGGCAAGACTGGAGTCTATTTTAAGAAGACTAAAAACTCAGAGAGGCTTGAGCTTTTACTTATTCTTTTTTGACTTGAGTCTTCAAAAAAAGACTCGAGTCTCAATATTAGGACTATAAAGACTCAGTTCTTTTACAACACTAGTTACTACCAGGCAGGACCATCGTTTCTGAACTCTACTGCGAACAATTGACGAGATTAAAGCAAGAAGTTGAGAGAAAGCGGCCGGAATTAATCAACAGAAGGGGTGTGGTTTTTCATCATGATAACGCTAGACCTCACACATCTTTAGCCACTCAACAAAAATTAAGAGAGTTTGGCTGGGAGGTGTTAATGCATCCGCCGTATAGTCCTATCCTTGCACCTTCAGATTTCCACCTGTTTCGGTCTCTTCAGAATTCTTTAGGCAGTGTCAGGTTAACATCACAAGAGGACTGCCAAAACCACTTGGTGCGGTATTTTGATCAGAAGTCCCAAAATTTCTATAGCAATGGGATCATGTCCCTACCTACAAGATGGCAAAAAGTTATCGAACAAAATGGTACCTACATACTTTAGTTAAATGTAAATAAACCGTATTAAAAAATGTTTTGAATTTTCTTAAAAAATGCGAAGAAACTTTTTCCCCAACCTATTATAACAGGTATATTTTAAAAAAAAAAAACCTTACAGTTTTCTTAAGACTAGCTTATTTACATTTTTTACAACTACGCCCAATAACTTTGTTTTTCATAGTGTTTGTATGAATTACAAAGTTATATTTGCGGTTTTAGAAAATATGCTGTATCTCAAAAATTGCTAACCCGATCTCATTCAAACTAATTTTAGTTGAAAGTTTACATTAAGATCTACATCATATATTGTTTTAAATGTTTCACTCCATTATTATAGAAGTTAGAGGGGGGACACATACATTTTACCACTTTGAAAGCGTATATCTTTAAAACTATTAACTTTATGAAAAAGTGGTTTTTACAGCCTTAATGTCATTTTTAAATATCGGTCTACAGATACCACAGACGCATAGGCTTCATGAAAAATAAATTTTCAGTTTCAGTTCCATGTATGGGGAGCCCCTCTTTATTTTAAATATTTTTTACTTTTTTTTTCATAAAATCGGAAAGCGGTTCACAGAATACATCTACCTACCAAGTTTCACATGTATAGTTCTTACAGTTTCGGAATAAAATGGCTGTGGCATACGGACGGATGGATGGACAGATAGACAGACAGATAGACAGACAGATAGACAGACATGACGACACTATACGGGTTCCGTTTTTTTACCATTTGGCTACGGAACCCCAAAAATGTATTTCTGTTGATATTTACGTATGAAATAACACATTTTGGCCTCTTACAGAAGTAGTATAATTAGTACAATGTCTGAAAATACACCAAGTCATGTTTTTTTCTTAATTTTCTTTTACAACACATTTTTTCTTAAAATGTGTAAGTGTCGCGATCGCGAGTGCGACACAGGTTCGTGGTTCGTGCGTAACTAATTACTAAAGAGATTCGAGTCACTTACCTTGATTTCAACTTGCCATTCCAAAGCGTGGACAACGCATCTATAGTTTATTATATCGTTAGTGCTAAGTCGGAGCACTACTTTAGTGCTATGCTTGAGCACTATTATTAGAGATTATTTATAAGGTAGCGGAGATTTAGTTTAGATAGCACTTTGGAGAATTAGTTACGGAGAGCAATGACAAGGCGTGAAGTCGCAGTAATGAATGTGGAATGAATGTTCTTTATTGAAATAGAATTGTGTATATATAATTGGTAATGTTTACGTAAGTTAAACAGTGGTCACTGTGTGAGAGTGTGGCCCTCCGCCCGGGTCTCATGTAACTGTTTACATTATATTTAATTTATAATAATATTCCTTTGTGCATTGTATGAGCGGTTGGTTATCAAAGTGAAGGGTATGCTACGTATGCTACATATCTTTGCGTTAAGCCATTAGTCTCGGCTGTAGTTATTAGCATCCACTAATCCACATTGGGCTTGCGTAGTCGGTTCTGTCTAGCCGATTCTCGTTAGGTTCAAAAAAGTTGGGAATCCTAGCAAAGGTGAGACGGTACTTCACACCCGAACAGTTGCTCAATCTCTATCAAGCCCAGGTTCGGTCGTGTATGGAGTACTGCTCTCATCTTTGGGATGAATCTGCTAAATACCAACTGGACGCGCTTGAGTCTATCGAGAAGTGGGCCAAAAGACTCATTGGCAACGATGCACTGGTCGAATCAAAGCTGCAGAGCCTTGAACATCGACGACGTGTTGCAAGTCTATCGGTTTTCTATCGGTTACATTTCGGGGAGTGTGCGATGGAATTACACAATCTAATTCCATCAAGCCCGTTCCATCATCGGACTACGAGACAAACGGCGAAGCGCCATCGTTACATGGTGAACATCCCACCCATACGCACCAAACGTTTTGGGAATACCTTCATTGTGCGTACGGCTAAGGAGTGGAATTCCCTGCCGGAGTCTGTGTTTCCCGATAGCTATAACCTAGGAGTCTTTAAGTCAAGAGTGAATAGGTTACTTTTGGGTAAGCGTGCTCCATCTTCGACCACATCATCACTTACCATCAGGTGAGATGGTGGTCAAACGCGAGCCTATTCTAAATTTTTTTAAAAAAAGGTATGGTGTTTATCTGTTGAGAACGTCTGTGCTTCAGCAGTGGTGATATTCATAGGTAGTTTATGCTAAACAGTACATAGATATACGAGGGCAGCAATCGCGGGAGATATGCTGTTAATATTTGAAAAGTTCCGTCACTTATCTCCGAAGATCTTCATCAGAACCTGAAGTGTTATATATTATAACCTTCCTTGTAAAATATGATTTCAAACAATGAAAACGCGATCGAAATCGGATCAGTAGTTTTCGAGAAAATTGCGGATATACAAACAAACAAACATACATACATATTATACATACATACATACTGGTCAAATATTCCTCCTTTTTTAAGTCGGTTAAAAACTGGTAATGTTTTGCACTGGTATCTGATCTTACCACTGACGTATAAATATGATTTATACGTCAGTGGATCTTACCGATTTCAATAAAGAGTGTGTCTATCTATCAATTATTTGACGTTTTGAAAAAGCAAGGTACCAAATTAAAAAAAAAAGTATTTTCATAGTCAAGGATCAGAACAGTGTTGCCAACGTAGGCGATTTTTCGCCATTTAGGCTACTCACGAAGAGAATCGGCGACGAAAAAACGTGAAAGGCGACCGGTCGCCTTTTAGGCTACTTCAGTTCAGGACTTCAGGTTCAAGGTTATCTTGAAAGTGGAAGATCGCTCTCAGCGATAAGACTGTCATTGTAACTAAATTGTTAGCAATATTGTTATTTAAGTGCGTTTCAATTATTGGTGTACCAATAAAGTGTATTCATTCTGTCTGTCATAAACAAGCTTAATAAAAAAAACATGTCCCATGCAAATTAATGTAAAAGGTTTGCGATACTAGGAAAGAATGGATGGCACGCACTTTATTTATTAGAAAGCATATTATTTATACGCATAAACTTAGGACTTTTTTAAATTAGAAGTGATATTCACACAATAAATACACGCAATAAGCGTGAAATTGTTATACCCAAATGCAGACTAGCCAAGAGTAGCAAGTTATTCTTCATAAATAGCATACGCTTTTATAACAAGTTATCAAACCCTGTGTCTGTGTGAAAATTTAAAACCCTTATCAAAAAAGCATATTTTAGATTGAGGACTACGTTGAAGTCATGATTGCTTGGCGATGATTCTTTCCTTCTGCACAATGTGGCCCGGGCTTATTGTGATTGTGTTATCAACTAGTCTCTTAACAACTCCACTTTAGTGAGTGTGTCTTTTTATTTTGTTTGAACGAAGTTCCTTATTGCGCGTTACGAAAGGGGGCTAGACGGAAAAAATTCATACGAAAAGTTGTAACGACACTTTTTAAGGGGACTACAAGAGCTAAACGCGAGTTTTATAAGGCTTTAAAGTATATGATTCACTGCAGTTAACACAATCAGAAAAATATATGATATTCTTCAGGATATAATCTAGTTAAGTAGTGTGTTGAAAACATAATACAACAAATTTTAATTAATAGAAAAAAATCACAAAGTAACCTCTAAAAAAAATCATTTAACGAATAAAAACCATATTAAAATACATACGATCTTTCTGATTTTTTGACAAATTATTCAACAAGAAATATACTAACGTAATACTCTTTTATTTTTTTAATCCATTCAATATATTTTCAGTAATTCGCGTATACTTATTTCGCAATATAATACGTACGCATGTGTGCGTAAACGCCTGTGTAGTGTGTACCGACAGTGCCGGCCAACGCCTGTTGCTATATGGACGTGTCGCTCTTCTCGCCGATTTATTTCGTCTCAGAATTGTTTGTAGTTATTATAAAGTTTCGTTTGTAAATTCATTATTTTATTTATATATTCATTGTTGGAACCGACCTCAAAAGAAAGGAGGTTCTCAATTCGTCTTGAACTTTTGAAGTGAAAACTTCTTTAGGGGAGTTGAGGTGGGAGTTGAGGGGGGAGTTGCGGGTCGAATTGCGGGTCGAGTTGCGGGTCGAGTTGCGGGTCCAGTTGCGGGTCGAGTTGCGGGCCGAGTTGCGGGTCAAGTAGCGGGTCGAGTTGCGGGTCGAGTTGCGGGTCGAGTTGCGAGTCGAGTTGCGGATCGAATTGCGGGTCGAGTTGCGGGTCGAGTTGCGGGTCGAGTTGCGGGTCAAGTTGCGGGTCGAGTTGCGGGATGAGTTGAGGGGCGTCTCGTGGGGAGTTGAGGTAAAGAGAGAGAGAGAGAGGACAACGGTATACCTTTGAAATTTCGTAAATTTTTGAAGGTTTCACTTCTACCACGTGTGAATTGCACACATGTTTTTTTTACAATTCCTTCACTAATTAATCGAAAGGAACTTCGTTCCATCCGGGTGTCCCTTGACACCTCTAAGTTTTTTTGTTTGTACTTTTCCCTACGGTAATCCATCCGATTGGACAGATTTTTTTTGTTTAGTTTTTATTACTAATAAATAATAAAAATTATATTGTTTAATTTTACAATGCATTCATTTTTCATATTTTTTAATTTACATTGTATGGTGTGAATTGGTAACTATCATACCTTTTAAACGAGTATTATGGATACATTATAAAAATGAATGATGTTTTGAAAATAATAACTGTGGAGTTTCTTGCCGGTTGTTCTCCATAGGAATCGACCAATTTCGTGCCGTGCACTAGCTTGTGTCGTTTTATAAGTGGCCATGTAAAATAAAATATGTTGAGTTGAGTTGAGGCCACCTTTTTGTTTATGGTTAGTTAGCATTGGCGTATCTAGAGATATTTCCCAGGGAGGGCCTGGCCCCCAGTAGTAGAAGCGATGATCGCTTATCAAAGTTGCGTCAACTCTTAACGTACGAAATGATAATTTTCACATAAATTAATTTAACATGTATCGCATAACGGAACCTTGTATGAGTGAGTCCGACTCCCACTAGGCCAGATTCTTAAATTTTTCAGCCATAATTGTTTGTTAGTAAAAATTCTCGGGTGGGCACCAGACCATTCTGGGGTGGGCACGGCCCACCCGGCTCCCCCTTCCTACGCCTATGTTAGTTAGCTTCGGGGAATACCCTGAATTTATCTTTATCTGTAACCAAATTTAGAATGCAATGATGTGATAAGAATTAATTCTGTGTCGGGTTCTAAGCTTTCTGATAGCTATAACCTGGGAGTCTAAACACTCCCAGGTTATAGCTAAGAGTAAGAGTGAATAGGTTACTTCTAGGCAAGCATGCTTCGTCTTCGTCCACATCATCACTTAACATCAGTTGAGATTGTGGTCAAACGCAAGCCAATCAATAAACAAAATTTAAAAAAAAATAGTGTAAACGCAATTCATTTTCATTTCGCTTCGTAGAGCATGTATGTCAAAGTATTTGTTTCACGAAAAATTATTGGCGCATACATTATGCGCGATGAGTGCATAAAAAAATATCAGCATTTAAAGCAAGTAAAGTGGGTAAAATTAAATTGATTTAAACTACATTTTTACTGATATTTTAGGCTACATAATTAGGCTACCACTGACTGAAATTCGGTTATATTAGGCTACTTAAGCTGTGAAAAACGGGCGACATTTACCCCTACGTTGTTGGCAACACTGGACCAGAATCGACCAAATGTCAAAAGAGTTCTGCCAATTTCTTTTTCGGTGAGCTGTCAACGTTGTGAAACGTTTGATTGCAGTTCGCCTGTTTTAATCCAAGTTCATCAGCTTGGTATAGTATAAAATACGTTAATTTGTATTTTAAAAATACAGCACAATGCCGCCTAAGTTCGATCCTACTGAAATTAAAATCGGTAAGATCAGATACCAGTGCAAAACATTACCGGTTTTTGAGTGATGGTGTTCTTCAATATTGTGTGTGTATTTTTACAGTAAACTTGCGATGCGTTGGAGGAGAAGTTGGTGCCACTTCATCGTTGGCTCCTAAAATCGGTCCCCTTGGTCTGGTGAGTTGAATATTGAATAATTTTATTCTAACCTCAGTTTTGCATGGCAGTCCGAATACCTTTTCCTGTCATACATATCGTGATATTGGAAACAAACGGAGACAACTCGATATATTTCCTCGTGCCGAATGGCTTATCCTTACAAATCTAATGATTTACATTATTTATTTACTCAATAATTTATTTCCTCGGATATATATTTTGATGATACCTATCTAGTTGTCTCATTAAACTTGATCATCCTGGGGGGTGCCTCCCTACCAGGCGCGTCCTTCCGGGTGGCGGATGGAAGGAACCCGCGACTCAGGATACTTTCCCTGTTGCGGCTACTCCGAATGTCCAATAAGGAGTCGCGGACCAGGCAATGTGACTGCCATGCTTTTTAGGTAACACTAGGATTGGTAAGGTATCCTTCATGTTTTTAATTTATTCTGTTAATCAATATTGTCTTATCTATATTGTTAGCCTTTTGAATTGCAGCTGTTTTGGAACTAACCAGGATATATGCTTCTGTAAAGAACCCACATCATGTAATGAATCTACTTAGCCCACACGCACCAAGACAGAATGGCAGAGAAAATTAAATGTGTACCAAAGATTATTTAAACTTATCTAGTGCCTAGTGGGAATGTAACATATTCTAATGTTTTAAATTCTCAAACTCAAAGTGTTTTATTTACCATAGGCCTACATGTGCACTTATTAAACATCTGATGCAATTGATACTGTTATGTAAAGAATTTAGGGAATTAAAGGGTGTGCTAAGGGATTTTGTGGCAGCATGTGTAGAACCTTGTTAAGATGCTACAGTAATTAAACAGCTAGTCTGCACTGACTGGTGGCAAATTCTATCCTGATGCCATAGGCCTTATTACAGCAAAGAGACCTTATTAGAGCAATATTACAGCTAATGCCATCATTTATTTAAAAGAAAGCACTATTACATCTCATACATTTCACATTATGAATATAAGCTTTCATCATTTTCAACATGTTTTTACTAACATTTATTTCCACTCACAGTCCCCCAAGAAGGTTGGTGATGACATTGCCAAGGCTACCAGCGACTGGAAGGGTCTCAAGATCACCGTGCAGCTGATTGTACAAAACAGACAGGCTCAAATCTCTGTGGTGCCTTCCGCTGCTGCCCTTATCATCAGAGCCCTGAAGGAGCCCCCACGTGACCGCAAGAAGCAGAAGAACAGTGTGTATTATTTAAAGTAACTTTGTTTAATCTGCCTAGCTTACCTAACAATTTTGGGCTGTCCTGGGACTCGTGAGTGAATAGGGTACTTCTAGGCAAGCATGCTTCATCTTAGACCTTATCATCAGGTGAGATGATTGTTAAATGAAATGCAAGCCTATCATTCAAGATTAAAAATAAAAAAGCCTAATGTATCTAAATAAAAAGCAGTATTTTAAAACTAAAATTTTCTTCTAAATCATGTTAAATGAATCATATTAAATAGAAATATTTGGTTGCCTCAAGTAGAAATTTTTATATAAGTGTGTTCCATAGCCTAATAACATGTAATTTTCTCCTTATTTCAGTTAAGCACAATGGCAACATTACGCTAGAAGATGTTATCACGATTGCCAAGACAATGAGAGCCAGATCAATGGCCCGCTACCTCTCTGGCACAGTCAAGGAGATCCTTGGAACCGCACAGTCTGTTGGATGCACTGTTGAGGGTAGGCCTCCTCATGACCTCATCAACGACATCAACACTGGTGCCCTGACCATTGATGAATAAACATAACATCTAAGTTTAAATAAATTTGTTTCATTTTTGTTCTAATTCTGTCCAGCCATATTTCTGATTTGTATAAAGAGAAGAGAATCAAGTTAATTTCTATTCAAGAGAACTGCAGGCTTATATCTCAAATTTTATAATGTCCACCCAAATAATCTTCAGGGACAATATTTAGATATTCAACCAAATCGTCTCCAGTGTATCACTGAGGGTACAGCTGATTTCAAATATCAGAATTAGTTCATAGAAAAACCACCTCCATCTAGAGCACCTAGTTGAGATCTGTTCTCGCCTAGATTTAGTTGCCAGTTACACGAATTAGTCGTAGGTATTATACCTAGTTTAGAAGTTATTACCTACTTAAAACGATTGTTGCAGAGACCTTTTTCTGAGTGGGAAAATCATGAAATAACTCTTCCCGCTGTATGTGGAGAGGAAGAGAGTGTCAGCCTTCTACTGATTAAACACCACAGAGTACTTTCATATATGTTAAACACCCACCCATATCCGTGGTATTATAGTACCTACTCTATGCCCACCCAGCTGCTTCAGTTGTCCTTGCATTTCTGGGCCGCGGTATCTCGTTAGAACATTCCCGCACACCGAAACAGGTGAGCTACCCCTGCTCGCCGTCCGCAGACCCGCGCTTACGTCGGCCTGAGATCGGGTCGCGATCACCGACGCCCGGGACGTCTACCGTGGCGGCTAGGGCGCGAGGATAAGAGTTGATTCTCCCTCGCGCGTTCAGCCTCCCCCTTCGCTAGCATGACAGCTTCGTAGAAGGAGGCGACTGCATCCCATTCCCTCTCGCCCCGCACCATGGTATCGTTGCAGACCTTGAATTTACTCAAATAACAGATTGAATTTGTGAAAATATAGACAACAATCCTAGGATTGAGCTATGAGAGTAAAACCGCATGGCGGCGCCATTGAAACTGTGGATAAAACAGTAGCATTTGGTTTTGGAAAAAATACAACCAAAATCCTAAGTTTATATGTGAATAAACAATTGAATAAAAGTTGAAACGTTCTCGGGGGACAATTCGTATATAGATACTTATCTATAATTACATGAGTAGCCAATAACAGTTATCCACAACAAATACGGTAGATCAGTCTTAATATTAAAGATGATTGGGCACTTTGAAGAGATCAGTATATAATATTCATGTAGGATATAATATATATCATATAAATTATAATAGATACAAATAACATATATAGAAATGAAAATATATACTAACTACATAACCAGCCATTTAGTGTTGTTTTGAGATTTTAAATAGTCTATTATGGTTACAATTCAAGCAACACTCTTTTTTTGAAATGATAATTGATTTGCGCAGGAGATATAGTGCACAAGTATGTGCGCAGGCGCTCTCTGTTCCTTTACTCTCATCTGTGACTCTCATTGTCCGATGGGACGGCAATTCGACACGACTGGAGAGGGATCAGACGTAGGACCACATGTGTGTGTTCTCCGACGCACGGGGGTTATCACAACACCATTTTGTAATAGAAAACCCCAACAGTTTTTTCCCGACCCGAGAATCAAACCCAAGACCTCTTGCTCAGCAGTCGCGCTTGCGATCACTAGGGCATTGTGCATGATTATTTGATGCCAAGCCAATCAATAGTGCGGCCTACGCAGCCTTAGGTACGCCGCAATCCGGGGCACGCGTGTGGTGACCAAACCTATTCATTTGGTTTGGCACCGACTTTCAACCATGAGTAATTTGTTTTGAAATCGGTAAATTTTTGTGTTAAAAAGATTTTCATTTTTAGTGAAATTAGTTAATACTGTTAAAATTAGTATCACCTTGGCAGACCAATTAAAGGTGCCACCAAAATAAAAAAATCCACTGAAAACCGCATCTAGATCCAATGAATACTTTTAACCGATTTCAAAAAAAGTAGGAGGTTCTCAGTTCGTCTTGAACTCCTTTTTATTTATTTTTTATGTATATTACCTCATACCTCGGAGACGGCTGGACCGATTAGGTAAATTCTTTTTAATTTGAAAGGGCATACTTTCTAGTTGGTCTCATTTTGATGGGTTTTCATCACATAAGGATCTGATGATGGAATCATGGAGAAATCGAGGGAACTCTTCAAATATTATAGGCACACCTATATCTTTTTGGGTATTTCTTTTAGTAGATACCTTGTGCAGTTGCTCTCGAAAAGCACCATTTGGGGAAGTGGAACTGATGATGAAGACCACAGATGGCCACCGAAACTACTTAATAATAAGTATTTCGTGGATTGCGATTCGATTACTTGAGTATGGATGTTAAGCACCTTATGCCTCGTCACAATGCATATGCTTTCTCTTTCTCTCGCACCGCTCGCTACTCGAGCGGGAACTACCTACTAGTTACTTACTATACTCCATAGAGTACTATAATACTACGGATACTATACTCTGCTATACTCTTTGGCGGGAACTCGGAGCGGGAGCACGCGACGCCCGCGCCACACGGTGGGCTGAAAAACGGCTTTCATAGACTTAGGCATTTTATTTTGCAAGTGCCAGTTTTTGTACCGGATATCACTTCTATTTGTTATAACAATATACAAAAATGACACCAGAATTGATTCTGCAGAAAAACGAAGGAATTATAATTTTTTTACGAAAATTTTGTCGGAGCTAGTATGAAAAATCGAAATATCTCTAAAACGGCAGCGATAACCGTAATATCCTTATAGGAGGTTTTAGTACTAATTATTTATGATTTTTTGACATACGTTACATAATGGTTGTAGATGCCTTTTTTTTTTTTAAATCGTCAAAATATTTTTATTTATTTTTACGTATTAAACGTTCCTTTTAGTGTTTAATTTGAAGAATTCAGAGCTTTAACAACTCTTAACATAAAATAGCATCACCCCTATAGACCTGAAGGACTAGACAGAGGTGTGTAGTATCTTGTTGATCTTGTAAGATTTCCAACAATACCAAATAGTTGAATATCAGTGTCAAAGTGCCCATGCTGTCGCTTCTTTTAGAAAGATAGGGGAATGAAATTGTTAATTGATCATACCCTAAAAGTATGATTACAACATAACCGGACACATAATAATATCGACACAAAAGGAATTTTAAAACCTTGCATACGTTCAAAATACAAAATAACATATTGTGTAGTCATCTAATGAGTCTGATGACAAGTAATTAAGTAATTAGAATGATGGTTGTAGTCTTCTGATTCTAATGAGCCTATTAAGTGATTAAATGATTTGAAATATCTCGCAACAATACCAACTAAGAACTGCATTCACCTTTTTATAATTAGTGAGCTAATGTGATTTGCTAATGTTGATTAGTTCTACTATGAGTTCTACGAAATGTTTTTGACGATTATAAATTTTTATTATCATATCTTTTATAACTTTAATGAGGGTAGTTAACTAATTATTGACTTTATACAATAAAAGGGCTATAATTTTGTTCCATAATTTAGATTGTTCACAACCGTGTAACTGCTAACATTAAAACTATTTGCTTTGCGACTACAAAATCTTAGAATGGAAAGTTTAATCACCAACTTAGATTTGTTTGTTCTTCTAAAAAGTGAGTGTCCTTCATTTAATCATGAAGTATTGTTTAGTGCAATTGTGTCCCGCATAGGCGATTGCCTTTCTGCCGAAGATCAAGTAACTCTCAAAGAATTTTGCCGGAGATTCACGCGAGCTGCTTTAAACAGGTGGCAGAAATCTAAACGATTCTTTGATAAGTTTAGAAATACGTACGGAGAGTGGTTGCAAGCAAATATTGATTGGCCGAGTTGCGTGCAAACTTTAATAAATCAAGAACCAACTGTTGATGAGATACCAAGAGCACGCTCAGTCTCTCCAGAACCTTCGACATCATCGACTGTTGGAACAATGACAAAAAGGTCCCGAAAACCATTCAAAGATCTGGGAAGCAAACAGAAAAAGAGAAGATCTAGTGAGCACATAGGCGAGGATTCCTGTGAATTGGCATATGCAGCTGCAGCACGTTTAAAAGAAGAAGGTTATGAAGATATCGCATCTGTAATCAATTATATGATCAAAAATCCAGAAGCTGCCGTTAAAATCAAGGAAAGCATTAAGAAAACAGTAATATTTACACCAGAGAAAGCACTTGGATTGCTTCTTTCACTTAAGCTTTCAAAGTGGCAATATATTACGTTGCGAGAGACTGCCATTCGGGAAGGTGCTAAGGATATTTACCCATCCTACTATAAACTGCAACAAACTAAGCTTGCATGCTACCCTCCTAATCAATCAGTATCAGTTACGGATTCATCAGCTAGAATTACACTTCAAGCTTTACTTGACATCACGGTGAAGCGGATTCTTCAAAGTCTTTCTGATAATGTGGAAAATAAGCAGTTAAAGCTGATATCGAAGTGGGGATTTGATGGTGCTTCCAATCAAAGCCGATACAAGCAGAAAATGGACGGCGAGCATGATGATTCAAGCATTTTCATGACCTCCTTGGTGCCACTGAAACTGACAGATGGAGATAATACTATATGGACAAACCCGAAACCATGCTCAACTTTTTATTGTCGTCCGGTTCAGTTCACTTTTGTAAAAGAAAGCCATGCAGTTGTCATTGATAACAAAAGAAAAATGGATGAGGAAATTGAGGCCCTTAACCCCACAGAGTGCATTAATAGTAACAGGGTGACTCATAAACTAATGATGACAATGATCGACGCAAAAGTCTGCACGTACCTTTCTGAAGCTAGATCAAATGCATCATGCTACCTGTGCTTAGCAAAACCAACAGAAATGAACCACTTAGATGCTGTAACATCAAAAACTGTGTGTTCTGACATATATGAATTTGGCCTATCATCCCTACATGCCCGTATAAATTGCATGGAATGTCTGTTACACATTGCGTACAGACTTGACTTCAAACAGTGGGCAGCAAGAAGTAATGAGCATAAAGATATGTTACAAAACAGAAAAAAAAACATTCAAAATAAATTTAAAGAGGAGCTCAATCTGTTAATTGATATAGTAAAACAAGGCTTGGGAACTACCAATGACGGGAATACCGCAAGGAAGTTTTTCGAGTTTCCCAATAAAACTGCAGCTATTACTGGGTTGGATCAAAACCTGATAAAAAGATTTGCTGTTATTTTGCAAGCAATAACATCTGGTGAGAAGATCGATGTCATCAAATTTAAAGATTTTGCTCGCAAAACAGCAGAAAAGTACGTGGAATTATACGACTGGTACTACATGTCATCAACCGTACATAAACTATTAATACACGGAGCTGACATAATCGAAAAAAATGATATTGTCCCGATTGGGACTCTCTCGGAAGAAGCCTCAGAGTCTCGAAACAAAGATTTTAGGAGGTTCCGGGAACATCATTCGCGGAAAAGAAGCAGGCAAGATTCTAATCAAGATATCCTAAATATGCTTGTTGTTTCTTCGGATCCTTTTCTAAGTGCACAAAGGCCGAAGTTAGATGCCAAAAGGAAGACAACCTTTTTTGCTGAAACTCTCGACCTAATACAGTTTCCGGAAACTGAGTTCGAGTTTGTAGGTATATCCGATCTGGATTCTGACTCGGAATTGGAGTCCGACAACGAAAGTTGTAAAGAAAATTTGTAAAATTTAATTATTTTTCTTTATGTTCTTTTGTTATTTATGTTAGTTTATTGTACCAATATGTTTAGTTAATAATTTCATAAATTATAGTTTCAAATATGTATTTTGTATAATTGAATTTATTAGATATTATTTTTGTTACTTCTGTTTTATTTAAATTACCTATCAATAAAAAGTTTATATACAGTCTTTTTTTTTCACATATTCTTAATATTTGGGGAAAAAGCATGCTTCCTAACGATGTTCTTAACTTTGACACAGTTCATGGATCGTTTTGAACAGTTTCATATGTTAAAATAAATAATGTTAGTACTATAATCCCCTATAAGGATATTATTATTATTATGTGTCCGGTTATGTTGTAATCATACTTTTAGGGTATGATCAATTAACAATTTCATTCCCCTATCTTTCAAAAAGAAGCGACAGCATGGGCACTTTGACACTGATATTCAACTATTTGGTATTGTTGGAAATCTTACAAGATCAACAAGACACTACACACCTCTGTCTAGTCCTTCAGGTCTATAGGGGTGATGCTATTTTATGATAAGAGTTGTTAAAGCTCTGAATTCTTCAACTTAAACACTAAAAGGAACGTTTAAATATGTAAAAATAAATAAAAATATTATGACGATTTAAAAAAAAAAAAAGGCATCTACAACCATTATGTAACGTATGTCAAAAAATCATAAATAATTAGTACTATAACCCCTATAAGGATATTACGGTTATCGCTGCCGTTTTAGAGATATTTCGATTTTTCATACTAGCTCCATACAAAATTTTCGTAAAAAAATTATAATTCCTTCGTTTCTGTGCAGAATCAATTCTGGTGTCATTTTTGTATATTGTTATAACTAATAGAAGTGATATCCGGCAAAAAAACTCGCACTTGCAAAATAAAATGCCTAAGTCTATGAAAGCCGATTTTCAGCCCACCGTGCGCCAGTCCGACGATGTTCGCGCGCAAGTTGGAGACACGTACGTAATTAGACCAATCGGAAACCACGTGCTCAATGTGGCGACCAATGTGTACTTTTATCCCTCATATGTGGTGCCCTAACGTGTTTATTTGTGCTCATTGTATACGAAAAACTAAGTCCTATCTCATGTTTGTGAATGTGTTTTAACTGAGGAAACGATAATCATTTGAGACAGTTTTCATCATTCTACGTTTCCCTGAGACCTCCCCGCATGAAAACAAATACTTAACACCGACAACCGAAATTAAAGTAATTTTTGCCTTTGTAGTGTTTTAATATGGAAGGCGGTTTTATTTTATGCTAAGAAGTTTTTACTTTAAGATAACTCTTTTAGAAACTTTCAGGGAAACTTTCATCGTCTGCTCAGCATCATGAGATGATAATCTGACACAAATATCTGAATTGCTTTAGAAAGTACATAAAAAACAGTTCATGTGCCTATAAAAGAGGGCTTTCTCGATTTCCCTAGGATCCCATCATCAGATTCTGACTTGGGGACAATGATGGACCTCTAGTTCTCTTCGTTCTTCGTCTCTTCGTTCCACAATTGGCGGAGATATTTGTGAATATACTAAATAAAATACTACTTAGTGTCCGACCGAAACTGGATTTACAGCCGAAACCGAAACTGAACCTTCGGCCTCAGTTTCAGTTTCGGCCGAAACCGAAACGATTCCAAGATTTTTTTATTTTTTACTACTGATGGGCACACTCTTAACCTCGATCTCGCCTGATGGTAAGCGATAGATGAGGTCTAAGATGGGACCGGCGAGCTCAGAAGATGCCTATTTACTCGTGCTTTAAAGGCTGAAAGGTCATAAGTGGCAGGAAACACAGAAACCGGCAGAGAATTCCACAGCTTGCCTGTGCGCACAATAAATGTGGAAGAGAAGCGCTTGGTACGACAAGACGGTATATCCACCAAGTGTGGGTGGTACCCAGCCGTGCGTCTGGTAGACCGGTAGTGAAAGGGAGATGGAGGAATCGGGTCATGGAGCTCCTGCACACACTCCCCGAAGTACAATCTGTAGAAAACCGACAGGCAACGGTTCGCCGATGAGCCAGGCTATGAAGCTAGTCCACCAGCACCTCATCACCTATAAGCCTTTTAGCTCTGCGCTCGATCGAGTCCAATGCAGCAAGTTGGTGCTTTGCAGAGCCATCCCACAAGTGACTGCAATATTCCACGCAGGAACGGACCTGTGCTTTATACAAATTTAGAAGCTGTCCAGGCGTGAAGTACCGCCTCACCTTATGTAGGATTCCCAGCTTTTTTGCTGCAGTCTGAGCTCTGGATTCGATGGTTGAGCCGAAGTTGAGGTCTGACGTCAACTCCATGCCCAAAAGCTCCAGGCGATTGGTAACTGGCACAGATGCACTTCGGAAAATAGGGTTCAATTTAAAAGGGCTCCTTTTAGCGCTGAAAAGACAAGCCTGTGTTTTCAGAGCGTTGAATTTGACCGGATTGTCGTCACCCCATTGGGAAACGAGATTTATAGACTTATTTTAGCTGCTGTTACAATTTAGGCTATAATTGATTTGCGAAATATTAGCACTAAACTAATTTAATAATACTTGTTTTGTTCAAGTTTTAATCTCATTAACAGTACCTATTTTATTGAGTATGTAATGAAATCAAATCTTATTTATTAGAAAGTTATCAGTAGTAGGTAATAAGCGATTACGTTACAACGCTAAATTTAAAAAAATATATAATGGCAGATGCCTTAGTACTATTTGTACAGCCTTGCAGGAGCTGCACGACCTAATCCATCTCCTTTTCATTAACGGTCTACCAGACGTAGGTACCTACTGCAAGTTACCATCCACACTTGGTCGATATACCGTCTTGTCGGACTAAGCGCTTCTCCTCTACATTTATTTTGCGCACAGCTTGTGTGGAGCTTTCTGCCGGTTTATGTGTACCTCATACGACCTGTCAGTCTTTAAAACAAGTGAACAGGCATCTTCAGGGCTCGTTCGTTCTATCAAGACCTCATTTTATGTTGATCATCAGGTGTGATTGGGGTCAAGAGCGGGCTTATACGTACAAAAAAAAAAATCTCTTCAGTCTTACAATTTCACAAAGGAACTAAAGTAATCTCACCATATCTATTTATCTTATCATTATAATTTTTACCAAAATAAAACAGTTAACGTCTTTGTCAGTTACAAGTTCCAACAGCAAATTTGATCGTGTATGGAGTGCTGCTCTCATCTCCGGGACAGGTTCTATGAAATACTAACTTCACACGCTCGAGTCTATCGAGAAACCACCCAAGAGCCAAAGCTCCAGATCCTTGAACATCGGTGGTGAGTAGCAAGCCTGTCGGTTTTTTAAGGGTTACATTTCGGAGAGTGTGCGATGGAATTGCACAATCTAATTATACCAAGCCCGATTCATCATCATCGGACTACAAGACGAACGGCGATGCGCCATCGTTGCATGGTAGTCATCACACCCATACGTACAAAACGTTTTGTGAGTACTTTCATTCTGCCTACAGCTCCTCCTGTTAACCTAGAGTTCTTCAAGTCAAGGCTGAATATGTTACTTCGACCACATTATCGCTTACCAGGTGAGATGGCGGTAAAACTTGAGCCTATCTATAATAAAAAAACTACCTAGTATCATGACAAGATCGCGATCACCAATTTTCAACCAGCGGTCTATCAGGCTTAGGCAAAAACTAAATACTGAATGAATACAACAAATATTTTGTACTTTAGTTTGAGATTGATTTATAAAAACACTTTCGCAAGTATTGCATTATGTTAGATCAAGTTTGGTTACCGTAAAAAAGGCCATAGTCAGTCAATCATAAAAGATAAACACATGCTGTTACGGACTTCTTTTTTAATCATTTACGATATACAATTCCACTGTACATTATATTCGTGTAACGTGCCAAGATAGCTCTCAGGATTTTCTCCGACTTGCTTTATATATAATGAACTGCTTCGAGAAAAGTATGGTACGGCCGTGCCGCTTTTTGCTCGTCTTGGCGGGGTCACTGCCGTGCCCCCAGATGCCAAATTACTCAAAATCTTTATTAATTGTCGCCTATGTCTCCTATATATAAACTTTGTTACTATAAGGTTTCATCAAAATACATTCAGTCGTTTTTGCGCCCATCCACCCATTATCACAAACGTATTTATAATATTAGTAAATAGGAAGGAAGTAGGACAGGGTTTAAATAGAACTGAAAAAAATAGTGCATATGTTAGGTTTAAGTTGGAATTTACACTGAGACAGAATATCACTAAATAACAAATATTTCGTGTACGTTACTCTCGTACGTTCGGTATGAAGCTGAAACTGGCAGCCAAATAGTAGCAGCCAAACTGTGTAGTCTATGCTCCCTACTAAATCGAGCTAGCATATCTCCTAGACATATACTAGAAGGTCTACCATCGTTTATAGAATTTTCCACCGATGCGTACCATCAGGAAAATAGAAAATGTACAGATTTTCTGAATTTTTCAAAGTTTTCACGAGATTACCCGTGCTGCACTCTATGCTTCCTACTGATTCGGGCTTGAATATCTTCTAGACATCTACTAGAAGGTCTCCCATCGTTTATAGAATTTTCCACCGATGCGTACCATCAGGAAAATAGAAAATGTACAGATTTTCTGAAATTTTTAAAGTTTTCATTAACATATCTAAGCTGTAGTCTATGCTCCCTACTGATTCAGGCTAGAATATCTCCTAGACATATACTAGAAGGTCTACCATCATTTATAGAATTTTCCACCGATGCGTACCATCAGGAAAATAGAAAATGTACAGATTTTCTGAATTTTTTGAAGTTTCCACGAGATTAACCGTGCTGTACTCTATGCTCCCTACTGATTCGGGCTAGTATATGTCTAGAAGATATTCAAGCCCGAATCAGTAGTGAGCATAGAGTACAGCACGGGTAATCTCGCGGAAACTTCAAAAAATTCAGAAAATCTGTACATTTTCTATTTTCCTGATAGTACTCATCGGTGGAAAATTATATAAACGATGGGAGACCTTCTAGTATATGTCTAGAAGATATTCAAGCCCGACTCAGTAGGGAGCATAGAGTACAGCTTAGGTGTTATCACGGAAACTTTAAAAAATTCAGAAATTCTGTACATTTTCTATTTTCCTGATGGTACGCATCGGTGGAAAATTCTATAAACGATGGTAGACCTTCTAGTATATGTCTAGGAGATATTCTAGCCCGAATCAGTAGGGAGCATAGACTACATCTTAGATATGTTCGCGAAAACTTTAAAAAAATCAGAAAATCTGCACATATTCTATTTTCCTGATGGTACGCATCGGTGGAGAATTCTATAAACGATGGGAGACTTTCTAGTATATGTCTAGAAGATATTCAAGCCCGAATCAGTAGGGAGCATAGACTATAGCTTAGATATGTTCGCGAAAACTTAAAAAAAATCAGAAAATCTGTACATGTTCTATTTTCCTGATGGTACGCATCGGTGGAAAATTCTATAAACCATGGTGGACCTTCTAGTACATGTCTAGAATATATTCAAGCAAGATACGGTAGGGAGCATAGAGTACAGCTTAGATATGTTCGCGAAAACTTTAAAAAATTCAGAAAATCTGTACATTTTCTATTTTCCTGATGGTACGCATCGGTGGAAAATTCTATAAACAATGGGAGACCTTCTAGTATATGTCTAGGAGACATGCTAGCTCAAATCAGTAGGGAGCATAGAGTGCATCACGGGTAATCTCGTGAACACTTTGAAAAATTGAGAAAATCTGTACATTTTCTATTTTCCTGATGGTACGCATCGGTGGAAAATTCTATAAACAATGGGAGATCTTCTAGTATATGTCTAGGAGAAATTCTAGCCCAAATCAGTAGGGAGCATAGAGTGCATCACGGGTAATCTCGTGAACACTTTGAAAAATTGAGAAAATCTGTTCATTTTCTATTTTCCTGATGGTACGCATCGGTGGAAAATTCTATAAACCATGGTGGACCTTCTAGTATATGTGTAAAAGATATTCAAGCAAGATTCAGTAGGGAGCATAGACTACAGCACGGATAATCTCGTGGAAACTTCAAAAAATTCAGAAAATCTGTACATTTTCTATTTTCCTGATGGTTCGCATCGGTGGAAAATTCTTTAAATAATGGGAGACCTTCTAGTATATGTCTAAAAGATATTCAAGCCCGACTCAGTAGGGAGCATAGAGTACAGCACGGGTAATCTCGTGAAAACTTTGAAAAATTCAGAAAATCTGTACATTTTCTATTTTCCAGATGGTACTCATCGCTGGAAAATTCTATAAACGATGGGAGACCTTCTAGTATATGTCTAGAAGATATTCAAGCCCGAATCAGTAGGGAGCATAGAGCACAGCTTAGGTGTTATCGCGGAAACTTTAAAAATTCATAAAATCTGTACATTTTCTATTTTCCTGATGGTACGCATCGGCGGAAAATTCTATAAACGATGGGAGACCTTCTAATATATGTCTAGAAGATATTCAAACCCGAATCAGTAGGAAGCATAAAGTGCAGCACGGGTAATCTCATGAAAACTTTGAAAAATTCAGAAAATCTGTACATTTTCTATTTTCCTGATGGTACGCATCGGTGGAAAATTCAATAAACCATGGTGGAGCTTCTAGTATATGTTTAAAAGATATTCAAGCAAGATTCAGTAGGGAACATAGACTACAACACGGATAATCTCGTGGAAACTTCAAAAAATTCAGAAAATCTGTACATTTTCTATTTTCCTGATGGTTCGCTTCGGTGGAAAATTCTATAAATGATGGTAGACCTTCTAGTATATGTCTAGGAGATATTCTAGCCCGAATCAGTAGGGAGCATAGAGTACAGCACGGGTAATCTCGTGAAAACTTTGAAAAATTCAGAAAATCTGTTCATTTTCTATTTTCCTGATGGTACGCATCGGTGGAAAATTCTATAAACCATGGTGGACCTAGTATATGTCTAAAAGATATTCAAGCAAGATTCAGTAGGGAGCATAGACTACAGCACGGATAATCTCGTGAAAACTTTGAAAAATTCAGAAAATCTGTACATTTTCTATTTTCCAGATGGTACTCATCGGTGGAAAATTCTATAAACGATGGGAGACCTTCTAGTATATGTCTAGAAGATATTCAAGCCCGAATCAGTAGGGAGCATAGAGCACAGCTTAGGTGTTATCGCGGAAACTTTAAAAATTCATAAAATCTGTACATTTTCTATTTTCCTGATGGTACGCATCGGCGGAAAATTCTATAAACGATGGGAGACCTTCTAATATATGTCTAGAAGATATTCAAACCCGAATCAGTAGGAAGCATAAAGTGCAGCACGGGTAATCTCATGAAAACTTTGAAAAATTCAGAAAATCTGTACATTTTCTATTTTCCTGATGGTACGCATCGGTGGAAAATTCTATAAACCATGGTGGACCTTCTAGTATATGTTTAAAAGATATTCAAGCAAGATTCAGTAGGGAGCATAGACTACACAGTTCGGCTGCTACTATTTGGCTGCCAGTTTCAGCTTCATCGTTCGGTACCAATGTGAGGCTTACCATTGTTTACAAAGTAGAAAGCAAAAGTGTGACATAACGTAAATGTAGAAATACACGAGATGCGTGAATGCACTGAAGGTCAAGCGGCTACGAACGAAATCCTCGCGAAGCTGAAAACAGCCGATCGTAAATTCGTAACCCGAGAAATCTAGAATGCAAGTTTCGGCTGGCCAAAAGGTTCGGCCGATTTGCGGCTGAAACACGATTTTTGGCCGTAACTGAAACTGAAACTTCGGTCGGACACTATAAAATACATACAGCCAAACATAGTACTTCCTCCTTTTTATAAGTCGGTTAAATTACTTAGAATCTTTAAAGAAAATAATGTAATATTTTTTTATGTTTTATTACGTATTATCTGAAATACATTTCTACGGTTTTGCGACCAGGAAATATAAAAATTTTAATCACTTCATTCCATCTGATTTATTGTTGATGGTAGTTTTTTTTTTTAATATATCTCAAAACTCTATGGGACATTGAGACAACAACTAACAAGTCTGGCAACATCGTTCCCTCCAAGCAGAAATGTCAAAATGGCGTCAACGCAGGACGCTTGGTATATTTCTTTACTTGGTTTAGCAGAACATTTCCGTACATCGAATCCTCCTGACATAAAAAGTTGTATCCAGTGCCTACAAGCTGTATTTAATTTCAAACCACCACAAAGAGTCGAAGCCAGGACACATTTACAACTTGGAAATATTCTTTTGACACACACCAAAAACATCGACTTGGCGAGAACGCATTTAGAGCAGAGTGTAAGTTTTTTTATTGTTATTCCTACAGTCTAGGAGTGCAATGTGTTTTCAAAAAGCGGTTGTAAGGTATATTAGTTTCCGTATTTGCAACATCTATATGATTGTGGATATAAAAGATACTACTTTCTGAAAGTATGTAAACAAAGTTGAAGTGGGTCATATGGTGGTTAAACAGTGTTGTGGTTTCAGTGGTGCATGTCACAGACGATCAATGGTTTCGACGATGTTAAGTTTGAGGCAGCAAGCGTGCTCGCAGATCTGTTTGAGGCTCAGGGCCAGCCATCACATTCAAAGCCCATTCTACGGAAGGCCATTGAGTTGTCACAGCATAGTGTTTACTGGCACTGCAGACTTATATTCCAGCTGGCAGTAAGTATACAATCTGTTATTCTATCTCATTTATATAACCTTTTGCTCTTAATAGAATGTTATGAATGTTTATTATATTATCTATTACTCTGAAAGCGTAAGATAAACAATCCTGATGTTTGTCTATCTAGGATTGTTTGAAACAGATTTCTAACAGTAATATACTATTACAATGTTTCAGAGCAATCATTAATTCTCTTAGATTGATAAATTGTATAGGAAATAAAATTATTAGGATAAATTTGGGAAATATTGGTGTTTGTTTTCAATTCATGAATAGTTTTTTTGGTTTTTAATGTTATTGTTTTCAGCCATACAGAGTCATTGAGAATATGTCAAAATTATTTCCTCATAATTATCTAGTTTCTTTTTATCATACATAAGAATGTTTGTTTTCAAACAATGTTTGTTTACCTATGTAATATGGCATCTCACGGTGGTAGCTGTTATAGTTGGGGTAACACATGCAAGTGTTTGCATCTATGGTTGTAATTAGTAAAAATTTAAGTTAATCAACTTGAAATATTTTAATTCTACTAGTTAGTCATGACCATAAATTTACTCTAAAAGACACCTTTCCTCAATAATTTATTATTTAAGAGTATTAAAAGCATTTACTTATCATTGTATCTTACCTACCTACCTAGGTACCTACTCGTTATTTTATCTGTTTAACTTTTGTTTTTGTCTCTAAAGTTAATAAATAATTTAAAAAAAATTACAACTTAACATGTACTTTTATCAGAATATCGACATAAATTTACAGATCCAATAACAACATCTATGCTGACTTAAGTATTTAATGCTATTTTCATATCATGTATAACAAACAGTTCAATTATTATAATTACCTATTTAAAAATATATTATTGGGAATGTATGTATGTTGGGCAGGTACCTACAACTCAATGACCAAGAGTGTATTGTACATACGGGTAGGACAAATTAATCATTCAATCTATCCTAGCTCCTCTAGGAAGGTAAGCAACACCCTAGGTAGTTGCTTACCATTTCACGGAGGGTACCTGGATTGCTGAAGTATTTGTCAGGGCAGCTTAGTAATAGGTCCTTGCAGGCTCTGCAAAGTGGGCCCTCTGTGACTGCAATTATATTAAGGTGTTTGTTAAAGGACATGTAACCAATAAAGGCACATGTATCATTAGAGTGTATGCCTTTGATCACTGGCCCTAAACCAATCTACTTTATAGAACAACTATTGAGATGTTCTCAAACTTCATGTTATAGAGTTTCAATATTGACTGTCATATTAACTATGCTGCCTAAAGAATATGCAACATATAAATAACATTTTCATAATACCTACTAGAGGTCACCTAGTTGTCGAAATTCAACCAAATTTCTTTAATTTAAATGTTATTACAAAATTATTATGTTTCTGTACTCCTTCTCCATATAATAACAATCATTTATTTGCTATGAATGTTTGACATAGAACACATCTTTTTATAGAAAATATAAACAGCCAGCAATTTGTTAGTGGAGGTCTACGAAATTTGGCTGTATATGTTTTAAAATTACATATCAATACTGGAAAGGAAAAATTATCCAAGTGACATCAGACTAACTTTACAGTAGAGCAGTTTAAAGCTGGAATTTTCAGAAAAAAAATCGTGTAAATTCTTGTAATGGTCCAAAAAGCCTAATTCTTGAAATTTATTTGGATATTTTTTTATTTACATTATAGTATATGTAACTATTAAAAATAATGCTTAGTTTTAAAGTTAGTGTCACTTTTCAAATTCAATTTGTTTTCAAAATTCAAATTCCCTAAAAGTAGAAACGGGAAAAATTGACTAACCGACAAGCTTTGATTAAGGAAGGTACGGTAAAAATGTATATGTAAAAATATATATCTTTTTTAGAATTTATATCACAGTAAAAGTTGCCTTACCAAAATAAAAAACATGTGGGACTTGAGGCAAAACAACCTAAATATTAACCCTTTATGGAGCCATGTTGTACTTCTGCAACACACCATTCTAATAGACGTAAAATTATATTAAACCCCGATAGATCGACTTAACTCGGTGTTGTACACCGGCAACAAAGCATTCTACCGATTTAGTAACAAATCGGCTAACTAAATGGCGATACTTTTATTAAATTCGCATTTAAATTATGAACGTGCATTAACCGGTTTCTCTCTCTTTGAATTGGTTTACGAAAAGTGATTTATTGGTGAAATACTGATATTTGGCTATTGAAACTGATGTGAGTAAAAGGTAAGTTGATGTATTTCAATAATCAACAATAATTTTTTTGCAGATTCAAGTATTTCTTGGATTTTTTTTTAGTTTTGTTATGTTGCATGAATGCAACATTGCGCGTTTGTGGTCGATTTTTTGCCGTTTATTTGAATTTTGCATATTTCGTTTTTAGGATCAAAATGAGTCGTAAATTACGTACTTTGACTACTCAAGAACTGGAAAATATACTAGGTGGTAGACGCCCACGGCGTCGGACGTCGGCCGACGATCTCCGGCCACCGTAGGCGCGGGCATGCGGACAGTGAGTAAAGGGCAACTCGCTGTCCGACCATGGACCATGCCCGGGTCGACGGCGCGTCGTGTTCCACGCGCGCCTCAAAGAGCGTCAGCAACATGACGAGGCCCCCTCTGCAGAGGGCCGAAGCCCTCCGGGGTCGTGGGACTCATCCCGTTACCGTGGCCCCGGTATGTAAAGGGTTATTGAAGGAACACCGTGGATTTTAGTCAGTAAAAGTCTGACAGTCCCTCCCACCCTGCCCGGAGTGGGAGGACTTATTTGATAATTTTACCAAGTTAAAAAAAAAAAAAAAAAAAAAAAAAAGGAGAACGGAATGACAGTGAAGATGGCCTAGATTTTTCTGACTACGATGATGTCACCGATTCAATACCTATATCACTTCCAGCCGAATGACCACGAAAGTTCTGATGAGGACCCAGAGGAGCCCCTTGACTTAGAAAATGAAGTTCAGGCTGCCAGCACTCTAGAAACTACATCCAAAAATACTCAGTTCAATAGTACTGCAACGGATCAAAGTCCAGACATCATTTCTCTTAGTACTAGTTCTGCTGTGGCTCCTCCAGTTCTACTCTCTAATTATTACACCTCGATACTGCTTATCGAATACTTGTCCAGTCGCGGCATTTTAGCTTTAGGAACAATAAGAAACAACCGTATTTCCAATTACAAGCTGGCAGATGAAAGTTTTTAAAAAGGAATCACGTGGTACGTCAATAGGACAGGTCGGTAACTGCAATGGCGTTGATGTGGCTGTAGTGGCATGGAAAGATAACAAAATTGTCACTCTAGCATCCAAATTCGTAGGAAAACACCCAACATCGGTAGTAAGAAGGTGGGATAAGTCTGAAAAGAAATACATTCCTGTTGAACATCCTTTTGTCGTAGCAGAATATAACCGACATATAGGTGGTGTCGATCTATTAGATTGTGTGATGGGCCACTATAAGATCAAACTCCGTAGTAAACGTTGGTATTTACGAATTTTTTATCACTTCTTAGACTTGGCTATGTGTAATTCATGGCTTTTATACCGAAGAATAAATGCTGAAAAGGGTGGTCCCAGTAAAATTCTCAACTCTGCTGAATTTAGAGTAACTATAGCAGAGACGTTATGCAAATATAAGACAATTAACCATACAAAGCGCAAAAGTGATATTGAATGTCTCATTCAAGATAAAAAGAAGAAAGGTCCAGCTCAATATGTTCCTCCGAAAGATGTGAGGTTGGACCAATACGGGCACTGGCCAGTTTGGGTAGATAAAAGGATGAGATGCAAGTTTCCAGGCTGCACAGGGTATATGCAAACAGTTTGCAAAAAATGTGGGGTTAGCTTATGCTACAACAAACAAAACAACTGTTTTAAAAATTTTCATCTCTCATAACTTTCTTTTACATTTTTAAGCATAATGAAGCAATGTTGCATTCCTGCAACACGTAGTTTTCTTTGAATAATAAACATATTTTTATAATGAGATTTTTTAAATTATTTTTCCCGTTAATAAATCCCTATTTATTACCTAGTTTCTGTACAATTAATTTAAAAAAAATACCTTGCGCCATAAAGGGTTAATTTAATATAAATTTTTTATATTACCTCAATGCATGTAGGAAAAAAACCAAATAACTCAAAATTACCTAAGCGCCTAACACTATATCGCCAGATACTGGAAAAATTAACTAAAACTTGACCAAAGGCAAATTTAGCATTTCACAATTACGACAACCACCAAATTTTCAAAAATGCTCGAAAATTTTGTCGTTTAGTAAGGAAAAAAATAGTGAACTCTCGCGAACTTCAAAATGTCGAAGCGAGATCAAAAGTTGTCGTAGAAGGACGTGAGTAAGACCAAACGACGCAGAAAAATCAGGCGATTCCAACAATGTATATAACTCCAAATGACCAAAAATTTCGCTTGCAAAATTTTCCTTTCCAGCGTCGATATGTCGCATCGCCGGGATAATAATATACATTTGTTCAATAGAATTAATATATAATTGACAGGACCATAAATATCGGTAGGATACGCTTGATCACCTTTTTCAGGGGTAAAATCAACAAATGACTCCTCCTGCTCAGGGAGGGGAGTGTCAGACTTCTTCTGAATAAAAACCACCTTGTTCCTTCAGTTGGTGTTGCGTTCCGAGACTGCTGTATCTCGTTACAATATTTTCACACTCGACAGGCAACAACCATCTAGCATCTTAGTGTGCATTATGAGCATAGATCGGAATAGGTAGAGCTGTTTTATGTACTTGCCATAGGATAGAATAATATGGATATTCCCTGAGTCCCGGGTATTGGTTTTTAAGTAGTAAAATTATAAAAAAGCTATTCTCGCCTTCGGGACTATTGAAAGATTACACTTCCTTTCTGGCGGGTAAATATAAGGACGGGATTAAGGATAGTATAATCTATACTAATATTATAAAGAGGTAAAATTTGTAAGTTTGTATGTAGGGAGTAATCTCTGAAACTACCGAACCGATTTTGAAAATTCTTTCGCTTACATGTAGCTGCATTATCCCTGAGTGCTATAGGCTATAAATTATCTTTATATCATGCATATTAGCCGAGCTATTATAATCTTTGTGAAGCAAGGCGGAAAATTGTACCTCTTAAAATAGAATTATTTGCGCTGCCTAAACAGTTGCATAAAACTGAAAACAATGTATGGCAATCTGGTCCGTCTTAAATAATTATATTTTATATTTTAGCAGATATAGGAGGATTTATGTAAAAAAAAAGCTTATTCAACATATTTACGTTTCAGTTTCTTTGGAGCAGCAGTCGGTATGTTTAATTCGCAAAAATGGGCCCCTTGGACAGTTATTACAGAATACGTCGCTGATAATGTGGGATGAATGCACAATGAGCCATAGAGCTCATGTTGAAGCAGTGGATCGAACGCTTAAGGACTTGAGAAATTCAGTTGCTATCATGGGTGGTGTCACCTTTGTGTTTGCTGGTGACTTTCGGCAGACACTTCCTGTCATCACAAAAGGGACCCGTGCGGACATCATAAAGGCGTGTCTTAAATCGTCACCTCTATGGAGTATGGTCCAAACTTTAAAACTTACGAACTAATATGAGAGCCCACCTAATCGGAAATACAGATAACGATTTTCCACAACAGCTACTCAAAGTTGGAGAAGGGTCTTTTTCTTTTCAAACCTTGGGCACTAACGTTGCGGAAATCCGTTATAAATGAGACTGTAGGCCGAATAGTTCACAACTTGCAGCAACTCATAGATGTAGTTTATCCAGACCTTGAATATTTATTAGATAGAGATATTCATTGGCTTTGTTCAAGGGCTATCGTCTCACCAAGAAACGATACAGTCAATGAAATCAATAACCTAATTTTACAAAAAGTCTCCGGTCAATCCAAAATTTACAAGTCCATTGATACAGTGTGCATTGTCGAGGATGTAGTCCATTATCCGCAAGAATTTTTGAATTCCTTGAATCCATCTGGCCTGCCACTTCACGAACTGCTCTTGATAACGGGAACGCCTATTATGCTTTTAAGGAATTTAAGCCCGCCCAACCTGTATAATGGCACAAGGCTACTAATTAAAGATTTAAAAGATAACTTAATTGTGGCGACTATTCTCATCGGACCAGAAGCTGGCCAGTTGGCGCACATCCCGAAAATTCCAATGATTCCTGCGGACCTGCCTATACCGTTTAAGCGACTCTAGTTTCCCATAAAAACATCTTTTGCCCTGACTATAAACAAGTCCGAAGGACCAACTTTTTCTTTAGTTGGCATTGACTTACGAAAACAATGTTTTTCCCATGGGCAAATCCCGCCAGTCTTTTGGGCACATTACCAGTGGACAGCGATGCGCACGAATTTCTGGATGCCATATTTTAGTTTATTATTAGATGTACCTATGTAGTTTAGGGTTTTTATTTAAGTGTTAAAAATTTAATGTTATAAACTAATAAATATAAGGCAATGGGCAATTATATGTTGGTCTATCACGAGTTGGATCATCTGAAAAGCAGATTATTTTGTTACCGGAAAATAAAACAACCTCAAATATTGTATACAGAGAAGTTTTAAATTAAACAGGGCCCTTACTTAAATTGTATGTTATTAAATATTACCTACATTTATATCATTATCCGTATAGTTACGGTATAAAAACACTCTATTAAATCTATCTAGCCAGCGGGATATATTGAAATAATTTGCCTACATTAACTTTGAGTCTCCTGTCCAGCCGTGGGACATTAAAGAGCTGAAAGCTCTTAGATTAGTATTGCATTTAATTAGAAAAAAAAACACCGCCGAAATCTTTCATATTTAAAAATGGGATTGTATATCTATATCTATGTATACTAATATTATAAATGCGAAAGTTTGGATGGATGTTTGTTATTAAATCACGCTATAACGGGTGAACGGATTTGAAGGAAATTTGGCACACAGATAGATAAACATGTCCTGGAATAAAACATAGGATACTATTTATCCCGGGGACGGGATCCCGTGGAATATTTTCGACTTCTACGCGGATGAAGTCGCGGGCAGAAGCTAGTAAATAGATAAACTTGATTCATTAAACCACATATATTTTTTTAAGTAACAATTTCTTATTCAAGAATCACCAATCAATTAAACATTTTTATTCTGAAGTTGAACAAAAACATATTACCATAAAAACTATTTATTTTATACATATCGACAAAAATAATGAAATTCAATAAAATCCCGTAGTATCAGTAGGAATCCCGTGGAATATCCATATTAACATCAATGTTTGCGGTCAATGAACCTAAATAGCTCTACCTATTCCGATCACTGATTATGAGCCAGCCAGCTTACTACAGAAGATCTTAACAAATGAATTGGTATACAAATCGATTGACAGCAGTGATGGCCCAGTGCACAATGGTAGCGGGCTTGACTTGCGAGTTGCAGGCCGTGGGTACGAACCTAGTCAGGCACATTACTTTGTGTATTTTATATCATTAGTACTGTTCTCAAATCGGTGACGGAAAGCATCGTGAGGAAACCGATATATTCTAGTCAAAAATCCGAAGATATGTGGCATTCACTAACCTGCCCGGGCCCACATGGTAGATTACGGCCCATACTTTCTCACAGAGAGGCCTTTATACCTGCAGCTAGAACATAATAGGCTGAAATATTAATTACTAGCAGTCGCGCGGGGTTTCGCTACCGTGGACTTTACCACGACAAAAACGTAACCTCGATAAGAATTGCAGTTGGATAAAAAGTAGAACCTTCGAGCTTCATGATACTTCCATACCAAAGTTCATCCAAATCCACCCAGTACTTTCGAAAATTAGTGCGTTCAAACGAACGAATAAACTTTTATGCTTTATAATATTAGTATAGATTACTAAATAAATTGCTTATTGTCTCGTTTCCAGCAAATCCACGCAACAGAGAAAGAGTACGAAGTGGCGAGCAGCTTACTAGGCGTCGGCGTGGATTATGCGCAGATATCTAATGTGGCTTACACGCGCGTCCTTTTCATACTCAGTAGGGTTATGGTGAGTGTACTTATATTAATTTATCAATAATTCAATATAAACATTCACATAGCATCGAAAACCTAATATAGGTCTAGGTGCTGGACTTGTGATTGAGAGAAGAACAAGATTGCTAGTAATGTGAAGTCTAACCTCATGGCTAGTTCTCTTTAAAAAAAAAAACTTCTAATTCAGATTAATTTATTTACTGTAAAAGATTGCTTTTAGCGATGAGACCGCCCATTGTATCACCCTTTTTTAGTTGTTAAGTCCTTATTTGTTATTGTTATGGTGTACAATAAAGAATATATATCGTATCTATCTGTAAAACATAGGTACATTATTTAAGTTCTTATTTGGTTATACATTGAGGGTGCTATGCTTTGCCTCTAGGGTGTAGAAAAGTGGTAAGACGTGCAATATCATTAAAACGAGATATTAATATAGATATTTAAACCCTAATAAACAAATAAATAAATTTGATCATCTATCACGTTAACCTTTTCACCGCCAAGCACTTCTATAGAAGTTCGGGATTTTCGTGCCACCAGCGCCACAACTTCTATAGAAGTTGTTCATTTTAACTATCTTGTTAAAATAAACTTACTGTGATTAAAAGCTTTGTTTCATTTTATTATTTAAGATAGCACTGTCTACTACCCTGTTTTTTATTTTTCTACACAAAATAAGCCCCAGTTTGTCCTAAAATCGGCAAAAACAGAAACTCCGAATTTTGTTACTTTCCTCAGAACGCCAATCACTTCATATCAAGTTGGCCAGTGATGTGCCGTGAAAGGTTGATTTCACCATTGAAATATTTATAAATACAGAAAGTTACGAATATCGAAAACAATTTGAGGTATCAATAAAATATGAACTTAGTTATCTACTTCATTACAAAGGATAGTAGATGAATTTCGACCTTCAGGTAGATGCCGATACGTAATTATAAAGTTGTTACCAATTCTTGTCGATAGTTATTTTCCCATCTCTACAAAACAATTGGTCGTCTATGCCCCTGTGCGCCACCGAGTGCCACGAACTACTATAGAAGTTGGTCAGTGACGTCATAGGCGTGCGGCTGTCAAGGTCACTTTGCCATAGTGCAGCACAAAATCGGATACGCGCGCACGCATCTTTCTTTCTTTCACTTGATAACAAATAGAAAAATGAGTGAAGAACTTGATTCGGACGAACTTCTTAAAATTTTGTAAGGTGTGGAATCGGACTCGGAGTATTTTGTGGAGAACATTGAACCAGAAGATAATTCTGAGGTATGTCTAACTGGATGATAATAATAATGTTTATTCATCAAAGAGTAGGCATTCAATAAGTATGTAAAATGTTCGGTGAGCCCAGTATCTCCAGGTGCACTGTAATTACAGTAGATTTAGGTACTGTTTTTGTACTCTATACACTATTATGGTAAATACAGTGTATGAAAGCACTGTAATTTTAACTTTAATAAACAAAAATAGAAGAAAGAAAGACTATAGACCCCATCCCTGATCAGAATCGAATTCAACGTGTCCTCAGTGCCAATAACTTGATATGAAGTTAAAGAATGAGATCATGAAACAAATAGAGATGTACCCCATTCCTTATAGTTCTAATTGAGTTATGTATTAGTTTCTTTGATACTCATAATTTATACTGTTTTTTCTTATTAAGGATGCTGTGAAATAAAACAAATCTGGAAATATTTAATCAGTTTTTATTTATATTCGTAAAATCAACTTTAAATCTTAACTTTACGTGTACAAATATTATTCATCGATATGATGATATCCCCATCACTACTGTTTACTGTATATTTAGTTATACATTTATAGCTTGGCGCTCGGCGAGGCATTGCGTTTTGTGTACGTTGGCGGCGAAAAGGTTAAGAATTTTCAATCACACTGCACAATGTCGATTAGATAGAGCCTATGTCAACAACTTTACTTAATCAGGTGTAGATTCCGTCAAGAATAGATTAAAGTTTCTAACTCACACTGAAGAGAGACCTAGAGAATTACCACTGTGGTTAAAATTTACATAGTGGGCTTGTCTTGTGAAGGAGCTCCTTTGTCACCGCACGATTTCTATAATTTTGAAAATATACAAATTGAAGAAAAACTACTTATGAGTATACTTACTCATAAGTTTTATCTTGAGAGATAAGTTAAATTTTTCTTTAATTTGTATTGATTGACGGAAAGTGTATAAACTGTATAGGACACCTAATTACTTCGGAAATTTATTGAAATCACTGCCTTACTGTTGACTGTCTGTTTCAGCTGTTGCTAATAGACAAAAAGATCACGGAAGTATTGCCTCTACTAAACCAGGCGGGTCACCTAGTGGACACCTGGAACGGCAGTCATCACCAGAAAGAGTACATCAAAGTCTTTTTCTTAGTGTTACAGGTAATTTATTGTTTCTTTTTATTTTTAACTAAGTTTTGCTTGATTTACAGTAACCTTTGGGCGTCTTTATGTTCCCATTTACAATACGCGCCACGAAAGATGAGACTTGACTTTATTATTTCGTAATAAATATAATATTGTTAAGAATTTTAATCTAAATGTCATAAGAATTTTAATCTAAATGTCATCGAAAAATCCCTGAATAGAAACACAAATTATGGATTAACCACTATTGCCGCTCGTCAAGGTTCATCTTTCGTGGCGCGTATTGTACAGACGCCAGCACATCAAGCTACAACAATCTGTCAAATTTCTTTAATTGATTTTCAACTTTATTGTTGAAGAAATTAGGTACAAGGTTGATTGGGAAAAGGACATGGCCAATTTTACTATGGACGTCGGCATAGTTATCGAATTTAGTGTACACCAATGATTTTTGGTGTTTTATATTCGTGAATATTGACTCATTAAATTGCTATAAATAAAAAACTCAGAAATCTTGTCATTACACCAGACTAGACAAAAAACAGTTACAGTAAACCTTTTAATCAGATCGCTAGCAATAAGGTGTTTAGATTATATTTCGCTATTAAAAACTTAAAGGCGCTTTAAAATAGTGAACAGTTGTGAATTATTGCGTATAACTGATATAGTTTTAGTATTGAACCAATAAACAAAGTAAGGATTTTAAACTGAATATTGACTAACATTTTATTAAACTGGGTAATAGTCTCAAAAAATGTGACAATAATAACAAACATTAACATAACATCGCGCTTGTATTCCCCGAAGGGTTGGGCAGAGGTGTACCTAGAGTACACCCAGATTTCACCAGTTATTTTGAGTACCATTTAATAGGGGGCGAGTCTGTTTCTATCAACCAGGCACAAATCTAGACTCCAGGCTGCTACTGAGAAATTCCTGATGAATAAACCCAATATCACTTTGCTCGACCTGGGAATCGAACTCAGGACCTCATGCTCAGCAGTAGTGCTTACGACCATTAGACCAACGAGGGAAACACAGAATAAAACAAAGGAGTAAAAATTATTATTTATTTACTTATTAGAGAAAATTCATAAAAATATTTTGACATATCATAATTATTATATCTTAAATGCTTACGAAGATAATATACATTAGAGCAATGCAGCGATAGTGTTAATAAAGAGACCTAGGGAGGTCAATCAACCAGCTTGGATAAACAGAGCATTTTTCTTTCACCAATACACTAACCTGGATTAAGTGTAAATATAGGGCTTCAGTAATTAGAATTACATAAATAACTGCTTTAAACATAACCAGACTTGTTAAAAAAATACAATCATAGATTTATTTATTATTATTTTACAATTGTGATTACTGTTCCGTGAGAGAATTTCTGAGACATTTTCAAAGTTCAAAATATTAGCTTTTGACTTCATAATATTAATTAAGTCTTCTATATGGATAGCACTAAATGTAGAATGTGTCTCATTCATTTGAGGTAGTAAATGCCATTGATCGCTGTACAAATGTGTTTCACACACTCTACAGCTGCGAGGAACATAGAAACTATGCTCCTGCAAAAGCAGTCTTTTAAGGAATTGCGGGACCAAATGTACCATTCTGTTTCTGCATTGTTGAAATATACTGTGAACAGATGTGATCGAAGCTCGCTTGTAATTAGGTAATGATATGGTATTACTTTCCCATGGCCCAATTTGAACAGGCGGCAACGGTGGTAGCTCTGGTGGGCTAACAACTTGGCTAACATTAGGGGCTGCTGCATCGTTATCCAAAGCCAATTCTTGCATGTCTCGTGATGAGTAATGCACTGCCTGTCTATTTGCTCGCATCCAACACACATGGCAAACATAGTTGTTTCTTGAAGGCTGAAAATAAACCACAGTTAGAATAAACACAATAATAAATTAATTCAATCATTAGATAATTCTTATGTTTATATAATTTTTAGTAACAAGGGTATCTTTTTAAATATATCTTTGTTTTCAAGTACTATGTTATGGTAAAATGAGCAGTACTATGTTACACATGCCTACTTTAGGCAAGTATATTATGTTAAAGATGAAAAATACATAAAACACATACAATCATAAATATAACAATCATACATACATAGTATGAAAGCTCATTTTTTTATAGATTAATACAACTAGGTATTTATAATAATGAAAAACAAAATGCTTACCACATAATTAGTATTTTGTGATAATAGAACAGCCAGCAATGGACACTCCATACTGACATTATGGTGTCTTATTTTCCTCACTGATTTGCCACAACTAAGGCAAACCATGTTATGCCCCAGTAGTCTCTCTTGTTCACCAGCTTCGGTGTTTAATAATAATAAGCATGGATGACAAATAAATGTATCAAGAGGCAACTGAAAATAAGATGCACTGTAAGATTTCGCATACCAGAACTATATAAAAATAAATCAGTATAAGTTTTTTCTAGTCCAACTTCTTATCTGGCTTTGGGCATTGGTTATCCAACGCGAAAGTCTTGTTTGATTGTGTGTAGAAAGCGAGGATATGAGATGCCTCTGCAACCTTCGCATGGCTATTCCGCAGTTGATGCACCTCATATTGATCCACAAAACAAATCCACAACGCAATGTAAATCAGAGTCCAGTATTAATAGCAAGGTAATCGGGTCGTAGAAGGTATCAGTACCTTGAAATAAGCAGGGGTAAAAAAAATTAGAAAATAATCGCAAAAATAAACACAGGACGCAATGTAGAATCTGCAATTAATATGTATCATCTATGTTCTGCAATAACATAATATTGACATTTGACATAGACAATGACACATTGTCAAACAAGTAACGCGTTCCGTTTTCCGATTTTGTTTTGTGTGAAATATTTAAAAAACTATCTTACGCATCAACATTATGAAAAGATAATTTTATTAAATGCCAAAAATACCAACGAAGACAGTTTCGTATAAATAAAATGTTTTTAATAATAGCTTTTTGTCGTCCATATCACACGTCTATGTGATATATGCAAGTAGTATGCTTGATGTGGAACACCCATTATTATATTTATCTTACTCTATGGTCCATTATGGCGGACGTTGACAAATGGTACTTTGAATTCATCTTGATTACTAATTATTTTGAAATAAACACTGACGAGATCAGAGAGGTTAAGAACTACGTATTAAATCATTTTTCTATTTTTAATATACAATATTATTTACTATGTATGTGTACATGGAATGTACTTTTTTGTCCATGTCATTTGACAGTTTCGGGTAGCTTCATGTGCTGGCGTCTGTACCTATGTGCAAATATTTACAACATGGTTTGGCGATTTAGGTGTGATAGCGTAAAAACAATAAACATACTCATGGCATTATTAGTTATAATAATAAATACTGTTTTAGCCAAACTAATTAGCGAATTTTTGTAACTATCACCGGATACCAAAAACTGAACCCAAATAAAAATTCAAGCATTTGAATCACCTCATACTGTAGCAGGTGTGGGCTGCAACTGAAAATCAGAGTCAGGTCAATCCTTTTGGCACAATACTCCTAATGTTTTTTATTTTCGATATCAGAAGACCTTCGAAAATAGAATATCTTATAGCAAGCCCTATACGCTCAAACTCAAAATGTTTTATTTCACTTAGGCCTACATGGGCACTTACAAAACGTCAGCAGTTAGGGCACGGTTCGAAATTGGTCGTTTTCTATGGAGAAGAACCGGCATGAAACTCCACAGTTACTCTTTTCAAATCAAAATATAATTCTTACAATTTATTCATAATACAGATTAATTGGGTATGAGAGGACAGTATAGACCAATTAATACAGCACAATGGAATTACAAATAAAAATTTGTTAAACAAATCTAAGAGTCTACAGTGTTCTCCCATTCACAAAAAAAGATTTATATTATATTTAAAAAAAAACTTGTGAAGCGACAACATTAGACTTTAATAATGAAGGCTAAATTAATAATAAAAATGAAACAAAAAAAAACTGTCAAATCGGATGGATTATCGTAGGGAAAACAAAAAGGCACACTCACGAAAGTGGAGTTGTTAATACACTAGTCGATAACGCAATTACAATAATCCAGGGAAGGGAAGCCACATGTGCAGAAGGAAGGAATCATCATGCATCGCCAAGCAGTCATGTCTTCAACGTAGTCCCGAATCTTATAATACGCTTTTTTGATATGGACACGTTTGACGTGGGTTTTAAATTTTTCCTCGCTAAGTTCTGGAACAGACTGGCAACTTGTTATAAAAGCGTATGTTATTTATGAGGAATGACTTGCTTGTCTTGGCTAATCTCCATTTATGTATAACAATTTCATGTTTGTTGCATGTATTTATTGTGTGAATATCGCCTCTAATTTTATAAAGTCCTAAGTTTTTGCGTACATATAATATGCTTTCTAATATATAAAGTGAAGGTAGAGTCAGTACATCGACCTCTTTAAAAACATTTTGAAGGCACTCGCGATCCATTTTATATATTGCCCGGATTGCCCTCTTTTGCAGTATAAAAATTGAATCTACGTCAGCTGCGGATCCCTACAGTAATATACCATAAGACATGATACTGTGGAAATAAGTAAAATAAACTAACCGAGCTGTCGCTACATCAGTTAATTGCCAAATTTTTCTTACCGCATATGCAGCTGAGCTTAATCTACTAGAAAGAGTCCTAATATAATCGCCCCACTGTAACTTTGAATCGATAGTTATACGCAAAAATATAGTTTCCGTAATAACATCGAGTTTTTTACCATCAAGGATTAAATTGACACTAGCTTGTGGTACATTAGGCAATGAAAACTTGAGATATTTCGTTTTGTTCGCATTAAGTGCGAGATGCTTCTTACTGCCTACTACGTATTGTCGAATCTCATCTTCGATACGGGGTTATATTTTGGGGAAATTCCACTGATAAAGAAAAAGTATTCAAGGCCCAGAAACGGTGTCTCCGCTCGATGTTCAAACTGAAAACTACGGATAGTTGCTATCCATATTTCAACAAGCACAAAATCTTAACTTTGCCTTGTGTTTATATTTTGGAGATAGCTGTGTTTGTTAAATCAAACCCAGCTTATTTTGAACGCGTAAATGATTTGGTTGCACGAAATAGACGCGACAATAGTGGACTGTGTGTCCAAAGGGCTAAAACAACACTGATGCGCAAAAGTGTCTGCTGCATGGCACCGAAAATATTTAATAAATTACCCAAAGCTTGGAAAGATTTAAATATGTCATTATTTAAAAAGAAATTGCGAAACTTTTTAGCAGACAAGACTTATTACAGCATTTCGGATTTCTTAATGGAAAATAAAATTTGTTAATATTTTGGCACTTCCTATTAATTGTGATTTAACAGTGATAATTTATTATTCAATTTTAATTGTACAACCTAATTTTGACATTAAATTTTTGACATTCAACATTAGACATTTAAGTTTTGACATTATATTTTGACATTTTTGTTGTAACATTTAATTTAATAATATTTTGGCGCTTCCTATTAATTGTGATTAAACTGTGATCATTTATTATTCAATTTTAATTATACAACTTACCTTTTGACATTATAGTTTTGACATTTATATTTTAACATTTAATTTAATGCTATTGTAGCGGAATAGCATCCTCACAGTTAGAAACGTAGCACGTAGGGTAATTTTATTTTTCTAAAAATAACTTTTTATATATACCCGCTATGTATTAATTATTGCAACAGATTCTGTACCTATATAAGGAAACGATTTTTGAAAATACAAGCATACCATATTCAACCTGCATTTGCGTCTCATTTCCATAACCTGCGTATCTCACAGTGGTGACCCCGACGGAAGAAACTTCAAGACGAAATAATGACCTCAAATATTTTGAAACCGAGCGATGGGAGCGGTACATCATCACCGCAGCAGGATTCGCACGAACTATCAGCCGTCTCGTACAATCAACGGATACCGCCTTTATGGAGGAACAGAATCAAGCTTTGGTTCCTGCAATTTGAAGCGATCGTGTCTGCTGGAAAACTAAGCGACAAGGAACTATCAGAGCTGCTCATCCGCCAACTCGACCTCCAAGATCTAGACGAAATTCAAGACATCATGTTCGATACTAAAAATGCAGTAGAAAACAATAGATACGTCACCATGAAGATGAGGCTTATCCAAACCTATGACGAGAGCGACCACACTAAACTCGAGCGGCTACTGTCCAACGTGGAACTTGGAGATTTGAAGCCTTCACAACTGCTACGCCGCATGCAAAATTTAGCCGGAAACAACATTGCCGAGAACACGCTGCGTGTTATATGGACGAAGCACCTACCCCCATCAGTCCGCGCCATACTAGCTGTGAGCGAAACTATAGATAGCTAAGAAAACCGAATTAAACGAGTTAGCAGTAATGGCCGACAAAATGCTAGAACAACTTCACCACCAAATATCAGCAGTACACAACACTTCGTCACCGGCAACACCGTCCACTCCACCTTTAGCTATAAATCATGAAAACGCATTGCTTCACGCGAAGATCGACATGTTGGCAAAAGAAATATCAGAATTAAAAACACACCACAGCCGCTACGGAAGGCAGCGCGGGCGCAACTGGCGAGGCGGCGCGCGTCATCGATCACGCAGTACATACCGATCGCCGCATGGTAACCGCCGAGCGGACTTTAATCATAGGACCGAGTACAACGACAATTCCGTTTGTTACTTTCATCGGAAGTTCGGCGCACAAGCGCGGAAATGTACTAGACCATGTACTTACGAAGATAAGCACCCAACAATCTCGGGAAACTAAAACAGGTGTTAGCAGAGACGGAATCTGGCGCCTGGGAAAAATCACACCGTCTATTTTTGAAAGACAAGAAGACAAATCTAAGCTTTCTCATCGACACTGGTGCAAACATATCCGTCATTCCCAGGAAACGCTGTGAAATTTTGAAGCCAACCGCATTCAAACTATATGCAGCAAACAACACCGTAATAGCTACCTACGGTGAAAAAACAATGGACCTGGATTTCAACCTGAGACGACCATTCAGATGGAAGTTCGTCGTAGCAGCAGTCAGCAAGCCCATCATCGGCGCTGATTTTTTGAAGCACCATCACCTACTAGTCGACCTCGCTGGAAAATGTTTAATCGACAAGATAACAAACTTGTCAGTGAAGACGTCCATCTGCAAATCAACAACACCAACCATCAGAACCATAGACCTGGGACAAAAATATCATGACATATTGGCGGAATTCCCCGATATTACAAGACTTTCCACTATGAAAAATACTCCGAAGCACAACGTCGAGCACCATATAGAAACAACAGGGCCGCCATTATACTGCAAAGCTCGTCCACTGCCACCTCACCGTTACGAAGCTGCAAAGAAAGAATTTCAAACTATGATGGATCAGGGATTATGCCGACCAAGCAAGAGCCCCTGGGCCAGTCCACTTCACGTGGTACCCAAACCAAACGGCGACTTACGCGTATGTGGAGACTACAGAAGGCTAAATGCCGTGACGAAACCAGACAGATATCCTGTACCACGTTTGAAGGATTTCACTTACCAGTTGCACGGGAAGCAAATATTCTCAACTCTTGACCTAAATAGAGCATACCAACAACTGCCTGTACTGGAAGATCACATTGAAAAAACCGCCATCATAACACCATTCGGGCTATTTGAATTTCCCCGGATGTGCCCAGGACTGAAAAATGCAGGACAGACCTTCCAACGCTATATTCACGAAGTACTCCACGGACTCGACTATGCCTACCCATTTGTCGATGACATAATAATAAGTTCAAGAACAGAAGAAGAACACAGACAACATTTACGAACCGTCCTAAAACAACTAAACAAATACGGCATCACTATAAATCCAGCTAAATGTGTATTAGGCAAGAAAGTGATCAAATTCCTTGGACACACTGTCTCACAAGATGGCATCAAACCTCCAACAGAAAATGTGGAAGCAATCACCAACTTTCCACTACCCACAACCATTGAACAATTAAGAAGATTCCTTGGCACCGTCAACTTCTACAGAGATTGCATTTCAAAGGCAGCCGAAATACAAGCACCTCTAAATGCATACTTGCACAATAGCAAGAAACGAGATAAAACAAAGATAGTATGGAATGACAAAGCCCTGAAGGCATTTGAGTTATGTAAAGCTGGCCTACAAAACGCGGCATTACTAGCTCACCCCTCACATAACGCACCGATCGCATTAATGACTGACGCCTCCGATAAGTGCGCTGGTGCTGTACTGCAACAATATGTACACAACAAATGGCAGCCACTGGGATATTTCTCCAAATCATTGTCAAGCGCGCAAGTCAAATATAGCACATTCGACAGAGAACTGCTAGCTATATACATGGCTGTGAAGCATTTTAGAAAAATGTTCGAAGGAAGACATCTTATAATATTCACAGACCACAAACCGCTAACCTACGCAATAAATAAAACATCGTCAGACAGCGAGACACCGCGCCGAGCCAGACAACTCATGTACATAAGTGAATTCACAAACGACATACGTCATATTAGCGGGCAAGATAACATAGTCGCAGATTCATTATCACGGATCAACACAGAAACCATCACCTGTCCTACAACGATCGACTACAAGCAACTAGCCACAGCGCAAGAAAGAGACAGCACCATACGTAACTTAATGAAGCAAAGCAACTTACAATTGAAGCGCATAATTCTACCCAACACAAATTGCAAAGTACTATGCGAAACATCTACACAACACGTTCGCCCGTACCTACCCGAAACATTTCGCCGAGCAGCGTACGAAAGTGTACATAACCTCAGTCACCCCGGCACGCGCACAACAAGAAAAATACTCAGTGAAAAATATTTCTGGCCAGCCATGAACGCTGACGCGGGACGATGGACGAAAGCCTGTGAAGCCTGTCAAAAGTCAAAAGTCAGTCGACATACAACGAGTCAAATCGCAAAATTCCCACCATCGGAACGATTCCAACACATTCATGTCGACATTGTTGGGCCCCTACCCCCATCACAATATGGACACAAGTACCTACTCACTATTATCGACCGGTACACACGATGGCCCGAAGCATTACCTCTCCACGACATAACTGCGGAAACAATAGTCAAAACGATATATGAAAGCTGGATAACAAGATTTGGTTGTCCCGTCACGATAACAAGCGATCAAGGTCGTCAGTTTGAGAGCAAACTTTTCTCTGAATTGATGAAACTAATGGGAATAAACAGAACGAGAACAACTGCATATCATCCACAGTCAAATGGAATCATCGAACGGTGGCACCGCTCACTCAAAGCCGCACTTACCGCGCGCTGCACTGCTAGAGAAAACGGAAAGTGGTTTGACGAGTTACCCACCGCACTACTCGGATTGCGCGCGGCTACTCGTAGCGACACAGGGATTAGTCCTGCACAATACACCTACGGAACATCGCTGCGATTACCAGAAGATTTTTTTGTTGAAACAAAAGGAAGCCAAATGAGTCACGATTACGTTGAACAGCTGCGGCGCACTATCAACGCATACCGACCAGCCGAGACCGCGCATAACAACAATAACATGTTTGTACACTCCGACCTACGTACCTGTGGAAACGTATACCTACGCAGAGATTGCACAAAAAAACCACTGCAACCGACATATGAAGGTCCATATCCCGTAATAGAAAGATGTGAGAAGTACTACAAGCTCCAGCTACCAGGAAGAGTAACCAACGTCTCGATCGACCGACTCAAGCCTGCCTACACTATGAACGAACAAGGAAATGATGACACGCAGAGAACAACGCGATCGGGAAGAATAGTAAAACCAGTAGTACGCTTCGCTTGAGGGGGTGTACTGTAGCGGAATAGCATCCTCACAGTTAGAAACGTAGCACGTAGGGTAATTTTATTTTTCTAAAAATAACTTTTTATATATACCCGCTATGTATTAATTATTGCAACAGATTCTGTACCTATAAAAGGAAACGATTTTTGAAAATACAAGCATACCATATTCAACTTGCATTTGCGTCTCATTTCCATAACCTGCGTATCTCACACTATGATTTAGATATTTTTTTTTTTTTTATATACATATTATTTGGTAATTATTGTTTAGTTATAATAATTGATTTTGAATTTGATTTAATTTATAATTTTTTGTTATTTAATTGCATTATGTAATTTACAGTTGAATTACTTTTGTGAATTAAATTATTGTACCTTTGCATGCCTTCTGGTAAAATATGGCTGAACTCACATTGTACCCTTACACCACATGTTATTGTACTACCCATATTTGCAAAATAAAGTATCTTATCTTATCTTATCTTATCGAACCATTTCGCAAGAAGTGCCAGACCTTCATTTACATGTAAGACATCAGCATCTTTTCTATCTATTTTAAAAATCAGAGAAGTGTCATCAGTTAGGTGAATTATATCCGATAAGTTGGTCATCATGTACGGTAGGTCGTTGATGTACACTAGAAAAAGGAAAGGGCCAAGAATTGAACCTTGCGGAACGCCCATCTTGACTAGGGATCCTGCAGATGTCGCTCCATTAACAGTAACTTTTTGTTGCCTGTTTGATAAATAGGAAAGAACAAGGTCAGCAGCTTGTCCACGAATTCCGTAATGGTGTAATTTACAGATCAGTGTTTTGTGGTCAACGCAATCAAAAGCTTTGGAGAGGTCACAAAATATGTCAATTGCATCCTGAGATATTTCCCAAGATTCCAGAATGTGACGGATGAGCGCTACTCCTGCGTCTGTTGTTGACCTAGCTTTCGTGAAATCTAACTGCCGACTATGCAGAATCCCATTTGAGTTAAAATGTGACAGCATCTGGTCCAGCATGACAAAACACTGATCTGTAAATTACACCATAATTTACAGATCAGTGTTTTGTGGTCAACGCAATCAAAAGCTTTGGAGAGGTCACAAAATATGTCAATTGCATCCTGAGATATTTCCCAAGATTCCAGAATGTGACGGATGAGCGCTACTCCTGCGTCTGTTGTTGACCTAGCTTTCGTGAAATCTAACTGCCGACTATGCAGAATCCCATTTGAGTTAAAATGTGACAGCATCTGGTCCAGCATGATTTTTTCGTAGATTTTGCTTAATGCTGGAAGCACAGATATTGGTCTATAGTTAGAGGGATGACTTTTACAACCTGACTTAAAAATTGCTACTGCTTTACTATTTTTCATTAAATCGGAAAAAGTATCGCTGTCTATACATTGATTAAATATGTTAGGATAGGAGCAATAATTGAGTCAATAATATTACCAAGAACCCTAACAGATATACCCCATAAGTCTTCAGTGTTTTTTATGTTACGACTTTGGAATGTTTTTTTAATTACTTCAATAGAAATGGGCTTAAATGAAAATATCATAATTCAATAAGGTACAGCAAGTATGTACAAGGCCTAACGCTGGAAAAAACAAACGGTTCAGAAAGAAAGAAAGAAAATGTATTTATTCGAAAAGGCACACGATAAATACAAATAAAATAAAAACAAAAACTTGATTAAACAAACAGCCTTGCGTGTGCCTCACGGCTGTGCCAAATAGTTCACTATTCGTTTCTGCGAAGACATTGATTCATCAGTTGGTTTTGTTGGCAGGTATGTCACTACTTAATGGCGGGGCAGGTGAAAAGTGTGAAGCCATGTCTAAAGTCCCTGCAACAGAGCATACAAACCATCATGGCGCCCAATTGGCCCGACGATGACAGTAAGTATACTTTTATAACTTATGCCCAGGTGTAGAACTTTTGGCTTTTGTGTTTCCTGCCACATATGACCTGTCAGCCTCAAAAGAAAGAGCGAACAGGCATCTTCTGGGCTCACTCGTTCCATCGTAGACCTCATCTATCGCTTGATCGGATCAGGCGTGATTGAAGTCGAGAGCGGGCTCATCCGTACCGATGTACTTGTTCAGAAAATTAATTTTATACTATACCTGCTCGGAAAGTGCCTTATTACTTTTTAAAAAGTTTGACAGAAAGGACGTCATTACTGTAGTACAAATGTGCGGGTCGCAAAAGTGTATGAGAATTCATTACTAACGTGTTGGAGACACTGGCGAGGGAGGGAAAAGTGTATGAAAATCCATTACTAACGCGCTGTTTTTTTTTAATTTAGACCAATTCAGTAGCTAACTAAAAATACTTATAATGCCAAAAGACAAAAAGTTTTTATCACCAAGAGAAAATGATACTGGTCACATAGTATTGCTCAACATTGTTTTAAAATTACTCCCAACACGCTGCTGAACAAATTCTCACATTAACTTTCAGTATTCGAACATAATAAGAATAACAATTTGGCGCGAAAACTAAATGAGGTACCTACTGTCTATGGCCATAGGTCCTATCTTGTAACTCGGTTTCATTTATTAATGTACAAAAAGCTATTTTCCTCGTAGGTATAGTATAAAGCACTATGTATCACTCGGAAGAAAGTGCGATTCCCAACTCGTGTGTATTAAGGCCCTCAGCTGTGCTTCGGGCCTCAAACTACACCCTCGTTGGTAATCGGTTACTTTCTCCCCTCGATGAACAATGTACTGTTCGCACCGCGCTTCGTTTCCTTTATCGCTATTGGTCGGCAGCTGCCGCCATGTTAGCGCGCGACGCATGACACGTGAGCGAGACGGAACTAACAGCTGCAGTGTATTATGAATCTTATAGTAGTGATCTAAGGTCGATTGTAAGTTTTAAGCGTTCTTTCGTTAATCTTCGGGGCCATACTTTTTTTTTCTGCGCGAACGAAGATTCACGACGCGCCTTATCAGTTGGGTGCCACTGTACTCATTACAACTTCCACAGCGGTGTGCGGCACGGTTCAGGGCGAGCTGTTCGTGTGGCTGTCCCGCCAGCAGCTGTACGTGCTGGTGTACCTGGTCACGGTCATGCACTCCGCACAAGCCGGCTACATGGAGAAGGCGCACAAGTACACCGAGAAAGCGCTCGCGCAGATCGATAAACTTACATGTGAGTGATCATTGTTACTTGTTGTTAGTGGTCGCCCGGAGTACTCGAAAAGTAAGGCCGTGCGCGCACTGCCTTGCGGTGGCCGCAATTGCGGTAGTTCTACCGCACCGGTAGAATGACCGCAATCTCGGGTGCGCGCACTGCGGCGAGAAAAACGCACCTTTTGTCTGACAATGTTGCTATACATACAGATTTCTTCGTATTTATACATATTTTCGATTTTTCGGTGTATCGAGTGCTAATCTGAATCACACGATTCAGATTAGTACTCGATACAGATTTTTATACAAATTTCACACTGTATTGATAAAATTAACTGGTACAACTAAAGACAGAACTTGGCAAAATAAATTACCTAGATACTGCATTTATTACGTTACACACACCATTGTATGATTCTATTCTTTATAGTTATTTTTTTTATAAACAACGTTAATTTAAACATTCTAATTAAGTATTTGTATTATAGAGAAAATTCCATATATTTTGTGATGATGCTGCCAAAAAACGATTTCAAGCTCTTACATTGCAAGTACTACGTCAATAGACACCAGCCTATGTTAAAATAATGTACTAAGGAAATTAAGTAAAATAATAAATAAAATAATTAGAATATTATATTAACGTTGTTTATAAAAAAATAAAAAATAACTATAAAGAATAGATTCGTTCAACGGTGTGTGTAACGTAATAAATGCGGTATCTAGGTAATTTTGTTTTGCTAAGTTCTGTTTTAGTTGTAACAGTTATCTGTATATATATTTTAATAATATTTTTTTTCCCTGTTTTTATGAGTAGTAAGTACACTAATTTTGCCCTCCCCACTTTAATTAAAGTTTTTAAAGTCCTTCCAAAGGTTGTCTATCTATCAATACAGTGTGAAATTTAGATAAAAATCTGTATCGAGTGCTAATCTGTATCACACATCAAAAATGTATAAATACAAAGAAATCTGTATGTATGGCAACATTATCAGACAAAACGTGCATTTGTTTCACCGCAGTGCGCGGTACTACATACATTCCTATGCGATACAAAATATTTGCGGTAGACTCACCGCAATTTTGCAGCGAGGGGCCACCGGTGACTCTACCGCACGCGTTTATTCCACCGCGGTGCGCGCACTTCTATGACACTCCATACTTCACAGATATTGCGTTTCCAAAACGCAACGCAGTGCGCGCACGGCCTAAGACAATACAATACAACACATAACAATTTAAATAATTTCAATGCCTTTTACTAATGACTTCAGCCATGTGAGTAGGTACCTAGCCCTTATTTTAAACTGAATTGGACGTCTAATGAAACAATCTTTAAGGTTATTTTGCGCTTTACACTAGTGTTTTTGTTTGCTTTGAAGTTGCTTAAGTTTAGAACATTAAAATACAATAAATACCTTGGGAAATATCACAGTTTTAAAGTATGATTGCGTCGTTGCGCTTGCAAAACAGCTATAAAATATTTAAAGAGTTACCTTTCAATATTGCGTTTATCAGATAGCTGTTTTACAGCATGTGTTTATTAAAATAACGATTGAAACTTCATAAAAGAACGAAAATGACTATTTACCACATAGCGCCTTTTGCAAGCGCAACGACGATTGCTGGGGGGCTGGTGAATCCAGTAGCGAGGCCGGCCGATGACTTTGCTTTGAGATATTCGAATGATGAATGGGAACGAAATCGACGCGGTCGAAGTGCTAGTAATCTAAGCAAGCCTATGAATTATGAAGCCCCTATTCTTGCCCTTATTCTTACTTTTGATATCCCTTGAATGGACACCATCTAATTAAACTTACTGCTGTCTGTCATTTAAATGTGACTTTATTAAACTGAGTGCAAGTTTACACCTGGTCGGTAATGTTCTGGAAACCCCAGATTAGGTACTTGTAAGAACCGATACAGTACATAATATGTACATTATCTTACTTATGCTTTTACTTTCATTGGTGGACAGTATCTGCAGAACGCGAACTACTTGTTTGTCATCCCCATATTGAGACACAGATCCTATATCACTGGTTTGCGAAAATATCGACATAACTCGAAATGCTGTTCAATTTAACTAGACTTGTGTGAAATAATCATAGATTTAAGTATAACATAGTGAACTGAGACACAATGCCAATTTTGCGCCGACGTTCATCAGAAAGAAACAGTGTTATTATTCATTTGAGACAAAACACTATATTTTATTTGCATAAAACATAGAATATAAGATGTTATTATAAATGAGGAGTGACGGAACAAAAGCCGTTATTGACCAGGATTTGTTTTCTTTTTTCTAAATAACTTTTTTCCTTAATAACAATCGCTATTTTCGAAAAAAAAAATCACTTCCTTATCAATAGGTAATTTTACTGTAAGATTGTCATAAACAAAAATTTGTTTCTATAAATTACACTATGCTAGAAGGTTTTTATCATTTTCTGAAAAGAAAATACAAGATGGATTTAACGGTTTTTGATTAGTTACTCCTCAAATATAGAATCCAACATGATTTGCTTAAAACTTAAGCATGCAAAGCTCCTCTGTGAGAGAGACTAGGCCTGGGTTTGATGAACATCGGCGCAAAATTGGCATTGTGTCTCAATTCACGATTTTATACTTAAATTTATGATTATTTCACACAAGTATCTAGTTAAATTGTACAGCATTTCGAGTTATGTCAATATTCTCGAAAACCAGCGATATGTAGTACTTTTTCTTGCGCAGTTTTTAAAACAAACGTTTGTTATACAGCAAAGTCTCGCGACGATAACTTGTCGGGTCGCGACGTGGCCGCGGGCGCTACGTTGGCGTGGCGCCTGCGCATGGCGCTGGTGGAGCACGCGGCGCTGTGCCGCCTGGTGGCCGGCGGGAAGGCGCACGCGCTGCACGAGATAGCGCGCGCCGCACATCTACTCACGCAGGCGCCCGAGCGTGAGTATACAAACGTTTGTCATACAGCAAAGTCTCGCGACGATAACTTGTCGGGTCGCGACGTGGCCGCGGGCGCTACGTTGGCGTGGCGCCTGCGCATGGCGCTGGTGGAGCACGCGGCGCTGTGCCGCCTGGTGGCCGGCGGGAAGGCGCACGCGCTGCACGAGATAGCGCGCGCCGCACATCTACTCACGCAGGCGCCCGAGCGTGAGTATACAAACGTTTGTCATACAGCAAAGTCTCGCGACGATAACTTGTCGGGTCGCGACGTGGCCGCGGGCGCTACGTTGGCGTGGCGCCTGCGCATGGCGCTGGTGGAGCACGCGGCGCTGTGCCGCCTGGTGGCCGGCGGGAAGGCGCACGCGCTGCACGAGATAGCGCGCGCCGCACATCTACTCACGCAGGCGCCCGAGCGTGAGTATACAAACGTTTGTCATACAGCAAAGTCTCGCGACGATAACTTGTCGGGTCGCGACGTGGCCGCGGGCGCTACGTTGGCGTGGCGCCTGCGCATGGCGCTGGTGGAGCACGCGGCGCTGTGCCGCCTGGTGGCCGGCGGGAAGGCGCACGCGCTGCACGAGATAGCGCGCGCCGCACATCTACTCACGCAGGCGCCCGAGCGTGAGTATACAAACGTTTGTCATACAGCAAAGTCTCGCGACGATAACTTGTCGGGTCGCGACGTGGCCGCGGGCGCTACGTTGGCGTGGCGCCTGCGCATGGCGCTGGTGGAGCACGCGGCGCTGTGCCGCCTGGTGGCCGGCGGGAAGGCGCACGCGCTGCACGAGATAGCGCGCGCCGCACATCTACTCACGCAGGCGCCCGAGCGTGAGTATACAAACGTTTGTCATACAGCAAAGTCTCGCGACGATAACTTGTCGGGTCGCGACGTGGCCGCGGGCGCTACGTTGGCGTGGCGCCTGCGCATGGCGCTGGTGGAGCACGCGGCGCTGTGCCGCCTGGTGGCCGGCGGGAAGGCGCACGCGCTGCACGAGATAGCGCGCGCCGCACATCTACTCACGCAGGCGCCCGAGCGTGAGTATACAAACGTTTGTCATACAGCAAAGTCTCGCGACGATAACTTGTCGGGTCGCGACGTGGCCGCGGGCGCTACGTTGGCGTGGCGCCTGCGCATGGCGCTGGTGGAGCACGCGGCGCTGTGCCGCCTGGTGGCCGGCGGGAAGGCGCACGCGCTGCACGAGATAGCGCGCGCCGCACATCTACTCACGCAGGCGCCCGAGCGTGAGTATACAAACGTTTGTCATACAGCAAAGTCTCGCGACGATAACTTGTCGGGTCGCGACGTGGCCGCGGGCGCTACGTTGGCGTGGCGCCTGCGCATGGCGCTGGTGGAGCACGCGGCGCTGTGCCGCCTGGTGGCCGGCGGGAAGGCGCACGCGCTGCACGAGATAGCGCGCGCCGCACATCTACTCACGCAGGCGCCCGAGCGTGAGTATACAAACGTTTGTCATACAGCAAAGTCTCGCGACGATAACTTGTCGGGTCGCGACGTGGCCGCGGGCGCTACGTTGGCGTGGCGCCTGCGCATGGCGCTGGTGGAGCACGCGGCGCTGTGCCGCCTGGTGGCCGGCGGGAAGGCGCACGCGCTGCACGAGATAGCGCGCGCCGCACATCTACTCACGCAGGCGCCCGAGCGTGAGTATACAAACGTTTGTCATACAGCAAAGTCTCGCGACGATAACTTGTCGGGTCGCGACGTGGCCGCGGGCGCTACGTTGGCGTGGCGCCTGCGCATGGCGCTGGTGGAGCACGCGGCGCTGTGCCGCCTGGTGGCCGGCGGGAAGGCGCACGCGCTGCACGAGATAGCGCGCGCCGCACATCTACTCACGCAGGCGCCCGAGCGTGAGTATACAAACGTTTGTCATACAGCAAAGTCTCGCGACGATAACTTGTCGGGTCGCGACGTGGCCGCGGGCGCTACGTTGGCGTGGCGCCTGCGCATGGCGCTGGTGGAGCACGCGGCGCTGTGCCGCCTGGTGGCCGGCGGGAAGGCGCACGCGCTGCACGAGATAGCGCGCGCCGCACATCTACTCACGCAGGCGCCCGAGCGTGAGTATACACTTCCTTTTAACCGACTTCAACAAACGGAGGAGGTTCTCAGTTCGTCTTTAACTTTTTAAGCTACTGCATAGCTTTTATCACGGGCTTTGAGTGCGGCGACCGAATCAAGAAATTCCGTAACGAAAATAAACCTAACACCCAAGGGTGGGCATGCGGACAGTGAGTAAAGGGCAACTCGCTGTCCGACCATGGAGCATGCCCGGGTCGACGGCGCGTTGTGTTCCACGCGCGCCTCAAAGAGCGTCAGCAATATGACGAGGCCCCCCCTGCAGAGGGCCGAAGCCTGCCGGGGTCGTGGGACTTATCCCATTACCGTGACCCCGGTACGTAAAGGGTTATTGAAGGAACACCGTGGATTTTAGTCAGTAAAAGTCTGACAATCCCTCCCACCCTGCCCGGGGTGGGAGGACTTATTTGATAATTTTACCACGATAAAAAAAAAAACACCCAAGGGTGGATCTAGGGGGAGGGGGGGATTATGGCCTAGATAGACTAATTAAAATTTTTAAACATTGTTACTAGATCATACTTCAGTTTCTGTCATTGTAAACGAATATCGGCAGTGGATGGCCAAGTGGCAGCGGAGTATACAAATTATAACTTCTTGTGACTTGACCACGATTATGTGACCCCTGGCACCAAAGCTGGATCCGCCCTTGCTAACACCCCCCACTCCGATCGGCACAGCGGTGCGGCGTTGAAAGCCGTACATCGTCTAACGTCGTTTCAGTTCGGCAGACTTCGGCACGGTGTTTGTGTGCGGGCGACTAGACGTATGCGTGTAGACTAGCTGCTAATAAACCTATAGTTTCAATGATAAAAATTCCTGAATAACCTACATGTATTGTAAGATAATAAAAATATTTTAAACAATATTAACTTCTCATTTATTCAATAAAACAAAACAAAAAAAAAAATTTCTTATCGGTCACCACACTCGAAAAGTGTAACTTGAATTAATATAAAAAAATACTGTATAAATAAAATGAACGAATAATTATAATTGCATAACTTGATAAAAACGCAATGCAATAGCTTTACCGTGGCAGTCACAGTTGACTCTTGACTAAAAGACTCCCAGGTTATAGCGATCAGGAAACACAGACTCCGGCAGGACTTCAACTTGAAGGACGGCAACGTCGCAATTTATTTATGAATGCGTACGCGTGTATACAGTGTTTCTTTTACGTATCAATTTAACATTTTTAGTGAATATTTTAATATAAAAAAAAAACATTTTGTTTTCGAATGGTAATATTTTTTTTAGCATGCATGGATGAAAAAACGAGAATGCCCTCTGTTAGTTAACATACTGTATAAAGTTTATGCAAGTCTATTCAAAATTGACAATTCCAATTGACGTTATATCCACTTTACACAAATACTATCTCTATTTCGCTGGCATAAGGTTTATTTTCCGTCAACAGCGGCGACGGCAGCACTACACACGCCGCAGCTGCACTGTCTGCTGGGCTTGTACGCCATGTCCATGAACTGCATGGAAGCGGCGGAGGCGCAGTTTCACACAGCTATTAATGTGAGTACATTTATAACTTGATTCAAATTGCCGCACTTTCGATCATTATCGTCGTTACGTTGTAATCACGAATGAAATGAATGCTTTACTAAAAAACTATTATTGAAAGAAAAGAAAAATCCCCGACTGCGTGTACTGGAAGACTTAATGAATGAGCTGAAAAGAATGAAACATGATGAACAATTTTTTTTTTTTAGACTTGGTTTGCTGGAAGATCTGCAAATTTTCAGCGGCAAACACTAAAGTTCTAAGCTCGCATAAAGTTCTCATTTCATCTCGTTCATCTTTTTGATCGACAGCAACTAATTGTTAATTGGTACAGCATACTAATAATGGAAATGTAATATTGGTGCAATCACTAATTCCATTCGTAAAAAAATAATGATGAACGCGGAACAGGTCTACTCCCTTCTACATAGAGAAGGCCCTTCTACATAGAGGATACGGTAGCAGCAGTGACCAGACATTTGTCTGCAAAAAACAAAATTTCAATAGCAACTGCAATTTTAATTGGTTCATTACGGCATCTACGCCTACTTTGGACGACCACTTGCGAAAGCGCTAACCTTTGCACACAAATTCTTAATCTATTTTAAACCTGCAATTCAATTAGAGGAGTTATGAGTTTGACGTGTCCGTGTGTTAGTCTGTGACATCGTAGCTCCTAAAGGAAAGGACCTATTCTGATGCGGTTTTTTTGTTTGACGTGCTCGAGATGATTCTTTCGTAGGTACAGTTGTCTACGGGGTTACTTAAAGTTGTATATTTTTACTTTCAGATGTCACAAGAAAGAGATTTATGGATGTTCGCGAAACTGAATCTGGCTATTGTATATTTACGGGGGAGAAGGGACAGCGAACTCACGATTCTTATGGAACAAGTAAGTACGCTTATCTAGAAGACACAGGTCTCCTGCTAGTTGGGATCACCTGTTCTGATGGCACAATATGAAAATAAACTTGCTTCTTAACTACTTGGTGAGCAGTTGTTGTGCTGTGGTTATGGACACGTTTCAGACAGGTCGCAGGTTCGAACCCAATCAGGCACATTAGGGGCTGTTCAAGTATTACGTAAGCACATTTTTTGCAATTTTTAACCCACCCCTCCCCCTCGTCAGCAAAAGTAAGCAAAGCTCTTACCCCTCCCCCCCATGCTTACGTAAACATTGGTACAATTGATTGATTCATGAGCAGCAGTTATTAATCTAGAAATAGGTTTGGAATAGAAGTCTGTAACGCACATAATATTCATATAAATAAACTTTACTGACACGGAATTCAACAATTCATTATTTGTAGGAATCCTCGAAAATGCATTTCGTTTTGAAGCGTAGACAATGTGTGTTGCTACATGTGTAAAAAAAAATATTGCTGACGTAATCAACATCTAGATCCCCCACCCCCCATGTCATCAAAAATAAGCAAAGCAAAGACCCCCACGCCCCCCTATAGTGCTTATGTAATACTTGAACGGTCCCTTACTTTGTGTAATTTATATCATCACTTGTCTTTACAAACCGGTATCACCTAAAACCGAAAAATCTAAAATTTTTGACATATACCAACCTGCTAAGGTCTTGCGTGGCTGATATGACTTTCACATAGAGAGGAAGCCTATCTCCTAGCTTATTATTATTAATATTTTTAACTACTAAGACATAATTATTTTTTTACGTACACTATACAGAAATAACGTTAAGGTAAGTCTGTACTACAAGACTAGAAAACGTATGATCAAAATTTGTACACTAACAGGTTTATTCATAAAAATAATGATATCATTATTTTTTGTTCAAATTTTAATGAGCAGATCTGTCATCTTTTTAATAAGGCTGCGCCTGTCTATGTTTAGACACATCAGTATTTGCCACGATAAATTACCGTTGAATCAGCAGCTTTGTGAATAAGTTGTGTAAGTACATCTGTGGTCAACAACTTTTCAAACAGGTTCGCATTTTTGAAGAAAGAAAGAAATATGTATGTGACTTACACAGAACATTTGCTGTCCTAAATTATGTTTATGTGTTAGTGGCGACGTGGTGACCCGATTGTCAGATTTTATCGGAAACAAAGACTTATCTAATGCTTTAAAATATGTACTATGCGAGCCATCTAAGAATAGGATCGCGCTTTCTGCCAACTTCACACGATAGCAGTACTTATCTGACAGATAAGTACTGCCAGCATAAAAAGAAATGCGAATAAGAAATGTTATGTTTTTTATTCATAGATTTAATTATTATAATATATGTTAATTTTTATAAAATATAATTTCTTGAATTCCAAAAATAAATATTTTTTTGGATAAATTAATAATATATGGAAACAGTATTCATTAAAAAAAGAACTAATATATAGTTATTGCTACTGGTAACCCTAATATGTCACCATTTTAATTTGGCGTAAAAATTATTAGAACTACCAAAAAGAGAACATTAAATAATTAAACTGAGTATAATTTCTTTATTGATTTTTCTGCATACCGTACGCTTTGGTAATGAAGTTCGCGAGTATTGCTGAACAAAATGGCGTCTTGACAGCGCTATTCTTAGTTGGCTCGCATAGTAGTTTTTATAGGTCTCTTTATTATTGACCATACAGAAAATGATAGTGAGGGACTCGTGACTTAATAATACTAGCCTCAAGGTTAAGCAAGGCTTGTCGTGGTTGTTCAATGGATGGGTGGCAATCTTAACACATCTTAATTCCTCTACGGAAAGACGTTAAGCCGTTGATCCCGGCTGTTATTTGTACATCTTTGACCCCTTAAGTGTCGCATGTTGAATGTACTTTTTGATTTCTGGGTAGGACTTCAGAAAAAATGATAAATCGGAAATTTATGGCCATTATCATGGTATATATTATACCTTCCTGGCTTCGTTATGAGTTTATCTAACTATTTATATCATTCAATAAGCAAATCAAACTGACCTTATCTCGCAGTGATGTGATATGTTTTCAATTTTATAATTTTCACTCACATTCGAAGTCATACACAAAAAAAAAAAATATTCACGAAAAAAAAACACACGATAACACAATAGTGTGTAGGCAATGTTAACACAAATTATTCCACTCAGACACTGTAAATAGTAATAAAAACTATTTGATAACACAACGAAAAAGTCTGCGGCGCACGGTGGGCTGAAAAACGGCTTTCATAGACTTAGGCATTTTATTTTGCAAGTGCCAGTTTTTGTGCCGGATATCACTTCTATTTGTTATAACAATATACAAAAATGACACCAGAATTGATTCTGCACAAAAACGAAGGAATTATAATTTTTTTACGAAAATTTTGTATGGAGCTAGTATGAAAAATCGAAATATCTCTGAAACGGCAGCGATAACCGTAATATCCTTATAGGAGGTTTTAGTACTAATTATTTATGATTTTTTGACATACGTTACATAATGGTTGTAGATGCCTTTTTTTTTTTAAATCGTCAAAATATTTTTATTTATTTTTACATATTAAACGTTCCTTTTAGTGTTTAAGTTGAAGAATTCAGAGCTTTAACAACTCTTAACATAAAATAGCATCACCCCTATAGACCTGAAGGACTAGACAGAGGTGTGTAGTATCTTGTTGATCTTGTAAGATTTCCAACAATACCAAATAGTTGAATATCAGTGTCAAAGTGCCCATGCTGTCGCTTCTTTTAGAAAGATAGGGGAATGAAATTGTTAATTGATCATACCCTAAAAGTATGATTACAACATAACCGGACACATAATAATATCGACACAAAAGGAATTTTAAAACCTTGCATACGTTCAAAATACAAAATAACATATTGTGTAGTCATCTAATGAGTCTGATGACAAGTAATTAAGTAATTAGAATGATAGTTGTAGTCTTCTGATTCTAATGAGCCTATTAAGTGATTAAATGATTTGAAATATCTCGCAACAATACCAACTAAGAACTGCATTCACCTTTTTATAATTAGTGAGCTAATGTGATTTGCTAATGTTGATTAGTTCTACTATGAGTTCTACGAAATGTTTTTGACGATTATAAATTTTTATTATCATATCTTTTATAACTTTAATGAGGGTAGTTAACTAATTATTGACTTTATACAATAAAAGGGCTATAATTTTGTTCCATAATTTAGATTGTTCACAACCGTGTAACTGCTAACACTAAAACTATTTGCTTTGCGACTACAAAATCTTAGAATGGAAAGTTTAATCACCAACTTAGATTTGTTTGTTCTTCTAAAAAGTGAGTGTCCTTCATTTAATCATGAAGTATTGTTTAGTGCAATTGTGTCCCGCATAGGCGATTGCCTTTCTGCCGAAGATCAAGTAACTCTCAAAGAATTTTGCCGGAGATTCACGCGAGCTGCTTTAAACAGGTGGCAGAAATCTAAACGATTCTTTGATAAGTTTAGAAATACGTACGGAGAGTGGTTGCAAGCAAATATTGATTGGCCGAGTTGCGTGCAAACTTTAATAAATCAAGAACCAACTGTTGATGAGATACCAAGAGCACGCTCAGTCTCTCCAGAACCTTCGACATCATCGACTGTTGGAACAATGACAAAAAGGTCCCGAAAACCATTCAAAGATCTGGGAAGCAAACAGAAAAAGAGAAGATCTAGTGAGCACATAGGCGAGGATTCCTGTGAATTGGCATATGCAGCTGCAGCACGTTTAAAAGAAGGTTATGAAGATATCGCATCTGTAATCAATTATATGATCAAAAATCCAGAAGCTGCCGTTAAAATCAAGGAAAGCATTAAGAAAACAGTAATATTTACACCAGAGAAAGCACTTGGATTGCTTCTTTCACTTAAGCTTTTGGCAATATATTACGTTGCGAGAGACTGCCATTCGGGAAGGTGCTAAGGATATTTACCCATCCTACTATAAACTGCAACAAACTAAGCTTGCATGCTACCCTCCTAATCAATCAGTATCAGTTACGGATTCATCAGCTAGAATTACACTTCAAGCTTTACTTGACATCACGGTGAAGCGGATTCTTCAAAGTCTTTCTGATAATGTGGAAAATAAGCAGTTAAAGCTGATATCGAAGTGGGGATTTGATGGTGCTTCCAATCAAAGCCGATACAAGCAGAAAATGGACGGCGAGCATGATGATTCAAGCATTTTCATGACCTCCTTGGTGCCACTGAAACTGACAGATGGAGATAATACTATATGGACAAACCCGAAACCATGCTCAACTTTTTATTGTCGTCCGGTTCAGTTCACTTTTGTAAAAGAAAGCCATGCAGTTGTCATTGATAACAAAAGAAAAATGGATGAGGAAATTGAGGCCCTTAACCCCACAGAGTGCATTAATAGTAACAGGGTGACTCATAAACTAATGATGACAATGATCGACGCCTGAAAAAGCCTGCACGTACCTTTCTGAAGCTAGATCAAATGCATCATGCTACCTGTGCTTAGCAAAACCAACAGAAATGAACCACTTAGATGCTGTAACATCAAAAACTGTGTGTTCTGACATATATGAATTTGGCCTATCATCCCTACATGCCCGTATAAATTGCATGGAATGTCTGTTACACATTGCGTACAGACTTGACTTCAAACAGTGGGCAGCAAGAAGTAATGAGCATAAAGATATGTTACAAAACAGAAAAAAAAACATTCAAAATAAATTTAAAGAGGAGCTCAATCTGTTAATTGATATAGTAAAACAAGGCTCGGGAACTACCAATGACGGGAATACCGCAAGGAAGTTTTTCGAGTTTCCCAATAAAACTGCAGCTATTACTGGGTTGGATCAAAACCTGATAAAAAGATTTGCTGTTATTTTGCAAGCAATAACATCTGGTGAGAAGATCGATGTCATCAAATTTAAAGATTTTGCTCGCAAAACAGCAGAAAAGTACGTGGAATTATACGACTGGTACTACATGTCATCAACCGTACATAAACTATTAATACACGGAGCTGACATAATCGAAAAAAATGATATTGTCCCGATTGGGACTCTCTCGGAAGAAGCCTCAGAGTCTCGAAACAAAGATTTTAGGAGGTTCCGGGAACATCATTCGCGGAAAAGAAGCAGGCAAGATTCTAATCAAGATATCCTAAATATGCTTGTTGTTTCTTCGGATCCTTTTCTAAGTGCACAAAGGCCGAAGTTAGATGCCAAAAGGAAGACAACCTTTTTTGCTGAAACTCTCGACCTAATACAGTTTCCGGAAACTGAGTTCGAGTTTGTAGGTATATCCGATCTGGATTCTGACTCGGAATTGGAGTCCGACAACGAAAGTTGTAAAGAAAATTTGTAAAATTTAATTATTTTTCTTTATGTTCTTTTGTTATTTATGTTAGTTTATTGTACCAATATGTTTAGTTAATAATTTCATAAATTATAGTTTCAAATATGTATTTTGTATAATTGAATTTATTAGATATTATTTTTGTTACTTCTGTTTTATTTAAATTACCTATCAATAAAAAGTTTATATACAGTCTTTTTTTTTCACATATTCTTAATATTTGGGGAAAAAGCATGCTTCCTAACGATGTTCTTAACTTTGACACAGTTCATGGATCGTTTTGAACAGTTTCATATGTTAAAATAAATAATGTTAGTACTATAATCCCCTATAAGGATATTATTATTATTATGTGTCCGGTTATGTTGTAATCATACTTTTAGGGTATGATCAATTAACAATTTCATTCCCCTATCTTTCAAAAAGAAGCGACAGCATGGGCACTTTGACACTGATATTCAACTATTTGGTATTGTTGGAAATCTTACAAGATCAACAAGACACTACACACCTCTGTCTAGTCCTTCAGGTCTATAGGGGTGATGCTATTTTATGATAAGAGTTGTTAAAGCTCTGAATTCTTCAACTTAAACACTAAAAGGAACGTTTAAATATGTAAAAATAAATAAAAATATTTTGACGATTTTAAAAAAAAAAAGGCATCTACAACCATTATGTAACGTATGTCAAAAAATCATAAATAATTAGTACTATAACCCCCTATAAGGATATTACGGTTATCGCTGCCGTTTTAGAGATATTTCGATTTTTCATACTAGCTCCATACAAAATTTTCGTAAAAAAATTATAATTCCTTCGTTTCTGTGCAGAATCAATTCTGGTGTCATTTTTGTATATTGTTATAACTAATAGAAGTGATATCCGGCAAAAAAACTCGCACTTGCAAAATAAAATGCCTAAGTCTATGAAAGCCGATTTTCAGCCCACCGTGCGGCGTCACAACAAAAACCACAGATGCATTTCGTAAACATTTTTTTTCGTTCATTTTAGCGGTGTTCCCTTTATAATGGCTTTTATTTGATAATGGTTGATATATATATATATATATATTTTTATTTGTAATTTATAATCTTAACTATGTACCTATATGGATCTTTGGACATCTGAATTAAATGATTTTATTTCAAATGCTACTAAAACCGGTCAAGTATGAATCGATTAGTCGAATGATACAGCCACATCTTGTTACTTCCAACATAAACGTAAAATACCATTATCCAATGCGAGCCGTGACGTTATGTACAATCGGTGTACTGTTGACACTTTAGGGGTTAAGTCACTACGGGTAGTCTCCAGTAGAAATGTCTGGCTTCTGACGGTTAGTCAGGAGCCAAAAAACAGAAGTAGACCTTCATAGATTTACAAATGACAACGGCTTAAGGTGCTTCGAGGCACGGGAGAATCTCGATCAGTAACCCATCCATAGACATACCTTGGTAAGTGTTGCTTAACCGTGAAGAACACAAAACGAATTATTGATGGACCCGTCTGCTGGGTGTTCGGCACTGAAAGTTTAGCAGATGATGATACAGAAAATTATATTAATTTTTATAATTGTTTCCGTAGGTAAGGCCTGAGTCGTTGCCAACATACGCGCACGGACTGCGAGCCGCGTCGTACTACGTGTTGGGGTTGCAAGCGTTCTTTCAGGCGCGGTATAATGAGGCCAAGTAAGTGATTCATTGGGTATAGATGGACTTCTGATATACATTTTATATACATTTTGATATTTTATACAAGACTAGTACTCACGGGGGGCTTTGCTCCCGTGGATTCTATTACGGTAAAAACATAACTCTCCTTTTTTGCAGTCGCGTAAAGAGTAGCCTATAACCTTCCTCAAGCTTCAAGCTACTTCCATACCAAATTGCATACAAATCTACCCAGTACTTTCGGAGATTGGCGCGTTCAAGCAAACAAACAAACTTTTCCGCTTTATAATATTAGTATAGATGACAATATTATTTACTTTTTCAAGTAAAAGATATTTTCTGGTTTTTTTTTAGTTTTATAATTTTAATTGATGTGAATGTGAGGATGATGTGGATTGATAATTTTCAATCGGTATTTTTGATGTGGTCTACCAAAATGTCTCGTATTGTTCGACCAATAGCTGAGTTCTTTAGTAGTCCCGAGTTGAGCTACACGATTGCAATTGCTGAAAAGCTTATACTGATTGGACAAGTCCCCTCAAATCTGTGTGGTTATTTCCATAAAAAGACCATCTCAGACACTATTTGCATGGATCTCAAAAGCTATATTCTGAATGTAGAAACAATGTGGACTTACAGTTCTAAGTTGAGTAACGCAATTACCGACCAATGCTTGCACTGTTTGGACAGGCCTGCTCAAATCTTTGTGTTTCTGTGCTCAATAAAGCACCACAGACATAAACCTACATGGTTCTCATATGATTCGGCCACTACGGATTGTACGGATTTAAAACGAGGTTAAAAATCCGAGTGTTTCGGTGTTTCTTCACAGGGTAGTCGGCTAGGAAACACTCATTACAATAAACACACACAAAAAAAAATGACGTGATTTGCAAAAGAAATATCAATGTGGAAAGTTTCAGCCCCTAAGCAGTTGTTTTTTGAATAGATAACCAGGTTGGACCTCGAATCTTCAACTATTTACATGCCAATTTTTTCGTAGAAATTGATTAGCGGTTTGCATTTATAATAGTTGTAATTATATTTGATTATTTTTTGTCAAGACAATAGAGAAGTGATAATATTTAGACCTATCTTGACGGAACTGGTAATGATACAACTTTGATGCTATCAGTTACCAGTCAACAGTGTCATATTGTACATAAAGAATAATTGACCGCTATAAATAAAAATAAAAGTGATGTTCTCATATTCAACCATATTTCTAGGAGGTACCTTCGCGAGACACTAAAGATGGCGAACGCAGAAGACTTGAACCGACTGACGTCATGCTCCCTGGTGCTGCTGGGCCACATCTTCCTGTCCATCAACAACTCGCGGGAGAGCATGAACATGGTGACCCCGGCCATGCAGCTGGCCAGCAAGATACCCGACGTGCATGTGCAGCTGTGGGCCTCTGCTATACTTAAAGGTAATGTTGCTATGTGACTTAATCACCCCACCAATTTCTTTGGTATGCTGTGGAATGCTCTGCCAGTGTCAGTGAGACAAGCACAAATCCTTTCTTCTTTCAAAAATATGGTAAAAGATCTCTATCTTACTCATTTGTTATTAGTTAGCTTCTGCCCGCGACTCCGTGGGAATTTCGGGATAAAAAGTAGAGGGATGTCAACTATCTACTTACCAAATTTCATTCAGATCCATTCTGTAGTTTATGTGTGAAAGAGGAACAAACATCCATCCGTTCTCACAAACTTTCTCACGTATATATTTTTTTCTTGACCTCGATCTCGCCTGATGGTAAGCGATATTAGTAAGATAGTAGGACTCGGCTTTTCCGGAATCCCGTTACAAAAAGCCTAATTTTTGCCCTATAGCAGTTTCTAAGTTTAGTCCGAATGTACTGAAAGAGAGCGCATCTTTCGTCCCTACTCACTTTTAAACTTAAGCCTAATTCAAACAAAGGCACACACTAACAGTTTCCACTGCCACAGACTTATACCGGCTGGCGGGCGACACGGAGCGAGAGAACGAGGCCTACCAGATGCACTGCAACTTCTCGCAGGCGCTGCTCAAGGACCACTTCCAGGCCACGCAAATGCCTCAACACGCACTGGTGCACTGGACTAGTGGCCCACCGCCCGCCCTCCCCCCACCACCCCACCCCTAGTGCTACACGCCCCGGGCCTGTCGCCCCCCCACCCATACAAGTACAACACAACTTAAGCTAAACGTCAAATTGTTTGTGGCCAAAAACATTTCCAAACAGTGACTTCAAAACTTAGTGATAGTGGCGTTGTGAAGTGAAGACGATCTGATAACGAACGCGAGTGCTAGAGACGCTGACCCCCGCCAGGGCGAACCTAGCGGTAATATTAAATGAAGCTTGATTTATACAGTCAATTAACATCATCCTCATCATACATCCTCACACTTGGGTTTATCAGTTAGCTGTGGTTAGGGTTGTAGAATACGGCAATTAATATTTCTCAGTTGTATCCCCTCATTTCTAAATTATAGAGAATGATAGTGTGAAGCCAATTTCAACTGTATTTCTTTGTCATTACAAATTGTTTTACCAGTGAGTTGGTTTCTTATGTAATGTAACATAACGTCGTCTTTGAGTGATTGTTGAGTTTGTATAAAGTTGTGACAATAATATCATATCAGACTAGTACGTGTCTGGGTGTATTGTGAGCGCACCAAGCAGGTTTATATACGTTCTCATATTATGTCTGATCTCATTCATCTATCATTGTTGCATGTAAGGTTAGAGGGGAAGTTACCGTAATCAGTATCAAATTAAAATAACAAACGAAATTCATGTTATGATATCTTTTATAACAGGTTTTAGGTACAGCAACCGTCACTGCTCTGTGGAACAACCTCTTGGTTCAACTGGTTGTACCACGGGGATTTCTTTTTCCCCATGGACCAACTGTTCGATGGTAACACTAAAATTATTCCCCTTGGTACAACTATTCTATCTACTGAATTAGATTTAAAGGTTATCAAAGTTTTGATAAGCCAGAACATTTCTTAAATTGCAAGTTGCATACTTATTATTATTACTTATTATTATTAGTTATTCAGTGTCTAAATCCCGATTTACACTTCAATAAGTACAGTAGCGAGTTAACTTGCGTCATCGGCGAGTTAAGTTGTTATTATAGTTTGAACGGCAAAAGCAAGTTAAGTAGTAAGTTGTTGATTAAGTTGAGTTAAATAGATCGCGATCCTATTTTTCGACGAGTCCAGTGCGAAGTAGCCCCCTCTCTCGCGTCTCCCGCACCCTCCAACTTAACTGGCTGGCATGTAGACGGGCGAGTTTAGTACAGTCCATAAATTTGTAGGTTGCGGCCGCAAACACGTGTTATTTTCTTTTCTTCTTCTCGAGACACTTATGACTACTCACTCGCCTACGTTTGGACGCTACTTACAACTTACTACTTATTACTTAACTGTCTGAGTTCTTAACTGGCTACTGTACTTATTGAAGTGTAAACCGGGCTTAAAACTGCATTATAGTTTTATTTATCATATAGGTAATAAATTTATTGTATGTACACCTTACAATATTTCTATGGAAAAAATTAAAACTAGTGTACAATGGGCGGTCTTATTGCACAGGGGATATCTAACAGACAACCTCTTTTAATATCTTTTGTGTAATTTTGTTTTATTAGCAAATAATATTCCTTTTGACCTGCATCAAACGGTTGGTCCACCGGGAAAAAAAAGTCCCCTTGTCACAACCGGTTCATATCCACATTGTCCTTTTGAATACTAGTTGTATTTTAGTTGAACTATCAAATGGTTGGTCCACCGGGAAAAAGAAATCCCCATGGTACAACCAGTTGAACCAAATGGTTGTTCCACAGGCAGCAATGACAGAAAGGCACATTGTCTCTACTTCTTGAATGTTGTGTGAGTTTATATTGGTTGCATTAGCAAATGCTAACTGACTGCAAACCGAGACAAAGTGTGGTTTAAATGCAGATAGTTCACGGTTTTTATCAACTATTGTAGTTTTGCCCACTATAAAGTATAGATATGGTGGCGAACATTAGTCGCAATGCTTGACAGACTGAAAAGACTGCGGTATACTTGCAGTATACCTGTACACACTTTGTATAATGTTGTGTTTTGTTGCTTTGTGACAGTTATGTTTGATGGTATTCCCCCACCGGTGATGAAGGGGCCATAGCTCATAGAGTATAATGCGCGTCTGTATAATACACATGCATTAACATGACACATCTAGATGTAGAAAAAGTCGTATCAAACGTGAACGAGTTAGGCGTCGTTCTAACAAATGGTTTATTTTTCACGCGTTCGGATCTGCCGAAGAAATAATCATATATCATGGCCTTTTGCGGAAAAGGTCTCTCTCTATTAGGGCAAGACCAACTTTTCCTACAACTCGATGTGCCATAACACAGCCGGTTACCCAACTTACTTATCCCTGTAAACATAGACAACACACCAAAGGAGAGAGAACATAATAAATTGTCTTATTTTGCACAATACACAGGCGAATTGTTGACAAATTTTGGAATATAACGTGTTTATGCAGATAATACGGACTGATATATAAATTAATTGTACATAAATGTGTCGAAATATGAACTTGAGAAAGAACAAAACGTCTCATATTTATTATTATTAATTTTAACTTTTATTTTAATTAGTTATTGTCTTAGTAACTTGTTAGGAGTGAGCAGATGTTCTTGATACACTGGTTAATACATTTTATAGTAGCATTTCATGGTTGCCGTCAGTCTCAATAGAATGTTTCACAATAATACATAGTCTTGTCACATTAAGTGTTGAAATCTTTCCATGTTCATATTATTTTTGTAATATAGTAGAGACACTGTTTCTTTTATCCAGAATCGATTCTATTGAAACCGAATGCAACCAACCACTTGATCCACACAATGTTTCGTAAAATCAAATTGAAAGAGTTCTGTACACATTTTTTAATTTTTAATTCCCTTTCGAACAGTAGATGTGGCCTTAGACGAAGGGTACACTTGCTGTTGTTAAATATGTAAATAAAAGTTGAATTATTGTAAATAATAAAATTTTAAAATATATGTTTTTTGCTATACAATGTTGGTTATTTAAACAGTTCAAAAGAAATATTAGACATTTGATGATGGGTATAGTGAGTTTGGTGGTTACTGCGACGACTTTCTCTGTTCTGATGAGGAACAGGAGTACTCTGATGAGAAGTTTGTACCCAAGGTTGGGATGATTGCTGTTCATGCAATGTAGAAGAATGACGCTGAGCCAGAAGGTGGGTATTTTCAGGAGATGCGGAATGTTGGGTGGTTACTGTTAGTTGGTGCAGGAGTACTCGCTGCAGATGGAGACCTGCCCTCCGGCGGGCTGCGCGTAGTGAGGTGGGTCGGGGGCGAGGTTGTTCTTGCGATAGAAGGTGTGCTTGAGGATAAGGCAGCGCCCGAAGTTGACGTCACGCGCACGCTGTTTTGCCTGCTTCTGTTGCCAACCGTAGTCCCAGCTCGTGACTACACGGTAAAGGAATCTGTAAGCGTGCGTGCTCTGTTCACCATCTAAATAAGTGGGCTGACGTTACTGCAATTTGAGAAACTAGGCGAATAATAATGTCACGTTGAGCTCCTTAAGTTCTAAGTGGAGCTGTACGATAATTGACAAATGATTACTGTCTGGGTAGGTCTAATCAACTTTGTGTGTTTCTTTTCTCAAAAGAGCATCATAGACATGAACGTACACGCTCGTCATATGATTTGATCACTACTAATATTGTATGGAATTTAGAAGAGACGACCTCTTGAATTTGTTTCGGTGTTTCTTCTGTGGAGTCGGTTAGGCCGTGTGTCCACGGCAAGAAATTTTTCGTGTCGGCTACAGACAAGATAAAAATATTCATGTACATGAGAAGAATTTTGTCAGGCCTGTGCACGAAAGAATGTCGTGTCTGTTGCAGACAAGAAAAAATCTAGTATGCACACGGTACGAATTGTTTCGTTCAGTCATGGTTTAGACATTGTAGGGTGTACATCGTGTCGTGTTGTGTTGTGAATTGTGGGAAATAATGTTGACTACCACGCAAAAAAAATGGTGATTGCCTATTATATGTAAAGAAAATTTAAAAAGAAAACTAACTCCAAGAGAAAATATTGGGTGCATCCTATGTTAAGTCAAAAACATGAGTTTGCTAACTTCTACTTTGAACTGCGACAGTATGAGGAAAAGTTCGCCCTTTATTTTCGTATGAAAATCACTTCGTTTTTCTTTTATAAAAACGTAAACAAACTGTCGTAAACAACACAGGTCCACACGCTTAAACGTTCTCATGGGCACTGTACACACCGCCCCCCGCCCCCTACAGATCGCGTAGTGTCTGGCGCAGACAAGATTTTTGTCTTGTGCAGCGCCGACGCACGGTGGGCTGAAAATCGGCTTTCATAGACTTAGGCATTTTATTTTGCAAGTGCGAGTTTTTTTGCCGGATATCACTTCTATTAGTTATAACAATATACAAAAATGACACCAGAATTGATTCTGCACAGAAACGAAGGAATTATAATTTTTTTACGAAAATTTTGTATGGAGCTAGTATGAAAAATCGAAATATCTCTAAAACGGCAGCGATAACCGTAATATCCTTATAGGGGGTTATAGTACTAATTATTTATGATTTTTTGACATACGTTACATAATGGTTGTAGATGCCTTTTTTTAAAAAAAATCGTCAAAATATTTTTATTTATTTTTACATATTTAAACGTTCCTTTTAGTGTTTAAGTTGAAGAATTCAGAGCTTTAACAACTCTTATCATAAAATAGCATCACCCCTATAGACCTGAAGGACTAGACAGAGGTGTGTAGTGTCTTGTTGATCTTGTAAGATTTCCAACAATACCAAATAGTTGAATATCAGTGTCAAAGTGCCCATGCTGTCGCTTCTTTTTGAAAGATAGGGGAATGAAATTGTTAATTGATCATACCCTAAAAGTATGATTACAACATAACCGGACACATAATAATAATAATATCCTTATAGGGGATTATAGTACTAACATTATTTATTTTAACATATGAAACTGTTCAAAACGATCCATGAACTGTGTCAAAGTTAAGAACATCGTTAGGAAGCATGCTTTTTCCCCAAATATTAAGAATATGTGAAAAAAAAAAGACTGTATATAAACTTTTTATTGATAGGTAATTTAAATAAAACAGAAGTAACAAAAATAATATCTAATAAATTCAATTATACAAAATACATATTTGAAACTATAATTTATGAAATTATTAACTAAACATATTGGTACAATAAACTAACATAAATAACAAAAGAACATAAAGAAAAATAATTAAATTTTACAAATTTTCTTTACAACTTTCGTTGTCGGACTCCAATTCCGAGTCAGAATCCAGATCGGATATACCTACAAACTCGAACTCAGTTTCCGGAAACTGTATTAGGTCGAGAGTTTCAGCAAAAAAGGTTGTCTTCCTTTTGGCATCTAACTTCGGCCTTTGTGCACTTAGAAAAGGATCCGAAGAAACAACAAGCATATTTAGGATATCTTGATTAGAATCTTGCCTGCTTCTTTTCCGCGAATGATGTTCCCGGAACCTCCTAAAATCTTTGTTTCGAGACTCTGAGGCTTCTTCCGAGAGAGTCCCAATCGGGACAAAATCATTTTTTTCGATTATGTCAGCTCCGTGTATTAATAGTTTATGTACGGTTGATGACATGTAGTACCAGTCGTATAATTCCACGTACTTTTCTGCTGTTTTGCGAGCAAAATCTTTAAATTTGATGACATCGATCTTCTCACCAGATGTTATTGCTTGCAAAATAACAGCAAATCTTTTTATCAGGTTTTGATCCAACCCAGTAATAGCTGCAGTTTTATTGGGAAACTCGAAAAACTTCCTTGCGGTATTCCCGTCATTGGTAGTTCCCGAGCCTTGTTTTACTATATCAATTAACAGATTGAGCTCCTCTTTAAATTTATTTTGAATGTTTTTTTTCTGTTTTGTAACATATCTTTATGCTCATTACTTCTTGCTGCCCACTGTTTGAAGTCAAGTCTGTACGCAATGTGTAACAGACATTCCATGCAATTTATACGGGCATGTAGGGATGATAGGCCAAATTCATATATGTCAGAACACACAGTTTTTGATGTTACAGCATCTAAGTGGTTCATTTCTGTTGGTTTTGCTAAGCACAGGTAGCATGATGCATTTGATCTAGCTTCAGAAAGGTACGTGCAGACTTTTGCGTCGATCATTGTCATCATTAGTTTATGAGTCACCCTGTTACTATTAATGCACTCTGTGGGGTTAAGGGCCTCAATTTCCTCATCCATTTTTCTTTTGTTATCAATGACAACTGCATGGCTTTCTTTTACAAAAGTGAACTGAACCGGACGACAATAAAAAGTTGAGCATGGTTTCGGGTTTGTCCATATAGTATTATCTCCATCTGTCAGTTTCAGTGGCACCAAGGAGGTCATGAAAATGCTTGAATCATCATGCTCGCCGTCCATTTTCTGCTTGTATCGGCTTTGATTGGAAGCACCATCAAATCCCCACTTCGATATCAGCTTTAACTGCTTATTTTCCACATTATCAGAAAGACTTTGAAGAATCCGCTTCACCGTGATGTCAAGTAAAGCTTGAAGTGTAATTCTAGCTGATGAATCCGTAACTGATACTGATTGATTAGGAGGGTAGCATGCAAGCTTAGTTTGTTGCAGTTTATAGTAGGATGGGTATATTTTTGATCATATAATTGATTACAGATGCGATATCTTCATAACCTTCTTCTTTTAAACGTGCTGCAGCTGCATATGCCAATTCACAGGAATCCTCGCCTATGTGCTCACTAGATCTTCTCTTTTTCTGTTTGCTTCCCAGATCTTTGAATGGTTTTCGGGACCTTTTTGTCATTGTTCCAACAGTCGATGATGTCGAAGGTTCTGGAGAGACTGAGCGTGCTCTTGGTATCTCATCAACAGTTGGTTCTTGATTTATTAAAGTTTGCACGCAACTCGGCCAATCAATATTTGCTTGCAACAACTCTCCGTACGTATTTCTAAACTTCTCAAAGAATCGTTTAGATTTCTGCCACCTGTTTAAAGCAGCTCGCGTGAATCTCCGGCAAAATTCTTTGAGAGTTACTTGATCTTCGGCAGAAAGGCAATCGCCTATGCGGGACACAATTGCACTAAACAATACTTCATGATTAAATGAAGGACACTCACTTTTTAGAAGAACAAACAAATCTAAGTTGGTGATTAAACTTTCCATTCTAAGATTTTGTAGTCGCAAAGCAAATAGTTTTAGTGTTAACAGTTACACGGTTGTGAACAATCTAAATTATGGAACAAAATTATAGCCCTTTTATTGTATAAAGTCAATAATTAGTTAACTACCCTCATTAAAGTTATAAAAGATATGATAATAAAAATTTATAATCGTCAAAAACATTTCGTAGAACTCATAGTAGAACTAATCAACATTAGCAAATCACATTAGCTCACTAATTATAAAAAGGTGAATGCAGTTCTTAGTTGGTATTGTTGCGAGATATTTCAAATCATTTAATCACTTAATAGGCTCATTAGAATCAGAAGACTACAACCATCATTCTAATTACTTAATTACTTGTCATCAGACTCATTAGATGACTACACAATATGTTATTTTGTATTTTGAACGTATGCAAGGTTTTAAAATTCCTTTTGTGTCGATATTATTATGTGTCCGGTTATGTTGTAATCATACTTTTACGGTATGATCAATTAACAATTTCATTCCCCTATCTTTCTAAAAGAAGCGACAGCATGGGCACTTTGACACTGATATTCAACTATTTGGTATTGTTGGAAATCTTACAAGATCAACAAGATACTACACACCTCTGTCTAGTCCTTCAGGTCTATAGGGGTGATGCTATTTTATGTTAAGAGTTGTTAAAGCTCTGAATTCTTCAACTTAAACACTAAAAGGAACGTTTAATATGTAAAAATAAATAAAAATATTTTGACGATTTAAAAAAAAAAAGGCATCTACAACCATTATGTAACGTATGTCAAAAAATCATAAATAATTAGTACTAAAACCTCCTATAAGGATATTACGGTTATCGCTGCCGTTTCAGAGATATTTCGATTTTTCATACTAGCTCCATACAAAATTTTCGTAAAAAAATTATAATTCCTTCGTTTTTGTGCAGAATCAATTCTGGTGTCATTTTTGTATATTGTTATAACAAATAGAAGTGATATCCGGCACAAAAACTGGCACTTGCAAAATAAAATGCCTAAGTCTATGAAAGCCGTTTTTCAGCCCACCGTGCGACGCAGTGTACACTAGTCGTGTGTAGAAACGACACGAATTCTTGCATAGACCCGGCGATTTTTCTTACCGTGGACACGCGGCCTTAGGAAACACCGGCCTCGTCTAGTTTTAAGTTTAGCTAGATGAGGCCGGTGTGAAACGGCATAAAATTACGTGTATAAGTGTTATTTATAACCAATTTACAAATAAATATTTCATTTCATTTCACGGAAGTTACAAGTCAGTTAAAATGCTTGTGAATTAAGCCCTAAACAAAGTTGAAATTACTAACTTATCTTCAGGCGATTTCTTATATCTCTCCTTCAAATATCTTTCACTGGAGCCTTTCTGTTTAGCCTTATGGAGTATATTCAGGACTTTCTCTTCGATAGGCTTCATCACGGCGTTTTCTTTAGTTGGTTTCAACTTGGGCATTGGTATTTCAACGGGCTTTTCCACTGGCTCGTCCAATTTCTTAAACATTTAAATATATTTTTGGAATAGGGACGACTTCACTAGCACTACGATATCTCTAGCTATATTTGAAATAAAGGACCAAAGAATAAAATTTATTGGCAACATTGGCAACGAAAGAAGAACGAATTTTAGTGTTGCAAATGGAGCGGGTTTATTTGGCGACCATTTATGTAGTAATGGATTTTCCTATAAAAATCCGGCGGTGCGCTTTTATTTAGGCATGAAGATAGGCGTTTATACGCAGTGCATGCGATAGGTAGGAGCTCGTGGAACAGACTAAGTAATAACAACCGCATGGGTCGATCTTTAAGGATAAGCAACGCTTGCCGAGGCCGGGCTATAGATGGTGACCTTAACATAGGTATGAGCCTTTTCCATGCCTCGGAAAGCACGTAAAGCTGTTTTGGTTTTGACTGTCAATTGTACATATTTGACAGTCGTCACGGGTAGTCCGAAGCCAGAAAATCTCTCTGAATTTTGGGTAGGTAGGTATCGTGTTACGCAGCTACTTTGTTGTGGAGGTCAGGTAGGCTGTCGCTACATGTAAAATACTAGAACTCAGCTGCATCTAATTAGACTGGAAATCGACCCTACCAGATGATAATAATATAATATAATATTCCACAACTTTTCACACAACGCCATCTAGTCCCAAACTAAGCAGAGCTTGTGCTACGAGTACTAGACAACTGATAAACATACATATATATTTCTAAATACATATTATAGATAAATTACACCCAGACAAAGAACAAATGATCGTGCTCATCACACAAACATTTGTCCTAGGTGATTTTTTGGGTCTGCACGCATGCACTGCGTATAAAAAACCAGCGAAGTGTTTTTTCAAGGTGGCTGGACACGTTTTGCGATCGATTATCTAAGATTATGTAGCGTTACAAATTCTGAAATAAGGGTGTTTAGTCGTCACATAAAGTGCCCTATTGACCTAGTTAAATGCGAGCTATTTTGAAGATTTGTCCAGCCAGCCTGAGTCATATACTTACATAGGCGTTTCCTACAACCAGTGAATTTGGTATCATAACTAAATAATGACCACAGTTATTCGTTAGGAATAAAGCCGATTTGCTTCTTACTAGATGATCTTTCTTTCTTTTTTTTTAAGCAAGTTGTCTCAGCTTCGTACCACCAAGGCCTATTCATCGATGGGAACATCTCCTGAGCTACCAAAGGAGTGTGCTTTAGTAGTTTACTTAGGTAATTTCACACGGGAAAATGACCACCTATTAATTTGTACCTTCCTATTCATTTCGGAAATAAAAGTACAGCCTTAAGTACGTTATACGGTACCTTTATAAGTTCCTCAGCTAGCGCAATAGATACATCGATCTCTCTTGCCTGTTTCTCTTTAGCCGCCTGCAAAACTCTCAACAAATTGGTTTGATACCATAACCTATTGCGGCGGTTTGACCTTTTCTCTACATCCGCATAAAACTCGTGCGACATTGTTCTAGCTCGCCAATACGTAACAACTTAGGATTTGGTTAATCGATTCTTTTCGTTCTAAATAACGTGCTTCGCCAACCCCAAATTATTTTTGATATGGACAGAAAACCGAGGAAGGCGATTCGATGTTTTATAAGATGAAATTGGTTGCTTGAGATGATATGTGCAACTGTCAGTCTTGAACACAATGACATATTGTTTAGCTAATTGTTTCGTTTTATTGGAATAACCGTCAGATATTATGAACAAGCAGGTATCATAACATAATCTAGAAGATCCAGAAATAGGTAGGTATTTAGTTGTTTAAACGGAAAAAAAAACTTGTGAGATCCGGCCTGTCCTTAGCTGTCCTCCCCCAGCGACGCCGTAAGACGAGGTCCGTATCCTTGGGGGTCTGGGTCAGAGGCGGCGTAAGGCGTGGGCGGTGTGGGCCATCGCCCACGGCCTCGCGGTGCAAAGGGCCTCGCGCTTCACAGCCGAAAATAAATTTAAAAAAGTATGAAAACACAAAAACAAAAATGATTTAAGAAATACTATGCGTCAAGAAAGATTTTCAGCTTTGACAGTTTTATCTATTGAAGTAGATATAGTATTTATACATTAGAACCTCAGTATTTATATGTATCATCTATGCATTAGAATTACCAAGTAATCACAAAAGTAGGTATAAAATTTCTGTTTCTTTAATTTTTCTTTATGCTTTTTTTTTATTTTTATTTAATATTCCAAAAAAGTAAAACGAAATATTTAGGTATATTATTATTTATTTTAATTTAGGTTTGTGTAATGAATAAAAATCTGTTTTTAGTAGTAATTTTTAGGGTTCCGTAGGTTGGGAAAAACGGAACTTTATAGATTTGTTATTGTATTGTTAGCCAAATGTCCGTTGGTATTTTTTGTCAAATTGTTGAGCTCCTTAAGTTCTAAGTTGAGCTACACGATAACTGACAAATGCTTGCACTGTCTGGACAGGTCCGCTCAAATTTGCGTGGTTATTTCCTCAAAAGAATACCACAGACATGAGCCTACATGCTTCTCATATAAAAATACAAATTGTCTGGACTTTAAAAGAGACTATGACCTCTGAGTTTGTTTCGGTGTTTCTTCTCAGAGTAGTCAGTTAGGAAATACCGGCCTCATCTAGCTAAACTTAACACGCAAAAAACATGACGTGTAAAAGTGTTATTTATAACCAATTTACAAATAAATATTTCATTTCATTTCATTTCATATGTCTGTCTGTTTTTCCGTCCGTATATCACAGCCCTTTTATTCTAAAACTTTTAGGACTACACGTGTGAAACGTGGTAAGTCTGTGAACCGCTTCCCGATGTTTATACAATCATAGAAATATATATATAAATTTAAGGGGCTCCCTTAAATTTATATATATATTTCTATTATTGTATAGGACTACACGTGTGAAACGTGGTAAGTCTGTGAACCGCTTCCCGATGTTTATACAATAATAGAAATATATATATAAATTTAAGGGAGCCCCCCTTGGGCCCAAATCCCATACATGGAATAGAAACTAAAAATATAATTTTCATCAAACCTATAAGCCTCACCTGATGGTAAGTGATGATGTGGTCGAAGATGGACCACGCTTACCTAGCAATAGCCTATTCAAATTGACTTAAAGACACAAACTCCGGCAGGAAATTCCACTCCTTAACTGTACCTACGCACAATGAAAGTATTCCCAAAACGATTTGTGCGTATGGGTGGGATCGCCGTTTTTCTTGTAGTCCGATGATGGGACGGGCTTGGCGGAATTAGATTGTGTAATTCCATCGCACACTCCCCGAAATGTAACCGATAGAAAACCGATAGACTTGCAACTCGTCGCCGATGTTCAAGGCTCTCGAGCTTTGACTTGACCAGTGCGTCGTTGCCTATGAGTCTCTTTGCCTGTTCTCGATTGATTCAAGCGCGTCCAGTTGGTATTTGCCCAAAGATGAGAGCAGTACTCTATACACGACCGAACCTGGGCTTGATACAGATTGAGCAGCCGCACGGTGGGCTGAAAATCGGCTTTCATAGACTTGGGCATTTTATTTTGCAAGTGCGAGTTTTTTTGCCGGATATCACTTCTATTAGTTATAACAATATACAAAAATGACACCAGAATTGATTCTGCACAGAAACGAAGGAATTATAATTTTTTTACGAAAATTTTGTATGGAGCTAGTATGAAAAATCGAAATATCTCTAAAACGGCAGCGATAACCGTAATATCCTTATAGGGGGTTATAGTACTAATTATTTATGATTTTTTGACATACGTTACATAATGGTTGTAGATGCCTTTTTTTTTTTAAATCGTCAAAATATTTTTATTTATTTTTACATATTTAAACGTTCCTTTTAGTGTTTAAGTTGAAGAATTCAGAGCTTTAACAACTCTTATCATAAAATAGCATCACCCCTATAGACCTGAAGGACTAGACAGAGGTGTGTAGTGTCTTGTTGATCTTGTAAGATTTCCAACAATACCAAATAGTTGAATATCAGTGTCAAAGTGCCCATGCTTTCGCTTCTTTTTGAAAGATAGGGGAATGAAATTGTTAATTGATCATACCCTAAAAGTATGATTACAACATAACCGGACACATAATAATAATAATATCCTTATAGGGGATTATAGTACTAACATTATTTATTTTAACATATGAAACTGTTCAAAACGATCCATGAACTGTGTCAAAGTTAAGAACATCGTTAGGAAGCATGCTTTTTCCCCAAATATTAAGAATATGTGAAAAAAAAAACTGTATATAAACTTTTTATTGATAGGTAATTTAAATAAAACAGAAGTAACAAAAATAATATCTAATAAATTCAATTATACAAAATACATATTTGAAACTATAATTTATGAAATTATTCACTAAACATATTGGTACAATAAACTAACATAAATAACAAAAGAACATAAAGAAAAATAATTAAATTTTACAAATTTTCTTTACAACTTTCGTTGTCGGACTCCAATTCCGAGTCAGAATCCAGATCGGATATACCTACAAACTCGAACTCAGTTTCCGGAAACTGTATTAGGTCGAGAGTTTCAGCAAAAAAGGTTGTCTTCCTTTTGGCATCTAACTTCGGCCTTTGTGCACTTAGAAAAGGATCCGAAGAAACAACAAGCATATTTAGGATATCTTGATTAGAATCTTGCCTGCTTCTTTTCCGCGAATGATGTTCCCGGAACCTCCTAAAATCTTTGTTTCGAGACTCTGAGGCTTCTTCCGAGAGAGTCCCAATCGGGACAATATCATTTTTTTCGATTATGTCAGCTCCGTGTATTAATAGTTTATGTACGGTTGATGACATGTAGTACCAGTCGTATAATTCCACGTACTTTTCTGCTGTTTTGCGAGCAAAATCTTTAAATTTGATGGCATCGATCTTCTCACCAGATGTTATTGCTTGCAAAATAACAGCAAATCTTTTTATCAGGTTTTGATCCAACCCAGTAATAGCTGCAGTTTTATTGGGAAACTCGAAAAACTTCCTTGCGGTATTCCCGTCATTGGTAGTTCCCTAGCCTTGTTTTACTATATCAATTAACAGATTGAGCTCCTCTTTAAATTTATTTTGAATGTTTTTTTTTCTGTTTTGTAACATATCTTTATGCTCATTACTTCTTGCTGCCCACTGTTTGAAGTCAAGTCTGTACGCAATGTGTAACAGACATTCCATGCAATTTATACGGGCATGTAGGGATGATAGGCCAAATTCATATATGTCAGAACACACAGTTTTTGATGTTACAGCATCTAAGTGGTTCATTTCTGTTGGTTTTGCTAAGCACAGGTAGCATGATGCATTTGATCTAGCTTCAGAAAGGTACGTGCAGGCTTTTTCAGGCGTCGATCATTGTCATCATTAGTTTATGAGTCACCCTGTTACTATTAATGCACTCTGTGGGGTTAAGGGCCTCAATTTTCTCATCCATTTTTCTTTTGTTATCAATGACAACTGCATGGCTTTCTTTTACAAAAGTGAACTGAACCGGACGACAATAAAAAGTTGAGCATGGTTTCGGGTTTGTCCATATAGTATTATCTCCATCTGTCAGTTTCAGTGGCACCAAGGAGGTCATGAAAATGCTTGAATCATCATGCTCGCCGTCCATTTTCTGCTTGTATCGGCTTTGATTGGAAGCACCATCAAATCCCCACTTCGATATCAGCTTTAACTGCTTATTTTCCAGATTATCAGAAAGACTTTGAAGAATCCGCTTCACCGTGATGTCAAGTAAAGCTTGAAGTGTAATTCTAGCTGATGAATCCGTAACTGATACTGATTGATTAGGAGGGTAGCATGCAAGCTTAGTTTGTTGCAGTTTATAGTAGGATGGGTAAATATCCTTAGCACCTTCCCGAATGGCAGTCTCTCGCAACGTAATATATTGCCACTTTGAAAGCTTAAGTGAAAGAAGCAATCCAAGTGCTTTCTCTGGTGTAAATATTACTGTTTTCTTAATGCTTTCCTTGATTTTAACGGCAGCTTCTGGATTTTTGATCATATAATTGATTACAGATGCGATATCTTCATAACCTTCTTCTTTTAAACGTGCTGCAGCTGCATATGCCAATTCACAGGAATCCTCGCCTATGTGCTCACTAGATCTTCTCTTTTTCTGTTTGCTTCCCAGATCTTTGAATGGTTTTCGGGACCTTTTTGTCATTGTTCCAACAGTCGATGATGTCGAAGGTTCTGGAGAGACTGAGCGTGCTCTTGGTATCTCATCAACAGTTGGTTCTTGATTTATTAAAGTTTGCACGCAACTCGGCCAATCAATATTTGCTTGCAACCACTCTCCGTACGTATTTCTAAACTTATCAAAGAATCGTTTAGATTTCTGCCACCTGTTTAAAGCAGCTCGCGTGAATCTCCGGCAAAATTCTTTGAGAGTTACTTGATCTTCGGCAGAAAGGCAATCGCCTATGCGGGACACAATTGCACTAAACAATACTTCATGATTAAATGAAGGACACTAACTTTTTAGAAGAACAAACAAATCTAAGTTGGTGATTAAACTTTCCATTCTAAGATTTTGTAGTCGCAAAGCAAATAGTTTTAGTGTTAGCAGTTACACGGTTGTGAACAATCTAAATTATGGAAAAAAATTATAGCCCTTTTATTGTATAAAGTCAATAATTAGTTAACTACCCTCATTAAAGTTATAAAAGATATGATAATAAAAATTTATAATCGTCAAAAACATTTCGTAGAACTCATAGTAGAACTAATCAACATTAGCAAATCACATTAGCTCACTAATCCGCGAGTTGACAGTATGTATAAAAATTTAAAATAACTATTTAATTATGTAAATCTATTGATATGAAGCACAAAATAGTACAAATGAAGAAAAGATTATTATTAATTTATTTTATTTTCCCTTGTGAAAAATGAGATTTTTTATCAGTGAGTCACGTGATTAGAAACACCAATCAGAAAACGAGACGTCATCGTTCAATATTTTGACAGCTGACTGGTTATCTTTGGTTGGTGCGTAAGACAAAATAAGAAAAGAATAACTAATAGCTTGCTACTAATATAGTAATCTGTGTAACTAACTAACTGCTTGCACTGTCTGGACAGGTCCGCTCTTTGCGTGGTTATTTCCTCAAAAGAATACCAAAGACCATTGGCGTATGTAGAGATATTTCCCAGGGGGGGCCTGGCCCCCAGTAGTAGAAGCGATGATCGCTTATCAAAGTTGCGTCAACTCTTAACGTACGAAATGAAAATTTTCACATAAATTAATTTAACATGTAACGCATAACGGAGCCTTGCATGAGTGAGTGTGACTCGCACTTGGCCAGATTTTTTAATTTTTCAGCCATAATTGTTTGTTAGTCAAAATTCTCGGGTGGGCACCAGACCATTCTGGGGTGGGCACGGCCTAGCCGGCTCCCCCCCATCCTACGCCTATGCCAAAGACATGAACCTACATGCCTCTCATATACAAATACAAATTGTCTGGATTTTAAAAGAGACGTTGACGACAAACTCAGAAGCAGTTTGTTTCGGTGTTTCTTCTCAGAGTAGTCAGTTAGGAAATACCGGCCTCATCTAGCTAAACTAAACACGCAAAAAAACATGACGTGTAAAAGTGTTTTTTATAACCAATTTACAAATAAATATTTCATTTCATTTCATAACTAACTCTCTCTCTTTTGGTTCACTTGTCTTATCGTCCTGTAATAGTTGTTCGATGAGTTCCTTTTTTTGTCTTTTTAAAAAAGCAAATAGGTTATAGATATATTCTTTATTGTACACCATAACAGTAAAACAAATATGGACTTAACAACTAAAAAGGGTAATACAATGGGCGGTCTTATCGCTAAAAGCGATCTTTTACAGACAACCTTTGGATGGATTTGACACAGAAGTTCCAACCACTTCTTGCGAATATCTCTTTTTAAAGGGACATGAATAAATAGTTTCGCTGGCGTTTTTATAGTAGTATTCCCACAACAAGGTATTGCACAGCACTAATAATAATTTTTCACGTTCATACTAGAGTAAAATATCATAAAATACCCGAAGTACATTTATGTGCCAAATGCCAGGAAAGTTGTTTTTTGAACGATGACGTCATACGTAGTCACGTGACCACAATGCCACGATTTAGGCCATAGTTTTTTAATAAATTAAAAAATTACTTATATTTTAATTGAAAGGTTAAGTGATGAATAAAATATTATTTTACGAGTACACATGAAGCGTTTCGAAGCGTTTCAAACAATTTTTACATAGTTGTCAACTCGCGGATTATAAAAAGGTGAATGCAGTTCTTAGTTGGTATTGTTGCGAGATATTTCAAATAATTTAATCACTTAATAGGCTCATTAGAATCAGAAGACTACAACCATCATTCTAATTACTTAATTACTTGTCATCAGACTCATTAGATGACTACACAATATGTTATTTTGTATTTTGAACGTATGCAAGGTTTTAAAATTCCTTTTGTGTCGATATTATTATGTGTCCGGTTATGTTGTAATCATACTTTTAGGGTATGATCAATTAACAATTTCATTCCCCTATCTTTCTAAAAGAAGCGACAGCATGGGCACTTTGACACTGATATTCAACTATTTGGTATTGTTGGAAATCTTACAAGATCAACAAGATACTACACACCTCTGTCTAGTCCTTCAGGTCTATAGGGGTGATGCTATTTTATGTTAAGAGTTGTTAAAGCTCTGAATTCTTCAACTTAAACACTAAAAGGAACGTTTAATATGTAAAAATAAATAAAAATATTTTGACGATTTAAAAAAAAAAAGGCATCTACAACCATTATGTAACGTATGTCAAAAAATCATAAATAATTAGTACTAAAACCTCCTATAAGGATATTACGGTTATCGCTGCCGTTTCAGAGATATTTCGATTTTTCATACTAGCTCCATACAAAATTTTCGTAAATAATTATAATTCCTTCGTTTTTGTGCAGAATCAATTCTGGTGTCATTTTTGTATATTGTTATAACAAATAGAAGTGATATCCGGCACAAAAACTGGCACTTGCAAAATAAAATGCCTAAGTCTATGAAAGCCGTTTTTCAGCCCACCGTGAGCCGTTCCGGTGTGAAGTGACGTCTCACCTTTGCTAGGTTCCCAACTTTTCGAAGCAACTTTTTTAAAAAGCTCAATACGTTCGGTTATTGGCACGTTTACATCACGGAAAGTCCTGGTCGGAATTGGCTCCTTTTTGCGGAGAATAGACACGCCTGGGTCTTTGGCATCACCCTATTCGAAGCCAGCCTTCAAGGACAAGTTCAAGCGCCCTACGATATCCTCACGGAGAGACTGGGCCTGTGACCCACCCGCACAAGCGCTGGGCACATATTTCTCAGCAACAAGAGCCGGATTAACCCTGTCCTGAAGAGGCCCTAAGGCAGTGGCATTCTCGGGGCCCCTTTTTTACTTTGACTTACCAAATCGGGTGTGAACTGAGGAAACGCACATTAAGGGCTGTGGTTTTTAATCTATACTAATATTATAAAGCGGAAAAGTTTGTTTGTTTGCTTGAACGCGCTAATCTTCGAAAGTGTTGGGTGGATTTGGATGCAATTTGGTATGGAAGTAGCATGAAGCTTGAGGAAGGTTATAAGCTACTTTTTACGCGACTGCAAAAAAGGAGAGTTATGTTTTTACCGTGATAGAATCCACGGGAGTGAAGCCCCGCGTGAGTACTAGTATACTATACTAGCCGTGCCCCGCGGTTTCACCCGCGTATAATCCTACTACTATTATTAATGTGTAATTTTATGCGTCAATCTAATTCGCAATGGATAGAGAATCGCGAAGTAAATATAGTTTAATTTAATAATATTGTCAAGAATACATTTAGAGTATTTTTAAACTGCTGACCCGATCTCGTTCAAACCAATTCTAATTGAAATTTTTATTAAGATCTACAGCATATATTTTGTTTTGGTTTTTGACTCCATTATTATAAAAGTAGGAGGGGGTGGGGGGTGAAACACATTTTACCACTTTGGAAGCGTATATCTTTCGACTGACTCGCGAAGAATTCCGTAGCTATGCTTGCTAGCATAGATTAACGTAAAAAATGCTGTTATCATAATGTTTATATGACAAAGTTTTATTTGCGGATTTCGCAAATGTGAAAATGAAATCTCAAAAACTGTATCTCGTTCGAATCAATTAGTTAAAAGTTTTCATTAGAATCTACAGCATACTTTTTTTATATTTTACACTTTATTATTTTAAAAGTTAGAGACACATTTTACTACTTTGGCACTTCCAAAGTAGTAAAATGTGTCCCCAAATATATCTTTCAAACGATTGACTTTGACAAAAATGATTACATGAACCTCAGTATCATTTTTAAAGGTCTATTTATAGACGCCGACACCCGCATAGGCGTACAGGCTTGAAGTAAAAAAAAAATTTAGTTCTAGTTCCATGTATGGGGAGCCTCCCTTAATGTTTTTTTTTTTACATTATTTTCGCATAAAAATCGGAAAGCGGTTTGCAGAATACATCTATATATCAAGTTTGAACTCTGTAGTCTTAATAGTTTCGGAATAAAATGACTGTGACATACGGAAAGACGGCCAGATAGACATGACGAATAGTATAAGGGTTCCGTTTTTTTGCTATTCGGCTAAGGAATCCTATCAACATCGCTTTTAAACTATGCCAACGTTGAATGTCTGACCCGTTTTTTCGGGTGGGAAAATCATCGAATGACTTCTCTCGCTCTAAGTGGAGCGAGAAGGAGTGTCAGACTTCTACTGACTATAAGCCCACCCAGTTACTTCAGCTGCCCTTGCCTTCCGGGGCCGCGGTATCTCATTACAACATATCTTTAAACTGAACGATGACATAAAAAGTGGGATGAACAAAACAACACCCTATTTTAACCAACACCAAAATTACTTATTCAACTAAAGAGAAAGTAAAATATAAATATTCAAATGTATAGATACAAAAATACACATCTGACGTAAAAGAAGCTGAAACAATTTTACATAGGAAGTCTCTTAGCCAAGAAGTCGAAATGAAACCAAGATAAGGTTCACTATCAGTGCGGTATCTATCGCGGAGTGGTAGAGTACGCGAGTCATGCTCAACGCGTCGCGTCGTGCATCCCCGGGCCGCCGCGGCCGTTTCGGTGAATAGCGTTGTTGAATAATTTTAATTTTACATTTTCTCCTAAACTATAAGTCCAAATTATATACTGTAAAAGGCAAAGATAATCTTCATAAAATTGTCTTGATGATGAAATTACTTTCAAACGCAAATATTAATATGGCCGCATAATAATAATACTACAAAAACATTCCTTATTTTTTAAATATTTTCTTAACATAATTTGCCTTATTGTGGATTATTTATAAAAGTTAGATGTGCAGTACCGCGGACTTTTTTTTAGATCTAGATAAATCCTACATTTTTGTTGTACATGATCTTTACGTATAACTCAGCATTTCGCCAGCTCACGCGATTATAGTAATTTAGCGGCATATTACCTTCCGACTTACTTCACCAATACCTTTATTGTAGGAAAACCGAGAGGAGTAGCGTAATGCTAGATAGCCTATAGCCTTCCTCATGAAACTGCCTATCATAATCAGAAAGAATTTTTGAAATCCACCCAGTACTTTCGAAGATTAGCGCGTTCAAGCAAACAAACAAACAAACAAACTTTTCCGCTTTATAATATTAGTATAGATTTGTTTATTTATTGCCAGATTTGTTCTAAAATTGTTTTAATTATACTACTAAATCTAACGATTTGTATTTTGTGAGATAACAGTGAGTTCCCTAAGTTCAAAGAAACGTGTTTTCTTGGTGCGTGCATTGGGCCTGGGCCCCTAGGCAGTTGCCTACTCCGCCTCCGCCTAATGGTTAATCCGTCCCTATCAGCAACTTATATACATATGACCCGTCAGCCTTTAAAGCAAGAGAGAACAGGCATCTTCTGGGCTCGCTCGTTCGATCGTAGACCTCATCTTACACTTACTATCAGGTGTGATCGGGGCCAAGAGTGGGCTCATTGGTAATAATAAAAAAAAACTGTGCTGTCGTCTGCACACCCAAGAGTACCAGGCATAAGCAGATCATTAATGTGCAGCAAGAATAAAGTTGCTGAGAGAACTGACCCCTAAGGGACCAGCATTAATTCCCAATTGGCCAGATGATCGATTGGACCGATCTCTCAGGAAGTCTTCAAACCCAAAGCAAAGTTGAGTCAACACACACAACTTTGTGCTTTGTGCCAGACCCTGTCATAGACCTTGGTGATGTCGAGGGAAACAGCAAATGCTTCTCCGTGCTTCTCAATGGCCTCACTCCAGATATAAATGGCATACGCTAGAAGATCCTCAGTTGGCCGGTTTTTGCGGAAGCCGTATTGTCGGTCACTGGGGATGTATATGGATGTGACTGAGATGGGTCTGTAGTTGGCCGGGTCGGCACGACTGCCCTTTTTCGGCACAGGCTGCACGTTAGTCAGCTTCCATGCTCAATACCAATGGTACCTTTCCAGTCTCTAGCGAAAGGCGAAACAGGCGTGTCAAGATTGGAGACAGTTCTGGCGTACAAGTTCTAAGAACAATTGCTGGAATCCCGTCGGGGCCAGTAGCTTTGTTCACTTCGAGATTACGCAGCACTCTACGGACGTCCTTCTGATGTATTCTAATGTCCGACATACACGTCTCACATCCAATATGAACATCAGGAGGGTGAGCGCCACCACTATCCAGACGTGAAGACTCTGCAAAAAGAGCGGCTAACAAGTTTGTTTTTTCCTCAGCGGAGTGGGCCAGAGTCCCGTCGGGTTTGAGGAGTGGTAGTAGGGAGGGGCGATATTAGAAGTTCCTTTCGACCGACTTCGCCAGGTACCAAAACGCTTTGCTGCCAGCAGGGTATGTAGCAAGTTTGTTCCCCATTCGGCTAACGTGGTCAAACCGAGCCCTTCGCAAAACCTTCTTGCAGGACTTGGCAGCCCTGTTGATGGCTCTCTTCTTCTGATCCACGTCATCTGCAGTTTCGAGCATCGACCCAGGCCAGGTACGCCGCATGTTTAAGCGAAGCACATTCGGCGCCTAAGCAAGATCGAGCTTTGCATCCGGCAAAGCTCGATCTATCCGGATATTGTTAGGTCTGAGAACGGAATGTAGTATTCCATTCCCTGTCGCAAAACATCCGCCACGGCGTCTGCGCACGACGATAACTCATTTGAAGAGAAGCAAGTAAGCTGCCAAGGATAACATGCGAAGAAAGATCGCATGCCATCCCAATCCGCTGACTTGTATCGCGAAACTCGCCTAGTGCCTTTAAGGCTGGTATCGGGCGGGGAGTAGTCAGATACAGATTTCACCAGACTGTGGTCGGAATTACCTAACGGTGAAGAAATCGTAACTGAGTAGCGGTCTGGATCTATAGTCAGCAGAAGGTCCAAGCAATTGGCTGTGTGTGACCCAACATCCGGCACCCTCGTTGCTCCCTGGTCCAGCTGAGTAAGATTTAATGCAAGCGCAAGATTGTGCATCTCTCGTCCAGCATGATTCGTGCACTGGTATTGGAAGAGCCACTCCTGGTGATGGGCATTAAAGTCCCCCAGTAACATGAACCGAGTTGAAGGGTACCGCTGCTGGGCCGCATCTGCCGACTGACTCCGCCAGTTGTCTCCTGATTTCTGCTGTGCGAGCGGTAAACACAGGCATTAATAATTTTATCTACGCGCGTGTCCACCAGAGCCCAAAGCGTAGAGAACCTGGAGTCCTCTAGATTGCGGAGACGCCGATAGCAGATGTCGTCGTGGGCGTAAATGCATACACCCCGCACGTGGTTTAAAATTATTCTCCAAGGTAAACCTTGGGTATGAAAGGTACGACACGTCTAAATCTGCGTCTCTGAAAGAAACAAAAGATTAGGTTTTTCAGTTTCGAGGTGGGGGCGGACTGCGACAAATTTGAGGGCTTACCTCGGATATTATTGAGGTGCACTTTGAGAGAGAGAGAGGCCTTCTGGCTGGTGGTGTCTATAGACAGGTATTTAAAAATTACATTGAGGTTTCAAACCATTTTTTCTTAGTCATCTCTAACTTTTATAATACCGGAGTAAAAATTCTACAAAAATATATGCTGTAGATTTTAATGAAAACTGTCAACGAAAATTGGTTTGAACGAGATAGAGTCAGCAGTTTTTGAGATTATCTAAAACCGCAAATATAATGCACTATGAAAAACAAATTTATTTTGCGTAGTTACTACGGAACCCTTGCGCCGCCACTGGTCTGGGTCCCACTGGGTGTGCCCTAGTGTGTACTCGCCCAGTTTGTGAGTTTAATGTAAACTCTGGTTGGAGGCTTTAATTACTATAATTATGGCCACCACAGCCCAGTCCGGTTAAGCAGCCGACGACCTCATAAGTTTCATTTGCTAGATGCCACTCACTAAACAAAAGAGAAAACGACTAAATCAATGCATAGATGTGCAGGCAGACACTTGTAAGGTAGAATCAGGAAATATGAAAACAACGATATTTTGATGACGATCCACTCGCCCGTGGACATGAGATTCATAGATATAGTCTTTATTGTGCATACAAAAAGAATAATTATTTTATGATGCACAACTAAAATGCTGTCTGGTAATGGGCGGTCTCATGAGATTTGTAAATTGTGGACAAAGAAATAATACAAAATAAAAATAGTTTACCATTATATTCATAAAATAAAATAACATTTAATTTGACTCTCACAAAATAAAATTACAAGGAATGTTTATTTACAATATTATACTACTTACTTAACTTATTAGTACCTACTTAGTTTTGGCTGTGAGATCTTCCGGCTTTCCTGCCCATGACTGGGCTGCCTCCCATTTGTCTTAGTAGGCCTCTAAGGCCTTTAGCTTCGCGCACCCCGCTCTCAAGGTGTTCGGAGGGAACGGCGCAGAAGTCGTCAACTAGAGGTAGGGGCCCACTAAGCCGCTCTGAGTATTGCGACAGACGCGACTGGTGACCTATTGGCGAAGTTTTCTCTATAGATTGTGGGGGCTGGCTCTGGAAATATAGCGATATAGGTAATTACTGCATAGGAATTTATATTAAAGTATCATAGATTTTAACGACAGACGCGACGGTTGTGATGTGACTGACGTTAAAATAACTAAACGTGAAAAATACTTGTATGAACCTGTCGTACAAGTATTTTTCACGTTTAGTTATTTTGGCATAATAGGTACAACACACTAAAACGTGCGTTGACGACCAGACGAGTTTTTAAAGATATGAAGAAATGGGTTTGGAGTTCCTTTTCGATCGTGAAATGAAAGGTTATGCCATTATATTATTTTTTTAAAAGAGGACTTGCAATGTAGGTAGAATTCTCATTACTAGCAATCTTGTTAACCCCTCCAACGAAGCTAATATGCTTGTGATTGGAGTAGGTTCACAGCAAAAGTGTAATGGGTGGGGCTCGAACCCACGAACTCTCGATTACAAGTCCAACACCTTAGCCATCAGCCTTAGCTATTAACGCTTTAATTTTTAAGTATATTAAAGGATCATAGATGTTAACGTCAGACGCGACGGTCGTGATGTGACTGGCGTAAAGGGCTAGGTTCAAATATATTATAGGTACAACATATGCATGTGAATAGCATTAAGTTTTAGTGAGTTTTACGTTGACGGCTAGACGTCGTTTTAAACATAAATGAAGAAATGGATTTGGAGTTCTTTTCGATCTCATGATCGAAAACAACTCCATACAAGGATATGCCATTTTATGTTATTTTTAAAGAGGATAGTAGTGATGGTAGAATTCACATTGCTAGCAATCTTGTAAACCTCTCAAATTTAGCGAAATATGCTTTTCTGGATAATGTGGATATGGATAGTGGTTCACGGCAATAATGGTGGGGTTCGAACCTGCGACCTATCGACAATCTTAAGTTCGACACCTTAGGCACCGGCTATTGACACTTCAAAATATTTGTCAGGCTTACTAGTTCATCAGCATACATTATCCAACTGATGGGCAAAATCCGTCCCCTTTTAATTCCGAATTTTTCGGTCTGTAGCCACTGTGGGCCGTCATTATTTACACTTAGTAATTTATTCAAAGAATTTATAGGAGCTGAAATGCATACCTTGCCAGAAACTGCAGCCAATTTGTCCTGAAGTCTTTTAACCATGGCGGCGTCACTTTCATAACTGGTGAGTGTCGGTTGTGGCATGCATTGGAACACGGTTGCTAATAGATTGTGCAGCGATACCAGCACACTGTCCTGCCACGCTCGTGTGAAGTACAGACTAAATGAGGGGTTCTCTTCTGGCTTTGAGATGAACGGTAGCACTGGAAGGAAAGGTTGATATACTTATTACATTGTTTTTTTTAAGCCATGTGTCAATTTAATATCTTTTTAACGGTATAGTCGAAAAAGCAACAGTAAAAAGAGACAGACACTTTTTTTTTTTTAATGTTTCGATTCTACCACGTGTGAATTGCACACGTTTTTTTTTTAATACGAATGAGCCCACTCTTGACCTCGATCACACCTGATGATAAGTGTAAGATGAGGTCTACGATCCGACAAGCGAGCCCAGAAAATGCCTATTCACTCTTGCTTTAAAGACTGACGGATCATATGTGGCAGGGAACACAGAAGTCGGCAGAGAGTTCCATAAGTATTACCTTGGCTAATATTTTGATGATCAGTGAGTGAGTCAGTGAATCAGTGAATTATTACGGTTTCTCCTCAGGGTCATCAGGTACTCCAGATCTTCCATGATCCTAGTTCTCATAGTTTTCCCTTTATATAGTACTCACGCGGGGCTTCGCTCCCGTGGATTCTATCACGGTAAAAACATAACTCTCCTTTTTTGCAGTCACGTAAAAAGTAGCCTATAACCTTCCTCAAGCTTCAAGCTACTTCCATACCAAATTGCATCCAAATCCACCCAGTACTTTCGAAGATTAGCGCGTTTAAGCAAACAAACTTTTCCGCTTTATAATATTAGTATAGATTAAACCCTACCTCTGTTCCAAATTTCAGCTCTCTAGGTTTATGGGAAGTAAGTACTAGTTCTATTTTGATAATCAGTATCGAATTAGCCCAACTTTGCTTTTCCATAACTTAGGAAATAAATAAGGTACAACCATAACATTTTGTGGTTCAAGTGTGTGCTTATAGCTTACTAAATGACGATGATTTCAGCGTTCTAAACCTAGTCAGAGGTCGTCAAATAGGGGCATGAAAATACGCCGAAATGGTTCCAGAAAGGGATGGTACGGCAGTGTTTGCTTCGCGCTCGACTCGGCGGGGGCACTACCGTGCCCCCCCTAATTGACATAAAACTAGTTCTTGTTTTCAAAAATGTGCAACATTGAACAACCGTGCGTTTATGGTTTAAACGCTCGGTCTCTCGCAATGGAAACTTCGACTTGAAAAACGAACCACGTGGAAGACCGTCCACACTGGTGAATAACGCTGAATTGAAGATGGTTGAATCCGATCCGAAACAAACTACCAAGGAATTAGCGGCATGGTTTAACGTTACCTTACCTACAATATAAAAATGAAAAATGGGTGCCTCATAATTTGACTGATCTGCAGAAAGAAACGCGTGTTCCAACACGCGTTTATTTCATGTATAACCAGTCAGTTGTGCACGGTTACAGAAATGAAGGAATATTGGATCGAATTGTGGTATGTGACGAAAAGGGGATTCTTTACGTACGAAAGAAAAAAAATATTCGGCACATGCAAGGGCGGATTCAGGGGACCTAGGTGGACCACTAATTAAAATTTTTAAACATTGTTACTAGATAATACTCCAGTTTCTGTCGTTGTAAACCACTCCTCCACCGCCGATATTAATCGGCAGCGCATTCGCATTCGCAATTGTCAAGGGGCAGCGGAGTCAGGAAATACAAATTATAACTTCTTGTGACTTGACCACGATTATGTGACCCCCCGGCACCAAAGCTGGATCCGCCCTTGGGCACATGCCACAAAACACACAACAGTAGGTATACAATAGGAAAGCAACCAAGTACAAAAACAATTTAAGTACATATTTGCAAACACGAAAATAGATAAATTAAGTGTGCCTCGCGGCTGGGCGAAAAAGGCTCGGTTCAGCAAAATGCCAGACAACTAGTGCCTGATGCTGGTTTTCAACCGGACCCCGTGTTGAAGTGACTACCGAATGTGAACCAGCTTTGTATAGAAAAAAAAAATATATATTTATATACATATGTGTGTGTGTGTATTTGTGTAGGAAATATAGTATATATTATATGTTTTATCCATACGTAAACATAAATAATAGAAGGGTCTGTTCGCGATCTCAAAAGAATTGTGCTTGCTGCATAAAAAAATAATGTGTTGTAATAAATTTAAGAAAACGAAAAATGGAATGGCTGACCCTGGTCAAACGCCACAACAGTACCCTAAGGCAAAGCTTACTGTGCCGAACTACGAACAAAGATGGCGAAACTAGCAGAGAAACAGTCCCGGCTGGTGAATCGAACTTCACCATTATTGCTCCATGATAACGCAACTCCTCACATTGCATGTGAAACCATAGTAGCTATCCAGGAGCTGCACTTAGAAACCATACCTCATCCTACCACCATATTCTATTGTGATTCAGAATATTCTATCAATCCTACAAGGTTAAAACTTTCTGCCATGAGGCAGAACAAAATGCTTTCACACTGTTTGTCAATCTAGATCCCGAGAGTCTATCGCTAAGGCATAAAGAACCTTCCAATTACAATGTGTAGATAATGAGTGTAAATATTGTGATTACATAAGTATAAGAAAAAAAAATAGTTTTTAAAATTTTTCAGTACGCATTGGAAATTTCATACTTTAACCTTTATATATTTCTGTAGTAAATATTGTGAATACATAAGAATTAGAAAAAAAAATAGTTTAGTAAATTTTTCAGTACACATTGGAAATTTCATACTTTAACCCTAACTATATTTCTGTAGTATTACTTTGGTATGGATTTCCACAAAGCAATGCCTGATTCCATTTTGTATAGTTTTCAGAATATTTCTTTAACTTGTAAGAGATCTTGATTTTTGCCAAACTTCATGAATCTAGGCTTCACATTATATCTATCTAGATCTCATATGATTCTATCTAGGTTTAAGTATGTTGCTTAACTGTGACTATGTTAACCTTTTACCTACGGGACTTCAAAAGCGATGTCATCACCCAATACGGGTACTTTTTGGCGCGCAACTGCGCAGTCATTTATGTTTTTATTTGTCTACATTTTTTGAAGCACAATACCTAGGTACTTCAAATTTCACACCCTGATTTATTATTTCACGTACCTTTCAGAAATGTTATAGATTTTATAGTTTATTCACAAAATATTACGTAATTGCCAAAAAATTAAGCATCAGAATCAATCACTGTATTCGGCAAAACATCAGTTGTTTTTTATCAGAATTTTATTTTATTTACATTCAATATGAGGTTAATAGTATTTTTAACATATTACTTAACAAAAACACTGAACTTAACCATAATTATTCAAAATAAACTAGTTTTTCCGATAACCAAAGGTGGCCAGAATAAAAACCTAGTTTTTGTTTATGATTAATTTTTATTGCAATCTATGTAAATATATGGGAACTTTTTCAACAGAATCATAATTTTATCGACTCCACATAGTGATCTTTATCTCAAGGAAATACGGTCTAGTTTTGTCAATATAAAGGTTTAAAACAGACCCTTTCGCAAATCATCTATAGTTGCCTCCCGTATTCAGAAATGACATCGCTAAATCAACAATAGTTGACACCCGTAGGTAAAAGGTTAAACCCTGATATCATTAAAATAGGCTTTATGAGGTAATAAGTATTAGTCAACTAACTTATAAAAGCAGTTGGTTAAGTAAGATGTTCCTATGAATACCTTAGGAAAAGACTTAAATTTGATTAAGTGCATAATTTATGTAATTTTTATAGTAAAATATGCTATTTTTTCATCATTTATCATAGGGCACACATTACTGTGGGTGGTCAAAAATATATGTGGTTTCTTTGTTTTTGAGTTGAACTAAAAGCTTAATTTCTTTTAGAATTTGAAGATCATAGGTGTACTACATATTTCATTTAGAATGTAACTGAATACCACCACTGAGGAACATAACTGTTCCTGAGAATAAGGATCTTGCCAGTTTTTCCTTTTGATGTATGGAATCCTATAAATAATCAGATACTATGCTATATTGATGATAAAATTATTGGTATATATATTTTTTTTAATTTATTGTACACTCTAGTCTTTGTTTTTCTTAGTTTTACTTACTGCTGAGCATCATGATGTGAAGAGATCATACTTACTGAACCAATCTTTCCATTCTGGCTGTCCTTGTAGCTCAGGTAACATCTTCGATAGAAAGTCAGTAATTCGCTCATTTCGCACCCCTCCTGTACTTTGGGCTGCTGTCACTAAATATAACTTGTACAGGCTGTATTCCAGTTTTTTTACAGCTATAGTATAAAAATTATATTAATATTTTGCATATTAGTTGATAATTTTGAATGTTGAAATTAGATAGCACTTTCTACTTACCATTTTGGGCGTGGTTCTCTAATTTTGAAAATATAAGAGTGTCAAGGTGTGACCAATACTCTTTCAACCCATTAAGGTCTGAAACATTAATGTAATGCACAATTTGTTCAACTATTTTGTCTACTCTAAAACCTTTGTCTTTATCTGCCTTCAAATCGTTGTCAAATGCTTTCACCGTAGATGTAAATCCACGGTACAGTAAATATTCTCGAACTAGTTCGTCTACAAATTGAATATGGGCCATTATCTGATAGGAAAAGTAAGAATAGGAACTGTAATTATTTTCAAAATTCTCAAAACAAAAATAAGAAGCTGCCCACAGGGCCTTCAATGACATTAATGACAAATTGACAATGACATTGTCAAATTGTCAATTTGATTTGATTGACGTCTTGAGTTAGAAAATTGTATAAGTTGGGCGTATGAACATTTTTGCGGTATATAACTTTGCTATAGCGCATAGAGTACTATTATACTTGCTATAGCGAGTGAAGTAAATATTTTGATAACTGAGTTTAGTTTTTGAATGTTTTATCAACATAACATTATGAATATATAAGATTTAATTGAGGGTCCATGGAGTGTGTTTTGAATAGCAAAAATTGTTCAAAATTAAGTTTTTGAACGCGTTCCCACTCTTCGCAAACAGTTCCACCAACATTATAAAACTTTCAACTGAATGCGTTCAATTCTACTGAATTATATTACTACTTCAAAATAAAAAAATAAAAACTATAAAAAGTAATTGAGTAGCGCTGATGGGTATAAACATTTCGAGGAAACAGTAGCAAAGGATCTAATCTTAATTGCCATTCTATTTATGTATAATAAATCTTTTGTTGACTCTTCGAATGGTTCAGTTGAATATGAATGATTTGAACGTATTGGTATTAAGGTGGCCAACCTATCAAAACAAAATCGAAATGTCAATCGCTTTCAATCAGCTGTCGATTTTTTAGTGAAGAATAGTAAAATTATGTGTATGTAAACCAAAATGTGCATTGTTAAATGAAAGGGCGTTGCTAGTGTCGTGGTGTGATAAAATCCGGCACGGTGGTGTTAGTGTTCGGCGGGGGCGTGTGCGGCGGGCCATGGCGGTGGTTGCGGTGTGAAGGTGGCGGGCGCGGTTCTCGGGCGCAGGCATGCGGCGGCATGGCGGGCGAGGCTGCGGGCACGTCGCGCGGCCTCCGCGTCTACAAGATCGTGGTGCTGGGCGACGGCGGCGTCGGCAAGTCCGCCGTCACGCTGCAGTTTGTCAGCCACAGCTTCCTGGACTACCATGACCCTACTATAGGTACTTGACACAATTAACACCCTCAGACCATTGTTTACATTCTAAATTAACTAGCACTTGTAGATTTGGTGAGAACAATACTCACATTTGATGGTCAATTTAGTACCATATGGATTGAATTTTGTGCTGTCACTTGCTATTTATTCTACAGAAGCTCTATGTTGAGAGTTTAAATATAAATGATAGAGATTTTATAAATGTTATATTATGTAGAAATATCTAAACTAAGTAATATGGAAATGTTTACATTAGAAATGTTGTACTATAACATTTAGATTACAAGTACATTCTTAGGTATCATACAAACATTTTTGTTCTGAAAGATACAGCTTTTATAAACTTAATGTGAAAGTTTCCCCTTATACTTTTATCACATAGGGGTAATATTGAATTTACAGAGGACTCGTACCAACAGCAAGCAGTCATAGATGGGGAGCCAGCATTGTTGGATATACTGGATACGGCAGGCCAGGTTAGTTCTAGATCTTTGTTTTTTAAACAAAGTAAATTCAAGAAAAAATAAGCAGAGAACTGTAATTTATTGAACATCAGAATTCAAATCAATCATCAAATATTTCTTAACAACTAAACAAATACTTACAATCTTACTTAGCTTAAGTGAATAGTACACCATAGACTACCCGCATATTTATTTTGGTTGTTTGTAAAAAGGTTGTCTGTAAAAGATCGCCTTTAGCGATAGCACCGCACATTGTAACACCCTTTGTAGTTCTTAAGTCCTTATTTAATTCTGCTATGATGTACAATAAAGAGTATAGTCTAGCTTAAGGTACTACCTATATGATTATAATGGCGGTAAACCTATGTTATAAAATGTATGACAGCTCTTAGCATTGCACTTGTAACTATTAGTTTTTAGTTTTGAGCATGAGGGTCTATCCCAGACTGGCGGGAAACTGCTGCTTTTTTAGTTATAAATGCAATTTTTTAGGCAGTACTGGAGTATTTGATACAAACAAATGGGACTAGATAATCCAGACTACTAGTAGTCTGGATTATCTAGTCCCATTTGATTATATATCTAGATATTACTATTTATTTTACTAAATTATATGATTAGTACTAGATATTTGTTTCCTAATAAATAGCCTTTCTAGCTCAACCAACTATGCTGGGCTAGGATGGAATGTAGTTTTGTATTTTCACATTGTATTTTTGTAATAAGTGTTGTCCATGGAAGGTATAGGACATAGACATAGATAAAGGACCAAGATTACCTTTGTCTCATATCTGATTAAATAAATAATCAGTCTTGTAACTATACTGTTAGTGGCCCATTGTGGATGCGGCCCTCCTTACACTAGTATAACCATTTGTTTTGTAGTACTTAACTTTTAATTTAAACAGAATATTGGTTTTTACACTTTCTAGTAAATTTTCGGCTTGCGGAATGTTTTATAGCACTATTCAGGAAAGGTGGAAGTAATAATACTATCATATACAACCCATACTATTGTTATGAATGTAAATGTGTGTTTGTTTGTCCTTTCAAGTAAAAACAACGAAGGATTTATATGATTAGTGATTTTTTTAGATAGTTTTAGGGGTGGAGAGTGACGGGATACTTTTTGCAGAAAACTAACTTTCATGTCAGTGACGCTGTGAACAGAAATTAGTATTTATTCTGAATATTGTAATAATAAAGATTTGTATCCTCCTGTGCTGACAGTACTCCCGGACCGGACTTGAAACAATTTTCGCTCCCTTGGACTTCATAGGGATAAAATATACAACCCTCCATCTTTTGCATTAGGGAAATAAGTAGCCTATAACTTTACTCAAGCTGCAAGCTACTACCATACCGAATTTCATCCAAATCCACCCAGCATTCAGGAAGATAGCATATTTAAACAAACAACTAAACAAACTTTTCCGCTTTATAATATAAGTATAGATTTATAGTGCAAAAAAAACTAGCCTACGACATAATCTCAGACCTAGCAAATATACTCAAAAAAATTCATAAAACGGTCAATCTGTTTCGGAGTAGTTCGATAACAGACACTGAGACATGTTAGTAAATTTGTAGGAAAAAATCTGTAGATCTACTGAACCGATTTTCAAAATTCTATCACCAATAGGACGCTACATTGTTCCCGAGTGACATAGGTTACATCTTTCATCGGAAGCAAAAAAATCTATTTACGTGAGCGAAGCCGTGGATAGAAGCTGTAGTTATAAAGAAAACAATGCTAATCCTTTCCTTCCAAACCAGGTGGAGTTCACAGCAATGAGGGAGCAGTACATGCGGTGTGGAGAGGGCTTTGTGCTGTGCTACTCGGTGACAGACCGGCGCTCCTTCCGTGCTGCCGCGGAGTACCGCCGGCTGTTGGCGCAGGCGCGGCCCTCCGAGAGGCTGCCGCTAGTGCTAGTCGGGAATAAGTTGGATCTCGCGCCACGGTTTAGACAGGTATGCACTGAGGCTTGAATCATTGAGCCTAATGTTTTGAGATGTCATTGTGTCATAATATACTAATAATTCAATTATTTATTCGAGTCACATAGCTCATAGTGTTATTTATTTATTGATGCATGTATATATCGAGCCTTTACCGCCGTTTTAGCGCAACCGACAAAAACCAAATTTTACAGGAGAAGGTTTTTTTTTAAATATTTTTAAACAGAAATGTGCTAGTAAATTAAAATTTTACATAAATAATGATTTTTAGACATTTACATATATAATTAAAAAAGACACGAAAATAATAAGTATTTACTGTATTTATGGCGCTTACATTATTTTTGCTGTCATAATCTAAGGTTATTTTAACGTTTACGATAAAAATCTATACTTATAATAAATCTGTAGAGAGGTCAATTCTGTACATGAAATATATTTCCAAAATAACTATCAGGGGGTGATTAAGGATCGATACTCATGCCAAAAATGCAATCAGTTAAATTTTTGTCTGTCTGTCTGTCTGTCTGTCTGTCTGTCTGTATAACCGTTATAGAAACAAAAACTACTCGACGGATTTTAACGAAACTTGGTACAATTATTTTTCATACTCCTGAGCGGGTTATAGTATACTTTTCATCACGCTACAATCAATAGGAGCAGAGCAGTGAAAGGAAATGTTGGGAAAACGGGAGAAGTTACTCCATTTTTTAAGCTGCCGTCGCGTGTGCAACCTTAATGGTTAAAGCTACACAAATCATTTCATGATGGAAATGTTCTCCTTAAAACTATATAAAAAATATCCCACGACAGCATATGTCTAACTTTTATGGTTGAATCACAATAACACGTGTAACTCCCGATAGCTTAGCAGTTCGAAGCTTTCTGATTATAATATTTGTCTACTCTTACGTTTATAACACTCTCAGTCACCCCTAATTGAAAAAGTTAACATTATTAACTATTCCATAAAAAAATTGGCCAAGTGCGAGTCAGACTCGCCCATGAAGGGTTCCGTAGTAACTATAATATAATATGCAAATTTCTATACTTATAATAAATCTGTAGAGAGGTCAATTCTGTACATGAAATATATTTCCAAAATAACTATCAGGGGGTGATTAAAGATCGATACTCATGCCAAAAATGCAATCAGTTAAATTTTTGTCTGTCTGTCTGTCTGTCTGTCTGTATAACCATTATAGAAACAAAAACTACTCGACGGATTTTAACGAAACTTGGTACAATTATTTTTCATACTCCTGAGCGGGTTATAATATACTTTTCATCACGCTACAATCAATAGGAGCAGAGCAGTGAAGGGAAATGTTGGGAAAACGGGAGAAGTTACTCCATTTTTTAAGCTTCCGTCGCGTGTGCAACCTTAATGGTTAAAGCTACACAAATCATTTCATGACGGAAATGTTCTCCTTAAAATTATATAAAAAATATCCCACGACAGCATATGTCTAACTTTTATGGTTGACTCACAATAACACGTGTAACTCCCGATAGCTTAGCAGTTCGAAGCTTTCTGATTATAATATTTGTCTACTCTTACGTTTATAACACTCTCAGTCACCCCTAATTGAAAAAGTTAACATTATTAACTATTCCATAAAAAAATTGGCCAAGTGCGAGTCAGACTCGCCCATGAAGGGTTCCGTAGTAACTATAATATAATATGCAAATTTATTTGACGAAAAAAAACCTTACAAATTTCTTATAACTAGCTTATTTACATTTTTTACAACTGCGCCAAATAAATTTGTTTTGAAAAAAAAAAACCTTGCAAATTTCTTAAAACTGGCTTTTTTACATTTTTTACAACTGCGCCGAATAAATTTGTTTTTCATAGTGTTTGTATGAATTACAAAGTTATATTTGCGGTTTTAGAAAATATGCTGTATCTCAAAAACTGCTGAACTGATTTCGTTCAAACTAATTTTGGTTGAAAGTTTATATTAAGATCTACAGACATATATTTTTTTTAGATTTTTCACTCCATTATTATAGAAGTTAGAGGTTGTGTCCGCCACACACACATTTTACCACTTTGGAAGTTTATATCTTTTAAACGATTGACTTCATGGAAAAGTGGTTTTAGAAACCCCGATGTCGTTTTTAAAGAACTGTCTATAGATACCACACATGCATCGATTTCATGAAAAAAAATATTTTCAGGTTTAGTTCCATGTAAGGGGAGACCCCCTTTATTTTAAATATTTTTTAATTTTTTTCTCAAAATCGGAAAGCGGTTCACAGAATACTTCTACCTATCAAGTTTCACATGTATAGTCCTAATAGTTTCGGAATAAAATTGCTGTGACAGACGGACGGACGGACAGACAGACAGACAGACAGACGGACAGACATGTCGAAACTATAAAGATTCCGTTTTTTGCCATTCGGCTACGAAACCGTAAAAAGAATCATATAAATCGGTATAGAAACACCAAAGTTATACATGAAATACGCTTATAATAATAAGCCATCGCGCGTGAATACTGAATCATGCTATAAGGATTATTTTTGAGAATCGGTCGCCGCGCTCGACGCGTCTCGCGGTCGAAGCGTTCTCTAGGTACTTAAGCCTCATGTGAACGTGATCTAAACAATATTACCAATACATTAACTTACGCTGACGGAGTCGCGGGCACAGCTATATTGTATCATTACGCTAAGGCCAATAGGAGCGGAGCGCCAATGAAGAATGCTTCAAAATCGGGGTTAAATTTAACGTTAGCCCAAAGTAACTATTCCACGCGGACGAAGTCGCGGGCAAAAGCTAGTATCTAATAAAATTACCATATCCAAGACACTATATTTGATAAATAAATAGTTATTTCAAAAGTTTTTAAATGATATAGTCATATTAAAATTGAAAAATATGTTTATTAATATTAAATATTTGGAATAATGAGATCAATCAGCTTAGTTTAACTTATATTCGATATAAGTATTAAGGCTAGGTAATGAAATAAATTATTTCTTCTGGTACGAATCATCTTCGTCCGTTTTAACTTAACACCATGTATTGTTACATAATGGCTTTATATTATATATAATCAAAACAATATTTACATTAAATATTTGGGATATTTAATATTTATATTAAATATTTCACACCCGAACAGCTGCTCAATCTCTATCAAGCCCAGGTTCGGTCGTGTATGGAGTACTGCTCTCATTTTTGGGATGGATCTGCCAAGTACCAACTAGATGCGCTTGAGTCTATTGAGAAACGGGCCAAAAGACTTAATGGCAACGATACACTGGTCGAATCAAAGTTCCAGAGCCTTGAACATCGGCGACGAGTTGCCAGTCTATTGGTTACATTTCAGGGAGTGTGCGATGGAATTACACAATCTAATTCTGTCAAGCCCGTTCCATCATCGGACTACAAGACAAACGGCGATGCGCCATCGTTACATGGTGGACATCCCACCTATACACACTAAACGTTTTGGGAATACCTTCATTATGCATACGGCTAAGGAGTGGAATTCCCTGCCGGAGTCTGTGTTTCCTGATAGCTATAACCTAGGGGTCTTCAAGTCAAGAGTGAATAGGTTAAATTTAGGTAAGCATGCTCCATCTTCGACCACATCATCACTTACCATCAGGTGAGATGGTGGTCAAACGCGAGCATATGATTATCAATAACAAAAAATAGTCAGACCAATTATATTATGTACCTACTACGTACTTATATAAAATTAAGTAAAGTATTTTTAACTCCCTTCCTTATCCTAATCATCTCCGTCCGTTACAGCTAAAGCATCACATGTGGTTCCATCATGCCTCATACTTAAATATTCTTGATGATATCTCTTTGTTATTATATTTTTGTTGCATGGCTTCTGTAAATCTCTGTATTTAGCTGCTGAAATTTTGAGCTCTTCGTCGTATAAAGGTGTGGGTCCGATTTGGACAGTAGCACTGTTTGCTCTGGGTCTGATGATGAAATTCATATTGATTTCGTAATTGTTACTGTCTTCAAAAAAACTGTATTTAAATTTAACAATAGGATTATTTGGATTATTTTTATGTAATTGCATCACTCTTAATGAATTAAAATTAATTTTAAATTTAACTGGCAATAAAGCTTGTGAAAAGGACTTTCATTCCATTAAGTCTCCATACTTTAAAATATTTACAATCAAAGATATATAATAAACTATAGATACGTTGTCCGCGCTCTAAAATGGCAAGTTGAAATCAAGGTAAGTGCCTCGTGTCTGTTTAGTTACGCACGAACCTGTGTCGCGATCGCTACATTACACACCTTAAGAAAAAATGTGTTTTAAAAGAAAATTAGGAAAAAAGCATGCCTTTGTGTGTTTTCAGACATTGCACTAATTATACTGCTTCCGTGTGAGGTCAAAATGTGTCATTTCATAGGTAAATATCAACAGAAATACATTTTTTATTTTTATTTTTCTACACGGCTAATGGCGGCTAGCGTATGAATGAAGTCAGTCACGTGACGTTGGGGGAGGTTGTTAACTAAAGATGTATATTCATCTCTCTCTAACATCAAGTGTACCTAAAGATGGCATTTATTTTCTGTCCCTTTTTTACACGTATTAGATAGTAATTCTCTATGTGCGTGTTTCGTGCCGTTTTTGAGAGGTGTTTTGTGGGAATATGACGCGTCTATTATAATACGTCATTGTTTACAATGTAGCTTTTAGGATTATATCTAGCATTAGTTATCATTGTTGGCCAGTCAGAAGGAGCCCATACTGTTTTATTACGAACGTAACTTTCAATGGTGCTATGAATGGAGTCAACAGGCGTCATAGTGTGTCCAGGTAAAATGTAAGTTACCTTTATTTATGTAATTGTTATTGCGGTTTTCAAGAAATGAATTAACATTGAAATCATGACACGGTTTCTATTTTGCCCGGCACAGCTGTCAGAATAAAGATTAACAACAGTATGGGTACCTTTTTGGTCCAACATTTACTTTCATTATAGTATGCATGTTTTCTCGAGTAATATAAGGTCACACTTTTACCATGTGGAGTATTGAGGACTTTTTCTAAATCAAAGCTCACGCATAAGGAGTTAGAATTAGCTACTTTGCAAATTGCTTGTTGTCGCTTACGTTAAGGCTTTTAAAATATATGTATTCACGATAATTTTAGCACTTGCTATAACTTTATAACGGTTTTTTTTGGAGGGAAACGTCAACAGGGTTAGGTCCGTTACGGTTTAAAATACTAATTAGGTAAATACGCCAAATGTCGGCCACCTAACGGATTTTCTGACTGGGGATCGCTCTGGCGCCATCAGTTTGCAACGAAGGATAGCTTCTGATGCGGTTTTGGATAGTTTCATATGTCTATTTCATGTTTATATGCATAAGGTTGACATTTCTATTAAAAGAATAAAGTTTTAAGGCTTAGATGAGTCGAGAACGAAAAAACCTTAAAGTCGGCCATTCACGGCCCATGGTCGGTCGCGTTTTTCCCAAATGTCGGCCGGGTATAGGATGTTTTAAATTAAGACTGACAAATATTATTAATATGATTTATTTTGGCAGGAGTCTAATATCACACTAAGTATACATTTGTAATTGTATTTGTTTATTACTAAAATATATTTTTCCCCTCAACAATGTTAGGTACTAAAATTATAACAAATTAAAACATCACAATAAAATAAAATACTTGTAACGTTGTTCGTGGGATGCCAAATAGTTTAATGCACGAATGGACATCCCATTACCTATTGCCCCAAGAGTTTCTTTTATTTTATTGCGATCGTAACCGCATAATTTTCTTTGCTTTCGCGAAGGCCTTGCATCTACCTGCTCTGTCATTGTAGTACCTTAAATTAAAAGCATTAAGTGAAAACGAACGAGCTTTTTGTCACGTGCAGGTTAATGAATCAATGAAAGTAAGTGAACTTCAAAGACATTTTTTAAGCTAATAAACAAGGGTTTCATAGATAGCAAGTTCCAAAGAGCAATATATATTTATATCCCAAATTCCCAAACCATAATTTGCTACCATAAATATGTTTTCAATATTGTCAATACCTACATTAAAACTAAACTTCTTAATAATATTAATATAATATACTTGTCATAATACATATTTAAATTTGAGAAAATAAGTTTGATTAATAAATTAAAAATGACTACCTACCACCCAATCAATGAAAAAATACAAAAGTAATTAAAAAGTAAACATTACCTGTACATGATAAGGTCAAGTATAGCATCTTAAAAGAACAATTTTTCAATACATCAATACAGCTCGAAAAATGTCATCCTGTATACACGCGGAGTATCGCACAAAAACAACTCGTTACCATACCGGCAAAGAATTTCTACGGCTCAAGGACGAGTGCGTATCTACTACCTCGACTAATAAATTCTTTACCTACCGACATGCGCAATATTATTACCGAAAAAAATATTAAACATAAATTGAAAACATATTTCTTCTCAAATTTATAACAGAACAGTGTCGAACATTTTTAAGTACCTACCTACATTTTTGTTCAAGTAAATTGTGTTACATAAACAGTTTCTGTATGTAATAAGTAATTTTAAGACGGATGAATAGAATTGTAAAGTATCATACACAAACCCAAGAGGTTTATGTGATTCTAGATTAAATTAAATATGTAAACTTTCTTTTGATAAATAAATAAAAAAAAAAAAAAATCAGCCTGTATAGTGGCGTCCGAATTTGAGGCTGGTCGACATTACGATCTTTAATATTTCTAATGTCGGCCCCTATTTCGAGTACCTTATTTCTCGAGATTCAACTAATATCACCCCGGCCGGCATTTGGCAATTAAACGTAAAATAGATTTATTTGCCTGTAAGCTTTGCAAATTCTCTTGTTAAACCAATGGAATTGGTAGAATTGGAATTTATAAAACAGACTGCATTTACTTTAAGTCGGCCACGGTGAGAATCGGGTTTTAAGTCAAAACTGGCGCTCTATTGACGGCCTCCTATTTTGCCCTTAAAACAATACGCAAAACGTTGAAAAAACTATCTCAAAATATAGTAAAAATAACGTTTTAGTGATAATAAAGCTCAAAACAAAAATAAAGAAATGTCTTACCGTAGTAATATCAATTCCCGAAGTATGGGTATTCACATCAGGTAAACTACTTTTAACGCAAACTTGACGCTTCAACGGCGCAGTCGCGACTTACGTTCAGTGTGCGAAGAGCGAGTGACGTAATCGAATAGTAACGGGTTGTACATATAGAGTATGAACTAAGGTTGTAATTCAGATAGCAAAATTGTCACTTAATTACCTTTTGAATGAACGCAAGCCGAAAACGTACAGACGGCCGAAGATTGGGGGGGGGCCGACGTTTAGCGTATTTACCTACAATAAAAAAAGTATTTTCGACAAAAGTGTCACTTACGATAATTTGGCGGTAAAGGCTCGATATATATGCTCACCGATTTTTTTCCTTTTTTATAATGTTTGTAATTTTGTATTGTATTTTGTTGTGTGTGTCTTCGTCCAAATAAATGTTTTTCATTTTCAATTTCAAATCACGCTTATTAGGGCTTAAAAGAGTACAAAGGTGCTGCTTATTTAGTAAGAAATTTCTTGTAGTAGACCTGCGACAGGAGAGTTGATTAAGAGATGATAGACGCAGTGTTATTAATAATTTTACTTATATTTACGTTAGTAAGCTAATTAAAATATTAACAATGAAATGAGTGTAGGTGTATTCATCATGGCTCATCGTTTTTATGCTGTAAGTCTGCAGAAAATTTGCAGTACCGGTTTACGATCAGCTGGCTGGATACCATTTTTAGGATGCTGTTGGTGTTACCCCGCATCCTGTGTACACACTGAAAAAACGATTTGGTTCCTAGTTACCGAATTTTCATTAAATAGTTACTTAAGTATTTAGTTGCTGTGGTGACTGCCAAACGTTTGGGTACAGTAACAAAACAAATTTAGTTACCTAATTTAGATCTCATTACAAAACTGTTTAGTAAGATATAACATAACAGTTTGGTTAACGACTGCAGAACTGTTTGGTATGAGATAGCTGAACTGTTTGGTATGAGATAGCTAAACTGTTTAGTAAGATATAACATAACAGTTTGGTTAACGACTGCTGAACTGTTTGGTATGATATAGCTAAACTGTTTAGTAAGATATTACAAAACAGTTTGGTTAACGACTGCTGAACTTTTTGGTATGAGATAGCTAAAGCGTTTGGTAAGATGTAACTCTATAGATTGGTTAACGTTAGCGATTCTGTTTGGTAATAGGTACCAACCTATTTGGTAAGATATCTTTGGTAAAGGGTACCTAAATTGTTGATTACGACCGTGCTGTGATTACGGCCGAGCTATTTAGCTAAAACAGCTAAATAGCTCGGTCGTAATCACGGCCGATTTGTTTAGCTAAAAACAACAATACGTCTTGTGAGAAAAGTGATACGCGGCGCTAATTCATTTTTTGGCCTTTGCTCACGAGATTTATTGTTGCTTTAGTTGAAGAGACTGAAATCAAAGAAAATATACATCTATAACTTTTATTATTCGAGTACAAATGAGAATATTATATGATTAATTAACATTTACTTATTTAAATTACAAATGACAACATTATGATTAAGTATTAACTCACAACATATCTATTTTTTAAGAAGAAATAGGTGTACCTTTCGCGCATAATTATTTTTTGCTATTCACATTATTTGAGATTTATTATTTACACATTTGATTTATTGAATCATGGGGTATTCACTAATTCAAATGTGTTTTACATTTTAAAATTACTTACAATAATATTTGGTTTAGTAGACAAAAGGCCTATTCGCAAAACGCCTTACCCCTAAAATATTGCTTATTAGAGACCGCGCAAGTTAACTTTGCGAGCGTGTTTGAACTTCATAACTCGTTCGCCGCCATCTCAACGTTTATATCAAGTGTCAAGAGTGTGATGTGTTCAGTGTTTTCTAAAGTAAATATTCGCCATCATTATGCCGAAAGTAGTTACAAGTGCTGGCAGGGATAATATAGTCTTGAAGTTCACACACGCGCGCCATGTTATCTTGCGTGGACTTAGCCAAACGACATATTCTGAAGATTTAACCTATTCATAAAAAGGATAATTCTTAATAATCATTTAAATAATTAAATCTTGTAAACTTATATTGTCACTTACGGGATATCTTCCGTGATTAGTATTTTAAACCGTGAAAGCTTAAAACAGACAGTGTTTGAAATATGGTAATTTAGCAATGTCAGCTACGCAGCAGACCATTGCTTCAATAACATTTGTACATTTAAATTAATTGTATGTGAATGTGTCAGCTAAGTAGTTGACATTGCTGCATTACCAGATTTCATTATTAGTTAGAATTATATTTACAATATTATTGCACCTACTATAATTGAGACCGAACTGTTACAAATCTCTGCCCGGTAGACGTTATTGTAATATTATTTGGCACATGGCATATTAGATTATCATGAAAAATATATTTTTTTTTTTCATTTTTGGGACTATCAACTTCGTAGCAGTGAAAATGATCATCAAACTCCAATGTATTAAACATAGCACATTCGAAAATAACTTTTTTTGTACTATTTACATAAACATATTTTAGGATCATGAAACGAAACTCACCTAAATCATCTATATCCTCGGTGAGTATTGTTTTAGGCTTATATTCTGTACCATTAACTTTAACCCATGACACGCGCTTTAGAGTATCTTCAGAGCTAAGATTTAGTGCTGTTTTAATCTCACTGTATTTTTCTATCGAGATATCTCTACCCGGCCCAAACTTGATTGTTTCATTCAAGTGACCTTTTAAAAACATTGCATTGAGCTGCATCTGATGTTTATTTGCAAGTGTCAATGTTATATTGCGCCTATTACATGAAGTACGAGCGGCAATTTTAGACAATCTATGTTTTGCTTCAAATCGCATCGACCAAAAATTAACAATAGGTCCGTATTTAATTATAAATGAAGGATAATGAGTGAGAAAGTGAAATTTTGGTTTAAGATGGTCATTTGTTAATGTCAAGTACAATTCATTAAGTTCTCCAACCAAGCATTTTAACAATTCGCTGGTATCAACATTAATTTTCAGACATAGTACTAGGTCAATCAGCTTTCTTAGGGTAGTGTACAATATCCAGTATTGGTCGTTGGATGGCACGTACTCACCGATGAGCAAACCAAAATACCGAATCATTGTTAAAATCTCAGAAGCTGAGAGCCTCATATTACGATTTGTGATATGATCCATACTCAAGAGACAGGGCTTGCTACTACTGTCAGGACCGTAATCAAAGCAAGAAATTTTATTGTTTAAGACTTGAATTGTAAAATATTTTAAATCTGTTACATACTTTGATATCATAAAACACATAACATATTTGGCAACACCTTCAAGTATATCGTGCATTACATCTACCCCAACCTGTTCAAATAAGCTAAATCCTTTAACATTAAGCCACACACATTTCTCTTTTATACCAGTATTGGAACTGTTATCTTCGGCCAACTGAATGTCATACTGAGCCTGATTGCGTAGGAGATCCACATTTTCGTAACATTGCTTTTTTAATAATTCTTTAGGTACAGTACAAATACGACAAGGAAAATTTGAAGAGAATGACTCATTAAATCCAGTAATAGCATGAATTCCTAAATTATCTCCAACAATAAGAGCTAGTTCAAAATACAATTTACCTTTAAAACAGGTTAAGTCTAATTCTACGCCCTTTTCTGACAAAAAGTTGAACTCTTCAATTATAGGTTGAAAAATAACACCATTACCAAATGTAACTCTATCAGAGGAATGAAATAGCAATGAAAGAAATATATTAGTCAATGAAGAAGCTCTGTGTGGTGGAATGCAACCAACTGAAACGTAAACTGCTCCTAATTTATGAATACCGGAATGACTTCCCAGAACATTTCCACTCTCATAATCATCAAAGAACATAAACAGCGGAAATACATGTCTGCCTTCATTATTTTCCATTCGTTTAACCCAATAGGTTCCTTGAATAAAGTTCTCTACTACACCATTTTTCGATTGTCGTGATAATAATTCTATGTAATTTAGTGTTTCGGCCATAACACCATCAAGGGAAAAAAACTTTTGCAATGTATCTCGAAGTGGAATAAATTGTAATGTACAATCAGTCGGCTTGACATTCATCACACCACGTTGTCTTACTGTAGACATTCTTTCGCCTATTGTTATTTGTTTCGGTGGTACATAAGAACCCATAGACACAAAGTGTTTCATCCGCAAGTGATCGATTTTAAAGCAGTCTAAAGGAGACTGCACAGCTGACAAAAATTTGTTTTTAAAAACAGTTACATCCTGACCATTCTGTAACGAATTCAACATTTCGTCAAAAATATTTTTAATGTCCTGGGACAATCCTTCGCGCATATAAGACCTCATCCCTTCAACGACAAACTGAACTGCATTTTTTGGCAGTAGTGGATTCGCATACAATGCTGCCAAAAAATTAGACAACTCAGATCCAATCGAACTTTTTGATGGTATTTTCGGGCTATTGATGCAAGGTTGAACTAAAATTTGATCAGGCCAGTTAGTCGTGTCGTGTCGTAGTCGAATGCCTACTTCAGGAATTAAACTACTATGTGTGCTTCGACAACCATGCTGACTATTAAGATGTTTACGAAATGTGTTTACTAAGTGAAATGCTCTAGAACACCCATCGTCAACACAACGATATTCAGAAAAAGTGTAGTTACCGTGAAAATAAGTAAAGTGTTTAAACAAGCTCGAAACATCAGCCGTTACTGTAGCACAAATAAAACACGTTGGTATTTTAAAGTATAAGGTAGGTTGTCAAATGCAGTGACTTTAAGTGCTGATATTCACACCTATTTGTGGAACCATGTGGAACTTTATGTAGTAGAAATGCCCAGGTCGGTCATGAGGGAATTAATTGATGTATATACCTTGTCATATTTTGTTGTGAGCTTGTATAGTCCTTTTTGAATAAAATACCAGATGTTCGAGCTTTCTGAGGGATACTCTGCATTTAATGCAAATAAAATTTTAAAGCAAGCATCAACAGCATGGATTATGGAAGCGGATTCGTAACGAATGTTTGACGTTGACGAGTACTTAACATTATTGATAACTGTGTATCTTGTGTGAATGTCCGCAATAGAAGTACCAATGATTATAATGTACGGCTGAACAGTATATCCTAAACTTGCCATTTTTTCCTTCCTTAGAGTAATGGTGGCTTCTAGATCCGACGGTGATTTGATGTGAGTTATAAATCCTTGTAAGATTTCCAACTTTGATGGTCTCCACTGCTTCTTCGCCTTTGGTTTGCGGATAGTACTTGGTGTCATCAAAAACGCCAGCGACATGAATGCAGCAGTGTTAATTGTATCATTGTCCACACCTGTTAAGAAATATACATTTGTGTCAAAAATAAATTTATACATTTAAGGGTGAGTATATGGTAGGGTAGGGATCCTTCTGTAAAATTATGTTATTTCCAATTTATATGGGCCACAGTTTTCTGTAATATGTCACAATCACGCTTTTAAGGAGTTCTTGTTATGTTTGAGGTGCAGGACCCTAATTAATACACCTTTGTGCATTTAAAATAGAAAATCAACCAAATCTTTTATGTATTGTGATAGAAACCATGTAGATATATTACCTTCATCATCAAGGCAGGATAATATTTCTTTTAGCACTGGATCATTTCTCTTCTTCGCAGCTTCAAGTATGTTTTCACGGTACAGTGCCCAGTTTTGAAACAGTTTGTCAGCATTCTCAAAATACAGGTGGTTGAAATCACTCAGCAACTATAAAAATAATTATAAATTCATGTTTATTTAAGTTTAAAAAGTAAGGAGTTAATAAAAAAAATTTAAACAATGGATTGGCATCATCAGCATGATAATTTCCACAGTTGGGCAGAGCCTCCTCCAAAATCTGATGGATTGGCGATTGCCGTAAACGTATTAGTGTAAGTACTCTGGCTTAGTCACTGAGGGGTCGATTCTTAAACCGGGACCGCCACAGAATTGGAAATCAAATTCAAATTATACATACCAAGTGTAGACCTTTGGGCTGTCCCAGTGCTCTAAACTCATTAAAGTAATCTGCAATTTGCATATTAGATTCAGCATATTTTTGCAAGCGTGCCTTTCTTGTCTGATCCCAGTATAATTCAACTGTTATCCATGGGTCACACGAGTTTCTTAGCCATAAAAGATTCTCTTCTGTCTCGTCACTTGTAGGCTCGGGTAGACTTTTTGTGGCATCTTCAATTCTTGAAGCAGAGTATGGTGATGGTGGATTACTATAACATGATGAACTTGATGATTTTCGTTTTCTTGTGGTGATCAGGCCAGCTTTTAAAAATACTCTCCACCGCTGCCTAAATGTGTTAAGTAATTTTCCCTTAGCTGCTATTTTGTGAGCCGGACTGATGGAAATGTATGGTGAGAAATAGACTGGGGCACTTTCCTTTTTAAATATTTTTACAACATCATACGCCAACTGAAAGAATTGTTCACTTGTGATTTTTGCATCTGGGTTTTTTTGTAATTCTCGGTTTATTATAATATTGCAGAGTCTTCGTCTTGCTGTGTTGTCTAACAGTCCACTCTTCTCATAATTCATAAGAAGAGCTTTTCCTTCATTTATAGATGAGAGGTAGTTACGTAGGCTTTGGCCGCTCTGGGCATGTCCTTCAGTACATGCTTGTTCAGCATCGATTTGATCTGTTTGAGACTCCTCAATCGTTCTTTTTTTTGGTGTTTCACAACTGTTTAGTGTTTCATGCGTACTAGTTGATGCTACTGGTATAGTTATGAAATTTGAATCATTTAACAGGCTTGAGAAGTTAAGGTCTTCAACATTATCAACTAATTCCCGGGAGAAAAAAAAAATTATTTATATTTTGTAATTGTGCTAGGTGTATGGTACATAATTATACCTACTACTAAGTGACAAAAATTAAGCCTTCTCAGTGATATTACTAATTTCTAGTCACAATTTGAAACTTACATATGTTAGGAGCGGTTTTTTGTTTATTCCATCTTTCAACCCTTGAATATGTGCTTCGAGTAAAGCACGATCTCCTATGGCAGAAACGAGAGCTTGTATGTGTTCTTTGGATAACACAAGCAGCGCATCCAACGTTATGCCTTCCTCTAAAACAAAACAGAAATAAATAAACTGACAAACACAAATTTTATTGGATAACTAATATCCTATAAAACATATCACACTTAGCCAATTTTAAACTTTCTAAGTTTCGATATTGAGAAGAGAGTCCAGGACTCATCATCATCATCATCATATCAGCCCGGAATCACCCACTGCTGGGTATAGGCCTCCCCTTTCTTCCGCCATACTTTCCGGTTCTGTGCGTACGACTCGATGAGGAGATATTATTATGTTTTCTATTATAATTATGTAATTTTAATAAACATTTTAATTGTTTGGTACCTACCTTTAAACTTCTCTTTGTATTTTGAGAGACCCCAAGAGTCCAGATGGTCTTCTACAGATTTATCGCCCATGACACGCTTTGCGCTCAGGAAAATAGGTAGTTATTCTAGAAGACCGCGCAAGATACCTACCTTGGCGGGCGTGTGTGAACTTCAAGACTATTTAATAATAACAATGCCAGCACTTGTAGTTACTTTGGAAAACACTGAACACATCACACTCTCTTGACACTTTTGATATAAATAATATAAACGTTTAGGTTGAGATGGCAGCAAACGAGTCTTGAAGTTCAAGTTCAAACTCGCACGCCGCCGTTACTTTGCTGTACCTATGTAGTACAACAGTAGCTGACGTTAAACTAGATAGCGACAAACAAGCACGCAGTCTATAGGCAAAAAACGTCACTCCGCGGACAATTTAAATATTGTGTTAAATAATAATTGTCAGAGCTTCACAAAAAATGGCGTAAAAACTTGGTGTGGAACATGGGCAATTGGGCACAAGTGAACGCGACGAACCTGTTACTAGTTTGGAAATAGAATGAGCTAGAAAACAAAATATTCTCAATGCAAGTTCAAAATAACTAAATTGTTTAGGAAAAAATACCAAAACATTATTTACAAATTACTAATGTGTTTAGCACCAAATTGCATAGACACTACGGTACCGAACTACTAAACATTAGTTAAATTGCTGCTAAATTTTGGCTGGACATTTCCTAAGTGGTTTAGTAATCTATTTACAAATGAAAGAGCACAGAACTACTAAATAATAATTGGATATTACAGTTAGTTGCTGTCTGCAAATGAGTTTGGTACGGTGGTACATATACAGTGGCCCGTGTCTGTTGCAGCTCAATCACTTAAGGTTACAATAGGGAAATTTCACTTATTTAATTTTATGAGAACCGAGATCTGTACCTACCTACCATACTGCACTTGCCTACATCCTTAGGTGTTGTCTTGTCAAAATGGGTAGGTATAAAGCGGGGTCCACAACGATCACAATCAGTCGTCACAAAGGCATCCCCAAGCTTGGCAAACGTGCCGATGCCAACTAGGGCGCCCCATGGGTATTTTGTAGTATTTTTGACGTGATAAAGTCTTGAAAATCGATGAACACCGGCTGTTACACGCACGAAAAAGTGTCACATCGTTCCGATCCGGTGATCAACGCCCAGCCCAAACCATTGGACCTAGACAACTGAAATGTTGCACAGTGGTTCCCTTTATAATGCAGACAAGGAAAATGGAAGGATTTTTCGAAATTCAACCCTTAGGGGAGTTAAATAGGGATGAAAGTTTGTATGAAAGTCCGTCAGTTTTAAAGTTAGGATCTTAAAATTTTGTGTTTATGCTGACAATTGAAAATGAATTAATACGTGTCTCAGCGTTTTTGAGAATTTCACCCCCAAACAAACCCCCGACAAAAAAGAGGGATGTTTTAAGTTTAACATGTCTGTGTATCTGTCCATCTGTATGTCTGTCAGTGGCATCGGAGGTCCTAAATGAATGAACCGATTTGAATGCGGTTTTTTCGTTTGAAAACTGACTTGATCAAGAGTGTTCTTAGCTATAATTTATGAAGATCTGTTCAGGTGGTTGATAATTACAACTCATTTTCTACTTGAAAAGACGGGGCCTTTTTTATATTTTAAATTTAATAAGTACTTGTTTTTAAAAATATATATTTGATGTAATATAATACCCAAACACATAACAAACATCAATGTTCACCACAAAAATGTTTGTCCTAATTGGGAATCGAACCCACGACCTGCAGCATGGCAGGCAGGGCTACTACCAACCGAGCTGTGAGACCAGCCAAACAGTGTTGCTATCAACTACTAACGGAAGTTAGTTATTATTATCTCATTTATAAAAACAGAGCTAATAATAGCCAAGCGGTTTAGTAAACACCTACAATTTAGTAATTAGTTACCAAATACTTTAGTTGTTGGTAACTCAACAGGTTTTAACAAAATAATAAATGTAACCACAGCCAAACAAATTTTGAAAACTGAGCTGAACTTTAGTAACAATTAACCATTAGTTAGTAAATATTCAAGTAGCTGAACTGTTCAGTTAACTTATTTTTTTCAGTGCACCAAGGTTGCGCAACTGTGTAAAAGTAATCTTCACGGGCTTCCGCAAACATTTCTGAAGCACTACAAAAACGGAGAAATCCCATCAGCACTCTAAACGCGTTATTATACTGGACTTGAACGATGATGTATGCCATTAGTGTAAAATGAGCCCACAGGCTCAGACACATGTTATGTAGAATGAAGTACAATCCACGAAATAATGCGACTTGACTACACCTGAACAGCGGGCAAACCTGCGAGCTTATCAGAAGGATATTTATTTACTGGCTAGAGAAACAGATTTTCTTACTAACAATGAGCGACAATCGTAATGCTAATAATTAACCCAATTTAGGCGTATAAAATGATTACTTGTATTTAAGCACAAACACTTCGGCCCGCGACTTCGCCTGCGTATATTTCGCGATAAATTATAGGCTATAGTACTCACCAATAATGCACCTTACTACCAACGAAAGAATAGAATTGGATCATTAGTTCCGAAGAGTACCTTCCTACATAAAAACTTACAAACCTCAGAATACAGAAAGAACTAGAAACCGCGTTCAACTGTAATTGCAAACTGCGCCCTGTGTCCAAATACAAGACAAGCGTCCCCCGCCAGCCTCACTTCCCACCCGCGTAATGTTGCTAGCTCAGACATTATTTGTCCGTTTTAGGGGTAAATAAACACACTTACAAACAAAATTCTTTATAATATTAGTATGGATTAAAAATGTACCTAGGCTATAACGTGTGTACATTGTACAGGTGACGACAGAGGAAGGCAAGGCACTGGCGACGCAGCTCGGCTGTCCGTTCTTCGAGACGTCGGCCGCGCTGCGGCACTTCGTGGACGATGCCTTTCATGCGCTTGTCAGGGAAATACGACGGTTGGAGAGACAGAGACAGGTATATACGTTTTTAAACTAATATGGTCACTAACACTATCATTAAAAGGAATCATCATCATCTCATGGTGGCGCAACCTAACACAAAGATGAAGCCCTCTTCCCCCTTTCTATTTAGTTGCTTAATATAGTAAAATAAAAAGTAGCAAGGTTCGTTTTGGGAATACTTTCATTGTGCGTACGGCTATGGAGTGACATTCCCTGCCGGAGTATGTGTGCCCGTTGCCCGATAGCTGGGGGTCTTTAAGTGAATAGGTTACTTCTAGGCAAGCGTGCTTCATCTTCGACCACGTCCTCGCTTAACAGGTGAAATGGTGGTCAAACGCAAGCCTATCATCTATAAAAAAAAAGATGGTGGTCAAACGCGAGACTATTGTTACGAGCTGGGGTTTGGGATAGAAATAATTACCAATTAGACCAAAATTAACACTTTAATTTAATAAACACAAAATAAAAATTAACATAATTATTCGCACTTGTCACTTAACACTTAAATCGCACTAAAATTCACTTGTAGAGTTTCGATTATATCGCCTCGTAATTTGTAATAAGACTGCCGTCTGTCTGGGCAGTCGCTGCACCCCGTCAGGGGCGCGGCGAGCGGTCACGGAGCTTAGCCCCACTCCCGCGGGAGCCTGCCGTGTCCCGTAAACACGGGACCGTCATTGTGTTAGCCGGTTTCGGCGTAGTTGGTCGGGTGTGCGTTAAAGCGCCTGTTCAAAAGTGAACGGCAAACGCACACCCGCGTGATTAATTGCTATTTACGTGGGCGCGCCGCGACGCCGACTTTAGGTATTCGGCGTCGTTTCTTCACGACACCCCGGTGGTCTGACCCCGCCAGGTGAAACCCCCAGTTCAGGAGGAAGCCCAGCGGGAGCCGACCAGCGACGAGAGTGCCGACTCAGACGCACCTATAGTGAATGCGGGGCTCCCATCCGTCCCGCTTCCAGATCTAGCCGGTTACGTTTCGAACCGCAGAGCCGAGTATGTATGTGTGAGCGGCATTGTACTGTGAGTCGCCGCTCAGTGCGTCTGCACCGAATAGCATGCGCTGCTATCCGGTGCTAGTTATGTATAGCGCATGTAGAGTCATGAATGTGTGTTTTTAGTACGTAACGTGCCTATATTAACTTAGAACACGTTACGTACCGGGTGAAGTGTAATTAGTGTAGTTTCATTGTTTGAGTAAGTCGCGTGTATCGTGGGGCGACTTACCCAGGAGTCAAGTCCGGGAGGATGGGGCCGCAACGTCTGTTGGGAGCAGATCTCTGGGCAGCCTCCTCGCGTCGGGCGGGCGCGCGTGCAGTGGCGCCAGGTGCTTGACATGGGGCCAAGCAGAGGCGTCGGCACGCGCGAACATCGCCTTCGCGAGGCGCTGCACGAACTCATCCAGGCCCTCAATCCCGAGGTCACGCCTGATGACGTCGTTCCTCACATAGCGAGGGGCACCTACTACCAACCGCAGCGCTGCATTTTGCTGCGCGCGGAGCGGCCTGCGGGTCGTCTCACTAGTGAGGACGAACCAGGCGGGGGCGGCGTATGTCAGCAGGGGGCGTATGTACGCTTTGTACACGCCCAGCTTGACACGCGCCGGGAGGCGAGACGATAGCACTGGATAGAGCAGTGAGCGGGCTACCTTGGTCTGCGCCGCGACTTGCTTGGCGTGCGGCCGCATCGAGAGCCGACGATCGATGGTGACGCCGAGGTACTTGACCTGCGGCGACCACGCGATCTCGGCTCCCTGGAGCTTCAGTGGTGGTGGGAGTTGCGCTGAACCTGTAAGTATAGCCTGCGTTTTACTCTCGTTAACCGATAGCCGCTACTTGGCGAGCCATTCGGGAAGCATATTTAGCGCGCGCTGCATCTTCGTCGCCGCGTACCTCGCGTTAAGCGAGGTTGTGATGTACGCGGCGTCGTCGGCGTACAGCGCGAGCGTCGTGTCGGCCGTGGTGGGGATGTCGTCCGTGTAACGTGAGTAACACGCAGGCGACACGCAGCTGCCCTGAGGAGTACCTCAGGGCAGCTGCGTGTGCCCGCCTCGATGGGGCGGGGTGAGGATAGTGCTCCGTCGACCACCACCCTGAAACTCCTGTTGGACAGAAAAGATTGGACCACCTTTACTACGCGACGGGGCGTGGCGGAGGTGGCCAGTTTAAATACTAGGCCGTCGTGCCATACGCGGTCGAAGGCCTTCTCCATGTCGAGGAATACTGCTACCGCGTACTCTTTCCTGTTCATGGTTGTGGACAGCTGGTAGAGTACCCTCGACAGCTGAAGCGTCGTGCTATGGTCCGCCCTGAAGCCGAACTGCTCAGGTCTCGGAGTAATATGCGGAGTGAGGTGTCGCAGCAGGAGCGACTCAAACACCTTGGAGATGGTGGGCAGCAGGTTGATGGGCCGATAGCTCTCCGGCTTCAGCACATTTTTCCCCGCCTTGGGCAGCATGATGACGCGCCCCTCCTTCCACGCAGCAGGAAAGGCCCCCGTGCGCAGCACCGCCGTGAACAGGCGCGCCAGCGCCGCTACCATACGGTGCGGCAGGTGGCGTAGCACGGCGTTGGTAATGCCGTCGGCCCCGGGAGCCTTTTTCAGTTTCGTTTTCAGGATGGCGCGTCTGACTGCGCCCGGCGAGAAAAAGACAGGGTCTTCATCGGGAGCTATCGGCGTCGCGAAGTAGCCTCCAAGGTGTTGCTCGACTGCCGCGACGTGTGCGTGCTGGTCAGTCTGGTTCGGGCGGAACTGACGCTCCAGGTGCTCGGCGAAGACCTCCGCGCGATCCTCCGCTATGTACTTAAGAGCCCCGTCGTTGCCTCGTAGTGGGCGCACCGGGGCTGGGGTATTCGTAAAAGCTCTGCATAGACGGTGAACTGACGTCCAGCTGTCAGCCGCGGTATCAATAAGTTCCTCCCAGCCCGCGGCGGCCTACGCTCTGAGCTCGGCCTTAACCTTCTCCGCGAGTCGATTCAGCTCGGTCTTCAGTGTTGGGCATCTTGTTTGTTGCCACTGCTTGCGTAACCGTCTCTTCTCGGCGATCATAGCGCGTAGGCTCGGCGACAGGGGCGGCAATAGCCCTCTCCCCTGCGCCGGCGGCGGTATGACCGCCTCACTTATCGCGTTCTGTATGCAAGCAGTGACGTCGGCTGCGAACTGTTCGACGTCCGCGGCGGTAGTGACAGGCCGAGCCGGCGTCGTGGCCTCAATCTTTTCTGTAAACCTGTTCCAGTCCAGGAGTCGACGTGGCGCTGGCGGCTTCACTCGGGTCGGCATCCCCGATAGGACGACGAGTACTGGCTGGTGATCCGACTGTAACTCGTCGTCTATTACATGCTGGGTGATCTGGCAGTTAAGCCCTTGGTGGACCACAATGTCCAGCACGTCCGGCATGTGGTTGGGGTCTGTTGGGTACCGGGTAGGCGTCTCTGGGCCGGACACTGTGTAGCCAAAGGCTTCCGCGTCCGCGAAGAGTCGTCTCCCCTGAGGATTGATCCTGCTGGAGTTCCACGCTGTCTGCCGTCTGCGTTCCTCTGCGATCTATTTATACCCCGGTCTACGAGTTCTAGAACATTCTTGTAAAATCGACTCACTGCCTATACTGCCAAGAATGTTCCAGAAGCTACTTGAGATACTCAGTACTGCTACTCGCCGCCAGGTGGCGTTAGTGTCTCGAACATTCTAGATGTCGGTTGAAGTTTCTCGACGTACTTAGCTAAGCGACTGGCGTAACACTATTATCAATATATAATAAAAAGAAAAAATATTTTAACGTTTTTATATTTCAGCGTCTGAGACACACTGACCACACATTTACATTGACGTTAAATAGTACGAGGGGCGGCTGAAAAGTTTTGAGCCTAACGTATTAAAAATGCTGGTAAAAATGTATAAAAAAAATATTTTTCAATATAGTCTCCCTCTATTTCAATACACTTATTACATTTATTATAAAGGGCTTTTAACCCGGTCAAAAAATATTCACCGTTTTCGTCTTCGAAATGTTCATTTACGGCCATCTTCATTTCTTCGTCACTGGGAAATCTCCGTCCACGAAGGTCTTTATTCAAATTTGAAAAGAGAAAATAATCACTAGGAGTCAGGTCTGGAATGTAGGGTGGGTGGTTAATTTCTTAGAATCCTGTCTCAGCGAGGGCACGCCTTGCAACTCGCGCAGTGTGGAAGGGCGCGTTGTCTTGCAAAAACAGGATTCCTTTCGCCAGTTTGCCTCTCCGTTTCTGAACAACCACTTGACGTACCTTTGTCAACAATACGGCATAGTAATTGCCGTTCATTGTAGTATTTTTAAGAAAGTAACGAATGAACAAAATACCTTCACAATCCCAAAAACAGTGGCCATGAGCTTGGACGTCGATCTTTCCACTTTGAACTTCCTCGGCGGCTTTTCTCCCTTTTCTATCCACTGCATTGACTCCTGTTTTGACTCCGGTTCATTCTGTCGAATCCAGGTTTCCTCGATAGTAATAAAGCGAAGAAAACATCGTCAGATTATCGCAACAGATCTCCAAAAACTCATGCGAAGTTGTGACTCGATGTTGCTTGTCCAGTGGCGTCAGCATTTTCGGCACTCATCGCGCGAACACTTTTTTCATGTGCAGGTGATTATGCAAAATGTTTCCGATTCATGTCTTCCTGATGCCCATAGCTTCAGCTATTTGCCACAACTTGATTCGCTGATCTTCCAGAACAATGTTTTTTACTTTTTCAACGTTTTCTTCGGTAACGGGCGGTGTTTGGGCGTCCCGACCTGGGATTCGGGACCGGATCTTCGAGCGTCTCCCTGCCGTGTTTGAACTCTCGGTTCCAACGTTTAATGTTCGCAAATGAAGGGTTAGACTCCCCATAAACTGCTGACATCTCTTCAAATATTTCCGTCGGCGTTTTGTTCATCTTTGTTAACAATTTTATGACAGCTCTGTACTCCAATATCGTGCAAAGTGCGGATGACTCGGATATGGTGACGTTTATGGTTCAATTACTAAAAGCGTAATGATGCTAATGACATGAAACTTGACATAATATGTATTTCTTAGGATACCCGCAATTAGTGGTATGATGTGCAAGTAATTAGTAATACTTAAAGGTACTTAGGCTCAAAACTTTTCAGCCGCCCTGGTAGGACGTATAAGCAAAGTAACAGGAAACAACAGCGTTTGTTTGAAAGCCTTTCATAAATTTTTATAATACAGACCTTACTCATATTAAAAAAGAACTACTAGAAAAAACTAGAACAATAATTAGATATTGACTTTTTACTGGTGAACTCAGTTCATCAGTGAACATTTGGAACAGTGTAGAAATATCGAAAACTCAACAACAAATACACATGGTGAATATCCCGTTTTATGTTCTTATGATAGAGACAAGTATGATCATCCCATTCACAAGGCGTTGGTGGCGCCACAACTTTTTATAGAAACTGGAATCTCAGGAAAATCCCACTAATGTTATAAATTAGCTGTCACCCGTGGTTTCACCGAGAAAAAAAAAACAGCGGATTATATTTCTCATAAAAACTTTCATCCTCCATTTCTACACTTAAGGGATTATTTTTGAAAAAAAAAAGTAGGCTATGTTTGACCCTGGGTCTTCAACTATTTTCATGCCAATTTTTTTCTTTTTTGGCTATAAGAAATTCTCTAAAATGCCTAACACCAAAGACTATTAAAGTTTTAGTAATTAAAGAAAATTTTTGTTTATTTCAGTTCTTTAAATGCTTTAATTTAATTTTCCAGGCATCTCTACTGGGAACTGGTATATCGACGAGCGGTGGTCGTAGACGGTGGCGTCGACTTCGCAGTATCTTCGCTCTGGTCTTTCGACGGAGAAGAAGGCACCACACCTCGCCTTAATGACCCAGGGTTGAATACAGTAAGACCTTTATTGTCACCACTGAGGATAACAAAATTTGTTCAATGCAGCTGGTTTTCTAGCGATGAGTCACAATGGAAAGTAAACACACCAATAAACATAACTTTTGTTATGCACACATAGGTGTAAAAATATATAACGACGAAAATATATTGATAACATATAATAGAACCTAAAGTACTTATTAAGGATTAGGTACGAACATTCAAATTATTTTTTTAATTGGCAACACCATGTCTTCGAAAAATGTTTTAATCTCTATGGTTAACTAAACTTTTACATGTACTAATTAAATTTTACAACTTTTGATAATTATGAAGTTAAATGTCACCCGAAGAGAGTTTCAATGAGATTCTTGTGCATTTAATAAATTGAATTTTAAATGTCCCTTCTTCTACCTCAAAATGATGCTATTATTTATGGTTACTAGTAAAAGAATACATTGCTTTGAGTTTAAATGTTATTGTGTCTATGAATATTGTGTATCATAACGTTTTTCCTCTGTTGTAATTTGTGCAAAGCAATTGCTCAAGTGAACTATCATGTTAAAACATTGGTTTTCTTGCAGATTTTTTTATTTTAAACATAATTTAAAAAAGAGCAGTGCCATTCCCTAAAAACGAGGCTTACGATAAAGTGAGATGCTCAAACAACATAAATGTTATGAATTTATAATTGTCTCACTACTTCAAGAATTAAATTGAATAGCTATGAATGTTTTCAAAAATTATGAAAAGGCCTTCTAGCATCAAAGTTGCCATTTGATGCTGTAAGACTTAAAATAATTCTAAAAGTGACAGATATCTCCAATAAAAACTATTTTGGAAGATCTTGGAGCTTTTTAGTTTATGTTTAGCTCTTTAAAATATAACTATTCTAATTTTAAATTTCCTTAATGTTGCAGTTGCTATGAAAAACCTTAGACAAATTAGTTGCCATATGACAATGCTTAACTCATGCATTTATATAAACTTGCCATAACAAAGCTACTTTAACAAGATACCTTGGTCCTCTACCTCTTAAACGATTCCTAATTAGACAATTGGATAAACTAGGAATTTCTTTAATACCCCATTTTTATAGTAGATTATGTAAGAAAGAATTTAGGCCTAAATGATATGTTTCTATTGATGTTTAATTTAATTTTTGACAGATGTGACTGCCTTAAAGTGACAGTTGATGGTGATTAGTAATGTCAGTGTCACGCGCCTTTAAAGAGTTTCAACTCAATTTCACTCTATGACTATTTTTTTTATGACCTTTATCGAAGTTCAGCGTACTTAATATTTCCTTTCAATCAAATAATGTCTAACCAAGTGCCATTTCTCAAACTCGTTCTACGTCTAAACAAACCCCAAGATACCTTTTTATACAAGATACATAAAATATATATTTGTAGATATATAACATCTTTTGGGCTGTACCTAATAGATTAGACCATATGTCTTCCGAATTACGGAACCCGAGAAAGCAATAAATAAACATAGAAGTTATTTTTAACCCACGAAAAAAAACGGAGGAGGTTATACATTACTATTCGTTTGAGCCATAGACTATAGTAAGGTGTTTTTTTAGGAGGCAAGTTTGAATGTTTAGATAATATTGTAGGTATGTAGGCAGGTGTAGCCTGAAAGCCGACTGGAACATATGCATTTCAAGTACTTCACGTATACACACATATTAGGATTAAAATACCCAAACACCATGTATGTATATATGTCGGGTATCGGCAACTCCATGGCGAAACGCGTATTTTGCGTACGGGTAGGATAGAGTATTATACGATTATTTGATCCATCCCAGCTTCTCCAGAAAAGCGAGTAAAGCCCTGGTTTTACGTACCATATACCGGAGGGTACCTGGGTTCGCGAAATATTTGCCTAGTAGTCCGTACACCATAAAAATATACTGCAGCCTCATAGGCGTATAAAGTTCAAGTATATCTTGTATAGGTTCATCTCTTCTTGGCTTCCAGAGGAACACGATCATATTTATAATTTGAAAGAATGGTTTAAAGGTGAAGAGGCATGAGGTACTTAGATATGCATATTACGACTTGCCTATAGATTGTATATTTATTCCAGAAAATTTATTAAGATGGGTCCACACAGGTGAAACATGTATTGTAACAAACTGCCCACCGAAAGGGATAAGTTACAAAAAATTGTTAAAAAAATTGCGTAAAGTGGTGTGATACAAAAATAATCTATGATTAGTGTAGACTCAGATTTTAGATTAGACTTTACGTAAATCATTCATAGAGCTCATTTTGATCACTCAAATGTAAAAATCATTACTATAAGCAAGTAATAATTTTGTAAGGATCATATATTTTCTAGTTGGCTTTCAGACTAGCTCATTAGTCACCTATTAATTACGAATCATAGGGGACCTTGTAGGTAAAACGAAATTCCAAACGTATTATACAAATGCCATATTCGTGTATCCCAACCAAAGCACAGTTTTTATTGAAAAGATAAAGTTTTGGTATTTTCATTGAACCTTGGAGTACAATTAAGTAATATAAGTGAGATGTGTCGAGCTCTTCTTTTATCTGTGTGACAGATACAGCAATAAGTAAATATGAAAATATATTTATGTATAACTTTAGTGTATAATTGGTGTATGTATTATTGGAGTACCCTTAGTGTTGTGGGAGACGTGTGAGTTTGTATAATGTTAGGTCGATACGCACAAACTTAGTGTAGTTGTTACGTGTCCGGTCGTGTGTTCGTCAGATAGAACGTTCGCGACGGAACATTTGACATGCAGGAGTAGGTTAATTAATGTTAAAGAGAGATTCCTAAATACGAGCAATATTAAACGCCTAATGAGGTAACTAATTGTGATGTGGATGTTAGCTGTGTCAACATTTAATTCATAATTAATGTAGTACTTGTAACCAAAAAGGTTTTTACCCCCACTTAAAGATGTTTCATGGTAGATTTTGATGTATTTCTCGTGTTTTTATTAATATAGTTTGTTTGTCAAATGTTTCGTCCGGGAACGTTGACCGTTGTTTGTAGACCAACAGGTAAGTTGAAATAGTTTAGTTCGCATATCACACAAGTATGAAACTGTCAGCTATGCGATCTAAGCCTACATTAACTAAGTTTAGTTTAGTTGTGGGTCTGCAAGCGGCATAAGTGCTGTGTCACTGTGGCTACAATGCGCTGTGTTGTCAACAGTGAAAAAAAGACAGTGTCAAACTAGGGTATTTGTCGTTTATTGGCGCGCTTCATATGCGGCGTTGAAACGAGCGAGGAAGTAGCTGAAAAGCGGAATGTGCTTAACCCCTCAAGTGTCGCATATTGAATGTACTTTTTGATTTTTGGGTAGGACTTCAGAAAAAATGATAAATCGGCAATTTATGGCCCTTATAATGGTATATATTATACCTTCCTGGCTTCGTTATGAGTTTATCTAACTATTTATATCATTCAATAAGCAAATCAAACTGACCTTATCTCGCAGTGATGTGATATGTTTTCACTTTTATAATTTTCACTCACATTCGAAGTCATACACACGAACGAAACACATCTCAGGTGAGATGGTGGTCAAACGCGAACCTATTTTTAATAAAAAAAAGATAACACAATAATGTGTAGGCAATGTTAACACAAATTATTCCACTTAGACACTGTAAAAAGTAATAAAAACTATCAAAACACAACGAAAAAGTCATGTTAACACAAATTATTCCACTTAGACACTGTAAAAAGTAATAAAAACTATCAAAACACAACGAAAAAGTCTGCGGCGTCACAACAAAAACCACAGATGCATTTTGTAAACATTTTTTATTCGTTCATTTTAGCGGTGTTCCCTTTAAATGTTACTAAAACCGGTCAAGTATGAATCGATTAGTCGAATGATACAGCCACATTGTGTTACTTGCAACATAAACGTAAAATACCATCGTCCAATGCGAGCCGTGACGTTATGTACAAACGGTGTACCGTTGACACTTGAGGGGTTAAAAGAAGATACCATCTGCTTCCAGTCTGGGTGCAGCTGTGTATTAGTGTTTTACATGGAGCTAATCTGACCTCCAAAAGACCTACTCCAAAACTTTTAGTTGCTGGGTAGCACACCCTTTGGGTACACCAACGTCAGGTTTTTGGCTACACGTAATGACTCTCAAAGATGGTTCAAATGATAGCCGAGACCAAATGGCTTAAGGGCCTACACTACCTCAAATGGCTTATCATGATCCTCCGTTATGTCGAAAATACTGCAGCAATAATTTTGAAATAAATATATGGTAAAGTTGACGATTAATGTTAGGTACTATGTTTGACGAAAACACGATTCCATAAAATTTTCTTGATAGAAAAAATTCCAAAGTTACCTCTAAACCGAACCATAAACCGCTGGTATTAAAAAATAACTTCAAATTAGATAATGAAACGTTGCATACTAATTGAACTAACTATAAAGCACTTAAATATTTACTTTTTTAAATTACCATTATTTTTACCGTAAAAAGAAATAAACTAAATTATCGTTGTCTTGGAGTCTTTCCCTGTCACCCTGTCTCGCTTGCTCGCGTGACCGCGGCCAGTAGTGCGAGCGAGATAAAGAGTGAGAAGCGCTGAGGTAGTATAGGCTCTTAACGTGGTTTCTGAGGCACGGGGGTATCCACCGCCAACTTCCAAACTCCGGGCTACTACTGAGAAATTAAATAAAATTTTGATGAACTTACAGAAAATCCTTATAGCACTTTTTATTCGACCAGGCTGGTCGACCGAGACCGGGGTTCTACTGGGATATTTCTTATAGAAAAACCCAATAGCTCTTTTTTTTCTGACTCGCGGTTGCGCTTGCCGTCACTAGAACCACGAGGCAGGACAATTATATTGCTGGGGGGTATTGTATTACATTTACTGGGACAGTTACTGGGATGTGGAGGTCAGATACGTAGTCGCGCCTCGTAAAACACCAATACTCAGCTATACATACGCTTAGACTGGAGCCGACTTAAACCTCTAAAGCTTCGGTTTCCTAGAAAAGCGGTGTCGTCATATAGTGGCCGTAATATTACGGAAGCAAAAAGGCGGCCGCCTATACGGTGACGACATGTGGAAAGTTCCACGGCCGTTTTAACACTGTCTGCTTCATCGCTATCAATGAAACGTTCACGAAACCATGTGTCACCGACAAGACGGCAGTCATGCAAATAGCGGCACCGCTTTTTGACGTTACGGTGTCAGTTACCGCTCTCTAGGAAACCGCGCCATTTTGTTTACATAGACAACGTTCTAGTGACGTCATTCACCGCTGTATTACGGCCGCTATATGACGGCACCGCTATCCTAGGAAAACAAAGCTTAACGAAACTAATTAAATATGTGATAAAAAAAAGATTCTTTATATTACCTATACAGTATACAGAGTTGATACGACCGAGGGGCTTTCCTTTAAACTGCGTATATTAGGTACTATTTTCAAGCTTTGTACCAAAAATCAATTATATAGAAGTAGTTTAGTCGCAAATGATTTTGATGAGATGCACCTTAAAGCGATAAATCTGACCAAGACAAGAGATAACACACGCCGCGCTACGTTGCCACTTTGTTACCTAGGTATTTAAGGTCAGTCACATTTATTTACAAAGGGTGGTTGCGTTTTACTCTGATTTGTAAGCTATTTAGATTGTTTGAAAAAAAATTTTTTTTTGCTCTTTTTATTTTTTAACTGTATCAAATTAAAACTAAACACGTATAGTATACGTAGTGTAATTTAATGCCCCTCTGTCGTATTAAATCTGTATTATGTGATTTAATTAATCCATTATATAATTAATTATCTTTGGATTCGATGTCAAACGTACCAAGTAAGAATTCTGCTAATTCACGCACACTCATCGCTCGTTTTAGTGTCCCAAAGCGTTCGAGCTTTGCCGTTTGGCATAAAAAGCCTACTTATCCTAACAAGGGATTATATAACTATTTAATTTAGACCTTAATGCTGTTTGAATAAAGTACAATTTTATTTGTACCATCACTGATTGTGTTGAGTTCTTGTATTTTAACGTATCAATAGGATCTAACTCTAGTCATTATTTTTTTGTATAGCTGTGAATAGATGTTCATCTTAACTTTGTAATGAATGGTTTGCTGGTGAAATATAAGCTTTATTAAAGCCTTTATTATTGATTGTAATCTTATTATTCCATGCCATGTAGTGCTAAGTTACTTTTTAGATATAAGTGCTAAAATCTCTTTTTTTAATTATCCTTTTTAGGAAGTATAAGATGAAAAGTCAAGGTTACCAAAACATTTTTAGTGTCTGTTAAAGTATTCGAAAATTTTCCATTTTTGTTTTTTTATTGTTTTTTTAATCTTGAGAGCACATTTACACCTACGGTATATGCAGCGTTTTGTCTCTGTATTAATCAATAGCAAAGTACACAGCAAAATAAATAATCATCCAATTCGGTGCAGTCGTTCCAAAGTTTTGTGCCTACTAAATAGGCATACATTTCGGTGATTTCAAAATAATTTATTGCACTCACCAATAATTCACCATACTACCAATGACAAAAATTTAGCTTTGCATTATTATTTCCGGAGATTACCCCCTTCATACAAACTTACAAATTTTATCTCTTCATAATATTAGTATACAGTATGTTAACTAACAGAGGGCGTTCCAGTTAACCCGCAATAGTATAGCATCCATACATGCTATAAAAATATTACCATTCGAAAACAAACTTGAAGGATGGCAACGTCGCAATTTATTTATGAATGCGTACGCGTGTACAAAGTGTTTCTTTTACGCATCAATTTCAAATTTTTAGTGAATATTTTAATATAAAAAAAATAAAAACATTTTGTTTTCGAATGGTAATATTTTTTTAGTATGTATGGATGCTATACTATTGCGGGTTAACGGAAACGCCCTCTGTTAGTTAACATACTGTAGATTTCACACCGACCAAAAAACATAGCCATTCTACGGCTTATAACTTTTCCTTTGTAGCCATATTTTACCAGTAAACCAACACAATATTATTAAATAATATTGTAGCGTTAGAGTTATTCGGAACAAACCCTTGTTGTTCACTAGTAGTTTTGCCACGAGTACTAAATCTAAATGTCTATTCTACGGAATACGAACTTTTAAAGTTTTTATTATTTAGTAGAATGAGCGTAATGAATGTTACCATGATTGAAAATTCGTATTCCGTATGTAGGTATCAGTTGACAGTATCACTGGCCTAATTTTCTTAGTATCTGTCGTATGTATTTATTGGTATATTATTTATTTTTACGCGGAATTTTATTTGTTTAATTATTTGCTGCTTAATGTTGGCAACATTTACTAACGATTTTTTTTTGCAATGGCAAGTGTGATGAATTTTGTTGGAGCTGGTGCTGCCATGATAAACTGCTTCTCGCCAAGAGTAATGTTAGTTAATTGCCTAGAGCGCTTTTCCTAGGTTTATATACCTGTTTTTGGCCTAAGCGTTTGTGTCTGTAAGCTTCCAGGCAGTCTGCTAGCATTGCCCTGAGCGTGAGCAGTGAGTACTAACATCCTCTTTGTACAAATGTATCAAACTAATAGTTCAGAAAAGATGTTCATTCTTGCATACAGTATGCAACACCGCCCTGGGAGCTCACAAATATATGCATATGCAGAAGTGATGTAATAAGAATACCATATGCAAGCAAACCACACTCGATACGCGTTTCGCTCCTCTACGGAGGATCATCAGGAGATGTTGACTCGTCGACTGCTGCGCTGCGAAAAAAATGTGTTTTTCCGAATTAACACTAGATATATTTCTGAATTATTAGTTTGGTATGGATTTCCGCAAAGTTACATCTGATTCTATTCTGTATATTTTGTATATCGTTTCGCCACGGTAAACAGCACACTCATTAGCGATTACTAATTAGCTATTCAATGCCCGTAGTCAGTAACTATGTATTTGAAACTGACGCTTAACACGTATTTAAATTTTAATGTTTAATTAATATGTTCCATAGATTAGATGGTTATTAAGAGAGTATAATTATTACCCTACAGTAGGTGATTTGAACAATAATAAATAAAAATATTTCATGTTTTTATGTACAAAAATTTTATATGTTGAGAAATTGTTGTAATATTTTTGTTTGGTCGATATATTTATAAATACATATTTAGATATTTTGTTATGTGTAATAATTTATAACACCAAATAGTACCTTTCAGATTTGTATTTATATTTAATGCAAGAATTGTAAGTGCAGTGTGTAGAGATTTTGTTGAATAAATGTCATGTTTCGAACTTTGTTGTTTTTTTACAAATGTTCCTCTTCATAATTTTTCGTTAAACCACTGAAAGCTAAGTACCAGCTTAACACAAGTATTCAACAGTTTAGGTGCTATTCTATGCTCCGAGGATGCTTACAGTAAAAACAAGTCATAATTATACCACCAATATCGTGACAAACATAAGGTACTTTCCTTATAACTCTTAAAATTCAAACAAGCATTGTATTCACTGCTCTGTAAAGTGAGTTATACTGTTATAACGATATCAAACAAACAGGGTTGATACGACTGAGAGGCTTTCCTTTAAACTGCCTATACAATTTTCAAGCTATGTACCAAAAACCAATTAAATAGAAGCAGTAGTTTAGTCAGAAATGATTATTTAAGTTTTTGCCCCGTTTGAACACGATACATCTTTCCTAACAGCTGATTATGTCTATACGCAAAGGTAATGCACCTTAAAGCGATAAATCTGAGTATAATCTCCGATACGTTGTTGCTGGTCTGACTCTACCTAACATAAAAGCCAGCGCGAGCTGAGGCCTCGTGCGCCGCCCGCGCCTCCCGCGCCCTCCTCGACACGAGATTAAGACACGCGCGTCGGGTCTAGCCATCACGGTTCATGAGATACAGCCTGGTGACAGGCATACAGACAGACAGCGGAGTCTTAGTAATAGGGTCCCGACGTATCAAAGGTCAGTCACAATTATTTACAAAGGGTGGTTGTGTTTTACTCTGATATGTAAGCTTTCTGATATGTAAGATTTAGTTTGAAAAAAAAAATTTTCTCAATTTTGGCGCTTTTTTTTACACCGTATCGAATTAATACTTTTTTTTTGTCTCCCATCACACTGCAATCTGTCGCCACAGGGACATTTATCAGTGGGTTTGTTAATTTTAGTATTGGCATGCTCGGTATGCGACTCGTATCGCATCCTACTTTACTTCACTAATGTAATTTAAGTGTGTCTTGGTGCATTCTCCGTTTCAATCTGCGAATTGTAGTGGTCTCTTCCATCAATACATTGGCCAAGCTGTTCGGATGGTTTTTAATTCTTTCCTTGTAGGTACTTGTATGAAGGAGTATTTCCTGTTTGACTGTGGTCATGTGCAAGTCGTGATGAAGTTGATCATTTGTGACGAACCAGGGGGCACCGGTTATCGTCCTCAACATTTTATTTTGGAATCTTTGTATGATTTCAATGTTGGAATGGGAGGCTGTTCCCCAGAGTTGTATTCCGTAAGTCCAAATCGGTTTAAGGATCGTTTTGTAAAGTAGTAGCTTGTTGCTTAGCGACAGTTGTGAGCGGCGACCTATTAGCCAATACAGGTTACGTAGTTGTATTCCTAATTGTTTCCTTTTTGTGAAAATATGTTTTTGCCAGGTGAGTCGCTTATCAAGGTGTAGTCCTAAATACTTGACATGGTCTGATTCTGGGACCTGTAAGTTATTTAGTTTGACGGGTGGACAAGTGCCTCTTCTTAGAGTAAAGGTAACATTTACAGATTTTGTCTCATTAGCCTTGATTCTCCATTTTTTTAACCAGGTGGATATATCATTAAGCCCACGCTGTAAGAGTTTCGCCGCCTCAACTGGGTCTGGGTGGGTTGCCAAGATTGCGGTGTCGTCAGCAAAAGTACCAGTGGTGATACACTCTGAAGTTGGTAGATCAGATGTGTAAATAAGGTACAAAGTTGGGCCCAGCACGCTGCCTTGTGGTACTCCTGCTTTAACAGGACAGAGAGATGAGAGCGCTTCACCGTTTTGGACTAGAAAGTACCTGTTTTCCAAAAAACATTTCAAAATTTTGTACATATAGGTGGGGAGCAGAGATTTTATTTTATATAACAGACCTTCGTGCCAGACCCTATCAAAGGCTTGTGATATGTCTAGGAAAGCACTAGAACAGTACTTTCCAGTTTCAAAGGACTTGTCTATTTCGCTTATTAGCCTGTGAACCTGTTCGACCGTGCCGTGCTTACGACGAAATCCAAATTGGTGTTTGGGAATCAATTTGCGCTCTTCTATCAATGGAGTCAGTCGGTGCAATATTAGAGATTCGTATATTTTCGCGGGTATGGGTTGTAAGCTAATCGGTCTGTAAGATTTCGGGTCCTCTGGTGGCTTGTTTGGTTTTAGCAACATTATTATTTGTGCCACTTTCCATTGTGGCGGGATGAATTTTAGTTTAGTGATGGCGTTATAGATTGCTGTGAGTAGAGTTATCCCAGAGTCTGGTAGTTCCTGTAAGACTTTGTTGGTAATTAGGTCATATCCAGGCGCTTTCTTGGAGTTTGCTTTCTTAATAACGTTTTCTACTTCACTCTTGGTGAAGTTTTCAGGTTCGATATCATCCTGGTCAAGGGCATCAGTAAATTCGATAACTTCTTTTTCATGTTTGGGTGACCCCTCGTACGGGTGGGGTTGAAAAACCTTTTCCAGATGCTCCGCAAATGTCGCTGCTTTCTCTTGGTCGCTACGTGCCCAGCTGAGGTCTAGTTTTCTAAGTGGTGGACTTAATATTACGGGTCTTTTGATTTTCTTAGTGGCTTTCCAAAGAGTAGTAGTAGTAGTAGTCGGTAGGTGCTGTTGCATCAAGACCCTCTAGGTATGCTTGAAAGGAAGCATTTCGATCTTGTTCCAAGGCTTGTTTTAGTTTTCTTACTTTCTGGTTAAGTCTTTTTTTCGTGTCAGGACATCTGTTTTGTTGCCATAATTTTCTAGTTTCTCTTTTTTCCTTAATTAAGTCCAATATGTTTGTGGCGACAGATGGGACATCAGACTTGTATTTATCTAATGGAGTTGAGTTCCATGCAGCATTTTGTACGTTTATGTTGAAGAATTCAACAGCCTTTATAATGTCTTTTTCTGTTTTGAGTGGAATTGGTACTTTAAATGCTTCATCTATGAAGTACCGAAAAAGATTCCAGTTTGTTTTCTTACTATGTAATACACATTTTTTCAGGGTCACTTGCACCTTAGATTTGATGTTGATAATGATGGGTGAGTGATCTGATGATAGATCCCAGGAGCTATTGCACGATATAGTATTTTTCGCAATTCCTTTGGTGACGTAGAAATCAATAAGGTCTGGTGTTTTACTTCTATCTGAAGGCCAGTATGTTGGCTGACCTGTAGATACAGCATCCATACTATTTGATTGAATACATTTCAAAAGTTCCCGACCCCTAGGCACGATGAGTCTAGACCCCCAAAAAGTGTGTTTAGCGTTGTAATCGCCTGCGGCTATAAAACGATGGCCTAGAGTATTAAAGTAGTCGCAAAAATGATTTTCTTTAACCTCCTGCGTACATTTGTACTACTCATAGTACGTAAGAGATTTAAAAATCGGTGGACTTTATTTTAATTGGCAGCACAAAAATATTTTACTAACGATATCCAGTATGTTCTTGATTTACGTCAAAAAAATTACAACGTCAAATTTCATCAGTTATTCTTTTTAAAATGGCGTCGGAAGGTAAACCCACGAGCGTACGTTTGCGCAAAAGTAAGTAAATTTGTATTCATCCGTAAATTCTTTGTGTGATTCGATGTTTTTTTTGTGAAAACAACGTAATGGTAGATCAAACTAACAGTTTAGCGTATTATTTTTGTCAAAAAATGAATTATATATTCTGTAACCTTGAGATTTTTTCGATGTCCTTTGCATAGTACAAAAGTATGCAATCAATAATTTTTACAAGTGTCTTCCCGAGTACTATGTAAAGTACGTTGACGTTTTCATCATGTTTTATATATTTTTATCGCGGTAACAAACGATGATATCATTGCTGCTTTGGACGACTTCGAGTTCGATTATTCCGGAGATGATTCAGATGAAGATCCGATGAAGAAGCGTTTATACCACCTGAATTTAAAGAAATAGCCCGTGAGCACCGTAATATCGAGTCGTAGCTCGGATGAAGTGGTAGCTCGGATGAAGATGACACTCACTTGGATACCCCTGTGGCTTCTCCTACTATGTCAGACTTAGTCAGAGGATTTAGTCTGGGAGAAGCTGCCGTAATTCATATTATGACAAGGAGTTTAGTGCCAGGACATTTACTGTTTTTTGATCGCTTCTTCACCACGGTTAAACTTTATGACGAATTACTAAGACTTGGATTTCATGGCACAGGTACTATTATGAAAAACAGAGTCCCTAAAAACTGCGTACTCACTGATGAAAAAATGTTTAAATAAAAGCGAGAAGCAGTAGCGAAGTGAAAGTTAGAGAAGACCGTAAACTTGCTGTAACAATGTGGCTTGATAATAAGCCTGGCATAATGATGTCTACTTGTTATTACGATCAAGATCACGATAAATGCAAGCGATGGTCAAAAAAAGACAGAGTTTATGTAAAACTGAGGAGACCAGTCGTAATCAAAAAGTATAATGAATATATGGGTGTCGTTGATCTCGCTGATCGGATGCTTTCTGTTTACCCATCGTACAAAAACTGGACAATTCGCGTGATTTCTCATCTGTTTGACCTATGCGTGGTAAACGCTTGGTTGCAGTATTGGATTGTAGAAACGGAGAAGGGTACACCAAAGAAAAATATAGTACAAATGAGAGAATACAAACTGAATTTGGGTTCCAAACTCATCAATGAAGGTGAAGAAGAATGTGACGATGATGAAGGTGAAGTTGAATATGAAGAATTTGAACTAAAGCATAAAAAGCGCAAGGCTCTCATCAAGCCAGTTCCTTCAAAAGAAAATCGTACCAAAAGTGCTGCGCATTTACTAGAATATGGTAGGAAACAATGCCGCTGTAGAAATACTGGTTGCGACAAAAAGACTACCGTATTTTGTTAAAAAAAATAATTTATTTATGTATTATGCCTAATCGTAACTATTTTACTAATTTTCATGAAGACTGTTAAATATAGCTTTTACAATACTTTGTTATAAGCATAACTGATTGATCTCTAATGTTCCTACTATTGAATTACTATATTTTTTTTTTTTTATAACCAAATTTTGTTAATTTTGAAGAATTTAATAAAACTGATTATTAATACGTACCTGAAATCTATTAGTTGATATCCATTTTTGATTTTTTGCTATTACTTTAAGAAAAAAATTGGTTATGTTCTTTATAAATCACATACTAGCTACGTTCCCTTGTACTTTATGTAGGACATAATGAAAAACCAGTTTTTCCGGTTCATGATTTTTTTTACCATTTTTCCCATTATCAGTAACAGTCTAATAGTGAAATATGAGAGTTTCAGAATACAATACCAAAAAAAGTATCTCTGGTACTCAGGAGGTTAATCGTATGTCTTGGAGGACAGTACAGAGCTGACACCGTAATGTTGCTTATCCAATCGTTCACTACTACGTTGGTTGCTTAGATGTCTTTGCAATATGACTGACATTGGTGATGTTTGATGTTAGCTTTGATAAGGATGGCTGACCCTCCATGTGCTTTTCCATCAGGATGCATAGTATGATATAAGTTATATTCGGGAATTTTGAAATAACTCTTAGATGTGAAGTGAGTTTCCGATATTAGCATTATGTCAATTTTATTTAGTTTAAGAAAAAGTTTTAACTCCTCCGAGTGTTTGGTTAGCCCATTAGCATTCCATGCGCAAAGCTTTAGTGCTGCGAATTTATTGGCATTCTTGACATGAGATCTACTAAGGTTTGGGTCATTTTTAACATTTGGTTCATGAGGGACTGCATTGATGCGTTAAAATTTTGAAGGACTTCAAATATATTCTGTTCATTACTTATTAAAATGTCATTATATGGTTGTGGTTTTGGTCCAGATGCTGCTGCTGCATAGGATTTGTACGAATTTTTAGTATATTTTGATTTGTTATCACTATTTTCAGTAGTTTTCCGTTGCAGGATTTCATGTTTAGCCAACTGCTGTCTTTTGGGACGAGGAGCTGGGAACTTTAACTTTTGTAACTCTTTATAGACAATACAGCCCTTACAATTGGCTGGATGGTTACCTTCACATAGTATGCATTTCACTTTATCTGAACGTTCTTTCCTGGGACAATAAGATGTATGGTGAGAACCTGCACATTTAACACATTTGGGCTGTCTGTGACAAAAGTTTTGCGTATGTCCATACTGTTGACAGTTAGTACACTGAGGGATAGAGCGTTTGGGTCGTGGTGATTCAATTTCTATTCGACAGTTGAGTAGTATTTTTATATTGTAGACATCCTTATTATTATGATTAGGCTGTAGGTCTATAAAGAACATTGGTAATGGTTGTTTTGTTTTATTATTTTTGATATTCCAGATGTTAGTGGGCTTGTGACCAAGGTCTTCTAGAGCCTCCTTTAGCAAATCAGTGTTAGTTGAGGGGTGGATGCGTTTTATTACCACTCTAAAGCTCCTCTCCTGCTTTGTTTTGTAGGTATAAAACTCAGTATCTCTGCATTTTAATTCCTTGTATATAGTAGAATATGCTTCGTGGTCTTTGGCTTGTATTTTTACTCGCTCGAATTGAAGGATTTTTATCTCGTAGTTTCCATGTGCCACTTTCTCTAACATTTCCGTGAGGGGTTGAATGTTGCTAACTTTATCAATGAAGAATGGAGGGGGCCTAGTTACAATTACAGACACAGAATTAATACTTAACACGTACCGTCCGTTCGTCCGTCGGTCGTATCAACTCTGTATGTTCAAGATCAATCAACTTTTGCGCAGGCGGGGTTTTTGGGTCATTAGTACCTACATAATCTGTATTCTGATTTTGTGTTGTAAAGAAACATTTTCTGCGAGATAGTTTTCTCAAAACCTACCTAACATCTTACCCTTATAGATTCGTCTTGTCCGTCTGTCCGTCCGTATATTACAGCTACCTTATTCCGAAACTATTAGGTCTACAGAGCTCAAAAACTTGTAACTAAATGTATTCACTGAACCGCTTTATGATTTTTATACAATAAATGAGCTATCCATACACATACAACTGAAAATAAAAACATCGTTTTCATCAAACCTATACGTGTGGGGCCAGTTTACAGAACGTGCAACGAATATAATGATCACGAGGTTTCTATTCTTGCTCAAACTGAATTTTGTAAGCTGTTAAGCAATGATCTTTTTATTGAATTTCCCATAAAGTGAATGAGCACAGCTCAAATTGCTGTGGACTCGGACTGTGGATTCGGGTTCTCAACACTCCGCTCCACTGTAGTAATTGTGGATGCATATTATCGAACAGTTTACGTGTTGCGAAAGCAACACGATTGATGGTATTCCGAATAACTTGTTCGGATGAATTATTATATCGACCGTAAAATGGACGTATCACGTAGTGCACAAGATTGGCGAACACAGCCGTGATTTTCAAAATTTGTACATTTTGCAAGCGTTGTTCTGGTGTCAGTCTATTCATGGTGAAAAACCGCAAGTGCAAATCAACTGTAGGTAATCAAATTGTCATTCTCTAAAAAAATCTTGCCAGTTAAAAATCGCCCTGCGTGTTGGACCACGCGCAGTGTAGGGTTCCGTAGTTTATTACAACGCTAAGTGTCAGTCGGATTAGCTGATCGAGAGTTCCGTGCCATGTTCTAACAAAAATAAACTACTCTGTTTTACGCAAATAAGAACTTGATATGAATAGATACATAGATAGAATGTACTTTATTGTACACCAATAATAGAAGTTAACTACGGCAAAGCCATACAGAATATAGTCTTTTTTTAGGGTTCCGTACCCAAAGGGTAAATACGGGATCCTATTATTAAGACTACGCTGTCTGTCCGTCCGTCTGTCTGTCACCAGGCTGTATCTCAAGAACCGCGATAGCTAGACTGTTGAAATTTTCACAAAAATCACGAAATTTTTAAGGGGGGCTTCCATACAACAGACATGATTTTTTGCCGTTTTTATAGAAAATGGTACAGAACCCTTCGTGCGCGAGTCCGACTCGTACTTGGCCGGTTTTTGTTTTTGTATTTGTTTTTAAAGATTACTTTTTAAACATTACTAGAAATGTGGGTAGAATCATAGTGATTTTAACATGTATGTTTATGTAGACTATTTCATTCATTCATCTTATGATATCTGGTCTGAGATTGACATAAACATAGTTGCTTTTGTAATTATTAATGAATCCGTAATCGATTTTTTAAAATTAAATATTCAATTCGAAATTAAATTGATCATATTATAATGGCAACCCAAAACTTCGCCGAACAGTGAGATTCGAATTTATAAATGTTTAATTTGTTATAATTACGGCGTGTTAGTTAGCGATTGAATTTATACGGATAATGACTATTTTTGTCAAATAGATTTTTTATTATTATTCAAAATTTTATCAAAGTGGGCCTTATTGTCTTTTGTGAAGCCAACTTAGGCCTGATAGTTTTCCTTTTAACTTCGTTATAAGTAGGTACTACTACCGTGACGTTTGAATTACTACCTACAACCACTTAGTTCGTAGGAGGTCACATTTGACTCTAACGAATGCTCAATCTCTATCAAGCCCAGGTTCGGTCGTGTATGAGTATGGAGTCATCTTTGGGATGGATCTGCCAAATACCAACTGGACGCGCTTGAGTCTATTGAGAAAAAGGCCAAGAGACTCATTGGCAACGATTCACTGGTCGAATCAAAGCTCCAGAGCCTTGAACATCGACGACAAGTTGCAAGTCTATCGGTTTTCTATCGGTTACATTTCGAGGAGTGTGCGATGGAATTACACAATCTAATTCCGCCAAGCCCGTTCCATCATCGAACTACAAGAAGAAGCGCCATCGTTACATGGTGGACATCCCACTCATACGTACAAAACATTTTGGGAATACTTTCATTGTGCGTACGGCTAAGAAGTGGCATTCCCTGCCGGAGTCTGTGTTTCCTGATTGCTATAATCTGGGAGTCTTTAAATCAAGAGTGAATAGGTTACTTCTAGGCAAGCGTGCTCCATCTTCGACCACATCGTCACTTACCATCAGGTGAGATGGTGGTCAAACGCGAGCCTATTATCAATAAAAAAAAAACTTTTTTTATAAAGAGAACTAACAATGTGTTTAGAATACACATTACTAATAATCTTGTCAACCCCTCCAACTAAGCTAAATATGCTTGTATCTGGAGTGGGTTCACGGCAATAGTGTAATGGGTGCGGTTCGAACCCGCAACCTGTTGATCACAAGTCCCACACCTTAGTCATTAGGCTATTGAATACTTTTAAGCTTAATATTTCACAAACGGAACACCGAATTGAAAATTTGTCTCTCCATACTCCCATTATTTTTGAACTACCATCTAACGATGGGGTACCCCTCACTATGGGGTAGACGAGATAAAAAAAAGAATTAAACAATTTTATTTTACCACTTTGTCGGCGTAATTAATATGTACAGACGCCAGCACATCAAGCTACAACAATCTGTCAAATTTCTTTAATAGATTTTCAACTTGATTGTTAAAGAAATTCGGTTCATGGTTCATGAAAATTTGACAGTTTCGGGTAGCTTCATGCGCTGGCGTCTGTACTATAGGGGTTCCTTGTTGACTACACAATAAAAACACCCAATATGTTCGGGTCAAAGGTTTACACCGCACAGATGTGTTCAGAAGAGCATGTAGTGTGTAAGACTTATGTATGTGTGCTCATGTATTCTAATGTTAAGAATCAATACTTATATTAACGAATGTACTCTATGATGATTAGTAATAAACGAGATTCCAATGAAGGCACTTGTTTAACTCATTATCCCGGACCGACAACCTTACATGGCGACCCTGCCATCTGAGACGGGTGCCGAGTTCGGTCGCGTGACTTAATTAATGGACAATGGTATAAGTGATTTTCTTACGTCAATAAAAGTTTTTTTTTAATGACTAAAATGTGCCGGTCAAATATAGAAAAAGAGGACGTTTTTATATCACAAAGTGCATCGGGAGGTTCAAATTCGGCTTCTATGCAGAACTACCATTGGTCAAACATTAGTATCGTGATGTTTATTATTTGCACCTTATTCGGAATCGCCGGACTTTATGCAGTGTATAAACTGTACCGAAATTGTCATCATTCGTGGATAAGGAATGAGGTTTTCACAAAAAAAAACCTATCACGTTCATTCCGTCGACCGATCCCGGAGACTCGTGTCTGTTACGAGTGCCGCCAGCAGCGCCAGGACACTCGCCAGGAGGCTGGTATCAGAGGCCAGAAACCGCAGTAAGTGATCGAACATAATAATCAGTGAAAAGTGTCGTGAGTTATGATCAATCGTTAAGTGAAACCAACAAACCAGTTTCTATTCTCTTTATGAACTAGCTTACTATTTTTTTAATGTTTATTTTTATGTAATCACAGAATAATTATTGTCCTTATGGATATATCTTTATTAATTTGGTAATGGCAAATGACCTTGGTGTGTTATATGACCAATTAAAAATATTAAACATAATTTGAAAAACTATATTACCCTAAAAGGACAGAAACTATTCTAAAGCAAAAGTAACAGGAAGCAACATTGTTGAAATGTCAATTTGATGAATGTTTAAAAACCATATCGATACAGATTGATAAGAAACAATTTAGTACTAGTGTTTTACAGGAAATACAATCATACTGTGATTTACTTGAAAAGACTTTTACCCAAATACAAATTTTTTGTTCCAAAACATATTCCCAAACTAGTGCCGAGCGTACGGTCGAAACTAGAACCGAAGTAGACAACATGGAGGCTTTTAATTATAGAACTGCCGTGGCATTATTACCGGTTATGAACGGTGATGAAAATATCACGAAAAGTCTAATTGATACCATAGAGTTATATAGTTCTTCACTCACCGAAGAAGGCAACAAAATGTTAGTTAAATTTGTATTAAAAACAAGATTAAACGAGAATGCTAAGTTAATGTTGTCTACCTCTTATGACAGTTGTGAGTCACTTATTATTGAAATGCGCCAACACCTTCTTACAAAGAAGTCAAGTACAGCAATACATAAGGAGTTGACACAAATCAATCAAAACGGTATTTCTATAGAAAAATATGGGTCAAAGGTCGAGCAGCTTTTTGTGGATTTGACGGTCGCGCAAGCAGGTGAGGATCAAACTGCATATACAATATTACGCCCTCAAAATGAGAAAATTGCGATTAAAAGCTTCATTGACGGCTTGCGTAACCGCGAAATCCGCACTATTTTAGCGGCGCGTAATTATGATACTTTGAAGGATACCATAAGAGCAGCTAAGGATGAGGAATTGTCATGCAGTCGGCAAAGTTCAGACGCTTCTGTGTATTTCGAATACCAAGGTAGCTCATTTAGAAATCGCGGATATAGTTATAGTAACAACAGGCGTCCTAATCGATCGAATAACAATCGATTTATACAGAGAGGAAATAGTAGAGGATCTTTTCATAATTTTAGGCAAAACCAAAAAATCCAACAACAGTTCAGCAACAATCGTGGTCACATGCGGGGTTCATCACGTAGTAGGACTAAAAGGATTTTTACGCGCAGTGGTGATGTGCATACTATTGAAAATAGTATGAATAATATCGATTTAAATGACCGAAATCGAACGCCCCAACATACAGAAAGACACATTTCTGAACCATTACAGTTTTTTCGATAATCATTTTATATTTGCTTGTAATAATAACAGCTCGGTGGAATTCTTAGTACAAGGTACCAAATATGGATTGCTTATAGATACTGGAGCATCACTCTCAGTATTGAAATACGAAACTGTAACACGTTGGGATCTTCCAATCCAAGCGGAATGCATGTACATAAATGGCATTGGGGGCAGAGTTCTAACACCAGGTTATGTTTATGTTACAATGATCGCAAATGGGCAGGAATTTGTACACAAATTTTACATTATGCGCACATTACCAGGTTTACAACATGGTATAATCGGTAGAGATTTTATGAGTAAATTTAAAGCTATTTTGAATTATGAAAATAATACCATAACTTTAAAAAAGAATGACAATAATTTGACTCTGCCTATGATTGATAGTTCACCGAATAAAACGAGTTTTTAAGTATACCACCGAGATGTGAGAAAATATTTATGTTAGATAGTAGTTTTAACGAGGATTGTGTGATTTTACCGAATCAATTATGCGACGGAGTTTTTATAGCCGGAAGTATTTGTAAACCAAAAAATGGACAAATTAGTATACAAATATTAAATACTCGCGAAACGCAAGTAGATATTAATTATTTTACACCGGAAATACATTTATTATCAGAATATGACATCTGTAATTTAGAACGAGATAGTAAAATTGATGGAGAGAGAGTACGCACTATGTTTTCTCTTTTAAAATTAAGTCATCTAAACGACGAAGAAAGGTCATCAATCGAAAACATATGCGCAAAATTTTCGGATGTATTTCATCTGCCAAATGATAAATTATCTACCACTAACCTTTACGAACAAGGCATACAGTTACGACCAAACGCTGATCCAGTTTATACTAGACAGTATAGATTGCCCTTTTCACAGCGTAAGGAAATTGAAGCACAAGTAGAGAAAATGCTGTCTGAAAATATTATAGAACCAGCAAAAAGTCAGTGGTCAAGCCCTATTTTGTTGGTACCCAAAAAATCAGATGATACTTCTAAGAAATGGAGATTGATAATAGATTTTCGTAAATTAAATACTAGAATTTTAGACGATAAATTTCCACTTCCGAACATAACCGATATTTTAGATTCACTATCCAGTTCAATGTATTTTTCACAATTAGATTTATCACAAGCTTATTATCAGGCAAAACTAAAACCAGATAGCAGAAAGTATACAGCATTTACTACCCCTTCAGGTCAGTATCAAATGACCCGGTTACCTATGGGATTAAAGATTAGCCCAAGTGCATTTTCTCGTCTAATGACTATTGCCATGTCTGGACTTACATATGATAAATTATTTGTTTATTTGGATAATTTAATCTGTTTTGGTCGTAATTTGCAAATTCATAATAAGAATCTAATAGATATTTTAACTACACACATCAAAAGTGTCTAGGGATCAAGCATTTTTATGCGGATTTCTTGAGATTGAGATGTGGCTTTGTAATAAATTTATGATTTTATAAATTTATATGGATCCTTTTTGGTGCATTTCATAATTTGAAACAGGAACTGTTAATCAAATTCGAGTAAAAGATGAAAATCAGCTGTCAATATTTTCCCTATAAAAACATACAACGCATCGAAGACATTATTAGTGCTACTGTTTCCCTACTACTGATTAAAACCAACGTTATTATGGAGCGGCGACGTCATTTAAGCAGGGAAGAAATGCTCAGAGCCGTGGGAATGATAGAAGCTGGTTCCCGGCAACGTACTGTGGCTTTAGCTCTGAATACAAGTCAGAGTGTTATCAGTCGACTTTGGACACGTTACCGAAGCACTGGTACCGTGGCTGAGCGCCATGGAGGACGGTATCGCTGCACCACACGGAGACAAGACCGATACATTCAAATCTTAACTCGAAGAGCTCCAACATTAACCGCCATGATGTTAGCCGTGAGGCTTCATCACTCTTCAGGGAACTTAATTAGCGACCAAACAGTCAGAAACCGCTTGCATGAAGTGAACCTTCATTCCCGAAGACCGCTACGGGTACCACCTATAGCAATGCACAATCGTAGGATTCGATATCAATGGGCTCTTGAACACAGAAATTGGGCAGAAGAACAATGGCGTTTCGTGTGCTTTTCTGATGAGTCTCGTTTTGGTATGAGACCGGATACAAGACGTATACGACACTGGAGAACCCCTGGACGCCAACAGCGATTAAAATCCTGCCAGGAAGTCCATCCTTATAGTGGTGGAACCATCATGATGGTCCATACCATGGTATGGGCGGGTATTTGGATCGGCGGAAGAACTGAGTTGATTTGGATCAGAGGCAACCTCAACGCTCAAATTTATGCTGAGACGATTGTATCTGACGTCATCGTTCCTCTACAAGTGCAAATCGGTCCCTTATTTCAGTTAATGCATGATAATGCACGACCGCACACCGCAAGAGTTGTAAGACAGACTCTCGCCGCAGCTAACATCAATGTCCTGCTCTGGCCTGCTCAGTCGCCAGACTTGAACCCGATTGAGCATGCATGGGATATGCTACAGAGAAGAGCTCTGCCGAATATGGAGGGTATCCAGTCGCAAGAAGACCTTTTTTTGTTGTTGCAACGAACATGGGCGGCCATTCCACAGCGTGATTTGGATGAACTCATTTTGAGTATGCCAAACCGATGTTCTTGTGTTGTTAGTGTTCGCGGTAGAAACACGGATTATTAATTGTTACCCAAGTTTAGTTACCCAATAAAATTTTAAAGAAAACTGTTATTTCAGTCTTTTTTTCGAACTTTAATGTTAGTGGTTCAAATGTCAAAAATCCCTTTATTAGGAAAATGGCAAATTTCTTTATTAATGCAAAGGTGACTTGGTTTTATCGTTACTGTGACAAACGAAAACACTTTATTTGATGAATCCTTACAGAAAATTTTAATTAATATCAATCAGGAGAAAAGTTATTGCAAAAATATATGTTGATCCCTAGACACTTTTGATGTGTGTAGATTGCGTAAATTTAACTTAAAACTTAATCCAATGAAATGTGATTTCCTAAGAAAAGAAATGCAGTTAATAGGACATGTCGTCACATCTGAAGGAATTAAACCAGATTTAGAGAAAGTAAACATAGTAAAACATTATCCTGTGCCCAAAAATGCAGACGAAACAAAAAGATTCATAGCGTTCGTCAACTTTTATAGAAAGTTTATACCCGATTTTGCTGCAATATCATTACCGCTTAACAGACTGTGTCGAAAAAACGTTAATTTTGAATGGTCACCTGAGTGTCAGAAATCCTTCGAATCCCTAAAAGAGTCATTAATATCACCACCAGTCTTACAATATCCCAACTTCGATGAAAACAATACTTTTGTTTTACAAACAGACGCGTCCGGTTATGCAATCGGGTCCGTATTATGCAATAGTGATAACATACCAATTGCTTATGCAAGTCGTAGTCTTAATAAAGCAGAAATAAGGTACCCCACGATAGAAAAAGAGTTACTCGCTATCGTATGGTCAGTAAAGTATTTCCGACCATATCTTTACGGTAGAAAGTTTGTAATCAAAACCGACCACAAACCATTAGTTTACTTATTTAATCAAACAAATCCATCTAGTCGTTTGACTAAGTTTCGTTTAATAATAGAAGAGTACGATTACATAATAGAGTATGTCCGAGGTGCTGACAATGCAGCTGCAGATGCCTTGTCACGTATCCGAATAACAAGCGATGAATTGAAGGAAATTAATCAGCACGTTGTGTCTGTAGTAACCCGAGGTCAGAAAAATCGTATGTGTGAACAAAGTGAACAAGGTGTGCGGAACAACCCTATGGTTGCTAAGCAATCTACAAACGACTGGTCTGATCACACAAGAGTTATGGAGTTGCTTAAAAAACCAAAGGATTGCCCTGAGTTAAGGTTTGTGAATGAACAAGAATGGACAAAACAATCAAATATATTATTTAATTATGATGCATCAAATTATTACTTACTATTATATACTTAGAGTAAACCAATCTTGCCGATTACAATGCGCACGAGATGCCTTTGTACGGGAGTTGGCTAATTACTGTAAACAAATGAAACTTGATACTGTGTACATTGTACAAAGTAATAAAAACATTGAGATAATAAGAGATTTAATTCAAAGCATAAATATTACACCTAATTGGTCCGGACCACGTTTATATATTATAAAAGGTGTAAAAGTTATAAATAATGATCGCGATACAAAACGTATCATATTAAATGACTATCACTTGTTACCAAGTAGCGGCCACGCTGGTATACGACGAATGATAAACAATATAAAACGACGTTATTTTTGGCCAAAATTAGAATATGACGTCACGGAGTTTGTAAATCGCTGCGATAAATGCCAGCGACAGAAACATTTTAGGCACATAAGACAGCCAATGGTCCTGACAGATACAGGACATTCGGCATTTGATAGAGTATTCTTAGATTTAGTTGGGCCCTTAAGTAAGGATAGTGATAATTATAAGTATATACTCACACTACAGTGTGATCTTAGCAAGTATGTAGAAGCTTATCCGCTTATAAATAAGGATACAGTTTCAGTGGCGACGGCTTTCATTAATAATTTTGTACTGCGTTATGGCATTCCAAGAAATATTATATCAGATCGCGGTACGGAGTTCGTTTCAAAAGTAATGAATGTAGTATGTAAAATACTAAAAATAACACAAAAAACATCAACTGCATACCATCACCAAACAATAGGAGGCTTAGAAAATACACATAAAAAATTACTATCATTCCTTCGCATACAAACAGAGAACCAACCCCAAAATTGGAGTTTATGGCTTCCATATTGGTGCTTTGCTTTTAATACGACTGTACATACAGAAACTAAATACACTCCATGTGAACTCGTATTTGGAAAACAATGCAATTTACCTAGTAATTTAACTTCAGATATTGAACCGCTATATAACTATGATGATTATCCACAACAACTCAAATATAGACTTCAAAAATCACAGTATGACGCAAGACAAAATTTAATTATTTGTAAACAGGTCCGAAAAAATAAATATGATTTGTATACCAACCCTGTTACGTACAGTACTGGTGATATGATACTACTTAAAAATGAACAAACTGTAAACAAATTCGATCCGCTATATACAGGACCATACGAAGTAATAGAAGATTGTAATCCTAATTTAAAAATATTGTATAAAGGTAAAGAAGTAATAGTACATAAAAATAGAACCAAACCATATGTAAAATGATTTTTAAATATTTGTAAGCAGTTCACATGAATGTAACTTAATTTGATTGTATTGTTATTGTAATCATTAATTTGTGTGTAATCAAATTGTATATTCCATTATTATAATTCTTATTATCTTTCATGAATATTTCATTTAAGAAAAATACTATTATTAGCTGTAAACATATAATCGAAAAATAAAAATAAATGTAACCATTATTTTTATTTTATTTTGTCGGTGGGCGTGTAGTGTGTAAGACTTATGTATGTGTGCTCATGTATTCTAATGTTAAGAATCAATACTTATATTAACGAATGTACTCTATGATGATTAGTAATAAACGAGATTCCAATGAAGGCACTTGTTTAACTCATTATCCCGGACCGACAACCTTACAAGCATATCTCTGACAATGCTATGCAGTACTAGATGTCACCCGCGACTTTGCGTGGAATTTTAGCACATTTTTCCGGGATAACAAAGTAGCATAAGTGCTATTCCACGCTATAATCAAATACTATGCCCAATTTGATCTAGATTTGTTCTACCATTTCGTCGTTACTAACAAATAGCCATACTGTCATAAGTGTCATAAAGTAATAAAAATTACATAAATACCACCTACACATCGCATGGTCAGTCCGAACAGTCAACGAGTTAACGGCATTCAGTTGAGGGTGTCATAAACAAGTTTATGACGAGGCCGAGGCTGGCAGTGTGAGGACTCGAGATGTGGCACAGATTTACTGTTTAGCTAGGGTTTGTATTTCCGAAAGTAGAGCAACTAATAGGAAGAAGTAATTACTTGTACAAAAAAGAGTAAAAGGGGTATCTATACTAATCTATACTATATCCTTACTAATATTATAAACGCGAAAGTAACTCTGTCTGTCTGTGTGTTACGCAATCACGCGAATACTGAACCGATTTTAATGAAATTCTGTACAGACATAGTCTAGAGCCTGAGAAAGGACATAGGCTGCTTTTTAATGCGAAAAAAGGGCTGTGAGGGGTTGAAATAGGGGATGAAAGTTACGTCATTTTTAAAGCTAGAAGCTTGAAACTTATTTTTTAGACTTTTGATTAGATATTAATAAATACGACATTCAAATTATGTATGAATTTTATTTACAAAATAAAATTAAAAATGCTGTCGAAAGTCACTATTCCGCGCGGATGAAGTCGCGGGCACAGCTAGTAATATTATAAAGTGGAAAACTTTGTTTGATTAAACGCGTTAATCTTCGAAAGTACTGCGAGGATTTGGATGAAATTTGATATGAAAGTAGCTTGAAGCTTGAGGAAGGTTATAAACTTTTCTAGGGTCATCTTTTTATCGTGATAAAGTCCACGGGAGCGAAGCACCACGCGACTGCTAATAAAGTTATAAAATACTGACTGACCCGACCTTCGTACCGTAGCTATATACATAAATGTATAATTATACAGCGTGAAATTTAAATGGTTGTTTTCCCGCCAGGACGGTTACCCATCAGTAGTAGTATCGAAACATACAGTTAATCTTAAAAAAATAATGCTTTTATTTTTTCAAATTATTATAAAAATATTCATAAACACGAAATAGCGAGAATCATTAGTAGTTCAGTAGACGTAACGTAGGTATCTACACGAAACACGCACCGCCGCGCGCTGCCAACAAAGGAAAAGTGATTAATAAATGTTCAGAGCAAAATAAACTTTCACGCATGGTGATAATACATTAACTACACTGCGCCATTCTTTGTTTCTAATATTTTATTTGTTTATAAAACGATTGTATTACTAAGACAAAGCCATTTCGCTGCGGGAAAACAACCATTAAAATTTCACGGTGTATTTTTAATTTTCTTTTATACAAACCTTGTCCTGACAATAACAAACACAAAAATTATCCAGTTTGGTTTAGTCGTTCGGAAGTTATACGCTTACCTACATACATTTCGGCTATTAATTTTTATTTATAAGTATAGATTAATAGATACTAAATAACTCGCCTGCGCAAGCGTACGAGGAAAGTATGTTCATGGTAGAATACTAGATCCTAGGATATTATATTGATCACAGGTGGACCAGGATTACCCCCTTCGGAAAATTGTTAGGGCGAAGCTTATTAAACCCGGTATCTTTAGTTTTACCTAAATTATGTACTTACCTACCTTTGCTATGCAAAGAGAGACCTCACTTTTTCTCGATCCAAATTCTATTTGATTTGTGGCCAAGATTGACCCGTAAAAGCGATCCGCAAGCATATTATCACACGACCTTTGTTACGGTCGATCTTTACATGTAGTGTCAATTTTCGCCCATCCTTCCTAGGTGCATTTGTGCAACGGAGCTCACACATCCCCACGTCAGATTAGCCGCTTTTTCAAAATAATGAGAAAATAAGGGTTAACCCGAAAGCATAAATATCAGCCCTAGTAAGTCTCGAGCAATGTTAAAATTTATGTACACTCCAACAGATCATAAAGTGACGGGACATTGACATATTTACGCTTCACAAACCTTTATAATATCTTTGTGAGGGCGATCCTTAACGGTAGGAAATCTTCAAAGAAACTTACTACTCTCAGTAAGTGGTTCCGGACAAATAATAGGCCCCTTTTCTTCATCCCGTGAGTGTCGTTAAAAGGGGATTTTATGAGACGTTTAGGTTTGGGCAACAGCTTTTTCTGTTTCCTGCTAATTGAGATGAGTTTTTACACAAACTGTCCTTACGAAAAACGACCTAATACAATTTGTATTTGTGAAATAACGAAGTAATTAAAAAAGTAAACATTATATATTAATAATAATAATAATAAGTTCTCGAAAATGGCAATATTACACTGTACTGGGATCGGTCTATCATCACTGACAGGACTATAATCAAATACTACACACTACTACACTACATCTTAGTAGGCTCTCGTTGGGCAGCTGGAATCTCGATCAAGGGCTTGATCCAGAAAGCAGTACTTCTGGACACGGCGCGAATTGTTAGGAGGTTCCTCTTTCATGACCACCGGTAGCTTGGACCCTGTTCCCGATACCGGTAGGCTACTGTTTTTTATATTTTTAGATGTTTTTTTTTGTTTTATAGGAACATTTAAAAATGTAAATAATATGTATATAAGATGTAATAAAGGAAATAATACTTAATAGTAATATTCCACAACTTTCACACAACGCCATCTTTTTTTTTTTTTTAACGTGGTAAAATTATCAAATAAGTCCTCCCACTCCGGGCAGGGTGGGAGGGACTGTCAGACTTTTACTGACTAAAATCCACGGTGTTCCTTCAATAGCCCTTTACGTACCGGGGCCACGGTAACGGGATGAGTCCCACGACCCCGGCAGGCTTCGGCCCTCTGCAGAGGTTTTTTTGTGTCACGTAACCCGTGACACAAAAAAAATCTTTAAGAATTCTCATTAGAAACAAATTTTAGTTTCTAATGAGATCTGAAGAGAAGGAGGACGGACATAGGTGGCGGGAATCGACGGTACCATCTATCAATTGCCACGGTTTTAGGGTTCCGTAGCCGAATTCCAAAAATGGAACGTTTATTTTTCTGTTCGTCTGTATGTCACAGCCTATAAAGATATGTGGGAGTGATATAAAGATTCGAATGACGTTATTGCGGCGCACGCTATTTATTAAAAAATTAAGAGTGGTACGCCAGTTCGAAAACACATTAAGTCGAAAACCACTATATTGAATGACGTTGTCGCGAACACGCTGATTTGAAAAACGTGGCATTGCATATTGCAATCTGACTTTGTCTGGGGTTCGAACTTGTGACCCTGATAAAGCCTTATCAAAACGGGTTGTAATGTGTAGGCTTAACAAAGCGGGAACATGCTAGGGATACATAGTTAAATTAATCATTTATACTTAGTAGTAGTGTAGACAACTAGCTCAGTGTCAGTTTTATCATTGTAGCGTAGGTAGTTCTTGGGTAATCACTGGGTCACGAATTCGATCCCCAGATAAATTCAGATTGCAATATGCTATTCGCAACAGTGGATTTCAATGCCAAGACTTTCGTACTAGCGTACCATTCAAATAGTTTTTCGAATCAGCGTGTTCGCGACAACGTCATTTGATATAGCGGTTTTCGACTTAATGTGTTTTTTTACTCTTAATTTTTTTCGAAATAGCGTGCGTCGCAATAACGTCATTCGAATCTTCATATCACTCCCTAGATATGTACCTACTAGACTATAAATATGTCTTTAAAAATGACATTGATGTTAAAATCACTTCTTATCAAAGTTAATCGATTAAATCTGATGAGATTGAAAGTTCGTTTAAATCTCTATGGCGAGATCTATGCGCTTCGTTTCTCTTCGGTATGACTGACTTTGACAATTCAAAAGTTCCTGTAAATGCTTTAATTGAAATTAATGCTTTGATTTTGAGTTTATCACGTTACAAAAAGGGATTTTATAGAACCTATCACGTTTATATTTGGACGTGTAGGACGGAAAGGGCTGAAAAGGGAATGTAATTAAAAAGATAATTCGAATTCCATTAACGACCCCACTGACTCAATTAATGGACTGAGAAACAATAAGAAGCGGTATTTGTACTCGCTTGCTTTTCTTTTGTTCTCGACAGTGCAGTGTTGGCTTTTTGTATGTAGCGACCATTTATAAGTATTTTAATAACAACATGATTCCAGTGGCTAATTTCGTTATCCATAATATGACATAGTATATCCTTTTACAATCGAAAGGAACTAGAAATCTATTGCTTTATATGTATATAGATTTGTCTGGATCACTATGTAAAATAAGCAATTGTTACGGTCTCACCGATTGCATTCATTACATACTTTTAGGAATTATCTTTAAGTATTATGTATGTAATAACAACATTGTGGAATGCAAATAAATATATATATATGATATGATAAAAAAATATATATATGATATGATCCTTTAAAGCAAAGTAGCTTTTCACTGCGGCTTCGTAGTTTCGGTTGTGTTAAAATAATCTAGATATTATACTATACTTATCTATATCTGTACCAAAACTCGTTCAAATCGGTTCATCGCTTCATCATTGGCGTAACTAGAGATATTTTCCAGGGGGGGCCTGGCCCCCAGTGGTAGAAGCAATGATCATTTATCGAAGTTGCGTTAACGCTGATGTGCGAAATGAAAATTTTCACATGAATTAATTTAACACGTATCGCAACAGTAGTGTCAACAAGAAGAATCTGAAAACTCAATCGTAAGTATTTCCAAAAAAGTGGTCAAGTGCGAGTCGGACTAGCCCATGAAAGGTTCCGTAGTAGCAAGTATAAATTAACGAAAAATAACTTTCTTTTTTATAGCGTTTGTGTAAATGACTAAGTTAAACTAGGGGTTAAAGTGAAAGAGTATCAATCTGGTTATTAGGTAGGATGACCTAAAGTTTCTAACCGCGGCTTTCGCAGTTACAACGGTTTCACGTGCAGTGATGTCATCTGTTATCATGGAGGAATAATGGTGAAGATCGATTCACAAGTCAGGGCTTTTTTACTAATAGTTTCGCCATCATTGTTCTAAGTTCAACACACTAAACATTTGCCATTATTGCCAGATCCGACCTGAGAAAGCTATAATGAATAACACCACGAATAGACTACCAAACAGTTACCATTACGAGTACCTTACTTTTGGTAAGCTTTGCGTTAAGACACTGTTGCGGCGTTTGACTTGAGGTCAGCCATTGCATTTTGATGCTTTCGGTTTTCGTAAAGAATCCACTTTTCATCACATGTCACAATTCGATCTAATATTCCTTCATTTCGGTATCGATTCAACAACGAAACGCAAGTTTCTACACAAGCATTTCTTTCTGCAGATTGGTCAAATCATGAGGCACCCATTTTTCATATTTTTTTATCTTATTGATTTCATGCAAATGAGTCAATATTATAGGTACAGGTAACGTTAAACCATGCCGCCAATTCCTGGATAGCTTTATTTTGTTTTTTTTTGTTTGTTTTGTTTTTTAAAGATAACTGCAATGTGCAAGCAATGTGGGTACAATTCACATTTTGACTCGGATCAGCTTCCAGACTTTCTGCCTTCATACTCTGACCCCTATAATTATCTGTTTTGAAAATAGCTTAAGTACGTTTTATAAATTATTTAAATTTATTAATACTTAGTTCTTGAATATGGCTAGGAATCTAAACTAATATTATAAAGAGGAAACATTTCTGTTTTTGTATGTATGAGGTGATAAGAAGGACAGTAAAAGTAAAATAAGCTTTATCTCAAAAGCTGCTGACTGTATCTCGTTTCATCTTTTTTTTTGTAAGTTTTCATTAAGATCACACACTATCAAAATCACTCAATATACGTGTGGTAAATGTCCCGTTTTAAGTTCTAATGATATTATTATTTTTAGTTTGATCGTTGGTCGCAGGCATGACTGCATAGTACGAGGTCTCGGGTTCAATTACCGGATTGGGCAAAAAGTGCTATGGGGATTTTCTGTAAGAAATTTGTCAGTAGTAGCCCGGAGTTTGGAGGATGGCGATGTGATACCCCTGTGCTTCGGAAAGCACGTGAAGCCGTTGGTCCCGGCTTTCATTTGGACATCTGTGAAAGTCGAGAAAGTTTGCCTTTCACAATGACGTGTGAAAGTGTTATTTGTAACCTAATTGCAAAATAAATATCACTAATTCATGAGTTCTAAGAGATTAATATTTTTTTAGATTTTTTACTTATTTTAAAATTTAGATCTATAAAACGATTTACTTTGAGAAATCATCGACTTAGGATCCTATGTTTCAAACGATTGACTTTGAGAAAAAATCGTTTTGGGAGCCTGAATGTCATTCAGAAAGAAGACCTATCTATAGACGCCCGGCACGAATAGGTTAGACAAGAATAATGTTTCAGCTCCTTGTTTGAATTCATCTATCTACCAAGTTTTAAGTGAGTGAGTGTGGCATTCGGACGGACAGAAAGATAGAGAGGCAGACGGACATGACGAATCTATAAGGGTTCCGTTTTTTTGCCATTCAGCTACAAAACCCTAAAAACGTTTGCACAAAAATATCTGTTTAAACTAAAGACGAGAAAGTTTGCCTTTTTTCGGTGCGCACCAAGTGTGGTTACTTGAAAGTGAAACTGAGAAGCTCGCCGCGACGGCCTAACTCGGCGTCGCTACTTCACGACACTTCGGCAGTCGGGAGTCCAGCGGAGTCAGACAAACAAGGGGAAGGTCCGGTGAGTACAGCTGGAAGCTAACTCTTTTAGCTATGCGAGGGTCTGTCGTGAAGTGTGAGCTTGCGCGTTGTCTTGAAGAAGCAATGGGGGAGAGCGATGACCAGTTTTAGTTGTTGAATTGCGTGTATAATCGTGGAGTTTCTTGCCAGTTATTCTCCATAGGAAACGACCAATTTTGAACCTTACACTTACTTCTGACGTTTTATAAGTGCCGATTTGACGCAAGTGCTTCAATGTTATTCTGACACTAACTCCAAGGCCTGCAGCAAGCTCGGCCGTAGATTGAGTTGGATCCGCTTCCACTATCATTGTCGACAATGGTTACCGGCCGACCGCGAGACTCGTTCTTCAAATTTCCAGATTTAAAACGATTGAACCAATAATGGACTGTGTTTATGCAAGCAATGTTAGGCCCGTACACGTCGTTTATATTTCGTGTTGTTGGCGCATCGGTATTTCCAAGTAGGAAGTCATATAGGTACAAAAAATTTACGAATTTTCAGTTTATCCATGGCGCCAAAATCTAACAGTTTCACAAAAACAAAAAAAAAAAAAATGTAAAAGCAAATGACTGAATTTGAAATTAAATTAACACGGCTTTAGAATAAAATTTATTTGAATTTCGAATTGCGCGCCAATCCACAGAAAATTTATTTATTTATTTATTTAATTTGGATCTCCAACAAAGAATACACCTTACAAGCTAAAACAATAAATATACAGATTTTTATAACATTGTGCTTCTTCAATTATAGGAGACCACATCATGCATTGAACATTTCAAATAAATCATTTAACAATTATAGTAATTATAGCTAACAGACAATTAAAAATTAAATTATACAATTACATTATGTTATTTAATTAATTAATTAACAATTATTTATTCATTCATCAATAATCAAAATAACAAATACATAATTTTATTAGACATTGATCTAAAATTACAAATACATAACCTAACTTTAGCAAAAATAAATAAAAAGATTCAGACGAAATTAAAATAGGGATTGATGATCTTCACAGACTTCTTAAGTGTGTACAGATTAATGACCTAAATTTTCCTACGGTATTACAAAAGATGTCTATGTCACTTGATGAACCCGATACACTGTTATAATGACGAGTCATCCTTGCAATGGGTGAATGTTTGGCCAGATTAGTTCGGTGTTGTGGCGCTTTGAGTAGTGGCCGGGGGTAACGTGGGATTTTAGAAGGGTCATCAAAGTGAATTTTGCTCAGAAGATCTGGACAGTCAATCGCATTGTTAAGCAACTTATAAATAAACATAAGATCTGAGACCGTACGGCGAGATGTAAGAGGCATAAGTTTAAAATGGTTCAGCCTATCTGCGTATGACCTCAGGTTTTTTACTCTAAAACGATAAGCGAGGTGACGAACGAGTTTCTTCTGGATTTTCTCAATTCTGTCTATATGGACCTGGTATGTAGGATTCCAAACCGTGCTACAGTATTCCATCTGACTTCGTACATAACTATTGTATAAGAGGAGCGTAGTACATGGTTTTTTAAATTCTTTGGAAGATCGTAGGACAAACCCAAGAGCTCGATATGCTGAATCTAGCATTTTGTCGATATGTTCTATAAAACTTATTTTACTGTCCAAATAAACGCCCAGATCTCGGATAACATTCACCTCTTCTAATGTATTACCCAGGATATTGTACGAAGATTGGAATATGTTACGCTTTCGAGTGAATTTTATGTGGTAACATTTAGCGCAATTCAAATACATTTTGTTTCTGGCGCACCACTCTGATAAGTTATCTACGTCCTTTTGTAGTAACTGAATATCGGACTCACTCTCAATTATACGGATTAACTTCAAATCATCCGCGAAAAGATATGGCGTAGAATTCTTAAATACTAGTGATATGTCATTCACAAAAATATTGAAAAACAAAGGTCCTAAATTGGACCCCTGTGGTACACCTGAGGTCGCGAAATATGAGTTTGACTCTTCCCCATTCACGACAACTGACGATTGTCTATTATTAAGGTAAGACTCGCACCAGTCGAGTATGGTACCGGTGACACCCAGGGACCGAAGCTTGTTTAATAATAGTGAGTGATTTACCTTGTCAAAGGCCTTCGAAAAGTCTGTATATACTGCGTCCACTTGCAAACTCCTATCAACAGCGGATGTTAAATCAGTGATATAGGTTACAAGGTTGGTGTTCGTAGACTTTTTGCTCATGAAGCCATGCTGATTTTTGAATATATAATTCTAAACATGTTCGTACATAACCGGGTACACTAGAGATTCGAAGACCTTAGACAAAGTACATAGAATCGAGATTGGTCTATAATTGGATATCATCTCACGTTTACCACTTTTGTGAATGGGCACAATCTTCGCTCTTTTCCATGTATTCGGAAACATACCCGTTTTCAATTAGGTGTTATATATAGTTGCCATGGGAAAAGCTACATAACGAGCGCATCGTGACCAAAATATGGGGGGTATATTGTCAGGGCCTGCACCCTTTGATAAGTCAAGTTCAGAGAGTTTTTTACAAATAGCTTCTGGGGGTATCGAAAATTCTTTGATGGGTAGAGATGGTACCACTGTCTCAGCAGTATCGTTTATGAAATTGTCCTGGTCCAGACTAGGCGGGTCATACACCGACGAGAATTGAGCAGCAAATAGCTCAGATATAGCTTTACTACCGACTGCGTTTACATTACCGAGGGTCATAGCTGGAGGGTAAGAATTACTACCTTTCCGAAGGTATTTTATATGTGACCAGAAAAATTTGGGATTGCTTTTTATTTTATCTTCTAATTCACTAATGTAATTATTGTAACATCTTTGCGTGAGTATTTGGCAGTCTTTTCTTAAATAATTAAATTCAATTATATCTAATGGATTATTATATTTTTTAATTCTATTATGATATTTCAATTTTAGTTTTAATAATTTTATTAGTTGCTGCGAGTACCATGGCGGATATTTTCCTCGTGTAAATACGGTTTTAGGTACAAATTTTTCAATAATAGCTGTAATTATACAGTAGAAATTGTCCAGCATTTCATTTACATCTTTGCATGTTTTAAATTTATCGTTCCAATCTATGTCTTTTAGTATTTTGTTGATCGCCTCGTAGTCAGCTTTATAATAATTTGGTTTACAAGTTGGTTTAACATCATTTTTAATAATACTAGGAAGATGCGGCATTATATTCAAAGCTGGGTGGTACCTATCTATATTCCTTATTGGGTCAAGGCAATTATATACTTTAACACGGTCGAGGTCGGACAGCACTAAGTCTAGGATTTTATTTTGAAAGTTACTTATCCAGTTATATATAGTATTAAGTTATTCAAAGACATGAAATCAAGTAGCAGGCTTTTAAGACGACCAGTGCCACATGCAGCAGGTGAACACGACACATCACTAGAACCATCCCGCACCCAATCAACACAACTCAGGTTAAAGTCTCCCACTATGAGTGTGGAACTGTTGTAGTTTCTATCCATCACTGAGGTACAGTTTTCAATGAAGTGTTCAAAAACTTCAGGATGTACTGGTGGAGGAAGATAGATAGCACATATTTTTAGTGAGTTTATACTCGTATTTGATTTAGTATCTATAGTAACCCACAGGTCCTCATAGTTACTTTCCCATTCTGCCATTCTAGACGAACTTAATTTGTTTGTAACAGCTATAAGCACTCCACCGCCAGTTTTTTTATGCTTACTGAAATTGGATGTTTCGCGATCCCTTCTGTATACCGTGTATGAGTTATCAAATAATTCAGAATCAAAAACACCCCTACAGAGCCATGTTTCGGTTAAAATGTAGACATCATAATCACTATTGTTTATGTGCTGCCGTACTTCAGCTAAGTTGCCACGTAGGCCCCTAGTATTTTGATAGTAACATTTTATAGAATTGAATTTTGAAGTTAATATTATTATAGCATCCTTAAAATTACACAGATACAACAGTTTATTCTAACAGTTTAAGTTTATCGAGATCTCCTATTACTACACTCTGAGAATGTTCATCCTTCTTTAGGAAAATTCGCCCATTACGGACCCACACAAACTTATATCCTAATTCTTTAGCACGTACTCGCGTCGCTGCATGTAGAGCCTTATTCTCTGGAGACAGATGTTCTACGACGAATATCGGCACTGGTTTTTCAGCAGCTATGCCAAGATGACTTGAGTTTAGCTTATTATTTAGGTTTGCTTTGTTGAATTTTATGGATGCTGCCAAAAATGTATCTCTCAGTCGAGGACTGTTAAATTTCACTAGAACAGACCTTGGTCGTGTATTCTGTTTGTCTTTTTTGGCAGTCCTTGTACATTAAATCTGATAATACTGATTATAAAATTTCCAATTATATACCTATTACTAAGCTATTACTATTAGTAGGACTACAAAGTTGAAACTTGTTAGATAGATGTATTGTGTGAACAGGTTTACCATTTTTATACAAAAATAAATAACATTAAAAGCTAAGGAATTAGGTTTCCTAAGCCATTCGTTCACAAAGTCAATCGTTTGAAAGATTTATCGACTTCCAAACTGGTAAAATGGGTGTTCTCCTTCTAATTTTTAAAATAAGAGAGTGCAAGATCTAACAAAGCATATTACGAGTATGGTTAATGAAAACTTACAACGTAAATTATTTTGAACGAGATAGGTATTATTAGGCTTAGGTGGACTGTCAGCTAAGTTTATGTGATATAGAAAATTTTCAAAAAACGCAAAAACAACTTGGTCATTTATAGAAGCGGTTGACGAACGAACTTCGTAATATTAGAAACAAAGTTATTTTTCGCTAATCTATACTTGGATACGGAACCTTTCATGGGTGAGTCCGACTTGCACTTGGCCAGTATTTTAATTTTTCAACCATGATTGTTTGTTGGTAAAAATTCTGGGGTGGGCACCAGACCATTCTGGGGTGGGCACGGCCCACCCGCCCCCCCCCCCCCCGCCCCGTTCCTACGCCCATGCGCTTCATATGTGAAACTGTTACAAAGAAACATACTATTATAAATATAAAACTACTAAGTAAGGTAAGTAGTATCTAGACTACTTTATACTTATCTATATCTATACCAAAACTCACTCAAATCTGTTCAACATTTTATATGTGAAAGGGTAACAAACAAATACACTTTTACATTTATAATATTGGATTAATAAATTCGAATAACTTTTATAATCAAACGTACTAATGCTCATCTATCGATGACGTGAGATTTGGCGTTAGGTTAGGTTAGGTTAAATCTATTACAGCATCCTAAGAGTTGTCTCATACCTAAGATTAAATAATAAATACCGTATCAAAATCAAAGTAAAAAGTTTTTTGCAAATATTTCCGTGTGTATGTTGTCAATAATACTGGGCCCGACAATGAAAAACACGCTAACTGTTTTTGAGATAGAGCAAGTAGAACTTGCTCTATCTCAAAAACAGTTAGTTGTAACTGTTGTAACTGTTTTTGAGATAGAGCAAGTTCTAGTGTGAAACCCGTTACATGACTGATTTGAGTCGTACGTTACTAGAGGTACGGGGACACGCCGCGGCGCCGTTAGATCACGGTAGGCATTCCAACATTACGCACAAAGCGTTCTGCAAATACTCTCCCTGTGTGTACAGGAATGGAATTCACCTCTTGAGTTTGTTTCGCCTAGGGGATGATAAGACAAGAGTAAATAGGTTAATTTGATTTTTATGTCGAAGTTACTTGTTACTCTACTTCGTTCAGATATGCTAAATAACATTTAAAGTGTTTAGTTGCAAAAGAAGTGTTTAATTTATTTATCATTCATATAATGGTATTTTAATTCAACAAAAACGTATAGCTGTCACAACTTACTTCTAGGTATCAGTCACAACTTACCTTGGTATTAGGAGAGTTGAGTTATACAGTTAACAGATGTAGAATGTTTCGGTGTTTCTTCTCAGGGTAGTCAATTAGGAAACACAGGCCTGGTCTAGTTTTAAAAATTGGCCAATTTTGACTTTTCATGGCCCATGAAGAGAATTTTACCACTTTGGAAGTGTATCGATAGGTTTAAACGATTGACTTTAAAAAATAGTTTTAGAAGAATACATGTAATTACCAAGTTTCACATGACGTGTAGTCCTAACAGTTTTGGAATAAAATGGCTGTGACATTCGGATAGACAGACAGACATTACGAATCTATAAGGGCTCCGTTTTTTGCCATTCGGCTACGGAACCTTAAAAATGATGTGAAATACTAGTTATTTTCTACCAATTTGCAAAATAATATATCATTTCATGATTTCATTTTATTTCAATGGTTGATCAGATACTTGACCTAGAGATGAATAATTATAGTCTAGAATAGCACAAAGACTACTTTTTATCTCGGGAAGTCACGAGCAACAAGTAGTAGTTATATAAAATGTAATAATTCTTTGTCCCAGAGACTGCTGTAGCCAAGAGATTATAACGTCTAGTATCTCATAATGTAAATGTCTCTTGCATAAACTCCGAGCTCTAAAAGCCATTAATATAAATATTTATGCAGATTCGCTTAGCTATTGTTACGTCGCAGTTAGCAACGGAGGCTGGGATATAAACTTTTCTTCTTAGTAGCACCAAGACAATGAAAATTTAATAATAAGACCCCAATGATTCTTTTTGTGGTGGCGAGTGCAAGGCCAATTGCGAATTAGACTCTTCCGGAAAGGGGTCGAAACAAATAATTTTCTTCATATGTTTTTGTGGAACCGTAGAATTCTTATAGTCGTTCGTGTTTGTCGTGTAATGTATGTTATCTGTGTTTAGATTTCAGAGAAGAAACTATGACTTTGATCTATTTTGTTTAATAACTATAGAGTTTTATTTTAAAAAATCGAATGAATTATAAGTACGTTAACTAACAAAGGGCGTTCCCGTTAACCCGCAATAGTATAGCATCCATATGTATATGCTAAAAAAAATTAACACGCGTACTTGAAGGACGGCAACGTCTCAATTTATTTATGAACGCGTACGCGTGTACAGACTGTTTCTTTTACGTATCAATTTAAAATTTTTAGTGAATATTTTAATACTAAAAAAAAATAAAATCATTTTGTTTTCGAATAGTAATATTTTTTTTAGCATGTATGGATGCTATACTATTTCGGGTTAACGGGAACGCCCTCTGTTAGTTAACATACTGTAGATTTCACACCGACCAAAAAACATAGCCATTCTACGGCTTATAACTATTCCTTTGTAGCCATATTTTACCAGTAAACCAACAAAATATTATTAAATAATATTGTAGCGTTAGAGTTATTCGGAACAAACCCTTGTTCACTAGTAGTTTTGCCACGAGTGCTAAATCTAAATCTCTATTCTACGGAATACGAGCTTTTAAAGTTTTTATTATTTAGTAGAACGAGCGTAATGAATGTTACCATGATTGAAAATTCGTATTCCGTATGTAGTACTCCTACAAACTACTAACAGAGGGCGTTCCCGTTACGCCCTCTGTTAGTTAACATACCGTATGTATTTAATTTAATATTTCAGCCGCAAGGGTCGATCCTCAAAGTTAAGCAAAGCTTGCCGAGGCCGGTTTGTAGATCGGTGACCATCTTGACATATCGAGATTCCGCCGTGCTTTAGAGGGCACGTAAAGCCATTGGGCCTTGCATTTCTACAGCTATGACAGTCGTTACGGATAGTCAGAAGCCAGAAAACCTTACACTAGTCTTACGAAGGGGTATCGTGTTACCCAGCTACTGGGTTGTGGAGGTCAGCTCCATCCTGTTAGACTGGAAGCCGACCCCTAGTTGGGAAAAGGCTAAGCAGACGATGATGATGTATTACTTCTCAAATAGGGTTGCCAGATCAAAAAATCGAAAATCCGGAGTAAATTCCGGACATTTGGTGAAAATTCCTGACTTTCTTTAATTTGAAATAAAAACATTATATTTTTTTTTATGTTTCACTCTTTCATTCAATTGTAGAAATTCCGGACGGTTTAGGATTCCCTCCGCATTCCGGACAAAGACCTATATTTTCGGACTTGTCCGGAAAATTCTGGTCGTATGGCAACCCTATTCCCAAAGTAAACATATACTCAACTGAAAATTAATTTACGCTACACTACTGAATCGGCTTGGTAGATGCTGAGTAAACTCCGGCCGGGGTTTGCGGGAAAGTTCTATCGAGATACCGCGGCCCCGGAACTTTAGGGCAGCCGAAGGAACAGGGTGGGTTTTTAGTTAGTAGAAGTCTAACACACCCTTCCGCTTAACCCAGAGCGGAATAAGTCATTCAATGATTTTCCCAAACAGAAAAAAAAAATCTGAGTAAATTGGATGTGATAAAAGGATAGACACTCGACGGATCTTATAACGGAACCCTTATAAGAACTTTCTTTTATAGTTTCTTCCGAATACTGAAGAGGTTAATAAACAAAAGGGTTCATTTGGGGAAAAGTAACTGTCTTAGTTCTTCATCCTAGCATCGTTGCCGTGTACCGGTGTATGAAGTGACAGAAAAAGAAGCAGATAAACGGAGGGCATTGTTTGTCAATACTTAACAGGTTATACAAGTAGATCTTGGATTAGAATCTCAAACATTTTTTATTACGGTAAGTACATCCTCCTCCTCAGGCGTGCATTCTTGACAGAATGGCCGTGGTGGAAGATGATACCTTTTCTCTAGATAAAGCAGCCTCTGCGATGTGCTTCCACTTCCTGCGGTCTTCAGCGTCTTGGAAGCTTTATACTAAGGTCAATACTAAGTACGTACCCGAGGACGAGATGAGCCGCTCTCTAATAATTAAATCAATTATCAAGAATTTGATTGTGATGATTTGATATTATACTGTATAAAGCTAGATTACCACTCACTCACTGACATAATTGTTCTCCCAGATGGTGGATGGGGAGGTGGGTATATTTTGACAGATTCGTAAACAAGTAACTCTCAAACCTACGGGAAAAGTGCCAAACCTCCCCTTTTCCCCCCCCTATCGTATCTCGGAAACTACGAGACCCGTATTTTTTTCTTTTTACGGATTCGTATAGAGGAGGCTCGGTAAAGTAAAAAAAATTTTTCAAAGTCCCCCCCCCCGCCCCCCTTCTCACCCCTTTAGGCGGATCTCGGAATCTAAGAGACTTGGAACATTTTTTTTTTCAGATTCATTTAGAGGAGCAATGCTTTAGTCAAAATACTTCTGCAAACCCCCCCCATCACCCCCCCCCCTCTTTTTTTTTTTTTTTTTTTTTTTTTCACAAGCATGCGAGGTGCTTGCACCTCGCGCAACACGCAAATACTTGATTTAGAGGGGCAATGCTTTAGTTTTTTTCACAAGCACGCGAGGTGCTTGCACCTCACGCAACACGCAAATACTTGATTTAGAGGGGCAATGCTTTAGTTTTTTTCACAAGCACGCGAGGTGCTTGCACCTCGCGCAACACGCAAATACTAGTTTAATATATAAAGACTTTTTATCAAAAAATTAAACCGACTTCAAAAACACTTCGAAGTGAAAAATAACGTTAACTTGGTAGTCGGTGTCTTTGGTTTTTTATTTTCGTTTGGCACCGACCCGAAATTAAAGTCATTTTTCACTTTGCAGTTGAAGTCGGTTTTTTGTAAAATTTTTGTTAAATAGTTTTTGTTTCTCTCTTTTTAGTTGGCCGGTTTGTAATTTACCTAGTTACAGAATCCTAAATGCCAACTACTAATAACCTTTTACAAAATATTGCTTTTCCCTATGCAGGGCCATTAATTGTTGAGGAGTTCTCCTGGTACTTCACCATCAGCTTCACTTCACTATATGCATTGTGACGATCATATTGTGCTTACTAACCATATTCAAGTAATCGAATTGGAACCCATGAAATACTTTTTCCGGTGGCCATCTGTGGTCTTCATCAGTTCTACTACACTAAATCGTGCTTTTCGAAAGCAACTGCACAACTTACTATAAAAAATACTCAAATCGCTATAGGTGTGCCTATAATATTTAAGATTTCCCTCTATTTCTCCAGGATCCTATGATCAGATCCTGACTTGATGACAATGGACAAAAAACAAATACCCTTTAATGGATGAACAAAAAACAAATACCCTTTAAAACAAAAAAATAATTTTCCAATTCGGTTCAGCCATCTTCGAGTACTCGCTGAACATACATACATACATTAGAAAAAAATATTCGACGTATAGAGGACCTCCTCCTTTTTGGAAGTCGGTTAAAAAGCATTTAAAACATTGATTAGGATTAACTAACAAAATTTTTAATGATTTTTCTTATATATATATTATGTGTTTGCAAAGAAAGGCTTTTAATTTTTTTTTACACAGTGTTTCTGTAAGTTTGGTTGAACTGTGGAACACCGGGATTAACTCAAAAAGAACGTTAGGTATGCGTGATAGATATAAGTACGTAGTTATCGCTAAGGAATATAAAAACACGAAAAAGGTCTACAACATGTAAAGTCAAGTTGCATTACCATATTCAGTAAAACTTTCCCCGTTCACTATCGTCACGCGTCGTCTTACGGTTGAATATCGAGCAGGAATAGGAAAATTACAAAGATGAAAGTGATATTTCTGCATGATCTTAGCTGGAGACATTTTTCTGTTATATCAAACATTCTGTGTAGTGTATGAGAATTTGATCAGAGTGATTATTCGTATGAACATTTTTCGAGATGAGTGAGAATGTACAACTTGCAAGAAAGAAATAGGGTGAATTAGAATAAAAATCGCCAAAAATCTTTATTTTACTTTTATATCTGTTTCGTTTTTTGTTAATGTTATATTAAGTATTTTTTAAGTAATAGAATTCTTAAATAATAAAACTATTATTTTATTTTATTTATTTATTTAGGGAAAACAAACAGTAACACATTACATCAAGTTGAAGAAATAATACAATATTAAATGGGAAAATGTGCCATCAACAACATTTTCCACAAAATACATAAAAGGTTTCTGCAATGAATGCGATATAATTTAAAACCTTACAACTATAATGCTTATATTAATATTAAATAAGTTATTAATTATTATTAAATAAATCAATGTTAATTAATTAAATAACATAATGTAATTGTTTAATCTAATTTTTAAATGTCTATTGGCTATAAATACTATAATTGTTAAATAATTTATATTTAATCTTTAAAAAAGGTTACTAGCAATGTGGGTAGAATTCACATTACTAGCAATCTTGTTAACCCCTCCAACTAAGCTAAATATGCTTGTGTCTGGAGTGGGTTCACGGCAGTAGTGTAATCTATATATATAAAAGAATGTCATGTTAGTTACACTATTTATAACTCAAGAACTGCTGAACTGATTAAGCTGAAATTTGGTAGAGAGGTAGCTTAGGACCAGGAGACGGACATAGGATATCTTTTTATTAGATTTATCGCGGGATTCCCACGGGATCGGAATTTACGCGGGAAAAACCCCCACGCGAACGAAGTCGCGGGCAAAAGCTAGTTATTATTATTTTACCTTGTAAGGTATATTCTTTGTAGGAGATCCAAATTAAATAAATAAATACTCAATAGATGGCATTGTATCATTTTCTAGGTTCTCCGTGAATTAAGGTAAGGACTAGGGAATGCAATCGCCCGATATTTCAGACCCAGATCAGACGAGATCTCGCAGATTTTTTCATTGGACACGTATGCAAATGATTTGAATTCCATTGAATAATTTTAATTATCAACGGGGAAATAAAAATTAAATTTCATTTCAAAATTCAATATAAAGACTAAATTTTTTTAATGTGCTCTCCCAAGTGAGTTAGAGTTAGTTGTTCCACGCGCGTCTCAAAGAACAATTAGCTGGAGTTGTAGATATATTTTGATGAGATACCGCGGCTCCCGAACGCATGGTCAACAGAAACAAACGGGGTGGGTTTTAGACAGTCGGAGTCTGACATTCCTTCCACCTGTAGTGGGGGATCTTGTGAAAATGAGATCTTTCTGCAGACTATGGATCCTATCTAAACATCATCAGTTCGAATACGCTCGATTCAGTCAGAACCTTGGAGATTATTCATAATCTTACTTCTAACTAATATCTTACTTAACTTGTGAAATGAATGCGAAAGTTTGTGAGTGATGGATGGATGTTTGTGTCTCTTTCACGCAAAAACTACTGAACGAATCTGAATGAGATTTGGTAATTAGATTGTTGGCATCCAGGAATAACACATAGACATTTTTTAATCCCGGAATTCCCACGGGATCGGGATTTATGCGGGAAAACCCTGTAACGCTAACGAAGTCGCGGGCAAAAGCTGGTCTTATATATAAAACTAAATAGTCGTTTGTTAGTCTTACTAGAAGTAGAGAGCGGCTTGACCGATTTCATTAATTTTTTTATTGTATAATCTTTCGTCTCATACACGGAAGGTTGTAAAGGTCAGAAAGAAAACCGCTGTCAGGTCAGTTAGTTACAAATATTTATCAAATATTTCTCTATATAATTTGATAAATATTAGAGAGTTTTAATTTGATAAGTATTAGGAATTGATCCAATTCCTGAAGTATTAATTTGATATGGATTTCCGCAAACTAACGCCTGATTCCATTTTACATAGAAAAAAATATTAGCATATCTTCAATTAAGCATCCACTAATAAATAAACTTTTTGCTAACTCATTACTTAGAGTTTTTTGACAAAAATAAACTCGATAGATGTACCAAAGGCGAATGAACCTTTTAAGCTTTTAGTCTTAGTTTTAAAGTTTGAATCACCAGAATCCATATCTATAAATGTCCCTGGGTACCAAGATATATTTGGCGCGGGAAAACATACCTGTTGCGTTCGCAGCCTCCCTCTGTTATCTCGGGTTGATCCAGCATTTCTCCAGACGTTGTAACTAGTCGCCTGCGTGACGTGGGTCAGACAACACGCGTCCCTAGTTCTGTGTGGGAACTGCGAAACCTTTCGGTGTCGTAAATCGGGATATTTTTATTTACTTAGTTGAAGTGGCGAAAAGTGATCTTTCGTAAGTGTGTACTTTTGAATGTCTAGTGTAAAGTCGGTGGCTTTTAATTAAGCATTAAATAAAAGTTGCTTTTTGAAATTGACATACATTTTATTTGTAATAGAAACTTACTTTTTAATTAAACCAGTGTTACTGAAAGATTCGTAGCCAGAAAACTAAAAGTGAGAGAAAGTAGTAGGAAATATTTAGGACAGTGAAGTTTAGCATTGTATCTTATTAGTAAATAACTTTAGTATTTAATTTAAAATCTCCTGCGTTTGATTGTACTTACGTTTGAGTTAGTAGCGAAATTGTGGTAGCTACTCCACAAAACCACTTATAGTTGAATATTTAATTTGTCGAACTCTTAACGCAACTTTAAACTATATATAACGACTTTTCACATAATAGAAAATAAATTTTAATTAAATAAACATGTGCTGTGCCTAAACCAAACGAAACATGCATATCCTACTCCTATCCTACATATTCCTGTTCGTGCCAGTCCTGTCGGGTTCTCAGACGTCCCCAGTAGTGTACAAGGTGGGAGTCCTCATGGCCTCGCGTCTGGACTCTCCTTTCGACCTGGAGCGGTGCGGCCCAGCCGTAGACCTGGCCTTGGATAAGGTCAACGAGAAGTACCTTGCTCATCACGGTATTGAGCTGCAGAAGGTGCAAGGAAGGTTTGTATAATATACTGATATACAACGTGTAATAGAATAAACGCAATTCCTGGAAGTATTTGGTTCAGAATCGGCTTCTGAATCGATTTCCGTCATAAAAAATAGGTGTTAAATTTTGATTGTTTTTTTTTTCATTTAACTTAAAATGGAAACACAGTATCATGACAAATTAATACAATCCTTAATTCAAGGAAATTGTGTGCGTGTCGCGTCGGCCGCTAATATTGCGTGAGTGTATGCGTCTGCGTAAGGATAGTATAAAGTAACAATTCGATACTACTACTAATTGGTTTATATAAAAAAGATAGCTACAATACAATATGAATCAGACACAAAAATTATACAGACAGAAAACAAAATAATAATAACATAAATAAGTAATCAAACCTATTCGAATAAATAAAATTAACTTCTATACATACCTATATAAATTAGAATGCAAGTGTTTGTGATTTTAAAATCACTGTGTTTTCTCAAGTGCTTATAGTTATTACATACATACTTACATTACACAATACTTTAAAATACACACGTTTTCAAATCTTTGTCTTTCCGTCTTTTTGTTTGTGTGGGCTAATCCAAGGAATAGTTTCAGTTTCAGAAGAACGTATTGATTTAATGGGACTTTAACTGGAAGATGGAGGAAGTTATAGGATAAAATACACATAGGCAACTTTTTCCTAACGAAATTGCCAGGGTTAGTCAGGGGATTTACGTGGGAAAAGTCTCCCACGAATGACGGGTAAAAGTGTTATTTAATAACCAACTTGCAAAATAAAGATCATTTATCAAGGGAAAAAGTCACGGGCATAGCTAGTTTCTAATTAAATATCGACAACGCAATAACTGCATATTTTTCCGATTTTGGTAATAATAATGAACATTATATGTATATTCTAAAAGCTGATTGTTATTTCGGCCTGAAAATTCATGTGTTTGTAAAAGGCAAGGGCATTTTAAAAAAAGAAGAAAGTCGTAAAAAATATTTTTTCTAAATATATGTGAATGTGCCAATCGTCTGCCGGGTAGGTATTTAGATTTCAGGAATTTTGAACGTAGGTTATTTTACGTTAGTTCTTTTAATTTTAGATATTACAATACGTACCCCGTCTGCCACATACCTAATTTAATAGAAACTAATCTTCATCTTCGGCCACATCATCACTTACCATCAGGTGAGATGGTGATCGAACGCGAACCTATTATCAATAAAAAAAATGTATATAAACTCTTTTGCAAAAAAAAAAAACGGGCACCTAAGGAAATTTACGTTTTAAGGTCGATTTGAGTTAATTAAATGAAATTTATTGCTTAGACGTAGTCTGTATACTTATAATCGTGTAAATTAATGCGCATGAAGTGAATTCGGGCAATTAAAAGAAAAAAAAACGACGGATTCTTTAAAACCGATGTACACGCCCAAACAATAAGAAGTGGTCGGCAATAAAGACAAGATTTTTTTTTACTTTTTTTAATTAAATAAAGTTAATGTAAAAACCTAATAACGAGTGTGACCTCCTCTTGCCAAAATCACAGCTTGAATCCTTCTGGGCATGCTTTCCACGATGTGTTTAATAACGTTTTGAGGAATACGTTCCCACTCTTCTGCAACGACTCTTTTTAGCTCCCTGATGTTTTGTGGAGCAGGTTGCACTGATCTTACTCGTCTCTTTAGAACATCCCAGACATGCTCAATTGGATTGAGGTCAGGACTTCGAGCTGGCCAATCTAAACGACGGATCTCAACTTCTTGCATGTACGCTTCCACGTCGCCAGAACGGTGCGGGCGAGCATTGTCGTCCATAAAAATGGAATCTTCCCCAAGTGCAGTCAATGTGGGTTGTGCATATGGAATTAGGACTTCCATTATGTACCGGTGTGCATTTAATGTTCCATTTTCTATGAAAACTAACTCCGTATGCTCCGTCGAATTAATTGCTGCCCAAAACATAACGGAGCCTCCGCCATAAGGAGTGATTTCTTCGAAACACACTTCCGCATAGCGTTCCCATGATCTTCGCAGCACTCGCCGGCGTCGGTCTTCTCCACACAAAGAGATTCTAGCTTTATCAGAAAACAATACTTTATTCCAGTCCTCCAGAGTCCATGAAGCACAGTTCCGAGCAAACTGAAGTCGAGCAACACGGTGCTCACGGAGTAATTTAGGGCCCCGAGCTGGGCGGTAACTCCTGATATTGGCAGCCAAAAGCCTCCTCCTGACCGTCCACAAGCTAACTTCTACTCCTCTTACTTCGTCAAGGCTCTTCTTCAGGTCCACACTTGACGCTTTACGATTCCGCAACGCCTGACTCACCAAAAAGCGGTCATCTCTTGGTTCTGTGCATCGTTTTCTTCCCAAACCGGGTCTTCTTTTGACCGAACCGGTCTCTTGATACCGTTGCCAAGTCCTCTGGACAGTTGAACGACTCACATTTAGCCGCTGAGACACGTAAGTTTGCGAACAACCTTCTTCAAGTAGGGCTATAATTTTACCGGCCCTTATCGCTTTATCACACATAGCAAAAAGTGGTATTTAATGTAAAAAGAAAGATTAAATTGTTTAATTTGCAGATATTAGCCAAAAAGTTTTATAAAATATCGTAATCAGTTAAAAATCGTTTCAGCAATTCGCGCCATTAATAAAGTAATTTTAGAATAATCCACAATAATCATTATTTTTCTTTTATTCATTTCAAATTTTAAATTTGGAACGTAAAGAATCATGCCAGGATGCTTCAAATAACATGCTAATACATCGTCAAGTTAATAAAACCTATTTCTTGTTCTTCTTCATTGAAATAGAGAAAAAAATCTAAAGTGCCCGTTTTTTTTTTTGCAAAAGAGTTTGATGTATGTATGTAAAAAGTGTAATGTATGTAACATTACACTTTTTGTAATAAGCATATAAAGACCAACTAAAATAAAGAATACTTTTTCAAAGTAAACATTAGTGAACCACTGGTTTACTCATTTTCAGTCAGTAAGGGTCAGTTTTCATTTAGGGAATTATTTAGGTGCTGAACCAGATCCAACCAACTTGCACAGAATCCATTTTAGTTGCAGGTAAGAATGCGGTTCAAAATTCTTTCGTTTGTATGCCTTTAGTGCAGTGCAAGGCACGTCTCCACGCGTATTCCGCGCTGGCGATTATTGAGTTCATGGGGTATCCATTTGTCAAGTTTTTTACCTTGCTAATTTGACGCAAATGGACCAATATTGTTTTGTTCCTAACGTCATCTTTAATACAGTCATTGTCAATTAAAGTTTCCGGACGACCACGGGGTTCGTTTTTCAGATCGAAATTTCCAGAACAGAAGTGGGCAAACCAATAACAGGTTTGTTCGTAGTGTTCGTTCCGTAAATGTCGTTGATGTTGAGTGCCGCTTGTATCGTTTTCTAATGCGATGAAAACAGAACGCTAACCATTAAATAAATGACTAATTTTGAATAATAATTCCATGTCTTCAAAATAACATTAATTTAAAATTAGAATTCTTAGCCAAAAAATTATATTTTTATTTGAAATGGCCAGTACGGCAAAACGAAAATTTTATGAGTAAAGACCTGTTATATAAAACAAAAGACGGTTTAGTCGTTTAAAAAAATAGTGTAATGTGAAATAAAAATACCGCAATTCCTGTCCATCCGGGAGAAATAAGAAAAATCCAGTAAGAAAATATTAATTCCACTTCCTCCTTTTCAAGCGAGACACGAGGCAGAGCTATAAAAGTATAAGGCGCCGTTTATAGCGTAACTGATAAAAATTCCACATAACATACATTGGCTTCTTCTCTATGAGAGGTTTTGGGCCGTAATCCACCACGCGGGCCTTCTTGGTGGATGTCACATTTTTTTTTAAATTGATAATAGGCTCGCGTTTGGTCATCATCTCACCTGATGGTAAGACATGTTTTCAGTGTTTCGGTCTTAGGATGTCCTAAGAAGCCAGTTTCCTTACGATGTTTACCTTTACCGATTTGTCACAAAGTAATGTGCCTGACTGAATTCGAACCTATGACCTGCAACTCGTAAGTCAGGCCTGTAACAACTGAGCCACAATTGTTCTCCTCTGCGTTTACAACTTAACTGAGTAAAAGTCTACAATTCATTCTATTTAAGAGGCTTGACAAAAACTATCAAACCAATATTTTGTCATAAAAATTAGAGCCCCGTATGGTCTACTTAGGCAGACATTCTCGTTGCCAAACAGCTACATTTTTCTGTACACCGCGAGATTAGAAGAAGAGATAAAACTAAATAAGCAAGACTTCCAAGTGCATGTGAAACACTTTTTTCAGATCTTGCTCAGTCCCGAACGTTCGATGTTACACCCTACGACCAATCAGACACAATATAAAAATGTTTTTGTCTCGGTAGCGGTGACTTGGGCCTATCTAGGTCGACTCCACTCTTCATGGTATCTTATACAAACCCGAAACTCCTTAACCTTGGGTATGAGTTTCAGAGAGAGCAATTATAAATATTATTTAGTAAGTAAAAATCACTTTCAAAATTTTCGAGTAATGAATGCGTATTAAGTTTTGTATGTAATTTTTTGAGGGAAAGGTGCTAATTTTATAGCTCAGCGTCTAATGGTATACAACCTTTAAGTATTTTGTGCATCGGTGTCATTACTGTGGTACTTTACTATAGCCTTCTGCCCATACCATTTCACTCGAGCGTGAACGTAAAAATAATGAAAGGTTTCCCACTTACAGCGGCTCGAAGTAGCCAAAGACTCAATTTATTGTTACCAACAAGATTTATGGAACTCGAAAAAGTTTTTAACAAATGTGTATTTATTTTTCCCTTGCCAAGGTATTGTTTAAGTGTGAAAAGTTACTCTTTACTTTGTTTGTGTTGTCGTAAAATAAACTCTAATTTGTTGGAGAAGGAAGTGTATCAAAGTTTAAGTTACTTGGAACATTTATCAAGACAAAGCTCCAAGACAAAGCTCCAGGCTCGGAGGTTTGTTAAAATTATGTTCAAGAAATAGATAGGGTATCCTTTTATGATATCATAAAAATATCACGCGAATGTTGTGTTATTTCAGTGAAGTTTTCGAGACTTTTATTTGCTTATTAAGGCAAAGCTATAGCTTTGCTTTACTAAGCTTCGTGATATCTTGTAGCATCGCACAGCTTCATAGAACATTTTATCTTAGAATAATCTCGTAGCTTTTGGAACCTCGTAGCCTCGTAGCACTTCGTAGCTTTTCAGTTTCATAGAACAGTGTCGTTTTTTAGTTTCGTAGAACATCGTCGTTTTTTAGTTTTGTATTACCTCGTAGCACCTTGAAGCATAGCGTAGCTGCGTAGTACCTTGGAACTTCATAGCGTCGTAGCAATTAATTATGAATGAAGTGGGTAAACCACTTGATAATTACTTGTGCGTTCAAGGTACTTTCTTTTCAAGGTCGAGAATTACCTAGTTTATAAAACGCTTGACTAAATCGACACCAACTTTACTTAAACCTGCACCTAACATAATTCACCTCACCTTGTTTTTCTTAACGTTATACAAGAACGATAAACTTATAATGTGTTCGACCTTGGTATGCTGACCCCTTGCCCTTTGACATCTGGAAGGTTTTCGACAGGGTCTGGCATTAAAGCCTTTTTGGTAAGCCTCCTAATTTCGGTGAACCTAATCGACTATGCGATGAGATGCTGTCTTATTGAGAGATTAGTAAATCTAGGTGGATACCAATAGATGATTTATTAACCTTTCACCATATGTTGTCTCCAACTGCCGAACTTTATTAATCCTGGAACGTTTAAATGTACGACAACAGTGCATTTTACATATTCTTTTACTTCAACATTCCAGGACACCAAATAGACATATTTCTAAACGTTGGAAAGACAGAATCTATATCATTCCACCTCCACGTACCTCATTCTTAAAAAGATTCTGTTTTTATCTTGCTCCATCTCTCTATAATAAAATTAATGTCATATTCTCAACAGTTTTGAACACTGCACCGACCACTATGAAAATACTATTACCTATTACGGGCTTTTTGTATATCAATGCCTATTACTATTGGTCTGTTTGATTTTTTAGTTGGGGTCTCTTCTCTGACCTACATTGTTGTTGCTGCAATAACCTACTGAAGCCCACCAACGGGACCTTTGGACAATAATTATGTTGCTAAAAAACTTTTTTGCATAAAATAAAACCGACTTCCATATCAAAACACTACAAAGTAAAAAATAACTTTAATTTCAGTAGTCGGTGATATTGATTTTGTATTTTCTTTTTTGTCCCACCGCCTTCCGAAATTAAAGTTATTTTTGAATTTGTAGTGTTTTGATATGGAAGTCGGTTTTATTTTTCGCAAAAAAGTTTTTTTTCACCCTTTTTAGTAGGTCGGTTTGTAATTTATCTAGTTACAAAAGCCAAAATGTCAACACGACAAACACAACAAGTTATGAATACCAATCTATAGAGCGGAAAATTCTAAACAAGACTACATTCATAACTCATTTTGGGTAAAAATGGTTATACGACCTTTCTACCCCAAGGTAGATCGTTATCACATTTTACAAAATATTGCTTTTCCCAATGCAGAGCCGTTAATTTTTGAGGAGTTCTGCTGGTACTTCACCATCAGCTCTACTTCACCATATGCATTGTGACGAGTATGAAATGCTCAACATCCATATTCAAGTAATCGAATCGCAATCCACGAAATACTTATTATTGCGTAGTTACGGTGGCCATCTGTGGTCTTCATCATCAGTTTCACTTCCCCAAATGGTGCTTTTCGAGAGCAAATGCACAAGTTACTATAAGAAATACCCAAAACGCTACAGGTGTGCTTATAATATTTGAAGAGTTCCCTTGATTTCTCCACGATTCCATCATTAGATCCTAACGTGATGACAATGGGACGAACTAGAAAGTATACACTTTCAAACCAAAGTCGGTTAAAAATGTACATGTCCGACGCAAAAAGTTATAGATCCTGTCACTCCGTGAGGATATGCTTGAGTGCTTAAATGATAAATGATCTTTGTTTTGTAAATTGGTTACGCTTTTATATGTCATCTTTTTTGCGTACGGCTAAGGAGTGGAATTCCCTGCCGGAGTCTGTGTTTCCCGATAGCTATAACCTAGGGGTCTTTAAGTCAAGAGTGAATAGGTTATTTTTAGGTAACCGATGCTCCATCTTCGACCACATCATCACTTACTATCAGGTGAGATGGTGATCAAACGCGAACCTATTATCATATAAAAAAAAAAATAGATGAGACAGGTCTTTACAAACCACCTACGCTGAGAAGACACAACGAAACAAACTCAAAGGTCAAAGCTTGAACCTCACTTTGAAAGTTGTATAAGAAAGGGGCGATTATAATATGATCAGGTTCAATCCAGATGTGTACTTCTTCCGTCTATAAGGAGCTAATTCCTAGCAGCTCCATATATGCGAGGTATAAACCTGCAAATAGCGCACATATCTGCGTGCTCCTTTCCTCAAAAAAACACAACAGAACCTGAACATGAATCTTCATGCCTTCCATATGATTTGACGAATACGAATTGTATGAACTTTAAAAGAGACGTTGATATCTAAGTTTGTTAGGGTGTTTCTTCTTAGAGTAGTCAGTTAGGTAACACCGGTCTCATCTAAACTTATAGAAAAATTTATTATGACCATTTTATTTTATTCCTTTTATTGTTTTTTTATTGACATTTTTATTTCATTTAGTTCTTTTTTTTGTAATTGTCATTTTAATTTTAATTTATTCTTTGAAAATAATGTTTGGTGATTTTGTTAATCTTATATGAGTTAATTTACTTGAATTAAATGCATTTTATTTTATTTTTTAAACGAAAACACAAAAATTGGCCAAGTGCGAGTCAGACTCACCCATGAAGGGTTCCGAAGTAACTATAATAATATAATATAATATGTATATTTATTTGACAAAAAATCCTTACAGATTTCGTAAAACTAGCTTATTTACATTTTTTACAACTACGCCAAATAACTTTGTTTTTCTTAGTGTTTGTATGAATTACAAAGTTATATTTGCGGTTCTAGAAAATATAATGTATCTCAAAAACTGTTGATTTGATCTCGTTCAAACTAATTTTGGTTGAAAGTTTACATTAAGATCTACAGACATATATTTTCTTAGATTTTTCACTCCATTATTATAGAAGTTAGAGAGGGGGGGGGGGGCACACACATTTTAGCACTTTGGAAGCGTATATCTTTTAAACGAGTAACCTTATGATAAGTGGCTTTGGACACCTCAATTTCCTTTTTTAAAGACCTGTCTATAGATACTACACACACATAGGCAGGCATTTATCAGGCAGGTCGCTACATTATAGTGAGCAGTTTTTTTGGCCTTTATTGAAAATAAGATAAATCATCATTTTACCAATGTTTTCCAGGCACTTAAATTTACCCTTTAAGAACTATTATAATTATATATTTATGTTCTGGACTATATCTTCTTTTCTGTAAACATGTTATTTGAATAAAATATTTATTATTATTTATTTATTATAGGTTTAATGAAAAAAAAAATTTCAGATTCAGTTTCATGTATGGGGAGCCCCCCTTTATTTTAAATATTTTTTAATTTTTTTCTTAAAATCGGAAAGCGGTTCACAGGAATACATCTACCTACCAATTTTCACATGTATAGTTCTAATAGTTTCGGAATAAAATAGCTGTGACATACGGACGGACGGACAGACAGACAGACAGACAGACGGACAGACATGGCGAAACTATAAGGGTTCCGTTTTTTGACATTCGGCTACGGAACCCTAAAAAATATGTGTAAAAGTGTTATTTATAACCAATTAAAAAAATAAATGTTTCATTTAATTTCATAGCCGATTATCTTGAGCTTAATGGTGTTACGCCATATTCATATAGTTTCTATCCTTGCGTTACCGTCATCATCAAACGCGTGGTTACGAATCTATACTTCTATACTAATACTATAAAGCGGAAAAGTTTGTTTGTTTGTCTAAACGCGCTAATCTTCGAAAGTACGGAGTGCATTTGGTGTGGACGTAGCTTGAAGCTTGAGAAGGGTCACAGGATAAAGGTGGATTATGTTTTTATCGTAATAAAGTCCACGAGAGCCAAGCCCCACGCGACTGTTAGTAAAATAAATGTCAAACGATAAAACATACACAAGACTCTTCGAGTAAAGGTCAATAACAAAATAAAAGCATTAACACATCTGCTCTCCACTTAATATCGCACTACAAACTATGAAATGTAAATAAAAGTGGTCTGAAACGTCTGTATGATCAGAACCTTCTGACGTGAGTCTTTAAAGTTTACAAGCTCGTAAACGAAGTCTTCGGGGAGAGCATCTACTTGGCATTCGTCTCATGCCCCGTCTTTATAGTATCTATTACCTACAGAATGTTTCAATAAACCTTTGACAATGCAGTGGATGTCAAACTTTCCTTTCTGCTGTCTCTATTGTGTTAAGAATGAGGTCCCATGGAACGGTATAATAGTTAAGAAGAAAACAATATTTTTAATCTATATTTATAAAAATGAATCCCTATTTTCCTTGGTCACGGCATCACGCGTGAACGGAGGGACCGATTTCGCTAATTCTTTTTTGTTGTGTTTGTTATTGTCAAAATAAGAAAATTGCGCAGGAAATTAGAAAATTTACGAATACTTAACCACCATATTAATTTTTTCGAATGTAACCTTAGCGCTTTTGACGATATAAACTTTTTAATGTAACCTTATGTCGTTAGCGCTTTTGCGAATCTAAACGTTTTTAATGTAACCCATATGTAACCTTGTGGCATTTGACATAACATTGATAGAATGCGTGCTGGAAATATCGTCAGAGGATGTAAAAAAACTGAATATCGTATAAAACAAATGCTTTGGTCGGAGTTATTATATTGATATAAAATAATTAATTTATTATTTCTTACAAAGAGGATGTAAAAATACTGAATTTCTTAGTGCACATCATGGTTAGTTCAGAGATATCACGCCTAATATTAAAAATTCAATTTAATACGAAGTTTTGGTAAGTTTGGATAGACTAGCATACACGGTACTAACATAAAACGTGATATACTTGGTTATAAAGAAGAATCCAATAATTTTCTTTAATTTACAGTTGAATTTTCGTATTGATGTGGCATTTAAAATATATACAACCCTTAATTTTCACCGTTCTATCACCAACATCAATTTTTTAATTTATATGGCAAAACCAAAACTACGTTTGCTGGGTCAGCTAGTATTAAATAAAATATTGATGGAATAATGTTCTGTACGTGATACAGCAAAAAGGCCATTATTATTACAAAAATAATAAAAACTTTTTCTTTAATGATTCCTTTTTTATTCAAAAAATAAAGATGATAAATTTTATTAACTACAAAAAACTACAAATTTTATTTTATTAAACTAAACTAAAATAAAACAAAAGAATTCGTCCTCAATGCTCTCGGCTGGTAAAGGTTTTTGAAGATGAGATTGCCGACATTGCCCACCTTGTATGGCAATAAAAACTTTTTATAAAAGCATTTCATTTATGTCAAAACTACGATAGAAATATAGAACCAACAGCAAAAAAGTGATTAAAGAAATCCGCTAATCACGGTCGAGTTTTTGAAAAAATATTAGACATTGATATTAGGTATTTTATATTTTTCTATAAGTACTGTATATCAGATTGATTTTGAAACTGTCAATGTAAAAGTACGGATAAAAGTTTTCCCGGGTCTCACGAGCCCCAATGGAGGTCAATGGGGTACTGGCTGGGAATCGATGTACAAGGAAGTTATGAGGAATATGTTTTTGTCGGAAGAATTGGTATTCGATGGATCGCTCTTTCATAAATAATATAATAAGAAAGGTTACCTTTGATTTATTATATTTACTACGCGGTTGACTTTCTTCGTTATTTGTATTGCACGCAATTTCAGTGGGTTGTTTCTTTTTATTGTATATCGTAAATAAGGTAAAAAACAGCAACTCTCATTTTGATTCACTAAAAGCATCGTCTGAATGCGCCAAATAAGCTTGTTGTCTTCTATTCATTGCCTCACCCCGGAGATATTATGTTCACGACGATTGTCACCTGAGGCTTATTTATATTAATTATTCCATTTATAACAATTGTATATACATATTATTTACATTTTTAAATATATTTTTTTTTTACGTATGACAAAAAAACAGTAGCTCGCCGGTATTGGGAACAGGATCCAAGATACCGGTGGTCAGGGCTCTTGAGAGAGGAACCTCCTAACAATAAGCGCCGTCTCAAGGAATTCCTTATTCGGGAACAAGCTTTTAATCTAGCTGCCCAACGAGAGCCTCCTCAGATGTTAGTCGAGGCTCTTTGCTATTTTACCATTGACTGAGACGACTATCGGCACAATGATTTCTGTATCCACATCTCACATGTCGACAACCTCGCAAGCCAGGTCATTAATTATTACTTGCCCGTACTGTCCCACTGTTGGGCAATCGTCTCACTCCATTCCTTTCAATGTTACTATTTGACGATTCTTCCTTACATGGTATGCCGCGACTCCGTGTTTCTGTCTAGGGGGACTAATCGTGTTTGGCGGGCCCACAGATTGTCAATAAAAATAATATATTTTAATGTACTGATATACAATGTATTTTCCTTTTTATGAAGTTTTTATTACTTTAGTAATCTGATACTTCCACCGCCCAAAATATAATATGGTAAAAGATCACGTACGAAACAAGTGGATGTCAATTTTGGTGATGGATGTGTGTTGAAAGTGTAGATCGATGTATCCATGTGACTACCAAAGTGCTCGTTAAAATTCACGGTTCATTCACTTGTTATATCTACCTATGCCACGGCCACAATGTGCATCTACCATGTTTTTGTTTTTGCAATGTTAATCATTAAATATTTTTCCTTGCTAACATACTTTAGGTACCTAGTACTGATACTTTTCTTTGCATTTGGAAATTTTATGAGTTTATCATTTTTTATGACTGTCGTTTTTCAGTGGCAATATTTTTTTATTATATTTATTAGGGAAAATAAACAGTAATATTACACCAAGAAAGAGTTTTTTTTTCTTTAAATCCACCAAGCGGGCTAAGTGAACGATATTTTCCTTCACTGATTTGAGGCAAGTAGTAATGATATAAATAACTTTGTTGGATTCGAACTCCCAACTCGTAAGTCGGGTCCGTACCTAACCATTGGTCCACCATAGCTCCTTTATATAGGATATGGTAATATATTGAACAGAATAGACAATGTAAGTTTAATTATAAAATGTGTCAGTAATATAAATGGACACAATAGAACGGACATTTTTCTGCTAAAGTTCGTAGTTATTAATTAATTAACACGCTTTTATTAGGTCGACCTGTATGTAACTAACTATGTAATGGAATTTAAGGTAACTAATTTAACCATCTTCCAAGGGACGTAGTGTAATGAAAATTGGCAGCTGTATGTAGTTCTGATGACAATACAATAATATGGTACTGTCGAACTGATCTGATAATGGCGCCGGAAGATATGAACTGGAACTTCATGATGAAAAATAGTATCATAGCTGTTTTGAATTTCTCAGAAAAGTCTTGTAATGAACTTTGACCTCGATTAGATTTCAAGGTCTGAATGATGAAGCCAAAAGATAGGCACTGGCATTCCATGATGGAATATCGTATCATAGTCGTGTTTGCACTTGTGAGAAAGGCCACGTAATGGCCTTTGAACACGATCAGGTTTCAAGGTTATAACAAACCTAAAGAAAATCCGTTATCGTTTTTCTTAACCTTTTTGAATTACCGCGTAATCCATAGATTTATCATTAGGTCGATCTGTAATGAACTAAATATGCAATAAAATCTAAGAATCTGAATTAAACGTACTTCTAATTGTTGTATCATCATGAAACTTGGCAATTATATGTAGATTAGACGACAATACAATATTATGGTACCATCAAGCTGGTCTGACGATGGAATTGGAAGGTGACTGATGGAACCTTGGACTGCCTACTAGTAAACATTTCTAATTTCTGCTTATTACATTGGTCTTAAAAGCGTGTTTTTGGTTTTTTAAACTATTAATTTATTTTAACTAATCAAAGACACCAAAACTATCAAATCAATCTTGCTGAAATTAAGTGGATGATTTTATGAAGACTGGAGGAACAAACTCGCTACAAACTGCTAAAAATAGGGAAAAATGGAAATCCTTGGAAGAGGCCTTCACCCGAGGGTCCATGCAAATTAATAATTAATTAATATAAAATGTTAAAAATGTAGTTAAAAAAACTTATAAAATTGACAAAGAAATACTCCTTAAATTGAACAGAATATAATGAACAATGTAAATATTGAAAAATTAGATGTTTATATTGAACAGTGGTAAAAACATCAATCAATGTTAATTATAAATTTGTAGAAAATTTTATATAATACTAGAATGTGTGCATGGAATAAAACGCTCTTTTATTTTATTTATCATAAAATATTATAAATGAAAGCAACATTTTTTTAAATGCAATGTTACACAAATGCCGTGAATTGATATAAATTAAAGAAAATAAAGCTTATTTCATGGAAGTTATATAGTCTTTAAAAACCGTTTACAGAAGTAAAACTAAGAATTCAGTGTATGTATTATGATTGAAAACAATTTTCTAATTTCGGTGTTTGAGAGTGTGCGTTTATGACGATAAATGTTGTATATGTGGTGTATATATACTAGTGATGCTCCGGATATCAGTATCCGTATCTGTATCCGCGGATATCCAAGGAAAAAGAAAGATCCGTATCCGTATCCATATCCGTTACTTTTCTTGCGAATCTTTTACCTAATTAATTATTAATTGATAGGATGAAAATCTATATATAGGTGAATAGACAGAATTAAAAAAAAAACTATTAAATTCCATTTAAAGGTTTTTTATGTCTTAAAATCAAATATTGGCACTTTCATATTGCAAACATTTATTATAGTAAGTTATACTATACCAATCAATAGTATATAATTCAAAGATAATGACTAAATCAATTATCTTTGCCTGTCGTTGCGGTGGGCGTGGCTTCAACTATCGTTTCAAGGTCTCGCGCGCCGAAATGGATTGAGTTAAAAAAATATAGATCCGTATCCGTATCCGCGGATCTTGACACCAAATATCCGTATTCGGATACGTATCCGCGGATATACATTATTAACGATCCGGCACATCACTAGTATATCAATAATCTTTTTTTTTCGGGTGGTAAATCATGAAATGACTTCTCCCACTCTGGGTGGAGCGGAATTGAGTGTCAGACTTCTTCTGACTAAAAACCCACCCTATTTCTTCAGTTGCCCTTGCGTTCCGCTGTATCTCGTGGCCGCGGTATTTTTAGAACATTTCCATAACCTTATCATCCATTATCTAGAACCATTTTATTTTCAGTTCATAATAACATAACTGACTGAACATCTCAATTCTCCCGCAGCTACCCGTCCTGCTCCGGCGCCATTGCTCCCGGCTTGGCTGCGGACATGCACTTCAAAGACGACGTGATCGCCTTCATAGGCCCGGCCTGTGCCTTTGCCCTGGAACCAGTGGCCAGGCTCGCGGCCTACTGGAACACGCCTATCATCACAGGGATGGGAGACCAGGTGAGGCCTAACATATCCATTTAAAACAGGCTTAAAAAATCAGTTAAATCGTTTCTACAACTTTTTTATTTTGCACCCTCATAAAGTGATTTGCTACACCATAATTGAGATACCTTAGCTCCACCTGTTATATTCATATGGTCCATGAGTTCGTTATCAGTTACACAAATGTTTATTTAAATATAACTAATTGCTATAAATGCATGTCTGATTGCGATCAGCAGAGATGGATTTTGATACAAATGAGACAAATCAGGACCTATATTTTTTCAAAGTAGATAAGATGATCATCTATCAATCTTCCATCTATCCATATTACCCTTACTAATATTATAAATGCGAAAGTAACTCTATCTGTCTGTTACGTTTTCACGCCTAAACCGTTGAACCGATTTAGATGAAATTTGGCAGGGTAATAGTTTAGTTTTTATCCCGATATAAGGTTCCCGTGGGATAGATTTCAAATAGCACGTCTAAACCGCTGAACCGATTTAGATTAAATTTGGTATGGAGATAGGTTTAGACCCTGGAAAATACATAGGATAGTTTTTATCTCGGAAATCATCCCTTAAGGATGTAAAAAGGGTGTTGGAACTTTGTATTTCCCCCTCCCAATTCATTCAAATCACGTATTCAAGAACCACTCGGAATTTTTTTTAACTATCTACAAGCATGCGAGTACAGCTGCACCGTGATATAACATCAGGGCAATATGCGGCTGCCCTTTTAAAAATAGGAGAAGATCGTGTAGCAACAGATTTCAACGGGATGATTTATTTGAGCTCTGAATTCCGTAACATAGTCCAAGATACAGATGATTTAATAAAACACGTTTATTTGTATTTGAAAACAAAGATGAGGGATAGAGAATGGCTGCGTGAAAGAGCAATTTTGGCACCGACTTACGAAATTGTAGGGCAGAAAAGAATATATCTCATGTGGGCGGTGATGTTGTCGAGTATCTCTCCGTCAACAATGTCATGGATATTGAGCAAGTGACGTCGTACCCTATAGAGTTTCTCAACTCTCTGGAATTGTCAGGGGTACCATCACATAAGTTGAGGCTTAAACTTGGTGTCCCAGTCCTGTTGATGCGTAATCTGAACGTACCAAGGCTCTATAATGGCACGCGACTACAAATTACACACCTTGGACGCAATGTTGTGTAAGAAATAATTATGACAAGAACAGCAAGCGGTGAAAACGTATTTAATCCTCACATTCCAATAATCCTGACCGATTTGCCATTCCGGTTCAAAAGACTGCAATTTCTCCGAAAAGCAGCATTCATAATGACCATAAACAAAGCTCAAGGACACACACTGAAATTTGCAGGTGTAAATTTAGAAAAACACTGCTTTTCTCATGGGCAACTGTTTGTGGCGTGCTAACGAGTATTAAATCCACAGAATCTACACGTTTTAGTCAAGGACTGGAAAACCAGAAACAGTTTACAAAAATGTATTGTAAACTATGTTTTTGGTTTAAAAAAGATAAATTTGAAATACTGTATGTCTGTTTTTGAGGATGGATGGACCCTGGTGATAGTTTTTTTTATAATACATGCGTTTTTTAGCCACTCAAAAAGGTGTACCGATTGGCAAAAAGAATTATTGACAAAGTGTAAATTAATGCGGACGAAGCCGCGGGCAAAAGCTAGTGAGTTTATAAATGACGTATTTTAAAAAATTGGTTTAATTAATGACGTAAATTTCGGTTTCATATGTATTTAGGTACTAAAACAAACTTCTGATTTCTGATCTGATAGGATCATTTTCTTAATGTCTTAAGCCTACGACGATAATCTAGTATAATAATAACTCTAGCTTCATTAAAGCCTACACGTGTAAAAATAACAAGCTTATTATTTTGGCACTAACACTTAGAGTCACCCTGTTTGCACGTGTCAAGTGACTAGCACGAATTTATTTCTGGAACGTGCCGTGTCACAGACCATAAATAACTTACCTAATCTGTCTTGGCCACTCTACAGTTACCCTTGTCTTTGGTAAGCGCTCTTTGGTTTGTCATGAACTTTAATGAGATAAAAAAAAGGATATTAAAAAGTAAATTAGTGAAGAGTACAAAATATTATGAAAGTTATATTCTCAAGGGTTTATGAGTTCTGTTTGTCTACACAAATAATTATATGTAAAATCAATCAGCAAATAACGATCCTAGTGCTCGAACCCACGCCTCCTTTTTATGCGAGAGATTGGGCCGTAATTCACGAAACCCCATATGTGTTGGTGGACGTCTTACGTCTTCAATACAAAAAAAACTATTTAGAATTCCGACTGTTTGTTTCATACCTGCGAGTCTTATTTTAAGTCAAGAGTGAATAGGTTACTTCTAGGCAAGCGTGCTTCATATTCGAACACATCATCGCTTAACATCAACAGGGATGGTGGTCAAACACAAACCAATCAACTATTAAAAAATCTAATTTAATTTGTAAGTACTAAGTCCGTAATGCTTATTTGGGCTCCTATCACAGGTCCATTTATGAACTTAAAAGGAGACCTGCGTAAGATTAATATTGTGAATGATTAATGTGACAATGAAGTAAGTTTTTTATACAAGTACAAAACATTTTCGTGTTGAAAAAATCCTTTGTCATTTCTTAATATTAGAGTTCAATACAGAAAGAGTTTTTCAATACGACGGCTTTTTTCAGTAAATCGATTGACATTCAAACAAAAAGTAATTCTTTTTGTTTGCGGCAGTTTTTTTCCGAAACGCTCCAGTTTTTCGTACTCCTCTCAGCAGACATTTGGTACATTATATCAGGGCCGTACATAAATATATAGTCTGCCTTCTTTAGGAGTCTGCTATTTTAAAACTAGAATGATGTAAGTAACTTAGCTTATTATAAATTGACATCCAAAGTACACTGATCTCCTAAATATTTGGTAATAATGTATTGCGATGGTTGATTTAAAATTCACTTGCAAGTAAAATTAATGTTTTTGAATATTAAATCTTTATTTTTTTTTGAAAGCGTCATTGTCGCTTATAAATGGACAGTGCCATTGGAATAAGGCTTTAAAAATGAAATTGCGAGAAGTAGGTTATCTATTTGTGTAAATAAAAATATATGTTTGTCCTGTATGCGTTTTTAAACCACCAATTTTTATTTATTTTTAAACAAACGCGCGTTTCTGAACCAAAAAAATCTCAAACACTTCATTATTTTACGAATTAGCAAATCCTTACGTGGATAGCTAACCTAACAATAAATAATAATACATTTAAAATTTAAAAAGCTCTAACAAAGAACACATAAAAAGAATATAAAATATACTATAAGTGACTTCTATCTAATACAAATACAAACCTATCTCACTTTCAGCTATTATTCTTCATCTCCTTATTGTATAAAAATAAATAGTAGTTCGTTAGTTTCATTAAACTCGAGAAAGGCTATGTAACCTTTGAAAGTGATGGTATAAAAGTTCAGAAAAATAACGTCTATCGGGTCATCTTGTTCAAAATACAATGTTTAGGTACCACTTACAATGAAAGTGACCTAACTGAAAATGGCCGTAACTTGTGATTCTGCTATAAACTGTACATAAAGAACGAGCTATAAAATCTTCAAGTGAAAAAAGACTTAAATTATGAGTAAAAGGGTCTCCCTATACATTAGTCGCAGGCGAGATATTATTGTGTTTAAATTTAGTCAACACTAAACCATTTGACACATTCTTTATCACATCTCTCACAGTTAATTTTTTTATGCACACCCAACACTTAAAAAAAGGACAAATGCGGAGTGAAGAGTACACAAGGAGCGACAGGAGAGTTCGACAAGATGTATAATTGCGTATAGTGTTCCTGACATCACATCGAGCCACACACCACTCCGCGATCGCGAGCCTCACCTCACCTCTCACTCGTTCGCCGACACCTTGAGCGTGCGCACACATATCGGTCGTCTCAACAATTGTAACCACTACCTGCCTAAGAAATACAGTACTTGTCATACCATCGGAATCAAGTAGTTTTATTCAAGACCACCAGCAGCACACCTGGAGCTTGATACTCAACATATGGTCCTTCGAGCCGGATGTCGGCGACTCGACAATGTCCGTCAGAGCCAGTCTTCACTGCGACCACTCTGCCCAGCAACCACAGAAGAGGAGGAAGATTAGTGTTTCTCACTAAGACCATGGTGCCTGGTTTCAGCTCTTGCCCAGCTATCTGCCATTTGGTTTTCTGCTGCAGGAGAGACACATACTCATTAGAGAAGCGCTGCCAAAAATGTTGTCTTAGCTTTTCGATGCGATCGAAGCGCTCTAGCCGCTGGATATTGACATCGGCGATCTGAGGCCGAGGGACTGACGTGAGTGATCGTCCGATGAGGAAGTGTGAAGGAGAAAGATAAGAAAGATCTGATGGATCAGTGGATAGAGGTGTTAAAGGTCTGGAATTTAAAATAGCCTCTATCTGAATGAGACAAGTTGAGAGCTCTTCATATGTTAAATGAGTTAGGCTCATGACTCTACGCAATAAATGTTTGGTGGACTTTACTGCACTTTCCCAAATTCCACCAAAATGTGGGCTGTAGGCAGGTATAAATTTAAATTCAATGTCTTTGTTTGCAAGATCTGACTCTATATTACTAGATGAAACCTTTAAGAAGCGTGAAAGCTCATTGAAAGCTCCCACAAATGTAGTGCCGTTGTCGGAGTACACGCGTTGAGGCTTTCCCCGACGACTTATAAATCGCCTGAAGGCCGCAAGAAAAGCTTCCTTGGTAAGGTCGGAAACCAGCTCCAGGTGAACGGCTCTGACTGCAAAGCATACAAATGTATGATTTAAGTAGCTTACATCCTCTACCCCTACTACTACTAGATGAGTCCTATCGCTTGGTAGGTTGCCCATGATGACCTGAATAGGCTGAGCTTTGAAACGTGTGCAGCGAACACAGTTACGCACTACATGCTTGGCTAGGTTTCTGCCTGCTAATGGCCAGTAGGTGAGTCTAATGTGTGCTAAAAGTAATTGTGGCCCTGCATGAAAGAGTGTTTTGTGCTCTCTTTCGAAGATAATTTTCGTCAAGTGATGTTTGCTACATAAAAGGATAGGATGCTTAACATTGTAACTGTAGTTGGAGTTGTTAAGGCGTCCACCTACGCGTATTAAATTGTCTGAATCAATGAAAGGAGAAAGACTTATTAGTCGATTCTTTTTATGTAAGGCCTGATTAGTTTTGAGACATGAATATTCCTCAGGAAATATTTCCTGTTGAGAAATCTGTAATATAAGATTCTGAGATGATTGTAATTCTGGACCTGTTAAGTAAGTAGATTTTTTATTATTCTGTTTTTGGCAATTATTAATAAATCTTTGTGTATAGGCTATAATTCTTATGAATGACGTATATGATGATTTTGTATGAATTAAATTTGAAAATATATTGTTATTATTTTGGTTATGTGTATTAGTTGTATGCAAAGACGTATCTGGTAAAGATTGAATTTGTGTATTAGGTGATGTAGGAAATTTGATTTCTCTATGACTAAGAAAATCGGGACCCGACCACCAAAGAGTGGACGAGCTGATGCAATCAGCCTTCACCCCCCGAGATGTGAGATCAGCGGGGTTGCTCTTAGAAGGCACATAGCTCCACGTCTGTCCAGTCGTAGCTTCTTGAATTTCACTCACTCTATTGCGGACAAATTGATCAAGCCGACTTGGCAATGTAGACAACCATCCAAGTACGATCATCGAGTCACACCAAAAGAAACAGTGATTAAACTCTAGAGTGAGTGATTTACGTACCTTCAGAAAAAGTCTTGTGCCCAGTAAAGCACCACACAACTCCAGCCTTGGTATGGTTGTGGGCTTTATAGGGGCGACCTTGTTTTTGGAAGCTAAAAGGCGAACGCAAACTGTTCCATCGACTGCTACCGTTCTCACATAAATACATGCACCATAGGCGCGTTCAGAAGCGTCTGTGAAAGTGTGTAGCTCTACTAAAGAAGCATTGCTACAAGATACCCAACGAGGAATATGAACAGAGTTAAGAGCTGGAAGTGACTGTACAAACTCAAGGAATTGTGATTTTATTTCTGTTGGTACTTCATCATCCCAGTTACATTTAAGTATCCACAGCTGCTGTAACATAAGTTTAGCCTGAACTATGCATGGCCCGACAAGGCCAATAGGATCAAACACCTGACTAATTAAAGATAAAATATTACGCTTTGTAATTTTTTAAGTATGTTTTAAATCTATAGAAAAGAATAATCTGTCTGTTTTACAATCCCAGTATAGCCCAAGTGTTTTGCTAGGAGTGTCATTTAGGTTTAATTTTTTATCTTGATTTTCTGGTTTTTGATTAGTGACTGACTCTAATATCTTCGAACTATTTGATTGCCACTTTCTAAGGTTAAACTTGGCGGACTCCAGAGTATTCACTACCCCTTGACATAAATTTATGACGGACTCAATCGTATCTCCGCCACTCAAATAGTCGTCGATATAAAAATCACGTCTGATGGACTGACTAACCTCTGGGTCTGAACATTGATCTGCAAGCGAAACTAGGCATTTTGTGACCAAATATGGGGCTGATGCTGTACCGTATGTCACTGTATTCAGTGCATAGGTCTTTAAAGGGTCTGAGGAATTGAATCTGAAAACAATTTGTTGTAACGTGCGCTGAGATGGTTTTACTAAAATAGCTCTATACATTTTTTCAATGTCACCCGTTACAACAAACTTGTGTTGCCTGTATCTCAAAAGTATGGATAGCAGATCCTCCTGTACGGTTGGACCTACCATCTGAATGTCATTGAAGGACTTGCCCGAGGTGCTGGAGGCCGAAGCATCGAAAACTACGCGAAGTTTTGCGGTAGAACTTGACTCGCGCACAACACCATGATGAGGCATAAAATAATTAATTTCTGAATGATTTGTTTTTGAATGTTCTGTCATATGATGAAGGTCAATATATTCTTGCATGAATTGCAAATATCTGTTTTTAAATGTGGAGTCCCGCTCATATCTACGCTCTAGGGAGAGGAAACGACGCTTCGCCATCGCGTAAGAGTCACCTAAGCACTCGAGCGAGTCCTTCAATGGTATGGTGACAACGAATTGACCATGCGTATCCCGACGTGTGGTCTCTTGAAAGAGATTTTAACAAGCCAGTTCTTCTAAAGATAAACAGTTTGCAGACGATACCGTAGCAAGTTCCCAGAAGCGAGTCAGCTGATTTGACTCCTCATGTGAAAGAAAAAGACAAGCGGAAGGTTGTGTACGAAGACGAGACCGACTGACGCGGCCCGAAATAAGCCAACCTAGTTTTGATGACTGTAATCTAGGCTGGTTATTGCCTAAATTAATGGTATCGGAACCTAAGACGTCCCAGAATACCTCAGCGCCTACTAGAATATCAATAGCGGTAGGTACATTAAACGAAGGATCTGCTAATTGAATACCTGGCGGGATGGTAATATACCTTTTATCTACATAAGAGCCAGGTAGTGATTGTGTGATCTTTGGTAAAACAAAACAGCTTACTTTCACCTGATAGCCACCATTACAAGACCGCAAATGAAGACTGCAGCTTTCTGAGGTACTAGAAACTTGACAGTTTATACCTGAGACAGTGGAGCTAGTGCTGCGTTTTACCAGGCCGAGCTTCCCACAGAGCTCTTGGGTGATGAAATTGGAGGTGCTGTCGTTGTCCAACAGTAGTCTGGCAGTATGAAGCTCTCCATTGACGTCTGTCACCTTTGCCAAGGCTGTGGATAGCAAAATGTGAACCTGATTAGTTTCTGAACAGGGTAATACGACGTTTGTTGACAAAACAATGTTTTCCCCTGTCTGTTTTTCTGTTGGTTCCCTATGTAAGAGGGTATTGTGTCTGATCTTGCAATATTTGCAATGCGAGAGACTGCAACGCTTTTCGGTATGACCAGGTCGAAGACAGTTCATACAAACATTGCTTTCTGAAGCCTTTTTAAAATGTGCTTCTATGTCAAGATTTCTAAAAGGCTTACAACTGAATAAAAAGTGATTCTGAGAACACATAGGACATTTAACGTTGTCTGAATTATTATTATTTTTAGTTTTAGTTGTTGCAAGGAAGTTTTTTGTTTTGTTGTTTTCATTAGTGTTTTTTGTTGTTGTTGTGTTTTTATTATAATTTAAGGATTCAAGTAAATCTGCTCTCTTTGTTAAAAATTTAATGTAATCTTTTAAATTTAGAAAGGCATTTAAATTGTTTTTATATTCTTCCCACTCCCTTCGTGTGACCTTGTCAAGTTTTTCTGACATCATGTATACAATAAGAGTTTCCCCTAGGCCCCCTTGCTCAGAAGGCTGCCCTAAAGTTGACAAAGCACGAAGATTTTTATTTGTGACGTCAATCATATTCCGTAACGATTTACAAGATTCATGTTGAATTTGTTCAAGATTAAATAAGGCCTGCACGTGATTATTAATAAGTAGTCTTTCATTGTCGTACCTTTCGGATAATAACTGTCAAGCTGTACCATTATTATCTGCTTTGAAATCTATGCTTTTGATCACTAATGACGCGCTGCTGGTTAAGGCAGCACGTAAGTAGTGAAATTTGTTGATGTCTTGTATGCTGTCATTGTTATGAATAAGAGAAAGATACGTATCTCGGAATTCAAGCCAGTGTTGATAGTCCCCGTCGAAGTGAGGCAAGTCTATCTTAGGCAGCCGAACGAAGTCGTGCCTGCAGCCAGAGCCATGATGCGGGAGATCACTGATGGAGGTAGCAGACAAGAGCGCGGGCGAGGAGGCGCGCGCGGGGGCAAGGCTCGCCCTCGCGCGGGCCACCAGCGTGTGGTACTGCGCCTCGAACTGCTCCCTCTCGTCATACATTTCGTCCGCATCCTCGGACAACAGCTCCAAGTCTGTCTGTAACACGTCGAATTCCTTATATAATATTTCCATTAAACTAAGACGGTTTTTTAATTCCGCTGCTTGGAAGCTATCTAAATCATTTCCCGTGCTAGGTAATAATCTTAAAAAGTTGCTAAAATGCGTCAGCTTTGCTTTGTAGCCACCACGCCTCTTTATAAGTTCCCTTAATTTTGCATCAGACATAATTAGAGAAGGTAGGTAGGTCGTTAAGGCAAAGCAAAAAGTCCAAAGTGCAAGCAAAGACAAAGAAATCAATATAATGTAAGTTTAGCTATAAAATTATGCGTAAACAGCTGGCTAAACCTACGGTAAGTTCACCTGATATTGCTAATGAGCCCGACAAGTTACCGGTGCAATAAGAACAATAACGAAAAAAAAACACTAATGAGGTTGTTTACGCGTTTGGCAAACACTTGTAGATAGCGAGCGAAAACATTCCTTATGTTTTAAGAAATTAAATTGGGTAACATAACACGTGCCTACAACAACATATGCCCTCTTCCAGTCTCTTCAACATCATCTTGAAGACTTCTCTTCATCGCAGGGAATATGTTCCTGACGTCACATCGAGCCACACACCACTCCGCGATCGCGAGCCTCACCTCACCTCTCACTCGTTCGCCGACACCTTGAGCGTGCGCACACATATCGGTCGTCTCAACAATTGTAACCACTACCTACCTAAGAAATACAGTACTTGTCAAACCATCGGAATCAAGTAGTTTTATTCAAGACCACCAGCAGCACACCTGGAGCTTGATACTCAACAATAGTATACTTATAGTATTTGCTTAAATTATAATAGATCTATACTTATTATTATAAATGCGAAGTCTGTCTGTCTGTTATGCTTTCACAGCAACACCGCTGAACCCATTTCGATTACACTTTGCAAGGAGACAATTGAAGATTCGAGGTCAAAAACAGGCTACTTAAAAATAAAACAACCACTAAGGGGCAGAAACAGGGGATGAAAGTTTATTTGAATAATCGTGGGATCAAATCACGTATAGCGTTAGTAATATAAAATATCAAGCAAGAATAAACGAATATTAACATAAATGGAAAAAATACATAATTATACTTTTAATTTATACTTATCTGATATATAAAATCTCGTGTTACAGTGTATATTATAGAACCCCTCCGAAACGTCTTGACCGATTCTTACGATTTTTTTTGTGTATTTAGGTCTGAGAATAGGTCGAGATCTTTTTTTTTTTTCACTTGAGATAATTTATAAAGGAATACAACTAAATAAATTATTTTATATCTCATGCTTTTGTTAGTCAAGTTCAATTAAACTATGTAGGTTCTCACGGGAGTTGAAAGAATCTTTGCGTGATACGCGATTGTAAATTAGTTTTATGTTGTGTGTATTGTTGCACTTCTCGTGGGATTTACAAAACTGTGTGTTTTTATTTTGTCGTACCGCTTCGATAATGAAAAGGAAAATCGTGGAAAAGACTTGGGGTTCATTTATTGGTAATTGTTTTTGATGAATGCATTACTTTTTGTATACTGTACATCTATTGGGAAGTATTAGCAATGTTAGAAAAGTATCTTGTTTGTACGAGAGGGAATAGGTTACTTCCAGATAGACGTGCTTCATCTTCGACCTCATCATCTCACCCTTTTTTCCCCTCTTTTTCTGTGGGAAAATCATCAAAGGACTCCTCTCGTTCTGGGTGAAGTGGAAGGGAGTGTCAGACTTCTACTGACTAAAAACCCACCCTTTTCCTTCAGTTACATTTGTGATCCGGGATTGAGGTATCTCGTTAGAACATTTCCACAGCCCCAGCAAGCAATGGCCATATAGGGCCCCGTCAGTGCTGCTAACTGCTCTTTGAGGCACGCGTAGAACACGACGCGCTGTCGACCCGGGCCTGGTACGATGAATTATCAAAACAAAAGTTTCATAGAACAAAAGCTTTTTTATGATGTTAGTAATACAGTCCTGCCAGGTTCTTAGTGTTTACCAATAACCCTGTACATTTAAGTGAAATGTAATATTAAGTAAACTAGGAAAATTAATGATTTTATGATTCGGATATGGACAAACAGTTCTACATTTTGGCTTTAGAAAAGTGACATATTGTCATAAGGAGCGCGCGAGCGTAGCGAAAGCTTAACGTTATAAATGTTTGTTACTTATATACGCTGTCTGTATTGTATAAACTGCGACGGTAAAGAATGTTTGTTTTATTTTATTCTAGTTTTGCCCAGGATTATAGGCACTTCTCCTATTGATAGTGAAGCTAAATATATTTCATTATTAAGTGAATTCTGTTCTTGCACCCTTTTTGAATTTTCCATTACACCATTGATTATTATTAGACCATTCTAAATTTTTTTCGTGAATATAAGTAATTCTATCCAATAAGTAAATCTAGATGAAAATATGCTTAATCAAAATACCTAGTTCAAAATTATTAGTGTCGACGAAAATCGCATTCCTTACTAGATTAGATTTTAATAAATAAAAACAACACTATTACCTGCCATAAAGCAAAACTTCTTTCTTCAAGGGCTAAAAAGTACGATATTTAAATTTAACAACAAACACCAGTGCAGGATAAATTACCTGGTTACAAAACAAACTCTTATCTAAATGAAATGTGCTCTAATTGCTACGACGTAGTACAATGCTACGCTTGTAGCGAGATGCTACGCACGTAGCAGCACGTAGCCGCGTAGGCGTACCTAGAATACTTGCTTTATTAAGCGTATTATTTTATGATGTGTGTACACTATTAGGGTGTCAGTATTATTAATTATATTGCTTCTATAAAATTTAGGGCAAAAAGTGACATCGCATTAGGATTAATGGTTATCAAAAAATCTTAAGAAAGTGTTTTCTATTTTAGTTTAGAATGTAATTTTGGGTAAAGCCCAAGATAATTTTTTGCCCAGTTAAGGTTTTTTTTTGAGCAAAAGAATGCTTTTATGTATAGAAAAAATATTAAATGTAGCATAGCTTATGAATGAAATACGTGGTGCTGCACTGTCCTGGGTTAAATTCCATGGTTAAGAAAAGTACTATTGGGGTTGTCTTATAGGATTATTTGTAGAAATATTATTTAAATATCTAGGAAATAACCTAAGCTCATTGATCCTGCAAATGATCCCGGTCTTTTCGGATAGCAGTTAATTCAGCCAAGAATTATTTGAAGGTAGAATATACAACCACCCGAAAATATTCAAAAACGCAGAGATGCTCCGTGCAACCCAAACCAATACTCGACACGTGTTTCACCCTTCCATGAAGCATCCGCAAAACATGTTGATTCGTCAACCGAAAGGTTATTTGGCTCTCACGTACATAAACACTCGTATTTTCAGGAACTATTTTATGAAACTTTTCCTTGAACGTGAAAAGCAGCCGTGTGATGTTAACCCCGAGTAAAATGACCCCGGAGTAGTCGAATACAATGAGAGTTGAAGGCACTTGGGGTAATGGTCGCCGCTTATCTAAGTTTTTTTTAACTCAGAATAGCGAGGTTTATGTGACATCTTTATAACGATTACGTTTTGGCTTGGCAGCAGCCGATCTTTGAGGCACCTATATTTGAAGTTGAGTGATAATGTTTAGGCATAGGTACATTTTTTAAATGAGCAAGACAGACAGAGCTTTATAATGTGCAAACAAACAAAAAATCTTTCTTCTTTATAATTACATTATTCATTATAATTTTAATTTTATCTTATATAATTTCAATTATCAATCACAATTATTATTATTTTTATCTTATACTAGTACTCACGCGGGGCTTTGCTCCCGTGGATTCTATCACGGTAAAAACATAACTCTCCTTTTTGCATTCGCGTAAAAAGTAGCCTATAACCTTCCGCAAGCTTCAAGCTACTTCCATACCTAATTGCATCCAAATCCACCCAGTACTTTCGAAGATTAGCGCGTTCAAGCAAACAAACAAACAACCAAACTTTTCCGCTTTATAATATTAGTACAGATGTATTTCTATGTTAGTTAATGTAATTGGTGTTTTTACCGTTTTGATTAACTATAAATAAATAATAAAGAAGTATAGAAGACTATTAGAATAGGCACAAAATTAAAATCCATATCCATACCGTCTAAATAAACGCCAAGGTATTTTTTTCAGTTTGTCTTCTCGTTTTATCGACTGAGTGGATTATATTGAAACTTAGAACACAGGGAGACAATGTCTTAGACGGGGATGTATGCTTACTTCGTCTCCGAACTGCGACCTCGTAGGTTAATATTCGAATTTCACGCGATCTGCATTAACTGATATTCGAATTAAATAAGATCATTCTTCATCTTTTTTACTTCTTAAAGTAATGCTGACTTTCTCGTTGGTCTAGTGGTTGCAACGCGATTACTGAGTATGAGTTCTCGGTTTCGAATCCTGGGTTGGGCAAAAAATACTACTGGGTTTTTCTATAAGAAAATTTCTCAGTAGTAGCCCGGAGTTTGGAAGTTGACGGGGTCTGGGAAAGTACGATAAGCCGTCCGTTGAGAGTCGTTACGGGTAGTCATAAGCCAGAAAATCTGACACTGGTCTGGCCATGGGGTATCGTTTTATCCAGCTACTGGGTTGCGGAAGTATTCAAGTATTTATTTGCAATCCATAATGTACACATACAGGTGGAATAAAAATATAAGAAACAATTATGGACCCTGTCGGGCACAGCAAAATTTATAATAGTTAGGAGAGAGGAAGAGCGCTTCGTTTGTTTTTCCACAATTGATTTTTTTATTGAAAATGAGTTATTTTTGCGTATAATTGTGTATATCCGTGTTTTATATTGTATTCATAAATTATTAGGAATATGTAGTTATTATTATCATTCATTTATTTTTATTGTAACATCTATTTTTGATTTAATTATACATTAATGTTAATATTGCATGTTTTACAATATCCATAATATTTTTCAATTTTTAATTTATAAGTTAATGGATTCATACACATTCATTATTTTAAGTCAGTTAGGCAGTCGCTCCATGTATAACATTAAACGGCCGTGACGCTTTTTTGCTTGACTTGGCGGGGGCACTAGCGTGCCCCCAGATACTCAGCTGCATCCGGTTACACTGTAAGCCGACCACAAAATAGTTGGTGAAAGGTTAAGCAGATGAAGAGTAATGTAAAGTCCTTTTCCAATGTTTTGTTTTATTTTTAACCGACCTCAAAAAAAGGAGGAGGTTCTCAGTTCATCTTGAACTTTTTTTTCTTTTTGTTTTTTTATGTATGTTACCTCATAACTCGAAGACGGCTGGACCGATTTGGAAAATTCTTTTTTCGTTTGAAAGAGTATACTTTCTAGTTGGTCCCATTGTTATGAAATCAGGATCTGATGATGGAATCCTGGAGTAATCGAGGGAACTCTTTAAATATTATAGGAACACCTATAGCGTTTTAGGTTTTTCTTATAATACCTCGTGCAGTTGCTCTTAAAAAACATCATTTGGGGAAGTGGAACTGATGATGAAGACCACAGATAGCCACCGAAACTACTCAATAATAAGTATTTCGTCGATTGCGATTCGATTACTTGAATATGGATGTTAAGCACTTTATGCTCGTCACAATGCATATGGTGATGTAGAGCTGATGGTGAAGTACCAGGAGAACTCCTCAAAAATTAACGGTTTTGCATCGGGAAAAGCAATATTTTGTAAAAGGTGGTAAGTAGTTGAAATTTTGGCTTTTGTAACTAGATAAATTACAAACCAACCCACTAAAAAGCGTGAAATAAAAACTCTTTACCAAAAAATAAAACCGACTTGCATATCAAAACACTACAAAGCCAAAAATAACTTTAATTTCGGAAAGCGGTGTCAAAAAAAGAAAATACAAAACCAATAACACCGACTACCGAAATTAAAGTTTTTTTGGATTTGTAGTGTTTTGATATGGAAGTCGGTTTTATATTTTGGTAAAAAGTTTTTTTTGTTTAATTAGGTACTTATTTTTATATTTCCATGACCATTGTAATCATATTTTTTGTTTAGAATAGGTATTTTTATCTTTTGTTAATGCAACTCTAGCCTCCAAGATACAGGCGCAGCCTAGTTTGGAGGCCGTTGAAATCCTTTTTAGCAAAACAATGTTTAGTTACAGGCAAGAATATACTCGTAATGTTAATTGTTTAGGTTAAGAAAATTACTGTTACGAGCTGGAGTTCGGGATAGAAATAATTAACGCCAACTAAACCAAAATTAACACTTTAAGTAATTAAACACAAAATAAAAATTAACACAATTATTCGCACCACAACACTTGTCACTTAACACTTAAATCGCACTAAAATTCACTTGTAGAGCTTCGATTATATCGCGTATTCGCCTCGTAATAAGACTGCTCTCTGCGTTCCTCTGCAATCTATTTATACCCCGGTCTATGAGTTCTAGAACATTCTTGTAAAATCGACTCACCGCCTACACTGCCAAGAATATTCCAGAAGCTACTCGAGATACTCAGTACTGCTACTTGCCGCTAGATGGCGTTAGTGTCTTGACTAGATATACTCAGTACTGCTACTCACCGCTAGATGGCGTTAGTGTCTCAAACATTCTAGATTTATGTCGAAGTTTCTCGACGTACTTCACTAAGCGACTGGCGTAACATTACTGTAATTCTGCCCTAATACATTTATTCTTATTTTTAATGAAAGGACTATCCTGATTAGTGTATTCTCAGAAAACTGTGAGTAAACTTTAACGAAACGTAAATTTATTACGTACAAGAGAAAATTAAGTTTGGTGGCTGAGCTTACATCATCATGTTAGGGGCAAACTAGTTTAATAACTCAATCGTTTCACTGTTTGTTTAATATAAAATCTTCGTCTAATTTTAGGAGCAAACTTTTATAACTGTTTGTGACTCTATTTTGGTATCATTTTTGTTAACTACATTACACTTTACATCATATTATTTGTTTTGTATTGCCAAATCTATTCTACGAAATTATAAATGTAGACAGAATTCATGTCACTGAAAAGGATTTTCAAAGAAAAAGATAAAACACCTTTTCTAGGTAAATACATATATACGTACCTACATATAAATATAATTAAAGTTTTCAAAATAACTGTGTTTTATCAAGTGCTTATAGTTTACGATACTAAAACGCTAACAGTTCTTTTTATTGTTTGTCTGTCTATATATTTGTTTGTCCGCGCCAAACTCTAGGAGATAGCTCTAGGAGGTTATAGTTTTTATCCCGGAGTTCCCACGATATCGGGATTTACGCGGGATAAACCACGCACGTAATATAGACTTCTATGTCCATATATATTCTATGTTCAATATATACATTAAGTCCTAGATACTCCCTCAGAGATAAGTTTAAAGATATTAATATAATGACTGTGCCCTGTCAATATATTTATGAAAATATTTTATATGCTCATAAAAATAAAAATATGTTTAAAAAGTACAGTGATATCCACAATATAAATACTAGGAATAAGCACACATTTATTGTTCCTTCAACTAGGCTCAAGAAAATTGGGGGCTCATTTAGATGTCAATGTATACGCTTTTAAATAAACTTCCCAGTCATATCCAAGAACTAAGCCTAAATAAATTTAAATCGTTTGTGAAGCAGAAACTTTGCCAGAAAGCTTTTTATTCTGTCAAAGACTATCTTGCTGACAAAAATGCTTGGGATTGAGCTGCTCCAATTACATTTATGTTAATATATAATATAATAATATAATATTCCACAACTTTCACACAACGCCATCTAGTCCCAAACTAAGCAGAGCTTGTGGTATGAGTACTAGACAACTGATAAACATAAATTACACCCACACAAAGCATAAATGATTGTGCTCATCACACAAACATTTGTCCTAGGTGGGAATCGAACCCACGACCTTGCGCATAGCAGTCAGGGCCACTGACCACTAGACCACTCATTCATTTATTTTATTTTATTTAATGATTATTTCATATATACATTTTACATAACAACATTATTTACTTTTTCAAGTAATAGAATATACTTTTAAATTATTTTTTTTTACTTTATCATTTTTAATTTTGTTTGTACAAAATGACAATATTATTATTTTTTTTTTCTCAAGTAATATATTTTTTGTAATAGCAAAAGCTTTATTGTGAATGTGAGAGCAATGTGGGATAACAACAATTATTATTAATAGATTACCGCACTATCTGGCAGTTTGAGTGCTTTATACGGCCCACCCAAATGTCCTAACTTTGGTATTGTTCGTCAAATCGTTGAAGCTCCTTAAGTTATAAGTTGAGCTACGCGATATTTGACAAATGGTTGCACTGTTTGGACGGGCCTGCTCAAATCTGTATGATTCTGTCCTTTAAAGAGTGCCACAGGCATAAACATTTGAGACGTTGACTTCTGAGTTTGTTTCAGTGTTTCTTCTCAGAGTAGTCAGTTAGGAAACACTGGCCTCATCTAGTTTACATTTACGAAAAAATAAACATCATTATTTCATAATGCGAGTGAAATTGCGGGCAAAGCTATCTTATAAATATACCAAAAGTTTTTGCAAAAAAGAGTTTGAGATTGAACGAACCTTCTAAACCAATTCATTACTTTAAAATTCAATCTCAAAAACTCTCTTCAACGGACTGCAAACAACGACATTAACAGCAGCGATCGAAAAATAGAATTCTCGTCACATTTTCTCCAATCACAAGTCGCATCAAATTACTATCACTTCGATGGATATCAGCTGCAGACCACCGACGCGGCTAATATAAACCTTGTCATATCTGATCCCTGTCTGACCCCTCACTCGTTACTTTAAAAGGCAGAGGGGACTAGCCTTTTTGCATTTTAGTGCCATTAAAACTTTGCCCACACATGTCACGCTTCAAAAGGTTCGATAAAATTAATAAAAAAAATGGCTGAAAATCCTTTATTTGATGTAATACTTAGCATTGAAAATTAAATGGCGTGGGGTTCGAGTGCTCATTATATTGTTGAGATATGTGCGGACGCCAAGTTGACATTAAGGGAGATCGAAGGGTAGGAATTTACTTTGGACAGAGGTAAATATTTGTCAGACAACGTAGTGATAGCTAGTCTTTTGGGCATATTACTGCACTAGAATCGGTCTATTAGTTCCGGAGATTAGCGTGTACAAACAGATAAACGGACAGTATTTGTTTTTAATTCTTGCTCTATTACTGTTTCTTTACCTTCTCGGTTACTTTTTTAGAAATGTGTATACTCAATATACAGATACACTTTTTTATTGTTTTTTGTATTCTGTTTTAGATATTATTCTCAAATGTGTCCATTTTTATGAATGAAAAGAAAGTTAAAGCTAAAACTATCGTGCTAAAAAGAATAAAAGCACTATCTGTATCGAATTTCCATTTTATTTCATGCCCAATATTTAATGTTTGCTATATCGTGAATTAACTTAAGGGGCTAAGTTTATCGTCTCTGGGTTAAGCTTTAATGCCTAATGAGTTCACAAAGTTCAGAACTTCTAGACAGATACCGACGTTGTCAGTATAAGTATTTACTTAATATCTTTTCACTAGAATCTTAAGACTATCGGTTAAAATAAATAATCTACTAGAGAGGGTGTGTGTTACATACATTCTCGTGATATTGGCATTCGTTTTAATCTAATACACTTTCATTTATTAATTTCAATCAAATAAATTGCTTGTATATTTTCGAAAAGGCTCAGAGTAACCTAAACTCTCAAAATGTTTTCATAAGTTTCTGACGTACGACGTAATTTTATTAATTAAAACAATTAAAAGTACATCTAGTTAAGATTGAATATATAGTTATATATATGAACTAAAACTAACCGCAAACAGAGACACAAAAAGATAATATTCTTAGTACTCCTCCAAATGACTGACAAGATATGACTCTTTGAATTCATGAATTATTTCATGATTTTATTTAATTATCTATAAAAAATAAAGCTTAAGTCCTTCGCGTCTATCGGTTTTGACGTAATAGAAAGAAGCTACATACATATTTTTAAAATGACTGAAAAATATTAACTCTCTCCGTATATCATTTGAATACGATTAAAGTTTAATCACCCTTCACACTTCAAATACAATAATTTAAAACTAATCCCTACCAATACAAACTTCGTGATGCAAAAGTAACTCTGTTTGTCTGTTACACTTTTTCGTCTAAACCGCTTAACCGAGTGTGTTGTAATTTTGTACAGAAATAGATTAGACTTTAGAAAAGGACATAGGCAACCTTTTCATTGAAAAAGTAACTATTCCCATGAGGCAAAAGCAAGTTAAGTCTAATTCATGGTTAAGCGCAAGGCTTCAGCTGAAGTTTCGTGTCACATTATTGTAATGAAATTCTTCTAATGATTTGTTCCTCAGGAAATGTTAAGGTTAAGGGCACAACCATTTTGTTGAGTGATTAAAGTCGCTAAAAGGATCGTGTTCGTAATGGAGGGGACAATTAGAAATACCTCTGGGTTTAAGATCGTCGCTTTAATATACCTCGTTTCTCGTTCAATGGATTCGTTAATCCATCGACCTTCAATCCCGATTTGTGCCCGACCTTTTGTTTTTATCTTTTTTGTTCGGTGATACAATTTTATTTATTGTAAAGCCCAAGCCCGTTCCATCATCGGGCTACAAAACAAACGGCGATACGCCATCGTTATATGGTGGACATCGCACCCATACGCACAAAACGTTTTAGGAATACTTTCATCGTGCAGCTAAGGAGTGGAATTCTCTGCCGGAGTCTGTGTTTTCTGATAACTTTATAGCTATCCAGGTTATCCTGGGAGTCTTAAAAAAAACCTTATCTTTTTTTTACTTAGGCTGCCCTAATTTTATTTAATGAAATAATGTTAAAGATAAATAAACTTTGGTAGATTCATGAATAGGTATTTTTGAGTCAAACAGAGTTAGTATTTATGTAGTTATTATTTAGTAGTTATGATTGATTTAGGTTCAGAATGTTGCCCGTAACAACTTTTTTAATAATGAAGTCTCAAATTTATTATGGCTTACAGAGGTCTATACTAATTCTTCATAAAGTAAAATGAATGACTAGTCATGAATAGGTTTGCCCCATATACATAAGTAAAACAGTTACAAAACATTTTTAAATTGTATGGACTTTCTCTAATTGAAGTCTCTAATTGGTAGTAATTGCACCGTTTTTTATGAGACGCTTAAGTTTCGTACTTTGTAGTCTCTATGTTTTAAGTGTGAAAAGTGTTTAAATTTTAAATGAAACTAGCTTGTGCCAACGGCTTTGCTTGTATTAATTTTGAAATATATTATAAGGGAATAGACTTCTTGGATGAACAGCCTATCCGTTTACGAAATAATAAAAAACATAGTTACGTTCTAAATACAGTAGTAGTTATTTCAATACTCAATCATTTATTGCATTCCATATGTGTTACATGGGTTACAAACAATTTTAGATCTATATGGAGCCTGTCGGGCACAGCAAAAATTAAGAGAGGGGAAGAGTGCTAAGTATAAATTAATATATTTTTTTAAGTATTCAACCTTAACATAAATTATGTTATTATTATTAACTATTTATGTATAAATATTAATATGTATAATATATTATTTTATTAGTGTTTTACATTAGCTACATATTAACAATTATAGATAAACAAAAATAAAATTCATTTAATTCAGGTTCATGAACCATATAAAATAAAAAAGTTACACATGTGCCATTATTATGTTTTATAGAAATACATGGAAAAACAAAGAAAATAATAATTGTGAAATTGAAATTAAATTTAAAATTATAGAAAATAAACATACAAAAATGTCAAAAAAACAATTAAGTAAATGAATAAATAAGTTAATAGAGAACTATGGATTACGGTTCATTGATTGGACTTAGTGAGCGCCTAAAATCTTATGTATTTTGATTCAGTATGATTTTTAAAAGAACCTACAATCAAGCGAATTATATCAACGCGTGTTAGTTCTTATTTATTTCTTTAAGTCTCTCTTATAAAATGTTTTTGAAGTTACCTAAAGCGAAAGTGCGGCCTTAAATCGCCTTCTGCATAATTTAGGAGAGAGCTTTGAAAAGTATTTTCACTAATAGTACAAACAGATGGATATACGTACAGGGGATTTTCATTTTGAATAATTTCGGATGACACATTACTTAAAAGATTTAAATGTAGTAACAAAATAAATTCTGTAAGAAAATATATTGTTTGGCATCTAAAATATATGCTGATGATGGCCCTCGGTATAGATGGGCCATAAATATTTTGCTAATTAATTAAAAACTGTGACTGGTCCATGTAGTAGCAACGGAACAAAATCACAGTAATACAATAACACAGATACTATAGCCACTAGATACTAATAGTTGAAGAACTTGTGTAAAGAATCTTTTTAATAAATATCTGGCTTAATTTCGGAAAACATTAGACTATGAAAAATTAATGTAAATAGTTGATTCAAAGGAAAGTGCGACGTCTTGTAAAAGGTTGTTGGGATTAATTATTTAAGGAATCATATTTTGTGACTTGTTGAGAGTAATTATAGTGACAGTCACAGCGATTATTCAGTTTTTTTTTTGTAATATAAACGACAATCACAGTGACAGAAAGATTACGCTTTCGCCCATCGCTAGCTACTGGTATGGTTTTAGTGAGGTAAAAATCTTACACTCCTTATTTTATGCGAAAAACCGAGCGTCTTTTGAATGTTTCTCCCGATAACCTTACCTAAAACAACTCTATGGATTTTATCGTCCCAACTCAACCTTGGCGCAGTCTAAAGGACATTCTACCACATCATACAAGATTGAATGGGCAACCCTCTGTCGAAGTGTTGTCAATTTATCCCTATTTCGAACACATGATTGAATTGGATAGCTACCCGCTGTGCTGACTATTAGGCTGTTTTTCTCTTTTTAACCGACTTCAAAAAAAGGAGGAAGTTCTCAGTTCGTCTTAAAGTTTTTTTGTGATGTATGTTCCCCGATTACTCGACGACCGCTGGACCGATATGAAAAGTTTTTTTTTGTTTCAAGGGGTATACTGTCTAGTTGGTCCCATTGTCATGAAGTCACGATCTGATGATGGGATCATGGAGAAATCGAGGGAACTGTTCAAATATTATAAGCACACCTATAGCAATTTGGGTATTTGTAATAGTACCTTGTGCAGTGGCTCTCGAAAAGCATCATTTCGTGAAGTAGAACTGATGATGAAGGCCACAGATGACCACTGGAACTACTCAATAATAAATTTTTCATTGGTTGCAATTCGATTACCGGAATATGGTTGTTAAGCACTTTATGCTCATCACAATGCATGTGGTGAAGTGGAGTTGATGATGAACCAGGAGACCTCCTCAAAAATTAACGATTCTGCACCGGGAAAAGCAATATTTTGTAAAAGGTGATAAGTAGTTGTCATTAAGGTTTTTGTAATTAGATAAATTACAAACCGAACCAATTAAAAGCGTGAAAAAAACTTTCGGACTTGTAGTGTTTTGATATGGAAGTCGGTTTAAATTATTGTTAAAAAGTTTTATTAGTTGCCGTTGCCTGCCGGGGTTGCGGAATTGTTCGAAAGAGTTACCGCGGCCTCGGAACACGAAGGGCATATGATGGAACACGGATGGGTTTTAGTCATTAAAAGTCTGACACCCTCCCGCTTCGCCCAGATCGGAAAGCAGTTATTTGATGATGTCCCAGAACAGGTGGTTGAGGAGACTAGGGAGAAAAGGTGTCAACTGCTTAATCGAAGACGTAGCTTTGGAAGTCGTCCAACTAGGTTGACCGATGGTATGGTTAAGGTAGCGAGAATTCACTGGATTCAACTGGTTCATGTAGATATGTGCGTCACTCGGGGTTGTCTATGTCCAACAGTGGTCGTCTGTCGCCTGCAATGCTGATGAGTTTGTTATATTTCAGGCCCAGGTAAAATAAATATATCAATAAATAACTTCCTGAGGTTCCTATTCAAAAGGTTATATCATTTCTTTCCCTACGTGTACCTTACTAACTACCTTTTAGGAATGCTTGGCTTTAATTTATTAGAGGTGAGCAGAGGCTTTGATCAGCTCCCAATAGCCTGCAAGACCCTGAGCGGACGTATCAACTGTCCCGAGCTCCATGGCCTTTTCTGCCGACTATTTGTACCTGACAAGTACATCGGACACCATCAGAACCACTTGCATAATTTGTTTGCTCCACCGACATACAAAACTGTCGCCAGAGCAGAATCCCCTGTATGTCACACTCTAAGGATGCTCAATGGCCTCCTTACTACCAACCCTGAATGTGATTGATGTATTTGCCGACAATTAGAGTAAAGTTATACGTGTATGTGTGGTGTTCTGCGAGAGGAACTATGCGAGAGTGTCTACTGCTCCATTTTAATTTTATCTTACATAATTTCAATTATCAAACACAATTAATTCTTTTCTTACATGTATTTCTATGTTAATTGATGTAATTGGTGTTTTACAGTTTTAATTAACTATAAATAAATAAAACTAAAGGTATATTCCATTAATTAAGTTCAAATGTAAAAATATTTCGAAACTAGGACTAAAAATCTTTTTTGTTTATAGCGGCCCTAGTCTTCTCTTGCCAAGCAAGTTCATTACACTGGTAGTACCTATTTTAATACTGTTACGCCAGTCGCTTAGTGAAGTACGTCGAGAAACTTCGACATAAATCTAGAATGTTCGAGACACTAACGCCATCTAGCGGCGAATAGCGGTACTGTGTATATCTAGTCGAGACACTAAAGCCATCGAGTGGCGAATAGCGGTACTGTGTATCTCGAGTGGCTTCCTGGAATATTCTGGGCAGTATAAACAGTGAGTCGATTTTATAAGAATGTTCTAGAATTCATAGACCGGGGTTTAAATAGATCGCAAAGGAACGCGGACAGTCAGTCTTATTACGAGGCGAATACGCGATATAATCGAAGCTTTACAAGTGAATTTCAGTGCGATTTAAGTGTTAAGTGACAAGTGTTGTGTGCGAATAATTGTGTTAAATTTTTATTTGTGTTTAATTAATTAAAGTGTTAATTTTGGTTTAATTGGCGTTAATTATTTCTATCCCGAACCCCAGCTGGTAACAATACAATGCACAGCAACATTGCTTCGATGCCGAAGTACGTACCTACTTCTTCCGTCAGACTTATCGTAGAAGCGTCAATAGCCTTATGGTTATTGTGCCGGATTTGTGACCGAGAGGTCGCAGGTTTTTACACTATTGCCGTGATTCCACTCCAGACACAAGCATTATAGCTTAGATAGAGGGGTTAACAAGATTGCTAGTAATGTGAATTCTACCCACATAGTACCTTTATAAAAAAAAAACCTTAATGCAAAATGATTCTATTTTAGAACGCGAGATTGTATAGTGATAGGTACCCTTTACTGAAAGTGTTTCACCAACGTGTCCTTATGGTCAAGGGTACAAACAAATCAATCAGAGAGCTCGAACTTGGCATTGAAGTCTAGTGTGATTGGATTGGAAAGTAATGAGGCAACAAACGGCATGGTTTAGTTCATTCCGTATTCTATTTTAGAGGTCTGTTGTTTATCTCTGCGGTGAAGAGATTGATTTGACGGTAGATTCAGTAGATGGTTTGCTGATGGTGTTTTGGTTTACGGTTTATGTGTGTTGTCGAGATCCGAGTGTTTTTTTACAAAAAAAAAAACATCTCACACATTTTTTATAGGGGTTTCATATGATTTGATTAGTACGCGTTGTATGCATCTACTGTAACTTTCTGTACGCTATAACATTGAAGTAAGTTTCGGTGTTTCTTCTCAGGAAAGGAAACACATGCAAAATAATTTTATTCGTAAATTCTCTTATGCCAATTCTATTCAGCCCAGACACAGCTACGATCGCGTTGTTTTAAGAATATAAAGGTGAACTCTACATCTGCTTAAACTGCGTGCAGGCGTGATGTTAATTCATGGAATGGTGAAAACAAACAAAACGTAAACAAACGATCGCAGCAATCACTAATTTTATGCTCTTACTTCTTGAAAAACCCCATTGCCTTTCTCTGAAAACCCTTTTCGGATTCTAATAACTTAAACACTCAAAGTTACCCTAGAAAATAAGAATTTCAACAATGATAATTCCACCTAAATCATATTAATACTTTTTCATATAATTCTTTTAGAAACTTTCAGATGTTGTTATTTCTATCATCAGTTCAGCACCACGAGACGACTGTCATACACAAATATCTGAATTGATTTTGATAGTACATCAGATAGTAAAAATTAAAAGTTCTACTTAGCACCTTTCCACATGAAACTGAGTATTTTATACGCGACTGTCTATCTGATCTGTGAAATCCAAGAGCTTTGCTACATGAAAGCTTTTGGATTGCACAGCCTTGTGTCAGATTTTATAAATTTTTAATAGATACCTTATCTTACTTAACACCAGCAAATCTCTGCTGAAAAGGTAATTCGAAACATTGTAAAGTTTCTTACATACGTTCATGAAATAAAATACTTTTCAGTTGTGCACCCAGTCGCGCACCGATCTCAGCAAGTATTGTTTAACCTTGAAGATGCGGCTGATCACAGTGATCACTTAGCACGAGCTCCTCATAAATAATTCATGATAAACATAAAGCAATGTTTTCGTAAATAGAAACACTTCAATGTCCAATATTCTGCCTTAAGGAAAACGAACATAAAATGCTTAGGTAACTCAATTTAAAAGGGATTTATATTACTATGTAAAAGTGTATTCCTCTCTCCTTAATAATGTGTTTTTAAAGCTAGCCTGTACCCACTGCTTCAAAGAGTGTCAGCGGCCTCAAAGAGTGTCAGCGAAATTGTTGGGGCCCACTAAGAGACCGTTGCCTGCTGGGGCTGCGGAATTGTTCGAAAGAGTTACCGCAGTCTCGGAACACGAAACGCGATTGTCGGAACACGGATGGGTTTTAGTCAATAAAATTCTGATATACCTACTTCGCCCAGATTTAGAGGCAGTCATTGGATGGTTTCCCACCCTTAAAAAAAGCCTGTAACCCGCTGCTTCGTTCACGTGATATTTTCTCAAAAAGTATCTTAACTGTTTCTCTAGGCAGTCATAAAATCGTTATATCGAGGGTTTACAGCGAAAACATGCTAAATAAGATTAATCAAAAATTGGATTAAGCACATAAAACTACCTACTTTTGTTTTTAAGCTCTATAAACTTTTAAAACACAAAAATACATTCTTCAATGTGTTCTAACTTCTTGTGAATACTATGTATTGTAGGACCAACTAAAAAAAAACGTGACAAAATCAATTGGATCAACTTTTAAACCTTGTTATCTCAAAACTAACTTCATTGCATTTTACATGTTTTGGCCTGGAAATGTGTGAAAACGTCACAAAATAACTAACTAAGTAATGAGTCTTTTTGTAGTTATTCCGCTAAAGTTAGGAGAATTTGACTATCATATGATGGAGAATTTTTTAAGGTAGCCGATGAAGACTGTTTAATAAAAAAACTTTTTACCAAAAAATTAAACCGACTCCCAAAAACACTGCAAAGTGAAAAATAACTTTAATTTCGGTAGTCGGTGTCTTTAGTTTTGTATTTCGTTTTTGGCACCGACTTCCGAAATTAAAGTTATTTTTCACTTCGCAGTGTTTTTGGGAGTCGGTTTAATTTTTTGGTAAAAGGTTTTTATTTCACTCTTTTTAGTTGCTCCATTTTTAATTTACCTAGTTAAAAGAGCCTAAATGTCAACTACTTATAACCTTTTACTAAATATTGCTTTTCCCAATGCTTGGCCGTTAATTGTTGAGATGTTCTCCTGGTACTTCCCCATCAGCTCTACATCACCATATGTATTGTGACGAAAATAAAGTGTTTAACATCCATATTCAAGTAATCGAATCGCAATCCACGAAATACTTATTATTGAGTAGTTTCGGTGGCCATCTGGGGTCTTCATCATCAGTTCCACTTCCTCAAATGGTGCTTTTCGAGAGCAACTGCACAAGGTACAGTCGGCCAAGAAAGTGGTGTACCACCCTAAGGTTGAATATCGCTTGCAGATTCATAGGTGATAAAGATTAGTTTCGCTTGCAGATCGATCTGACAACTTCTATTGCTGTCTTTATCTGATTATTGATAACGACTATTACTGTTTGTAACGTGACAGCTGTTCTTAGTTTGAACTTGATGGAACCAATGACGTCGTAAAATCAACGGCGGGGGGCTGTAGATTTTGATGACAAAATTGTATCTACAAATTCAGAATTGTAATCAACAAGTTACATAAAATTGTAAAGGCACAAGGCGAGTCCACAAACCTACAATTTCTGTAAACTTGTAATTACAATATCAATAAAAAACAAGCTAAAAATAGATTTATCCTTTTATTAAATTTCTACAATCAATTTTAAAATACTTATAACAAACAAAAACATAGCATATATAGTAATATTTAGAAGATATTGAAAATTTTTAAAAATTAGAAACGGGTGTAACCGCCGTTGGCCTCTATAACCTCTAAAAGACGAGACCTCATTGAACCAACAAGCCGTGAGCAAATATCGGTTCCCCGCATTTCCTCCCAGATATAATTACAGTGACTAATAAGAGCTTGTTTGGTTCTTTCATTTTGATGCGACCATCGTTGGACCATAAGGCCCCAAAGATTTTCTATCGGGTTGAGGTCCGGCGATCTTGAGGGCCACTGAATTACCCTTACGTCAGTGTGTGAACGAAACCAGGCTCTTACGATCCTCGCATTATGAATTGAACAATTATCTTGAACAAAATCAAATTGTGGCACTTCGTTCTCCGGGTAAACATTACGGACTGTCGGTAGCATTGCATTCTGAAGCACGTCGATATAATTTACAGCCGTCGCTCGAGGAGGTAGAGAACACAATTCTCCTACACCATCCGTACTCATCCAGCCCCAAATATTTACGGAAATTCGACCTGATTCTCTATTTGGGATTACATGATCATCTTTATACCGTGTTGAATTATATCGCCAAAGGTGAAGACGTCCATGCTGACTGGATTTAAACGTTTTTTCATCACAAAACACTGTATTAGACCAATCAAACTCTAAGTGCTCTCTGGCGAAGTTCAGACGAGCAAGTCTGTGAGCATCCGTCAAATATATTTTCTTGGCGTAATGCCTGTGGTGCAACCCCATGTAATGTAGATGATTCCTTATTGTTTGGGCACTCACATCGAACATCTCCGCAAAATGTTTTGTGGGCTTAAAACCATTGATTTCATATTCCCGTCTCATGAATTCTCTATCGTTATTGGAGAGTGCAGGCCGGCGACCACTTCTTCTGTGATCCAACAAACTTCCCTCCTCTCCTTCACGACGAATCCAAAAGCGGACAGAACGCCTCGATATATTCAAATTCCGGGATATCGCACTGATACTGCTTCCCTCATTAAATTGGGCAATTATTTGTGCTCTTTCGGCAATGGTCAAGTTGGCAGGCATTGAGATGATTTTATATGCAGTTGATTGAAAAATAACACGGAAAATATATCGATTTTTTGCATATATTTGACAAAATGTCAATTGTCAGTTTTCTTTTTCAAATGGAATTCGGTTGTCTAAATAGTTTTTATTACTTTTGTTTGGAAACATTTTAATTGCTTTGTAGAAACTAATGTCCTTTTCATTTATACTAAAGGTTAAAATGTCATGTACTTATATGTGACATATGACGTATGAATACTAAATACATAGGTTTACGTCATGATAATGTTGTCTCTTTCAGTAATATCTTTTTATAACGAACCTTGTTGTAATTTTCGATGACCGGGAAACTAAATCAAAACTGGTACACCACTTTCTTGGCCGACCGTACTATAAGAAATACCCAAAACGCTATAGGTCTGCCTATAATATTTGAAGAGTTCCCTCGATTTCTCCATGATCCCATTAACAGATCCAAACGTGACAACAATGGGACCAACTAGAAAGTATACCCTTTCAAACAAAAAAAGAATTTTCCAAATAGGTTCAGCCATCTGCGAGTAATGAGGTAACATACATAAAAAAAAAGTTCGGGACGAATTGAGAACCTCCTCTTTTTATTGTAGTCGGTTAAAAATATACGGTACCTACACTCCTTCTCCATATAAATTCCATATACTAGTGTATATGAAACTAATTTTTTTTCTATATAATTAATAGGCTCACGTTTGACCACCATCTCCCCTGATGTTAAGCGAGGATGTGGTCGAAGATGACTTAAAGACTCCTAGGTTATAACTATCAGGAAACACAGACTCCGGCAGGGAATTGCACTCCTTACGCTGTACGCACGATGAAAGTATTCCCAACACGTTTTGTGCGTATGGGTGGGATGTCCACCATGTAACGTATTGCCGTTTGTCTTATAGTCCGATGATGGAACGGGCTTAGTGGAATTACATTGTGCAATTAATTACATGAAACCAGTTGTGAAGCCCCAAAGTATTAAACAAGTTGTTATGAACTACATAATTATATAAATGGCTTCCACACCTGGGACTGGGATGTTACATTTTGTTATAATTAGTTAAGCACGTAATATGAGATGAGTAATTAAACATATGCGACCTGTATATACCGCTTACTAAATGCTGTAATTCACCGTCATCCGCTTAGCCTTACTAAATGCTGTAATTCACCGTCATCCGCTTACCCTTTTCTCAACTATGGGGTTTTATATGGAGCCTACATTTTTTTAAGGATGGGAAATCATCCAGTGATAGCCAATGACGTATTATAATACACGCGTCATATTCCCACAAAACACCTCTCAAAAACGGCACGAAACACACACATAGAGAATTACTATCTAATTCGTGTAAAGAAAGGGACAGAAAATAAATGCCATCTTTAGGTACACCTGATGTTAGAGAGAGATGAATGAATATACATCTTTAGTTAACAACCTCCCCTAACGTCACGTGACTGACTTCATTCATACGCTAGCCGCCATTAGCCGTGTAGAAAAATTAAAATAAAAAATGTATTTCTGTTGATATTTACCTATGAAATGACACATTTTGACCTCTCACGGAAGCAGTATAATTAGTGCAACGTCTGAAAACACACAAAGGCATGCTTTTTTCCTCATTTTCTTTTAAAACACATTTTTTCTTAAGATGTGTAGTGTAGCGATCGCGACACAGGTTCGTGCGTAACTAAACAGACACGAGGCACTTACCTAAATGATAAATGATCTTTATTTTGCAAATTGGTTATTAAATAACACTTTTACACGTCATTTTTTCCTTAAATATTAACTAGATGAGGCCGGTGTTTCCTAACTGACTACCCTGAGAAGAAACACCGAAACAAACTCAGGGGTCCGTCTCTTTTAAAGTCCATACAATCTACACTGAATTAATTATATGGGAACCTTGTAGGTTTCAGTCTGAGGCGGTCTTTTGAAGAAAGATGCTCACAGATTTGAGTGGGCCTGTCCATACAGTGCAAGCATTTGTCAAATGACGTATAGCTCAACTTAGAACAAGGAGCTTAACGATTTGACGAACAATACCAAGGTAAGGACCTTTAGGTAGGCCGCAAAAAGCACTCAAACTGCCAGACAATTTATAATGTTTAACTCGAATAAATAAAAAAATAAAATAAAAAACCTACATAGTGCACATATTCACAATCGTTTATGAGGATTATGTAGATTAGTCTGAAATGGCCTTTTGAGGAAAGACCTTAAAATAAAACCTTAAAATAATAATAAACAAATGTTAGATTACTTCACGTTGTAAATTAGGTTCAAATCAGGCTTTTTCATTACCTCTGATCCTCGTTATGTTTTGATTTAATCTTTCATTAACATCACAAAACTTTTTAATCCCGGAAGCTGCTTTCGTAATTAATTAAACTTAAGATGGATTCTCGCTCTTCCAACGGCAGAGTAACGCAGTAAAACTCTAAAATTAAAAACATTAAGCGGATTATGACGCCCCGCTAAGCTCTGCATTAATTGAATACAAATGAAACGAATGCGATCGGTAATAAAATCGTGTTGAACGAAGAGGCTGCCTGTTCAATAAGGTTTCATTTTCCGAAGCTATTCATGTGTCTGTTATGAAAACTCTGACACATATTGTGTGCGAACATTTTCATCCATACTACACTATATAAAGTACATATACTTCGGACACATTGTTCGAAATGAACACAATTCCATAGTAATTGTTGTTGTTGTTTGACTTGTTGTTTAGGGGCAAGTGGAAGACAATCGGTCACGCGGTCGTTCACCTTTATATTATACCTGATTAAAGCGGCAACAGGATCTTAGTCCAAAGCTGTCAAGACGCTGAAGATCGCTAAAAGTGGTAGTTCATCACGAGGACTGCTTTATCAAAAGAAAAAGCAACATCTTCAACCACGACCATTCTTACATCAATGCACGACTGAGAAGGAAGACTCTATAAATAAAAAGTACACATTAATTTGTTTTTTCTTTGTAATACATTTACGATATAGTAAGTCTGTAAGAAACCATAAATAAGATAATGAAAGAAAATGAGACAGTAAAAATTCTTTACTTACACATTTCTAAGTAAATTTTTGCGTTACCTGGAGCAGTAACGCCCTAAGGTAGCAAGGTAACAAAGTATAGAAGACACTGTCTTCTCGTGTGCAGAACTCCATCTAAATATGTTCTGCCGTTGAGATGTGACTGATTAATAAAAAAATATATAAATCTACACTTTCAGAGTTTTTTATTTTTATTTTTGACAGGCTCGTGCACGACCACCATCTCATCAGATCTTAGGCGATGATGTGGTCGAAGATGAAGCACGCTTGCCTAGAAGTAACCTATTCAGTCTCAAAATAAAGACCCCCAAGTTACAACCAGGTATAAATTGTTCTTCTTTTTATTGTTCTCTCACGACCACATCCTACAATGCGTCTAATGGAGTCTTCTATTATGCTGCATCTAAAAGTCTTCTTAATGACGTCCTGATTGTCTTGAATGATCATATTTTTCTTTGACCCATCCCAGTGCCATGAGCCTTTCCAGACTATGTACACAAACGTAAGTAAGATCGAACCAATAATTTTAATTTCATATTCACTTATCTACAAGACATCAAACTTATTCATGTTATACAATTTACCAAAAGCTTTGTTGAGACTAATGATGCAATAAATAGTAGCAACATGTGTTGTATAATATTGTGTGGCTGTATCGTAATATACACGTGTATTTGTTACATGAGCCGACTTGGAATGTTAATCAATATAACAGTGGCGTTTTGGCTTTCCTTGATTTTGGAGGTGAACATCGCAACAATGCACTTATTTAGTGCTATACCATATTTGATGTTTGGGTTAATAAATTGTGTTTAGCGTATGTACGGTTTTTTCTATAGTAGTTTATAATTTTTTTAGCGGATTTTTTCCGTGAATATGTGATACTAAAATAGCTTCACTTAATTACCTTACTTGCCCCATCGAGCCATCTATGCTAAAGAGCACATAAATCATACATATAAATGCTTATAGTTTTTATACGATACTAGAACACAAACTTTTTTGGCAGTTGCTTGTCTGTCTGTATTACTGTTTGTCCTGGAACAGCTATTTCAACAACTGAACCGATTTTTTTTTTTTTTCACTTGAAGATAGGGGAGCTTATTAAGCAACATACTTTTTATCCCCGAATTCCCATGATTTACGCAGAGTTAATAATGACTCTCTAGTGAACGTAGTCAGTCCAGCTAACCAGGTTCAACTGATGGGCCACTAGAAAAAGCATAACCTTTTATGCACAAGTTTGTGAACCTGACCTGAGACCTGATAAACATTAGTAAAACTTGTGCTTTTTTATTCCTGTTAGTCGTACGCACGATGAAAGTATTCCCAACATGTTATGTGCGTATGGGTGGGATGGCCACCATGTAACGATGGCGCGTCACCGTCTTGTCGTGTAGTCCGATGATTGAACGGGCTTGATGTGCATTGGTAAAACCTGGACATAAAATATGAGTAATATAAATCAATAAAACTAATTTAAAACACCTCCATTCCGATTAATTTCAAGTGGTTTAGTTTATTTAAGTACATAACCAATTCTTTAAAATGTGGGCTACTAAAATGCTCGTTACCTCAAATATATAGGTACGAACATACATATACCTACAAGTACGGTGGTGAACCCTTTGATAAAATGGATGAAAACGAAATCGTGTTATTCTGGTGATGAATTATGAATGGCTTACTAATGATGTCCGAATTCCAAAACCACACTTAATATAAGACTTGTATGTAATGCAGGCAAAAGTGATGGCCACACGCTCAACGACTATTATTACGGAGAGATTGCCCGTTGTGGTTATACAAAGGCTCACCACATAATAGCAAGTCTCTTATGATCTATATCAAATAACATCAAGAAATATTTATATAAAGGGTTTCGTCATTGTTTAACTTGAAAAGATGTCAATCATAAGAATCTTCTGGGCGCGCTCGTTTCACCGTAGACCTCATCTACGCATACCATCAGGTGTGATAGGGGTCAAGAGTGAGCTCATCTATGATATGTTCTAGTGTATCATCCTTTTACGAACTAAACGTCGAGCACGCTCGCCTCTTTGTTTCAAACCAACGAGCATATTGGCGTAACATTTCGTCGAGCGTATTGGTGTAACATTTCGTCGAGCCACGAGTGCGGGCGATGCGCGGTTGCGAGGTGACGCGGAGGGAGAGGGACGAAAGACGCACGCGGTCCGCGCGGTCGTTTAGTTGTTCAAGTTGACCACAGAGTACTTTCATATAGACGCTGTGATTTTACACGTGCATTACATTAGCTCGTTATACTTATAATAAATCTGTACAGAGGTCAATTCTGTACATGAAATATATTTACAAAATAACTATCAGGGGGTGATTAGGGATCGATACTGATGTCATAAATGCAATCAGTAAAATTGGTACAATTATTTTTCATACTCCTGAGCTGGTTATAGTATACTTTTCATCACGCTACAATCAATAGGAGCAGAGCATTGAAGGGAAATGTTGGGAAAACGGGAGAAGTTACTCCATTTTTTAAGCTGCCGTCGCGTGTGCAGCCTTAATGATTAAAGCTACACAGAAATCATTTCATGACGGAAATGTTCTCCTTAAAATAATATAAAAAATATCCCACGACAGGATATGTCTATCTTTTATGGTTGACTCACAATAACACGTGTAACTCCCGATAGCTTAGCAGTTCGAAGCTTTCTGATTATAATATTTGTCTACTCTTACGTTATAACACTCTCAGTCACCCCTAATTGAAATAGTTAACATTATTAAATATTCCATAAAAAAGAATCATATAAATCGGTATAGAAACACCAAAGTTATAAATGAAATACGCTAATAATAAGCCATCGCGCGTGAATACTGAATCATGCTATAAGGATTATTTTTGAGAATCGGTCGCCGCGCTCGACGCCTCTCGCGGCCGAAGGTATAAAATTTCGTTCTATAGGTACTTAAGCCTCATGTGAACGTGATCTAAACAATATTACCAATACATTAACTTAATAACACACAAGGAGTTACACGCTGACGGAGTCGCGGGCACAGCTATTAACAATAATATTGTGCGGTTCGGTATTGCGATATTTTTCAACAGTATTATAGATTGACATATTATATTTCCCTACTAAATTACGAAAGTTAATCTGTCTGTTACATCAAAATCACTGAACCGCGAGGAAGGACGTAGGCTACTTTTTTTTACGAAAAACGACGGAAACGCGGACGAAGTCGCGGGCAACAGCTATCTATACTAATAATATAAGGCTGAAGAGTTTGTTTGTTTGTTTGAACGCGATAATCTCAGGAACTACTGGTTCGATTTAAAAAAATATTTTTTAATTAAATAGTCAATTTATAGAAAAAGGCTATAGGCTATATATCATTACGCTAAGGCCAATAGGAGCGGAGCGCCAATGAAGAATGCTTAAAAATCGGGGTTAAATTTAACGTTAGCCCAAAGTAACTATTCCACGCGGACGAAGTCGCGGGCAAAATAATAATAATAACTTTATTTCAGACCTTGATCCATAGTTATAGGTACAAATTTACACATAATAAAACACTTCACTCATCAAAACAGACAACAAAACATACATAAGACACAAAAGGAAGGAGCAGGCTTACCAAGCCTGGGCCTCGGCCCGCAGTTGCGGCAGCGCTTGTGTTGGTGTTCACGCATTGAAGACAGCATTTAACTCTGCTGCTAAGGCCTGCAAACGGGTGTTACGGAAAGCTCGGTTTGACCATGTTGGACGAATTGGGGCCAAATTGGCAACCTACCCTTCGGGCAGTAAGCAGTTTTGGTCCCTCGCCAAATCGGTCGAGTCGAACTTCTGTCGTCCTTCGCTGCCTCCCATGGTAAAACCGGATGGAACACTGGCTCATACCGCACAAGAGAAAGCAAATTTATTTGCCTCCCTATTCGCGGAAAATTCGCGTCTAGACACAGGGTCTAACTTACAACCTAACATACCTCACTGCGACTCCGAAATGCCGGAAATCGCAATTCACATTAAAGAGGTCCGTAAAGCCCTTTGTAGTCTGGACGTGAACAAGGCCAGTGGGCCGGACGGAATACCTGCCAGAGTCCTAAAAAGTTGTGCTCCAGAGTTGTCACCTGTACTGACTCGCCTGTATCGCCTTTCCCTCAAAACCGGAGTGGTGCCAGTGTCCTGGAAGCTTGCTAATGTGCAACCTGTACCCAAAAAGGGGAGCCGTGCCGATCCTGCCAATTATAGACCAATCGCCTTAACCTCCATACTGTGTAAAGTAATGGAAAGGGTACCCAACAACAAGTTGCTGGCATACCTTGAAGACAATGAGCTCCTCAGTGATCACCAGTATGGCTTTCGCCGTGGTCGGTCCACCGGAGATCTTCTTGTGTTTGTCACGCACTGTTGGGGCGAGGCCATTGAGAAACAATGAAGCCCTTGCGGTATCCCTCGACATCTCAAAGGCCTTTGACAGGGTCTGGCACGCTAGTCTGCTAAGCAAGCTTCCCGCGTTCGGTGTCCCTGCTGGCTTATGCAACTGGATTTCCGACTTCTTGAGTGAGCGGTCGATCCGAGTGGTCATCGATGGCTGCTCATCGGATCTTATGGCAATTAATGACGGTGTTCCTCAAGGGTCTGTTCTTTCTGCGACACTTTTTCTGCTGCATATCAATTACCTACTTCAGCTGGGAGCAGTTGGGTACGCGGATGACAGCACAGTCTCAGAGAGATACTTATCCAGTTCTAGAGCTGACAGGGACGAAATAGCCACTATCAGAAAGGCCATGGTAGAGCGCATAAATTTGACCTTAAATCTCGTTTCCCAATGGGGTGACGACAATCTGGTCAAATTCAATGCTCTGAAAACACAGGCTTGTCTTTTCAGCGCTAAAAGGAGCCCTTTTGAATTGACCCCTACTTTCCGAAGTACATCTGTGCCAGTTACCAGTCGCCTGGAGCTTTTGGGCATGGAGTTGACGTCAGACCTCAACTTCGGCTCAACCATCGAGTCCAGAGCTCAGACTGCAGCAAAAAAGCTGGGAATCCTACACAAGGTGAGGCGGTACTTCACGTCTGGACAGCTTCTAAATCTGTATAAAGCACAGGTCCGTTCTTGCGTGGAGTATTGCAGCCACTTGTGGGATGGCTCTGCAAAGTATCAGCTTGCTGCATTGGACTCGATCGAGCGCAGAGCTAAAAGGCTTATAGGCGACGAGGTGCTGGTGGACAAGCTTCATAGCCTGGCTCATCGGCGAACCGTTGCTTGCCTGTCGGTTTTCTACAGATTGTACTTCGGGGAGTGTGCGCAGGAGCTCCATGACCTGATTCCTCCATCTCCCTTTCACTACCGGTCTACCAGACGCGCGGCTGGGTACCACCCACACTTGGTTAATATACCGTCTTGTCGTACGAAGCGCTTCTCTTCCACATTTATTGTGCGCACAGCCAAGCTGTGGAATTCTCTGCCGGCTTCTGTGTTCCCTGCCACTTATGACCTTTCAGCCTTTAAAGCACGAGTAAATAGGCATCTTCTGGGCTCGCTCGTCCCATCTTAGACCTCATCTATCGCTTACCATCAGGCGAGATCGAGGTCAAGAGTGGGCCCATCGGTAATAAAAACAAAAAAAAAAAGGAACATAAAACAAATAAATATAAAAACTAATAATTAGTGTGCAGGCGTATCCAGTGGCTCAGCATTGGAAAGTCCCACCTATCTGCAAACACTTTTATAACGCTATTTTTGCTGGACCTAACACGATTCAGCAGCGACGCACATTGCTTCCGTATAAGAGCATGAAACCCATCGGTATGCATTTCCGCGAACATGTTCGAAGCACTACAAAATCGTGGTAGTCCCATAAGCACCCTAAACGCGTTGTTATATAGAACACGTAAGGCGTTGTATGTCCCCAGTGTGTAATTCACCCACAGGCTGCAAGTGTATAATGACGTGCAGTAAGATTTAAAAAGCGTAACTTTGACTGGATTGCTGCAATGTGCGAACCTGCGGGCCAACATGTTGCACCGGACAGCCAACGCCCTACGTGCCCTTTCCACATCCATGTTGTCTTTTAGGTCTTCGGAAACCCCTGTGGCCCAGATACCATAGATAAAATAAATAACTAGATATGGTCAACAGACGAAATTATATCGGAACCGTGTGTCTCCAGTTAGGCGCGGGGCGGGGCAACAACTACACATGCAGTTTAATAAAATCAATAGATACGCACTCGCGCACACACCCGCATTTCTTAAATCAGAACGTACTATACAATCAATAATAAACCTTATTCCGTCAAACACAGCGTGTATTTACCATGCACCGTAGAATTTACGCACACAAAAACATCGGTCGCTATCGTTGTGCTGTGCAAAAGCAATTTATTTTACATATACGCTAGTGATTGACTAAATCGGAAAGTTATCGATTCTTCCATTTATTATTGTACAATTTTTTTGGGCACCTGAAAATGAACCAAATAAAAAATGGCATGTCCAGAAAATATTACAATAACAATAAACATATTATTAAGAACATAACATTACATAATTATTATTAAGTACTACCTACTAAGTATTAAGGGCTACCCTGGCGCTTTCGACTTAAATCTTAATATTTAATTATCATAGTGATAGGTCAAATAGAAGTCGATGTTAACTTACATTACGCTCTTGATCGGAACATACCAGCCGTATAGGTTGTATAGAATCCTGAAAAGTTGAATGACTGATTTTATGAATACCCTAAATCATGAGAATAGCTTTCAGTAATAAAATAAAATTTAACACACTTCTGCAAATATCAGTTGTACTCTTAATTTTGGAATTGTCCATGCAAAAAGCCTGCGATTTTCTTTAGAGACTAGAACATTTCTGCGTTGAAGTGAACCGAGCATATGGTGCTATTTTTTGTAGGGTACCAGTTAGGTGGCATGCCTGTGGCATCAATCCATTCCTTTTTTATGTTACCATCTTTTGGGAAACTGAAAAGTACGAAAAGCACTTATTTATCATTTACATACATCCTAAGCTACTTCTAAACGTCACCATATAATATCGCAATAATTACGTAACACACTATAAATCAAGATCTGAATGATTTTGACGTATATTGCTAATGCATTGCTTCATATGTTCGAAATATTGGTCTGCTCAACAACGTAAATACCGCAGTGAGTGTTGTTGATTTAGCATAATGAAACCGATTCCTACTGTAAGTGTGTTACGCAATTACCCCGCAGGTAATAGTTTAGTAGGTTATAATAGGTTTTTGTTATAAGAAAAATCCTAGTTAGTAGAGAAATTGTTAAATATATGAAAACAAACACACATCCATGCATAACAAATAAATAGCATGAATATATTGACTTATTTTAAGCACAAATACATTATCTGAACCATGCCGATTATTATAACGCATTCGAAGCTTCAACGGAAGCAAAATACAAAAACCATAAAAAATAAAGAAACACCATGAGGATAAGGCATAACATACGATAATTCTAAACCGAAAAACACCACCGATTATTAACCTAAAATTAAAGTAACTTACTTTACGAATATTGGTTACGCATTTCTCTACTACTCTGTAAAAAAATCAAAATAAGTAAAAAAACATTATTTACATCGATCTTCCAACCAGGCTAAAACGGTTGACAGATTGAAAAATAAACTATTGTAGCGACGGCGACGTCGGAACTCCACGCATGCTGCGGGCGTAAAATAAATTGTTTATTTTTTTTTTACTTTTTTGTACACTTGACTTTTCAACGTATTTTTATTTCTGTCACCTCATGTAAAATAAAAGTTAAACATATTCTCTTAGAGGTTTCCGTATGTTATAAAAAACTTTTTACCAAAAAATTAAACAGACTCCCAAATAACACTGCAAAGTGAAAAATAACTTTAATTTCGGTAGTCGGTGTCTTTAGTTTTGTATTTTCGTTTTTGGCACCGACTTCCGAAATTAAAGTTATTTTTCACTTTGCAGTGTTTTTGGGAGTCGGTTTAATTTTTTGGTATAAAGTTTTTATTTCACTCTTTTTAGTTGGTCGATTTTTAATTTACCTAGTTACAAGAGCCTAAATGTCAACTACTTATATTCATTTACAAAATATTGCTTTTCCCAATGTTGGGCTGTTATTTGTTGAGGAGTTCTCCTGGTAGTTCACCATCAGCTTCACTTCACCATATGCATTGTGACGAGCATATTGTGCTTAATAACCACATTCAAGTAATCGAAGCGGAACACATGAAATACTTATATATTGAGTAGTTCCAGTGGCCATCTGTGGTCTTCATCATCAGGTCCACTTCACAAATGGTGCTTTTCGAATGCAACTACACAAGTTACTTTAAAAATACTCAAATCACTATAGGTGTGCCTATAATATTTGAAGAGTTCCCTCGATTTCTCCAGGATTCCATCATCAGATCCTGGCTTGGTGACAATGGGACCAATTTCAAAGTATACCCTTTCAAACAAAAAAAGAATTTTCCAAATCGGTTCAGCCGTCTCCGAGTAATCGGTGATCATACATAAAAAAAAAAATAATATACGCGTCGAATTGATAACCTCCTCTTTTTTTTGTCGTCGGTTGAAAAACCCCTAAACTATAATAGCAATATTTCATTCGTCAATCGACATTGCTGTCGATAGCCTTCGTTAGTGGATCTGCACAAGCACATCACTAATTCGTCGCAAGAAGTGGCGGCCTCACTACGCGATGAATCCGCGTAATACAGTTTCGTATGTTATGTTTACATTGCTTGTCCAGTTACTTAGTGACGAACTCAGGTAGTGGTTAAGGAGCAATGTATTTATAGCAAAAGGAGTACAATCGCTCTGATATTTGAAAACAAAAATAACATAGTAAAAGCAAGAAATATTTTACGATTTATTGTTTTTCATGATTTTAAAGACAAATATTGTAAAATACTTGTACTTACATATGGTAAGTGATTCCATGATTCACATAGATTTGATTTTGGCTTCGGTTTTTACAAGATACCACAGAACAACTCGGCATTCATATATGTTATCACGATCGCCGTGGAAAGCGCACTAGTTCGCGGAGACGGCCATTTGCCTGTGACATGAGCCCTGTGGCCATGTCGCGCGGACACCGATACGCCCCCTTACCATTTCTCCTGTATTTTTGATTTCTGTGCCAGATACTTAAACTTTGTGACTCTATTCAAGGCAGTACCGGCTAAGGTGAGTGTAGGTACGGACTCGTAACCAATTCAATAACGCCTTCAGAAAACTGTTGGGGTTGCCATGGCGTTGCAGTGCGTCAGGGATGTTTGCAGCGGCGCGTATTGATTGTTTTCACACAATAATGCGCAAATGTGCAGCATCGTTGGTGGCTCGTGTCATGGCTAGTCCCAACAGGGTTCTGAAGATGGTCGCGGATAGAGTGGACTGTCCATATATGGTCCACTGCTGTCAATTACATTTGTCTTCGTATCGTGTTGTGTACTAACCCTAGTTTTTTAAGGTAATTGTTTACTAACCATAATTACTTATATGAGCTATGTGGCTCGAAATAAAGATATTTGAATTTGAATTTGTAACTTTTGCCACGCGCCTTAAAACGACTAGCGCACTTTTTTTTGAGTTGTATCTGAGCCCGCGGGCCTCCGCGTAAGACTCACACATTCCTAACAATTTACGCAACGCTCCGATCGTTGGACTCAGCAGAACCATGTCATCCGCGTAGCTTATATTATTGACACAGACTCCGTCTATGTGGCACCCAACATTGGCACTGCTGAGTTCACCGACAAGCCGATTCATATACAGATTGAAGAGCGTCGGTGAGGTAAGTCCCCCCTGCCTCACCCCGCACTGCAACCTGTATACATCCGAAAAAGAGCCTGCCCACCTGACACTATTCTTTTGGTTGTTGTACCAATACCTGAAAATAAAACAATAGTCCGAAATAAAAATAAAACTTAAATTATTAGAAGTCTTTTTTGGGTAAGTAATATATGATATAATTACAAAATCTCTAATATTTACAAGATATAACAATCGTTTGATACACCAATCAAAAGACATAAAACCACCTGCTCCTCAGCTCGCGGGCTCCTCGCCCCTCCGCGCCTCCGTTATTTTAAATAACACTCTAGGGGTAGGGCAGATAAGACTACGTGGAGTCGGTTTTGCAGCGATTCGTTTCTGTCACGGCGCTCCCGCAGCACGCTCATTATTTATTTATTTATTTATTATATACCTTATTGTACACCTTACAATATTTCTATGGATACAAAAAATTTAAACTATAAACGATAGGCCTAATGATTTTCGATTAAATAAACGTTATATCCAATAACGTTATACGAAATAAGTTTTAAAGTATATAAATGTTATATCTAAAGAAATTATATCAACAGTTGGTATAACTCACGTTTATTATGTCTTGTGAACGTTATTGAAATGAAAATATACCAAATATGATATGAGATGCACCCGTCTTTTTATATAAATCAACCGTTCTTTCTCTTTACATAGTGAGTCCATGCGTGCGGTGAAGTCCTTTACACTGTTATTTCCTCCATTCGACTCTAGCTTGACTCAGACAATTTTATTAGTATGTAATGTGTTAGTAGTATCTTGCCCAAGTAGTTTTGTGGATGGGAGACTTTCTTAAATATCAAGATTTATCCGTTCCTTGGAAAGCGTGTTAAGCTGATGATCTCGGCTGTCATCTATACATCTTTACCAGTCATTATGGGTATGGCTAAGTGCCAGGAGGTATCGAGTTATCCATGGGTTGTGGAGGTCAGGTAGGCAGTCCCTTAATGTAAAATTCTAGTAATCAGCTGATCCCCTTAGTCCGATAGCTGACTTAGACATATTTTGGAAAAGGCTTAGCCGAAAAATCGAAAGAGTTTTCCGGGCTAAGTGAATATTGGTAGGGTAGGTCTTCTAGGCACGACTTTGCGTTAGTTGAAACGCCGTGGGTTCGAACCCAGGCATTAAACAAATAAAAAATAAATCGATAGAAAACGTGGCAATGTGCTAAACTATTTTTTTTCTTTTTCCGAGTTGGTAATCCTCATGGATGTCCTCCGCCCTGGGGTGAGCGAAGGGGCCTGTCAGACTCCAACTGACTAAAACCACCCCGTGTTCCATCGTACACATGCGCCGGGGGCTGCGGGAACGCATAAGTATTCAACATCGCGGCCCCCGCAATGTGCTAACCTATCCCAAGATATGAACATCCACCAACCTGCTCTGAGCCCACGTGGTGGATTTCGGCCCATTCCCTCTCATAGAGAGTCCGCCTATGTCCCAGCGGTGGGAATGATATAGGCCGATTATTGTAAGATACTATTATTATTGTATATTAATGTAACTACCCCCGTAGTCGAGTGATTTCGTTGGTCGTGGGTTCGATTCCCGCGGGAAGCCTACTTTGTTAAGTTGTTTCCAGTTTGGCTAGGATATTGCAGGCCTGAATCACCTGATTGTCTGATAAATAGATGGTTCCGTGCTTCGGAAGGCACGTATAAGTCGGTCCCGGTCACCAAATGGCGGTCGTTAAAATAGACCCGTCAGAGGCCCTTGAGGCGGTCTAGAAACTCTGACACTAGGGTGTATGGGGTCATTAGACCTTACTACCCACACGATAAGAAGAATTGTAAGATGGATATTTAAGTTTATTTCTTTTAAAAAAATGTACATTGTATTTAAAAATACGCGTGTCTAGTTAATTCTAAGAATTACGTAGTGGTTTCTTAGAATTAACTAGTAAGTACCAAAAAGTGCTAGCTAGGCTGATCTAGGCTCAGACTTGTATTGAAGCCCTAACACGCCAATCCTCGTGAATTATAAATAACACTCGAGAGAATATATAAAAGACCGTGGACTCAACTAGATATAAGAGGTCCGTGCAATGGACATTAATGACCGTATCTTCGTAGGTAATCCATGCAATTAAGCTATACCTATCTGAGCAGAGCAATATCACGCGCAATTAAATAATCTTACATTCTGCTCCTCCAAGCCAGGCAACATTATTTATGATGCGTTCAAAGCTTCAAAAGTTTTCGTATAAAATTAGATAAAAGTTGAAGTCTTGATTTAATTAATCTATACGTATGTATTACGAGGTGTGTGTTTTTATTTAAAACTTATAAGTTCGTTGCACGGAATTCATATTAGAACTTGCAATGTCATCGTTCGAGGACATATTAATTCATTTATTTATATGTATATGTTATACTGTTCACCAAGATAAAACTACATGCTACTGGCGGCTGTGTCGCATTTTGCAATCTCTTCGAAATGAAGTTGCATAAACCGCAAATAAAAAAGTAAACACAATTGAATCTGACCATAGGTATTCTCATTACTTCTTGCTTAAGGTGGACATGACGTCATCATTGTCCGCTCAGCCTTCGCAAAACATACACATTTGATGATTCGATCAAAACGAAATATAAGATGTGCTAATTGTTATTACAGCGGCGCAAATGTCACATCCTATATCTTTTATTATTTCTTATTAGTAGTTAATACTAACTAATTGAAGTCTCAACTATAAAGAACTTTAATTATATTACTCTCCCTGTTCTGGGTGGAGGAGAAGGGAGTCACAGAATTTTTCTTTCTAATAACATCCTCTGTTCCTTCACTGCGTTCCGGGGCCGCGGTATCTCGTTAGAACATTCCTGCAACTGCCGAGCACCTGATTTCCGATTAAGTAAATAAAGCAGCATTTGTGTTGTTCTTCATATTTTACGATGTATATCACGTGTCGTTCCTGTTGACATGATCCCCGTTGCTCGGCAAAGAATCATCTCTTTACCATCGCTCACCTTGCTGGTAGTGATTTTAAACATGAAGAATGAAGTGAGCTTTCCCAATTCAGAAGGTAATTTTAGATAATTCTATAGATAGGTACATACGGCAGCATTGACGGGAACTTATAGGGTCAATGCCTGCTGGGGATGGCAACTGAAGGAACAGGGTGGGTTTTTAGTCAATAGAAATTTGAAATTCCTTTCCGCTCCACTCAGAGCGTGAGGACTCATATGATGATTTTCCCACCGAAAAAAAGGCGTTATCAACAATTTTGGTGTTCATGACAGATTGCGACGGAGATGTGAATGTTGATGCTTAATTAATCAGATATGGGCAGAAAACACGAGAGAGGTAAAGCGATCGTAAAACTAGTTCTCTTTGTCTACAATTTTGATTAGGTTACGTTACAGGCTCGCAGTGCCATCTTAGTTACAATGACCAATAGATAACAGGTATTGATCGTACTTGTTACTTTGTCTCTTTCTACATAGTACTTGTGAGGATAACGCTCAGTCCATTCTCTCATAATAATATGGTCGTGATCCTGATTAAAAGGGTCGCCTGTGTAGCAGCCATTTTGTTTTGTTCTTATTTGTAAAGAACAGATCGGTTTTGTTTGTAACGGGATCGAAGATGTTTTTTAGGGTTCCGTAGCCGAATGGCAAAAAACGGAACCCTTATAGTTTCGACATGTCTGTCCGTCTGTCTGTCTGTCCGTCCGTCCGTATGTCACAGCCATTTTATTCCGAAACTATTAGGACTATACATGTAAAACTTGGTAAGTAGATGTATTCTGTGAACCGCTTTCCGATTTTAAGAGAAAATTTAAAAAATATTTAAAATAAAGGGGGCTCCCCATACATGGAATTGAAACTGAAAATATATTTTTTTCATTAAACCTATACGTGTGTGGTATCTATAGACAGGTCTTTAAAAATGACATTATTGTTTCTAAAATGATTTTTTCAAAAAGTTAATCGTTTAAAAGATATACGCTTCCAGTGGTAAAATGTGTGTCCCTCCCCTTCTAACTTCTATAATAATGAAGTGAAAAATCTAAAAAAAAACCATATGTTGTAGATCTTCATGTAAACTTTCAACCAAAATTGGTTTGAACGAGATCGAGTCAGCAGTTTTTGAGATACAGTATATTTTCGAAATCCGCAAATATAACTTTGTAATTCATACAAATACTATGAAAAACAAAGTTATTTGGCGTAGTTGTAAAAATTGTAAATAAGCTAGTTTTAAGAAATTTGTAACGTTTTTTGTTTTTTTTTTTTTCAAATAAATATATTAAGTATGTTATATTTATTATAGTTACTACGGAACCCTTCATGGGCGCGTCCGACTCGCACTTGGCCAATTTTTTATACCTAAAACTGATGAAAAGTAGCTGTTGAAAAATTGGCTTTGTTGAGTGTCATTTGTTTTTGTTTTATCGTAATAGTAACTTGAATTAAGTGGAACAGAGAGTACTTTATTATTCAAATTGCATATTATTTACTAGCTGCTACTTTTTTCATATAAATAACAGAGTTATAGATCATGTACCAAAAAAGAAAGTATTTAATGATTAAAAAGCGACGTTTCGGGTCACGAGAAAATAATGTTTAGGACCTAAATTGCAAAATCATTTTTTCTGCATAAATTGCAAACTTCTCTGAATAATATTAAAAGAATAATTTGACAATGTTATTATACGTTATCATTAACCCCTCGAGTGTCGCATGTTGAATTTCCTTATGATTTTTGGGTAGGACTTCAGAAAAAATGATAAATCGGCAATTTATGGCCATTATCATGGTATATATTATACCTTCCTGGATTCGTTATGAGTTTATCTAACTATTTATATCATTCAATAAGCAAATCAAACTGACCTTATCTCGCAGTGATGTGATATGTTTACACTTTTATAATTTTCAATGACATCCGAAAAAAAAATTAAAAAAAAATGTGCCTACACATTTATTTTAATTTAAATTTTTTATTTTATTTTAACACATATTATTCCAAAAAATTAATAAAAAACTATTATAAAAAGTAATAAAAACTATTTGATAACACAACGAAAAAGTCTGCGGCGTCACAACAAAAACCACAGATGCATATTGTAAATTTTTTTTCGTTCATTTTAGCGGTGTATGCAGAACGTATTGCTACCTGCAACACAACCACAGATATTTATCGACCAATCCTGACCAAGCCCTTAAGTGTAACTGTCCGACTTAAGACATTTGGAGCATTTTTTTCTTATGTCGCACTGTGTAACATAAGACACGCGAGAGGTTAAATTAAGTTATCTTTGGAAGTAAAAGTTTATCTGACATCTATGAAAGAAAAGTACACTAGCTTTTAACTAGTAGCTTCACACTCGTGAAAGCTTGAAAGTCCCAAGAGAACATAGTCCTGGTAACAAATTTTCTATTTACTACGATATGATTTACCAATGTGCCAGGTTACATCCAAATTCAAGAGTAATTGATTTAAATTAGTTTAAACTTAAAAAGGTCACACACTGCCCACAATATCTTCTTCTATTTTGAAAAAGAAGAAATTGTACGTATTGCACCAACCCCCAGTATAATTATAATTTGTATAAGGGCAGGAAGATGGTGACTGGCCATAATATGCATTACTAGCTTTGCGTGCGACTTTGTTCACTTGAGAGGTTTTCCGCGAAATCTCTCCAGGATAAAAATGGATTCGGACAAGGAGACAGACTTACAGACAAAAATTTAAAACAAGTTTGTTTGTATTTTAGTTCATTGTGCAATATAACTATAACTACTAGATAAAACAGTAATATTGACATCACAGACAGACCCTTAAATTTTATTTGTATGTATATAGTGTGTATACAGTATGTAACAAAAACCCTGTCCGATCCTTAAGAGTGTTATTTGGCATCGTACTGCGTACACATATAGGTACGTAGCCATTTAATGGATTTGAGATTATTATTTTTCCCCAGTGAATATAATTAAATTTAAATAAAAAATAAAAACTGATCAAAGGCAACACTGATCGCTCGACGTTCACATGTTACTACCAAGGATCTTCTACCTTACAAGTTCCTTGGTTACTACCTACAGTTTTGTGTCAAAGAAGCCGCCTGAACGGGTGGAGTGTTATCAACTTATGAAAATTTGCCATATTCAGTGTTAAATTTCGCATGGATTATAAAAATTAAAAATCAATAACTTTTGGCTTTTATGAGTTACATTTTGAAAACATTATTTTTCTAGTACGTATATTGAACTAGGAATACGCCTTTATTGGATCGGACAGGGTTTTTGTTACATGGAGTATAAGTAAATAGATAATCTATATTTTTTAAATGGGCACTTCATAAACTAAATTATGTAGTATAGGTACACTTGTGCAGGAAAATAAATAATATTATGTGTTTCGTTTTGAAGTATGAATAATATATGTCTGAAATCAACAACCCGCATTGAGCAGCAGGTTTTTTGGTTGAGAACAAACTTTAGCCCAGCAGTGGAACACTGTCGTAGTATTTTTTTTACTCTTTACGCCATCGAAAGTGGGTTTGATTTTAAATACTCCAGACACAAGCTTATTTAGCTTAGTTAGAGGGGTTAACAAGATTGCTAGTAACGTAAATTCTAACCACGTAGCTAGTTCTCTCTAAAACAATGCGAGAAACGGCATTAAGCACTGTGTCCACTTTGCGGGGGCGGATTGATGCTATACTGGGCAAGCGAAACACCCAGAAAAGACAAAAATTGGCTTGTTGTACAGAGAACTTGTGGTAGCACGCCCCAGCCGGTGGATATAAGGCGTATACAACGTGTAACGGAAACCCCATATCTATCCAAAGGGGCTGAAGACAACATCTGGTATGGAGTCTCTACACTGAAAAAAAAAGAATTGTTGAATGTACTAAAGTAGCGTAGGTTGAGTAATGAACTGCCATAGTCAACCCTTTTCATAGTTAATTTTACTATAACAAGAGTGAATTTAACAAAATCCACTTTGTTGATTTACATAATCAACCAGTTCTATTTGGTAAAATCAACAATTTCGTGTGTAGGACCTATATAACCCGCGGATTTCATAAAATTTACGCGGAATTTAGTAAAATCAATCATTCTTTTTTTTCAGTGTATGCACAGTTTAAGCTCAAAATAAGTGACTCAAAGAATTGATACCAAATTATCGGTTTCATATGTTTCTTGAATACCAATCATAACAAATGTGTCACAGCACTACGAGGGTCGATAACTTTCCACGTCACTTGCCAATAACACGGCGATTCTCTTCGTTCTTCTTAATTTGAAAATTCTGCCTCTGGTATCAATGTATTGAAATTTCTATTATACTTCACACATGTAGACATAGGATTATAAAACCCTTGCCATATCGTTTATTATCATCCAAAGAAACCGTGTAAATTATACGTTGTATAATTTCTAGTCCCTACTTTTAGTTTCGTTTTTAAACAATGGAAATTATGTTAGGAATCTGTCTAAGGTATCCAGATGTAGAGTTGAGAGTAGAAGTTGTTGTTTATATAAACATTTTAACCTTAAAATAATAGGCATTGCTAGCTAGCTTGCAGTCCATTCTACATTAATACTAGAAAATGTTAGGCCATGACTGTCATTTAACCAAAACACATTCCTTGCCGCACAGCAGCGCAGTTTAGCGATATGGTTCGTTATGTTGGCAGTAAGTACTCAACGCTGGCTTCTCATAAAACTTCATAAATGTTGAAACCAAAAGCTTTCATTGCACACAAATTAATTTATTATAAGTCTGTTCTTGAGTCTGAAGTAGACGTTTTATTATACGAATGTTCTTTATTTATTCAGTAATTACAAGTGCAATTTAAAAGATCTTAAACATTGCGAATATAAGGGTGAATGATATATGTAATTTCTTTAAAAAATATATAAAATGTTTGACTCGGTATGCGCAGTGGTTGAGCGTTTTCACTATCCAAAGTGACTAGCTGTGTCCCGCGGTTTCATCCACGTTTATTTGAGGGATAAATCTACTTAAATATATCCTATAAGTAGCTGTAGGTATTACCTCGCAGATCTACCGGCAGCGGCCGGCCAGTGCTCTCCCACCGCCCATTGCACATCATAAATGTGCACATGGTACTTGATCATTATATTATCACGGAGTTATTTTAAAACTATGATATCTCCTAAGCTATTCACTACTATGGAGCCCTTCATGGGGGAGTCAGACTCGCATTTGGCCACACGTTCATGGACAGATGGTGAGCTATCCCTGCTCGCAAGTCCGTGCCAACGGTGGCCGGAGATTGGCTCGTGTTCCCGGACGCCTGGGGCATCTCCCGCGGTGGCTGGGGCGTAAGGGAGAGAGTTGTCTCTCCCACACGCGTTCAGTCTCCTCTTTTGCTACCTCTTTTGATTGACCACCATCTCACCTGATGGCAAGTGTTGATGTGGTCGAAGATAAAGCACGCTTACCTAGAAGTAATCTAGATTCACTCTTAATTAAAAGACCTCCAGGTAGAGAAATGATTAAAAAATACATTTTGTAGACTTTGTTATAAATAATCTTTGGTGCATATTTTGTATTGCATTCTGAAGTAATTCACCTCGATAAATCAATTCATATATTATTTATTCTGCATATATATATATATATATATATTTTATATATAAATCGGCTTACCGTTTATAAACTGTTTCGATATCCACAAAACACCGATATTTACATTCCTTTACTTAACTTCAGGCAAGGGCTCGAGTTAAAGGCCGACCGGGGCATATAACTTTACAGGTTGAATATGGCTGAAAAGGTATCTTTACCGAAAAGGTTCTTAAGCTTATCGAGTAACCTTGATTAGAAAACATAGGATTGTAACATCAAAAATATTTGTCTTGTTAATAACATCATTTACTTAAGTATTGTTAACTTAGTGATAATATTTTGAACTTGTTTGTGGTCGATACTCTCGGTCCTTGAGGTACTCGTGCTCACAGCCTATTCAAAAGGCTAGTTGACACTTTCTGTGGCCCCAGGCCAAGTTATTAGTTTGAATTAAAACTAAGCATTGCCATACAACGTAACAATGCTACCAGTTTCTTGCGTACATTGCCAGCTGTCATAGCGACAACGTCGAGGACGAATTTTTGATACTTTATTCTTGATGTGGTCGAAGATGAATCACGCTTACCCAGAAGTTCGCTCTTGGCTTACAGACCCCCAGGTTATAGCTATCAGGAAACATAGACTCGGGCAGGGAATCCACTCCTTAACTATACACACAATGAAAGTATTCCATTATTGAATATTTGTATGTTTCGTTACAGCCTCCATCCGAGGGAGAACTGGCTGCGCCAGCCAGCGTCGTGAGTCGCATGCATCGGCTCAGAAACTTACGAAAAGGAACGAGGGTTAGTATTGCTACCTATAACTTTTCATTTCAAAGAAAAGAAAGAAACAAAAGCTGTTTATTTGGGACTCATGGAGAACAAACAAAAAGATAAAATTAAGTGATTTAAAGCTAACAATATACGAAAACTTGTGTGAGGCCAAAAGGGCTTGTATAAAAATAAATTACTCAGTGCTGATTTTCTGAGTCTACAGTTACTTATTAGCTGATTTCCTGTTTTGTAAATTAACTGCTTGTAAAATTTCTAGAAATCGAATGCAAATATATTATACGCTCTATTATTATATTAAATAACACTGTTGCAAGTATTTTTTTTTTCGTAAATTTAATCTAGGTGAGGCCGGTGTTTCTTAGCTCACGTCCCTGAAAAGAAACACCGAAACAAACTTAGAGGTCAACGTCTCTTCTGAAGGCTATACAATCAGTATTGGTTAAATCATATTACCTACATACATATAAATAACATTGAACTGTTTGTCTGTGATTTAAAAAATAACTGTTTTTGAAGTGCGTATATTAATTTACTCGATACTAAAACACAAACAAACTTTTGTCTATCAGTCGTTCTTACTGTGTCTTTTAATGAGATTTTAATGGAAATTTCAGTGGAAGATAGAGGAGATTCTATGGCAATATATTTACTTTTTATCTCACGGGATTGGGATTTACACGGGAAGATCTGTGTATATTGACTCCCGTGCGAACGAAGTTGGCGGCACAGTTAACATCTGATATTATCATTCTGGATTGACGCGGGTAAACTGTGTATATTGACTCCCCTGCGATCGAAGTTGCTGACACAGATACTCGTAGCATCAAATATTATGATGACTCTATTTATTTAATTCTGAAATTTAATATTATTGTTTTTGTTTCTTCCTCTAGCCCCAAACTTTGTTTAACGACAAAGGCAAGTACCCGACTCTGACACGCATGTCGTACTGCCAGTGCCGGCTACCGCGTGTTTTCACCAGCGTGTTCGAGCGCTTCGGTTGGGCACACGTCGCGTTATTGCTGGACAAGTCCGACCTCTTCTCTCTCACTGTCGGTAAGTGAAACATCTACTCGTATCTTCTGTCTCACTCTGACGCGTATCTCGTAAGTACCGGTTATTGACTCCACCAGCGTGTATGAGTGCTTCGGATGGGCACACGTCACGTTGCTGCTGGACAAGTCCGATCTCTTCTCTCTCACTGTTGGTAAGTGCAACATCTATCTTCTGTTTCACTCTGACGCGTATCTTGTAAGTACCGGTTACCAACTTCACCAGCGAGCGTTTTCGAGTCCTTCGGCTGGGCACACGTCGCGCTTCTGCTGGACAAATCCGACCTCACTTCTCTCTCATTGTTGTCTCATCTTACCTACAGTAAGAGAAACATCTATCTTCTCTCTTATTTTGATGCGTATCTCGTCAGTGATGGTTACCAACTTCACCAGCGTGTTTGAACGTTACTGTTGGAGGAAACATTTATCTTTAATCAATAATATGTGAGACATGTTAAGTCATTGGCTGCTGCACTGCGTATTGCGGGTTTGATTGCCACAACGGGAGAAATATTTGTGTCATCACAAGTTGTATTGTGGTGGTGTATAAATAGTTGTCGAGTCTGGAAGTTCGTGCAAGTGAAGATAAATATATTATCAAAAACTTGAGACTCGAAAGGACAAGGTATGTATACTTCAATTATTGTTTGCATACATACAGATATGCAAACAATAATTTCTACCCATTCCAAGCCGGAGTAGGTCGCTAGTATTACCTAAATTAAACACGTATATCATTCTGAAAGCCTTCAAATTATGCAGGAACTCGCGGGCTGCGAATTCTCAGATCGTGGGATTGGAATCTGAATACCTGCACGACCGCCAGGTATTTTATTTAGCAGGCTTTTTTATGAAAAAGTTTAACCTCGCCGCCCTCAGTAATATGCAGATCCACCATTTTTTTGATGATGTGTAAATCCTCATGCATGTCCTGTGTCCTGTGGTGGGTGGGATCTATCAAACTCTAACTAGAACCACACCGTGTTTCCTCACATTGAAGAGTTTTTGCACAAAAACCGTTAGAGATTATAGAAGTGCAACCGTTCGTGTATTTGTATATGTGTTAGTCATTCTGTGAGTTCAGGCTAATCTGTTAAAGCACCATAAAACATAATTTGAACTCCGGCCCTTTCGAATCCTACCATTTCCTGCGCACACAGCGCCACCTAACGTTTTTAAAACTCACCAATTAGTTCCCCGCCATAACTCACCACTGAACGAATCGACTCCGTAAAATTATTGTGAAATACTGCAACCAAGTGCTATCAAGACATTAATTGTGTGTGCCATCAACCTGCTATCGTCTAAATCAACAAGAATCAAAAATTGGGGCGCCCCACAGCATAAAATCACTGGTATTCGGAGCCAGCCGGCTCTCTTCAGCGAGCTTCGGTGAGTCCCTTCTACCTTTCCCTTTAGATACAGTCCGCTTTCCTATCAAATAGAATCATTCGTTAACATAATCTTTAGAACGGCTAAATCGGTTTTAATGACACTTTCACTGGAAGAAGAGGAGGTTATAAGGCAACATAATAATATACGGTTTAAGACATGTTTTTCCTCAAAAAGAATACAATTCATTTAATGAGAAATACAAGGTAATCTTAATTAGTACATTAAAAACTGTTAAGAAGAGACAATAGGCATAATAATAATATTTTTTGGTAATATCTACTTTTATCCCACGTGATTGGGATTTACACGGGTAAAACTGTGTAACTCTCTCGCGAACGAAGTTGCCAGCATAGTTTTGTTATAATGTAGGTAATCCACAATTTGATGTTATTTGACATACATGAATAAATCTGACATACATGAATAAATTTTGACATTATTTATTTATAAAAACAAAAACATAATAAAAATTATGCTTTTGTTTTTTTTTTTACTCAATACAGTTTTTAATGCGATTCCTTCTTTTTTTACTTTATATAATAATAAATATATTGACATCTCAATTTATTTTATGTTTTGTATAAATGAAAATTCAACATTTTAATTGTAATTCACTGAATATTTCTACACCGGTAACGGTAGTGTATATGAAACTATTACATGTTAATATTAAGATCTCAATGTACTATATGCTTAGAAATAAATGATATTCTATTCTATTCACCCGTGCTAATTCCGGGGAATGCACTTCAATACTGATCCACGCAGCCATCGTTACTTCCACCTTCTCTCCAATTGGGAGTTGATTCTGAGGCTCTTATCTTACTCTAACAGTTTCGAATAAACAATTGGGTAATCAATACATATTCCCCAAAGTTTGTAAATACTTACTTCTAGTGGTTTTGCTTTTGCCCTGTCCTGTAACTGATTTGTTTACGATCTGAATCGGTTCAAATTATTAAATATATTACGAATCAAAACCTTATTCACATGGACATAAGGAGGTACCTACTCATTATCATAAATTCATTTTTAGTTTGGTTACTTCATCAGTAATGGACAGAAGATTTTACGCTGTACCGATATTAGCTTTGCTCTCCGAAATAAAGCTTTGTAAATAATTTGTATTACTTATAAAGAGAGCTATGTTTAGGAGAGTCTGACAAAAGAAGAATATTTCTATATTAATTTCGAAATGAAACGAACAATCAACAATTGAAACGTACTCAAAGGATTTAGTAGAATAGGGGTTCTTTTGTAAATATAATGGTAGAGGTATATAATATCGTATACAAGTGATATCAGAAAAGCGTGATTAAATTTTACATAATAAAAATAACGTTCCCTTTGCCGAGACACTGGCCTCGTCACTATGAGAGGGAATGGGCCGTGATCCACCAAGTGTGGGTCGTGAAATGTCGCGTTTTTCGAGGTTTTCGGTTCTAGGACAAGCCGGTTTTCATAGAATAATTTCGTTCACCGTTTAGAGAGTATTAATGACAATAAAACATACACAAAGTAATGTGCTAAAGCTCGAACCCACGATCTACGACCTATAAGTCCTGCCTATAATCACTGGGCCACTACTGCTGTCCTCTTATTTAAAGGTGATGTAAAACAAAAATGTTTATTCACTGCAGATCATGTTTAGGAGCACTCTGTACAGTATCTAACCAAAGATGTGTAGGTATACATAGGTAATGATCATATAACTGCTTTGATATATTTAAGTTTGTTTTTCTCGAGGTAGATATCCTCATGGTATTTTTATTGATGATATTCTCTCGTTTGACCACTACCTCAGCTGATGGTAAGCGGTTATGTGATCGAAGAGGTAATACGCTTACTTAGAAGTAACCTATTCTCTCATATTACACTTGACTTAAAGATTCCTAGGTTATAGCTATCAGGAAATACAGACTACATTCTGTAGCGGACTAAAGAGTCTGTCAGACTAGTTAACTAAATCCAGCTCATGTCCACTTTAATATTCTTCAACGTGGTTTCCGTCTGGTGCCGTCTGATTACTACTTTGATACTCAAATACAGATGACGATCAAGCCACACTAATTCATAATTTCCATGCCGGCGTCATTCATAAAGAAAGCATTATGGTATCGATACGCTGGTTTGCAACAAGCAAACATGTGGCCAAAGTTCGAACTAATATACAATTACAAACGACTTATTAGTTTAAAGGGAAATGTAAAACAGTAATGTAACGCATAGCTAACAATCATTAAAAAGAATTGCCATCAAACGGCCGGCTGTAATGCGCTAAAAGGAATCGTTTTATTGCTAATGTTCCTAACAGTGTCTTTTTATTGCCCCAATAGGCATTTATAGGCTTAGTAATGTATGTGAGGGTTCTGTGCAACGTTATAAGATTAACCAGCCTTAAGATTAGCCAAGAATGGCCTAAAAGTTATATGTCGAACAGTTTTGCTTGAAACCATCTTGAAACTGATAAAAGTTAGAAGAGAGCTTTGAAGCTTTGACAGGACTGATTGCCATCTTTAATTTATTTTAAAGTTGAATCTTTGGGCAATGAATTTCATTTATTTGCTGAAAATTCTCGGACTCAATTTACGTAAATGAGTAAATTTTTTTTTCAATGTTATACAGTGTTATAAAAGCTTTAGCTAAAATAAATTTATCTGCATCAGAATCGATAACAAAATGCATTTATGATGATTTTTTTGTGTTTTTTCCCGTAATTAGATAGATAGATATATTCTTTTTTGTACACCATAACAGTAAAACAAAATTATGGACTTAACAACTAAAAAACTTTTTAACAAAAAATAGAACCGACTTCCATATAAAAACACTACAAAGGCAAAAATAACTTTAATTTCGGAAGGCGGTGTCAAAAACGAAAATATATACAAAACTAAAGACACCGCCTTCCGAAATTAAAGTTATTTTTGCCTTTGTAGTGTTTTTATATGGAAGTCGGTTCTATTTTTTGCTAAAAAGTTTTTTTTTCACTCTTTTTAGTGGGTCGGTTTTAATTTATCTAGTTAAAAAGCCAAAATATCAACTACTTATCACCTTTAACAAAATATTGCTTTTCCCGGTGCAGAGCCATTAATTTTTGAGGAGTTCTCCTGGTACATCACCATCAGCTCTACATCACCATATGCATTGTGACGAGTATAAAGTGCTTAACATCCATATTCATGTAATCTAATCGCAATCAACGAAATACTTATTATTGAGTAGTTTCGGTGGCCATCTGGGGTCTTCATCATTAGTTCCACTTCCTCAAATGGTGCTTTTCAAGAGCAACTGTACAAGGTACTATAAGAAATACCCAAAACGCTATAGGTGTGCCTATAATATTTGAAGAGTTCCCTCGATTTCTCCAGGATCCCATCATTAGATCCTGATTTCGTAACAATGGGACCAACTAGAAACTATAACCATTCAAACGCAAAAAGAATTTTTCAAATCGGTCCAGCCGTCTGCGAGTTATGAGGTAAAATACATAAAAAAAAAAGTTCATGACGAATTGTAAACCTCCTTTTTTTGAAGTCGGTTAAAAAGGGTGATACAATGGGCGGTCTTATCGCTAAAAGTGATCTTTTACAGACAACCTTTGGATGGATTTGACACAGAAGGAGAAAATAAATTATTTCCTGGTTGCTCTATGAAAGATTGATAGAGGGTTATAGGATATAAAAAAAAACATATTGATATCATCGGTATCAGCTTGTATATTAATACGTGATACAAAAAAATTGTATCCCTTTTTACGAAAGTTACGCGTACGAAAGAGTAGGTATGTCATTTGGGAGACTTGAGAAAGAGTACAGACAGTTAATTTTTATTTAATAATACGTTAGAAATCATTTGAATTTACTTTAGGCGACTACTAGTACATAAAGATATACAAATACATACATAGATGGACTAGTTTGTATTTTAGATTTATTATCTTCATTGTGCAGGTAAGAGTCTGGAGTGGGGTCTAAGGAAGAAGGGTGTCCTGAAGGCGGTGAGGGAACTGGACGGCAATGAGAGGGAGTCTTGTGAGGCGCTACTCAAAGATGTCAGCATGTATGCAAGAGGTAAATTATTCAGTTCTCCATTATTAGTACGGTGGCAGTAATATTTGCGGGTATTAAGATAAAGGTCGTGTAGACACTCATACACACTCTCTCTCTCACACACACACACACATTACGCACTTACACTCAAACTTACACACACACACTTTCGCTTCTCTTTCTTTTATTCTCAAGACCTTCTTACTTTTTACTGTAACACAGACTCGCCTAGCACAGGAGTCAGGGGCTTTACTTGAAAAATGTAATATTTTTACGTTCAATAAATTATTATTTATTTATTTAATACGGTGTTACGGGAATTTTCTTAAGAGACAATAAGGGAATAATGGAATAAAAGGGTATCTGAAAGAACATGGTGGGTTCTTAGGCAGTAGATGTCTGACATTCTTTTCCGCTTCACCCAGAGCGAGAGAAGTCATTAGATCTTCCCTTCGAAAAAAAGATGCATAGAATAAATGTTGTTCAACAGCTATCTGTTTAACAACATTTATTCTATGCATCTTTACTCTATAGTAATGAGTAGGCAACGTAGCTGCATTGGCTGGCTGGTGTGGGAACGTGGGAATTGCCGTAGGAAAACAGCAGCTTAGGAATATTTTAATAGAAACCTTTCCTGCGTAGATAAACATGATATTCTTGAATTATAATAAACTTTTGAATACCTACGTAATTCGTTAGGATATTCAAATAAAAGTTATTTATAAGATTCCCCGAGTTTCAGGTTTGGAAAAGCTAATTGCGTAGTTTTCCCGGAGTTTGGTCTTAGGGTCGATATAAATGTTCTAGTAAAATATTATAACTATTTGAAAATCTCGGATGCTAGTTTCATAACACAAATAACTTTTTAGCAAAAAATAAAACCGACTTCCACATCAATACACTACAAAGCCAAAAATACATAACTTTAATAACTTTATTTTTTGCTAAAAAGATTTTTTCATGCTTTTTAGAGGGTCGGTTTGTAATTATCTAGTTACAAAAGCCAAAATGTCAACTACTTATCGCCTTTTATAAAATATTGCTTTTCCCGATGCAGAACCGTCAATTTTTGAGGAGTACTCCTGCTACTTCACCATAAGCTCTACATCACCATATGCATTGTGACGAGCATAAAGTGCTTAACATCCATATTCAAGTAATCGAATCGCAATCCACGGAATACTATACTTAATATTGAGTGGTTTCGGTGGCCATCTGTGGTCTTCATCATCAGGTCCACTTACCCAAATAGTGCTTTTCGAGAACAACTGCATAAGGTACTATAAGAAATACCCAAAACGCTACAGGTGTGCCTATAATATTGAAAGAGTTCCCTCGATTTCTCCATGATTTCATCATTAGATCCTAACGTGATGACAATAGAACCGACTAGAAAGTATACCCTTTTGAACAAAAGAAGAATTTTCTAAATCGGTCCAGCCGTCTTCAAGTTATGAGGTAAGATACATAAAAAAAAAGTTCAAAACGAACTGAGAACCTCCTCCTTTTTTTTGAAGTCGGTTAAAAATAGATAAAAAGGTCTATAGAAGAACCTCTAATAATGCGAACTTCTAGCCAATTTTTTTCGGGGAGCAATCATCAAATAACTCCTCCCGCTCCCTAACTGAATCCCACACTATGCTTTCAGTTCCCCTGCATCGCGGGGCCGCGGTATCTAGTTTGAACTGAGCGATAGAAATATTTGACGTGGGTGATCCCAAACATTAAGACAGTAAAGTGCTTCTGCACTCGCTGTATACAACGTGTAATTTAAAAGGTATATAGTTACATACCAAATGCACAGCTTCTTTGGATGATAAAAAACGATATAGCAAGGGTTTTGTAATCCTATGTCTACACGTGTGGAACTTATTAGAAATTTCAATACCAGAGACCGAATTTTTCAAATTAAGAAGAACGAAGAGAATTATCGTTTTATTGGCAAGTGACGTGGAAAGTGATGACCCTCATAGTGCTGTGACACGTTTGCTATTACTGGTATTCAAGAAACATATGAAACCAATAATTTGGGGTCAATTCTGTGAGTCACTTATTTTGAGCTGAAACTTTGCATAGAGACTCCATACCAGATGTTGTCTTCAGTCCTTTTGGATAGATATGGGGTTTCCGTTACACGTTGTATAAAGCGTGTCTATGTGTGTGTGTTTTTAGAATACCATACCTCCAATGGAAGATATTATCCTCTCTGTCAGGACCCAGATCTCAGGAACGCGTTGTAATATAACACTGTAATTTATTCATTGAACTGTGAAAAAATTTAACTTATACGTCGCATATTTTACGAATTCACAAGGGAATCTGAACCTGTATGATAATTCCCGTTGACTTAAAATCTTGAAATTTAGCAAGAAACTATATCTTATAGCACATGTAAACGGAAAATGAAAACTGTAAATATGTAGTTAGTTCGGTGCTATTGAACCTTCATATACTTTAATAAGTTTGTACCGAACCCTCAGTGCACAAGTTTAACTCGCACTTAGCGGGTTTTGTTATCTTGATCTTGAGACTGCAATTTATTTGAAATTGTACGTACATATATGCAATGCCTATGTATGCATGTCTTTTATTCATTGTAAGGAGTCGACCTTTTGTTCTTACTATTCTGTGTACAAAACGTGGAAGCAGAAAACAATGAGAGCATAGAATCGATGCGTCCGACATTCTTTTATTGGAAAGTGCAAACCAGTGGCTTCACAGTTTGCGAGTAATTGGAAAAGTGACAGTTATTACGCTTTTTATTTTCCACTGCTCGTACTTTTTGTATTTCCAGCCATTTTATATTGGCAGATGATAAAAATGGATTTTTATTACTGTATCGACATAATTTTTAACGAGCTATTTTTGTTTTATTTTCTTTGTTATCCTATGATTCAAGGTTCGGGAAATGTGTTACATTGTGTCATATAGAATTTGTCTATAGCAGCTTCGAGTCAGAATCAGAAAGTCAGAAAGTGGCTGGAGTATTTTTTTTAATAGAGCACTAATTGCTATTTGGGTAAAAATCACATTACTTGCAATCTTGTTAACACTCGCAACTTAGTTAAATATGCTTGTGTCTGGAGTGGGTTCACAATAGTGTAGTGGATGGGTTCGAACCCGTGACCTCTCGATCACAAGTCCGACACCATAGGTCACACATCCATTAGGTTATTGACGCTTCACTAACGTGGTACTACTGTACTTGCAACTGTTAGTACGGACTGTTACATCAATTAGTTACCCCTCACGCATTAGAATACCTCAGAAAAGTGGGTAAACAGTCGATGAAGCTATCTGTATTGAGGACCCTCTGCCTAACCCTTCTAGTAATTCAGTTCCTATATTATTCTCAATTGCAACATTAATTTATTTTTTATCTTTTTGGTACAGTGGTAATACTGAGCGTTCGCGGCTCACTGGTGCGAGAGTTCCTGTTGGCTGCGCACGCGCTTGGGATGACGCGCGGCGATTGGGCCTTCCTCGACGTGGAAATATTTCAGGTAAAGGAATATCGTTTATTTACTTGTTGCACATATCCTGTATCAAACGATTTTGAAATCTTTTCTGATATAATATAGAGGAAAGTTTGTAAGTTTGTATATAGTGGGTAATCTGCAAAGTAGTAAGATGCACTATTTATGAGTACAGACAATTAATTATTGGAGCATACGGTGGAGGTGTGCCCCACTTAGGCAGAGTTTCGCTGTGTCCTCGTTGAGGCGATCGGCGGCGATGACCTCTCGCGCCCGGCCCTGGTTCAGACCATGGTGCGGCGCGAGAGGGAATGGGATGCAGTCGCCTCCTTCTGCGAAGTAGTCATGCTAGCGAAGGAGGAGGCCGAACGCGCGAGGGACAGACAACTCTCTTACTCACGCCCCAGCCGTCGCGGAAGACGCCTCGGGCGGCGGGGATTGCCAGCCGATCTCCGGTCACCGTAGGCACGGGCTTTCGGACGGCGAGCAGAGATTCACCGTCCGGTAAGGACCAGGCCCGGGTCAACAGCGCATCGTGATCCGCGTGCGCCTCAAAGAGCTGTCAGCAACAGTGGCGGGGCCTCACAAGGCCATTGTCTGCCGGGGTTGCGGTAATGTTCTAACGAGATACCGCGGCCCCGGAACTTAAGGGCAACTGTAGGAACAGGGTAGGTTTATAGTCAGTAGAAGACTGACACTCCCTTCCGCTTTAGACCGGGAGAAGTCATTCGATGATTTTCCAACATAGAAAAAAAAAACTCTATAAATTACTTCGATACCTATGCGGACGAAGTCACGGGTGAAGTGACTTATATAGTATTTCATATAGATATACATTCTAAAATATTTTTTAATTAAAAAAATAAAATTACGTTTAACGTAGTGTAACGATAGCGGAACAGGTCACACACAGGGCTTTAAGAGAGAGAAAGTAACCTCCTAACGATACACGCCGTGTCCAGAAGAAGGGATCTTTATTATCACTATTTTGGGTTAAAAACAGCTTCTAACTCTGAACTTGGTACTTAACGTACTACGAGTAGTCAATAATAGTTATCAACGTCAGATACATAGAGTGGATGAATATAATGCTATTAACACTGCATAATATTAAAAATGATCGGCAAACTTTGAAGAGATCAGCATATATTAATGTGAATTATGAAATATAACACATAATAAATAAGTATAATTAATAGATACCATATATAAATGTATAAATATGAAGAAAAATAAAATTACATAAATATAATGGAAAATTTCAACTTACTAAGGAAATTCGTTCGTAGAACCAAGAAATCCACACTATTAATTATAGTGTATATTGTAAGAGAATCTACGAGTATCTCACCTGCACGCAAAATACGCCTTTGGTCTTGGAGTTGCCGATACCGACATACATACAAGAGTCAAGTAATCATAGTATTACTCTATTTTTACCATAATTAGTTAAGTGAAATGGATTACAAAATAACATAGTATGTCTAGTGTGTTTCATGGGAAATGGTTGGCGTTACCTAAGCATATAGGCATACTAATAACAATTTGCAGTTAAATTACTCTGGCTATACGACTGCCGTAATGTGAAGTGAATGCTGAAGCACGCTTGCCTAAAAGTAACCTATTCACTCTTGACTTAAAGACCCCCAGGTTATAGCTATCAAGAAACACAGACTATGCAGTGAATTCTACTCCTTAGCTGTACGCACAATGAAAGTATTCTCAAAACGTTTTGTGCTTATGGGTGGGATGTCCACCATGTAATGATGGCGCATCGCCGTTCGTCTTGTAGTCTGATGATGGAACGGTAAACAACTTACAGATGAATGTTAAAAACGAATATATTAAACTGTAAAAGCCTGGAAATTTGGCGTGCTGGAAACAATTACACTGACAAGGAAAGCTTCGCAATTTACGTAAAGGTCAACCTAATTCTTATTCACTTCGCAAAATACTACGAGTGTAGTTTTCCTTTCCCTCAAACATAATGCGAAGTAGCTTCCTTCTTTTTCGAAAAGAAAACATTATTTGAAAGCTTTTTGTTCCACTGCAGAAGCTTGATATTCATTTGGTATTTTTTAAACATCGGCCTACATTAGGAATTTCTCCTGAATCGTGGATCTATTTTTACAAATAACCAGACCCCAACAATGTTTTGTGTATCATACAAACATTTGTACGGGGCGGGAATCAAAACTGCGACACATTCAATATCTTAACCATTGCGCCAACTGGATCGTCATTTGATACTAAAGACTCAAGGCTACAAAACATTGAAGCACTCGTTGCACATCCTTAATTAAATAAGTTTGAACGCGTAATAAATTCTTAGCGAACTACATAAAAGCTATCAATAAAATTAAAATGTTTATATCGTCGCGTCGTCGTATCAAGAGAAACAGTTTCAAGGGCACATTTTTCATTAAAACTATTTGTGCATGAACGCATCGTATACAAGAGTATTTTAGCGCCATTTCTGAGCAGCTATTTCATGAGAATGCCTTTTCTGTCGGAGAGAAAATATTTTTCATTTTCTTGTATCGACACGCGCCATCTTTAACTATATTAAGGTGGCTAAATGATAACAGCTGCATGAATCGATTTTAAGTTTGAAGTTTAAGCGCCGCTTATAGAAGTCAGTACGTGGATGAGTGACCATCTCAATATATCGAGACTCCTTCGTGCCTCCGAAACTTTTAGCCGTTCGTCTTGGTTGTCTAAATTCTTGGCAATCAAATTTTTGGCAGTGGTTACGGGTAGTCAGAAGCCAAAAAATCTGACTCTAGTCTTACCAAGGGGTATCGTGTTACCCAGCTACTGGGTTGTGGAGGTCAGATAAGTAGTGCTCCAAGTAAAACACTAATCCTCTTAGGTTAGACTGGAAGACGATCCCGACTTTGTTGGAAAAAGGCTCAGTAAATGAACTGCCTCGCGCGGCCAAAAGTTTGTATAGAACTCAACTTTACATACCATAAGGCTCAATTTACACCGCCGCGGAATGGAATGGATGCGACTTTTTGCAAAGAAATTGTACATAGCATAATGAACTTTATGTCAATTGTATAACATACAAACGACAGTAGCTAGGGGAATTCTCGAGTAAAATACTAGTACTCATTTGCATTCGGTTAGACTGGAAGACGACCCCGATTTTGTTGGAAAAAGGCTCAGTAAATGAACTGCCTCGCGCGGCCAAAAGTTTGTATAGAACTCAACTTTACATACCATAAGGCTCAATTTACACCGCCGCGGAATGGAATGGAAGCGACTTTTTGCAAAGAAATTGTACATAGCATAATGAACTTTATGTCAATTGTATAACATACAAACGACAGCAGCTAGGGGAATTCTCGAGTAAAACACTAGTACACATTTGCATTCGGTTAGACTGGAAGACGACCCCGACTTTGTTGGAAAAAGGCTCAGTTGATGAACTGCCTCGCGTGGCCATAAGTTTGTATAGAACTCAACTTTACATACCATAAGTATCAATTTACACCGCCGCGGAATGGAATGGAAGCGACTTTTTGCAACGAAATTGTACATAGCATAATGAACTTTATGCCAATTGTATAACATACAAACGACAGTAGCTAGGGGAATTCTCAAGAATGCGCGAGGATTCCGCGGAAGATGCGCGGCCTTTTTTTGGATCCTATTTAGTTTTAGTTTAGTAATTGGCATAAAGTCCATTATGCTATGTATAATTTCGTTCGCTTCCATTCCATTCCGCGGCGGTGTAAATTGAGCCCTATTTGTCTTCAAAATAATAAGCGATAACCTAAATTATTTTAGTTATACATCAAATGTTTGTAGCGTGATTGGCGAACTCAATTTGTGTTATTGAAATATGATACTTCATTCTCTCGCCCCTGCCAATGATATCGCGATATTGTGCTGATAGATAGATAATTACCTAAAAAAACGTCTATAGGTCTAGACACAGTGAGTATATAATAAATAAATAAATAATGTCAGCGACTGTCGAAAAATAGAAGCGATTGACATTATAGATAGAAGAGACGTTATTATCCCCATCGAATTTAATTGGACATAGCTAGATTGGTTCGATCCGACTGCATCTAAGTGAAATTCCATGTACCCATTCCAAATCCTACACACATTGATGTTAGCTGCGGCGAGAGTCTGTCTTACAACTCTTGCGGTGTGCGGTCGTGCATTATCATGCATTAACTGAAATAAGGGACCGATTTGCACTTGTAGAGGAACGATGACGTCAGATACAATCGTCTCAGCATAAATTTGAGCGTTGAGGTTGCCTCTGATCCAAATCAACTCAGTTCTTCCGCCGATCCAAATACCCGCCCCATACCATGATGGTTCCACCACTATAAGGATGGACTTCCTGGTAGGATTTTAATCGCTGTTGGCGTCCAGGGCTTCTCCAGTGTCGTATACGTCTTGTATCCGGTCTCATACCAAAACGAGACTCATCAGAAAAGCACACGAAACGCCATTGTTCTTCTGCCCAATTTCTGTGTTCAAGAGCCCATTGATATCGAATCCTACGATTGTGCATTGCTATAGGTGGTACCCGTAGCGGTCTTCGGGAATGAAGGTTCACTTCATGCAAGCGGTTTCTGACTGTTTGGTCGCTAATTAAGTTCCCTGAAGAGTGATGAAGCCTCACGGCTAACATCATGGCGGTTATTGTTGCAGCTCTTCGAGTTAAGATTTGAATGTATCGGTCTTGTCTCCGTGTGGTGCAGTGATACCATCCTCCATGGCGCTCAGCCACGGTACCAGTGCTTCGGTAACGTGTCCAAAGTCGACTGATAACACTCTGACTTGTATTCAGAGCTAAAGCCACAGTACGTTGCCGGGAACCAGCTTCTATCATTCCCACAGCTCTGAGCATTTCTTCCCTGCTTAAATGACGTCGCCGCTCCATAACGTTGGTTTTAATCAGTAGTAGGGAAACAGTAGCACTAATAATGTCTTCAATGCGTTGTATGTTTTTATAGGGAAAATATTGACAGCTGATTTTCATCTTTTACTCGAATTTGATTAACAGTTCCTGTTTCAAATTATGAAATGCACCAAAAAGGATCCATATAAATTTATAAAATCATAAATTTATTACAAAGCCACATCTCAATCTCAAGAAATCCGCATAAAAATGCTTGATCCCTAGACACTTTTGATGTGTGTATTTTTCACAAATTGTTTGGTGTACTTAATAGACGAATTTAAAACAACAAACTATACCTCGATAGTTAGGCTAGCCCGTGACGTCATACCTACAAGGCAACCACTTATAGAAAATCGTAATTATAGCCACTTCAGTATGTATGCAAGAAGTGAATTTACATATACGTTTTTAAGCTAGCATGGTCACTAACCGTTCATCCGTGATCAAGGCGCTTGCAATAGTGCCGTAATATCGGAAACTCGAAACAATAAATACACGTGATTTTATGTTTTATTTTACGCGCCCGCTAATACACCCACGCATACCTTGAGAGGTATGAGGTATGTATGGTAAAATACTTAAAGGCTTTTGCCAGGGTGAGCCCTGGCAAAAGCCTTTAAGTATTTTGACAATTTGGTAACAACGACTTTGGGTGTAGACGTGTAAAATATGTATATTTAGTTAAATTCGAGTAAAGGTATTGGAGTAAGTACCTACATAATGGTTGACTTTTGAACGTGCGTTAAAAGATTTCGCTAAGTAATTAGATTTAAGTTTTTGTAGTATATAATAAAGATTTTTTTTCTTTTTTTTAAAGAGAAATAGCAATCTGGGTGGAATTCACATTACTAGCAATCATGTTAACCCCTCCAACTAAGTTAAATATGCTTGTATCTGTAGTGAGTTCACGGCACTATTCGGTTCATTACACTATTGTAATGGGTGGAGTTCGAACCCGCACTGCGACATAACGTAATTTTAACGGATTGTAACGTGTTATCTCTAGAAGTACTCATCGGACTACAAAAACAAATCACCATCGCAGAGCTATATTCTCTCTAGATTCCATAGGTAGACCACATTAACCCTGAAAGACAATTCTTTCTGGGATAGGCCACATGCAAAAGCTAGTGGTCTCTATGCTTCTCAAACCAGCAGGATTCGAAATTAATTAACACTCAATGCAATATACGCGTCCCGACGACCCTAAGTAAGATGAATCAGGGACAGAAAGGTGCCTATGTAATCTGTTGGAGCTTATCCTAACTACATATTATCATACTTCCTTATATCTACGACAGATCAAGCCGATCTCGAATAATCAATCAGGTAGCAGCAATATAACCCGGTACAGTTCTCCTAACTCGATCCATTAATTCAGGAGTGCGTCCCTTCAATCACGTTCCGTTATCAGGCATTCTACACACGGTTCTACCGGGTAGGGATGTGACCGAGGCCGATGCGGTCGAAAACAAACGTTCATATATTATATAACAATAAACTCTTTGGCATACTAGACAGAGTTCAAATTGCATTTGCAACCTATGCTTATAGTGATGGGGGGGGAAGAATTTTTTTTGGCAAAATGGTTGCATATTTTTTTTTGTTATATTAGCAGTGATGGCCCAGTGGTAACGGGCTCGACTTGCGAATTGCAGGTCGTGGGTTAGAATCCACCCAACTAGCAAAATACCCTTACAAACAAAAGCTTGTAAGAGCTCTGGTTTCATTAAAGGTTTATACGTGTTCTGATTAAGCCAGAAACCCTTAATACCCTTACAAACAAAAGCTTGTAAGAGCTCTGGTTTCATAAAAGGTTTATACGTGTTCTGATTAAGCCAGAAACCCTTAATACCCTTACAAACAAAAGCTTGTAAGAGCTATGGTTTCATATAAGGTTTATATGTGTTCTGATTAAGCCTGAAACTCTTATAGTGTTATTTTATAAGTCTATTTAAGTTTTAAGAGCATTCATACCTGTAACATTATTCTTATAGACGTATATAAGAAAACCTTATATAATATTAATAAGAGCAGTGGTATTATAAGCACCTTTTACAAGTCTAATCGCCTTTGATTTTTAATAAATAAATAAATAAATAAATAAATCTTTATTTCAGACCATTATCCATAATTATTACAATATTTTTTTATAGCATCTGAATACGAATAAATTGTTTCAGGATATTTGAGTCCTGTTTATCCGCAATGACCTGTAGGATGCTGTTAGTGCTAGCCCGGACTCTGCTTAATAATGATGCGAGCCGCTTGCGTATGATGGCATGGAAGCTGTCTACCCTGGCGTCCGCAAACATACCGGAGGCACTACAAAAGCGGGGCAGCCCTAACAACATCCTAAATCCATTGTTATATTGGACACGCAGGGCATTAAGCGTCCTCTGCGTATACCTGAACCACAGGTTGCACGTGTAGAAAGTCTGACAGTAGGCTCTAAATAGTGTGACTTTAACTTGGTCGCTACAACGCGCAAACCTGCGGGCCAGCATATTACTTCTGACTGCCAATGCCCTACGTTCCCTTTCTATGTCAAATTGGTCATCAAGGCCCTCAGCAACATAATGTCCGAGGTATTTGAACTGTTGTACCCGCTTCAGTTCAGTACCATTCAGTTTTATCGCAGGTACATTTGACGGACACTTGCCGGAGGCCTTGAAAACCATGTACTCACTCTTCTTACAATTATATATTAAACCATGCTTATGGCTATATGTTTCACATATAGCTAACAACTGTCTCATTGCGCTTACTGTTGGGGTCAGCAGCACCATGTCATCCGCATAACTAAAGTTGTTCATACATACATTATCAACCCAGCATCCTACACGTGTGCTGCTAAGCCCAACTATAAGTTCATTCACATACAAGTTGAAGAGTTTTGGAGAACTCAATCCACCTTGTCTTACCCCGCAATCTAACCTGTACATGTCGGAGAAGCTGTTTGCCCATCTAACATAATTTTTCTGGTTTTGGTACCAGAATTGAAAAATCCGTTGAACCTGTGTATGCACGCCAGTCATCTTGAGTTTCTCCCATAATACGTCATATGACACAAGGTCAAATGCTTTGGAGAGGTCAAGAAAGCGTGCATACACAGGTGTACTTCTTTCCGTATAGTATTGAACAGTGTGCTTGAGACTCAGAATTGCGCTTTCAGTAGAAAGTCCAGCGCGAAAACCGAACTGAGCGTCATGAATGTTAAGGTGTTTGTCAAGTTCTGAGTCAAGCACACCGTCCAACACCTTAGCCACCACTGTTGCCAAGGAAATTGGCCGATAGTTATTTTTATCAGACAAATCGCCCGTTTTGTTCTTAACAATCGGCACGACAACCGTTTTCATAAGGTCCATGGGCAGGTACGAGTGATTCAGACATAACGTGAAGAACATCGCGAGTACACGTGGCAGATGGGCGCCAGCGTACTTCAAATGCTCGATACTGAGCCCATCATGACCCGGTGACTTGCCCCTAGACATATTACTCACAATTTGACGCACTTTTTTAGCTGACACGTTATACAAGTCACCAGTCATGGTAGACCCAGGATCTCCCGATGATGGACCTAGGGGTGATTTCGTAGCAAAATGTTCTCTAAATAGTTCGGCTATATCTCTGCTATCACTCGCACCACCCACGCTCACCGGGAGACCAGGCTTATGGTTTAGGTAGTTAGTCGCTTTCCAAAAGTCACTAAAATTCTTTGATGCTCGACATTCTGAAATAATTTCCATTTTTAACTGGTCCTTGTTATTCTGACACCATTTTAGTTTGTTTTTAAATACTTTACGACTTTCACACATTTCATCATATACCATACCGGATCGTGGCCTATCCTGAGAAACCCAGTGTAAAAACTTACTCCTGGCCTCCCTGTGTGCCTCACATACATGCTTATTCCAACCTGTCACATGCCTTTTCTTCCTGCGCGCACGAAACTGACTTTCACTCGTGTTAAAAGCTGAGTCTGTTAGTGCCGATATTATATTCTTATATATTTTATCTATATTATATCTATGTTCCTTACAATTACAAATATTATAACTACATTGCCTTAATTCAACCGGAAAATCTATTGACTTAAGCTTACTATTGCACATTTTAGTATAATTTTTTATCTGTTCCTTGGTTCTATAGCCCCAAACAGCTTTATTTGTTCTATTACTACTACTTGGACTATTTTTACATATAATTGCACTTAATTCACACTCAATGATTAGTGGCAAATGGTCTGACCAGAACGTGTCATATTTAATAAATATATTTTTTATAGTATGCCTAGCAGAATGACTAGTAACACAGTGATCGAGCCATCTCACACACCCATGAGCATCGCTAATAAATATATAGTTATTTGATACACTTCCTAGTACATCCATATCTGCACAGGTCCATTGTTGGTCCATACACAAACTAACTAGTTCATTACCGAACAATTCACCCGGATGGGCATTAAAGTCTCCTAACACATAGATAGTTTCTATTGAGTAGTTTTCAACTATAGCACATACCTCGCCAAAGCACGTCGTAAAATCTTCCAAATTGTCTACTGCATTAGTTGGCATATAAACACTAAACACAAGAAATGCACGGTTATTCATTGACACTTTTATTGCACTGATACGCGGATTCTTGCACTCGATAACAGTCACATCTTTGTACAAACTTTTCCGCCACAATATTGCCACACCTCCGTAAGGTCGCCCTCTAAAAACACCATCCGAGATATCCATCGCTGACGTGCCGGTGTATGAAAAATCCTGGTCAATAGTACCCAGTACCGGAATGTCATAAGGGAATAGCCACGTCTCTTGTAAGGCTATGATATCCGCGGAGCAACACAATTCTCTAACACAATCAATCGACCTTTTAATTGACTTACAGTTGAAACTGATAAAATTAGATATAATTTTCGTATTTGTTGGTGTATCCATTATTTATTATTATTTTGGTTCGATTCACTAATCCTGCTATTACCATTAGCGCAATCTTTAGCTTTATTCATGTACACAAAGCGCCTAAACGACACACCTTCTGGCCATAGGCTATCATTTAAAAACATTGCGAGCTTGTGTTGTGGTACAAAGATTTTATAGGCATTATAATTTCTTTCTTTTTTCATCATAATTTTCTTAATAGTTACTGACGTTTGTGTTTTAGATAATATGTAGTCTGTAATGTCGCTGTCGGTAACTTCTTTAGCAACACATTAATACTTATAAATGCATTTTATAAGTACATTCAATCTTAGAAGTGACTATACTAAGTGTTTTATTAGACTTCTGTAAAATTTGTGTTTTAAGTGCGATTTATCTCACCTAAGACTTATTAAAGAGTAAGTCTTACAAGTGTCTTAAACAATTCTCTATTAAGGGTTATTTATTTTCCTTCTTGTGTCTGACACGAGAAATAATTATAAAATCAGGTACATTGAATTAATTAACGTTGTGGATTAATTATTTACTTGTACCAATAATAACTTCGTTGTTTGGCTTGCTTTTGCTTTTTAAGGAACCCTAAAATTATAAGCAGTATGGCCGCGTAGACTTAATGGTTCTAGGTTTCATTTGACTTTTACGAGTGCGATATAAACCTTACACAAGAATACTGGACTTATATTGTTCTGATAAAACACTTATTACATTACTTATGAGTCGTGGTTGATCGTAATGGCGACATTTCGATATTATTTCACAAATAATTAAAATAATATATAATAAAAGACACATTGTTGAAAAGGCCCGTGAAAACACTGTTATTCAAATTTCAAAATAAACAAGAAAAACTACTTCGCTACCTAATAATCACATAAAGTGCGTGACAAACTAAGCTTACACACTAGCATATTTTAGGAATATAAAATAATATAATACTTGAGTTTTTACGCGACTTTTTAATATTTTCGTAAAGTTTATCTTTAGCTCACGGCGGTTTGTGTTTACACTCTTATTAGGAGATCACAAAGAGGACTATAAGCGACTAGCTTCCGCCCGCGACTTCGTCCGCGTGGAAAAAAAATCCCCCGATTTTGAAACATTCTTCATTAGTGCTCCGCTCCTATTGGTCTTAGCGTGATGATATATAGCCTATAGCCTTCCTCGATAAATGGGCTATCTAACGTTGAAAGAATTTTTCAAATCAGAACCGTAGTTCCTGAGATTAGCGCGTTCAAGCAAACAAACAAACAAACAAACAAACAAACTCTTCAGCTTTATAATAGATGATGATGATGATGATGATGATGATGATGATATATAGCCTATAGCCTTCCTCGATAAATGGGCTATCTAACGTTGAAAGAATTTTTCAAATCAGAACCGTAGTTCCTGAGATTAGCGCGTTCAAGCAAACAAACAAACAAACAAACAAACTCTTCAGCTTTATAATATTAGTATAGATATTACACTTAAAATAGCATTAGTAAGAGGACTATAAGATTATTTGCCCTTAAAGCATGCACTTGTAAGTCACTTCTAAGTTTGTTTTTCTTTATAAAAGTATCAGCAAGAGTTTTGTAAGTTTAAAAAAACACTTCGCGAGACCATTACAAGGCAATTGTAAGGGTGAATATACTTATTAAGTGCGCCCAAATCCACACTTCTATATGTCTATAAGTGTGATATAAGACTGGAAAAATATGGTCTTGGGATATTTGTAAGATTATTTTTTGCTAGTTGGGCAGTCAGGCACATTACTTTGTGTAACTTATATCGTCACCACTGCTCTCATTGTGCTGTATTAATTGGTATATACTGTCTTCTCATACTTAATTAACCTGTATTATGGATACATTGTAAGAATGTTTTTTTTTATAGTTGATAGGCTTGCGTTTGACCATAATCTCACCTGATCTTAAGCGATGATGTGGTCGAAGATGAAGCACGCTTGCCTAGAAGTAACCTATTCACTCTTGACTTAAAGACTCCCAGGTTCAGGAAACACAGACTCCGGCAGGGAATTCCACTCCTTAGCCGTACGCACAATGAAAGTATTCCCAAAACGTTTCGTGCGTATGGGTGGGATGTCCACCATGTAACGATGGCGCATCGCCGTTTGTCTTGTAGTCCGATGATGGAACGGGCTTGGCGGAATAAGATTGTGCAATTCCATCGCACACTCACCGAAATGTAACCGATAGAAAACAGACAGGCTTGCAACACGTCACCGATGTTCTAGGCTCTGGAGCCTTGTCTCGACCAGTTTCTCGTTGCCGATGAGCCTTATTTTAAAAGAGTAACTGTGGAGTTTCTTGCCGGTTCTTCTCCATAGAAAACGACCAATTTCGAACCGTGCCCTGCGCCAAACTGCTGACGTTTTATAAGTGCCCATGTAGGCCTATGTGAAATAAAACGTTTTGAGTTTGAGTTTGAAATCAAAGAAAACATCGTGAGGAAATTGACATGTTTTTAGATCAAAACTACTGGGCCCACGTGCTGGATTACGGCCCTTTCCCTCTTATAGACAAGAGGCCTGTGTCCCAGCAGTAATAAAGAAGTCAAAACAAAGGTCTGTGTATGAGCCAATAATGCTCATACAGCAAAACTACGTATATAAGTACTCATTGATATCACTTATGAATCAAGTCGTAACTAAACCTCCGACACGCGTTAATGTGCGGAAAAACATAACATTAAGTGCGGCTCAGATTACTAAACACTCCTAAACTGTTTAGAATAAACTCTGGAATTTAACAGTGGTTTGGTGTTCCTTTAAACAACGACCGGGTTACCCGTCAACGACGAGAAGACCCAACATCTTTTGGTCCTTCGAACCGGAGGTCACGGGTCCACGGAAACACAACGTGAGAATCATCGTGACTCCTCATCAGGCAGAGTATTTGACGTGGCATAACCCAGATACGTTAGCAAATCGGTGCTGCTGGCCTCCCACAAGCGGGTCTCACCAGTAGCATTGAGACGTTGCACATAGCGTAAAGGAGGGTGAGCTACACTAAGTGCCTACCTACCAACGAACCAGCGGAAATTACGTCTACTGCTACAAACAGGAAATAATCAGCGGAGATAGCGTCTACTGCGATTACTTCGAAACCAGCAGAGATCACATTTACTGCAGAAACAAAATAACAATGTCTACAGAAGACTCCACCGCGTTTGCTGAACTAATAACTAAGCAGCAAAACAGCTATGAAAACATCAAAACTATTCAAAGTAACTACAAAAAGGATGCTATAAGTAGAAAAACCATAGCATACCTCAACAAGCGCATCGACTCCTTAAAATCCCTGTGGGATGAATTTCGATCCAATCACGATATCTTGAAGAAGTATGAGGCAGTCCAAAGACACCACGACTACTTTACACAAGATATCTTCATCATAACAAAAGGCATGTTTGACGAAACAATGCGATCAATGTGTCAACTGCGAAACGAGTTGATAAGTGAACCTGGAACTTCAGGAATATCAAAACCGAAAATACCAGAAACTCCCGGAACACCGCGATTTGATACAACTGAAATACACCAACAAATGAAAGATGAAACGGACAAACATCTAACAACGATGTTACGTAATCAAATGTGTAACTTCAACGCCTTGAAGCGAGCGGTCTCCAAAATTAACCTTGATGGCATGAACGAGAAGTGGCAACTTCAAGATCAACTCAACATATTACGATCTAAGTGGGAATCTATCGACAAGATTCACTGGGAACTAAGCTACTTACTGCAAGGGAATGACAAAGACTACGAAACAAAATATGACCATTGGGAGCAAGTCTACGACGACCTAAAGGAAAATATGAACAGAAAAATCTTTGAAACATCCCATTATGAAAAAACAACACCGCGTATGGAGTTGCCGGAGTTCGACGGAACTTACAGCAATTGGATCACTTTTAGGGATTTATTCTTTGAGATGATCCATAATAATCCAACGCTGAACAAAACGCAGAAAATGAAGTTTCTCAAATCAACATTGAAGGGTGAAGCGGAAAAGCTAATCAAGCACCTTCCTGTGAGCGCTGAGAATTATGACTCGTGCCTCGATATCATTCAGCATCGCTACGATAACAAGCGATTACTGTTCACTTCATACATAGAAACACTTCTCCATCAAGCGTCAATCGAAAAACCGAATTCGACCAACTTAAAAAAGCTGTATGACACAACGAAAGAGTGTCTAAATAGCTTAGAGAACATTAACATCGATATTCCCGCATGGGGTCCACTTATCGTATATTTGCTATCTTCCAAACTGGACGAAGTCACTTACGGTGACTACATCAAAACCATGAAGCATTCAAGAGAGCTGCCAGATTTAAAAAAGTTTATGGAGTTCCTAGAATTGCAGTTTATGACGTTAGAAACATCCCGTACCAAAAAAAGCGGAGGAAAACAAAATAATTCAACGAACAATATTTACTGCAGCTCATAAGAAATCAAACACTGATTATCGAGGCAGAAAACAATGTCATAAAGAAAAATGAAGACTTCGTAAAAACGCAACTGGAAGTAATTCAGCGATTCATGAATGAAACGAAATATAATACAGCAGTTATAGAAAACAGATTTCAAATAATGAAAACAATGACTGACGTCAATTCTGGAGCTATAACTGCTAGCTTGCTTATCTCAGTACTGAGAAGAAACCAACAAATGCTCCTAGATGCATTGACCGATATCTATAGAGGTCATCTGGATATGAAATTATTCACTCCAGAGCAACTATATGAACAAATGCACTACATTGCAGGTATTATACCGAAAAGATTGACACTACCAATCAAAAACAGCAATGGAGCCGATAAGAGTATTTACAACATTATTTATGTCAAAGCCCGGCTCAACGAACAATACCTACTCTTCGAATTACACATACCATTACTAAGCGATGATGAGTATACATTATATCACAATATAGCTATACCTAGACAACAAACTCCTAACCTGTGTCAGGTAATAGCGACAAGAACTCAGTATATTGGAGTTAACTTCGCAAAGAATACCTACATACAGATGGACGAGGTTGATCTACAGCAATGTTCAACAATGACAGCGGACAACCACATCTGCCATGCCTCCACAACTATCAGCAACCTGCATGGAGCCACGGCATCTTGCGAAGCCCAAATACTAAGCCAGAATGTGAATAACATTACATGTGATTGGGTACCACAAAAATGCTCTGACCATTGGACAAAATTACAGAGGCCAAACATATGGCTGTATAATTGTATCAATGAGTGTACGACTCGCATTGTATGCGAGAATCGCATTACAACAACAATCATAACAAAAACGGGGCTCCTTGCCCTAGGTCAAGATTGCATACTTCAGCACAAAGATGCGACGATCTATTCCCATAACGTTCTGAGTAGTAGTACCAATATTGGAACAACTTTGGAAGTACCAACTATAGACTCACCAAATGATATGTGGAATACGTTCAAAAATACAAAATTTGTATTATCAAAACAAAGCGTATCAAGTGAACACAAATTATTAGATGACCAGATAACCGCACAAAAGGGACAAGAGAATCTACCTAGCGACTTAAGTGTCCACGACATTAGCAACTACGCTATGAGCACTTTGCTGGTGGGAGGAACTATTGCCGCTATAATAGTGTGGCGAATCAGAAGGTATCTACAAGCACGCAAGGAGAACAATACCCCTACATCATACAACACTCAAGAAACCGAAGATATAGAGCTAAAGGAGATTCCTGCCTAAGCTAAAATACGAAGTGGACATACATCAAACTGCCGTCCTCACCAACCAGCAATTGGATCAAGATTTAGACTTTAAATAATTATTTAAGAATTTATATTTAAGTCTTGCTTATTGTTTTGATTGCTTTTGTTTTTACATAATTTAACAATTACTTAAATATCTAACTTGTAACGCAAGTTTGGTGATCTGAACACGTACCTATACCTTTCCCTCGGGAGCATGTACGAGCCAATAATGCTCATACAGCAAAACTACGTATATAAGTACTCATTGATATCACTTATGAATCAAGTCGTAACTAAACCTCCGACACGCGTTAATGTGCGGAAAAACATAACATTAAGTGCGGCTCAGATTACTAAACACTCCTAAACTGTTTAGAATAAACTCTGGAATTTAACAGTGGTTTGGTGTTCCTTTAAACAACGACCGGGTTACCCGTCAACGACGAGAAGACCCAACAGTCTGTCTACCTTCGTTTTGACTTCTCTAAAAAAATTTGTAATCGGTTGCGGAGGTCAGCAGTCGTCACAGCCCTACTCTCGTCCTCAAAGTGGAAGGTAAACGTGTAATGTTGTATATACGTGATAACGGAGTTTTCTTTCATTTAAGATCTAGTTTAGTTGACTTCCAAGGTTCCCAGTTTGCACTGATTTGCATGTTGATATGATAAGGAAGAAAACTTTCACTCATTTATGTTTATTTAAGTAAAACTTGAAAATCGTGTATAAAAGCTTGAAGTTTTTAGAGAATATTATTTGTGGCTTTATTTTTGTTTTAGAAAGATAACTTAACTCTCATGGAGTTTTTAAATATTACTAACCTTTTCTCGCGGCATCGCTCTTATGGGAGGTAGGTATCTCTGATTAAATGTATCTATGATTTAATATATTTTTCGTACCACTTGCTCAAAAAAGTGACATTCTATGCCACAAAAAGCGAACATAACAATAGTCATTTTTAATTTGTTAAAAACAGGGAAAGAACGTTGTACTGAATTTCATTCATCCTTTAGGGGCAGAATGTGATTTAAATTTGGAATACTTACCGAAATTTATACTGAACTACATCTGTGTTTACACCATTGAGTTTGTATATTTTATCATCATTATACATCTTTTTGAAAAAGGAATACGCATTTATTATGCAGTTATGATTATTAAATAAAATTACGAAAACCGACGAGGCCGTATGAGCTTGATGCCTTTGCTTTTCCGACAAAAAAATATTAGTCTAGGAATTTGCCGCGTTTTTGTTTTTTTCAAATACATAAATACTACGTATACGTTAAGTTTATTTTAATTTATTATCTCATATTATTATTGTGTTAATTTTTTCGCAAATGGTACGAAAAGTATAGTATTTTCCTCGGTGATAAAGCTGTCTTAGTCTTGGGTGAACTTAAATCCCTCGCTACACTCAGGACTCGTCCTAAATCCCTCGCTTCGCTCGTAATTTAAGTTTTTAACACCCTCGCTACGCTCAGGAGTAAACCTCGAGTCCTTCGTTACGCTCGCGATTTAAATCGTCACCCGCGACAGAAGACACCGCTTTATCCCCTTGGTTAATAATCTACTATTACATCTCTCATATTCGGTAAGTAGTTCCTTATTACCCCCAAATGAGGCTTGTAGGTAACCAATTAACGGCGAAGCTCAATTTCGTACTTGAAAAAAAAATTAAAAAACAAAGATGAAAAAAGGCGGGAATAGAAAACTTTTACTTTAAATATTGTTGTTTCTGGGATTTTTTTTATAATTACGTGCTAATTAGGAAAAAAAACATGAGTTCTGCAAGTGATGAAGATATAAGCTGCACTCCCGATTCAATGAAAATGGAAGCTGAAGCAGCAATTAACAATATTTTTCCTGAAAGTTCTAAAGAGAGATATTTGAAAACTTACGACGAGTTCATGAAGTGGCGCAAAGAAAAACGAGTAAAGTCTTTATTTGAGACTGTATTCTTAACATACTTTAGTGAGCTATCAAAAAAGCTGCAGCCATCTAGTTTGTGGTGCATTTATTCAATGTTAAAAGCAAATATGAGTACTAAACACGATATCAATATCAAGAACTTTTCAAAATTATCGTCTTTTCTAAAAAGACAATCAGCTGGACACAAAAGCAAAAAGTCAAAGGTTTTTACAGCGCAAGACGTGAAAACATTCATAAATGAAGCCCCTGATGACATATATTTAGCTGTTAAGGTACGTAAAATAACAAATCACATAATGGTAATACTTCATCATTTATCTTTTAAATTCTTACAATCCTAAAAAACATACCTTCTTATTTTTATATTTCGCTTGTTTTACGTGGTTCTTATCTTCGGTAGGTATAACTGGCGTATGCCGAGGTATTGAATTGACAAATATAACAATAGAGAACATAGAACAACAGGGTCAGTTGTTAGTAATTAAACTACCGAACACAAAAACTAAAATTGACCGAACATTTGTAGTTCCTCAAGAATTCTCTGAATTCGTACAAAAATACAGAAATCTTCGTCCTAAAAATGTAAATACCAACCGATTTTTTTTTGAAGTACCAAGGTAAATGCTACAAACAAGTTATTGGAAAAAATACCATCAGAAGTATGCCGAAGCAAATCGCAAGTTATTTAAAGTTAGCAAACCCGGAATTGTACACAGGTCATTGCTGCCGGAGAACATCGGCTACACTTTTAGCCAATGCTGGGGCTAACTTAACCACTATAAAAAGGCACGTTGGGTGGAAATCCAGCAAGGTGGCTGAAGGTTACATTGAAGATTCCATACAAAATAAAAGTAAAATTACTAACCAAATAACGAAAACTATTCAGCTTTCAAAAAATGAAACATCTTTCTCAAGAGACGATCCGCAACCATCAACTTCTGCTGAAGAAAGCTTCATCCCGTCAAATATTATCCATGACCAACAAATATCACAATCTCAAACTATTAACATACCCAAAAAACACCTGTCCCTAAAATTTGAAAATTGTTCTCATTTCACTATAAATTTAAACTAATAAAATGTTTTATTCTTGTAATGCCGGTTTTTTTCTACTTACCTCACAATCGAGATGTAAAGCAGAGTAGTTAGCTCGGGTGTAAGCATCAATTGCACCCTCGAACTATAGGCGCCCTCGCTACGCTCGGGCTGCAATTGATGCCTTATAGCCCTTGGCTACTAATCTACTACTTTTGCATTTTAATATTTTAGGCACCGAATAGTATAAATGTGAAATTAAAAAGGTATTCAAACTTTTTTCTACGAATGGTAGTCTAGTTCCAGAGAGTTATCCCCCTGATCTGATCCACTGCTTGTATATTTTTTGTTTTCTTTCCGGTCTGATCCCCTTTCTCTTTTTGAATGCTAAGAACAGTCAAGATAAAAATGGTTCATGTAGTAAAATATTAGTTTTTATTTGTTTAAAACCATCACTAGTAATCAGCGACTTGGTCTTTTAATATTTGACCATCTTAATTCAATAACAAAATTTTAACCTAAAATTACTAAAAAAATAGTCATGATTTTACACCTTTATTATATGCATTACTAAATATTAAAAATTAAGAAACCTACCTAAAAGTATTCCAATTATTATTAAAAGAATATTTCTCGAAGATGAATATCTATCTATTCTACCCACATTGCTAGTAATCTTAAAAAAAAATGTTTTAAATTACTTGGCCAAGAGGAAAATTAAGAGTGTTTGTTTCTCAATACTACACGTATACTACACGTTTCCATTACTATAAGAATTATATACAAACAGTATTTTCACTTCTCATGCTCTGAAAGTGCTTCTTTGTGCAGGGTATAGGCTGCACAAAATCGAATTTTGTGCACAAGGGCATTAACGTATCTACTCATAAATGTATTTATATTAAGGCAAAGAAAATGAGCCATACAGCCAAATGCAATAAGAAGTTCATAGATAGAATTTTTTATTATATAATATTTACTTTAATTTATTTGCCTTATGTATTTTTTAAGATATAATAGATATTAAAATTTTAATTCAAGTACGGTAGGTTAGTTGATTTAAGAAAATTATTATTACAAAATTAATTTAATAGTAGGCTGTATAGGTCTGCAGCCTAATATTAATGTCGTAAGATTAAAAAAAAAAATAAAGCGGCGGGAAACAGCTCTTGTTCTTTTTTCGTGCATTTATTAATTTCTTCAATTTGCTAAAATTGTTAAAAATGTCCAGTGAAGAAGAGGATTTAACAGTCTCTCCTAATACGCTTATGGAAATGAATGCACAGAGAGTTGTGCAACAGATATTACCGCCAAAATCTCGGGAAAAATATCTCAAAGTTTACGATAATTTTGTAAATTGGAGAAAAGAAAAAACAATTTCCTTCAGTATTCAAAACTGTTCTAATTTTACTTTGAATTTTAATTAAAGAAATGTTATGTTATACTACTGTTTTATTTCCTCGCAATCGAAGTGAAAAGCAGAGTTTATAACTCGTCCACAAAACCATTTTTATCCTCGACATTACTATCAGCCCTCGCCTTCGGCTCGGGCTGCTAAAAGTCTCGGATAAAAATGGTTTGTTTTGTGCACTTGTTGTAAAATCTACTATTTAATAACCCTGTACGTATATTTTTGCTAACGCTTCAAAAACTCTGTCAGGATATCCGACCGGAATAAAATATTTAACTTTAATTGTGAGACCCTGCGTGGTGGATCAGACCGGAATAAAAATAATTATAAAAAAAACGATCCCCCAGGGGATCAAATCAGGGTATCAGACCGGAATAACTCGTTCCCTAGCGCCATTTTGATTTGGTTTCTCGTTCCATTGTTTCACCTTACTCGAAAATAAATTTTAGGATAGTTTATCAAATTAAACAATTGACTTCTAAAATTCATATTAAATGGAAATGCCAACAATTGCAAAAGTTATTTTTTCCCATGAAATTTTCATTTGTATTATACGTTCCGTAATCATAGGCATTTTATTTAGTTTTATAAAAACCGAATTGCGGTCCGCAGATGAGGTTAATAAATAGCCGTTTCTACGTCCATTTTCATTCACATTTTAACAGGAGATGATCAAAAAGGGACCAGACGGTTTTGAAATTTTGTGGGCTGATTGGTTCATTTTTATCAAATTATTATCATAGGTTTTATTAAGTAGTGTTAATCCGTTAGAATCCAACTTACAAATTGTAAAGTTGGGTGTACCAATACCGTGAATGAAAACATAATAAGGGAAGCGGTATATACTAAAACAAACAATTAGAAGGCATGGATTCTTGCAATTTGAACACTCTGGACCAAATGAATCTTCTATCTTTTTATCTTATTTTTATACTCATCTTATATTATGTATATAAAATCAATTAGGTACTGTAATTGAAATTGAAAAACATTTATTCTGAGATAAACACACACAAAAACATACAATAGAAAATTATATATAAACTATATTAAATATTATATATATAAACATACAAAAATAACATTAAAAATTTCGCTGATCATGTCCACACCCAAAAGGGCTACACTTAGCATTTGCTGAGCAAAAGGCATCCAGCGCTGGTTTTCAGTTGGCACCCAGCAGCACAGAACAAATAAAAGCTGTGCCCAGCAGTGATACACGGACGAGGGTACTGTTCGTTAGTTCCGCCAAAACTGGGGAACGGTTGGACCGAAAATATTTGTAGAAGATCAGGAAAGTTTAAAAGGTGAAATGAAATGGCGTTACGAAGTTCACTGGGTTAGCAAGTTGCTTATATTTGAATTGTAAACTTAACAATGACGCAGTTACAGCCATGAACATTCACAATAAAGCAATTCGTCATCAACGAATAGCATGTGTTGGTGATTCTCAGAGGAGTTTAAATAAAATAGCGGACTGTAACTATAGGTAGGTTATGTATTGAGATAATAAGAACGCGCGCTTCTGGTCCGTGTCGTATAAGTCAATGGTGCGTTTGTTCGGTGGCGCGGCGGCGGCGGCTCGGCGACTCGTCCCCCGCTCCCCGCTCGCCGCTGTCGCCCTCCCGTCGCCGGAGTGGCTCGTGGTGCCTTTTGTCTCCAACATACTCCCCGGGTTGAAGTAGGCAGGTGGGCTGCTGATTCAACAAGCAGGTTCTGGAAGGGGACAAATGTTATTAAACGCCCTTCGAATAATGCTTCCTCCTTTGATCCTTATATCGGCGACTCGCGCGACTTGATCCTGAGCTCCTGGGAAAACGGCCACACAGCGACCCAGGGCCCAACGTAAGGGAGGTAGCGCTTTGTCCTTTATAAGTACTAAGGAACCCAATTTGAGTTCGCTTGATGCAGTAGGCCACTTCGTCTTTTGCTGCAGAGTGGTGACGCACGGTGGGCTGAAAATCGGCTTTCATAGACTTAGGCATTTTATTTTGCAAGTGCGAGTTTTTTTGCCGGATATCACTTCTATTAGTTATAACAATATACAAAAATGACACCAGAATTGATTCTGCACAGAAACGAAGGAATTATAATTTTTTTACGAAAATTTTGTATGGAGCTAGTATGAAAAATCGAAATATCTCTAAAACGGCAGCGATAACCGTAATATCCTTATAGGGGGTTATAGTACTAATTATTTATGATTTTTTGACATACGTTACATAATGGTTGTAGATGCCTTTTTTAAAAAAAAAAGTCAAAATATTTTTATTTATTTTTACATATTTAAACGTTCCTTTTAGTGTTTAAGTTGAAGAATTCAGAGCTTTAACAACTCTTATCATAAAATAGCATCACCCCTATAGACCTGAAGGACTAGACAGAGGTGTGTAGTGTCTTGTTGATCTTGTAAGATTTCCAACAATACCAAATAGTTGAATATCAGTGTCAAAGTGCCCATGCTGTCGCTTCTTTTTGAAAGATAGGGGAATGAAATTGTTAATTGATCATACCCTAAAAGTATGATTACAACATAACCGGACACATAATAATAATAATATCCTTATAGGGGATTATAGTACTAACATTATTTATTTTAACATATGAAACTGTTCAAAACGATCCATGAACTGTGTCAAAGTTAAGAACATCGTTAGGAAGCATGCTTTTTCCCCAAATATTAAGAATATGTGAAAAAAAAAAGACTGTATATAAACTTTTTATTGATAGGTAATTTAAATAAAACAGAAGTAACAAAAATAATATCTAATAAATTCAATTATACAAAATACATATTTGAAACTATAATTTATGAAATTATTAACTAAACATATTGGTACAATAAACTAACATAAATAACAAAAGAACATAAAGAAAAATAATTAAATTTTACAAATTTTCTTTACAACTTTCGTTGTCGGACTCCAATTCCGAGTCAGAATCCAGATCGGATATACCTACAAACTCGAACTCAGTTTCCGGAAACTGTATTAGGTCGAGAGTTTCAGCAAAAAAGGTTGTCTTCCTTTTGGCATCTAACTTCGGCCTTTGTGCACTTAGAAAAGGATCCGAAGAAACAACAAGCATATTTAGGATATCTTGATTAGAATCTTGCCTGCTTCTTTTCCGCGAATGATGTTCCCGGAACCTCCTAAAATCTTTGTTTCGAGACTCTGAGGCTTCTTCCGAGAGAGTCCCAATCGGGACAATATCATTTTTTTCGATTATGTCAGCTCCGTGTATTAATAGTTTATGTACGGTTGATGACATGTAGTACCAGTCGTATAATTCCACGTACTTTTCTGCTGTTTTGCGAGCAAAATCTTTAAATTTGATGACATCGATCTTCTCACCAGATGTTATTGCTTGCAAAATAACAGCAAATCTTTTTATCAGGTTTTGATCCAACCCAGTAATAGCTGCAGTTTTATTGGGAAACTCGAAAAACTTCCTTGCGGTATTCCCGTCATTGGTAGTTCCCGAGCCTTGTTTTACTATATCAATTAACAGATTGAGCTCCTCTTTAAATTTATTTTGAATGTTTTTTTTTCTGTTTTGTAACATATCTTTATGCTCATTACTTCTTGCTGCCCACTGTTTGAAGTCAAGTCTGTACGCAATGTGTAACAGACATTCCATGCAATTTATACGGGCATGTAGGGATGATAGGCCAAATTCATATATGTCAGAACACACAGTTTTTGATGTTACAGCATCTAAGTGGTTCATTTCTGTTGGTTTTGCTAAGCACAGGTAGCATGATGCATTTGATCTAGCTTCAGAAAGGTACGTGCAGACTTTTGCGTCGATCATTGTCATCATTAGTTTATGAGTCACCCTGTTACTATTAATGCACTCTGTGGGGTTAAGGGCCTCAATTTCCTCATCCATTTTTCTTTTGTTATCAATGACAACTGCATGGCTTTCTTTTACAAAAGTGAACTGAACCGGACGACAATAAAAAGTTGAGCATGGTTTCGGGTTTGTCCATATAGTATTATCTCCATCTGTCAGTTTCAGTGGCACCAAGGAGGTCATGAAAATGCTTGAATCATCATGCTCGCCGTCCATTTTCTGCTTGTATCGGCTTTGATTGGAAGCACCATCAAATCCCCACTTCGATATCAGCTTTAACTGCTTATTTTCCACATTATCAGAAAGACTTTGAAGAATCCGCTTCACCGTGATGTCAAGTAAAGCTTGAAGTGTAATTCTAGCTGATGAATCCGTAACTGATACTGATTGATTAGGAGGGTAGCATGCAAGCTTAGTTTGTTGCAGTTTATAGTAGGATGGGTAAATATCCTTAGCACCTTCCCGAATGGCAGTCTCTCGCAACGTAATATATTGCCACTTTGAAAGCTTAAGTGAAAGAAGCAATCCAAGTGCTTTCTCTGGTGTAAATATTACTGTTTTCTTAATGCTTTCCTTGATTTTAACGGCAGCTTCTGGATTTTTGATCATATAATTGATTACAGATGCGATATCTTCATAACCTTCTTCTTTTAAACGTGCTGCAGCTGCATATGCCAATTCACAGGAATCCTCGCCTATGTGCTCACTAGATCTTCTCTTTTTCTGTTTGCTTCCCAGATCTTTGAATGGTTTTCGGGACCTTTTTGTCATTGTTCCAACAGTCGATGATGTCGAAGGTTCTGGAGAGACTGAGCGTGCTCTTGGTATCTCATCAACAGTTGGTTTTTGATTTATTAAAGTTTGCACGCAACTCGGCCAATCAATATTTGCTTGCAACCACTCTCCGTACGTATTTCTAAACTTATCAAAGAATCGTTTAGATTTCTGCCACCTGTTTAAAGCAGCTCGCGTGAATCTCCGGCAAAATTCTTTGAGAGTTACTTGATCTTCGGCAGAAAGGCAATCGCCTATGCGGGACACAATTGCACTAAACAATACTTCATGATTAAATGAAGGACACTCACTTTTTAGAAGAACAAACAAATCTAAGTTGGTGATTAAACTTTCCATTCTAAGATTTTGTAGTCGCAAAGCAAATAGTTTTAGTGTTAGCAGTTACACGGTTGTGAACAATCTAAATTATGGAACAAAATTATAGCCCTTTTATTGTATAAAGTCAATAATTAGTTAACTACCCTCATTAAAGTTGTAAAAGATATGATAATAAAAATTTATAATCGTCAAAAACATTTCGTAGAACTCATAGTAGAACTAATCAACATTAGCAAATCACATTAGCTCACTAATTATAAAAAGGTGAATGCAGTTCTTAGTTGGTATTGTTGCGAGATATTTCAAATCATTTAATCACTTAATAGGCTCATTAGAATCAGAAGACTACAACCATCATTCTAATTACTTAATTACTTGTCATCAGACTCATTAGATGACTACACAATATGTTATTTTGTATTTTGAACGTATGCAAGGTTTTAAAATTCCTTTTGTGTCGATATTATTATGTGTCCGGTTATGTTGTAATCATACTTTTAGGGTATGATCAATTAACAATTTCATTCCCCTATCTTTCTAAAAGAAGCGACAGCATGGGCACTTTGACACTGATATTCAACTATTTGGTATTGTTGGAAATCTTACAAGATCAACAAGATACTACACACCTCTGTCTAGTCCTTCAGGTCTATAGGGGTGATGCTATTTTATGTTAAGAGTTGTTAAAGCTCTGAATTCTTCAACTTAAACACTAAAAGGAACGTTTAATATGTAAAAATAAATAAAAATATTTTGACGATTTAAAAAAAAAAAAAGGCATCTACAACCATTATGTAACGTATGTCAAAAAATCATAAATAATTAGTACTAAAACCTCCTATAAGGATATTACGGTTATAGCTGCCGTTTCAGAGATATTTCGATTTTTCATACTAGCTCCATACAAAATTTTCGTAAAAAAATTATAATTCCTTCGTTTTTGTGCAGAATCAATTCTGGTGTCATTTTTGTATATTGTTATAACAAATAGAAGTGATATCCGGCACAAAAACTGGCACTTGCAAAATAAAATGCCTAAGTCTATGAAAGCCGTTTTTCAGCCCACCGTGTGACGTACTCGTTGGAGAATCGTTTCCAGAAATGTTGTTTGACAAACTCGATTCGTTTGTATCGCTCAAGGCTCGTTATTCTTTCTGTCAACTGTGGATGTGGAACAGACACAAGTGATCGTCCTATTAGGAAGTGAGCGGGTGTTAAAGGTGTGAAGTCTGTAGGGTCGGAATTTAAGGCTGTTATAGGACGTGAATTAAGGATGGCTTCCACTTGAGTCAGACAAGTGTGCATCTCTTCATACGTGAAATGCGTAAGTTGGAGAAGCCTTCTAAGATGATATTTAGTAGAACGGACAGCAGATTCAGCCATACCATTGAAATGGGGGGTGTAGCTCGGAATGAAGAGGAATTCTATACCCTCTTGGGCGGCTTCAGAACTAATTTGGGAACTTGAGTCATGTAAGAAACGCTGTAACTCGTTACATGTACCTACAAAATTAGTCCCATTGTCGGAGGTTATACTTTTAGGCTTCCCTCGACGAGCCACAAACCGGTTTAGAGCGGCCATGTATCCCTCTTTAGTAAGATCTGTGACGAGTTCAAGATGCACGGCTTTTGTAGCTAAACAGACAAAAATGGACAAGTAAGATTTAGTCAGTTGGCAACCTCGACCTTTACGGTTAGCTATCTTAACTGGGCCTGCATAATCCACCGAACAATGTAAAAAAGGGAATTCCAGTGTAGTTCTGGATTCAGGTAAGTGCCCCATAATGGGCTGAACATTGCTGGCTTTAAATCTGTAACATTTTATGCAACCTTTCGTTATGGATTTAGACAGATTCCTTCCTCTTATTGGCCAAAAAGTTTGACGAATAGTGGACAACAATAACTGAGGTCCAGCATGTAAAAGTTTCAAATGGTGCATGTGAAATATGATTTTCGTTAAATGATGTTTGCCACATAATAATATAGGGTGCTTTGTGTCATAGCTATAAGGTGAATTATCAAGTCTACCGCCTACTCTCAAGATATCATTTGAATCTAAGAATGGGGTCAATGATATTAATTTATTTTTCTTTGGTAATGCGTGACCTGATTTTAAGATAAGGTATTCATTTGGGAACATTTCCAACTGTGCAACGTGTATAATAAAATCAAATGAATTTTGCAATTCTTCACAAGAAAGATGATTGCAGAATCTGTTTGTCTTGTTTTTACAGTTATGAATAAATCTGTATATATAGGCTATAATCCTTTGTAAACGTGTAAATTGTGAATATTATACTATATAAAGCTAGATTACCACTCACTCACTCACTGACTGACTCATTGACATAATTGTTCTCCCAGATGGTGGATGGGGAGGTGGGTATATTTTGACAGATTCGTAAACAAGTAACTCTCAAACCTACGGGAAAAGTGCCAAACCTCCCCTTTTCCCCCCCCTTCTCCCCCCCCCCCCCCCTATCGTATCTCGGAAACTACGAGACCCGTATTTTTTTCTTTTTACGGATTCGTATAGAGGAGGCTCTGTAAAGTAAAAACCATTTTTCAAAGTCGCCCCCCTTGCCCCCCTTCTCACCCCCCTTAGGCGGATCTCGGAAACTAAGAGACTTGGAACATTTTTTTTTTCAGATTCATATAGAGGGGCAATGCTTTAGTCGAAATACTTCTGCAACCCCCCCCCCTATCACCCCCCCCCCTTTTTTTTTTTTTTTCACAAGCACGCGATGTGCTTGCACCTCGCGCAACACGCAAATACTTGATTTAGAGGGGCAATGCTTTAGTTTTTTTCACAAGTACGCGAGGTGCTTGCACCTCGCGCAACACGCAAATACTAAGACCCCCCCATCACCCCCCCACCATTTTTTTTCACAAGCACGCGAGGTGCTTGCACCTCGCGCAACACGCAAATACTTGATTTAGAGGGGCAATGCTTTAGTTTTTTTCACAAGCACGCGAGGTGCTTGCACCTCGCGCAACACGCAAATACTAAACCCCCCCATCACCCCCCCCCTTCTTTTTTTTTTTTTTTTTTTTTCACAAGCACGCGAGGTGCTTGCACCTCGCGCAACACGCAAATACTAGTTTATGTATAAGTTTTGTAAATAGTTTATCATCTTCGTTCTTGCTACCATCATTATTTATGACAAGACAAGGTTGGAGATCCGGTAGGTCCCGTTTCTGGGTTTCATTAGGCATTTGTGGCCAACAATGCTCTGATTCGAACAAAAACGTTGGGCCCGAGCACCACAACGAGGCGTCACTGATAATATCAGCCTTCACCCCGCGAGAAATGAGATCTGCCGGGTTCTACTTGGACGGCACGTAGCTCCACGTGTGACCGCTGGTGCTTTCCTTGATTTCATTAACACGATTACGTACCAATTGATTAAGTTGATTTGAAGGGGTGGACAACCACCCTAATACAATCGTGGAATCGCACCAAAACCGACACATGCTAATGTTTAATGTAAGTGAATGTTGTACCTTAGTACACAGTCTTGCACCTAATAAGGCCCCACACAACTCAAGACGTGGGATAGTTGTGGGTTTGATCGGTGCAACCTTGTTTTTCGAAACTAAGAGCTAAACACGCACAATCCCCGAGTTACACACAGACCGAATGTAGACGCATGCTCCATACGCACTTTGAGAAGCATCTGTGAATATATGGATTTCAATCTTTACACAAAGATCACTAAGAACCCAACGAGGAATTTGTAACTTATTAAGACAGGGTAATGTGTTAGCAAATGAAGACCAGAGATGTAAAATCTCTGACGAAACTTCTTCGTCCTAAGAGCTTTTATTGACCCATAATTTCTGCATTATCGACTTGGCTTCGACAATGCATGGCCCTACAAGGCCTAATGGGTCGAATATTTGGCTTATAACGGAAAGAATATGGCGTTTGGTAACCTTCTCATGAAGTTCAATGTTAATTGAGAAAGATAAGGTATCCTGCTGACAAAGCCAATATAAACCTAATATTTTTGATGCTATATTTATATTGTTATCTGATAGATCTAAAACTGTATTTGAGTCAATAATTTTACCTGAGAACAGCTCGTTAAGAATTAATGCATTATTCGATTTCCATTTGCGAATATTGAATTTTGCTGAGTTTAAGGCGGCAGTAATTCCCTGACATAACTTTATAGCTTCGCTTATAGTACAAGTTCCGCTTAATAAATCATCACAATAAAAGTCGTGAGCTATACTATATTTGACGTTATTATCGCTGACTGTGGATGCCAGGCTACTCAAACATTTTGTCGCGAGATATGGCGCTGACGCAGTCCCCTGACAAACTGTGTTGAGTGTATAGGTTTTTAAGCGCTGTGAAGAATCATACCTAAATACAATTTGCTGTAACGAGCGTTGACTAGGTACTATGTCAATGGATCTAAACATTTTTTCTATATCTGCTGATACTACAAATTTATGCTGGCGGAATCTGAGGAGAATCGATAAGAGATCGACTTGGACTGTAGGACCGACCATCTGAATTTCATTGAAGGAAATTCCTGAAGTGGTAACGGCAGAAGCGTCAAAGACTGTACGCAACTTTGTCGTTGTACTGGACTCCCGAAGTACGCCATGATGAGGAAGGTAATAGTTGGCATTGTCACTGTATGGAAAAAGAACTTTATATTCAGTCATGTGACCTAACCGCTCGTATACTTCCATGAAATTTAAATATTTCTCCTTGAATATTGGTTCTCGTTCGAATTTTCGCTCAAGCGATAAAAAACGTCGCTTAGCCATCTCAAAAGAATCGCCTAAGACCTGGGGATTTTGCTTGAGAGGAATGGTGACGACAAAGCGACCATCGTCATTTTGAGTTGTGTTGACAGTAAAACTATTCTCACACGCACGTTCCTCTGCGGATGGAGAATGCTCAAGAGAAACACTATCTAATTCCCAAAAACGAGTGAGATCAATATCAAGTTCACCTTGAGTAAAAAGACATTGACTAAATGTACTTTTTGAACTTGAGATGTGACCAGTGACTATCCATCCTAATTCCGAACTACGTAACATAGGTAGATGCTTACCTAGGCTAATCTTTTTGTTACCTAGGATATCCCAGAAGATATCTGCCCCGATAAGAAGATCGACCTTAGAAGGAATATTATAAGTGGGATCAGATAAACATAATCCTGCTGGGATTTGAATATGTCGTGTATCAATGTATGTGATTGGTACTGCTGTGGTGACGTTGGTAAACACATAACAATCAATGTTATTCCTTTAGCTAGAATTCAATGACTCAATTGCGAGATTGCAAGACTGTGTACTATGGGATACATGATTATTAAAACCTGATACCGTGGAGCTCACGTTCCGCCTCGGCAAACCCAGCTTACTGCAGAAAGCTTCGGAAACGATATTTATCCCGCTACCGTTGTCCAAGATCGCCCTGGCAGTGTGTTTGTTGCCCTTGCCGTCAACCACTTTCACCAACGCTGTGGAAAGGAAAACACGCGTCGGAGTAGTAACCGGTAGAATGTCAGTTTTCAATACAAAATCTTTTGAAGACGAAGATGACGAATCACGAGAAGCAGATTGCTCAGATTTTTCCAAGTGCAAAAGAGTGTTGTGCTTTTCATTGCAATATTTGCAGTGTGACAAAAAACATTTCTTAGAAACGTGACCGAAGCGCAAACAGTTCAAGCACACCTTGAACTCCTTTACTTTTGAAATGCGAGATTCTACTGGAAGACTTCTAAACGATTCGCAATTGAACAGCTGACGTGACTCATCGTCACACAATGGACATGGTTTACGTTTGAAATTTTTATCTTTATTTTTGCTATTATTATTTATGACTAAACTTTTCGCTTTTATGGGTTCTGATTTTATTTTATTACCTTTATTGTTCTCTTCTAAAGTTTCTAATATGTCGGCCTTTTTACTTAAAAATGTTAAGAACTGTGATAGGGTTGGGGATGAAGTCAATGTATTTCTATGTTCTTCCCACTCTCGACCCGTCACACTATCAAGTTTAATTGACATCATATAAATTATAATCGTGTCCCAAATGGGTTCTTTCAATGCCTTGAGAGCCCTAATGTTCTTGTTAGTTACATCAATAAAATTTTGAATTGACTTACATGATTCTGATCGAATAGGTTCTACGTTAAACAAAGCCTGTAAGTGATTATTAACCAGTAAGCGACTGTTATCAAATCGCTCGCACAATAATTCCCATGCATTTTTATAGTTGTCACCTTTAAATTCGATGTTTTTAATAATCAGAGAGGCACTTCCTTGAAGAGAAGCCCGTAAATAGTGGAATTTATTTATGTTATCTATGGAATCACTGTTGTGTATAAGAGAAAGGAATGTGTCTTTAAATTCAAACCAGTCTTGATAGCCGCCACTGAAATGTGGTAAGTCAATTTTCGGTAGCCTAACCAAATTTCTCACTCGCCCACCTGATTCTGCATCGCTAAAGTCCGCCACAGATCCACCGCCCTTTCCTCCGGCAGCAAGCAGGCTCTTGGCTCTGGCCATCAGCGGGTAGTAGTCGTTGTCAAACTGCACACGCTCCGCGGGAACCTCATCGGTTGGTGGCTCGTCAGATAGGATCTCGATTTCAGTCTGTAACGTGTCGAATTCCTCGCATAAGGGCTCAAATTTTCGTAAGCGACACCCTAAATCTATGATTTGTAACTCCGTTAAAGCTTTAGAAGTTTCAATCAATTTAATATGATTTCCAAAAATAGTGAGCTTTGATTTTATAGCAGAGCGTTTTTTAATTAAAGTTTTAAGTTCAGACATGATCACAAAGCAAACCTCGAACCGTAATAATGGCAACAGCTGATTTAAAATAACACGCTACTTGATGCACCGTTAAAAGATATTATTATTTAAGCAAAAATTATAACCAGGTAGCTAAGCTCAATGACTGTGCGTAATCGGTTTGAAGTAAACAAGATGATTCATGCGATAGATATTCAACGCTCGAGTTTTACGACCGCAATTAGCTCACAAAGCCTCGAATAAAGAAATTGTCAATGAAATGAATAGCTAAATATCATAGATAACAGCGTAGGTAATATTGAATGAATAGTAACATATGAAGAATGCACAAAGCACTGACTCAAGTTTTAGCAAAACGTATTTAAAAGGAAAAATATGAAATTGACTAGCAAGGAGAAGAGGGATTAAGAGGAATAAATAGGAACGAACTCACAAGATGTCTTATCCTTTATCCAGAAACTAGACGGTTTGTTCGTCCTTCAAATGTCCTTCCTTGAGCTTCTTGAAAGTCGTCGCGTAATGGCCGGCGCGTACGACTCGTTAAAGTTTCTTGATTGTGACACGGAATAGTCTCCAAAAAGCTTCAAGACGTCGTTATTATCCTTGGTCACGGTGAGAGGACCATATGTTGTTGATTCTCAGAGGAGTTTAAATAAAATAGCGGACTGTAACTATAGGTAGGTTATGTATTGAGATAATAAGAACGCGCGCTTCTGGTCCGTGTCGTATAAGTCAATGGTGCGTTTGTTCGGTGGCGCGGCGGCGGCGGCTCGGCGACTCGTCCCCCGCTCCCCGCTCGCCGCTGTCGCCCTCCCGTCGCCGGAGTGGCTCGTGGTGCCTTTTGTCTCCAACACATGCTTTCTAAGTTCCTTACATTGCGATTATGAACATTTTCAATTAAAAAATTTGTCAAAGCTTTTTTATCGCTCTAGGTGGAGCGGAAGAGAGTGTCAGACTTCTTCTGACTAGAAACCCTGTTTCTTAACTGCCCTTACGTTTCGAGGCCACGTTATCGAACACGACGAGCCGTTGATCCGTTCTTATCGGATGGTGAGCTACCCCTGCCCGCCGCCTACGGTGGCCGAAGATCGGCTCGCGATCCTCGACGTTCGGGGCGTTAATACAAAATAGCCTACGACCTATTTTCAGACCTACTAGACAGAAACGAAAAAAATCTGTCAAGCCGTTTCGGAGAAGTTCGATAACAAACACTGTTACATGAGATTATTATATAAAAGATTTTTAATTTTGTAACCGCTACCAATCCGCACTGGGCCCAAGCCATCGATGTCAGCCCACCCTCACTTATAGACTTAAAGATCTGTGTCCCAGGAAAGATAATATTCATGTTATGCTACCATTGGTCTACCTAAAATACGACAGTGACGTCAGAATATGTGCTTCTACGAGGTTTATCAAGTTCGTTTTAATAGCCTGGCTGAACCGAGGCAGAGAAGCTTATGTAGATTGATATGGGGAATTTATTTTTATTGTTTCTCGTCTTAGTTGTGCTGATTTTGATATATGGTAGGTATATAAAGATGTATGGTACCGACATCGAATAAATTGAAATAAAATGGCAGTAGGAAAATGATGCTCTTTTCTGCTTAGAAACAGGATAAACGATGTATGTTTTGGGTGAGTCTGCAAAGCTTTTATTTCGGTTTGCTGTTCCGTTTTTAACACGCTTTTATTAGGTCGACCTGTATGTAACTAACTATGTAATGGAATCTAAGGTAACTAATTTAACCATCTTCCAAGGGTCGTAGCGTAATGAAAATTGGCAGCTGTATGTAGTTCTGATGACAATACAATAATATGGTACTGTCAAACTGATCTGATGATGGAGCCGGAAGATATGAACTGGAACTTCATGATGGAATATCGTATCATAGCTGTTTTGGATTTCTTAGAAAAGTCTTGTAATGAACTTTGACCACAATTAGGTTTCAAGGTCTGATGATGAAGCCAGAAGATAGGCACTGGTATTCCATGATGGAATATCGTATCATAGTCGTGTTTACACTTATGAGAAAGGCCACGTAATGGAATTTGAACACGATCAGGTTTCAAGGTTATAACAAACCTAAAGATATTTTTTTGTTTTTACGTGCATTTATAAAAGCGTGTCTTTCTAGTGTTTTTTAAATTATTAATTTATTTGTTTTAAAATGGCTACGGTACTTTTAGTATATTAGTCTAACTAGCTGATGTGTAAACCTAAAATAGGTCCATGATTCTGATTTCAAGCGTCAGAACAGCTTGAAGCTGTTACGCACCAGCAAAGGTTTAGCGAAATATAAACCAAACTATCAAGAGATATATATATATATATATATTATATTATGGGTCGTTACGGTTTCGTACGATGACAAACGAAACCCTTTATAAGACCACTTATGTGTCTTTCTATCTATATGTCACAGATAATGCGCTCCGATACTGAATTTTGGCATATATGATTCATATACTATTTCGTACGATGAACATCTGTGACCTAAACACGGTTGGCTAACGTAAATTTTGAATATATCATTTCTATTTACTAAAGCCGAGCTCGTGTTCAAATATCACAGCGGCACGCCAAGCCAGAAATCCGACATTGGTCTTACCAAAGAGTATTCTGCTTCCCCGCTACTGGATGTGAAGCTCAGATAGGCAGTGACTTCATGTAAACACTACTGCTAGAAAAGGTTAAGCATTTGATGATAATATGATTTCTGTTTACTAGGGTGGGTACTGGGGCGAGACGGGCTGGGCAGCTGACGACGAACGCGACACCGCCGCACGCGCTGCATACGAGGCGCTTCTCCGAGTTTCCTTGAAGCTGCCGACCGGGGACAGGTTCGATGAGTTTGCTGATGCTGTGAGAGCGAGGGCCAAGCAGCACTACAACTATTCTTTTTCTGATGGTGAAGAAGTAAGTCTTTTTGTTTACCCATCCAATTTGTTAGTGAGTAGACGCCGCATAATAGGCGATATCAGACGACGATTTTTATGCATTTTTTCCAGTGGAAAAAATATCAAATGACTCCTACTACTCTGCATGTAGCGGAAAAGAGTGACAGACATCTACTAACTCAAAGCTCACCCTATTACTTCAGTTGCCTTTGTGGTCCGAGACCGCGGTATCTCTTTAAAACTTTCCCGCAATCCCAGCAGACAATGGCCATATCGAGCCCATATTGAGTCAATAGTTTCATGACTAGTTCTAATTTGTATAGTACATAAATTACACACTTCTCTATTCAGCCATTCCTAGGCTGGCTACGTGAAGTTTATTCATTTCTACTTCAAGCACATAGGTACAAAGAGGAGCTAATGACGTATAGAATCCATGAAAATTTTAATTTAAACATGTAGTATAACAAATTTCTGGAAAATTTATAAGATAATTTATTAGAACTGCTGAAATTATTTTTCAAGGAAAGCAAAAGAGATATAGTACATTTTGATACAAGTGGAGAAAGTTTGTTATTGCGTACGAGACGGAGTACGCCCGAGCCGCAAGGCTAGGGGGTTATGGAGCCGAGTACTGCAGTAACAAATGTCTACGTGTATCAAATGACGTTTTTCAATACACTTTCGAAGAAAAATACTTGCTCCGAAAATGACAACGCATTTTATTTGATTTCCATTGAAGAAAATTATGCATAGTTGCCATCTATTTTAGCTTCGATTTATATGGCAACAGGTTAACGCAAGCATTTTGAGCCTCGATCATAATATCTGGCGGCGTAGCATCTAAATTGTTCTCATCAAAACTTAAATTCGACATACTCACGCAAAAAACACAAATTAATAAGATTTAATTTACTTTTCCTCGTGCTTTACCTTCGCGGGTTAAAGGAAAAGCAAAGGTATGAAGCCGCAAAATTATTATATAAATAATAAGCCTGATATTAAAATAAAATATATATTTTTTTAATTTAGATCACAAATAAATGTTAATTTGTTGATAAAAGCAAAATTATTTTATAAATAATAATGTTTATTTCTGATATTCTGTTCATAAACACAATTTTAATTTTCATTAAATATAAGGCCCTAAAAACATGCGCCTCTTTGCTGTGAAAAAAAAAAAAAACAATCACCTCCGAATATAGGGAATTAAATAGTTGTTTAATGTTATCTGTGACAAAATCTGGAATGAAAAAAACCCTCGTGTGTGATAAATGAAAAAAATCCACGAGTGTGAAATACATTGCATGTTGAACCTAATCGTAGTGCGATAAGAGCCAGTTTTCAAGGAAGTGTATTGAAAAATATATAGACGTTAATGTCCAGAACTAACGATCCAATACTAAAAAAAATTCACTGGTAGTAAGGTATACTATTGGCGGTTGCTTTTATATACTAACTACATAATACCATCATAACTTTAGGTACAATGTGTTCTTAAGCATATGAATTAAGCTTCTGCAGCCGAATTAGGCATTGCCTGTATTTCGTCTATCAGTGTCAATCGCCTTACATGATCAGTCATTTTCATTTATGCGTATATGTAGAGTTAGATTAAATTTTTATTCTCAGTACATTTTTAAAAACAGAAGAAAATAACAAAATGTTGCTCTGTAGCGGAAAACTCGCCATAGAACCTATGGCTTTAAGAAATAATGTGGGAAAGGAAGTGTGGCTAATGAATTTGTAATTTACGATTTCCGGTTCCCTTTTCCGCCTCGTACAAAATTCTCCTTGTAAAACACAGCGGAATTGGCCAAGGTTGGAAAATCAATGTATATTCTTAGGGCAATGAATATAAAAGTATCTATAACAGTAGCATAGAAGTAGTACTACGGAAAATTCTATAATCTCGACGAACGTACAGTTTTGACATAACTCGTAAGGTACGAGTTATGTCAAAAATTCACTACATCTTCATGTAAAAAGGAATTTAAAAACAAATGAAACTACGAAGACTCTATCCAAACAACATTTAATTGTGGTCGTCCATACCTAAGCGTTAGAATAGCTCTACGATAGAACGAGCGAGCCCAGAAGATACCTTTTCACTGTTGCTTTAATGGCTGACGGTGTCTTTAGTTTTTATTTCACTCTTTTTAGTTGGTTGATTTTAAATTTACCTAGTTACAAGAGCTTAAATGTCAACTACTTATAATCATTAACAAAATATTGCTTTTCCCAATGTTGGGCCGTTAATTGTTGAGGAGTTCTCCTGGTACTTCACGATCAGCTTCACTTCACCATATGCATTGTGACGAGTATATTGTGCTTAATAACCACATTCAAGTAATCGAAGCGGATCACATGAATACTTATTATTCCTACTTATATATTGAGTAGTTCCAGTGGCCCTCTGTGGTCTTCATCATCAGGTCTACTTCACAAATGGTGCTTTTCGAATGCAACTACACAAGTTACTTTAAAAAATACTCAAATCGCTATAGGTGTGCCTATAATATTTGAAGAGATCCCTCGATTTCTCCAGGATCCTATCATCAGATCCTGACTTGGTGACAATGGGACCAATTTCAAGGTATACCCTTTCAAACAAAAAAATAATTTTCCAAATCGGTTCAGCCGTCTTCGAGTAATCGGTGATCATACATAAAAAATATATATACGCGTCTACTTGATAACCTCCTCCTTTTTTGTCGTCGGTTGAAAAAGGAATGAATACAATGTTGTATCTGTGTACTTTCTGTTAAGAATTTACAAATTACAATTAAAATAACAATAAATAGACAATCTAACTCACTAACTGTTGTAGGTAAGGATGAAAATACTGCAATGACTATGCAAATACGCACTATCAACTTTCAAGACGTTCAATTTATTAGCTACCTGATTGCATTGCGTAACCTTGACAGAGGGAGTATACCACTGCCTCCTTGGACGTAGATATTGCAAGGATGTGCCGGATTAATTAAATTACGTTCTAGTATAGGTATATTATATTTAATATACCTAGACTAGAAGGTTACCTTTATCATTATAAAGAAGTAATGTGTGTGAGTTATTTTGTATGTAGGAACTGGAAGTAATTTTCGAATCTACTCATCCGATTTTAAACATTCTTCCACAGTACAATGCTACGTTATCACTCAGTGATAAAGGCTACATTTTACACTGAAAAATACTTTCACGCGAGCAATTAATAAACACCGCGAATACTATTAATAATAATATAATAAGAATATTGCACCTCCCACACTATCTCTGCACTACTCATGGTTGACTGGTAGAGAATGCCTACGGCATTAAGTAAGCCTTTGTACCTATGTGCATAAAGTGTAAATAAATAAATAAATCCATGGGCAAAATCTAGTTTGCAAAGCCATATAATTTGACCCTAGTGTGCCTGTGACATTGTTTGATTGGTATTTTCACATGTTTTCCCTGAACAAAAAGAAGTCTTTGGATTTTTCCACCTCTTGAAGGAACGAGGTGGGTTTTTAGTCAGTAGAAGTCTGACACTCCCTTCCGCTCTACCTAGAGTGGGAGGAGTCATTTGATGATTTTCCCACCGGAGAAAAGGAAAAGCCAAATTCATCGAAATTAGTTCAGCGGTTTAGCCATGAAAGCGTAACAGAGAGACATACATATACATATACGTAGACATTCATATCGCATTTATTATGCAAGTTTGGATGTAGCCACCTGCAGACCTTGTGTTAAACTAATCCAACTTGAATATAAAAACGAAAATTGTGTGGAATTGAAAAAATGTTGTTATGAATTAGTTATAATGACAGGCCCGTCAGTGGTCCTGACTGCTATGCGCAAGGTCGTGGGTTCGATTCCCACCTAGGACAAATGTTTGTGTGATGAGCACGGTCATTTGTTCTTTGTCTGGGTGTAATTTATCTATAATATGTATGTATTTAGAAATATATATGTATGTTTATCAGTTGTCTAGTATCCATATCACAAGCTCTGCTTAGTTTGGGACTAGATGGCGTTGTGTGAAAAAGTTGTGGGATATTATAGTTATATTATATTTTCAAAAAAATAAGTAAGTCATATATCTATATGCTGCTTCATCTTTTAGGAAATAATGCTGCAATTTTGTGTCATGCTCTGCCGCAGAGCCACCATATTAGAAGTCGATCATTTATATCTTAAAATGATTTATGTGTAACGAACATAATGTACGCATACCGTCATTACTGTACGTGCATTAGGTAATGATAAAATAGACATTGATTGTGGCTCTGCTACAGAGCATACTCTCTAGCAGAGCCACACGGAACTTAAACTCAGGAAAGACAAACGTGACTGTGTTTTGATAAAAACTGTTGTACGAACAGTGTTTATTGCGTACGTGTTGAAAAATTTCACTATTATGCAGCGGTTTTATTTTCCTCGATCATAATATTTATAGGTGTGCGCCTAATCACAAATATAGCAATGGCTGCAAAACATATTGCTGACAGAAAATAACCTGGCGCTTTCTATGAAAGCTTAAAAAAGTGAAATAAATAAAACCGCTGTATAATAATGATATTTTTCAACACGTACGCAATAAACACTGTTCGTACAACAGTTTTTATCAAAACACAGTCGCGTTTGTCTTTCCTGAGTCTAAGTTCCGTGTGGCTCTGCTAGAGAGTATGCTCTGTAGCAGAGCCACAATCAATGTCTATTTTATCATTAGCTAATGCACGTACAGTAATGACGGTATGCGTACATTATGTTCGTTACACGTACATCATTTTAAGATATAATTGATCGACTTCTAATATGGTGGCTCTGCGGCAGAGCATGACACGCAATTTTGGCACAATGTTGTGTAAAACTAAAATCTTTTTGTTAGGTAAACTTCTTCATCGGCGCCTTCTATGATGGCGTGTACTTACTGGGCATGGCGCTGAACGAGACCCTGACGGAAGGTGGCGACATCAGGGACGGCAGGAACATTACCAGGAGGATGTGGGGACGAGACTTTCACGGTGAGGCCGCGAATAAATTAAGGAGTCTGTATTTTCTGATTGCTATAGTTTGTCGATCTTTAAGCCAAGAGTGAATAGGTTACTCCTAGGTAAGCGTGCTTTATCTTCGACCACATCATCGCTTATCGTTAGGTGAGATGGTGGTCAAACGTGAGATTATCAATAAATAAAATTAAGGCCACTGCTTGTCTGTGATGGTGCCAGTAGCTGTTTCGTTGGGTTATTTCACTAATCCTCACTTGATGGTCCTCATCAAAGGGGATTTTCGAAAATACTGTGTGGATCTTTATTTATTTATTTATTATTAATGTAGGAAAAATTAACAGTTGCATATTAAAAAATAACAATAATGTCTTAAACTATTAACTTATCTAATAGACAACCCACAACATTTTCCTCAGATTACTGTAAACATTTAAATTTATCTGTGAGCTGACATTTGCAGAGTTGTTCAACCAAACTATTAATTATTACTGTAAACAAAACTTAGCCTAATACATAAAACTTAAGCTATTGCACAAACAATAGTTTATTATTCTATATATCTTGGATGAAATTAATTAGTATTAAAGTAACTTGAAGCTCGAATAAGGATATACAACGTGTAACGAAAAGGGTATATACATTCCAAGGGCACGGCTTCTTTGGGTGAAATCAAACGATATTGGAAGGGTTTTTTTAATCCTATCTCTACATGTTCGGAAGTAATGAGAATTTTTAATACATTGATACCAGATACAGTAATATGCGCACAGAATTACGGAAGAGACTTATCGTGATATTTGCAAGTAACATGGAATGTTATTGACCTACGTAGTGCGGTGCACGATTGTTGTGATTTCAATTTAAGAAACTTACGAAACCGCAAATTTGGTATCAATTTTTAGAGTATTTTATTTTGAGTTGAAACCCTTCCAGTATCGTTTGATATCATCCAAAGAAGCCGTGCCCTTGGTGTGTATATACCCTTTCCATTACACGTTGTATATGCTACTTTTTACCTGACTACAAAAGAAGGAGGATTATGTTTAAATATCGTGATAAAGTCCACGGGAGCAAAGCCAAGTAACGTATAAATTAGATATGAAATAAGAATCCCGGGGAATTCTTGAAGATTGTTGTAGCTTTTGCGTGTGTGCTGTTAGTGAAATCCGCGAGATGTTTATCAAACTTAGAATCAAGTTTAGAATCCTCGCGAACTCATGCGACGCAAAACTGACGCTTCGTTTCTATGTATATCTTTTCTATATGTGCCTTAAGACCTGAAGATCTAGAATAAGTAAAAAATTCGAAACAGTACAAGTATTATTTTTGATTGAAGAGCTCGCTTGAAGCAGCTGGAGAAGTTTTAAGTTTTTCCTTGTAATGTTTCAATGTTATTTATGTTTCAATATTTTTAACATGTAGTTACTACTAGCTTCGTCACTAGACAACTACTATATTGTTTAAATTTAAAATGTCATACGAGTGAAATATACAATGCTTTTTGAATAATAAAGATTATTTTTTAAACCTAAGTTATCTGTATAAATATTAATAATTCTTCCATGCCGTTTGCGGTTACAACGACCATTTAATAATTTACTTATCGGCGTCTCTCATGGGCTCTCGTGTGCCTAGAATAACCATCTTTGTTTACAATAATTCAGCGCGAGAGCACCTTTAACATAATTTAATATTGGTCTTCACATTGCAAGGAAAATCACAGTTCATTGGTACAGGCCAGTTATCACTATCCGTAAATTTGTATTATAACGGGCTAAACTATTAAGTAGGCAAGACATAAAAAAAAACGATAAATTGTGTAGGGCTGAAATTGGCTGAAAGCTTACTGTTGCTTCATTATTGTAGAGCTTCAACATCGTAAATGGCTTATTGACGATAAAAGTGAATTGAGCCAGTATGATAGACGCGTGCATTATTGGAGATCATAACGTTCTATATAATTCTTTTGACGCAATAAAAAAATATGTACAGCCAGAATAACTAGATGAAATCATCAGCTGCTTAGCTTTTCATCATCTACATACATATTTTGGGGTCGGCCACAGAATAGATGAATAAGGTTGGAGTGGTAATGTGGGCGTGGCGAGCATGCCACATTTATGATACGAAAATCATAGCTCGACCGATTAATTCCTTCAACGCGTTTAGTGCGCTTCGGAATACTTCGGAACACAGAGGTCTGCTTTAAAATGCCGTGTTGTGCAATTTTAACCTGTAAAAAAAAAAGTCAGACCACAAGTATAGAGCGAGGAGGTATATCTTTCCATCGGTAAGTCGAAAATAACATTTAATTACAATTTTATGTATTTGTAAAAAATATAAAAATATTCTGATCACTATGAAATTTCGAACATTAACAACATTATTGCAACAAGTTATAAAAAATATACATTGCCCGATGTGTACTTGCTTAATCAACGCAATGACCAAGCCCACTTACAATGTACTGCATGCGTTGCGTCCTCAACACTTCAACCATTGACGTTTCGTCCTTTGCTTTGATTGGCCGTGATGCGCAGCGCATGTTTATCGACAGTGAGTTACAATCAGTAGCAAGCTCTCGATTTAAGTGTGTGTAATTTATTTGTGTGCGTAATTCGCATACGTAACGGGTTCACACACTATTACACACTGGTACACTCTTGCTTGTAGTGGAGCTAAATAGTGGGAGACAAGCGACGACACGCGTTCTCATACAAATCAGGAACTATTTCCTTTCTAACCTCTTTTATCTGTTCTGTGGGGTCGGCATTCAGTCAAACTAGTCTGTTCATAGCGTCAATAGCCTTATAATGGCTAAGATGTCGGATTTGTGAGCGAGAAGTCGTGGGTTCAAATCCCACCCATTACACTTTTGCGTGACACGCATTCCAGACACATATCAGCCATTTAGGTATCCAAATATTTACGGTTGTTGGATGGGTTAGCATTATTGCTAGTTATGCGAGTTCTAGCCGCATAGATCTTTAAAAAAAAAAGAACCAGATGCAGCTGTAGTAGTAGTAGTAGATTTAATAGTGTGATTAAATTAATAATAATGTAATAATAATAATGCGATGAAATTAATAATAATGTGATTAAATTAATAATAGTGTGATTAAATTAATAATAATGTGATGAAATGTATGATTTAAAATTGATAATAATTGCATGCCTAATGGCGAAATATGGCCGAGCTGATGTATAAACACATTCAACTTATATATGTATTACCCATATTTGCAAAATAAAATTCTATTCTATTCTATTCTGTTCAATTCTATTCTATTCTATTCTATTCTATTCTATTCTATTCTATTATATTCTATTCTATTATATTCTATTCTATTCTATTCTATTCTATTCTATTCTATTCTATTCTATTCTATTCTATTCTATTCTATTCTATTCTATTCTATTCTGAGTACGTACTAATATTCTGCATGGAGAATTTACCTATCTGACCTCCACAACTTAGTAGTTACCCTATGGCAAAACTGGTGTCAGATTTTCTGGCTTCTGAGTACCCGTAACGAATGTACAAATTACAGCCGGGGCCCAACATCTTTACGTGTATTTCAACACATGGAGGAATAGCGATGTGTTGAGCTTCCATGTACCAACCTCAGCAAGCGTTGACTGACCATGAAGTACGTCCCACGCGGCTGTTATTATAAACCAACAAGAACAACTAGTTCAGATTATAGAATGAATTTCCAATTTCAAAAGCTTTCATTTCAAACAAAAGGTAAAATACTCCTACGTAGTAATTGTTTGAACAATGTTTACCAACGTTAATAGCTCTTTGAGTAGTCGAAAACACGGACAGAACAATAAAGAGGCAATTAAAACCAGAACTCGATGATAGCAAGGTACAGGCAACTGTGAATACTTTCATAAAATTGATACGTTGGCAATTAATGGGACATTTATTCAGATGCAAAAAAGGTGTCGTAAAGCAATGGAGTGTATTTTTTTAATTATTAAAATAGTTATATAGTATTCCGATTCGATATTTGTTCCCGTTGGTGGATGCAGACATTTAAAATAAACTTACCCGAGGCGTATAATCTCGTGTATTTGTAACTTATTGAAAAACTATATTGCTACTTTTCTTTGATAGTCTGAATACTTGTTCTGTTTGCTGACTGTACCTGTTTGTAGACTGCTAAAGTCTCTGTTTTCTGACAGCTATAACCTGGAGGTATCGAAAGGTTGTCTGGATGATTTCGATTTCAACGATAAGACGATTGAATAAGCAATTATTGTAAAATAGGCTTGTTTAAATTTTGGTGTACAATTAAGTATATTCTATTTAAGTCCAGAATGAATAGGTTACTTCTAGGTAAAGCTTTGGTTTCCTAGGAAAGCGGTGCCGTCATATAGCGGCCGGAATATTACGGACGCAAAAAGGCGGCCGTCTTTACGGTGACGACATGTGGAAAGTTCCACGGCCGTTTTAACACAGTCTGCTTCATCGCTATCAATGAAACGTTCACGAAACCATCTGTCACCGACAAGACGGCCGTCATGCAAATGGCGGCACCGATTTTTGACGTTACGGTGTCAGTTAACGCTCTCTAGGAAACCGCGCCAATACATTGGTACCAGAGACCGAATTTTTAAAATTAAGAAGAACGAAGAGTATTATCGATTTACTGGCAAGTGACGTGGAAAGTGATGACCCTCATAGTGCTGTGACTCGTTTGTTATTACTGGTATTCAAGAAACATATGAAACCAATAATTTGGGGTCAATTCTGTGAGTCACTTATTTTGAGCTGAAACTTTGCAAAGAGACTCGATACCAGATGTTGTCTTCAGTCCTTTTGGATAGATATGGGGTATCCGTTACACGTTGTATATGTAGGTTATATTTCAGTACCAATAAAGCATTTCCTATGTTTGCCGTTAATGATCAAGTTGTGCTCACCAAAGTTTGCTTCCGCAAGTTTGTTGAAACATGCTTTATGTCTTTACAAAGCAGATATTGGCATACCATGTCGACGTCTAAATGTTTTAAGTGGTCGGTTAGGGTACCGTCATTGTTGTTTTGCATTGTAAATAAGCTGCCCACGTGCATTGTTAAATTTTCTGATTACAATAGTTTATTGTAATATGCTGTATGAAACATAGTTACTTCATGGTTAGCTTTCGCATTAATTATATATTTAACATTTAACTTTAAAACTAGGCAAGTACAAACCAAGGGCGGATGCCCTTAGCCTGTGGGCTATGGACCTCGACTTAGGGCGTCGCAGGGGGAGGGCAGTAAGGGACAGAGTGGATCGGCCAATTATTATTTTTAGACAAATTTAAAGCTACTGGTTCAACAGCGCGGGCTGACTCTAGCAAGGGATGGGCGGAAAAAAAACTGGGACGTACATCGTCACGGTGGGCCTCAGCAGCGAGGACGGAAGGACGGTCCGTTTTTCTGTTTGTGTACTTATTACCCTACGGCTCTCTTGGAGCTATCTTGGAGTATGCCTTAGTCGGCGAATCTTGGAGATACAGGAGGGATTGTACCGGGCGGTGGGTGCGATAAGGGAGTTTCTATGTATAACTGCAAATTAAAATAAACGCTTGAAGAGGTGTTTCATGAGCTGCTAGATAGTGGGAAATTTGAGGTCTACGTGTACACTCTCATTGTGAGCATAAGAGGGGCTCTCGCAATTTTCCCTTATGAATTGGTTTTGGAGGTTCTGCATCTAACGGAGCAGATGGAGCTTTACGTGTGTGATGACAGTGCAGGCGTATATCAGGATGACCAAGGTGAGAAAATAAAAAGTTATTAAAAATAATAGCTACCAAATTTGACTAATCACTTAAGCATAAGTTCAGTTCAATTTCATTATCATCAATATCTAGTTGGTAATATAAGCTGTATATTTCCGAACTTTGATTGCAAGAACGCTTCTCAAATTGACGTTAAAGTGGGCGCTAACGATTGAATATTAAAATCTGTTAACCATTCAACAGTTTTTCAATCTGTTGATTTGGACTCATATTTCCATAATTATTTTGGGCTCGGCTTCCAGGCTAAAGCATAACTACTAATAACTAATTAATTAACAACAAAACTATATTCGTATGAATCTGAACACTGTTTGCACTTAGCATGTCCATTCACTGGCGATTCAAATACATCCCAAACAACAGATTTCCTTTTAGGTCCCGGCATTTTTCTATACAGTACTTAATAATTCGAAAAACTAACAACAATAACAACCGGCACTCCAAAATGACCTCAAATCTGCAAAAATGCAATGTTGTATTGTTGTGACATTGACATAATTGACATCTGTAGCGAATTAAATGAATGAGTAGAGCAAGAGTAGAGTCATAAATGATCGGGAAACTTCGCGCCATCTCAGTGTCTGTCATTCGGCTGACGCGCAAGGGCGGGAGAATTCAAATCGACTAAATCGAGTTAAAGAGAATTCAACTCGAGTTGACTCGAGTTAAGCCCAACTCGAGTTAGTAACTCGAGTTGACACATCACTACATACTATATATTATACAACGTGTAACGGAAACCCCATATCTATCCAAAAGGGCTGAAGACAACATCTGGTATGGAGTCTCTATGCACAGTTTCAGCACAAAATGACTGACTCAAAGAATTGATACCAAATTATTGGTTTCATATATTTCTTGAATACCAATCATAACAAACGTGTCACAGCACTACGAGGGTCAATAACTTTCCACGTCACTTGCCGATAACACGATAATTCTTTTCGTTCTTCTTAATTTGAAAAATTCGGTCTCTGGTATCAGTTTATTGGAATTTGTAATAAGTTCTACACACGTAGACTTAGGATTACAAAACCCTTGGCCCTCTATGGGGCCCCTGTGTGGGCGCTGAATTTGCAGCGGCGACCAGCTAGCCGGCTGGTCGCGTCTCAGAGGGTCATGGCTATCCGGATGATCCGGGGATACCGCACGATCTCTGGGGAGGCGGCGAACCTCCTTGCCGGATTGCTGCCGTGGGATCTGGAGGCGGTAGCCCTCGCGCGCGTGCATAATTAGCGCGCAGAAGTGCTAAGCCGGGGTGAAACTCCGTTACCGCGGCAAGTCGCGGCTCAGCGGATAGAACTCCGGCGCGATCTCACGGCAGCATGGAAAGAGCGGCTGTCGCAACCGAAGGCTGGGCACGCAGCAATCGCGGCGATAAGTCCCCTCTTTGAGGAGTGGCTGGAGAGAGGCCACGGCGTCCTCACCTTCCGCCTGACGCAGGTGCTGACCGGACATGGCTGTTTCGGGAGGTACCTGTTTCGGATTCAGCGGGAGGACACGCCCGGGTGTCATCATTGTGAGGACCACCTGGAGGACACGGTGGAGCATACGGTGGAGGTGTGCCCTGCTTGGGCGGAGCAACGTCGTGTCCTCGTAGAGGCGGTCGGCGGCGGCGACCTCTCGCGCCCTGCTTTGGTTCAGACTATGGTGCGGAGCAAGAGGGAATGGGATGCGGTCGCCTCCTTCTGCGAAGCAGTCATGCTAGCGAAGGAGGAGGCCGAACGCGCGAGGGAGAGGCAACTCTCTTTCTCGCGCCCCAGCCGCCGCGGGAGACGCCCCGGGCGAGATCGCGAGCCGATTTCCGGCCACCGTAGGCGCGGGCCTGCGGACGGTGAGCAGGGGTCGCTCACCGTCCGGTAAGGACCAGGCCCGTGTCGGCGGCGCGTCGTGTTCCACGCGCGCCTCAAAGAGCTGTCAACACCAGCGACGGGGCCTCATAGGGCCATTGCCTGCCGGGGTTTTGCGGGAAAGTTCTGCCGAGTTACCGCGGCCCCGGAAATTTAGGGCAGCCGAAGGAACAGGGTGGGTTTTTAGTCAGTAGAAATCTGACACACCCTTCCGCTTGACCCAGAGCGGAAGAAGTCATTCGATGATTTTCCCACCTTTCCTGGGTGGGAAAATCATCGAATCGAATCGAATCGAATCGAAAGAAAAAAAAAGAAAAAGAAAGGGAGCTGATGTTTAAAATAAAAACAACTTTTTGAATAACAGTTATCTTGTATTCATCTTCAAAAAAAAAAAAAGGATTTCAAAACCCTTGCCATATCGTTTGTTATCATCCAAAGAAGCCATGCACTTGTTATGTATATACCCTTTAAATTACACGTTGTATATATTATACTACTAGAGCTAAACACAGTACATACAAGTTCATAGTAGGGAGCACTATTGACTCATTCATTCGTCATCATGACAGACTCATTGTTTATTTAATTTTAATCATAATTGTTTATTTCATTTCAATCATAATTGCTTAAAATAAGTTAATGCAACTGGTACAAGACACTGGCTCCTGTAATACAGGTGATATACTAGCTCAGGAGTCAGGGATCCACCATACCTGTAAAACCTTTTTGATGCTAATAAAGATTATTTATTTATTTATTATTATTTTCCCCATAGTCAAACCCCTATATCGGTTTTGTGGTGAACTGTATTAGTTTTAGTTTTTATATGTGCAGTAAATAAATAATACCTAATATTACCCAGGCGAGTGTGTTACATGACATCGAAAAGTGTAACTTCGAAAACAACTTCCCCGAAAGTTTCTTTATTTGAAACACGTAACAACAAATGCCAGGTATTACGAAAAACTTGTCGCTGAAGTCACGCGTCCTCGCATAACCAACCCTCTAACGGGAAACACCAATAAATTAATTGTTATTAAGGGGTTCCTCATAAAATACAATTTTTAAATAAAAATGAATAAGTAAAATCATCGTTTACAATAGCACTAGTGTGGTTAAAGTTAGCCCTCCTTATTGACGGATTAAATAATTTATTGATGTGGTTTAGTTAGTTATTTTAGTTTTTCGTGGTATCGTGCATCCGTTGTTACGTGTTCCGAATAAATAAACTTATAGGGAAGTGGTACTCGTTATTTCACTTTTCGAAATCATGTAGGTAACGCCCCCTTACCCAGGCATTGTTTAATTAAACTTTTTTAATATGAAAATTAACATTTTATATGTATCACCAAACTTATAATAGGAAGGCCACTAACAGTTTCCCGTAAAGTGTAACATTATGTTATGTCATACAGGCTTTTACTTAGTTCGGCAGTGGCTAACAACGTGTAACGGAAACCCCTAATCTATCCAAAAGGGCTGAAGACAACATGGAGTCTCTATGCACAGTTTCAGCTCAAAATAGTGTGACTCAAAGAATTGACACCAAATTATCGGTTTCATAATGTTTATTGAATACCAATACAAAAGCAAATGTGTCACAGCACTACGTGAGTCAATAACTTTTCACGTCACTTGCCAATAACACGATAATTTTCTTCGTTCTTCTTAATTTGAACTATTCGGTTTCTGGTATCAATGTATTGAAATTTTATAATATTCACGTCAAGTTCCACACATGTAGACATAGGATTACAAAACCCTTGCCATATCGTTTCTTATCACCCAAAGAAGCCGTGCACTTGGTATGTATATACCCTTTAAATGACACGTTGTATAGGTACAAATTACAAGTCGCATATAAATGATTAAAAAGTTCAAAGCGGGTCACTCTTCAATCTGATGAAGTTGGTGACATATATTTAGGACCATTACAGATTTGATGATATCTCCTATTTTTTATGTTGTCCAGGAGTAGACTAAGGAATGTAGAATATTTTCTCACTAAAATCACTCCGATGATCACCATCAGCACATAGAAGGGGTCCCGTTACCTCTACAAATATCACTATGGAGCTTCTTTTGAGCAAAACCTGTTACGGCACATCCCTGGTCTCCCCAGGGATGTGCCGTAACAGGTTTTGCAAAGGGGTCTCCCCTGAGCCTCGCTGTGCAGGGCAGCACGTGATTACTTTGCCATCGGTTTTCGTAGATTTACTCGGTTGACTGGCTGGGTCTTCACTCTGAACGCCCACGACCTCGGAGTCCCATCTGCCATAGATGAAACAAGCATGGTTTCAGCGTTTTAGGTGTCAAGGCATAAGTTAACTAAGTGCGCCCTTACAGTTTTATGTACTTACTTCTTTCTTTCTCACATTTCTTTTGGAACGAAGTTCCTTATCGCGCGTTGCGAAAGGGGGCTAGCCGGAAAAAGTTCATACGAAAAGTTGTAACGACACTTTTTTACCGACTTCAAAAAAAAGGAGGTTCTCAATTCGTCTTGAACTTTTGAAGTGAAAACTTCTTTAGGGGAGTTGAGGTGGGAGTTGAGGGGGGAGTTGAGGGGGGAGTTGAGGGATGAGTTGGGGGATGAGTTGGGGGATGAGTTGGGGGATGAGTTGGGGGATGAGTAGGGCGATGAGTTGGGGGATGAGTTGGGGGATGAGTTGAGAGATGAGTTGGGGGATGAGTTGTGGTATGAGTTGGGGGATGAGTTGGGGGATGAGTTGGGGGATGAGTTGGGGGATGAGTTGGGGGATGAGTTGGGGGATGAGTTGGTGGATGAGTTGGGGGATGAGTTGGGGGATGAGTTGGGGGATGAGTTGGGGGATGAGTTGGGGGATGAGTTGAGGGATGAGTTGAGGTAAAGAGACAGAGAGTGTTTCTTATGTCGTGGAAATTTTATATGCCCAAACGTATACCTGTTGACCCAAACCTAGTAAAGATTTTTAATCCAGGTATAAACTTCTTAGGGCTATTAGCCCCAAATTTAGGGTAAAATAATGCTTATTAGGATTTTTTTGGGCCCAAAAATATGTAGGGCTAGTTTTAGGGGCATACATACATTTACAAGCATCACATAATTGGCCGCGGGGCGCGCGGTGGTCAACGGCCTAGTACTACTACATTACAGATTATCTATGTACTAGTACTAGGAAGTAGTATATCTATGTAGGTACTAGTACTTGGCAGTATTCGGAAGTATTTGATGATTGTGACGCTAGTGGGCATTTAATAAGCGTTTTGAAATATTTCAAAATTTGCACTTGCATTCATGACTGTACCATTTTAAAATTGAACGCGCTTTTTCGATATATCATATACTGAAAAACAAATTACGAAACCGATTGTCCCTTGAAATGCTGTTAAGTTTGATGATGACACGATTAATTTTAAAACGTGATGGTGGATCTTGCGTTACGTTTACTCCATCTGTCTCCATCTCCAAAAATGTTACAGTTATATAATGTAAACATGTAGACTTTAAGAATTCCGAAATTTCAAATGAAACGCCAAGTCGGGATTTAAGCGATTTATTTACAATAATTGATAATGTGTATATAATAAAACGGGATATGTGTGTATGTAATAAAACGGGAAACTCATTTAAATATTAACCTTGAATAGCAGCAGAAACAGGGTTTTTTGAAGTGAAAACTTCTTTAGCATCGTTGTGACTTGAAATTTTATAAAACGAAAAAGCGACAGTAAAAGGAGACAGACACATAAATTCATAAGATTTAACGTGGGAGAAAATGAGATAGGAAGCATTATACAGTGTTTCTTACGTCGTGGAAATTTTATATGGGCAAACCTTTGAAATTTCGTAAATTTTTGAAGGTTTCACTTCTACCACGTGTGAATTGCACACATGTTTTTTTTTTTACAATTCCTTCACTAATTAATCGAAAGGAACTTCGTTCCATCCGGGTGTCCCTTGACACCTCTCAAGTTTTTTATTTTAATCTTTTATGCAATGAGTACCCCATCATACCACCATTATCATATGAGAGGTTTTGTTTTCACTTGTTAAATCTAGTCGAAGTCTGCAATAATTGTACCGCATTATGAAATAACTGATTTCTTTCTTATTCAGTTTCTACCGGTGCTGCCACGACTGAATGAATGAATGAAATTGAATGGTATGTTCACAGGTATCACAGGCCATGTCCGCATAGATGCAGTCGGTGACAGGGATGCAGACTACGCCATATTAGATCTGGATCCAGTGACCGGCAAGTTTGAGGTGAGAGTTTCTAAATAATACTTAGGTCATCATCATCAGTTTATTATTATGTCTTTATTTCCAATATATACATAAAAGTTACATTTTTAAATATTCTCAAACAAAAAAACATTTAAAAATATAAAAAATAGTAGCCCACCGGTATCGGGAACAGGGTCCAAGCTACCGGCGGTCAGGGCTCCATAGAGAGGAACCTCCTGACGATAAGCGCCGTGTCCAGGAGTACCGCTTTCTGAAGCAAGCCCTTGATCCAACCGACTAACGAGAGCCTCCTGAGGTGTTGATCGAGGCTCTTGGCTATTAAGCCATCGGCTGAAATTATTATTATTATTGTTTTAATTTGGAACAACATAGGAACCATTTATTCATTTTCATTTTTTTTAGCCTTTTGCCTGCTGTATTGTGATTGGCCTCCCGACTCACCAGATGTAGCTGAATACTAGTGCTTACATGGAGCGACTGCCTATCTGACGTCCACTACCTACTGGTTGGGTAACACGATACCCCTATGGTAAGTCTGGTGTCAGATTTTGTGGGTTATGACTACCCGTAACGACTGACAAAGATGTGAAAATGGCAGCCGGGACCAAGTGCTTATCGCGCTTTCTGAGTTACCTTTTTTTTTTCCTGGGTTGGAAAATCATCGAATAACTTCTCCCGCTCTGGGTTAAGCGGAAGGCTGACTAAAAACCCACCCTGTCCCTTCAGCTGCCCGTAGGTTCCGGGGCCGCGGTATCTTGTTAGTACATTTCCGCAACCCCGGCAGGCAATGGCTTTAAGAGGCCCCGTCACTAAGGCTGACAGCTCCTTGAGACGTGGAACACGATGCGCCCCCGACCCGGGCCTGTTCCTTACCGGACGGTGGTTTCTGAGTTACCTAGGAACCTATCGAGGTTCCTAGGTACCTCACCAGGTGTTAAGTCACCCATTCACGAACGAACTCTTCAAGAGTTACTTAATCATGAAGATGTGTGGCTGTTATTATCCACGAGCTTCTCCTCCTCCTCCGATAACGTAATAAATATTCAATTTTTTCGACCTCTGTTTTTATCTGGATGACAGTATACACCGAGTACTTTTTAAGGTTCCGTAGCCAAATGGCAATAAACGTAACCCTTATAGATTCGTCATGTCTGTTTGTCCGTATGTCACAGTCACTTTAATCTGAAATGATAAGGACTACACAGTTGAATCTTGGTACGTAATTAAAGGGGGACCCCATACATGGAACTGAAATTAAAAAATCATCTAAATCTAAAATCATTTTTTGTCCAAGTTAAACGATTGTTTGAAGAAAAAACACTACAAAAGTGGTGAAAAGTGAATAGTATATAAAAGTGATAAGACTGAAAATAAAAAAAAATAATTATGCTGTAGCTCACAATGAAAACATTCAACAAAAATTGGTTTGATCGAGATATTGCGCAGAAAATATAATTTTGTCATTTATACAAACACTGAAAAACAGAGTTATTTTTTGATAATCTTTGCTTGGGAACCCTTCATGGGCCAAACTGACTCGCACTTGGCCGCTATTTTATAATCAATATTTTTCATAGAATCGATTTGATCTCACCCAATAATACGAGATGATGAGGTCAAAGATGCTACGCGCTCTTAACATTTTTTAAGCGTCCGTGAAAATCTCTCTTGCATACTCTTATATATAACGTGAAGCTCATTTCTTTGACTGACCTTGAGATTTTTTATTACTGATGAGCACACTCTTGAACTCAATCTCGCCTGATGGTAAGCGATAGATGAGGTCTACGATGGAACGAGCGAGCACAGAAGATGCCTGTTCACTCTTGTTTTAAAGCAAGATCATATGAGGAAGGGAACACAGAAGCAAGAATTCAAAAGAGCATGTATATGGTTAGTTTATACTAAGTTTTAGTTTCATCGAGAGGAGTATGCGAAGCTGATTTTTGGGCCTAAACATAAAATATATTTCTGCCATCGACTCCCTAAGAAGAAGAAATTAGATTCCCAAGTAAAACGATTGCAGGTCTTCCATGGGCTAAGAACTATTCGTAGTTCTTAATATACAAAAGAAGTTACGACGTGTAGGCCAGTACAAGCAGCTGGAGTCAAACTAACTATTCTCGAACAATCTTGAGGTCTTGACCATTAATTCTAAAAGTTCGGTACTATCTGAGAAACTATCACTCCTTACAGTCCTTACTCGTTCGAACCCAAAACTTAAAGTTTACTATAGCTCATATGAAATTCTTTGAAATTCACAGAATAGGATTTCGTTAGTAAAAGTGACTTAAACTCAATTAAGGCTGGTCTTTTTAGAGTGTCTCTTGGGACTGAGTGACTTTTGAGTTCTTGACTTTAATTTATCGCCTTACAGATAAATTAGACACGGTCACGAAATGTCTTAGATTTAATTAAATTGGGGTACATTCTTATAAAATAGCCCTCGATTTCGAACAAGGACCTAATTGCGTCGTCTATGTAAATCAATCATTAAGGATTTATCATATTTGTTATGTTTGTAAAACAAAATCTCTGAAAGGATTGGCACAGCAACGAAAAAAAAATTGGCTACTTATGTATGAATGACTCTATCTACACACATCAAAAGTGTCTAGGGATCAAGCATTTTTATGCGGATTTCTTGAGATTGAGATGTGGCTTTGTAATAAATTTATGATTTTATAAATTTATATGGATCCTTTTTGGTGCATTTCATAATTTGAAACAGGAACTGTTAATCAAATTCGAGTAAAAGATGAAAATCAGCTGTCAATATTTTCCCTATAAAAACATACAACGCATTGAAGACATTATTAGTGCTACTGTTTCCCTACTACTGATTAAAACCAACGTTATTATGGAGCGGCGACGTCATTTAAGCAGGGAAGAAATGCTCAGAGCCGTGGGAATGATAGAAGCTGGTTCCCGGCAACGTACTGTGGCTTTAGCTCTGAATACAAGTCAGAGTGTTATCAGTTGACTTTGGACACGTTACCGAAGCACTGGTACCGTGGCTGAGCGCCATGGAGGACGGTATCGCTGCACCACACGGAGACAAGACCGATACATTCAAATCTTAACTCGAAGAGCTCCAACAATAACCGCCATGATGTTAGCCGTGAGGCTTCATCACTCTTCAGGGAACTTAATTAGCGACCAAACAGTCAGAAACCGCTTGCATGAAGTGAACCTTCATTCCCGAAGACCGCTACGGGTACCACCTATAGCAATTCACAATCGTAGGATTCGATATCAATGGGCTCTTGAACACAGAAATTGGGCAGAAGAACAATGGCGTTTCGTGTGCTTTTCTGATGAGTCTCGTTTTGGTATGAGACCGGATACAAGACGTATACGACACTGGAGAACCCCTGGACGCCAACAGCGATTAAAATCCTGCCAGGAAGTCCATCCTTATAGTGGTGGAACCATCATGGTATGAGCGGGTATTTGGATCGGCGGAAGAACTGAGTTGATTTGGATCAGAGGCAACCTCAACGCTCAAATTTATGCTGAGACGATTGTATCTGACGTCATCGTTCCTCTACAAGTGCAAATCGGTCCCTTATTTCAGTTAATGCATGATAATGCACGACCGCACACCGCAAGAGTTGTAAGACAGACTCTCGCCGCAGCTAACATCAATGTCCTACTCTGGCCTGCTCAGTCGCCAGACTTGAACCCGATTGAGCATGCATGGGATATGCTACAGAGAAGAGCTCTGCCGAATATGGAGGGTATCCAGTCGCAAAAAGACCTTTTTTTGTTGTTGCAACGAACATGGGCGGCCATTCCACAGCGTTGCCAATGCCAAACCGATGTTCTTGTGTTGTTAGTGTCCGCGGTAGAAACACGGATTATTAATTGTTTAAGTTATCCAATAAAATTTTAAAGAAAACTGTTATTTCAGCCTTTTTTTCGAACTTTAATGTTAGTGGTTCAAATGTCAATAATCCCTTTATTAGGAAAATGGCAAATTTCTTTATTAATGCAAAGGTGACTTGGTTTATCGTTACTGTGACAAACGAAAACACTTTATTTGATGAATCCTTAAAGAAAATTTTAATTAATATCAATCAGGAGAAAAGTTATTGCAAAAATATATGTTGATCCCTAGACACTTTTGATGTGTGTATGTCTATGTAAGGTAATTGTTTTTGCTGCAAATGCTTGGAGTGAGTGGTGAAGATGCTAGATTAGTAAACATCAAACTTTGAAGGATTATTAAAAAAGGGATTATAGGAACTTGTAGGTCGCAGGTTTAAACCCAAACCGGTACATTACTTAGTATAGTTTTCATCAGCATCACAGCTCTAAAAAAACTTTTTATCAAAAAATAAAACCGACTTCCATATCAAAACACTACAAAGCCAAAAATAACTTTAATTTCGGTAGTGGGTGTTATTGGTTTTCTATTTTCTGTTTTTTTTCAAACACCGCCTTCCGTAATTAAAGTTATTTTTAGCTTTGTAGTGTTTTGATATGGAAGTCGGTTAAATTTTTTGCTAAAGTTTTTTTTTCACGCTTTTTAGTGGGTCGATTTGTAATTTATCTAGTTACAAAAGCCAAAATGTCTCTTGTTCTCTAGGATCCCATCATCAGATCCTGATTTCATAGCAATGGGACCTACTAGAAGGTAACTATACCCTTTCAAACGAAAAAAGAATTTTCCAAATCGGCCCAGCCGTCTCCGAGTTATGAGAACATACATAAAAAAAAGTTCAAGACGAACTGAGAAACTCCTCCTTTTTTTGAAATCAGTTAAAAATAGTGAAGAGAAACATCGTAAGGTAACCTGCATATCCTAACACCGAAAATTCGAACACATCCGCCAACTTGCATCCGGTCCTCGTGATTGATAACAGCCCATTCCCTCTCATATTGAGGAAGCCTGTGTTACAGGAGTAGGAACGTTATACAGATTATGATATTTCAAAATATTGTATTGTTACCCTCACGTATAAAGGTTATGATGATTTTTTTTCTATTGATGACTTCTACGTAGTTAATAGAATATAATATGATAAGCACAAGCTTCCTTTATGAGTCGAATACATGATTCTGACAATGGAATATAAAGAGCCGTATACGAGGAAAATTACTTTTTCATATATGGAAATTCATATTCTAGTTACAATATAATAATTTTAAAGTAATAAATAATAATATAATTTTTAGGTAATTTTAATAATTAATTCATAATACTTGTATTTTTCTGTGATGTATTTATGTCTGAAATAAATTATTCTATTCCATTTTATATTAGTCTAAGTACCTAACTAGGTTATTCGTCTATCCATCGCATTCAGTCACTGGGATTACTTAAACCTCAGCAAATAAGTCTTCTGCATTGTTCAAAGATATGTTTATTTAGATGTTTCTAACTTAAACAAAATACCTCAATCCTTCTCAATTAACAGCATCGCTCGAAACTACGTACTGCACTAATTAATTTGAAAGTCGTGAACGTCTTTGAGAGTTCTAACCGTTATTTACATTTTGGTATTTAAAATGATCAATATGTACATCAAATCACAAATGGGGGTTTCTGACTGCAAACGGAAAGTTATGATGACATAAGAACTCTTTTTTTAATATGCTTATTGGAATATTTCGTAAGATTTCCTGTAGTTAGTAACATTTAAGAATTTTGTGTTCAATTGGATTTACAGACCAGAGTCGACGGCATGTCGTATTCCACGTGCGCCTCAAAGAGCATTCAGCAGCAATGGCGGGACTCGATAGGGCCAAGGCCTGTCAAAGTTGCGGGAATTTTTTAACAACATACCGCAGCCCGGGAACTCATATACATAATGGCAACTCTTCAGTTGCCCTAGCTCTATTAACCCACCCTGTGCTTTCGAATAGGGTGGATTTTAGTCGTAGTACATAGAAGTTTGACACTTCCTTCTGCTCCACCTAGTGCGGGAAGAAAAATTTCTGAAAAGTTACGTTTATTGGAAAATAGCACTTCGAACAAAAAATATCTTTTAGTTAAGACAATTCTGTCAATAGGTAACAACAACCTAACCTAATTTTGTACATATTGTACAAAATTTTGGACATAAGTAAGAAATACGTTTACATACAACAACGTGTGCCAAAATTTAAAAAGAGAAGCTTGCACCCAATTGTGGCCCTGCTAATGACGACTAAGCAACAAAAAAAGGAAAAATTAACATATCTAAGTAGGTATGCCAGGTGAGTTCCATTTTCTCAAACAAGTCCAAAAGCCAAGCCGAAAGTCATTAGTAAAGGAGCCACGTCATTGAATACGGAACGCTGTACAGTAAAATGGACAGAGCTTACTGAGTCAGCAACGTTGCTACCGGCCCTATATAATTGTTATTTAACAACGAACATCAACGACCAACAACGAGTATTTAACAACAATTTATAAAACTTAGTTCTTAATACCCAACTTGCGAGTTGTGTGTAGGTAATGGTTTAAAACCACAAACATTCCTGCCGGAGTCTGAGTTTCCTTATAGTTATAACCTGGGGTCAAAGTCAAGTCAAGAGTGAATAGGTTACTTCTACTTTACGTTAGGTGAGATAGTGGTCAAACCCAAGCATACAACCAAAAAAAAAACATTGCTTTGTGTAATTTATGGGTCTCCCTTGTTTGACCGAAAGGAATTTGACAAATTTTCACTTCCCAAAAAATTTTTCGCATATTTTCATTTGCCAAATTATTACTTAGCAAAAAATCTATTCACAAAAAATTGTAACGCAAACCTAATGTTTGGGAAATGAACGTTTAAACTATAACTTGTTTACCAACTAGTACTTTTAACATTTTTTATTTAGTCAAATATTTCAGTTGGAATAACAGTTTTTACGCAATCTCTTTTTCTATTAATGCAAGTCGTTTCTGGTACTCGCCGGGCGCTGCCGCGACACCGCTCGCTTCGCTCGCTCGGCTCGTGCGTAGGAGGTCACAGTTTTAACCTAACCTAGCCTACTCGTTTTGTTTAAAGAAGAAATTAACCTATTAACAAATCATTTCACCAAACGTTTATTGTCTGAAGATTGTTTGCTGTAATAAATCATTTGATTAAAGACCAAATGCCATAATTTGGTAATATTTTGCCAAGTAAAAATTTGACCAAATAAAAATGTGCGTACTAAATTCATTCGAAATATTGCAATGGTATAACAAAAGGTTGCTAAAATTTGTTTGGGTAATGAAATTTTGTCAAAATCTTTTCGGCAAAACGGCAGGATCCCGTAATTTATATCGTTGCTACTGCTCCCAAAACGTTAATAGTCTGGAAACAGGCAGTCGATGACATGTGACATGCACTAATCCGCACTACGCCCGCGAGTGGATTACTGCCTATTCCCTCTCATAAAGAAGAGGCCTGAATTTCAGCAGTGGAAATGTTATAGGCTGAATAAAGTATATGTAACAACTAACAGTAGCAAACACCAAGATTAATACTTATTGCCAGCGAGACACGAGCATCTAAAATCCTATTCTAAGGCAAAATTCTTAATTAGAAAACCCAAGCATCATCTAATTGTTGCGGAATTGTTTGCAAGAGTTACCGCGGCCTCGGAACACGAAGGGCATATAATGATGGAACATGGATGGATTTTAGTCAGTAAAAGTCTGACACACCCTCCCACTTCATACAGATCGGGAGGCAGTCATCGGATGATTTCTCCATCCTTAAAAATAGCATCATCTAATTAGGCAACTTACAACAGTCCTACGTTTAAAACCTTTGGCCGGCCTCATCTAGATCTAAAAGACGCGTAAAAGTTATTTAATAACCAATTTTCAATATAAAGATTATTTACCATTTGAGTACCTATACATTTCATTACTTTTAAAATTTTTGGCGAATTTTTTTCATCTTAAATCTATAAAAACATCAGTAACGTTCATCTTTATTCATTTTTCAGACAAAACCCACGATTGCTTGTTCCAAATTATATCTTACAAAACTATGATAATTAATATATGTAGACACATTTTTAAAAGGTACCTACAAAACACTGCAAAGTGAAAAATAACTTTAATTTCGGTAGTCGGTGTCTTTAGTTTTGTATTTTCGTTTTTGGCACCGACTTCCGAAATTAAAGTTATTTTTCACTTTGCAGTGTTTTTTGGGAGTCGGTTTAATTTTTTGGTAAAAAGTTTTTATTTCACTCTTTTTAGTTGGATGATTTTTAATTTACCTAGTTACAAGAGCCTAAATGTCAACTACTTATAACCTTTTACAAAATATTGCTTTTCCCAATGCTGGGCCGTTAATTGTTGAGGAGTTCTCCTGGTACTTCACCATCAGCTCTACATCACCATATGCATTGTGACGAGCATAAAGTGCTTAACATCCATATTCAAGTAATCGAATCGCAATCCACTCAATACTTATTATTGAGTAGTTTCAGCGGCCATCTGTGGTCTTCATCATCAGTTCCACTTCCCCAAATGGTACTTTTTGAGAGCAACTGCACAAGTTACTATAAGAAATACCCAAAACGCCATAGGTGTGCCTATAATATTTGAAGAGTTCCCTCGATTTCTCCAAGATCCCATCATCAGATCCTGACTTTGGTGATAATGGTACCAATTTCGAAGTATACCCATTCGAACAAAAAAAGAATTTTCCAAATCGGTTCAGCCGTCTTCGAGTACTCGATGATCATACATAAAAAAAAATAAAAAATAAAAAAAATATACGCGTCGAATTGATAACCTCCTCTTTTGGTCGTCGGTTGATAAAAAAGGTATGAAGTCTTTCATTTGTACATCTTTGACAGTCATTATAAGTAGTCAAAAGCCAGAAAATTTGACACTCGTCTTACGAAGGGGTATCGTGTTACTACGTAAGTTGAGCAGATGACGAATTAAAGAACAAAGAAAACATACCATTGGCCTCATATTGTGACATTATATTAGGAATCTATAATCACTAGTCCTGTTATTATTTTTGTTCAGGTGGTGGCATTCTTCCACGGTCTGAACAGCAGCTATAAGCCAGTGGCTGGGAAGGCCATCCACTGGCCAGGAGGGCGACGGGGTCCTCCCCCCGATACTCCACGCTGTGGCTTCCTATGGAACGACCCTATGTGCCAGGGTGGTAAGTATTTAGGAGTAATCCTGATCTAAGGATTTTATCTGTAAGGTTTTGTTTTTAACTGCGGATTGGCGTTCGATGAAGTCTATGATTAAACAAGCAAGCCCAGAAGATGCCTGTTCACTTTTTGTCACACACTCAGACACACTTGATATGCTATGAATAAAAATAAAAATAAATAGTAATATTAACTATTGTATTAAACTATTGCCCTACATTACAGTAGGTACATATAAATTGACCAATCTCTTTAACACAGGCTGACTTTTGGCCTAGCTAGGAGAACAGTATCTCTCCTGTTTTGTATTGTATTATATAACCCAAAATTACAAAATTCCAACATTTGTGAATATTGCAATCCTACAGTGAAATAAAAAATACTACTACTCTTGCTTTAAAGGCTGGCGGGTTATATGTCGTAGGGAAGGGGTAAGAGTGTGGTAAATAGATGGTACAAATCTTAAATCAAAGATAGTTTTTTTTTTTCATACTGATTTACGATCTTGGTCACATATGTTATCACATATCAAGTATCGGCTCAGAATGTTTACTCAAACACGTAAAAAGAAATAAACATTTCGTTCAGACAGATTCGTATCCATAAGTTATTGATGCCACATTCTATGGAGACGGCAAGCTGTTCTTCATACCAGATTGAGATATTATTTTCAATGTGTATATGTATCAATAGAATAACTGCTACGTGGGTTTAGTGGTCACAAGCGCGACTACTGAGCAATTGGTCTCGGGTTCGATTACGGGGTCGGGCGAAAAGCGCTATTGGTTTTTTATTAGAAATGTCTCAGTAGTAGCCAGTTTGAAAGCTCGTTAAGTTGTTGGTCCTATTTCTGATCTCTCTCTTGTCGGACTATTAGATTAAAGGAACAGAGCGTGCACAGACCTGCGCATTTACTTGTGCACTATAATATCTCCTAGCTGATCTCCGCTGAGATTGGCTGCCGTGGTTGAAATCAGTCAGAAGGACTATTGTTATTATTTCTTACCTTTTTTCAAGCGACGACAAAAGAAGGAGGAGGTTATTTTTACCTTATTACTCAAAATAAAAATATTTATTGGATATTTTTCTATAAAATAAGAATAAAATTAAATAAATTTGTTCATTTATTACATTTTATATATATACTAGTACTCACGCGGGGCTTCGCTCCCGTGGATTCTATCACGGTAAAAACATAACTCTCCTTTTTTGCAGTCGCGTAAAAAGTAGCCTATAACCATCCACAAGCTTCAAGCTACTTCCATACCAAATTTCATCCAAATCCACCCAGTACTTTCGAAGATTAGCGCGTTCAAGCAAACAAACAAACAAACAAACTTTTCCGCTTTATAATATTATATATAGTATAGATTATTTGCATTTTTAAATATTCGTATAAAAAAAAAAAACATTCAAAAATATAAAACAGTAGCCTACCGGTCAGAAACAGAAAAACAGGGAATCGAAAACAGGTTCCAAGCTACCGGTGGTCAGGGCTCTTGAGAGAGGAACCTCCTAACAGTCGCGCCGTCTCCAGAAGTACTGCTTTCTGGATCAAGCCCTTGATCCAGCTGCCCAACAAGAGTCTGTAGATGTTGGTTAAGACTCTTGGCTATTATGCCATTGGCTGAGACGACTATCGGCACAATGATTGCTGCAACTTCGCGAGCCAGGTCAAGTTACTTAAATTGCTTATCCATCTCGGCTTTCACGAGGTTCTCGTCATGAGGGACCGCTTTTTTTTTTTTTTTGACGTGGTAAAATTATCAAATAAGTCCTCCCACTCCGGGCTGGGTGGGAGGGACTGTCAGACTTTTACTGACTAAAATGCACGGTGTTCCTTCAATAGCCCTTTACGTACCGGGGCCACGGTAACGGGGTGAGTCCCACGACCCCGGCAGGCTTCGGCCCTCTGCAGAGGGGGCCTCGTCATGTTGCTGACGCTCTTTGAGGCGCGCGTGGAACACGACGCGCCGTCGACCCGGGCATGGTCCATGGTCGGACAGCGAGTTGCCCTTTACTCGCTGTCCGCATGCCCGCGCCTACGGTGGCCGGAGATCGTCAGCCGACGTCCGACGCCGTGGGCGTCTACCACTGCGGCTGGGCTGGAGGGAGGACGCCATCCTCTCCCTCACGCGGCCCGCCTCCTCCTTCGGAAGCATGACTGCTTTGCAGAAGGAGGCGACCGCTTCCCACTCCCTCTCGCCCCGCAGCATGGCCTCGACCAAGGCCGGGCGCGAGAGGTCTCCGCCTATTGTCGCCGTGAGGACACGTCGGTGCTCTGCCCAAGCTGGGCAGTCCTGCACCGTGTGCTCGACTGTGTCCTCAGGGCGACCCTCGCAGTGGTGACACCCAGGCGTCTCTTCCTTACCCATCAGACACAGGTACCTCCCGAAACTTCCGTGTCCGGTGAGGACCTGCGTCATGCGGTAGGTCAGGACGCCGTGACGCCGATCTAGCCACTCCTCAAAGAGGGGTCTTACCGCCGCAATTGCGGCGTGCCCGATGAGGGACCGCTGTATTAACAATCACTGTACGACGCTCTAATCGGTCTATGACCACTATGTCAGGCTTATTGGCAACAATAGTCCTGTCAGTGATGATAGACTGATCCCAGTGCAGTGTAATATAGCCATTTTCGAGAAATGGGTCGGGCACATACCTATAGTACAGTACTTCTGATACCACAAGATTGCATTTAAGAGCAAGTTGCTGGTGAACAATCCTGGCTACAAGGTTGTGTCTATGCAAATACAATATTTGTTATTATTATTAAGATTAAGGTGTAAGACGTTTATTTATGCCAGTAACGTCAAAATAAAAACAAACGTTCAGCCTTACTAAGTTGAATCCTCGTCTTAACGAGTTCCGCTTCTATTAACTACATTGTTCGTTGATTACGACCATCCAATTACGCAGAGTAATTAACAAACACAGTATTGTAAAAGATGACGAGAAAACCTGATTATACGAGTATATACAATCAGATACATCTCATTACGGCTGGGGAAGTCAAGGCAGTTTCAAACTCAAAACTCAAACTCAAAATGTTTTATTTCACATAGGCCTACACATGGGCACTTACAAAATGTCAGCAGTTAGGGCACGGTTCGAAATTGGTCGTTTTCTATGGAGAAGAACCGGCAAGAAACTCCACAGTTACTCTTTTTAGAGTCCGTTTAGAGATGCGGTCCATTTTGCTTAAGTATCTGAATAAATTTGTAGGAGGATATGATTTTTTTAGAATTTTAGACAAATATTGAATTGATTGCCAGCACTAAACAAAACAAAATCATACAAAAGAAAAATAAAACAACTAAAAATGCCCAGGAGTGAGCAGCATGACCACTGGTCAACGCTGATTTACAATTTACCTCTTTTCATCTATACTTACCTAAATAGTATTTTATAGATCGCTATATTATACCTATAATATATTTACATACATACAAACACTTTGCATAATTTAAGTAAGGTTAGTTTTTTAATTACGGATGCTACGAATAATAATTTTCCATATAAGTTTGACTGTTCTCTACTTTTCTGAAATACTTAGTAGACTGACCAGAATTTGACATCCAAGCTATTTTATTTAAGACGTCAATTATGAGAAATCTTAGATCTGAAGTAGAGAAATCTCGATATTTGAGGTACCTTACCAACACGGAATAAATGGAATATTTTTAAATGATTTATCGTGTCATTCAAAAGTACTTACTACTAACAATTACAAATTGTATGTGAAAAGACGACATTGGACTGAAATATTAAAAAAACCTGAGATGTTGTATCACGGACACAATAACGGGGTTTATGTTATGAACATTGTATCACATAGTGTTATATGTTTGATTATATTGAGATACATTTGATTGCGTTGTGATTAATTAATTATAATACAGTTAGTCACTTTTGCTTGGGTCATCGGCGAGGCGTTGCTTGCTTGTCGGTCTTCTACACGTTGTACTTTGGAGAGTATGATCAGTAGCTCCATGACTTGGTCCAGGGCTTGCATATCTCGAACTGAACTCTCTGCCGTCTCTGTGTTCCATACCATAATATATGACCAGCCGTCAGCCTTTAAAGCAAGACTGAAGAGGCATCTTCTGGGCTCGCTCGTTCTTTGTATCTTAATGAGGTCTACTTCATTTATCACTTAGAATTAGGCGTCATCGAGGTAGATCGGAGTAAAAAAAATTACGTACTATAGGCCTATTCTAAAAAGATATCTTGTCCTAAAGTTAGAAGTCACTAACCTGACCTAACGCAGTCAGTATATAACTAATATTTGAGAGAACTTCATTAGATAAACAATCGCTTCATTACGCCGCTGTTAATTATTCATCGTTTTTAATTATACCGAGACAGGTTAACACTGAAAGTTTTTAATTGCTTTAAGTTTGTAATGGTCTGCAACCAGTTTACACACTTGTTGTACAAAAAATGGACTAGATAGAAGTCGGGTTACTGCTGTTATTTTATTTTCAATACTATGATGTTTTAACTCTAATATAGTGTGTTGTACCTACAACAAGCCATGACAGAAAGCTTTTACACGGTCAAAAACTATATTGAGGACAAAAGGCCTGGGAATGAACTGCAAGTAATTAAAAGTAACTGCTGTAAAGTATTATACTTACAACTTTTTTATTTTATTACTAGCTTTTGCTCGCGACTTCGTTCGCGTGGGAGGTGTTTCTCGGGTAAATCCCGATCCCGTGAGAATTCCGAAAAAAGTAGCCTATGTGTTTTTCCAGTTTGCAACTTTAATTATACTTACCAAATTTCATTGAGATCCGTTCAATAGTTTTTGCGCGGAAGAGCAACAAACATACATACATCCTCACAAACTTTCGCATTTATAATTTTCTGATTTATGATAGACTGCAAAGGTAAGGACTAGCATAAAAAAAAATTAAAGTATAGATCTTTTTAAAGTACATGCTTCTCGTATTTATTTTCATGAATATCCATTGTCTCGACGAGAATTGAAAGTTTAATTAGCTCACAAATAACAACGTCACAAAACGTAATATAAACAGAAAGTATTCAAATGAAATAAAATTAAATTGAAAAATATAACTTTAGAAAATTTACGCCAATATTATTTTTTTTGCCATTGGAATGTCTTTGAACAATGTTCTGAAATTGAGAAGGTTATTTATTCATGAACTGAACTAGACTTACTCTCAGAACAAAAGGTTTTGTTTGCTGATTATGATACTATAGTAATTGCGATTAAGCTTCATAATAGCGGTCTATGACCCAAATAAATTTAGTGTATTTATTTATTTTTAGTGTAATCCATTTTCTCAATATTGTTCTGATTTCTTCTTAATGAATCTACAATTTGCCACGTATGGAGCCGGTCTCATGATGGTGCTTTTTATTTGTGATCGGGGGGAAATACTCAAAAAAGGCGCTCGATCTTTGGGCAAAGACCGAAGGGTGTGGGATTTTTACCTCATTGAAACGTCCCCGGGAGTCACCAACAGCATAATTATGGAGGGAAGTATTGACAATATTAATATCTTTATCCCCCATAATATTTGAATTAATATCTCTTTTGTTCATAATTTTGCAATAAGTATTTAAATTACGAAATCTTCACTCCATTCACTCCAACTCGAATAGTTTCTGATATTTTCAAGTAAATTGGGATTGATAATTGGCGCAATCCTCGTGAAGTCATATCCGTTTCGCTAAATATCGGGGCCAGTTCGAACAGTCTAATCCATCTAAACCTATCTCCTTTAAGTTCTATTCATCCAAAAGTTGACTGTTAGAGATTGCCCGGTATTAAAAGACCACCCATTGAACACTAGTTTTATAATTTCTATCCATATATATATTCTAAGGTATACAATAACGGGCACGCCGCAATTGCGGCGGTAAGACCCCTCTTTGAGGAGTGGCTAAATCGGCGTCACGGCGTCCTGACCTACCGCATGACGCAGGTCCTCACCGGACACGGAAGTTTCGGGAGGTACCTGTGTCTGATGGGGAAGGAAGAAACGCCTGGGTGTCACCACTGCGAAATTCGCCCTGAGGAAGAGCATACGGTGTAAGACTGCCCCGCCTGGGCAGAGCACCAACGTGTCCTCACGGCGGCGATAGGAGGAGACCTCTCGCGCCCGGCACTGGTCGAGGCCATGCTGCGGGGCGAGACGGAGTGGGAAGCGGTCGCCTCCTTCTGCGAAGCAGTCATGCTATCGAAGTAGGAGGCGGGCCGCGTGAGGGAGAGGATGGCGGCCTCCCTCCAGCCCAGCCGCAGTGGTAGACGCCCACGGCGTCAGACGTCGGCCGACGATCTCCGGCCACCGTAGGCGCGGGCATGCGGACAGCGAGTAAAGGGTAACTCGCTGTCCGACCATAGACCATGCCTGGGTCGACGGCGCGTTGTGTTCCACGCGCGCCTCAAAGAGCGTCAGCAATATGACGAGGCCCACCCCTGTAGAGGGCCGAAGCCTGCCGGGGTCGTGGGACTTATCCCATTACCGTGACCCCGGAACGTAAAGGGCTATTGAAGGAACACCGTGGATTTTAGTCAGTACAAGTCTGACAGTCCCTCCGGCCCTGCCCGGGGTGGGAGGACTTATTTGATGATTTTACCACGTAAAAAAAAAGGTCTGTATACAATAAAGTATATCATAAATAAATAATAATAATAATTATTTATATAAATAATCAGTGGAACAAAATATTCTAACGAGTTAAACCTAAGCCACCACTTCACTGGTGAGAATGGGGTTTTTTTCAGCGAAAATAAAGTAGCGTATGTCAGCCAGCCGTTCAATTACCTCCGTCCCAAAAATCACTTCCTCCCGCTGCTAATTTTGACGTGAAAGAAAAACAAACAAACAAACACAAGAACTCAAGAGTGAATAGGTTACTTCTAGGTTAGCGTGCTCCATCTTCGACCATATCATCACTTACCATCAGGTGAGATGGTGATCAAACGGAAACCTATTATCAATATATAGAAAAACGCACTTACTAATGTGAATATCATAAGGATATCTCTCTCTGTCTACTCATATGGGTTAAGGCAATAACCACTATTGTTATCCTACATTGAAACAACTTTAAATTTAAGTTACATCAATCATTATTCTTGTCATAAGAAACTGATAGTAGATAGTAGCTTAGTTGAAGGGGTTAACAAGATTGCTAGTAATGTGAATTCTACCCACATTGCTACTTATCTTTTTTCTATTAATAAAAGTCTCGTATAATGTACGATTTTCACCGAGCGTGTCGCGGTGGAACGCATTTTGTAACTTCAAGACAAAAGACTATGTGACGCTACGATGCGCTCCCGCGCGGACCACTCAGTGGAAGTAATGCTTTAAAGCCTTAAATTTAATCCCTTACCTTTTTTGCGAGAAGGCGACATAGGTATGTACGATATTACCCAAAAGACAACTTTTTGTCATTACCATACGGATCATATTCTCATGTCAATTTATGTAATTAGCTCATTTATAGAAGGGTCAACAAATTAACCAAATCATAAAACTGGCTGTATATTCTCGACATTTCCCTTACAGAAGAGCTTATTTCTAAGCTATCGTAGACACGTATTCAGAAGAAGCACATGCAAAATCACACGAAGATACCTTACACACACCTAAACATACATTGCAACATATATCACACCACATCTATCCCACCTCCTTTCTTACTTACAGAGAGTCTATCCGCCATTTTACACCCATACTCTCACACATTCATATACATAGTTCAAGTTCATATACAAGTAATTATGGGTTTTTAACACACATAAATAAATAGAGGTTTAATTTTTTTTCTAAAGTAACAGTGGAATACTGACTCTTTGGGCACGGGGTTTCCCCAGTTTTGGAGGCACCATTTTTACTATTTATTTAATAAAGCCTTTACTGAAACTCGAATGTATCTATAATAATTTTAATTTTATTGTATGCAAAGGTATTTTGTGTGAAGAGCTAAACTTGTTTTATTTATTTGTGTATACAGTCGCTAGCACCACTGCTATGTACTACATTTCTTGCACGCTGCTCGGACAGAGGCGCAGACAGTCATAATCTATTGTTTCATCGGATTGGCGGTGTTCCTAACATTTGCCGTCACTGCAGCATGCGTCGCGTACAAGTAAGTATCTATAAGTACCTTAAGATAAGACGACGAGGTCCAACGCAACGTCCGCGTACTTGTAACGTAAATCCTCCCCGACCTTTGCCCAACGAGCCAGCCCGCGATGCTGAGCCAGTAGCAATAAATAACCCTGTTAATAATAATATGACCCAGCCTGACCCTTTGCTGCCCTCCACCAACGACCCCGCTATGCCGAGGCCCGTACTCCACAGGGAGTGCCCTTAGCGTGTGGTTTTTTAAATGTAAATATTAGTATGTGAGCCCTGGCTGGGGGCCTTTAAATTTTAGAGGTCACTACAGGATCGTCCGGTTAAGTAGTAACCAGCCTTAGTATGCTGAAGTACGAATGGCCCTATCAAAAAAAAAAAACACCAAGTTCACTTGAGGGAGAATTGCAGGGAACCACGATGCACCGTTTACTAGGCTAGTTGTATATAAAAACATGTTTATTACCTATTTTATATAAGTATTAGCAGTTGCGCGGGGCTTCGTCACCGTGTATTTTATCACGATAAAAACAAAATCTCCTTCTTTTGTAGTCGGGTAAAAAGTAGACTTTAACCTTCTTCGAGATTCAAGCTACCTTCAAACTACATTTCATCCCAATCCACCCAGTACTTTCGAAGATTAGCGCGTTCAAACAAACGAACAAACTGTTGCCTGTGTAAATGGTGCTTAAGAGGAATTAAATTAAAGATGGACTTATTTTCTCATAATCTTTGAAATATAAGTATTTGACTTTTGACCCCCGTGTAACATTAACAGGCCACCACCCTCGTGGCATTTGTGAGTTGCCCGTAGTTACTATCTGAGACAAAAGTCAAGAGATCTCTCTATACGACTACAGTGGCCATTGTCCGAGAATTTCAATCAAAACTTGTAAGGCTTACCCTTGACTATTGTTTTTCTTGAGCAACTAAATTGTAAAGAACAGTCACAAACAGCCCACAGACTTGTTCAACTACAAATAGTACACCCTTTATAATTAATGACGATCGTCAGAAACCTTTATGAATCTCAAGTGAATGCTTTAAAGTTATCCACTTCAAAAGAATATCTTAGGGATTAGCAAAACAATTTGAGACAATAGAATTGTGAGCAGTCTAAGTAATTGAATTAAAGTTACAAGATAATACTGCCGACCTATGAACGTTTCACTGGATAATTCAAATATACATATTTCAGCTCAAGTATTTTCTGTTTTATTTTATATTCCTTTGAGTTAGCTTTAAAAAGAAATAAAACAGAAATTCCTTTGATTCATTTCTGTTGAGAAGATTCAATAAAATTAGTTTACATTGTAATTCGTGGACATGAAATAACGTTTTTAGTCTGACATGCTTTTTGTAGTAATAAAAATACTTGGATGCCTTAGTGATTACTTTAATCTACGAGAGCTAGGCTTTTCGACTTTTATTATTGTTATTTTTGTGAAATGTTTCATTTTATTTTGTGCTTTGAGTCACGCAGTACATGGCGCGATCCCTGATAAACTTCTAAATCCTACTTGACGGCTTGAGTTTCTTTATCCGGTCGTTATTGCTTACGACTTTCGTGAGCGTCCGTACTAATTTATTTATTTAGACATTTATTTCAGGTTAGGTACATCCATAAATAGGTTAGTAATAGGTAGTTACATTACATGTTATATGTTTGTAATTAAAATTATATTGGAGAACATTATTAATTAAGATCAAACAAAAATAAAACAATTACAATTAAATTTTAAAATACCATAAGTAATAAAATTATAAATAAATTAATCAAATTTCGAATAAAATGATCAAGTTATTTTACTTTACATTAAAAACCGCCGGAAACGTGGACAGTATTCCAGTGCTACACCACAGGACAATCCAATCTATCCAATATGGAGTTCAGAAGGCTGCTGTCGCTACCGCGCACATACTGCATCAGGGAGGCAACTCTTTTACGTGCTATTAAAGCAGTCAATGTTGGCCTCAGCAAACATACCTGATGCACTGCAAAAGCGAGGCAACCCCAGCAACATTCTGAACCCATTATTGTACAGGACACGTAGGGCGTTGAAAGTTTTCTGCGTATATCTGACCCACAGGCTGCAGGTATAAAATGTCTGGCAATACCCTACGTTCCCTCTCAATGTCCATGTCATCGGAGAGATCCTCAGTTACTACTAACTACGCTAAGGCTAAGCCTAATTGACAAAATAATTGTAGATAAAAACTAATGTCATCCGAATTTGATCGGCTAGCCAATAAATAAAAGAATATATTTACTAGCGAAATTATTTTCCATATAGTGTGGCTTTTCTTGACCCAGCTTAGGTACTCCTTAATTTAGTCGAAGTAATATTTCTATCAGCTGTCATGCCAATGGTTATCCTAAAGTTATCATCAGCATCATCAATTTACCTGGAGATGTCCACTGCTAATCATAAGATCCCCGGGGTTGGTCACATTGACCGGTCCTACTTTCGGCATTATCAACAATTTGTTTTGTGAACAATGTGCTCGACTTCAAGACCCTTCAAGTTCGGTAATTCTCCTAAGTACGACTGTATCGATATTCTTTTTCTTCGGCGTCAAAATCATCAAGTGACTGACCCCTCTGGGTGGAGTGGAACAGAGTATCCAGATTCGACTGAATAAATATTCACCCTGTTCCTTTAGTTGCTCTTGCGTTCCGAGGATGCGGTTCTCGTAAGAACATTTCTCGAACTCCTTTCTGACCATGCAAGAAAATTTTGAGTATAGTCTATTACATCGCTCTTTGGCCCCATTACATTTTTGTTTAGGTAGGAATAAGATGTTGCGGTAAGTAAAATGATTATAGTATGTATCAATCTGTACTAATATAATAAAGAGCTAGAAGCTTGGGACGTTTTAGGCTATACTTTTAAATTATAGGTTTTACTATTTCCCCGACTGCAAAGAGAACGGTTATGTTTTTATCGTGATAAAGTCCGCCTATTAGTATTGTAATAAGTTTAACCTTATTCACTAAACTATTCTTTGTGCAGGGAGTCTCAAATGAAAGTTCATATTTGTTTGGCTTATTGTGTGAATGCAATGATTAAGAGGGACGCTGAGGATATGTCAATCAGTAGCCTGGCTCAGATACCGAACACGAAGTTCTCATCACTTCAATGATGTGCCAAGCATTCCTCTCATTCGGAAATGAGTAAAAAAGTTTGAGGCGCCTGTATCCACAAACTTTTATACCCATTTCAACACTATTTAAACCATAACCTGGACACCCAAGGTTATTGAGAACGGAAAATAACGTGGAACAGGTTAATCGGTCTGTTCCTGATAATCCCGACTTCTCCATTCGGAAGCGTACTAGTAGATAAGATAAGATAATTTTTTGGAACAAAAATATATTTTACAAAATTATTGTGTACGAAAATAGCGACATTAGTTAATAACTGTGTCGCAGCTATTAACGCCCACCTCCAAGAGGGAGATGACAGCGTTCCAGTTAATTATTTTTCGAAGGAAACAATTTAACATAAAAATAATAACTATTGAAAACTAACTATAAACTAAGACCAAATAAAATTAATATAATTATAAAAAGGAATAAAACTAGATGATTGTAATATTGTTGTGCATGTGGGTGTGATATGTGTATGTGTAGTGCGTGTCCGTCAAGTGTTAGTATAAAGTGCGTTTGTATGGAACCCCACACAAGCGCACTTTACGCCACATGTATTTAGTATGCATGTCTACGGAAGGAAGATTATTAGGGCTTTACTAAATTCTCCAATTCTTCATACATTGCAGTCCCTGGAGGTACGTGGATAAATATTGAGAACATCGTTAACTCTTATAAAACACAGGAATGCAGAAGAGGAACTGCCGGCATACAACTTCAAGTTTACCTCTATTTGTAGAGCAGACTCTGTCAGGTCTATGCTTTCGTTCACTCAACTCAGAGTTAAAGAACAGATTCGAGTGCTTCCGCAACACTGTTCTTAGAACAAAATAGTGCCTCACTGTTGGTATTTTCCATAGCGTATAAAGCTCGCTGGTAAGGAAACGAATGGGCTTATGGCGCCATGACCTTAAGGATAGCCCTCAGTGCTCTCTCCAAGCGCAACATAGGACATTTACTAGCGCTGCCCCAGGCTGAAATGCAATACGTTAGAATAGAATGTCCAAGAGCGAAGTAAACTGTTTTCAGGGTAGAGTGCGGAAGACCTAAGGTTTTTAAAAACTAAGATTAACTTTCTTACCCTAGGAACCAGTGAATTCATTTGCTCACTCCATATCAACGTACTGTCAACCCAAACTCCGAGATATATTAACGAAAAGAAATTATATTAACGTATCCATGCGCATAACTTTGGGACAACCACAAGTGGCAGCCCTCATTGTATGGCACGTATGAGCTGTCAAACGGAAGGGTGGCGCTGGCTGTGACGCTTTCTTTGGACTAAATGTTATGAATTTGGTTTTATCCATATTGAGTGTGAGCAAATTCTGAGTGAGCCATGTTATAGTAATCTGTAAGGCTGACTCTGTCTGAAGACGAACTTCTTTCCAATCACTGCCACGAACCAGAATAACAGTATCATCAGCGTAAGCAAATACTCTGGAGTTTGAAAGATCAAGTTTACAGAGCTCGTTTATGTAAACTAGGAAAGGGGTAGGTCCTAAGACACTACCTTGAGGTACTCCATAGGTGAGAAATGCTTCGTTACTGTTCTGATTATCTATTTTAGTGATTTTTACGAACGACGATTAAGGTAACTTTTAAACATGTTGAGCGGTAGGCCTCTTATACCAATTTTTTCTAGCTTAGTGAGGAGGAGTGGGACAGAAACAGTGTCAAAAGCTTTTGAAAGATCAAGGAAGATAGTCATAGACTTATATTTGTTACTTAGATTTTGAGCTACTGAGTCAAGGAATTCTATTATGGCATCTTCCGTGCTTTTACCAAATTTAAACCCATATTGGTTATTTATTGGCGAGTACATTTTGTTAGGTAATCCAGCAAATGCCTGTTCAATATTTTTTCAAGGAGTTTAGAAAAAATAGATAACACAGATATAGGGCTGTCGTTGTTGACACTGTCTCTATTTCCACTCTTGCAAATAGGGAGCACAATAGCCTTTTTAAAAACAGCCGGAAATATTCCAGACTCAAGAGCAACGTTAAAAACGTGGAAAATCACAGGTACAATGGTACTTCTAGCTCTATAGATCACAGTTGCCGGAATACTATCCCAACCCGCAGCATTATCTAGTCGTAGTCCACGTATAAGACAATCTATTTAATTGTTGTCCATGCCAAATAGAGCCATCGAGTTAGTGTGTGCTTCTAAGGCACCAGGGTCAGAAGTATTGGGAGTTCATAATTTTGGATGCCATTTTTGTTCCCACGTTTGCGAAGAAGTCGTTCACAGAATCAAGTGATTGAGTTGGATCTAGAGTTATGGACACCAGCTCGCTGGCGGAGGCCTTACTCTTCTCAAGATTTAGATGGTTTTAATAAGATTCCAGATGACTCTCGGATTCTTACGATGTTTTTCAAATTCTTTACGTTAATATTCGCGTTTTAATTTCTTCGTCCTTCTTAATGATTGCATTCACAAAATAAGCCAAACAAATATAAACTTTATTTTTAGACATCCTGTAGATAATCAAATATTTTTTCCCACGACAAATCCTTCATGCCATTTGAGTCATGCCGTGTCTGCACTACGATTAAATCTTAAGTCATACGGTTGTATATTAATTGATGCGTATTTTTTACAGGCAGGCTCGTATAGACGTAGAGCTTAACAACACTTCGTGGAGAGTTCGACCTGAAGAGGTTTTGGTGGAGGTTGGCACAGGAATTGGTGCCAGCCCTGCGCTGCACAGCATAAACGAGGTACTCAAAGTAAGTGCGTGGAGGTGAAACATAAAGAAAAAGATAACAATGTTCTTTCATCAGCTTAGTCTCTAACAATCCTAAAAGTTGGGACACATACCTCGATTTGGAAAGGGAATTGGTTGCGATCCACCGTGTAGGTTTAATGCGGATTTGATGATGTTGTTTATCTTTGATATAGGTCTCGGACTTATTTATTATATACTATAGTACACCTTATAATTATGGATACAAATAATAAAACTAGTGTACAATGGGCGGTCTTCAGGGCAATCTCTTACAGACAACCTTTGGATGAACAGAACTTAAAGGAGATAGATTTAGGGCTGTCAGTGTATAATAATATAAAATACATATTACAATATATAATATATATACTAAAACTTATCAAATTCATAATAGAGAACGGAGGGGAAAAAATTATAGTGAGAGATAGTGCTCCTTCATCATTCTATTGTTGTTCGGTGGGGATTAAATAAATGTCACTAAAAATGCGCTTATAGGTTCAAATCCTCGATCATCGAAATTATGTTTGTTTATTATGTTTTCTTTCCTTATATTGTTTTTTTGCAATAAACATACATTACAAAACTAAGGTTTGATCACTATCACCGAACTACAGTTTTGTTGAGATGTAACTTCATAAAGTCAAACGTGTTTCCGTAAATATTGGACCCATTTTGAACAAGATGGTGAACTATATGTCTTAACTAAAGGAGCCTTCCGCTCCGCCTAGAGCGGAAAAAATTATGAAATAACTTGGTTGTCAAAATGTGTTGGATAATTTTATCGAATAAGGCAGAAATTTCAACATTCATTAGACCGACGTTATAAATTTAAGTACGTTGGGTATGCTGTAGCATCCGATTATTGCGTTGTGAGAGTCATTTTATTAATTATTCGGCGGTAGGTAACGCACGAAATATTGGGAGTAATTGAAGCTTATAATCAAACTAGTACTCTCGCGGGGCTTCGCTCCCGTGGATTCTATCACGGTAAAAACATAACTCTCCTTTTTTGCAGTCGGGTAAAAAGTAGCCTATAACCTTCCTCAAGCTTCAAGCTACTTCCATACCAAATTTCATCCAAATCCACCCAGTACTTTCGAAGATTAGCGCGTTCAAGCAAACAAACAAACAAACAAACAAACTAACAAACTTTTCCGCTTTATAATATTATAGTATAGATAAAGGAAGCAATTTATTTTTATTTATTGTACTGTATACAAAGTGGAGATAATACGACCATAACTTTACCATAGCCTAAATGATGATCTCCTTAGTGTGTACAAAATAAAACTCAGGATATTTTTTCTATGTTCATTCTTTCCACTGGCTCTATTTAATTAGTAGTGCTTCAACGCACAATCAAATATCCTGGATTTAAGCACAAAAATCTCTCACACCATGAAGGTTAAGGGTCAATTCAAAGCATCTTTCACTACGAAACGGCAATTTCATACTTTTACCCGTATTTCAAAATAATATTTTTTATTTATTTTGATGTCACATTTTATTTTACTGATCCCAAGGAAACCATAGTTTCCTTGGGATCAGTATAGTCGGTGTTTTAATTTATTGTCGTATCATCTTCCCCACCTTGTATATGTACCTGTATTATAATATTTATTGTATTGTTATTTAATAGCTGGACAAAGGCCTTTTCAACTTCTCACTGGCTGGTGTAATTAATTTTCTCGTGAAGCAGTCTCGACCATCTTACCGTCTTCATCGGAGTTTCGAAGATTTTTGGTTTGAATTTTGCTCAGTAAATATCATACCCTCTTTGAGGAGTGGCTAGATTGGCGTCACGGCGTCCTGACCTACCACATGACGCAGGACCTCACCGGACACGGAAGTTTCGGGATGTACCTGTGTCTGATGAGGAAGGAAGAAATGCCTGGGTGTCACCACTGCGAGGATCGCCCTGAGGACGCAGTAGAGCATACGGTGCAAGACTACCCCGCTTGGGCAGAGCACCGACGTGTCCTCACGGCGGCGATAGGCGGAGACCTCCCGGCATTAGTCGAGGCCATGCTGCGGGGCGAGACGGAGTGTGAAGCGGTCGCCTCCTTCTGCGAAGCAGTCATGCTATCGAAGGAGGAGGCGGGCCGCGTGAGGGAGAGGATAGCGTCCTCCCTCCAGCCCAGCCGCAGTGGTAGACGCCCACGGCGTCGGACGTCGGCCGACGATCTCCGGCCACCGTAGGCGCGGGCATGCGGACAGCGAGTAAAGGTCCGACCATGGACCATGCCCGGGTCGACGGCGCGTTGTATTCCACGCGCGCCTCAAAGAGCGTCAGTAAGATGACGACGGCTTCGGCCCTCTACAGGGGGGGCCCCCTGTAGAGGGCCGAAGCCTGCCGCGGTCGTGGGACTTATCTCATTACCGTGACCCCGGAACGTAAAGGGCTATTGAAGGAATACCGTGGATTTTAGTCAGTACAAGTCTGACAGTCCCTCCAGCCCTGCCCGGGGTGGGAGGACTCATCTGATGATTTTACCATGTTAAAAAAAAAACATCAGTCATTAATCAAACTAATATGAACCTTTAGCAGGTAATGCTTTAGTACATTTTTGTTTGGAGGCATGTAGTCATTAAATCACAGCCGAGTGTAAAACTAATGAAACGTGTTTCGAAAGCTTTATTAATTGATACATGAACACATAAATATGTATTATTAGTCTCGCATTAAAGTGTTTCGTCATTATTATAATAATTGTTTATAAATAGCACGAATTCAAATGCAGTAAATAGTATGCATTTTCTTAAAACCGCTGTTAGTTCATCACTATCATCAAAAATATTTTTGGGCGATTTTCGTAACACGTGGTAGTATCTAGAAGTTTATTATAATATAAGCATAGTAGGTTAACCTAATTTCATGCCTCTTACTATACGATTTCAAAAGATCTCGTGTTTTCTGAGTGCTCTTAAGTGTCTCATAATGTTATTACAAACTCAGTTAGAATAAGTACTTAGCGATGTACAAAATATTAGATATATGTATGTATATGGTTTTCGTCTTCGTCATTTTCTTCATTACTGAAGGTCGTGTCTCTCATGAGTGCTGCGTCGATATAGTTGATGCGACGATATTCCTCCACACCACTCTGTCTTCGGCTTTACGTAGGACAGACGGTTCACTATATCCGGTGATAGTTTTTATTGAATCAGATCATCGGATGGGTCAACGACCCCGTTGACGCTTTCCCACAATGACCACGCACAAAACGTTTTGGGAATACTTTCATTGTGCGTACGGCTAAGGAGTGGAATTCCCTGCCGGAGTCTGTTTCCCGATCGCTATAACCTGGGGGTCTTTAAGTAAACAGTGAATAGGTTTATCATCACTTACCATCAGGTGAGATGGAGGTCAAACGCGAACCTATTCCGAATAAAAAAAACCCAACTTGGTATGGTTGATAAGTAATAATAAGATGATAAGTAGTAATATGTAGTGAAATGTTGCTATTTTTTTACTTACTTATTTTTTATTAGTTTTTTTTTGTTTGCGTATTGCACTTATTTGATTAGTATTGGTGGTTTAAATTTCTAATGTGGCCTTAATGAAAATGGTTAGCTCTCACAGTAACTAATATAATTAAATCCTGATCTTATGGAAATTTCAATAAAAGAGTTATCCAAAACGGTTCTACTGGTTTCAGAGATTAGCCCGGAAATACAGAAAGATAGACAGAACATTTTCAAATGTTTGTGTTTTAGTATCGTATAAACAATTATAAGTACTTGAGGAACACAGTTATTTTGAAATCATTGTAATTTTGGATATATATTATAATTACCTTTCGTCGCGAGATTGGGAAATAAAATGCCTGATTGATATACAAGTAAATTTGTAGCCTGTAAAATCAAACGTTAGGCAAATAATATTTTTTTTATATAAATAAATCTTTAGTTGGAACCAAAACACAATGTTAAATAACGATAATAGCTACATTATTTACAACCTGTGTTTCCTCTAGAATTTAAAAGTCAGCGTTCTAAATTTAAAGAAGAAAAAAAAACAAAATACTTTATTTATTACATTACATTTTTACACACAGATTCCCTCCATTCATTATACATATTTAGTATGTTTACGCTGTTCAACCAGTTCGAAACAATGAGCTGAAGCGATATCCGCTCATGCCATTAAATATTACTTCGTCTACTAAGCTATCTTTAATGAATAGAAAACACAGTTTTAAGCATCCAGTCATTTAACCAGATACGCACTGCGCGGACAAAATATGAGTCGTCGAAACAAGAAGAAGAAGATGAGCGTAAGGTAAAGACTTATTTAGTAGCCCTATAAACCTCCTTTGTATTTATGTATTATTCAATATACCCAATAAAGTACATAGAGATAAGAAATAGAGTGCAGAAACGGTTAAATATAACGATAGAGGTGAAGAGAGAGACAGATGCTGACTATTCATCTGTCTCTCTCTTGCAGAGTAATGTGATTGGCTAATGAGCAGTGTTTGCTAGCAAATCCTATCGCTTGTATATTGAGAGTGTAGCACACGCGGAGCTGTATGTAATTTTAACTGATTCTTTGGTTTGTAGGATATTTAAAAATCATGTAAGCATTATTTGAATTCAGTGCCGATAACAAAGGTGAAAAAATGAGTGGGAGAGTGTGAGAAAACTCCCACTTCACCATCTTCAGTAGGGTCAATCACAACGCTCTGCAAGAGAGAGATGGATGAATAGTCGGCATCTGTCTCTCTCCTTGCTTCTATCGTTCTCACTTACAGGCTAGTGTAGCACTTCTGCACTCTGTTCTTATATCTCTATGATAAAGCACTGACCCTTCACCATACTTTTAGGCCGGTTGTGAAACTTTTTTTATCCCACTACCTTTTTGCACAATATTGTCTACATATTTTGTCCATGAAGTTTTACTTAATTTTTGGTCATTGTTAAAGAAGTGTTATTTATATGAAAATATTTAAAGAGCAATTATTGGATGCATTTTATTGTACTGTTTCAGATTTTCTAACCAATACGATATTTAGTTAAGAAATTCAAGTTGTTGTCTGTTAGACTGTGTGTTTTGCATGCCTTAAAGGAGAACGTACCAGGCCTCTAACATTTATAACATCTAATTTGTGATACCTATATTCTTCGCAAATTAAACTATTCTATTCTCTCCTATCCAGTTCACCCGGCGAACTTCATATCACTATTTTTTATTTTCCATATTTTCTCATCTTTTTAATCACAATATAAAAAGAATATACGAAATCGGTCCAGCCGTATTCAACTTATAGCGAGACTGACGAACAGCAATTGTTTATTTTAATTACAGATATGCTATATTATAATTTTTTTTTATTGTTTTTATTTGTATTAATTTTTTTAATCTAATTTGACATTTTAATATTACTATAATAATTTCATAACTATGACTCACAAGGCTAACATTTAATTTTTTTACCTTGTACCCACTTTTTATTTGCATACCCATGTGATGGTTAAACATGGAGAACTTTATTATTTATTTAAAAACAAAACATCAATGTATATTTTTTTACCCATGTTTGCAAATTAATAAATGATTTATGATTATCGTTTACATTCTTTTTTCAAAACTACAGCTCTCCCTGGGCTGGAGTACCCGAGGTAGTACAGGAGCAGCCTCCACGCTGGGCACTCCCTCGCTGACCCTGTCCTCGTTCACCGTTGGCCTCTACAAAGGCAACAGAGTAGCAGTTAAGAAGATACATAGAAAGAAGCTAGATCTCAACAAGAAACTTCTGTGGGAGATCAAACAGGTACGGTGAAAGATTTCCTTACACTGTTACATCTTTGCATTTTCAAGACATACAAATTGTTTGGTGGCTTTTACCTTGGACAGAGGAGCCATACAACGTGGCAATGCACACGATGCGCACGAATATCTAGACGCCATATTTTTATTTATTGTTATATGTATTTACATAGATTTTATTTTAGTGTATAATAATAATAAAATAAATATCTCTTATTTGATACTTAGCTTACATATTGGGATTTCATAAGCATAGTATTCTTTAATTCTATATCACAACTTATGCAAAAATTCAACCTAGATCTGTAGCTTTACATGACTATTAAGATAATTAAGAAAGTAATTATCTTGCATTAAACTAGGTGTCACCTGCAGCTTTGCCTGCGTTAATCTGGCTAACATGCTGAGATAATATTTTATCGGGATGAAAAGTATTATGTTTTAATTCTGGTTATAAAATATCTGCATGCCAAGTTTCATACAAAGCAGTACATTTATTAACTTAATTTTTGAAACTCTTGAACCTTCGGGCCATTATGCTCACACCCTATTCAAAGAACGTTTGAATAGGGTGGTTGTCACTTTCCTTGACCCAAGAGCTGGCTTTTCCTTTGGCTAGAGGCTAAGCTTGGGTAAATTAACTGCGAAAGTGTTTAGTACGATTTTGTAATACTTTAATTTAATTTACATTAAATCCTTTAGATGAATCTTATGAAGTCTTTAGTTTCAATTTAAGTTATAAGATAACCTCAATCTGATTTTTTTAAATTAAATTTGTTTTGCCAAACAACACTTTTCACAAAAATAACCACTTTAAACAGTCATTAATCATGTTACGTGTCATAACATACAAGTAACTAACTTTACACATCATAATTTACCTAACATTACTAACATAGTATAATATAATAGGCCAGACTTAATGAAAACTTTTGAGTACACGAAGCCCGACGCAATTCCAGCGTCAATTAATTGGTTAGCAATAATTACGTTAATAGCTCTTTTGTCCGCAAATGTATGATTGATCGATGATTGAAAGGCTGTTAATATTAAATAGTGGGTAGAATGAAACCATAATAACAAACTACTCGTACTCATAATAAACTCTTAAAAGAAATGAAATTATCATTTTATTGTGTGGAAATATTGATGCATCTTTTCCACAAGAATCAGATATTTCCCGGGATAAAAAGTAGCCTATGGGTTATTCCAGGATTTCAGCTATCTACATATCAAAATTCATTCAGATTCGTTCAGTAGTTTTGGCTTGACTGAGTACACATTCATCCTGTCAACCTTTCGCATTTATAATACAAGTAAGAGTAAGAAGTAAGATAGCATTGTTTTTGTATTAATGTATGTACATTATATTGATATAATAATATAATATCTAACGTCTCTGGACCAGCTTTTTGATCGTTTTCAAAGTATAATAAAATATTTTTTATTTGGAACTACTTATTATTATATAATTACTCACGTTAATATACATGTATATTAATCACGTTACTGCTAAGGCCCGCTTGCACAATCAAGAGTTATCTTAATTACTACGAGTTAGCACGGGCCTATTATGTATGGAACATTTGTTCAAGTTTTGTTATCAATAAACTCCTAGATAAGTTTTAAAAATACTGTTTTCCTATTAAAATATTTGGTATGGCCGATAGTTTCACGAATTTACAAAACGTCAGCTCTAATTGAAACTATTTGAAATAGACCGTTGTGCGTTGGGAAGATTTAAACATGCTTAGAATATTGTCGAGACCTTTTAGTTTATTTGTAAACGTGATTCAGCAAACATCAACTTTACTCTCACCGTCGAGATAACACTCAGAGCAATCACAATCTCATAATCATTTTGCATTTCAGACTTTTGTTTCGAGTTTTTATATCTGTAACATCTAAACAAATGAGACGTGACTAACGTGTGACGTAGTTTCGAAAAAATGGTAATATTTTGTGACAGGATTGGATGACTGTTGGAATCTATGTTCCCGATATTGTGTTGCAACTTGCGTTTCAGTGCATAAGGTTTTCTGATAAGAGGTTACTGTCTATTACTGTGATTGTATTGTGAAAGTATTTTGTTATCGTATTTTTAGTCATTTGTTTATTTTTGGTGAGAATCAAGACGCACACCTTGCTGTGTAATGATATATAAAAAACAGATGGACTACCAATCGAGCAATTAAAATCATGGGAGACTTTCAATATCTGTCAAACGAAAAAATGACGCAGTGCTGTAGGCACAAGTTTTCGATGTCACTGTACCGTAATGGTGACTAATCGGAAAATAAGAAAATGGTGTTACATACAGTGAAGTGTGCTAACTGCAATGTTGTCATAAATGAACTGTTAGCTTTTCTACGTAATGTGTTAGATGTGATGGATGAAGAAAGTATTCATCAACTGTGTTGTTCGTCTTTCTCTGCTGAGAATATTGCGCAGGCAAAGTCCCTGCTGTTTGAGTCAATCCCAGGCGGGAAGAAAATGCCGGTGCGAAGAAAAGAGGGAAGAAAGAAAATTTCATGGGATCTAGACGATATGATCTATCTTATGAAAGGTACCAGTTCTGAATTATTCCCCATTTTTGTGGCAAAGGAACTGAATAAACTTCCTCTGGTCACTTTTGATCACGTTGATGTAACGTGTCTCTTAAAGGATAATCTAAAATTGAAAAATCAAATTAGCATTTTAGAAGAGAATACTGTGACGAAAAAACAGTTTCAATCGCTACAACTGGAGGTGACTAGTCTCAAACAGGCATCTTTAATACACGACTCACCAACTGAGACGAATGTTATTATAAATGCAAGAAGAGGGGCATGTTTACAAAATAGTTTTACACTAGATAGTGGCCCAATAGGATTGCAATATATGCCTATAAGATACACAGCTGATTGTAAGGTGAATGACCGCTCGGATGAGTCAACAACTCAAGTCGCTGGTCATTGTCAAAGTTACGTCTCTGTCTTACAAGAGCACAACACGGAGACAGAACATGGTAGGCGTACGGAGGAACAAATAGCTACCGCGGCTTCGAAGGACGCGAGCGAGACCGACTGCATGACGAGCGATTTTAGTGGGAACGATCTATGTGAGAGCAAGACAGCTATACAAATAGAGTGCGTGAAGGCCACTACAAGCATTGTGGTTTCACGCAAACCGGTTAGTGTATTAGGCCCGGCTACCTGTGCGCTACGAGGGCATCGAGTGAGCTTCAGCAAACAGCAGTGCAATGTGCAGGTATGCCAACGGTAGATAAGAATGATAAGTCGAACATAGCTAAGCAAACGGTAAGCGGACAGATGGATAATGAGTGGAAATTAGTGCAAAATAAACGTGCGTGCTCGAAAACATACATTTACGAGTCAAAAAGGTCGTGATTCTATTTCGTCGGACAGTAAATTCCGAGCGGCACATATGTAGTTCCGTTATTAATATCTAACGTAAATAAAGAGACCTGTGAGGATGATATTATTAGCTACATAAAAAGCAAGACAAGTGAATTAGTAACATTAAAAAAGCTGAAAATTAAGTCCTAAAAATTGGCCAAGTGCGAGTCAGACTCGCCCATGAAGGGTTCTGTAGTATCTATAATAATATAATATAATATGTATATTTATTTAAACAAAAACCTTACAAATTTCTTAAGACTAGCTTATTTACATTTTTTACAACTACGCCCAATAACTTTGCTTTTCATAGTGTTTGTATCAATTACAAAGTTATATTTGCGGTTTTAGAAAATATGCTGTATCTCAAAAATTGCTGACCCGATCTCGTTCAAACTAATTTTGGTTGAAAATTTACATTAAGTTCTACAGACCTATATTTTTTTTTAGAATTTTCACTCCATTGTTATAGAAGTTAGAGGGGGGACACACATTTTACCACTTTGGAAGCGTATATCTTTTAAACTTAATGAAAAAGTGGTTTTAGAAACCTCAATGTCATTTTTAAAGACCTGTCTATAAATACGACACACGTATAGGTATCATGAAAAAAATATTTTCCGTTTTAGTTCCATGTATAGGGAGCTCCCCTTTATTTTAAATATTTTTAAAAATTTTTCTTAAAATCGAAAAGCAGTTTACAGAATACATCTACCTACTAAGTTTCACATGTATAGTCTTAATAGTTTCAGAATAAAATGGCTGTGACATATGGACGGATGGACGGACGGACAGACAGACAGACAGACAGATAGACAGACAGACATGACGAAACTATAAGGGTTCCGTTTTTTGCCATTCGGCTAGGGAATCTTAAAAATTATAACGCTTATAAACTATAATTATGTATCTAAACACAAAGTAGATTTACGTTTTTAAATGATCAGATATGGCCTGATGGTATTACTTTTAGACGTTTTGTGCATTTTATGTACCAGACGAATAGAGAGGCTCATAAAGTTAGTTAAAATCTACAACGTGTAAAGGAAAACCCATATCTATCCAAAAGGGCTGAAGACAACATCTGGTATGGAGTCTCTATGCACAGTTTCAGTTAAAAATAAGTGACTCAAAGAACTGATACCAAATTATCGGTTTCATATGTTTCTTGAATACCAATCATAACAAACGTGTCACAGCACTACAAGGTTCTATAACTTTTACGTCACTTGCCAATAACATGATAATTCTGTTCTTTCTTCTTTATTTGAAAATTTTGGTCTCTGGTATCAATGCATTGAAATTTGTAATAAGTTCCACACATGTAGACATAGGATTGCAAAATTTTTTTTGCAAAAAATAGAACCGACTTCCGTATAAAAACACTATAAAGGCAAAAATAACTTTAATTTCGGAAGGCGGTGTCAAAAACGAAAATATATACAAAAAGAATATTTGAAGAGTTCCCTTGATTTCTCCATGATCCCATCATCAGATCCAAACGTGACGACAATGGGACCAACTAGAAAGTATACCCTTTCAAACAAAAAAAGAATTTTCCAAATCGGTCCAGCCATCTCCGAGTTATGAGGTAACATACATAAAAAAAAAGTTCAAGACGAATTGTAAACCTCCTTTTTTTGAAGTCGGTTAAAAACCCTTGCCATATCGTTTGTTATCATATAAACAAGCCGTGCACTTGGTATGTATATACCCTTTAAATTACACGTTGTATATCGCTATGGGTTGTCAAAACAAGAATAATATTCAATTAAATCAAGTTAAATTACCTAGTTTTTAACCGACTTCAAAAAAGGAGGTTCTCAATTCGTCTTGAACTTTTTGTTTTATGTATGTTACCTCATAACTCGGAGACGGCTGAACCGATTTGGAAAATTCTTTTTGCGTTTGAAAGGGTATACTTTCTAGTTGGTTCCATTGTTACGAAATCAGGATCTGATCATGGGATCCTGGAGAAATCGAGGGAACTCTTCAAATATTATAGGCACACCTATAGCGTTTTGGGTATTTCTTATAGTACCTTGTGCAGTTGCTTTCGAAAAGTACCATTTGGGGAAGTTGAACTGATGATGAAGACCACAGATGGCCACTGAAACTCCTCAATAATAAGTATTTCGTGGATTGCGATTCGATTACTTGAGTACGGATGTTAAACACTTTATGCTCGTCGCAATACATACGAGTATGGTGATGTAAAGCTGATGGTCAAGTACCAGGAGAACTCCTCAAAAATTAACGGCTGTGCATCGGGAAAAGCAATATTTTGTAAAAGGTGATAAGTTGTTGACATTATGGCTTTTGTAACTAGACAAACCGACCCATTAAAAAGCGTGAAAAAGATTTTTAACTAAAAATAGAACCAACTTCCATATTCCATATATGTTGAGTCTGTCTCGATAATATCATGTGACAGCTCTCGTTTGATGGCTGTTAAGGCTAAATCCAGTAATCGCACTATTATTGTATTCTGTGTATATATGCCTGTAAACTCATCGGAGAATTTGCCTTTGTTTACTGATGTACTAAGTGAGGTAACAGCAATTATAGCGACACACGATGTTGAAAACATTTATTTAAAAAAACCGTGTTACGTGGTATATAGACTCTCTGAATCATTTGGGTTGGAGTCCAGGGTGAGGCAAGGTGGTTTGACGTCTCCCAGGCTCTTTAATCTTTATGTGAATGACCTAATAGACGAGCTCAGCAGCATGCGTATCGGATGCAAGGTACAGGGTGTAAGTGTCAACAATATCAGTTACACTGATGACATGGTGCTACTGGGCCCATCTCCGGGGGCCATTAAAGTGTGTGAAACTTATACTGCTACACATGGACTGATCTACAATACCAAAAAAAGTGAATACATGGCCTTTGGGGCCTCTGGTAAACGTAGGAATAGAGATAGATAGATAGATAGAATATACTTTATTGTACACCAATAATTTAATCACACGTAAATAACAATATTGTAAAAAATTGGTTACATGGCGGTCTTATCGCTGAGAGCGATATCTTCCAGACAATCTTTGGAAGGACTTTACGAGCTTTAATTAAAATGAGGAGGGCTATATTAGTGTACTACTTTACTCATCAAAACAGAAAAACTAACAATATATATATATATATATGTATAAAACATAAGTACATAAAATATATAAATATATAGGGTCTCCCTTGTTTGACCGAAAGGAATTTGACAAATTTTCAGTTCCCAAAAAAATTTTTCGCGTAATTTCATTTGCCAAATTATTACTTAGCAAAAAATCTATAAACAAAAAATTGTAACGCAAACCTAATGTTTGGGAAATTAACGTTTAAAGTATAACTTGTTTACCAACTAGTACTTTTTAACCGACTTCAAAAAAAGGAGGTTTACAATTCGTCTTGAACTTTTTTTTTTTATGTATGTTACCTCGTAACTTAGAGACGGCTGGACCGATTTGAAAAATTCTTTTTGCGTTTGAATGGGTATAGTTTCTAGTTGGTCCCATTGTTACGAAATCAGGATCTGATGATGGAATCCTGGAGAAATCGAGGGAACTCTTCAAATATTATAGGCACACCTATAGCGTTTTGGGTATTTCTTGTAGTACCTTGAGCAGTTGCTTCCGAAAAGTACCATTTGGGGAAGTTGAACTGATGATGAAGACCACAGATGGCCACTGAAACTCCTCAATAATAAGTATTTCGTGGATTGCGATTCGATTACTTGAGTACGGATGTTAAACACTTTATGCTCGTCACAATACATATGGTGGTGTAGAGCTGATGGTCAAGTACCAGGAGAACTCCTCAAAAATTAACGGCTATGCATCGGGAAAAGCAAAATTTTGTAAAAAGTGATAAGTAGTCGACATTATGGCTTTTGTAACTAGATAAATTACAAACCGATCCAATAAAAAGCATGAAAAAAAAAATCTATAGTTTTGTATATATTTTCGTTTATAACACCGCCTTCCGAAATTAAAGTTATTTTTGCCTTTGTAGTATTTTGATATGGAAGTCGGTTCTATTTTTTGCTAATTTTTTTTTCTATTAATGCAAATCGTTTCTGGCACACGCCGGCCGCTGCCGCGGCACAGCTCGCTTCGCTCGCTCGGCTCGTGCGTAAGAGGTCATAGTTTTAACCTAACCTAACCTACTGTAGCGTAAATAAAATTAAGTGCACAGTAAAACACAAACCGCTACTTAACACGTTTAATTTTGATTAAAAGGAAAAAGATAGAAAACAAGTACTTAATTAAAAAATATAAAAAAGTTAAATATTAGTTATTATTGGGAACCTTTCAGTGATGGCGTGGGTTAACTTAGCGGAAAGAAAAAGAATGTTATCGAAAGTATTATGCAAATATTTTTAACTTACCTAACAAAAAATCGATTGCAATCGGTTATAGCTAGGCGAATACGCAATATTAGTAATTTTAATTACAAAAACACTAAGAGCATCCAACGCGTCTTGATAGGCCTTAGGTTAGAAAGGGTTTTTGACGTGAGAATTTTTAGATTAGAAATATACAAATTAGGTGCACTATTTAAAATAGAACTCCTGCTGCGAAAACTCGGTAATTCCTGGACGGCTGAACACGACTGTGGGAAGTAACGTAGAAATCACGGAGCCACTGCGCTGCGGAGTCCGCATCTACCTCGTACTCTCTTCAGGCCTTTGAGATGGACGTCTCAGGCACAGGATGTGCTCGGATATCGGGCGAGAGCGCCCCGACCTCCGTCGTCGATAACCGACGTCGCTTGCCCGTAGGGTGGAGCCAAAAATTGGCTTGTAACGGGATCTAAACAAAAAAGAAACTTCAGACCACCGATGCAAGCTGAATCTTTGATTAATTATGAAACTAGTGCGAAATCGATCGAAAAGAAAAAAGGCGACAATACATACCAAATTAACCAGAAAATCACCCACAGACTATCCTTTTGCTAGGACACTTTATATTTTTTATTGGGTTTACACCAACAGAAAAAAAACTTTCAATTCATAATTTCGATATTAATCACAAAAAATAAGGTCGACCATCACTTATCGGGTCCCAAAAATGTAATGACGCCGTCGAAAGGCAAACAAACGACGATTTTTTCACAATTCCTGGTTCAAATGTGAATAACAGCTATGAAGAAAAAATTTTTTATTGAAAAGTTTGCATTAGGATTGGAGGAGGTTTTAACCGTAGCGGTTTTACGCTACACTACCCATTTTTTTTTGTCAAAATCTTTTCGGCAAAACGGCAGGATTATTTCCCTTATTTTTTTCTTTCTTTATATTTTGCTATAACAAATTATTTGACCAAACGTTTACTGTGTAAAGATTGTTTGCTGTAACAAATCATTTGATTAAAGACCAAATGCCTAAATGACATTATCCTTGATAATATTCTGCCAAGTAACAATTTGACTAAATGAAAATGTGCGTACTAAAATCATTCCAAACATTGCATTGGTATAAAAAAAGGTTGCTAAAATTTGTTTGGGTAGTGAAATTTTGGCAAAATCTTTTCGGCAAAACGGCTGGATACCAAATATATAATGTGTTCTTTAACATCGTGTGGTTTTAACAAAGGAATAATCATAAGTTTGAAAGAAAATGATTTGCAACCAAGCTTTCAAAAAAGCTTTGGAAAACTGTTCAATATTTTTAAATAGAAATATAAACGTAACATTATACTTACAGACAAACCAAATAGAATTCTTTAGAAAGGATACCCTATTTGTAAGGGATAGTTGTGTTGTGTTACCCAAGAATCGGTACAAAAACCTGCTAAACTTTCTGCACAGTTTTTTAAGCACTCCTAATAATTATTTTTTTCCACCTAGGCTCGCAACGTGTCCCACGAGAACACAGCGCGCTTTATCGGTGCGTGCGTCGACTGCCCTCTCGTGTTCGTCCTCACGGAGTACTGTCCTAAAGGCTCCCTGAAGGATGTCCTCGCCAACGACGAGTTACAGCTCGACTGGAACTTCAGAACCTCGCTCGTGCATGATATTGTGCAGGTAAGACTTTACGACCCGTTGGTATAGTGGTCAGTGGCCCTGACTGCTATGTGCAAGGTCGTGGGTTCGATTCCCACCTAGGACAAATGTTTGTGTGATGAGCACGGTCATTTGTTCTTTGTCTGGGTGTAATTTATCTATAACATGTATGTATTTAGAAATATATATGTATGTTTATCAGTTGTCTAGTATCCATACCACAAGCTCTGCTTAGTTTGGGACTAGATGGCGTTGTGTGAAAAAGTTGTGGAATATTATTATTATTATTATTATATAATGGCTAAAACGTCGGACTTGTGATCGAGAAGTCGATTTCGAACCCCCACCTATTAGACTATTACCGCGAACCCACTCCAGACACAAGCATGTTTAGCTTAGTTGGAGGGTTTAACAAGATTGCTAGTAATATGAATTCTACAGACATTGCTAGTTCTCTTAAAATAAAAATCGCAAGAGATTACTGCCTACATCATCGTCTGCTTAGCCTTTTCCCAAATATACAACGTGTAACGGAAAGGGTATATACATACCAAGGGCACGGCTTCTTTGGATGATATCAAACGACATTGGAAGGGTTTCAACTCAAAATAAAATACTCTAAAAATTGATACCAAATTTTCGGTTTCGTAAGTTTCTTAAATTTAAATCATAACAATTGTGTCACCGCACTACGTAGGTCAATAACTTTCCACGTTACTTGCAAATATCACGATAAATCTCTTCCGTAATTCTGTGCGCCTAGTACTGTAGTAGCAGCGCCTAGTACTGTAGTAGCCTAGCGTAAAGGCGGTGTTCTTTTGTCGGCGCGAGAAAGGAGATAGGATTAAAAAAACCCTTCCAATATCGTTTGATATCACCCAAAGAAGCCGTGCCCTTAGTATGTATATACCCTTTCCGTTACACGTTGTATTGGGTTTGGCTTCCAGTCTAACCGGATGCAGCTGAGTATAAGTTTACATGGTTCGACTGCCTCCACAACACGATACATTGGCAAGACCAGTGTGTGGTTTTTTTGCTTCTGACTACCCGTAACGTCTTTTAATGATGTCCGAATGGCAGCCGGGACCGACAGCTTAACGTGCTTTCCGAGGCACGGATTAATCTCGATATGTTATGATGGTCACCGATCGACAGACTGACCTTGGCAAGTATTATTTGACAGGCCCGTTGGTATAGTGGTCAGTGGCCCTGACTGCTATGCGCAAGGTCGTGGGTTCGATTCCCACCTAGGACAAATGTTTGTGTGATGAGCACGGTCATTTGTTCTTTGTCTGGGTGTAATTTATCTATAATATGTATGTATTTAGAAATATATATGTATGTTTATCAGTTGTCTAGTACCCATACCACAAGCTCCGCTTAGTTTGGGACTAGATGGCGTTGTGTGAAAAAAAGTTGTGGAATATATATTATATTATTATATATTGCTTAACCTCGAAGATTTTTGATGAAATAACTAGATGACTACATAGTCCCATACCTACATAGGTATGGAATCAGAAATAAAATAAACGTTGTTTGCTCAGAAGATGATAATATTGTATTAACGTAGAGAATACATAGAAGTTTTGTACCAAAAAAAAAGTACAATGTTCGAATATCAAAATGAATTCCGTTGTGATCTAAAAAGTTTCAACAAAGATCGACCTACAATGTAGGTTGAAAGAAGGCAAAGGAAACATGGCATATACAGATACACACGTTGAGAATACAAAGAATAAGGAGACCGTATTTGGAGCAATTACATTGTGTGTCTCACGGCTGCGCTACATTGATCTAGTTTAGCAAGATTTTACACAGCTGGAAATTGCTGGACGCTGATTTTCAACTTGAGCTTTCGTTGAGTATGCGGATGCAAATTTGCTTTGGGAGGACAATTAAAACGTAGGCGCGGGCCTGCGGACGAGCATGGGTCGCTCACCGTCCGGTAAGGACCAGTCCCGGGTCGACGGCGCGTCGTGTTCCACGCGCGCGTCAAAGAGCTGTCAACACCAGCGACGGGGCCTCATAGGGCTTTACAAGTATGTTGTAGGTTTGAGGAGAATAAAAGTATTGATGTGTATTTACCAATAATTTATTATTTTGACCACTGCTTAAGTCTAGTTTTAACTTTGGCACTTAGTATCAGGGAGCGCTCGTACTCGAGGCGTTCGACCAATCAGCGAGCAGCGCCAGATTGTTCAGTGCGCGCGGTTTGGATCGTCTCGCCACTGTGTGTTAGAGAGGAGCGCGCACGTAAATACGGCGAGGGTCTTCAACGCGCCTCCCAATCAGATCCATAGGATGCAAGTCATTCAGAACCGTTTTCTCCGAAAGGCCACGGGCGCGCCCTGGTTCTGTAGGAACGAGGATCTCCACGTAGACCTCAAACTCCCGACCATAAAGCAAGTGTTGAAACGCATGTCAGTGCGTTACTTCACCTCTGCTGAGACCCACACTAACCCCCTGATCGTATCGGCCGCCCGATACAGACCCTCCAAGATTTCTCGGGTTCGTCGCCCGCGTAACATCCTAGACGAGCCTGACGACCCCACCACCATCCGACAAGAGAGCAGTAGGGAAACCAGCACTCTTAGAAAACACATATACAGAACGCGTTCCTTATTCCGGCCTCGCCGACGAGGCCCATCGCGACGTCCGCGTACCTGTAATGAAAATCCTCCCCGACCTTTGCCAAACGAGCCAGCCCGCGATGCTGAGCCAGTAGCAATAAATACTCCCGTAAATAATATGACCCAGCCTGTCCCTTTGCTGCCCTCCCAAAATGACCCCGCTATGCCGAGGCCCGTACTCCACAGGGAGTGCCCTTAGCGTGCGGTCATTAGTTTTTAAGTATATTTTAGTTTGTAAGCCCTGGCTGGGGGCCTTTAATTTATTAGAGGTCACCACAGGAAAGTCCGGTTAAGTAGACTCACAGCCTTAGTGTGCTGATCTACAAGTGGCCCTACCTAAAAAAAAAAAAAAAAAAAAAAAAAAAATCAACGCGCCTCAGTGTTGTGGCCGGCACGGTCGGTGCCGCTTGTATGTGTAGCCGCCACATAGCTCCTCCCCAGCGAAGCGCTCGTAATCGTATGCCGGCGCAGGCGCACGCAGCTAGGTCCTCGCTGTTGTCGCCGAGTCATCCGCTGTGCGTTAGTGCGCGGTCGACCGCCGCTGCGGCCGCACGTTGATGTTACGCATGAATATCAAAACGTACAGTAGGTTTCGATGTCCGTCCGGAACGTGTAATGTATGGTTGGAGTACAGAAGGTGCATCGTTGTGATTTGTGCTGTCTTCTGTGTTGGCCAGAAATGCAGGTTTTAGTCGGTCTACGGTAATGTTCATCGGGCGATCCTTGACTAGTACTGTGTAGACTTTATCTTGTCTGTTCAACACTCGATATGGCCCTTCATACGTTGGGGTTAGCGGTCGCCGGTAAGCGTCGGTGCGAATGAATACATGCGAACTTTTATGTAGCTCGTCATGTATAAACATAGCACGGCGATCGGTGTTACGTCGGACGGCTTGTAGTTTGTTCAACGCCGCCGTGATGTTGTCGCTGACGTATGTGTTTGATGAATATGTAGGTGTATCTCCACACATTTCTCCGGGTAGTCGTAACGTTGTCCCGTACAATGCTTCCGCCGCAGAGACGTCTGTGTTTTCTTTTATCGCTGCGCGTAAACCAAATAATACTGTACTCAGTTCACGAGTCCAGTTGGCATCTTGAAGGCGGCAAATGAGTGATGTTTTCATGGAACGATGCCACCGCTCGATCATCCCGTTGGCTTGTGGGTGATAGGCAGTGGTGCGCGTCTTATCGATACCCATTCTATTCATTAGAGTTTTGAACAGATGTGATTCAAATTGGCGTCCTTGGTCGCTCGTTATTCTTTGTGGACACCCGAAACGTGTTATCCAGCCTTCATACACGATTGTCGCAATTGTATTCGCTTCTATATCGCTGACGGGAAAAGCTTCAGGCCATCTTGTCGCCCTGTCAATGATAGTCACGCAGTATCGTTTGCCGTCTGATATAGGTAGTGGTCCAACGATGTCTATATGAATGTGTGACAAGCGATCTGCGGGCGGGAATTCTTGCAACGGTGTAATAGTGTGTCGCTGTACCTTTGTTCGCTGGCAGTTTAAACAGGTTCTTGTCCACTCAGTTATGTCTGCGTTCATGTTTGGCCAGAAAAAACGTTTTGTGATCATTTTTCTTGTGGCGCGCGTACCGGGGTGGCTGAGGTTGTGCACAGAATCGAATGCAATTTTTCGTAGTTTCAGTGGCAAGTAAGGTACCACTTTACAAGTATGTTGTAGGTTTGAGGAGAATAAAAGTATTGATGTGTATTTACCAATAATTTATTATTTTGACCACTGCTTAAGTCTAGTTTTAACTTTGGCACTTAGTATCAGGGAGCGCTCGTACTCGAGGCGTTCGACCAATCAGCGAGCAGCGCCAGATTGTTCAGTGCGCGCGGTTTGGATCGTCTCGCCACTGTGTGTTAGAGAGGAGCGCGCACGTAAATACGGCGAGGGTCTTCAACGCGCCTCAGTGTTGTGGCCGGCACGGTCGGTGCCGCTTGTATGTGTAGCCGCCACAGGGCCATTGTCTGCCGGGGTTTGCGGGAAAGTTCTACCGAGTCACCGCGGCCCCGGAAATTTAGGGCAGCCGAAGGAACAGGGGGGGTTTTTAGTCAGTAGAAATCTGACAAACCCTTCCGCTTGACCCAGAGCAGAAGAAGTCATTCGATGATTTACCCACGCCAAAAAAAAAACGACGGGTTGCACTCCGGGAGTGCCATCAGAAGTGAAAACTTGAATATTAACGTTGTGCATTTTTGATATTTTGGAATGGTTAGGGAATAATTTTGCACGAATTGCTTTAATTATTAGTATAAAAGTACTACAATTTATGTGGTAGAATACAATATTTATTTATTGCGCTATCGTACACAAACATGACAATTTATTTTACATTAAAAAGTTTGCGCAGGCATACATTTTCGCCGCGCCGTAGAAAGAGAGGGGGATACTTCCTCTCCTACGCCGCGCCGCCGCGCGTCTACTCTCCGTCCGTCGAATTTTCGATCAGGTCACGTGTCCTGACGCGAGTTTAAAATTTTTTACCCATTACAAAAAAAAAGTGCACCACGCCGCTATAGAAGTTTTCACTTCCAAAAAAAAAAGGGTAATTAGAAAAATAATACTGAAAGAAAAGGAAGATTTCTTGTCTTCAAATCCAATAAAAATTTAATAATGATAAATAACATTGCGAAAAAGCCCGTCGTGCATAGCTTTCATACAGAAATGAAACGTGTTGTGCCAATCGCATGTTGTTACGAATGCAGTTTGGCTGCATTATAGCAACATTGATCTTTTTGAGGACGGCAACGTCATAATTTATTTATGAATGCGTACGCGTGTACAGAGTGTTTCTTTTACGCATCAATTTAACATTTTTAGTGAACATTTTAATATATAAAAAAAACAAATTTGTTTTCGAATGGTAATATATTTTTAGCATGTATGTATCCTATACTATTGCGGGTTAACGGGAACGCCCTCTGTTAGTTAACATACTGTATAAAGGGGTTTAGCCGTCCTTCCATAGGCAAACTGCCCCCGATAGGAACCTATAGACATATATTGACAGGCCCGTTGGTATAGTGGTCAGTGGCCCTGACTGCTATGCGCAAGATCGTGGGTTCAATTCCCACCTAGGACAAATGTTTGTGTGATGAGCACGGTCATTTGTTCTTTGTCTGGGTGTAATTTATCTATAATATGTATGTATTTAGAAATATATATGTATGTTTATCAGTTGTCTAGTATCCATACCATAAGCTCTGCTTAGTTTGGGACTAGGTGGAGTTGTGTGAAAAGTTGTGGAATATTATTATTGTCTTTATTTTCAGTATATACATATAAATTACATTTTTAAATATTCTCTAAAAAAAACATTAAAAAAAAAAATAGTAGCCCACCGGTACCGGGAACAGGGTTCAAGCTACCAGCGGTCAGGGCTCCATAGAGAGGAACCTCCTGACGATACGCGCCGTGTCCAGGAGTACCGCTCTCTGAAGCAAGCCCTTGATCCAACCGTCTAACGTGAGCCTCCTGAGGTGTTTTTTACTTGATTTGCTTATCTTTCTCAGCTTTCACGAGGTTCTCGTCATGCGGGATGGTTGTGTCGACAATCATGGTACGCCTCACGATTCGGTCCACCACCTCTATATCAGGCTTATTGGCTACAATAGTCCTCTCAGTGATGATGGACCGATCCCAGTATAATGTGACATGGCCGTTATCGAGAACAGAGTCGGGCACATACCTATAGTACGGCACTTCCGATTCCACAAGAGAATATTTCAGAGCAAGTTGCTGATGAATTATCTTGGCTGCAAGGTTGTGCCTGTGCAAGTACTCTCCATTAGCAAGACAAGAACAACCAGAGATAATGTGGCGGATTGATTCACCCGGACGGTGACATGCCCGACATATGTCAACCGTGCCATCCTTCACAATAAATTTCCGGTAGTTGTTCATCATGATAACTTCGTCCATAATTGCACAAACAAAACCTTCGATTTCCCCAAAGAGGTCACCGAAGTGCAACCAAGCTACGGACGCTACTTGGTCTACGTCGGACCCATGTAGAGCCCGGAAAAAACGTCCATGGAGCTCCTTACTCTGCCATATCCCTCTTCGATCGTTAGTGTCTAGCACTGCAGGTTTGCGCCAGTTCTCATTAGCCAAGGAGAGCGGGGTAAGTCCCTTATCCACCGCTGCTACATCTCGTAGCATACCCACTTCGGAAGCAAGGAAATGTTCCCTGAGACTGCATACCTCGCGGTTGTGGAGAGTTTTAGCATTCAAAAAGCCTCGACCTCCACATTTCCGCGGGATATACAGCCTCATCACCGACGAGCGTGGGTGATGCATTCGATATGCAATCAGCAATGTACGAACTCTCCTATCCAGGGCGTCAAGTTCAGTTTGAGTCCATTTAAGTACGCCAAAAGAGTATATCAACACTGGCATGACCCAACCGTTGAAGGCACGCACCTTGTTCCCGCCCGATAGAAGGCTTTTAAATACCTTCTTTAGGCGGCCAAAGAAGCACTCCTTCAGTGATTGCTTCATGTCAACTACATTGATACCTAACGCTTCGGACATACCCAAATACTTATAGGTTTCGGTTGGAGAGAGGGATCTCAGGTTTATGGAATTCGAGGGTTGAGATCCCACGGATTCCACAATCTCCCCTCGCTTTACATGCATAATCGCACATTTGTCGACACCAAACTCCATCCTGATGGCACTACTGAAAGTTTCAGTTACCTTCAGTAGTTCCGTCAGCTGTAGACTAGTGGCGCCAAAATTTTTTAAGTCATCCATGTAAAGGAGGTGAGAAATAACCTGACCACCTCTTTTCAACCTATGGCCTAGGCCTGAATTCTCCAGCAGTGTGCTTAGAGGATTCAAGGCTAAGCAAAACCAAAGCGGACTCAAACTATCGCCCTGAAATATACCTCACTCGATCCTTATCGGTTCGCTGTACCTTGGGATATATCGACATCCTGGATAGCGAAGAACTGTCCTCCATTGTCCCAAACATGATGTCAGAAAGGTGCGTAAAGTTGCATTAATTTTATACAATTCTAGCACCCTCATGAGCCATGTATGAGGCACTGAGTCATAGGCCTTCTTGTAGTCTATCCAACATGTCGACAGATCTTTTTTGGAACGTCGGCCTATGCGTAGGCCGTATGTTACGGTTACGTTGGATGACACGCACTTGATCTTGATATTATTATTCCATTTATTTAATCTCTGTACACATGAATTACATTTTTAAATATTAATATAAAAAATAAAAACATTTAAAAATATAAAAAATAGTAGCCCACCGGTATCGGGAACAGGGTCCAAGCTACCGGTGGTCAGGGCTCCATAGAGAGGAACCTCCTCACAATACGCGCCATTTCCAGGAGTACTGCTTTCTGGATCAAGCCCTTGATCCAGCTGCCCAACGAGAGCCTCCTTAGATGTTGGTCGAGGCTCTTCGCTATTATACCATTGGCTGTGACGACTATCAGCACAATGATTGCTGTCTCCACATCCCACATGTCGACAACCTCGCGCGCCAATTCAAGATACTTATTTTTTTTATCTATCTCAGCTTTCACGAGGTTCTCGTCATGGGGGACTGCTATATCAACAATCATTGTGCGACGCTCTAATCGGTCTATCACCACTATGTCAGGCTTATTGGCAACAATAGTCCTGTCAGTGATGATAGACCGATCCCAGTACAGTGTAATATTGCCATTTTCGAGAACTGGGTCGGGCACATACCTATAGTATGGTACTTCTGATTCCACAAGATTTTATTTAAGAGCAAGTTGCTGATGAATAATCATGGCTACGAGGTTGTGTCTATGCAAGCATTCTCCGTTAGCCTGACGAGAACAACCGGAGATAATGTGACGAATGGATTCTCCCGGTTTGTGACATGCCCGACATCTGTCTACCGTACCATCCTTCACAATATACTTCCGATAGTTATTCGTCATCATAACTTCATCCATAATCGCACAGACAAAACCTTCGGTTTCCTCGAAGAGGTCACCAAAACGTAGCCAGGCTACGGACGCTAATGTATCTACGTCAGACCCATGAAGGGCCCGGTAATAGCGTCCGTGAAGCTCCTTGCTCTGCCATACTTCTTTGCGGTCATTAGTATCTAATACTACAGGTTTGCGCCAATTCTCGCTACCTAAGGAGAGCGGAGTGAGGCCTTTGTCCACCGCTACCACATCTCGATGCATACCCACGTCGGCTTCTAGGAAATATTCCCTAAGGCTGCATACCTCGCGGTTGTGTAGGGTCATTGCATTTAAAATGCCACGACCCCCGTATTTCCGCGGGATATACAGCCTCATCACCGATGAACGTGGGTGATGCATTCGATTTGCAGTCAGCGTTGTACGGACCAGATTACACCGGACCGGATATTATTATTATATTATTATTTCCTTTATTTCTAATTATATACATATAAATACATTTTTAAATATTCTCTAAAAAAAAAACATTTAAAAATATAAAAAAAACTTTTTAGCAAAAAAATAGAACCGACTTCCATATAAAAACACTACAAAGGCAAAAATAACTTTAATTTCGGAAGGCGGTGTCAAAAACGAAAAAAGACAAAGCTAAAGACACCGCCTTCCGAAATTAAAGTTATTTTTGCCTTTGTAGTGTTTTTATATGGAAGTCGGTTCTATTTTTTGCTAAAAAGTTTTTTTTCACGCTTTTTAGTGGGTCGGTTTGTAATTTATCTAATTACAAAAGCCAAAATGTTAACTACTTATCACCAGTGATCGGAGTAGGTAGATTGAAATGGGGTCATTGATCCGAAACGTATATATTAATATGTACATTCCTCCGGAATTGGTGGATTATTAAAAAAAAACCGGAACTTATGTAGGAATTTTATTCTGCCAGAGTGGAAGGAGTCATTTGATGATTTGCCATCCTCAAAAAAAAGGTAGGAATTGTAATAAAATTAGCAATATTATTCTTTATTATTTTTCATATTTTTTTTAACGGCACACAGTCACGATTTGACAAAACCTAACGACCAATCAGAACAAAGGATCATGGGTGGTACAATAACCGGTTATCAGAACAATGCGTATGCCCGCCGACGACATGCCAGGTAGCTCACTCGTTTACTTCGGTTCGTAGAGTGCGCATCTTTGTTTGTTACTGTGTTGTGAAAACGTTACTTGACCCTGGCTTGTGTACATACTGACTTCTGGAATCTGCTCTAAACCACGATTTGGCTCGAATATACGGACTCAGATTTTTCACTATTGAATTGGATCTACATATTTAAACCAAGCTTTGGTAAGTAATATTTTACTAGTTACAAGGAGTATAAAGCATGTTTGGATGTACTATAAGAATATTTTTAGTATTGTGTTTGTTCGCTTAACCTGCTGAACATACCATGAGTCTTAATATTGTTAAATCTTTAATAGAGTATGAACCAGTAAGCTTAGTGCGAAACAAAATTATGATATTCTAGTAATGTAGTCGCAATTCAGCTAACTCCACTATTAACCGACATTTTACTGGAATCCGTATATAATTTGAATGCCCTGTGTGTTGTGTCCTCTTGCAATGTATTGGTAAAATAAATTACTATAGGCCTTATCTACTTCTCTACAAAATATTCTACGTAACACGCCCTTTCATTTGATACCCATATTGATGGGATTGAAAAAAAAACTCAGTTGTCCGCCATCTTGTAGCGGCAGCCATTTTGGATTGACAATAATATTGAATATACATAATTGTATTGTCATCAGAATCAAAGGCGAATACCAAATTTTAGATCAATCGGTTGACAGAAAGAGGGTGAAATTTCAATGGCTAAATTTGATCCACGAAAAATAAAACAAACGGAGTAAGCTAAATAAACTTAATAAAATGTATTTTTATCATTATTATATTCATGTCTTTGTTTTAGGTGATATATACGAGGTTCCATCTCTACAACAGAGTTCAGATATGGCAAACGTCAAGGCTGAAACTGTAGAAAAATGGATATCCGGTCATCCCGAACTACTTTACGATCACGCTAGTGGTACAATATACTGTTCAAAATGTGAAAGCCATTTGAAAACCATAAATAAAGGAAACGTTAAAAGACATATCGAAGGAGCAGTACACCAGGGAAAGTTTGAGCGGCCCGAAGAGGAATTTTATTTCGATCTTATAAAATTTCTCATTTTGTGCAATATTCCGTGGTCTCAGATGAAAAATACTACTTTTCAAGATTTCTTTAAAAAATATATGTGTAGTACCTGTTGTTGTACGTGTACTAATCGTACTCTGCCAGATGAATCACAGTTACGGAAAGTTTACTTGGACAAGTTTTTTAAGAATAAAATCAATTCGATTCGGCAAAATTATAAAAATGAGAAACTATGGATATCATTACATGAAACGACAGACTTTTTAGGTCGCTATATAGTCCATTTTTTAATAAAACCATTACATCCTAGCAATTTGACTAGACCTTATTTGGTAGCATGTAAAATACTAACTGTAGTTAATGGACAAACAATCACGCAATTTGTGTTAGAATGTTTGGAAAACTTTTGGGAAGATTCTTTTGAATCGAAGGTAGGTAACATTCTTGTCCTCTGCACTGATAGCGTTGCATATATGCTGTCTGCAGGACGAAATTTAAAACAATACTTACCTGAAATGAAGCACGTAACATGTTTGGCGCACTCTCTTCATCGCGTATCTCAGCAAATTAGGTTAGAATATCACGATGTTAACATTTTAATAGTAAATGTTAAAAAGGTATTTTTGAAAGCCCCAAGTAGAGTCAAAATTTTAAAAGAAAAATATCCAGATTTGCCGCTACCTCCCCAACCAGTTGTTACAAGATGGGGCACTTGGTTAGAGGCAGCATTTTATTACGCTCAAAACTTTGAAAAAATAAAAGAAGTATTATCTTGTTTAAGCAGCTCTGATGCGGTATCTATTCGAGAGGCAAAAAATATTATAGAAAAAGAAAATTTAAAAGAAGATTTAAATTACATTAAAGACAATTATTTTATAATTCATTTGTCTTTAAAAGAATTGCAAAAGCATAATTTATCGTTGACAGATTCACTTTTAGCATTTAACAACGTCAGAGATATATATATATATATATATATAAGTCAGTGCAATTCAGATAATATAAAAAATAAAATAGAATGTGTTATGGAACGAAACCCAGATTTAGACACACTTAGAGAATATAGTGAGGCCATTGAAAAAAATGAAGCACATAATTTAATGCCTTTTTTAAAATTTGCTCCTTTGACATCGTCAGATGTAGAACGGTCTTTTTCCATTTATAAATGGATTTTAGATGTTAAAAGAAATAGGTTGAAAATATAGAGAAACTCATAGTTATATATTTTAAATGTAAAGATCAGGATTACCAGGATGCTGACATTGTAATCGATGAAGATTAAAAATGTGAATAAATGTAAAATGTACATATTTAACGATAAACAATGTTGATTTTTATCTTTTTTCTTTATTCTACCCCTTTTTTTTTGGTCCTAAAATCTGACTAAAATCAACCTGTTCCTTCGTATTCCCTTTACGTTTCAGAGTCGTGGTGCATCCTTAGAACAGTCTGACGACCCCAGCAGGCATTGGCCCTCTATGGGGCCCCGTCATTTATTCTACCCTTAATGCAAATTACCATGACCACTATGAAAATATTTAAATTTAAGTGCAACAATTTATGTCTATCTATAAAAGTTCTAGCCATAAAAGGCTAAAAATAAAAAATAAAAATTAAAGCTTCGATCGGAATTAGATTGTTTTTATTATTCAACAGATAAATAATGAATTAATTTAGTTTTTATACCTTCCTTTAAATTTTGAATTGAGTAGGAATAATATCACTACCAACATTAACAATGTTTAATTGAATCCGGAAATACCGGAATTACTTTCCGGGAAAATGGCTTATCCATGTTATTCTTTCTGTGTGCATTTATGATACAAGTACCAAAAATCAATCTACCTACTCCGATCACTGCTTATCACCTTTTACAAAATATTGCTTTTCCCGGTGCAGAGCCGTTAATTTTTGAGGAGTTCTCCTGGTACATCACCATCAGCTCTACTTCACCATATGCATTGTGACGAGCATAAAGTGCTTAAGATCCATATTCAAGTAATCTAATCGCAATCAACGAAATACTTATTATTGAGTAGTTTCGGTGGCCATCTGGGGTCTTCATCATCAGTTCCACTTCCTCAAATGGTGCTTTTCGAGAGCAACTGCACAAGGTGCTATAAGAAATATCCAAAACGCTATAGGTGTGCCTATAATATTTGAAGAGTTCCCTCGATTTATCCATGATCCCATCATCAGATCCAAACGTGACGACAATGGGACCAACTAGAAAGTATACCCTTTAAAACAAAAAAAGAATTTTCTAAATCGGTCCAGCCATCTCCGAATTATGAGGTAACATACATAAAAAAAAAAGTTCAAGACGAATTGTAAACCTCCTTTTTTTGAAGTCGGTTAAAAATAGTAGCCCACCGGTACCGGGATCAGGGTCCAAGCTACCGGCGGTCAGGGCTCCATACAGAGAAACCTCCTGACGATACGCGCCGTGTCCAAGAGTACCGCTTTCTGAAGCAAGCCCTTGATCCAACCGTCTAACGAGAGCCTCCTGAGGTGTTGGTCGAGGCTCTTGGCTATTAAGCCATTGCCGAGATGACTATCGGTACAATGATTGCCGAGCTCACATCCCACATGTCAAAAATCTCGTGTGCCAAGTCAAGATACTTGATTTGCTTATCTTTCTCAGCTTTCACGAGGTTCTCGTCATGCGGGATGGTTATGTCAATGTCGACAATCATGGCACGCCTCACGATTCGGTCCACCACCACTATATCAGGCTTATTGGCTACAATAGTCCTGTTTGTGATGATGGACCGATCCCAGTATAATGTGACATGGCCGTTATCGAGAACTGAGTCGGGCACATACCTATAGTACGGCACTTCCGATTCCACAAGAGAATATTTCAGAGCAAGATATTATTATTATTATTATTATATCGTAACCTATTTTATATTGTGGAGGGTACTAATAGTAGTTCATTGAATAGATATTAGCTCTATATCTTAGTTAATTGAGGAGCATTATTACATCATTGTGGACATCCCACCCATACACACTAAACGTTTTGGGAATACTTTCATTGTGCGTACGGCTAAGGAGTGAAATTCCCTGCCGGAGTCTGTGTTTCTCGATAGCTATAACCTGTCTTTAAGACAAGAGTGAATATGTTACTTTTAGGTAAGCGTGCTCCATCTTCGACCACATCATCACTTACCATCAGGTGAGATGGTGGTCAAACGCGAGCCTATGTTTATCAGTAAAGCTATATGAAAAAAAAGTGTTCGGAGACGATTTTTTTTCGTAGTGATATATCTCTGTTGATTTTAAAGTTAGAAAAATAAAACAAATTCCAGTGTTTATGGTACACTTTACAGTTTATTTTATGTAAATTTCCATGAGCCAAGCCTAAATAAAAATATGAAAAAATTCAAATAGGTCATTTGTTTATTTATTTCTATCAGATCGAATTGGATTACCAATTTGAAAAAAATATATAATAATTGTCTATACCTTGCCAAACAGCATACTAAGTTTCATGATACTTTGTTGACGCTTTCAAATTGTATTAGATTTTAATAATCTTTTACAATGTTGCGTTTTGACAGTTAATAAAAAGTACATTAACGGTTGGTGGTGTCACTGGCCTATTACAATATTCTATCGATCTACTTTTAAAGTGACTAAATTATCAAAGTGCCCGCGCGTGCATGTTCCTTCATGATCACAGTGCATAGTTGTGGTTTATTTGCGCAGTTTTACAAATTCCTAATTCAAGGACGTATCATTTGTTCATGTTTAAAAAAAATACATATAATAACCAGTGAATAAAGCAGTCACCTAAAAATATATCGACTATGTCTGGGAAATTAAATAATTGTGGCTTTATATTGTGGAAGACTGGAAAACGAAAGAAAACATTGCAAACCAAAGATGAAGTGCGTAAATACAACGTTCCTCAAATGAAGCTACTCAAAGTTGGAGATGTTCTGTGTCATTGATGTCGATTAATTCCGTACGCTAAATCACCAGCTACTGACGACACGTGCCCAGGACCTTCCCATATTGATACAGAAACAGAACGACGTGATATTTTACAATCTGAATAAGCGGATGAAGTAGAGGATTATTATTATGATGATAATAATAAAGATGAAGACTTTTGTACACGTCACAGTTCAAATGAAGACTTGATATTACTGCCGTTAAAAAGAGTAATTTCAACTCATAAGTATTGTATTTTGTGTAGCTCAAAATCTAATATTAAAACGCTACCAATAGAATCTCGATATCAAGCTTTTGTCAAACGAAGAATTTTCATTCCGATTGGAGATCGTTGTTGCTCACAATATTTAATAAAAAACAAGATTTTTGAAGATGAACCGTCACGCTTGCGCGTTCACTCCAATTACAGTATTTTATCGGCAAAAGAAGTCTCAATATTTTTAGATTTACTTTAAAAAAGTTGAAGCTACTCTTTCCAACCAAATAGGTGATTTTACCATTGAAGAAAAACTAAAAGTATATACTGGACTAAGTTGGAAAAACATCATGGAATTGCCGAATCTTTTAACAAGATTAAAGTCTTCTCCTTCGCGCAATGTTATTTAATACAAGCATTAGTGATTTTTTTAAATGAAAATACGATTACGTATTTCAAATAAATTGATATATTTTATATTAAAATTGGAACGAGAGCAACAAGTTTCAGATTATTGCAAGCAAATAATACGAAGTTTCGAAAAAGATATTTTACCATTCTATTTTGGTATCAATTCAGTCTCAAAACAATAGCTAATTTAAAATCATACGACCAAAATTTCGAAGGCTTTATTTAACACTACTGATGATCAATTGATAATTATTTGTGATGGTACATATATTTTTCATGAAAAAAGAACAAATAACGAATACCAACGCAAATGTTACTTAGGACAAAAGAAATCGCATTTATGTAAGCCATTTGCGCTACCGATGGATATACAACGTGTAACGGAAACCCCATATCTATCCAAAAGGGCAGAAGATAACATCTGGTATGGAGTTTATGCACAGTTTCAGCACAAAATAACTGACTCAAAGAATTGATGAATACCAATCATAACAAACGTGTCACAGCACTACGAGGGTCAATAACTTTCCACGTCACTTGCCAATAACACGATAGTTCTTTTCGTTCTTCTTAATTTGAAAAATTCGGTCTCTGGTATCAGTGTATTGGAATTTGTAATAAGTTCTACACACGTAAACTTGGGATTACAAAACCCTTGCCATATCGTTTGTTATCATCCAAAGAAGCCATGCACTTGGTATGTATATACCCTTTAAATTACACGTTGTATAATAGATTTCGCAGAACACAAAACGATGCTACAATAATGAAAATCGTGTTAGACGATTCTCATGGTTTACTAACTCTTTTGCATCAAAACGATCTTATAATTGCAGACCGTGGATTTAGAGACGTTGAGTCATACATAACCAAGAAAGGCTACTAATTGCTTATGCCAGCACTAAATGGAAAACGGGATCAACTTACAACTTCTAAAGCTAGTCTAGGGAAGTGACAAATGTAAGATGGGTTGTCGAAGCGGTCCACGGCGCAATTTTGCAAAAGTTCCGGCTCTTAGATAATGTTTTAGACAGCCAAATATTACCGAACGTAACGTAAGGTCATTTTGTCGCATTGCTTCGTTTCTACAAAATAAATATAGTAAGAGACATATTTCTGACACAGATTTAGATGATAAAATAATTAAATATATGAAAGATAGACGAACTATGAAAAATACACTTGTCTACGATGTGCTGCTTCACAACTAGCTTCAGAAGTTCTGGACTTTCCTGAGCTTTCTGAAGAGGAGTTAAAAATACTTTTTACTGGTACCTACCAGCTTTCACAAGCCATTTCTTATTTAGCTGAACTCATGGGGAAAGACAATAATTTTCATGTACATTACGTCAAAAATGAACCTAACATTTTGAAAGTGCAAGTACAATCGCGACACATTAATAGCAAACCTACAGATATTACGTTGATTACAACCCCAATGGAAAAAGCCACGAAGATATTCAGCATTATTCCTGTAACTGTGCAAATGGAAATCGAACAGTTGGGTGTTGCTCCCACATAATACAAGGTGTAACAGATTAAGCGCAATACCTCAGACACCCCAGTTAGAATATTAAATTATAAGTCTAAAACAACATCCGTAACTAAATAAATTGATACCAAACCTAGACATATTTTAAATAAAATAGTTATCTTTACTAAACGCAAAACGTATGTGCGTCATACAATATCCTTACGCAGACGCATACACTCATGCAATGTTAGCGGCCGACACGCACACGAGCGCATTTCCTTGAATTAAGGATTGTACTAATTTGTCGTGATTCTGTATTTGCATATTAAGTTAAATGAAAGATTTTTGCATCAAAATTTAACACCTATTTTTTATGACGGAAATCGATTCGAAAACCGTTTCTGAACCAACTGCTTTCAGGAATTGCGTTTATTCTGTTACACGTTGTATATTATTTATCAAATGCAAGATATAAATCTCATCCCATACACACAAAACGTTTTGGGAATACCTTCATTGTGCGTACGGCTAAGGAGTGGAATTCCCTGCCGGAGTCTGTGTTTCCCGATAGCTATAACCTAGAAGTCTTTAAGTCAAGAGTGAATAGGTTACTTTTAGGTAAGCGTGCTCCATCTTCGACCACATCATCATTTACCATCAGGTGAGATGGTGGTCAAACGCAAACCTATTTTTAACAAAAATAAAAATATAGTTCGCCCAGCAGAAATATTATCCAGCGTTTTTTCTATAAATAACCATCACGTTGTAATTAATGAAAATAGTGACGATGACTAATAAAAGCTATTTGTTATTAATACAGATTTAACTATAACTGAGAATAGATCATTCCATTTTTATTTAAACCTTTCATGCCCAATATTGAAAAATCAAATATGTAATACAATTTAATAAAGTACTATATAATTGAAAAATTAAAAGTTAAAAGCGTCAACAAAGTAGTCATAAGGTGGTTCACGTACTTTTATTATTTTATTTTCAACACGTTTCTCGTTTTTTTTTATTTAGGCTTGGCTCATGAAAATTTATATAAAATAAACTGTAAAGTGTACCATAAACACTGGTTTTATTTTTCTAGTTTTAAAATCAACAGAGATATATCACTTTGAAAAAAGTCATCTTCGAACACTTTTTTTCAAATAGCTCCTTAATTAACTTAGATATAAAGCTAATATCTACTCGATGAACAACTATTAGATCACTCTACAATATAACATAGGTTACGATATTGGTTCCTATTAGAGGCAGTTTCCCTATGGAAGGACGGCTAAACCCTTTCTTACCTAACCTTAATAAAGTCTAGTAGAAACTTCATTAAAAATGTTGGCATATGTGTAGCAACGTCGATTTTGTCGAGTTTATTGAATTAAATTGTATTGCAATTTCAATTCATATTTGTTTTTGAAACAACTTGTTAAATGTTAATAGGAGACTGTGTAACACGCAAAATTGCTACAGACTTTTCCTTAATGAGCACGTTTTCACCCCGCGATTGCACCCGCGTTTATTTGAAAAAAACAAAATTTGTTAAAGTCGGTTAAGTGGTTTGAATTTCTCAAACATAAACTTTCATCCTCTATTTCAACTCTTTTGGGGCCGGTTAAAAAAAGTAAGGTATGTTTGACCTAGAGTCTTCAACTATTTCCATTCCAAATTTCATCCAAATTGGTTCAGGTTTTAGCCGTGAAAGCGAAACTGACAGACAGATTGCCGCATTTGTAATATTAGTATGGATTATAAGTGTTTAGCTGATGATAGATAGGGATTTATCGTTCTTAAGTTAATGTATCGACTTAAACTAACGTATTGACTTAGACTGTAAATTAGTGTAAATATACGATATTGACGCTGTAAGTACAGACACCAGCACATGAAGCTACCCGAAACTCAAATTTTCCCAATTAACATTGAACCTAATTTCTTTGACAATAAGGTTGAAAATCTATTAAAGAAGTTTAACAGATTGTTGTAGCTTGATGTGCTGGCGTCTGTACATACGAGTATAATAAATTATGTTTTGTCTATCTCATCAAGAAGACAGTTGGACAATTCTGCTTATTTTATTTGGGATACAAGGAAAACAGAAACATGACGAGTTCAAGGTCAGAATATTCGACCTTGATTGACAGGTTCGCTAAGCATGTAATTCAATAATTTTCAGGGTTATCCTAATCGAATTGTATTGTGTAAGTAATTGTCGCTAGGTACTGAATGGTTATCCTTGTTAAACGGTTTCTTAGCCTTGATTAACACAATAAAACAAAGCTAATCAATTATAATACGTTCCTTTAAACAATAACTCGATCCATTCATTATTTTTATTAATAACACAGCCTTGGACATAAAAGCGTTATGACCGTGACTTGGTATTTATTGTACGCCACAATTTTACACGATGATTTTTATTATTTTATAATCCACAGTCGGGTTTCGGGCGAGTATGATAGCAGTAAGATTAATACTGGTTTAGAATGATTTTATAATTATTGTTATTTTTTAATGTTATTTATTAATTTTATATTGGACTAGCTGTGCCCCGCGGTTTCACCTGCGTATAATCCTACTACTGTTATGAATCTGCTACTGTGATAACTCGATGATTTCTGAATATTAATGAATAGATGTTAAAATTTAAGTATACCTATCTAATTCGCACTGGATAGAGAATCGCGAAGTAAAGATAGTAATTGTTAAGAATAGATTTACAGTATTTCGGTACATATAATATTTTTCGTACCACTTGCTCAAAAAAGTGACATTCTATGCCACAAAAAGCGAACATAACAATAGTCGTTTTTAATCTGTTAAAAACAGGAAAAGAAAATTGTACTGAATTTCATTCATCCTCTAGGGGGAGAATGTGATTTAAATTTGGAATATTTACCGAAATTTATAGTGAACTACAGCTGTGTTTACACCATTGAGTTAGTCGAGTTAGTATATAAAGCATTATACATCTTTTTGAAAATGGAATACGCATTTATTATGCAGTTATGATTATTAAATAAAATAACGAAAACCGACGAGGCCGTATGAGCTTGATGCCTTTGCTTTTCCGACAAATGAGTACATAAGCATCATACTCAACTTTTAATTGTCATTATTTTTAATAAATGCTTAAATCTCATATTATTATTGTGTTAATTTTTTCGGAAATGGTACGAAAAGTAGAGTATTTTCCTCGGTGATAAAGCTGTCTTAGTCTTGGGTGAACTTAAAACCCTCGCTACACTCAAGACTCGTCTTAAATCCCTCGCTTCGCTCGGGAGTAAACCTCGAGTCCTTCGTTACTCTCGCGATTTAAATCGTCACCCGCGACAGAAGACACTGCTTTATCCCCTTGGTTAATAATCTACTATAAGTCCTACTTTCTTGTGATATAAGTATGTTTTGGTTTTCCCTGCGTCGGGATCTACATAGATAAAGCAACATATAATTGGCCATGTGAACATAAATTGGCCAAGTGCAAGTCAGACTCGCCCATGACGCGTACCGTAGTGGCCACGCCAAATAACTTTGTTTAATCATAGTGTTTGTATGAATAACAAAGTTCATACGATCCATATTTCGAATTAGGAAAGAATGTACCAATGAGTCTACCGAATATTCATACATAATTTGAGAGTCGGAACCCAAGTAAGAGTGAATAGGTTACTTGTAGGCAAGCGTGCTCCATCTTTGACCACATCATCGCTTACCATCAGGTGAGATGGTGGTCAAACGCAAGCCTATTCTGAATAAAAAAGGTAGGGATTCATAGCAATGACTCGAATATTTCAGACACTGCATTATCACACAGTTAACAACAATTCATGGAAAAGTAATGAACATTCCCAATAATATTATTCTTTACACAAAAATGTAAATCAGTAAATAAACCTGGAATTTTCTAAAAAGAACTTTCCAAAACTAAATTCAATTTATTATCTCGTAATGAGTTTTATGCCGTAAATATTTCAGTTCATCTAGCTGTATCATCTAGTTCAGCCATCTTAATACAATAAAAACAAATAAGTTTGACTTGTATTGTAAATTCACGAGAGGATTGAAATACGAGATCTTCGTAAAGTCAGCATCATAAAGCTTTGAGTTCATAATTAACTGTCTTGTCACCTGCGACCTGCGTTAATAATAAAAGAGTCTGGTTTTAAAGAAATGTCAAAAACGTCTCTATTTGAATGTGATAAAAATTTCGCTCTAGGTGAATAGCTTCGTGTTTTATGAGTTGGATAAAATGTGTGAAAACAAACGGTAAATAAAACAAAAATATTTTTAAAGTTTGAAGAACTTTGCTGCTCATTTCATGTCTTTTTCTTTTAATGACGCCATGTTTATGGCGCGTCTCCTATCAAATAAATTTATATATAATCAGCTAGGTTTTGGATTGAAATATCTTAATAGAAACGGTGTATTATATGCACAATATCATATTATCTTATTCATCGTGAACGTTCAAGTTAAATTATTTAAAGAATCCACATTTATTGTGCGGACAGCTAAGGTGTAGAACTCTCTGCAGGCTTCTGTTTTCCCTACCACATATATTATGACCAGTCAGGTTTTAAAGCAAGAGTGAGAGAGAACAGGCATCTTCTAGGCTCCCTCGTTTCATTGTAGGCCTCATCTATGGCTTACCATCGGCCGTGATTGACAACGTCAAGTGCGGGCTCATCTAAAAGAAAAACAATGATTAGATTTTTATGTTTGACATTTATAAAAATGCACTTGCTTTTTTCCAATATCTATTCCCCAAGCAATCAGACATCTTCGAAAATATTGTCAAAATTATGATCTTCGCGCTAATCCGAATGCCACTGGGAGGCAAAGATTGAATTTACGATACGCTTAGTAAAATAAATACGAGCAAGTTGTAACTTTTTTACGGGCTGGATTCATTTGGAGTTGTTTTCCAGGAGGGATTGTGACGCCTTTCAAAAATACTTTTGTAAAGTGAATTTCTTTTTGCATCCATAAAAGTTTATAAATCATAAGTACTAATGCTTTATTTTTATAAAATATTATTTAGGTTATAAAAATGAAATGAAAATACTTGAGTAATTGAGTTTGTGGGGGACTGAAGTAGTTTTAAGTTTGTTAGTGCAATAAATAAATGAATAAATCATTATTTAACTTACTACTAGACGTTAGAGTCAATTCCTTGGATAGTGGATTAAACTAAGAGAGACAAAACTAAGGCTTCTTCGGACGGCGTCATGTCGCGATTGGATTTGCTGAAGCTAACGACATGCCGTTTTTTCGATGTACAATCATCAAATGTTGACTGTTAGAGAATATTTACGGCAGTAGGTCCGCCTTTGTATGAAATATAGTTATATAAATCGGTATAACATAAAATTGACGTAACGTAACCAGGAGTGGTGAAGAAGAAGAAAGTGCAATACGTACGAGAAGCGATAAAAAATATATTTGGAAAAAAAAACTAACAAGCAAATAAAACAAGTATCTTAAAACAGAAATCTACTTAAATATTAAAATGAATGCATATTTAACAAGCTACTGAAAACTCAATTAGAAAATTTTACTTATCTCCGCCCACTCTAGGTGGAGCAGAAGAATGTGTTAGAATTCTACGAAATAAAAACCCACCCTTTTCTTAAGTTGCCCTAAGAGTGTAACGATGTATTGTTCATTGCCCAGGGCATGTGCTACTTGCACGGCGGGCTGGGCGCGCACGGCAAGCTGCGTTCCTCCAACTGCCTAATCGACGGTCGCTTCGTGCTCAAGATCTCCGACTACGGGCTCAACACGCTGTGCACGCCAACAGACCTCATCAAAGATGACACCTATTACTACAGTAATAAATATCATTTAATTTATTTAGCTCTTCAACGATCAGTACACTGTTACAGATATACCTAATATTACATTTCAAACTTAAATCTAAGAGCCTGCATCACTTAAAGAAGAGCACTGCATGCACCATATATATATTTAGCGCATAAACCGCTATTAAAATCAAGGAAAAAATAAATGAAGTACTAAAACCCAGAATTATACGTATGAAAACTAAACTTGATATTAAACTAATACTACTGAAAAGTATCTAGTGTTAATTTCGCATAAAAACTAGTTGTTCATTCGAGCATGTAATATGCAGCACTACCCCTCACCCCGCAAATATGCACATGCAGGAACTGAATCTAATATAAAATACACGTATATGTGTATGTGTGTCATCTCATAGGTCGGGCTATGTTCCAGCTGTGGGAACGTAATAGGCTGGACTATTATTTATATGTATCATGCTGTATTTTATTGTTGGTAGGCTGGTGCTGCACACTGCATGCAAAATTGAACATCTGGTCTTTAGCGGAATTAACACTACATATTTTTCTGTAGTATTAGTTTGGTATAGATTTCCGCAAAGTAACGCCCGATTCCATTCTGTAAACAGATATGAAAATGTTATTGGTGCTTCTCTTTGTAAACAAGGTTAGAAAGCATACCGAAACGAATTTGGATAACAGTTGAGGAATGCTGATGAGTCACCTGCCTCGTTGAGGCGTTAATGAAATTAAAAGCTAGTTTGCTTTAACTCTTGGGGTTGTGTTACTGTCTGTCGAGTAAAAGTTTTGAATAGTGCAATACAGTTTATAAAAGTTTGTCTTGTAATACGTAAAGTCTGTAATTTTTATTTTTATGGAGTAAATTTTTTTCATTTTGGTAAAATCGGAGGACGATATTACGAGAAATAATACTTGAAACTGCTCAGGAAAAACAATTTCACGTCTGTTATTGTTTTCTCGATAGAGTTAGAGTAGGTATTTGGTATAACGTCCCCGTCAAATACTCGTCGTAGCTGACATCCTTCGGATTTTCATTTCCCATTTCCATTTCCTTAATTCCCTGCCTACGTAAGGTAAGAGTATTTTGGAGGAAAAACACATTGCCTTCTTATTACTTATGTAGTATACAGAATGAAATAGAAGTCAGATAAACTCTTTATTATTATAAGTTTTTAAGCGTACATGGTAATTAATAATATCATTCGAATTTAAAACGATGTACATATTTACCATATATTTGCTTCGAGTTTTCGATATTTCGGCACTGTTGCAAGTGCCATGACCCTCTTTCTCGTTATTTTTTTGTGATAAAAACCGCTATCACCTATATATCATCTATATATCACTTAAAACTCGATTCTGTTCCCGACACACAAAACTCACCGTGTCCATTCGCGAACTTTTTACGGCACTTTTTCATTTCAACCACTGGATTCCAGGCCCTCGACAGTTGAAACCCATCCTTCCGGTTGAAGTTGTCGTATTTGATAATCTAGGTCACACAAATGGTAAGTAACCTGTTTTAAGTTCTAATGTAACTATTTATTGTACACCATAACAGAGTCAAATAAGCACTTAATTGCAATAACGCTCTGGTGTATAATCATAACCTAAGTATATGTATTTATATCATAATGTAAATGTGTCATAATGTGTATTTTAACCGACTTCTGAAAAAAGGAGGAGGTTCTCAATTCGGATGTTTGTTTGTTTGTTTTTTTTTTATGTTTGTTCGGGCATAGCTCCGTCGCTCGCCAACCGATTTGAAAAATTCTTTTTTTATTGGAAAGGGTATACTTCCCAAATGGTCCCATGAAAATTTTATCGACATCGAACAAGCCGTTTCTGAAAAATCAACAAAAGTCTAAAAAAAATATTTACATTGATGATCTTTTCGTTTACTCTATATTGTGTTTTTTGTTCGCGCGTTTTTAGTGTTTTGTAGTTGACATTTTGGCTTTTATAACTAGATTCATTACAAATTGACCCACTAAAAAGCGCGAAAATAAAAACTTTTTTGCAAAAAAATAAAACCGACTTCCATATCAAAACACTACAAAGCCAAAAATAATTTTAATTTCCGAAGGCGGTGTGAAAAAAAAGAAAATACAAAACCAATAACAACGACTACCGAAATTAAAATTATTTTTGGCTTTGTAGTGTTTTGATATGGAAGTCAGTTTTATTTTTTTGCAAAAAAGTTTTTATTCAGTCGGAATATCATGAAAAGACGCCTCTCGCTATGGGTGGAGCAGAAGTAAGTGTCAGACTTTTACTGACTAAACCACCCTGTTCCTTCAGTTGCCTCTGTGATCTCTCGTGTTATCTCGTTAGAATATTCCCACAGCCTCAGTAAGCAATGGCCCTATTGGACCCCGTCAATGCTGCTGACTTCTCTTTAAGGCACGCGTGGAGTACGACGCGCCGCCGACCCGAGATCATGATATGTTTTAATTTCCTAGTGAATAAATAAATATAATATACATTTGTTTTAGAGTTACTATGGACAGCACCAGAGCTGGTGGCTGGCAGCATATACCCTGGTGCATCAGCGTCACTCAAAGGAGATGTATACAGCTTCGGCATCATTCTGGAAGAGATCGTACTAAGAGCCGGTCCTTTTCATAACTACACGCCTACCATGTCTAATAAAGGTCAGTAACCTTGATATTGAAGTAAATATTTTTGTTTAGAATGAATTGGCATCTGCTGGGCTCCCTCACTTCATCATAGACCTCATCTATCAAATTACCATCAGGCGTTATTGGGGTGAAGTGAGGCTCACTTAAAAATATTACCTTGCATGGAAAGTTATACCGCTGTGTCAATTTTTGGCGCAAGTAATCCTTTCTGATTATTTTGCTGCTACGTTTCTCCTTGTCGTCAAAAGTAGCACATTCGTTCACGCTTTCATTCATACATATATCACAAGAATTACCCGCGACTTTGCTTACTTCGTATTCTGTGCCTACATGTTAATTGAAATAGGTTACTGTTAGCTTGGCATCAGCAATCATAAAGAGTAAGTAATATAAAAATATATCTCATATGAAAGCACTTACTTCGGTGTTTATAATTCTTGATTCTTGACTATGTTTATGGAAAAATACGTTGCGCTGCTACGCCGTAGCTGACGCAGCTACGAAACGGCTACGCAAAATCACTATGGTAGCAAAACTTTTTAATGAGATACCAATAATATCAAAATGTGTGGGTAGAATCAGAATCAAATTGAACATATAGATTTGTTTATTAAAAGTTAGGTTTTAGGTAATTACTAACTAATAACTTTATGAAAGCCTTGATTAAGATATAAATAGATCAAATACTGGGTAGGCTGTTTAACCTTAATTAATTAAAGTTTAAATAATTATTAGTAAGTCAATATTTAACTTCATTAATTAACTCTTCAATTAATTTCTTAATCACACTGGATTAAATTGGTTTCCGCATGGCAAAAATGGATAGATTAAGTACGTAGTAATGCATCATCCAGCCAAAGATATAGTTATTGCTTTTTGTTGTCGTTGACCCGCTTACATGTAATTTTTGTATTGCGGAAACGGAACTGTGAGACTTATACGTTAGATTGATAACTGTTCTGACCAGGTTATAGATCGTAATCCTTATTACATAAGCACTAGTATTACGATGTTTGCTAATATTCGACGTAAGCGTGCCGTTTCCCTTCTGTAGAGGGTCCGACGCAGTTCGAACAGTCTATTGAATGTCATTGCGTGAAAATTTGAGTGTCTGTTCGTTCATTATTTGTCAAATTTACATGACCTACATAGATATAAATTAATAATAACAATTCATTTACTTATTGATGCTTTCTTACATGTTAGGAACATTTAATTCTGAAGGAGTTAATGTAAAAGTAAAATACACAGTTCTAAAACATAAAGTTCTAGCGACAGTGTATTGTCTGACGCACTAAGATATTCATAAAATTATTCATAATCTGCTAGTCGTATAGATTAGATAGGGATTTCAGAATGCTATTGAAGCTACCTCGTATTCTGTTCAATAATGAGGTGCTTTTGTATAATCATGTAAAAGTAATAATAAAAAATAGTTGTAGCACTGCAAAATGTCAGCAGCCCCAACAGCACTCTGGAACCTTTATTATATTATACTATATAAAGCTAGATTTTATACTATATAAAGCTAAATTACCACTGACTGACTGACTGACTGACTCACTCATTGACATAATTGTTCTCCCAGATGGTGGATGGGGAGGTGGGTATATTTTGACAGATTCGTAAACAAGTAACTCTCAAACCTACGGGAAAAGTGCCAAACCTCCCCTTTTCCCCCCCCTTCTCCCCCCCCCTATCGTATCTCGGAAACTACGAGACCCGTATTTTTTTCTTTTTACGGATTCGTATAGAGGAGGCTCGGTAAAGTAAAAACCATTTTTCAAAGTCCCCCCCGCCCCCCTTTTCCCCCCCTTTAGGCGGATCTCGGAATCTAAGAGACTTGGAACATTTTTTTTTTTCAGATTCATTTAGAGGGGCAATGCTTTAGTCGAAATACTTGTGCAACCCCCCCCCCCTTGCACCTCGCGCAACACGCAAATACTAAACCCCCCCCCCATCTCCCCCCATCACCCCCCCCCCCCTTTTTTTTTTTTCACAAGCACGCGAGGTGCTTGCACCTCGCGCAACACGCAAATACTTGATTTAGAGGGGCAATGCTTTAGTTTTTTTCACAAGCACGCGAGGTACTTGCACCTCGCGCAACACGCAAATACTAAACCCCCCATCTCCCCCCATCACCCCCCCCCCCTTTTATTTTTTCACAAGCACGCGAGGTGCTTGCACCTCGCGCAACACGCAAATACTAGTTGCACTATAAACGTTATTTGCGTTATAACTATCTTAAACGATGCAAAAGGTTTCATATTCTTCCGTTATACGAACGTTGAAAAATTTCCGACTTGGTCTTCATAACTAAAATTGCGAACGGATCCAGTGATTTCCCTGAGTTGTTTGGCAAAATTGGGCTGCATGTACATCCCTTTTATTGCACACACCAACGACAAGAACTAACTATAGACAAAATTCGTACATGGTTAGGTTGAGCCGTGTGTACAATGCCACTTGCCAGGAGGTTGATATCGACATATTTAATACCAGCGTGTCTAAGTTGAAGAAGACTATATGTAGGCATTTCTTTGTTAACAATTAAAAGATATTGAACTTTATCTTTTTGTTCTTATTTATATTTTTTTTCTCTCTCTCGCTGTATCTCAGCTAACATGTCTGTATTATTATATTGTATACCTAGTTACTAGTGAAAACTTGTAATTGTTAACTTGTAAATTAATTTTCTCTGTCTAGCTGTAAGTTTTCGAAACATAATAAAATAAAATAAAGGTTGTTGTTAGTTGTTACTTACAATTATGGTTTGGTTCTGTGAAATAAAATGATTATTGTAGGAAGAGGTTAGGAAAGATACAATGACCTCTATAGCAATGCTAAAACGAAACAACTATAAAGGTACTACAACGTGATGTTTAAATGCCAATTTTTTTAACAGAAATAGTAGGCCACGTATGCGCCCGAGAGTCTCCCCCATTTCGGCCAGTGGTAGGGGTGGGGGAAGTGGGGGCAAACGCGGGGGGCGGGGGAGGGGCTGCAGTGGAGCTACTGGACCTGGCGGAGAGGTGTTGGGCAGAGGCGGCTGATGACAGGCCCAGCTTTGATGCCGTTAACGCTAATTATATCAAGTGAGTATAAAATGATATGAATGAATGATGATGTTCGATAAGTGGAATTGTGAGAATTGTGTGTGTGCGTGCATTGTGGGTGTGAGTGGAGTGGCGGGTTTGAACCCCACCCATTACACTATTGTATGTGTGTATGTTCATATGCTTAGCCTTTTCCTGACTATATTAGGGTTGGCTTCTAGTCTAGCATTATACATCTGAGTACAAGTGTTTTACATGCTGTGACTACCTGAACTCCAAAACTAGGAGACTGGGAAAAGTTGGGTAACACGATGCTTTGGCAAAACTAGTGTAAATTCTGGCTTCTGACATCCTGTATCTACTATCAAATATATACAAATGACAGCCAGGACTATCGGTGTAACGTTTCGAGCTACTAAGGAGTTATGTTTAGACAGTCACACATCTACGCATAGACCTCGGTAAGCATTGTTTAATCAAACAGCATTATTGATGCAGTGTTCGAGCGATCATCGTTCGGCTAGTGTGTGGTGTGTCGGATGTTCGACTCCGGCACCGGAAAAGGTTTTTGTATGGCTTAGAAGCACCGGGTCTGGAAGTTTGTGCAAGCTATAATTCACATGTTTAAAAATGCATCCACTATCCAGGAGAAATTCCTAGTGCTTGCGAGGGGTAACTTTTTAAATTAAGTATCATATTTTTATCCATACCAAAATATTTGATGCAAAAGATGCTCTGCCTGTCTTTTTTAACGGCTTTGGATGAGACAGTTTGGATGGCTTACGGAGACCGCTACGGAGGGAGTCTGTTACTTTACTAAAATTGCGCTAGCATAGTCTCTTTTACTCCCAATCCTTGACTACGCTGATGTCAGTTATCTTGATCTTACTGAGGCACAATTTGATGAACTTGAGTGACTCCAAAATTTTTGCATTAGATTTATATTTGGCTTGCGCAAATAGGATCACGTATCCGAATTTCGTACGAAACTCAAGTGGCTTCCTATACGTCTTCGCCGGAACTTACACATCTTGTCTCTGCTTTACAGTGTTCTGTTTAATCCTAAAATCCCTAATTATCTTAAAGAACGATTCAAGTTCCATCATGACACACATGCAAAATGTCTGAAATCATCAGAAAACTTAAGGCTTGCGGTACCGAGTCACACCACCAATTACTATGGTAAGTCGTTCGCAGCTCTAGCAGTACGGCTGTGGAATGATCTACCAGTGTCAGTAAGACAAGCACAAACCCTATCGTCTTTCAAAAACTTGGTAAAGGATCTTTATCTCTCTTCTTAATTGTTATTATTATGTATGTCTTTATTTCATTTTTATATTTATATGTAAATATATGTTTTGAGAATAATTTTTATTGTTTTTATATTTTATAAAGATAAATAGTACACCGTGGACTACCCGTGTATTTATTTTCTCCTATGTGTCAAATCCATCCAAAGGTTGTCTGTAAAAGATCGCTTTTAGCGATAAGACCGCCCATTGTATCACCCTTTTTAGTTGTAAAGTCCTTATTGTTTTACTGTTATGGTGTACAATATAGGAATATATCTATCTATCTATGTTCGGTTGAGTAATTTTCCGGCTTTAGTCTATATCTTAACATACGTATAAATAAAATGGATGTGTCTGTGATTTCAAAATAACTAAGTTTCTCTTAGATATTAACACAACTTTTTGAAAAATAGGCACCAACTATTTATTCCGGAAATCCCGTAAGATAAGATTTACTTGCGACTGGATTTACCTCCCACGCGAACTAAGTCGCAGCTAGAGCTTTTATTATATAATAAATTAATTATTTTCTTATACATTTTCTCATCTAGGGGATACTGTGACAATTTGATGGACGATCTACTTCGACGCATGGAGCAGTACGCGAACAATCTGGAGTCTCTAGTCGAAGAGAAAACAGAACAACTGTCCATGGAGAAACGGAGATCTGAGGAACTGCTCTACCAAGTACTGCCAAGGTAATTTAAATCTTAACTAGCTATTATTTGGACTTACGATTGCTTGAAGGAGATACTGGTCTGATTTCTGAAAATCCAGTGAGGTAGACTGCGGGGAAGGAATGCCAGGGGAAGAATTCTTGTTTGTGTCGTAGTTATCGTCTGCTTAGCTTTTACCAACTATGTCTGGGTACCCGATACAGCACCACCTAGGACAGACTAGTAGCTGGGTAACAAGATACCCCTTAGCAAGACTGGTGTCAAGATTTTGAGCTTCTGACTACCTGTAACGACTTTAAAAGGAGCAGCAGCTTTACGGCGTTACAAAAGTTGATAGGAATAAAGGAGGTATATGCAGATAAGCACGGTCTCAAATATAACGTTAATAAGAGTCAAACAATGTGCTTTAGATATGACAACAGCCCACTGCATGTACCTGACATAATGCTATGTAACGCTAAATTGCAACAGTTAAAATCTTTTACTTATTTAGGCCATGTACTAACCGAATAATGTAAAGATGATGATGACATGGAGAGACAAAGAAGTTCCCTCGCTGCTGAAGGCTAGCTCGACGATTTGCGAATTGCTCAAAGCAAGTAAAAACGACGACGACTTCTATGCAGTTATAAGAAAAGCACAAGCCTCCTTTATGAGCCGAATACATGATTCTGACAATGGAATATTGAGAGCCATATACGAGGTAAATTACTTCTTCGCATATGGCAATTAATATTCCAGATACAATTTTAATAATGAGTAAATTAACGAATTTTTATATATATTTCTTATTTTTTTTCTTTGATTTATGTAATTTTAATAATATTTTAATTTTGTAATGATTCTATAATGATTGATTTTTATGTAATTTATTGATTTTTATATGGGATGTTTTCCTGAATTAAATGATTCTATTCTCTTCTATTAACGTGAATCCTGAAGCACGGAGAAATCTTGATATGGGCATTCATCCATGGACAACTTTGGTAAGCGTTGCTAAACCTTGAAATTCGATCCTTGTGGTATCAAGGTTAACCAGATCGTTTATTTCGTAGTATTAAGTATATTTATAAAGATTGTTCGGGGCAAAAAACATTTTTTTTAATGCAGAAAATTTAGCAGGCCTTGTGTGTGTGTGTGTGTCTTGCATCCATATTGGATAATATTTGCGATGTTTCAAAGATACAAAAATCCAATTTATTCTGATCACTGAATAAAATAAATAACTACACCGAATTGTTAATAGCTGACATTAAAAGGTCAGTTTCACAAAGAAAACTTCACATTCATTGTTTATCCTGCAGAGACTTCTTATTATATATAACACATATATCGCCTGTCGTATTAAAAGGTTATTTATTTTGTATTAGGTTATTCAATCTTCATACATTAAATACTAGCTTTTGCCCGCGACTTCGTTCGCGTAGGAGGGTTTTCCCGCGTAAAATCTTGATCCCGTGGGAATTCCGGGATAAAAAGTAGCCTATGTGTTTTTCCAGGATGTAAACTATCTACTTGCCAAATTTCATTTCAATCCGTTCAGTAGTTTTTGCGTGAAAGAGTAACAAACATCCATCCATCCTCACAAACTTTCACATTTATAATATTAGTATTAGTATTAGTAAGAAGAAGTAAGATAAGAAGTAAGATATAGTTTATTTCCCTAGTTCTGATATAAACCTACATGGTTTTCATTTGATTTGAGCTGTACGAATGTATGGACTTTAACAGAGACTGTCATGTGAGCTTTGAGATTCTTTGCATTATCTGGACAGGTCTACTCACATCTATGTGCTTCTTTCCTCAAAAGAAAACCATACAAGGTTTTCATATGATTTGAGCAGTACAATTTGTATGGAATAAAGAGACTTTAATGTTAGGGTTTGTTTCGGGGTTTCTTCTCAAGGTAAGTCAGCTGGGAAACACCAACCTTATCTAGTTGAAAGTTCCATCATCGGACTACAAGACAAACGACGATGCGCCATCGTTACATGGAGGACCCATACGCACAAAACGTTTTGGGAATACTTTCACTGTGCGTACGGCTAAGGTGTGGAATTCCCTGTTGGAATCTCTGTTTCCTAGCTACAGCCTGGGGTCTTTAAGTCAAGAGTTAATATGTTACTTTTAGGTAAGCGTGTGTGAGATTAAGTATATAAAATAGATGTATATATATAGTATATGTATAAATAATGTTGTTATTTTTAAAAGTAATTAATTATCAATATCAATGTATTATGTATTTACCGATTAATTATCAATTAATCGATATTACCATGATTGTCAGGTACATTATAGAAATAATTTAACAATTTGTATAGCAATATCAATTTATTCATTTACCATACGGTTCGGAAAGGGTTGTTTTCTGTGGAGAAGAACCGGCAAGAAACTCCACAGTTACTCTTTTCAAAACATAATTCATTTTCACATAAACATCAATTCACTATATGTACTTTACAATATTACCACAATGTGATTACTATCGTTATAACTTATAGCTTTATTTACTTGTGTATCTACTATTTCATTACTCCATTACAAGTTATATAAGTAATGTTATTTATAGAATTAATACCAAATGTTCATTAAATTATCACACAATTATCAATTAATAACACTGTCACATTAAAGTAACAAATACAAAATAATTAATTTATATTCAAATACAATAGCAATACGATAGGATTTTTATACCAATTCTACACATAAAAATATTAGAAAATATTAATAAAAGTTAGAAACAACACAAGTTCACTTAACTTAGGTCCGTTCGGTGTGACTGCTCCAGAGCGACTGTGAGTGACTGTGTCTAGAACTTTTTTTTCTTTATTTATTTTTTTTATTTATTTTTTAGGTAGGGCCACTCGTAGATCAGCTCAGTAAGGCTGTGCGTCTACTTAACCGGTCTGTAGTGTCTAGAACGACTGAGCGGCGGCTTTTATACACAGTGTAAACAAGTGACGTCATATCGTACGATTTTAAAACAGATTTGTTAACCTTTGTATTTTAACATTAAACTATGATTAAATGATATAAAAATACAGTAAATATGTTGAAATTAATTAGTTCAATTACATATTAGTCTTACGATGACAGAATTAGTAAACAAACAACGTAATTTTTTAAATAACGTTCAAGTATGCTGTTATACAAGACACAATGAAAGAACAGTTTAAACTATCTTATAAATAGGTTTCGTAATAGTGTTTACAATGTTTTGATAATAAATAGTTAAATTTTGTATATCACATGTTAAAAAGGTTATAATTATTATAGTGATATTTTAATTTGTGTTCAATTAAAGAAACAAACTTGAGTTAATATAAAAAACCAACTGAAATTATTTGAATAATCCATCACGTGCTTCATCGTCAACCACATCATCGCTTAACTGTGGTGAGGTAGTGGTTGACCACTACCTCACCACAGTTAAGCGATGATGATGATGATGAACGCGGGCCATAAAAAGTAAAGATTGTCTTGTCAATGTGTGAGTTTTTACCAATACGCCTATAGGTTTATGCTTATTGCAGACAGTTAACGACAATGTCTGCGAGGTGGCTTGTTTGGTGCCTACATAAACCGATGCGGGAGTGGCATGACTTGCCGCAGATCTGACAACAGAAATTTTCGGTAGTAGATGTTGATCCACCTCGAAGACGTATTACTCTCTTGCCAGCGAGTGTCCTGTAATAGCATTTATCATTTGTCGAGAACAATAGTTTTTTTTTTGTATTTATGATATTGTTCGACTGCAGGACAATGGTATAATTCACTGTCTCCGGCGTGAGAAAGTTTTCCTTACATGTATGAATATGAACTATTTTTAGTAGCAATCATGTCAATTTAAAACTAATAAAGAATATTTACTGCGAACCAAAAAGATTCCCAGAAAATTGTATCTCTTAAAGATTTTTTTATATTTGCATTAGTATGGGGCATCGCCGGCTCAATACCTACATTTATTGTTGTAACGTTGCGAAATATGCGAACAACAAAAATGACGAACTGAGTACCTTATAAAAGATTTCATTCCATATTAATATAGATGATGCTAATTTATTATAGATGGTATTCTTTTAGTAAATTATATAAGTATCATTTTGTTTTTGTTGAGATTTCCGTGCCTCCAAAAAAGCGGGTCTCTTACAGGATCAGTTCGTTTTCCGTATGTCTGTCAAGACCTAGTTTCGTTGGATCACGGTGAGATATCAAGCTGAAAATAATAGCTATAAAAATATCAAACGTGCAAGTCAACACCATCAAAAGATATGAACATTTATTGCATAAACAGATAAATCTTTTCACGAAGGAATCAAAACCTAAAAAATAAACCACATGTTATTCCTATTGATCCACAAACAGGCAAGTAGCAAAAGTCTAACAGCAATTGTAAAGAAAAAAAACCTTGAATAAGTAAGTAAGAATCAGTTAAAATTGACTCGATCGAAAGCGACAGCATGGTTTTGGATTTCGGTGTACCCCAGGGCTCTATCCTGGGTCCTACTTTATTTCTGATGTACATTAATAGCCTTTGCAGACTAAATATTCCCTTCTGCGATATTTTTTCTTATGCGGACGATACCGCTTTGATCATTCGCGGAAACGATTGGACTGAGGTATTTCAAAGTGCTGAACGAGCTTTAAGTAGTGTAATGCATTGGCTTTCCAAGAACCGCTTAACTCTTAACCTGAACAAAACCACGTATCTAACTTTTTCGAAGACTTCATCCACTCAACCTGCCACCGATACATTCTTATTATATGCGCACTCTTGTGAACCACGTGATTTATCCAAACCCTGTTCCTGTGCCGTCCTTGACAGATCCAGCCACGTGAAATATCTGGGTGTATACATTGACAACTTGCTCAATTGGAAATCGCACATTACTAATGTTACCTCTCGTTTTAGGAAAGTTATATATATGTTTAAAAAGCTTCGCTATTCTGCCGACTTCATTACCTTAAAAACCGTATATTACGCTTTAAGTCAGTCTATTCTAGGCTACTGTATATCAGTTTGGGGCGGATCCGCAAAATCACACATATTGTCTTTAGAGCGAGCGCAAAGAGCTGTGCTTAAGGTGATGGCTTGCAGGCCTTTTAGGTATCCTACTTCTCAGCTCTTTGCTGACATTAAAGTTCTGAGTGTCAGACAGCTCTTTGTACTAGAAACAGTTTTGAGAAAACACATCTCCTTGGAATACGACGCCAATATTGTAAAGAGACGCAGGTGGCATATGGTCTGCAAACCTCAGACACATAAAAGTCGTCTAGCCGCAAGGCACCACCATGTGATAAGCGGGCAACTTTATAATACTGCCAACAAACACTGTAACATATATCCACTGTCGAGATCTGAGTGCAAAAAAAAGGTATCGGTATGGCTATTAACAAAAACATATGATGAAACAGAAGAACTTTTAAAAACCATCCGCTAGCGTGCTTGTTTTATCAACATTCATCTGCTTTTACAGTATAAGCTATTTACATACTACCACACAACATTCACATCTACACATCACATTCACACTTTCAAACTCAAACTCTCCGCCACCCATATTCATGTACACTTATACACAACCCTTTAAAGCGTCAGAAAACTCTAAAAATGGTTTGGTCTTTAGATTAAATACCTACTATTGTTATTGTTCTTTTCTCTTCCTTTTTATATGTATTTTTATTCTAATATTTTATAAGAATGTCTAAAGTAACGAGTATTTTCATGTGACTCACATGACATAAATAATCATAGACTTAAATAATATATCCTGTTAAAATGCGAGAGCTCTGGTACCTAAAACTCAAGTTAAATCTTACTTTGGGTACTAGTGTTCACCAAGTTTAGTTCACATACCTATATGTACATAAGTTGTTTCCTATACTGTGTAATGTAAGTAAGTTAGTTTGATTCAATAAATATTCATTCATTCATTCATTCAAGTTTGTACCGAATTTATTTAAGCAGTTTTTTCAATGCCTCATTTTTTTATATTTGAAAGGCTTGCGTTTGGCCACCATTTCACCTGATGTTAAGCGATGATGTGGTTGAAGATGAAGCACGCTTGCCTAGAATTAACCTATTCACTCTTGACTTAAAGACTCCCAACTATAGCCGTCAGGAAACACAGAATCCGGCAGAGAATTCCACTCCTTAGCTGTACGCACAATTAAACTATCCCCAAAACGTTTTATGCGTATGAGATTGCAGCTAACATAATTCTGTTATTTGGTGAAAATAACAAAACTATTCTGTTCATTTCCCCCAGGCCCGTGGCTCAACAGCTGATGGCTGGTGAAGTGGTTCAACCAGAAAGCTTCGAATGCGTCACAGTGTACTTCAGCGACATCGTCGGGTTCACTGAACTCTGCGCCGCCTCCACTCCCATACAGGTTGTTGACCTGCTGAATGACCTTTACAGTACCTTTGACAGGATCATCGGGTTCTATGATGTTTATAAGGTAAGTCTTGTATTAGGATAATAAATAGAAGGATGTGGTAGCGTAGGCGAATGATTTAAAAAAAAATAGAATCAGGCGATGCTTTGCGGAAATTGTAGGAGGATATCGAGTGATATCTCCGTTGTTCAAGCTTGAATACAATGCATGCAGAGTTACTTTTGAACCTTTATTTAGAAAAAGGAGCCCTATGAAGTCGGGTCTATAGACATAGTTAAACACAATTAGGTTATCCATGCTGGCAGGTATTTCGAATTTATTGGTAGTAAAAGAAGCGCATTTAACCATAACCCATATCTAGCATTGCCACATATTTTGACTTAGGTGTGAAGTTAGGGCTTGTAGAGCTAGAAGCGTGGTACCACATGAGATCTGATAACTTGTTGACATTTCTGGCCATTTTGTTTCGTTTTGACAACATTTTTGATGAAAATATTTGGTGGTGTATTTACAAAACTACTTAATTTTGTGTTGTGAAGGTGGAAACAATAGGTGATGCTTACATGGTGGTCTCTGGTCTTCCGGAGAGGAACGGTGATCTGCACGCTCGCGAGATCTGCCTCATGGCGCTGGCTATCGTGGAGGCGGTGAGGGGCTTCGTCGTCAGGCACCGGCCTACACATCGGTTGGAGGTGAACTAAACAATTATTATATTTAAAGCTTACAGAACAGGAAGGGCGCTTTCACGGCAATTTCTATTAGAGCAAAGAGCTCGTGGTTAAATAATAACAGCATGAGTTCAAGGTTAAGCAACAATTGCCGTAGCCAGTCCGTTGATGGATGACTAAAGTGACCATGTGTGCCGTTGTCCCCAAACAAAGAACCGGGACGCAAAATTGTCCTGTTTTCCGAAACAGACAGATACAGATACAGACAGTCTAACTATTGCAAGGTTATCCAGACCAACGACGTATATTTAGCCACCGAATATTTTTATGAGACCATCTACACCATATTCGATATTTGCATACCTAAAAAACGGAGGTGTAGAACTTCAACTAGGCGCTATCCGGTCTGGTTCACCAAAGATATAATTAAAGATACTAAACTGAAGCTTAAGTGGCACTCAGTTTGGAAGCGCAAAAAATGCACTATAGCTTATAAAACCTTTTCAGATTTAAGAGCTAGCCTTAAAACACGAGTAGCATTGGCTCATGAATCACACATAAATATAATTGAAAGCAATTTAAGAACCAACCCACGTAATTTCTGGCAACAAATTTCTAGTTTGCGCTCAAAAGGTGGTTTTGAACCGAATGTCACCTACAAAGGTCATAAATTTACAGGTGTTCACGCAGCCGAAGCCTTTGCAGATTTTTTTGTTAGCGTCTATCTCCCTGAAGTTCCACTTCTTGATGCTGAAAAAACTTTAGCTAGTGATAATAATGTCAACAGCAATTACATAAACATATTTAAATTTTCTCCTCAAGACATCATTTTAGGAATAAACAAACTTAAATTAAGTAGCTCAGTTGGTCCTGATAATATTCCCCCTGAAATATTGAAAAGTTTTAAAAAATATTTCTGTTTACCATTACATCATATTTTTAATCTATCACAAAAAAATGGAGTCTATCCTCGACAGTGGAAGATGTCACGAGTCACGCCCATTCCCAAAAGTCACAAGAAAACATTAGTTGAAGAATTCCGTCCTATTGCCATTCTGTCATCACCAGCTAAAGTCTTCGAGAATATATTACATAATTACATTTACTCCCAAGTTGAAAAATATCTGTGTGACGAGCAACATGGTTTCAGAGCAAAACGGTCGGTGAATACGAACCTTCTTACCCTAGTAGACTATATTTCCAAACGTTTAGACCAGGGAGGCCAAGTAGATGTGTTGTACTTTGACTTCCGGAAAGCGTTTGATAGGGTCAATAACGATATTCTGCTGGCGAAACTTTGCGCTATCGGTTTTCCACCACGTCTCCTGCGGCTCCTCGCTGACTACCTCCGCGATCGTCAACAGTTTGTCAGATTGGGGCTTTATGAGTCCAAGTCCTATCATACACGCTCCAGAGTCAGTCAAGGATCAATTCTGGGACCACTCCTGTTTTTAATAATGGTCAACGACCTTCCATCAGTCATTCTTCATGCCAAAAGTCTGCTATATGCAGATGATTTAAAGCTTTTTTCTGAAATCCACTCTGAAACCGATTGCTTGGGGCTGCAACGTGACCTAAATTTGATATTAGATTGGAGCATAAAGAACAAAATGGAATTTAACCCTGCCAACCACCCCCCAAATGTTTTGTAATGACATTTACTCGTGCACGTCATCCCGTCAACTTTGCGTACAAAATTAACGACAGCACCATTACCAGGACAAGTACAATGAAGGATCTAGGTGTACATTTTGACAGCAAACTCACTTTCCATGATCACATATTATTAGTAGCAAAAAATTCATTTCAACGTTTAGGTTTCGTACTACGCAATGCTAAGGACTTTAAGAACATAAGTGTTATAAGATCTATATTTAACGTACTAGTTCGCAGTAAGCTGGAGTCTAGCGCATGTGTCTGGAATCCTTTTGAAAAGAAATACACATTAGTTTTAGAGAGGGTTCAGAAGGCTTATCTTAGGTACCTTTATAGGCGTACTTTTGGTTTCTATCCCTTTTTGTATCCTTCTAACTTTCTCCTAGGCATTTTAGGGTATAATTCTCTAGAAGTTAGACGGAAAAATGATCAAATCATTAATATGGTTAAAATATTTCGCGGAAAAACAGATGCTCCTGATCTCCATGACGAACTAAGCCATCTATTTGCTCCGATCAACTTTAACCGAAATAGGAGACACAGATTGTTCGCTGTGCCCAGGAGACGTACCGTCGCTCGAGTCCAGTCTCCTATTCCTCGCACACTCTCCGCGCTCAACGATGATGATGATTCTCTTCGATGCGAAACCTGATTGTGATGTGTTTGCGGATGAATGGAAGAAGATCTTGTCTGTATGCCTGGAGTACTGTGAGATGAGTGTATGACTGTTAGATGTTTTTTTTTTTATAATGTTTTTTTATAATGTCTTCAATTAATATAATTGGCCTTCGGCCGTGTTATTTTGAAGTAAATAAATAAATAAAATTTATAATATTAGTAGTATACAACGTGTAACGGAAAAAAGGGCTGAAGACAACATCTGGTATGGAGTCTCCATGCACAGTTTCAGCACAAAATAACTGACTCAAAGAATTGGTACCAAATTATTGGTTTCATATATTTCTTGAATACCAATCATAACAAACGTGTCACAGCACTACGAGGGTCAATAACTTTCCACGTCACTTGCCAATAACACGATAATTCCTTTCGTTCTTCTTAATTTGAAAAATTCGGTCTCTGGTATCAGTGTATTGGAATTTGTAATAAGTTCTACACACGTAGACTTAGGATTACAAAACCCTTGCCATATCGTTTGTTATCATCCAAAGAAGCCATGCACTTGGTATGTATATACCCTTTAAATTACACGTTGTATACGCCCCGTTTTGAGTATTAAAAAAATTGTCAGTTAATGGATAAACACATTAACGTATTGAGATTCGTCCTCGCCTCAGAAAGCACGTTATGCCGAAGGTCCCGGCTGTCATTTGTACATCTTGCACAGACGTTGCCATTAGTTCGAAGCGAGAAATCTGACCAGCGTTACCAGGGTTATTGTGTCACACAACGACAGAGTTTAGGAGGTGAGATAGGCAATCACTCTATGTAAAACACTAGTGTACTCGCCTGCAACTGGTTAGACTGGTAGCCGACCCAAGCCGAAAAGCAGGTACTAGCGCCGTGGTACTAGCTATCGATTGCTTGTCCAATTATGACAATTCATTAAAACTTCATAGCCTGGCTCATCGGCGAACCGTTGCTTGCCTGTCGGTTTTCTACAGACTGTACTTCCGGGAGTATGCGCAAGAGCTCCATGACCTGATCTCTCTATCTCCCTTTCACTACCGGTCTACCAGACGCACTGCTGGATACCATCCACACTTGGTTGATATACCGTCTTGTCGTACCAAGCGCTTCTTCTCCACATTTATTGTGCGCACTTCCAAGCTGTGGAATTCTCTGCCGGCTTCTGTGTTCCCTGCCACTTATGACCTTTCAACTTTTAATGCAAGAGTAAACAGGCATCTTTTGGCTCGTTCGTTCCATCGTAGACCTCATCTATCACTTACCATTTGGCGAGATCGAGGTCGTCAAGATTGAGCTCATTCTGAATAAAAAAATACTTTGTAGTGTTGCTAAAAAAATAGCTTTAAAATATATTTCAGAAATACCTTTAAAAGCTCTTGTAATAATTATATATCAATCAGTAAGTCATTAATTTTAAATGAGCAGTACGGGACATCAAACAAAAATATTAAATAATATCCTTATTTTTATTTTAAACAGGTTATTTACCTATTAAATCGATTATATGCTTTAACTCCCTCGTGGCGTTGAGAACCTTTGTCTGTTATAAAGTTTTAATTTGTGTTCCTATTTCTGTGTGCCTTCTATGTTCTTAATGCGCTACTTACTATCAAAACTTCTACATAGATGTAACTAAAAAGGTCTCACAGTGCAAAACGCGATTCTCACACGACTTAATTACATAAATGTACTGCATGAATCATCTTAAGCTTTTAATTAGTTTAGGACTTGATTAATGGCACAAGTTTTTCTAAAAACTAATTTTATATTGTTAAAAGAAATAAATAACCTTTTCGTGTGGTGATAAGGTCCGTATTGGAGTGCACTCCGGCCCAGTCTGTGCCGGCGTGGTGGGAGTCAAGATGCCACACTACTGCCTGTTTGGAGACACCGTCAACACTGCGAGTCGGATGGAATCTACTGGACAACGTATGTATCAGACTCTAGCAGAGCCCACCTGCTTTGTGAAGCCATTCAATTTTTATTTCACAATTTGAAAAGTTCGATACAAACTTTCGTCTCCAATATACTTTTTAAAGACGAGAATTTCTCCTTTTGCTGATGAGCCGACGTTTACTACTCTTAATCTATCTGCAAGGCAAGTGGCGTCTTCCTTGTTCACATAGTTTTTGGAACTAGAATAGTCATCATAAAGTAAACATTTATTACTTAGTGAGCCTATGGTTATAACTATATAATTATCTTGACCAAGTATCATTTAACTAGTGATAACGAAAGCCAAAACACCATCGCTAAAAACCAGCGCTAATGAATCTCATAAATGAGAGAGAAGTTATTATCAATAATCGACTACACCTGTGTAAGTAGATCTCCTTTTTGCGGTCAATACTTTGTAGATGTATGTATCTTCATTCACGCAAAATAACACAATAAGATGTAACCACAATCTACGTGCCCCGTCAAGGCAGATTTATGTAACAAGAAGTACTTTGAAAGTAAGATTTGTTCATTACGGACTTTGGGACTAAGTTAAGTGCTCGCGTAAAACTCGGTCAAAGGATTCGAAGCCCCACTGATTTGAATTCTGTAGGAAGTATTACGCACCGCCTTTTGTGATACGAATAAGCTGTACTAATTTTGACGATGATGTACCATTTTACTACTTTATGGGTCTTATTTGGCTTGTATATTAAAGGAATAACTACACAATATAATATTAAGGATTCACTCTAGGTACTTTCGCTAACAAAGAGATTAGGTGGTGAATTGGGAAACTACGATTTCTGGAAGCGTGTTCAATTTGCATGTAGTCATATTTTTTAAAATCTTTATTGTAAGGGACTTTTGAATGGTCATAAAACGTTATTTGAAATTTAACTGCTGGTTTATCTTCATAAATTCTTCAGGTTTATTTTACTATTTTGAAGCTATAACTATACCTAAAACCTGGACGTATTTATAAGTCAAGAGTGAATAGGTTATTTCTGGGCAAGCGTGCTTCGTCTTCGACTACATCATCGCTTGCCATCAGGTCGTGGTCAAATGCAACCCTATCAATAATAAAACAAAATAAAAAACACAAACTAATACATTTTAATCTTTCCAGCGCTACGCATCCACTTAAGCGAAAACACTCGAGCGTTACTCGACCAATGGGGCACCTTCGTGGTCGAGCGTCGAGGTGAAGTAGAACTCAAAGGTCGCGGAAGGATGCTGAGTCATTGGCTACTGCACTGCTCCGACCCCGAAGCCCGGCCACCTTCCCAAGGAATCCAGCCTCCCCCACAGTACCCTATACTGTTCCCTGCATTACCACAGCCTGCATTGTCTTTACAAGTTCCTTATCTAGTGGTTGAGCCGCCAACGTTAGCTGCTTGAAGACTCGGATTCTTTTGTTTACGGATTTGTATTTGGAATATCTCGTTATCAGAAATCTGGTAACTAGTAAAGGTGTATGGTGTAAGTGAATCGACAGAACTGCTGTCGTGACTGTGTATAGAATTAACGTGAAAGAACATTTGCATTTTTGCGTAGCTGTACCTAGTCCCTTAATTACCTATGACACATGAAGAAACGATCCTCTTAAATATATTGATTTGGTTCTGACTGCACGGATTTTATCATTGTCATATTCATGTTGTCTTCCTACCTTACCTTTATAAAGTAAAGAAACAATTGAAGAAAATTAAATAAGATGACTTGTTTGTAAAAGTCGAACGATTAGTTCCAAACTGAAACATCGTAGGTATGTTTCTTTATATATTAAAATGAATAGCTGTTCGTTAGTCACGCCTAAAACTCGAGAACTGCTAGGCCGTTTTCATTAATTCCTTTTGTATTATGTTCCAGCTTTAAGGCTTAAAGTTCAGGAAGATAACGTATGTAGGATCAGCTACTATAGATTATTAATATAGCCACGTTTGAAATCTATAACCAACCATAATGAGACATCTAACACCATCAAGCAAGCCTGATGTCAAACAAGCTTGAAAAAAAAAGCAATATCTATGATAAACACCAACAATAAATAAAACAGACCGCCATAAAGTATGAAATATGAGGGTAGGACTAGTAATAACAGCAACGTAACTCAAATGCTAATTTTATGAACATTTTATCCGCTTACACTATTTAATGACTCGACAGTGATAACATTTACATTTTACTGTCGCGTTCAACACAATGGGCTTAACGAGATGATTTGCATTTGGTCCACACAAGCGTGGGACCTTTGTTACGTATACATGTATGCAAGTGAATTGCGTTTTGGCGTCGCTTGGGACCGAAGTCAGGAGTTTATAATGATATGACAAGTTTGGCTATGCGTGGCGAATTATGAAACAAATGTTATTGTCGAAATGCTTGACCAGATAGACGTTGTCTTTCTGACCTTTTAACCTATTTGAGAGGGAATAATACAAAAAAATGGCCAAGTGCGAGTCAGACTCGTCCATGAAGGGTTCCGTAGTAACTACGCCCAATAACTATGTTTTTCATAGTGTTTGTATGAATTACAAAGTTATATTTGCGGTTTTAGAAAATATGCTATATCTCAAAAACTGCTAATTCAATCTCGTTCAAACCAATTTTGGTTGAAAGTTTACATTACGATCTATAGCATATATTTTTTTTTAATTTTTCACTCCATTATTATAGAAGTTAGAGGGGGCGACATATTTTACCACTTTGGAAGCGTATATATTTTAAACGATGAACTTTATGAAAAAGTAGTTTTAGAAACAGACAGACATGACGAAACTATAAGGGTTACGTTTTTTGCCATTCGGCTACGGAACTCTAAAAATGGAGTTGGTTAAGCTGTTGTAAAGTCGAGTTTTAGTGAAGCTTTTGAACACCTTACTTTCATATAGCTAGCTGTCCCAAGCAAGGAGCTCATGGCTAAATAATAACAATCACACGGGTCCATTTTCAAGGTTAAGCAACGCTTGCGAAAGTCAGACTGTGGATGGGAGACTATCTTAACATATCAAGGTTCCTCCGTCCCTCGGAAAGCGTTAGGGCGCCTTTAAATTAGCCGCGCGGCAGCAACGCGGCTGCAGCGCTGCCACCGCGCTGCTTTGAAAATCCATATAAATATAAACACGCAGCGGCAGCGCTGCTGTCGCGCTGCGGCCGCGTGTCATTTTTTTGCGATTATTCCCGATGTCCACCATTTGTCTGGCCACCACTGGGGGACAGCGAGACAACATTAAAACATTATTCTCGTTGTCCACCACTGGGGGACAGCGTCACAACTTTGTAAATTATTTCCATTCGCCACCACTGGTGGCCGCCACTCACCTATGGTGAGTCAATTCAAAGTCATACCGAGTTTGATACAAAACATACCGTCATTTCAAAGCATCAAATCAAGTTTATACAAACATAGAAATAGAATCGCTGGAATGAAAAGACTTAAATGCAAAAAATGTGGAAGAATTCCATGTTCCAAGAAATTATAAGGACTTTCTTTTAGCAGACTATTCATATCACTGCAACCGAATTGTAGTGTTTTGTATTGAAGAAGCCAAAAATGTAATGTGTGAGATTCATCATTGGTACCTTTAAAAGCTGCACAGAGTCATAATTTACAAAGTTGTGACGCTATCCCCCAGTGGTGGACAACGAGAATAATGTTTTAAAGTTGTCTCGCTGTCCCCCAGTGGTGGCCAGACAAGTGGTGGACATCGGGAATAATCGATTTATTTGTATGGATTAACAAAGCAGCGCGGTGATAGCGCTGCAGCCTCGCGGTAACAGCGCGGCTAATTTGAAGGCGCCCTTAAGCTGTTGGTCCGTGCTCATCATTTGGACATCTTTGACAATCGTTAGGAGTAGTCAGAAGCCAGAAAATCTCACCTTGATCTTTCCAAGGGGTATTGTGTTAAACTCAAACTCAAAATGTTTTATTTCACATAGGCCTACATGGGCACTTACAAAACGTCAGTAGTTAGGGCACGGTTCGAAATTGGTCGTTTTCTATGGGGAAGAACCGGCATGAAACTCCATAGTTAAGTCTTTTCAAATCAAAATATCATTCATACAATGTATCCATAATACAGGTTAATTAGGTATGAGAGGACATTATAGACCAAGTAATACAGCACAATGGAATTACAAATAAAAATGTGTTAAACAAATCTAAGAGTCTACAGTGTTCTCCCATTCACAAAAAGCTTTAGGTCATATTATGTTAAAATAAACTTGAGAAGCGAGAACATTAGACTCCAATAATTAAGGATAAATTAATAATAAAAAATGAAACAAAAAGAAAATCTGTCAAATCGGATGGATTATCGTAGGGAAAAATAAAAAGACACACACGAAAGTGGAGTTGTTAATACACTAGTCGATAACGCAATTACAATAAGCCAGGGAAGCCACATGTGCAGAACGAAGGAATCATCGCCAAGCAGTCATGTCTTCAACGTAGTCCCGAATCTTATAATACACCACACAAAATTTTAGTATAGTATAGTATTGTTCCTTATACAAAATGGCGATTTTGTTTTGTTTTTTTTTTTTCTATTTATTGAGATGGACAAACTGTATTCGGCTTTTTGGTAATAAAGTTTTATTATTATTATATTATAATACGCTTTTTTGATAAGGACACGTTTGAAGTGGGTTTTAAATTTTCCCTCGCTAAGTTCTGTAACAGACTTTGTTTAGACTGCTTCTGGGGCGTGGAGGCCAGACAGCAGTCACTCTATGTAAAACACTAATAATCAGCATCCTCCGTTTAGACTGAAGCTAACCCCAACATAGTTGACAAAAGGCTAAGCAAGTAATGATGACTAGTGACCCAACTGACGTTCTCTTTTTTGATCTTCTAAACCTTCCGTGTATAAGAGGGAACATAATGTAGAAAGAATGAGTGAAATAGGTCCAGCCGTTCTTTAGTTTGAATGAGACTAACGCACATCTAGTTATTTTTATATATAAAAGAAGAGAAGATGGGATTGTCAACCCCGTACACTATACACATATACAACGTGTAACGGAAACCCCATATCTATCCAAAGGGGCTGAAGACAATATCTGGTACGGAGTCTCTATGCACAGTTTTAGCTCAAAATAAGTGACTCAAAGAATTGATACCAAATTATCGGTTTCATATGTTTCTTGAATACCAATCATAACAAACGTCTCACAGCACTACGAGGGTCGATAACTTTCCACGTCACTTGCCAATAACACGGTGATTCTCTTCGTTCTTCTTAATTTGAAAATTCTGCCTCTGGTATGTATTGAAATTTCTATAATACTTCACACATTTAGACATAGTATTATAAAACCCTTGCCATATCGTTTATTATCATCCAAAGAAACCGTGCACTTGGTATGTATATACCCTTTAAATTACACGTTGTATATTAAAAATATATATGTATATATTTTTTTCTGTTTTATGAGTCCACTAATTTAGCCCACTTTAATTGAAGTTTTGAAAGTCCTTCCAAAGGTTGTCTGGAAGATATCGCTTTTAGCGATAAGACCGCCATTGTAACTATAGAATTAATATATATATATAATCATTTATTTCAGGATTTTCTTCCCATAACCAATACAATTAATACCTAAATTATCATTTAAGAAATAAAGAAATAAAGTTAAATAGGTGTGTTTAAATTCTAGTGTATAATAAAGTATATTCTATTTTTTTATTAAATATACACATTTATTACATTCCATTTTTTCGTACACTTACCACAGTGTGTTTTTTTTTAACCCAAAGGTTGACTGGTAGAGAATGCGTTGCTGCATTAAGTCCGCCCATGTAACACTATTGCATTGTACATAAAGTTTAAATAAATACAATTTTGACAATCACCCACGCTACACTGTTCACAGAATGTCATATCTCTAGAACCGAGAGGAGATTTTAGCATAGCTCTCGATTGAACAAAAAATTTTGTTGGAAAAATTACTTTGAAAATAATATACTATCCACGTGCAGAGTATTCCTACATTAGAACAACCTTTAGTTTGTACTGACACCTGTGCTATATTTACGAACACGTGAATCTATCAAAACAGTTTTTCATTTGGCAAAGGAATGCAATACTATAGACTGACAATGTTTGCTGCCTATATTATTCCGAGATTCTATTGCTAAATAGAAATTAGTTAACTGATTCACAAAATTATTATTATACTTAAATAAATACAATAAAAAGTGTAGGATTTGCTCATGAAGGGATCCGTAGTAGCAAGCATACAAAAGCGTTCATTTTTTAATTTGTGTCTATAAACCGCAAGGTTATGTGTACTTTTTTAAAGGTGCTATATTTCAAAAACCGCTGACTGTATCTCGTTCAAACCAAATTTCGTTGAAAGTTTTTAATAAGATCTACGGCATACATTTGTTTTTTATTTTTCACACATTTTACCACTTCTGAAATGTGTATCTTTCAAATGATTCACTTGGAGAAAAAATGGTTTTAGGAATCTCAATGTAATTTTAAAGACGTCTGTATAGACACCCCACACGTATACACGTTTGTTGTCTTTTTTAGAATTTATCTGTCTACCAATTTTCAACACTGTAGTCCTAATAGTTTCAGAATAAAATGGCTGTGACATACGGACGGACAGACAGACAAACAAACATGAAGAATTTATAAGGGATTATAGCTACGGAACGCAAAATATGTACAAATATTTAGGAACAGTCAGACCGAGATTCGAAATAAGTCACGTTCGCTTCCACTGAAAAGGTTTTTTACACACAATTCATTGTTTCATATTTCTGAAATATGACCTAACACTGCCTGCCGCCTAATATATTACCGAGTTACAAAACTAACGCAGAAAATACACGTGTTTAACGCTGCGCAAAACACACTTGACACGTGTCAGCCTTACAAACTATTGCGAAAATGTGAAAAACATATTTTCTAAAAAAAAAATATGTTTAATATAATATTCCAATTTCTTTATTCAACAGAAATTCTCCCTTTCTTGAACGTGCTGTAATTTTACTGTAATTTACTTCATGCCTGGAAGCGTGGAGCGTTTTCCATGGAACATTACACATCCTGTAGCCGTACAAACTGACAAATGAAGGCGTATATTTAAATTATGTGCGTTCTTACTAGGTAGATCCATTAACATTTCACCACGTGTAACGCAAATAAGATCCTTACTGGTAATATAAATGCGAAAGTTTGTATGTATGTTGGATGTATGGACGTTTGTAACTCATTCTAGTCAAAATGGCTGAACGGATCTGGAAATTTGGAGACACGGATATAGTTCATAGTTAAAGGCACATTGGCTAGTTTTTTACCCCGGAGAATGTGTGAATTTCTACGCCAAGATGGCCACAACATGCGGTGATTTCTCACGCCCGTCCCTGGTTCAGACCATGGTGCGTAGTGAGAGGGAATGGGATGCAGTCGCCTCCTGCGAAGCAGTCATGCTAGCAAAGAAGGAGGTCGAACGTGCGAGGGATAGGCATCTCTCTTCCTCACACCCCAGCCGCCGCGAGAGACGCCCCGGGCGTCGGAGATCGCGAGTCGATCTCCGGCCACCGTAGGCGCGGGCCTGCGGACGGCGAGCAGGGGTAGCTCACCGTCCGGTAAGGACCAGGCCCGGGTCGGCGGCGCGTCGTGTTCCACGTGCGCCTTAAAGATCTGTCAGCAACAGTGACGGGGCCCCATAGGGCCATTGCCTGTTGGCGTTGCGGGAATATTCTAACGTAATACCGCGGCCCCAGAACTTAAGGGCAGCTGAAGGAACAGGGTGGGTTTTTAGTCAGTAGAAGTCTGACACTCCCTTCCGCTCCACCCAGAGCGGGAGAAGTCATTCGATGATTTTCCCACCCAGAAAAAAAAAGAAAGCCGCGACATCATCATTTGCTTAGCCTGTTCCCAACTATGTTGGAATCGGCTTCCAGTCTAAGCATATGTAGCTGAGATTTACTTGAAGCAACTGCCTATCTATATTTTTCAGGATGAGAAATCATAAAATGACTGTCTCCCGATCTGGGCGAAGCGTGAGAGAGTGTGTCAGACTTTTACTGACTAAAACCCATCCGTGTTCCGAGGCCGCGGTAACTCTTTCGAACTGCCTATAACTCAGTAGCTGGGTAACGCTATATCTTTTGGCCAGAGGAGTGTCAGATTCTATCAAACGTGTCAAATGACTAGCTAGTCGAAAAATAATTTATTGTACATAAAAATATTCCATCTTTCAAGTGAAGCCCCCGGTGTCGCCTAGGGGTCTAACTTTCTTTCTGCACCAATTAATATGTAGATATTTAACAGAAATAAATAAATTAATGATTCGCGGAAACAATCATAATATGTAACATAAAATTGTCATTTGTGCTGTTTGACCTTGCACAGACAACGGGTCATTGATGTTAATAGAAATGTAGATAAATATGTGTTATCATAAAATTTAATTATCATCTAAGTAAATATTTGAACAATATTTTTGTGTATGTATTCCTGTAATACTTGCCTATGAGTGAATGTTTATTGTTTTAAAGGAACAAAAGTAATAATTTGGTATTTTTCATGTAATTGACCTCGCGTCTTCGTATTTATTATCTAGACGAGTCTTCTTGACCGTATTTTATAATTATTGTGGTAACGATATTGTGTTACAAACAATTTGATACCTGGTCAGAATTATTTAAGGAATAAATAACTTGTGAATTTCATAATTAATACAGTTTGTTGAATTTTAGCTTAAAACAAAATATAGTTTAGATATAAGCTTTCATTTAAGATTACCCTGAAAGAACCACTATATTATCGAAAGATAATGATTTGGAACTGGGCAACGATAGTGTCAATTTGTGTAGTTATTTGTATGTAGAATTGTACACTATATCGCATTGGTACTATAGATGGGTACTGCACATAATTACTAGTATCATAATATAGACTCTATATAGTTGTCTCTAAATGTCTATTTTTATATGAATGTTGAAAACAAATAAAGATGCTTTTGTTTATTTTTACGTCAATTAACTGTGAAAAATAGGCAATTATTTTCTATGTTTGGTGATAAAATAAAAGATAAAAAATATTGTTGTTTGATATTATTATTAATCACATCCAGACTTGCTTGATATAGGTACCGTCGTGTCGAACTAAGCGCTTTTCCTCTACATTTATTGTACGCAAAGCCAAGGTGAAAACACGGAATTCTCTGCCGGCTTCTGTGTTTCATACCTTATATGAACACCGGCTGCTGGCTCTTAAGTGCGTTCGTCATCGAACTACTACATTTTAATAGATTAACAAAATAAAAGGTATGATTTTCAATTATGACAAAACATTTTCAGCTCTTTGCTAAACTACGTAAAATGTGTTATTACAATTTCTAATCCTAATACTTAGTGAGCAAGTAAAGTACACCACCAGTTCAATGACCAACGAGCCGCCTGTACATATGACACATTATCGTTTAAAGCAAGAATGAATAGGCATTTTGGGAAATGGGAGGTCTCTAGACCCTATTATATACCTCATCTGTCGTATGCCATTAGGCAGCTGGCATCATCGGAGCTGGCATCGGAGGATACATTATGACAAAAAAATACCTTCTTTATTTTTAAGTATTTCTTAAGTAGTGTTCAATGGGCGGTCTTATCACATTCAGGTACAGCGCAATCTCTTACAGACAACCTTCGGATCGACACAAAGGACACAGATTTAGGAGGGTCAGTATTATGTAATCTAAAACTAGTTCACACTAGGTTATCAATAAATACCTACATATAATAAAACAGTAGAATCCGGTGTGTTTGTCAATTGCAAGCAAGGATATAGTGAAAGTTTAACACTAAATTGTACAGGGCAAGTCGCGGGCACAGCTGGTATAGAACTAACGACTTTGTTTGTGTTGAAAAACTTGTTAATGGAGCAGACAACCTAGACAAGTACTTGACCTGAACAGTTAACTAGGCACTCCGAATAGCACTGCTCTAAAATAAGATACTAACGCGTAAACATCTCTACGACAGCTACACGAAAATAAAACTCACTTTGTTATTCTTTAAAATCTGTAACGAATTCACTCTCCCTTTCCAACGCATCTAACTTACTCTTTTTTACAATTGTATAGTTGGAAGACTCCTTTCTCATAATCTCCAACACGAATATTATCGAAGATATCACACATCCAAAGACGAGGCAGAGAAAACAGCTGAGCGTCTGATGCTGAGTCAACGGTGAAGGGTCAGAAGTTATCATGGTGACGTAGGTCGTCTTCATCTCAGCTTCTTTTTCCAATAAACCACTTTCCATCATCCTTCGTAACCAGGTTACAAGTGGCCTCACGAATGGACAGTATACTCTCATCCAAACTACCAACGGCACAGTCAGAATTGAGTCGGGTAAGATGTGACCACATTCGTTCTCCTTTTTCCCTTGCGCTGCGCAATTTGCAAAAGCATACTCCAAGGAAGTAGCTAATACAAACTTTCTCTTGCCATCCAATACATCACTAAACACGTCATCAAACTTGGCTTCAGGAATAATTTCAAATCCATCCCTGATGAGATCATAAAATTCGAAATGAGGATAAATACCAACACGACCACCGAACTTGTATCCATTGTCTAAAGTATCTTTCAAGTTTGCGAAATTGCCCGTCAAGATATCTGTCTTCAAAGCCCCAATAAGAACGCTTTGGTACGCATTCCTCACGACAAAGGTGAACCACAAACACAGACCTACAATAGAGCAATAGAGCGACTCTTATAGTCTGGCCTAGCAAAGCACCCCATACTCTAAAAGCAGCACCTTGAACTTTGTCGAAGTTTTTAAAATACCGATTACAAAACCGCTTTGTTCGTTTGAATTTTAGAACGTAAGGAACGGATATTACGGTAAGGTACCCACTAGGAGGATAAGCCATAAGTAAACATTGAGTGGAGATAGGTGTCGCCACCACTTCAGACCTGGCGCTACTGGAGGAGCCAGCCATGCTATACGAATCCTAAAATAAGGAATCGATTAGTCTAGGAGACCTAAGCGATCTACACCCAAAGGTATAGTACAGGTCGAAATATTGGCGAACCCTTAAATTACATCATTTAAAGAATCGGACCAATTTTTGGCTTTATCCGAATCGATGTTTATATAATCTCTAGCAGACACTATCGGTGTGAAATTCATGATATCTCGGAGTAGCCTTACTATAGTTTTCTTGATTATTTGTAGTGGAATCTTCTTCTCGGTGCCTCCTTGGTGGTAGATCTTGTTTGTCGAAATATACAGAGGGCACTCCTGCATGTTGCTCATCTTATCCGGATACATGTCATAGAAGGACATGTCTGGTTTCCAATAGCTGATCAAAACAGGTTCAGTATTTGGACAATTAAATGATTTTTGTAAGGATATTAGGTATACATTGCAACTTTGCTTTTCTGGTCTTTGGTTATGATTACAACATCTGTAACGTAGTAACTCCACATAATGCTGGTGATGTGATCAAGTTTCTTGCGATTTGAGTTCATTATTATCAGAAATTTGGGTCCACCATTGAAAAGATGCCACCCTCTGAGGTCAGATTTGAGCGTACTCAAAAGCTTCATAAAAGATTGGTAGTTTTCCACAATGATTATCACTTGCTTCGTTGGATCAGCTCCTCTATTTTCTATTATCACAGTTCCTTTATAAACCTTAAGAAAATCACAGTTACAAGTTTACCATCTACATCTTTATATAGAATAACAGTTAACTGTCGATAGTTAAAATTGTTATTTGCTACTCCAATAGCACAACTTATAATATCTTCTAACTTTGCAAAACAAGTAGCAACTTTGAAATAAAGTATTGCAAAGTAAACTAAGATTTTTGAGAAGCAGCGCGCCATATTGAAAAAGAACTATTTTCAAAGAAGATTTGATAAAAAGTGTCATTCGTATCTTTGGTTTAAAGTTGATGGACTGCGATTTTGATAGACTATCAGGGGTAATAAATCACCTTTTGTTTTTAATGCGTTACCATTCAGTGCAGACATTTTTCGTTCAGATTTTGATTGATGCATATTACTAATGCAGTTATCAGGTAAAAAAATAAAGGGTTGCTAAATCGCGATAAATTGTGTTTGAAATGGAGTTCGATCATTAAAGTCGCGTAAAGAATAGTAGATATAAGTTATCTGGATACTTTCATCCGCAAACATCTTTAATGTAATGTAAAAGAAATGGTTGATAAGGCCAGATATAAGAATATTTCGTAAAATTAAGTATCTCTTGATGCCTTATTGAAGATGATGAGTAATGTTTAAAATAAGAAAATGAATGTATACCACGAGTATTGGAATCAATTAATTATACTAGATTGAACTTTACATAACATAACCAGACGTTAACGTCCGGTCCCGATTAGATCTGACTCAGACATTAACCTACAATTTACAAGGTTCTTATATAATTTGACCAGTACAGATTGTATGGACTTCAAGAGACTGACCTCTAAGTTTGTGTCGGTATTATTTCTCAGGGTACTGTAGGCAGTTAGGAAACCGGCCTCATCTAATTTAAATTTACTTGTAAAAATGTTATATAAACAACCAATTCGCAAAATAAAGATCATTTATTATTATTAGGCCGCCCTGAACCACTACTGGGCGGTGGGCAAAGTCCTCCTTCATTCTTTCCAACGATCTCGGCTATACGCCTCTTCGTTCCAATTCTTAAGGAAGCCATCCAGGTCGTCCCACCATCTCCTTCACGATTTGCTGCGGCCCCGTGGTGCTGTTTTGAGGCACCAATCTTCTGTAAATTAATATTTATAAAATATTTTACCCGATGTAAGCCATAATGTGTATCATTCATATCAATATTACCCTAGTATAGAAGTACATATATACTATATACATATACTAATACTATAAAGTGGTAATGTTTGTTAGTGAGTAATTCGGTAATTTCGCATTGGTTTATTTTTAACAAATATATTAAGACTTAACAAACACTAGACCAACACGATAGCGTTTTCGTTCGACCATGCCCTGAAGTAGTTAGTAAGATGATCATTTTAAATGACTTTAATTTGATTTTGATTATTAAATTCATTGTACTGATACTAGTTTTTCAGTTGTATGTGTTTTAAACTAACTAAAAGAAATAGAAACTTATGTTCTGATAAAGTAATTAATGAATTAATATATTGTAAGAACAAGATATTATAAATGACATTAAATAAAAAACCGTCCCAACATTAGTAAGTAGTAGTAGTAGTGGGGGTACCGTTAGCTAACAGCAACATTAGGGTCAGCGCAGACAGAGAGGAATAATCCTCGCGCGGTCTCGGGCATTTTCTTTACGGATCGCGTAGGCTCGAGCTAGCGCGCGACCTCGCGAGCCTGCGCGAGTAAACCGTTCTGGGTTAACACTCTACAGTAAACATGCCACTTTGTCGCGAAAGTTCGTCAACGATGGTGGACTGGGATATGATTATAATTGTGCTTTTGACGGAAGAAGAAGAAATGGAAGAACATGTTAATAAAATAAGGCGTCAGAAAGTCAAAGAATATGGGTCGAGGAATGTTGGCAAGACAGGTGTAGTTTTGGTGAAACACTGTGTACGACTTTACCGTCGAAAGGAGTTTTATCGTACGATTACTATAAAATGGATTATGAAAAACTTACTTCGGATTAAAAATCTAAAAAAATGACGTCTTCCCTCTTTAAACTCAGTGACAACACTGAAAGTACGCGTACGACGCGGGCACCGACTCGACGCCGCGCGGGGATAACCGCGTAACTTCGAGGACGCGCGTGCATTTTTTGTCAGGTTCAAGCATTTATGCACTTTATTGTAATAATTTTGAAGTTTATTTTCAAGTTCGTTAGTAAAATCCTCTCCGCTGCGCTCCGTTCTGTCTGCGATGAGCCTTACATTATGCACGCCCCACCCCTCAGTTGCCATAACAACGCACATAACAACATAACTGTAAACAAAACAGCATCGCCAAACTGTGTTTTCCTTCAATTAACCTAATTATTTTAGTTAAGATCAAGTAACAGGGATTACGTCATACATCGAACATTGTGAAAATCGATAAACCATTTGTGGCAATTAATTTTAACAGACCCATTTATTTTGAGACAGTGTTATTATCTAAAGTGATTTAAGCAAAACATTTGACGTTAAATCAATCAGAAAGTAGAACTTCCAAAAAGGTTTTACGATTATTTTAGTCTCCAAAGCTTAGAAAATGAAAGTATTACGTAACCAAATTTGGTGTTGGTTAGCAATTGTAATAGATGTGGTGTTAGCGGATGGAAAGGAGTTGGAAATGCCGGGTAGCTGTCAACAGGGGTACTATTATGAGCCTAGTGTCCTCAGCTGCGTGAGCTGTCCTACGAATGCATCTATGATCACTTCTGCAGACGGTGAGAGAACTTGATTTTATGTACATATATATCTAAACATCAATATTTTTACATAGAAATTATTTTTATTATCTGTTCATAAAATACATAATTTAAGAAGTTATTTAAACTAAAATAAAGCATAAACAATCGTCTTTAGCACTATCGATTTTTAATATACGCAAGAAACTGAAGGCATCACAACGTTGTATGGTTAGCCTTTGACCAAAGTAATAGTATCTATTCATGTAAATAAAATTGAAGTGTCTGTCTGTGATTTCAAAATAACTGTGTTTTCTCGAGTGCTTATAGTTATTTACACGACACTGAAACACAAACAAACTTGTTTGACTGTCTGTTTTCCTGTTTGTCCGGCCTCTGTAACGGCTGAGCAGATTTTAATGAAGTTCACTAGAAGATAGAGGAGGCTATGGGCCACATATGGACAATTCAACTTGCGTGAATGAAGTAGCTTTTTAATCTCAGTGGGAAAATCAACCAATGACTCCTACCGCTGTGGGTGACGCTGAAGCGGAAGGGAGTGAGTTTTTAGTCAGTCGAAGTGTGACACCACTTCGACTGAATAAAGACTCACCAAGTTCCTTCAATTGCCCTTGCTTTCCAGGGCCACGGTATCTCGTTAGAACAGTGTTTCCCATTTTCCGGGTCACCGGGCCATTAAAATAAAATACCGGGTCGCAACATTTCCGCCTTATTTTAAAATATTACCTACTATCGATCGACGCATCGTAAATATTCGTAAGCGGTGAGCGGCGCGCGCTGACTAGCATCTCAATTGTTCGAAAAAAAAAGACAGTAAAGCCAAGTAAGTCAGTTAGCGTTACGGAATAACACGGTAAAGCGTATGATTGTGGATATAGCAAATGACATTGAAAAAACAGTCGTAAGCCATATGAAATCATCTCATTATTTTTCCTTGCAAATCGATGCGAGTACAGTCATATCCGACAATGCCAATCTGATATGTTTTGTACGATATTATTTTGAGAATACTATTTATGAAGATTTTTTGTTCTGTAAATCTTTGCCAACATGAACGACAGCTGAAGAAATATTTAACTTGATTAATGATTATATCAACAAAAATGTCATTGAATGGAAGAAGTGCGTGGGATTGAGTAGCGATGGCGCTCGAGCAATATCAGGCATTCGTACTGGGATTTATCCAAGGGTAAAAGTTGTAGCGCCGGAATGTTTATGGACACTGCAGCATCCATAGAGAGGCATTTGCTGTAAAAAAAATGCCTTTACTCTTGACGTATCGATGCATGAGTCTGTCAAGCCTGTCAAGTTCATAAACTTTATTAAACTGATATTTTTTAATTTTTTTAATAATCTAAACATGGCGCTGCAAGGTAACAATGTAACAATATTTAAAGTGCAAGACAAGGTGGAAACTGCAAAAAAAATCTTAATGTGTGGACACAACGCCCGAAAATAGGGAACTTCAAAGCATTAAGTAATTTAAGTGAAATATAAAAAGAGTACAACATGATTACATTGCCACAAGACATCTTAACTCAAATTAAAGAACATTTATTAGGACTGGAGAGGAATCTTCAAGAATATTTTCCTCTAATCGACAGCAACAAAACTTTGATAAGCGACCCATTTCCATTCAAGTTAGATTCCGAAACTAATTTGTCAGATTCAGATGTCGACTCGTTAATTCAACTGTCAACTGACACAGCACTCAAGAACATATTTGACACAAGACCATTGATAGATTTTTGGTTATTTTGTCGTCAAGAATACGCAATACTAGCTCATCAAGCAATAACTTTTTAATGCCTTTTGTCACAACTTAATAACTTACAAATGTGAAGCTGGGTTTGCAACACTAATTTACCTTAAAAATAAATAAAGAAACCGACTTGAAGTGCAACCAGACCTTAGGATAAAACATGTAATTTTCCGCGAACTTGTATTCTTTAGTAAAACATAAGGAGTAGGTCCATACTTCGCACTAAAATTTAGTGACTAAATAGTCGATACCAAAGTATGTAGTACTAATATAAAGTGTGTATTACTTATTACATGCGCACTCTTGTGAACCACGTGATTTATCCAAACCTTGTTCCTGTGCCGTCCTCGACAGATCCAGCCACGTGAAAAATCTGGGTGTACACATTGACAACTTGCTCAATTGGAAATCGCACATTACTAATGTTACCTCTCGTGTTAGGAAAGTTATATACATTTTTAAAAAGCTTCGCTATTCTGCCGACTTCGTTACCTTTAAAACCGTATATTACGATTTATGTTAGTCTATTCTAGGCTAGTATATCAGTTTGGGGCGGATCCGCAAAATCGCACATATTGTCTTTAGAGCGAGCGCAAAGAGCTGTGCTTAAGGTGATGGCTTGCAGGCCTTTTAGGTATCCCACTTCTCAGCTCTTTGCTGACATTAAAGTTCTGAGTGTCAGGCAGCTCTTTATACTGGAAACAGTTTTATGAAAACACATCTCCTTGGAATATGACGCCAATGTTGTAAAGAGACGCAGGTGGCACATGGTCTGCAAACCTCAGACACATAAAAGTCGTCTAGCCGCAAGGCACCACCACGTGATAAGCGGGCATCTTTATAATATTGCTAACAAACACTGTAACATATATCCACTGTCGAGATCTGAGTGCACAAAAAAGGTATCGGAAAGGCTATTAACAAAAACATATGATGAAACAGAAGAACTTTTAAAAATCATCCACTAGCGTACTTGTTTTATCAACATTCATCTACTTTTATAGTACAAGTTATTTACATACTACACAACATTCACATCTACGATGTGTATGTTGTGTAGTACATTTACACTTTCAAATTCAAACTCTTCGCCACCCATATTCATATACTTCAAACCTTTATAGCCTCAAAAAACTCTAAAAATAGTTTGGTCTATAGATTAAATGTTATTGTTATTGTTCTTTTCTCTTCCTTTTTATATGTATTTTAATTTTAATACTTTATAAGAATTTCTAAAGTAATGAGTATTTTCATGTGACTCACGTGACATAAATAATCATAGACTTAAGTAATATATCCTGTTAAAATGCGAGAGCTCTGGTACCTAAAACTCGAGTTAAATCTTACTTTGGATACCAGTGTTCACCACGTTTAGTTCACATATATGTATATAAGTTATATTTCCTATACTGTGTAATGTAAGTTAGTTTGATTCAATAAATATAAATAAAAAAAAGCTTTTACTATTAATAATTATGTGTATTATTTTACCTAATGGAACCAGCTTGGGCTTAAAAGTGTTAAGTAGGTCACGAAGGGGCAGTGTGAAAATTACCGGGCCATGGCCGAACAATGATTGGGAAACACTGCGTTAGTCGGACAGGCAGGCGCTCCATGTGAAACTATGATTGTCCTCAGCTGTATTCGGTGTGATTGACTGAGTAATTAGAGATAAGCTATTCAAAATTGAATGTAAATACTTCGATTTTTTCTTAAAAAAAAATCCATTTAGTGCTGACTTTATGGGGGTTAGATTAGAATACAGGGCAACCTCGCCTACTCTAGTTACGTTATACGTTACTTTCATAAAGTATACCAATTTCTATACAAATAAAACGTATCAAAATAGTATTTTTAACCGACTTCAAAAAAAGGAGTTCTCAATTCGTCTAGAACTTTTTTTTTATGTAACATACGTTTAGGTACAAGTTCCTTGAACATACATAACTCGCCTTTCGGCCGCCATGGCAACTGAGTTTCACAACCAGTTGTGAAAAAGTAATTTTTATTCTTTCTTGGCAACTAATTGCGAAGGAAGATTTTTTTTTTCTTTATACGCAACCAGTTGCCATCAAAGAATTTTTCAAAAACGCTAGGTTCATTAGAAGAATTTCTTTTCTTCGTACGCTACCATATGGTAATGTAGTTCTCATCTAAGAAAATATTATTTTTAGTGCAAACACTGAAGTTTATTTCAATTTAATGGACCGTTCCGTCACACCGTTTTTCACGATTAGTTAGAGGCCTAGTTCAGGTACTATCCCTGGTAGGTATATTGAAACAAATAAATGTATTTAATATGAATAGTGTTCATTTATTTTAAACTTAAGCTAACAAAGTAAGCGTACGCTCAGGACCCCGATCCTGCTAAATAACCACCACATCAATACAGTCTAAATAGTGTTTCAATTGGGTCTAAATAGAAAATATTTGTCATTCAGTATTCACTATATTATTGAAACACCATCGAAATACTACGTAGACCCTATTGACTTTGGTTATATAACAGACTTGAGACCCTGACCGCTAGACATCATTAGGTCTGATAATATAAAAATAAAATTTAAAAGATTCCTTAAGAGCCTATTGCGACTTTTTGCAGCGATGCAAACGCGCGGTAGTATAGTGACACTTAGCAAGTTATGAAGCGTTCGTATTGATGCAAACGCACTGCAATAAAGTCGCCAGCCTTACAAATAAAAATGTGTTATACCGCATCTATTCCATCCTTATACTAGGTATAGTTATATCAGTTATAACTTAAGAATAAGTCGAGAATATTTTTTTACAAATAAACCAGTTATATCTTTGATATAACAACTCCTCCGTTATGTCAAAATGCACGATCTGGCAACAGTGCAACCAAAGAGAAACTACTAAAAAAAATGCAGTTTGTCTATGAATTTCTTTCTTTTGAACTTTATCAACTTGACGTTTCTCGAGTCTCGACCATATGTTCTGTTCTTTGTCATCATTCATTGTATCATCTTGTATCTGAAAGAGATGGATGAGAAACGAGTTTCATGGAGCAGTACTGATACACATAGAAAATTACTTGTATGAGTAGGTGAAAGTTCTTACCTGATTACGTCCCCAGTACCTCAGAGCAATCATTATTTGCAAAACAGAAGATAATCCACCGCCGCGCGTGTCCATATTGAGATATCTACCAATTAATTGGTCTAAAAACGTTACACCACCTTTAGAAAATCGATATTTTAACCGGAACTGCTCATCGCTATATAAAACAAAAGGATTTTCTCTTTTTTAAATATTTTAACTTTTCTTTGATCCTGCATTAGATTTATAATGTTATTTACTTGTTCTACTTCTTCTATTGCATTTAATTCCATTATGAAAACTAACGTGAAATACTTAAATGCCCGTAAACAAACACAAACTGTGGTATTTTTAAGGTTATACTAGCTTCATACAAGGGTGAAGGCGTGAATAACTTCGGAATAACGGTTGTATGAATACAACTGTCAAAGTTATACTTGATATAGGCTATTCTTTGTTTATTTGTAGACATTTTGCTTATTCATAATTTATTCTCGAGTATAACTTTTATACCACGTTTATTTGTAAGGCTGGCAGTGTGTATAGACTGGGTAACTTAAATGTTATATCCAGATCTTATATTAAACTACATCATTTCGTTCAAACGTAATTGCAAAAGGGCTAATAATCTGGAGATTATTAGCCCTTTTGCAATTACGTTTTTCGTTACGTTTTACGTTTTTTTGGTCACTGCTTGGAAGCAGTGACTAACAGTTATTTTTTTTTCTTTTAATTCACTCAATGCCTGGTCGATTTCCTCATCGATTGCTTTGTACTCTTTATTCTTTATAGTTTTGAAATTTAAGTCGTAAGGTCTATTTTCCGTTGACAAAATATCCAATAACTGTGGCAATGTTGGATATTTTCTTCCTATGTATCTATTTATTTTTGCATGCCATCCTTCAACATTATTATTTGTTCTTATATTTTCATTAGCACAAGAGCAAGACATCATCATTTCATTTTTCTTTAACCATTGTTTATTAAAGTACTTATTAAATTTTTGCAATGCCTCAGTTGGATTCCTAGGGTTTTTGCTCATTACATATTCATAACCATTTTCTATGTATTTAAAGGGAAGACGAGCTAGCCCAACGCAACGTGCAACATGCCTTTTTTCTGTTCTTAGTTTTACTTTTAAAGCTTTTGCTTTTTTCCACAAGCAACGATTATAATGGAAATAGCAGCCTTTGAATATGATCTTCGGGAATACTTTTTGAATTGCATTTATTGCTGCCACTTCGAAATCAAGGGTTATTTTTTCTGGCTTCCAGCCGATGCTTGACTTGATCAGGTTGAACAAAATTTTGTATGTGTCTGTTTTTTTATCCGGTAAAAGAGCAAAAATCAAAGAAACTATGGAATTGTTATTCTTATTGTATCCATGTACTAAATAAAGTTGATAAAATCCTTTCGGACAGCACTTAAAAGTGCCGTTGGCAAAAAAATGATGATACTTTTTAATCTCTTTTCTGTTTCCACTAGAACAGAACACAATGATTCGTTTATCGTCATCCACGTAGTCAGCGATACAAAAATCTTTAAATTTAGTGGGTACAATAAAGTCATGACAATTCCACAACTTTTTTCACACAACGCCATCTAGTCCCAAACTAAGCAGAGCTTGTGATATGGATACTAGACAACTGATAAACATAGATAGATAGATAGATAAGATAAGTCTTTATTTGCATTAAACATAGTATAAAGGTGTTACAAAATGGTTATAAAAAGTGCACATGTTTAGCTGTATAGATAATATCTATAAATTGCATCCAAAAAAAATGTCGAAGAAATGTCACATATTATGTTTTTGTTAATAACTATTAAAACCATATTCAAACTTATGTCTTAATACTAAAAAAAATCATCAACATCATAAATTATGTCTTAATACTTAAAAAATCATTAATAAATCAAATATTGTCTTAATACTAAAAAAAAAACATTAACACAATCCAAAATCATTAATATCATCAAATTATGTCCTAATACTAAAAAAATCATTAATATCATAAAAATTATGTCCATTCAACCATTTATATAATTTTATTTTAAATAAATTAATATTATTCAATAATTTTAATTCATCTGGGATTTTGTTGTATATGCGCACACACATCACAAGACAGCTTTTAGAATATTTACTAGATTTAGGAGTATCCTTTAACACAAGTCTATGTGGATCCTTTCTGGGTTGGGGGATTACTTCCCATGCTTTTTGGAACAATCCCTTATTATTGTAGACAAAATTACAAATTTCATAGATGTAAAGGGATGGGAGCGGTAATAAGCCTAGCTTTTTAAAAATTGATTTGCAGGACTCGTCAGGACGGATTCCACAAATGGCTCTGATGCATTTCTTTTGTGCAATAAATGCTCTGTTTTTGTCCGTGCTGTTTCCCCATATAATAAGCCCGTAGCGTAAAATGGATTCTATGTATGCGCGGTATGTTATTATTGCTGTTTTTCTATTTGTTACATTCTTTACTTGATTGAGAGCATACACAAACTTGTTAATCCTGTTGCACATATTATCTAAATGTCCTTTCCAATTTAAGTCTTGATCAATGAGTACACCCAAGAATTTAATTTGTGTTACTTCTTTCAATCTATTAATATTAAGTTGAAAATTATATTTAGCATGTTTAGATTTATTAAATTGTATTAAATTTGATTTATCTAAATTGATTTTTAATTTATTCGTCTGTAGACATTCTAAAATATTGTCAATAGTATTGTTTATGTCCATTTCATGATCAGATATTAATTTATGATTCTTATCGGATGTTACTATAATAGAAATATCATCAGCAAATAATATACATTTGTGTTTAGTAGCTAATGGTATGTCATTAATATACAATAAAAATAATATGGGCCCCAACACACTCCCTTGAGGAACGCCGCACTTTTTGTCCCTGTAGTCTGAAGAGTAAGAAGAAAGTACATTTTCATATACTTTATTAACGACTACGTATTGTTTTCGATCACTTAAATAAGATGATATCCACTGCAATACTAGGCCTCTTATTCCAATATTTTCTAACTTTTTCAATAAAATGTCATGTGCAACAAAGTCGAAAGCTTGTGATAAATCGAAAAACAATCCTGTAACTAAGCAATTATTATTCAAGCTAGTCAGAACATTACTCAAAAGAGTAAATATAGCAAGCGTCGTGGACTTGCGCTTTTGAAACCCAAATTGTTCATTCGCTATGATGTTATATTTACTACAAAATTCTACAAGTCTTTTGTTCATACATTTCTCGAATACTTTTGAAAAAATAGGTATAAGAGTAATAGGACGATCATTCTTAACGTCACGCTTCTCGTTCTTTTTGTACAGTGGTTTCACTACTGATAATTTTAAGACATCAGGGAAAGTTCCAGATGAAAATGACAAATTTATTAGATATGTCAATATAGGTACTAATTCTGCACTGCTCGCTTTAACAACTTTTGTACTAATTCCGTCATAACCTTCAGAGTTGGTATTATTTAATGACATTATCTCCTGTTTCACTTCATCTTCAGTCATGAAACTCAGAAACATGGTGTTAGAAATTGTCTTAATATTAGAATTATTATTATTAGTATCATTTGTATTATTAAATGTCAAGGTGTTTGTCGAGTCAATAAAATAATTATTAAAAATATTAGCGATGTCAGTGGTATTCGTCACTTTATTACCGTCTAATTGTAATTCAGAAATATTATTTTCACATTTAGAGTTCCCAATTTCATGATTTATGACAGACCACGTTGCTCTGCATTTATTTTGACTTTTCTTAATGAAATTTACATTAGCATTCACTTTTGATTTAATGATACATCTTTTCAGAATGCTTGAATATTTTTTATATTTTATTCTGTATGCTAAAGTCTTATTTTTGTAATAAGCATATCGCAAAAATCGTTTAGTTTTACAACTGTTTCTAAGACCCTTACTTATCCATTTTTGTTTATTTGCATTAGAGTTATTTATTTTAATTTTAATTTTCGGGAAGCATAAGTTGTATAGCAAACATAAAAACTCGTGAAATTTATTAAACGCCTTATTTAAGTCATCTTCTAGGTGTACTTCTGACCACGATAAATTCGCGAGACATTCTTTGAATTTTTTGATATTTTTATTGCAATAATCTTTTTTATAAATAAAAATAAGATTTTGGCTGTGAACTTTGTTCTTTTACGGGGAAGTCTAGTAATTGTGCTGTGTCGTGGTCAGATAGATAAAGAGGCAACACATTCGTTGAAGATAAACTTATGTTACTTAGTATGTGGTCTATGCAAGAGTTTTTTCGCGTGGGAACATTAACATGCATTTGCAAATTGTAGTTACTACATAAATCTTTTAAATATGTGGTGATTTTTCCTGGCTTCAAAGTATTTATATTAAAATCACCAGCAATAACAATTTTCGTATTTGGTCTATATTTTTTAAGTAAATTGTACATAAGTTGGTCAAGTTTATTCAAGAATATATTAGGGTCAGACGTTGGCGTTCTATAAAGACATACTATTAATAATTTATGCAATGGGATTTCTATGCCACAGGCTTCAAATGATTTTTGTGTTGAATATTTTTTTATGTCAGTGAGCTCATTGTAAATGATACCCTGTTTTGCGAGAATACAGGTTCCCCTCCTTTGTTTATCTCTACTAAACGCAGCTGCTAGATTATAGTTATTTAGTTTGAGATATTTTTCATTACCAGCACGCATGAATGTTTCAGAGAAACATAAGATGTCGGGTTCTTTATTCGCATCTCGCAATTCTAGCAACGTCATTTCTAGGATTTCCTTTTTTGATAGAACACTAGCTATATTCTGATGTAAGATTCTAAAAGTCTTAGATTTATCTCGTAAGTTATTGTTTTTCACGAAAAAACGTTTTTTTATCCAAAACCTGAAAATAGTGTGGAATAGTACCTTTTTTTGTATGTTTGTGTTTATCATTGAGTCCAGTTGTATCATCGCTACCAAACTGGTGTTGGGGTCGTGAAAAATAATAGGGTATTGTTCCTTTTGCATACTTATCACATTGCGTTTTAGATTTCCCAACTTTTGGTTGATCACGGAGTATTAACCTCTTCAGTTCTTTAACATTTAATTTTTTTTTTTCATAGTCATGATAGTCAATAACATAGTTAATTAATTTACATGTATTGTACAATTTGTTTTTAGCTTCAACGTAATAACAATTTTTGTATTCGTTGCAAATATTATGTTTGTATTGTATGCGTATGGTTTGGTTTAAGTCATTTACGTTTACATACATATTTTTCAGTACGCTAAGAATCATCACAGTATTATTAGAAAAAGCATCGAGAAGTTTCCGTACTTGTGAAGACAAAATCTTAATGTCATAGTCATTTTCACCCACACAAATGATAAGTTTATCACTAGGTGATAACTGAATATGTTCATAGTTCTTAATGACATCACTGGTAAGAGCATGTGGTTTCGTTTGAGACGTGACTGTATACTTCACATATGATGTATCCTCTCTTGACCGCAACAATACACTTGACAGTCCAACACACTGTTGCGTTCCAAAAATGTATATTGTATTTGTGTGCTTTTCTTTGAGTATATCCTGTGGAGTTAGATTTTTGTTATATTCTTCTTCTCCTTCTATTTCTAGTAACTTCTGAAGCTTTCGGATGTGATCTTTGAGTTTTAATATTTCGTTTTCAGCTCGTTTCAACTCGTTCTCTAGATTTGCGATATTTTTCTGTAGACTTAGGATATTTCCAGTGAGTTGTACCTTTGCGTTATTATTACTTGCAACTAAATTTCTTGGTGGCGTAAAGAAAGCTTGATTTTCTGGTTTTAAGAAAAGACATGTGCTTGCCCTATTATTTGTACTCTCTTTACTATAATGTTCCCTTTGTGGAGATTGGTATAAAAATCTTTTCAGAGTGGTGTTATCTTTTAGCAACTTGTCATTTTGTTTATGGAGCTCATTATTTTCTAATATGATATTCTCAAGTTCATTTTGCGAAGTTCTTAGATCCGTCTGAAGTTGTTCTATCGTTTCCTTCAGTTCTTGGGCTTGGAATGAATCTATTGCAGAATAGTCCATACTTCTTGACAATGTTTTATCTGTTATGGTGACTGAGTCGTTATTTATATTATCCATTGTTAGTATATGTGAATCATATATTTCTGAGTTTGTACTCTTTGGAGTAGACCAAGGCGTGTTCGTCTCTGATACGTCCGATGTAACATCTCTGCTCGATTTAAGAGGCGAGCGCTTTTTTCTCATAGTTACATTGGATCCCCCAGGGCTACGTTTACTTTGTTCTTTTGTTTTTTGGGTACATAATTTACATTCCCACTTAAATTTGTTCCTCTCTTCTAGATTTTTTAAACGATAAACTTTCTCTGGATATCCAACACAATCAAACTCAAAGTGGTTTTTACATAAAGCGCATAATAATGTTCTTCTATGATCTACTTGTTTTTTTGCATTTATAACAATTTACTAGTATCGGCTCTTTACGGCCACTATTGTTACTACTTGTGATTTTTGATTCCATTGTCACTTTAAATAATTGTTCAACAAGTTTTAATTAATTTCCCTGAATTGGGGTAATTCTCATTACACTGCAACACAGAATTTAAAAAACAAAATGAACGACTTGTCAGTTTTTTTTTATTGGTGGCAACACTGCTGAATGAATGGACACCGTGTCATTCAATAAATAGTAAGTTTAGTCCAGCACTAGTTTTTTCGAATATTTATTGTCTTTGGTCTTTGTTTACGTCTTTGATGAAAAATAACGGTTGTGGTTCCCAGCAAAATTATAATAATTAGCTTTTGGTCGTCACTTTTTGTCAACAGATAGTAGGAACAGTTTTTATAACTAGTATAAGTATCAAGTAATGGAATATATAGTCACAGATTTGTTGTTTCTGAAAAAAGTTGCACTTCCAGTGTTTCGACGTTCTCCCAATACTTAGTTGGTGTACAGTTCTGCAAACACTCACAGGGCTTTATGAGCACTTCAATCACAACTTATTCACAGTTATAGGCAAAATTAGCGTGATTTAACTATTTTTCCAAATTTATATTAGTAGACAATGTTTACATACGATGAACGAACGAATGAAGAATGAACGAACGAATGACGAATCCTATGTCCGAATAATATGTATGTATTTAGAAATATACATATATATTTCTAAATACATACATATTATAGATAAATTACACCCAGACAAAGAACAAATGACCGGGCTCATCACACAAACATTTGTCCTAGGTGGGAATCGAACCCACGACCATGCGCAAAGCAGTCAGGACCACTGACCACTATACCAACGGGCCTAATTATTAAAACGTGACATGGCAACACCTAAAACTTTGTTTCTCTCATTATATAACCCCGTTTTTAGGGTTCCGTAGTCAACAAGGAACCCTTATAGTTTCGCCATGTCCGTCTGTCTGTCCGTCTGTCCGCGGTTAAGCTCAAAAACTATTGGTACTAGAAAGTTGTACTTTGACATGAGTATACACGTTAATGACGCCGAAAAAGTGGTAAAATAAAATTTTGAAAAAAAAAATAATTATTTAGGGCACCTCCCATACATGTAAAGTGGGATGATAATTATTTTTTTTCGTTCTTCCCATAGTGTGGGATAGGTCTTTCAAAAATATTAGGGGTTTGGTAAGACCGTTTTTTGATTAAGTAAACTGTTCGTGACTTATCAAGCTTTAAAGTAGCAATTTTCGTTAGAGTCAAGTGTCCTCCCCCTCTATCAACTAAACGGTTGTAGTTAGAAATTCAAATGTCACGGCAGTAGTACCTATATATAACGAAATTTAAAGGAAAACTATCACACATAAGTAAGCTTTACAAGTTTACGAGTAATAGTCGACCAATTGTATTTGACTCGAAAATTTCGAACAACTCTACAGAAATGTCGATAGATGGCGCTAAGCGCCAGTTGTATCGTGCTAGCTTCTTGTGACGATTGAGTAGTGTAGCTCTGTGTCCGTATTTAAATTCAAAACACCGGCTATGACAAGTTTTATACAAATCTCTAAAAAAAATTAAAACTTTTCCTGTAAAATTGTCGGATCAGGTGAGGATTTGTATAGGAAGTCAAATAGTTAGGTAGTCATGTTTGGCTTTTAGTTAGAGCATGGTACGAAACGATCAGTCAGCGAATACGACATGCACTTGGCTGTTATAAAAACTACGGAACCCTACACTGCGCGTGGCCCGACACGCACTTGACCGGTTTTTTTATATTATTAAAGTGTGGTATTTTATTTATAAATTGAAAACCGTCGTTTTTGAGTTCCTTGACAACGTCTTGATACTGTTTCTGGATTGATATAAAATTACAACTGCTCCTCTGCTTCAGATTGTCTATATTTTTCAAAATTACATTTTTTCCGATGTCAGGTTCACAGTCAGCGTCATGTTCCTTTGTGATTTTTATAATCTCATTTCGTGTGTTTAGCGTTAAATTTCCTTTACATCCTTTTTTAGTATAGCATTTATAAAATGTCTCTCCCTTTTTATATACTTTTTTACGATGATAACGGCGCCCTTCATGCAATATTGATACACCTCCTCTTCTAGTAGTTATAAACTGTATTGTAAAGGAATTTGGATAAATGTTTGAAGTAGACATCGCTTTGCTCCAATATTCACAATTTTAATTTTGAAAAACAGCCAAAATTTGCTACTACTGACATGTCAGGAAAAAATTATAACAACGTCATATTTATTTAATTGACATATATTAATATACGAGGAAAAATAACTGGCCAGTATTTCTAAGATTAGGTATGGATTGACCACGAAGATTGCCAACAAATGAATATAACTTCCCATTTTGCAACTGGTTGCGTAACTTAGTTGCCATTGGCGGTAAAAATATTCTTTGTTGGCAACTGGTTGCATATAAAGAAAAAAAATCTTCCTCCGCAATTAGTTGCTAAGAAAGAATAAAAATTACTTTTTCACAACTGGTTGTGAAACTCAGTTGCTATGGCGGCCGAAAGGATAACTCGGAGACGGCTGAACCGATTTGGAAAATTCTTTTTGCGTTTGAAAGGGTATACTTTTTAGTTGGTCCCATTGTTACGAAATCAGAATTTGATGATGGGATCCTGGAGAAATCGAGGGAACTCTTCAAATATTATAGGCACACCTATAGCGTTTTGGGTATTTCTTATAGTACCTTGAGCAGTTGCTTTCGAAAAGTACCATTTGGGGAAGTTGAACTGATGATGAAGACCACAGATGGCCACTGAAACTACTCAATATAAGTATTTCGTGGATTGCGATTCGATTACTTGAGTACGGATGTTAAACACTTTATGCTCGTCGCAGTATATACGTGTATGGTGATGTAGAGCTGATGGTCAAGTACCAGGAGAACTCCTCAAAAATTAACGGCTATACATCGGGAAAAGCAATATTTTGTAAAAGGTGATAAGTTGTTGACATAGATAGATTACAAACCGACCCACTAAAAAGAGTGAAAAAAAATACAAAACCAATAACACCGATTACCGAAATTAAAGTTATTTTTGTCTTTGTAGTGTTTTGATATGGAAGTCGGTTCTATTTTTTGTTAAAATGTTTTTGCTATATTGTGAGGGTTTCTTTACATAAAAAAAAAACTCGCATACTAAAAAACGCAATTTTATAAACATGACGAACTAGACCCTAAACAAATAGTTTTACACCATTCAAACATGTGTTCCGGTGCGGAAATCAAACTAACCGCTCAACCCCAACACCAAGTGCGTGATTTCGTGTATTTAAAAATATACTTCACTTTCTATAGGATTTGGCTGCGCTTGCGCCAAGCACAGCGTGCCAGCAGGCACAGATCGCTGCAGACCGTGCAACGCCACTGAAGTGGTGTCTGCTGACGGTACCGTGTGTGTTCCGCGACGCTGTCAGAATGTGTCTGGCAGGATCGCCTGTAGGAAGTGTCCAGGAGACTATATTACAGGTAGGATTGGTACCACGGAACGACAATAATCATGTTTTGGTACTCGTGATTGCCTTGCATGGAAATAAATCATCTTTAGGTACTGATAACCATATACTGGTTCTTAAAATTTCATCTTACTAATATTATAAATGCGAAAGTTTGTGAGGATGGATGTATAGATGTAAGGATGTTTGTTACTCTTTCACGCAAAAAGCATTGAATGGATCTGAATGAAATTTGTTGAGTGGATTGTTGATATACTGAAATAAAACATAGGCTACTTTTATCTCAGAATTTGCACGGGATCTGGATTTACGCGGGAAAACACTCACACAAAACGAAGTCACGGGAAGAACTTAGTAAAAACTAAATGAATTTTATTAACATGCACAACATTATCACGCCCTTATAGAGCAAGGCTCTCGCTCGTCATTTAAGCTTCTGTATAATCCTTGGCCTAAGATTTTCCTATAAAGCCGCTAGGTAGGCCTCGTAAAGTGTCATGCGAAAACTGCCATAGTATGAACCGCCCTATGTCTTCCTAAGTATATTTAAGAGCGTTTAACCCTTTACGGTTTTCATACTGACTTTCAAGGCCTTATCCTGGGAAACTAAAGGACCGATTTTCACGCAAACCCAATCTTTGCCCTACTAGTGGACTGTACGCATTGTTGAAACTACCTATGTTTAGACATTTTTAATCCTAAATACGATTCTCCGAAAATATTCCAACTAACCTTTGATTCCAATTTTAGTAGACGTAAACGAAGGTCTGATATAGTTTGTCAGACCCAATTGGCTCGCAGTCGTACGACGTCAATACATGTTTTTTGCTCCCTTCTTATACTATAGTAAAATAAATGGGGTACTCAACATTTATCCTCATGCTTCCCGAAACTGCAAAAGCTAGTGTTGCAAAAAACTCGAGTCCTCGAGTCTTAATTTTAAAGACTCGACTCAGATAAGCAAGACTCGGTGTGCTAAAAAGGTTCGGAGTCTAGAGTCAAGCCGAGTCCGAGTCATTTAACAACCACTTGTGTCTTACAAAAGGACTCGAGTCTTAAAATGAACTCGAGTCTTCAAGAAAAACTCGAAGCATGAAGATGAAACTTGAAACTCATCATTCGAAAAGACTCGAATAGGTGATAAGTTTATATTAATGGTTATGTAATTCTGCACTAAAACAAAAACTGACACGAAAAAATAATTACAAATCAGCTAAAAACTCACTTCTATGAAAATAGAGATGTGAAGGTAAACTGGCTTTATATTTTGAGATACTACCTGTACCTGTTAACGTAACAATTGAATTGCTAAACTCATACACGAAAAGAACTTGAGTACGACTCCCCGCATAAAAAGGACTCAAGCGCACAAAGAGACTCGAGCTCTCATGTCACATACAAGGGCTCGTAGAGAACTTAGTTCTCTAGTCTTGGAGTCCTGTTGTAATGAGTCGAGTCTTGTAATTCATCATCCGAGTCCGTTAATACAGGACTCGAAGACTCGAGTTTTTTTGCAACACTAGCAAAAACTCACAAATAAATGGCTGTCCACGCCCACGTATGAAAAACTAGAAAATCATGCAAAATTATAAAGGCTGTATAACTTCTTTCCACCCTGCAACATCTACACACTGCATTTATCCACACAACTACGTCACCTATACACTCAGTCCAACATACTCACAGCATTTTTTCACACAACTACATTACACTATACACATATTCTCGATTCAGACATTCATTCTCAAGCGTCCACTCAAAATTCAACATTCAATTTTATTTACAATATTGTTATTTAAGTGTGATTCAATTATTGGTGTACAATAAAGTATATTCTATCTATTTATCTAACACACTGAAATAGATACAATCATGGTTTAAATAGTAATATTTATTTGCTAAATGCTTAGTTTTTAAGTTGCTTATTCTTAGTTTAGGAATGTTTTTAACCGACTTCAAAAAAGGAGGTTCTGTATTCGACCAGTATGTATGTTTGTATGTCCGTGATTTTCTCAAAAACCACTGAACTGATTTCGATCGCGTTTTCTTTGTTTGAAAGAATATTTTACAAGGAACGTTTTCGTATGTAACACATTAGGGTCTGATGAAGATCTTCAGAGATAAGTGATGAAACTCTTCAAATATAAACAGCAATTCTCCCGTGATTGTGCCTTCGTATATCTATGAAGTAATTAGCATAATTAGCCTATGTATATCACCACTGCTGAAACACAGACCTTCCCTACGGATAAACACCATACCTAATTAGAATCAGCTGGATAGAACCTACTACACAAGCCTAATGTGGATTAGTGGGTGTTATCGTGCCTTCTGAAGCACAGAAAAACTCGAGATAACAACTTTTGGATCACCCATCCGATGACCGGACTCTACGGACACTGCTTAAGTCATCAAACTATGGCCTAACGCGCTAAGCCATTTACGTCATCGAGCCCCTCGAGTTTGGTTTAAACCTTTCCATAACATAAAATTAGTCTGAAATATGGTTTTAGGGGGTAAAAAGATGTATACAGCAAACTCTATTTTTTAACCGACTTAAAAAAAAATGATAACGGTATGTAGGTATCTCAGGGTAGTACAAAGAATGAGGCACTGAAAAACATAAAATATATATTTTTTTAACAAAAAATTGAACCGACTTCAAAACAAACAAAAACACTACTGCACTACAAAGTGAAAAATAACCTTAAAGATTGTTTCACTGGATGCCTAATTCTGTTTAAATTAAGGGCTACGTATCTACTCACATGGCTGAAGTCAGTGCCAAGATAAATGAATAGGTATGGTAGGTATAAACTATTCATTGGCTTGGCACCGACTTCAGCCGTGTGAGTAGATACGTAGCCCTTAATTTAAACGGAATTAGATATCCAGTGAAACAATCCTTAAGAGTCGGTTAAATTTTTTCTTAATTTTTATTTTTTCTGTTAATTTGGAACGCTGACTTTAAACTCCAGTTGGAGGTCGTTAAAAGCTACACCTACAATACACTTTGTAACTAATCTAGCTTTTATAGTAAAAAATAAAGATTTATTTTATTTATTTGAATAAGACGGCATTATTTATTTGAGTTAAGAACTTTTTCGTAAAAGTATTCAGAAAGAACGACGATTGATTGAGAACAATTTACTATAGAAAGTGAAAATTAACTCTGTCTCCAGTTATTTAAGTCCCATGCAATATAAGCTGGTCCTAATTCTCATTGGGGGCACCAGCTTCAAACCAAAATCCGAACAGCTATAAAATTCCTGACTGAACTACAACACAACAGCTAAAAGTTCTCATTATTTTTTCAGTGACACAAAACATCGACGGCTCCCCTCTCAAAGAGGTGCAATGCAACAAGTGCGCGCGCGGCTATAAAGCACAGAACAACATCTGCACAAGATGCGATACTTGCACCTGCACGAAGGCACAGATCATCGTCCGAGGCATCTGTATACCAAAGAGCTATGTGAACTCTAGGCCCAAGTATGAGGAGAATAGCCTGCATCCGCTAGCACTGTTAGATGCGGTGAAACATGAGTACTTGTGTATGGTGAGTCGATTTTGGTGTTTTATAACAGCCGCCAGGACCGATCAAGGTTAAACAAGGCTGGCCGAGGTTGGTTTGCGGATGGCTAATCAGCTTAAGATAGATTATAGATATATTCTTTATTTGTACACCATAACATAAAACAAATATGGACTTAACAACTAAAAAGCGTGATACAATGGGCGGTCTTATCGCTAAAAGCGATCTTTTACAGATTTGACACAGATAGACAAGAACAGACAAGACAAGAAGGAGAAAATAAATCCGCGGGTAGTCCACGGTGTACTATTTATCTATATAAGACACAAACAATAAATAACGTTCTCAAAACTTATATATACATATAAATATTGAAAAAAAGAAACAAAGACATACATAATAACTACAACTTAAGGAGAGAGATACCGATATTTCTGCTTTGTCCGGCGGTCCTTTTTGACAGTCTTAACAGGTAAAAACCGGACAAGTGCGAGTCGGGTTCATCCACCGAGGGTTTCTCACACTACCGTCGATATTGTGTTGTGTTTTATAATAGCCGCATAGTGTGGAGTTTTATAACATCTTCATAGTTAAGAAACGCTTGTCAGGGTGATTTATGGATGGGTGTTTATTTTAACATATCCACATTCCTGCCATGACGTGGCTTGCAAAGGACGTTGAACTTTTAGTTCCAGTTATTCTTTACACATATTTGATAGTCATGACAGGTAAAAAAATTGGCCGAGGGCGAGTCAGACTCGCCCATGAAGGGTTCCGTAATTGGCGTAATATTCTTTTTTCAATTCATAGAATAAAAAAGACTATGCCGAATAACTTTGTCTTTCATAGTGTTTGTATGAATTACAAAGTTATATTTGCGGTTTTAGAATATATGCTATATCTCAAAAACAGCTGACCCGATCTCGTTCAAACCAATTTTTGTTGAAAGTTTATTAAGATCTTCAGTACATTTTTTTAATTTTTCACTCCATCATTATATGTAGAATTTAGAGGGGGCTACACACACATTTTACGACTTTGGAAGCGTATATCTTGGAAGCCCCCCTTTATTTTAAATATATTTTAATGTTTTAAAATCGGAAAGTGGTCCACAGAATACATCTACCTACCAAGTTTCACATGTATAGTCCTAATAGTTTCGGAATAAAATGGCTGTGACATACGGACAAACGGACAGACAGACAGACAGACATGGTGAAACTATAAGGGTTCCGTTTTTTGCCATTCGGCTACGGAATCCTAAAAACGGATAAATTTCGTCCGTTTCAGGTATTTCTCTGTCATTCTAATCTGAAACATAAATAAAATGATTGGTATAGTCACCTGTTTCAGACATTATATTTATATAAACATAAATTCATTCATGAATAAAACATCGGCAGTGTGGGATATGGAGCCTTCTAGAATTCAGATTATACATTGTGATTAAACGCGAGCGTATCAACAATACATAGCATCGTAGCATTCATTATTTTATAGTAGACTCATGAAACGGAATATATATCTAGTGCGAAACTACCTTTAATCCGGTTAATTAATTTAAAAAAAATGCTGCCCGTTGCCTCTTACTAGTTAACTCCTGTAGCATGGGTGGATTCACAAAATAATAAAAATAATACACAAACAGTTGAACCCGAAACACCTATCGATAGGTCATGCATTATTTATGTTAAACTTCATAACTTTTTATTTTACAGAACCATTTTTATAAATAAATTCATCTGCGCGATATCAAACTAAGTGGGTGTGTTAGCCGCTTAACCTAGTAATAAACACCTACATACAATGTTTCACACCTACATATGATGTTTCATATTCCGACGTAAGTCTATAGTATCTGCATTCATTATGTGATAGGCACTTCTACGAGGCTACGGCGTAGCGGGAGCAAAATATCTGTGCTACGCTAGCTACGAGCTTTCGTAGCACTACTTAATCTTAACGTACTGGTAGTGTAGGCTAAAAACTCGAATAGATAAATTTCTTAGTATTACGATTACGTCCCAACGAGCACATTAGTGGAAATAGCAGCCTATTTTGTTACTTTGGGCTGTAAAATAGCGGTTTAAGGGTTCAAAAAGCAGTTCAAAGTTGCATATCTGCATCCGTAAACGTCTATAGCTATAAAAGTTACTTGAGGTGCTATAAGCTGAATCAAATACTACCTTAGCCTTCACAGTAGTCCACGGTAGAACTCATTTACCACTATATATGATATATTTTATATGAGAGTTACGAAGGTCATTCTGCCACTCACAGCTGCACAGTGGTTTCCATTGTAACTTGTATAGGTTATAGTTATAGTAACCACTATTATACTACTATAAGTTTCATTATAGAAATAATAGAAACTCTTATGCATACCATAGTTACAAAAAAATCATCAGTGTAACTAAGGCCTTTAGTAGCAATCCATTCGCCATTTTACAGCCACTTTTGTAACTATTATAAAATATTTAATAAAAATGGGTGCTAAACGAATAAGTACGTAACTAGATCTTATATCAAAAACAGGAAAATAGGAGCTTTTTGTGGCTGTGAGTTGCACTAGGGGAACAAAAATCACTGGAAGCGTTAGAAGGGTGAAAATTAGCGCTATGATTCTCAAAAGGGAGTTATTAGAGCTAAAACTGCAGGTTATGACTACATTACAATGACGCCATGGTTTTTTAAGAAAACTTATAATTCACTTGCAAAATTGAGTTGATATACATTGGTTTTTCAGTTAATGTGCATTAAATGTACCGGTAAACAATCGGCCACTTGCGAGTAGTAAGTTATCGACACGTAAAAATACGGAAATAAAATTTATTCTGTATAACAAATAAAAAATATCACATATCTTTTGTTATTTTTTTAAATATCATAAAAGCGAGTTAAAATTACTCGAAAATTATCTTATATATCTACAGTAAACTGGACAGCGTTTTAAGTATCTTTATATATCTTGCTAATACAGAATACAAACATGATGGCGACGAAAACACTTTACCAAAATATTACAAATAATGTCAACTGAAGATATACAATAAAGAACTATAATCAATTCATTCGTTCAAAGTAGTTCAAAATCATTCAAAAGTAGCGCTACGAGAGCTTTAGTATAGCGTTAATAAATCGTTATAGCTATTAAGGAACCTTTATACAACCGTTGTGCAGGTTAAATGGAACTTTAGGTTACATAAAATGGCGCCCAAATAGCGCTAAAGCGGCTGCTTTAAGTCTGCAGTAGACGCTCTAGCGCTTACGTCTATTACCATAAGTAATAATCGGATACGCTCCAAAGCCCTAATGCAGCCCATTTGTGCTAGTTGGGGTACGTGTAATTCTAAATAATAAAAAATCCCAAGAAATTTTAAACTTTAAAAAAATTGTCACTTATAAACTTGAGCTTATTGGTTATAAATATATTTTCTTCTTTATCATCGTCTGCATAGCTTTTTCCCAATATTGTTAGGGTTTGCTTCCAGTTTCAGCTGAGTACGTTTTACATGGACTTTTCACTGACCGACCACGGCAAGTGTGGCTTAAATTTGAAGATTTTTTTTATTGATTTGATAGGCTCGCGTTTGACCACTATCTCACCTGATCATAAGCGATGATGTGGTGGATAATTTTATTATAATTTGTTATTTATCTATACTAATATTATAAAGCGGAAAAGTTTGTTTGTTTGTTTGTTTGTTTGCTTGAACGCGCTAATCTTCGAAAGTACTGGGTGGATTTGGATGCAATTTGGTATGGCAGTAGCTTGAAGCTTGAGGAAGGTTATAGGCTACTTTTTACGCGACTGCAAAAAAGGAGAGTTATGTTTTTACCGTGATAGAATCTACGGGAGCGAAGCCCCGCGTGAGTACTAGTTAATAGATAAAGCGATAATGAGAGTCAACTTTATTCTACAAAACAGCATTTATGGATAACACGCACGACATTAACGAAGTACTCGATTGTGTGCTTTTGCCGCGTATATCTGTGTGTACGCATTAAATGGTATAAAGCTAAGGTCATTCACTTTACTCCTGTATCAATACTTCATTGAGCAATCAGAAAATTATTTCGGAGTTCTCCATCACTAATGTGTTCTGTTGTCGATTCTGATGCAGATAAATTATTTGAGTTATGTAAGGCTTTCATAGTAAGGCTATATGTTATTTTGTTCTTATTTACAGCAAAACAATCTTCGAGCTTGTCACACCTTGGCTAATGAATGCGTGAAGAATTTCTACTCGACTGATCCAGCAGGACCATGCAGGCTATGGATACAATCCAACTTGGCTACACCAAAAGGTAAACCCGTAATCGTAAAGATTTTTACGCACGCTGACACACTCTGGGTTGTCTACACACGGTAGTATGTCTATACACGGCAGTATGTCTGCCAAGTTCGCACGGCAAGCCTCACCGGCCGGTCATATTAAATGAACCATTTTGGGCCTCTCAAGAATTTTTTTGGCCTACGCATTTGCAGATTTGATTGTTCGTCAACATTTTACGCCACAAATATTTTTAGTTGCATCAAAATTAATATTTTTTTGTTCATTCATTCAATAAGACTAGGAAAATTTAATCAAAAATATTAAACTCAGTAGGTTACAATTTCACAAGCACGGGGTCAAATTTGACGTTTTGTATATGTCACAAATAACCTTACAGGCATTTTTAAACAGTTGTAAACGGTGTCATTATTTATGTTCAATCTCAGATTTTATCCTACCTACTAATAAAATTAGTTGTTTTTGGTTGGGTTTTTGTTTTTGGTAGCCCCAGCCTGTGGCTTCGCTTGCAAGCAAACATTACTTTTTTATAATATTTGTATAGAATATCAACCTTGAATATAAACTCTCACTTATGAAATACTTATACAGTGTTTGTGTGTTTGTGTTGTAGTATGACAAAGTATTTATTTTAAAGCAACGGAAGAAAGTATGTATGATAAGCTATAATCTTAGGAACTCCGAGAAAACTATGTAAACAGTTATGTTATTTTTTTCCTAGCACCGCCATCATTATTTAAAGAACTTGGTTTTCTTTCACATTTTTGTTTTTAATGCGATACACAGCACGGTAGTGTTCCGATTTAAGAACATTTAAATTTGTAATTTATAATTTGTTTAGTTTCTTTAGTACTTGTAATGTGCATCTCTAATCTACTTATTTAAAATTTTGAAGTAAAATTAAGGAACCATAAGTACTCATTCCTTTGGTGAAAACACTTACTTGGCATTCGTGTTTGCATTTTTAAGAAGTTGTATTTACATACAGGGTCAATTAAGCACGAGACGATTACCATTCAAATAAGGGGTTCCCTGAAATTTCATTTCTTTTTTTTTTAATTTTGTGTAATTAGCATAAGGATTAGTTTCTATCTTGACCCAAAAATGGAGAATACTAATTAGTAAGTCTTTTTTGCTACACAAAACTTGAAACTTGAATCTTGGCTTTTTTTTTACAATTGTGATTCAACTTTCAAGATTCTTTATTTGTGGAAACATGAGTACACATACAGAGTATGCAAGTTATTAAATAACATAGTTCAAGACCAGTCATGTTTGGCCTTAGTGGCGTACAAATATTTAAATGTCAGTAATAGAAGTTATTGGATAAAATTTTAGATTAAATAAGAACATAATAGTAATATGTCAATTTTAAAATCAAATAAATTAAATATATGGTCATAATTACGTAACAATTATTAAATGTCAATTACAATTATCATAACAGCATGAACAGATTATGTCAAAGATGTCTTGATAATATTGTTTATTACATGCTTTCCCTTCTTGTATTATTTACAAAAAAGCGAATTAGTTTTAGTTACTGGAGCAGTTTGATCAAAATCAAAAATATCTTATTTCACATAGGCCTATATGGGCCCTTATAAAACATCGCTTGTAATTGGCCATATTGCTTTTATTAACCTCTAGAGCCCCAGCAGCATAAAAACTTGCCAGTTAACCAGTATTAGTTGAGCCCCGCTGGCAACAAATTTGTGTGCCAGCGGGGCTCAACTAATAGTTGAAGTAAATAATGGCGGTCCTTGAGAGGTTAACACGTTGAACGCTAAGAAAAAAATGCATCTTCCCGTTCAGGCCGCGTCGGTCAGTGATGGCCGACAACTAGACTTGCTGTTCGGGCCGCGTCGGTCAGTGCTGCCCGGCGTTTAATATCTCCATAATTAATTAATTAATGACTAAAGTTGACTTTTGTTAGTGAAAACATACATTTGGACATTAGATATAAGTAAGTACCTATTTTTTTTTTTTTGAGGTTGGCTTCCCGTCAACCCAACAATTAAAAAAACTTTTGGATAGAATTGTGATTTTTGCTTCGCCTAAAGGGAAAGCTCACTGTCGGTCAGCACTGACCGCGTTGGTGTTCAACCTGTTAACAAAAGTATTATCTCTGTTTAGCTGTAAGTTAACCTAAAATAATAATAAGTCAATGAAATATAATAGGCCATAAACCATCTCGTGGACACAGTGCAGGTTGGCGGATGTCACATGTCTTCGAATTTTAAGGAATAAAAATTGACATCCTGGTTTCCATATGATGTTTCCTGTCCCTGTTTTGAGTGTATTCGTGATAATATAAATTACATAAAGCTTTTTAATTTCATAATAGACTCGCGTTTGACCACTATCTCACCTGATGGTAAGTGATGATGTGGTCGAAGATGATGCACACTTGGTTAGAAGTAAACTATTAATTCTTCTTTTTAATGTTCCTCTCTGGGTTTCAAATCCACGTCCTACAGTTAGTAGTACCTCTGGGTTATTCCTGGTCATGCTATTGTAAGGAGCATGGTATTTTATATTATTTATTCAGATCAATCAGCAATGGTTCAACTGTAGGTTCTTCATTTCAGGTTTGCCTCAGCTTACAGTACAATCTACTTTAGAAGACAAAAACCCGGGAGAAACATATATAGTTAGGAAAAAGGTAGGTACGATTTTAAAACGTAAAATGTTGCGTATAAAGTACATAGTCATTTGAAGATATTGACAAAATACCACGGGGCAAAGGTATACATATTAATATTACGGTTAAGTGATAGGCTGCTACGCTATGTGTAGCGGGTTTGATTCCCGCACCTGTACGGTCTACAGATATTTGCGTCGTGTCTCGGTATTTATGCAAGAGAATTCAATTGTTTGTAAACTCACTCACTATAGGAGAAATTCTTAGAGTGGGACAAAATTTTTATTTTTACACTTGCTGTGGTAATATCTTAAAATTATGGTCCGCGTTCATTAGTATTTTAATTTGTATTAATCCGAATTATTATAATAGACTGGGATATCTTAAAATCTCAACATTGTTTTAACTTCTTTTCCGTAGGATTATTTATTAGTTGCAGCAGCGGTTTTTTCATCTGATGGTGGATTCAAGTTTATGAAAGATATAGATGATCAGGAGTCTACTTGCCACCTGCCTGTTCATATAAGAATAGGCAGAGATGTCTCGTAAGTACTTTCCTCTTAACCTTTAAAAACTGTCTTATTATACCTATAAAAACGGTCCTTGCGTACTTCTTCTTTAAAACTTTTCTTCACACCTATGAAAACAGACCTCTTATACCTATAAAACTATCCTCAAATCAATTATATTTTAAAAAGACCAACCATGGAATTTCTTGCCCGTTTTTCTCCACAGGAAACGACCGATTTAAACCGTGTACTAAGCTACTGACGTTTTAAAGGTACTCATGTGAAATAAAATAAAATAATTTTGATTTTGAGTACTTACTTTACGGCTAAAACACTAGTACAACGAAACACTAAAGTTCGTAGAATATTTGATTATACGGTAACTATAAGTGGTGTTCTCGTTTTGAGCTTAATTAAAATGACTCCTACAGATTATATTAGCACTTTGTTTTCGTAACTAAAAAAATTGAATAGAAGCACTGAACAATGCAATTAACTAGGTATTATGTCTACGACCGATGTGTGTCCATTATTAAGGAGACTGAATTCATTAACACTATCAACAGTCCAGAAGTAGGCTATTTTGTAACCAAAATAACAGAAGAGGAATTATAAAAGCAAATTTCTTTTAAAAATCTTTTATTAATTTTCCAGCAATCGAGCGAAGGTTCACTCCCGTAAACTTTGCAGTTGGATAAAAACAAACGGGTAAAAGGTACCCTATAATATTCCACAAGCTTCAAGTTACTTCCATACCGAATTTCACCCAAATCCAACCAGTTCTTTCGATAGCAGTGCCCGCGATATTACCTACGTGCTTTTCCCGCATTAGTCCCGATTCCGCGAGAATTTAGGAATAAAAAAAACCTTAGTGGTGCCCTAATTTCCTAAATTTTCCAGTGAAATTCCCATTGAAATCAGTGCAGGTGTGTCAGAGATTACCCTGGACAAACGTCAGCAATAACAAAAGTTTGTGTTTTAGTATCGTATAAATTACTATATCGAAGCACATGAGAAAACACAGTTATTCTGAAATCATGTAGATACTACAATTTTATTTACATACTTATGTGTAGTTACATTACATGGTTACTTATTACCCTTCGCAAAGATTGCTAACTTATACGTCTTTTTCGTCGCTAAATTATCTTACGCGCACTGTCTTGACACTTCCATTATTCATGCGCACATGAGGATGATGGTAAGTGGCACTATCTCTCTGTAATGTACGACAGTCTAGTTATAAACTACGTAACATAGATTGCAACTATTGTATGGTATTTTTTGTTTGTATATTATTTTCTTCTATATACTGTCCCACAGCTGGGCAAATATTTCCCCCAATTCCCTCCATGAACTCTTTTATTTATTTCCTCATGGTACACTCATTTTATCTAGATTTAATTTATGACCTTTGTACATTGATAATTAACTAACGTTTTTTTTTAATTAAATCCAACCAAAGGTTTTTATATAAGTAACAGATATGAGATAACCATTAACGATAACACTGTCCATTGTACACTTATTTTTATAAACGTTAACTATTTTGTTTCTGGTGGAAATTAGCAAATTGCCTCCGCTCTGGGTGGTGGGAAGGGAGTATCAGATAAAAGACCCACCCTGTTCCTTCAGTTGCCCTTACGAGGCCGTGGTATCTCGTTAGAACATTCTCGCAACCCTGGCAGGTAATGGCCCCTCAATGCTATTGACTACTCTTGGAGGCGCGAGTGGAACTCACCGTCGACTCGGGATATACAATTACCCACCCTGTGCTTACTTAGGTAATACACTTAAATAAAAACTCTAAACTACATATTATATACAACGTGTAATTTAAAGGGTATATACATACCGAGTGCACGGCTTCTTTGGATGAAAATAAAGTATATGGCAAGGGTTTTCTAATCATTTATGTCTACATGTGTGGAGCATATTAGAAATTTCAATACATTGATACCAGAGGCCGAATTTTTCAAATTAAGAAGAACGAAGAGAATTATCGTTCTATTGGCAAGTGACGTGGAAAGTGATGACCCTCATAGTGCTATGACACGTTTGTTATTACTGGTATTCAAGAAACATATGAAACCAATAATTCGGGGTCAATTCTGTGAGTCACTTATTACTATTTATTAGCTGAAACTTTGCATAGAGACTCCATACCAGATGTTGTCTTCAGTCCTTTTGGATACATATGGAGTTTCCGTTACACGTTGTACATCTAAAAATAAACTAAAATATGTGTTCCAGAAATTCGTGCGCATCGCTGTCCACTGATAATGTGCCCAAAAAACAGGCATTGCCACGTTTTATGGCTCCTCTTTCCAAGGTAAAAGCCAGCCCTTGGGTCACGCAAAGTGTCAATTAGGCGTCTATATAGTTCTTTAAATAACTTGTGAGCACTCGAACCCCACGATTTAAAGGCTCGAAAATATAACCACCAAACAGGTATTTCCGCCGTTTGAGGTTCTCAGCAGCGGCAGAGCCAGCACAGCAAGACGAGCTAGGAAGATGGGATGGTGCAAGACTATCGACACAAGTTGCATCCCACACTAAATGCCTAATCTTCCATGGAAATAAAGATATCCGTCCTGTCTTTTGCTATCGTCGCGTGCCAGGTCATTGGGTTCTAATACAGCCGGAACGCCGATGGTGACAAGAGCTCGTCGTCGTTAATGATAATGTCGTTAATATTCACGTGCCGTGCTATGTGACCTGCGCTACGGCCGCATGATAGGCCGTGGTGAATGAGGCTGTTTAAAACTTCGCCACAATGGTAGCGATGAGCAGAACAATAGGGAGCACCTATTGGCTGGGAAACAGTGAGGCGGAAAGTAGTATCATCGAACAAGGTGCCGACCCGACTCTCATTAGGTCACAGCCAGCAGGCGCGCACGCTCTGCAGCCGAAGCAGATGTGGCAATAAGGTCACTCTGAACTGCTCTACAGAGCGGCTCATCCCACCGTCTCTAAGATGTTGGGTTGTCGGATGGATTTAGATTCGGGCAAGCGAGTTTCCAGGTGTCCATAGACTCGGTGAAGCAGGGCACATTGAAATCAACCAGTGATGGACCTAGGATAATTCTGATTATTTTCTCAGTGCCTGACTGATACTTGAAATTTTGCGGACGCCGAGACGTCCCATACGAAAGGCAAGAGTAGCTTGTGCCGATGCTCGGTCGTCCATAGCCACATTTAAAATTGCTGTCAGAGTATGCCGAATAATTTGGTCCATTTTATCCAAAAGGCGAAGATGATGCCACAGATGCAAAGCACGAAGAAAGTACGTTAATTTAAGTCCAAAACAACAGTAACGAATTAAGGTGATGGCCGGCCCAATGCATGTTAATTTGGTGTAATCTGTCCGACATATTGTACTTAAATTTGTATTGAATACAAGGTTCAGAGCCGATAGTCTTGTAAATAAATAAACCTATTTTAAGAAGATTTTTTTTAAAGGCCGCACAGACAATATGCAACGTGTAACGGAAACCCCATATATATCCAAAAGGACTGAAGACAACATCTGGTATGGAGTCTCTATGCAAAGTTTCAGCTCAAAATAAGTGACTCACAGAATTGACCCCAAATTTTCGGTTTCATGTTTCTTGAATACCAATAATAACAAACGTGTCACAGCACTATAAGCACTTTCCACGTCACTTGCCAATAAAACGATAATTCTCTTCGTTCTTCTTAATTTGAAAAATTCGGTCTCTGGTATTGAAATTTCTAATAAGCTCCACACATGTAGCATAGGATTACAAAACCCTTGCCATATCGTTTGTTATCATCCAAAGAAGCCGTGCACTTGGTATGTATATATCCTTTAAATTACACGTTGTAGAGTCAGTCTTTCTCTAATTACGTCAAGGCTTGAATTCATAGAATCCAGAACATGTTGATATTGTATTTTTACGTAAATCATGTTTCTGCTACGAATTAAAAATAATTATAATAAATAAATATTATTATAATATTATATTTCCTGAAAGTAAACATCAGAAGAAAAAGTTCTTTTACCTGATCTTTATCTTTCCATTTGTAATATTGGGGTTACCAGGAAAATAAATAACATGATGGATCATTAAAACACAAACATCTCATAATTTAGATACAAAATTTATACGTAGATTATATGACCTAAACAAACTGCGTAGGTCAATGACGTATTATAAATAGACACGTCATATTCCCACAAAACACCTCTCAAAAACGGCACGAAACACACACATAGAGAGTTACTATCTAATACGTGTAAAGAAAGGGACAGAAAATAAATGCCATCTTTAGGTACACCTGATGTTAGAGAGAGATGAATATACATCTTTAGTTAACAACCTCCCCTAACGTCACGTGACTGACTTCATTCATACGCTAGCCGCCATTAGCCGTGCAGAAAAATTAAAATAAAAAATGTTTTTCTGTTGATATTTACCTATGAAATGACACATTTTGACCTCTCACGGAAGCAGTATAATTAGTGCAACGTCTGAAAATACACAAAGGCATGTTTTTTTCCTAATTTTCTTTTAAAACACATTTTTTCTTAAGATGTGTAGTGTCGCGTTCGCGACACAGGTTCGTGCGTAACTAAACAGACACGAGGCACTTACCTTGATTTCAACTTGCCATTTTAGAGTGCGGGCAACGTATCTATAGTTTATTATATATCTTTGGCGTAGGTTGGTTTTATGCGAAGGAGTTCTAACATTAGATATCGTTAAAAGCTAGGAGTACTGAGGTGTACACTAATGATAAGAATAACAGCCACTTTTCTCAAAATAAAGGTAAGCTTAATATATGAAACGTATTACGAATACTCGTATTAAAACAGATATGGTAAACAGATTTAGAAGATTGATATGCAAAAATAATCCTTAAGGTCGTTGGAAAAACATATTTAGCATGTTCTTAAAATAGTCGAGGTTGAGTAATATTAAAAGTGATTAAAAAGTGTTTATTTCATGTCGAAATTGAAGACGGCTGCGGAAAATTATTTAAAAAAATATATGTGTACTCATTTTTAGGGTTTCGTAGTCGACATGGAACCCTTACAGTTTCACCATGTCTGTCTGTCCGCGGTTTAGCTCAAAAACTATTGCTACTAGAATATACATATTAAATATCGACAAAGTGGTGAAATAAAATCATGAAGAACTTTTTTTTAGGATACACCCCCGACACGTAAAGAGAGGATAATTTTTTTCCTCGTCTATCCCATAATGTAATCCTCCCATTAATTTGCTCAAAATTAATGGGAGTGTGCGAAGACTAATTTTCGATTAAGTGATCTGTTTGTTTAATACTAAGCTTTAAAGTGCTAATTTTCTTTAGACTCAAGTGTGTGTGAGCTAAGCGGTTCTAGGTAGGAATTCAAACGTTACGGTAGTAGTACTTACATATAATGAAGTTAGAAGTATAACTATCTGACCTAAGTTGGCTTCACAAATTTACGAGAAATAGTCGACCAACTGTATTCTACTCACTTTTGAATAAATTCTCTAAAAGATATTTAGGTCAAGTTCATATTTGTGTAAAACAGAGTAATTTGTTTTTGTTAGAGCATAGTAAGGAACTCTTGGTCAGCTAATTCGACCTACACTACGCGTGACCCGACACGCACTTGGCCTGTTTTTTATCTGAGTTAAACCCGACATTGTAATGTTCTCCGATTCTTAGTATCCAAAATTAAACATAACTACCATTGGGGTAACTGTTCATTTTTAAATTGTTGAAAAGTCTGGAGGCTAGAGAAAAGTCTCTTAAAACATACACTACGCCTCGCCTGGTCAAGGTAGGTTGGCGTTTGTCTCAAAATCTCATATATTTACTAAACCAAACATACATTTTACATCGTATTAATAAGTGTCCGTCTGTGATTTCAAATATAATAACTGTGTGTTTTCAAGTGTGTATAGTTATTAAAACACGTGCTTTTTGTGCATACTGCATGCAAGATTGAACATTTAGTTTTTCTCGGAATTTACACTAAATATTTTTCTAAAATAGGTATTAGTTTGGTTAAGCTTTCTGCAAAGTAACGCCCGATTCCATTCTGTAGACTTTTTTATAATTTTTTGTCTATCTCTCTGTCTATCCAGGCTTATCTCTGGACGGCTGTAACGATTGTAAAGGGACTTTCACTGAAAGACAGAGGAGGTAAAGCGGAAAAAAGGGCAAAATAAAGGTCACTTCTTTTTGTACTGAAATTCTCACGGAATCGGGATTTACGCGGTAAAACCCTCTCACGCGTACCAAGTCGCGTCGTGTCTGATATATTAACGGAAATAAATATTTGTTTTCAATATTTATAACGAGTCAATAGATTAATATTGAACCTGTGTAAGCGTAAACTATGTTTAATGGCATATTTCCCAGCTTAGATCCTAGGTATTACAGAGAGAATTTATTACTAAACTAAAGGCTTTGGCGAGTGAAATGTGTAACTCTCTGTTCTAACACCAAAACTAAGTAGCTTGGATAAACGGAACATATATGAATGAATATGTTGGAATGATTATATATTTAAAAACATTTAGGTATTTTTCATAAAAACATTGTGTTTCACTTATAATGAGATACAAAATATAGAATTTGTATGTGGTTATATTACACCAATCTCACTATAATAATTTAGCCTATAACGTTTACACTGTTGTGAGAATGGTCAGTAATCCACTACACGGGCTCAATACGGGTTAGTTACGGTAATAATTCCACTAGACTAGCTGTAATTTTTAGCCAAATTTTAAAACTATTTATTTACCATCCAGAAAAAGTTCATCTTTAGCTGAAACTGACTCTAATACTCTTTAATAAATAATTTACGTACTATTTTGGTTTCCAGAACAGTTTCAGTATCTGTATAATCGGCTCATAAATTAGAAATAAATTCGGTGTAGCACCTTGTAAATAATATTCTTCTTTAACTAAAACTGATTCATAAACTCTTTAAATTAATAATTATGGTCGATTTTTCACTGCCCTGTAAAGTGAGTCAAATGACAACAATACAAAGGACACCGTTCTAGGTGTTCGTCTTCCTACGAACCTCCTGGGTTTGACGGTATCTAGGTATGGTACATGTTATTAGCAAAATTGTGATGGTTTCTCCACAAAAGCCACTTAACAAGAGTTGAAGTTGATATTTTCCTATTAGAGAAACATCTGTTATGTATGACTGTTTTTATTCAATATATTGCTTTATATTGCAGCCACGATTGCATCATGAATGTATCGAAGCTTACCGCTGGTTCGAACGACTCTATCGCCCCCTATTTGTATGCAGACGGGAAGCTCGTACAAATACCAGTTTATCCAAAGAAACCAAATGGGCATTCTGTACAGGTATTATGTTGGTTCATACATATAAACTAAAGTATTGCTTTAAAATTGTAAGGCTAACGTAGAATAGCCTCAAAAGATGCTTTGGAAAATATTTTTTTGTTTGGATTTTTGTTCACCGGAATTAATTACTTTAAAAAAGTTATTTAAAAAATCCCATTTAAAAAAATATATTTTGCTCAATTGGGACCCCCTGCTTTTCACTTTTTAAAATAAAAACGTGCTTGTTTCTTGCATTTCAGTTGAGCTTGGGTTTAAATATTTTTTAATAACTTTTTTATTTTCAGCTTTTTAGTTTAAATATTAATAAACTTTTTTTTTAGTTTCCCGATCGTGTCACATTGATACCCCACCAAAGTCAGAAAGTGAAAGAGCAGTCCTTATTTTTAAACTTTCTCATTGTATTATTTTTATTAGTATTGCTATAATGGTTATCATGATATACCTTTTTGAAATTCTCGGGTTGAGCCCTTTAGTTTGATCCCCATATTGTAATATTCGAAAATATTTTTTTTTTCACTAAGTACAATGGCGTCGCACAGCCGCCATGTTTGATTTTTTTAAATAACACCTATTTAAAAACTCTTAGGATACTAAGAAAAATCTAACCTCTCCATCTCTCCTCTACCTCAATCATGTAAATCCGTTCAGCGTTTCTGGAGATATGAGGTAATAAAGAATATTACATACATGCATACAAGATACGCGCGAAAAACTTAACCCTTCCTTTGCAGTCGGGTAAAAAAAGATAACTGGCAATGTGGGTAGAATTCAAATTACTAGCAATTTTGTTAACCCCTCCAACTCGGGCACGCCCCAATTGCGGCGGTAAGACCCCTCTTTGAGGAGTGGCTAGATAGGCGTCACGGCGTCCTGACCTACCGGATGACGCAGGTCCTCACCGGACACGGAAGTTTCGGGAGGTACCTGTGTCTGATGGGAAAGGAGGAAACGCCTGGGTGTCACCACTGCGAGGGTCGCCCTGAGGACACCGTAGAGCACACGGTGCAAGACTGCCCCGCCTGGGCAGAGCACCGACGTGTCCTCACGGTGGCGATAGGCGGAGACCTCTCGCGCCCGGCATTGGTCGAGGCCATGCTGCGGGGCGAGAGGGAGTGGGAAGCGGTCGCCTCCTTCTGCGAAGCAGTCATGCTTCCGAAGGAGGAGGCGGGCCGCGTAAGGTAGAGGATGGCGTCCTCCCTCCAGCCCAGCCGGAGTGGTAGACGTCCACGGCGTCGGACGTCGGCCGACGATCTCCGGCCACCGTAGGCGCGGGCATGCGGACAGCGTAAAGGGCAACTCGCTGTCCGACCATGGACCATGCCCGGGTCGACGGCGCGTTGTGTTCCACGCGCGCCTCAAAGAGCGTCAGCAATATGACGAGGCCCCCCCCGTAGAGGGCCGAAGCCTGCCGGGGTCGTGGGACTCATCCCATTACCGTGACCCCGGTACGTAAAGGGTTATTGAAGGAACACCGTGGATTTTAGTCAGTAAAAGTCTGACAGTCCCTCCCACCCTGCCCTCGGTGGGAGGACTTATTTGATAATTTTACCACGATAAAAAAATATAAAATAAAAACCCTCCAACTAAGCTAAATAAAATGTTAGTAACTTATACCTAATAGCTTATTATCTATAAGTGTTAGTACCCATCACCCTCCGCACAAACTGTTTCAAATAGAGGAGAACACACTCTCACTCACCGTTCTCAGCATGCTGTTACGACTGTTCCTTACTCTTCTCAGGAGTGAAGCCGTTTTCTTTCGTATAATCACTTGAAACGTCCGTACGAGCTTGTGCAAACATTTCTCAGGCGCTACAGTAACGAGGCAGTCGCAAGAGCATCTTGAAAGCATTATTATATTGGACGTGGAGCACATCTAGCGATCTTTTGGCGTAACTGACACATAGATTGCCCGTGTACAGATTCTAGAATGCTTAAATAAAGCTCGATTTTAAAAAATCATGAGTAAACCCTCATCTCATAAAATGGGGGAAAGCTGATTCCACTCCATTTCTGTTGGTATAACAAAACTGCTTATAATGCGGAATGTAGAGATTTGTTTTTAACAGACTTCTAAAAGGAAGAACTTATCAATTCATCTGTATTTTTTAGTGTGTCTATAAAAAATTATGTGTATTTTTATAGTAACTGAAAAAGATGTCATATCATGTCATATCTTTTTGAATTACAGAGGGGTACCTGGTTATCGGGCAAATTTAAACGTTACTTCATAACGGATAACTCTTTGTCAACGGTCACAAATATAACCAACACTGTATATTTACGAAAAATGGTCATACGACTTCAGTAAGTTATCTATTAATTAATTTTACATTCTTATTTTTTTATTAAAATTTGCACTGAAACACATTTATGTGCATTTAAAAGTTAGATTCTACTGTTTCATGCATTTGTTATTAATACATTAACAGAAGTACTGTTCCTTAAAAAATATAGAATTATTCCTTATTTTGCTATCGGGGGAAAACTTTGAAAAGGTACCTGAACTTTAGGGCAAAAAATCCTCATTAGAACTACCCCGGTGATCACCATACATAGGCGCAGAAAAGCCTAGTTGCCTAAATAATTATCTCTTACCATGAGTGTGATTATAAACTAATCACATTTAGTATCAGAAAGAATAATTAATGATATTGCGATTCCCAAACATCTATAGCTCCTAGCTTAATGGGTCCATATGCACTTGTGCAAGTTTGTAATTGGCTAATCATGTCTTATTTAGAGTTCCGTACCTCAAAAGTCTTATAGGATCACTTCATTGCCCGTTTGTAAGTTTGTCAAGACCCTTTTACTCAAGAACGCATCAAGACATCAAACTAAAATTAGATACACGGGTTAACAGTATATTTTAGCTGTAAAAAATCTTAAAACTTTAAGTCAACACGTTTAAAAGATACCTATATTTTGCGATTTGACTAGGGAATGGAACTTATAGAGTACTCGTACAGCACATTTAAGATTAAAACTGTGAATATATCGATATTTATAAAGGAATTGGGTATATCCGTCAGAATGTCCCAAGGCCCAAACTGCTAATTACTAATAGAAACTTGAAATTTGGAAAGTAATTTATAACGGTAGAGTATACAAAGAAGGGATTTTCCGAAATCACGTCTAATTGTATTTCCGTTATATAATGAGATATTATTATGTTAATCCTCGGTGTGCGAGTCCCACTCGCTCTTGACTGGTTGTTTTTTAATTAAATGGATTATTTTTACCCAGGATAGAACGAGATAAAAGCAGTCCAAGCTCTCTACTAGTACATATATCAGTAGAAGTCAGCTATGCCACGAAGTCTTCATTCTCGGAGTCAGTGGTCATGACAATGAAAGTGGTACACGTCATGCCTGAAGCTGGTGTCCATCGAGGTTTAGAGGTAAGTAGCTCCGAGCAAGTTATTATTAATAAATGTTTTATATGCATTTATTTATAGTTAACACCAATTACATTAATTAACATAGATACAAAAACAAAGCTTGATAAAAATCATAATTTGTGCGGTAAATTAAAACTAACACGGAACATAATAATAGCATGCATGTATCACTTTGCCGATATGGTAAAAAAAGGCACTGAGAACTACATTCGCCCTAATAATCTTAGCTTGGTTGCCATCTATCCCTCCGATAAGACCAAAACAAGTGACGACACAAAATCTCTCGTCCAAAAAATTATTTCACCAGAGCAACTGAAACTACATGTTCGTGGCCTTCGAAAAGTTAGAAATGGAGGTGTTATTATTAGCACCGACTGTAAAGGAGATATTGAAAAATTGAGGAATTCGGAGAAGCTTGCTTCCTCGGGCTTTACTGTTGAAGAACCGATTAAACGCCGTCCTAGAATTATAGTCATTGGTGTTCCCGTAGCCCTGAGTGAAAAAGAGGTTTTTGATTGCCTTTATGAACAAAACCTGGCCGATAAGTTTACCGATTCAACTCAAGAATCCCTCCTGGCGGCAATTAAATTATGCCATAAATCGGGTAAAAAACCGCATCTACCTGCAACTACATACTTGAAGTTTCCGCTAGCATCAGAAAAGCCCTAATCAATCAAGGACGACTATTTATAAATTGAACCTCATGTCCTGTCAGAGATTTTACGATAGTCACACGATGCTTCAATTGCCAGCAATTCGGTCACGCAGCGAAATATTGCAGAGAAACCAGCCCTATTTGTAACCACTGTGGAGAGACTGGACATACCTTTAAGGAGTGTGCCAATAAAACTTCTCCCCCCAATTATGCAGCGTGTAAGCGTTACAACAGAAGATGTGACCAGCAAACTGGTGACATAAGTTGCCCAGCACGTAATTACGCTGAGATCAATTATATTAATTCAATAGACTATGAGGGCGCCTAAGAGCGCCACTAATTTTAGTTTATTACTGAGCACTTAAACAGTTATATATTAATATATTTTAGTTAACAGTTAATTTTAATTTATAATGACTGATCAATTACTTTCTGAACTCGATAATTTCTCTGTGTCTGAAATCATAACCTGTAATATTGATGAGTGTAAGAATTTTTTGATCCCAAATGAGAAAACTTTGACACTACTGACTCAAAATATTCGCAGCATAAACCATAACATGAATGCATTAGAAGTTTTATTGCACAGTCTCGATATAAGTTGTGATATCATAGTCTTAACAAAATGTTGGCTATCAAATCATACAAATGAGATACCATCAATTGATGGTTACTCTTTACACAGTACAAAGAAAATCATCAATCAAAATGCTGGTGTAGTAATATACACAAAAAATAACTTAAAAGTAACCGCAGAAGAACCAACATATCAGGACAGTAATTGTTTAATTATTAAAATTAATTACGACACCGTAATCGTGGCTATTTACAGGCCTCCCTCTCAAAATTTAGATTTGTTCTTTGAGTCTCTAGACATAAATTTAAAAAAAAACTCTGTTCATTTAAAAATATAATCTTAACAGGCGATATAAATGTTAACATTGCTTCGGGTAGAACCGATACTCATGCGCAGAACTACTTGAACATCTGCGCATTTCATGGGCTTCTACCAGCACATAACCTCCCTACCCACTAAAGCGGTAATGTTTGGACCATTTTATTATAAAATCATGTAAACCATCCATAACCTTAGTCACTAACTCTGCTATTACTGATCATCAGGCCATAATACTCAGTTTACAATTGTCTGTACCTACCTAGAAAAATTTGCATGCGCAGCTTTAATAAAATTAATACCTATGACTAACCTGGAAAGTGACATACGTAGCATTAATTTCGACCCAGTTTATAATAGTGTAATGATGCAAATAACTCCTTAGAATATTTTATTAATATTTTACAATGTGCAATTTTAAAAAATACTACATCAACAGATTTGCCTCGTAAATATAAAAACATTAAACCTTGGATTATTTTGGATTCGGGCTCGTTCGTTGCATTAGTCATAGGGATAAACTTCACTTAAAATCAAAACTTTCTCCCGAAAATGAAGTACTCACCATAATTTATAAAAAATATAGAAACTATTGTAACAATCTTTTAAAAAAATTTAAAATTGAGCATGATAAAATGGAATTAAAAAAGGCAGGGAATAACAGTAAACTTGTCTGGAAATTCATAAAAAATATACATACAAGTCGAAAATCCCGGACCCGCCCCTGGACTTACTCCTAACAGAGCCTTGCCCATTAACAGTTATAAATAAAGTGAACAATTATTTTGCTAATGTGGGTAAAAACTTAGCAGAAAAAAGCTTAAATACAAGAAGTTTTCCTATTCTAAATGTTGCGATGCCATCAACCTCTCACACACTTAACTCTTTTGTACTGTTGGATACAGATATCGATGAAATATTACGTATAATATCTGGGTTAAAAGATGACTGCGGTGTTGGATGGGACAATATACCTAATAATATACTCAAAAGATTCAAACAACAACTTGGCCCACCGTTAACTCATATTTTTCAACTATGCCTAAATACGGGAGTCTTCCCTAAATTACTTAAAAAAGCTGTAGTTACTCCTATTTTCAAATCTGGAAACAAAGAGATTATTAATACCTATAGACCCATATCAATTTTAACAGGTCTGTCAAAGATTCTAGAAAAGATTATAAACAGCAGACTAATGAAATATTTAGAAGTTAACAATTTACTCTCAGATCGGCAATTTGGTTTTAGACCAAAAAAGTCAACTAGCCAGGCAGTATTCCAACTGACAAACTATATAACTAGCAGTTTAGATAGTGGTATGCATTCCATAGGGATCTTTTAGACCTTGCCAAGGTGTTCGACACTATCTCTTGTTCTATATTATTACACAAGCTTGAAGCTCTGGGAATAAGAGGAATTCAACTAGAACTTTTTGCTGATTATTAAGATAATAAGGCGATAAGGCGACCGACATCAATGTGTGAAAATTGGTCATTATGTAAGTTCTGACCTGAAAAGCAGTTTCTTTGGTATACCACAAGGGTTAATTTTGGGTCCGACACTATTTCTAATTTATATAAATGACCTGTGCAACCTGAATCTCCAAAACGGTACCATTATTTCATATGCGGATGATACGGCTCTAATTTTCTCAGCAAAAACAAGAGAAGAGGTCTATGAACATGCTCAGTCGGGATTTAATATCGTATTAAATTGGCTTTAAAATAATATACTAACCTTGAATAGAGATAAAACTAAATCTAAATATATATAACGCAAAGGTGACTGACTGACTGACATAGTGATCTATCAACGCACAGCCCAAACCACTGGACAGACCGGGCTGAAATTTGAAATGCAGGTAGATGTTATGACGTAGGCATCCGTTAAGAAAGGATTTTGCGAAATTCCCACGGGGTTGGGATTGACACGGGAAAAACTTCCCACGCGAACGAAGTCGCGAGCAACTGCTAGTATATCATATTTTCAATGAAGAATAACAACAAACTAATTACTAATCAAAACATTTACGCACATAGCTGTACAACCTATAACGCTGACATTGTATGTACTTGTCCCACTTTAGCGAAAACAGACAATATGAAATATTTGGGTGTCACTCTTGACCCTAACCTAAATTTTCGTAAACACATCGACTTATTATGCAATAGAGTACGTAAATTAATATATATATTTAAAAACTTACGTTACATTATAGACTATAATTTAATAAAACAGGTATATTTAGCTTTAGTTCAATCCATACTTACCTACTGCATAATTGCTTGGGGTGGTGCCGCAAAAACCATCTTACGTCCTCTAGAACGTGCTCAAAGAGCAATTCTAAAGGTAGGCACCTTTCGTCCTTTTTTATTTCCAACACATCAGCTTTACGTGGCATGCAAAGTACTAACAGTTCGTCAATTATTTATACTCCATACCTTACTAAAACAGCATACTGATCTACCTTTTAACCCAGCACCATCAGTCAAGAGAAGGAAAGACCTGGTCTGTACTCGGCCACAAACTAGACATGCATTTGTTTATAGATTTTACATATTTTTAGGACCTTTTTTATATAATAAAATTAATAAGATAATAGACATACATAGCAAAAATGACAAAAAATGCAGTATCATGTTATCGGAATATTTAGCTAAGCTTAATTATGCAGACACTGAGAATTTGTTACAAATTTTGAAATAATTTAAAAATAGTTTTATGTGATTAGTTTCTATTTTGAATTTTATATAATGTATCCATATTCCTTTAGTTATTAAACATTTGTTGTATAATTGTTCTTGTTTACACTAGTTTTTAACCGACTTCTGAAAAAGGAGGAGGTTCTCAATTCGGATGTTTGTTTTACAAATAATAATTGATCCTGCAATAAAAAACATTATTAGCGACAGCCTGAAACACAGGTTTAACCTAGCTCAGGCAGGCCGTTAAGAGGTATTTTAAGTACAGGTGATTTAATCTAAAAGTAAATAAATAATAGTTGTAAATCAATTATATATACCTAAGCATTAGTTTTAACATTTATGTAATCTTTTGATTTATTGACCAATGTATATTAATTGTAAATTTTGGATGAAATAAATATTATTTATTATTATTTATTTATTATTTACTTTACACCATCTTTTTTATTTTAAAAAGATAACTAGCTATGCGGGTAGAATTCTCATTACTAGCAATCTTGTTAACCCCTCCAACTAAGCTAAAATATGCTTGTGTCTGGAGTGGGTTCACGACAATAATGTAATTGGTGGGGTTCGAACCCCTCTCGATCACAAGTCCGACGCCATTCATCCGTGAATACCTCTCATTCAGGGTAAGTACAACGTATGATTACGATTATGTTCTAGCGAGATATTGCGACCCCAGAACGTAAAGGCAGTGAAGGAACAGAGTGGGTTTTTAGTCATTACAAGTCTGACACTCCCTTCCATTCCACTCAGAGCGGGAGGAGACATTTGATATTTTTCCCAACGAAAAAAGGGACTAATTTTATCGATGAAACGGAACACGACTCGCACATTAAAATATCTTAAAAATAAGAATAAGCATTGCCATACAACGTGGGAATGCTGCCAATCTTCTCCACCCATACGCACAAAACGTTCTGGGAATACCTTCATTGTGCGTACGGCTAAGGAGTGGAATTCCCTGCCGGAGTCTGTGTTTCCTGATAGCTATAACCTAGGAGTCTTTAAGTCAATAGTGAATAGGTTACTTTTAGGTAAGCGTGCTCCATCTTCAACCACATCATCACTTACCATCAGGTGAGATGGTAGTCAAACGTGAACCTATTTTTTAATAAACATAAGAAATAAAAATTATCTTCTGGGCACGTTTCCGGACGACAGCGATGTGGAGGAGTACTTTGACGCCTAAGTACATAGTTAGGTTTAGCAGTGTTTTAAATCACAATAAATAAGTTAAAATATAGTTAATGAGTTTTCAGTGTCTTTCCATAGTAATAATGAGAACCGTTACTAATCGGCTACTCTGTGCGACATAACATAAACATCACGTTTTTGAAGTCCATAGGGGTAGTCGATAAACTTCGTCGCGCTGCGATCATAAGTCATAATATCGATATGTTATAACAACTGTGTAAGTGAAATGGTTAAGAAATGGTTGTCAATCGATTGTAAAAGTACTAATGATCTCTATAAAAGTATTTTTTCGGGAGTGTTCTGTGTGTTCGAACTCTTGAATTTCAACGAATGGACCACCACTGTTCTCAGTATGGTCATAAAAGTATTATTTCAGGGGTGACACCAAAATATCCGAACTGGATATCCACCTATGCTTGCTTTGCCAATAATTATTTGAAAAAAATCCACCAAATTCACAGTGGCCCGTGACGTTGCCTTCATAAATAAAAAGTTCACGATATCGTAAAAGAAAATTAAATTTACTTTTTTTATGGTTTAAGAACTTTATGAAAAGAAAAGGTTTTTTAATAATAGAATTTTGTGTAGAGAATCTCTCTCCATTTTTAGGGTTCCGTAGTCAACAAGGAACCCTTATAGTTTCGCCATGTCCGTCTGTCTGTCTGTCTGTCTGTCTGTCCGCGGTTTAGCTCAAAAACTATTGGTACTAGAGCGCTATTTTCATATTTAAAAAGAACTTTTTAACAAAAAAAAACCGATTAATATGTTTTTATTTATTTATTATTTATTATTTTGCTATATAATATCAAACACAAAGCTCCCCCAGCAAACTACTTCCTCAATTTTATTTTTTTGTGACGATTGAGTAGTGTAGCTCTGTGTCCTGTATTTAAATTCAAAACACCGGCTATGACAAGTTTTATACAAATCTCTAAGAAAAAATAAAACTTTCCGTGCAAAATTGTCGGATCAGGTGAGGATTTGTATAGGAAGTGAAATTAGTTAGGTAGTCATGTTTGGCTTTTAGTTAGAGCATGGTACGAAACGATCAGCCAGCGAATACGACACGCACTTGGCTGTTATAAAAACTACGGAACCCTACACTGCGCGTGGCCCGACACGCACTTGACCGGTTTTGATACATATATTTTATTAATGAATACTTCGTACGCATCATAAATTCCTTAAGATATTGAGATGCCTCCGTGAGCTGGAAAACACGTTAACTCATTGGTCTCGGCTGTTATTGGTACACACTTCTTGCCAAAGTCTGCTGCTAGTCTTTCCAAAGGGATCGTACTACTCAGCTACTAAGTTATGGAGGTTTTTTTTATAGTTGATAGGCTTGCGTTTGACCATAATCTCACCTGATGTTAAGCGATGATGTGGTCGTAGATGAAACACGCTTGCCTAGAAGTAACCTATTCACTCTTGACTTAAAGACTCCCAGGTTATAACTATCAGGAAACACAGACTCCTGCAGGGAATTCCACTCCTTAGCCGTACGCACAATGAAAGTATTCCCAAAACGTTTCGTGCGTATGGGTGGGATGTCCACCATGTAACGATGGCGCATCGCCGTTTGTCTTGTAGATGATGGAACGGGCTTGGTGGAATAAGACTGTGCAATTCCATCGCACACTCCCCGGAATGTAACCGATAGAAAACTGACAGGCTTGCAACACGTTGCCGATGTTCTAGGCTCTGGAGCCTTGTCTCGACTAGTTTCTCGTTGCCGATGAGTCAGATAGTCGTTCCATGTAAATCGACTCTCATACGTGCCCATCGGTTTTAAAGGTAATTATTGCCGAAATCGGTTCGTGGCGTGGATGGGAGGCCTAGGGGACTCTTTGTCTAGGCTAAATGAATCACCAAATAACTCCTTCAGCTCTAGGTTGAGCGGAATAGAGTGTCTGACATTTACTGACTAAAAACCCATCTTATTCCTTCAGTCAACTTTTCATTCCGAGGTCGTGGTATCACGTTAGCAGATTCCCGCAAACCCGGCAAGATCGATGTTGTCTTGTCGACGAATAAATGACTTCTTCGCAATCAAAATCTACATTAGCGTGTTATTTATTTCAGATATGGGGTGGAGTGCTGGGCTGTCTCTTGACTTTGTACGCGATGGTGCAGTGGCGTGGTGTAGTCCGCAGAGGAGCGCTGTATGCTGCTGTAGTACCGCTACTGAGTGGGGCTATCGCTGACACCTTGTATTTTGTAAGTGGCGTAATTAGGAAGTTTAAAAAACTGGGCCAAAAGTAGTCTGTAGACTTTTACTTTTGATATAGAGTGTTTTGGTTTAGCTTTTACAAACAAACAAGTCTACATCTCTATAACATGTGTTAATATACAATTTTAATGATAAAACTGTCTTCATATTCACATACTCTACGTTAAATAAGACAGTGTGTGAAAATTAAATTCACAAATTCACACGAAATGACTAAGATCTATAAATAGGTAGGTATTACGTTGCCGGTTACCTAAGACCTAAATAATAGGGGACATAATATCTATTGACACAAACCGAAGCCAATTTTGATACGTGCCCTGCATTTTGAAACAAACTACACTTTAAAATCTATCTATACTATTATATAAAATGGAAAAATTCGTTTGTTTGTTTGAACGCCCTAATCTCCGAAAGTACTGGTGGATTTGGATGAAATTTGGCATGGAAGTAGCTAGAAGCTTGAGGAAGGTTATAGACATTTTACCCGACTGTAAAACAAGAAGGGATATGTTTTTATCGTGATAAAGGCCACGGAAGCAAATACCCTATGAGCGAGTGTAATAGACAATATCTCTACATCGGAATCTGAAGATTAACAATAGCCTACAACTTTGTTACAGTCGGCATGGTTATCAACCCTCCATGCTTTAGCAGCTGAGGCCGGCACTCTCGGTTTAACTCTCCCGTTATCTTGGGCAGAGGAACGCATCGTCAAGGTCTTCATATACACAGCTATGGCATTGAAGGTAGGCGATAAGAAGATTTAATAGATATTTAATTTACTTATTCTATTAAAGAAATAAGGAACTTGCTGCTAAATAATAACACCTACAAAGGGTTGATATGCATGGTTGAGCAACGCTTGTCAAGATTGATAATCTTAGGTGACAATCTTACCAAATCATGATTCCTTCATGCCTCGGAAAGCATGTAGTTGTGCCCGGTGTTATTTTGTACACATACATCCTTGACAGTAATTACGGGTAGTCAAAAGCCAGACAATCGAACACCAGTCTTTGCAATAGGTATATGTTACCCAACTGCCAGGTATCGACGCCTTAGTGTGAAAACCTCGTAGGTGAAAAAGGAGTAACTTTTCAGGAGGAAGAAAAATCTGCGTGCTATAAAATTTTTGTACGGTTTCTTTTATGTTTTTTATTTTATTTATTTACAACGTGTAACGGAAAGGGTATATACATACCAAGGGCACGGCTTCTTTGGGTGATATCAAACGATATTGGAAGGGTTTTTCAATCCTATCTCTACATGTTCGGAAGTAATGAGTATTTTTAATACATTGATACCAGAAACCGAACTTTTCAAATTGAAATAAGCACATCACAGAAGAGATTTATCGTGATATTTGCAAGTAACGTGGAAAGTTATTGACCTACGTAGTGCGGTGACACGATTATTATGATTTCAATTTAAGAAACTCACGGAACCAAAAATTTGGTATCAATTTTTAGAGTATTTTATTTTGAGTTGAAACCCTTCCAATATCGTTTGATATCATCCAAAGAAGCCGTGCCCTTGGTATGTATATACCCTTTCTGTTACACGTTGTATATATAAATTTAACCCATTTTTATATCCAGAACTGTTCGATATAATGTATAATATGAAAAATATTATACATAATATCGAACAGTTCAGAAATGCATAATCCATGGCCTGATTACGCTAAACTAACGATGCGATGCGAGTGTTTACGAGGTTCTCACTTACTTTCATAGATAGCGTTTCGAGTATCGAATGAACATATTAGTGAGATCAGGATGTGCGTTGCTAGGATTGCTTTCTGGAAACGCAAAAAAAAATGGACAAAAATGTACTCCCGAGGTTTTCACTGTAAGGCGACGGTATGTAAACCACTAATACTGCATCCGGTTAGACTGGAAGCCGTTTCCCACATAGTTGCAATGAGGCTAAGCAGATGATGACTTTCTAAATAGAATAAAAATATTAAAAAAAATTGAAATCATTTTCGTTTCAGACTTTATTACTTTTTGCCCTTCATTATATGCATCAAAAAATAAAGTTTTACTATAAAGGAGACAATAGCCAGACTGCAGTCATGGTCCACAAGGCACGATATTTAAACCTGGATCTTAGTCACTACACTTAATATTTTTCGTACCTGAAACGCTATTTACTACCTCGAATATAATCTATATTACTGAAAATTCAGGCTTCTAGTTTTATCCACAACGAAGTTATACGGGGTCGAAAATGGCCTGAACTGCTTCGAGAAAAGTATAGTACGGCCGTGCCGCTTTTTGCTCGACTTGGCGGGGGCACAGCCGTGCCCCCAGATACATATAATTAATTATATACAACGTGTAATGGAAACCCCATATCTATCCAAAGGGGCTGAAGACAACATCTGGTATGGAGTCTCTATGCACCGTTTCATCTCAAAATAAGTGACAAAGAATTGATACCAAATTATCGGTTTCATATGTCTCTTGAATACCAATCACACACGTTTGTTATAAACGTGTCACAGCACTACGAGGGTCAATAACTTTCCACGTCACTTGCCAATAACACAGTGATTCTCTTCGTTCTTCTTAATTTGAAAATTCTGCTTCGGGTATCAATGTATTGTAATTTCTATTATACTTCACACATGTAAACATAGGATTATAAAACCCTTGCCATATCGTTTACTATCATTCAAAAAAACCGTGCACTTGGTACGTATATACCCTTTAAATTACACGTTGTATAAAAAACCTTCTTTTAATATTTTCAAGTCAATAAATTTTCTGCTGCTCTTTCAATGGTTCAGACTGTTTCAGTCTTTAATTTTAATTATCTAAGGTACATATTACTTGTTGTATCTTTTCAGGTGGTAAAGGTATCGTGGTTCAATTTCAATCAATGTCGGTGTGACATGTTCTTTCTAGACTGGACAGAGTATAATGCACCGTTTAAAGGTAAGTAAATAAATAAATACTACCTATCTTAGATTACCTATATACTTGTGTCCTGTTCTTAGTTAGGTAGTCCGTGGTATTCCGTAGTTTGTAGTAAATTACCTAAGATTCAGTAAAAGGATTTTTTTTTTAATTTACAATGCATGTTTGCTAATAAATACATCAATACTTTACATAAAGAACACACGCCGTTCCTACTAGATTTTCGCAATATTATCTATGATAGAATAACCATATCCAACGGAATACCAGTATTGTTCATAACAACAGTATATATACGCTCCATGCCTTGGTACTGTGTTCGATTACATACAAAACTATCATAAAACCATAACATCCAGCATGTCCTTTGTCCTTTTTTAATTTATTTTGATTCCTATTTACTTTAGACATTGGCATAATAGTCAACATCTGCTCTTATTGTGTCATTTATTGTTTTTGCGTGTACATATAATTTTAAAGTTGTATTTTTTAATTTTTTTTAAAATGTGTAGATCAGAATGAATCGCTTGCAACCAAAGAGCACAGTTTAACATGTCTACCATGGCACAGAGTTATTCTGTGGCTCTCATAGAACACTTTTCTTTACATAAAACCTTCGTAGGTGCTGCAACGATAGACAAGTCCAACAGCTGGAGAGCTTCCAGTTTAGCAAGAGAGTGGAGTGGGATGCAGACCATACGGAGAGTCTCCCCGGGGTTCACAGTTACTCTAGCTTTACTTGTTTTACATGTAAGTGGTCTTTGTAATGACATGTGTTGCTTGTTATCAGTAGGTATTTAACATATCCAGCTAATGACTTAAGAGGCAGTGATCGGCGTTATGTAACCTTAAAGCCGATCACTGCCTCTTTACAGATAAAAAAAAGATCTCATTTTATATAGGTAATATCCATGTACTTTATTTGATGATAAATAATAGTTATTTGTTATACAAGATTGCAAAGTTACTTTTTAATCGCGTGCTCAATTTTGATGACCGAGCAAGCGAAGGATTCTAAAATTGAATCACGAGTGCAGCGAGTGATTCAAACATTAGAATCCTGAGCGTTAGCGAGGGAGTCAAAAGAGCACGAGGTGAAAAATCTTTGCACTCGAGTGCAACACGTAACTTTTCATCCCACCTCAGCGAGGAAATGACTAAATGCAAAAAAAAACATTTATATTCACAAGATACTTTTATTTCAGTTTAGGTATTAACTACTACATTATGCTAAGTAAGTATTACAGAATAATCTTTAAATTATAACAAATAATACTTAGGTATAATTAAGAAAAATGGAAAGTAACGTTGCTACAGTTACTTAAATTAAGTGTAATACTTATGTAATATTTTGTGAGGAACTGTAAATTCAATTTACTTTATCCTCTAGCGGATAGAAACGGCTTTTGCACTCAGATATCGAAGAGCAAAAATACTCTTTCCGAGATGGGGGGGATGAAAACCTTATTTGTTATTATTTAAGTCTCTCCGGGGTTCACTGTTACTCAGTAGCTTTGCTTGTTCTACATGTAAGTTTTCTTTATAATGTCATGTGTTACTTGATATCAATGGGTCTTTAACATATCCAGCTAATAACGTTCCCACTTGTGGAACATAGACTTCTTGTCTATGAGAGTAAATTGGCTGTAATCCACTAAACTGGCCCAGTGTGAGTTAGTGAATGTTGCATATCCTCGGATTTTTCGATATTAGGACATACTCATAATGTTTCTCTTTACCGTTTTGAGATAAGTGATGATGATGACAATTACACAAAGAAATGTGCCTGCCTGAGTTTGAACTGACGAACTGGAACTTTTAAGTCATGTTTGTAACCACTGGGCTCGCGTGGCAGATTAACCGGACACTGCGCGACACACGGCGCCGATAACTCGTGTAATATAATATATGAGTCAATTTCAACAACTCGATTTTTTACCTAATTTCCATGGACATTTTCATTTTCGGGTTTTGTAAAAAACTTTAATAATAAAGCGCAACATATCCACATTATAAATACATTTTCTAAAAGGGGATTATATAATTATATTACTTAGAGAGTTATTTGGCTCACCGAAATTAGCGAGCCACAGAAATTTTATTATTGCCACCGACATTTTATTGGTGACACAGAAATTGTGCGTGTGCACTGAAATTGTAAATTACTAAAAAACTATTATTAGTATGAAAAAAACTGATATAATACGAATCATTTTAATAAGCATTTATAAAAATACAACGTGGTACTATTGCTTAAATTAGTCTTACAAAATTAGCAATCAAGAAACTGATTACGTTTTTTACTCCTATGATTGGGGAGTCAGCAAACACATCACATTCAGGGTTGGTAGTCAGGAGGGCATTGAGCATCCTTAGAGTGCGACATACTGGGGATTCAGCTCTGGCGACAGTTTTGGAAGTCGGTGGAATATAAATCAAACTTGTATTAACAACCTACACAAATTGTAACGAATCAAAAAAAAATATTATCACTGCAATAACAGTAGTTTTATCTTAATAATATTAATAACAAAACTAATAATATGCAATCCTAAAAATGAAATAATATATTTTGATTAGCATAATAATATGATCAATTTGAAACTAATAGAAAAATCCTAAACAAATTACTTAAATATTTGTGGACATACAGTTTACTTCTCAAAATCAAAGAACGTTTTTTATATTTTCTTATTGTCAGAATCTTAAAACTAAATAACGAATTATTGCTATACACAGTTAAACAGTTATCTTTAATTTTGATATCTTGTACGTATCAAAATGACAAATTAACAACTAATTTAATAATCATAAGAGCAGCTTAATAGAAGCCATCGCTCTGAAGATAAACTATAAAAAAATAATGATATTAGACATCGATTAACTTTTAGGTGGCTAAGTTATTAAAAAATATTCCTTAAACAAAGAATCACTAACATGGCGAAAATCTTCAGAAAATATTTTTATCATCACTATCAAAAATATTTAAATTATGTCTTGTAACTAATTCTTTGGAATATTCAATGTGAGCAATATCAGTCTCAGTGTTTTTTTTTCAAAATTCGACGGTATATCACTTAATATTTTGGAAAAATGAGGCTGATGGAACTAGATTGTCATAGTCTATATTGTCCCTTATCTTGAGGTATGTTCTTGGTTTTAAAGTAAAATAATTCAGATCCTTTAAATCTGTGAATTGTTGATGGCTTTAAACTGGAATCCGATTGTGATGCAGGTGGAACGACCGTTGCATTATCCAGGATTTCAATAGGCAATTCATAGAAACCTAAATGTTTTCCGTGAATGCATTTTATATTGTAACGACAGTTTTCATCAATGCATGACAGTGATCGCATTGCAATAGCTTTGGATATTTTAGCCCAAATGGTCTAATGGATCTTCATAGATCCCAGGAAACATTTTAGGACTTTTGGCAAAAGCCAATCCATTTCATTGACTTCATAGTCGTTAACAACCTTTATTTTTACACCTGTGACAGTTGTTGGAAGACCTTCCACTAAAGCTTTAATATCGTTGATGCCAAAGGCAACCAGAAGATTTGCAGATCTCTTAAGAACATCGCCTACACCGTCAGGTGCTCCTTTTCCATTTTCATGCCAACATTCGCAGTAATGCCATATCACTCGAGACAATTCACTCAAGTCCTGGCAAGTACATTAAAATTTGATGAGCTGCTATATAATATAGATTTTTTTTTGTTTCTGTATTGTTCTGACGGAGAGTCAGATATGAGATGGGGAACCGATTTTTGGATTCCTAAAATAAAAAGGATATTTAAAATACTGATGAGTCAATTTAAACTCTCACATTTGATTATGAAAGGAGGCATGAGCAAAATAATGGGATATCACAGACTGTAAAGGATTGGATAGTGCTATCTCTCATTAATCATCTCTAGGGATGTTTAATGAGTTCTGTCAAAGTAATTTCGGCATAACAAATATTGTTTCTTTTCAAAAACCTTCATTAACATTAATACAATAATTGATAGGTACAATTTCTGTGGAGTCTTGTAATTTCCGTGGACGCCCAGATGCCATGGAAACCACAGAAATTGCCCCACAGAAATTGGAAACGTGGCTATTTTTTTTTTAATTACAAGAAATTATCAAGGCTATGACTATTGTTTTCTATAATCATAAATGTGTACCAAAGATTACTTAGCATGTGATGGATTATTCAAATAATTTCAGTTGGTTTATTACATTAACTCAAGTTTGTTTATTACATTAACTCAAGTTTGTTTCTTTAATTGAACACAAATTAAAATATCACTATAATAATTATTAACCTTTTTAACATGTGATACACAAAATTTAACTATTTATTATCACAACATTGTAAACACTATTACGAAACCTATTTTTATAAATAGGTTTCGTAATAGTGTTTACAATGAAAGAACAGTTTAAACTCTTATCTTATGATAAGAGTTTAAACTGTTCTTTCATTGTTGTCTTGTATAACAGAATATTTAAACGTTATTTAAAAAATAAAGTTGCTCGTTTACTAATTCTGTCATCGTAAAACTAATAAGTAATTGAACTAATTAATTTCAACATATCTACTGTATTTGTATATCATTTAATCAAGCTTAATGTTAAAATACAAAGGTTAACAAATCTGTTTTAAAATTGTACGATGTGACGTCACTTGTTTACACTGTGTATAAAAGCCGCCGCTCAGTCGTTCTAGACACAGTCACTCACAAAGAGAATATAATATAAGAGACGGAACTTAGAACATTCAGTCTGTGAGAAATTGTTAACCTTCTTTAGCCAACCACAAAAAAAAAACATAGCTACCAACATTAAAATTTCAACTAGCACTGTCTATGACAATCATGACCTTGACGGGAAGAACTGTCATTGATAGGGATGCGCAATTTATGAAGAACTTAATAAACTTATCGATATGTTTAAAATTTATCGATATCGATGAAATGCATTATATGCAATTAATTGGGTTCTATTCAAAACTAATTATTTTGAAAAAACTGTGTAAAATAAAACACTCATATTATTTCAGCATTTATTTATTGATATAATTATATTACTAACGACCTATATCTCTTTATTTATGATCTATTTTTAATTGCAATAAGGGTAGAACAGAAATAATAATTAAAATAGCTCTTCATATGTATAAAAGATGTATTCCTGTCTTCCCCGTCATAGTCACGGTATTTTTAGTCACTTTAACGGGGACAGCAATTATTTTTATAAACTAATCGCGCAGTTCTAACAAGGGGTTATTATAACAAGTAGTAAAAATATTCAATAATTTAATTTAAAGACTAAAAACAAGGCATTGGAAAATAACAAATATTACTTATGTTATAAAAACAATATTACACAAGTAATATTAAGTAGAAATTATAGTAGGTATAAAGCCGGGTATTCATTAGGCAACATTTGTTAATAAACACTGTTTCACTATGTATGATCATCTTAGAAAACAGTTTATCAACAGTTTATAAACAAAGGTGTTGAAACATTGTTTCTTAAACATCGAAACATTTTGTTTATAAGCAAAAATCAACAGGTGTGGACATGTGTTGTGCGAGTTTATAAACATGGAAGTAGCAGGCTGCATTTCGTTTTTTCTAATTGCTCCATCAACTGCTTTTCCCTTGGTGTTAAATCTGTAGACAGGTTTTTAAATATGTATAAGCAAAATATTTGATAACATTTGTAAATATTTCCCTGCATATAAAACGCAAGGATCTTTTCTAAGTAAAATTAACAATAGAGCACTATTTCGAGAATTTCTTGATTTTATGAGGTGGTGGGACAGACTGTCCGAGGCTAAGGCATACCAATTATGAAAAAAAAAATAAGAAATGCAAATAGTAATTAGTAAAGGAATAGCAAACTTTTTTTTTTTACATATAATTTGTTGAGAATGTAATATTAAAAGAATTTGGTGATTTTATTTAAAATATTTACCATTTTGGGCCAGCCCCTTGAGGATATGTCTCAATTGCTGGCTTGTGGATGGCACTGCTTCAGGCAAAAGATCTGAAATGATACATTTTAATTTGAAACTAGTTTGGAAACCATCAGATATTCAAGGATCACTATTTTTTTAATTTGAAATAGAAGTAGTATCCTAATTTTGACCTCTTTAATGAATTTGACAAATATTTTAAATGATACGCTTCACCTAGGTGGAGGTCGGAAAACATTCCACATTCCTTGTATCCTCTCAGACCACTTCAACAGCTCACTGTGTATTTGTCTTGACTTAAATACATTATGTCTGTCCCTCTCGCAGAGACCTGTGCCCTGTCTCCCAGCATTGAGTACATTATAGGCTAATTACGATGATGATTATGAATAATTTACCATTTTGAGACAGCTCCTTAAGGATATGTCTGGATTGCTGGCTTGTGGATGGCACTGCTTCAGGCAAAAGATCTGAAATGATACATTATAATTTGAAACTAGTTTTGGGATCTAACAGATATTCAGTAGCATCTTAATTTTTAACTCTTTAATGAATTTGACAAATATTTTAAATGATAAGCTTCGCCTGGGTGGTGGTTGGATATTATCCCACATTCATTATGATGATGATAAATGGTTTTTAACATGTATATCTATAAGTAACTATTAATCCCTTTAAATGCCAAATATATTAACTTGTGTTTTTGGTTCAAAATCAGCCTCGAGACTCGTTTCAGCATTTTTTGATATTCCACAGGTATTTCACACTTGAAAAATTCATTCTATACAGGATACTTAATCGTATTATATTTACCTCTTGACTCTGAATGCTGATACACATGTTGTGGAAATTCTGCCAATTGTCCGTCAGTGAGAGGTAAGGCCATCAAATTCAAAGATGGGATTGCATGTCTTTTCAGACGACTTCCCTTTTTGCTAAAATCCTTTTTTCCAAATTGGTTAGCACATACATTTCGCTGCTCATGCAGTTTTTCTATTGGTAGATGCACCATTTCTTCATTACCAATAGCTTTTAGCCACTCTCGACAGCTGGAAGATACAAAATATTAAAAGTTATTATTAACTATGAATTCATTAAGTGTGATTTAAACTTGAATCAGTGATTTAAAAAACTCGACATGTTACATTTTCCCAGAAGTGAGTTAGTGCCAGTATCATATTATATTTTATAAACATAGACCTATCTACCGACTGTTAAAGTATGAAATAATCACTCCATTCATAAATTAGTAGTTCATAGCATACAAAGAAATATCACTCACAAAACATTAATAATAAGATAAAGTATTTATAGCAGTGTGAACTGTGAAATGTACGGTGAGTGATATTGTTGTGCTATGAATTATATGCTATTATTATATAATAGAATAGTATGAAATAATCTTAACATGTGGAGTTTTTGAAGTTTCCAATTCAAATGAAAACACCTAATTTAAACGATCAGTGCTATTAAATGGAATAGTTTCTTGGGATATGAAATTCTAATATAATCACCAATTACACCATATTTACATAATGATATCACAGGTAGATAATGAAATGTCTCAGACTCTGAATGTAGTATATAGAACCTAGTTTCTTGTAATCATGCTAAAAACATGGTATTTAGCAGTTAACCTACATACTAAAATATATAGTAATCTTGATGGCCAGAGGGTAGTAATACAGAATTTGAATGATGCTATTCACAATAGGATATTTACAATAATTTATTTACACTTAAATTAAACAGGTAAAGTTCGTGAGGTTGTAGGGGGGGTAATCTCTAGATCTACAGAACTAATTTCGAAAATTCTTTTATCAATAGAAATCCACGTTACTTGTGAGTGTCATAGGCATATATTATCCCGAAAAATATATGTTTACCACCCAATGAAGTATGCATGGGTCAGCTAATTAGCAATATGGAAATTAACAATATATAGGTACTCACCGGTTTGGATCCAGTAGAAACTTGGAAAAAAGCAACTTATTTCCAGTATGCCAGGCCTCCTTGATACCGCAGACTTCACATCTTCTGTGACCCTTACCCATGATGGTTCAGAGTCACTGTCTCAATTATTATAGTAAAAACAAATAAGTCTCGCAAGAGTCACTTACACTAAGAGACAATATCTCGATGAAACTATGTGAGGGTTAAATGTAGGAGGATGCTCGATACAACGTTTAATATACAATCACGGAAATTATTCTGTTATGTTATATTCCGAAATCATAAAGAAAAAGGAAAAAACAAACAGAACAATCACAACATAAACATGGACGACGCGAAGGCAGACATGTTTGTCTGCACAGACAACAAATCTACAGTTTTAGTGGTTTAATGTTGGTCATCCTCAGATTTTGACGTTTGTTTCTGAATGTTGGCTAAAGAAGGTTACAAATTCCATACAAAAAATATTTGTTCGGAGTTTCACAGGACTGGTCACTCACAGTCGCTCTGGAGCAGTCACACCGAACGGACCTAAGTTAAGTGAACTTGTGTTGTTTCTAACTTTTATTAATATTTTTATGTGTAGAATTGGTATAAAAATCCTATCGTATTGCTATTGTATTTGAATATAAATTAATTATTTTGTATTTGTTACTTTAATGTGACAGTGTTATTAATTGATAATTGTGTGATAATTTAATGAACATTTGGTATTAATTCTATAAATAACTTTACTTATATAATATCTAATGTAATAGTAGATACACAAGTAAATAAAGCTATAAGTTATAACGATAGTAATCACATTGTGGTAATATTGTAAAGTACATATAGTGAATTGATGTTTATGTGAAAATGAATTATGTTTTGAAAAGAGTAACTGTGGAGTTTCTTGCCGGTTCTTCTCCACAGAAAACAACCCTTTCCGAAACGTGTGGTAAATGAATAAATTGATATTGCTATACAAATGGCTAAATTATTTCTATAATAAACCTACCTGACAATCATGGTAATATCGATTAATTGATAATTAATCGGTAAATACATATAAATTGATATTGTTAATTAATTACTTTTAAAAAATAACAACATTCTTTATACATATACTATATATATACATCTATTCTATATACTTAATCTCACACATGCATAAAAGTAATACCTTTATTTCATGAAAAAATCCTTTTAAAACTTGATTACCGAAATTGCAAAATTTCATTCCGAGTAAACTGAAATTAAGTACTAACATTTTTGGCGGGAATACGAGGCAATATGGTGCACTACCGTTCTCACCACGCGTAAGGGCACGACTGTCTCTTGCTGGGCAGGGATTTATTGTTCATTTAGACTCATTGTTGGAAGCTCAGGAAGGCTAAATAAAATGACCATAGAAATTGGTAACTTCGCTGGGACAGAACTACCGTTTACATGTACTCATTAACTATGAGCATTAAAATTCAAAAATAATATTACTTAACGCAATCAAAATACATTTTCCTGTATATGTTGAAGATTATCTTCCTGAGAGGTAAATGCTGTGTATGAAAGTGATTGTGGACAAGACACAGAAATTGATAATTCATCATTTACCGATTTTTTTTCTTAAAAAGTAAAAGTCTTATAAATATAATTTAAGTGGCTTCATTTAGATTCACGTCTCTTTAATCATGAGAAAAAAAAATCGTTGAGTTATCTGTAAACCAGCACTACGTTTTCAGCCTAGACACGTAAATTTTTCACCTGAGAAAATCACTCATATATAAGTTTTGGTTATTTTATTTGTATGGGCCAAGTTGCCTGAAATACATAAATTGATTGATTAAGGTCATCAAAGCCCTCATGGAGGAGAGATGGAGAGGCCTGTGTCCTAGCAGCAGGAATGATATAGGCTGATATTATATTATGTTTATGTATGTAATCACATTAAATTAAATCTCATACTCTTTAAACCTATATCAACATCATCTGACATTGGGAGTGATATGAAGATTCGAATGACGTTATTGCGACGCATGCAATTTCGAAACAAATAAAGAGTGGTACGCCAGTTCGAAAACACATTAAGTCGAAAACCGCTATATCGAATGACGTTGTCGCGAACACGCTGATTCGAAAAACTGTTTGAATGTTACGCTAGTACGACAGTCTTGGCATTAAAATCCATTGTTTCGAATAGCATATTCCAATCTGAATTTATTTGGGGTTCCAATTCGCGACCCTGATAAAGCCTTATCAAAACGGGTTGTAATGTTATTAGCTTATCAAAACGGGAAGCATGCTAGGGATACATAGCTAAATCATAATAAGTACTAATATTAATCATTTATGCTTAGTAGTAGTATAGACAACAGTGTTAGTTTTATCATCGTAGCGTAGGTAGTTTTTGGTAATCACTGGGTCACGAATTCGATCCCCAAATAAATTCAGATTGGAATATGCTATTCGCAACAGTGGATTTCAATGCCAATACTTTCTTACTAGCGTACCATTCAAATAGTTTTTCGAATCAGCGTGTTCGCGACAACGTCATTCGATATAGCGGTTTTCGACTTAATGTGTTTTCGAACTGGTGTATCACTCTTAATTTTTTTCGAAATAGCGGGCGTCGCAATAACGACATTCGAATCTTCATATCACTCCCTCTGACATCGTATATATATATGTATGTATATATAGTAATGAAAACGTATGTTCAGAATATTTTAGCCAATTGCCTAAAACAAAGAACTAAGCAATACTTATTTTTTCACATATTCAACTGATTTCATAGTGACACAGTATAAATTAATCAGAACTTTTATCTCCTCAAACTGCATTTGGCTAAACGTCAAATATTTTCAGAAATCATTTAAGTATATAATTGAATACAGATTATTCAAAGGCTGTGGACCTAATATATCTCCTGGGTCACTTTGGACCGTTTTGGGTATAATCAATTCATACCCTTTCAAATCAGATGACAGTTGTTAAAACGACGCAAATATCAAAAATATTAATTTAGATGACCTAGGGTTTGACAGGAGCTCTCGGAAACATCGTTTTTGGGATCATTATTATCAAGCAATATTATGAATCAGACACCAAATAATATAAGAGTTCAGCTTTGTGGAGCCCGTATTTTTTATCTATACTAATATTATAAAGCGGAAAAGTTTGTTTGTTTGCTTTAACGCGCTAATCTTCGAAAGTACTGGGTGGATTTCAAAAATTCTTTCTGATTATGATAGGCAGTTACATGAGAAAGGCTATAGGCTATCTAGCATTACGCTACTCCTCTCGGTTTTCCTACAATAAAGGTATTGGTGAAATAAGTCGGAAGGAAATATGCCGCTAAATTACTATAATCGCGTGAGCTGGCGAAATGCTGAGTTATACGTAAAGATCATGTACTACAAAAATGTAGGATTTATGTAGATCTAAAAAAAAGTCCGCGGTACTGCATATCTAACTTTTATAAATAATCCACAATACGGCAAATTATGTTAAGAAAATATTTAAAAAATAAGGAATGTTTTTGTGGTATTATTATTATGCGGCCATATTAATATTTGCGTTTGAAAGTAATTTCATCATCAAGACAATTTTATGAAGATTATCTTTGCCTTTTACAGTATATAATTTGGAGTTATAGTTTAGGAGAAAATGTAAAATTAAAATTATTCAACAACGCTATTCACCGAAACGGCCGCGGCGGCCCGGGGATGCACGACGCGACGCGTTGAGCATGACTCGCGTACTCTACCACTCCGCGATAGATACCGCACTGATAGTGAACCTTATCTTGGCTAAGAGACTTCCTATGTAAAATTGTTTCAGCTTCTTTTACGTCAGATGTGTATTTTTGTATCTATACATTTGAATATTTATATTTTACTTTCTCTTTTGTTGAATAAGTAATTTTGGTGTTGGTTAAAATAGGGTGTTGTTTTGTTCATCCCACTTTTTATGTCATCGTTCAGTTTAAAGGTATGTTGTAATGAGATACCGCGGCCCCGGAAGGCAAGGGCAGCTGAAGTAACTGGGTGGGCTTATAGTCAGTAGAAGTCTGACACTCCTTCTCGCTCCACTTAGAGCGAGAGAAGTCATTCGATGATTTTCCCACCCGAAAAAACGGGTCAGACATTCAACATTGGCATAGTTTAAAAGCGATGTTGTTAGGATTCCTTAGCCGAATAGCAAAAAAACGGAACCCTTATACTATTCGTCATGTCTATCTGGCCGTCTTTCCGTATGTCACAGTCATTTTATTCCGAAACTATTAAGACTACAAAGTTCAAACTTGATATATAGATGTATTCTGCAAACCGCTTTCCGATTTTTATGCGAAAATAATGTAAAAAAAAAACATTAAGGGAGGCTCCCCATACATGGAACTAGAACTAATTTTTTTTTTTACTTCTAGCCTGTACGCCTATGCGGGTGTCGGCGTCTATAAATAGAACTTTAAAAATGATACTGAGGTTCATGTAATCATTTTTGTCAAAGTCAATCGTTTGAAAGATATATTTGGGGACACATTTTACTACTTTGGAAGTGCCAAAGTAGTAAAATGTGCCTCTAACTTTTAAATAAAATAAAGTGTAAAATATAAAAAAATATGCTGTAGATTCTAATGAAAACTTTTAACTAATTGATTCGAACGAGATACAGTTTTTGAGATTTCATTTTCACATTTGCAAAATCCGCAAATAAAACTTTGTCATATAAACATTATGATAACAGCATTTTTTTACGTTAATCTATGCTAGCAAGCATAGCTACGGAATTCTTCGCGAGTCAGTCGAAAGATATACGCTTCCAAAGTGGTAAAATGTGTTTCACCCCCCACCCCCTCCTACTTTTATAATAATGGAGTCAAAAACCAAAACAAAATATAAGCTGTAGATCTTAATAAAAATTTCAATTAAAATTGGTTTGAACGAGATCGGGTCAGCAGTTTAAAAATACTCTAAATGTATTCTTGACAATATTATTAAATTAAACTATATTTACTTCGCGATTCTCTATCTATTGCGAATTAGATTGACGCATAAAATTACACATGAATAATAGTAGTAGGATTATACGCGGGTGAAACCGCGGGGCACAGCTAGTGATGTTATATTTCTAAAGCGTGATATTTGCTCTATAATAATAGAAACATATAATGCATTAAATCCATACTCATAAATTCAAAAGTCGATCTGTTAGTCTGTTACGTTTTCAAGGAACTGAATTTGATGAAATTTGACTTGGAAGAGTTGAAGTTAAAAAACAGCCCCTAAGGAACCTCTTAGGGTTTGATTTCCTATTCCAACTGAAATAATATATAAAATCATGCAAGCAAAGTCATAAGAGACAGGCTTATAAAAAACTACACACAAACACACAACACACACACACGCATACACCGACACATTCATTTAATACTCCCCATGCACACTGTATAATAATGTTAACGTTTATTATTGCCTACGCGTTTGTCACTAGTGAATAAATTGTAAATCCGTAATTGGATGTATGACTAGATATAAGTTATTATAAAATATTGTTTTAAGAGCTGTGGATTTTGTTATAAATAAAATATATTTTAAATAGGAAACTTAATGCTCAGACAGATCTGGTGCAACCAGTACCCAAAAAGGGTAGCCGTGCCGACCCTGCAAACTATAGACCAATTGCCTTGACCTCCATACTATGTAAAGTTATGGAGAGGGTACTCAACAGTAAGTTGCTGGCATACCTTGAAGACAATGAGCTCCTCAGTGACCACCAGTATGGCTTCCGCCGTGGTCGGTCAACCGGAGATCTTCTTGTGTATGTTACGCACTGCTGGGGCGAGGCCATTGAGAAACACGGCGAAGCCCTTGCCGTGTCCCTCGACATCACAAAGGCCTTTGACAGGGTCTGGCACGCTAGTCTGCTGAGCAAGCTTCCTAGATACGGTGTCCCTGCTAGCTTATGTAACTGGATTTGTGACTTTTTGAGTGAACGGTTGATCCTAGTGGTCATCGATGGCTGCATCTAATGGCTATTAATGCCGGTGTTCCTCAGGGGTCTGTTCTCTCTGCAACTCTATTTTTGCTTCATATCAACGACCTGCTTCAGTTGAGAGCTATTGGGTACGCGGATGACAGCACAGTCTCAAAGAGATGCTTGTCCAGTGCTAGAGCTGGTAGGGACGAAATAGCCGCTCTTAGAAAGGCCATGGTAGAGCGAACGAATTTGACCTTAAATCTCGTTTCCCAATGGGGCGATGACAATCTGGTCAAATTCAACGCTTTAAAAGATTGAGAGATTTGAGATTTGCATGCCGCAAGGCGTAATATGGTTGAACTGTGCTCTATTTCTTTTAACAACTTTATACCCATAACCCATATTAGCAAATAAATGAAATTTGAATTTGAATTTGAAAAAACACAGGCTTGTCTTTTCTCCGCTAAAAGGAGCCAATTTGAATGGTCTCCTACTTTCAGAGGTGCATCTGTGCCTATTACCGACCGCCTGGAGCTCTTGGGCATGGAGTCAACGTCTGACCTCAACTTCGGCTCAACCATTGAGTCTAAAGCTCAGACTGCAGCCAAAAAGCTGGGCATCCTACAGAAGGTGAGGCGATACTTCACACCTGGACAGCTTTTGAATTTATATAAAGCACAGGTCCGTTCCTGTATGGAGTATTGCAGTCACTTGTGGGATGGCTCAGCCAAATACCAGCTAGCTGCACTTGACTCGATCGAACGCAGAGCTAAAAGGCTCATAGGTGACGAGGTTCTGGCAGGCAAGCTTCACAGCCTGGCTCACCGGCGAAACGTTGCTTGCCTGTCTATCTTCTACAGATTGTACTTTGGAGAGTGTGCGCAGGAGCTGCACGACCTGATCCCTTCATCCCCCTTTTACCACCGGTCTACCAGAGGTAGCGCAGGATACCATCCACACTTGGTCGATATACCGTCTTGTCGTACTAAGCGCTTTTCTTCAACATTCATTGTGCGCACAGCCAAGGTGTGGAACTCTCTGCCGGCTTCTGTGTTCCCTGCCACATATGACCCGTCAGCCTTTAAAGCAAGAGTGAATAGACATTTTCTGGGCACGCTCGTTCGATCGTAGACATCATCTTACACTTACTATCAGGTGTGATCGAGGTCAAGAGCGGGCTCATTCGTAATAAAAAAAAGATCATTCTGGGTATTCAGTTTCCTCTATTTTTTTTTTATGATATTCATGCATAACTATCTACAACATAAGACGTTTGTAATCATTCGATTGAAATGAAAGTAGCTTGAATCTTAAGGGTGGTTATAAGCTCTTGTCCCAACTGTAAAAAAGGAAAGTTATGTTTTTATCGTGACAGTCGACGGGAGCGAAGACACGACTGCTATTTAATAAATTTCCATTTTACAGTTCCTGTCTCCCTGGCAATCCTATCTACCACCGAGCCAAGGGTACAGATGGGCAGTAGGTACCATTGCCTGGTGGTCTTCATACATCACGCTGCTGTCAGCGCGATGGGTGGCCGACAAACTGCGAGGTTCACCCACCACTGCTCTGCCAAAGATTTGTTCCAGTGTTGGAATGTCGTTATTGATTTTCGAGGAAGATTACTATGCACATTATGTGCATGGTCGGTAAGGAGGTTTTATTAAAACAAACTATACTGCAACAGTGACCATACAATGATTAATAAGACAATGTACTCGTAACTAATCATAGAATTATAGAAACAAACTTTTTAACAAAAAAGTAAAACCAACTTCCAAAATAAACACTGCAAAGTGAAAAATAACTTTAATTTCGGAAGTCGGTGTCAAAAACAAGAATACAAAACCAAAGACACCTATGTTGCTAGCATGCTTGTACTAGCATGCAAGCAACATAGGATTAAATAGTATATGTACATTTTTCTTTAATAACTAAATACTTTGATCGATAAATAACTACAACCCAACAGTGGTCTGTATTAGATAGATAGTATATTCTTTATTGTACACCAATACAGCTACAATAAAAGCTTTTTTCTGGTGATCCCCTCGGGCCAGCGATCTTTAGTTTAGCCATTCATCCAATCATTCGACAGCTAAATTCCAAATTCAATGTCTGGTATCTCGATGATGGAACCCTGGGAGGCGATGTAGACACAGTATTAGATGATCTACAGTTTTTAATAAATCAACTCCATTCCATAGGATTGGACCTCAACCTTTCGAAGTGTGAACTATTCATATCCGACAGTACTGACAGACAACTGACACTTTCAAAATTCAACGCAATAGCCCCAGATATCCAAATTGTGGAAAAAGGTTCTCTTCGTCTTCTTGGGTCTCCAATTTATGAGAATTCCTTTCCCGATTTTGTCAAGGAAAAAATACAAAATTTTAATGACATCTCGGACAGATTATACCAAATTAATATGCATTCGGCCATCACCTTAATTCGTTACTGTTGTTTTGGACCTAAATTAATGTACTTTCTTCGTTCTTCACATCTATGGCATCATCCTCACCTTTTGGAAAAAATGGACCAAATTATTCGCCAAACTCTGACAGGAATTTTAAATGTGGCTTTGGATGACCGAGCTTGGGCACAAGCTACTCTTCCCATTTGTATGGGTGGTCTCAGCATCCGCAAAATTACTAGTATCAGTCTACCGGCTTTTATGTCCTCGGTACACGGCACTGAGAAATTAATCAGGAATATCCTAGCTCAGTCACTGGTTGATTTCAATGTGCCGTTCTTCACCGAGGCTATAGATACCTGGAAACTCGCTTGCCCGAACCTAAATCCACCCGACAATCCATCATCTCAGAGGCGGTGGGATGAGCCGCTCTGTAGAGCAGTTCAGAGTGACCTTATTGCCACATCTGCTTCGGCTGCAGAGCGTGCGCGCCTGCTGGCTGTGGGTGAATGGGAGTCGGGTCTCTGGCTTCACGCACTACCGTCATCGAACATAGGCACCTTGTTCGATGATACTACATTCCGCCTCGCTGCTTCCCTTCGATTAGGTGCTCCATGTTGTTCTGCTCATCGCTGCCATTGCGGCGAAGTTGTCAACAGCCTCGGTCACCACGGCCTTTCATGCGGCCGCAGTGCGGGTCGCATAGCACGGCACGCGAATATTAACGACATTATCCGACGAGCTCTTGTCACTGTCGGCGTTCCAGCTGTATTAGAACCCAATGGCCTGGCACGCGACGATGGCAAAAGACCGGACGGCATGTCTTTATTTCCTTGGAAAATGGGTAGGCCTTTAGTGTGGGACGCAACTTGTGTCGATACTCTTGCGCCATCCCATCTTCCTAGCTCGTCTTGCTGTGCTGGCGCTGCCGCTGCGGCTGCTGAAAACCTCAAGCGGCGGAAATATAATAACCTTGTTGGTAGTTATATTTTCGAGCCGTTTGGGGTTGAAACCTTGGGGTCGTGGGGTCCGAGTGCTCACAGATTATTTAAAGATCTATCCAAACGCCTAGTTGACACTTCGCGTGACCCAAGGGCTGGCTTTTACCTTGGACAGAGGTTAAGCATTGCCATACAACGTGGCAATGCCGCCAGTCTTTTGGGCACATTACCAGTGGACAGCGATGCGCACGAATTTCTGGATGCCATATTTTAGTTTATTTTTAGATGTATATATGTAGTTTAGGGTTTTCTGGTTGTACAACTTCGTACGTACTTTTTTTTTTAGAAATGATGACTCGAAAGACTTGAGGTCAATGGCGGGACCCCTTGCTACATGTCGGGTGGTTTGCGCACCACAACTGAGGTAAACGTTTACTATACCTACATCTCTATCAATTGTGTCGAAGTTTTGCAGTAATATTCATTGGTTTTTTAATGTTATTTCAGGGTTGTGTATAAACAGCTATCTCACGCCATACCAGGTAGATTTTTTGTTTTTCTTTTATTCCTTTTTAGGTTCTTATGTAAATGGATTGTACTTGTAAAAAAGGTTCGTTTTCCATGAAATACTCAAGCTCAACTTAGTACCCATATGATAAAAAAAAACATTGTATCTAAATATATGTTAATTTTACAATATTATGGTTTTTTTAGGTTTAGGAGAAACTGAAACTCGACAATCTCTTTTGTCGCGCTTTTTGGCTGCTTTCTTTGAAAGGGTAAGTATCCTTGTATCTGTAGTAAGATAATTTGTACCCGTTAAAGGCCGCAAGAAACTGTTGGAAGTGAACAAGACAAGACCAGTACTGGTAGGTAACGGCATTCGTTGTAAGCAGATAGGTAGGTAGTTAACCTGTATTTTGATGTAAAGATAATTAGATGTTTGTGTTTCAATCCTGCAAAAATGGTTTCTGGTATTTTACGAAATTTGGCATAGGTTTATAACCTAGAATAACACATATGCTACTTATACCTCGATAAATAACGAGGTTTGGTGGAGACTGAGGAGAATGTGGACATTATGCTAATTAACTAGAGACCTTAATCAGAGAGAATTTAGTATATCTAGCGCTGGAGAATACCTAGATATATTTTAATTAACATATTACGTGGGCAGACGCAAGAATGAAATCTTAGTTCCTACTTAATTTCATAAACGTGAAAGTTTCTGTAAATTTGTTACTCTTTCACGCAAAAGCTACTGAACGGATTTAGATTAAACTTTACATTTATTATGTATATCAGAATAACACATTGGCTATTTTATCCCAGTAAAATGTGCGAAATTTCCACGCGAATGAAGACGCGGGAAACAGCTAGTAAGTATATAATGAGAAGGGTCAATAGTAATAAAAAAAAATACTTCTAATATTTATCTTTCTATTTCATAGGCCCTAGACGGTCTCAGCTGGGTTGCCAGCGAGCGCACTGTACTTGAGCGTCTGATGAACGTAGAACTGAATACCAGGGAGGCTGGCAACACCAGCACGCTGCTATACGACCCTGAAGATAATAATCCCTCGTGCTTCTCGGTCACTTGGTAAGCAAGTCTTCAGTATTCAATTAAATTATCTTAACTTCGTAAGATTAGGGACCTATCTCATTTATTTAATAGTTCTAAAGGGAAAACCGCTTTGTGATTAAATCATACATTAGTACTTAGTGTATTACCATACTTAAAAGTAATATTAAAACTAGGGACACTTTTCAGCACTTGAACTTAATGGTGTAATGAAAAAGACACGTACATTATTTTAGTGCAGTTTGAGTCGATTTTTGCGCAGCTACTTCCAAAAGTAACTGAACGTTTCCAAAATTGCGAACCTAATACTCAGCAACTTTAGTTCTAGAAAAAAATTGTGCTTGTGTGTTCTCAGTATCTATGTAGATAAATAAGGATAAGCGATGGCCTATGGCGTTTTGGCTGTATGGTAATCGTTTCGCTCAAGTCTGCTGGGTGCTAGAGGCATACGATGCATTGATATCGTACTGCTTCGAGAATGCCCTGAAACTGTACTGAACTAGTTGAGGGTTAACAAGATAAGATAAGATAAGATAAGATTTCTTTATTTGCTCCAAACATGTGTACACATACAGAATAAAAACGCATGTGAGATAACATAAAAATGAAAATAAAGTTCAGACATGTTTGCCTATACGATGGCGTGCAAATGTTTTAAATAATTAATTTGACAATTTTAATTTAAACCCAATAATATAAATTGATACAGATTAGCAATAGTTAAAAAAATAAATTTCAAAATTATACATCACAAAAATAAAAATATTAAATGTCAAATTATACACAACAAAACGAAACAAAAGTAAAAAAAAGTAAAAAAAAATATCATATTTCAAAAGTAAAAAATAAAATAAAGTCAAATTGTACATGTCAAAACTAAAAATAAAAATTTTGATATCAGAAGTATACATGTCAAGATTAATAACATACAATATTAATTCAATAAATCTATGTCACAGTAAATTGTTCTGCAAGATATTCATTAATATGATAATAAGCTTTATCGGTTAGGAATGTTTTAAGTTGTTTTTTTAAGTTCATTATTATTAAGCTCCCTCCAACTTTTAGGTAACTTATTATAAATCACGGGAGATTGATCTTTAAATAAACTAGTACCTACTGAGTGTTCATCTCCGCACTTAATCCCTGCCTGGGAGCATTGTACGTAGACAATACTTTTTTAAAGAACTAGCAAAGTGGATAAAAATCACATTACTACAACCTTGTTAACCCCTCCAACTAAGCTAAATATGCTTGTATATATGTATGTGAGTGGGTTCACAGCAATAGTGTAATGGGTGGGGTTCGAACCCGTGACCTCTGGATCACAAGTCCGACACCTAACCACTTAACACTAGTAAGTTTTTTAACAGTAAATGTGTGTTAAAGGTGGGGAGAAGAATGGAGCTTATCTACTTTTGACGCAATGCTCTTCGGATGCGTGTTGATGGCCATAGATGACGCCTTGGTGGCAGCTCTAGCTACGCTTATAATATGGCAGGTGAGACAAATGACACTCAAAATTACTACACATGGTGGTAGCCAGTGACTCGAGTTGAATATCAACTTCCCAAGGAACATTGCTGTGTAGATAACATATCTTGGAGCAGTCTTCTTTTTTTGTTTTTCTGGTGGGAAATTCATCGAATGATTTCTTCCGATCCGGGTGGAGCGGAAGGGAGTGTCAGACTTCTACTGAATAAAAACAACTCCGTTCCTTCAGCTGCCCTAGCGTTCTGTGGCCGCGGTATCTCTTTAGAACGAATGTTTTAACAAACCCGGGAGCACAGTCTTCTGGACGCTGTTTATAAGAACAGTGCATACATTGGACAGTGATCTCAATCGCGTTTGCTGCCTGGAATCCGTAACTACTAATTCTACTAAATAAAACTGAGATTGTCAAATAGTATACAAGAACCTGGAGTCTTTATATGTGTACCTCCACAAGCTAGGAGCTCGACCCCATTTTTTTTGGGTGGGAAAATCATCAAATGGCTCCTTCCGCTGTGAGTGGAGCAGAAGGGAGTATTATACTTCTACTGACTAAAAACTTACGCTGCTTCTTCAGTTGCCTTTGCGTTCCGGGGCCGCTGCACCTCGTTATCGTTAGAACATTCCCACAACCCCGGCAGGAAGAGCTCGACTCCTAGGCACCACTAAATATGCCTCTACATCAACAACAACACAATATCTTAATCTGTTGCTTCTGTTAGAAGTGCAAACATCTAAAATTTTTGTTTTTAAGTGTATATCATATTGCGAGCATTCATTGCAAAAAAGAACCTCCACGCACAAGATTACCCATGTACACATATTTAAGTACTCAATTGCGAGATAAAATTAAAATGCAGTGCTTATTTATTACTATAAATCTCAGAATCATATTTATTAAAATGATTCTGAGATTACTCAAGTAAACAAGTGACGTTCATGCCAGTAGGTAAACGAACGGAAAGTTCCACAAGCAAGGAGAAAGTAAACATGTTTACCTGTGGCATATACATTGTAGGACCAAATCTAGGAGACTATCTCAAAATAATATCATGGTGTGTCGCACAGCTGCGCCAAATAGGTCCAATTCAGCTGAATGGCATACTGCTCCCAATTATTCTCTGTCCACGTGTGATAACAGTCAGAAGCACTTGAGATATGAGCTGGCGAACAAATAGAAAAAAGTATATGTTATTATATACAGGATGTTTCAGCAATGCGTACTCATATTTTAAGGATAAATTTCTTATAATACAAATATAAAACATAACAAACAGCCTACAATATTCCTTCACACAGGCAGATACAAAGGCCCTGTGAGAAGGAATATTTCCGCTATCAGTACATGTTTGTGGATGTGACAAGACTACGAATTTCTTCGGTTACGATTTCCTTACTTTTTTGCGAGCAGCGATAGTGGTATAATTACCCAAGAAATGTGCTTGTCTGGGTTTGAACCCACGAACTTGTAAGTCGAGCCCATAACAAAGTAAAGTACCAAAAATTTGTCAGATTTATCAGCAATATTGTCGGGGTCCACTAGGGGACCGTTGCCTGCCGAGGTTGCGGAATTGTTCGAAAGAGTTCCTGCGGCCTCGGGCCACGAGGTGCAAATAAAGGAACATAGATGGGTTTTAGTCAGTAAAAGTCTGACACACCTCCCGCTTCGCCCAGATCGGGTGGCAGTCATTGAATGATTTCCCATCCTAAAAAGCTTGTAGGTTCTTTTTTCTACTGAGTTTTTTTTTTCAATAGGGGTAATTCTTGTATACAGCAGCACATCGTCATTAAAAAAGATTAGGTACACTCTGTATAGATATTTTGTCATTATCTTTTGATTGGTTTCAACCGTGAATCACTGTCTCAATCAATCTATGATTTGCCGCGCTGAAAGACATCTTAGTTCCAATATCACACAAACGTACGTTATGATTAAATATTATTTCAAAATAGGACCAAATCGTTTGATTCATAAACCGGTATTTTCATATTTATTATTATCCATTTAAATCCCACTCACAGAGAGGAGGCCAATGTCCAAGAAACGGGAACGTAGTGGGCTGAATTATTATTATTTTATTAATAAAAATCAATGTTTGTCCTCTATCCGTTCCTAAACAGTATTCCCCAATAATTTCATTATTTTTTAATTTTCAGATACTGATGCAAATAAGACAATGGTTCGGAAATAGAAATCAAAAAGAAAAAACAGAAATTGAAATATAAGAAACAAAAACGACTCGCGATAGTCATGCAGAATTTGTTTAATAGTGTGCTATTTTATGCAATATTTTGCGATGTTCTAGGCGATCCTAAAATAATTAAGGATACTGCTGGGGTCCACGGAAATATAAGTAAAAGGAAAAAACCGAGAGAAATTATTAGTGTAGAAGAATTATGGATACCAAAAACGACAGATTACGCTCCGTTGGTAACAACTAAAGCCCCTCGGCCCTTACCTCCTTATTTCGGGTTCCTTACTAATATTTGTAATGCACTCATGTCTCCAAAATATTTAGGTAAATACCTCGGCAAATACTTATCAATACTTAGCAACAGTCTCAAAGGACTCGGAATAAACTATTTACAGAAAATATGGATAAAAAGATTTCGAAAGAGATTAAAGAAATACTCCATATATAATAAGGATATAATTAAATCGAAACTTAACGATTTTTTGAAATTCATTTCTGATGAAAAGCCCAAAAAGAAAGAATACTTTAAGGCAATGGATGCCATTTATACGGTGGTGGATGATATGAAGATGGACGAATATATTTATTTGCTTAAAAAACACGGGAAAGGAGAATTGAGGCACATTGGAGATAACACCAGAAGAGTATTTGAGCGTATTGTATTTGGTAGATACCATCGACAGCCTGAACCTGTTAAAAGAGAAATCGAATTAAAATTCACATCGGCGGTCGTAGAATACTGGGAGGAAAGATTAAATAGAACTGCCCATAATTTCACTTTAGGCCATCTGTTTGAATTCAGTTTAAAGTAACCGTGAAATTAAGTTGTATATTTTATGATTTTTCGTCACAAGTCACAGAGCAATACGCAGAATTGTTGGCAACATGTGTCCCTCATATACAATTGTTATATTTGTGACGTGTTCTATGCGATTAGGAACTGGTTTAGATGTTGTTGTTGATGAATTAGACAATACAAAAACAACAATTCTCAGGAGTGAAGGCATCTTTGAAAAATTTTTAGAAACATATTTGGACATACTGTCGACAGCGTTTACAGGTAAAGAGCTGATAAGATACTGTAGAATGATGAATAAAGAATTGAAAAAAATAAAATTTACATACACAGAACGGTTAGCGAGACATTTTAAGTACTTGTCGAGAATGCATCGTGATGATATCGTTGATGAAGTGGCGAAATACAAGAAAGAATACGACGTGAAGTTGCCGCAGCGTCAGGAATTTTTCGAAATAATTAGAGATGCGTTTAATTTACAACACAGGTTGAAATTCAATGATTATTTACACGATTTGTTGGCATTCGGAAAAGGAGACTTGTTATTTGTGTCCATACAAGAGCAAACTAGAAAACTGTTGCATATGATTGTAGACTGTGTTCACAAGTTGGGTTCTAAAAGGCGAAGGTATGTGGAGCGGGCATTGAGATTGGCTGTTAGAGAACATTTGAGTCGTTTTTATTAATTGAAAGGCCCAATTTATCCTACCTACCTATTGATGCTGTCGGCTAGAGCCACTTAGGATAATAGTTTCAACATAAGTATATTAACAAAGGCGTTTAAATCTGTAAAAACTTAATAAAATATTAATTGAAAAACACTAACTATTATTCATTTTGACACAAATTGGTAGAGACCAAATCTTTATTAAGCTAGTTCTTGTGTAACACACTGAATCACCTCAAGTTACCTAATTTACAGTATTAATTAGGCTTGAATCAATATATGTGCTATCAGGTGTCAATTGTTAATTGAGTAATCGAGTAACGTCTGTACCTATTCTTCGTATATGAAGTTTCTTTCTCTGCAGCTAAAAATAAGCTAATATAATGACTGTGCCTTCTCAGTATATTTATGAGAATCTCTTGTATGCACATAAAAATATTAATCTCTTTAAAAAACACAGTGATATCCATAACGTAAATACTAGAAATAAACACAACTTTGTCATTCCAAAAACAAGGCTCAAGAAAATAGGTGGTTCTTTTAAATGCCAGTGCATACGTTTTTATAATAAACTACCTTGCCATTTGCAAGAACTGAGCCTCAACAAATTTAAATTAGTCATAAGACGCAAGCTTTGCCAGAAGGCTTTTTACACAGTTAAAGACTGTGTAAAATGTTGAGGATAAAAAGGCTTGGGATTGAGCTGCTCCAATGATATACAGGGAGCACTAGTGTTGTTTACAATCACAATTTCTTGTATTTTATTTTTTTATACAAATTGACATTTTTTTTTTGTTTTTTAATTATTATTTTGACATGGATATTTACTTTTTAAAGTATAATATTTTATTTTATTTTGACATGAATATTTACTTTGTAAAGTATAATATATGTTTTTTTTTGAAATTTTACTTAATTATGTACTTAAATGCGAGGATTATGTGGTATTTTTTTTTATTTCCATTTACATTTTTTTTTCTCTCTCTTTATTACGACGTTGTCTGACAGTTTGAGTATTTTAGTGACCTACTCAAATGTACCGTCTTTGGCATTGTTCGTCAGGTCGTTGAGCTCCTTAGTAGTCCGAAGTTGAGCTTACAGACTAACTGACAAAGGCTTGCACTAACGGGACGGGTCTACTCAAATCTGTTTGGTCTTTCCTCAAAAGGCCATTTCAGACTAATCTACATAATCCTCATAAACGATTGTGAATATGTGCACTATGTACGTTTTTTTTATTTTTATTTATTCGAGTTAAACATAATAAATTGTCTGGCAGTTTGAGTGCTTTTTGCGGCCTACCTAAAGGTCCTTACCTTGGTATTGTTCGTCAAATCGTTAAGCTCCTTGTTCTAAGTTGAGCTATACGTCATTTGACAAATGCTTGCACTGTATGGACAGGCCCACTCAAATCTGTGAGCATCTTTCTTCAAAAGACCGCCTCAGACTGAAACCTACAAGGTTCCCATATAATTAATTCAGTGTAGATTGTATGGACTTTAAAAGAGATGGACCCCTGAGTTTGTTTCGGTGTTTCTTCTCAGGGTAGTCAGTTAGGAAACACCGGCCTCATCTAGTTAATATTTAAGGAAAAAAATTACGTGTAAAAGTGTTATTTAATAACCAATTTGCAAAATAAAGATCATTTATCATTTAAAATGATTAATAGTAATTTTATTAATTAATTTATTTATCTAATTCATTTATCGTCTTGGACGAAGCAACTGCAGGAAGTCAGTGGTAAACTCTTTGCTTCTGCAGGTTCCCTGAGACGCCTTCGTAATTTTCTTCCCATCACCACTAAAACTGCAATGGCATAATCTCTTCTTCTTCCTATCTTGAAATATAATAATGCCAGCTATCTTGATATGACCCAAAACCAATACGATAAGCTAGTGACTTTAAAATCTCTGTATTAGGTTTATATTTAAGTATGATCATGTTTCTGAATTTCGTACTAAGCTCAAATGGCTTCCTAATAGGTTTCGTCAGAATATTCATTTACTTTCTCTGCTTTATAATGTGCTATTTAATCCTTTCACTCCTTTTTATCTTAAAGACCGCTTTCGTTTCTCTGTGACACATATTCAAGGTTCTTGAGATCATCTGAAAATTTAGAGTTAAGTATCCGCATGCCTTCCACTTCTTTCTTTGATGAATCTTTCACTATCCAAGCCGCCCGTTTGTGGAATGCATTACCTATTGCATGTGAGGCGTGTTCAAACATTACCTTCGTTCAAAAGAATGGTGAAGGAGCATTACCTCTCACTATAGTTTTTATATTGAGGTATTTATTTTATTTTATTATGTTTAATTAGTGTTATGTATGATGTTGTACACTGACAGACCTAAATCTATCTCCTTTAATTTCTATACATCCAAAAGTTGTCTGTAAGAGATTGCCCTGTGCGATAAGACCGCCCATTGTACACTAGTTTTATTATTTGTATCCGCAAGGTATGTCAATCCTTAATTGTAAGGTGCACAATGAAGTATATAATAAATAAATAAATTTATCTCTGGGGGCTTGAGAGATAAACTAACCGAAATAGAAAGTACCAAAACTTTTTAACAGCACTCTCGCACTCGGAACAGTGGTAGCCTAGGTTACAGGCAGGAATTACGAAACGCTGGTCATGAGTTCGATCCTAGACAAGCACATTACTTTGTGTAATTTTCATCATCGACACTGCTCTGAAAATGGTGAAGGGAACCATCGTGAGAAACCGGAAAAACCTTAGACTGAAAAATCCGAAATCTTGCTATATTAATCAACCCGTATTGAGGCAAACCATTCGGTTTATATCCCTGCAGTGGATACGTTATAGGCTGATTATATTGTCTCTTTTTAAATTTCAGTATTAATTTATAAATTCGTATGCAGGTTGATAAACCAGAATCTAAACTAACTTGACTTCTTATTCGGTCGAAATTCCCTATTAGATACATGAAACACCCATGGTTCCAGTTTAATTGATCTAGTGCTTCCAATTAAAACAAATAATAGCTGCAAAATATATTTTTGTCCTGATTTTCAGTTTTGTAAGTTTTAAAGGTGCACCATATACTTACGAGATAGATAGACAGATATATTCTTTATTGTACACCATAACAGTAAAACAAATAAGTCCTTATTTGTTTTAACAACTAAAAAACTTTTTTGCATAAAATAAAACCGACTTCCATATAAAAACTAACCAAAGCCAAAAATAACTTTAATTTCGGTAGTCAGTGTTATTGGTTTTGTATTTTCTGTTTTTTTTTCACACTACCTTCCGAAAATAAAAGTTATTTTTACCTTTGTAGTGTTTCGATATAAAAGTCGGTTTTATTTTTCGCAAAAAAGTTTTTTTTTCACGTTGTTTAGTGGGTCGGTTTGTAATTTATCTAGTTAACAAAAGCCGAAATGTCAACTACTTAGCACCTTTTACAAAATATTGCTTTTCCCGATGCAGAGCCGTTAATTTTTGAGGAGTTCTCCTGGTAGGTACTTCACCATCAGCTCTATTTCATCATATGCATTGTGACGAGCATAAAGTGCTTAACATCCACATTCAAGTAATCGAATCGGAATCCACGAAATACTTATTATTGAGTAGTTACGGTGGTCATCTGTGGTTTTAATCATCAGTTCCACTTCCCCAAATAGTGCTTTTCAACAGCAACTGCACAAGTTACTATAAGAATTACCCAAAACGCTATAGGTATGCCTATAATATTTGAAGAGTTCCCTCGATTTCTCCATGATTCCATCATCAGATCCTAAGGTAATGACAATGGGACCAACTAGAAAGTATACCCTTTCAAACCAAAAAATAATTTTCCAAATCGGTTCAGCCGTCTTCGAGATATGAGGTAACATACATAAAAAAAAAGCTCAAGACGAACTGAGAACCTCCTCCTTTTTTAAGTCGGTTAAAAGGGGTGGTACAATGGGCGGTCTTATCGCTAAAAGCGATCTTTTACAGACAACCTTTGGATGGATTTGACACAGAAGGAGAAAATTAATACGTGAGTAGTCCACGGTGTACTATCTATCGATATAAAATATAAAAAAACCGGTCAAGTGCGTGTCGGGCCACGCGCAGTGAAGGGTTCCGTAGTCTTTGTAACAGCCAAGTGCGTGTCGTATTCGCTGGCTGATCGTTTCGTACCATGCTCTAACTAAAAGCCAAACATGACTACCTAACTAATTTGATTTCCTATATAAATCCTCACCTGATCCGACAATTTTGCACGGAAAGTTTTAATTTTTTTTAGAGATTTGTATAAATAAAACTTGTCATAGCCGGTGTTTTGAATTTAAATATATTCTATTAATACTATTTCAATCTCCAAATTCCTACACTCAACGAGACTTGATTATGAATTTCACAATTCAACTATTTCAATTTTATCTGTAGCCTCTACACACAATCTCAAGAACTTATTTATTTTTCTACACACAATCTCAAAAACTTATTTTTTTTAGGTAGGGCCACTCGTAGTTCAGCACACCAAGGCTGGTCACTACTTAACCGGGCGATCAACAAAAACTCATTTTTTTTTTATAGGGCCACTTCAGCACACTAAGGCTGGTCACTACTCAACCGGGCGATCCTGTGGTGACCTCTAATATTAAAGGCCCCCAGCCAGGGCTTACAAACTAGAATTACATTTTAAACAACCGTACGCTAAGAGCACTCCCTATGGAGTACGGGCCTCGGCATAGCGTGGTCGTTGGTGGAGGGCAGCAAAGGGACAGGCTGGGTCCATATTATTTAAAGGGTTATTTATCGTTACTGGCTCAGCATCGCGAGCTGGCTTGTTTGGCAAAGGTCGGGGAGAGTTTCCGTTACAAGTACGCGGACGTCGCGATGGGCCTCGTCGGCGAGGCCGGAATACGGAACGCGTTTTATTTCTGTATTTCCTAAGGGTGCTAGTTTCCCTACTGCTCTCTTGTCGGATGGTGGTGGGGTCCATAGATGATACATATAAGTGGGGTCGTCGGGCTCGTCTAGGACGTTACGCGGGCGACGAACCCGAGAAATATTGGAGGGTCTGTATCGGGCGGCCGATACGATCAGGGGGTTTGTGTGGTTTTCAGCAGAGGTGAAGTAACGCACTGAATGGCGTTTCAGCACTTGCTTTATGGTCGGGGCAAAAACTTAATAATATTCATAACTACCTACTTATAGTTTTGGCGGTAACGAAACCATTGTGAGATATAATTAGACGACAACGCCATCTAGTTAGAAAAGAAGTACTAATTGTTACACAAAACTGAAAAATGAGACTGGTTTGACACAATCCTCAACTAATTTAATTACTTAAACACAACTAACTATAATTTTACTGGACAGAAACTGTTTTTAACCGACTTCTAAAGAAGGAGTAGGTTATCAATTCGTCACGTATATATAATATATATTTTTATGTATGTGCACCGATTACTCCATCAATTGTGGATCGATTTAGAAAATTATTTTTTCGTTTGAAATCGAATGCTCTAGAGGTAGTACCATTGTCACCAAATTAGAATTTGATGAAGGGATCTCATGGAAATTGAAGGAAATCCTCTAATTTTAAAGGCAATCGTATAGCGATTTTGGTATTTTTTAGAGTAACTTGTGCATTTGCTCTCAGAAAGCACCATTTGGTGAAGCGGAACTGATGAAGAAGATCACAGATGGCCACCGGAACTACTCAATAATAAGTATTTCACGAGTTGCGGTTCGATTACTTTAAAATGGTTGCTAAGCAATTTATGGTCGTCACAATGTAAATGGTGAAATGGAGCTGATGGTGAAATACCAGGAGAACTCCTCAACAATTAACGCCCCTGCATCGGGAAAATCAATATTTTGTAAAGGGTGATGAGCAAGTAATTGACATTAGGCTATTGTAATTTAGATAAATTATAAACAGATCCAAAGACACCATCTTCTGAAATTAAAGTTATTTTCACATTGTACCTAGTGGTTTTTTGGAAGTCGGTATTTTTTTGTTAAAAAGTTTTTTTCTATAAAACTTATTTAAATATAAAACTAGCGCGATACAACGGACGCTTAGCGCCATCTATCGACATTTCTATGGAGTTGTTCGAAATTTTCGAGTCAAATACAATTGGTCGACTATTACTCGTAAACTTGTAAAGCCTACTCATGTGTGATAGTTTTCCTTTAAACTTCGTTATATATGGGTACTACTGCCATGACATTTGAATTTCTAACTACAACCGTTTAGTTGATAGAGTGGGGGACACTTGACTCTAACGAAAATTGGTACTTTAAAGCTTGATAAGTCACGAGCGGTTTACTTAATCAGAAAACGGTTTTCCTAAGCCCATAATATTTTTGAAAGACCTATCCAACGATATCCCACACTATGGGAAGGACGAAAAAAAAATTATCATCTCACTTTACATGTAAGGGAGGTACCCTAAATAATTCTTTTTTTCAAAATTTTATTTTACCACTTTTTTTGGCGTCATTAATGTGTATACTCATGCCAAATTACAAATTTCTAGTACCAATAGTTTTTGAGCTAAACCGCGGACAGACGGACAGACAGACGGACATGGCGAAACTATAAGGGTTCCTTGTTGACTACGGAACCCTAAAAAACAATAAATTACATTCTCAAAACATATATACATTTAAATATAAAATATATATATAAAAAGGCACAACGACATACATAATAACAACAATTTAAGGAGAGAGATAAAGGTTTGTCACGGAATAGATGAATAAGGTTGGAATGGTAATGTGGGCGTGGCGAGCGTTCACATTTTATGATACGAAAATCATAGCTATACCGATTAATTAATTCACCGCGTTTAGTGCGCTTCGTAATACTTCGGAACACAGAGCTCTGCTTTAAAATGCCGTGTTATGCAATTATAACATGTAAAACAAAAAGTTAGACCGCAAGTATAGAGCGAGGAGGTATATCTTTCCATCGGTAAGTCGAAAAAAACATTTAATTACAATTTTTTTTTACTATGAAATTCCGAACATTAACAACATTATTGCAACAAGTTTCAAAAAGTATACATTCCCCGATGTGTACTCACTTAATCAACGCAATGACCAAGTCTGCTTACAATATACTGCGTGCGCCACACGTCCTTTGCCCTGATTGGCCGTGATGCACGGCGCATGTTTATCGACAGTGAGTTACAATCATTAGCAAGCTCTCGATTTAAGTGTGTGTAATTTATTTGTGTGCGTAATTCGCATACGTAACGGGCCTCTTCCTTATAGTGGAGCTAAAGAGTGGGAGACAAGCGGCGACACTCGTTCTCATACAAATCAGGAACTATTTCCTTTCTAACCTCTTTTATCTGTTCTGTGGGGTTTGTGCTTGTCTTACTGACACAGGTAGAGCACAAAGAGAATGTTATACACTATGTTTTAGTAGAGCATTCCACAGCCGTACTGCTTGAGCTGCAAACGACTTACCATAGAAATTGGTGACGTGATTGGTACCGCAAGCCTTAAATTTTCTTATGACCTCAGATATTTTGCGTGTGTCATGAAAGAACTTGAATCATTCTTTAACATAAGTGGGGGTTTTAGAATTAAACAGAACACTGTAAAGCAGAGACAAGACGTATAAGTTCCGGCGAAGACGTATTGGAAGTCACTTGAGTTTCGTACGAAATTCGGATACGTGATCATATTTGCCCAAGCCAAATATAAATCTAATGCAAAAATTTTGGAGTCGCTCAAGTATCAAATTCTGAACCACTTCAAAAAAGGAGGAGGTTTCCACAAAACTTTCAGTTTTTATGTCAGTAGCAATACTGCAATACTTTCAATGCTTTCAAAAATATAAAGCGGATAAAACAATCCTTTTTAATTTTGGCGAAGGTCTCTACGGGATTGATCTAATCAAATGTTTGTTTGTTGTTTACACAATAACATAACTTTGAAACCCCTTCAAAGATGCGAGATCTCAGGTGCGTTTACTTATTTATGTTAGAGACAATAAACAGCTACAGTATAAAATATACATAAGAATAAATCATTCAGTGTGTAAACAATATTACAGCCCACCTCATTCTCCGTATATTATCAAATAAACAATATATGCCGCTAGATAAGCAACTCAAATATTCATTATAATTAAAACATTAAAATTCAATCATTATTAAAATAAAACATTAAAACAAAAATAGAACAAAAAATTATCATAAAATAATCTAAGTTTAAAAAGGGGCATCAAATTAAAATTATTCTTACGCATTCATTATTCGGATAGGATCAGATGAATTTACAATAATATGTACCAAACATCATTATAATATCAACTGATATATTGCGCAGCTAAAACAGTTAGTACGTGAGATTTATTGTATATTAGAGATTTAGAGTACATAAAAATATGAATATCTATAAAATAGCTATAGGTCTCGACCACACGACGAGTAGGACAACGCAAACCAGTTTGTGCGACAAGAGTTTACAGCAGATAATGTCCCGGCACGGACTCTGCGTTTGTTGAGTGTGCGAGGGACACTATAAATAAAATAAATAATAAAAATCATTTATTGCAGGCTCGCAGGCCCATATAAAAGTTTAAAAAAATAATATTAATAATTTGATTCAATACTTTTCAATAATATCTATTAATTAATCCTTTAATCTACTTTATAATTGATAAACAGCATAAAAAAGTTAAAAACATCATTAATTAAATAAAATAAATTCTCGACAAATGAAAAAAATAATAATAATAAAAAGATCAAAATAATTAAATTTTACTAACTAATTAATCAGCTAATCAATTTAATTAATCAGCATGTCCGGGTGGAATCCCCGATGATGGTGACAAATGATTATACGACTGCGTGCAACCGTATCCAGCGAGCCAGCATCGGGGAGTCCCACCGGTCCACCAGCGCTCGCAGGATGGTGTTGGGGCAGCCGCGCGTGCGGCGCAAGATAGATGCGCACCGCTTGCGCATAATGGCCGCAAAGCCGTCTGAGCCAGCCTCCGCAAACATCGCGGAGGCGCTGCAGTAGCGCGGCAGCCCCATCCGCACCCGGAACGCGTTATTGTATTGAACGCGCAGATCGCTGTATGTCCGCTGCGTATAGTTAACCCACAGACTGCAGGTGTAAAAGGATTGACAATATGCTTTAAAAAGCGTAACTTTGACAGTCCTCGTACACCGTGAAAATCTGCGGGCCAACATGTTGCATCGGACAGACAACGCTCTGCGCTCCCTTTCAATGTCCTTACCGTCCTTAAGGTCTTCAGTGACCCAGTGGCCCAAATACTTGAATTGCTCGACTACTTTTAAAGCTATTCCACATAAGGTGAAATTCGGGACGAATGTGTATCGCTTGTTGTCCGGTTTAAAAATCATTATTTCACTCTTTTTTGAGTTGTATTTGAGCCCATGTGTCACTGAGTAGGACTCACAAATTCTCAGGAGCCTTCGTAACGCACCGATCGAAGGGCTCAGCAGCACCATATCGTCAGCGTAGCTGATGTTATTCACACAAACTCCATCGACATGACATCCGATGCCGGTGCTGCTGAGCTCGTCGATCAGCCATCTGATGTACAGGTTGAAGAGGGTGGGCGAGGACTATAACATAATTTACTTGTGAATTCGATTGAGTAAAAGTTATTATGAATGATACTGTAGAGAGTATTGGCCTTATAGTAGGTTACGTCTAGATTCTAAAGACACTATGTTATATTACTTTACTCTTTGCACTATGTTGTTAAGAGAATGATAAATATGCTTTGTGGCATCTATCACAGAATAGATAAAAGAGGTTAGAAAGAAAATAGTTCCTGATTTTTATGAGAACGCGTGTTGCCGCTTGTTCTGAACAAATATTTTAGAAAAGTTGTGTTGAACTGTGAATATAAAAAAAATAAATGCTCACCGATATGGAAAACATAGTCCATGCTATATAATACATACCGATTGGTAGATCTCCCATCATCCAATGCAGCAGTGGGAAATACAATTCAATTTCTTATCTACGAATTTTTTTCATAATAGCTCATGGATCACAGCAAGTAGTTGAGTGCATACCTCGCCGGCAAAGACGACGAATGAATGTTCCCTAAGCAAAACTTAAGTTGGTTTACACTTACACCTGTGGTTTACACGATTACCTATATGGGTCATTACCTGTGATAGTCCAACGCCGAAAACCGTTGAAGAGCACAACATATTAGCTACCGACTATTATTTTGCATTGTATAAAGTCATCAACTATCAAAAAATAAAATAAAAAGAGATACATTAAAAAATGTGTGCTTCGCGGCATCTAGGTAGACATAACCATTGACCATTGGAATAAGCCAGTTACGTATGCACCTACTAACTAGAATTTGATTGACATTTGTAGGCCTTGCAAATATCTAGTAAAAAGCGTCAATAGCCTAAAGGATAAGGTGCCTAAAGGACTTGTGATCGGTCGCGGGTTCGAACCCCAGCGATTACACTATTGCTGCGAACCCACTCCAGACACAAGCATATTTAGCTTAGTTGGATTTGGTTGGGTTAACAGGATTGCTAGTGATGTGAATTCTACCCACATTGCTAGCAATCCTTAAAAAAAAACTTTAGATCTTTGGATTTATGTTGGAGCCTCTTAAGGAAGCCATCCAGGTCGTTCCGCAATCTCCTTCGTGGTCTGCCGCGGCAACGTGTTGTAGTTTCAGAGCACTAATCATGTACCTTACGAGACCACAGCTGGTCCGGCTTACGGTAGACATGTCCTGTCCAATCCCATTCAAGCAGCCTTTTGAACCACAACGATGATGAGCGTTCGGGAATCGGGAGCGCAGTAGGGACGAACGTATAACTAACGTGTTACGTTAGTTAACCATGAGTTTGGACTTTTGGAGAGAATACACATGTCCATCAGCTTACGCTTTAGTGACATGGGCAATGTGCCCTTAAATTGTACTTTCATGGACCAGTAGCTTTTATCAAATTCCTTGTCTTGCCTTGCCTGGAGCGCGACTACTTGGCCCAAGTACTACTTGGACATTCATATTATATATATCTCCAGGTCTTGTCGAGTTTCATTGACTCGGCAGTATTCAGGTGGTCTCCTTTATTGATTCTGGCTGTCAAGAGTGGCAGTGATTGGGCATACTGGGGCGATGGGCTTGTACCATTTGATATAATAAATAAATGTACCAGAAACTGAATGTGAATAGTGAGGCTGTGTCCACCTTCATCAGGTCAATATTCATCATTGAAGTCAAACCGCTGTCTTCCTTGCCTTCCTTAGATTTCTACAAATATTTCAAAGCCAAAATTAGTCAAATGGTCCAGCCATTCTTGAGTTTCATTGAGATTTACGAGCAACAATTGATTTATATAAATTCGTATACACGGTGGCAGGGACATTGACGCGCAAACGTCGTGAAAAAGTTACACCTAATGTCATAAACAAAATTACGAAAGTCATTCATCTTTGAAATGACCGGTTAAAAAAAATCATTTTTGAGCGCGCAATGTATTGCAAAAAACGCGATTTTAACGCACCTACACACACACACAAGTCTGTGGCGCGGCTGTCCGCCGCGCCGCAGCCGCTGCCGGACGAACGTGAACGTAGCGCATACCTAAGAAATATCGCCTAACGACAACATTGATAGGTACCTACCTCAAAATCATGTTTAATTAGTCTTGATAACCGATGGTAGTTACTTATTAAGTAGGTACCCGTTATGGAAATAAAACTAACAATAAGCTTATTCCCATAAAATAGCGAAACCAATGAGGATTGATAACAAAAAAGATGCTTGATAAGAAGTAATGTTCAATTAATGAACTTAGCTTAATCTCGCTCATTCCTAATGAGATAAGAGGTCGCTACCAACTCGCTCGCGGATCTGAGCGTGGCGCAGAGTTTCAGCGTGGACACGGGGCAAAAAACTGGGATCCTGGACACACTCCTCACGCAGCGTCGCAAACACATTCACAATGCGATCTCTCATTTCTGCTGCGGTATAGCACTCGGTCACAAACACCTTATCTTTGGTGTAACACCAACGAAAAAATCTAATGGGGTTGCGGGTTCTGCCGCACGACACTCAGTATATGGTTCGCAACACTTTGTGTAACGGGCCTGCCAGCTCCCTCGCGCTGTGGTACTATGGGCTGATTGTACAAGACTCGTTGGAACGCTCAAATCGTTCGCCATAGCACATGAGTACATACACTCTCACTCTTAAACACACACACACACATACACACACACACACACAGAAAATACGTTAAGATCACAGTTTTGGGAAAGTCAGGAGTATTAAATAAAAATATGTTGTTCCTTGAGTCGGTGTATTGTTAGAATGAACATTAGAATATGGCGTACAAAAATTTATAGGAGGATTTGTAGGAGTAAAAAACTCATCACGGTGCCAAGTGACGATATGCGATTTGTTGTTGCATAGATATATTTATCAGGCGTTTACAGATTTCAACATTTCACGTTCCGCGCGTTGAAAGCTTCTCTTTCAATCGAATCCAAGCACTCATGCATCTTGAAATAGTGGACAAATCTTGTTAAACGCCCTCCGGACTATTCCACTCCCCGTTTTTACGTCAGCGACGCGATTGATACCATCTTTTCCTGGATAAACCGACATAATACGTCCCAGTTTTCATTTAAGTGGGGAGAGGTAATCGTCCTTCAAAACTACAAGGGTATCCTTCTCCAATTGATCAGCACATGATCGCCATTTAACAGGCTGTTGCAGTTCAGCAATGTATTCTTTGCTCCAACGGGTCCAAAAATGTTGGCATATTTGCTCGATTCTCTGGTAGCGTGTTAAGCGAGACGTTGCTGCGTCTTCGTAGTTGGGCATCGGTAGCGCAGTAAGCGGCCGTCTGATGAGGAAGTGCGCAGGCGTCAAGGACGATAAGTCGTCGGGCTCCGATGATATCGGAGATAGCGAGCGAGAGTTAAGAATAGCTTCGACTGGACATCCTTAGGTACTAAGCCAGTGTTGACCTCGCAAATTAACTTTAGCATAACAGCTGATCATGTAGTCCTTTCGAGTTTTATTTACATTGCTGTCTTAATTGAAACAAGTGAATTTACTATTTTCTTGATTAAAAATGTCATTGGGTTAGATAGAAATAATGATTTAATACAATTTACAGTAAAAAAAAATTAGCAGAAAAAAAAGTAAAAATTAAGAAAAATTTCAACGCATGGGGTCCAGATGGTAAGGGGTAAGTGGTAAGCGGTTGCGCGTCGATGTCCCTGCCACTCTGTATAATATACTTAGATTGGATATGTTTGTATGGAACTCCCCGGTGTGCAAGTCAAACTCGCTCTTAGCCAGTTTTTATACTAATTCTATAATAATTAGTGACTTTGTAAAACATATATTTTTTCTTAATATTACCTAAGAAATGCAGTAACATCAGATTTAACCACCAAGGTAAACTAGTACAGTGCGATTCAACTAATAGCATCGACTTAGCGCCATAATTATTGTGCCGTCACAGCTGTCAAATCGAACAAGTTGGGTAGAGTGAGGAAAACAAGAATTTTATCCTCTGTCCTCAGTTTGGTGGTCAAACGCGAGTATATCATCAATAAAAAAATAAAAAATATTTTTTATAATTTTGCCATGGCTTTTAGGCATGCGTCCTCTTTACTTTCAGACAAATTGTCACCAACAATGAAAATAAGAGAGAAAAGCATGGTTTATAAAAACTCATTATGATTTTATATAATTAAATATTATACACATCAGAAAAATCGAAACACCTTGCAAGTTTATGTTTTGTAATATATGTCGAATGTCGTTTAATAGCAACTAATATGAGATTTTCAAATCCTATTGTTAATGTTCTAAGTTTAAATTAAATTTTCATAGGTTTCGTATTTTGTTTAACAAGTAATTTTTACCCTGTATGGAGTATGAAGGAAATTGATAACAACACACGTAAATGAGAAAAAAAGCTAAGAAACGTTTATTTAATAATTTGTATTCCCTCCTCGAGCTCTTATTACTGTTTCCATGCGGTTATTCATCGATCGGATGAGAGTCACGATCAAATGTTGTGGCATTCCATTCCATTCCTCTTGGATTGCATTTTGCAGCTGGCTAAATGTTTCTGGGGCAGGACCTCTTGCACGAATTCGTCTCTTTAATTCATCCCATAGATGTTCAATCGTATTCATGTCCGGGCTTCTTGCTGTCCATTCCATAATGGAGATACCGACTTTGGTAACATAATCTCGTACGACGCTCGCGGTGTGAGCCCTAGCATTGTCGTGCATGAATATGAAACCGTTACCAATAATGCAATACCGTTACCAATAATAATGTGCATAGGGCATCACGTGAGGCTCAAGACACTGTTCGATGTAACTATGACTGTTTAGTGCAGGCAGACGTGGCTCAGGCACAAAGACAAGCTCTGTCTCACCGTCGGCACTGATTCCTTCCCAAACCGTCCACGAACCGCCTCCATAGCTGACCTTTTCTTTAATGCAGCATCGTGCAAAGAGTTCTCCATCTCTTCTGTAGACCTCGTTCCTTCTGTCGTTACCATACAGCATAATTTTACACTTATCAGACTAGAGGACTTTGTTCCACTGGAGGTATGACCAATTTAGGTGCTCACATGCAAAGTTAAGGCGCGCTCTTCGATGGTCTGCAGTTAATTTCAGCCCATTTGCTGGTTTGTGCGGTACCAGTCCACGTTCCTTCAACTTTCTTCTAATTGTAGAGTCACTTACAGCCACCCTACGTACAACATGAAGCTGCTGCTGCAGTTGAAGAGCATTAAGGCGTCGATTTCGTAAAGAAGTTGTTACAATAAATCCTGAATGGATCATGAACAAACCAGTGTCCCGATAGCGTTTGTAGACTCTATGAACAGACGACAGGCTTAGATACAATCTTTCAGCCATAATATACGCTGACTAAGTCCAGAATCCAGCAATGCCACCACTTGGGCGGCTTCTGCGGGCGAAGTATCCATATGTTTTAGAAAAAAAACTTTTTCAGACGTCCCAAAGTCACAGTAAACAAATAAAGAACAGAAAGTTTTAAGATAAGCGCTAATTTTTAGTTTTCGAAGGTGAAATATACTCCAACTCTAAACACACATTTGTCTCAAAACAGTGAATCCTTAGAAGAATAACGCATAGAAACCTAAAACGAGTGTAAAAAGTGAGGCAACTAAAACTTAGCCATTTTGGCTAACTTTTCTTAAAAGTTACTTTAGGTACTTACCCAAATAGTTACTTTACTCTTTGACTCAAGGTCACATTTCACCGAACAGAGCTCGCGAGTAAATAATTTAAAACGATCGTTTGTAGCGTAAAGGGATGTCATAGTCCTTCAGGAAAACAAAAAACGTATAATTAAATTACATTTCACAAGTAAATACTTATATTTTATAGATTATTTTTACGTAAATCGATCATCAAACAAAAATTCTAATAACCTAACTTATCACAATACAATGTTGCTATCCGTGAGGAAAAAAATACCCATATTTATTTCTATTGTGCTTATTTTTGTTTAAAAAATAGTTTTGGAGGCAATTATGTATGCGTCAAACTAAACTATATTTATTTACAGCTACTACCTACAGTGTTTTAAAACTAAAAGTTACTGTTAGTTCGAAGAGTGGCATCATAAAGATTACAATTTTATTGATTAAGATTTTTTTCATTTAAGTAATGTTCTCAATAATATTTTTCTATTTTATAAATACAACACATACTTTTAATTGATATCAAACAAGATTTTTAAGCAATTAATACATTTCTACAATATTATTATAATACATTACACATCTAACATTCTAAACGCAATGAACGATATCCTATTTCGTTTAACTTCCGTAAAAATATGTCATATAAATCATATTACATGAAAAAACATCATCTTATCCAGTTTCATAACATAAAATACTTGATTTGATCAGCAACATAATAGTGCGTTTTCCCATTTTTGTGGGTAATGGTCTGGTAATGGTATCACTGAAAGCTATATTTATGTGGACACAAAGAAAATAAAGTGGACACACGAAATCGCTCGTGTTTTGTTCTGGACGTCCTTTCTATGCGTTATTCTTCTAAGAGTGAATCATTATTTCATTACAATCATTTTGAATTTTGTTTTTTCGCTTATCACTGTAATGGCCAAACTGCCAGTTATTCATATTCATAATTCATAAATTCTCTATTGGCAAATAAGGTACACATTTAAAATTACAATTCCGTGACTTCTGAACTAGTTGTAAACTGTATGACAGGAGCCAGTGCATTCCCTTAACTAAATTGACGTACAAATAACAAACTGGCAGTTAAGCAAATAAATTGAAAACAAACAAAAATATGAATAAAAAAGAACACATAATAATTAAAAACAAAACATTAAAAACAGCTAGAATTACCATGTCAGATTAATAACTAGCGGAATAATTTAAATAAATTGATATAACGAAAATATTTACAATAGGATAAAGAAAAGAGAATTAAAATAATTAAGATGACAATTGTGGAATAATAATCAACCAAAGAAAAAGTCTATAAAATAATTATTGTAATGCGTGCATGTTTGTTAGTTTGTATGTGATGTGGGATGTGTGTTGTGTGTGTGTGTGTGTGTCTGTGTATGTGTGTGTGTGCAAGAGTATGATAATCTGAGTGTATGTGCATATGTGGGATGTGGTGACATTTGTTTCTGTGACTATGGAACTTACTGTACCGTCTTTAACAAATTCTCGGTTTCGTCGTATTGCTCTATACAATCTATATATCGCTATACAATCATGACGTGATTTTTTTCATGGAATGAAAACTTTTTCGTGTTAAATTAGGACAGAAACCATAAAAACGGAAGTGTTTCGATTTTTCTGATGAGAAGTGTAATTGGTGTGAGACTCGGTTGAATAAAGTAAAATGAACCGCGAACGTAACGAACATAATTTTCGCAAATAATTTTTCTTTTTGTAACCGTACATTTTAAGTGACATTTGACAGACAGAGGTCATTGACGTTCCTATTCTTATTTGAATCGCATAATATATACCTTCAAATTACCATTTAAATAAAAACTTTCGCTCCAATTAAAAAAAAATATAGGTAAGGTCAGGCTAACTAACCTTACCTCACACTAAGGAAAAAAAAGGACACGGCATAAACATTCTATACGAACAGTAGATAGAGGAATATTATGCATTTCGACGGCATAGCTACTGATATATCGGCATCTCTTTTTAACTTGTGAGAGTAATCATATGTAAGGCCGTGCGCGCACTGCGTTGCGTTTTGGAAACGCAAAATCTGTGGAGTATGGAGTGTCATAGAAGTGCGCGCACTGTGGTGGAATAAACGCGTGCGGTAGAGTCACCGGTGGCCCCTCGCTGCAAAGTTGCGGTGAGTCTACCGCAAATATTTTGTATCGCATAGGAATGTATGTAGTACCACGCACTGCGGTGAAAAAAACGCACCTTTTGTCTGATAATGTTGCCATACATACAGATTTCTTTGTATTTATACATATTTTTGATGTGTGATACAGATTAGCACTCGATACAGATTTTTATACAAATTTCACACTGTATTGATCAAAGTGACTGTTAAAACTAAAACAGAACTTAGCAAAATAAATTACCTAGATTATTATTATTACGCATTTGTTACGTTACACACACCATTGTATGATTCTATTCTTTATGGTTATTTTTTATTTTTTCATATACAACGTTAATTTAAACATTCTAATTAAGTTTTTTTTTTATTGATAATAGTATTTGTATTATGGAGAAAATTCTATATTTTGTGATGATACCGCCAAAAAAAAACGATTTTCAAGCGCTTACATTGCAAGTACTACGTCAATAGTCATTTCCGTAGTACATTATTTTAACGTACGTAGTTAAAATAATGTACTACGGAAATGTATATATCATAAAAAGGCCTACAAAAAAGTCCGCGATTGCATATATCTATCTCATATGGTTGACTCACGGTAACCATTTTTATCTCTAAATAATTAATTTAAAATATTACTCTATTTGCAAAAGGTAATTGCTCCTAATAATTACTAATCTTTATCCAAGTAAGTATATTATTTACCTTGGTCATTTAATGTAGATCAAAAATTGCCCTTTACTTTTTTCATTTAAATGTTTAGAAGTTATCACAGATTAAAAATTACGCAGCCAAGAAATTCATTGCAGCGAAACGGCTGGCACAGGTCCGATTCAAGATGAAACTTTTTATATATATTTTTTTTTAATTAGGTAAATGATAGCTAAACGTACTTTTTGTAATGATAGAAATAATTACAAAAAAGCTGAAAATAAAAAAAATATTTAAGAAATCAAAAAACCCGACTGCTCAACTAAAATGGAAGAAACAAGCACATTTTTTGACAAACAGGCGGGACCTATCCTAGTTTTTTAAACTAAAATTATATTAGGTTCAATTAGGTCCCACCTGCTTGTCACTTTTTAAAATAAAAATGTGCTGGTTGTTCCATTTCAGTTGAGCAGTCGGGTTTTTTAAATAAGTATTTTTACTAGTTCATAATTTCTTTTACAATTCATTATTTTATGTAGCGTGTTTTTGGTGAAACTAATCGCAGACTCAAAACGTATCCTTCTCGATAGTTCCGGTCACTGATTAACATTTCCTATCCCTATTCCGGTAGTTACACGAACAAAATAAACGAAAACCACAGATTATTAATACGAGAACAAGTAATTTTATTATTAACAGTTGACAGAGATTCTCCGTCTAAATTATAAAACTACCATTTGAGGTAATTCTGTATGACAAAAAATTGAAATGTTGAAAATCTGTATAAATTTTACTCTCAATTTTTTATCGGTATGACATGTTGAAAATCTGTAGGTATGGATACCGCGAAATCTGTATATCTGGCAACACTGCGCGCCGTGGATGCGAATGACGTCATCCGCATCGCGCTAGCCGCAGCGTCCGCTGCGTGCGGGTGACGTCATCAGCTGCGGCTTGGGGAGTTGCGTCGTTTCAGGGACTGCGGCGACTGCGGCGCGTGCGGATCGGCTAGGTCTGCGTTCACCTTTACTGTTGATATTATATGATTTTTAAGAAAATCATTTGTTTGTAAACAGAGAGAGTTACGGTTCGGAATTTTCAATTTATCGATAAAACATATCGACAGGTGAATATTATTTAAACTCAATTTCTTTTTATGATTTTAGATTGCCAACATGTAAAGAAAGAAAAGAACAGTGGCTGTATATACTTGGGATTGAAAATTTGAATACTACAACAAAGCCTATTTTTGTTTGTTCCCTGCATTTTGAAGATAAATGTTTTAACCGAACTTTAAATATAACAAGACTGCGCGATGATGCTTTGCCTTCAAGTGAGTTGTTGGTAAGTTTTGAAAATAGGCAAGTTTATTGTGTTTACCTACTTACTGACAAGTAACCAATCCAAACCAGTTGATTAACAACTGCAGTTCTATATTGCTGAAATACTGGTATAAAGTTTCAGATTTAAATACACATCAGTCAGAATAAATAGATAACGTTTTTTTTCTGAAAATTATAAAACATCCTTAAAATTCTCGTACAGACTGAATCAAAACGTGATTGCCGCGGGTAAATGGGATAGACATACCACACCATAGGAAAATTTGTTTTATTATGAACATACCCGTACAAGTACAGAATATAGATAGTTAATTTAATTGCAGTAGCATCTATTCAGTATCCACGTGCCCTGCCTGCCATATAAAATGACACTCTGAGCGTGTGCGTTTATATAGCTCGCCTTACCACGTAAATAAAACTGAAGAAAGCTAAAAGAAACGTGTGCATCTGGATTGAGGGCCTATTTTTTTAATCTTTGCAAAACGAAATAAGACTTATATGGAAATTAGTTAAAAATAGTAAAAACTTAAAGCAAAGGGCCATGAATTTCTTAAACATAAAACTCATTTTCGAACATTTTGAATTCTGTAAGCACCGTGCAATTCAACTATCGATATTATAATGCGCGCAGCTCTACGGCATGTCGCCATCTTTGTGCCATACTCACAATAGCTGTGCACGCTTTTTTCGTAGGTATTTCATGTCTTTCTTTTTTTCTTAGTCTGAGGGCGGGGCAAGGGCGCCATATTTTTTTCATAGATGATTTCGATACAAAAATTTTTTTTTTTTTGAATGCTTACTTATGAGTGAACATTTATTAAATTGACAATATTTGGAATTTTGTAGCTGCAAGAAATGTCAATTCTATCAATATCTTAACGATATTTACTATTAAATTGGAAAACATGGATATAGGCGCACTTGCCCCTGGAAACGGGGCAAGTGCGCCTATCTAAATAATAACGCTAAAATCGTACGTTACCATAAAAACCGATAATTTACTTAGAACATAAACAAATAAACGCATTACTCTTGGTTTCTTTTTAGTGTACTCGTCCTATAGGATACTACAGCGTCCATAACAAAGGGGCAAGTGCACCATAAACTAGTAATTAGGGGTTCTAAACCTTAAATGCTGTTCTTTTTTAAAAAAAGGTAAATAATAAATATTTAAATAAAAATGTTTGGCTAGAATAATAGATATATTTAATTAATCAAATCAGACTTATTTTATGCAGGAGGCTTGTGTACCGAGGAGGGCAGATCTGTTCGTGGACACTGTACCCGGCGAGTGAATTAAGTTTTACGATAACATTAGATATGTTACTAGACTGCGTGCATAAAATGAAACGTGGGAAGTCGCCTGGGCATGATGGACTCACCTTAAACCATGTCATCTGGGGCGGCCGCCTGTTAACAGAGAAACTTGTGAATTTGTATAATGCCTGGTTAGAGATAACCAGGCATGCTTTTTTACCCAAAAATTTCATGAAGTCTGTAGTTGTGCCATTAGTCAATAATAGGAAAGGTGACATTTCAGCTATGTCTAACTACCGATCTATATCGCTAGCGACAGTGTTATCAAAAATATTTGAAAGGTTAGTAGAACCACAAATTCAAAAATATTTAAGTTTAAATAGTGCTCAGTTTGGTTTCCGTGCAGATCATGCAACTGACACTGCAATTTTTGCATTAAAGAAAACTGTTCAATATTATTTAGACAGAAAAACAAATGTTTACGCATGTTTTCTAGATCTATCACGCGCATTTGATACATTTAATTATAACACACTATGGGATAAAATGTACAAAACCGGTATACCACATGAGATTGTAAACATAATTAAGTACTGGTATTATGGTCAGCAAAACGTGGTGAAATGGGGAGAGGCTTTGTCTAGCGAATATGTTTTAAAAACAGGTGTTAGACAGGGTGGGCTAACATCACCCATTTTATTTAATCTGTATGTAAATGACCTGATAGAGGAGCTAAGCAGAGCCGGAGTCGGCTGTTCAATTAATAATGTATCGGTAAATAATCTCAGTTACGCCGATGACATGGTTCTGCTTAGCCCCTCTGTTACGGCTTTACAAAAGTTGATAGGAATATGTGAGGTATATGCAGACAAGCACGGTCTCATATATAACGTCAAAAAGAGTCAAACAATGTGCTTTAGATATGACAACAGCCCACTGCATGTACCTGACATAATGCTATGCAACCAATATGCAACGCTAAATTGCAACAGGTAAAATCTTTTACTTATTTAGGCCATGTACTAACCGAAAAATGTAAAGATGATGATGACATGGAGAGACAAAGACGTTCCCTTGCTGCTAAAGGCAATATGCTGGCTCGAAGATTTGCGACTTGCTCAAAGCTAGTAAAAATAACCCTATTTAACGCATACTGCCGGAACTTGTACACATGTGCCCTATGGTACAAATATACGCAGCGAGCGTACAACTCGCTGCGTGTTCAATATAACAACGCGTTCAGATGCATCTGGGGCTGCCTTGGCGGTGTAGTGCAGCATGTTTGCGGAAAATAGGGTTGACGACTTCTATGCAGTTATAAGAAAAGCACAAGCCTCTTTTATGAGCCGAATACATGATTCTGACAATGGAATATTAAGAGCCATATGCGAGGTAAATTACTTCTTCGCATATGGCAATTAATATTCCAGATACAATTTTAATGAGTAATAATTAACGAATTTTGTTTATCTTGTTTGTAATAAAATATTTCTTATTATTGTTATTTTTTTTTTCTTCGTTTTATGTAATTTTAATAATTTTAATTTTAATAATAATAATATTTTAATTTTGCAATGATTCTATAATGATTGATTTTTATGTAATGTATTGATTTTTTATGGGATGTTTTCCTGAATTAAATGATTCTATTCTATTTTATTCTATTCTATTCTATTACGTAAAATTGCAAGAGTTGGTAACAATTTTTCCTTTATGCCTTTTCCATAATATTTAGATAGTAGTACTCACGCGGGGCTTCGCTCCCGTGGATTCTATCACGGTAAAAACATAACTCTCTTTTTTTGTAGTCGCGTAAAAAGTAGCCTATAACCTTCCTCAAGCTTCAAGCTAATTCCATACCAAATTGCATCCAAATCCACCCAGTACTTTCGAAGATAAGCGCGTTCAAGCAAACAAACTTTTCCGCTTTATAATATTAGTATAGATTTAGCTAACCCTATTTCAATTTCGGCTGACAAGGCTGGTGGTCAACCTTGTGTGAATGATTTTTAGCCCCTTCGACCCGTTACGTGATCCATGATTGTTTTACGAGGTATACCATACGTTTTAGCTGCTTCATATCCAGATAGGTCTGATCGGACAGCGTCAACTGCCTGACATAAAGTTTCTCTAGACCAAGAATTTTTCTCGGTTTTTCTTTGATAAGTATGAACCATCTGTTAAAGACAATAATTTTATAATAACCATTTGTAGTAACTATCCAACTACTTTTTCTTGTCGAGAGATCTGTGGGCAAGTTGTTCAGGAAACCCAAAGGTCTTTGACATGGCTTAAAGACTGATGTTGAATGATGACAGCTGGATCGATAGTTTACCATTACCAGCCACCCATCAAAAGTAGCTTGTCTTCGATTGTTGCTTCCTATTAGGCACACCTAAGCGTGCATAAAATAAGGAACAAAGGAAAAGACAAGTACGTTGGTTTTACTGTTAACACTAACGATCAACAACTTATACAATTATAGCGCCCCAAAAGCAAACCCAAGACAAAATAAATAAAATTACTTATTGAAATATATATTATTTAAATATATAAAATAGTTTATAGTCTTGATACGAAGCTTTTACTGTAAACCTATCACCCCACGCCTTCTCAGCACAAGACAGCACAGAGGCCGTTGGGTAAGAAAATACCTAACTAAATCATAAAAGTTGACGACTTCTGGCTCGGGGGAAGTGCGCCATACCACTAAAAACTTAGGCGCACTTGCCTCACTTGACTATTTTGAGGTTACGTTTATAAATAAATAAATATATATATATATTAATTTCACTACCTAGAACTAAAATAGAGCCATAGATTTAAAGAAAAACAACTAATTTCTGTACTCACCTCATTGGTTTGCCGCAACACGTAAAATATTTGAAAATTTAAGAGGATAAATAATACGTGGTCATCTCTGGTAACAGATTTAAATGACACTAAGGCCGTGCGCGCACTGCCTTGCGGTGGCCGCAATTCCGGTAGTTCTACCGCACCGGTAGACTGACCGCAGTGCGCGCACTTCTATGACACTCCATACTTCACAAATTTTGCGTTTCCAAAACGCAACGCAGTGCGCGCACGGCCTAAAACTAAAATAGCGGATAAATCAAATAATGGTGAACAGAGGCATCTGTGATTGTGAAGTTGGACTGTGTTTGAGTATGTTGCATGGATGTAAGATGTCGTTAGTTGTATTATATCTGTAGTTTTCGATATTTGTATGGTAGGTGCGCTTAGTGTGCGTTACCCCAGCAAAATAATGTCGAAAATAGTCATTTAAATCTTATAGATAATTAGTTGCCAACTTCTGTAATTGTTAAGCACATTTTTAAATTTGATACACGATATGAGTTTTTTAGTTATTACTCAAAAACATATTTTGCTGGGGTAACGTTTGAAACGTTACTGTGGTAACGTTTCAAACGTTTGAAACGTTACCACAGCAAAACTTTTTTTTAAATAATGGGAATATTGAAATAAATATTAGCTATACATTTAGTTGTCTAGACGAGGTAAATGTTACACGTTATTTTGTATTTGTTCTCTCTTCGGCTGCGAAGTTATTCAAGATTTTGCTGGAGTAACGTTTGTGGTTTTGCTGGATCTCTGAAACGGTTACGCGGATTCTTATCATCTTTTGTACATGACTCCTTAGGAATTAGTTTTAATTTTTTTCGCAATAAAAAAATAAAACAAAATGATGTACCGTTTAAAAGTTATTTAATGAAATATAAAAACACTTCTTTAGGTCCTAACACTCGGAATATGAGCTCTGAAGACTTACTTTAAACGTTATTTTGTAGCTTTTAACTACCTTCAAATGTATGTGAAGTTTCATTAGTATCCTATAGGTAATTAACAAATTATGATGATATTTAGTTCTCCACGTTCACGGTCACAATGCGCGTGGAGTTATTTGGCTACCGATAAACCCGTATACGGTTATATAAACTGAATGTTATATCAATATTTAGTTGCTTAATTCAGTTATGTACCTGTAAAATTTCAGAGTAGTACATACAATAATTAACGAGATAATTAAATAAAAGTCATTAGGAACTTCAAGACCGTGGTAATCCGACCAAGTTTAGGTGGTTACAAAAAAGCGACCGCGTAGAACATTATGCCATCTTCTAAAATATATAGGATAGTGTTACAAGTTTAGTACAGATCTGTACACAAGTGTTAAAAAACTACATATTTCTTAAAGAATTTTTATTTAAAGTACACATAGAAGAACTCAGCAAGAAAATTAGTAATTCTTGTTACGCGCTGTTCAAACTGGTCCCAGTGCTTAACACTGAATCATTACTCACGGCTTATCACGGTTTGGTTTCATCACACCTAAGATATGGGATCATTTTCTGGGGCAACTCAACTGACAAGGACATACCCTTTAAAGCCCAAAAAAGGTGCATCAGGACTATGTTTAAATTACAGTCAACCGAAAGTTGCAAGCCATACTTTAAAAAATATAAAATATTAACTCTGCCTTGCCTTTACATTTTGGACGTTGTCATCTTTGTAAAATCTAATCGACACTTATTTCCACGTCAATCAGACGTGGTTGATCGCAACCATAGTAGACGTGATGACAGTATTCTCAGTTTACATAGATCAAAAACAGCATTGATGCACAAGAGTGTTTTCTGCATGGCCCCTAAAATTTTCAATAAGCTCCCAAATAGTTGGAAAGAACTTAATGTCCGTAAATTAAAACATAAATTAAAGATACTGCTTGAAGGGAAAGCATACTACAGTATTCTAGAATTCCTCAATGACAACTTTTAATACCATGTAGTAACAATACCTATTATCAATACATCTTTGACATATTCTGTAAAAAAATTGATGTGTAATAATTTTAATTGACATTTAATAATTGTTACGTAATTATGACCATATATTTAATTTATTTGTTTTCAAAATTGACATTTTACTATTGTGTTCTTATTTAATTTAATATTATAATTATCCACTAACTTATATCAGTGACATTTAAATATTTGTACGCCACTAAGGCCAAACATGACTGATCTATATAATGTGATTTTTAATAACTTGCATGCTCTGTATGTGTACTCATGTTTCAACAAATAAAGAATCTTGAATCAGGTAAAATAATAATTTCAAAATTATCAATTAAACTTAAAAACAATCACAGATAAAAATTACAGATAGCAATTTTACTTTTATGGCATTTTCCATTATTTTTTAAATGAATGATTTCAGTTTACTTACACTTTTACATTAAAAATAAAAATTTATAACAATCACAGTTAATAACAGATACAATGAATGTTCAGTGTGCAGTGGCCATCACATCACATTATAATTCATATAATATAATAAACTCTATTACCACTATCCTCAAATGCTCTTAACATCTGTATGCTGATGACCTACAGCTCTACGCGCAAGCTGACATTGACAACTTGGACAACTGTATCTCATTGCTGAATGCTGATCTATTAGCTATCAGCGATCGGTCAAGCAGATTTGGAGTTATGGTCAATGTCAGTAAATGCCAGGCTATCCTGACCGGCAGCTCACATGCGCTACGAAAATTAGACACTAGCCAATTACTCCCGCTTAGCTTCAACAACACCGTCATTCCACTCTCGCCACACGTTAAAGACCTAGGCTTCTAATCTTCATTGACGACAAGTTAAGTTGGGATAAGTAGATTGCACAGGTTAGCCAGAGAGTAACATTCACACTGCGATCTCTAGATTCAAGCATTTTCTTCCTCCTAGCACTAAAACCACTTTGGTCCAATCGCTTGTGCTTCCTGTTATTGATTATGCTGATGTTTGCTACTCTGATCTATCCCAAGAACTTCTTAACAAACTGGATCGACTTCTTAACAACTGTATCCGTTTCATTTTTGGTACAGATATTGTACAGTACAGATATTACAATATTGTTATGTATTTAACAGTGTACGCATCTGTACCGAAATTTTAAGGTGTATTATCCTACATATTTTAGAAGATAGCATAATGTTCTACACAATCGCTTTTTTGTAACCACCTAAACCTAGTCGGATTACCACGGTCTTGAAGTCCCTAATGACTTTTATTTAATTATCTCGTTAATTATTGTATGTACATACTACTCTGAAATTTTACAGGTATATAACTGAATTAAGCAACTAAATATTGATATAGCATTCAGTTTATATAACCGTATACGGGTTTATCGGTGGCCAAATAACTCCGCGCGCATTGTGACCGTGAACGTGGAGAACTAAATATCATCATAATTTGTTAATTACCTACAGGATACTAATGAAACTTCACATACATTTGAAGGTAGTTAAAAGCTATAAAAAAACGTTTAAAGTAAGTCTTTAGAGCTCATATTCAGAGTGTTAGGACCTAAAGAAGTGTTTTTACATTTCATTAAATAACTTTTAAATGGTACATCATTTTGTTTTTTCTTATTGCGAAACAAATTAAAACTAATTCCTAAGAAGTCATGTACAAAAGATGATAAGAATCCGCGTAACCGTTTCAGAGATCCAGCAAAACCACAAACGTTACTCCAGCAAAATCTTGAATAACTTCGCAGCCGAAGAAAGAACAAATACAAAATAACGTATAACATTTACCTCGTCTAGACAACTAAATGTATAGCTAATATTTATTTCAATATTCCCATTATTTAAAAAAAAGTTTTGCTGTGGTAACGTTTCAAACGTTACCCCAGCAGAATATGTTTTTGAGTAATAACTAAAAAACTATATGTGTAACAAATTTAAAAATGTGCTTAACATTTATATGAGCTGGGCAACTAATTATCTATAAGATTTAAATGACTATTTTCGACATTATTTTGCTGGGGTAACGCACACGTGCGCTTACCCCGTCGGTGCGCTTACCCCGCCTGACCTTACCAAAAAATTGTTGCTGATATTTTTTTTATTGGACTTGTACTTTTAGATTATTTTTACGGACTTTTCTGATGAGAAGACCTTCACTTTTTGAAAACATACTGAAATCTTAATAAAATACTAACCACGGAAATATAGAATACCTAGTTGGATATGGCTAGATTTATAATGTTGTAATTTTCATCTTTTCGTATATTGCCGCTGCAGGTGCACGGCTAAAAACCGCAAAATTAAAATCTGATCGTACGAAAACACTGATTTATATTAAAACCCCTATAGTTAATTTACTCTTTGAACTGACGAAGTAGGCGTTGAATCAATAAACTGTTTTATTAACGACTTTTCATTCGTCAACGAGTTAACTGTTGAAACAGGTTGAAAATATTAGCTGTTAATTTTCGTCAACGTACTCAACGTCTTTGCACATTATTCATTTCCGAAAACAGGTTAAAAATATTAGCTGTTAATTTTTATCAACGCATTACGAAACTACTATTTTTATATGCAAATGCAGACGAAGGCTGAGTATCGACATTTAAAGAGACAAAATAAAAAAATACAATAACAATTTGAAAAAAAAAAAACAACAAGAAAAGAAAAAAGAAACACTACATTGCTGATTATTGTATATAAATTCAGATGATCTTTTAAGTTCACCTAGATACTATTTCATGGCCATTAGTTCATTACAGTTCAAATATAAATCTTAATCCCTATCAAATCAACAATATTCAATAAATTAGTTGCTTTGCAACCTTTGTAGGTACTTTAACAGATTTTTCAACCTGTTAAATTACATAAACCAAAAATCCGGCAGTGAGGTAATTATGCCTAGTCGAAACTGTTAACATACATTGACACTAAACGCTAACCATTAAAATTTAAAAACCTGTATGAGGGGAGGTCTCAGGGAAACTAGAATGATGAACACTGTCTCATATGATTATCGTTTACTCAGTTAAAACACGTTCACAAACATGGGATCGGACTTAGTTTTTCGTATACAATGAGCACAAATAAACACGTTAGGGCACCACATATGAGGAATAAATGTACACGTTGGTTGCCACATGTGAGCATGTGGTTTCGGATAGGTAATTACGTACGAGTCTACAACTTGCGCGCGGGCGTCTGACTGGCGTCGCGCACGTCTCGCTCGAGTAGCGAACGCTGCGAGAGAAAGAGAAAGACATAGCTACGATATACTCGCATTTATTCGGTATATCGTAGTGGCACGCGGTTACGGGATTCCCTGACTAGTCTCGAGTGGGTTGCTACACCTGTTAATAATTTAACACTTTTTTCAACCTGTTGACCATCGAAGACTGCCACCTTTCGTGGCTTAGTGGTTTCCATGAATAGCAAGCAGTAATATAATTCCACTAGCCGATATTTATGCTAACATACGGTGACCTTTTATTCCTCGTTTTATTATAAGAAAAAAATATCCATGATTTTTTTATTGTGGCACATTGTTCATTCATTACAATACTGATAATAATGAATTCAACATCAAAACGATATTTAATGAAAGATATGAAGGTACAATTTAAAAACCGTAAATTTTCGATTGTCAAGGAAAACGAACTGCTTTACCATAAACAACAACAATACATTGGCAACACCACAATCATCGACGAACAAATGAAATACGGCAACGTCACGCACGTACTGAAGCAGTAGAGTGATTGTTCATTCGGCATTCTGAAAAAGTAGTAAATTTACAAATTGAAATTTTAATTTTTTAATAGAAATGGCAGATAGTAAAGGGTAAGTACATAATAATCTATAATACTAGTGCACGGCATAATCTTATGTCTTGTTTCGCAAGTAATCGATGCGCTACACAGCAAATGAATCTTCAAAAATTGGCTTGTCATCATGTCTGAGTTATAAACCGACTCATAGAAATCGAGTTTTGTAAGTTCATGATGGATTCTGATTTTGTTATTACCGAAAGAACTTAATTAAATGAAATTGTGATATCGCCTGGTGTTGATTAGTCTAATTAGAGTGGGGTACTTTGGTTATTTTTAGGGTGACTGACATTTTTTTTGTTTTCGATAGTAATCCTGATGATTTATCGACCGCGATCCTGCGCCGCAAGGACAGGCCCAACCGTCTGATCGTGGAAGAGGCGGTCAGCGATGACAACTCCGTGGTGGCGCTTTCACAGGTCTGAACTCTTTGTCTTAAACCGGCGACCCTGACAACGTAATTTACCATTGACTTCATCATGATCAAAAAATTGCTTTGTCAGTATGCATTTTTGATTACCTGTAACTGTCACTTATTTTGCTGATTACTCTTCAAATCTTCATGAAAATGATCCAACACCATGTTGGGTAACTTCATAGCAGGAAGCAATTTTCTCATGATGAAAGAAACTCCATCCTGCTTAGATGCAAAATTGCATCAATCAAAACATTTATTTTTATATAAAAAAAAAACTTCAAAGTAAATAATTATTGTGGCAATTGACATTATACTTATAGTTCATTGAACTTTGTCTATGTAAGCTGGTAATGTCAAATGATGAATAGTAAAAATGATAAAAGCAAACGATAATTATATTTTTGGTTTATAACATGACAAATAAAATCTACCCAATGATCTATCATTAGTCTTATTATTATGTTATTTATTTTTTTAAATTTTGTATAGATTTTATCAATTAATAAATTGATAATTATAATATGTTTTTCTACTGTAATTTACTTTATTTTAAATTTAGAAATGTATTTCATGTAGTCCTCAGCCATTTATGACTAAATAATGTCTGCCTCTGGCTATTTTTGAAAGACGGATAAAAGCTGGCATTTTTTATGTATTTGAATGTTAAAATAAGACAAAGGACTACTATTAAACTAGTATTGTAATATAAACTTATTTCAAATTTATAAAATAAGGCTACTACAGACAAGTGGACAGCTTAATTTCCAATTCCCCTCCCCAATTGATGTATTCCTCCCCTATTACCATGGGGATTTAAGTAGTGTTTAAGTCTCTATCAAAATAATAAGTTACAGGAATTTTAAGTTAGGTCACTTTCTAAGAGTGTGACATATTAATACCTTCCTCCAATTGTAGTGTCAAATTGAAATCAACCCACTAGTTTGTGGATTGTGATCAATAAAAAACAAAATACCAACATTTTAGTTAGTGTCATGTCAATTGGTGGAATTGTAATGATAGATTTTCTAATTTCAACATCACTCTTAAATATATAAATATACATTAAATAAGATGACTTCTGTTTGACATGTTTTCTTTTGTGCATCATCATAACCATGAGCAAATACATAAAAAATTGGTTTTTGGCAAACACTCAACTAATATTTTGTTATGTCATAACTTAAAGCTTCCCAGCTGCATTCAACAGATTGTTCATTGCTTATGAAAAAATTTTGCATTTCAACCTGTATGCAGCATAAGATAGCAATGCAATGTTAGTGATGAAATGAAGAATATTGAAGTTATGGTTTACAAAAATTGCTGATTCATACAAGAATTGTACAATTTCATCATAGCCAATTCTTGCTCAACAATATGTAAATACATGATTTGTTAATTTGACAAAGTACAAGAACTTAGCGTTCTTCTAGTGCTCTCAACTGAACAGTTATTTGTCAAGTCACCAAAAAAATGAAAAATGCGTTCATACAACACATCATCGCTTACCATCAGGTAAGATGGTGGTCAAACACGAGCATACTCTGACAAAAACAAAGTACAAAGTGACATACAACAAATATTATATCATTAGGATCATCATCATTTACTTAACCTTTTTCCAAATAGGTCAGGGTTGGCTTCCTGCCTAACTGGATGGCGTTTTTGACCTCAACAACCCAGTAACTGGATACCATGATAACTCTTGGCAAGACTGGTGTCAATTTTCTGGCTTCTGGCTACCCATAACAATTGAATTATTTTCTTAGTAGTACCAAACAATGCACAAACTGCATTAAGTCTGCCTTTGTACATTTTGTGTCGTCTTTCTACATTTTTGGTATGGTAGGTTATGGCCCATTCCCTCTGATGGAGATAAGGGCTGTGTCTCGGCAGTGAAAATATTATATGCTAATTATGTTATGTTATGTTAGGATCTAACAAGAATGTCATTATTTCTGTCAGTTGTTTGTTATCAAAGAAATCTTATCTGCAGGCTAAAATGGAGCAGCTGCAACTGTTTCGTGGAGACACCGTCCTCTTGAAGGGCAAGCGTCGCAAGGAGACTGTATGCATCGTGCTGTCAGATGACAACTGTCCCGATGAGAAGATCCGCATGAACCGCGTGGTGCGCAACAACCTGCGGGTGCGACTGTCCGATGTCGTGTCCATCGCGCCCTGCCCGTCCGTTAAATACGGAAAACGTGTGCATATACTGCCCATTGATGACTCCGTTGAAGGATTGACTGGGTAAGTTGAAACAAGAAAAGACTGGTAGAAAACTGATGAAAACCTAATATTTGACATTATACTGAGAAGGCTGTCATATATACATGTAATTTTTATTTGATTGCTTAATTTTCTGCTCATATAGGTAACTATTTTGAAGGCCTACATGTTTTTTTTTTGTATAAAGCAAACTATAAAAGTATTAGTTATAGAAATAAGGTTATGTAAGTGTTTCAATGTTTGGTGTACAATAAAGTATATTCTATCTATCTATCATCACAATCAATCTTGTTAACCAAACGTTGTTGGAACCTGCGACCTCTCGACCACAACTCAGACACCTTACAATTACGCTATTGATGCGTATCTTTGATTGGCATATGAGACTGATTTTCATGTATGTAATAGGTAATATGGTTATTCTCTAAAGTATGATTAATTGAGGAACTATTAGAATGCATATTATCATAATGAGTCCCTGAAGGTTAAACAAGATATGAAAGTTCTATCAATATCAGACACTAAGTTTGTTGATTTATGCAATAAAATAACAATACAAACTTTTTTATTTCAAAACTGTTCTAGAAATGATAATTTACCTATGTGCTTTTATTTGACCGCAGAAACCTGTTTGAGGTGTACCTGAAGCCCTACTTTATGGAAGCCTACCGGCCGATCCATCGTGATGACACCTTCATGGTCCGGGGAGGCATGCGCGCCGTGGAGTTCAAGGTGGTTGAGACAGACCCTTCGCCCTACTGCATTGTGGCACCTGACACAGTTATACACTGCGAGGGAGATCCGATCAAGCGTGAGGTGAGATATGCAGCTTTTGTTAATACCAGTGTTGGAATAGGTTGAGCTATTTCTTGTACTTGAGGTATTCCCAGTATTTGAAATATATTTTATTTATTAAGTTAGAAATTACTTTGTATAAAGCCATGCACACTCATATGTCCCTTCACTGCTTAGACATGTAAGTATTAGACATCTGTTATCAACTGCTGATTTACAACTGTTCAGCCAATACATAGCTTTCTTTTATCCTTGTTTATAAAAATCTATTTCAGTTATTCACATCCTGAAGTTTCAGTTAGACTCCTGGGGAAAGTCAATATTAACAGCTAAGGTAGTGGTCAATGAACCAAAACAGCTTTACTTAGGCGGTTATCACAGTTTTTTGTTTTTGACGATTGTAACTTCGTAATTATTGCGTCATGCTTGTTGCTTTGGCTACCGAAGGAAACTCATTAAACCATTTCATATTCCTTTCCTGCCAGCTAGATTTTGATTCTTGTTACAGTGATATTGCAAAGAAGCTTACTTCCAATAATACAAAATGCATGCAATATTCTGTCAAGTAATTACCGTACTGCTGATATATGTATAAAAAAAAAGACATACGCTAATTATTTTTTGTTGTCATTTATTTTATAATACAGAGATATCTGGTGTGGGCCTTGGATAAGAAAAAACCTCTGTTACTGTTAATTGCAATGAGGTTCCAATGATTTTGCCTTGAAGTACCTCTGTTACTGGGAATTCTCAAACCTAATTAATTGAATAACCTCTGTAATTAGAATAATATTAATTAAATTTCACTGAATATGCACCAAGTTCTATAGAATTCCCTTTGCAACAAATTGTACACCGAGTAACAGCTTTAATCAATGAATGCGTCGAGATATAGGAACAAATTTAATCACTAACTGGCGAATGTGTTTCTACTAACACAGTTCTTTAATCTCAGTGTAACTTGATACTGTGAGTGTACTACTTGACGATATCTTGAAGTTACAACAAAAAGTTCTCGTATGTTCGTTTTTACAATTTTTTTTTTTTTTTTATCTGCAATTTCGCTTTCTTCCGGAACAATACAAATGTATAAGTTCAATTTAATTCACTGACGCATGTGTCGTGCTGTTTGCAAAGTAATAATGCTACTAACAGACATGATAGTCATTGGTGAGTTCTATCTATACAAGCTTGTTTATTTTTTGTTTCAACTGCATAGTTGTTATCTTATGCATACAGTCATAAATTCACGCCATTTTCCCACGGGGTAATGCAGAAAATTAGACCACCTTAGTGTAGGTTTTTGCAGATGTTGAGGCACATTGGCTTTTAAAATGTTTTATCCTTTTTTTGTGATAGCAAATCTATCTCTGAGGTCCCAGATGGTTAACCGAACTTGCCTGTGTGCTGTTACAGGCAAGTCCAGTTAAGCATCATCACATTCACAACCTGAAGTTTTAGTTACAATCCTGGAAAAGATTTATTTTTTTGTGATAGTAGGTCTACCTATAAGACTGCCGGTGATGGCCTTAATTAAAAACAAATCGACTACACGCTAATTTTAGTCCCTGTGAGTTAACGACCTCTGCTTACGAGCGTCGCTGGGGGAGGGCAAATAGGGACAGGCTGGTTCGGAGAAGACATTTTTGCCTCCTATAAAATGGGCATTTAACATACTTTTCCCTCTTATCTACAGGAAGAAGAAGAAGCCCTAAACGCTGTCGGCTACGACGACATTGGCGGCTGTCGCAAGCAGTTAGCTCAAATTAAGGAGATGGTGGAACTGCCGTTGCGTCACCCCTCGCTGTTCAAAGCCATTGGTGTGAAGCCCCCGCGCGGTATCCTCATGTACGGGCCACCCGGTACTGGTAAAACGCTCATCGCTCGCGCTGTGGCTAATGAGACTGGTGAGTTAGTTGGAGTAATTATTTTTGCTTGAAAATTAAGAAGGTCATACCCAAATATATTGTAATTAAGAATGTACAAGTATAAAATATGTTAGAACGGATTAGGCGAGGTGGCAAGGAAACTACTGATACTTAAGTTTACATCTAGGTATGTTAGATATTTACATCCTGCACCAATCACAAACTAGCAAGGTCAGAGGTAGAACATTGCCAAAGTTTACAAAACTCCTTTAACATCATTCGTGCGATATTAAAAATAACTTAATTTTATAAAAAAATAAATATTGAATGAAAGATGACAAGACTTGATGCTCAGCCAAGGTGTGAAACTCTGCCGGCTTATGACATGTTCCCTGCCACATTTTACGTCTACCTTTAGTAAGAGTGAACGTCTTCTGGGCTTGCTCATTTAATTTCAGATTCTCAGACCTCATCAATCATACCATTTAGCAGGCTCATCGTAATTAAAAAATAAATAATAATATTGGAGAGACTGGATTGATATTGGATTTTTATTTTTTATATGTTCTTAATTATGGATGTTTAAGATGTAATTATATGATTCATATGGGTCATAAGTATCTAGACAGATTTGTACCCAAATCATTTAGTTTTATTTACAACATAGGTTTCATTCTTAGCCAGAGACACAGCTATATAAATTTGTATTCCTCTACAGGCGCTTTCTTCTTCTTGATCAACGGACCTGAGATCATGTCGAAGCTGGCTGGTGAATCTGAGTCCAACTTGCGCAAGGCTTTCGAAGAGGCTGACAAGAACTCTCCAGCTATCATCTTCATTGATGAGTTGGATGCCATCGCGCCCAAAAGGGAGAAGACGCATGGAGAGGTGGAGCGCAGGATCGTGTCCCAGCTGCTGACACTTATGGATGGTAAGAACTTTAAATACTTACATGATAGATATAAAAGCTTCCATGGAATTGTTCGAGATCCTTAAGGTTCTAAGTTGAGCCATGCGATAATTGACAAATGCTTGCACTGTTTGGACGGGCCTGTTCAAATTGTGTGATTCTGTCCTCTTAAGGGCGCCACATAGCTCTCATATGATTTGATCACTACAGACTTTAAAAGACATGTTGACCTCTGAGTTTATTTCAGTGTTTCTTCTCAGAGTAGTCAGTTAGGAAACACTGAAATTGACAAAAACGGCACTAGTAGTTATAACACAGAATGCGATATTCACCTACAACTCGCGTCTCTTTCTATCGCATATCGCTTACCTTTTTGATGACGTAAGGGTTGTCTTCAATTAGAAATAATTTAATCCGGATCGAGTACAGGTCTTGTAGAAGAAATGACAGGATCGGACGAGAGAAGCATCATGTTTAAAATATCTTGATTGGTTTGGGATTAAACTCTCTGTACCTGCGGAAATCTTTATTTCTATTCTCTGAAGCATCCTCAGAAAGTTTTCCGATGGGCGCAATTGCTACATTAGCTATATCGGCACCATGAGGATTTTATGCACCGTTGTTGGCATTATAGTACCAATTGTACAATCCGATGTACCTTTCCGCTGTTCTCCAAGTATATTCTTTAAATTTCTCTACATGAATAATTTCACCAGATGCTATGACTGGCAAAATTACTACAAATCTTCGTATGAGCTCTTCATCTAAGCCAGTAATGCCAGCAGTTTTATCTGGAAACTCAAAAAACTTGCAGTGCTCCCATCCTTGGTTGTTCCTTATCCTTGTTTAACTTTATCAATCAGTAAACCTAACTCGGTCCGGAATTTGGATTGGATTTCCTTTTTCTTTGCTTCTATAATATTTTTATTGTCTCCTCTCACCACGTTTTCAAATCTTGATTGTATGCAATATGAAGCAGACACTCCATACAATTGATGCGAGCATGCAGAGGAGATAATCCAAATTTATACAGATCGATTTGTACGTGTCTTTGCGCCTTTAGATTTTTTGTTTCGTTTTCAATTTTGGCCAACTGTTCTTGCACCTCTTTTGCAAGCATGAATTGTATTGGACTGCAATAAAATGCTGAGCACGATTTTGGATTATCCCAAATTACTTCGTTTCCAGATTGAATTTTTAGTGGAACCAATGTTGTCATACAAATTATTTTATTATCGCCGCTTTCTTCCCCTTCAAATTTTTGTTTATAGGTGCTTTGGCTTGAAGCACCATCGAATCCCCACTTGGATATCAGTGTCATACTTTTGCCTTTTATATCTTGCGATAGGCAACAAATTAGGAATGATATAGAACACGAACTCCGCTCAAAAATGGTTCCACGCAAAACACAATCAAGTAGGCGGGAAAAAAAAATACAATCAAAGCGCCTCTCAGTCTGACGTGCGCTCAGTGACAGACGCCAGAATCGTGTTGATTAGTGAAAAATCCAAGAAAAAGCTTGTTTCTGAGGGATAAAAATGACCTCCTCGGTAGTAAGGTGGTGTAAGAGACGGAAAGAAGGAAGTAAAAACTAACTGGGATAGCTTGTCACTCGTAAGTAAAATAATTTCGTGTTTTATTTTCGTATAGACAACCACGAGTTGTCAGTATTATGCAACAGGTAGCCAGCCAGTTTTTAATACCTAACTATTATATATTTTATATTAAGTACAGTTTTATAAATTGGATGGATTGGTTTGCCTGTGTGTTTCTTATTTTAGTTTCCCCAAAAAAGAGATTCGACGACTACAGTGGGTTGCAGCAGTCCGCTTAGAAAAAAGAGAGGATGACTGGTTACCAACTACTGCCAGTAGGGTTTGCTCCATACATTTTGGTAACGAAGACATATATTCGTCACGCAATGGTTATCGTATGCGAAAAATTCAGCTGTACCTACACACATCAAAAGTGTCTAGGGATCAACATATATTTTTGCAATAACTTTTCTCCTCATTGATATTAATTAAAATTTTCTTTAAGGATTCATCAAATAAAGTGTTTTCGTTTGTCACAGTAACGATAAACCAAGTCACCTTTGCATTAATAAAGAAATTTGCCATTTTCCTATTAAAGGGATTTTTGACATTTGAACCACTAACATTAAAGTTCGAAAAAAAGACTGAAATAACAGTTTTCTTTAAAATTTTATTGGGTACCTTAAACAATTAATAATCCGTGTTTCTACCGCGAACACTAACAACACAAGAACATCGGTTTGGCATACTCAAAATGAGTTCATCCAAATCACGCTGTGGAATGGCCGCCCATGTTCGTTGCAACAACAAAAGAAGGTCTTCTTGCGACTGGATACCCTCCATATTCGGCAGAGCTCTTCTCTGTAGCATATCCCATGCATGCTCAATCGGGTTCAAGTCTGGCGACTGAGCAGGCCAGAGCAGGACATTGATGTTAGCTGCGGCGAGAGTCTGTCTTACAACTCTTGCGGTGTGCGGTCGTGCATTATCATGCATTAACTGAAATAAGGGACCGATTTGCACTTGTAGAGGAACGATGACGTCAGATACAATCGTCTCAGCATAAATTTGAGCGTTGAGGTTGCCTCTGATCCAAATCAACTCAGTTCTTCCGCCGATCCAAATACCCGCCCATACCATGATGGTTCCACCACTATAAGGATGGACTTCCTGGCAGGATTTTAATCGCTGTTGGCGTCCAGGGGTTCTCCAGTGTCGTATACGTCTTGTATCCGGTCTCATACCAAAACGAGACTCATCAGAAAAGCACACGAAACGCCATTGTTCTTCTGCCCAATTTCTGTGTTCAAGAGCCCATTGATATCGAATCCTACGATTGTGCATTGCTATAGGTGGTACCCGTAGCGGTCTTCGGGAATGAAGGTTCACTTCATGCAAGCGGTTTCTGACTGTTTGGTCGCTAATTAAGTTCCCTGAAGAGTGATGAAGCCTCACGGCTAACATCATGGCGGTTATTGTTGGAGCTCTTCGAGTTAAGATTTGAATGTATCGGTCTTGTCTCCGTGTGGTGCAGCGATACCGTCCTCCATGGCGCTCAGCCACGGTACCAGTGCTTCGGTAACGTGTCCAAAGTCGACTGATAACACTCTGACTTGTATTCAGAGCTAAAGCCACAGTACGTTGCCGGGAACCAGCTTCTATCATTCCCACGGCTCTGAGCATTTCTTCCCTGCTTAAATGACGTCGCCGCTCCATAATAACGTTGGTTTTAATCAGTAGTAGGGAAACAGTAGCACTAATAATGTCTTCAATGCGTTGTATGTTTTTATAGGGAAAATATTGACAGCTGATTTTCATCTTTTACTCGAATTTGATTAACAGTTCCTGTTTCAAATTATGAAATGCACCAAAAAGGATCCATATAAATTTATAAAATCATAAATTTATTACAAAGCCACATCTCAATCTCAAGAAATCCGCATAAAAATGCTTGATCCCTAGACACTTTTGATGTGTGTATTTGTACGGTTAGTACCGTTGCACAGCATTTCGTGTAAAATTCGGGTAAATCCTAATAAATTAATAAATTAATTTAAGGATTGCTTAAGAATACAAATTTTAAATCACGTCTAATGTGTTTTATGTTATCAGTAGGTATTACACCACGTTGAAACAATGCAGGTCATTAAATCGGCACTCCGTATATGAGCTGATAAATAGAGCGAGCCAATATTTAGGAGATGTTTCTGTCCATTTTACTAAACAACAAAGTTTTGTTTTGAGTACCTCGAGTACCCTTGAATTTTGGCTCGTACTTTTTAAAAACCACCTTGTATATTAAATTTACTCTACTCACACATTATATATATATATATATATATATAGTTTCAGAGCTTATAAGCCCAACGCTCTTCTAATGGGGGGTTAGTTATTGAGTTCTTACCTTATTTATGTACTTTAAGAAATTAATAAATATGAAATTCGGTAGATCCTGAGGAAATAATGATTTCCATTTAAAATAGGTATCAGGTAAGTAATAAAATAGCTTATTCGTTTCCAAAGGGTGTTGTCCAAATGCTTGAAATGGACAGAAACTGCGAATAGTAATGCGAATATAACTGCTTAATTCTTTTTAACATAAAATATGTATAATGAAATAATTTTCAAGTTTGTTTAAGTAGGATATAAAAATATGGATATCATTAAATATGGATATATTAACCTGATATCCGTTCAAGTCATTCTTATTTTTATTGGAGGTCAGTGTTTATTTGACACTAGTAAGTGGCATTCAGCCAAACAGGAACCGTAAAATAATTTCTAACGAATTAGTTTGCAGATTTAGTGCACAGTAATTATTAATTTAATATAATTCGACCTATGTGTACCATAAATCTAAAAAAATAATATATGCATGTCAATATTAATTAAATTCAAATATTTTTTGAATAGAAAACTTATCGTAGGCTGTATGAATCACATCTCCTGTGCCTTACCTACTGACAGACTGACAGTTTGACACTACTGCGTTTTCAATTGTTTGTTTACTTGATTCTACAATAGCGCTTGCGAATTGAGTTACATACGGATTGCTTTTTTATGGTATAGCAACGACTATGGACATTTTTCGAAAATTTTGATTTTAGTTGTGCACACGATACCCATTTTTAAACACGGACTTAGGTTGGACCCGCCTAAACGATGACTTGGCATTCTTAACCCTAGACTTATTACGACCAATATTTCAGAAAATGGTTTGTAACTGACTTCTACCTAGTTTTTTTTTATAATTATTGAAATTGTAATGGGTTACCTACGATTTGTACAGTAACATTTGGCGTATATTTCACTCTTGTTCATTTCAGGATTTTTTTATATGGCCGACGGGCATTCCCTTTTATGAAGCTTTACACTTTTTGTAAACTTAATGTAAAGAGGTTTAATATTAATTTATAATATTTGAGTTCATAATAAATGACTGACTCCTACTGCATACTGCATAACACCATCCTCGCCGCTCGATGTCACAAAACAATCCATCTCGTTCGCACTCGCTTGATTCGATATTTCAGTTTCACTCTAACATTGTCTTACTAAATAAAATAGCGCCCCTAATGAATGAATTACGGATCCATGCGCAGAAAATAAATTTAGCAAAGTGTTTTGTTTTGTTTGTGCGCGTGTTGCATCCGTATTATCAGTTTAGTGGTATGAGTTTGGAACCATGTTTTAGCGGGCTTCGTTAGAGAGTTATATTTCTATATCATTCCTAATTCGTTGGCGATAGGCTTTTTATAATTCTGGCAGCAGTAATATCTAAAAGTACTTGAAGAGAAACTAGCCATTACGTCTGTTACCATTATTGCATCTTTTGGAGGGTAACAATCCAACATAGCTGGTTGGATTTTGTAATATGAAGGATCTGTGATATCTACACGAAGAATAGAATCTCTTAAAGTCATGTACTGCCACTTATATAATTTAAGTGATAATAATAAGCCCAGTGCTTTTGCAGGGGTGAAAGTAATTTTTTTCGTTTGTTTCACCTGTTGAATAATATTTTCCGCCTCTTTTGGGTTCTTAAGAAGCAGGTCTATTGCTGTTACCAAATTATCGTTGCGTTTTTGTGTCAATTTTGCTATTGTAGCGTAAGCTGTCTCAGTACTTTCTCGATCTTTATACTCGAAATCATCAACTCTTCGTTTCTTCTGTTTCACTCCAAGATCTGTGAATGGTTTGCGTGGACTTGCAGCTGCTTTATTCGATGTTCCGACTGACGAACTTGTAGAGGGAGCACGAAAATCATCTGTTTCATTTGTTACTGGAGGTTCAGTAAATGATTTCTGTGGTTGTATATTTTCAAGTACACACGTTGGTCGCTCAATTTTCTGTTCCAACCAATCCATGTAATGTTATCGGAAATTATTTGTGTTACATTTTGCTATTTTCCATCTTTTTAACACAGACAGACTGAATCTTCGACAAAATTCATGAAGAATGTCATGATCTTCTTCTGAAAAACTGAGAACCAACTGCGATTGAACAGCTCCGAATAGTCTTAAGTAATTTCCATGCTTACCAGAGAATCACAAATAGGTCCAAGTTAGTTTTTAAAACTGATTTGTCCATTTTCACAGCTATCACAGGCACAATGTTTCACAAAAAGTAGTTAGCAATTAACTAAAGTAAATATTGAGCACTCTGTATTTATACTAACCTAATATTACCCTGTACTTATGAGCACTAATTAGTACAATAAATGAAACTATTAAAGAACATTGCAGCACGTAAGCCGTGATGAACAATAAATATGTACAATATGCAGCTGTGTTCAAAGTTATTACATAATAAAACCGCCACAAAGTTAATATGATTAATAGAAACCTATTGATAAGTACGTTTAAAGTACTAAATAAATTAGCAACAAATGATAAACCAAGTAAGGACAACATCTGTCGAGCCCGTTGTCTAGATTAATCACGTGTCATTAGGCCAATTGTCAAATACAGGTCAATATAGGTCGTTACATACCGTAAATACTCGGAATAAGATCAAATAATAATAAAAAATACGTTTCATTTTTTTTCACCTGAAGTCCGTCGAGTGCGAGGTGCGTGCTATATGTCAAAAAATAGTAAAAAATTAGGAAAAAATCATACCTGAGGATATAATGGACACTCTCACGAGTCTCGATAAAAATGGATTTTTCTGTGTTCGTCCATACCTACATTTTTTATTTAAAAAAAATATTTTTGCGTCAGATTCACCTGACGTGCAAAAATATGATACTGTTGGGGCTTCCTTAACTGGTCTGCATTGGTTTCCAGTAAAGAAACGACAAAAAAAAATTGTAAGTGGTCTATGTCTATGAAACTCGATTTTCGTTCCACTGTGCGACGTGGCCGCCGCATGTTCTTGCGTTTTCGATACCTACATGCTGATTGCTGAGTGAGACAGGCCTGGTTATGATTATAAGCTAACCTCTTGAAAATCCAGATAGGTCTATTTATTTTGTCAGTTTTATGTGAGATAAAAAAATAAAATTGACTCATTAAACACATAACATGTGGCCTTATTTTAAAATAATATTAAAACGCGACTTTGGCAATGTGTGCGCTACACAATGTAAAGTTATGAGTAAATAGTAGCCACAGTCACATCAGAGAAATCGGAGCCTTTTCAAAAACGCGTCGAGTTTACGATATTGGGAAAACCTAGATGGATTACAGGCATGCACTGCATTAGAAATTACAATGGACAAGCAAGCAACATATATTTTTATTCAATGTAATCCATGAAAAAGCTTTTTTTTTTTTCTATATATTTCATTGTAAAAGAACAATGCAATGACTGATAAGAGTAATGTGCTATGTGCTCTTTTATTATTTGTGTTCTAGTTTTATGCATACTTGAGTGTATGTAGATAACACTCGCAATGATAAACTTTGTAAAATTGTATAATAGATAATTATAACACATCACAAAGCTCTAATGTTTGCGTCATTATGATTGTTTTCTGTTCATTTAAATATTCCGTAGGAGCTTTGTATACCGACCAACCCACACTATAATTCTTGACCTCATCTTTGTTTCCTCCACACAATACGTCGCTAAGCATGGGCAATGTTCAGCTGACGCTTTCTCCTACCATGACTTGATTTTCCTTTCCTACAAAATTCGCCCTCCTAAGACTAAACCTAAAAGTATTCTTCAGCGCAGTTTTGGTGGAATGGACTTGGAAGGTCTTCGGGAAGATGCTAGCAGTATTGACTGGTCTGAGCTTTATTATTCATTATTATTCATGCGGCGTCGGCCGTTTTCGTACATTTATTTTACATTTGAATAAAAAATGAATTATATTATAAAAACTAGTATTTGCGTGTTGCGCGAGGTGCAAGCACCTCGCGTGCTGGTGAAAAAAACTAAAGCATTGCCCCTCTAAATCAAGTATTTGCGTGTTGCGCGAGGTGCAAGCACCTCGCGTGCTTGTGAAAAAAGTAATTGGTATTTGCGTGTTGCGCGAGGTGCAAGCACCTCGCGAGCTTGTGAAAAAAAAAGAAAGAGGGGGGGGTGATGGGTGGGGGGGGGGGGGGTTGCACAAGTATTTCGACTAAAGCTTTGCCCCTCTAAATGAATCTGAAAAAAAAAATGTTCCAAGTCTCTTAGATTCCGAGATCCGCCTAAAGGGGGGAGAAGGGGGGCGGGGGGGGGGGGACGGGGACTTTGAAAAATGGTTTTTACTTTACCGAGCCTCCTCTATACGAATCCGTAAAAAGAAAAAAATACGGGTCTCGTAGTTTCCGAGATACGATAGGGGGGGGGGGGAAAGGGGAGGTTTGGCACTTTTCCCGTAGGTTTGAGAGTTACTTGTTTACGAATCTGTCAAAATATACCCACCTCCCCATCCACCATCTGGGAGAACAATTATGTCAATGAGTGAGTGAGTGAGTGGTAATCTAGCTTTATATAGTACTAGCTTTTGCCCGCGACTTCGTCCGCGTGGAATAGTTACTTTGGGCTAACGTTAAATTTAACCCCGATTTTGAAGCATTCTTCATTGGCGCTCCGCTCCTATTGGCCTTAGCGTAATGATATATAGCCTATAGCCTTTTTCTATAAATTGACTATTTAATTAAAAAATATGTTTCAATTCGAACCAGTAGTTCCTGAGATTATCGCGTTCAAACAAACAAACAAACTCTTTAGCATTATATTATTAGTATAGGTAGCTGTTGCCCGCGACTTCGTCCACGTTTCCGTCGTTTTTCGTAAAAAAAAGTAGCCTATGTCCTTCCTCATGGTTCAGTGATTTTGATGTAACAGACAGATTTTAATAGCTGTGCCCGCGACTCCGTCAGCGTGTAACTCCTTGTGTGTTATTAAGTTAATGTATCGGTAATATTGTTTAGATCACGTTCACATGAGGCTTAAGTACCTATAGAACGAAAATACTTCAGCGCAAAGCTTCCGGGTAAACTATGTTGAAAGTTGACCCGTCCGGCACGTGAACATAAAGATTTCTAGAACTGCTAACCCGGGAAAGAGCGACGTACAACTGACCATGCGAGAAACAACTGACACCGAGATCTACTCCAGCAACACGAAAAGTCTACCCTTGAGCCTTATTAATTGTCATTGCATAACACACCGATACTGGGAATGGCGTTCTTTTAAATTGGAATGGTAAATTATTTGGTATTATGGGAATTCTGGGAATAAAGACGGTTTCTCCTGCACTGCAACCTGTTAAAATTTGAGCCTCGATTATATTTTGTTGCAACTGGGTTACTTTTAGCCGAGTTCCATTGCAAAGTTATGGTGGTTTTAAATTTTGGAGCAGAATAATAATCACAAAGCTTCGAACTGCTAAGCTATCGGGAGTTACAGTGTTATTGTGAGTCAACCATAAAAGATAGATATATGCTGTCGTGGGATATTTTTTATATAATCTTAAGGAGAACATTTCCGTCATAAATGATTTCTGTGTAGCTTTAACCATTAAGGTTGCACTCGCGACGGAAGCTTAAAAAATGGAGTAACTTCTCCCGTTTTCCCAACTATTCCCTTCACTGCTCTGCTCCTATTGATTGTAGCGTAATGAAAAGTATACTATAACCAGCTCAGGAGTATGAAAAATAATTGTACCAAGTTTCGTTAAAATCCGTCGAGTAGTTTTTGTTTCTATAACGGTTATACAGACAGACAGACAGACAGACAAAAATTTTACTGATTGCATTTTTGGCATCAGTATCGATCCCTAGTCACCCCCTGATAGTTATTTTGTAAATATATTTCATGTACAGAATTGACCTCTCTACAGATTTATTATAAGTATAGATAATAATACTCAACTAATCGGTACTGGGAAAAAATGTAGAGAGAGGAACCTTTTAACAATGAGCCTTGTTCTTACCACTTTAATAAAGCGATAAGACCGCCTATTATACACTAGTTTTTTATTTGTATCCTTAAGTGTATGTATGGTGTACAATAAAGTATATAATAAATAAATAATAAAGCCATTGAGGTCACCACATACCGAAGCCTTCCTAAGCTGTTAGCTGTGACGCTGTTAAGCCATTGGCTGGTACGATGATCTGTCAATGATTGTTGAGTCCATGTCCTATTTATCGAGAACTGTTCAAGCCAAGTTAAGATTTATTTTTCTATGGGAAAAATCATCAAAGCTCCTCTCGCTCTGAGGTGGAGAGGAAGGGAGTGTCTGACTTCTACTGACTAAAAACCATCTCGTTCCTACAGTTGCCCTTGTGGTCCGGGGCCGCTGTATCTCGTTAGAACATTCCCGCATGTTAAGATACCTAATTTCCTCTTTTTGTAGTATTTCTCGATTATCTTCTCATACGGAACCATTATGCCAGCAATTATTTCTCTCACCCATTGCCCGCCTTAACATTGACCGCCCATTGTAACACCCTTTCTAGTCCTTATTTCATTTCTGATATACAATAAAGAGTACATCTATCTATATGGGACTACGGACTACCCCTATTATATCTAGCTTATTTATTGTGAAGTGAGAAGAGTGAAGAGGTGAATAACAGCCGCACCGGTCGGCCTGCATGGACTTTTCGAGATCGAGGTCGGCTTCATCGACTTTAGTATTACATGGAGCGACTGCTTATTTGATTACCACAACCCAGTACCTGGGAAAAACGATACCTCTTGGCAAGCAGTGTTGCCACTTTAGCCCTTTTCGGGCTAGATCTAGCACTTTTTACTGAAGGTAAACTCGTTTTTTCATGCTTTAGCCCGGAAAGAGCAATCTAGCCATTTTCAAGCAATACGAAAACTTCGCACGGCGGTTACCAAGTCATGAATCAATGCGCGCCATGTAGTATAGATTTCTTCAGTTCACTGTATGATCACTAATTGAGTATATTTTTAGTTTTGCTATGGTAACATTGTTAACCCTACTTACTCTTTCTGCTTCTTTATTGGGGAATTCTCAAAGTTTGTTTCTAAGTAAAAACGACTAATTTAGGATGTAGTTACAATTTATTCATAGTAATTTTATAATAACTTAATAATAATTAGATTCTATTATACGTTTTAAATAAACAATGTGTAACTCTATATTTGTATTTATGTTTTTAGCTCTTTTGATGGTATTTGCAAAATCTAGCTCTTACAGCTTGGCCGACTGCCCCTTTTCGAAAACCAAGGTGGCAACACTGTGGCAAGATTGGTGTCAGATTTTGATTCTAGCTTCTGACTACAACTGTCGAAGATGTACAAGTAGCAGTCAAGACCAACAGCTTGAAAGTGGATCTCCATATGATCCCATCCACGGACCGATCTTGGCAAGCGTTACTTAACCTTATTAATTCTACCATGGTTCCGCAGTGAGAAAACTTCTACTATTATAATGGTTTTACAATGTAATAATACGATCCTGACCTGCTATCAGAATATCTGGGGACTTTCCCTTTAATTATAATGTTTATTCTTGTAGAAAATCGCTACTACTGCTCCGTATTTAGCAATCAGTATGACTTGGTCCTTGTAAAGTCCCATTAGGTACGACTATCGATTGTTTCGACCTCAAGGTAAAGCTATAAATAATTTTTCAATACACTTCCTCGAAAACTGGCTCTTATCGCACTACGATTAGGTTCAACATCCAATGTATTTCACACTCGTAAATTTTTTCATTTTTCACACACGAGGGTTTACCATTCAAGATTTTGCCACAGATAACATTAAACAACTATTCAATTCCCTATATTCGGCGGTGATTGTTTTTTTTTCATCATGTTTATAATTATAAGGCCTTATATTTTATGAAAATTAAAATTGTATTTATGAACAGAATATCAGAAATAAACATTATTATTTATAAAATAATTATGTTTTTATCAACAAATTAACATTTATTTGTGTTCTAAATAAATAAATAAAAAATTATTTTAATATCAGACTGTTTTGCGGCTTCATACCTTTGCTTCTCCTTTAACCCGCGAAGGTAAAGCGCGGGGATAATTAAATATTTTAGTGACAAAAATACTTTTTGTTCTATTATTTTATTTCTTCGAAAGTGTATTGAAAAACGTCGTTTGATACACGTGGACATTTGTTACTGCAGTACTCGGCTCCATAACACCCTCGCTTTGCGACTCGGGCGTAACTCAACTGTATCAAAATGTACTATTGTACAAGCAATAAAGGGTAAAATTGTATGCAACCAGTTCAGCGTAAGGGGCGTAGGAGTATTTTGTGCTAGTGTAGGTCGATACCTAGTAGTAATAGTAGTCAATGGTTCTAAACCTTTATTGAATCTAGGACCAATTTGGCTTACCTAAGAATAGAAAGAAAAAAAATCTAGGTTGCCTATTTTTTGAAAGCAATATAAACACAATAGTTATTATAGAAACTTAAATTAGTTTGTGTCAATGTTAGTTTTCAGTTGGCTAGTTTGGTCTTTCAAATCTTTCGCTTTTCTGGACCATAATTTACCTTAAGCGGACCACAGGTTGGGTACCAATGCCCTAGATGATTATACATAGATATCTTATGGCAAATGTGATTCTGAACCTATCCGTTTTATTTTTTTTACTATCTGTACCCACAACTAAGTGCGCGAAGGGGTTTTTAATTACCCGATCCCGGGGGTCTTTCAGCATTTTGAAAATTTCACGAATAATTTTCAAAAAATGCTGGTTCTTTTCTGACACAAACTCTTTTCTAAACATACCATTTTCTTCACACCAATCCACGTTCGTCATATTATTATAATGCATTGTGAATTTAAGAACTATGTTTGTCGTCTGTTAGAGCTTTATTTCATAGACATTTAGTTTCAGTACTCTTACCCAAATGTTATTACTGTGTTGTTCGGCAAATCTATGAGTTCGTTCAAATTGAGCTACACAATAACTGACAAATGCTTGCAATGTCTGGTGCTTGCAATGTCTGGACAAGTCGCCTAAGTTTTTGTCCTTAAATGCCTACCTCACCTGCGTGGTTACCAAACCGTACAGTCAACTTCCATGCCATCTATGGATGTTAAAAGTGACTTTGACTTCGAGTTACAAAATAAATATGGTATGTTATTAATTTATTATTTAGGCATATGAATTCAGTAATCCAGCAGTGGTAACTTTGAGTGTGAATTAATGAAGTATATTTGTCAATATTGCTTGCGGTCTTCTTGGGAGTCTAATAACATCTTCGAATTTACCAACAGGCATGAAGAAATCATCCCACGTGGTTGTAATGGCAGCCACCAACCGTCCCAACTCGATCGACGCGGCCCTGCGTCGGTTCGGACGTTTCGACCGGGAGATTGACATCGGTATCCCAGACGCGACCGGCAGGCTAGAGATCTTGCGCATCCACACTAAGAACATGAAGCTTGGAGACGATGTTGATCTGGAACAGGTGAGGGATCTGTAAATTTTTTGGGCGGCCTTTTTGGTTTTTAACCGACTTCTAAAAAAGGAGGAGATTCTCAATTCGGATGTTTGTATTTTTCTTTTTTTATGATTGACCGCGCATAACTCCGTCGCTTGCCAACCGATTTGAAAAATTCTTATCTTGTTAGAAAGGGTATACTTCCCAAATGGTCCCATAAATTTTTTATCGAAATCGGACAAGCCGTTTCTGAAAAAACAACAAAAGTCTAAAAAATATTTACATTGATGATCTTTTCGTTTACTCTGCATTGCGTTTTTTTTCGCGCATAACTCCGTCATTTACGAACCGATTTGGAAAATTCACTGACCTACTAAAAAGCACGAAAATAAAAACTTTTTTGCAAAAATTAAAACCTGAAAAATGATGATGAAAAAATCCGACTACCGAAATTAAAATTATTTTTGGCTTTGTAGTGTTTTGATATGGAAGTCGGTTTTATTTTAGAATAAAAGTTTTGTTTTGTGAGTAGTGTTGCCCAAAATCAGTCTTGGTCTTGTTCTTGCATTTTTGCAAGACCAATAAAAATAAAAATAACAGTGATACAAGTCTGGCCTGTATCACTGTTATTTTTATTAAAGAATACCGTCCTTTATCGGTATTTCGGCGTGTGCTTATAAATAGGAGTATATATTTCAATTTTAGTAATTCCAAATTGAGCTTCGCTTCGAGTTTAATGTAATAATTGTTTTTCACTCTAATTCTTGTTGTTCTCGGACTGATAAGTTTACAATTTGACATGAGTGACGAATGTTCAAATACAGTCAAGTTAATGTCATTAATTTGTTTTTATAAGTTTTAACCATGAGCACATGTAAGCTTATTAAATGTAAACTTTCATTAAGAAACCAACGGAATTTCGTGGGACGCTATAGGTAGCTCAGTTGGTTAGAGCATCGGCACGGATCGCCGAGGTCGTGGGTTCAGACCATGAGGTCTGAACACACAGAGATGATGTGTAAGTTGATATTTATAATTTCTTATTAAATTTATTTGTTTGGTTGGCCTTTACTATGCCTATATCAATTCAAGCTCAAACTGTACCTACGCTGTTCTAACATCTAAACTACCGTTTAATAAATAGCAATAGGATAGTGGTTAATTGCAAGACTCTTGCGAGTCCCTTGGGCAAGACCAAGACTGGGAGCGCAATACCAAGACCAGGTGTATTGACGCCAAGACCAAAACCAAGACTGGCTAAGTCTCGTCTTCGTCTTGCATTTGGGCAACACTATTTGTGAGTAGTGTTAGCCCAGTGGCTACAGGCACGACTTGCGAGATGTGGGTTACGAGTTCGAACCCATTCAAACATTAGTTTGGAAGGAATCTGACATGTCATAAGACAGAAAAATCTGAAGACATGTGAACTAATCGGCATTGGTCCTGCGTGGTGGATCACGGCACATTCCCTTTCATGGATAGGAGGAGGCCTGCGTCACACTCCACTTAAAGTACTGTAGCAACTTTTCTCAAAGATCTATTAGGGTCCAGTCAATGTTATAAGTAGTTACTGTGTAAATATGAAACTAACATATTAATCTCTTGCCAGATTGCTGCGGAATCTCACGGCCATGTGGGCGCTGACTTGGCTTCTCTGTGTTCAGAGGCAGCTCTGCAACAAATCCGTGAGAAGATGGATCTCATCGATCTTGAAGACGACCAGATTGACGCCGAGGTGCTCAACTCGCTCGCCGTGTCTATGGATAATTTCCGGGTAAGATGACTGTATAATATGTAAAAACATAATTTTAAAATATGTACAAATAGATAGATAGATATACTCTTTATTGCACACCATAACACAATTAAATGAAAACTACAAAGGGTGTTACAATGGGCGGTCTTATCGCTAAAAGCGATCTTTTACGGACAACCTTTGGATGGATTTGACACAGCAGGAGAAAATAAATACGCGGATAGTCCACGGTGTTCTAAAAAACAAAGCTGAGATGTATAAAAAATTGTAACAAATAAAAATATTCAAACAAGAATTAATGTTGACACCCTGAATGCTCTTAGGTAAAGTGGTTAGTGTGAATTTCACGTAATAATTTACGTGTCGTCGTGAAATGCAACATCTATGTGTTGTTTGATAAATAGCAATTAATTTGAACCACTTACCATCAGTCATCATTCTCGATACTCTATTAATCGACGCTTCTTGCATATGAATTGGCGGAAAAGTGGCATAGTTACATTTTATACAGAAGGAAAGTAATATTCTTAGTGTGTCGACGGCCAATGGCTGAATTGAGTCTTCCCAACAAGTTGGCATTGTCGGCAGCTTCCATCAAGTCCTGCAGTGAACTTTGGCAGGGCATGCATGACAGGAAATTAAATGGACCATGGTTTGTGAAGCAACACCACATATACACTCCAAGGCAGAGTCATCAATAAATCTTCACCTTAGCAGATCTTTATTACAGTCAACATAGGAAAGGAAGGAAAGTAATGCACTTTCCCTGCAGGATTTCGCTGTAAGGCGGCGGTAGGGATACCACATAAAAAAACTAGTTCGTTCTTTAATGTAAATTATCGTCCGCAGTACGCTATGACGAAATCGTCGCCTAGTGCCCTGCGCGAGACCGTGGTGGAGGTGCCCAACGTGACGTGGGGCGACATCGGAGGCCTGCAGAACGTGAAGCGCGAGCTGCAGGAGCTGGTGCAGTACCCCGTGGAGCACCCCGACAAGTTCCTCAAGTTCGGCATGCAGCCCTCCAGGGGAGTGCTGTTCTATGGGCCGCCTGGATGTGGTATGTACTCAACAAATCGTCGCCTAGTGCCCTGCGCGAGACCGTGGTGGAGGTGCCCAACGTGACGTGGGGCGACATCGGAGGCCTGCAGAACGTGAAGCGCGAGCTGCAGGAGCTGGTGCAGTACCCCGTGGAGCACCCCGACAAGTTCCTCAAGTTCGGCATGCAGCCCTCCAGGGGAGTGCTGTTCTATGGGCCGCCTGGATGTGGTATGTACTCAACAAATCGTCGCCTAGTGCCCTGCGCGAGACCGTGGTGGAGGTGCCCAACGTGACGTGGGGCGACATCGGAGGCCTGCAGAACGTGAAGCGCGAGCTGCAGGAGCTGGTGCAGTACCCCGTGGAGCACCCCGACAAGTTCCTCAAGTTCGGCATGCAGCCCTCCAGGGGAGTGCTGTTCTATGGGCCGCCTGGATGTGGTATGTACTCAACAAATCGTCGCCTAGTGCCCTGCGCGAGACCGTGGTGGAGGTGCCCAACGTGACGTGGGGCGACATCGGAGGCCTGCAGAACGTGAAGCGCGAGCTGCAGGAGCTGGTGCAGTACCCCGTGGAGCACCCCGACAAGTTCCTCAAGTTCGGCATGCAGCCCTCCAGGGGAGTGCTGTTCTATGGGCCGCCTGGATGTGGTATGTACTCAACAAATCGTCGCCTAGTGCCCTGCGCGAGACCGTGGTGGAGGTGCCCAACGTGACGTGGGGCGACATCGGAGGCCTGCAGAACGTGAAGCGCGAGCTGCAGGAGCTGGTGCAGTACCCCGTGGAGCACCCCGACAAGTTCCTCAAGTTCGGCATGCAGCCCTCCAGGGGAGTGCTGTTCTATGGGCCGCCTGGATGTGGTATGTACTCAACAAATCGTCGCCTAGTGCCCTGCGCGAGACCGTGGTGGAGGTGCCCAACGTGACGTGGGGCGACATCGGAGGCCTGCAGAACGTGAAGCGCGAGCTGCAGGAGCTGGTGCAGTACCCCGTGGAGCACCCCGACAAGTTCCTCAAGTTCGGCATGCAGCCCTCCAGGGGAGTGCTGTTCTATGGGCCGCCTGGATGTGGTATGTACTCAACAAATCGTCGCCTAGTGCCCTGCGCGAGACCGTGGTGGAGGTGCCCAACGTGACGTGGGGCGACATCGGAGGCCTGCAGAACGTGAAGCGCGAGCTGCAGGAGCTGGTGCAGTACCCCGTGGAGCACCCCGACAAGTTCCTCAAGTTCGGCATGCAGCCCTCCAGGGGAGTGCTGTTCTATGGGCCGCCTGGATGTGGTATGTACTCAACAAATCGTCGCCTAGTGCCCTGCGCGAGACCGTGGTGGAGGTGCCCAACGTGACGTGGGGCGACATCGGAGGCCTGCAGAACGTGAAGCGCGAGCTGCAGGAGCTGGTGCAGTACCCCGTGGAGCACCCCGACAAGTTCCTCAAGTTCGGCATGCAGCCCTCCAGGGGAGTGCTCTTCTATGGGCCGCCTGGTTGCGGTATGTACTCAACAAATCGTATAATAATATAAGAAAGACTTTATTTCGGACACTACAGAAAAAAAATATGATAGATAGATAGATAGATATACTCTTTATTGTACACCATAACAGAATTAAATAAGGACTTAAAAAACTACAAAGGGTGTTACAATGGGTGGTCTTCTATTTGAGACTATAGTATATCTCTCTGCTTGATGTGCTTTTCAGCCACAGGGCTGTTCTAACGTCTTCCATTGCTTCCGGTCAGCATTAATTCGTCATCCAATTTCATGGCTTTTCGACGTCGGCTCCTAGTGCGGTTCCTAGCGTATCAAAAAGTTCCTGCCGGGGTTGCGGGAATGTTATAACTAGATACCACGTCCGCTGGAACTTAAGGGCAGCGAAGGAACAGTGTGGGTTTTTAGTCAGTAGAAGTCTGGCACTCACTTCCACTTAACCCAGAGCGGGAGAAGTCATTTGATGATTCTCCGACCCATAAACAAAAAGGGACCTAAAAAGTTGTATTACATAGAAGTAATTAGGATAGTAGACACAAATAATGTGAATAAAATAATGTGTGAAGGTAATACGGTTTTTTTTTCGCAGGGATGGATAATATGTCCCTGATTCTGTTGGGTTATCAAATCAAATTTTAGAAATTAAGAAGAGGTATTTTCTTCCCAGTATGTTTGTGGGAAGAGTGAGAGACATAATACAGCAGACTAATGAAAGCCAAAATAATCGTGACTGGCGGTGATAGTTAAGCAGTTAGAAATACTTAATAAGTAATTTTAACTCCTTTTATATCAAACTAATTTCCTGCAGGTAAAACTCTGTTGGCCAAGGCTATCGCCAACGAGTGCCAGGCCAACTTCATATCGGTGAAGGGACCTGAGCTTCTCACCATGTGGTTCGGAGAGTCCGAGGCCAACGTGCGAGACATCTTTGACAAGGTATGTTTTTACTAAAGTAGAATCCCCGCAGGTAAAATTACGCAAGTGGACAATAGAGTTTCGAGACGACTTTTAAGACTGTTGTATGGCACCGAGTGGTGCATAGATAGATGCTCTATCAAATTGTATTCTTCCCCTAGTGCCATGTGGCGGTATCGTAATGCGAATGATAGAGCACTGGCTGTAGCCCGCGACTTCTTTCGCCTGGGAATTTTGATAAATTTATGCCACCAGAATCCGTATCTTATCCCAGGGTAAAAAATAACCTGTGATTTATAATCGTTCAACTATTCCTATACATCTAAATATCCGCGTTTATAATTTTGTATACAAGTTTAAATAGAAACAGAAAATGTAACACTCCGCTGCGGAGTGTTAGTGTATTCATATTGGCTTATGTATCAAAATTAAATAATTTTTATAATTTAGGTCATGTAACAAGTCATTTAATATATTTAATCTTGATGTGCATTAACAGGCCCGGTCAGCGTCACCGTGCGTGTTGTTCTTCGACGAGCTGGACTCGATCGCGAAGTCTCGCGGTGGCTCCGTATCGGACGCCGGCGGCGCCGCCGACCGAGTCATCAACCAGATCCTAACTGAGATGGACGGCATGGGCGCCAAAAAGAATGTCTTCATTATTGGTGAGTTGTGAAGGTTTTAAAGCGGTGTTAACTGGAGGAGGTTTGCCAGAGATAAACAGCAGTGGAAATGTTAGAGAAGGCCTATGCTAATAGGCGCACTGAACTTTCAGTCATTCTATGAAACTTCAAAATTAGCCAAACAGGAAAATTATGTAAAGAAAAGTTGATTGGTTGATTGATGAAGGTTTACTAAGAGAGTACAGATAGCAGTGTGCAGCACATAAAATGTTATAGTGATGACACTTTGGCGAGATATTTTTTTGGGTAAGTGTTGTGTTGTGTTAGTGGAGTAGCGAATGTCCCCTAGTCCACCGTCCCTGGACCCATTTAGGAGGGCCAGTATTATCTGTCCTCTATGGTAATAATCATGCCGTAACATCAAACTGTTATTCTATGTAATTAAACCAAAGATGTACCTATGACTCATCAAAATGGCGTGATGTGATTGGCACGGACAGTAATATACGTCTAACAAAATCTGCTTTATCCTGCACTGCTCATTACGATACCTGTTAGACTGTAATGAAGTAGATTAAATCTCCAATTTACGTTTTAATATCATCAATAAAATTTAATGTCCCTATAGCGCTCTTTACTCTAAATTGAAGATGTGTATTTAAACAACATATTTGATGCAGGTGCGACAAACCGTCCCGACATCATAGACCCGGCAATCCTGCGACCTGGGCGCCTGGACCAGCTGATCTACATCCCGCTGCCCGACGAGAAGTCCCGCGAGGCCATCCTGCGCGCCAACCTACGCAAGTCGCCCATCGCTAAGGACGTTGATCTAACTTACATCGCTAAGGTAACGTCACTTGATCACTGTTATACGCAAAATACGCGCGTAGTCAGGGAGTTGCAGGGACATCTGCCCGACATAAATCTCTAACAAATCCGTGGCTGGCGTGAATATGTTGACATGTCTAAAATGGCAATTTGTCAGGACGGCCGTTTTAAAGGTTTGACCTCTTCTGGTAAATCAGTAAATTAGTTTACCGTCTGTGTTTTAGTTGTTTTAAGGGTTATTTTGTACCATCTTTTATATGATGACAATAAATAAACCAAACACCCCTTAGTTTGCATAATAATAGACTTGTCAACTTATGCACGATCAGCTATCAACTTATTCACCTTCTGAGTGAGGAAAATTAGTATGTAAACAATGTTATTAATGACAAAAACAATGAGGACCAATCAAACAACTAATGACGAATATAAATATATTTGCTGATTTGTTGAAGGACTTACTCAAATCAAGCAAAGTTTTTCTAACTGAATAAATATTAAATTGAAAAACCACAAACCTATCAGTTTCCTAGTGTAACAATAACGTAATAAATATTTAAAGTGGACAGACCTGATCTGTCAACTTTAAATATTATTATGTTATTGTTACATTCACAGTCATATTTTATTGGACCTCAAAAACCTCGTCATCTGGGTTGTCCTCGTCTAAATCTGGATCATTAGATGCAGAGACATCACCCACAGTTTTTATTTTAATATAAAATTCCTTGAAGGAATCGTTTTGGCCACCACAAGTATCGGAATAAAAAATCAATTCTTTAACTTTACATAAGCACAAATTAGGACCCACCGTAATAAATAAATCGTAGTTGTATGTCATGCCGTTTGAGAGGTATAGCAATTTGCTAAACGTTACCCCAGCGGCATCTTGAATAACTCTGAAACCGCAAGACGCACAAATTTATTTTTTTGGGCACATTTAGGCACAAATGTGATCTATCTAAGTAGCTAGTTTGTACTTAGCTACGACCACCGGTTAAAAAACATGCCGCTGGGGTAACGTTACTCCAGCCGAATCTGTTTTTCGTGAATATCTTTGAATCGACTGGACGCACAAATTCTAAATTTCGGGCACATTTACACGAGATGGGGTACTAATTCTTCAAGCCGAAATCCTGAAAAGCGACAACATTTTGCTGGCGTTACGCACACAGTTACACGGACGGTACACAGTTTTCTTCTTACCTCGTCGTTACTTTCGATATAAAACTCAAAAACAAACGAAATCAAAACAGACTTAAGAGTTCTCGCGCACGCGGCTTCTGAATTGACGTGACGTTTGTTTACCAATACACGAGCGAGAATGCGCTAAGGACGTGCCTGTCGGGCACGCCGCAATTGCGGTGGTAAGACCCCTCTTTGAGGAGTGGCTAGATCGGCGTCACGGCGTCCTGACCTACCGCATGAAGCAGGTCCTCACCGGACACGGAAGTTTCGGGAGGTACCTGTGTCTGATGGGGAAGGAAGAAACGCCTGGGTGTCACCACTGCGAGGATCGCCCTGAGGACACAGTAGAGCATACGGTGCAAGACTGCCCCGCTTGGGCAGAGCACCGACGTGTCCTCACGGCGGTGATAGGCGGAGACCTCTCGCGCCCGGCACTGGTCGAGGCCATGCTGCGGGGCGAGACGGAGTGGGAAGCGGTCGCCTCCTTCTGCGAAGCAGTCATGCTATCGAAGGAGGAGGCGGGCCGCGTGAGGGAGAGGATGGCGTCCTCCCTCCAGCCCAGCCGCAGTGGTAGACGCCCACGGCGTCAGACGTCGGCCGACGATCTCTGGCCACCGTAGGCGCGGGCATGCGGACAGCGAATAAAGGGTAACTCGCTGTCCGACCATGGACCATGCCCGGGTCGACGGCGCGTTGTGTTCCACGCGCGCCTCAAAGAGCGTCAGCAATATGACGAGGCCCCCCCTGTAGAGGGCCGAAGCCTGCCGGGGTCGTGGGACTTATCCCATTACCGTGACCCCGGAACGTAAAGGGCTATTGAAGGAACACCGTGGATTTTAGTCAGTACAAGTCTGACAGTCCCTCCGGCCCTGCCCGGGGTGGGAGGACTTTTTTGATGATATTACCACGTAAAAAAAAGGGACGTGCCTGTGCCACGATATTCTCAAATATTTACTTTTTACGGAAGCATCTTGACAACTCGATTATTTTTTTAATACAATTTAGGTCCATAAGTTGGCAACTAAACATATTCATTTAATGTCAAAGTTTTTTGTAACCGACACTTAGTGATAACTATACTTATTACATTTAGGGTTCAGAACTTAGCTGGCCGTAACTGGACATCTCACAATATATCACAATTTAAACAGAAATATTTCGGTTGGCTATAACTTGACATCTCAATTTGTCAATTAAAAGAGAAAACTTTTATGTGTATAAGTTGAGATATCAAATAACAAATAATATTTCGGTTACTGGGTATAAGTTGACATAACAAAATATCAATGTTCGTTCACAAAAACATGTGAATCGTTAATTTGACATGTTGTGTTGTCAAGTAAAACATGTAAAAATGCGAGATGTCAACTTAATACCATAGTCAATTGCTCTAAAAGTTATGTATATTATGAGCTGTCAATTTTTTTCATATAAGTTCCTAATGCATAGGACGTATTAAGCCAATAAAAAGAAAAACATACAAGTCGAGTTGTCAATGTATTCACGCCAGCCACGGAAATATACATTATCTCCAAAGGAACCACATAATTATGGACATTAATTGTTATCCTATTGTGTTTATAGGTGACACAAGGCTTCAGTGGTGCCGATTTGACCGAGATCTGCCAGCGCGCGTGCAAGCTGGCTATCCGCCAGGCCATCGAGGCCGAGATCACACGCGAGCGGACTCGCCAGCAGCAACCCGCTGCCGCCGTCATGGATGTAAGTCATACACCTCAATCTACTCTTTATATCATTGTCGCTGCTTAAGTCGTACAGCTCAATCAATTCTTAACAAATAAAAAAAAACATGTATAAAAATAAAGAAAAAGCCAAAAAATAAACAAAAAACACAACTCAAAAACCCTGCTGAATGCATATAAAAGAGAGAGATTGTAATTTAATTATAAATAAACAAAAATACTTATTGTCGTACATAAAATAGAATTAAGAAATAGAACGTAAAAAAGTTAGTAATAACAATAAGACATTAAGATAAAGTGTGTATAGATATAAGACTCATAGAAGTAATAGAGCAAAGAAATAAAAGTACAATAGTTAACATATAAGCATTAATATAATTTATATAATAAGCTTTTATATAAAAGCATAAAAATATAAGTGTAAATATTAAAGCACAAGTATACAAGCATAAACATAAGCATCAATACATAAGCATAATACAAAAGCAAAAATATGTAAGTATAAACACATAAGCATATATAAATAAGCATAAATATATAAACATTAAGCCCAGAGCTAGACTCCCATCCAGCAATGGATGAGTAATTGAGTACATAGTATAGACAGACTTAGCGCGCCGCTTAAAGAGCGAGAGTTTCACATAAGAAACGGAACTCAATCTATACAGATGCATAAGGTCCCGATGTTCTCCATGATCGGGGAAAAGCAGAAAATAAATCAATTCTTAACACTCCTTTATTATGGCTCTTTGAATTTACGGTGTCTGGGAATGTGTTCTACTTGCAGGCCTGTCCTAAACAGTATTTATAATGCAAGTTGAATATACAAATGGGTCGCTTGTATTTGTGGTTGCAATTAAACCGTTGTTATAGATGTGATTGTTTTTCGATTTAGAGCCATTTCGCGTTTTCTCGCAATTTTCAAAGATTTCAATCGATTGATTTACCATCTTACGCCATACTTTGACATTTTAAAATACATGTCCAAAATAGATCAATTATTATTAAGGCTTTTATCGCTTAACATTTACTTAAAACATCTGTATGGCTACCATGACGTGTAAAAACGTGAGTCATTCGAGCGAGAAAGAGGGATGGAGCTATATAGCGTTCATAGTTTCATCCCTCTTTCTCGCTCGAACGACTCACGTTTTAACACGTCATGGTATGGCCCCTGTATCACTTTGTGGTGAGTAATCCCCCAAAAGTAGTTTACTGAAAAATCATCGTAGAGTCAACTTCAGATTCCGAAATCTATGTCTAATGTTCACAAATTCAGGTCAAAAAAATATAGCAAGTATAAGACATATATTTGATTTGTCTATAAAAATGTTCAATATTCAGGATGATCTATTGCATTATTTAGAAAAAAAAGTGTTGTCTATTTTTAAGTGCTATATATCGCAATTTTATCGCGATTCGCATTACATAAAGCGTAATTTCAATAAAAAAAGATATGTCAAAATAAACTTTCTTCTGTGAAGAATTCAAATAGTTTTTATGACAATGCGATCATGTAATTTTGTAATAAGGTGATTTTAAAAACGCTCTAAATTACCATAAATTACGTTGCCCCGGCGGGCGCTCGCACAGTACTAAATGGAGCTAGGCGCTAGAGCTCCATTTAGTACTGTGCGAGCGCCCGCCGAAGCGTATCGAGAACGCATTACTATACTATGACTACGCGGGTTTTGATACTCATATTATTTTTGCAAGTAATATTTTTTGTACTTTTTCAAGCTAAGTATCGTTTTAGTAATTTTTCGAATAATTAAGTAATTGTTTTAGCTATGGAGAAGACGCACAGAGTATACCATTGTGTCAAAACAAGGAAACGCAATAATTCTGCATCCTTAAAGAATGCACATGAAGTGAGGTACATCTTTCTTAACCGACTTCAAAAAAAAGGAGGAGGGTCTCAGTTCGTCGGATATGTTAATTAATTTTAAGAACACCAAAATACAGCTAAACAATTATTATTATAATATCATAACCCCCCCGAATACTCTAAGATGGCTGGACCGATTTTAAAAACTTTTTTGTTTGAAAGGGTATAATTTCTAGTTAGTCCCATTGTCATCCTGATGATGGATAGAAAGAATCATGGAGAAATCGAGGGAACTCTTCAAACATTCAGATCTATAGCGATTTGGTTATTTTTTATAGTAACTTCTGCAGTTGCTCTTAAAAAGCACCATTTGGTGAAGTGGAACTAATGATGAAGACCACAGATGGCCACCGGAACTACTCAATAATAAGTATTTCGTGGGTTAATGGGTGGGTTAATGCATAATATGCATTGTGACATTATGACCTCCTCAACAATTATCATCCCTGCATCGGAAAAAGAAATATTTTGCGAAAGTTGACGTTCAGGCTTTTAAACTAGATAAATTACAAACAAACCCACTAAAAAGCGAGATATAATCAAACAAACTTTTAAAAGAAACTGCAAAATGAAAAATAACTTTATTTCGTGAGTCGGTGCCTTTGGTTTTGTAGTATCGTTTTTGACAACGAATTCTGAAGTTATTTTTCTCTTTTTTGTAAGACGGGTTTATTTTTAAATACGATGTTGGAAGTTTGATGAAGGTTTGATTAAAATTGTTTTGTGAATTTGCCTCTGTTTCACACAGATGGACGAAGAGGACCCCGTGCCCGAGATCAGCCGCGCGCACTTCGAGGAGGCCATGAAGTTCGCGCGCCGCTCCGTGTCCGACAACGACATCCGCAAGTACGAGATGTTCGCGCAGACGCTGCAGCAGAGCCGGGGCTTCGGGACCAACTTCAGGTAACACACACCGAACTGGTACATAGATTGAAAGGTGTTTAGCTTGTGGTCGCGAAGTCACGGGTTCGCCGCGCCTCACCCATTACACGATTGCCGTAAACTTCTCCAAACATTATTATTTAGTTTAGTTGGAAGGGTTAACAAGATTCCTAGTAGTGTAAATTCTACCCACATTGCTAGTTCTTTTAGAAAATATAATAGGTGTGTTTCAATCTTGGTGTGTATACACCAAAATTTAAACTCATTTATTTAACAGTATTACTTTATGACTGTACAGCAATAGAGTTACTGTTATTTACATACATTTCATAGATTTTGGGAAATAAATACTTATGTATTAAATATAATAGGAATCGATTCGGTAAATGATTCTGAACAAATTAATTTCGGGTTATGCATTGATTATTTTATATGTTGTATATATAAATACAACTAAAATAATTATATATAAATATTATGTGTCCTTTAACATCGTGTGGAGAGAAATCAAAGTAAGAATCATAGTGTTGAATGTCATTGGTATTGTGCCAATAAGTACATAATATGTATGTATGAATGAATATTGAAAAGAATATTAAACGAATATTTGACTAATATCCAGTAATAGATATAATATCGTAATATCAGATTTTAGTATGACCAATATCTAGATTTGACCGTAATATAAGAGTAGTTAGCGGTGGCGTAACATGAAGCGTTTGTGCAGGTTCCCCGCGAGCGGCGGCGCGGCGGGAGGCACGGGGCCCTCGGGCGGGGACGTGCCGGCCTTCCAGGAGGAGGGCGGCGACGACGACCTCTACAGCTAAGCGCAGCAGCTCGCCTCGTCGCCTAGACTGACCTTACTACTTAAGATTTATCGGTTCACTTATACGGATGCCCGTTTCGGACTCATCGAGCCACGGAACGGTTCCAGCGGGCAGCCTCTCGCGTTCGAGAGACCACAAAACCATCGGCGCTAGCCGTGGTCGAATAAATTTCTACCAATCTGTGTCTAAAATATGTAAATGTATTTATTTCATAATTGAATCATTCGATAGCATCTGTTTCTGTTCCGTTTGCTTATGTTTAGTTGTAATTGGATAAATAATAACGTTTGTGTACGTACCGCTCGGCCCTAGCGGCGAGTATGTAAGATCATAATATGATATAGAGTTATTGTTAACTTTACTGTATTTGCCAGATCCTGTGCGTAGGCGTGTCGGCGGGGATGCCTCGGCAACCGCGCCGACTTACCACAATATTACAGTGATTTTTTTAATAAAAGATTTTTATAGACTAGACTTATGTTTTTATTTGTTACAAAGTACCCTAATCCCAACTCAGAAACAGTTGTATAACAGTATTTGACGTGTACCTACTGCCTGTCCAGCACACAAACTGGAAAATAAAGTTTACCGCGCGTCAAACGCAGTGGCGTATTGGTACAAGTAGCGGTACAAAAGTCTAGCGCTGAACGATATGTGGAGGAGATTGCTGCGCATGGGTACTGTCGCGCACTCAATACAATTATTAGGGGCTGTCCATTAATCACGTGAGGCTCGAAAGGGGGGGAGGGGTCCATAAAAAATCACGAAATATCACAAGGGGGAGGGGGGGAGTAATATATCACGTGTATTTATTTTTTCGGTAAGCGCGCGATACTCAACCGAAAAGCGGCGTTACATGTATTTATATTTTCATCAAACGCGTACAAAATTGAAAACGACTTGTAGTGTGACCTTGATTCGCCGTTGCCAGGCAACGAGCGAAGTAAAGTTCCCGCGAGCCGCAACAACCGTCCGCTGGACTCAGCTTGTCAGTGTCAAGTATTCTGTTCATTTACTCTTTGATTCTGTTGTTTTAACACTGAACACACATGCGTAAATTGTTTAACCTCGTACGTTTTGAATTAAAACATGTCTAAACTAGGTTATCTATATAAAGACCTATTTGTAGAGGATAAGAAAGGTAAAAAACCTAGTGTGGCTCAAAAAGAATTTAATGAATTGTGGGCTAATGCGAAACAAAGATATTCTACAAAAAATAAAACCGACTTCCATATCAAAACACTACAAAGCCAAAAATAACTTTACGTTTAAGTGTTTTGATATGGAAGTCGGTTTTATTTTTTGCAAAAAACTTTTATCACGCTTTTTAGTGTGACGAGCATAAAGTGCGTAACATGCAAATTCAAGTAATCGAATTTCACGAAATACTTATGATTGGGTAGTTTCGGTGGCCATTTGTGGTCTTCATCATCAGTTCCACTGCCCCAAATGGTGCTTTTCTAGAGCAACTGCACGAGGTACTATTAGAAATACCCAAAACGCTATAGGTGTGCCTATAATATTTGAAGAGTTCCCTGGATTACTCCAGGATTCCATCATCATATCCTGATTTCATAACAATAGAACCAACTAGAAAGTATAACCTGTCAAACGAAAAAAAAATTCCAGATCAGTCCAGCTGTCTTCGAGTTGTGAGGTAACATAAATAATAATAAAAAAAGTTCAAGACGAACTGAGAATCTCCTCCTTTTTTGAAGTCGGTTAAAAAGAAGAATTTATGAAGTGGGCGAAATGATGACGCCGAGTGGCTTGATGAAACCGATGTTGATCTTCAACAAAGCACTGTGCCAAGTCAGTTACTTGCAAGATGCTTATCCAGTTATTGGTGTTTAAAAAGTCTTGCTAATCCGTGGTCCGAAAATACTATATGTACATTAAATAATGTTCATGTATTAGTACAAAAAAGTTTTTCGCATTTATTTCATTATTTTTATATCAGTCAAAAACAAACTGCAACCTTTCTGTCTACCTCTGAACGCTATTATATTAGTCTTTAATTTTCTATAATAATATCAGATGATACTTATATCAGTATTTTATAAATATTAAAAAAAAGAAATAGATTCTTTGCAGGAACGAAATAATACACGTGATATAGGGGTGAGGGGGGGGGGGGGGGTAGCCTTAAACCTCACCATGTATCACCAAGGGGACGGGGGGGTTAAAAAATGCAAAAATAAACATCACGTGATTAATGGACGGCCCCTTAGCTAAATAACGTTAATGACATTATTTTAATGTAATACCAAATAATAGGTCTAGCGCTGAACAAAATGTGGAGGATAGCTGCGCATGAGTACTGTCGCGCATGCAAATAATATTACCTATACTTTAATAAATAGTTTATCTCCAATGATAGTAGGTACCTAAGATATAATTTTTAACAAAGTTTGTTGGGAGTAGAAAAATAAAAACATTTGTTTATTTGACAATTTTATTTTAGATTTAAGTCTTATCTGAATCAGAGAATGCGACTTAAAAGCCAATCGGCGCTACGCACGCCCGCCCTTCATCCCGCTAGCCCCACACACCAACTTCTTGTGACTTGACCACGATTATGCGACCCCCCCCCCCCCCCCCTGGCACCAAAGCTGGATCCGCCCTTGGGGTTAACAGGATTGCTAGTATGTGAATTCTACCCACATTGCTGGTTATTTTTTTTAAAAAAGGTTAGTCTCCTATGTAACGACTCTCAAAATACTAAAGTATTGAATAGGCGCCTAGATATGGTCACTAGCACTGCTAATCCACTGGAGATGGTTGAAGATTGGAGATGCATTCCACGTCTATAACATAAATTGCAGTCTGGATAATGATTATCCTTACCAGCGTTTACTGAACTGCTTTACTTTCACGTTTGCTCTTGCGAATCTTTCGAGTCGACGTTAAAACCTCTAAGAACCAGCTACCTGAACAGCTCTTGTATTGACCTCGTTAAGTTCCTGCAAAGTGCAGATGGCCGTGCACGATGGACATGGCAAGAGGTGGCGAATCTGCACTCAAGCTAGCTAATAATGTCAATGGATGGAGAATTGTGCTGTGTTCTGCGACAATATTCACTCCGGTCGGCCACTAACGAAAAGCCGAAGATGCAGAACAAAAGTTCTACTCGGAAATAATTCCCTGGTGCTGTTACTGAGCAACAATTTACCACGTGCTAGGAAGCAATTGTTTTGAGAAGTCGTTTCATCGTCTGCTTAGCCTTTTCTCAATTATGTTGGGGTCGGCTGGCTTCTATCTAACCGAATGCAGCTAAATTGTGACACAGAGTCGTAGTAGGAAAACGACAACGTCAAAATTACGAAAGAATTTGTAAAGCTAACGATGAAAGCCGCACATGCAAGTTCAGCTGTATAGCGGCTACAGACCAGCTTTTTCAGCTATAAAATAGTACTCTGTGCTACAGACTCACGCCGAGAACCCCGGCGAAGCGTAAATGTGATCGCTTTCTTGCCATCTCATTCTCGCGCTCGCCTGTTCTCCGATCGGTGTCGGTATTTTTGCCCGCTTCAAAGGGTTTCTCGGGCGAGAAAAGAGAACGGTATTACATTCTTGTTCGGTCTCAGTGAGACCGTGGCATTGATTGCGTGTTGACTGTTGTTGTGCTGTATGTATCTACTGTCTGTGGTCGCCAAGCTATTACAAATTGGGTGGCTTTTTTAATGTTTTTTTTTCTAATTTTCGTATTCACAAGATTATAATATTCTAATGCACACAAAACCAAAGCCGCTGCACTGTCGTCCATTCCGGATAACGATCGAGAATGCGAATGAGAAGGTCGCATGAGTGTAGATGCCTTCTCGGTTCTCGCGCAATTTCTCGGCAAGACTTCTCGCGTGAGTTTGTTGGCGGCTTTAGTGTTTTGCAGTCTGGCGAAACCTCAGACTAAAGAAACTCTAGGCGAAACTCGTATACAAAAAAACGATGTATGAAACGGACGTCCTTTTTAATGGCTTCTATAATCCGATAAAATTATATACTGTCACACATATAAATTAGAATTAAAAATAGAAATGTAATATGATAGTAATAAGACAATAAGTTAAAATATGTATAGATGTAGAGCTAAGAAATAAAAACTACAATAGTTAATATATAAGCATTAATATAATTTATATAATAAGCTTTTATATAAAAAGCATAAATATAAAAGCATATTTTTTTTTTTAATTTCAATTTAATTTAATTTTTTTTTAATTTTTTAAAAATTTTCCGCAAAATTTCAAGTATCAGTTTACCAGCCTTTCTCTCCTCGGTCCACGGTACGGATTCTTTGACCAGGAAAATTTTATCTCACTCACTGGTTAACTTTGATGTACCGTGTTTGTCCGATGCTTTGAACGCTTGGAAGATGACTTGTCCCAACACGGATTTGCCCGACAACCTGTCTTCCCAAAGACTATGGGACGCACCCCTCTGCAGTATTTTACGGAATAACTTAATTAATACTTCTTCGAATACTGCTGAGCGAGCTCGTCTGCTGGCTGTGGGAGAATGGGAGTCGGGTCTATGGCTCCAAGCACTCCCGTCATCCACCATTGGCACAATGATGGATGACGCATCGTTCAGGGTCGCTACTTGTTTACGTTTAGGCGTACCTTGTGTTGCTCCACATCGGTGTCACTGCGGTACAGCTGTTGACAGCCTCGGGCACCATGGTCTGTCCTGTTACAAGAGTGCAGGGCGCATAGCTCGGCACGCCAGCATTAATGACATTATTCGTCGAGCTCTTGCCACCGCCAGTATACCTGCGATATTAGAACCAAGCGGCTTAGTACGTGACGATGGGAAGAGACCAGATGGTATGACGTTGGTGCCTTGGAAGATGGGTAGGCCTCTAGTGTGGGACGCAACTTGTGTCGACACTCTTGCGCCATCTCATATTCCAAGTACGGCGAGCTGTGCTGGTGCAGCAGCTGCGACTGCAGAGGCCCTCAAACGGCGCAAATACTGTAACCTTTCTAGTAATTACAGTTTCGTGCCGTTTGGGGTCGAAACGCTTGGGTCATGGGGCCCGAGTGCGCGTCTCCTTTATAAGGAATTATCTCACCGGCTGATCGATTCCTTGCGTGACCGGAGGGCCGGCTCATTCTTTGCTCAAAGAATAAGCATTGCCATACAACGTGGCAATGCTTCCAGTCTTCTGGGTACGTTTCCGGACGACAGCGATGAGGAGGAGTACTTTGACGCCTAAGCTTATTTCTTTTTTATTTTATTTTTTTATGTACATAGCTTTAGTATATATGTATATATATGGCGGGATTGTTACTAGAGTCTGGCAAACGAAAGTAGACACTCGAATTATTTGCAAACTTTTTATATGGCAATGGCAATGCTATACTAATGTCAAACTTAGTTTTCCAAAACAAGATGGCGTGTTGTTGGCAGTTGGTGATTTGTTATGATCTTGTTAATAGTGTTTATTCAGCGAAAAATGAACAAAACTATTAAAAGTTGAGTACGGGAGATGTTGTTTCGCATGATGTCTAAATATCAAGAAAAACAACAGAAGAAAGACGCCGAATTCAAACAAAAACAAGATTGTTTACGTGTGGTGTTCGATTTTATAAGTTAGTATGACTCTACTAAGTTGATACTTTGTCGTAATTCATAATTAATATTTATCTTTTAGCGAGGAAAAATATTTATCTATTTTGATTCACATTCATTTTATAGTATGTTAAACACCTTCATAATAATGCATTATGGTTATTTAACATACTATTAAATGTTGCATGGTTTTTAACAAAATTTTTTTTCCATTATAGAAAATCTGATGGATGTAGTAGGGGTTGATGAGATAGTGAAAACTATTGAAAAACTTACGGATTTAGAGCAGAAAGATAGGATAAGAACCCAGAACCAGTACTTGGATGAAATAGCTTCAACCACTGGTAAATTTTTACTAGGAGTACATAATACATAATTTTTATAAAGATGTAATTGAATTCGTGATTTGCAGAACCTAATCATTCTGTTTTACCATTCTTTACAGAAGTGAGCATTACTATATTAAAAAGAATTTAAAAGGAAGGTGCGCGTAAAGGCCATATAAATCCACAGTGTCCGATATATAACATAGATGCTATTCGTAACAAAATTAACGAATTTTATATCGTTAGAAAACAAGTTTAAAACGAAACACACCAGAGCCAGTATATGAAGCTGATGAAATTCTGAAGCAGAATGGGCATGAGGTATTGCGACTTCCCCCCTACCACTGTGATCTAAATGCCATTGAGTTAGTATGCAGTTTGGCTAAACGTAAAGTGGCAAGTAAAAATATTGCTCTGCCTGCAGTGGGGTTAGCGAAAGTTATAAAAGAGTCGTTTGAAAATAAAACTCCTGAGGAGTGAAAGAAAATGACCGATCGTCCATGTTGAAAATAAATATTATGAAACGGACAGAATTACAGAAAATTATCTAGAAAGTTTTATAATTAACGTAGGAAACAATGATTCCAATGACTCTAAAGGTCATAGCACACTTAAACGACTCTGCTCCAACACCGCTCCCACCCAACACCGCCCTAAACTAAGACGACTGCTCGCAGTCCACGCGGCGACAGCTAGCAGGCACCCAGCAGTCCATGCGGCGACAGCTAGCAGACGGGCGAGCTGTCCACCCGCCGACCGCTCTCGCTTTTCGCGATAGACACAGTTCGCGATCGGTATCCATTAAAGCAACTCGTAATTTTTACTATGTCCCGATTCACAACGCGCGAACTAGCAATTATTGCTATTGCACTTGAGGATGATGAGAGGAGCGCAAGAAATAATAGACGAAGATTTTGGGTGCATAAGATGCTGAAAGCAAGACATGCAGAAGGAGAATTTTGGCAGATCCAGAGACACCTATTAGATGACGAAGAAAAATTCTACATTTACTTTCATATGGATCGGTACTTATTTGACTACATATTATCATTTATTGAAAAAGACATAACAAAGAAGAATACGAAATTCAGACAAGCAATAACACCAATAGAAAAAATTGCCGTCACGTTAAGGTAAGTGAAAGAAAAACTTTTCTTATAAATTGGTACACATATATTTAAAAAAAAAATTGTAACTATCAGTCTTTAATTTCCATTACTTAATTAATTAATCAAAAAATCAGTTTTCTAGCACATATCAATCTTAAGAATCATTTTTCTGTGTAGCATTAGGCAATTCACTGTTAAATATCGGTTCTTCTAAGACTGGAGGATTATTGCCTGAAAGCTGTGCATTGCGGATATTAAAGTCAGAAGGGTCTGCATTATGGATGTTATAATCCAAAGATCCGCCGGAAGGGCCTGCATTATGGATGTTATAATCCGAAGATCCTATATTGTGGGTGTTATAACCCGAAGGTCCTGTATTGTGGGTGTTATAACCCGAAGAACTTTCAATATCAGTATTGTGTCGTGAAGAACCAGCATTGAAATTAGTTTGTTCCTGGATTTCTTGTAATTCAAATTCAGACACCATGTTGAATATTCTAGACTTCAGAACAGATTGGTTGTAACGATTTAATTTTTTTACTGTTGTTGCAATGCTCGAAAAAAACTGGTCAATCTCGTCATCCTTATTTGTCTCTTTTTCTTTAAGTAGATATTGTAAGAGTTGAGCTGATGCTGAGGTACATTCTTGGGTCCCTTTGAATCGCTTTCTTTTAGGTATGTTCGGAAACAAAGGAGAGTTTGCTGACGTATTTGTTGAAGAAGATTCTGGTCGGTTGGTGAAATTAAGTGCTGGGTCATTCGGTGACATGGAAGAATCATTGTGATTTGACAACAATTCGTTAACATCAAAATTTTCGTCAACTTCACTATCATTTTCCGTTAATGATGAAATTGTATTTCTTTGTTTCATATGCGGCAACAAAAAAGACATCTCTTCTTCAAATTGCCATTTTTTTGATGAGGTAGCAGCCTGACCACTTTTTGTGCGTTTCTTAACAACTGCCCTTCTATAGCTTTCTCTTAAGTTTGCCCATGTTTTCTTGCACTCTGATTCTGAAAAAGAAAAAAATCGAAGTGAAGAGGTGTCTGTGTGCTAAGGTGTGTTTATTTTTGCTTAGAAATATTAATAAAGAAAGTTTTGTTTCAGATACATGATCACGGGAAGTTCAGCAAGGACGTTGAGTTCAAGCTTTAGATTAGGCGAATCAACAATCCGATCAATTATACAAGAAGTATGTAACGCAATCATAAACAAATTAATGGGAATTTTCATTCCAACGCCAATTGAAGAGCGGTGGAAAAGTATAGCTCAAGGATTTCAAGACAGATGGAATTTTCCAAATTGCATCGGTGCTATAGATGGGAAGCATGTCAATATCATAGCACCTGCTAATAGTGGTTCGCTGTATTTTAATTATAAAAAGCACTTTTCTGTTGTCCTAATGGCTGTGGTTGATGATAAATATAGATTTATAATAGTTGATATAGGTGCTTTTGGTAGAAATAGTGACGGTGGAATATTTGCATCTTCAAAATTAGCGAGACGTCTTGAAAGGAATTCATTACATATTCCAAACGATAAACCACTACCAGGAAGTAACCGAGATATACCACATGTTTTCATAGGAGATGAGGCGTTTCCTCTAATGAAAAATTTAATGAGGCCATACCCTCGTTGTCGTGGCTTGTCTGAGGCACAAACTATATTCAATGAACGTTTATCACGAGCACGCAAAGCCGTGGAAGATGCATTTGGAATATTGTACCAGAAATTTGGCATTTATAACAAAAGTATTAATGTGAACCCGATACACGTTGACACATTGATACTAGCGTCGTGTATTTTACATAATATTATGCGAAGTTATGAAATAGAGTATCTAAATCAACATGAGATACAGCAACCAATACATCACAACGAGAACGGTTTCCTGCAACCAATACTAGAAAACGGAATGAACAGTGCCGAAAATGCTTTTAATATTCGAGACTTGTTTTCATCTTACTTTCAATCTCCTGAAGGTCAAGTTTCATGGCTGCATCAAAATATTTAATAACGAGAAAAAAACTAAAAGCAACTTTATCGTTCATTTAAAAAATATATTTTGTATTATGAAAAATAGTTATCTTACAGACTACAACAAAAGTTATTATTTCAACACGTACTTTAGTTTTATCAATTCTTCTCGAGTTATAAACGGACAGACGGACAGAGAGAGAAAGACAGATAAGTAATTCGAAATCAACATTTTCGGTATCATAATTTTAAGGTTATGGAGCGAAAATGTTTTAAAACAAATCAACAATAAAAAAAAATATAATTTTGCCTCCACCACGTTTTTAATATACAGTGATGTGCAAAACTGAGTCACTACCTTACATTTTCGTAAAAAGTAGTGTGATAAATACAGGATCAACTTTTGAATACCTAATAAACAAATTATGTCATTAAAAACTAAATTTATTTATAACTTTAATTAAGAAAGTCTTGTTCTCATTTTTAAGTAACTCTTGAACAGATTGTATAATATTCTTTGCAATCGGTTTCATGATTGTATCGAAAAGAAATATATCAAGTAAATTCGTTCACTGTTCTGGATCGAATGAGACTTATAACACAGATTACTAAATAGTTACTTCGTAACAGATACATCACTCTCATACAAAAGCGAAAATACCTACGCTATAATAGCCTACAAAATCTTAATAATAATACCAGCTGTTTGCAGCGAGAAGAAATGTACCATAAGTACGCACACAGAGAGTTGAGACTGTTTTGCCCGCCGCGCGACCCACGTCTTCGAGCGAATGTCCTAGGGTTGTATATGATGATATTGGTAATAAAACGAACATAGAAAAACAATTATTTTTGATTTGTTGATCAAATATATTTCAGTTTAATAAAATTATAGATGCATTTTTCCTTCCCTGAATTCCCGATTATTAAATTTTAGTGTCGAAAATATCCGAAACCGCGTAAATAATTTTAATTTTAATAAAATTCCGCGCAAATAAATAATCAAAAGGGGAACAGGAGCAAAGCGGATGAAAATCAATTGTTTTTAGGTCGATCCATTATGATGTCAAAGTTATTTAAAAAGGCTCAGGCAGGCGTGCGGTAGCCCACTGTCGGATGTACCGATAGCGATACTAGAAGCGGTAGGCATATAACGCGTGGCCTTGAGCGAGTGACGGACGCCTGCTTATAAGTAATAAACAAAGCGAAGTTGTTTTTTTACACTATTCTCGACAAGTTTGAACACGTTTATCCTCGAGCGCAAAGAAGTTTTTAAACACGGTGCAAAAGTGAGTCAGTCAAAATTGATTATCTCAATATTTTAAAGTGTAAATACTAGACAATAATCATACGCGTTAAATACTGAGTGAGGTATAGTTTTATATAACAACACATATCATTTAAAAAGTTAAAAAAAAATGATTATATTTAATACGATAAAGAATATCAGTATACTTACTCAGTTTTGCACCTCACTGTAGTACAGATTGTACGTAGATAGGTACATACCTGTTGCAGACAACGTTCTAGCAACAGATTTCCATGTTTGATCCCTTTTGACAGAATCTGCGTATTTTGCGTCACTGGCATCATACAGATAGGGATATCTTCGCACTTCTTCTATAAGTTTTTCTTTGTTCATAATGGATACGTTCAATAAATACCTGCGAAAACACTGGGAAAAAGATCGAGCGTGCGGATTGCTTGGTAGATACTGACCGACTGAGCGGCGACGGCGCGGCGACTGCTACCAGTGAGCGCGCGTACACCGCGCCGACCGCTCGTCTACAACGTGCGGCCAGCGAGCCGTCAACTACCGAGCAGTCAGACGGCGGTAAGCTCGCTCACAGCAAGCTGTCTGCTAATTTATGATGCCAATGTAAAATATATCTAAAGAGCAATATTTAAAGCCCATATTTGAATTATATTTTTTTGCCGGGTGGGAGCAGAGTCGTGTAAGTGGGCTATGACCTTAATGATACTTTCCACATGGAAGTCTTACATTCAGATTTTGATTAAAGTGAATAAATCAGAACTATTTTAGAATACTGTTTTTTTTTTATTCGAATTAAGACACAATATCTAAACTATTACCTACCTAAAATACCTCTTTTATTTTTATTCCGATGAAATAAAATAGTTAATTCTAAAGTATCTAACAGTACCTATCTAATAAGGCTATTCCAGGTATTTCATAGTAGTTTTGGGGTTGCTATGCTGATATTTTTTAAATTTGCCGCTCTTTTTCAGTCTCTACTTTCGTTTGCCAGACTATAGTTTCTTATTAAACATGTGTATAAATGTTAATTAAAAAACCTCAACTACTAAGCATAAATACATAAGTATAAATAAATAAGTATAAAAATATAAGTATAAATAAGTATATAAGCATAAAGCCCTGAGCAGCGAAAGTCCCATCCAACAAAGGATGAGTACACACAGACTGGACAAGACATAGTGCGCCGCTTAAAGAGCGAGAGTTCACACAAGAACCAGAACGCAAATGGCCAACAGATGTCCCGATGTTCTCCACGATCGGGGAAAAGCATTAAAAAAAAAACCGATAAAATTACGAAGAACACTTAGTACTCTGGGGCTTTATCGGCCTATGACTCTTCACAACATAGGTGGATTACATCGACCTCCATTTTGACTGTCACTGAGACACTGACTGTCACTAGCGTTTACAATTAATTTGTTTGGTTTTCCAGTTATTATTTTCGCTAGTGTTGGGTAGGACACGACTTGAAAAAGAGTTTGTAAGAGTAGCCTCTTTCTTGTACTGAGCCGGTACAATGTCCCACTTCAAATGAGGCGAGGCGTACTGAAGCTCGGCGATACACTTGAAGTAACCAGTAGTGTTGGGTAGGACACGACTTGAAAAAGAGTTTGTAAGAGTAGTCTCTTTTTTGTACTGAGCCGGTACAATGTCATAATACGTCATTGGTCCCACTTGACACTTCAAATGAGGCGAGGCGTACTGAAGCTCGGCGATACATTTGAAGTAACCAGTACGAATATGATGTTTGATGTTATCGTGTTAGTATTGTCATAATATTACACTCTGTTTTTCTCTCAAACCAATATAAAAATAATAAACCACTCCAAAATAATAACACAAACTAACTAAACAAGTATGATAAATAGTTATTGAAAGTCATTCCTTAAACAGAATAATTACTAAAACTTACATGAATATTAATTATTGTCACTTAGATAGAATACTTATTAACTTATTTCGCAGTGAAAAACAATTAAAAACAATAATTATTTATCAAAAATTTTGCATTAAAATTTTGAATGCATATTCAAAATTTTAAATTGAAGTCGTACCTACACGTTCCAATTCACGCCTCATCGTAGTACATTTATTTAGCATTAGAGTGAATAAAATATATCATTACTTCTCGAGTCGCGTCTTGTTTCGGCCCTCGGTTCATTGAATAATGTCGTACTCTTGCAGCATGTGCCGCGCTTTCTGTCTCTCTCACCCTTACGATGAGTGACGAGCGTGCACCGCGACCGCGACATAAAATTTGAAGTAGTACATTTTATAATGCCGAGCCGCTCTTACATTTTGACGTCATGTACGGGACAAATGTACTGCCTCTTGTAAGTCCTACTCAACACTAATTTTCGCGTGTTTATTGCATAAAAGTGTATTTCAAAATCATTTTATTGGAAGAAATTTGTGATATATAAAGAAATATGAGAAAAATAACGTGCGAAATTTGTGGTATAAAAACATGCCGGGTTGGTGATAACAAACGTGTTTTTATGGCTAAATTTCCATTAGATGAAGAACGGTAAGCATAATTAGTTATTTATTTCTTTAAAGAAGTCAAATTCTAGTGCAATTCTTAAAGGTTTAGTGCATTTTAACAAAGAAAATAACTTTTATAAAACATTACATAGTGTTTACCCATCAACCTGGATTTATCGATATCGATGTTTAGTTATTGAAATGACAGGAGAAGTCTGTTTAGCAGTAGACATCTACAGGCTAAGCTGATGATGAAAATGATAATTAGGTACTTAAAAGTCGTAAAAATAACTCATCACTTACTTTTTAGGTGTAAACAATGGGTCAAAGCAACAGGAAAAGAAGACTTAGTTTATGTGCCAATAGAAAAGTTGCATCAGTTGAAATATCTTTGTGAAAAGCATTTCCGAACCAAAGATTTCAAGAACAAAAAAACTCAACTGAAGAAAACTGCTATTCCGTGTCTGGAAATCTCATCTACACCATTATCTGATGACATTTTAGTTGAATTTCCACTGCATTGTCTTGCTAGCAGTCAACCATTGCCAGCCAGAAGAACTGATAATGTGCAGCTCTCATATAGCGGTGAGATATTTATTCATTTGTGAAACACATCTGGATTTCACAATATATTGTAGAGCTATTGTTATTGCTTTGCTATAATGAAATAATTTATGTTTACAGAATTATCGTCAGTTATACAGAAGGAACATAACTACCACCATGGTTTTTTGTGTGACCCAAGTTAGTATAGTTAACTTGTTTTAATGGATATGTCAATGTATTTATTGTGCATGATGAACAGCCATATTTTGATTATATATCGTTTTTATGTTGCAGAACCTTCAACATCAACCTCACAAACAGACATCATACTGGAAACGGATTGTTCTACTGCAAGTAAGTATTGTTGGGTATATATGTATGTATCCGCAACTCCACGACCAAGTGCTTATTTTGCGTAAGGGTAAGGATCTTTTCATTCTATCCATGCCAACTCCTCCAGGAAGGCGAGCAACAGCCTCGTTTTGCTTACCATTTCTCGGAAGGTACCTGGTTTGCCGAAGTATTTAGTCCTGTAGTCCACGACTGCAGGGCAGCTCAGTAGCAGGTGTGCTGCTGTTTTTTTTTATTATTGTTTGGGTATTTATTAATTTAGTTTTTTTTTACCAAATGGTCTTATTTTACAAAAATATAAAATTTAAAATGATTACTTTTCATTTTTGTAGAACCTTCAACATCAAACCTAAATGGCCCTGGCCCATTAAATTTAAAAAGAAGATCATTGAGTCCAGGTCAGTACAATTAAAAAATACTGATATATTTGTTATAAATATTTAAAGGTTTCATAGTCTCAACACTTATCTTCTCTTTAAAAGTTTTTTTATTCCCGTAAACCCGTCAAATAAAAATGATAATATTGAAGTGTCTGTTTACGGTGCATTCGCTGGTAGAAAGCTGATATGTGAGAAAGTATTTTAGGCAACTTTTTTTAGATTAAATTCCTCGCGGGCGAAGTTGCAAGTGACAAATAGTCCTTGAATAATGATGTACGTCAGAACCGCGGGTGTACTTTTCAGATCTGCCTGAATTTATTGCAATTATTTGGTACCTTCTGTGTACCTTTACGTACCTCTCTTGAAAATCTGTGTACCTACACCCGTACAATGGTATTTTAAAAATTAGCTACACCCGCCATCCTGATGTCAGAACCGCGGGTGTACTGCTAACCAATATATGTAGCTAAGTACACTCTAGAAGTAGATTTGGTACCTCTTGTGTACCTTCAGAAACAAGTATTAAATAAATAAAATACTGTCAGGTTGCTGCGAAAAGTTAAAAAAACGATTTTCTTTCTATGACGTTATTATTTAAAAAAAAACAATCTTCAGTATGAATAACTTAAGTTAGATATTTAAAAAACCTATTAGAAAAACAAACAACAGTTTTATTATAGAATTGTGAAGGATTTATAGAATTAAGATGTTTGTCAGTGTTTTCAGAATCAAAATGAAACAAGGGAGAGTTTTAAAGGATTTTAAAGTAATTTTAATAGTAACACGATGATGTGGGTTTCACCCCCACATAAAGCGACAATTTGCAGTATCTATATAAAGCACAGTTCCGTTCCTGCGTGGAGTATTGCAGCCACTTGTGGGATGGCTCTTCAAAATACCAACTTGCTGCACTGGACTCGATCGAGCGCAGGGCTAAAAGGCTTATAGGCGACGAGGTGCTATCGTACAAGCTTCATAGCCTGGCTCATCGGCGAATCGTTGCTTACCTCTCGGTTTTCTATAGATTGTACTTCGGGGAGTGTGTGCAGGAGCTCGATGACCTGATTCCTCCATCTCCATTTCACTATCGGTCTACCAGACGCACGGCTGGGTACCATCCACACTTGGTTGATATACCGTCTTGTCGTACCAAGCGCTTCTCCTCCACATTCACTGTGCGCACAGCTAAGTTGTGGAATTCTCTGCCGGCTTCTGTGTTACCTTTCAGCCTTGCAAGAGTAAATAGGCATCTTCTGGGCTCGCTCGTCACATCGTAGACCTCGTCTATCGCTTACCATCAGGTGAGATCGAGGCCAAGAGCGGGCTCGTCCGTAATAAAAAAAGTATTGTCCTGAGTCTGTGTATAATTTGTGTCCATTAATTTCATGTTTTGATTCCCGGTATGGGCACACAATCACACTCACACTAATATTATAAAGGCGAAAGGTTGTGAACAGCGGGTAGCAGCTAGTAGTGACTAAATGTTATACGGAGGTTTTGTATTCGGGATTCCTGGTATGGCCACAATACATGCTTAACGTGGAGGTTCTGGGTTCAATTACCGAAGATTTTTACTTATTCTTTGACGTCGTTAGCGTTACTATTTTATAAAATAGTAAGAACGTCAAAGAAAGAAAATTGTTTTTTTTTAATTTTCGCAGCAACCTGAAAGTATTTTGTTCATTAAATACGTGTTTCTGAAGGTACACAAGAGGTACCAAATCTACTTATAGAGTGTACTTAGCTACATATATTGGTTAGCAGTACATCCGCGGTTCTGACATCAGGATGGCGGGGGTACCTAATTTTTAAAATATCATTGTACGGGTGTAGGTACACAGATTTTCAAGAGAGGTACGTAAAGGTACACAGAAGGTACCAAATAATTGCTATAAATTCAGGCAGATCTGAAAAGTAGACCCGCGGTTCTCACGTACATGAATAATGTTCATTAAAATAACATTTTAAACCGTTGTGTTACAGTACCCTCCACATCAACATCGGATCCTTGTCTGACTTCCCCAAAAAGAAGAAAATTTTGTAGTCCTAGTGAGTGTTATACTTACACATTTTATTTTATTTGAGCATGTAAGTACTTAATAACTTACTTATCACCGATTTTCTTCATGTTTCAGCACCATTAGTATCACCAAGATCACATCAAGACGGACAAGCTGTCCCAATGACACCTCGGAAGCGAAAGTTAATCAAGAAACTTAAATCAAGTCGAATTCTTATAAAAAACCTCAAACAGAAAGTTGATAAAATAGAAAACATAAAATCACCTGTCTTAAAAAGTTTAATAGAATCTTCAATAGCCAATCAAAGTCGCAAACCTAAAGGCAAACGTTGGACTAAATTAAATAAAACCGTTTTTCTAGCTATTTACAAAAAGTTTCCTAAAGCGTACAAATATTTGTCCCAACTTTTACCTATGCCTAGTATCAGAACGCTTCAAACAGTATTAGAAAATATGAAAATAGATACTGGAATCGATCCCAAGAGTATAAATCATCTATAAAAACAAAAACAGAAAGTTTTTCAGACAAAGATAAAACTTGTGTTATTCTGTTTGATGAAATAGCACTCGAAAAAAGGCTAATATATAATGTTGCAACGGATAAAATAGATGGATATGAGGACCTAGGCGATGAAAAACGATCCGAAAAAATAGCTGATCACGCATTAGTTATCATGCTTCAAGGGGTGCATAAAAGTATGAAACAGCCCATTGCACACTATTTCGTAAAGGGAACCATAGCAACTGAAAAACTAGCTATTATAATAAAAGATGCAATTCGAGCTGTAACTGAAGTTGGTTATGAAGTAATAGCTACGGTTTGCGATCAGGGACCAACGAACATGGGTGCATTAAATTTACTCAAGACCTGGGGAAATTCTGCGGAACCGCACTATTTTTTTGTAGATAGTAAAAAAGTCTTTATAATATATGATTTTCCGCATCTTTTTAAATCAATAAGGAATAATTTTCTGCAGGGCGGGGAATTAGTAATGGATAACAAAAAGGTAAATGGGCCCATTTGATCAAACTTGAGGAAAAAAATAGGAGTACTCATCCATTTCAAAAAAATTACAAAATTACACGTAAACCCGAAATTTAGAACCAAAATGAGAGTAAAGCTAGCTGCTCAAATTTTGAGTAATACAGTTGCAGCTATACTAAAGCTTCAGGCTGAAAATGTTGCAAACAAAGAAAAACAGGAAAAAAAAACGACGAGAAAGACAGGAAATTCTTCAAACAGCACACATAGTTGAAGACCTTGATCAATTTCTACTAGCATTTTGATGCGCCCATCTCACGCTGATATTGAGCACGTTTTGGTCCAGCTGCAGGGGTCGCATCCGACAAAGCGACATATCATAAGTGCAGCCTACATACCGCCTCGTTCTCTGGACGACTTGTACACATCGCACTTTGAAACATTGCTGGATGTAATTAACGCTACTGGTACCATTGATATACTAAAAACCCAAGATGCACAGTCTCGAAGAAAAGTGACGATCGAAACTGTCGCCAAACACTCACCACCTACGTAGTAATAGATATGCTATAAGTACAAAATATGTTTTTGCAAATTCTATCTTATGACAATTGTTTAAGGTTGTTTTTACAAAGAAAATTTTGGCATTTTTGACGTGTGTACCTAGACGCGAGTGACGCGATACTATTTGAAATGAGCGCATAATTTAGAATTAAGCACTCATTTTATGCGGACGGTTTTGAGACGTTGAGTGTGCATCTTGGGTTTTTAGTATATCAATGGCTGGTACTGACACATTCTATATAACAGGTGATTATAATTTACCGGGTATCAACTCGCTGGATCGTAATGGATTTAATTATGTTGTTCCACAACCGGTCGATAACTTGAGCTGTCATCTATGCAATTTTATTTCCTTAACTAATATTTTTCAATTTAACACGATTAGGAATAAGTTAGGGCGTATACTGGACTTGTTTATGTGTAACGTTGATTGTGAGTCTAAAACATGTACCTACACCATTACTGCCGATAGATGAACACCATCCGCCTTTCTCGATATTAACATCACTTAACACGAAATGTATGCCAATGAAACGTCACTTAACAACGAGACATAATTTCTTAAAAGTTAACTATGAACTTATCAATAAAGAGTTGAGTACATTGCACTGGAATCAATTGTTTAACGGCCTTTCTGCTGACCAATCCGTTAATGTATTTTACGATCAAATCTATAGTATAATTAAAAGGCATGTTCCGCTTTCGCGTATCAGGAATTCACGTTTTCCGCTATGGTTTTCTCCGTCCCTCATCCGTATTTTCAAAAATAAAGAAAAAGCTTGGCTAAAATGGAAGACATATGGTAATGCATCGGATTACCAGAGTTTTTCTGTTCATCGTAAACGTTTTAAAACTGAATGTGATAAATGTTTTGAAAAATACATGAAATCGGTTGAGGACAGCATTCCGCTTAGCATTAAACATTTCTGGACTTACGTTTCAAATAAAAAGGGCAAGATGGAGATCCCAGCGAATATGTTTCTTGAAAATCTTAATTTAAATATTCCAACTGATATATGTAACATGTTCTCCAATTTCTTCACTTCCGTTTATGAACCCACGAACTTTAACCCCGCGATGTGGCAGCCACCCAATACATACGCAGATAATGCGTATCCTGGACTCGCGCTCTCGGACACCACCGACTACGGTCATTTTATCGTTCATTTAAATCTTTTTCTGTTTGTCCGCGAAGCTCTTATTTTTTGTAAAAGGGAAGGCAATAAACCGCGCCTACAAATTTTATATACAGTCCATTTTATTTAACATCCCACATTGGCTTCAACATGGTACCTGTATCTCTGACATCTACTTGCCAACTGACGTTATACATAAAGCGATAATGCAATTAGACTTAAACAAAGGTCCTGGTCCCGATGGCTTGCCACCAGTCTTTATAAAAATGACCGCTGAAACTATTGTACTTCCAGTTCATATTTTATTTAACAAATGTCTGCAAGAAGGTATTTTTCCCGATATTTGGAAACGGGCACATATCACACCGGTGTTTAAGAGTGGCGATAAAAATAACAGAAAATTATCGCCCTATCTCTATACTCTCCACCTTGTCGAAGCTTTTCGAGCGTCTTGTACATAGTGAAGTATATTCTCACATTCACAACGTCATTATTGGTGAGCAACATGGGTTTGTTAAACGACGTTCGACGAATACCAATCTTATGTTGTTCACAGACTTTTTATTCAAAAGCATGGATGAACAAGTTCAAGTTGGACGCCGTGTACACGGATTTTCGGAAGGCTTTTGACAAGGTGGATCACAAACTGCTCTTAGATAAAATTGCTTACAACGGAATCCGTGGCAATTTGTTACGGTGGTTCATGGCGTATATACAGAATAGATCTCAAAAGATAGTCATTAATGGTTTCCAATCAAGTTCAATCATTGTCACCACCGGTGTGCCCCAGGGCTCAATTTTGGGGCCCCTACTCTTCATTTTATTTGTCAATGACATTAAAGATTGCTTCATTAATTCCAGATTTCTAATGTACGCCGACGACATAAAAATTTAAAAATCATGTAAAAGCACACAGGATTGTATGCTTTTGCAGGAGGATCTTGACAGACTTGCTCGATATTGTTCACATAACAAGCTCCAGCTTAGCTTACCTAAATGCAATGCAATTACTTTCACAAAAAACAAAAATATAATAAGATTTGATTATAGCCTACATAGTATCACTCTACGAAAAGTTGACCATATCCGTGATCTCGGTGTCGAGATGGACTCGAAATTGCACTTCAATATCCACATTGATAATATAATTAATAAGGCGTACCGTATGTTTGGTTTCATCATGCGTTCTTCAAATGATTTCAAAAGAACATCTACATTTTTAATTCTATACAAAGCTTTGGTCCGTTCTCAATTGGAATTCGCAGTACCGATTTGGAGTCCCATTTTTGATGTTTATAAAAAAAGATTGGAAATGGTTCAAAAAAATATTTGCGTGCTATGCAATACAAATGCACCAAGTCTAAATTACAATATTCTCAATTACTGACGCGTTATAAACTTCAAAGCTTGGAGTCAAGACGCAGCCTACTAATGGCCATGATGCTTCATGGTCTGTGTAATAACAGATTTGATTGTCCAGATATCACCAATAACCTATGTTACATTGTACCTAGAACTGTTATGCGTCGAGAGGCGCGTGTGCCTCAGCTTTTCCATACCGCAAGGTGTAGAACTCACGCTGGTGCACGGGCGCCTCTACGACGTATTGTTGATACGTATAATACCCACTTCATTGATTTGGATATATTCGCGCTTACACACTTTAAGTTCGAAAAGATGGCTATTGAGTCTTTAGAATAGCCCTTTCTATATAAAAATACGCACGAGTAGATACTTCTTACTTTTCTGTAATAACAACGCACGCATTAATTTATCCTTATACCATTATTCCGCGGACATTGATGTGGGTTACACGTTTACTTATTTATACATTTTTATTTATACACACTTATATTGTAATGTGTAACTGTTTTATGTCCCAATAAAGTAAAATAAAATAAAATAAAATTATTTGATTGTACAAATGGGCCAGCTTCTAGAAGCGATATAAAAAGAAATGTTCGTCAAAATGTAAGTGCAAATAGTTTCCACCATAGGAGATGGATTGAATTTAAAAGTAAAATAAAAACACTACATTTCTTAAAATCAGACAGTCAACTGAGATTGAGAAATATTAGATGCGTGAATGGATATTTAATCACTTTGTCATCTCTACAAGATATTTGGAGCTATTTAAATTCAGTCAAAAATTTCAAATACATGAACCTGCGTCAATTTAACCAGGATGCATTGGAAAATTTATTCGGCCAAATACGACAACATTGTCCTACAAATAGAAATCCAACGTGCCATCATTTAACTTGCGCATTAAAGTCTGCAATTCTTACACGTCTCAGTGCACCACCAAGCAGAGGTAGCAATTGCGAAAAAGATAATAATGAAATCATCATAGACCAGGAAATTGTTTTTCCGAAGAAAGTATACCAACCTGAGAAACAGACTGAGAGTGCAGCCGGTGACGATTGTGTCCACATTGAAGTCGATGATTCGCAAGATGTTCCTATATTGCACATTGTTGAAAATGAGCAACAAAATTATTTGGAGTACATTGAAAAAATATTCAAAAGATGTGAAAAGCAGCCCAGTGTCTATGTGAGCGGCTATTTAGCTTCTGTCCTTCTGAAAGGTGTGAACTGTTTATGCTGCATAGATGCCATGAAAGTTTCTAACCCGCAATCAAATACAATATATAATTATATTGCATTGCGAGAATGGTGGACGGACAAAACTTCACTAACATACCCGAGTCTTCAGTTATGCCAGGCAATAGACGATGCGACAAGAACTTTTGATGAGAAAGTAAAACCGTATATCTTCTCAATAAATATATGCAGCTGCGCAAAAATAGAAATACTCGCTAATGTTGATATGTCGTGGATGTGTGAGGAACACAAAAATGTAATGGTCGAAAAATTATTGTAGCGTGTAAGCCTACTTTTAATCAGAAATCACTGTAACATGACCAATAGGTCATTCGCGCTCAGTGAAGAGGCCTCTGCAGATAAGTTAAAGAAGGCGCAACAACAAGGCGTTGCAAAATATATTTTTTTAGTTATTATAAATTAATACAGTGATATTCATAGTGTAAATAAAAACTAGGTGGTTCGTTTAGATGCCAACGTATACGTTTTTAGAATAAAATTCCTAGCCATATTCAAGAACTAAGTATTAATAAATTCAAATGATTGATAAAACATAAGCTATTTCAGAATGCTTTTTACAGTGTTAAAGATTATAATCACATTATGTTGGTGGCAGTATGTATTACGTCGTGGTTCTGTTAGGTTGGTATTAGTCTAGAGGGCACGTTTCACAGGGGGGGCACATACCGTCATTACTGTACGTGCATTAGGTAATGATAAAATAGACATTGATTGTGGCTCTGCTACAGAGTATACTCTCTAGCAGAGCCACACGGAACTTAACCTCCGGAAAGACAAACGCGACTGTGTTTTGATAAAAACTGTTGTACAAACAGTGTTTATTGCGTACGTGTTGAAAAATATCATTATTATACAGCGGTTAGGTAGATGTATTCTGTGAACCGCTTTCCGATTTTCAGAAAAAAAAAATACAAAATATTTAAAATAAAGGGAATACATGGAACTAGAACTGAAAATATTTTTTTTCCATGAAACCTATGCGTGTGTGGTATCTATAGACAGGTCTTTAAAAATGATATAAGGGTTTCTAAAACCACTTATTCATAAAGTCAATCGTTTAAAAGATATAAGCTTCCAAAGTGGTAAAATGTGTCCCCCCTCTACCTTCTATAATAATGGAGTAAATATCTATAAAAATACGTGTCTGTAGATCTTAATGTAAACTTTCAACCAAAATTGGTTTGAACGAAATCGGGTCAGCACTTTAGCAGTTTTTGAGATACAGCACATTTTCTAAAACCGCAAATATAACTTTGTAATTCATACAAACACTATGAAAAACAAAGTTATTTAGCGTAGTTGTAAAAATGTAAATAAGCTAGTTTTAAGAAATTTTTAAGGTTTTTTTTAATTCGTCAAATAAATATACATATTATATTATATTATTATAGTTACTACGGAACCCTTCATGGGCGAGTCTGACTTGCACTTGGCCAATAATTTTTATCTTAATTTGTAAAAAGTGTGATCTTGTTCAGTAAACATAATTGTACCATAATGCCACCTAATAGACGATTTATAACTTGTGAAGTATCGTACTTGTGAAGTCATAAAGGTAATGAAAAAAGGAAGTTTATAGCAAAATTTCCATTACATGAGGCTCGGTAAGTATTGAATTAGATATTTGTTGGTACTTAAAGGCTTAATTGATCTTTTAATTTTCAATTTTATTTTGTGATAGTGATGTGCTGTAACGCAAATGGCTCTTATCAATTATCGATAAATGGTGTGTCTGTTTGTAATTGTTTATAAACAATGTTAATAAAAGTGAGAGGCATTAAATGAAACCGCATTTGCGTTATGTATAATTTTCAGGCAACATACCAAAAATCAAATCACTAGTTTAGTCACAGGACATTTTTGAACATTTTTCTTAGTTAAAACACAAAGTATCTTCCCGAGCTGACTATAGAGGGTGCGTCTCATATCATATAAAGTTATTTGTTTATGACCGCTATGGGTTTGCGTCCAGAAGAAGATCGGGATTAAATTACTGCAATTCTTGACATAATTATATTATTTAGTCTAATAATCTGTACTAGTTTTATAATTAAGAATATACTAATTAATTAAGAATATAAAGCACACTAAGATAATAACTATGTTTTTGCTGCTTCTCTGTCAAAACTATGCCTGTGTGTTGCGTGTTGATTACTCATTTTTTACTTGGTAATCAATGGCTAATATAAATCAAATTTCTAATGAATTAGATAATTTGTCTGTCGCTGAACTTTTGTTTGCCCTCCGGAAAAATGCTGTGATTTCATCCAGATGTCTAGTGGTAACCTTAACATAATTCATATTAACATTAGAAGCATTAGTAAAAATTTAGATTACATTTCTAGCTATGATTTCTACTACCAAAATTGAATTTGATCTCATCATTCTGATAGAGTGCTGGCTGCACGTGTCGGGACCTGTACCTAATTTACAAGGTTATTTATTTTTTTTTTTTTTTTCAAAGACAAGTTTCACAAATAAATGCATTTTAGATCTTCTGCCAAACTGCAGTACAGTTTGTCGGCAGTGTTCTCGTGGAATCTTTAAATTATATATCAAAACTACTTAATACTACCTATATACTATACTTAAACTATATTTCGACGTAAATATTTTTGCACAAACACACTAAATAACTGATGGGCTGAGGGTGTCCGGCCCGCCAGGCTGGCATGAGCAGCGCCCCGCTATTAGAGAGAGACCATCCGCGCGACCGAGACATCGATGCACGCCTGACACAACACGCGCTCGCGCATGCCAGACTGGCCGGCCCACGCCCGCCGCACCTATGACATCACTACATAGTATAAAACAAGTCGCTTCCCGCTGTCTGTCCCTATGTATGCTTAGATCTTTAAAACTACGTGACAGATTTTGATGCGGTTTTTTTTAATAGATAGAATGATTCAAGAGGAAGGTTTAGGTGTATAATTTATTAAGGTTTGCGGACGAAGTCGCGGGCAGGAAGCTAGTAACTTATAAATTATAATGTTAGGGACATAAACCTAAATAGTGCTTACGAAGAACATTTTTTAAGGTATTTTTTGAAACTGCTTCCGTTGTAATTTGCGTAGGAACTTCGTTTAACAATGTTGGGATTAGCCATTGCCGCGTCCTTTTACCAAAATAATTATTTACTTTTGGGACGGAATAAATATGTTTTTGTGCCGCTTTACGTATTGGTAGGTTATAAACTTTCTTTACTTTGTATTCATCTTTGTTGTGGTGTCCTAAGATTACAGTTAACTTAACTTTGCTATGTACCGGTAATATTCCACATATTTTAAATAATTTTTCGTAATCTTTATTAATGCTGTCTTTAGTTCCCTTGTTTACTAATAATTTTAATATTCTAATTTGCAAGTTTTTTATTTTGTTTAAATATACCGGAAACGTTAGTCCATAAGCACCCAAACCGTAGTTTATTGTTGCATCTGCAAGTGCATGATAAAGGATGTACAGTATTCGCTTACTTACTATATACTTTAGGTTCTTAAGCTTCCCTAATACTGAGCGTAGTCTACTACATATAGTGCCTACATGTACGTCCCAGGTAAATCGTTCGTCTATTGATAATCCTAGGTACTTGTAGTTAGCTACGCGCTCAACACATTCACATTGACAGTTTGCTTTGTTATTGTGAAGGCAATCATACGAGTGGCCTTTTACCGAGATACAGGTATTTTTAGCTAAGTGGTTATATGGAGACGATATCAACATACATTTGGTTTTATTAATGTTAATAAGAATGCCATTATCATGAGCCCATTTAACCACACTATCAAGATCCTCTTGCACTCATAATTTGCAACAGCTAATAATCCAATAAAAAATGACGGTGTAGTAATATATACTTATTAGGGAAGCCTTGCAATCATTAGCAACAGAACCTCCGATCCGGGACGCAAACCGCATTATTTGTTATATTGGAACTACAGCTGTAGTTTCAGTTTATCGCTCTCCATCCTACCATAATCCAGAAAATTTCTATAATAGTCTTCAAGGCGTATTAACTTCTCTTCAATCTTACAGTAACATCATTTTGATCGGCGATTTTAATATCGATATCAAATCAGGTTCCACAGACCGGCACGCAAGTGAGTATTTAACGTTCACTTCTACTCTTGGCTTACTCCCAGCACACTCACTTCCAACCAGGGTTAACAACTGTCTGGACCATATAATGCTTAAAACCAAAAAGAAGTGTACTGTATTGGTCCTGGACTCTCACGTTACTGATCACTTGCCCATCTGCCTGTTTTTGAAACTCAATTCCAGATTAGGATGTCATAGGCAACCGACTTCACTTAACTACGATTATGAAGGTATTCGAGCGGAACTAAATTGCGCAGACTTTAACGCCATCCTTAGTATAACAGACCCCAATCATGCAACTAATATTTTAATAAATGATATTCAAGAAGTTATCTCTCATCATACCCAAGTAGTACGAATCAAAAAAAAAAACCAAATTTTAAAACCATGGATGTCAGCCGGAATGATTAGATGTCTACAAAACCGCGACAGAATGCATAATAAAGTCAGAATAAATCCTGACGACACAATTCTTAAGATATCGTATAAACGGTATAGAAAATTATTATATAATTAAATGTAATTCTCTTATAAGGAAACTGAAACGTACAAATGAAAAAGAAGAACTTCAAAAAGCTAAAAATAACCCTAAAGCCACGTGGAAGGTGATTAAATCAATAACAAGCACTAGTTTTCAAACCCGGTCACCTCGTGAACTTCTAGAAGTCTCTGTTGATGAAAAAACATCGGTTAATCTAGTAAATAAATTCTTTGTTAATATTGGTAAAGATCTAGCATCTAAAATCACGGCCACCAGCACAGTCTCAACTCCAACTCCTACACAATTAACTAATTACCTTGTAATTTTTCCAGTGGATGAGGAACAAGTAGCTAGAAGTATTCATGACCTACGTAGTGACTGCGCTACTGGGTGGGACAAAATCCCAGTTAGGGTTCTCAAAAACTCCTGTAACTCCTTAGCCCCTGTCATTACTCATATTTGCAATTTGTCCATTAAGACTGGAATATTCCCTGAGGGTTTTAAGAGAGCTGTAGTACGCCCTATTTATAAGAGTGGGGTTAGAGATCAGGTCACAAACTATCGTCCAATATCTGTATTGAGTTCACTCTCGAAAATTCTGGAAAGAATTCTGAATAATAGTTTAACGAACTTCTTAACTAAATATAAACTAATAGCTCCGAACCAATACGGATTTAGATCGGGAATTTCCACAGAGGATGCTATTATTGCGTTTACCAACAGTCTCGTAAACAAGCTCGACAGCAATCTCAACTGTTACGGCATCGTCTTGGATTTAACCAAAGCTTTAAACACCGTCTCTGTCCCCCGTCTTATATCAAAATTAGAAAGCTTAGGAGTATGAGGTCATCTTCTAAAACTGTTTAAAGACTACCTTAGTCACAGAAACCAGTGTGTTCGGATCGATTCCGTTACAAGTGAATATGAGGAACTCAGTTTTGGCATTCCGCAAGGTAGTATTTTGGGTCCCACACTTTTCCAAATATACATTAACGACCTATGTAAGCAATCCATCATGAACTGTGAAATTTTCTTGTATGCAGACGATACTGCACTTCTTGTGTACGATAAAAGCTGGGAGCAAGTTAGGATCAGATCAGAAAAAACGATACGGATGATCAAAGAATGGCTGTCTGCAAACTTATTAACTCTGAATCTCGAAAAGACGAAAATACTTAGATTCTGCCGACCCCAATCACCCGCACCTCCTCTCTCATCTACCACAATTAAAGCCCATACTTGCCCTAATCATCTATCTTGTAAATGTCTGACGCTTAACGTTGTACCCAATATAAAATACCTAGGAGTGATTATAGATGAAAAATTGGACTGGTACGCACATAGCGACGCCCTGTGTTCTAGAGTTAGAAGATTATACTATATAAAGCTAGATTACCACTCACTCACTGACTCACTCACTGACATAATTGTTCTCCCAGATGGTGGATGGGGAGGTGGGTATATGTTGACAGATTCGTAAACAAGTAACTCTCAAACCTACGGGAAAAGTGCCAAACCTCCCCTTTTCACCCCCCTTCTCCCCCCTCCCTATCGTATCTCGGAAACTACGAGACCCGTATTTTTTTCTTTTTACGGATTCGTATAGAGGAGGCTCGGTTAAGTAAAAACCATTTTTCAAAGTCGCCCCCCTTGCCCCCCTTCTCACCCCCTTTAGTCGGATCTCGGAAATTAAGAGACTTGGAACATTTTTTTTTTCAGATTTATTTAGAGGGGCAATGCTTTAGTCGAAATAATTGTGCAACCCCCCCCCCCCCCTTTTTTTTTTTTTTCATAAGCACGCGTGGTGCTTGCACCTCGCGCAACACGCAAATACTAACCCCCCCATCACCCCCCCCCCCCATTTTTTTTTTCACAAGCATGCGAGGTGCTTGCACCTCGCGCAACACGCAAATACTAGTTGATATATATTTTTAAAGAACTGAGACATTCTACTGATACCGAGACTTTGACTCTGGTGTACCTCAGCCTATGTCAATCTATCATTATGTACTGCATTTCGGTGTGGGGTGGCACTTACAAAACCGCAATGCTCTGTGCTGAACGCGCACAACGAGCAGTACTGAAAGTGATGCTCTTTAAACCAAGAGACTTCTCTACTGACCAGCTATATTCTGACGCACAAATCCCCACAGTCAGACAGCTATATATCCTCCGTTCTATCCAGCGAAGACACCGTACTCTTCTTCTAGACAAAAATCTATTTCAAAGGCGCAAAGGTTTTCCAGTATGCAAAGCAATCCCTTGTCGATATGCATTTGCAAGTCGTCAATTTTTAGCCCAAAGTTCACGTATTTATAACAAAATTAATAAAATTATTTCCATTTATAGACTCACCACTCACGAATTTAAAAAAAACTTAAGAACTGGCTACTTCTTTTATCTTTGACGAAGCGGAAAAAATATTGTGTATCGAAACTTAAATTTATTTATACTCCTATGGAATCATACTATCTCTCATTCACACATATGAGCACACCGTCACCCGCGCACGCATGTACACACACCCACTCACACAAACACATACACACACAAACCTTCCAGACACTCATAAACACACACACAACCTTCTTTTGCTGTTGACAACAGAAATATTGTAACCGAAATGTCACGGTCGTATTATTTATTGCCAATGCCGAAATATCTCCGACTCCTAAGATACATGTCTACGTAGGGGAGACCGGGGCTACAATTAACAGAGGTAAGTATTAACAAGCAAATTTCTCTATAACTATACACACTACACCTCCAGTACGTGTCTCAATTTGACAACTCGATCGCGCCGCATGCCACAGCCGTCGGTTAGTTCCGCTCCGCGCGTCATGTGAGTGAGTTGTGTGCCGATCGAAATTTTTAAGCAGGTAACGATCTTTTTATAGTTCACAATTTTTTTGATTTCTACAATTATTATAAAATGTTATCATTATGTTTTTTGTTTCCCTAAAAGCATATTTTATACTTATCAATTCTAAGTTTCTTATTTGCCATTACTATTGGACCAATATTTTATTATGTTATTTAATACTTAAAGTGTACCTTTGGGGCTATAATTAACACATGGGAGTGGCTAGAATTAACTTGTTAATACCTACCCTAGATGTGGGGGCTAGTATTAACAGAGTAGCTGAATGTTTGTGACTGATTATTGATTGATTGATTGATCTGTCACTAAATTTGGAAGACCCTGAAGTTTTAGACGATGTAACAAATTTAGATATTAGCGTGACTGATGTTATATCGCAAATGTCTTGTGAACCAATAGCTGGACCGTCAGGTATGCAGAAAGGTGCTAGTGATTTTGCAGTTGAAACCATAAGACCTCTACCAAAAGCTCCACCACGAATTACGTCAAATAGAAAACGCGCTAAAAAGTCTGCTATTCTTACCGATACCCCGGAAAAATATGCTCTAGAAGAAGAACATAATATTAGAGAAATTAAAAAGAGGAAAATCACATCCAAACACCAAAATAAAGAAAACAAAAAGATAAGGGAAAAGGTAAAGGAAAGGCTAAAGGAAATGTAAATAAAGACGAAAAAGTAGGAAAAGTGAAAAATGGATATTAAATGAAAGCAATAGCTCTAACGATGATGATGATGACTATTTTTGTATCATTTGCGGTGCCTCCTATAATGAAGATACATCAGGTGGTGAATGGATCGAATGTATCTCTTGCAAGGACTGGGCGCAAGCAGGATGTATCAAAGGTGGTATCACAGCATTCTGTTGTTTGAATTGTAATTCAGATGATGAATACTAATAGATACGCTTTCAGATCGTAGGTATTTAAAATAGTTCCTAATCCTTGATATTTTTTTTTGATTTTGTATTAAACTACATTTTATTTACGTTGTTTAAATCTAAAGACGATAATAATTAAGTTTAGAGTTGTTTATTAAATACTCATTACCTAGCTTTTAAGATAAAAAATGTGCCATTTTCTACCTCATCGTATGATGTTGTTTAAGTAAGTAATATGTCTAATTAAGTTTAAATATAAAAAATATGTCCTGTTTAAGTCTGATAAATAGTTATTTTAGAGAGAAATTACTTTGTTACGTTGAAATATCTAAACGTATTTTGAGATTTCGTTTATGTTCAGATATTTTGTGATTTTGTTATTGTGAGTTTATAAGAATACGAGTTCCATGCAAGGCTGTATTAATTACACTTTTAATTAATAAAAAATATATGTCCTGAATATATTTAATTTTCTTTATATTAGTCAGCATAACCTTTGTTAATTTTTACCACTTCTGTTAATACTTGCCCCATACCTGTTAATTTTAGCCCCAAACTTGAGGTAACAATTAACAACCACCATTTTTGGGAAAAAGCGTTCTATCTACGGCATCGTTACTATTAAGTTTGTTTTGAGATCATTACGTAATACCTGAATGATTTAAGCATCATTTATCTCAAAAATCAAGTTTAAATGTTGAATTATTTCTTAGCTACAACTAAAAATATATATTTTGTTAATTGTAGCCCCGGTCTCCCCTACCTAGTTTAGGTGCCGGAAATCTGACACTAATTTTTAGATTTGCTGTACAACTTACTGTTTTTCTTTTCTCTTATGTATTGCGTGTCTTTTCTTATGTACAAATAAATTTTATCTTATCTTATCTTATACTGGTTTTCTTAAAAACTACAATCCTTGCTTTATTTCAACACAAATACTTTCTTAAATTTAAAAAAGTTAAAAGAAAGCTTGTTACCGACCTGTATACTTTATCGATATCGATAAAGAAGTTACTACCGTTGCTCAGCACTATTTAGTCTGATAGGTTAGTAGTCCTGTTGTATGACGTCTTGTTCTCCGTGTATGTTCGTTCAGTTGGTATTGAAGTGACATGTTACCTGTTTTTATTTTTTTAGTACCAAGTGGTCCTCAAAGAGGGGTCTTACCGCCGCAATTGCGGCGGTAAGACCCCTCTTTGAGGAGTGGCTAGATTGGCGTCACGGCGTCCTGACCTACCGCATGACGCAGGTCCTCACCGGACACGGAAGTTTCGGGAGGTACCTGTGTCTGATGAGGAAGGAAGAAACGCCTGGGTGTCACCACTGCGAGGATCGCCCTGAGGACACAGTAGAGCATACGATGCAAGACTTCCCCGCTTGGGCAGAGCACCGACGTGTCCTCACGGCGGCGATAGGCGGAGACCTCTCGCGCCCGGCATTAGTCGAGGCCATGCTGCGGGGCGAGACGGAGTGGCAAGCGGTCGCCTCCTTCTGCGAAGCAGTCATGCTATCAAAGGAGGAGGCGGGCCGCGTGAGGGAGAGGATAGCGTCCTCCCTCCAGCCCAGCCGCAGTGGTAGACGCCCACGGCGTCGGACGTCGGCCGACGATCTCCGGTCACCGTGGGCGCGGGCATGCGGACAGCGAGTAAAGGGCAACTCGCTATCCGACCATGGACCATGCCCGGGTTGACGGCGCGTTGTGTTCCACGCGCGCCTCAAAGGGCGTCAGCAAGATGAGGCCCCCCCTGTAGAGGGCCGAAGCCTGCCGGGGTCGTGGGACTTTTCCCATTACCGTGACCCTGGAACGTAAAGGGCTATTGAAGGAACACCGTGGATTTTAGTCAGTACAAGTCTGACAGTCCCTCCGGCCCTGCCCGGGGTGGGAGGACTCATCTGATGATTTTACCTCGAAAAAAAAAGTACTAAGTCCCGTCTCTCACAAACATTCTCTTTGCTTGAATGAATCATCAATCAGGTCAGGTCAATCATGTCCATCATATAATTTTTTTTTTCTCTGCGCTAATTGGCAAAGCCTCCTTGGAGATTTGGCTCAACCTAAAGACATCTATGGTTGTTTTTCCTCTTTTCCTAAAATTGATTGACTTGAAAGGGGGTTCGCGATCCAGGCTTTTCTTAAAATTAATTATTTCAACCTGTCTTTATTATATTGCAGCCATTTAATAGGTTGACACAGGAATTTGTTCCCAGAATCTTCCCGTTTTTTGACAGTAAAGGGATGAATTCTTGGATTTTAGTTCGGCAAAATCCAAGAAATCATTTACCTACCATCATCACCACGACCTTAAATAGTTTCTGAATTTTGCAAGTCTTCACCAACTGCGCCCAATCATATAAATGACTAGTACTCACGCGGGGCTTCGCTCCCGTAGATTCTATCACGGTAAAAACATAACTCTCCTTTTTTGCAGTCGCGTAAAAAGTAGCCTATATATAACCTTCCTCAAGCTTCAAGCTACTTCCATACCAAATTGCATCCAAATCCACCCAGTACTTTCGAAGATTAGCGCGTTCAAGCAAGCAAGCAAACAAACAAACAAACTTTTCCGCTTTATAATATTAGTATAGATTGATTCTCATTTGTGTTTTCTTTTTAGTTCCTTCAAAAAAGCGTGGTCAGTCACACTCCATACATGTGTGCCCACTGAAATTTGTGGTTTTTTTTTTTTGCAGCGTCGGATGATTAGATAATTATGTAGCAAAAACACGAACATCATTGCCACGGCATTGTTTTTTTTGTTTGAGGTTGTCCATATCTTCCCAGAATTGTGCTTTTTCTGTTTCTAAGCATTCTGTTTGAGGTGCATAGGCTGATATGATGTTGGTTATTTGTTGATCATCCAGAGCAAGTTTAAAAGAGATTAGACAATCACTTTTCCATGTGATATTTATGTTGCGAGACTTTAAGTTGTCGTCTAAAACTATTGCCACCCTGTTTCTTTTATTGTCTGTGCCGTAGTAGATAACCTGGTAATCATTCCTCATATCTTTCGACTTTGAGCTTTTCCATTTCGTTAAAAAGAAAAAACAATATTTTATTGATTAAAATTGGTACGAAATCGAAACTGTTTGACTCTTTAATTGGACGAAATCGAGTCTGACTTCCTCCAATGATTATTTACATTCCTAAGGCCAAAGCCCTGATGCGCGTAAAAAAGAAAATAAACGAATTCAAAAGTCGAGTCGAGTGAGTTTGCTCTCTGACTCGCACTTGGCCGATTTTCGGATGGTTGTGACCACAACCTTTTTTGAGGGCTGGATCTGCCCTTGTAAGGACCAGCTACCTGAACAGCTCTTGTATTGACCTCGTTAAGTTCCTGCAAGGTGCAGGTGGCCGGGCACGATAGACATGACAAGAGGTGGCGAATCTGTACTCAAGCTAGCTAATAATGTCAATGGACGGAAAAGTGTGCTGTGTTCTGCGACAATATTCACTCCGGTCGGCCACTAACGAAAAGCCGAAGATGCAGAACAAAAGTTCTACTCGGAAATACTTCCCTGGTGCTGTTACTGAGCAACAATTTACCACGTGCTAGGAAGCAATTGTTTTGAGAAGTCGTTTCATCGTCTGCTTAGCCTTTTCTCAATTATGTTGGGGTCGGCTTCTATCTAACCGCATGCAGCTAAATATTGTGTTTCGACTGCTCGGACACAGAGTCGTAGTAGAAAAAGACTACGTCAACATTACGAAGGAATTTGTAAAACTAACGATGAAACCCGCACATGCAAGTTCAGCTTTAGTGTTTTGCATGGAGCATCTGCCTATTTGACCTCCACAACCTAGCTGGGTAACACGATACTTACCTATTAGCCAGACCAGTGTCAGATTTTGTGACTTTGGACTATCCGTAACGACTCAAATATGTCCAAATGTCAGCTGGGACCAACAGCTTGACGTGGATTCCGAGGCACAGGGGTACACCGCCAAATTCTAGGCTACTACTGAGTAATTCCTAATAGAAATAAATTAATAGTTTAAAAAACACAAAAAAACACGCTTTTATAAAAGCACGTAAAAATAAAAAATAGTTTTTGCCATATTATTCCCACGAGTAGTGAACAATTAAACCGAACAGAATGTAATATTTACACTATGTTTTAAATTAAATGGATGATCCCCCCAGAGGATTTGAAAGTGACATCTATAAAAAAATTAATCTATGGATTACGCGGTAATTCAAAAAGGTTAAGAAAACTGATAACAGATTTTCTTTAGGTTTGTTATAACCTTGAAACCTGATCGTGTTCAAAGTCCATTACGTGGCCTTTCTCACAAGTGCAAACACGACTATGATACGATATTCCATCATAGAATGCCAGTGCCTATAAATGGGTATCTTCCGCCTTCATCATCAGACCTTGAAACATAATCGTGGTCAAAGTTCATTACAAGACTTTTCTAGGAAATCCAAAACAGCTGTGATACTATTTTCCATCATGAAGTTCCAGTTCATATCTTCCGGCTCCATCATCAGAACAGTTTGACAGTACCATATTATTGTATTGTCATCAGAACTACATACAGCTGCCAATTTTCGTTACGCTACGACCCTTGGTAGCTGGTTAAATTAGTTACCTTAGATTCCATTACATAGTTAGTTACATACAGGGCGACCTAATAAAAGCGTGTTAAAATCCAATCACTCTTTTTGACTTTTTTTCTCAGTGTTCTAAGTCGTTTAATCTCTTCAAAAAGGGGGAAGGGTTTTAACCCTTTACTAGGCCTCGGACAAATCCTGCAGTAATAATGATTTTTTTGTAGATTTAGATGAGTGATAACGTTTGATATAAGATTTTATCAGTTATATTTAGAAAATTAGCTGAAAACCTGAAAAAAAGCATGTGGGAAAACATAATCCCATTGCCTGTCTAGACGATGGCTTTTATAACTACTTATATATAAAATAAAAAACGAATGTCATTTTGATATATAATATAATTTATTTATTTACTTTACTTTATGGAGGACTTACAGCTAATAAATATATATATATATATATATATAATATAATATTCCACAACTTTCACACAACGCCATTTAGTCCCAAACTAAGCAAAGCTTGTGGTATGAGTACTAGACAACTGATAAACATACATATATATTTCTAAATACATATTATAGATAAATTACACCCAGACAAAGAACAAATGATCGTGCTCATGACACAAACATTTGTCCTGGGTGGGAATCGAACCCACGACCTTGCGCATAGCGGTCAGGGCCACTGACCACTATACCAACAGGCCTGTGGGGTGTGTGTGTGTTAGATAGAATTTTTACTGTTTGTTGTTTAAATGAAAAATGTAAGATAAGCACTAATTCTTTATTTAAAAAAAAACATAATTCACAATAAACAAGTAAAAAGGATTGAGAATGAACTAAAAAGTTTTTTATTCTTTTTCTGGATTTTTGTTACAATACAAGAAAAAGGAAACAATTAAAAAGAAAAAAGAAGGCCACAAAAATCAAAATTCAGAAATTCTCAAAGAATTAATTGAGAATTTCTGAATTTTGATTTTCTTCGTCAACAGAAAGAGTGAGCATTTTAGTCAAGTCACTGGATGGTGTAGGCAATGTAATACAAGGTGGAGTTTCTTCATAATGTGACTCTTCATAAGCTTGATGTGCATCACGGTCTAATATTTGTAATAACTGTCGGTTTGATGTACCTTGAATTTCGTTCAATCTTGCGTTAAATGGTTTTGGGACATAATCTAAATATGGGTCTTCATCTTCATCATTTTCTTCCTCTGATGAAAACATTTCATTTATTATATTTTTGAACTGTTGATCGCTTATTACCTGAATAACAAAAAATACACTGACTGACAAATAATGACGACAAAAGTTTACCACTACCCACATTTTATATTTCGATAAATGATCGTGAGTAAATCCTAAATAAAACCCGCGGCAAAAACCCAGTATAAAATAAAAAAATCAATTCACCGGGCAATGGACATATAACTCCCGCAATAATTCTAGGCTTTCACAGGCTTAGGTCATACGGTTCCCCACATGTTTTATTTCGTTATATCATGATATTTTAGGATGATACCTGTTCAAGACTGCAATAGGCCCAGTGCAACGGTAACTGGGGTGTCCCAAACTTGTCCGCGATACGCGGATTCTAAACGTTGCTTAATAATGATAACAAGATACACAATGGCCTGCCTCTACTAGGCTTCGGCCTACAACAATAAAAACAAAATGTACCACTAACCTGAGTGCTGGGGACGCCAAGTTCGACCTTCAAAGGTCACGCCCTAAGTGTGGTTTGTATGTGATATGAGGTGAGTAATTGTAACGTGTGATGTAAGTCAAGTGTTGTAGAACGTTCCCAAGGCGCCGATCTCCAGATGGCGCGGTCACAACAGCATCACACCTAACTCGTTTCCAGCAAGCGCGCGCTACGCGTGGTAGGCAATAAGGCGATATGTTCCAAGAAATATCACTGGATTCTTGTTAATCCGAGCTTACAAAGTTCAATCAATCACTGAACACAATTAATCTGTTCATATCTCGTGAGATCCAATACGATTTACAACAAATTCCGCGTGCCGGCCGACCGACGACAAGGCGGCGTATAATTCAACAATATCCCGGGGTTTTCAACAAATGGGGAATACACTTCAACCAACAAATAATTCGCGACCCAATTATCGGTCTCAACGGGCGAATTCAACAATATTTTACCAATTACAATCAAATCAAAGTCCCAAACGTGCGGACATTTTTCCAACAAGCAAAGTCAATCTGTCAAGTCAAGAGAGGTTATGTCAAGTCCACAGATAATTAATGTTGCCGGCCAAAAGGAACGTTCTGTTTCACGTCGGACCGAACATCTACCCCCCCCGGACGGGCCTACCCGTCCGCTAATCAATTGGAAGTCTTGACAAGGTTGCAAATTCAACACAGCTTCAATGCGGCCAAATACCGTAGCTAGTTCCTCTAAGGTGAGAACGGTGTCTCCCAACAATCTCCGCCAGCGTCCCTTTGCCGCTTTCACCGCGGCCCCAAAAATACCCCCCCAATGGGGGGCAGGCTGGCGGGTCAAACAACCAAGTGACCCCTCGGCGGGCCAAACTATTACCAATATCAACCTGGCTCTCATTAAAGAAGGCGTATAGCTCCTTCAAATAGTTACTTGTACCCTTGTAATTCGTACCGCAATCAGACCTAATCAACGAAGGTAACCCACGGCGAGACACAAATCTTTCCCAAGTCGCCTCAAAGGCCTCTGTCGAGAGGGAGGTTACCAGCTCCAAATGTACTGCCTTGGTTGACAGGCAGACAAACACACAAATAAGCCCCAACAATCCTGCTATTACGAAGGGTGGACGTCTTCAACAAAGGGGGACCAACAAAATCCGTTACGACGCCAGCAAAGGGCCTCGCCTCATTGACGCGATCAGCCGACAAAATCCAAAATTCTCGCTGCAGAATGGCCAACAGCGCATTGCAACCGGCATGCGAGTTCTTAGTGTGACGATCAGTCACCAACAATTGTACCAAGTTCAGTTACAACAAGGGCAGGAGCACCAATTTTAGGGTAAGGACAACTCACAAGGGTGACCTCAAACCAGGTCCTTCCCTCAACAGTGGTGTCAGCCGGTTCGCCAATTCCCCAAATCTTGCCTGAAAGGTCGTTCACCTTCAGGCCAACCTGTCCCGCTAACCAAGAAGACAAAGGCAACCCCGGACTCCCGTCTCCAAAATGGCACAGACCACAATCGAGTCACCCAAGGGTCCCCAGACCGTGACCGAGGCCGTTGGCAACAAAACCGTCTTGATCGGGGGGTTCCTTTAGCGGGGCAGGCGTCAATCTCTTAGTGATGCCTGGGCGGCGACCGATCGCCGCTTCCAGGCTGCCTTCGTTCACGACGAGGCCAACAATCAAACCATTCGTCCGCGCGGTGTCCCAAGCCGCTCGCCATCACTGGAGGGGCATATCCCACCGGATGCCCGAATGGCGGAGGGCGCGACTCCAGCCGGGGACGTTCCGCCAACGGAGGGGAAAGGGAGCGGCGCCGACCCGGCCACTGCTGCCTAGCAGCCAATGCGCGTTCTCCCTGACGAGGGAAGACCAAATGGCGCTCGTGGGGCTCCCGTTCAACTTGCGCGGGGGGTGGAGTGCGGCGTACAGAATCGCGGGTCTCAGCCCGGTGCTCGTCTCCGGGGTACCCCCCCATGCGCGAACCCCCCTCAGAAGCTGGTCTGCTGGAGCGGTTCGCGTTGGCGCACAAAATCTCCAAGTGGGACCCTTCACAAATTCTACACGGGCGGGGGTCGGGGCAGTCCCAATGGAAGTGGGCCCCCAAGCACGAAAAGCACAAACGGCGTGCGTTGACAATGCGGCGGCGGGAACTTACGTGCAAATTCAAAAAATCCGGGCAACGCGCCATGACATGCCCCGTTGCCTTACAAAAGTCACAATGATGAGGACTCCGGGCACCATCAAAACGGGGGGCGGGGCGAACATCAACAGGCCCCCTAGCCCGAGGACTCCGGGCGCCAGCCAAACGGGGGGCGGGGCGATCATCAACAGGCCCCCTAGCCCGAGGACTCCGGGCGCCAGCAAAACGGGGGGCGGGGCGATCATCAACAGGCCCCCTAGCCCGAGGACTCCGGGCGCCAGCCAAACGGGGGGCGGGGCACTGCCCTTAATGAGGCCATTGCAACAATCAAATATTAATACAAACAACAATCAACAACCAACAATCAAATATTAAACAAACAGCAATGACTTGTTAGCCGGCCAAATATATTCAACAAAATAAAAATTCAAATTCAATCATTTCAGGTCCAAATGCGACCCTGTACTTATTCCAAGTATGAATCTAGCTTGGTACAGATGGCTAGTTACAAATAAATAACAATTCAATGTATAATACAATGCTGGATCAACCTCAAATAAATATCAAGAAGCACAACAATTGACTGTATAATATTGAGCCGGAGAATCTCTAACAACTATCCAATAATTACTATAAATGCAATAACCAATACACACAATTCAAGTCCTATTATGTTAGACTATGTGTAATTATTATTTAGATAACCTTTCAAATTCAGATCAATGACATTCAATTATTAATTGCAACAAATACCAAACAACTTTTACAACAATATACCAACTTATGTACCAAATTATGTACCAAATTATACCAAATTATACCAATAATTCCTAATTTCACAAATAAATCCTACCTGTCAATGCAATGAAAGAGGCTACAATACAAATTACAAATACAACTTCAATTGATTCAACTTCAATTAGATAGCCCGGATGACATGGTAATATATTCAATACTTATTAAGTTACAAGTTATGTTAAGTAATTAAACTCAAGTTTTAAGTTTTCAACAATATTCAAAACTTCCAATTAAACCAGTGGATCTTATATTATAAGAGCCGCGCTTCTGCTACCAATTTTATATTAAAACCACGCTCTGCTACCAAATTTGTTCAAGACTGCAATAGGCCCAGTGCAACGGTAACTGGGGTGTCCCAAACTTGTCCGCGATACGCGGATTCTAAACGTTGCTTAATAATGATAACAAGATACACAATGGCCTGCCTCTACTAGGCTTCGGCCTACAACAATAAAAACAAAATGTACCACTAACCTGAGTGCTGGGGACGCCAAGTTCGACCTTCAAAGGTCACGCCCTAAGTGTGGTTTGTATGTGATATGAGGTGAGTAATTGTAACGTGTGATGTAAGTCAAGTGTTGTAGAACGTTCCCAAGGCGCCGATCTCCAGATGGCGCGGTCACAACAGCATCACACCTAACTCGTTTCCAGCAAGCGCGCGCTACGCGTGGTAGGCAATAAGGCGATATGTTCCAAGAAATATCACTGGATTCTTGTTAATCCGAGCTTACAAAGTTCAATCAATCACTGAACACAATTAATCTGTTCATATCTCGTGAGATCCAATACGATTTACAACAAATTCCGCGTGCCGGCCGACCGACGACAAGGCGGCGTATAATTCAACAATATCCCGGGGTTTTCAACAAATGGGGAATACACTTCAACCAACAAATAATTCGCGACCCAATTATCGGTCTCAACGGGCGAATTCAACAATATTTTACCAATTACAATCAAATCAAAGTCCCAAACGTGCGGACATTTTTCCAACAAGCAAAGTCAATCTGTCAAGTCAAGAGAGGTTATGTCAAGTCCACAGATAATTAATGTTGCCGGCCAAAAGGAACGTTCTGTTTCACGTCGGACCGAACAATACCTATAGTTTATGCATAAATCACTAGAATAACTCAAATTCTACAACATATCAAAAAATTGTACGACTTACCTTTCTCCGATTCGCCATAATAATTAAAAATACGGTGCACTTGTCACAAAAATGTTCGTTCAGCGGCCGACCCGACCACAGAAGAAATGACTGCAAAAGTGACATTTGCGTTCCGTTCCACTTTTTTTTTTGTGTTACCATAATGTAATAGTTGGCATTTTTGATAGATTGTGGGAGATTCTTAACCAAAACCTGGTAAAAACTCCTAAAAAATCTATGTGGGAAATGCTCAATCCATAGCCTGGTTAAGGGTTAAGTCACTAGTCACTATCCACCACGACTTTTAAAACTACGATACATATATTATAGAAATGTACCTACTCAAGCGCCCCATAATCACGGTAATATTATGTATTTATTAATGGTAATATTATAACGGTAATATTATTTAGATAATATTACCGTGCCCAACCGTGCCATAATCTAATTATGCTGCGGCCTACCTTAAACAACACCTTTCACCTTAAAACCGGTGCCTAGAAGGCACCGGTTTTAATAAGTCCGAAATTCCGTTTTAAGTATGTATTATATTATATTGTATTTCGCCACTACCTACGAATTGTGAGTTATTTTAGCTTCAAAAGAGTAAGCATATTCAAAGTAAAAGAGAAAACATAGGTAATTTAAAATTGTAGAAAGCAGCTAAAAAAATTATTCGCTAAATGTGTTGCTAAGCGCAAAACTCGAGAACGGCGGAACCGATTTGGCTGATTTCTTTTCGTTGTGTTTGATGAAGTCTGAGGAAGGTATTTCTGGAGAAAAAAAGTAAAAAAAAACCGAGAAGAACAGTAAAAACATTAATTTTCTTTTCCCATACAGATCACTCTCAAAGAGAATGTAATACACTATGTTTCAATCAAGGATCTTCTACCTACTAACTACAAGTTCCTTGGGTATGCCTTCAAGTTGATTAGAGGTCGCATGGCATTAATGAAAATAATATAACAAGATCCCTCAAATTAGTTTTATAGTAATTTTTATTGTTTAAAAAATTGTGCTATTTCACTTAATGATGATCAGTAATCGTGAAGGAAAATAAGTGATAAGAACATAAGCGTTGCTGCAGTATTTTGGATGGAAAGAGGCTGCATGGATTTAAATTATCACCGCATTAAATATTACTATTATTTCAATGTTATTTTATTTCTATTAGACTGCGACAGGCCAATCACTCACTTTTGACAGAACGAAATCCGCTAGCTTAACATAATTATACTCAAGTAATGTAATTGACCTTCAGCTTTGAAGTAAATAAAAAAACAAAAACATAGCTATCGTTTCTGACTACGTGAGCGAAGTCTGGCAAAAGCTACATGATTTTTAAAAATAATTCAATACTGAACGCTATACAATCTTTCAGCTATTCCTATGTAAAACATTTAAAAATATATAAGAAAATGTTCCATAACATGTATATTATATAATTAAATCATAAAAAATATAGTTAGGTACTATAAAAATCTTATTATAGATACACTTATATTATTAGCGATGAGTCGACTAGTCATCAGAGTTATAAGATGGCCGATAATTTTTCAGACTGTAATTTTACCTCGTATAGATAAATGTTTTACCGTTTTAATTAACTATAAATAAAATAAAAAAAATAAGTAAAAAATACAGACAGACAATTTCAATGGCACGGCCATAGCAAATTATGTATTCGCTTTACTTTTCGGATACTTATTTATTATAGATACTTACTTTTCGGATTATTCAGTATCATAAAATTAGGTACCTATACCATTTTGATAAAAAATATCTGATGCATCGTTTATTTTAAGTTAGGATAATAGCTGAATTATCGTTATTATTTTTTGCTGGATTACTGATCCTGGAATTTAGAAATCGCTGGCTAGATCCTTTTCTCGAATATAACTTTCCCAGGGCTTATTTAGTTAGTTTAGTTCGATCGTTACATATAGTCATATACCTACTCTTAAATATTTGTTCAAGTTCAGGCACAGCGTCCAAAGAAGCTTTTAAGGATCGTGCCTTCTCTATTGCTTTTTGTTTTGACCTTTCTCGTGCTCTTTCTTGTGCAGACGAAGAAACGGAATTGCAATCCAAGTCCGCTGTGGACGAAATAATATTATCTAGAAAATCGAAATCAGTCGCCGATTTTGATGGATGGTAATATTTAGGTAATTCTAACGGCTGGGCTTTTATTAAATCATAAATATTATTCATTTCAGCATCAGAAAAACACATGCACAGGGCATCGTATTGCTCATCGTTATATTGGGTGGCCACATCTCTAGTCTTGGGTAAGTCTTTTATTAGAAAAACAACGTTGCCCCTAACCTTTCTAACCATCCCCTTTAGAGTAGCAAGCGTACAAAGTCCGTAGTTAGGCAAATGATTAGGTGCGTCAAAGACTGACAGTCTTTTCATATAAACTGGCAAATGTTCATCCAGATGTTTTTTAGCAGTTTTACTACATGTACACCGTTTAGGGATAATCGCCTTTAAATAAGTTTGCATTTTAGGTTCTTTTGCATGAAGTTCGCAGATTGAATTGCCCATCCTTTCAGCAGATGTTGATTGTGAAACATTAAGCTTTGTTCCAATTTTTTCATGTACGTCACTTTTTGGTTTTGCGATTTGACTTTTGCAGAAGCAATAAGGTACTTTGCAGACACTGCATACGATAGATGAATCTCCTGCGTTTGCTAGTTTTGGATCAAGTATTTGTAATAGAGAACTTTGTAATCTATGTTCTTGCAATTGTTGTGATACTGTATACTCGACAGGTACATTATAATTATACACGTGGTCGTCTGTGAAATCCATACCATCTCCACGTTCACGTTGTATATAATGCTTCATTATGTCGGTGAATTGTTCGAAATTTTCACAAGCTGCGTACATACAACGCTTATTTATTACAATAACTGGCATATGCGATGCACTAGACGTGCAACGTTTCGGACAAAAATCTTTTTCAATAGGAACTACATTTTTGTGACTTTTATCGCAGATCAGATAGAAAGGATGTGGAGCGGGACTAGGATCTTCAAAACATTCCTTTTCCTTGAATATACTTTCAGCGTTCGGATTGTCGAGAACTTCATCCAAGTGTAGGAGCATCAGTTTTTCCATATTAATAAAGAACTCTGCATGTGCTGGTAACAAACTAAGACAATAGGACACATACATTTGGAAAGACTTCAGGATGCGAGAAACTTTCTTGCGCCATATTGTCTCGAACTCTATTTGCATTTTTTCTTTAAGCTCTCGGCCAGCAATTTCGTAATCTTTTATTGCAATAGCGTCCGATAAAGTCTTAACTTTTTTGTTATGTGTTAATTCAGATAGGTTAATATCTTTTTTACATTCTTCCCTCTCTTTCAAAGCAACATAAGCTTGACAAGCCAAGCGTTGGCACTCCCAAAATTTTCTAAATTTTTCAACACTTCCATGTTTTTCTACTTTGAGATCGTGGATTGTCTCTCGCAATTCGTCGTGATATCTTGCTAACGTCTCTACAAATTCTCCCCTTAGTTTTAACTTTTCTGTTTCCAGTCTTTTTTCGAATGTAGCATATAGAGTAGTTGCTTGTTGTTTTACTGAGGTTTGGTATTTGTCTTGCATTTTTTTAAGGGCCTCATTTTCTATTTTATTAATTTCATTAGCTGCTGCATTAAAAAGTACGTTTTCAATTTTAGTAATAGATAAAACGTATAAACTTGAAAATTCTTCGAATTGCTTACGAATTTTGTCGGTGTTTTTCTTTGCCGCTTTTAAAGAACAGTCTTTGAAGAGTTGTTCGCATTTTTCTTCTACTAATCTTCTCCATTTCTTATCGTGTTCAGAAAGAATTTTTTCTTTCTCTAATATCTTGTTTTTTCGCCGGTTTTCAAGCATTTTCATACATATTTCGTCAATACCGAGATAATTAAATTTGGATAAGTGCTCCTTTTTTAAAGGTTTCAGCACCGACCTGCCTTCTAAAATGTTTTTAGGTGGTACATACCAGTTGCTTCCTCCACCTTTCAACAGAGGCGCTAGTCCCGCCAACACCTTAAGCTTTGGACTCATGGTCTGGAAATAAATCGCTGCAAGCGGATCAGTCATCTTTTTCTTCATCAAGCTCTGAGAAGGAACCTCTTGTGAGCTCAAGAAGTATTTCCTTAAATGGTAATTATTACTCAGCATCAGGTGGTCCATAGTCGTTGATAAATAAATTATGATCTAAAAAGAAATGATCAAAAAGGTAAAAAAAATTACAAAAAAATAAATCTCCTATCAAGTTGTTATTTAAAAATATTTTTTGACATATAATTGTTGTCATCAAATGTCAAATTAACACATTCATAAAACATAATAAATAAATGGAACCAAAGAGATCATTAAAGTATAAGAAACTCATACGAAGAAGAACTCATACGAGCTAACTACCGCTGTATTGCAAACATAACGCCGGGCTAGTTTATGCAAAGTTTATTTTCATTTTGTCCCTAAAAGTACCCCGTGCAACTAGGACAGCCATCTCGCAAACAAAGTTGCGTCAAAGAATGTAAATAAAAACAATATAAAAAGATTATAGGTGTGGAAAACGACCTGTTGATTACCCATTTTCTTTATTGAATATTTCTAATAGTTCTGGCGAGTCATTGATTACTTTCCTTAGAGAATGTGCTCTATTGACAGCGAATGAACTTTGTGTAGTCGTCGTGTAGGAAGGTGTAACATTTTCAAAGCTGAAATTATTGTCTAATTTTACTGGCTGTGAGTTATTGCTTTGCAACAAACACGTGCATAGAAAATCAAATTGCTCTTCTGAATATTGGGTGCTCAATTGGTCATGTCCTTAACCTTTGATATTGTTACAGATGGAGACGAAGTTATTTGTGCTTTGTTCTCATGTTTAACCAATCTCTTTAAAGTTGTGACTGAAACCGTTTCATAGTTAGTCAAATCCAGAGCATCAAACTTGGACATTTTTCTCATATACATCGGTAGATGTTCAACTAGATGTTTCTTACAGCTTTTGGCACATCCACAGGCTTTAGAATCGGAATATCTCATGAATTTTTCTTGAACTGAGGTTCTCTTACGTGCTCTAGTTGTTGACTTATATTTATTTGCAGAAGAGACTGCTCTGTTGTTAGTTAAATGGGACAAGACTTGGGAAACCTTTTGCTCTGTGCTTTTTTTACTTATTTCCTTGCGTCTTTTCAGCATCTACAGCGGATTTATCGCAACTATCAGGCATGTTGTGAGTAACGAGAGGCATATTTTAAATTTTGGATATGTCTTGTTGCAATACTTGTAATAAAGAACTTTCCATCTTCATTTCTGATAACTGTTGCGAGGTTGTGTATTTCACCGGTTTTCTTCTTCACGACTACCGTGTTTGCAATCATTACAATCCTTGCTGTTGTTGTAGTATTGTTCAAAATTGTCACAGCAGTATGGAAGCATTTCTTTTTATTCTTTTTAACAATAATAATTGGAAATCTGAAAGCACTGAAAGTTCTACTTTTTTTTTGGACATAGATTTTGTTCTATTTTAGCTTTGTTTAGTCTGTCGGTTTTCTATCGGTTACATTTCGGGGAGTGTGCGATGGAATTACAGAATCTAATTCCGCCAAGCCCGTTACATCATCGGACTACAAGACAAACGGCGAAGCGCCATCGTTTCATGGTGGACATCCCGCCTATACGTTTTGGGAATACTTTCATTGGTGGTCAAACGCGAACTTATTTTCAATTAAAAAAAAATGTCACCCACATGTGAAAATTTTTCACGATATGAGTTAGTTTTTGTAGTCAAATCGTTTTGGTCTCCTGACGAATTATTTCCTTCTATTCGGTGCAGTTAGCTTCAAAATTTAAAAATGTACTGGCTTCTTTCAAATGCTTTACATATCTTTTGTATTCTTGTTTTGCCGTGACCATTCCCTTTAAAGATTCTTCTTTTTCTTTCATGAAAACATCAATTTGTTAGCTTTAGATATTCGAGAAATGTTCTTAATTTTCCTGTAGCAACGTGTTTGTCAACATTTAGGTTATTGCGTCTGTTGTTTATTTCAGTGTGACATGTATTGTTTTTTCAATCAATTTAGCTTTTTATCTTGCCTTTTAATCATTGATATACAAAAAATCCAAGATGCACACTCAACGTCTCAAAACCGTCCGCATAAAATGAGTGCTTAATTTTAAATAATGCGCTCATTTCAAATAGTATCGTGTCACTCGTGTCTAGGTACACACTTCAAAAATGCCGAAATTTTTTTGGACAAATTGTAAAAATATTACGTAAAGAAGGCTAAAAAAAGATAGGATATCGAATTTTCGGTAAGTAAAAGAGTTTATAGATAAGTTTTTATGACTGATTATAGGAAGCAATATGTGATTTGGATTTAATTTGTACTAAAATTTTACTCAACAATCAAAGTATAATACGGCAAATTTCAACGGCCGCTTTTTTAGTGTCAAAACAATGTATTATGGCCATTGATATACAAAAAACTCAAGATGCACACTCAACGTCTCAAAACCGTCCGCATACAAGATTTTCAGGATGCGGAAATAAACAAGGTTACTGGAAAAACAAGAACAGAACAAAAATAAAAGCCGTAGTCACACGTTATATAGGATATTATCAACCGTAACAAAACAATTAATAACGTGTGACTGCGGCTCTTATTTTTGATCTGTTCTTGTTTTTCCAGTAACCTTGTTTATTTCAGCATCCTGAAAAACTTGTTTCATACTTTTTCAGCGTCGATTTTTTTGTCGTAGTCGGGTTTTAGTTTTTTTTTACTTTTTATTATTATATTTTACTATACTAAAGTATTTAATATAGCTTTTTACTAATCTTTGGAGAGATGCCCGTTCACCCACGTTTGTAAGTACGACATTTAATCGTAGCGAAAAGCAGGTAAGCTCTTAATTGATAGGATTTTGAAAATATTAATTCATGACTAAAAAAATAGAAGCTGTGCAAGAAAATATACGAAAATGAATTACAGGAAAACCTATAAAGATGATATTGATGATAATACGAATGCAACACGCGCACAAACAAAACAAAATACTTTGCTACATTTATTTTCTGCGCATGGATCCGTCAATTCGTTCATTTGGGGCGCTATTTTATTTAGTAAGATAATGTTAGAGTGAAACTGAAATATCGAATCAAGTGAGTGCGAACGAGATGGATTGTTTTGTGACATCGAGCGGCGAGGATGGTGTTATGCAATAGGCAGTAGGAGTCAGTCATTTATTATGAACTCAAATATTATAAATTAATATTAAACCTCTTTACCTTAAGTTTACAAAAAGTGTAAAGCTTCATAAAAGGGAATGCCCGTCGGCCATATAAAAAAAATCCTGAAATGAACAAGAGTGAAATAGACGCCAAATGTTACTACAAATTGTAGGTAACCCATTACAATTTCAATAATTATCATAAAAACTAGGTAAAAGTCAGTTACCTAACTTTTTCTGAAATATTGGTTAAGTCTAAGGGTAAGGATGCCAAGTCGTCGTTTAGGCGGGTCCAACCTAAGTCCGTGTTTAAAAATGGGTATCGTGTGCACAACTAAAATCAAAGTCCTCGAAAAATGACCATAGTCGTTGCTATACCATAAAAAAATACCAAAAAATAGAACTGACTTCCATATTAAAACACTACAAAGCCAAAAATAACTTTAATTTCGGAAGGCGGTGTGAAAAAAAGAAAATCCAAAACCAATAACACCGACTATCGAAATTAAAGTTATTTTTGGCTTTGTAGTGTATATGGAAGTCAGTTCTATTTTTTGGTATTTTTTTATGGTTCTATTATTTGGAAAAAAAAATTTTCACGCTTTTTAGTCTACTGCAGGCTTCTAAGTCTAAAGCATACTGTCCAGTACTACACGGGTCGCAATACTCCGGTGTACGCCTGCTTCCTCGACCTCTCCAAGGCGTTTGACTTAGTGTCGTATGACGTACTCTGGGGAAAGTTGGGAGGCAGGGGTATACCGAAGAAGATCATTAGTATCTTTCGGTATTGGTATGCTAACCAGTCTAATCGGGTCAAATGGGCAAACGCTCTCTCTGAGTCATATGGGCTGGAGTGTGGAGTGAGACAGGGGGGTTTGACGTCTCCCAAACTCTTTAGCCTATACGTAAACGATCTCATAGTCGAGCTAAGCAGCATGCGTGTTGGCTGCCGGGTGGACGGTGTTAGTATTAATAACATCAGCTACGCGGATGACATGGTGCTGCTCGGACCGACTGTGCGATCGATCAGAGAGATGCTGAACGTCTGTGAGACTTATGCTGCCTCCCACGGACTGATATATAATGCTAAAAAACGGAATACATGGTCTTTAAGGCCGCCGGTAAGTGCCATGACGCGCAGACAATAAACCTGTACGGTCAAAATATAAAAAGAGTGTCTGCGTTCAAGTACCTGGGACATTTTCTTACCGACGACCTTAAAGACAATGTTGACATTGATAGGGAGCGCAGGGCGCTGGCGGTTCGAGGAAACATGCTAGCCTGGAGATTTGCTCGTTGTATCGATGAAGTCAAAATTACGTTGTTTAAGGCCTATTGCCAGACTTTCTACACGAGCAGTCTCTGGGTCAAGCATACCAAGAAGGCGCTGGATGTCTTGCGCATCCAATACAATAATATCTTGTAACGAATATGCATAGGTGTAGCTTTTGTGGCACGCACAAGAGGAGCCGGAGGAGGAGGTACAAGAGAGGCTTCCTCAGCAGCCGTTAACAAAGGTCTTCCTGGAGACACACCACGAGGGCCCACGCCGCCAATTCCACCAACGCCGCCAAAGCCATTAACTTTTGCGGGACGGCTTGGCAGACCACTCCAGGATCGCCTTCTACTCCAAGATATCTTCGTCGTACAGCAGCTCGAGCAAGGAGGTCTGGCAGTAGGCTCCCAACAAGGCGTCTGGGCAGCAGGCTCTCAGCAAGGCGTCAGGGCAGCAGGCTCCCAGCAAGGCGTCTGGGCAGCAGGATCTCAGCAAGGCGTCAGGGCAGTAGGATCTCAGCAAGGAGTCAAGGCAGCAGGCTCTCAGCAAGGCGTCAGGGCAGCAGGCTCCCAACAAGGAGTCAGGGTAGCGGGCTCTCAGCAAGGAGTCAAGGCAGCAGGCTCCCAGCAAGGAGTCAGGGTAGCGGGTACTGCACTTCCTCTTCGTCAAAAGTCGTCGAGAACTAAACTCTTCAAAAACTGGTCTAAGACTGAACTCCCCGGAGATGGCCCCCAGCGCCTTTTATACCCAGCTCAGCGTTCAAAGTCCATTCCATTCTCATTCTGTACCAGAATTCAAATTGTAGAGTCCAAAATAGTCCATCTTGCCAGTTATTTGATCAGCCAGTTATATTCGAGCATAATTTATTAAACCTCTTCGATAAAATCTGAGAGTGTGTTTTAGAAATTTATAATTATAATTTAAAATGCCGTTAATCAGTAGACAACCACAATATAATATACAATATTAAGCTAGTCCTATCGATAAAAGTGAATAACAATTATATAATAAAAGTATGAACAACCTTTTTAGTCTATTAGCCATTCAGTGGCTACAAAGAAGATGAAATTACAGTTTGTCAGCCTTGACGTAAAAAATGTCATGACAAGAAAATATTTGTTTTGATGGATGAATTATGGATTATGATTACAAAGAAAACGTAAGTTATTTGGTATTTGTAATAACAAATACTATATTTCCCCATCGACCCCGAGAAAATTTTTGGTCTAGAACAAAAATTTTGTAAGGTTAAAGTTTATCCACATTCATATAACTTACATGCCTCATTCAATCACACCAACATCTCACGAAGTTAGGTCAGGTAGGATTCACATTCAATGATCACTACTCGACCTGATTAGTACATGACAGTAGGCTTGTTTTCGGAGTCTGTCAGTCCGCTCGCGTCGAAAACCCATCAAATAAAAAACAAGATTTAGCAAAGGCTTATTTTTACGAAGTTGCTAGCCGCTTCGATCAACTTTAGAGTCGATAACATAAAAAACAAGGTTTAGCAAAGGCTTATTTTTACGAAGTTGCTAGCCGCTTCGATCAACTTTAGAGTCGATAACATAAAAAACAAGGTTTAGCAAAGGCTTATTTTTACGAAGTTGCTAGCCGCTTCGATCAACTTTAGAGTCGATAAATAGTAATAAACTAACTTGGAGAGTTAGAAAGGGAGAAGGTTTGGTAATATGTACCTAAACGCACTTCTAAGTGATATCTGATTAGTTCAGATAGAAGAGAAAAAATAAAAATTAAGAGAAGCCTCTTAAAGTTTAAGAACAAAGTTAAAGAAAGAAATAAACTACTGAGTTTCAATAAACCGAAAGAACTCTATAGTTAAAAGAAGAGAAGAAGATAGAGATGAGTCATGAATATAGTACGAAAGGTGAATATATTTACATGATTATATACATTAATTTTTAAAATCTTTAATATGCCATTTAGCACGGTTGCCATTAGGATCCTCTAATATGTAAACTAATGGGGATAGTTTCTGAATTACAGTTGACTTTATAAATTTGGGAGCTAACTTTGCGCTGAAATAAGTTCCAGCCTGACTATTTATATAATTTCTTCGCCAGACTGTATCTCCTACGTCATATTCTTTAAATGAATGACGTTCGTTGTAATAAGAAGAGTTACGGGTATGGGCAATGTGAAGGGCTGTCTGAACTTTATCGAAAGTAGCAGACAATAAACCTAAGTTAGTAGCGTAGATATCCCTAGGTAGAAAAATTATTTCTTCAAGATTATTAGTTGGCGTATAAAGTGAACCAGAAGTAACTGTTTCCCGTCCAAAGAGCAAAAAGTTAGGAGAGAAACCAGTGGTTGCATTAGTTGTGCTGTTCATAGCATATTGAACTTTAGGAAGGTGGATATCCCAAGATCTATGGTCTTCACCGACCAAAGGTGACAAAGCTGTGATTATAGTACGATTATATCTTTCAGTGGGATTAACTTGAGGGCAATAGTGGGGAGAAAAAAATATGTATGGTATGTTGTATCTCCCAAGAAAGTTGCGAAATTCATGGGATTGGAATTGCGATCCGTTATCCATAATAATAGTTTGAGGTACACCATGGACCAGAAAAACAAAATTTTCTAAGTTAGAGATAATGTTAGTACTAGTAGCCCGTTTTAGTGGGAAGATCAGGGAATATTTAGTAAAATAACAGTTAACTACTAAAATAAATTGATTCCTACGTCTAGTCATAGGTAGAGGACCCATTAAATCCAAGGAAATAGTTTGAAAAGGCCTGGAACAAATTTTTGGTTTACCCATAAGGCCAAATGGAGAGTGATTTGCGTGTTTATAAGCTAAACAATTATCACAAGAAGAAATTATTTTAGCGATATCCCTAAACATAGCTGGCCAGTAATATAGAAGTGATAACTTTTTATAAGTCTTAAAAATTCCTAGATGGGGCTGATCTGGGGGGCCATGGTTATCTTTGACAAGGGTTTCCCGAAGATCAGGATGAGGAATTTCTTTCCACGCGAAATCTTCAGTCAGCGCGTAAGGAGAATGAGTATAGCGGAATAATTTATTTTCGCGAATAGTATAATTGGGATATTGATCAGGATTGTTACGACATTCTAAAAGTAGTTTGTTATAGTGTTCCAATGCTGGAGATACAGATTGGGGTTCAAGTAAGACAGGATTAACACCGAGAGGAGATGATGTTAAATCACGGGAGAGTAAGTCTGGGACTAAATTGTCTTTACCTCTTTTATGTTTTAGAGTGAAATTAAAAGTTGACAGCCTAAGAGCCCACCGTGCAAGTCTACCGGATGGATTGGATAATTTTAAAAACCATTTAAGTGCTGCATGGTCTGTATAAACAGTGAATTGTTTACCATTATCGATATAACAACGCCAATGTTCTATAGCTGTTATTACTGCGAGGGTTTCTTTTTCTGTGGTTGAGTAATTGCGCTCATTTTTATTAAGGGATTTACTCATATAGGCTATAACTACTTCTTTGCCGTCCTTTTCTTGTGTTAACATACCTCCGATTCCAAAGTTAGAAGCATCGCAGTGTACAGAGAAGGGGAGATCATAGTCAGGACAAGCTAGTATAGGAGTAGTAACAAGAGCTTCTTTTAGTTTATTAAAAGCCAGATTAGCGTCTTTATCCCAAAAGAATTTAGGGGCATTTTTACCGGAAGAAGTTAACTTATTAAGTGGTGTTGCAATAGTGCTGAAGTTGGGAATAAATCGACGGAACCAGCTACAAGTTCCAATAAATTTCCTTACTTCTTTACGAGTAGTGGGAGTAGGAAATTCGAGTATTGCTTTAATTTTAGCTGGATCTGAACGTAAACCATTTTCATCTACAATATACCCCAAGTATTTAAGTTCATTTTTAAAGAATTGACTTTTATCGAAGTTAATAGTCAAATTAGCTAACTTTAATTTCTCCAGAACTTTAAGTAGATAAGAGATATGCTCCTCAAATGATTCAGAGATGATTATAATATCATCTAAGTAACAGAAGACTTTATTATCAAATTCAGGAGTAAAGAGCATGTCCATAAGTCTTTGCTGAGTAGCTGGAGCATTGGTTAGCCCAAAGGGCATGATAACAAAGCGATACATGCCTCGACCAGGGACATAAAAAGCTGTTTTATCTTTATCAGATTCATCTTTCAAAGGAATTTCCCAAAATGCTTTAGCAATATCAATGCTTGAAAGAAATTTTGCATTTTTAAGGTTATCTAAAATTTCATTGACAAATGGAAGGCTATACGCGTCTCTACGAGTAACTGAATTTAATTTACGACTATCAACACAGAATCGCCATTCGCCATTCTTTTTAGGCGTAATGATAACCGGAGAAAGCCAAGGACTTTCGCATTTTTCAATAACACCCCATTCTAACATTTTATCAACTTCTTTAATGAGAGCTTTCTGTTTTTCAGGAGACAGTCGGTAGCAACGTTGTTTAATTGGTGGAGTATCACCAGTATCAATATGATGACTAATAAGATGAGTGCGGCCCAGTACTCCTCTACTTTCGAAGGAAATAGCTTTGAATCGATTAATCATGTCATCAGCAATAGTTTTTTGCTCTGACGAAAGATTGTTATAAGGAAGTACTTGTTTAGTAGTTTCAGTAACCACTGAACATTTAGTATTTAGCCTAAAAGCTGAAGAAAGTATGTGTGGTACAAGGTTAAACTTTTTCCAAAAGTCGACTCCTAAAATAATTGAAGGAGATATATTTGGGAATACGAAGGCTTGGATCAGATGAGTTTGATTATTGTATCTAATTGGAATGTCGATTGAGCCAAGAGATTTACTTATATGTTTACTGGCAGTAGTAATCGTCATTGAACAAGACTTGGATAGCGTGAAGCCTAATTTTAAAATTTCTAAGTGGGATTTATTACCAAGTATTGTAATCGAACTACCACTATCTAGTAGGCCGGAAAATATTTTGTTATTAATAGAAATATCAATAAAAGGACGGTTAAAATCTTTTTCGTTGTCGTATAATGAACTAATTTTGTAACAATGGAAGAAATTTTTAATGGTTTGTAACCAATCCTGCCAGTCAGATTGATTAAAGTATTTATTACCCAAGTCGTTGTTTAGTTTTTTGAGTTGTTAGTTTTTTTGCAGTTAGGACAATCAGTAATTTTAACATCTTTTAAGCCACATCTAAAACAAATTAATGTACGAGGTTGCGAGCAATTAGTTAGTGTGTGGCCATTAGTGCGGCATCGTACACAAAAAGCATTAGAGTTAAATTTATTGATCGTGTTAACTTGAGGTTTATTGTTAAAACGATTATTAAAATTTGTTCTGGGAGGAAACGTGTTAGAAGTTGAGGGTTTCGGCGTTAAATTAGTAGGTTTATAGTTAAATTCAACAGTTAAAGGATTATTAGTAGTTTGTGGTTCGCTGAAACGTTTCTCTTTGTCCAAAAACTCTTCGTATTTTTGACAACATGAAATAAGTGCCTGAATAGAGTTAATATTATTATTAGCAATATAAGGTGAATAACAAGGTCGAATGTTACGAATAATAATTTGGAGTTTTTTAGTTTCTGTAAGTTTTTCTGAGAGTCTGGAAAACATACCAGACATTATAGAAACAAAAATAACAATAGGTTCATCCTTGCCTTGAGTACGACTATTAATGGCTTCTAATAATTTATGGTCATAGTCAAAACCACCAAAGTCTGTAATCAAAGCTTCACAAAGTGCATTCCAAGTTAACAAAGAGTCACGTTTAAAACGAAACCAATGTAACGCATTATCAGTTAATAATTCAAACGCATGATCTAATAATTTGTCCCCAGGAATATTCCTAGAAATACTAAATTCCTGAATTTTTTGGATAAATGAACGCGGACAAGAGTTTCCATCGTATTTTATTCGTTTAAGCTCATTAAGTGAATTATTAGGAATAGAGTTTAAAGGTTGAGACTGAACGTCGGGAAGCATCGTATGAAACATGGTCTCATTAGGACTACTAGGAGTCGAAGAGGGACGGTTGATTTCTAAAGGTTGTGGATTAAGTTCGTTGGAATCAGTTGTTAAAGAATTAAATTTTGACTCTAAGTCGAGAAATCTTTCCTTTGTTTGAGTGAAGCGAGTTTCCTCTGTGGTATCTAAATCAATATCAATCCTATCTAATCTGAAAAATGTATGGTTAATAAAAGTCCTAATTTTTTTGTTAAGTTTATTGTTGCCCTGCTCTACCAATAATATTTTGGATTCGATATAATTGAGAGTAGTGTTTAGTTCATCTAAGTCAGTTTTGACTGGGAGCACCGAATCTAAAATATCATGAGATAATGTAAGAGGCGCGAGTTGGAGAATTTGCTTCTTGAGAAGTATGACTGTATCTTTTGGTTCCTCAAGTCTTATTTTAACTTCATACTCAAGTTCAGCTTTATTTAAAAGTTCAAAGTGAATAATTCTATCCATGACTGAAAATTAATATTATAGATAGCAAAAGAAGGTAAAGAGGGAATAAACTAGTGGTAAAAGAGGTGATAAACTAGTGTTCGTGTAAAGAGGGAGTCTAGTATAGTGTTAGTGTAAAGAGTGAGTCTCCTATCCTAGAACTTAATATTAAAAAAGAGTCTAAGCCAAAAAGTGAGTCCAAAGAAAAAAGTTACTAGCAATAGTTTCTTTTAGAATTTTGAAAAAAAAAATTAAACCGACTAGCTATGATTTTACGTTGGGAGCCAAACTGTAACGAATATGCATAGGTGTAGCTTTTGTGGCACGCACAAGAGGAGCCGGAGGAGGAGGTACAAGAGAGGCTTCCTCAGCAGCCGTTAACAAAGGTCTTCCTGGAGACACACCACGAGGGCCCACGCCGCCAATTCCACCAACGCCGCCAAAGCCATTAACTTTTGCGGGACGGCTTGGCAGACCACTCCAGGATCGCCTTCTACTCCAAGATGTCTTCGTCGTACAGCAGCTCGAGCAAGGCGGTCTGGCAGTAGGCTCCCAACAAGGCGTCTGGGCAGCAGGCTCTCAGCAAGGCGTCAGGGCAGCAGGCTCCCAGCAAGGCGTCTGGGCAGCAGGATCTCAGCAAGGCGTCAGGGCAGTAGGATCTCAGCAAGGAGTCAAGGCAGCAGGCTCTCAGCAAGGCGTCAGGGCAGCAGGCTCCCAACAAGGAGTCAGGGTAGCGGGCTCTCAGCAAGGAGTCAAGGCAGCAGGCTCCCAGCAAGGAGTCAGGGTAGCGGGTACTGCACTTCCTCTTCGTCAAAAGTCGTCGAGAACTAAACTCTTCAAAAACTGGTCTAAGACTGAACTCCCCGGAGATGGCCCCCAGCGCCTTTTATACCCAGCTCAGCGTTCAAAGTCCATTCCATTCTCATTCTGTACCAGAATTCAAATTGTAGAGTCCAAAATAGTCCATCTTGCCAGTTATTTGATCAGCCAGTTATATTCGAGCATAATTTATTAAACCTCTTCGATAAAATCTGAGAGTGTGTTTTAGAAATTTATAATTATAATTTAAAATGCCGTTAATCAGTAGACAACCACAATATAATATACAATATTAAGCTAGTCCTATCGATAAAAGTGAATAACAATTATATAATAAAAGTATGAACAACCTTTTTAGTCTATTAGCCATTCAGTGGCTACAAAGAAGATGAAATTACAGTTTGTCAGCCTTGACGTAAAAAATGTCATGACAAGAAAATATTTGTTTTGATGGATGAATTATGGATTATGATTACAAAGAAAACGTAAGTTATTTGGTATTTGTAATAACAAATACTATAATCTTCAGAATGCTGTTGAGACTTCCCCGCTTCTGTAGTGCGTCAGAGATGTTTGCGAAGACGCGTACAGATGGGTTCCACGCCATCATTCGCAAAAAACTCTGTTCGCTGGTCAGCAGAGTGCGGGCGAGTAACAACAGCATTCTGTCGACTGTGGCGGAGAGATTAAACTCTCCTTTCATGAGTCACTTTATGGGAATGACTATCAACTGGGGCACGTTTCCCATAAATTGATGGTCCTTCCCATAAAGCTAGTTATAATTTTATTTGTTAATATTATGTACTAACCCTAGCGTAAGCAGTATGTTTCGGGAGGTACCTGTGTCTGATGGGAAAGGAGGAAACGCCTCGGTGTCACCACTGCGAGGGTCGCCCTGAGGACACAGTCGAGCACACGGTGCAGGACTGCCCTGCTTGGGCAGAGCACCGACGTGTCCTCACGGCGGCAATAGGCGGAGACCTCTCGCGCCCGGCATTGGTCGAGGCCATGCTGCGGGGCGAGAGGGAGTGGGAAGCGGTCGCCTCCTTCTGCGAAGCAGTCATGCTTCCGAAGGAGGAGGCGGGCCGCGAGAGGGAGAGGATGGCGTCCTCCCTCCAGCCCAGCCGCAGTGGTAGACGCCCACGGCGTCGGACGTCGGCCGACGATCTCCGGCCACCGTAGGCGCGGGCATGCGGACAGCGAGTAAAGGGCAACTCGCTGTCCGACCATGGACCATGCCCGGGTCGACGGCGCGTCGTGTTCCACGCGCGCCTCAAAGAGCGTCAGCAATATGACGAGGCCCCCCCGTAGAGGGCCGAAGCCTGCCGGGGTCGTGGGACTCATCCAGTTACCGTGACCCCGGTACGTAAAGGGTTATTGAAGGAACACCGTGGATTTTAGTCAGTAAAAGTCTGACAGTCCCTCCCACCCTGCCCGGGGTGGGAGGACTTATTTGATAATTTCACCACGATAAAAAAAAAAAAAAAAAAAAAAAAAAAAGCGTAAGCAGTATACTAACACATCTATGGATTTTTAATTATCTGAAATAAAGAATTTGAATTTAGTTAGTCGGTTTGTAATTTATCTAGTTGCAAAAGCCATAATGTCAACAACTTATCGCCTTTTACAAAATATTGTTTTTCCCGATGCATAGCCGTTAATTTTTGAGGAGTTCTCCTGGTACTTGACCATCAGCTCTACATCACCATATGTATTGTGACAAGCATAAAGTGTTTAACATCCGTACTCAAGTAATCGAATCGCAATCCACGAAATACTTATTATTGAGTAGTTTCAGTGGCCATCTGTGGTCTTCATCATCAGTTCAACTTCCCCAAATGGTACTTTTCAAAAGCAACTGCTCAAGGTACTATAAGAAATACCCAAAACGCTATAGGTGTGCCTTTTTTTGAAGTCGGTTAAAAAGCAATCCGTACGTAACTCAATTCGCAAGCGCTATTGTAGAATCCAAAGAGTATATAATACACTATGTTTTAGTAGAATCAAGTAAACAAACAATCGAAAATGCAGTAATGTCAAACTGTCAGAATTAAGGACTATTCGCAGTTTCTGTCCATTTCAAGCATTTTATAGGCATTCCCTTTGGAAACGAAACAGTTATTTTATTACTTACCTAATACCTATTTTAAATGAAAGTCATTATTTCCTGAGGATCTACCGAATTTCATAATTATTAATTTCTTAAAGTACATAAATAAGGTAAGAACCACGGAGCAAATACAAAGAGGAGATGTTGTAATAAGATTTCCCTATGAAAATAAGCGTGACAATTTGCGGGGTGAGGGGGTGTTAGATCCCGCCCACATCTTTACTTTCCATCTATCGGTCAATACTAAAACTAGGATGTCAATTATGTCGATGTGTCTTTATAATTACGTAGCTACCTCACACTAGATGTCACTATGTAGAATGTTACAGGGACGTACTCAGAATTTTGGGTATATTTTATCTGTTTTTAAGAATTAATTTTGTTAAACATCTTGATAATCTTTTTATTAAAATAGTGATATTTTTAAAGAGGTTTGTTTTTAACTGAATATTTTTGTCTTTTTTTAATGATTTATTTCAAAAAATAAACTTTCTCCCGTACACGTGACAATTGATGCGAAATAATTTATGTCAAACAAAAACACAACTCATAAATAAGGTAAACATAATCTTATTCCTTCTCTGTCCATGCTGTAAGATTGTGGAACTCACTTCCGGCTAGCATTCGTGATTTAAAAACAATATCTCTATTCAAATGTCGATTAAAAGAGCATTACCTTTCCTCTTAACTGTGTTAATTATTTATGTATATATTTATATTATATGTTTATATAATTATAGTTAGATATCCTACCGGCTGCACCAGTTAGATATCTAACTATATATACAAAAATTGGATTCTAATTACGGCCCTGTCTTTTTGATGTTTATGGTTAATGTTGACAGATGACGATAGATGGCCGATTTTTTACAAAACATTACAAATATAATATTTTCGCGACTAAAGGGTCTTTAGGAATGAATGTTAAACAAACTTCAGTACGTATAATTATCAAAATAAATGATTACTGTGCTCTACGTACTCAAAAATGCTTCGACACAGTGTCGCCATCTAACGTCGGGTAGAACCATATTGGGAGATGCCGACGCTAATAACAGATCTTTCTAGAAATATTCTTATAAAATTACTTTCAGATGAAATGTGATGCCAGTCATGGCATCAGAACGTCTATCCGAATAGTTTATACATGATAAAACACAACACTTCATCCTTTTCTTCTTGGAAAACGAAAATTTTATAAAAGGCGAACATTAACAAAGCAGTGCACGGCACGAACGACGACGGTACACTGTCAAAGGCCACGCCCACTCGATGACGTCAGGACCTAGTTGAAAATCACAGTGCACAGTTGCTTAGGCCGCCTCCTCTTTGTATTTGCTCCGTGGTAAGAACTCATTAGCTAACCCCCCATCAGAAGAGCGTTAGGATTATAAGCTGTGAAACTAGATTAATATATATATATATATTTATCCTGCAACCAATTAGCCGTCCTCTGAAGAAAAAAGTACATTTAAACTGACGTCCACCGGCATATGGCGTCCTCATACCGGACGCCACTTTTTTGGTCGGTGGCACTTAGGTCCTATTGGTACTGGTTAGCCGTAGGACAAAAATCGATAGAAGCGAAAAAGTTTAATAAATGGCTGCAAAAATATAATAAAAAGTTCCCGAAGAAATCTCAGCGCAGGTGAGGCGCTGCTGTAGCGCGTATATTCACAGCCGTATATCTCGGGGACTTCCTGACTGCGAATCTGCATATTTGGTGTCCGCACTTGCGACGTTGCCAGCTCGCTCACCTCATGCTTGGATTTATGTGTGACAAATTTTCAATTTGCAATATTAAAAGAAGGAACATAAAATCAACTTTTAATTATAAATAAATATTGCAGCTTCATTTGATGACCACTAACTCTAACTGACAAGCAGTTAAAATTTTTGATATTATTAGTAACACATAGTTACTCAGACTTACTTCCCCACTTTCCAAACCACAGTAATCAGACTTCTTCCTATAGTGCATCTATAATCCTCATAAGTTTCGGACATTTACTTTCGCGTCGATAAATGCAATTTTGAAAGAATAGAGGTATGTACATTTATCTCACATTTTAGTACGATAAAGCGCAATCAGTACGTGCGCAAGATCCAAACCTTATTTTATTTTATTAATAGCTATATACGGACGTCTTATAGCTTTATACGGACGTTCAATAGCCTAGCGGCTTTTATTACAGGAATACGATACTATTTAAGGTAATCCTATTTGGCTGCAAATTACTGTAAGATGGAAGCACTGTACCCAGTCCGGCTGTGCCACATTTGAACGAAAAATCACAGTGCTCGCGCATTTGTCTTCAGGGAAGTCCAGTTTGCGATTCGACCAGTTTTACTATCTTCACATGTTCCCACCATGTACTCGCCGAGACACCGACCTTCCTCCGAGACTAGGCCTTCATAACGATGGATGGATGACCAGAAGAACTTGACTACTAATTAACTCTATAGAGAGAGAAAAGACACTAGAAAAATATGTTTTGTGTGAAAGAGAAATATACGTTTACCATTCTATATGTTTTTCTATACTCATTCCGATACAAAAATACACACTTCCCAAACCACAATAATGAGACTGTTATTTATAGCGTATCTGAAGTCTTCCTAGGTTTCGGACATTTTAAGTCAACCATTTGCGAGAATAGAGCTATGTCTATGGGCTCACATTTCCCCACGGTGAAGCCCCATCAGCATGAGCGTAAGAGCCAAACCTCCCAAATGGGTATTGTATTGCCGAACTACATAGTATGTTTGGATAGGGCACTGTATTTGAGCTTCTTGTATTTATTTTACCTCAATACATGATCAACCACGTGAGCTTCAATGTAAGAACCGGCCGCAGTAAAACATTGTCATAAGAAGGAAAGTCGCATGCGCGCTTGAAAAATACAAGCAAGAAATCGATTCCCGTCATCTCCTTTACGAAAATTTAACAATAGCAGGTAGACACAAGTGCGGGATATATTTTTTTCGCTGCACTCGGTCCATCCGAGATGAACCTCCACATGTGACTTACAGAAGCCAGTTTGGAAAACAATCTCTCGACTGCGAATCTCGCACTCGGGCACTCTTGCCTGGTAAAACCATGTCCTATCTATTAGAGTGCCCGAAATACGGAAGTTCAATAGCTATATACGGACGTTCGATAGCTATATATGGACGTTCAATAGCCATATACGGACGTTCCATAGCTATATATGGACGTTCAATAGCTATTAATAATGCACGGTACTTAAGGTTAATTTAGTCTTCAGCACAGTTGCTGAAGGATATATATCCTGCGCCCATGCTAATGGGTTTCAGATTCGGTCTACGTGATGTCATGATGGGCCGCTTAATATGTCCTTAAAGGTTGTCCCGAATGGGTTGATGCTAACTTGGTTAAGTTTAATGCCGCTTGGACCCAGGCGTTTCCGACCGACTCCATCATTCCGTGGTGAAAACGAGCCAGTAAGCGATCATAGCGAGCTTCTTGGGGTAACGTTGACCCTTACTTTTAGTCTGTTCGTCGCGGCTAAGACTCAACTGGTTGCTAATAATTGGGAATCCTAGCAAAGGAAACAGTAATTCACATCGGAATATCTTGATGCACTTCACTCATTCGAGAAACGACCAAACGTCTCATTAGCAACGAGGGGCTGGTCGAGTCAAAGCTTTAGAGCCTTGAACATCGGCGACACGATGCAATTCTATCGGTTAAATTTTAGGGAGTGTGCCATGGACTCACACAATCTAATTCCATCAAGCCCGTTCCATTATCAGACTACATGACGAACGGCGATGAGCCATCGTCACATGGTGGACATCCCACCCATACGCGCAAAACGTTTTGAGAAATTTCATTTTATAGCTATGGAGTGGAACTGTATTAAATATCTATTATAGCTATACTAGGGCTCCTTAAGTTAAGAGTCAATAGGTTTCTTCTAGATAAACGTGCTTAGTCTTCAACCACATCATCGCTTCACCATCAGGTGAGATGGTGGTCAAATGTGAGCATATTATTAATAAAGATGAGGTCTAAGAAGGAATGAGTGAGCCCAGAAGTGTTTGTTCACTCTTAATTATACAGGAGCCGGCAGGCAGTTCCACACCTTAGCCGTGCTCACAATAAATACAGCTTACCATCAGGTGAGATAGTAGTCAGAATCGAGCCTATCATCAATAACCACAATATATATACGGATATGGAATAGGTATATACGGACGTCAAAAACTATATATGGACGTTCAATAGCCTGGTGACCTTAATTGCAGGAATGCTATTTGGCTGCAAACTACTGTAAGATGGAGATACTATATACCCAATCGGGCGGCACCAGATTTGAACGAGAAAGCCCACAGTGCTTTCGGTTGCACGTTTGTTTTTGACCAGTTTTTAATAACTTCATAAGATCCCACCATGTACTTGCTGGAAACTGGCCTTTACCCGGCGATGGAGACACTAGGCCTTCATCACCTATGTGACCCATTATATAAGGAACTGATGATCAGAAGTACTTAACTGTCTCTCTCTCTCTCTCTCTTTGTAAGCAGACCCCACGAGGAAAAGAGAGACATGCCAACGTCTTCGTGATGTTTTGCATAAACATACTAAGCTTAGCTAAGCTAGTTCTATCATACCAAATCTTAACTTGACTCACCAATGAACTTACTGCGCACATTGTTTAAATTTGTAAAAAAAATAGAGAAATATTTACAATAGTATGTCATTCTAGATATGTCCCGCGACTTCTCATGTAAAAATCTCACTAAAACCTCAATAATTGTTCATCTTATTATTAACTAAGTATTTCAGTGTCATTCTAATCCGTTCGTTAAGTTTTGTATGAAAGAGAAGCCATATGTTTACTATTCAATCCTTTTATTTACGCTCCTAACAACACAACAAACTCTTTAATAATATTAATAGCATAATATGCGATATTCACAGATATCAATATCGGGCATCCGTATATTAGCACATCTTACGAATATTGTGACAAGTGTAATGTTCAAACTGTGGACTACTGTCAAGCGATAATAAAAGAAAGAGATGAGTAGATAAATCGAAAGCTGGCAACGTCGCACTCCCAAATACCTGCGGGGACGTTAAGTAGTCCATGCCATAGGTAAATCGCAATCAGTATATCCAGGACGCCTAGAATGTATTACCATGGTTCGGGGTTCAAAAATGTTGGGGCATGACTGCAAGATGAATATCGCGAAAAATAAAATTATCGGAAAATGACGTACGCCACGTTGCTGGAAATCGACAAACTAAGCAATATTCATTTAAACTTGTTAAAAATTATAAGGGGAACTGGGGGACGTTGTAAGGTTGCACAACGTGCATGACGCCAAAAAGATTCTAGGATGTAAATATATATATGGATGTTCAATAGCTATATACGGACGTTCAATAGCTATTTAATGCACGGTACTTAAGGTTAATTCAGTCTTCAGCAGAGTTGCTGAAGGATTTATATATCCTGCGCCCATGCTAATGGGTTTCAGATTCGGTCTACGTGATGTCATGATGGGCCGCTTAATAAGTCCTTAAAGGTTATCCCAAATGGGTTGATGCTAACTTGGTTAAGTTTAATTCGCTTAGACCCAGGCGTTTTCGACCGACTCCATCATTCCGTGGTGAAAACGAGCCAGTAAGCGATCATAGCGAGCTTCTTGGGGTAACGTTGACCCTTACTTTTAGTCTGTTTGTCGCGGCTAAGACTCAACTGGTTGCCAATAATTGGTAATCCTAGCAAAGGAGACAGTATTTCACATCGGAATATCTTGATGCACTTGACTCATTCGAGAAACGACCAAACGTCTCATTAGCAACGAGGGGCTGGTCGAGTCAAAGCTTTAGAGCCTTGAACATCGGCGACACGATGCAATTCTATCGGTTAAATTTTAGGGAGTGTGCCATGGACTCACACAATCTAATTCCATCAAGCCCGTTCCATTATCAGACTACAAGACGAACGGCGATGAGCCATCGTCACATGGTGAACATCCCACCCATACGCGCAAAACGTTTTGAGAAATTTCATTTTATAGCTATGGAGTGGAACTGTATTAAATATCTATTATAGCTATACTAGGGCTTTTTAAGTTTAGAGTTAATAGGTTTCTTCTAGATAAACGTACTTAGTCTTCAACCACATCATCGCTTCACCATCAGGTGAGATGCTGGTGAAATGTGAGCATATTATTAATAAAGATGAGGTCTAAGAAGGAATGAGCAAGCCCAGAATTAAGAGAGAACAGACACTGTTCTCTCTTAATTATACAGGAGCCGGCAGACAGTTCCACACCTTGGTCGTGCACACAATAAATACAGCTTACCATCAGGTGAGATAGTAGTCAGAATCGAGCCTATCATCAATAACCACAATATATATACGGACATGCAATAGGTATATACGGACGTCAATAGCTATATATGGACGTTCAATAGCCTGGTGACCTTAATTGCAGGAATGCTATTTGGCTGCAAACTACTGTAAGATGGAGGTACTATATACCCAATCAGGCGGCACTAGACTTGAACGAGATAGCCCACAGTGCTTTCGGTTGCACTTTCGTGTTCAGGGAAGCTCAGTTTGTAACTTGACCAGTTTTTACTAACTTCATAAGATCCCACCATGTACTTGCTGGAAACTGGCCTTTACACTAGGCCTTCATCACCTATGTGACCCATTATATAAGGATCTGATGACCAGAAGTACTCAACTCTCTCTCTCTCTCTCTCTCTCTGTAAGCAGACCACACGAGGAAAAGAGAGACATGCCAACGTCTTCGTGATGTTTTGCATAGACATACTAAGCTTAGCTAAGCTATTTCTATCATACTAAATCTTAACTTGACTCACCAATGAACTTACTGTGCACATTGTTTAAATTGGTAAAAAGTAGAGAAATATTTACAATAGTATGTCATTCTAGATATGTCCCGCAACTTCTCATGTAAAAATCTCACTGGAACATCAATAATTGTTCATCTTACTATTAACTAGGTATTTCAGTCCCTAGTGTCATTCAAATCCGTTCGTTAAGTTTTGTATGAAAGAGAAGCTATACGTTTACTATTTAATCCTTTTATTTACGCTCCTAACAACACAACAAACTCTTTAATATATTAATAGCATAATATGCGATATTCACAGATATCAATATCGGGCATCCGTATATTAGCACATCTTACGAATATTGTGACAAGTGTAATGTTCAAACTGTGGACTACTGTCAAGCGATAATAAAAGAAAGAGATGAGTAGATAAATCGAAAGCTGGCAACGTCGCACTCCCAAATACCTGCGGGGACGTTAAGTAGTCCATGCCATAGGTAAATCGCAATCAATATATCCAGGACGCCTAGAATGTATTACCATGGTTCGGGGTTCAAAAATGTTGGGGCATGACTGCAGGAGGAATATCGCGAAAAATAAAATTATCGGAAAATGAAGTACCCCACATTGCTGGAAATCGACAAACTAAGCAATATTCATTTAGACTTGTTAAAAAATATAAGGGGAACTGGGGGACGTCGTAAGGTTGCACGACGTGCATGACGCCAAAAAGATTCCAGGATGTATATATATATATATATATATATATAATGTGTGAGTAAAGTAAAAATATACAAGCAATAATGAACAAACAAAAAAAAAACAACAAAAAATGTAATCATAAAATTAAATCAACCAAGAAAAAACCAAACGTGCTCTTAACACCATACACATATAATAGTGCAATTATGAACTTATTCATAATCATTGAATTATTTAATTATTGAATACTTTATTACATTGAATGCAACTGAATAAAAAATTACATCAAACATTAACAGTACTAACCGTACAAATAGGTACAGATGATTTTTTTAGCATACGATAGCCAGTGCGTTCGTTACCAAAATGTATGGAGCAAACCCTACTGGCATTAGTTGGTAACCAGTCATCCACTCTTTTTTATAAGCGGACTGCTGCAATCCACTGTATTCGTCGAACCTCTTGTTTGGGGAAATTAAAATAAGAAACACACAGGCAAACCAATCCATCCAATTTATAAAACTGTACTTGATATAAAATAATATATAGTTAGGTATTAAAAACTGGCACGAAAAGCGAAATTATTTTACTTACGAGTGATAAATTGTCCCAGTTAGTTTTTTACTTCCTTCTTTCCGTCTTTTACACCACCTTACTACGCAGGAGGTCATTTTTATCCATCAGAAACTAGCTTTTTCTTGGATTTTTCACTAATCAACACGATTCTGGCGTCTGTCACTGACCGCACGTCAGACTGAGAGGCGCTTTGATTGTATTTTTTTCACCCCACCTACTTGATTGTGTTTTGCGTGGAACCATTTTTGAGAGAAGTTCGTGTTCTATATCATTCCTAATTCGTTGAGATTATTAAAGGTTCTATTCAATTGAGCTGCTGGCTAGAAAGATTGTCTATTGATGTGACACAGTCACTTTTGAAGGTGATTGTTTTTCTGGGTATGAATATGATATAATGAAAAGTCCTTACGTAAAATAAAGATATTTTAATTTTGATCTCAAGTAATCTTTGATTATAGTTGCACACTCTGCGTTACAGAAGCGTAGCCTTCTAACAGGTTATTGGATACGTGGAAAATACAAGTACAGGCTTTACTCATAAAAAATCAAGCCTGGAAACCGGCAGCCATGGAGGCGGTATGCGAATGGTCCGGGAAGGATGACGTGGCGAAGGCCGACCTGATTATGGCAATAAGTCCTGGTGAGTTAAAACATATTCGAGGGTGTGTAACTGCACACGAGATATGGAAGAAGTTGGAGAGCGTATACGCATCGAAAGGTCCGGTAAGAAAAGCAAGTCTACTTAAAAAGCTTACGTTGAGCCGTATGAAGGAGGGCGATGATGTACAGCGTCATTTAAGTGATTTCTTTGAGGCAGCAAACATGTTAAATTATATGGGTGTTGAGATACACGAAGACATGTTGTCGATTTTATTGCTGTATAGTTTACCGGAAAGCTAAGAGAATTTTAGATGCGCTATGGAAAGTAGGGACGAAATAGCGAAAGCAGAAGTGCTTAAAATTAAAATATTAGAAAAAGCTAGCTTTTCAAATGCAACGGAAGCTGAGAATATCGAAGGCGCTATGTACGTGAAGCGTAGGGTACCGAAAAATGCAAAACAGGAAGAACAAAAACCTAAGACCAATAAATTTACCTACAAATGCTTCAAATGTCATAAATATGGTTATAAAGCTTCAGAATGTAAGACGAAGCGGAGCAATGACGATGCTAAATATATAGCAGATCCAGAAGAGGAAGAGGACAGTAATTTTGATATTCTTTTTAATTGTACAAATCTTTTGAACTCTTTAAAAACTACAAAGAATGACTGGATACTTGATAGTGGATGTACATCGCATTTGTGTAATAATTTAGATACATTTACAGATAACTTTTGTGTTTTACAGGATAAACTCAGCATCTAATCTGTCGACTGATGTAAAGGGCAAAGGTGATATACGGTTGTCAGCATCAAACAGGAGAATTACCTTCAAAAATACCTTGTTCGTACCAGATCTTCGTAGCAATTTACTGTCAGTAGCAAAATTTGCAGATAACGGGTATGAGATTAATTTTTATAATGATAGGGCCTGTATAAATGATGCGACGTCTGGTAAGACCGTGATGACAGCTGTACGAAAGGGAAATCTTTACCTTGTTAAGGAATTGAATGAACAAGCTTATTCTACTGTAGATTCAATTGATACCCTAGCTTGGCATGAGCGTATGGGTCATTTAAATGGTAGAGATCTCGTAAAACTACTGAAAGGTTGCGGGCATAATATAAAAGAGGCAGATTTACGTGATATATCCAATTGCGATATATGTGCTAAGGGAAAAATGGCTTCATTACCTTTTTCTAAGTCGAGTGGACCGTGTTGTACACTCCGATGTGGTAGGTCCGATGAAAACGCAATCCATAGGAGGCGCGAAATATTTTGTAAGCTTTATCGATGACAGTTCCCGGTGGTGTGAAGTGTATCTACTACGGAAGAAAATTGCAGTATTTAGTGCGTTTAAACTTTATAAAAATTATGCAGAGAAGTTCACAGGAAAGAAAATAAAATTTCTTCAGACTGACAATGGTGGTGAATATTGCAATCGCAAGTTTGATGAGTTTTTAGAGAATGAAGGTATCAGACGAAGATTGACAATACCACATACTCCTCAGATGAATGGTGTCAGCGAACGCATGAACAGAGCTTTGTTGGAAATGGCTAGGTGCATGTTGTTGTCGTCTGGTCTATCTGTAGGCTTTTGGGCGGATGCGGTTGTGACAGCATGGTACGTACGTAACCGTTGTCCAACCAGCAGTTTACATGGAGGCATTCCTTTTGAAAAGTAGATTGGAACTGCTGTGGACTTAACGATTATCCGAAGTTTTGGTACCAAAGCGTACGTTTTGGATAAGACACCAGGGAAAGACAAGTTCGATGCACGTGCCAGCGAGGGAATCCTAGTTGGATATCCGAGATCTACGAAGGGATACCGAATTTGGATTCCAGCTGAACACAAAGTTATTGAAGCTAGAGACGTTAAATTTCAAACAGAAGTAAAAACCTTGAATAGTGATAAGAATATTGAATTAAAAGTTGATAATAATATTCGAACACGAGAGAAACCTATAATTCGAACTGTAGAATTTGAAGTACCAAATGAAGCCACACAAAAACTTACCTTAGGTGCTGGTGATTTTGCCAGAAAACAAGAACTCACTGTAAGAGAGCGCTCAGGAGGTGGTGACTTTCAAGATGATAGAGACAACTCACGTTGCAATTGTGATATAGATATGGATCAAATTGAAGAAGTTGCGGAGGATTGTCGTAGACAGCCAATTTTAAAGCGAGCTCCTGGAAGACCTAAACTTATTAAGGGGGAGCGTGGACGTCCGCAGAAAGTATACAACATGGTAGAAGTACATTCAGGAGATGCAGAACGAACGGAAGGAAATGAAGAACATCAAGGTAATGTTAATGAGACAGATCCACAAGTTGAAAGTGAAGTGCTGAATAACGAAAATCATGACGAGAATGATGAAGAATTTTTTTCTGCAGTGGCTGAAATATCTCTTGAATAAGCGTTATCAAGCGATGATCATGTGGGGTGGCGAGAAGCAATCCTATCCGAGATAACAAGCTTAATAAAGAATGAAACTTGGGATATTGTAAAGAAGCCTAAAGACCGAGACATCGTAGACTGTCGTTATGTATTGACAACAAAATTGAATGTCGACTTGAGCACGAAGAAGAAGGCTCGATTGGTAGCAAAGGGTTTTAGTCAACGTTATGGAATAGACTACCATCAAACGTATGCACCAGTAGCAAGACTTGAATCAATTAGATTACTAATGGCACTTGCTGTAGAATTGAACCTCGAAGTACATCAATTGGATATCAACACAGCATATTTAAATGGTCGACTCGATGAAGAGGTATACATGCAAATACCGAAAATTCTCTATGAGAGTCTTAATACGTTGATTCGAAGAGAAGGTAAGAACTCAGTCATTCATGTGCGCGCTAGAAAAATGTTACGAGACCTGGCTGGAGGAGACGCCTGTTTACTAAGGCGATCTTTATTTGGTTTAAAGCAAGCCGGACGACAGTGGTATCTTAGATTAGATGAGAAGCTTCGTCGAATGGGCTTAATGTCAACTAAGAATGAGCCATGCCTTTATCAACAGCAGAGGGCAGATGGAATAATTTTAATAGTAACAATTTACGTTGATGATGTTTTAGTAGCTTCACAGAATGTTAAATGGATAGAACATTTTAAGAAAGATTTAGCTCAAGATTTTGAGCTGAAAGACTTTGGACCAGCCAAATACTGTCTAGGGATAGAAATTGAAAGAAAATATGGTGCTATAAGTCTGTCACAGCGAAATTATATCAAAGATACTTTAAAGAAATTTGGTATGGAAGATTGCAAAACAGTGTCCACTCCATTTGAAGTTGGACTGAATTTTGCAGAGCCGAAGAAAGATCGTGATGAAGATCACAAAGAAAAGGTAACATGGCCGTATCGAGAACTGATAGGCACGTTAATGTATCTAAGCGTGGGTACGAGACCTGATATTTGTAATACTGTTTCAAAATTAGCTCAGTTCACGACTTGTCCTAACCATACGCATTGGATTTCGGCTAAGAGGGTTCTTCGATATTTGAAGAAAACAATCGACTATCGTCTAACGTTGGCGGTCTCAAAAACAGAGAACTGTAGCACGTCATCCACTGAGGCAGAATATATTAGTGCTAGTGAGGCGATGAAGGAAGCTCTCTACCTAAGTAGTTTATTGACGGAGATAGGATTATCAGGGCTATCGAAAACTACTGTATATGCTGACAACCAGGGGGCGATATACCTTGCTAAAGATCCTGTCTATCATGCTCTTAGCAAATACATAGACATAAAGTATCACTTTATTGGGGATGTACTCAAGGGTAACATCGTTGAGTTGAAACATGTGTCGACAGATTTCATGCTGGCTGATGTTTTGACGAAAGCTTTACCTGTATGTAAGCATTATAAATGTATTGAAGGCTTAGGGCTGCAGCAGCTAAATTGAGGGGGCGTGTTGAAGGTTCTATTCAATTGAGCTGCTGGCTAGAAAGATTGTCTATTGATGTGACAAAATCACTTTTGAAGATGATTGTTTTTTCTGAGTATGAATATGATATAATGAAAAGTCCTTACATAAAATAAACATATTTTAATTTTGATCTCAAGTAATCTTTGATTCTAGTTGCACACTCTGCGTTACAGAAGCGTAGCCTTCTAACAGAGATAACCTTTGTTTTTTAGTAAGTGAAAATAAGATTCGCTCGAGAAACCGGTATTTTTCGTTATCTGATGAATTTATTACCTGCCTTTAATGGTCCGTCAAAACAAGTTCTTTCAGAGAGTAGGTACTCTTTGAGTAAAAGGCTCGTCTAGACGTTACTTTATATTGCTTTCACATTTTTATTGGTTCGTAAATTTATTTATTTATTAATTTATTTGGTCTTGAACTTAAAAGGAAATTTGACTTATACAACAACCATGTTGATTGAATTGTTAAAAAAAAACTTACTGACATATATTTCTATCTACATAGATATTAGGTCTAACGCTCGGGGGAAGAGTCAACGTTTTCCCACGGGTACAGGGACCTCAATAACTAACAGTAATGATGTCCTATACATTATATGAATTGTACTGAAAAACATTTATTCGAATAAAAACACATACAACATCAACTGTTCAGCTCATATTTGTGTGGTACCTTGTGATTCTAATCTAAATACAGCTCTATAAGACGTATGCTCGATTTTTTCAGATATAAACTCAAAAGTAGGCCTTTTGTTTTACCGAATTGTTGTAAATCATTATAAATAAAGACCAAAATAAAATAGGATGCTTATACTTAATTTATACTTAAATGCCTTTAACTTTTATTGCTGATAGGCTCTTGTTGATTCAACACCATCACACCTATTGTCGAAGAAGAAGCAAGCTTTACAGGAAGCACTCTTGACTTAAATACCCTCAGGCTATCGCTATCAAGAAACACATACTCCGGCAGAGAATTCAACTCTTTAGCTGTATGCAAAATGAAAGAATTCACAAATCATTTTTTGCGTATGGGAGGGATGTTCACCATATGACGAAGAATCGGATGTACTTAAAACCTTTACACGAACATTGAATGATCACCGCACTGCCAAAACAGTCGGCAGGCGACAGAACATAAATTCTCACTTGAGGTCTTTTAAACGAAACTTAATACTCCTACGCATTCATTCAATTACTAAGAGCAGATATTTTATGACCACCATTTCACTTATATTAAGTAGTGTGAAACAGCGAACGGAAGCATTAAATTTTTATATACCGACAAAAATTCTGTAGAAATGTGCATAAGCAAATGGATAAGTCTGGAGTTTTATGGAATAGGAGACTAGCTCTTCCTCGCGGTTTTATTGGCTTTGAAATATGTGTGCGATGGAATTGCACAAACTAATTCTTCCAAACCCGTTCCATCATTGGACTACAAGACGAATGGCGATGCCTACGCGCGTCGTCACATGATGAACATCCCATCCATACGCACAAAACATTTTGGGAATACTTTCATTGTGCGTACAGCTAAGTATTGGAATTCCCTGCCGGAGTCTGTGTTTCCTGATAGCTATAGCCTGGGGGTCTTTAAGTCAAGAGTGAATAGGTTTCTTCCAGGAAAACGTGCTCAATTTTCGACCACACTATGTTCTGTCGCCTGCAGACTGTTTTGGCAGTGCGGTGATCGTTCAATGTTCGTGTGAAGGTTTTAAGTACATCCGATTCTTCGTCATATGCTGAACATCCCTCCCATACGCAAAAAATGATTTGTGAATTCTTTCATTTTGCATACAGCTAAAGAGTTGAATTCTCTGCCGGAGTATGTGTTTCTTGATAGCGATAGCCTGGGGGTATTTAAGTCAAGAGTGCTTCCTGTAAAGCTTACTTCTTCTTCGACAACAGGTGTGATGGTGTTGAATCAACAAGAGCCTATCAGCAATAAAAGTTAAGGCATTTAAGTATAAATTAAGTATAAACATCCTATTTTATTTTGGTCTTTATTTATAATGATTTACAACAATTCGGTAAAACAAAAGGCCTACTTTTGAGTTTGTATCTGAAAAAATCGAGCATACGTCTTATAGAGCTGTATTTAGATTAGAATCACAAGGTACCACACAAATATGAGCTGAACAGTTGATGTTGTATGTGTTTTTATTCGAATAAATGTTTTTCAATACAATTACTACTGTTAGTTATTGAGGTCCCTGTACCCGTGGGAAAACGTTGACTCTTCCCCCGAGCGTTAGACCTAATATCTATGTAGATAGAAATATATGTCAATAAGTTTCTTTTTAACAATTCAATCAACATGGTTGTTGTATAAGTCAAATTTCCTTTTAAGTTCAAGACCAAATAAATTAATAAATAAATAAATTTACGAACCAATAAAAATGTGAAAGCAATATAAAGTAACGTCTAGACGAGCCTTTTACTCAAAGAGTACCTACTCTCTGAAAGAACTTGTTTTGACGGACCATTAAAAGCAGGTAATAAATTCATCAGATAACGAAAAATACCGGTTTCTCGAGCGAATCTTATTTTCACTTACTAAAAAACAAAGGTTATCTCTGTTGTAAGGCTACGCTTCTGTAACGCAGAGTGTGCAACTAGAATCAAAGATTACTTGAGATCAAAATTAAAATATGTTTATTTTACGTAAGGACTTTTCATTATATCATATTCATACTCAGAAAAAACAATCATCTTCAGAAGTGACTTTGTCACATCAATAGACAATCTTTCTAGCCAGCAGCTCAATTGAATAGAACCTTCAACACGCCCCCTCAATTTAGCTGCTGCAGCCCTAAGAGTAGTAGTGATTTGCCGGTTCTGGCGCACCAATCCCGTGGCTCACCGGTTCTGGCGCACCACCGCTTCTGGCGCAATCGCGGTCCAGGGCGTTTCAAACCTAAAAAAAAAAAAAAAAAAAAGGTTTTGGGGTCCGCTGATCACGTTTCTGCAATCAGTTTACGCGTAGGATGCATGGTTCCGGAGATACAGAAATCAATTAACAACAATCTGTTTCATTTCCGGTGACCCAAACCCTCATTATCGACTTTCATTGTTCGCCTTTTCTTATCTATTGTCCGTGCGTCCGGCCGCTCACCCTCATTAGGATTGCATTGACGTATGCATGTATTACTCATTGTTACTGCTACTGTATAATTTTATTGTTCATAAACCATTGCTTACTTTGCTATTCGGGATCATCAAAACGGAATCAATAAAACACATGCGTCATTCACAAATTTTATTTTTATCTACAAAATATGAGTGGAACATCTCATCCACTAAAATATCGTTGTACAGTGTGTTCCCTGTAAATATGTTTGTAAAACTATGCATTGAACATCCCTGAAACTTATATAGCAAATACATTAAGCAATATTCACCACAAACTGAAGTCCAATCATTCTGAATCCTATCAATACTCCAGCCCCATCTTTTACAATTCCTTTTCAAAAACTCGAGATGATATCGCGCAGGTGTTCGCCCATAAGAATCAAAATATTGACCGATGCCATTCGTATCGATATGTACAGCTACCCAGTGTGAACCTGGCTTATCATCCGCATCCAAATTGCATATTATATACGTTGGTGCATGGGTATACATAGGGAGTCTATTAGCAGCATAAACATTATTTTCTAGACTGGGATGAATCTTTTTCAGATGTTTTTGTACTTCTAGTGTATCCATGATATAGCATATTATTACACTACCAATCTATTCAATGGTTGTCATAGGAATGTTCAATTATAGTGATTTGTAAATATTAAATCGCATTATTTTGTAGCACTCACAAAACAGGTTGATGCCAGCAATGTGAGATAAGTTTGTTGACTCATAGAGTTACTATCAGTTTCCGGAGGAACATGAGATAATTTTGGTGATTCATAGAGTTACAATCAGTTTCGTTGTATTTAGGAATTTGTTTTAGATAAGAATGGTGCTATATAAAATCGTACCATTGCCGTCATGCAGTCAGTCTATGGTCGTTTGACCGCAGTGGATTGTATACGTCTACCAATACTACGTTTGTGTTACTTCAACGCCATGGAGGTAAGTGTTTATTCTATTGACAAACTTACTTGTATTCTTGTTGTTGTTTCCTAACGTGTGTGATTAAGTGTAAACAAATTGATATTAACATGATAACTGTCTTGTTGCAGAAATCATTCAACTTCGATGAAAATACCTATAAACAGTATTACTACTCACCGCTCTCCCCTCAACATGAAGAAGAGAACGATGACATCGTTATTAATAACACATGCGATGGTGGAAAAAGGAAATCACAACCGATTGATCATTTTTTTGAAGTCGCACCAAAAATAAAAAAGAAGAAACTGTTATCGTCAACCGTGGCACGAGCCGCTAGAGATGGTGTATCATACATTTCTAGTAATTCTGACGACGGAGACCAAGCGACGCATCTCATAAAAATTGAAATGTACGATATGAAGAAGCTATGTAAGATTCCAACTACTGATCATTGGAAACACGCTACCACGAAGATTAAATATTATGTAAAGAATAATAAGGATAGCATCTACGACAGCACAAACGGGCTCGTATACAACATTACAAAGATAATAGCAGAAAGTGAAAAAGTTAAAAAATACTTTTTTAACAATGACACCCATTAGTTGATTAGTGAATGTGATTCTGTTTACTTAAATTACTTCTGTGTACTCATTCATTACCTGACTTTTTAATCCTTTGCTAGACTCTATATAATGAACATTATTTGAAATCTTGAACATTATTTGAAATTGGGTATCAGTTGGTCTACTAACACTTAACTGTTACTTACTGTGCTACCTAATTTCTTCTTTGCTATAAAGATGGAAAACTTCAGTGAAGTGTGTACCAGTGCTTTCTTTTCCGCACCCATGGAAGAGAATATGGAACTATTCATCAACGAATTCGATCAGGAGCTGCCTAAAGTTTGTGATGAAATGGAGAAGTGTGAACTGTTTGATTCATCGTATGATGATGAGTTGTATAATCACTGTGAGATGGTTGAAACAGCGTTGATGTAAGTATTAGAAGTACAAACTCAATAAGAAAGATTATTGTTGTATTGCTTTATTTTAAGATTTGTCTTATAATTTTCTTGCTGTTTTGTTACAGTCAACCACAAGTTGGAAGAGGTATCAAACGAGGTATCACTACTGACGAAAATAAGGTTCCCAAGAAAGCAAAATTTGATGAAGGAGCTTCTACATCATCGACTGAAACAAATAACGTGGACAACAAAAAGGTGGAATGTGACACATGTCATGTTTTTATTAATAAAAGGTATCTAAATAACCATTTAAAAAGCAATGTTCACAAAAATAATCTTTTAAAATCACATAATTCACTAGCAAATGTTACAGTTGTTGAAACCGCTTTTGGCAACCGAATTTTAACATATAGAATTAATAGTAAAACAATTCAATCGGGGCAATATTTTGAAACACCGGAATCGTTTTTAAATTCATTAAAAATTGATATCTTATTTTTAATCAATGAATGTATTCAACAACATACAATTTTTAAAATAAACTTCATATTGCATGCTGATTTCATACAACAAACTAAAGATATTAAAAATACATTTGATTTTCAAACGTTTAATTATATAATTTGTCAGGGTGATGACTTAAATATTTTTTTTTCATCATTAATAGACACTGTTGTTGGTAAAATTTGTCAATTTGAAAAAAAAGATAGTGGTTGGAGTCTTAATCAAATTAAATACATAGATATGAATGTTAACAAATTCAACCCCTTAAGTGGTAGTTCATATATCGATCTTCCTCAGGATATTAAATTAAAAAAAGCTGTAATCAATGTTAAAAATAATGATAATATGTGTTTCAAATGGGCATTACTCTCCAGTTTATATCCTGTATGTAAAAGTGTAGATCGCGTAACATCATACGCAATACATGAAAATAAACTAAAATTTACTGGTATTTCTTTTCCGGTTAAAATTGTAGATATATCAAAAGTAGAGAAATTAAACAATATTAGTATAAATGTTTTTGGTTTAGAGTATAATAAAGAAAAAAAGTGTAATTCAGTTGTAGGTCCTTTACATTTAACAAAATGTCGTACACCTAATCATATCAACCTACTATATTTATCGAATGGTACTAACAATCATTACTGTTATATTAAAAAGTTATCGCGGTTAGTTAGCTCACAAATCTCGAGTAATCATCACGCAGTTTATATATGCGATTCATGTTTACTTCATTTCCCATCAGAGGAAAGACTTAATAACCATCAACAATATGATTGCGCTCACATTTGTACGGAATTACCAAACGGTAAGGATTCCAAAAAGGATTGGTTCGGTAAAGCAACATCAAATAATAAAATAAAATTTGATAAATTCGTGAAAAAGTTGGAAATGCCTTTTGTGGTTTATGCAGACTTTGAAGCATTTTTGAACCCGATAGAATCATGTAGTAACGATCCATCCAAGCCTAGTACAATTAATATTCAAAAACATGAAGTGTATAGTTTCGGATATTACATTAAATGTTCATATGATGACAGATTATCAAAATATGAGACGTATAGTGGGCCAAACTGTGCACAAGTGTTTATGAATCGCCTTTGTGAAGATGTGAAAACAATAGTTAAAAAAAAATGATTCCAAAAATGTCCCGTTCCATTATCAGATGAAGATAAAATTAAAATTTCAAATTCAAACATTTGTCATATTTGTGAAACTCAGTTAAATGAAGATCCTTTTTACGATTTTGATTGGTACACTGGCAGTTTTAGGGGTGTTGCACATCAAGTGTGTAGTTCTAAGTACAGAACCCCTCGTTATGTTCCAATATTTTTACATAACCTCGGTCACTACGATGCTCATTTTATTGTCCATGCATTAAACCTCGATGATGGCAAAGTTGAAGTTATTCCACAAAATAAAAAACGATACATATCATTTTCAAAACAGTTAACAATAAATAATCAACCTGTAAGTTTAAGATTCGTAGATTCATTGAAATTTTTATCATGTAGTTTAGATCAGCTAGCTAAAAATCTTAATGACGATCAGTTTAAAGAACTAAAAAGAAACTATCCTAATAATGAAGATTTTTTACGTTTAAGACGGAAAGGTATTTATCCTTATGAATTTATGCGTAATAGTGATTGCTTGAAACATCCGTTACTTCCTGATCAACACCAGTTTTATAGTTCACTCACAGATTCAAATATTTCAAATGATGATTATAATCATGCAAAAGATATTTGGCAACATTTTAAGTGTAGTAGTATGTCTGATTATTCCGATTTGTATTTAAAAACTGATGTTTTACTTTTGACCGATGTATTCGAAAACTTCAGAAAGCTATGTATTAAAACTTATGGATTAGATCCTGCCCATTACTATACTGCTCCAGGTTTAAGTTGGGATGCAATGTTAAAATTTACGAAAATAGAATTAGAATTGTTAACGGACTATGACAAAATTGCTTTTTTTAAAGCTGGTATTAGAGGGGGTGTATCTCAGTGTAGCAATCGTTTTGCTAGAGCAAATAATAAATTCATGGAGGATTATGATGGTGAAAAACCTAATTCATATCTAACATATTTTGATGCGAATAATTTATATGGTTGGGCAATGTCCCAATCCCTTCCTGTTGGTGGTTTCGAATGGATAAATTGTAATACAGATTATAATGTGTTGGATACGTCTGATTTTGGTTATGTTTTAGAAGTTGATTTGGAATATCCTGATGAACTTCATAATTTGCATTCTGACTTTCCATTATGTCCTGAAAACATATGTGTGGGTAATACTAAAGAAACTAAATTAGTTCCTAATTTAAATAATAAAAATAAATACATCATTCACTACAGGAATTTAAAACAATGCATTGAAATGGGAATTAAATTAATTAAAGTACATAGAATTTTAAAATTTAAACAGAGTTCTTGGCTAAAGAAATACATAGACTTAAATACTAGTTTGAGAACGTTAGCTAAATCAAACTTTGAAAAAGACTTTTTTAAATTAATGAACAATTCTGTCTTCGGTAAGACAATGGAAAATATTGAAAAAAGAGTAAACGTTAAACTACTAACTCACTGGGATAATCGTGGTAAAGTTTTAGGTGCTCAGGAATTGATTGCAAAACCAGAATTCCATAGTTTATCAATATTTTCAGAACATTTAGTCGCAATACAATTACGAAAAACAAAATTAATTTATGATAAGCCAATTTATTTAGGATTTTGTATTTTAGATATATCTAAGACCCTTATGTACGAATTTCATTATAACTACATGGTTAAAAAGTTTAATAACAAAATTAAGTTATTGTACACCGATACCGATAGTTTGATATATCAAATTTTTACAGATAATTTGTATGAGGATATAAAACCTGACCTACTTCACTATTTTGATACATCAGACTATCCAGAAAATAATATTTACGATTATCCAAAAATAAATAAAAAGAAGTTAGGTTTTTTTAAAGACGAGAATAATGGTAAAGTGTTGAAGGAATTTGTAGGGTTGCGATCAAAAATGTATGCCTTGGAAGTAGAAGATAAATTTATAGCAAAGGCAAAAGGGGTTAACAAAAGTGATACCAAAAAAATGAATATGGAAAATTACAAATCGTTTTTGTTTAATAAAAATGTACAATATTGTAGTATGCTTCGGTTTAAGTCAATCAAACACACTATTTTTACACAAAAAATAAATAAAGCATCTTTATCATATAATGATAGCAAACGATGTATTATGGACAACAACATTGATACATTGGCTTGGGGACATTATAAATTACGTTAAGTGTTGACACTTTTTACTTTTACTTCTGTACCTATACAAAATTTATATTGATTGTAAAATTATGTTATTACTATAATGTTATATAATAGTTTATTACATATTTAAAATTTATTGTTTGATTGTAAATAATGTAAGATAATTGTGGTTTTTATTTGTAGGTTTAAATTTGAGATTGTAAAATTCTGATGTACTAATTGTGTTAGTTTTAATTATTCGATTGTAAATAATGATATCTAAGTAATAATAAAACGGTGAACATACATTTGAGAAGATTGTAAAGTTCTGATAAGTAATAATTGTGTTAGAAATAGTATACAGATCAGTCTGTTTTTCATCAGTTACATGTTTTTTGTAATTTTAGCAATATATATATTTAATTTTTACAACATAATTTTCATTTTTTATTTCATCCCTTTGAACTCTAGACGTGTGAAATGTTTCACTTTATCCATCCGTTTACTGCTATTGTGGCAGGGCCAAGTGGATGTGGGAAGTCAAATTTTGTAACAAATTTCATAAAATCAGTTAAAGAAATATGTAATTGTGATTTTAATCAGATCACATGGTGCTTTGATGAAATGCAACCTTTATATAATTTACCAAATGTTAACTATCATCAAGGAATTCCAAATCTTAATATGTTTGATGGTGAAAACCCACATCTTGTTATTATTGATGATCTAATGAGAGAGTCTGATGGAAGAATTGTGGATATATTTACAAAAGGTAGTCATCACAGGAATCTGAGTGTATTTTATTTAACACAAAATTTATTTCATCAGGGTAAAGGTCAAAGAGACATTTCTTTAAACTCAAGTTATATAATATATTTTAAAAACCCTCGAGATAAAACTCAAATAAGATATTTAGCACGACAAGTGTCACCAGACAACCCAAAATTCATTGAAGATGCCTATAGGGATGCAACTTTAGAAGCGCATGGATATTTAATGGTTGATTTAAAACAGAATACCAATGATTTTTGTCGTATCAAGACAAATGTCTTCCCATTTAATGGACACTGTACAGTCTACGTCCCCACAAAAGAGTTTAAATACACCAAGAATCAAACAATTCAAATCATTTCTAAATGATGCATCGTCGACTCACAACGCATAAACATTTGCTAAGCGCTTTGCATACGCTTAAACCAAAATATCAAAGAGCGTTACTTAAAACATGTGATGAAGAAGAAATAAACTGTATTTGTGAATGTATTCATAACGTTTTACAAGGAAAGGTACCTCTTAAAGATCAAGATAAACAAAAATTGAATAAACACAAAAATATACTCCGTAAACTGGTGCATAAGTGTAAACATAAACTAAGAAAAAATATAATCATACAAAAAGGAGGGGCTTTCTTACCAATAATATTAGGTGCAATATTGAGTGGATCAGTAAGTGGACTAGCCAGTTAACATGGAAAATGCAAAGAAAATGATACTTATTGAACCTGGATTGATTGAAAAATTAAAACAAGAAAATAAGGTTAATAGTAATTTGTCTCGATTAGATATTGAAATGCAAAATATTATGAATAGTAAGACGGAAGACCGCAAGAAGTGGATGTTATATTTACAAACACTACAAAGATACCTTCACTTTACCGAAGAGGATCGTCAACCACTCGATTACCAATTTATTCTGATACATCTAATGAAGATTCAAATGAATCTAAAATTGGTTTTAAAAATAAAGATAGAGATCTAAAAAGTTCAGTTGATGCTGAATCTTTGTTGGATGAGAAAGGATCCATTAAAAGTAAAGAAAATGACACAAATCCACTTTACACACCAACTCAAATACTCAGTTTAATACCAAAAACTTATAATAAAAAAGGTGAGTCATTATTAAACTTAATTGGAACAAGTAAAAGTAAAATACATTGGGATAATGAAGGCACAGTCATAATTGATAATGAAAAAATTCCTGGAAGTAATATTATTGATTTAATAAATGATTCACTAAGACCCTTAAAAAGAAGTGATCCGATAGGGTGGGATAGATTTGCTAAAGCATTAAAAGATATTAAAGTACCACTTACTTATATTGGAAATCCAAAGAGATGTGAGTTTATTAACCAACTTCAAGCAAAAGATCTGAACAAAACCTCTGAGATTGAAGTTCAAGAGTTTTCTACACCGAGCAGTGGAGATAAAAGATCTATAACTAAAATACGTAAAAAGCTCGATTGGGAAAAATGGACCCCGTACTAGAAGAAATTAACAGGATTTATTATGATCCATCTAACCCCGCTGGTTTTGGTAGTATTGATAAATTATCAAAAGCCATGAAGGGTAAAATGGATAAAAAGCAAGTAAAGGAATGGTTACAATCACAAGAAACATATACATTACATAAACCCAGTCGGAAAAAATTTCCACGTAATAGGTACATTCTATCAAATATTAATGAACTGTGGCAAGCTGATTTAAGTGATATGCGAACTTATTCTCAATATAATGATGGTTTCAACTATATACTTTGTGTTATTGATGTATTTAGTAAATATGCTTTTGCAAGACCAATGAAAAAGAAAAACTAAAAAAAAAATCTGATAAAGGTACAGAATTTGTTTCAAAAGATGTACAAAAATACTTTAAATCCAAAAAGATAAATTACTATACCACTAACAATCCTGATATTAAGGCTAGTATTGTTGAACGATTTCAAAGAACTCTAAAAATGAAAATGTGGCGTTATTTCACTCATAACAATACTTATAGATACATAGATGTTTTACAGGATTTAATATACTCTTATAATCACAGCATTCACTCTAGTATTAAGATGTGCCCATGTGATGTAAGTTCCGCCAATATTATGACAGTTTGGACTAATCTTTATAATAGAGGATCAAACAAACTTTCTTTAGAAAATCCAAAACCAAATTTCATTGTGGGTGATTATGTTCGAATAACTAAATATAAACATGTTTTCCAAAAAGGATATGAATCAAATTGGAGTGATGAAATATTTATTACATCTTCAATAATTGATAGATCTCCATGGGTTGTTTATACAATAACAGATTTACAAGATGAAGCAATAGTTGGTACTTTTTATGAAAAAGAATTACAGAAGGTCACTTACAACCCCACCTCACAATATAAAATAGATAAAATAATTGGTACTCGTTATTCGGGTAACAGAAAAGAAGTATTAGTGAAGTGGAAAGGTTATCCAGATAAATTTAACAGTTGGATTTTAGCTTCTAGTTTGAAAGAAATATGAATAAATAAAGTTTTTATTTAACTTTGCTCAGCAATAGTTCAATGGAATACTTTCCTGATAACAAGACCACAAATTTTTCAACAAAATTACCAAAAGCTATGAAATTAGAAGGTGAATGGTCGGTTGGAGTTGTCGAGTTTCAATATCCATGCACCATGTTTACTGTTCAAGATCATGAAAATGTTGTGTACATTACAAAAACCATGTTAATGCCTAATGAAGATAAACCATCAACAGTGTACTACAAAAAACATATTCCGGCTACCAACTATGATAACGTTGAACATATTTTAAGAGCGTTAAATGGTATCAGAGAGAACTTAAAATTTCGTTATGATGAAATAACAAAATTTGTGTCTATTTCTGTTTTGGATAAAAATATAACATCCGTAACATTATCACCCAAATTAAGTTTACAACTAGGTTATGAACCAAATACAAATCTTCTAGACAGAAATTTTGGGAAGTGTCCTGCTAATTTACACTTAGGGTTACCATCTCAACTATTTCTATATTGTGACATTATCGATCCTCAGATTGTGGGTGATGTTATGACTCCGCTATTAAGAGTCATTTCATTAGATCCTTCAAAATACATTTATGGTGCGAATAAAATGCACGTTTTCTCTCCACCTCACTACTTACCTGTTATGCGAAGAGAGTTCGATACGCTGGAAATAGATATAAGATCGAGCACAGGACAAAAAATACCATTCCAGTTTGGAACCGTGTGTATCAAACTACATTTCCACAAATTATAATAATGTATTCTCCTCATGATCATCATAAATGTCCATATGAAAATTATTATTAACATCAAGCTGGATCAGGAGTTGGTGTAATTTATAAGGGTTCACCATACCAACGCGGTCATGGTATTGGGAGCTTCTTAGGAGGGTTATTTAGATCAGTTTTACCTTTACTATCAAGTGGTGTTCGAGTGGTTGGTAAGGAGGCATTAAACGCTGGAGTAGGACTTTTATCGGATATGGTTCAAGCGCGTCCTATGGAAGCCTCAAGAAAAGATCGTCTTAAACAAGTTAGTACGAACTTAAAACGAAAGGCTGATAACAAAATTGATCGATTTAACATGACAGGATCTGGATATATAACTAAAAGAAAACGATTGGCATCGTTCATTCCACCACTAACTGCTAAAGTGAAAGCTACGAAAAAACTTGGTCTAAAACCAAAAAACATCGAAGATATATTTTCAAATTAAATATGTCTTTCCTTCATAATCATTCTTGTGAGTGCGTTAAGTCAGAATTAGATTTATTTGCATTACCGTCTACACAAACAAGCATTGAAAATGGATTGTGGATTCATTATAAACCAATTTCATCTCTTGCTGATGATGGACCTATCGAGTTTCAAGTTCCTGGAACAGGCGATGACTACATAGATTTGTCTCATACATTACTCCAGATAAAGGCAAAAGTAGTAAATCAAGATTCATCAAACTTGATATCAGCTACAGCAGTAGCACCTGTAAATAATTGGCTGCATTCACTTTTTAGTCAACTTGATGTTCATTTAAACCAAAAACTTGTATCACCACCTAATAATACCTATGCCTATCGAGCATACATGGAAACTCTTTTAAACTATGCTCCTGCTGCTAAACAATCTCATCTTACTTGTAGCCTTTGGTATGAGGATACAGCAGGAAAAATGGATTCCACAGATGGTAAAAACATAGGATTTGTTAAAAGACAGGAATTAGTTAATGAAAGTAGGGAAATAGAAATGATTGGTCATCTTCATGGTGACATTTTCAATCAAGATAAATTTTTAATGAATGGCGTTGAAATGAGTGTAAAATTAGTTCGATCAAGAGAGAGTTTTAATTTAATTGCTGGGTCAAATGATGTAAAGTTTAAAGTTTGCATTACAGACGCAACTCTTATTGTTCGAAGAGCACGAATTAATCCAAGTGTATTACTCGCACATCAGAAAGTTTTAGCTTCTACCACTGCTAAATATCCTATTACTCGTGCTGAAGTTAAAGTTTTAACAATTCCATCAGGTGTTCAAGGAAAAACTCTTGATAATATATTCTTAGGACAGGTACCCAAAAGATGTATTATTGGATTTGTAAACAATTCTGCATTTAATGGTTCGCTTACTAAAAATCCATTTAACTTTGAAAACTATGGTATTAACTCTTTCAGCTTATATATTGATGGTCAACAAATACCTTCAAAAGCTTTGCAACCATCTTTTAATAATAATATATTTACATCAGCATATCATACTCTATTCTCGGGGACTGGTATTCACTTTCTAAATGAAGGAAATGCAATCTCTCGTGAACAGTATGCTAAAGGTTACTGTCTTTTAGCATTTGATTTAACTCCTGATTTATCAGCTAACTCATCAGCTCATTGGAATCTCATAAAGCATGGTAGTGTAAGATTAGAAGTACGATTTGAATCCTCACTAATACAAACAATTAACTGTATTGTTTATGCTGAGTTTGATAATATTATTGAAATAGATAAAAATAGAAATGTTACTGTAGACTATAGTAGTTAAGGTTATGTGTATGTAACTAAGGGAAAAATTATAAAATTTAATAAAACAAATTATATGCAATATACTATTTTTTTATTTCTTTATAAACACCCTATTCAATCTTATACAGAACACTGATCGAGTTTAAACTTTACATAAGCACACTGACTAAACCACTGAACATGCTGCTGCCAAGGATCATCATCATCTTCCCAATCTTTTAAACCGCCACCACAATGGAAACACTTGGTCCTGCCTTCATGACCAGTATAAAAGAAACCGGCTTCTGCAAGATCTTCAGGCTTCTGTTTCATAACGAGTGGCCAGTCTCCGAAACTGAACAACCGTCTAGATTTTGAACTGAAAAATGGATATTCAGCTCTTGGGTACTGCATATTCTTCACTTTTTCTTCTCCAATCAGTTTTGTAGTTTTGCTTTTCAATGAAGTGATCTGTTCACGTATGCCACACTCATCTCTTCCTTCTAATCTTGTTTTTCTCTCAGTACCACAAGACGACACCTCCTTGGATCTAATGAATACACACAAGTAATTTAAGTAAACAGAATCACATTCACTAATCGACTAATGTCATTGTTAAAAAAGTATTTTTTAACTTTTTCACTTTCTGCTATTGTCTTTGTAATATTGTATACGAGGCCGTTTGTGCTGTCATAGATGCTATCCTTATTATTCTTTACATAATATTTAATCCTCGTGGTAGTGTGTTTCCAATTATCAGTAGTTGGAATCTTACATAGCTTCTTCATATCGTACATTTCAATTTTTATGAGATGCATCGCTTGGTCTCCATAGTCAGAATTAGTAGAAATGTATGATACACCATCTCTAGCGGCTTGTGCCAAGGTTGACGATAACAGTTTCTTCTTTTTTATTTTTTGGTGTCACTTCAAAAAAAATGATCAATCGGTTGTGATTTCCTTTTTCCACCATCGCATGTGTTATTAATGACGAGTCAGGTAGAATCTAATGAGTACACAGAAGTAATTTAAGTAAACAGAATCACATTCACTAATCAACTAATGGGTGTCATTGTTAAAAAAGTATTTTTTAACTTTTTCACTTTCTGCTATTGTCTTTGTAATGTTGTATACGAGCCCGTTTGTGCTGTCGTAGATGCTATCCTTATTATTCTTTACATAATATTTAATCTTCGTGGTAGCGTGTTTCCAATGATCAGTAGTTGGAATCTTACATAGCTTCTTCATATCGTACATTTCAATTTTTATGAGATGCGTCGCTTGGTCTCCGTCGTCAGAATTACTAGAAATGTATGATACACCATCTCTAGCGGCTCGTGCCACGGTTGACGATAACAGTTTCTTCTTTTTTATTTTTGGTGCGACTTCAAAAAAATGATCAATCGGTTGTGATTTCCTTTTTCCACCATCGCATGTGTTATTAATAACGATGTCATCGTTCTCTTCTTCATGTTGAGGGGAGAGCGGTGAGTAGTAATACTGTTTATAGGTATTTTCATCGAAGTTGAATGATTTCTGCAACAAGACAGTTATCATGTTAATATCAATTTGTTTACACTTAATCACACACGTTAGGAAACAACAACAAGAATACAAGTAAGTTTGTCAATAGAATAAACACTTACCTCCATGGCGTTGAAGTAACACAAACGTAGTATTGGTAGACGTATACAATCCACTGCGGTCAAACGACCATAGACTGACTGCATGACGGCAATGGTACGATCTTATATAGCACCATTCTTATCTAAAACAAATTCCTAAATACAACGAAACTGATTGTAACTCTATGAATCACCAAAATTATCTCATGTTCTATGAGTCAACAAACTTATCTCACATTGCTGGCATCAACCTGTTTTGTGAGTGCTACAAAATAATGCGATTTAATATTTACAAATCACTATAATTGAACATTCCTATGACAACCATTGAATAGATTGGTAGTGTAATAATATGCTATATCATGGATACACTAGAAGTACAAAAACATCTGAAAAAGATTCATCCCAGTCTAGAAAATAATGTTTATGCTGCTAATAGACTCCCTATGTATACCCATGCACCAACGTATATAATATGCAATTTGGATGCGGATGATAAGCCAGGTTCACACTGGGTAGCTGTACATATCGATACGAATGGCATCGGTCAATATTTTGATTCTTATGGGCGAACACCTGCGCGATATCATCTCGAGTTTTTGAAAAGGAATTGTAAAAGATGGGGCTGGAGTATTGATAGGATTCAGAATGATTGGACTTCAGTTTGTGGTGAATATTGCTTAATGTATTTGCTATATAAGTTTCAGGGATGTTCAATGCATAGTTTTACAAACATATTTACAGGGAACACACTGTACAACGATATTTTAGTGGATGAGATGTTCCACTCATATTTTGTAGATAAAAATAAAATTTGTGAATGACGCATGTGTTTTATTGATTCCGTTTTGATGATCCCGAATAGCAAAGTAAGCAATGGTTTATGAACAATAAAATTATACAGTAGCAGTAACAATGCAATGAGTAATACATGCATACGTCAATGCAATCCTAATGAGGGTGAGCGGCCGGACGCACGGACAATAGATAAGAAAAGGCGAACAATGAAAGTCGATAATGAGGGTTTGAGTCACCGGAAATGAAACAGATTGTTGTTAATTGATTTCTGTATCTCCGGAACCATGCATCCTACGCGTAAACGGATTGCAGAAACGTGATCAGCGGACCCCAAAACTTTTTTTTTTTTTTTTTTTTTTTTTTTTTTTAGGTTTGAAACGCCCTGGACCGCGATTGCGCCAGAAGCGGTGGTGCGCCAGAACCGGTGAGCCACGGGATTGGTGCGCCAGAACCGGCAAATCACTACTACTCCTAAGCCTTCAGTACATTTATAATGCTTACATACAGGTAAAGCTTTCGTCAAAACATCAGCCAGCATGAAATCTGTCGACACATGTTTCAACTCAACGATGTTACCCTTGAGTACATCCCCAATAAAGTGATACTTTATGTCTATGTATTTGCTACGAGCATGATAGACAGGATCTTTAGCAAGGTATATCGCCCCCTGGTTGTCAGCATATACAGTAGTTTTCGATAGCCCTGATAATCCTATCTCCGTCAATAAACTACTTAGGTAGAGAGCTTCCTTCATCGCCTCACTAGCACTAATATATTCTGCCTCAGTGGATGACGTGCTACAGTTCTCTGTTTTTGAGACCGCCAACGTTAGACGATAGTCGATTGTTTTCTTCAAATATCGAAGAACCCTCTTAGCCGAAATCCAATGCGTATGGTTAGGACAAGTCGTGAACTGAGCTAATTTTGAAACAGTATTACAAATATCAGGTCTCGTACCCACGCTTAGGTACATTAACGTGCCTATCAGTTCTCGATACGGCCATGTTACCTTTTCTTTGTGATCTTCATCACGATCTTTCTTCGGCTCTGCAAAATTCAGTCCAACTTCAAATGGAGTGGACACTGTTTTGCAATCTTCCATACCAAATTTCTTTAAAGTATCTTTGATATAATTTCGCTGTGACAGACTTATAGCACCATATTTTCTTTCAATTTCTATCCCTAGACAGTATTTGGCTGGTCCAAAGTCTTTCAGCTCAAAATCTTGAGCTAAATCTTTCTTAAAATGTTCTATCCATTTAACATTCTGTGAAGCTACTAAAACATCATCAACGTAAATTGTTACTATTAAAATTATTCCATCTGCCCTCTGCTGTTGATAAAGGCATGGCTCATTCTTAGTTGACATTAAGCCCATTCGACGAAGCTTCTCATCTAATCTGAGATACCACTGTCGTCCGGCTTGCTTTAAACCATATAAAGATCGCCTTAGTAAACAGGCGTCTCCTCCAGCCTTGAGGTCTCGTAACATTTTTCTAGCGCGCACATGAATGACTGAGTTCTTACCGTCTCTTCGAATCAACGTATTAAGACGCTCATAGAGAATTTTCGGTATTTGCATGTATACCTCTTCATCGAGTCGACCATTTAAATATGCTGTGTTGATATCCAATTGATGTACTTCGAGGTTCAATTCTACAGCAAGTGCCATTAGTAATCTAATTGATTCAAGTCTTGCTACTGGTGCATACGTTTGATGGTAGTCTATTCCATAACGTTGACTAAAACCCTTTGCTACCAATCGAACCTTCTTCTTCGTGCTCAAGTCGACATTCAATTTTGTTGTCAATACATAACGACAGTCTACGATGTCTCGGTCTTTAGGCTTCTTTACAATATCCCAAGTTTAATTCTTTATTAAGCTTGTTATCTCGGATAGGATTGCTTCTCGCCACCCCACATGATCATAGCTTGATAACGCTTATTCAAGAGATATTTCAGCCACTGCAGAAAAAAATTCTTCATCATTCTCGTCATGATTTTCGTTATTCAGCACTTCACTTTCAACTTGTGGATCTGTCTCATTAACATTACCTTGATGTTGTTCATTTCCTTCCATTCGTTCTGCATCTCCTGAATGTACTTCTACCATGTTGTATACTTTCTGCGGACGTCCACGCTCCCCCTTAATAAGTTTAGGTCTTCCAGGAGCTCGCTTTAAAATTGGCTGTCTACGACAATCCTCCGCAACTTCTTCAATTTGATCCATATCTATATCACAATTGCAACGTGAGTTGTCTCTATCATCTTGAAAGTCACCACCTCCTGAGCGCTCTCTTACAGTGATCTACATCTACAGTTCGAATTATAGGTTTCTCTCGTGTTCGAATATTATTATCAACTTTTAATTCAATATTCTTATCACTATTCAAGGTTTTTACTTCTGTTTGAAATTTAACGTCTCTAGCTTCAATAACTTTGTGTTCAGCTGGAATCCAAATTCGGTATCCCTTCGTAGATCTCGGATATCCAACTAGGATTCCCTCGCTGGCACGTGCATCGAACTTGTCTTTCCCTGGTGTCTTATCCAAAACGTACGCTTTGGTACCAAAACTTCGGATAATCGTTAAGTCCACAGCAGTTCCAGTCTACTTTTCAAAAGGAATGCCTCCATGTAAACTGCTGGTTGGACAACGGTTACGTACGTACCATGCTGTCACAACCGCATCCGCCCAAAAGCCTACAGATAGACCAGACGACAACAACATGCACCTAGCCATTTCCAACAAAGCTCTGTTCATGCGTTCGCTGACACCATTCATCTGAGGAGTATGTGGTATTGTCAATCTTCGTCTGATACCTTCATTCTCTAAAAACTCATCAAACTTGCGATTGCAATATTCACCACCATTGTCAGTCTGAAGAAATTTTATTTTCTTTCCTGTGAACTTCTCTGCATAATTTTTATAAAGTTTAAACGCACTAAATACTGCAATTTTCTTCCGTAGTAGATACACTTCACACCACCGGGAACTGTCATCGATAAAGCTTACAAAATATTTCGCGCCTCCTATGGATTGCGTTTTCATCGGACCTACCACATCGGAGTGTACGACACGGTCCACTCGACTTAGAAAAAGGTAATGAAGCCATTTTTCCCTTAGCACATATATCGCAATTGGATATATCACGTAAATCTGCCTCTTTTATATTATGCCCGCAACGTTTCAGTAGTTTTACGAGATCTCTACCATTTAAATGACCCATACGCTCATGCCAAGCTAGGGTATCAATTGAATCTACAGTAGAATAAGCTTGTTCATTCAATTCCTTAACAAGGTAAAGATTTCCCTTTCGTACAGCTGTCATCACGGTCTTACCAGACGTCGCATCATTTATACAGGCCCTATCATTATAAAAATTAATCTCATACCCGTTATCTGCAAATTTTGCTACTGACAGTAAATTGCTACGAAGATTTGGTACGAACAAGGTATTTTTGAAGGTAATTCTCCTGTTTGATGCTGATAACCGTATATCACCTTTGCCCTTTACATCAGTCGACAGATTAGATGCTGAGTTTATCCTGTAAAACACAAAAGTTATCTGTAAATGTATCTAAATTATTACACAAATGCGATGTACATCCACTATCAAGTATCCAGTCATTCTTTGTAGTTTTTAAAGAGTTCAAAAGATTTGTACAATTAAAAAGAATATCAAAATTACTGTCCTCTTCCTCTTCTGGATCTGCTATATATTTAGCATCGTCATTGCTCCGCTTCGTCTTACATTCTGAAGCTTTATGACCATATTTATGACATTTGAAGCATTTGTAGGTAAATTTATTGGTCTTAGGTTTTTGTTCTTCCTGTTTTGCATTTTTCGGTACCCTACGCTTCACGTACATAGCGCCTTCGATATTCTCAGCTTCCGTTGCATTTGAAAAGCTAGCTTTTTCTAATATTTTAATTTTAAGCACTTCTGCTTTCGCTATTTCGTCCCTACTTTCCATAGCGCATCTAAAATTCTCTTAGCTTTCCGGTAAACTATACAGCAATAAAATCGACAACATATCTTCGTGTATCTCAACACCCATATAATTTAACATGTTTGCTGCCTTAAAGAAATCACTTAAATGACGCTGTACATCATTGCCCTCCTTCATACGGCTCAACGTAAGCTTTTTAAGTAGACTTGCTTTTCTTACCGGACCTTTCGATGCGTATACGCTCTCCAACTTCTTCCATATCTCGTGTGCAGTTACACACCCTCGAATATGTTTTAACTCACCAGGACTTATTACCATAATCAGGTCGGCCTTCGCCATGTCATCCTTCTCGGACCATTCGCATACCGCCTCCATAGCTGCCGGTTTCGTTAGAGAGCCGTTAACATAGTCCGCGTGGAAAAAAAAATCCCCCGATTTTGAAACATTTTTCATTAGTGCTCCGCTCCTATTGGTCTTAGCGTGATGATATATAGCCTATAGCCTTCCTCGATAAATGGGTTATCTAACGTTGAAAGAATTTTTCAAATCAGAACCGTAGTTCCTGAGATTAGCGCGTTCAAGCAAACAAACAAACAAACAAACAAACAAACAAACAAACAAACTCTTCAGCTTTATAATATTAGTATAGATTTGAATGTCATAAACTAATGTTATATTTATTATGTTTCCGAAAGATAATTGTTATACAGCGGTGTGTGTTTTGTGCGTCAGTAATGAATCAGAATCTCCTTGGGCTGCTTTGTAAATGTGACGCATACCTCTTAATATTAGCTTACACTTATTTAATAGCGTTTATGCGCAGGCGCAGAAGGTACTTGTCTCTAAAGTTTATACACACGTACTATATTTTACACAATAACAATAATATGCAATATATTTATAATGTTAAACTACCTATTTATATAAATTATTTTAAAATAATGTTTAAAATGACTGAATATATACACAAATTAGACAATTATTATTTACAGTTGATTTTATTTACAGTGGCATTATTACTAATGTTATATATTTGCTCGCTTTGTTACACCTTATTTATTTTTTATAAATTATATCTAGTAGTTACTCACTACACTAATCTACAATGTTTACTCTGTGGGATAGGATTTAATAGTTTTATTTCGCTCTCCTTTTCACATGTGCAAGTTATAATAATACATTACAGTTACTGTGCTCATGTTTTTATATGTTTTATCACAATAAAAATGCCTGAAAAACATTTAAAAGTTGGATTGAAAAATGTGGGTTCCCTTGGCACCCGATCATCGAATCACGATTAATTCATCGTAGCCGTGGAAAAGCATTCTTTCGATGTGATAGCAGTCAACGAAACTTGGCTACGACTGGGCGAAGAGTGGAGAGCACCTACTGTACCAGGCTACCGCCTCCGACACACACCTCGGCCGCTAAGCGTACACGGCGGTCGAGGAGGGGGTGTAGGTTTCTACCTCAAACGTGGCTTGACCGCTCGTGCTTGGCCCACCCCAATTGACCCCAAATACGGTAACGTGGAACAAATGTGGATTACCCTTACTATCAATGGGAATAAAATAGCGATTGGCACAGCATATCGCCCTCCGCGTTTCGACTTGGACCTCTTCCTTGATGCGATTACCGACTCCATAGGCTCTCTAGCAAAATGTGACCATTTCATTTTACTTGGTGACTTTAATGTAAACTTACTGAGCACTAACGCGCAATCGAAGAAAGTAGGAGAATTTTTGAATAGTCTGAGCCTAAAACAGTTAGTCAGTTCACCCACTCATTTCACAGATCATAGCCAAACACTGATCGACCTTGTGTGTACCAATCTCAACCACAGAGGGCTATCCGTCGAGCCATTTTCTTCAGTAAATGGACATTCATTAATAATTTGCGAATTTAATGTCAAGCGCAGTAGGTATATACCCTAATCGGTTACGTATAGACCCATGAAGCAAATAAATAGGGAAATGCTAGATAATGACTTATCGCACATGCCTTGGCAAAGCATTTGTAGTCTGCTTGCTGTGAATGACATGGTTGAGCAATTAAATAAAAACATTTTAACAATTTTTGATGCGTATGCTCCGATCAAGACTTGTATAATTAAGGAACCTTCATACCCGTGGATAACAGATACAATAAAATTAATGATACAGTTACGGAATGATGCTCTGACCATCTATCGCAAAACGAAATCAGAATCTAAAAAACTATATTATAAACAACTGAAATCTCTTGTGTCAACTGCTATATTTAGAGAAAAAGTTGCATATTTTAAGTTTAATATCAACAATAAAATTAAAGATTCTAAAACGTTATGGAAAAATCTAAAAACCACGGTATTGCCAACTAAAAAACGGAAGATCTACCTGCTCAACTCAGAGATAAAAAAAAAAAAAAATTTTTTTGAGTGTTCCTTGTAACCCAATATGTAATATATCGCAAAGCACCTTCTTTGAATCTAACCGTTTTGGCGAAGCTCGCTTCGTATTAATGCCAGTAAGTTCCGATCAAATCTTGCGATACTTTGGCCAGCTGAAATCAAATGCTGAAGGCTGTGACCAGATCACACTAGATATGCTTATGCTTACCTTACCACATACCCCAACAACCATCACAGAAATTGTTAACCGCTCAATAGTCTCTGCAACGTTTCCTGAAACGTGGAAAATTGCAACCGTACGACCATTGCCAAAAAAAACCAATCCGGTGGATTTAAAGGACCTCAGGCCCATTAGTATTCTGCCTTGCTTGTCTAAAATTGCGGAAAAGGCTGTGTGTCAGCAGTTGTCACGATATCTAGAAGAAAACAACATACTACCTGAGCTTCAGTCAGGTTTTCGTAAACAACGTGGAACTTCTACAGCTCTTCTAGATGTTACTGATAACATCCTGTCTGCACAAGATAAGGGACTATGCACACTTATTTTTCTACTAGATTTTTCGCGCGCTTTTGACTGCATAAATATTGATTTGTTCCTGAGTAATTTACACTACTATGGATTTGATTCTAAAACAATTCAATGGTTCAATAGCTATCTTAACAACCGTCAACAGCGTGTAGAAATACGTTTAAGCAATGGTTCATCCCTTGTTTCAGCACTCACCCCCGTTAATAGGGGAGTTCCACAAGGCTCAATACTGGGCCCTATCATATTTATTTTGTATTGTGCAGACATAGTGCATGCTCTTAAGCGATGTAGGTACCACATTTATGCTGATGATGTTCAGGTATATATCACGTTCAAGCCCAGCGACTATAACAGTGCGTTAAAGGACCTAAACGATGATCTCGACAGGATAGCATGTTGGGCTGAGAAAAACGGTTTGGTACTTAACCCTAATAAAACTAAATATATGCTGATTGGAACCAAGTACCAAATCAGTTCATTGCTCTCTACACTGAATGTTACCCTGTTGGGTGAGTCGGTTAGTCGAGTTAGTGAAGCACGTAACCTGGGTCTGAACATGGACGCCAAGTTACGGTACGAAGGCCACGTAGCTGAATCAGTGCGTAACTGTTTCTATAGGCTTAAAATTCTTTATAAAATCAGGCCTTACCTATCAGAGGAGCTGCGGATTCACTTAGTAGAGTCACTTGTGCTATCCAACCTAAACTATGCGGACACAGTTTTCGGTCCTCGGCTCTTAGCAAGAACTGAGCGACTGATACAGAGAGTGCAAAACGCCTGCACTAGATTCTGTTTTCCGGTGCCACCAAAAAGTCACATAACACCATTCCTTAATAAACACTCCATCCTCAAGATGAAATCACGCCGTAAGCTACATTTAGCGTGCCTACTTTTTGGAGTAATTAAGTTCAAACAGCCCACTTATCTCTACAATAAGTTGAGCTGGATCGCTAGCAAACGTGACTGCGCAATTAGACAGTGCTCTCAGCAACTCTCCTCCGAACCACACAAGACAGCGGCATTCAGGGGCAGTTTTAAATACGCTGCATCCAAATGCTGGAACAACATTCCCCCACCGCTAAGAAATCTTAAACACATTGGTACCTTCAAAAGTCAATTGCGACAGTTTGTTATGGACTCGCAAAAAAAACTAGGTAATACTATTTCTAACACGTCCATTATATAGCTCCTTGGGATTTGCCGTGTTCCTCAGGCATCACAAACTTATTTTTAGTAGATTAAACACAGAATTACTACACACTAACAAGGGATACACGCACTCATTAAAAATATATATACACAATACTCACACATTATATAAATAAAAAATAAAAATAAAATTCATTTATTTCAGGTCCAAGACCCATATAAAATAAAATAAAAATACACAAATTCAAACAATTGCTCGGCTTCCTAATTTACATACAAAAATATTCAAAGATATATTAAAATTCAATTAATTTAATAATAATAAATAAATAAAAAATCATGTCAAATTATCAAATTAAATACAAATTAAATGTCAAATTAAATTCCAATTTTTTTAATTTTTACTTTATTCTCTTTATTAATTTTATACTGACAATTTCGCGTCTAAGCTACTCGTCATCCGTATGTCACTGCAGGGACCCAGCAGAATATCAGCGCCAGGTATTTACAGCCTGGCACATGCAGAGCTGGGGACCCATTTGGTGCAATCGCGAGACACACACCGCTATTTTTAGGTCTTTTTTTTTTAATGTATGTAAGTGTTACTTTATGTATTTTCATAATGTTACTCAAACTGCATGTTATATTTTTTCTTTTGTTATTTTTTTTTGTTGATAATCATTATTATTATTTTTTTATTATGTGAATTTTGTGTCTTGTGTTGTACCAAATAAACGTTTTATCTATCTATCTATCATCTATCTAGGTAGCTGAGCGAGTTGCGGTAATATCGCTTGGTAGATGTGCGAGTTGCGGAAAACTCGCAAGGTAGCTGGGCGAGTTGCGGAAATATCGCCAGGTTGCTATGCGAGTTGCGGAAAATTCGCCCGGTATCTGTGCGAGTTGTGGAAACCTTGCTGAGTAGCAGGGCGAGTTGCGGAAATATCGCTTGGTAGCTGTGTGAGTTGCGGAAATATCGCCAGGTAGCTGTGCGAGTTGCGGAAAACTTGCTAGGTAGCTGGGCGAGTCGCGGAAATATCGCTTGGTAGCTGTGTGAGTTGCGGAAAACTCGCTAGGTAGCTGGGCGAGTTGCGGAAAACTCGCCTAGTAGCTGTGCGAGTTGCGGAAAACTCACCAGGAAGCTGTGCGAGTTGCGGAAACCTTGCTAGGTAGCTGGGTGAGTTACGGAAATATCGCTTGGTAGTTGTGCTAGTTGCGGAAAACTCGCCAGGTAGCTGGACGAGTTGCGGAAATATCGCTTGGTAGCTGGGTGAGTTGCGGAAAACTCGCCAGGTAGCTGGGCGAGTTGCGAAAAACTCACCATGAAGCTGTGCGAGTTGTGGAAAACTCGCTTGGTAGTTGTGCGAGTTGCGGAAAACTCACCAGGTAGCTGGGCGAGTTGCGGAAATATCGCCAGTTTCCTATACGAGTTGCGGAAATATCGCCAGGTAGCTGTGCGAGTTGCGTAAAACTCGCCAAGTAGCTATGCGAGTTGCGGAAAACTTGCTAGGTAGCTGGGCGAGATGCGGAAATATCGCTTATAGCTGTGCGAGTTGCAGAAAACTCGCTAGGTAGCTGGGCGAGTTGCAAAAAACTCGCCAGGTAGCTGAGCGAGTTGCGGAAAACTCGCCCGGTAGTTGTGCGAGTTGCGAAAAACTCGGCCCCTATCGTATCGTATCGTATCATATGGGATCGTTCAAGTATTACGTAAGTATAGTTGCAATACTTCTGAATAATTCCGAATAATTCCGGAATACTTCGGGGAAAGTTTCTTTAAATGGGAATTATTCAAATTGATAAATTCATTTTGAATCATTCTGATTTAAAGAAACTTTTAATTATTTATTAAGATTTCAACTTTTTTTGCTGAAAAATCGTATTTTGCATCGATCGTCGATCTCTGTGCGCCGGCCGCTGCCGGCCGCCGCGCTGGCACCGCGACGCGCGCACCCGACTGCCACCGGCCACGAGTCGTGCGTGCAGGCGATGGCGGTGCGGGATGCGGTCAGAGGGAGGGGATGCTGCTCCCCGGAGAAGTTTTCACCCGCGCGAGAAAGATTCGTACCCCGCAATCGAATGTTTCCGAATATTTCGCCCGAATAATTCAATGGGAATAAATGTGTTTGCTTGTTGTGTGGTGGGTGAGTTAATTATTGTTCACTGCGAGAGTACGTATGTACGCTACGAGAGTAAAATATAAATGTTTATTTTATTATAAATGGGATTGATTAAGTATATGTTGATATTTTTATAGGTAGATTTATTAGCCTGCAGGATTTTTATTCTTTTGTTTTTAGGTAGGGTAGGTACTATCGGCCAAAGATACGCATACTCACTTAAGAAAATATTTCTGCGGAAGCGCAGCTAGTGACAAACCACATCCCTTCCTGTTTTCGCCCAATTAGAAATAATATGCATTTTGTGAGTACAGGGCGTGTAACATTATATTAATACTTACTATTACGAACACTACTAAAATACGCTTCGTGCATCCTATTGGTCAAAATACATGCATTAGGCGATCGAGTTGTAAGTCGTGCTATGCGATTATAGCCTTAAATGTCAGTTGTGAAATAAAAAAACCAGGCCAAGCATATTTGATTTGCTATTTGAAAAAGGGTTACCTATGTTTTTGGTTAGTTTGTATGTAGCTCTGTACGCATCGCGAGTATTCGCGAGTCGCATAGGTAGGTATTAATCATTACCTACCTACTTAACGCGTATAATAGCCCAGTCAATAAAAGCAAATAAAGGCAAACCTTGCAAGCAAACACGTTTTGATGCGGTTTTCAGAAAAGTATTTGTTCTTACCTACTTAGGAGCAGGTTTTGGTATATTAACAGACTTCAAAGGTCGATTTTCCTGTTTGGTTTTGACAGTTGAAATATTCCCAAAGTTTCGGAATATTTCAGAATACTTCCGAAGTATTCGACGGGAATGATTCGGAATGTTTCCCGCCAGCATCTATATACGTAAGCACTATAGGGGGGCGTGGGGTCTTTGCTTTGCTTATTTTTGATGACATGGGGGGTGGGGGCTTTAGATGGTGATTACGTCAGCAGTAATTATTTAATTTTGTACACATATAGCAATACAAATTTTCTATGCTTCAAAACGAAATGCATTTTCGAGTATTCCTACAAATAATGAATTGTTTTCCGTGTCAGTAAAGTTTATTTAAATGAATATTATGTGCTTTACAAGTGATGGGTCAACCCGATTTACTAACTCGAGTTAACTCGAGTTGGCCTTAGATCGAGTCATCTTGAGTTGAATTCTCTTTAACTCGATTAAGTCGATTTGAAAACTCCCGCCCTAGCGCGTCAGCCGAATAACAGACACTGAGATGGCGCGAAGTTTGCCGATCTTTTTTGACCATTTTTTTTCTTTGGGAACTGTGTTGGTCTATTTATGACTATATTTATTCATTTAATTCGCTACAAATATCAATTATGTCAATGTCACAACAACAGAACATTGCATTGTTACAGATTTGAGGTTATTTTGGAGTGCCGGTTGTTGTTGTAGTTTTACGCATTATTAGGTACTGTACAGAAAAAATGCCGGGACCTAAAAAATAATCTGTTGTTTGGGATGTATTTGAATCGCCAGTGAATTACCTTATTAAAATAAATCCACCGAAATGATACAGCTAAGAACAACCGTGCCGGGCAGCCAGGGTTCCGTACTTTGTTAGGTTTGATTTCATATATTTTTCGTTATTTGCATACTTTTTGCTTTAGTTGCATACTTTTTGCTTTAGTTGCATACTTTTTGCTTTACTAGCATACCATTTGCTTTAGTTGCATACTTTTTGCTTTAGTTGCATACTTTTTGCTTTAGTAGCATACCATTTGCTTTAGTTGCATACTTTTTTCTTAGTTGCATACTTTTTGCTTTAGTTGAATACTTTTTGCTTTAGTTGCATACTTTTTGCTACAGATGCATACTTTTTGCTTTAGTTGCATACTTTTCGCGTCAGCTGCACACTTTTCGCGTCAGCTGCACACTTTTCGCGTCAGCTGCACGCCTTTCGCGTCAGCTGCACACTTTTCGCGTGAGCTGCTCATTACAAAACGCTACCAAACGCTAGGTAAAAGCTAGGATAACGCTACCAAACGCTAGGAAAACGCTACCAAACGCTAGGAAAACGCTACCAAACGCTAGCAAGACGCTACCAAACGCTAGGGAAACGCTAGGAAAACACTACCAAACACTACGAAAACGCTACCAAACACAACGAAACGCTAGGAAAACGCTACCAAATGCTAGGAAAACGAGAGCAAAACGCTACCAAAACTCGCCAGGTAGCTTGGCGAGTTGCTGAATACTGACCCGGTAGCTGTGTGAGTTGCGGAAATATCGCTTAGTAGCTGTGCGCGTTGCGGAAAACTCGCCAGGTAGCTGGACGAGTTGCGGAAAACTCGCCCGGTAGCTGGGCAAGTCGCGGAAATATCGCCAGGTAGCTTGGCGAGTTGCTAAATACTGGCCCGGTAGCTGTGCGAGTTGCGGAAATATCGCTTGGTAGCTGTGCGCGTTGCGGAAAACTTGCTAGGTAGCTGGGCGAGTTGCGGAAATATCGCTTGGTAGCTGTGCGACTTGCGGAAAACTCGCCAGGCATCTGGGCGAGTTGCGGAAATATCGCTTGGTAGCTGTGCGAGTTGCGGAAAACTCGCCAGGTAGCTGGGCGAGTTGCGGAAAACTCGCCAGGTAGCTTGGCGAGTTGCTAAATACTGGCCCAATAGCTGTGCGAGTTGCGGAAATATCGCTTGGTAGCTGTGCGCGTTGCGGAAAACTTGCTAGGTAGCTGGGCGAGTTGCAAAAATATCGCTTGGTAGCTGTGCGAGTTGCGGAAAACTCGCCAGGCTGCTGGGCGAGTTGCGGAAATATCGCTTGGTAGCTGTGCGAGTTGCAGAAAACTCGCCAAGTAGCTGGGCGAGTTGCTGAAATATCGCAAGGTAATTGTGCGCGTTGCGGAAAACTCTCCAGGTAGCTGGGCGAATTGCGGAAATATCGCTTGATAGCAGTACGAGTTGCGGAAAACTCGCCAGGTAGCTGGGCGAGTTGCGGAAATCTCACCCGGTAGCTGCACGAGTTGCGGAAAACTCGCCAGGTAGCTGGGCGAGTTGCTGAAATATCACTTGATAGCAGTACGAGTTGCGGAAAACTCGCCAGGTAGTTGTGCGAGTTGCGGAACGCTACCAAACGCTAGCAAAACGCTACCAAACGCTAGGAAAACGCTACCAAACGCTACCAAACGCTAGGAAAACGCTAGGAAAACTAGATAACTTGCTAGGTAGGTGGGCGAGTTGCGGAAACATCACTTGGTAGCTGTGCGAATTGCGGAAAACTCGCCAGGTAGCTGTGCGAAGTGCGGAAATCACACCCGCTAGCTGCACGAGTTGCGGAAAACTCGCCAGGTAGCTGGGCGAGTTGCGGAAATATCGCTTGATAGCAGTACGAGTTGCGGAAAACTCGCCAGGTAGCTGGGCGAGTTGCGGAAATATCGCCAGGTAGCAGTACGAGTTGCGGAAAACTCGCCAGGTAGCTGGGCGAGTTGCGGAAATATCGCCAGGTAGCTTGGCGAGATGCTAAATACTGGCCCGGTAGCTGTGCGAGTTGCGGAAATATCGCTTGGTAGCTGTGCGCGTTGCGGAAAACTTGCTAGGTAGCTGGGCGAGTTGCGGAAATATCGCTTGGTAGCTGTGCGAGTTGCGGAAAACTCGCCAGGCAGCTGGGCGAGTTGCGGAAATATCGCTTGGTAGCTGTGCGAGTTGCAGAAAACTCGCCAGGTAGCTGGGCGAGTTGCTGAAATATCGCAAGGTAGATGTGCGCGTTGCGGAAAACTCTCCAGGTAGCTGTGCGAGTTGCGGAAAACTCGCCTAGTAGCTGTGCAAGTTGCGGAAAACTCGCCTGGTAGCTGTGCGCGTTTCGGAAAACTTGCTAGGTAGCTGGGTGAGTTGCGGAAATATTGCTGGGTAGCTGCGCGAGTTGCGGAAAACTTGCTAAGTAGCTGGGCGAGTTGCGGAAATATCGCTTGGTAGCTGTGCGAGTTGCGGAAAACTTGCTAGATAGCTGGACGAGTTGTGGACATATCGCAAGGTAGCTATGCAAGTTGCGGAAAACTTGCTAGGTAGCTGGGCGAGTTGTGAAAAACTTGCTAGGTAGCTGGGCGAGTTGCGGATAACTTGCTAGGTAGGTGGGCGAGTTGCGGAAATATTGCCAGGTAGCTATGCGAGTTGCGGAAAACATGCTAGGTAGCTGGGCGAGTTACGGAACGCTACCAAACGCTAGCAAAACGCTAACAAACGCTAGGAAAACGCTACCAAACGCTAGGAAAACGCTACCAAACGCTAGGAAAACGCTAGGAAATCTAGATAACTTGCTAGGTAGCTGGGTGAGTTGCGGAAATATTGCTGGGTAGCTGCGCGAGTTGCGGAAAACTTGCTAAGTAGCTGGGCGAGTGGCGGAAATATCGCTTGATAGCAGTACGAGTTGCGGAAAACTCGCCAGGTAGCTGGGCGAGTTGCGGAAATATCGCCAGGTAGCTTGGCGAGTTGCTAAATACTGGCCCGGTAGCTGTGCGAGTTGCGGAAATATCGCTTGGTAGCTGTGCGCGTTGCGGAAAACTTGCTAGGTAGCTGGGCGAGTTGCGGAAATATCGCTTGGTAGCTGTGCGAGTCTCGGAAAACTCGCGAGGCAGCTGGGCGAGTTGCGGAAATATCGCTTGGTAGCTGTGCGAGTTGCAGAAAACTCGCCAGGTAGCTGGGCGAAATGCTGAAATATCGCAAGGTACTTGTGCGAGTTGCGGAAAACTCCAGGTAGCTGTGCGAGTTGCGGAAAACTCGCCTGGTAGCTGTGCAAATTGCGGAAAACTCACCTGGCAGCAGTGCGCGTTTCGGAAAACTTGCTAGGTAGCTGGGTGAGTTGCGGAAATATGGCTGGGTAGCTGCGCGAGTTGCGGAAAACTTGCTAAGTAGCTGGGCGAGTTGCAGAAATATCGCTTGGTAGCTGTGTGAGTTGCGGAAAACTTGCTAGATAGCTGGACGAGTTGTGGAAATATCGCCAGGTAGCTATGCGAGTTGCGGAAAACTTGCTAGGTAGCTGGGCGAGTTGCGAAAAACTTGCTAGGTAGCTGGGCGAGTTGCGGATAACTTGCTAGGTAGGTGGGCGAGTTGCGGAAATATCGCCTGGTAGCTGTGCGATTTGCGGTAAACTCGCCCGGTAGCTGCACGAGTTGCGTAAAACTCGTCCGGTAGCTGCACGAGTTGCGGAAAACTCTCCAAGTAGCTGGGCGAGTTGCGGAAATATCGCCAGGTAGCAGTACGAGTTTCGGAAAACTCGCCAAGTAGCTGGGCGAGTTACGGAAATATCGCCAGGTAGCAGTACGAGTTGTTGAAAACTCGCCAGGTAGCTGGGCGAGTTGCGGAAATATCGCCAGGTAGCTTGGCGAGTAGCTGAATACTGACCCGGTAGCTGTGTGAGTTGCGGAAATATCGCTTGATAGCTGTGCGCGTTGCGGAAAACTCGCCAGGTAGCTGGGCGAGTTGCGGAAATATCGCCAGGTAGCTGGACGAGTTGCGGAAATATTGCCAGGTAGCTATGCGAGTTGCGGAAAACATGCTAGGTAGCTGGGCAAGTTACGGAACGCTACCAAACGCTAGCAAAACGGAACTAAACGCTAGGAAAACGCTACCCAACGCTACCAAACGCTAGGAAAACGCTAGGAAATCTAGATAACTTGCTAGGTAGGTGGACGAGTTGCAGAATATCACTTGGTAGCTGTGTGAATTGCGGAAAACTCGCCAGGTAGCTGTGCAAGTTGCGGAAATATCGCTTGATAGCAGTACGAGTTGCGGAAAACTCGACAGGTAGCTGGGCGAGTTGCGGAAATATCGCCAGGTTGCAGTACGAGTTGCGGAAAACTCGCCAGGTAGCTGGGCGAGTTGCGGAAATATCGCTTGATAGCAGTACGAGTTGCGGAAAACTCGCCAGGTAGCTGGGCGAGTTGCGGAAATATCGCCAGGTAGCAGTACGAGTTGCGGAAAACTCGCCAGGTAACTGGGCGAGTTGCGGAAATATCGCCAGGTAGCTTGGCGAGTTGCTAAATACTGGCCCGGTAGCTGTGCGAGTTGCGGATATATCGCTTGGTAGCTGTGCGCGTTGCGGAAAACTCGCCAGGCTGCTGGGCGAGTTGCGGAAATATCGCTTGGTAGCTGTGCGAGTTGCAGAAAATTCGCAGGTAGCTGGGCGAAATGCTGAAATATCGCAAGGTACTTGTGCGAGTTGCGGAAAACTCCAGGTAGCTGTGCGAATTGCGGAAAACTCGCCTGGTAGCTGTGCAAGTTGCGGAAAACTCGCCTGGTAGCTGTGCGCGTTTCGGAAAACTTGCTAGGTAGCTGGGTGAGTTGCGGAAATATGGCTGGGTAGCTGCGCGAGTTGCGGAAAACTTGCTAAGTAGCTGGGCGAGTTGCAGAAATATCACTTGGTAGCTGTGCGAGTTACGGAAAACTTGCTAGATAGCTGGACGAGTTGTGGAAATATCACCAGGTAGCTATGCGAGTTCCGGAAAACTTGCTAGGTAGCAGTACGAGTTGCGGAAAACTCGCCAGGTAGCTGGGCGAGTTGCGGAAATATCGCCAGGTAGCTTGGCGAGTTGCTAAATACTGGCCCGGTAGCTGTGCGAGTTGCGGAAATATCGCTTGGTAGCTGTGCGCGTTGCGGAAAACTTGCTAGGTAGCTGGGCGAGTTGCGGAAATATCGCCTGGTAGCTGTGCGATTTGCGATAAACTCGCCCGGTAGCTGCACGAGTTGCGTAAAACTCGTCCGGTAGCTGCACGAGTCTCGGAAAACTCTCCAGGTAGCTGTGCGAGTTGCGGAAAACTCGCCTGGTAGCTGTGCAAGTTGCGCAAAACTCGCCTGGTAGCTGGGCGAGTTGCGGAAATATCGCTTGATAGCAGTACGAGTTTCGGAAAACTCGCCAAGTAGCTACTGACCCTGACGGCGAAAAACTTGCTAGGTAGCTGGGCGAGTTGCGGATAACTTGCTAGGTAGGTGGGCGAGTTGCGGAAATATCGCCAGGTAGCAGTACGAGTTGTTGAAAACTCGCCAGGTAGCTGGGCGAGTTGCGGAAATATCGCCAGGTAGCTTGGCGAGTTGCTGAATACTGACCCGGTAGCTGTGTGAGTTGCGGAAATATCGCTTGGTAGCTGTGCACGTTGCGGAAAACTCGCCAGGTAGCTGGGCGAGTTGCGGAAATATCGCCAGGTAGCTGGACGAGTTGCGGAAATATTGCCAGGTAGCTATGCGAGTTGCGGAAAACATGCTAGGTAGCTGGACGAGTTACGGAACGCTACCAAACGCTAGCAAAACGCTACCAAACGCTAGAAAAACGCTACCAAACGCTACCAAACGCTAGGAAAACGCTAGGAAATCTAGATAACTTGCTAGGTAGGTGGGCGAGTTGCGGAAATATCACCTGGTAGCAGTACGAGTTTCGGAAAACTCGCCCGGTAGTTGTGCGTTTTGCGGAAAACTCGCCAGGTAGCTGGGCGAGTTGCGGAAATATCGCTTGGTAGCTGTGCGCGTTGCGGAAAACTCGCCAGGTAGCTGGGCGAGTTGCGGAAATATCGCTTGGTAGCTGTGCGCGTTGCGGAAAACTTGCTAGGTAGCTGGGCGAGTTGCGGAAATATCGCTTGATAGCTGTGCGAGTTACGGAAAACTTGCTAGATAGCTGGACGAGTTGTGGAAATATCACCAGGTAGCTATGCGAGTTCCGGAAAACTTGCTAGGTAGCAGTACGAGTTGCGGAAAACTCGCCAGGTAGCTGGGCGAGTTGCGGAAATATCGCCAGGTAGCTTGGCGAGTTGCTAAATACTGGCCCGGTAGCTGTGCGAGTTGCGGAAATATCGCTTGGTAGCTGTGCGCGTTGCGGAAAACTTGCTAGGTAGCTGGGCGAGTTGCGGAAATATCGCCTGGTAGCTGTGCGATTTGCGATAAACTCGCCCGGTAGCTGCACGAGTTGCGTAAAACTCGCCCGGTAGCTGCACGAGTTGCGGAAAACTCTCCAGGTAGCTGTGCGAGTTGCGGAAAACTCGCCTGGTAGCTGTGCAAGTTGCGCAAAACTCGCCTGGTAGCTGGGCGAGTTGCGGAAATATCGCTTGATAGCAGTACGAGTTTCGGAAAACTCGCCAAGTTGCTACTGACCCTGACGGCGAAAAACTTGCTAGGTAGCTGGGCGAGTTGCGGATAACTTGCTAGGTAGGTGGGCGAGTTGCGGAAATATCGCCAGGTAGCAGTACGAGTTGTTGAAAACTCGCCAGGTAGCTGGGCGAGTTGCGGAAATATCGCCAGGTAGCTTGGCGAGTTGCTAAATACTGGCCCGGTAGCTGTGCGAGTTGCGGAAATATCGCTTGGTAGCTGTGCGCGTTGCGGAAAACTTGCTAGGTAGCTGGGCGAGTTGTGGAAATATCACCAGGTAGCTATGCGAGTTCCGGAAAACTTGCTAGGTAGCAGTACGAGTTGCGGAAAACTCGCCAGGTAGCTGGGCGAGTTGCGGAAATATCGCCAGGTAGCTTGGCGAGTTGCTAAATACTGGCCCGGTAGCTGTGCGAGTTGCGGAAATATCGCTTGGTAGCTGTGCGCGTTGCGGAAAACTTGCTAGGTAGTTGGGCGAGTTGCGGAAATATCGCCTGGTAGCTGTGCGATTTGCGATAAACTCGCCCGGTAGCTGCACGAGTTGCGTAAAACTCGCCCGGTAGCTGCACGAGTTGCGGAAAACTCTCCAGGTAGCTGTGCGAGTTGCGGAAAACTCGCCTGGTAGCTGTGCAAGTTGCGCAAAACTCGCCTGGTAGCTGGGCGAGTTGCGGAAATATCGCTTGATAGCAGTACGAGTTTCGGAAAACTCGCCAAGTAGCTACTGACCCTGACGGCGAAAAACTTGCTAGGTAGCTGGGCGAGTTGCGGATAACTTGCTAGGTAGGTGGGCGAGTTGCGGAAATATCGCCAGGTAGCAGTACGAGTTGTTGAAAACTCGCCAGGTAGCTGGGCGAGTTGCGGAAATATCGCCAGGTAGCTTGGCGAGTTGCTGAATACTGACCCGGTAGCTGTGTGAGTTGCGGAAATATCGCTTGGTAGCTGTGCACGTTGCGGAAAACTCGCCAGGTAGCTGGGCGAGTTGCGGAAATATCGCCAGGTAGCTGGACGAGTTGCGGAAATATTGCCAGGTAGCTATGCGAGTTGCGGAAAACATGCTAGGTAGCTGGACGAGTTACGGAACGCTACCAAACGCTAGCAAAACGCTACCAAACGCTAGAAAAACGCTACCAAACGCTACCAAACGCTAGGAAAACGCTAGGAAATCTAGATAACTTGCTAGGTAGGTGGGCGAGTTGCGGAATATGACTTGGTAGCTGTGCGAATTGCGGAAAACTCGCCAGGTAGCTGTGCAAGTTGCGGAAATCTCACCCGGTAGCTGCACGAGTTGCGGAAAACTCGCCAGGTAGTAGGGCAAGTTGCGGAAATATCGCTTGATAGCAGTACGAGTTGCGGAAAACTCGCCAGGTGCCTGGGCGAGTTGCGGAAATATCGCCAGGTTGCAGTACGAGTTGCGGAAAACTCGCCAGGTAGCTGGGCGAGTTGCGGAAATATCGCTTGATAGCAGTACGAGTTGCGGAAAACTCGCCAGGTAGCTGGGCGAGTTGCGGAAATATCGCCAGGTAGCAGTACGAGTTGCGGAAAACTCGCCAGGTAACTGGGCGAGTTGCGGAAATATCGCCAGGTAGCTTGGCGAGTTGCTAAATACTGGCCCGGTAGCTGTGCGAGTTGCGGATATATCGCTTGGTAGCTGTGCGCGTTGCGGAAAACTTGCTAGGTAGCTGGGCGAGTTGCGGAAATATCGCTTGGTAGCTGTGCGAGTTGCGGAAAACTCGCCAGGCAGCTGGGCGAGTTGCGGAAATATCGCTTGGTAGCTGTGCGAGTTGCAGAAAATTCGCATGTAGCTGGGCGAAATGCTGAAATATCGCAAGGTACTTGTGCGAGTTGCGGAAAACTCCAGGTAGCTGTGCGAATTGCGGAAAACTCGCCTGGTAGCTGTGCAAGTTGCGGAAAACTCGCCTGGTAGCTGTGCGCGTTTCGGAAAACTTGCTAGGTAGCTGGGTGAGTTGCGGAAATATGGCTGGGTAGCTGCGCGAGTTGCGGAAAACTTGCTAAGTAGCTGGGCGAGTTGCAGAAATATCGCTTGGTAGCTGTGCGAGTTACGGAAAACTTGCTAGATAGCTGGACGAGTTGTGGAAATATCACCAGGTAGCTATACGAGTTCCGGAAAACTTGCTAGGTAGCAGTACGAGTTGCGGAAAACTCGCCAGGTAGCTGGGCGAGTTGCGGAAATATCGCCAGGTAGCTTGGCGAGTTGCTAAATACTGGCCCGGTAGCTGTGCGAGTTGCGGAAATATCGCTTGGTAGCTGTGCGCGTTGCGGAAAACTTGCTAGGTAGCTGGGCGAGTTGCGGAAATATCGCCTGGTAGCTGTGCGATTTGCGATAAACTCGCCCGGTAGCTGCACGAGTTGCGTAAAACTCGCCCGGTAGCTGCACGAGTTGCGGAAAACTCTCCAGGTAGCTGTGCGAGTTGCGGAAAACTCGCCTGGTAGCTGTGCAAGTTGCGCAAAACTCGCCTGGTAGCTGGGCGAGTTGCGGAAATATCGCTTGATAGCAGTACGAGTTTCGGAAAACTCGCCAAGTAGCTACTGACCCTGACGGCGAAAAACTTGCTAGGTAGCTGGGCGAGTTGCGGATAACTTGCTAGGTAGGTGGGCGAGTTGCGGAAATATCGCCAGGTAGCAGTACGAGTTGTTGAAAACTCGCCAGGTAGCTGGGCGAGTTGCGGAAATATCGCCAGGTAGCTTGGCGAGTTGCTGAATACTGACCCGGTAGCTGTGTGAGTTGCGGAAATATCGCTTGGTAGCTGTGCACGTTGCGGAAAACTCGCCAGGTAGCTGGGCGAGTTGCGGAAATATCGCCAGGTAGCTGGACGAGTTGCGGAAATATTGCCAGGTAGCTATGCGAGTTGCGGAAAACATGCTAGGTAGCTGGACGAGTTACGGAACGCTACCAAACGCTAGCAAAACGCTACCAAACGCTAGAAAAACGCTACCAAACGCTACCAAACGCTAGGAAAACGCTAGGAAATCTAGATAACTTGCTAGGTAGGTGGGCGAGTTGCGGAAATATCACCTGGTAGCAGTACGAGTTTCGGAAAACTCGCCCGGTAGTTGTGCGTTTTGCGGAAAACTCGCCAGGTAGCTGGGCGAGTTGCGGAAATATCGCTTGGTAGCTGTGCGCGTTGCGGAAAACTCGCCAGGTAGCTGGGCGAGTTGCGGAAATATCGCTTGGTAGCTGTGCGCGTTGCGGAAAACTTGCTAGGTAGCTGGGCGAGTTGCGGAAATATCGCTTGATAGCTGTGCGAGTTACGGAAAACTTGCTAGATAGCTGGACGAGTTGTGGAAATATCACCAGGTAGCTATGCGAGTTCCGGAAAACTTGCTAGGTAGCAGTACGAGTTGCGGAAAACTCGCCAGGTAGCTGGGCGAGTTGCGGAAATATCGCCAGGTAGCTTGGCGAGTTGCTAAATACTGGCCCGGTAGCTGTGCGAGTTGCGGAAATATCGCTTGGTAGCTGTGCGCGTTGCGGAAAACTTGCTAGGTAGCTGGGCGAGTTGCGGAAATATCGCCTGGTAGCTGTGCGATTTGCGATAAACTCGCCCGGTAGCTGCACGAGTTGCGTAAAACTCGCCCGGTAGCTGCACGAGTTGCGGAAAACTCTCCAGGTAGCTGTGCGAGTTGCGGAAAACTCGCCTGGTAGCTGTGCAAGTTGCGCAAAACTCGCCTGGTAGCTGGGCGAGTTGCGGAAATATCGCTTGATAGCAGTACGAGTTTCGGAAAACTCGCCAAGTTGCTACTGACCCTGACGGCGAAAAACTTGCTAGGTAGCTGGGCGAGTTGCGGATAACTTGCTAGGTAGGTGGGCGAGTTGCGGAAATATCGCCAGGTAGCAGTACGAGTTGTTGAAAACTCGCCAGGTAGCTGGGCGAGTTGCGGAAATATCGCCAGGTAGCTTGGCGAGTTGCTAAATACTGGCCCGGTAGCTGGGCGAGTTGCGGAAATATCGCTTGATAGCAGTACGAGTTTCGGAAAACTCGCCAAGTTGCTACTGACCCTGACGGCGAAAAACTTGCTAGGTAGCTGGGCGAGTTGCGGATTACTTGCTAGGTAGGTGGGCGAGTTGCGGAAATATCGCCAGGTAGCAGTACGAGTTGTTGAAAACTCGCCAGGTAGCTGGGCGAGTTGCGGAAATATCGCCAGGTAGCTTGGCGAGTTGCTAAATACTGGCCCGGTAGCTGGGCGAGTTGCGGAAATATCGCCTGGTAGCTGTGCGATTTGCGATAAACTCGCCCGGTAGCTGCACGAGTTGCGTAAAACTCGCCCGGTAGCTGCACGAGTTGCGGAAAACTCTCCAGGTAGCTGTGCGAGTTGCGGAAAACTCGCCTGGTAGCTGTGCAAGTTGCGCAAAACTCGCCTGGTAGCTGGGCAAGTTGCGGAAATATCGCTTGATAGCAGTACGAGTTTCGGAAAACTCGCCAAGTAGCTACTGACCCTGACGGCGAAAAACTTGCTAGGTAGCTGGGCGAGTTGCGGATAACTTGCTAGGTAGGTGGGCGAGTTGCGGAAATATCGCCAGGTAGCAGTACGAGTTGTTGAAAACTCGCCAGGTAGCTGGGCGAGTTGCGGAAATATCGCCAGGTAGCTTGGCGAGTTGCTGAATACTGACCCGGTAGCTGTGTGAGTTGCGGAAATATCGCTTGGTAGCTGTGCACGTTGCGGAAAACTCGCCAGGTAGCTGGGCGAGTTGCGGAAATATCGCCAGGTAGCTGGACGAGTTGCGGAAATATTGCCAGGTAGCTATGCGAGTTGCGGAAAACATGCTAGGTAGCTGGACGAGTTACGGAACGCTACCAAACGCTAGCAAAACGCTACCAAACGCTAGAAAAACGCTACCAAACGCTACCAAACGCTAGGAAAACGCTAGGAAATCTAGATAACTTGCTAGGTAGGTGGGCGAGTTGCGGAATATGACTTGGTAGCTGTGCGAATTGCGGAAAACTCGCCAGGTAGCTGTGCAAGTTGCGGAAATCTCACCCGGTAGCTGCACGAGTTGCGGAAAACTCGCCAGGTAGTAGGGCAAGTTGCGGAAATATCGCTTGATAGCAGTACGAGTTGCGGAAAACTCGCCAGGTGCCTGGGCGAGTTGCGGAAATATCGCCAGGTAGCAGTACGAGTTGTTGAAAACTCGCCAGGTAGCTGGGCGAGTTGCGGAAATATCGCCAGGTAGCTTGGCGAGTTGCTAAATACTGGCCCGGTAGCTGTGCGAGTTGCGGAAATATCGCTTGGTAGCTGTGCGCGTTGCGGAAAACTTGCTAGGTAGCTGGGCGAGTTGCGGAAATATCGCCTGGTAGCTGTGCGATTTGCGATAAACTCGCCCGGTAGCTGCACGAGTTGCGTAAAACTCGCCCGGTAGCTGCACGAGTTGCGGAAAACTCTCCAGGTAGCTGTGCGAGTTGCGGAAAACTCGCCTGGTAGCTGTGCAAGTTGCGCAAAACTCGCCTGGTAGCTGGGCGAGTTGCGGAAATATCGCTTGATAGCAGTACGAGTTTCGGAAAACTCGCCAAGTAGCTACTGACCCTGACGGCGAAAAACTTGCTAGGTAGCTGGGCGAGTTGCGGATAACTTGCTAGGTAGGTGGGCGAGTTGCGGAAATATCGCCAGGTAGCAGTACGAGTTGTTGAAAACTCGCCAGGTAGCTGGGCGAGTTGCGGAAATATCGCCAGGTAGCTTGGCGAGTTGCTGAATACTGACCCGGTAGCTGTGTGAGTTGCGGAAATATCGCTTGGTAGCTGTGCACGTTGCGGAAAACTCGCCAGGTAGCTGGGCGAGTTGCGGAAATATCGCCAGGTAGCTGGACGAGTTGCGGAAATATTGCCAGGTAGCTATGCGAGTTGCGGAAAACATGCTAGGTAGCTGGACGAGTTACGGAACGCTACCAAACGCTAGCAAAACGCTACCAAACGCTAGAAAAACGCTACCAAACGCTACCAAACGCTAGGAAAACGCTAGGAAATCTAGATAACTTGCTAGGTAGGTGGGCGAGTTGCGGAATATGACTTGGTAGCTGTGCGAATTGCGGAAAACTCGCCAGGTAGCTGTGCAAGTTGCGGAAATCTCACCCGGTAGCTGCACGAGTTGCGGAAAACTCGCCAGGTAGTAGGGCAAGTTGCGGAAATATCGCTTGATAGCAGTACGAGTTGCGGAAAACTCGCCAGGTGCCTGGGCGAGTTGCGGAAATATCGCCAGGTAGCAGTACGAGTTGCGGAAAACTCTCCAGGTAGCTGGGCGAGTTGCGGAAATATCGCCAGGTAGCTTGGCGAGTTGCTGAATACTGGCCCGTTAGCTGTGCGAGTTGCGGAAATATCGCATGGTAGCTGTGCGCGTTGCGGAAAACTCGCCTGGTAGCTGTGCGCGTTTCGGAAAACTTGCTAGGTAGCTGGGTGAGTTGCGGAAATATCGCTTGGTAGCTGCGCGAGTTGCGGAAAACTTGCTAAGTAGCTGGGCGAGTTGCGGAAATATCACTTGGTAGCTGTGCGAGTTGCGGAAAACTTGCTAGATAGCTGGGCGAGTTGCGAAAAACTTGCTAGGTAGCTGGGCTAGTTGCGGATAACTTGCTAGGTAGGTGGGCGAGTTGCGGAAATATCACCTGGTAGCAGTACGAGTTTCGGAAAACTCGCCCGGTAGTTGTGCGTTTTGCGGAAAACTCGCCAGGTAGCTGGGCGAGTTGCGGAAATATCGCTTGGTAGCTGTGCGCGTTGCGGAAAACTCGCCAGGTAGCTAGGCGAGTTGCGGAAATATCGCTTGGTAGCTGTGCGCGTTGCGGAAAACTTGCTAGGTAGCTGGGCGAGTTGCGGAAACATCGCCAGGGAGCTGTGCGAGTTGCGGAAAACTCGCCCGGTAGTTGTGCGTTTTGCGGAAAACTCGCCAGGTAGCTGGGCGAGTTGCGGAAATATCGCTTGGTAGCTGTGCGCGTTGCGGAAAACTTGCTAGGTAGCTGGGCGAGTTGCGGAAATATCGCTTGGTAGCTGTGCGAGTTGCGGAACACTCGCCAGGTAGCTGGGCGAGTTGTGGAAATATCGCTTGGAAGCTGTGCTAGTTGCAGAAAACTCGCCAGGTAGCTGGGCGAGTTGCTGAAATATCGCAAGGTAGTTGTGCGAGTTGCGGAAAACTCTCCAGGTAGCTGTGCGAGTTGCTGAAATATCGCCAGGTAGCTATGCGAGTTGCGGAAAACTTGCTAGGTAGCTGGGCGAGTTGCGAAAAACTTGCTAGGTAGCTGGGCGAGTTGCGGATAACTTGCTAGGTAGGTGGGCGAGTTGCGGAAATATCACCTGGTAGCAGTACGAGTTCCGGAAAACTCGCCAAGTAGCTGGGCGAGTTGCGGAAATATCGCCAGGTAGCAGTACGAGTTGTTTAAAACTCGCCAGGTAGCTGGGCGAGTTGCGGAAATATCACCAGGAAGCTTGGCGAGTTGCTGAATACTGACCCAGTAGCTGTGTGAGTTGCGGAAATATCGCTTGGTAGCTGTGCGCATTGCGGAAAACTCGCCAGGTACCTGGCGAGTTGCGGAAAACTCGCCAGGTAGGTGGGCGAGTTGCGGAAATATAGCTTGATAGCAGTACCAGTTGCTGAATACTGACCTGGTAGCTGTGTGAGTTGCGGAAATATCGCTTGGTAGCTGTGCGCGTTGCGGAAAACTCGCCAGGTAGCTGGGCGGGTTGTAGAAATATCGCCAGGTAGCTGGACGAGTTGCGGAAATATTGCCAGGTAGCTATGCGAGTTGCGGAAAACATGCTAGGTAGCTGGGCTAGTTACGGAACGCTACCAAACGCTAGCAAAACGCTACCAAACGCTAGGAAAACGCTACCAAACGCTAGGAAAACTTTAGGAAATCTAGATAACTTGCTAGGTAGGTGGGCGAGTTGCGGAAACATCACTTGGTAGCTGTTCAGGACTGCAATAGGCCAGCCAACGGTAACTGGACGTGTCCGGAACTTTTCCACGATACGTGGAGTCATAAACGTTGCTTTTCAATAAACAAGGTTACACAAAGGCCTACCTCTACTAGGCTTCGGCCTACAACCATTTGATCCAAAAATTACAAATAACACTCACCTGAGCTGTAGACGGCAACCCGGATCTGTTTGATCACGTCCAAAGTGTGTATGTAATATGAGGGTGAGTAATTGAAACGTGTGATGTAAGTTACGTGTTCCAGGACGGTCACAAGGCGTCGATCTCCAGATGGCGCGGTCCTGACCAGCATCACACCTAACTCGTTCCAGCAAGCGCGCGCTACGCGTGGTAGGCAATAAGACGATGTGTTCCAAGAAATATCACTGGATTCTTGTTAATCCGAGATTACAAAGTTCAACCAAACACTGTTCACAATTAATCTGTTCATATCTCGTGAGATCCAATCCGATTTCCAACAAATTCCGCGTGCCAGCCCGACCGACGACAAGGCGGCGTATGATTCAACAATATCCCGGGGTTTTCAATTATATTTAGCTCAAGAGGGCCCGATGACCGGCATTTTTTCCAACAAGCAAAATCAAAGTCTCTCTGTCAAGTCAAGTAATGTCAAGTGTCAACATCAAAGACAATAGAATGTTGCCACACCAAAAAGAGCGTTCAAAATTACATTTGGGACGCAACATCTACCCCCCCCGGACGGGCCTACCCGTCCGCTAATCAATTGGAAGTCTTGACAAGGTTGCAAATTCAACACAGCTTCAATGCGGCCAAATACCGTAGCTAGTTCATTAAAGGTGAGAACGGTGTCTCCCAACAATCTCCGCCAGCGTCCCTTTGCCGCTTTCACCGCGGCCCCAAAAATACCCCCCCAATGGGGGGCAGGCTGGCGGGTCAAACAACCAAGTGACCCCTCGGCGGGCCAAACTATTACCAATGTCAACCTGGTTCTCATTAAGGAAGGCGTATACCTCCTTCAAATAGTTACTTGTACCCTTGTAATTCGTACCGCAATCAGACCTAATCAACGAAGGTAACCCACGGCGAGACACAAATCTTTCCAAAGTCGCCTCAAAGGCCTCTGTCGAGAGGGAGGTTACCAGCTCCAAGTGTACTGCCTTGGTTGACAGGCAGACAAACACACAAATAAGCCCTAACAATCTTGCTATTACGAAGGGTGGACGTCTTCAACAAAGGGGGACCAACAAAATCCGTTACGACGCCAGCAAAGGGCCTCGCCTCATTGACGCGATCAGCCGACAAAATCCAAAATTCTCGCTGCAGAATGGCCAACAGCGCATTGCAACCGGCATGCGAGTTCTTAGTGTGACGATCAGTCACCAACAATTGTACCAAGTTCAGTTACAACAAGGGCAGGAGCACCAATTTTAGGGTAAGGACAACTCACAAGGGTGACCTCAAACCAGGTCCTTCCCTCAACAGTGGTGTCAGCCGGTTCGCCAATTCCCCAAATCTTGCCTGAAAGGTCGTTCACCTTCAGGCCAACCTGTCCCGCTAACCAAGAAGACAAAAGGCAACCCCGGACTCCCGTCTCCAAAATGGCACAGACCACAATCGAGTCACCCAAGGGTCCCCAGACCGTGACCGAGGCCGTTGGCAACAAAACCGTCTTGATCGGGGGGTCCTTTAGCGGGCAGGCGTCAATCTCTTAGTGATGCCTGGGCGGCGACCGATCGCCGCTTCCAGGCTGCCTTCGTTCACGACGAGGCCAACAATCCAAATATTCGTCCGCGCGGTGTCCCAAGCCGCTCGCCATCACTGGAGGGGCATATCCCACCGAATGCCCGAATGGCGGAGGGCGCGACTCCAGCCGGGGACGTTCCGCCAACGGAGGGGAAAGGCAGCGGCGCCGACCCGGCCACTGCTGCCTAGCAGCCAATGCGCGTTCTCCCTGACGAGGGAAGACCAAATGGCGCTCGTGGGGCTCCCGTTCAACTTGCGCGGGGGGTGGAGTGCGGCGTACAGAATCGCGGGTCTCAGCCCGGTGCTCGTCTCCGGGGTACCCCCCCCTGCGCGAACCCCCCTCAGAGGCTGGTCTGCTGGAGCGGTTCGCGTTGGCGCACAAAATCTCAAGGTGGGACCCTTCACAAATTCTACACGGGCGGGGGTCGGGGCAGTCCCGATGGAAGTGGGCCCCCAAGCACGAGAAGCACAAACGGCGTGCGTTGACAATGCGGCGGCGGGAACTTACGTGCAAATTCAAAAAGTCCCGGCAACGCGCCATGACATGCCCCGTTGCCTTACAAAAGTCACAATGATGAGGACTCCGGGCACCAGCAAAACGGGGGGCGGGGCGAACATCAACAGGCCCCCTAGCCCGAGGACTCCGGGCGCCAGCCAAACGGGGGGCGGGGCGATCATCAACAGGCCCCCTAGCCCGAGGACTCCGGGCGCCAGCAAAACGGGGGGCGGGGCGATCATCAACAGGCCCCCGGGCCCTAGTCCGTCCCTGGTCTCTGGGCTGAGAAGGTAGTGGGGGCGACCCCGTAGCGCCACGAGTGTTATCCGAAAACCGACACTCGTCTTCCAAAAATTTGAGGAGGTCGTCAAAGGGGGGAAGATGGGTGGCACTATCCCCACCATACTTCTGCTCAAAACGTGACCTCAGCTCCGCGGGGAGCAACTGCAGCACCACGTGCACCAACAAGTAGGACCAATGTTCTACCGGTAACTCCAAGCGTCTCAAAGCGTTGGTCGCTGAAACCAACGGGTTCAGCAAGTCAGTGCGCAACGTCGACGTGCTGACAATGGCCGGTAGTCCCAAAATCTGGTCGATGTGCACATCAGCCAGGCAGCGCTTGTTCTGATACCGTCGGGAGAGAAGCTCCAGAGCGGTCGGGTAAGAGGAATCCGTCACCGGCAAGTGCTGCACCAAGGCTCTGGCTTCGCCCTCCAGGACAGACAACAAATAGGCCAGCTTCTGGGCAGGTCCGAGGTCCAAGCGTGCATCGACAAGACTCTCAAAGAGATCTAGGAAGCCCAGCCAGTGGTCCAAGCGACCGTCAAAATGTGGCAGCTCCAGGGTGGGCAGCCTACTCAATAGTCCAGGGCCTGCAACAACAGGGGTCTGCGGCTTGGCCGCATCAGGCACCCGGCTCTTCAAAATTTCCCGCGCTCGTAGACATATGACATCCCCCAGGTGGATAATCTGGTCATAGTCACCCAAAATCTTATCGCGGGCTGTCTGATCCATCACCCCCAAATCCACGTCCATGATGTACTCGTTGAAGCGTGTGAGCGCAGCATCAGCTGACTTGATCCTCTCAATCACTTGCCCATACCGAGCAAGGGTGAGCTCTTCCAATTCCACACGCTCAACAGTTGCAGCTGCCGATGTGAACCATCTCAACTGTGAGGTCAATCCCGCAGCAGCCTCCCTGACTGCCCTTAATGAGGCCATTGCAACAATCAAATATTAAACAAACAGCAATGACTTGTTAGCCGGCCAAGTAATCTCAACAAAATAAAAATTCAAATTCAATTATTTCAAGCCCAAATCCGACCCTGCACTTATTCCAAGTATGAATCTAGCTTGCTAAGGATGGCTAGTTACAAAATAAATAACAATTGAATGTATAATACAATACTGGATCAACCTCAAATTAAACATCAATAAGCACAACAATTGTCTGCATAATATTGAGCCGGAGAATCTCTATCAACACTCCAATAATTACTATAAATGCAATAACCAATACACACAATTCAAGTCCTATTATGTTAGACTATGTGTAATTATTATTTAGATAACCTTTCAAATTCAGATCAATGACATTCAATTATTAATTGCAACAAATACCAAATTATGTACCAAATTATACCAATAATTCCTAATACTTCCCAATTTCACAAATAAATCTTACCTGTCAATGCAATAAAGGGCTACAGTACAAATTACAAATACAACTTCAATTGATTCAACTTCAATTAGATAGCCCGGATGACATGGTAATATATTCAAAACTTATTAAGTTATAAGTTGTGTTAAGTAATTAAACTCAAGTTTTAAGTTTTCAACAATATTCAAAACTTCCAATTAAACCAGTGGATCTTATAAGACCACGCTTCTGCTACCATTTGTTCAGGACTGCAATAGGCCAGCCAACGGTAACTGGACGTGTCCGGAACTTTTCCACGATACGTGGAGTCATAAACGTTGCTTTTCAATAAACAAGGTTACACAAAGGCCTACCTCTACTAGGCTTCGGCCTACAACCATTTGATCCAAAAATTACAAATAACACTCACCTGAGCTGTAGACGGCAACCCGGATCTGTTTGATCACGTCCAAAGTGTGTATGTAATATGAGGGTGAGTAATTGAAACGTGTGATGTAAGTTACGTGTTCCAGGACGGTCACAAGGCGTCGATCTCCAGATGGCGCGGTCCTGACCAGCATCACACCTAACTCGTTCCAGCAAGCGCGCGCTACGCGTGGTAGGCAATAAGGCGATGTGTTCCAAGAAATATCACTGGATTCTTGTTAATCCGAGATTACAAAGTTCAACCAAACACTGTTCACAATTAATCTGTTCATATCTCGTGAGATCCAATCCGATTTCCAACAAATTCCGCGTGCCAGCCCGACCGACGACAAGGCGGCGTATGATTCAACAATATCCCGGGGTTTTCAATTATATTTAGCTCAAGAGGGCCCGATGACCGGCATTTTTTCCAACAAGCAAAATCAAAGTCTCTCTGTCAACTCAAGTAATGTCAAGTGTCAACATCAAAGACAATAGAATGTTGCCACACCAAAAAGAGCGTTCAAAATTACATTTGGGACGCAACAGTAGCTGTGAGATTGCGGAAAACTCGCCAGGTAGCTGTGCGAGTTGCAGAAATCTCACCCGGTAGCTGCACGAGTTGCGGAAAACTCGCCAGGTAGCTGGGCGAGTTGCGGAAATATCGCTTGATAGCAGTACGAGTTGCGGAAAACTCGCCAGGTAGCTGGGCGAGTTGCGGAAATATCGCCAGGTAGCAGTACGAGTTGCGGAAAACTCGCCAGGTTGCTGGGCGAGTTGCGGAAATATCGCTTGATAGCAGTACAAGTTGCGGAAAACTCGCCAGGTAGCTGGGCGAGTTGCGGAAATATCGCCAGGTAGCAGTACGAGTTGCGGAAAACCCGCCAGGTAGCTGGGTGAGTTGCGGAAATATTGCCAGGTAGCTTGGCGAGTTGCTAAATACTGGCTTGGTAGCTGTGCGAGTTGCGGAAATATCGCTTGGTAGCTGTGCGCGTTGCGGAAAACTTGCTAGGTAGCTGGGCGAGTTGCGGAAATATCGCTTGGTAGCTGTTTGAGTTGCGGAAAATTCGCCAGGCAGCTGGGCGAGTTGCGGAAATATCGCTTGGTAGCTGTGCGAGTTGCAAAAAACTCGCAGGTAGCTGGGCGAAATGCTGAAATATCGCAAGGTACTTGTGCGAGTTGCGGAAAACTAGAGGTAGCTGTGCGAGTTGCGGAAAACTCGCCTGGTAGCTGTGCAAGTTGCGGAAAACTCGCCTGGTAGCTGTGCGCGTTTCGGAAAACTTGCTAGGTAGCTGGGTGAGTTGCGGAAATATGGCTGGGTAGCTGCGCGAGTTGCGGAAAACTTGCTAAGTAGCTAGGCGAGTTGCAGAAATATCGCTTGGTAGCTGTGCGAGTTGCGGAAAACTTGCTAGATAGCTGGACGAGTTGTGGAAATATCGCCAGGTAGCTTTGCGAGTTGCGGAAAACTTGCTAGGTAGCTGGGCGAGTTGCGAAAAACTTGCTAGGTAGCTGGGCGAGTTGCGGATCACTTGTTAGGTAGGTGGGCGAGTTGCGGAAATATCGCCTGGTAGCTGTGCGATTTGCGGTAAACTCGCCCGGTAGCTGCACGAGTTGCGTAAAACTCGCCCGGTAGCTGCACGAGTTGCGGAAAACTCTCCAGGTAGCTGTGCGAATTGCGGAAAACTCGCCTGGTAGCTGTGCAAGTTGCGCAAAACTCGCCTGGTAGCTGGGCGAGTTGCGGAAATATCGCTTGATAGCAGTACGAGTTTCGGAAAACTCGCCAAGTAGCTGGGCGAGTTGCGGAAATATCGCCAGGTAGCAGTACGAGTTGTTGAAAACTTGCCAGGTAGCTGGGCGAGTTGCGGAAATATCGCCAGGTAGCTTGGCGAGTTGCTGAATACTGACCCGGTAGCTGTGTAAGTTGCGGAAATATCGCTTGGTAGCTGTGCGAGTTGCGGAAATCTCGCCAGGTAGCTTTGCGAGTTGCGGAAAACTCGCCAGGTTGCTGTGCGAGTTGCGGAAATCTCACCCGGTAGCTGCACGAGTTTCGAAAAACTCGTCAGGTAGCTGGGCGAGTTGCGGAAATATCGCTTGATAGCAGTACGAGTTGCGGAAAACTCGCCAGTTAAATGGGCGAGTTGCGGAAATATCGCCAGGAAGCTTGGCGAGTTGCGGAAATATCGCCTGGTAGCTGTGCGTTTCGCGGAAAACTCGCCAGGTAGCTGGGCGAGTTGCGGAAATATCGCTTGGTAGCTGTGCGCGTTGCGGAAAACTTGCCTGGTAGCTGTGCAAGTTGCGGAAAACTCGCCTGGTAGCTGTGCGCGTTTCGGAAAACTTGCTAGGTAGCTGGGTGAGTTGCGGAAATATCGCTTGGTAGCTGCGCGAGTTGCGGAAAAATTGCTAGATAGCTGGACGAGTTGCCGAAATATCGCCTGGTAGCTGTGCGAGTTGCGGAAAACTCGCCCGGTAGCTGCACGAGTTGCGGAAAACTTGCCCGGTAGCTGCACGAGTTGCGGAAAACTCTCCAGGTAGCTGTGCGAGTAGCGGAAATATCGCCAGGTAGCTTGGCGAGTTGCGGAAATATCGCTTGGTAGCTATGCGAGTTGCGGAAAACATGCTAGGTAGCTGGACGAGTTACGGAACGCTACCAAACGCTAGCAAAACGCTATCAAACGCTAGAAAAACGCTACCAAACGCTACCAAACGCGAGGAAAACGCTAGGAAATCTAGATAACTTGCTAGGTAGGTGGGCGAGTTGCGGAATGTGACTTGGTAGCTGTGCGAATTGCGGAAAACTCGCCAGGTAGCTGTGCAGGTTGCGGAAATCTCACCCGGTAGCTGCACGAGTTGCGGAAAACTCGCCAGGTAGATGGGCGAGTTGCGGAAATATCGCCAGGTAGCAGTACGAGTTGTTGAAAACTCGCCAGGTAGCTGGGCGAGTAGCGGAAATCTAGATAACTTGCTAGGTAGGTGGGCGAGTTGCGGAATATGACTTGGTAGCTGTGCGAATTGCGGAAAACTCGCCAGGTAGCTGTGCAGGTTGCGGAAGTCTCACCCGGTAGCTGCACGAGTTGCGGAAAACTCGCCAGGTAGTTGGGCGAGTTGCGGAAATATCGCCAGGTAGCAGTACGAGTTGTTGAAAACTCGCCAGGTAGCTGGGCGAGTAGCGGAAATATCGCCAGGTAGCTTGGCGAGTTGCTGAATATTGACCCGGTAGCTGTGTGAGTTGCGGAAATTTTGCTAGTTAATGGGCGAGTTGCGGAAATATCGCTTGGTAGCTGTGCGAGTTGCAGAAAACTTGCCAGGTAGCTGGGCGAGTTGCGGAAATATCGCTTGGTAGTTGTGTGAGTTGCGGAAAACTCTCCAGGTAGCTGTGCGAGTTGCGAAAAAACTCGCCTGGTAGCTGTGCAAGTTGCGGAAAACTCGCCTGGTAGCTGGGCGAGTTGCGGAAATATTGCTTGATAGCAGTACGAGTTTCGGAAAACTCGCCAAGTAGCTGGGCGAGTTGCGGAAATATCGCCAGGTAGCAGTACGAGTTGTTGAAAACTCGCCAGGTAGCTGGGCGAGTTGCGGAAATATCGCCAGGTAGCAGTACGAGTTGCGGAAAACTCGCCAGGTAGCTGGGCGAGTTGCGAAAATATCGCCAGATAGCTTGGCGAGTTGCTGAATACTGGCCCGTTAGCTGTGCGAGTTGCGGAATTATCGCATGGCAGCTGTGCGCGTTTCGGAAAACTTGCTAGGTAGCTGGGCGAGTTGCGGAAATATCGCCAGATAGCTGTGCGAGTTGCGGAAAACTCGCCCGGTAGCTGCGCGTTTTGCGGAAAACTCGCCAGGTAGCTGGGCGAGTTGCGGAAATATCGCCAGATAGCTGTGCGAGTTGCGGAAAACTCGCCCGGTAGCTGTGCGTTTTGCGGAAAACTCGCAAGGTAGCTGGGCGAGTTGCGGAAATATCGCTTGGTAGCTGTGCGCGTTGCAGAAAACTCGCCAGGTAGCTGGGCGAGTTGCTGAAATATCGCAACGTAGTTGTGCGAGTTGCGGAAAACTCTCCAGGTAGCTGTGCGAGTTGCGGAAAACTCGCCTGGTAGCTGTGCGTTTTGCGGAAAACTCGCCAGGTAGCTGGGCGAGTTGCGAAAATATCGCTTGGTAGCTGTGCGCGTTGCGGAAAACTTGCTAGGTAGCTGGGCGAGTTGCGGAAATATCGCCAGGTAGCTGTGCGAGTTGCGGAAAACTCGCCCGGTAGTTGTGCGTTTCGCGGAAATATCGCTTGGTAGCTGTGCGAGTTGCGGAACACAACTACCAAGCGAAATATCGCTTGGTAGTTGTGTGAGTTGCGGAAAACTCTCCAGGTAGCTGTGCGAGTTGCGAAAAAACTCGCCTGGTAGCTGTGCAAGTTGCGGAAAACTCGCCTGGTAGCTGGGCGAGTTGCGGAAATATTGCTTGATAGCAGTACGAGTTTCGGAAAACTCGCCAAGTAGCTGGGCGAGTTGCGGAAATATCGCCAGGTAGCAGTACGAGTTGTTGAAAACTCGCCAGGTAGCTGGGCGAGTTGCGGAAATATCGCCAGGTAGCAGTACGAGTTGCGGAAAACTCGCCAGGTAGCTGGGCGAGTTGCGAAAATATCGCCAGATAGCTTGGCGAGTTGCTGAATACTGGCCCGTTAGCTGTGCGAGTTGCGGAAATATCGCATGGTAGCTGTGCGCGTTTCGGAAAACTTGCTAGGTAGCTGGGCGAGTTGCGGAAATATCGCCAGATAGCTGTGCGAGTTGCGGAAAACTCGCCCGGTAGCTGCGCGTTTTGCGGAAAACTCGCCAGGTAGCTGGGCGAGTTGCGGAAATATCGCCAGATAGCTGTGCGAGTTGCGGAAAACTCGCCCGGTAGCTGCGCGTTTTGCGGAAAACTCGTGAGAGGACGCGTCACAAAACCCATGAAGGGTGGTAGTATAAACCCCAGGGGGGAGGATGGCGCGTAGCAGCGCGACCTCATTGACCACAGGGAGCACGGATACAAATTGGAGCCAGTCTTCCAACAGGGTTTCCCGAAGTGGCTCGTCCCAACCAAGTTCAGCGGTCCAAAGGCGCTGAAGGAAGCATTTCGCCCAAAACAATACCGGGCAGATCCAACCATTAGGGCCTTTGAGGTCCTCGCTACAGTAGGCAACACCAGTCGTTTAGTCCAAGTAGGAGGTGACTCCAAGTCGACATCGTACGTAAAGGTGTCTTGAACTGGTCGGTACTGAACGACGAGGACGGCCATCATGGCGGGGTTGTCAATGTTTTCAAACAAGTGAGGATCCTGCTTATGATCCTCCAACACACCTTCCCATAGCGCTGGCGAGTTGGACACCCATTTACGCAACTCATAGCCAGCGGAAGCCAGAATCTGGACCAACTCATCACGCAACAGGATAGCTTCCTCAACCGTAGGAGCTCCAGTACAGACATCATCGACGTACAGGTCCGTTTTCAAGATGGCGGACGCACGAGGGAACCTCAAACGCTCCCGGTCCGCAAGCTCCCAAAGCGAACGAATAGCAACAAAGGGGCTTGATCGAAGGCCGTACGTATTCGTGTTGAGCTCGTACACAATCATGGGATCCTGGGGATGCTCCCGCCACAGGATCAACTGATAACGTCTGTCATCCCGGTGAATAACCGTTTGCCGGAACATCATTTTGATGTCGGCCACAAAGACTACTTGATGACGACGAAAAGACGTGATGACGTCACAAAGATCCCTCAACAATTTGGGGCCGGAATGCAGGCAATCATTCAAGGAGACGCCGGAAGAAGTCCGCGCAGACCCATCAAACACTGTGCGCAGTTTACCAGTGGATGGCTTGAGGACCGCGTGATGTGGTAAGAAGAAATGCTCTACTGAGCGCCAATCCAAATCTGACACCGACATGTGTCCCAAGTCTGCATACTCACGCATAAAATCTACATATTTTTGCCGCAGCACCGGGTCCCTGGCCATGCGGCGCTCCATTGCCAACAATCTTATCTCAGCCGTAGGTCTGGATTGGCCGAGAGGTGGTCGCACCGCAACAAAAGGCAGCCGGGTCTCAAGCCGACCGGAGTGGAGTCGACCGGTGTTGTTCTGATAGAACAACTCGCACTCTTCGTGTTCCGGATTCAAGCGGGCCACCTGAGGGGGCTCCTCAACCTCCCAAAACCTCTGAACGGCGTCAGAGAGGGCTGAGCCGGACACCAACGCAAAGACAGGTTCAGGTGGAGGGGGCACGTTCAACACTGGGCCCATAATCGCAAAGCCGAAGATAGTTGAGACCGCCACCAGGCCCCTCGGGTGGCACCATGGGGTCTCCGGCTGCAAGACCGTCATATTTCCCAACAATATTTTCCCTAAAACATCGGAACCCAACAACAAATGCACCGTACAAGGGGAATCAAACCGGGTGTCAGCCAAATCCAGACCTGACGTCAATCGTAGAACATCCAAAGTCAACTGACAATCGGGATGGCTACCCAATATAGTCGGCAGAACAAGGGCAGGAGCACCAATTTTAGGGTACAGACAACTCACAGGGGTGATTTCAAACCAGGTCTCTCCCTCAACAGTGGTGACAGCCGCTTCGCCAATTCCCTGAATTTTGCCTGAAAAGTCGTTCACCTTCAGGCCAACCTGTCCCGCTAACCAAGACGACAAAAGGGAACCCTGGGCTCCCGTGTCCAAAATGGCACGGACCACAATCGAGTCACCCAAGGGTCCCCAGACCCTGACCGAGGCCGTTGGCAACAAAATCAACTCGATCCGGGGGGGTTCTTTAGCGGGGCAGGCGCCAATTTCCTAGCGGTGCCTGGGCGGTGACCGATCGCCGCATCCAGGCTGCCTTAGTTCACGACGAGGGTAACCATCAAATGGTTCGTCCGCGCGGTGTCCCGAGCCGCTCGCCATCGCCGGAAGGGCATATCCCACCGGATGCCTGAATGGCGGAGGGCGCGACTCCAACCGGGGACGTTCCGCCAACGGAGGGGAGAGGTTTCCACTCAATTCGGGATTCTAGAGTTCAATTAGTCACTGATCACGATTAATCTATTTTTAACTGCGCAGATTCAACTCGATTTTCCACAAAACCAATAAATCAATCTCAACAAGCAGGCAGTTAGTTTTTACAAGGAACGGAAACGTCAAAAAGTGAAAAAGTCAAAGACAATAGAATAATGTTGCCAACCAAAAAGGTGCGGTCCATTTCACGTTGGACGAAACAGTAGCAGATAAGCAGACTGACCGGTGAAATTCCGCGAAATGCACATAGGCTGGTTCCCGGCTTGTGTGACTGTGTGCGTGCGCTCCGCCCCGCCCGCGCGCCCGGGGGGTAAACATTGAAGTGAATTGCAGAGTATCCTTTTAGGAGAAATGTTTTTACCAAAAAGCAACTAGATGTTTTAATTTTAAATAAAGTTATTTAAACTCTTCAATAACTAAACTATGTCAGTACCAATTTTGTTTCAGAGATTTTATACTTTACTTTTATACTTTTAAGGCCCTAAGTTGCGTTAAAATTCGTGTTAAAATACGGAACTTTGGAGGCTCAGAACTTTGAAATTCCTTATTCTTTTACTATTTTTGTTTATCACCGGCATAGATAATGACAAGACAAATCGATATTATACTCAACTTTGAAAGTACGATATCAAATAATGGAGTAATCCCACAAGTACATTTGTATGGAGAAAATGTCAAAAAGCGTAGCCTTAAGGGCCTATACTACCTCAAATGGCTTAGCATGATCCTCCGTTATGTCGAAAATACTGCAGCAATAATTTTTAAATAAATATATGGTAAAGATGAGTATTAATTTTAGGTACTATGTTTGACGAAAACACGATTCCATAAAATCTTGATAGAAAAAAGTCCTAAGTTACCTCCAAACCGAACAATAAACCGCTGGTATTCAAAAATAGGTAATGAAACTTTGCATATTAATTGAACTAACTATAAAGCAGGTTGGTCAGTCCTACAATAAGCCAGCCAACGGGAACTGGACGGTCTGAACTTGTCCACGATTCGTGGAGCCCTACCGTTGCTTTCAACAACAAAATAGGCTCTTCGGCCTACAAACCATATATATAAATAACAGTTCTAACCACTAACCTTCTGTGCTGGGTTCGCCAGGCTTCGACCTTCCTAGGTCACGCCCAAGTGTGGTATGTATGTAATTATGAGGTGAGTAATTGAAAAGTGTGATGTAAGTCACGTGTTCTAGAACGTTCACAAGGCGCCAGTCTCCAGATGGCGCGGTCCTGATCAGCATCACAGCCCAAACTCACACCGGATTGAAGCTATTTATCACTACTTATTTCCAACAAATGCGCGTGCCACGCGGTGAGGCAATACGGCGATATGTTCCGAGAAATATCCCTGGGTTTTCGTCAATCCGGGATTACAACTTCAAACAGTAGTTAATCGCGACCCAATTATCGGTTGCAAACGGCGATTCCAAACGATATTTTATCAATTACAATTAAATCAAAGTCCCAAGAACGGACATTTTCCAACAAAAAAGCAAAGTCTATCTGTCAAGTGAAAAAGTTATGTCAAGTGTCAACATCAAAAAGACAATAGAATGTTGCCACACCAAAAAGATCGTTCAAAAATACATTTGGGACGCAACACAGGTCTTATGTTATTTACTTTTTTTAAATTACCATTATTTTCACCGAAAAAGAAATAAACTAAATTATCGGTGTCTTGAAGTCTTTTCCCTGCCACCCTGTCTCGCTCTCTCTCTCGCTTGCTCGCATGACCGCGGCCAGTAGTGTGCGAGCGAGATAAAAAGAGAGAAGCGCTGAGGTAGTATAGGCCCTAAAAATCTTTATTAAAACTCATTAAAATAATAGATAAACAAAGTTTTATTCTAAATCTATTCAAAAATACTATAAATAAATATATTTTATAACTATTCAAATGCACAATTTTTAATAGCAAATAATTCTTGAATTTCAGGTAATTCAAGTAGGTTCCTCAATGAGTGTGCTCTAGATATTGCAAACGAACTCATAGTTTTTGCTAGATACGAAGACGATATGCTATCATCACCTTTACTCGCATCTGTTCGTCCAAAGCCCGGGGTTGATAAGTCAGTCGTGAAACGACCTATGAGGTCATCGGATTCAGAAAAACAAGTGCACAACGCCTCAAATTCCTCATCACGGTATTGAGTGCCAACGTCTTTGGTTGTTGCTACGAAATCTACTGAAGCAGACGGAGATCTTCTCGCGTCTTTGATCAATGCTTTAAGTTCTTGCACCGAACACATTTTGTAGCCTGGTATCTCAGGTAAATCATTACCCATGTGTCTCATATACACAGGTAAATATTCTGCTAAATGCTTTTTAGCCGTTTTGGCACAACTACATTTTTTGGGTTCAATGTACCTACAGAAACTCATCAATTTAGGCTCTCTCTCGTGATACAATTCTACACTTCTACCAACCGTTTGCAATTCTTGAATTGATTTTCTGGTCGATGTCATTGACGAGGATACTTGATTGGTTTTCTTGACATCATTTGTGGACATAGAGGGCAGGGTAACTTTACAAGGAGAGCACCAAGGTAAATTGCAAAATTTACATTTAGCATAAATATTATCTTCGTCTTGTTGCAAGTTTAATATTTCTTGCTGCAGTACTTGCAGTAAAGAACTTTCTAATTTTATTTCTAGTCGTTGTTGAGACGGTCTATACTTTACTGGCACAAAACGCTCATAGATGTTGTCATCTTTGAAATCAGCGTCGTCCCCACGATTGCCGTGAATGAACTCTTTTATCTTTTTACTGAACTGTTCAAAATTGTCACAGGCAGCATACAAACATCTCTTGTTAACAATAATCACTGGTAGTTCTGTAGCACTAGCAGTTCCACTATGTTTTGGACATAAATCTTGATCCACTTTAGCTTTGTAAACTCTGTCGCTGCACACATAGAAAGGTTTAGGTCGTGGAATAGGGGTATGGAATTGTTTCTTTTCTTCTATAGCAATAATACTTGCAGCAGCCGGGTCTTCAATTGTTTCATTCAATTGTAAGAGCATCAATTTTTCCATGTTTATAAAGAACTCTGCATGATCCGGAAGCTTATTCAAACAATACGAAACAAACTTTTGTAACGTTTTCACAACGTGACAGACTTTCTTTCGCCAAATATTGCAGAATTCTTGTCGATTATTTTCTTTCTCTTTAGCTAAGTGTATTTCAAAGTCTTTCATTTGTATTGTGTTCGTCATAAGGTCAACTTTTTTCTTATGCTTTTGTTCGAATATTTCTTTTTCATTTGAGCATTCTTCTCGTTCTTTTAGAGCAACATAAATCCTACAAGCCAAATTTTGACACTGGAGACACTGTCGTAAGCTTTCTATGGCCTTGTGTTTATCAATGTTTAGCTCATGTATTTTGTCGGTCAAAGCTGTGCGAATATTTTCTAATCGTTGAATGAAATTCATTTTTAGTCTAGTTTTTTCCTCATTAAGCTTTTCCTCGTACTCGTCGTAATGCAAAGTCGCTTGATATTTTAATGCTGTTGTGTATTTATTTTTCATAGCAAGTATTGCTTTTTCTCTAACATTTTTTATTTCAGTGACAGCTGATTCGTGAAATAACATTTCAATTTTAGTCATGGACTGCCTGTATAATAAAGTGAATTCATTAAAACTTTTAATTATTTTGTCAGTATTCCTTTTTGTCGCTGCTGCAACAAGTTCATTCCACAGCTGACTAGTAAATATTGTGATATTATTTCTCCAGTAACTATCTGAATCTAAAAGTTCTTGTTCTATTTCTGCATCCATTGCTTTGCGATGCTTCAAGAATAAAGTCGCTCCAACTTTTTCTATACCTTGGTGGTTTAATTTGGACAGTACCTTCTTTTTGACTGGTTTTAAGACTGCTCGGCCTTTTAGTAAGTCGACGGGTGGTTGAAACCAATCACCTCCGCCGCCTTTAAGTGGAGGTTCTAGGCCCGCAAGTTCTTTGATTCTCGGCTTCATGCATTGGAAGTACACGGCAGCAAGGGGAGGAGTCATTGTCTTCGTGATCACACTTAGCGTTGGTACTTGTTCTTGCTTTAGGTAGAATTCTCTTGAATAGTAGTTTTGACTCAAATCAGACATTGTGAATATTTATTTAATATATAACCATAAATGTTTTCTAAAATATAGGAATATAGTCATAAAAGTTATAGAACCAAGCTAAACCCATACGTGTCTAAATGTGTCTAAATTATTGACAAAGAGTATGTAATACACTATGTTTTAAGCAATATTACTTTACTCTTTGGTTTTAAGAGACGGGACTTAGTACTAAAAAAATAAAAACAGGTAACAGTTCACTTCAATACCAACTGAACGAACATACACGGGGAACAAGACGTCATACAACAGTACTACCAACCTATCAGACTAAATAGTGCTGTGCAATGGTAGTAACTTCTTTATAGATATCGATAAAGTATACAGGTCAGTAACGGGCTTTCTTATAACTTTTTTAAATTTAAGAAAGGATTTGTGTTAAAATAAAGCAAGTATTGTAGTTTTTAAGAAATCCAGTATATTCTTAATTATAAAACTACTACAGATTATTAAACTAAATAATATAATTATGTCAAGGATTGCAGTAATTTAATCCCGATCTTCTTCTGGACGCAAACACATAGCGGTCATAAACATTTCATATTTCATTCGATGGAGCTCCGGCGTCAGAACGTCCTCTTCTATTTGATAATCATTGTCCATTCTTGTATTTGATAATCACTAACTGCAACGTTATTGAAATGAAAATATACCAAATAACTTTATATGATATGAGACGCACCCTCTATAGTCAGGTGCCTGTGACTAAACTAGTGATCTGTTTTTTGGTGTGTTGCCTGAAAATTATACATAACGCAAATGCGGTTTCATTTAATGCCTCTCGCAAAAGCGAGAGGCATTAATCAATTATCGATAAATGGTGTGTCTGTTTGTAATTGTTTATAAACAATGTTAATTTTTGTTAACATTGTTTATAAACAATTACAAACAGACACACCATTTATCGATAATTGATAAGAGCCATTTGCGTTACAGCACATCACTATCACAAAATAAAATTGGAAATTAAAAGATCGATTAAGCCTTTTAGTACCATGTTTTAAATAAAATATAGAATCAAATATCTAATTCAATACTTACCGAGCCTCATCTAATGGAAATTTTGCTATAAACTTCCTTTTTTCATTACCTTTACGACTTCACAAGTACGATACTTCACAAGTTATAAATCGGCTATTAGGTGGCATTATGGTACAGTTATGTTTACTGAACAAGATCACACTTTTTACAAATTAAGATAAAAAATTAACCGTAACTAACTGCCATAAAATAATAAGCACAAACTTACAAAATACTACAAGACACACGACAAGTAAACTATATGGCTGACTGTCATGAAAGAAAGAGAAAGCGCACAGAACAGGTGAGATAGCAAAATCTACCATTATTTATCCCTCAAAGTCCATACAATTTTTTTCGCCTTGAAGTTGCAGTAGCCCAAGCAGTAGCCTGATTATTGATTTTTTGTCTATTAGTTGCTTGGCAACTATATGACAAAGCGAAGTGAATGATAAAGGTGGAAACACACTATTGAAACGCCACGTGACCCAACAAAACGCGATGCGTGTTGAGTTGAACCAAATCATATTATTTACTATGCCTTTTTTTCTTTTTCGGGTGGTTAAATCATCGAATGACTTCTTCCGCTCTGGGTCAAGCGGAAGGGTGTGTCAGATTTCTACTGACTAAAAACCTACCCTGTTCCTTCGGCTGCCCTAAATTTCCGGGGCCGCGGTAAATCGGCAGAACTATGAGGCCCCGTCGCTGGTGTTGACAGCTCTTTGTGGCGCGCGTGGAACACGACGCGCCGCCGACCCGGGCCTGGTCCTTACCGCACGGTGAGCGACCCCTGCTCGCCGTCCGCAGGCCCGCGCCTACGGTGGCCGGAAGTCGGCTCGCGATCCCCGACGCCCGGGGCGTCTCCCGCGGCAGCTGGGGTGCGAGGAAGAGAGTTGCCTCTCCCTCGCGCGTTCGGCCTCCTTCTTCGCTAGCATGACTGCTTCGCAGAAGGAGGCGACCGCATCCCATTCCCTCTCGCTCCGCACCATAGTCTGAACCAGAGCAGGGCGCGAGAGGTCGCCGCCGCCGACCGCCTCTACGAGGACACGACAGTGCTCTGCCCAAGCAGGGCACACCTCCACCGTATGCTCCACCGTGTCCTCCAGGTGGTCCTCACAATGACAACACCCGGGCGTGTCCTCCCGCTGAATCCGAAACAGGTACCTCCCGAAACAGCCATGTCCGGTCAGCACCTGCGTCAGGCGGAAGGTGAGGACGCCGTGGCCTCTCTCCAGCCACTCCTCAAAGAGGGGACTTATCGCCGCGATTGCGGCGTGCCCAGCCTTCGGTTGCGACAGCCGCTCTTTCCATGCTGCCGTGAGATCGCGCCGGAGTTCTATCCGCTGAGCCGCGACTTGCCGCGGTAGCGGAGTTTCACCCCGGCTTAGCACCTCTGCGCGCCAAAAATGCACGCGCGCGAGGGCTACCGCCTCAAAATCCCACGGCAGCAATCCGGCAAGGAAGTTCGCCGCCTCCCCAGAGATCGTGCGGTATCCCCGGATCATCCGGATAGCCATGACCCTCTGAGACGCGACTTGCCGGCTTGCTGGTCGCCGCTGCAAATTCACCGCCCACACAGGGGCCCCATAGAAGGCCATGGACCGCACGATCTCCGCATAGAGCCTCCGGCAGGAGGCGTTTGGCCCCCCTAGATTGGGTAGGAGCCGCTTGAGTGCAGCCCCCACCCGGTCCAGTCTTGGAGCCAAACGTTGGAAGTGCTCAACGAAGTTCCACCGGCTGTCGAGGACGAGTCCTAGGTATTTCATCGTCGTCTCGACGCCGATGTGAACTCCTCCCACCGTTACTTGGGAACCCGAAGGTGGCGCGTTCCGACGGCCATGGAAACACATGGCCTCGGACTTGTGCAGGGCCACCTCGAGTCCCAGTTGCCGGATCCTCTCTACGACTGTCGCAACCCCTCGCATCGCCAGTTCGGCCGCCGCTTCGTGCGACCCCCCATGCGCCAGGACCAGCGTGTCGTCAGCGTAGCAAACTACACTGACGCCTGTAGGGAGGTCGGCGCGCAACACCCAGTCGTAACCGATGTCCCACAGGGGTGGCCCCAGAACTAATCCCTGTGGGACACCGCACGACATCTCTCGCTGATTCCACTCTCCCTGGTGACCAGGGTAGATGACGGCTCTGTCCGTCAGGTAGGCCTCAACTACACGACAGAGGTAGGTCGGCATCCGGTGATACCGGAGTGCCTCCCATATGCAACTCCAGGGCAGGGTGTTGAAGGCATTGGCGATGTCGAGAGACACCGCCAAGACGACCCCACCCCGAGACACCGCAGCCTCTGTCGAGAGAGCCCTCACACGCATGATGGCATCCACCGTAGAGCGCCCCTTGCGGAAACCGAATTGGCTATCCGCAAGATCCGGCCCACCCTCTCCAGGTGCCCGACGAGGCGGTTTGCAATAATTCTTTCAAAGATATTGCCCACCTCGTCGAGCAGCACAATAGGCCGGTATGCGGACGAAGTGTCCGCAGGGCGCCCCGGTTTCATGATGAGGACCAGTTTTCCCGTCTTCCAACGAAGCGGGAACTGGCCCCTCTCCAAACATGCGTTGAAGAGCCGTAACATTCGAGGCCCGAGAGCCTCCGAGGCCAGGACCCAGGCTTTGCCAGGTAAGCCGTCGGGTCCCGGGGCGGTATTTTTGGCATTCAGCCTACGTACCGCCACTCTCAGATCTACCTCGGTCACCTCTGGAACGTTGTCGTCGTCGTCACTGTGGCCCGCGTCGGACACCGCAGGTTGCGGAGCCATGGGTGGGGGAGTATGCCCACCTTGTGAGGGGAACAAAGCGCTCACCACGTCCTCTAGTACCTGGGGCCGGAGACTCTGTGTCAGCGAGGGAGCCCAGGTGCGGAGTTTGTCCCGCACCATTTTATATGGACATCCCCACGGGTCCCGATTAAGAGTCTCCAGCATCTCCTTGCGGGCCAGATCTTTGGCCCGCCGGATTTCCACTTTGAGGATGGTCTTCGCTGCCCTATACCCCTCGTACAGCTCCGTCTCTCTGGCCTCCGCATTTGCAGGCCGGATGCGGAGCCTGATTATTTACTATGCCTAGAATCACATTATAAACACCCGACGCCACGAAATGCGTACAAACGTACCTGCCAGATCGTTGTGTTACCGGTGGTGGGGGTATATACGCCACCCGACGCATCGCACGTAAGTAGTGTATAATTCCACACTTGTGTCAAGTAAACAATCAGTCAATCAATCAATATTTTTGTGAACTAGACAATCAGTCAATCGATCAATATTTTTTGAATTAGACAATCAGTCAATCATAATTTCTATCATTCATTACATCAACATTCAAATATTATTTTCATACTTTCTATTCAAATTGATTATTTATTTTAAACAATAATGGAATATACACTTAAATAAAAACCCTAAACTACATAATCATATACATCTTAAAATAAACTAAAATATGGCGTCCAGAAATTCGTACGCATCGCTGTCCACTGGTAATGTGCCCAAAAGACTGGCGGCATTGCCACGCTGTATGGCAATGCTTAACCGCTGTCCAAGGTAAAAGCCAGCCTTTGGGTCACGCGAAGTGTCAACTAGGCGTTTGGATAGGTCTTTAAATAATCTGTGAGCACTCGGACCCCACGACCCCAAGGTTTCAACCCCAAACGGCTCGAAAATATAACTACCAACAAGGTTATTATATTTCCGCCGCTTGAGGTTTTCAGCAGCCGCAGCGGCAGCGCCAGCACAGCAAGACGAGCTAGGAAGATGGGATGGCGCAAGAGTATCGACACAAGTTGCGTCCCACACTAAAGGCCTACCCATCTTCCAAGGAAATAAAGACATGCCGTCCGGTCTTTTGCCATCGTCGCGTGCCAGGCCATTGGGTTCTAATACAGCTGGAACGCCGACGGTGACAAGAGCTCGTCGGATGATGTCGTTAATATTCGCGTGCCGTGCTATGCGACCCGCACTGCGGCCGCATGAAAGGCCGTGGTGACCGAGGCTGTTGACAACTTCGCCGCAGTGGCAGCGATGAGCAGAACAACAAGGAGCACCTAATTAAATGTTTGTTTTAATGTTTAAAATTGATTATTTTTATATTCATGAAACTCAATCTTGATTCAGGAACCCACAATTCTACACTTGAAAATAGGCTATCTATCAATCAATCAAATTCAGAGATCCAGAAACACCAATAGAAGTCCTTTGAGTAAAATACCAATTACCTACATCGTTTAAAAAATCGTATTCTTAATCAGTTTTACTAGACGATAGCACGGTAATATTATCATACAGTATTTTAACTCGGCCGTATCTTAGAAATAAATGCCTACAGCCGCGCGGTACGTAAACATGCGACAAGGCTGGCCGCCTCCAGCATTTTAATTACATTTGCCTACTTTGCGTTTCCATTTAGTTTTGTGATTGTAAATATACTATTTTATGTAAACAAATAAAATAGTTTGTGAATTGAATAGGAAGTGTTCAATAAAAATGCATGTTGTTTTTTGACTGGTAGAAAATAATTATTAAAAATTAAACCGACTCCCAAAAAACACTGCAAAGTGAAAAATAACTTTAATTTCGGCAGTCGGTGTCTTTAGTTTTGTTTTTTCGTTTTTGGCACCGACTTCCGTAATTAAAGTTATTTTTCACTTTGCAGTGTTTTTTGGGAGTCGGTTTAATTTTTTGGTAAAAAGTTTTTATTTCACTCTTTTTAGTTGGATGATTTTTAATTTACCTAGTTACAAGAGCCTAAATGTCAACTACTTATAAGCTTTTACAAAATATTGCTTTTCCCAATGCTGGGCCGTTAATTGTTGAGGAGTTCTCCTGGTACTTCACCATCAGCTCTACATCACCATATGCATTGTGACGAGCATAAAGTGCCTAACATTCATATTCAAGTAATCGAATCGCAATCCACTCAATACTTATTATTGAGTAGTTTCGGCGGCCATCTGTGGTCTTCATCATCAGTTCCACTTCCCCAAATGGTACTTTTTGAGAGCAACTGCACAAGTTACTATAAGAAATACCCAAAACGCCATAGGTGTGCCTATAATATTTGAAGAGTTCCCTCGATTTCTCCAAGATCCCATCATCAGATCCTGACTTTGGTGATAATGGTACCAATTTCGAAGTATACCCATTCGAACAAAAAAAGAATTTTCCAAATCGGTTCAGCCGTCTTCGAGTACTCGATGATCATACATAAAAAAAAAAAAAAAAAAAAAATATACGCGTCGAATTGATAACCTCCTCTTTTGGTCGTCGGTTGAAAAAACATGTTTATATTTTTTCTTGTATTATTCATACACACAGTACAATAAACAACTATTATTAATAATAAAATACCACGTCTTTACTTTGAATTATACAAACTAACAAAACAAAACACACATGCCCCGAGGTTTTAACACAAGCGTACCTACCGTATCATGATTCATGAACCGCCTATAACTACCTATTTCACTCGTGTCAATCACTTTCCTTTACTCTATTCACTTTATTTATTAATCCAGACATCATTTTTTTCCGGAGATAAAAGGAAATACTTATCCATTAAAAAGAAACACATTATGTACATACCTACTAGTAAATAAAATTATTTTAGTCTTAGGTACCTTTCAAAGTTTCCAGGTAATCTAAAAAAAGTTATCTCTTGATGCGTTATTGACGAATTCATGCAACCAAAAACTGCACAATATATCCTACTCGTCATATTAAATATGTACTTGAACTTATTTATAGCGAAAAATCGCGCGGTTATTGTTAAAAAAACAACACACCATCCGTTCGTCACTGCGGCACAGTCGCCGGTCGCGACTGTCATCATCCCGAGCGCACCCCGAGATCGAGGCGCGTAGGTATAGCTCGCGCTTCGTCCGTTTGTATGAAGTCGGAATACTGTATACATAATATTACCGTGACGATAGATAGTTATTATTACTTAATGAATAAGTGACTAAAGTAGTGATAGCGTATACTACTCGCAAACGACTAGGGACTGAATGATTTGAATAATCAATTTACACTATTTTTACTTTTTTGTGGGTGTATTGTGGCTGGTATCGAGATAAAAGAAACAAAGTTTGCTGTCAATTAAGTAACACAATTTATTATTATTTTATAAAAAGCATGAGAAGAATAAATAATCGATTACAAAACATTTGATTTGATCCACAGTTGACATTTCATTATAGACATTTTCCATAATTTCATATAGATATAGTTACTCTATTGCTTTTTAGTGGGTTATTCAGCAGACACTCAAATACTACTCCACTTTAGAATAACTTTATATTTTTGTTTCTTTAAAAAATAGACGTTGTGATTCGTCGACATAATCTGTTCCTTTTACAGTATTTAAATAAAAGCAATCAGGAAAAAATATAGCATGCTGCATCCATGGATCATAGTAATACTCCCAATCTTCAATGCCACCTCCACACGAAAAGCACATAACTTTGTCGTTTAAACCACTTCCACAGTAAAAAAAACCTGCATCAGCCATTTCCATCACCAATCGTCGCTTTGAATCTACTGTAGCCCAATAATGTTGGAATGAACATAATCGAATTTTATGTACATTATATATTTCATATCGAGGGCTGAAATAATTTTGAATCATTTTTAAGAACGTCTAATATGGGTATGTATATAAGAATAATGAAGTCTGATGTTCTTAATTTATAAAGATATGGTGCTCCAAATAGTAATGGAACAGTAATGACCTAATAGCACATTTCGTTGCGGCATTCTATGTCTAATGCATTTATTATAAAATAAAACAAAACATTTACTCATGGAAAAAAACATTCATTATATTGATAAGATATACAAAGCTAAAAAATTACTTAACTTATATTTTACAGGGCAGCCCTTATCTTCTAAATTATAAACAATTAAAAATACTTTTATCATCAATCCACTTTTTCAAACATGTTACATTTTTTAAAGCACATGCATTCGAATGATACACACAGCTAAATATACTATTATTACTAGACATTCCATAATCATCAAATAATTTTTGTAAACTAGGACAGTTCTTATCTTCTAAATTATATACATTATCATGTTTTACAATGTTTCTTAGCCACAACACTTTTTCACATCCTTTAACATAAATGTTTTTATCTTTCAGATGAGTTCCAATATAATGCGGCAATTTTAAGTATGGTATAAAACCCTCTTCCCAGAAAAATTGTCTGTTTCTCTCTATCCAATTTACCTGGAATTTTTCTTTTTTTGTAAGTTTGTAAAATGGGAATGGTGGTTTGATTAATAACACAATAATTCGATTTCTGAGTGCTATTGCTATTTCTTTATCGATAAACTCATTACTTTCGGTCTTAAACCCTTGCACATCGACTATGGCGTTCATAACAATTTCCTTACAATACTGCTTAAGGGTTTATATTCAATCAGACGATCGTTAATGATTAGACAATAGGCAGATGTATTTTCTGGTATATCTTCAGAACTTTCTATTTCCCGTCTCACATCTACAGCCCCAGTTTTCAAGGCTTCGTTCTGTCTTGAGCAATCAATTACAAATGAAGGAGCCTTTTCTTTAAATTCATGCAAATCAAGTATCGGCACACACCGGGTGTTATAATAAGACTGACGGAATTGGGTAAAAATTTCATATAATATACAATATTTGTCTTCAGAAAATTTTGCACTAACCGATTCGTATGGATAATATTGAGAATTTAAAAAAAGAGTAACATTAGTTATTTTACCATGGTACAAATATTGAACAGTCCTTAGTCTTCATATTTTTTCTATTTGTCTGCAAACCAAAGACCACATACCTTCGTTTTTCAAGTTGTGACGCAGTCTTCACAACCCAGGAATGTTTTGTAGTTCTAGGCAATAAAGGGTATTCATACAAGTCCCAATTTCTAAAAGCTATTTGAATAGGGCGATCCTTTTCTAAATATTTAAGCAAAGTTAATCTTTCCCGGTCTGAAACTTTTATATGAGGCACACGCCATTGCACTCTCTCTATAGTTACTTGAATGGAGTCATTATTATCATCAAGTTTAACACTGTTGAAATTCGAACTGCTTCTATTGAGTATAAGTTCATGTTTACAGTTAATCATAATTTTATTATAATCTTCCGTAAATCCTAAAACTTTATTCAGCGGTATAAGGGCACTAAAAATACCATCGTGATCTTTAACTCCTTTCAAATTCCAACCCCAAATAGCAGCAGCCTTACTTTCCCCCTCGCTCATAGACAGATATGATTTTAGACTGGTAGTAATACCTGCATTTTTTATGCGGTCTATCTTTCATATCGAATGTCTTGAAATAGGAATGATATATGATTATTAGTAAAATTAACAATCTTTCGTGTTAGTTTTCCTGCTGCATCTTTCGAAGCCACGGTGGCTCGACCTTCAATGTAAATGTAGCTGGCTGAAGGTAATACGTACAAATCTTGCTGATGTATGGGTATACGTATTTCATCATTTTCATTAAAGCTGTTGCTATATGGATTATAAGTATGAATTTCATAACTCACTATGGAGTTATCGAATTGTGGTAAATCATTCACCTGAAGAATACTCATAATTTAAATCTCAAAGCTCGAAGAAATAATTTGTTATCTTTAGTTAATTTTTTTATGCTTCGTATATGTCTTCGTCTTCTGACGGTACGAGAACGAGTAAAGCTATTAACTTTGCCAGATGATTTTATATTATGAACTATCATTATTTTTATTTTTATTTTTAAATCTCTCTAATAAATCTGACATTCGTCTCTTGTAACAGATAATGTTAAAGTGTTTTCATATGAGTACGACACGTAACATTTAAACCTTTTTTAAGTTTTGATAAAACCATGCTTTTTCCAAGAGTTAAGAAATTTAATGCATAAATGTCCACAATTGAATAAGTTATTATTTTGCAAATTATTGTAATTATAATTGATATTGTCTGGACCTACATAGCGAACAAATTCTATTGGAGGTTTCAAGTTACCGTAACTATCAAAGTATTCAATATATTCATTTAAAATTACATAGGCTACCCAATGTGTACCAGAATTTTTAGAATTATTTAAATTTATGATTCCACACTCTTTTAAAAACGGAGAGTTCGGTAAGGTATCCCTCATATACACTTCCCGAAAATATGGAACGTCTCTAGTAAAATAAACTATATCTATATTAGTAAGAGTACGATTAGGTAGCCTATGATTTAGTTTATTCTCTTTAAATTTGTGTATATTCCAAGTCCATCCTTGTACAATCCATTTCCAATAGATACACCGCCTGCATTCTTATTATGACTTTTCATTTCTTCTAAACGCTTTTTTGCAACTCTATATTCATTTATAGTTTTGACGATTCCAGCAATTCCACTTGCAATACAGACAAACCAGCAAATATAGGTATTAAGGGCAGAACACCGCCAGATTTAGGAATTGGTATGATGCGTGGAACCCTGGCAGATGCATCCCGATTCAACTCTCTAGCAGCAGCATAGGCCAATTCTATTAGTTTTTCCTACACTTTGGTTTAATTTTTTAATGCGCTTTTTGGTATGGGTTACTAAACTTTTAAAGTTTTTTTTGAGTCCAGCTCCAGAACTTACTTTCGTTAGCATTATATTATTAACTAAATTAGCGGCAAGTTGTTCTCCTTTGCTTGTATCGGAAGATAAAGCACGCTTTTTTGCCATTTTTAATAAAATTATATCTGATTTGTGACGATCTTTCAAACTCTTGGAATTATGATATCGTCGTTGCGCCTGCCAAGTTCCATAAGTGATTTTTGTAAGGTTTTGGGAAACAACAAAAAACGTGTTATTGAATTGAAAATGAAAAAAATCGGCAAAATTATTGATACCACAGCATGGACGTTTATTTAATATATTATAAAAACACAAAAATTGCCAAAACTATCAGTCATTTAAGGCGCTAGAATTATTTTAAGCAAAAAAGTGCACATAACTGGTTTAGAATCGTATAAAATAATGATGGATGTGCATTATTACACATAAAAGCTTTGGCAATGTGATACTTATGACTGTTTTAAGGTTAACATTATGTGATCTTTACGTTATCATAAGTAAAAAAATACAATGAAATGTGTAGGAACTATTAGAAACTTATATTTAATATACTTATATAGAACATTTTACAATTATTGTACTCAATATCATATGATCAGTGTTATTCTTAACTTTTATTTATTGTTTTAACATGACACTTATTGCCATCATTATCACAGCATTATATTAAAAATATCGTTAGAAAACAAATAAAAATCTCTTTAACAAAAAACAAATGAAATACTATGAAAGTTGTTAAACAAAAAAAAAAACTTTTTTTTATTACGTTTGAGCCCGCTCTTGGCCTCGATCACACCTAATGGTAAGTGTAAGATGAGGTCTACGATCGAACGAGCGAGCCCAGAAAATGTCTATTCACTCTTGCTTTAAAGACTAACGGGTCATATCACTTGCGAAGTCGGAGCCATCAGCCATAATTTATTTTATATTTCCTTACTCTTTGATTCATTTTGACAAATAAACACTACATACCGTTTACATACTTATAAGGTTTGTGATTGCAAGATTTGTAATAAGTGATTATTTATTTCATCGGACTACTACACTGAACTACCTACGAGTTACACAATGTTGCGGTCACCTCCAAAGACTTTATCCTCGCCTCTACATAACTCGGAACCAGATCTATCAACTAGTTCTACTACTGAATTCATGGAACATAATGTCACTCAGAGGAAAAGAAAGCGAGGAGATGACGCCGAGTTGTATCGAATGGAAACGATGATGCAAGAAATGAAATCCATGTTTACTGACTTCGTTGCTAAACAAACCACACACAATAGTAAAATTGATTCTCTATGCTCAGCTCTTGAAGGTATAAGATCTCAAAATAGCTTAATAAGCAGTCAAAACGCAGAAATTCGAACTCAAAATAATGAAATACAAAAATCTGTACAATTCTTGTCAGATAAATATGATGACGCCATACTAGAAATAAATCATTTATAGGCGGAGTGTAATAACAACAAAAAAACTATACAATCACTTGAGCTCAAAGTCGACTACCTGGAACGAAACCTGAAATCATCCACAATTGAAATTAGGAACATTCCATCTTCCAATCCAGAAAACCGAGATACACTGATTGGGTCATTGCAAAAACTTTGTGATATAATCAACCAACCTATTGCTCCATCTGAAATAAAAAATATCTTCCGCATAAGAGATAAAAAAGAGACAGTAGGTACTGTCATTGTAGAATTTTCATCAACAACAATAAAAGAGCAATTCCTACGATCAACTAGACTGTACAATAAACATAATCTGGAAAATCGCCTCAGTACCAACCACTTGCAAGCAACTGGACCTTCAAAACCTATATATGTATCAGAAGCACTTACATCAACATCAAAACGCCTGTACTATCTAGCCCGAGAATTTATAAAAAGCAGTGAGTATGTACAATGCTGGACCACAAATGGAAAAGTATATGTCCGTGAAAGGGAAGGTAAGCCAAGTCGGCTAATAAAATCTGAGGCAGACCTGGATAGCCTTCGTAAACAAAAATGACTAGCAAATATTCTACAAATTCATAAAATATTGTTTATATCTTATTTCAACTATCTATTAAGAAATAATGTTAATGACTTACTAACCCTTACTAATACTAATTTAAACATTGATAAATTTAGTCTTATCTGTTTTAAAACTATGTTAAGCAGACAAGCAGCTTATGTACACCCTTACACACCACACACATTTTCAATTAAGTACACTGTTACTCAATTTGCAGGAATAAATTTACTAATTACTCTTATACTATTATTATTTAACTTGGACAACCAATGTACAATATATTGTAAACATTTACTGTTATGCTTGCTGGATTTGTTATATTACTACAGCACTGTTACTTATACCTTAAGTTACAAAAATATTAAATCACATTTAAAATGCATAACAACTCCAAAAATGAATACAGTTATTAACAAAATATAAAATTCGATAACACAATTAATAATAATATACAAAACATAGATTCTGTCTCTGTGTCGGCCTCATCCACCTGTGACCTGGATAATTGTATGCCACCTAACTTAAAGCCTAATCAATCACTCAAAATACTTAATCAAAATATTAGAAGTATTACAAAAAATATGGCAGGTTTACATACTATTATAAGTAGAACTAAGATTGAGTGGGACATAATAACGCTGACTGAATGTTGGCTTCCTACTAACCATTACATCCCGGACCTCCAAGATTACAATTCATTCAAAACTGTAAATAATATGACACAAAATGAGGGTGTAGTTATTTATGTTAATAAAAGTCTAAGAATTTCCGTAGAAGAACCTTCAATCGTAGAAGCAAACTGTCTCCTAGCAAAAATTGACCCATGTACTGTTCTATTAGCAATTTATCGTCCTCCGGGTTATAGAGATATCAATAAATTTCTTAATTCTCTTAACATTATTCTGTCTAACATAACACACTATAAGAACATAATTATCACAGGTGACTTAAACATAAACATTCACGATAGTTGTATTGACACTTCTAAACATAGTTATCTAAATCTATTAGCCTCACATGGTTTACTGCCTGCTCATACCCTGCCCACGCGCTTACTAGCCTGCCTTGACCACTTTATACTTAAAACTAACTTACCTGCTTTTACTTTTGTGGCCCATTCTGCTTTAACTGATCATGATACTACTTTGTTATTCCTGGACAAGAAGAAGACAAAACTGAACACAAAAAGAACAGCTATCCGCATTAAACATGAACAAGTGGATTTAGACTTAAAATTAATTAGTTTTGAGGATGTTTATCATTCCCAGGATCCTCATAAAGCAGCTGAGTTAATGATCAACCTTATTAGAGGAGTAATTGAATCCAATTCAAAAACAGTAAAGATACCTAATAGGAAAATTATTGTCAAGCCATGGCTCACTCCGGGCTTACTTCGATGTATCCGGCACAGAGACAATCTTCACAAAAAATTAAAACAATCACCTGAAAATGAAATTCTAAAAACCTCTTTCACACGATATAGGAACTATTGTAACAAACTATTGAGAAAGACAAAGGCTTACTTTGAGAGAAAACAATTAAGTGATGCTGGTAATAATACAAAGCAACTTTGGTCAGCTATTAATACCATATCAAACAGAGTTAAAAATAAAGACACCACAGCTCATTTATTACAAATTGCAGCCACCCCGTTACAATCAGTTAACATAGCCAATAAATTCTTTGCCGACGTCGGCAAAAACCTGGCTGATAAAATCAACAATCGGTCAACCAACATCTCAAACTACACTTTGAACAATGGAGCCTTGCAGTCTATGACATTATTACCTACGGACGAAAAAGAAGTAGAGAAATTAATTATGTCATTACGTAATGATTGTGCTATGGGATGGGATAGGATCTCAAGTAGTCTTCTAAAAAAACACAGAGCCATATTGGTACCGCCTCTAACACATATCTGTAATCTCGCACTCACAACCGGTCAATTTCCCAAAGCCTTTAAGAAATCGCTCATACATCCCATCTTCAAGAATGGAGACAGAAACCGTATCAATAACTATAGACCGATAGCAGTACTTCCGGCCCTATCCAAAATATTAGAGCGGATCATGAACAGTAGGCTCGTGGACTACTTGGAAAAGTTTAATTTACTATCACCTTCACAATATGGTTTTCGCGCTGGTAAATCCACGTCCGATGCTGTTCATGATCTGATAGACTATGTCGTAACAAACATGGATGGGGGTCAGAAGGTCCTAGGTATCTTCTTAGACCTTGCGAAGGCCTTTGATACGGTTTCTGTACCCATCCTCATACAGAAGATGGAAAAAATGGGAATTAGAGATACTCAACTCAAACTCTTCGAAGACTATCTGAGTGATCGTACCCAGTGCGTTAAGATAGATGACGTCATAAGCGAAGAGTGCGCTGTCACTTGTGGCGTTCCACAAGGTAGCGTACTCGGCCCGAGTCTCTTTCTCATATATATTAACGATCTGGGTAAACTTACTCTTCCTATGGGGAAAATTATAACCTTTGCAGACGACACGGCCCTTCTCTTTTCTGCTAAAACATGGCATGAAGTATATTCGTATGCACAGATAGGTTTCAACATGGTGACAGAGTGGCTTCAAAATAATGTCCTCACATTAAACGCGGACAAAACCAAATATATTACCTTTTCCTTAAAAAATCTCACGCAAGCGGATTCAATGACAGCGATGTATTCCATTGTAGCTCACTTATGTCTAAACCCAAACATCAACACGTGCGCTTGTTCCCATATTAAGAAAGAAAACAGTGTAAAGTACTTAGGCATAATTCTAGATAACACCTTAAGATTCCAGGAGCACATTAACAACCTTAGTAATAGACTGCGCAAAGTAATATATGTCTTTAAAACACTGAGACATGTTGCAGATGAAAGAATGAAAAAAATTGTATATTTTGCTCTCGTTCAATCACTACTAACATATTGCATAACATCATGGGGTGGTGCCCCAAAATGCACAATCTTGATATTGGAAAGAGCACAGAGAGCTATTCTAAAGGTTTCTTCATACCTACCTTTTCGATATCCCACTGAACTACTATACAAAGAGACCAAAGTTCTGACTGTACGTCAGCTTTTTGTTTTTCATGCGGTTCTAAAACAGCATGGACTTCTAACCTATAACCCCACACTGCTACGTGGTGGAAGACGGTTTGAACCCGTAGGCCGTTGTCAAAATAGGCTCTACTCGATGTTCTCGAAGCGCTTCTTTTGCTATTTAGGACGATATCTATATAATAAAATCAACAAGTCACTTTTTGTTTATAATCTCACCAATACCAAGTGCAAAACCAAGTTGAAGGGTTGGCTCCTGGAATTGAACTACGATGATACAGAGAAACTACTTGCTGCCCCAGTTTAACTAGCTTATAAATTAACACCGGTACTACATATTCCCTGCTACACTTATATCAGTTTATACCAAGTTTATACACACACTATTACTTACATACACACAACACACTCTACTATACACACATACATATTCATATACATGCACACACAATTACTAATTATACTAACACTAGAATAATTTATGTTAAATGATATTGTAAATTGTAAACTTATTTTTGTTTTTTTTTTATGTTTTTGTTTTTTGGTTTCTTATTGTGTATTTACTACTTTTAACATACTGTACTGACCATGTTACAGATTTTTTCACCTGCATATTTATATAAATGTAACTGTTACCTTAGGGGTGGAGACCTGGTGTCCTGAAACACAGACCTTCCGTCTAGCTTAGGCACCAGTCTCCCACAATATTTTGTAAAATAAATTTGTTGTTTAATGTACCGTTTTATATTGTGGTGAGAAAATAAATTATTTTGATTGATTTTTTTTTGATTGATATGTGGCAGGGAACACAGAAGCTGGCAGAGAGTTCCACACCTTGGCTGTGCAGTGTGCGCCCAATAAATGTTGAAGAAAAACGCTTAGTACGACAAGACGGTATATCGACCAAGTGTGGATGGTATCCTGCGGTACGTCTGGTAGACCGGTAGGAAAAGGGGGATGAAGGGATTAGGTCGTGGAGCTCCTTCGCACACTCTGCGAAGTATAATCTGTAGAAGATAGACAGGCAAGCAACGTTTCGCCGGTGAGCCAGGCTGTGAAGCTTGCCTGCCAGAACCTCGCCACCTAGGAGCTTTTTAGCTCTGCGTTCGATCAAGCCAAGTGCAGCTAGCTGGTATTTGGCTGAGCCATCCCACAAGTGACTGCAATACTCCATAGAGAAACGGACCTGTGCTTTATATAAATTCTAAAGCTGTCCAGGTGTGAAGTATCGCCTCACTTTCTGTAGGATGCCCAGCTTTTTGGCTGCAGTCTGAGCTTAAGGCTGCGTTTCCACCAGAGATGTGCGAGGATGCGTAGCGAGGGATGTGTTTGTAAAGAACCAATAGAATCGCTTCATTTACCTCGCCTCGGTCAGCACAGCTCTGGTGGAAACGGCTCAGCGGAGCTAGATTTTTGCGCATACAAAACAAGCGAGGGATGTGTGCGAGGGATGTGTTGCGAGGAATGTGTGTTGAGAAGGATGTTTTGCGAGGTTTGCGCATCCTCGCACCACACATTAATGCGCATTTTCACAGCTCCGCTACACATCCTCGTAGGCACATTTTCATCGCACAGCTTTGGTGGAAACCCCCACACATTTTCACAGCACAGCTAGACATCCTCGCACGACACATTTCCATCACACATCTCTGGTGGAAACGCACCCTTAGACTCAATGGTTCAGCTGACGTTGAAGTCAGACGTCAATTCCATACCCAAGAGCTCCAGGCGGTCGGTAATAGGTACAGATGCACCTCAAAAAGTAGAAAACCATTCAAATTGGCTTCTTTTAGCGGAGAAAAGACAAGCCTGTGATTTTAAAGCATTGAATTTGACCAGATTGTCATCGCCCCATAAGGAAACGAGATTTAAGGTCAAATTCGTTCGCTCTATCATGGCCTTTCTAAGAGTGGCTATTTTGTCCCTACCAGTTCTAGCACTGGACAAGTATCTCTCTGAGACTGTGCTGTCATTCGCGTAACCAATAGCTCCCAGCTGAAGCAGGTTGTTGATATGAAGCAAAAATAAAGTCGCAGTGAGAAGAGACCCCTGAGGAACAACGGCATTAATAGCCATAAGATCCGATGCACAGCCATCGATGACCACTCGGATCGACCGTTCACTCAAAAAGTCACAAATTCAGTTGTATAAGCTAGCAGGGATACCGTATCTAGGAAGCTTGCTCAGCAGACTAGCGTGCCAGATCCTGTCAAAGGCCTTTAAGATGTCGAGGGACACGGCAAGGGCTTGGCCGTGTTTCTCAATGGCCTCGCCCCAGCAGTGCGTATGTTAATACACAAGAAGATCTCCGGTCGGCCGATCCCATACTGGTGGTCACTGAGGAGCTCATTGTCATCAAGGATGCCAGCAACTTACTGTTAAGTACCCTCTCCATAACTTTACAGAGTATGGAGGTCAAGGCAATTGGTCTATAGAACATAAAACGGGATATTTACCATGTGTATTTAGTGTTTTGAGTTTCCGATATTTCGGCACTGTTGCAAGCGCCATGATCACGGATGAACTGAAGTAATTGCGGGTGGAAGTTTATGAACAGACAAATCGGTCTACCCTATAAAATATGAAATATCGGAAATATAAAATATCGGAAACTCAAAACACTAAATACACATGGTAAATATCCCGATTTAAGTTCTAATGATACTGTTAGTGACCATGTTAGCTTAAAAACTTATAATTGGTCTATAGTTTACAGGGTCGGCACGGCTACCCTTTTTGGGTACTGGTTGCACATTGGCCAGCTTCCACGACACCGGCACCACTCCGGTTTTAAGAGAAAGGCGATACAGGCGAGTCAGTACAGGAGACGACTCCAGGGCAGATAAGTCGAGTAAAAACAGATGATGGGTCGCTTCCATTCATCAGGACGTCTTAACTTGTAGAAGATACTGCCATAATTATATAAAAGAGCTTGTATGTCATTTACGATCGGGTCTCCAGCTTTTTTACCTGAACGAATGGAATCAAACAAATGTCATCGTTATAATTCTTAAAAGAAGTATAATCAACATGATGACCGTGATACGGTTGCTTAGGTCGTGCTTCCCTCATGCGACTAATATAATCAGTTGGTGTGTAGATAGGGGAACGAAACTTTTTCTCCAAAGTTGAGTGGACACTATCTACTTGCATCATTGTATGTCCCTTTTCTAAAATGATCTAATACGTAAATATAAGCGTTGTGTTTGCAAACGTAGTTAGGTACCTCCACTCAAATGTCACGTGAAGAAATCGCAAAAATTCTAAAACAATCACACATACTCAGAAGCTTTTATAGCTTTTATCACATCTTACATAATTTTTTGTTATTGTAATAATATTCTAGTAATAAATCTACTGAAATTAAAAATATACAATAGGTACACAAGACTATGTTATAGGTTAATAATTAGGAACTTAAATTGACAAGTTATTGATGAATGGTTTACGGTATTATATAAAAACAGCATAATTTAAGTAAATTCAGTACGAACTTACTACATTTATTTAGTTTTAACACAGTAAAACTATTTTTATATGTTGTTTACACCACAACGCGCCCTCACGGGCCACGGCGCGCAGTTGTAGGTGACTGAAGACGGAACGCAAATACTTTATGTGCATTTTTGCACATACGAATTTTTCTAAACGGTCAAAATACATACGGTATTTGTCATATTGCTTTCTAGATGGAATATCACAAAAACGATTTTATGAGCATATACAGAATGAAACGTCGATTATGTTAAGCGAAAAAACGAAAAACTGAAAAAATGCACATATGGAATTTGGCAGGCGCATGACGATATGCTATATCGTGATGTTTACAATATTCGTCTAATTTGTTTACACCCCTATCACCTCGAGCCAATTTTTCACGTAATCTAGTTCCGGGGCCGCAATAATTATATCCCGGTAAATGGAGCTCAAATGGTAAATTATTAATTAAATTATTGACAAGTCCTTCTCCTTTCATGTATACAAACAGAATGGAGCCATTATTATAGAGCATGGTGTTATATTGATAAACCACTCATAAAACATTTGTATCGCCAATCCAACTATTTTCAGAGGAGGATAACCCCAACCATTTCACGAAAACTTTTCTGCCTTTTCGTTTCAAAACTTTTTCAACAAGGTAAATGTCAGTCATTTTTGTAATTCTTGATCATAAAATGCTCCTAAAATTGGTTGCTCTTTAACATCTTGTAATAAATATGTAACAAGATTTGTGTTTTGAACTTTACTGATCCTAAATATCTCTGTAGACTAATTAGGAGTGTAACCTTTTTCAAAACAACCTTTATGTTTAGTTATTCGTACAAAATCGCCTGTTTTAAACTTACAACATATTTTTTTCGTTCCATTTTGATTAAAATATCTCCGTAGTAATTTAATGTTATTGCTATGATTCACTTGAACGGGGTGTAAAACAATTGTTCTGTGTTTGGTATGATTATATCTATTAATGATATTTGCAAGTGTCCCGTCCGTCCATTTATACTAAATTCCTTGAAAAGCTTACTTTTGATCGTCCTTATTAACCGTTCTACAATTGAAGCCTTTTTCGTTGAATACGTGCAGTAGTGGTTGATAGAATAATTTAATAGCCTTTTTAAGTATTCTAGCAGAACCAACATCTGATACTGCAAAGTTTATGGTAGAAAACATGATTTTGTAACAATGACTTTTTAGGAAATAAGTTTTTTAGATATGGAGATTAAGATTAGGGAACGCTAGGGCTTGCATGTCCATGGAGATAAATGCCCCTAAATAAAACAAGAATTAAAAAAAAAAAAAAAAATAATAATATTTTTAAAGTTTTATTGTAAAATTCTTGTCCTAGATCTGTTTGCAAGTTTCTAGGGATACGTTTTTCTCTACTCAATAAAGTATTGAAAGCCTCAGATACAGTTTGTTTATTTTTTTGTTTAAGTGGAATAGCCCAAGCATACTTAGAGAATCCATCAATGATGAGTAAAATATTAATAAATATTTGCAGTTGTTGTTAAATTGGGAAAATTAACTCTGAAATGAAATCATTACTCGCAGATGGCTGAACCGATTTTGAAAATTCTTTTTTTATTTGAAAGGGTATACTTTTTAGTTGGTCCCATTGTCGTCATGTATGGATCTCATGATGGGGTCATGGAGAAATCGAGGGAACTCTTCAAATATTATAGGCCCACCTATAGCGTTTTGGGTATTTCTTATAGTACCTTGTGCAGTTGCTTTCGAAAAGCAACATTTGAGGAATTGGAACTGATGATGAAGACCCCAGATGGCCATCGAAACTACTCAATAATAAGTATTTCGTGGATTGCGATTAGATTACTTGAATATGTTAAACACTTTATGCTCGTCACAATGCATACGGTGAAGTAGAGTTGATGGCAATGTACCAGGAGAACTCCTCAAAAATTAACGGCTCTGCACCGGTAAAACTAATATTTTAGAAAAGGTGATAAGTAGTTGACATTTTGGCTTTTGTAACTAGTTAAATTACAAACCGACCCACTAAAAAGCGTGAAAATAATTTTTTTTGCAAAAAAAATAGAACCGACTTCTATATAAAAACACTACAAAGGTAAAAATAACTTTAATTTCGGAAGGCGGTGTCAAAAAAAAAGAAAATAAAAAACAAATGACACCGACTACCGAAATTAAAGTTATTTTTGACTTTGTAGTGTTTTTATATAGAAGTCGGTTTTATTTTTTGGTAAAAATTCTAAATATAGTGATGTAATTCTGTTATTATATTACCTACTTAACTAGGTAATCAAAACTTATTAGGTATTTTATAGATACTGAGGAATAAGTGTAAATTAATGTGATGCAATTAATAATTGTGTGAAGGAATTAATAACTAGTAAGCAAAAAATAACAATTGTGATTCTAAAATGTATTATAGTTTGACACAAAGACATGAGCGGTTCCTTTGTGTCGCGCCTGTTTGTAGGAGCCATAAGGCTGATTTAAAATAAAAACTTAAAAAACTTTGACTTTTTTTATCGATTCAACGATTGCCCCTCCTTATTTATTGTAGGTATTATTTTGTCGATTTGTAGCCGGGCGCTAGGGGCACGGCAAGTGATATTTAGCCAAGCGCATAAAAGGTTAAACGATTGACTTTAAGAAAAAAAAAAATGTTTTTCACCAGACACGTATAGGTTTGATGAAAAAATATATTTTTATTTTCAGTTCCATATATTAGCCCCCTTAATTTTGTACATTTTTTTATTTTTGTATAAATATCGGAAAACTGTTTACAGAATACTAGGTACCTGCCAAGTTTCACATGTGTAGTCCTAACAGTTTTGGAATAAAATGGCTGTAACATACGGACGGACGGACGGTGCTATGATCGCCGAGAAGAGACGCTTACGCAAGCAGTGGCAACAAACGAGATGTCCGACCATAAGGACCCAACTGAATCGACTCGCGGAGAAGGTAAAGGCCGAGCTACAGGCGTCGGCCACCGCGAGCTGGGAGGAACACATTGACGCCACGGCTGACAGCTGGCCGTCAATACTCAAGTTATGCCGCACATTCACGAATACCCCAGCCCCGGTGCGCCCACTACGAGGCAACGACGGGGCTCTTAAGTACGTAGCGGAGGATCGCGCGGAGGTCTTCGCCGAGCACTTGGAGCGTCAATTCCGCCCGAATCCAACTGACCAGTACGCACACGTCGCGGCAGTCGAGCAACACCTTGGAGACTACTTCGCGACGCCGATAGCTCTCGAAGAAGATCCGATATTTTTCTCGCCGGACGCAGTCAGACGCGCCATCCTAAGAACGAAGCTTAGAAAGGCTCCCGGGGCCGACGGCATCACCAACGCCGCGTTACGCCACTTGCCGCACCGTATGGTGGCGGCGCTGGCGCGCCTGTACACGGCTGTGCTGCGCACGGGGGCCTTTCCCACCGCGTGGAAGGAGGGGCGCGTCATTATGCTGCCCAAGGCGGGGAAAAATGTGTCGAAGCCGGAGAGCTATCGGCCCATCACTCTGCTGTCCACCATCTCCAAGGTGTTTGAGTCGCTCCTGCTGCGACACCTTACGCCACACATAACATCGAGGCCTGAACAGTTCGGGTTCAGGTTTGATTTTATGTAAAGTGAATTTATGAAGATGTTCAGTGATTTATAATTAAATAACCTATTACACAATGGAGGATAGTCCATTCAGCCCTAGAAGTAGGTGTGCTCGCTCTCCCCCGCCTACACCCGCGCGCGCTGCTGTATCCGCTCCTGCCCCTGAAATGCCGAGCCAAAGGCAAGATGACTTCGTAGGGATACCGACACCAGAAATTCACAACTGGATAACAACCATTGACCAGAGCCTCAAGGAGGTATGTGCTATTGCAGCAGAAGGCAAGCTGAACTCGGACCAGAAAATGCGCATCAATGCCTTATGCCGGAAGGTTGGTCATGGAACATCGCAGATGGCCGTACAGTACCAGTCCATCAAATATAAGGCCTTGCAATCCCACAATGCAGTGATAGCACTCGAAAGCCAACTCGACCTTGCGCAGCAACTAAAGGAACTCAAAATGAAAGTCGGAGAATCCATTAAACCTGCACTGAGAGCTTCTTTTTCTGACATGGTGAAGAAAGGGGCAAATAATTATATCCAGCCGTCAAAAGTAAGTTCTGTGGCCATTTATCCGCAAGATAAATTGAGGACTAGTGATGAGACTAAGTCTCTCGTCCAAAAAATAATCTGCCCCGAACAAATGAAGCTGCACATTAGAGGACTACACAAGACCAGAAATGGCGGAGTTATTATCAGCACCGAGACGAAAGATGACATCAAGAAGCTGAGGCAATCGGAGCAGCTAACAAAGTCAGGTCTGACAGTTGACGAGCCGTTTAAAAGGAAGCCTAGAGTTGTCATCATAGGTGTGCCAGCATCCATGGCCGAGAATGAGGTTTTTGGCGTGTTTGTACCATCAAAATCTTGCCGAGACACTACAGGACTGCAGCCTAGAGAAGTTTTTGACCTCGATTAGATTAAGCCACAAGTCAGGTAGGAAAGACGCTGAGAACTGTAACTACGTCGTAGAAGTACCTGCAGTCATACGCAAAGCCCTCATCTCAAAAGACCGAGTATTTGTGAATTGGTCGTCATGCCCTGTTAGGGACTTCACATTGGTAACACGATGCTATAAGTGCCAGCAGTATGGTCATGCCGCCAAGTTTTGTCGGCAGACGTCATATACCTGCGGTCAAAGTGGCGATCAAGGTCACTCAATCAAAGAGTGTCCAAAAAAGGGCGAATAGCCAAAATGCGCTACTTGCTCTCAGTACAAAAAGCCAGACAAGCACAGCACAGGCGCTGCTGACTGCCCAGCGAAAATAATGGCCGAAAAGAGGTACATTAATTCCATTGATTATGCAGGCGCCTAAGAGCGCCGTCCATAAATTATTTAATTAGTCCATTTAAGTTAGTAGTTTTTTAATCTCTATATTTATTTATTTTTTGTATTTCAATACCATAGTTATGATTCACAATATAATTTAATGACTTAGATAATTTCTCTATATCCGAGTCAAAAGTTTGTGAAGCTGAGAATTGCAAACAATATCTTTCCGGCTACAAAAGTCCATTGACCGTACTAACACAAAATTATTCGCAGTATTTTTAAGAATTTTGATAGCTTTTGCACTTTTCAGCAACGTTTAGACATAAATTGTGACGTTTTTGTTTTAACCGAATGCTGGCTTGCTAAGCAATATAACATACCACTAATACCGGGATATAGTATGTACAAAAGTAATAGAAATTACAACCAAAATGATGGAGTGATAGTTTATGTAAGGAATCATCTGAAGGTCTCTGTTGAGGAACCAAATATGCTGGACTGCAACAGTTTGGTGGTGAAGATCGGATCAAGCTTTGCAATATTGGCATTATATCGACCTCCTTCCTTTAAAAATTTTAGTAACTTCACCGAATCACTGAATGATATCTTACAGAACCTGTCATCCATCAAAAACACGATTGTAATTGGAGATATAAATATCAATATTCTTCCAGGAAGTACTGATGCATCTGCTCAGGACTACCTTAACTTATGCGCATATCATGGCCTTCTCCCCGCACACAGCTTTCCCACACACCATAGTGGTTCCTGCTTGGATCACGTCATGCTAAAATCTCATTTCCCCTCACTAGCACTTGTTGTTAACTCGACAATAACCGATCATAATGCTGCCCTACTGACACTAAATTGTAACATACCTAAACAAAACACTCGCACAATTTCTAAATTGAATAAAAATAAACGTGAGGAATATTTGCGCGTCATCAATTTTGATCCAGTCTATAATTCCGCTGACCCGCAGTTTTGCATGTTGTATGTAATAGAAAATGTACGACATGCAATTCAGAATAATACAATTATATCGCAGTTGAACAACAAAAATTGCAACATAAAACCCTGGATCACGACAGGCCTTATCCGTTGTATGAAGCATAGAGATAAACTGCACATGAAAGCTAAATCGCACCCAGACAATGCAATGATGCAACTATCCTACAAAAGATATCGTAATTTTTGTAATGACCTTCTCAAAAAAGTTAAATGTAACTACGACAAAATTGAATTGGAAAAGGCTGGACCAAATAGTAAAAAATCTGGAAGTATATTAAAGATGTTAACATATAAAAAAAATATAAAAATAATAAGAATCTTCTTCAGGTTTATTGCAAGCAAACTCATCACAACTGACATCTGCCAACATGGCAAATAATTTTTTTGTTAATGTTGGAAAATGTCTAGCAGAAAAAGTTCAGGGTCAACCACATTATCTAACAAGCACTCCTTTTATGTGTCACAACACTTTAACATCATTTGCGATGCTGGATACTGATAAAACTGAGGTTGAAAATATAATTATGAATCTGAAAGATGACTGTGCAGTTGGTTGGGATAACATATCCAATAAAATTCTAAAACAGTTCAGGCATATTTTAGTACCACCACTTACTTATATTTTCCGTATTTGTCTCTCTTCGGGGATTTTTCCCAAATGTCTAAAAAAAAGCTATTGTTGTGCCTGTCTATAAGTCAGGCAGTAAAGAGCAAGTGACAAACTATAGACCTATATCTTTACTGCCCTGTATGTCCAAAATATTAGAGAAAATTTTGAACAAAAGATTGTTTAAATATCTGGAGGATAAATCTATTCTGTCTGAGCGGCAGTTTGGGTTTAGGCCTAAATTATCAACCGCAGATGCCGTACATCATCTCACGGACTATCTAGCACAGGAACTTGATAAGGGTAACCACACAGTAGGAATTTTCCTGGACCTCGCGAAGGCATTTGACACAGTTTCAATTCCCATTCTGTTGCGCAAGCTTGAAGCCTTAGGTGTAAGAGGCACCCAGCTGAAACTCTTCAAAAGTTATTTAGAAGAGCGTACCCAGTGCGTAAAGATTGACAATATACTCAGCACTGAAGAAAAAAACACGTCTTTTGGTGTGCCCCAAGGAAGCATTTTAGCATCTACTATGTTCTTAATATACATAAATGATCTTTGCAATCTAAAGCTACATCATGGCATTATCATATCTTACGCTGACGACACTGCTCTACTTTTTTCGGCTGATTCAGAAAGTGAAGTCTACGAACTTGCGCAACATGGGTTCAATATTGTAAATAATTGGCTTCAACAAAATTCACTAACCCTTAATGCGGAAAAGACAAATTTCATTAAATTTTCGATGCGGAAACAAACACCTACCATTGCCTCAAAGTTGTATGCTCATTGTTGTTCAGTCCCTCTCAACGGTCAGTGCATGTGTCCCCATATTAAAATTACTAACAAAATAAAATACCTGGGTATCATTATAGATGACACCCTTACTTTCAAACCACACATAGAAGCTTTAAATAGTCGAATTCGTAAGCTTATATTCATATTTAAAAAGCTGCGATATATAGCAGACCCGAAACTAATAAGGCAAGTTTACTTTGCTCTATGTCAGTCAATTTTGACGTATTGCATTACCTCATGGGGCGGGGCAGGTAAAACTTTGTTACTACCCATCGAGAGAGCGCAAAGAGCTATCCTCAAGGTGTCTACTTGTCGCCCTTTCCTTTTTCCCACTAACCTTCTCTATAAATCTTGTGAAGTACTAACAGTTCGTCAGTTATTTATAATGAACACCGTACTAAAACAACACACAGCGCTTCCCTATTGCACTGAATTTACTAAAAAAAGACGGAAAGATTTAGTTTGCCTTAAAAGAAGTACAAAACATGCTTTCACAACCAAATTTTATATGTTCCTTGGACCACTACTTCATAACAGACTAAACGCAAAATTAAACATTTATACCCTAAATTATTGTAACTGCAAGAAGACTCTCAAGGAAGCTCTTCAAAGTATGTCCTATGAAGACACAGAAAAGTTATTACTAGTACTAAAATAGAGATAGTTCGTATTTTATTTAAATGTAATTAAGATTAAGAATAAGAGACTAAGATTATTTTCATATTATTTACACCTTTATACATTACCTAAGATGACCATATACAGTTTATTTTATATAAATGTGATTATTTAAAAAAAATATAAATACCTATTCTCGTCTGAAACACAGGATTACCTAGTTCAGGCACATGACATGTGTGAACTTAATGTAGATTTAGGTGAAATTGTATTAAATATTTACCTTAAGATTTTGAATAAACATTTTATTATTATATTATTATTAGGGCGGAGCACAGCACGACGCTCCAGCTGTCGAGAGTACTCTACCAGCTGTCCACCACTATGAATAAAAAAGAGTACGCGGTAGCAGTACTCCTCGACATGGAGAAGGCCTTCGACCGCGTATGGCACGATGGCTTAGTGTACAAACTAGCCACCTCCGACACGCCCCGTCGCGTTGTCAAGGTGGTCCAATCTTTTCTGTCCCACAGGAGCTTCAGGGTGCTGGTCGACGGAGCACCCTCTGCACCCCGCCCCATCGAGGCGGGAGTACCACAAGGCAGCTGCGTATCGCCTGCGTGCTACTCATGTTACACTGACGACATCCCAACCACAGCGGACACGACGCTCGCGCTGTATGCTGACGACGCCGCGTACATCGCCACCTCGCTGAGCCCCAAACACGCGGCGAAGAAGATGCAGCGCGCGCTGAACATGCTCCCGGAATGGCTCGCCAAGTGGCGGCTATCCGTAAACGTGAGTAAAACGCAGGCTATGCTCACTGGCCAAAAACACCCTCCACCACCCCTGAAGCTCATGGGAGCCGAGGTCGCGTGGTCGCCGCAGGTCAAGTACCTCGGCGTCACCATCGACCGTCGGCTCTCGATGCGGCCGCACGTCAAACAAGTCGCGGCGCGGACAAGGGTCGCACGTGCACTGCTCTACCTGGTGCTCTCGTCCCGCCTCCCGGCGCGTGTCAAGCTGGGCATGTACGAGCTGTACATACGCCCGCTCCTGACATACGCCGCCCCCGCCTGGTTCGTCCTCACTAGCGAGACGACACGCAAGAAGCTCAGTGCGCAGCAGAACATGGCGCTGCGTACCATACTCCACGCCCCTCGCTATGTGAGGAACGATGTCATCAGGCGGGACACCGGGATTGAGAGCCTGCAAGAGTTTGTGCAGCGCCTTGCGAAGGCAATGTTCGCGCGTGCCGACGCCTCTGCTTGGCCCCACGTCAAGCACTTGGCACCCTGGCATGCGCGCCCGCCTGACGCGAGGCGGCTCCCTAGAGATCTGCTCCCGACAGACGTTGCGGCCCCATCCCTTCCGGACTTGACGCCTGGGTAAGTCGCCCCACGTTACACGCGACTCACTCAAACAGTAATACTATACAAATAAATAAATACACCACATAGTACGTAACGTGTTCTAAGTTAATATAGGCACGTTACGTACTAAAGACACACATTCATAACTCTACATGCGCTATATATAACTAGCACCGGATAGCAGCGCACGCTATTCGATGCGTACGCACTGAGCGGCGACTCATAGTACAATGCCGCTCACACATACATACTCGGCTCTGCGGTTCGAAACGTGACCGGCTAGCACTGGAAACGGGACGGACAGGAGCCACGCATTTACTATAGGTGCGTCTGAGTCGGCACTCTCGTCGCTGGTCGGCTCCCGCTGGGCTTCCCCCAGGAAACTGGGGGTTTCACCTGGCAGGGTCAGACCGCCGGAGTGTCGTGAAGAAACGACGCCGAGTATAACGGCGTCGCGGCGTGCCTATAATTACACAATAGCAATTAATTACACGGGTGTGCGTTGCCGTTCACTTTTGAACAGGCGCTTTCAACGCACACCCGACCAACTACGACGACACTAGGCAACCCAACGACGGTCCCGTATTGACGGGACATGGCATAGCTCCCGCGGTCAGAGGGCGAAGCCCTGTGGCCGCTCGCCGCGCCCCTGGCGGGGCGCAGCGACTGCCAAGAGACGGACGGACAGACAGACAGACATGACGAATCTGTAAGGGTTCCTTTTTTGCCATTCGGCTACGGAACCCTAAAAAGGCGATAAACAGCTTTATATCACATCATGTCGTGGTTCAATGAGGTTCAAGATAAATGGAATTTTTATAAACCTTGCAAATTTATGTAAGTAGGTACTATTATTTATTATATACTTACTTACACTACACTACTACTACTACTTATACTTATTTATGTATTCATGTTATAAATGCGGAAGACTGTCTGTCTGTTATGCTCAACCGCCGAACCAGTATTGATGAAAGGCTGGATATATTTGAATACTTATTAGGCTTTACAGATTGAAATCGTAAACAAAAACAACAATTCTACAAAAATTGTATTTATATTTACTTTTCGTTACAAATCGCTATTTCTATTGTATTGCGAAAAGCTGAACAAGTGGTATTCTACGGTGCGGTATTATACTTTACCTACTCGGTGCATTTTATTACTTAAGTACTATTCCTATTAATTATATCCAGGATCAATTGCGACTAATAAGTAAACTTTAATTTCTAATTACGTATTTATTTAAATTAAATCACATATAATAAAAACCTAGTAATGCCTTGTTCAAAAGTTACCCTCCCTAAACTTAATACAAAATATATTTATTATAACTATTTCATTAAAAGAAGGGACCTTATTAACTTAATAACTTACCCTATGTAAACTTATAAAAAATACATATACACCTATACAAATTCACAATCGTCGTGCGAAAATATATAATGAAGTTCCGATAAATCCTTGACCAGATTTCTCAAAGATTGAGCTCTGGAGGTAGCGAAAGAACTTATTCTTCTCGTCATGAACGAGGGTGACATTGTACTAAAATTTATTTCTGGACCAGCAGAGCCTTGCATATTGTCAATAAATTTAGTTAATTCATCATCAGAGAAACACGTGCATATCTCTTCAACCAGTGGGTCGCAATATTGAGTGCTCATGTCTTTGAATCTCGGCGGCACTGCTGCAAATACGGGTCGATTGAATTCTTTTCTTGAGCCATTCCGTGAAAAATTGTACCGTTACTTAGGGGACAAAATGGACAATTTTAAAATTTTCTTTATTAGTTTTCTTCATGATTCGATGCGGCATTTACCAAAGTTTAAGAAAAATATATAGTTTATAACTAAATAGTATACAGTTTAAAAAAAACGGACTTTCAAACATGATCTATGACAAGCACTGTCCATTTAGTAACGATTACTAACGTAATATTTTATCAGCAATGTGAACTATCTTTTACAAATTCTTAACAATGTTTAGTTAAAATACATATACTGTTTTTGAAATCAATTTCGTTTACCCTATTTGAAATATTTCTCTAGCTTTAAATCACATATTAAAATATTTTCGTCACGTTTTAGGTCAGTGCGACTTATATTTTTAACTTTGTAGTTAATTTGGCTCCTTGAAAATGATTCAAACTATTTTAAATGAAAATTAGCATCATATTCTATTATATTTCATTCCAAAATAAACCATTACTAGTAACAAATTCCAGTTTACAGCCTAAAACTTGGAAGATAAAATTGTGACAGTGACTTCGTAGGAAATGTCATCGTTACTAAATTGAAACATAAGCTGTGTTCATAATAAGTTTAATAATCAAAAATATTAATTAAAAAATCAAACATTAACAAACAAACAAAATCAAATCATTTTTCATTAACAATCAACTTAAAGAATTCTTCATATTATATTATACTTCTTATCATAAGCTTTCTTTAATACTTTCTGTTGTGTTCACACATTTTGTGGTATTTTTTTAACAGTTAAATTAAATTAATAGGAACTTTGTATCTACATAGGATATAAACATTTAAAGAAGTATAATAAATATAAGAAGGTGTACCTGCTTGTCTTAAAATTACTTATGCCTGCTTGTCTTCACACTTTTTTGGTATTAATCAAGTAGGAACGTTTACGTGGATGCTTAGATTCTATAATTAATGACTTAGTGACAAACAAGTATATTTATAGTTTTAAGTTAAACTCATGAGTTTAACTTAAAACTATAAATATTGCCGTACGATATTCCTTATTCTCTATTATATTTTGTAATATATGGTAAAAAAAAATCTCCATTTGAATAAAAATAGGACTGAATTTCCACGTGAATACTTAGGGTACTCCTAGCAAACTTGCACAAACAAATCAGGTTTTATAGAATTATTTAAACTTAGGGACTACTACTACATGACATGAAAGTTAAACATAACATTGCAATACGATATCTCTTATTCTAATTATAATATTTGGTAACTTACTTCTTATATACACGAAAACCGGGTTTGAATGAAAATAGATAAAACTTTGTCAATATCTACCAATATTCCATTATTAAAAAGTTCGCGGAGTAACTCTGAAAGGGAAATATACAAATAAAAAGATCCTAATTTACTATTATTTATTAAATTAAATGCTTATGGTTTTTAGAGTTATACCTACAATAATGTAAGCCAATCTGTTCCGAAAATAAAACAATAGTAAACGTTAACTAAGGTAGTCAAAAGATAGACCATCTAATATGATTAATATAATTTAACAGAAACACATAACTCCATCTTAGTTGTTGTCGGTAAAACATGCACCACGTAAACTTAGCCTTATGTGTCCATTTCGTCACAATTATTGTTCCACTAATATGTCACGACACTAAATGGACGTGACGAACTCCGCTTACTAATAATAATGACGACAACACTCAATATTCTTTGTTCTTTTGGAGGAAATCATTATTTCACGACATACACACATACATTAGGCATAATTCGAAAATAAAAGAATGTTTTAAGAACTTACCGGTATCACGTTATTGCTGTGACTATAGTGGACTTCTTAATCGATTACGTGTTAAAAACACGGCTTCGTCACCGATCACTGCGTTACAACTGCACGATGGGTAAAAATAAATGGCTGATCTACTACAATAACATTACTATGACAATAAAATAACTTGCTTTGGTAATTTTTTTAAACGGAAAGCAAATAAAACAGTAGTGACTAAAGTGGAATGTCCACCTTGGTGCTAATTTGATTATCATTTAATTTCATGAATTTTGTTGTAATACAATAAGATTTACGAGTAAAATTGATGTTATACTTGAGAAAAAGCAATATTCAATTAAAGCTCCCAAAAAACGCTGAAGTATGTATAAAAAAAACATGAACTTCGGTTAGTTAAAGTTTGCGACAGGAAGTGTGACACGCTAAAATGTTATTTTTTGCCTCTTATTTTTATTTTTTAATCGGTTAAATTAACAACAACTGACTCCATTATATATATATTTTAAAGTTAATGATCTACACTGTACATTAAAAAAAAATGCATTCAATAGAGTATAAGATAGTCTTGTAAACTGTTTGTAAAATTGTGTGACAGTACTTTTTTCTTACATTCAATTTTTCACGGAATGGCTCTCTTGCGTCTTTAACCAAGGACTTAAGCTCTTCGATCGAGCACATTTCATAGCCTGGAATCTCAGGAGGTCCATATTTCATATGTCTCATGTAAACGGGTAAATTTTCTTCTAAATGCTTCTTGGCCATTTTAGCACAAATACACTTTTTGGGCTCGACGTGCCTGCAGAAACTCTGCCATTTAGGTTCGGCCTCGTGACCCAACTTTACACTCTTGCTAACCAATTGCAGTTCACGGCGCGATACCTCGGAAGATGTTATTGACGAATATGCCAGTTTGATTTTATTAACTTCACTAACCGATAAAGAGGGCGAACGCGGATCTGAACACGGATGGCACCAAGGCAACCCGCAATACTGACACTTAGCAGGCACTTTATCTACGTCTATATTTGCCACTTCTTGTTGGAGTATTTGTAGTAAAGAACTTTCCAACTTGATTTCTAACCGTTGTTGGGATGGTCCATACTTTACTTGCAAAAAATGCTCATAGACGTTGTCATCTTCGAAATCAGAGTCATCTCCACGGTTACCGTGGATGAATTCCTTCATCTTGTTATTGAACTCGAAATGGTAGCAGGCAGCATACAGGCATCTCTTGTTAACAATTATAACTGGCAGTTCCGTAGCACTAGAAGTACCACTATGTTTTGGGCATAGATTTTCTTCTACGTCAGCTTTGTAACCCCTGTCACAGCATAAATAGAAAGGCTTAGGTCGTGGAACAGGGGTATGAAATTGGACCTTTTCGTCTTCAATGATACTTGGAGTAGTCGGGACTTCAAGTGTTTCATTCAATTGTAAAAGCATTAATTTCTCCATATTTATAAAGAACTCTGCATGTTCTGGGAGCATATTTAAACAATAAGACACAAACATCTGAAAGGCTTTCACAACGTGACAGACTTTCTTTCGCCAAATACCACTGAATTCTTGTCGCCTCTTTTCTTTCTCTTTTGCTAGACGAATTTGAAAGTCTTTCATTTGTATTATATCTGTCATTATGCCAATTTTATTGTTGTGTTTTTGTTCTAACATGTCTACTTCTTTTGAGAACTCTTGTTTTTCTTTAAGAGCAACATATACTCTACAAGCTAGATTTTGACATTGAAGACAATTTCTTACACTTTTTATGGCCATATGTTTATCAACATTTAGGTCATGAATTTTGTCAGTCATGGACATGCGTTTAATTTCTAAGTCTGTCATGAAATCAATTTTAAGTCTAGTCTTTTCCTCATTAAACTTCTTCTCGTATTCGTCATAGAGCAAAGTCGCTTGATGTTTTAAAACGGTTGTGTATTTATTTTTCATAGCAAGTATTGCATTTTCTCTAGTATTTTTTATTTCAGCGATGACTGATTCATGAAATAAATTTTCAATTTTACCAATGGACTGCCTATATAAATAAGAGAATTGATCGAAATCTTTCAATATTGTTACCGTATTCTTTTTGGTCGCAGCGGCGACAAAGTCGTTCCATAGGTGACTAGTCTTAACTCTGATATTATTTCTCCATTCATTATCAGAATCTAAAAGTGCTTGCTCTATTTCTAGATCCATTCCATCGCGGTGTTTCTGAAACACGGTTTTTCCAAAGGTTTCCACACCGACGCTGTTTAATTTGGAAAGTATCTGTTTTTTGATTGGTTTCAATACTGACCGACCTTTAAGTAAATCCTCTGGCGGTACGTACCAATTATTTCCTCCTCCTTTAAGTTTGGGTTCCAGACCCGCGATTACTCTAAGTTTGGGAGACATCGACTCGAAGTAGATGGCAGCAAGTGTAGGCGACATTTTTTCTTTCATCATGCTTTGAGTCGGTACCTTGTCCCGTTGTAAGAAGCATTTTCTTAAGTGGTAATCCTCACTGAGATTGGACATTGTGTTTTAACGTTAATTAAATTCAGTAGAACTCATCAAAAAAACAATATTATTAATATTCTTTGAAACATGACATCACAGAAATCTGTGACAGAAATATATCGTCCTGTCACCTATGAAAATATCCTTAAACTTTTATCATATAATGCTACCTCATTAGCACACTTTATTGTAACCACGTGAAAAAGGTTTATTATTATTTTTTAACTAAAATAAAAAAGAACTAACTTTTACTAACTTTTCCTGGTGACTTTGTTGGGGTGGATTTCAGAAGTGGACCAAGGGAGCAAAGAAAATGTTCATAATGTTATAAAAAGCACCTAAAAACAATAGTACTCATGACTGATTTCGGTCACGGTAGCCAATCTCACACTTTTATATCATCATATGCCATTCTCGCACAAATATGTGCGCAAGTATAGGTGCACTCTCTCTGTTCCTTTACTCGCATAGTCCGATGGGACAGCAATCCGACACGACTGGAGAGCTTATCCTACTAATATTAAAAAATTACATAAATCATATGTAGCAGTTACGGTAATTACTCCTGAGTAGTCCTCGAAAAGCAAACCCAGAGAGCTATTTTCAAAATATTTAGGAGTAGTCTATGTTATGGTATTAGTGTGTAGATACCTAATAAAATACTATTCACATTGTAATTCAGCCTCAGAACTATAATATCTGCGTTCTTGAGATCATTGATTATGAAGATTTTTGTTGAAGATCGATCTATTCAAAATCTATTGTACTTAGCTTGATCGATAAAATCAAAATGCTTTGTTAGGTGATAGGTACATTGCTCAGATTATTATGATTTTTTCAGATCTTCTAAACAATGTCTACTAATTTAATTATGACATATACGGTATATAACTAGGGCTGCCATCCGCCCGGGTTTTCCCGGATTTGTCCTAGTTTGGAGATCGTCCGGGGGCGTCCGGAGGGATTTTCCCAATAAGCGTCCAGGTAAAACCCCGAACACACATTGGTCTTACGGGTACCAAAAAGCACGATCTCTATTATTATTCTCCTATGGTATTTCATCTCATTGTTTATGTTACGTTGATTAAATGAAAAGGAAGAAACTGTTATTAAAAAAGTTCTAAAGCTCTACAATGTTATAACTGTATCAGTAAATAAAAACCATAAATAAACATCGTTGTTTTTAGTTTCAAGTTCAAAAATGTATTTTTACGGTGTCCGGGGAAAAACTGTGAATTTATCCAAATGTCTGGGGTTTATAAGTGTTTGTCTGGGGATGGCAAATTTGGTGGTGGCAACCCTACATATAACTGACTTCTATCTACAGATCCATTCAGTAGTTTTTGCGTGAAAGAGTAACAAACATCCATTCATCCTTACATATTCATCCATCCTCACAAACTTTCGGATTTATAATATTTGTAAGAAGTAAAATATTGCTTGCTATGTCTACTATTACCTACCCTCAAAAAACATTTAAAACAGTGGGTCCGTCCTGCAGTACCTACTTTATAATATCACGTTTGAACCACAGTGTAAAAATATCTATACTGCAGGGGCGGATCGTGAATGTGTGGGGCCCTGGGCTGAAACTGCTCGGGGGGCCCCTTAATTAGGTATCCAAATAATTGACATTTTGTCAAGAAACTGTTTTCTATTTGATGAAAATACGGTCAAGACTAAAATGGATTGTTCAGACTTTATTTAATAAGAGTTCATATTTATATATTTTTTTATTACTGAGGAACCCGCTCTTGACGTCGATCACGTCTGATGGTAAATGATATTTAAGGTCTACTATAGGTCGACAAAGCACAGAAGTTGCCTGTTCACTCTTACTTTAAAAGCGACAGACGGGTTATATGTGGAAAGGAACACAGAAAGCGGCAGAGAGTTCTTATATCCACGGGGCCCTGGGCTGCAGCCCAAATAGCCCATAGGTAGATCCGCCCCTGCTATACTGTGTTTGAACTATGTAAACTAGCTCATTCATACGTGATATAAGTATTAAATATTATAAATACAAAAGCGCCTCTCTACTGCTGAACCGATTCGTTAATATTTGAAATGGAGATAATTGAAATCCGGGATCAAACATGGGCTACTTTTCTAAATTCTACCCCTAATGGGATGACAAATGGGATGAGAAGAAGGGAAGAAAAATCGCCCGAACGAAGTCACAGGCAACAGCTAGTAAACGCATAAACAAGTCATTATATATTGAGATCTAAATAAATAATGTGAACGCTTTGAACAACAGTTGCATTTAACAGTCTCGAGCCTAATACGAATCAGTCGGTGGCCGAATATAATTAAATACCAGATCGTTCTATAAATGGAAGTAAACGTGCATTTATAAATAACTTGCTTTGCCCTACGGTTTCACTTGCGTTAATTTGAGGAAAAAACTTATATTCCAGGTACCATAAGATTATTGCGAATGTGATACGTGATTTCGAAATGTGAAACACCGAAGAACACGTCCCCGTAAGTTCACAAATACGAAACACTTAACAACGAATGCACGCTACCACGAAAATCCTAACGTCGCGCCGTAGCCATGGGATCTCGAATAATTAAATCTCTAATTTCACCTATTCGAAACACTACAACGAATGCACACTAACAAGAAAAACTGAACAACGTTGCCATGCGATCTTGAATAACTAAACCTCGAAAAGTCTTTATTAAATTAACAATCAAACATTGCTGTTGCTATTTTAAACGATATTCTTTATTCAAACATTAATTTTTGAGAAAAATAAAACATATCATGTCATATTATGTGTCAATCAACCAAATAATCATTTCTTTCCTTATGGGAAATATGAGGGGATATGGGCAATATGAGTTCTTTTATCGTTTAAAATAGCAAAAGCAATGTTTGATTGTTAAATTAATAAAGACATTTTACGAAGACTTTTCGAGGTTTAGTTATTCGATATTGCATGGCTACGGTGTTCAGTTTTTCTTGGTTGTGTGCATTCGTTGTTAAGTGTTTCGAATAGGGATTTAGTTATTCGAGATCCCATGGCTACGGCAGCGTTAGGTTTTTCGTGGTTGCGTGCATTCGTTGTTAAGTGTTTCCGGTTTCGTATTCGTGAACTTACGGGGACGTGTTCTTCGGTGTTTTACTTTTCGAAATCACGTATTATCTATACACACGATTATTGCTTAGATTATTGCTTACTTTAAGCAGCTGTCTATTACCTCGCAGAATTAGATACTTATAGGCCAGCCAGAGCCGCCGTCCCACCTCATGAAGTCATGACCGCCCCTTGCACATCATAATTGCGCGCGTGTTACGGTGTTACCTACTTGATCATTTGTTGCGGACTTTTGGAATGTTTCCACCATAGGTAAAACCACGGAATAGATGAATAAGGTTTTATCTGTTCTAATGGTTGTTCTGTGGGTACAACAACACAACATAATTCAATTTAACATAAGAGCATCTGCATCTGAGATAGGTAATTGATCTTCATAAATTGTAGCAGTTTTGTTGTACCTATGAGTTATTTTGTTGTATATAGGTACTGTAAAGTTTCATCTTAACTTTTTTTTTATGTTTCCCTGAAAAAGCTTAAAATAGTCTTATGTAAGGGCCCTAATTTTTATTTTTTATTTTTGGATAAGGGACGTGAGGACTTTTTATTGGCTCTGGCGACTACGTATTCCTACTTTTACGTTTTTATTAGCTGTATAAAGTAAATAAATAAGCCCATTATTTACCTCGAACTCGCCTGATGGTAAGCGATAGCGTTCATCGGTCAACGATGGTACGAGCGATACAAGATGCCTGTACACTACACTATTGTTTTAAAGGCTGAAAGTAGCAGGAAAGACAAGCTACAATACTTGTGAAAAAGATGTTATATAGAAAGTTGAAACAATATGTAGTAATATAAAATGAGAATGTCATTCCGAGATAGGGTTGCCATCACCAAATTTGCCGGCCCCAGACAAAGACTTATAAGCCCCGGACATTTGGGTAAAATCACAGTTTTTCCCCGGACACCGTAGAAAAATACATTTTTGAACTTGTAACTAAAAACAACGATATTTAATTATGGTTTTTAATTACTGATAAAGTGATAACATTGCAGAGCTTTAGAACTTTTTTAATAACAATCTCTTCCTTTTCATTTAACCAACGTAATAAACAATGAGATGAAATACCATAGGAAAATAATAATAGAGATCGTGCTTTTTGGTAGGTACCCGTAAGACCAATGTGTGTCCGGGTTTTACCTGGACGCTTATTGGGAAAATCCCCCCGGACGCCCCCGGACGCTCTCCCAACTAGGACAAATCCGGGAAAACCCAAACGGATGGCAACCCTACTCCGAGACCAATATCGTAATTTTACAAAAATATGCCAAATTTCCGGGAATGATCTCGAAATGTCATGTTTCACGTTAGTCACCAAAGAGAATGTAATACACTATGTTTTATTAGTCACCTTACAACGAAGCTAGCATAGGACATAAAATATTACCACTTATAATTTACTAATACTTTCGTGAATACCTGGAATCAAAAATTGAACTCAATGTCCCACTGAAAACAAAGGAAGAAGTAGACGACGCGTCTATATCACAAACCAAATTCAAGTGGCGGCGTGGTCTAGCACCCCTGAGCTAAAGGACTCGTCACGTGGGGCGCCGGTCCCTCTTGCAATCAGGGAAAAAATCGCTGAAAAACGTCGTCTTCGCAGAATATGGCAGACAACCCACAGGTGCATGGATAAAACTAAATTAAATCGAGCCATTAAAGAACTCAAAATCCTCTTGGCCTATACTGAAAATGAAAGTATAAAAAAAGACTAGAGAAAATGTCACCAAATGGAAATGGAAACTACAACCTCTGGAAGGCAACAAAGTACCTCCCTCAGCCGCAACAGTGTTCTCCGCCTCTAAGATCTGGAAACACATGGGCTAGAACTGATGAGGAAAAATCTCAGGCTTTTGCTACATACCTAGCCGGGGTCTTTGAACCCAACCCTACGGATAGACCTGAAGACCCAGAAATAGATGAAGTGCTAAAGCAAGATCTGCAACTATGCCTGCCCCTGAGTCCTAATTCACCAAGAGAAATAGCTAGGGAAATTGCAAAAATGGTTTCTAAGAAATCACCTGGATTTGATCTGATTACCCCCAGGCTACTGAAAGAGCTCCCTAGGAAGTGCATTGTCTTTTTGACCATACTTGTCAATGCCACCCTGAGAACCTCTCATGTTCCTGCAATTTGGAAAATATCTCAAATTGTTATGATCCAAAAGCCGGGTAAGCCGCCTAACGAAGTTTCCTCTTACCGCCCTATTAGCCTGACACCTGTGTTGTCGAAATTGTGGGAAAAGATCATCCTTGCAAGATTATCCCCTTGCCTAGATACGGACCATGTAATACCTGACCACCAATTTGGTTTCAGGAAACACCACTCAACTATAGAGCAGGTGCATAGAGTCTATCGTACAATAAGACAATGCTTGGAAGGGAAAGAGTTCTGCTCGGCTGCTTTTCTCGATGTGCAACAGGCTTTCGACCGGGTTTGGCATAAAGGATTACTTTGCAAACTTAAAAAGTATCTTCCACACTCCTACTACCTGCTGATGGACTCTTATCTTAGTAATAGAAGTTTTCAAGTCAAACTCCGGAACGCAAGATCTTCTCTTTTTAGCTGTAGAGCCGGAGTACCTCAAGGCACCGTTCTGGGTCCGGTCCTTTACAACATATTTACTTGTGACCTACCCCAGTCAACTGGCACATCTGTAGCGACATTTGCTGATGATGCGGCCTTCCTCAGATGCAACCGTGACCCAATAGAAGCGAGCAGACTGTTGCAAACCCAGCTTACTAACACTAATGCTTGGCTGACCAAATGGCGCATAAAAGCAAGTGCCCCGAAGTCTCACCAGATCACTTTTACCCTAAGACGCGAAACTTGTCCCCCGGTGAAGCTTGGCCCCGACACATTGCCTCAATCTAACTGCATTAAGTACCTTGGATTTCACCTGGACCGAAGGATGACATGGAAAACTCATATAAAAACGAAGCGCAATGAAATCAACTTAAGATTTAGAAACCTACTCTGGCTCCTCGGCAGACAATCTGCCTTATCCCTATCCAACAAACTAAGGGTATATTGCTCTATAATTAAACCTATCTGGACATATGGAATCCAACTGTGGTCGACAGCCAGCAAATCCAACATTATGAGCCTCCAGAGAGCCCAAAATAATATACTTAGGGTACTATCATCGGCGCCCTGGTATGTTCGTAATTCAGAAATACACGAGTACCTGGAAATCCCAACCATCATAGAAGAAGTAATCCGATACTCAGCCATCTATGAGGACCGCTTGCTGACTCACCCAAACCTGCTTACGATTATACTTTTACAACCAAACCCAATAAGAAGACTTAAAAGAGCCGATGTGCTGACTCACGAAGGGGAGATGGAGCAGTGGCTCTACCTCGCCAAACCACTACCCTTTTCAACTCACCTGATAAAAGTTGAATGACTGATCGCAGGTTACTTATATATATTAAAAAAAAAACTTATAATTTACTTTAGAAGATACTTATACCGATATTTTGAACTATGTTCCTGAAATAATGATACGCTTTAGATAATATATTTTAAAATTTGTTTTAGGTATTGTACAAATTATCTGATAGCCTTTGTTTTTCTTTTTACCGCTACTAAGCTATTAGTGCATACCGTCTACGTTTATTTTAATTATACCTATTCAACCAATTACAACTGCATTCACTGAAGAGATGCACACACTGATTGACACCATATATTTTTATTTGAATATACAACTTCTGAGACAAGGTAAAGCGAACTATCGTTTTTTAAATCTATAATTTAATTTAAATATGACGTGATCATTGAGGTAGGAAAAGTACCTATAGGCGTGATAGAATAGACAAAGATATAATAAACTAATACGTCATTGGATATAGATAAGAATAGCGACTGATATATTTCTTTATAAGTATTATGTTTATTTTTAAACAGGCTCAGTTGTCATAGGAGAAAAAGAAAAGTTTATATTTAGTTCTTGTCTCCCTATCTCTTCAATTTACTCATTTGTTTGCTGACGAATCAAATTATCAATTTGCCCCGCACGTCGCCATTTGGTTCCTAAAAAGAGTTATTGCGCTACCTTCTGCGCGAAGTTTGGACTCGCCAAGTTACGTCGGCCGTATTTGTACCCTTGGTTTAGACTCGACTCGATCTTCCAGGTGAATGGTGCGGCGGAAGGCACGTTAAGGCCCCGTTAAGTTAAGATTATCCCGGCTGTTATTTGTTCATATTTGAAAGTCGTTACGGGTATTTATAAATCGGAAAATCATCTGAAAATCTTACTTGTCTTGCCAAGGAGTATCTTGTTACAGGTACTGGGTTTTGGATATCAGATAGGCAGTTGCTCCATGTAAAACACTAGTACTTAGATGCTTCCAGTTAGACTGGAAGCCGAACCCCAACATAGTTGAGAAAAGGCTAAGCACACGATACTTGTACAAATACAAATATTTTTATTGACATCAATATAATGTAATGATACACTGTAGGTTGTAACCCTGACTTCTGAGCTAGGTGTGCGATGGAATTACACAATCTAATTCCGCCAAGCAGAGCCGGATTAACCCTATCAGAGGCCCTAAGGCAATGGCATTCTCGGGCCCCTTTTCTTACTTTGACTGACCAAATCGTGTGTGAACTGAGGAAACGTACATTAAGGGCTGTGGTTTTTAATATATTTGTTTACATATTCTCAGATTTGTTCTAAAATTGTTTTAATTCTACTACCAAATCTAACGATTTCTATTTTGTGAGATAACAGTGAGGTCCCTAAGTTCACACGCACATTAAATTCTCGTTCGAAGAAACATGTTTTCTTGGTGCGTGCACTGGGCCTGGGCCCCTAGTTGATGCGGGGCCCCAAGGCAGTTGCCTACTCCGCCTAATGGTGCTGCCTGCCGGCCTGCTCAGATGCATCCAGTTAGACTGGAAGCCGACCCCGACATAGTTGAGAAAAGGCTAAGCAGATGATGCTTGTACAAATACAAATATTTTTATTGACATCAATACAACGTGTAATTTAAAGGGTATATACATACCGAGTGCACGGCTTCTTTGGATGATAACAAACGATATAGCAAGGGTTTTGTAATCCTATGTCTACATGTGTAGTGCTTATTAGAAATTTCAATACATTGATACCAGAGGCCGAATTTTTCAAATTAAGAAGAACGAAGAGAACTGTCGTTTTATTGGCAAGTGATGTGGAAAGTGATGACCCTCATAGTGCTGTGACACGTTTGTTATTACTGGTATTCAAGAAACATATGAAACCAATAATTTGGGGTCAATTCTGTGAGTCACTTATTTTGAGCTGAAACTTTGCATAGAGACTCCATACCAGATGTTGTCTTCAGTCCTTTTGGATAGATATGGGGTTTCCGTTACACGTTGTATAATGATACACTGTAGGTTGTAACCCTGACTTCTGAACTAGGTGTGCGATGGAATTACACAATCTAATTCCGCCAAGCCCGTTCCATCATCGGACTACAAGAGTTACTTCTAGGCAGGCGTGCTCCATCTTCGACCATATCATCACTTACCATCAGGTGAGATGGTGGTCAAACGCGCGCCTATATCAATAAAAAAGGCAAAGGCAGCCTTTCAGGAGTCAGTATCTGCGCCCATGCTGGTGATTTAGACCTTACTACTGCTAGTGCTGAGCGTACGCGCCTGCTGGCCAAGCAGATGAGTGGGTATCGTGTATGTGGCTTCATCGGGCTTCACGTTGCTATTGCAAACACTTTGTTGGCGATTTTATTAAAACTCTTGGGAAATGGCATTGATAACTGAAACACAGGCATTGCCTAGTTCGGTTACAAAAGCTACATCCATTTTACAATGTTATACACTGCCAAATTATAATTTCTGTAAACTAGTACCTACTAAGTTTTTTGAGAAATAAATTACTATTACGTACAATAATCGTCGAACACAGGCACCTTTATTTCTCCTTCGCATCTCTGCTTCCTTAGTTAGATGATCCTTGTCGTTCTTCATAGCGCTGTGTTGAAGAAGTCTAAATCCACGGGGGACTATGGTCTGGCAAGCGACACGTGAGTGTTTAAGCGGTGTTTTCACCAGAGTCGGTGGCTGCTTGTTATTTAGACCCTTAGAAAAACAAGTAATATGCTATATATATCTAGGTACTTAAATACAATGAAATCAATGCCAGAGATCTGATTATTTTTGTGTTCGGACAAATAGGAAAAGGCTTGCATAAAGAAAATGGCGGTACGAAGTTCGCCGGATTAACTACTTTTATACATTAATCCAATGTGCTTGGGATACGAGGGCAAGAGACCAGACACCATGTCTTTATTTAGTCTCATTGGTCTAGTGGTCGCAAGCGCGACAGCTGAGCAAAAGGTCGGGTGTTCGATTCGCGGATCGGTACAAGTGCTATTGGGTTTTTCTGTTAGAAATTTTGAGGCACGGGGGTTATCACATCACCAACCGAAATACATGACCGTTGCTCTTGCGCCTGACACGGTGGTGTCAGGTTGCCGTCACAGCGGACTATGATAGTAAAGGTACGCAGTACGCAGCGGAATATGATAGTAAGGGAGTGTACGGACGCCAGCACATCAAGCTACAACAATCTGACAAATTTCTTTAATATATTTTCAACTTTATTGTTAAGGAAATTAGGTTCAAGGTTGATTAGGAAAATTTGACAGTTTCGGGTTGTTTCATGTGCTGGCGTCTGTACCTGGACATACTTGTGCACTATAGTCTCCTGCGCAGATGGCTAATCAGGACTATTATTATATTAGAAGCGGGGCTCGCTTCTATCGACACTATTTTGACCCTATTGCATTCTATGGCGATTTATGTGTTGCATTATATGTATTAAATCATGTATATTTAAAGTAATTAATTAGTTTCTGTACTAGCTGTATTTTAAAGTTACGTTTAGTTTTTAAGTCCTAGAGGAGTCATAATTTAATTAATAAATAATACACTCGAACTATTTTATTAACTTCCGAGACCTTGTCGGCCTTGCTGTGATGACGCTTTTTTATTTAAGTTTGACGCTCCATACGGTTCAACTAAACGGTTAGTGATCGCAGCCTGAACAGCCTGATGAAAATACAAGGATTGATAATGAATGAAAAATGTTGTGAACAGCAATAAAACAGAGACATACAAATCAAAAATATGTTTTTTTATTTATACAAAATTATAAATAGTTTATTTCACTTAATTAATAAATTCAGTTCTTCATACAACTAAGTAACTTCTCCAACTGCCATCTGTTGTAAGAGGGTCATGACGTGGCAGAACCTCTCCCTGATCTCTGTAGCCGAGCGGTGCGGGAGAAGCTCCCGAATGCGGCCGAACACTTGCTCGGAGCCCGGCTCACCCTTCAGAACTTGTAACATAGTCTTGTCTTCTTCCCTAGTCCAACTACCACTCTTCTCCTCCACTTTCGTCGGTTCTAAACTCATACTGACCACCGTCTCAATCTTCGCCTGCTTAGCTTTCGAACCCTCATCTTTCTTCTGTATCGTGTGCGTCTTACTGTCTTTCCTCTCCCGTTTCGGCAAACTGTCCGTTTTGTTCTCTGGCTCTTTTTTACACGACTTTGTTTTGTTAAGTTGCGACTTTTTGGTTGGTTTAGGGCTCATGAGGTTGACTGCGTCTTTATGTTTGGTGTTATCGTTGACATCTTTGACGGTTTTCGTTGGAGATTTGAGTTGTTTTTTAGGTTTTTTGCCTCCTATTTTGGGGTTGTTCTTAGAGGTTCGTTTGGGGGAGGCTCGTTCGTCCTCGGAGTCTGGGGGCGAGAGCAGAGTGTGCGCGGGGGCTAGACGACGCGCGTGAACCCGATAGGGCTCCTTGCTGTAAGGGTACGTCACGCTGGCGCCGCGCAATAGCCGCCCGTGCTGTACGAACACGCGCCCGTGCAGGTACTGCGGAAGAAACGCTGTTTTACTCCCAATCAATCAATTCATTTGGACCGATTTAAGCGAAAATGTTCCAATCCACACAAACATCTTTCCGAGATAATTGCCTCTAAAGTTTTTTCCAGACAGCTGTGGGTTGGATCATACGGATTTTCGATAATTATTAACATAGAGTTATGTCTTTGGTATGTTAAAATATAATATCTTATTTGGAGTACCTTCATAGATCACAAAAATTCGAAATAGTCGAGGTTGCGGGTTGGATTATTTTTGCTTAAATCGGTCCATTTATTTCAAGTAACGAAACTTATTTGGTTAGTAACAATATCCCTTAATCCTATGTTAGTACTTAACCTAAATTACAAGATTGATTCGTGAATAGAATATACACGCTCGACACTGACGTGGAAAGCTTGCAGCAGCGATTTAAGTACACAAAGTCGAGCTTGTTCACCACACAACGTAGGTTTTTTGCGAATCGTTTTCTTATAGTCGCATAAAAACAAACGACGCGAGCTTCAGCAAACATCCATGATGCTTGTGCCCGGAATACGAATTTTATTGTACTGTACTTACTGTCCAATATTCATCTTTTTATATTATACAACATTCTCAACCTCTGTCCCCTCTCTATCCATCTGTCTGTTCGCAATAAACTCAAAAACTATGGCACAGATTTACATGCTGTTCACCAATGAATAAAGTAATTCATGAGGAAGGTTTTAGTGTTTAATTTATTAAGGTACAAATCCTTTGATTGATTTTGCAGAATAAGACCATGCTTTTATTTAACGATTATTTTGGTATCGTAATTTGGCTTAAAAATAGATGTATGAGTCACTCACCACTGTATCTAGACTCTCCTTGGCTTCAAGTTTTCTCTTGTTGTCGCTCTCCTCTTTAAACTCCCACACATCGTACCCTTTGTCGTCGGTTAGGAAGCTTTCGTCTATGATGTCGGTGCCCGTCTCGTATGCACTGAGAGATAATAGATCATTTAAATATAGATAGCAGACATGGGTAGCTCGCGAATGAGAGATAAAATTGAGCTAGCTCTTTAACCACAATCTAGCTTTCAGTCGCTCAGTCGTTCACAGAATAGCTCTTTAGCTCATTGACTCTATACTCTATACGAGTAACAAACAATACCGAAGCGCCGACAGCGGCCGACAATGCCCGAACTTCCCCGACGAACAGGTGAACGATTTCGCATTGTATGTAGCTCACTGACCGACTCTTCGGCTCAATCAAATCCTTAGGGAATAATAGTTTGTGATTTTGTGTTTTGTTTAAAAAAAAACGCCTTTATTTTTTTTAATGTACTCTAATTGTTTCGGTTCAGTTTAGTTTTTAGTTATAAAAAACTAAACTGCGCTTAGCTTATAAGTTTAATTATTAGTAGTAGTTAGAATTAGTAAGTAATAGGTAGGTACCTAGTGTTAAATAAGTGTTATAAGCTAAATAATATTAAGTTCAAAGAAAAAAGATAATTTTAATATTTATTTGTAATAAAACAAGTTAATTAATCAAATTTTATCTATAGCTCGCAACTAAGTTAAATGAACTAAAGAACTTTTTATAAAGAAGAAGTATGAAGATTGAATGAAGATTTTATAGAGCCACTGAGCTAGTTGTCTCGTTTGACTCGCATAAAATAGCGCGGCTCAATTTGATCAGTAGCTCGCAAGTAAGTCAATGGAGCTCAAGAGTTAAAAGAGTTATTCGGTGAGCTGAAGAGCTAAAAGAGTGATATAGCTCTTTTGGTCAAAAGAGCTATATCTCTTTTCTTTTCAGTGAGCTACATTTCGCATGTCTAATAGATAGACAGTTTGGATAATAATTTAGTGCCGAAAATTCAAGTGATTATCCTGCAGAAAACCAGAACCGGAGGGAATTTATTCTGGTCTCCTTCAAAGACCAGACTAAATTCCCTCTTTTAGGTCCCTTGCTCTGAGAGTGAGGACCAAAGTAGTTTTTTAAAGAGAACTAGCCATGTGGGTAGAATTCACATTACTAGCAATCTTGTTAACCCCTCCAAATAATATATTTGTGTCTGGAGTGGATTCGCGGCAATAGTGTAATGGGTGGGGTTCGAACCCGCGACTTCTCGATCATAAGTCCAACACCTTAGCCATTTGGCTATCGACGCTTCAATTTATTCATAAAGGTCCCTTGCTCCGAGAGTGGAACCAGACTAAATGCATTCTACAGGTTCCTTGCCCTGAGAGTGAAGACCAAACTAAATTAATTCTACAGGCTTCTAGCTCTGAGAGTGAAGACCGAACTAAATTCATTCTGCAGGCTCCTTGCTCTGAAAGTGAAGACCGAAATAAATTAATTCTACAGGTTTTTGACTCATCGTCGTGCGCAGACGCTGTGGCGGATGTTTTGCGACAGGGGATGGAGTACTACATTCCGTTCTCTAACAATGTCCGGCAAAGCTCGACCTTGGTTTGGTGCCGAATGTGATCGCGCTGAAGCGCTTAAACACGCGGCGTACCTAGCATGGGTCGATACCCGAAACTGCAAAGCAAATGACGTGATTCAGAAGAAGAGAGCTTTCAACAGGGCTGTCAAGTCCTGCAAAAAGGTTTTGCGGAGGGCTCGGTTTGACCACGTTAGCCGAATTGGGAACAAATTTGCTTCATACCCTGCTGACAGCAAAGCTTTTTGGTCCCTGGCAAAGTTGGCCGAATCGAACTTCTGTCGCCCCTCCACCACTGCTTAAACCTGACGGGACTCTAGCCCACTCCGCTGAGGAAAAAGCAAACTTGTTTGCCGCCCTTTTTGCAGTCTTCACGACTGGATAGCAGTGGCGCTCACCCTCCTGATGCTCCTATTGGATGCGGGACGTGTATGTCGGACATTCGCATCCATCAGAAGGACGTCCGTAGAGTGCTGCGTAATCTTGACGTGAACAAAGCTAGTGGCCCTGACGGGATACCAGCAATTGTACTTAGAACTTGTGGGCCTGAACTGTCTCCAATCTTGACACGCCTGTTTCGCCTTTCGCTTGAGACTGGAAAGGTTCCGAAAGCATGGAAGTTGGCTAACGTGCAGCCTGTGCCCAAAAAGGGTAGTCGTGCTGACCCGGCCAACTATAGGCCTATTTCAGTCACGTCCATACTCTGTAAGAGTATGGAGCGTGTGCTCCTGGCATACCTAGAAGCCAACGACATCCTCAGTGACCGATAATACGGCTTCCGCAAAAACCGGTCTACTGGGGATCTTCTAGCGTATGCTATTCATATCTGGAGTGAGGCCATCGAGAAGCACGGGGAAGCACTTGCTGTTTCCCTTGACATCTCTAAGGCCTTTGATAGGGTCTGGCACGATAGCCTTATTGCTAAGCTTCCTTCTTTCGGTTTACCCACCCAATTTTGCGTTTGGATTGAAGACTTCCTGAGAGATCGGTCCATACGAGTAGTTATTGATGGCTGCTCATCTGGCCAATTGGCAATTAACGCCGGGGTCCCTCAGGGGTCGGTTCTCTCAGCAACTTTATTCTTACACTGCACATGTATTCTACAGGTTCCTAACTCTCAAAGTGAGGATCAAACTAAATTAATACTAGAGGTTACTTGCTCTGTGAGTGAAGACCAAACTAAATTAATTCTACAAGTTCCTTCCTCTGAGAGTGAGAACCAAACTACTTTCATTCTAACAGGTCACTTGTTTTGAGAGTGAGGACCAAACTAAATTCAATCTACAGGTTCCTTGCTCTGAGAGTGAGGACCGAACTAAATTCATAGTTCATGTCTGTTACACTGAGAGTGATGACCAGACTAAATTCATTCTTACAGGTCCCTTGCTCTGAGAGTGGGGAACAGTCTAAATTTATTCATTTTCTTTGCTTTGAAAGCGAGGATAGGAGTAAATTAGCTCTTGCAGGTCATTTACTCTCAGAATGATTCATGAACAACAAAGAAAGCACTGGCAAGATTTGGCGTGCGTTATTCTGCTCAGTCGTATCATTTGAATTTTCCACAACCATAATTTATGTAGGACGAGAAAACTCTCTGTTATCGCTGCTACTTAAATTGAGCTTGTTGTTCCTTACTAAATATTAAACGAAGAATTCCGTACCTGTCAGGCGGCCTTTCATCTGGGAAGAGCGACTTAAACATGGTGGCCAGACGTGGATTGGAGCGGAGATGCGGTAAAACGCGTGCCCGCATCTCATTGCTGCTACCGCTGTTGATTCCGTTTGTGATCGCACGCAGCACCTTGCGAAGGACTGTTGGCTTACGGGATAACGTATTCTGCAAATAAAATAGCTCATTTTAGTATTAAAAGTACAATTTGGCTGAATCTAGTCGCTCTTAAGGCTAAAGCTAAACCACACAATATGTGATAATGCCATATTGTGTCGTAAACCAAGAGAATCTCATCGTGACGCGAAGCCGCCGCACATACGGCAAAAACACCACTTTAGGCGGTCAAAAATTTAAGATGTGAAATAATATGTGCATTTATGGTTAGAAATATTCCTGACCTATAAGGTTACTTTGTGTTTGACTTTGTCGAGGCTTAAGAAGATTTTAGAGTACCTACCTACCTAAAAGCTAGAAATAAAATAGTATTAAAAATAAAATTTTCTGTATTTTACTTGAAGTACACATAATTATAAATCTATACTAATAATATTATAAAGCGGAAGAGTTTGTTTGTTTGCTTGAACGCGCTAATCTTCGAAAGTACTGGGTGGATTTGGATGCAATTTGGTATGGAAGTAGAATGAAGCTTGAGGAAGGTTATAGGCCACTTCACGCGACTGCAAAAAAGGAGATTTATGTTTTTACCGTGATAGAATCCACGGGAGCGAAGCCCCGCGTGAGTACTAGTCATACATAAATTATGTTGTTAACAGTTACGTATTTAATTACTATCACTGTCATCATCACAATGTCTGTAACAATTTTGAAACAAACACTTTCAGAACACACTTGACTTTATTGACACTGTCTTTTGACCATTTATATTCAGTAAACTTATTCCATACATAACTAATTAATTGTTCTACACACTGAGACGATGATTGTTCGTTTTTGCTTTTTAATACTAAACTAGATCCATTTTTTTTAATATTCAATTCCGAGTGACTTGGTCCACTTCGACTACCTGTGAAAAAAGGGCTTAGTGTCACAATGCGTTGATTTGAGTTCCCAGAATTAACATTATTAGTAGTCAACAAACGCACAAGTGTAAATATATAGGACAGAAAGCGGTACTAAGCGGAACTTTTTTTGAAAGTCTAAGGAAATATATATTTTTTATGAAAACTAGGAGTAGAATGAAATCCTCATTTATTATTGCATTACAGTTTATAACTCGAGTTTAAAAAAGAATGTAAATATATAACATACCTGTGGCTTCTATGTCCATAATAAATATTTAGGTTTTTGCACCTCTTTTGTTATAAACATAACAAAAGATATTTATGGCCAATATGATGGACCAAGTACTTGACTCGAAGAATACAAGCAATTTTAGAATTTATATTAAAGTAGCGAACTCTATTTTTGACCGGCTAAAGTGGTCATTTTGCCGTAGCACCGTGTCACACTGGATATCATGTGTATGTTTTTTGACTTTTAAGCTATGGTCAGCCTTTTTGTTCACATTTTCCACAAATGTTTTATTTTACTTTTTAATTTATTTTTACTTAATGAATAGCTAATTGATAATGTATAAAAATAATCTGGCTTCAATCCAAACTTGCTAAATGATCATACTCTTTAAAAGTGGTTGTAGACAATAACTATTGTCTACAACCACTGCATTAATTCAATCCATAGACAATTTTTCATTACACAGAAATGTGAAATTAATAAACAATGGTAGTTTTTATTTAATAAATACTAATTTAAAATACTGCTACAAACAAAAGACTTAACTTAATATTGCATCTAAATTAAAATGTTGTATTTGCATTCAATGTGTAAATAATGATGAGGAAAATAAATTGCCACATGACTAAATTTGAGCAAAACCTGATCATGCAACTTAAAAAACTAAAACAACTTACATGGAAACTAAAAGAGAACAATAACATACAAACTATGTGCATAGCAACTTAATAATATTACATTACTTACTTGCAACATTTCTATGAAACCAGTCATTTGAACTAACATGAAATGGTCCATGAACCGTCCAACCTCTGCCGCTTGACCTGGCTTCAGAAACAAGAGGAACTCTTCTACTATATCTTTGTGTTCTTCACCAAATACCTTTTCCATCTTCTTATATAAATCAACAGGAGTTTCTTTTGTGGGATCAAAGGACTTCAAAATACTTTGGAATTGAACGAACTTGTTGGTAGGCACTGATGTGTTGGAAGAAAATCTTGATTGTACTTTTGTATAGTAGGATCTAACTAAAGCTGCAAGAGAATAATATTTCATATGAGTCAAAGTTTTGAAGGAAAACATCATGAGGACACCGGCATTTCCTAGGACCAAAAACTAACACATGTGACAACAACCAACTCACACTGGACCCGAATGGAGCATTGTGGTCCCTTAGAGAGAATGCTTGTGTCTCAGCAGGGGAGATATAATAGGCTGAATTATTAGTGTTACAAGTTTGATAGTTTTCACCTCTATATTGTGGCTCTATTCACACTTCTTTGGAGAATATGGAAAAAATTTCAGTACACAATTCAAGACGGAGTCTTGGCACATAGTCTAAAATGTAGTGTGTAAAAGTGTAAATTGCAGTTTCTCCCAATTTAGATGTCACATGATAGTGGTATTAAATAATTTGCATATATAAAATGCATATTATGACTGTCATGAAGCATGTGTCATTAGATTAATCAAAATAGTAATGATGAGTTGGGAGTATTATGAATGTTGATAAGAGTCCAGATTAACATTAATTATTCAAGATATCTTTTGAACAAATCATCTGATGACATACTGAATGGACTTATCAACAACTACTTTTGTGACCTAATTACTATCCTAAAATATAACAAAAATACCAGATTACATAAGAGGAAATGCTGCTAAATGTGCTGTCACCTATTGCAGTGTTTACCTGTCTCTAAAACATTGTCATCTATTTTAGGTGGATCAACTTTTTTCTTAGCACTTGGTTTACTCTTGGCTTCCTTCTGAGCTACTTTCGTAACCTCCTGCGCAACCTTCTGTGCTGGCGGCTGAAATAACAAAATCATAAGGTCATCTATCTTAAAAACATGGCGACACATTTTTGTGTAGCATTTCATATAATTATTACACTTCAATATAACGATAATCCTGAGGAACGATTACGTGAATATTGCATGCAGACTTTCGAAATACTATGAGGAGTATTTATTTTGAAGAAGAATGCCTATATCTGATGTGAATTACAATAAATCATCATGCAGATTCTTCGACTCACCCCTGGATTGATAACAGGTTTTGGAAAAGAATTTGGATTGAAAAAGCTTGTGCTTGGTTCAATTTTGTTCCCGAAAGCATCCTGACTCTCCCTTGAGAACAGGATTGGCATAGAAGGCAGCATCTGGAAGATGTACGATCTACTCGCGCCACGAAATCCCAACAGCGCAGTACCACGGCTACGCAAATCCTTTACATGATAATAACAAACAAACTAAACACAATAAAAACACGATGTGAACTTCACACTATAAACTACAATAATTTAAGAGTTATCTGATTTATGATACATTATTGTTTTGAATTTGTCCAAACAACACAAACCATCGAAAGAATAGAAACATTTTTGACAGATCGAGGACGCGAAATCGGGCGGGCAAAGCGCGCGCACGTTTCATTTTATGAAATTCTAAACAAACTTTATAAATAATATTATAGTAAATTTTGTGCAAAAAGCAATCACATTAAATCTATTACAGTGATAGTACACTATTTATTTATTTATCTAACAAAAATAAAGCTTTGAACAGTCTTAAGCGAAGAAAAAACTTAAATCCATTGAATGTCTTGTCATGTTTACGATGATTCGCTCTTTACTTCGCAGTTGCAATACTTTGCACATTATAACTGCGTTCTTTTAGCTAATGTATTATTAATATTATTATCGTAAACTTACCTATTACAGGTAAGTTTCTTTAATTTTAAATAAACCATGGGTTTTTGTATATTCTTTACTTCTTATAATAGTAATTTATGTAGGTATTGGTGTTTACGTCAAAAGTTATAGGCAACTTTAAAATGGGCAATCCATAGAAATTAATAAAGTTATTAATAATCCGTTAGCAACGGTAGATGTTGAATGCGAAATTAGGCAATTAAATTGTCGCATACATCATCTACCCTCAGTTTTATTCTAGTCAGTTTTATTTTTAAATTGACATTAAGATACCTAATTCTTTCTAGTTAGAACACAGCGTTTCATCATCTGCCTTGCCTGATCCCAACTGTCGTGGGGTCAGCCTCCGATCGGAACGTAAACCATTATACTTGTCACCGTTGCGGGATTATTCTAACGAGATACTGCGGCTCCGGAACGCAAGGGCAAGTGAAGGAAAAGCCGCTCCGCTTCAAGAGCGGAAGTAGTCATTTGATTATTATACAATTTAATTTATTAATTTCGAACAGCAAAAATCCATTGCGTTAGTTAAAGGTACCTTAAATTATGCCCGAAAAACATATGCTAGGTATAATTACCTGAAGGAGGAGGGAGGCCGAACGCGCGAGGGACAGGCAACTCTCTTCTTCGCGCCCCAGCCGCCGCGGGAGACGCCCCGGGCGTCGGGGATCGCGAGTCGATTTCCGGCCACCGTAGGCGCGGGCCTGCGGACGGGGAGCAGCCTCAAAGAGCTGTCAACACCAGTGACGGGGCCTCATAGGGCCATTGCCTGCTGGGGTTTGTGGGAAAGTTCTATCGAGATACCGCGGCCCCAGAACTTTAGGGCAGCCGAAGGAACAGCGTGGGTTTTTAGTCAGTAGAAGTCTGACACAGGGGAAGGTGGGGTAGCTTCATACAGTTTTTATATTTCGTCTTATAGAATGCTCTCGGGTATCGATATCTTTATTGATTCATCAAAAATCAATAGTCTTACTATCTGACTTTATATAAAAAACATGAAATTTGTGTAAATACACTTGTACGACTTTTTGTAACACTTGAAAGAAAAAATTAAAAATGTATGAATGTACCCCACATGCGGGGCACTTACATACAGCCTATGGGGCAGATTCATACATGTGACAAAATACACAAGTTTTGCGTGAAATGTTTATTTATTTATCAAAATCAAAGTATCAAAACACAACGTTCATGAAAACAAAAGCAATATTAGTCTTTATTATCAAATAATACTTACATAATCATATTATAAAAAAGACAAATATAGTTAGCTTTTATTTTTATGGCACCGAGGGAACTAGCTTAACCTAACACACACAGCACACAGAGAGATACTTATTCAGTTCTAGAGCTGACAGCGACGAAATTGCCATTCTCAGAAAGGCCATAGTAGAGTGCATGAATTTGACCTTAAATTTCGTTTTCCAATGGGGTGACGACAATCTGGTCAAATTCAATGCTCTGAAAACACAGGCTTGCTTTTTCAGCGCTAAAAGGAGCCCTTTTGAATTGACCCCTACTTTTCGAAGTATATCTGTGCCAGTTACCAATCGCCTGGAGCTTTTGGGCATGGAGTTGACGTCAGACCTCAACTTCGGCTCAACCATCGAGTCCAGAGCTCAGACTGCAGCAAAAAAACTGGGAATCCTACACAAGGTGAGGCGGTACTTCACGTCTGGACAGCTTCCAATTCTGTATAAAGCACAGGTCCGTTCCTGCGTGGAGTATTGCAGCCACTTGTGGGATGGCTCTGCAAAGTACCAACTTGCTGCATTGGACTCGATCGAGCGCAGAGCTAAAAGGCTTATAGGCGACGAGGTGCTGGTGGACAAGCTTCATAGCCTGGCTCATCGGCGAACCGTTGCTTGCCTGTCGGTTTTCTACAGATTGTACTTCGGGGAGTGTGCGCAGGAGCTCCATGACCTGATTCCTCTCCCTTTCACTACCCGACTACCAGACGCACGGCTGGGTACCACCCACACTTGGTTGATATACCGTCATGTCGTACCAAGCGCTTCTCCTCCACATTTATTGTGCGCACAGCCAAGCTGTGGAATTCTCTGCCGGCTTATGTGTTCCCTGCCACTTATGACCTTTCAGCCTTTAAAGCACGAGTAAATGGGCATCTTCTGGGCTCGCTCGTCCCATCTTAGACCTCATCTATCGCTTACCATCAGGCGAGATCGAGGTCAAGAAGTGGGCCCACCAGTAATAAAAAAAACAGTCTTTCTGATCAGTCACATCACTTTTTAAATATCTACATTCTATTGCTTAATTCTTATTTATTAATACTCCATATTTGGCTGCTGATTTCCGAAATGAGAGTTTATTTTCCAAAAAATTATCGATAGCTTTAAAAATTGCCTCTTCGTCCACCACTCCACTCCTAGTTCCCTTTTTCTTGTAATTTCTGAACATAATCGTTCTGCAAAACAAAATTATGGTATAATAATACAAACAAACAAAAAATGGGGCACATTCATACAGTATGAATGTGCCCCGTACACTCCTGTATGAATCTACCCCATCACAAGAAAATGAAATCAAAATATTTCTAGAAAAAAAGCAAGCATATATAAAATTATTCACAGATTAATTCACAAACTTGACCCTATTATCTTTTAAATAAAATAGAACTGAATAATCTAGAGAGCAGCTTTTATTTAAAAAAAAGACCTTAAAGTGAGCTTATAAAAATACTTATGCCTGGCCGAATCACGTTCTGTGTCACACCGACGCGCGTTTCACACCGACTGCTTTCAAACTCCATGAGCAACCACACACAAAAGTAAGCTACGCATACACGCATAAGTCATCCTGTTGATGTGCGCCTAACATCAGATATATTTGGTGGATGACGGTGCCCCTTGTATGAATCTGCCCCACTTCCCCCCACCCTTCCGCTTAACCCAGAGCGGCAGAAGTTATTCGATGATTTTCTCACCCAGAAGAAAAAAAAAGGTATAATTACCTGCATTTCTGATTTTAGAGGATATCACCAATAATTTATTTATAAATATGTTTTCCCTGCAATTTCATCCTCGTCGAATTCGTAAAAAGTGTTGATCAGTGGGGCACACATAATTATATATAGGTATAAACTGCACTAACTTTTGCCCGCGACTTCGTTCGCGGTTTCCCTAGTAAATCCCGATCCCGATTCCCGTGGTAATTCTGAGATAAAAAGTAGCCTGTGTTATTGCAGGATGTCAACCGCTCTCAAAATTTCATTCAGTTCAGTAGATTTTGTATGAAAGAGTCAAACATTCATACATCAAACCTCCATCCTCACAAACTTTCCCATTTATCTATACTTATAATAAATCTGTAGAGAGGCCAATTCTGTACATGAAATATATTTACAAAATAACTATCAGGGGTTGATTAGGGATCGATACTGATGCCAAAAATGCAATCAGTAAAATTTTTGTCTGTCTGTCTGTCTGTCTGTCTGTATAACCGTTATAGAAACAAAAACTACTTGACGGATTTTAACGAAACTTGGTACAATTATTTTTCATACTCCTGAGCTGGTTATAGTATACTTTTCATCATGCTACAATCAATAGGAGCAGAGCAGTGAAGGGAAATGTTGGGAAAACGGGAGAAGTTACTCCATTTTTTAAGCTTTCGTCGCGTGTGCAACCTTAATGGTTAAAGCTACACAGAAATCATTTATGACGGAAATGTTCCCCTTAAAATTATATAAAAAATATCCCACGACAGCATATGTCTATCTTTTATGGTTGACTCACAATAACACGTGTAACTCCCGATAGCTTAGCAGTTCGAAGCTTTCTGATTATTATTCTGCTCCGAAATTTAAAACCACCACAACTTTGCAATGGAACTCGGCTAAAAGTAACCCAGTTGCAACAAAATATAATCAAGGCTCAAATTTTAACAGGTTGCAGTGCATGAGAAACCGTCTTTATTCCTAGAATTCCCATAATACCAAATAATTTTCCATTCCAATTTAAAAGAACGCAATTCGCAGTATCGGTGTGTTATGCAATGACAATTAATAATGCTCATGGGCAGACTTTTCGTGTTGCTGGAGTAGAACTCGGTGTCAGTCTCGTTGTTACTCAGTCAGTTCTCGCATGGTCAGTTGTACGTCGCTCTTTCCCGGGTTAGCAGTTCTAGAAATCTTTATGTTGCTGTGCCGGACGGGTCAACTTTCAACATAGTTTACCCGGGAGCTTTGCGCTGAAGTATTTTCGTTCTATAGGTACTTAAGCCTCATGTAAACGTGATCTAAACAATATTACCAATACAATAACTTAATAACACACAAGGAGTTACACGCTGACGGAGTCGCGGGCACAGTATATATACACGGTATATTAATAATAATATTGTGCGGTTTGGTATTGCTATATTTTTCAACAGTATTATAGATATATTATATTTCCCTACTAAATTACGAAAGTTAATCTGTCTGTTACATCAAAATCACTGAACCGTGAGGAAAGACATAGGCTGCTTTTTTTTACGAAAAACGACGGAAACGTGGACGAAGTCGCGGGCAACAGCTATCTATACTAATAATATAAGGCTGAAGAGTTTGTTTGTTTTTTTGAACGCGATAATCTCAGGAACTACTGGTTCGTATTGAAAAATTATTTTTTAATTAAATAGTTAATTTATAGAGAAAGGCTATAGGCTATATATCATTACGCTAAGGCCAATAGGAGCGGAGCGCCAATGAAGAATGCTTCAAAATCGGGGTTAAATTTAACGTTAGCCCAAAGTAACTATTCCACGCGGACGGAGTCGCGGGCAAAAGCTAGTAGGTAATATAAGTACGAAAGAAGCATGGGCGTAAGCATGGGGCCCGGGTGGGCCGTGCCCACCCCAGAATTTTCCCATGCCATTTAGCCATGATCACGGATCCGTGATTATGGCTTCTAATTATACTGTTAGTGATTGATTATGATTATATGTAGGTACTTGCGGTTTTTGAAAATGTTCTATATCACATCGTATACTGAGCTGGAACTCCCAATCTCGTTCAAACAAATTTTCGTTGTAAGTAGATTTTGCTCTCTCTTATTTTAAAAGTTAGAGAGGAGCACATATCACCACTTTGGAAATCTACATCTTTCAAACGATTAACTTTGTGAGAAAATGGTTTTAGAAAACGCGTTTCTTAACTTTTAATTGAATTTATTTTTGTATAAAATTGTGAAAGTATTAGGACTACAAAGTTTCAACTTTGTAATACTTTCGGTATAGTATCTGTGACATACGGACAAACGGACAGACAGACAGAATAACCTTTGCTCATGTTTTTGCGTTTGTCTGACCCAACGGCGGATCCAGCTTTGGCGCCACGGGGGGTCACATACTTAGTCATGGTCAAGTCACAAGAAGTTATAATTTAATTTTGACAATAATAGATACAGTAAATAATAGGTATTTTATTAATAAATGTCAGTACTGTACTTAAAAATACCTACCCATACTTAAATAACAAAATAAATTTTTAGGTTTCCGTACCCAAAGGGTAAAAAAGGGACCCTATTACTAAGGCTCCGCTGTCTGTCTGTCTGTCACCAGGGCCCTATTTAATAAAGCTGACAATCCAACCAGTACGACATGTCAAGAAGTGACAATTCGACAATATTTCTTTTTTTTAGTTAGACGTTCTTCAACCATTGAAGCTCTTAGCCACGATTTGATTTTTCGTAACGTAGAGAAAGACCTTTGCGCTGTCGCTATACTAATCGGTAGTGTAGTCATAATACATAAAAATTTCTTATATTAGGATACATCTCAATATCGCAACTTAAAATAAGGTTTTGACCTTATTTTAAGTTTCAATATTGAGATGACATCGACTGCAGTATGTCCTGACTCCACTGCCACTTCACCATCCAAAGCCGATATTCGTTTCCGAAACAGGAGTATTATCTAGTACTTAACAATGTATAATCGGTTGCTAGTTGTTTCACAGTTTCAATGTCTTGATTAGCGATTATTATTATTCTTCGTATTAGCTTTTTGACATGAAAACGTTGAAACCGTTAAGTATTTCAGGAGACAGACGGTCCTGTAGGTCACTTATTATTAAATCCAGAAGAGGGATGTGTATTACAACGTGTAACAGATTTAGCGCAATACCTCAGACACCCAAAATAGAATATTAAATTATAAGTCTATAACGACATCCGTAACTAAATAAGTTGAAACCAAACCTAGGCATTTTTAACCGACTTCTGAAAAAGGAGGAGGTTCTCAATTCGGATGTTTGTTTGTTTTTTTTTTTTTTTTTTTTTTTTTTTATGTTTGTTCGGGCATAGCTCCGTCGCTCGCCAACCGATTTGAAAAATTATTTTTTTGTTGGAAAGGGTATACTTCCCAAATGGTCCCATGAAAATTTTATCGACATCGAACAAGCCGTTTCTGAAAAATCCACAAAAGTCTAAAAAAAATATTTACATTGATGATCTTTTCGGTTACTCTATATTGTGTTTTTTGTTCGCGCGTTTTTAGTTTTTTGTAGTTGACATTTTGGCTTTTATAACTAGATTAAATACAAATTGACCCACTAAAAAGCGCGAAAATAAAAACTTTTTTGCAAAAAAATAAAACCGACTTCCATATCAAAACACTACAAAGCCAAAAATAATTTTAATTTCGGTAGTCGGTGTTATTAGTTTTGTATTTTCTTTTTTTATAAAATAGTTATCATAACTAAACGCAATACGTATGTGCGTCATACAATATCCTTACGCAGACGCATACACTCATGTAATGTTAGCGGCCGACGCAACACACACAATTTCCATGAATTAAGGATTGTATTAATTTGTCCTGATACTGTGTTTCCATTTTTAACCGACTTCTGAAAAAGGAGGAGGTTCTCAATTCGGATGTTTGTTTTTTTTTTTTTATGTTTGTTCGGGCATAACTCCGTCGCTTGCTAACCGATTTGAAAAATTCTTTTTTTGTTGTAAAGGGTCTTCCCAAATGGTCCCATGAAAATTTTATCGAAATCGAACAAGCCGTTTCTGAAAAATCAACAAAAGTCTAAAAAAGATATTTACATTGATGATCTTTTCGTTTACTCTGCATTGTGTTTTTTGTTCGCGCGTTTTTAGTTTTTTGTAGTTGACATTTTGGCTTTTATAACTAGATTAATTACAAATTGACCCACTAAAAAGCGCGAAAATAAAAACTTTTTTTGCAAAAAAATAAAACCGACTTCCATATCAAAACACTACAAAGCCAAAAATATTTTTTATTTCGGAAGGCGGTGTGAAAAAAAAGAAAATACAAAACCAATAACACCGACTACCGAAATTAAAATTATTTTTGGCTTTGTAGTGTTTTGATATGGAAGTCAGTTTTATTTTTTTACAAAAAAAGTTTTTATAAGTTAAATGAAAGATTTTTATATCAAAATTTAACACCTATTTTTTATTACTTATGGAAAACGATTCAGAAGCCGATTCTGAACCAACTACTCATAGGATTTTTTTTATTGATAATAGGCTCGCGTTTGACCATCATATCACCTGATGGTAAGTGATGATGTGGTTGTAGATGGCGCACGCTTACCATTGCGTTTATTCTGTTACACGTTGTATAATATATGGCTCTGCGGAAATATTCTTCAGTAGATTGAGCAGGTAGGTTGTTGGCGCTATGTACGTACGTATGTATGTACTATTCTGGGACATTTAATTTCTACATCTAGCTGCTCAGCTAGGTACTTCTGTCCTGTGGCTTCTTCAAAAAGCTGTTAAATTACGTCCACATTTTCTCTTATAGGTATTTTATGAAAGGTGGTGGCCGTGGCGGTTACGCGGAAAAAATCAAATCACATCGATGCGTTCGTTCCCGAATAATGCGTTTGCGGTCAAACAGAGTACTATATTATGTATTAAATTAATTAAATATTGAAAGTACTTAAATAAAATCTATATTGTGATCTAAATTTAATGAATGGGCCACTGCTGGAATCAGAATAAGCAGAGATAATTTATACAAATTATATCATGAAAAATCGTCGACTTCTAATGAATCCTTCCATAATTATGTAAGAAATTATTCAAAAATATTTAAAAGAGTCTGCGCCCATGCTAAATCAAAATCTATTAGTAATAAAATTTGCACTTCTGCTAACAAAATAAAAACTGTGTGGAAGGTGATAAACAAAGAAACTGGAAACACAAATCAACGAGATCGGAATGAATTGATTTTGAACATTGTTAATAATATCAACACAGATAAGTCAAAAGTGGCTGAGACGCTGGAAAATTACTTCACCAACATTCCAATAGAGGTTACAAAACCGTTGCAATCTTCTCCAATATTAGCAGAATCTTTTCTGAAAGAAAACTTTATGAAGGATATACCAACATTTGCATTTAAGCGTATTTCTATTGATGTAATTAAAAAAACATTCGCAAGTCTTAACATTAAAAATACTGAAGACTTATGGGGTATATCTGTTAGGGTTCTTAGAGATATCATTGACTCAATTGCTCCCGTCCTAACAGGCATTTTTAACCAATGTATAGACAGCGGTACTTTCCCAGACTTAATGAAACATAGTAAAGTATTACCAATTTTCAAGTCGGGTTGTAAGAGTGATCCCTCTAATTATAGACCGATATCTGTGCTTCCAGCATTGAGTTAAATCTACGAAAAAATCATGCTGGACCAGATGCTGTCACATTTTAATTCAAATGGAATTTTACATAGTCAGCAGTTTGGTTTCACGAAAGGTAGGTCAACAACTGATGCAGGAGTAGCACTCATCCGTCACATTTTGGAATATTGGGAGAAATCCCATGATGCAATTGGCATATTCTGTGACCTCTCCAAAGCTTTTGACTGCGTTGACCACGAAACACTGATATGTAAATTACACCATTACGGAATTCGTGGACTAGCTGCTGATCTGGTTTTTTCCTATTTATCAGACAGGCAACAAAAAGTTAATGTAAACGGAGCGATATCTTCAGGATCTTTAGTGAAGATGGGCGTGCCACAAGGTTCAATTCTAGGTCCTTTCCTTTTCCTTGTATACATTAATGACCTACCTCTCATAATGTCTAACTTATGTAATATAATTCTTTTCGCCGATGATACTTCACTCATTTTCTCAGCTAATAATCTCGCACTTAATGCGAATAAGACAAAATGTCTGAAGTTTTCACTACCTAATGTCCCACAAGCTGGACTCAGTTTGATACTTGACGGCAAACAAATTGATCTTATTACTGAAACTGTATTTTTGGGTGTAACTATTGACTCAAAGTTGCAATGGGGCCCTCACATTAGGACTCTTTCAGGTAAATTAAGCTCAGCTGCATATGCAGTAAGAAAAATTAGGCACTTGACTGATATAGCGACAGCTCGGTTAGTTTATTTTGCTTATTTCCACAGTATTATGTCTTATTGTATACTACTGTGGGGATCCGCAGCTGACGTAGATTCAATCTTCATACTACAAAAGAGGGCAATCCGGGCAATTTATAAAATGGGTCCCCGCGAATCCCTTATAAAATTCTATACTGACTCTGCCTTCTCTTTATATATTAGAAAGCATATTGTATGTACGCAAAAATATAGGACTTCTTAAGATTAGAAGCGATTTCCATACAATAAACACGCGCAATAAACATGAAATTGTTATACCCAAATGGAGATTAGCCAAGACAAACAAGTCATTCCTTATAAACAGCATACGCTTTTATAACAAGTTGCCAAAGTATGTGACAGATCTTAGCGAGGGAAAATTTAAAACCCATATTAAACGTGTCCTTTTGAAAAAAGCATATTATAAGATTAAGGACTACATTGAAGATAAGACTGCTTGGCAATGATTCCTTCTGCACATGCGGCTTCCCTGGCTTATTGTGACTGCGTTATTCTATAAAGGTCTATTAACAAACCCACTTTTTGTGTTGTTGTTATTATTTGTTTTTATTTTGTTGTTATTTTTATTTTATATTACTTGTATATAATTTTTATTTTTATGTCATTTGCTTCAGTTTATTTGCAATTTTGTAAAGTTAATTTTTAATGTAAATGTGTGAACACCATAGACTGAGATTCATTTCTGATTAGTTATATTACATTTTATTATGTCAATTAGTCTATACTGTCCTCTCATACCAAAAAATAAATAAAAAATTGTATCTATTATGCAAAGATTGTGAAAATCAAGAATTTTTTTTAAAAGAGTAACCGTGGAGTTTCTTGCCGGTTCTTCTCCATAGGAAACGATCAATTTCGAACCGTGCACTAACTTCTGACGTTTTATGAGTGCCCATTTAGGCCTATCTAAACTAAAACAATTTTGATTTTGATTTTGAACACAAATGATATCTGGTTTAAGCAACTTAGGGTTTAAATTTGAAACCTGGTACCGGACAAAAGCGGTAGGGATCCTAGGAATCTCCAAAGGACATCATAATAGGAATACCCTATTATGATGTCCTTTGGAGACTCCTAGGATCCCTACCACTTTCAAACTTATGCTTATTTTTCAAAAATAGTTTAGATTTAATTATTGATCAATTTTAATCTTCAAAAACATGTTCTTTCGTAAAAAATAACTGGGTAACATTGGTGAAACTTTAAAATAAAATCCAAACTAAATATTTTCCCGTCCAAAAACCCATCGCTGTCACGAAGTCATGTGACGTCATATTTCTCAAACAACAAAGTGTTTTTGAGGTTAGGATTTCTGTACACAAAATTAATATCTCGTTGTTTGACAAGTCGACACGTCCGACAGCTTTGAGAAAAATTACTTCACACTTCATGATTTAGTTAACATACAGATTAAAAATTATAATTTTTATTTTATGAAAATATAAAAATGTGGAATTATTTTTAGAAATAAAAATATTGTTTAAATTTCCTGGCATCTAAACTAACTATGCAAAACATCGTTTTTTACTACTACAGGCAAATACCCTGTTGTGGCAAAGATCCCAGCTGGTTTAATGTCAGAATCAAAGAGAAATATTTTTAAGATATGGCAGAATTCTAAACTAGAGGAAGATAAGGACCGATATTACGTGGCAAAGCAGGATGCTAAAAATGTATAGCACAAGAGGTCGCCAAAAACAACCAAACGTTGTATGAAAGTCTGGAGAGTGCTAAAAATGCGGATGAAGTACTGAAATAGTAAAACGCAATCATAGAGCATCCATGAACAAAAAAGTAAATAAATCAATCAAATGTAAGCACCAAAAGAAATTACTAACAAACAACAGAGAAAGTAACGAGAGATGGTTCGAACACTATAGTCAGCTATTAAAGGAAGAATTTCCAAACGAAGATCCACCGCCATGTGGAAATATGGTCGAATACCAACTATAAATGAGGACGAGGTGAGAAATGCATTAGGCAAAATGAAAAGCCGCAAAGCTATGGGTCCAGACGAAGTCACCGCAGATCTGTGGACAAGACGATGATTAGCAAAGCTATGCAATATCATCATGATTACAAATCGTATTTCAGAATCTTGGCGCCAGAGCTATCTAGTGACTTCTACTATTTCCTACATTTGACTCTTAACGAAAATTAGCACTAGCAAATGGATCACTGAATCGAAAATTGGTCTTTCCACACTCTCATTATTTGAACGCCTATCCAACGATACCCCATACTATGGGGCAGACGAGATAAAAAAAAAATGAGTTTGTTTGGGTGTCTCTTCTCAGGGTAGTAAGTTAGGAAATACCGTATCTAGTTTAAGTTTACGAAAAAAATTACGTGTAAAAGGGTTATTTAATAAACAATTTGCAAAATATAGATCATTTCATACCCTCTTTAGGTACGTGTAGGAGGAGTAACCGAAGGAAAAGGTTTTTCATTATTTTATTTTCCACTTTGTCGGCGTGATTAATATATCCATGCCAAACAGCGTTCAGTCTAAACTGCTGGTACTAGTTTTAGTAGCAATAGTTTCAGAGTCAAGCCGCTGACAGACGTGGACATTGCGAAACTATAATGGTTCCTTGTCGAAGACGGAACCCTTAAAATGTGATGGGTCTCGCCTGCTTGTCAGTTTTTTTAATAAAAATAAGCTTGTTTCTTGTATTTCAGTTCAGCAGACAAGTTTTTTTATATTTTTGAATTACTTTTTCATTATACTTTAAAACTACCTAAGGTTAGGTAAGGTTGTCCGTAACTGATCGCTTTTAGCGACAAGACCAACTATTGTAACACCATTTGTAGTTGGTAAGTCCTTATTTAATTATGTTATAGCTTCGATCAACAATTGTACTAGATTAAGGATCAGGAACAAAAATGAGTCGCTCACTTCGATTAAAAATTATTTTTTATTTTTTTATTGACAATAGGTTCGCGTTTGACCGCCATCTCACCTGATGGGTGATGATGTGGTCGAAGATGGAGCACGCTTACCTAAAAGTAACCTATTCACTCTTGACTTAAAGACCCCTAGATTATAGCTATCGGGAAACAAAGACTCCGGCAGGGAATTCCACTCCTTAGCCGTACGCACAATGAAGGTATTCCCAAAACGTTTTGTGCGTATGGGTGGGATGTCCACCATGTAACGATGGCGCATCGCCGTTTGTCTCATAGTTCGATGATGGAACGGGCTTGGCGGAATTAGATTGTGTAATTCCATCGCACACTCCCCGAAATGTAACCGATAGAAAACCGATACACTTAACTCGTCGTCGATGTTCAAGGCTCTGGAGCTTCAACTTGACCAGTGCATCCATTGCCAATGAGTCTCTTGGCCCGTTTCTTAATGGACTCAAGCGCATCCAGTTGGTACTAGGCAGATCCGTCCCAAAGATGAGAGCAGTACTCCATACACGATGGAACCTGGGCTTGATACAGATTGAGCAGCTGTTCCGGTGTGAAGTACCGTCTCACCTTTGCGAAAATTCCCAACTTTTTAGGGTTCCGTAGCCGAATGGGAAAAAACGGAACCCTTATACACTGGTCAGCAAATAAACCGAGCCACCCGCTACCTAGGAACTCTGATTCGATTTTCTCAAAAAGTATAAAACTTACAACTATCAAAGTTATACCTACAAAAAGTGCGTTTCATGGTGATTAAAATGACTACAAATTAATTCGAAAGTACCGTCAACTCACATTGTAATCAAGGAACAAACACAATGCTAACGATTTGCTCTGTTTTCACCAGAGTTGGAATTAGCGTTCTTTTTCTCTACAATGAGGGTAGTCGGATATTTCTTATCATTTCTTTAGTTTTTGTCCATCGTTTGCTCAGACGCGTGTGTTTTTGCTACTTTTTTCGATTAATAATGGATACAACACCTCAGGAAGCAGCTCAAGCTGTAGCATTACTTCAAGCAGGCATTGCGCAACGTGAAGTCGCTCGAAGGCTTCGAATCAGCAGATCTTCGGTGCAACGAGTTTACAGACGATACCTAGAGACTGGAGCATTCGATCGCCGTCCAGGTACGGGCAGACCTAGGGCTACATCAGCAGCAGATGATCGTTATATCCACTTTACCGTTCTGCGAAATCGCCACCTCAACGCAGTTCAAGTCCAACAAAGTCTGCGTGACGAACGCCAAGTGGTCATAAGTTCAGATACCGTCAGAAGGAGACCTGACCCCAAAAAGAGCTGCAACAGGCCCAGCATTAACGGTAGCACACCGTCGAGCACGACTTGAATTTGCTCGAGAGCATAGGGATTGGACATTAGAGCAGTGGAGTAATTTACTCTTCACTGATGAGACCAGGGTGAGTCTACATGGAAGTGATCGACGTCAGAGAGTATATCGTCGCCCTGGAGACCGTTATTCTCAGTGTTGCATCGAGGAAACTGTTGCTTATGGAGGAGGATCTGTAATGGTCTGGGGCGGCATCTCGTTAACAGCAGATTCAGATTCAGATTTATTTATTTGCGTAAACATGTGTATACATACAAGAATACAAAATCGTGCATGCAAGATATCATAGTAAAAATAAAGTCCAATCATGTTTGCCACATAATATGGCGTGCAAATATATTAATAATGAATTTAAGTAACGAATTAATTATAATATTATGAGGTGACAATAGTAGGTATACAGAGCAATATAATTTTGATGTCAAAAATAATATAAAAAATCAAGTCACTCAATTTGTCAACTCTATATAAAATAAATTAAAATGTAACGATCAAAAAAAATGTCGAAATTAATTTCAGATACAAATATAAAATTACAATATGCAATGTCAAATCCAGGAATAATATCACTCAAATGTCATGATAACAGTAATAATCTATGTATGTCAAGTCGTTGTAACAATAAGTATTTATTAAATAATGAAACCAAAATTGTTGTTAAAATGTCAAAAATAAATTAAATAGCAATAAAGTGCTTAGTGTGTACGTGACCTAATATTCATTATAAGGAAGAATTATAGAATTGTCATCGAGATATTCGTTTAGTGAGTAGTAACATATATTTATTAAGATTTTGAATAGTACACTTTTGAATTTGTCCAGGTTTAACGATTTTAATGACTCCGGCAGCTTGTTAAAAATTCTCGTGGCCATACAGAAAGTACTTTTATTTATTAATGCTGTTTTGCCGTGTGATATTTCGAGCTCTAACTTGTTTATATCACGTAATTTTCTGTAGTAACTCTTGTAGGCTACTTTATATTGCGCGATGTGTGTTCTGACAAAAATATTCGTTTCGTAGATGTATAATGATGGCAGGGTAAGAATATTAAATCGTTTAAAATTGGTTTGCAACTGTCAGTATACTTAAGGCCACATATAGCTCTGACGCATCTTTTTTGAGCTCTAAAAACAAGTTCTCTATTGACTGAGTTACCCCAGAATATTATGCCATACCTTAGTGATGCTCCAACATAACCATGGTAAGCCGTTAGTACCGATTCCTGGTTGAGAACTTTCGATAACTTATACAGGGCGTAAGAGAATTTATTCTTTTTTTTTTTTTTTCATTTTTTGGTACATTCAGCGTTAGTTTTCATCGAACCGACGGGCCGTACACGTGGACTGACTTCTCATCGCTACATTACTGAAATCCTCGCAGATCATGTGGTACCTTACGCAGGGTATATCGGACAGGATATGCAATTGATGCATGATAATGCACGGCCTCATGTTGCTCATGTGGTGACCCAGTATCTACGCGACGTCAGCATTCGTACGATGGACTGGCCAGCTCGAAGCCCGGACTTGAATCCGATAGAACACTTATGGGATGAGCTGAAACGTCGGGTTCGAGCCCGGGTACCTGCTCCAACAAGGCTTCCAGAGCTGCGAATCGCAATTGAAGAGGAGTGGAATACAGTTCCTCAAGATTTTATCGTCAGGCTCGTAAGGTCGATGAATACAAGGATGCTGGCAGTTATCCGAGCAAGGGGAGGGAATACGGAATATTGATCAAAAACTTTTTTTTTTTCACTTTATCATTACTAATGATTATCACGACTGGAAAACGACTCTACTTTGTAAAATCCTTAATAAACACTGAAATATTGATTAAACCGAATGAGTTTCCTTTCATTTTAATCACCATGAAACGCACTTTCTGTAGGTACAACTTTGATAATTGTAGGTTTTTTAGTTATTGAGAAAATCGAATTAGAGTGCCTAGGTAGCGGGTGGCTCGGTTTATTTGCTGTCCAGTGTAGTTTCGACATGTCTGTCCGTCTGTCTGTCTGTCCGTCCGTCCGTATGTCACAGCCATTTTATTCCGAAACTATTAGGACTAAACATGTAAAACTTGGTAGATAGATGTATTCTGTGAACCGCTTTCCGATTTTAAGAGAAAATCAAAAAAATATTTAAAATAAAGGGGGCTCCCCATACATGGAACTGAAACTGAAAATATTTTTTTCATGAAACCTATACGTGTGTGGTATCTATAGACAGGTCTTTAAAAATGACATTATGGTTTCTAAAATGACTTTTTCATAAAGTTAATTGTTTAAAAGATATATGCTTCCAAAGTGACTTCAACACCGATCTCTTAAAGGATAACTTAAGATCAAGCAGACTGAGAGCAATCCTGGAATCGTCAAGTCTATCGCTTCTAACACTCAATCCAACACATCACAATTTGGACACAAGCGATTCCTGGCTTGACCTCATTCTCACTTCCTCCGTGAATCTGATTGCTAATCATGGTCAGATAGCTGTTTCGGGATTATCTCGACATGACTTGATTTATGTCACATATAAAATTAAGCCTCCCAAACAGCGGCCTGCCATTGTGTTGCTTCGGAATTTCGCGAGGATCGACATGGACCAGCTTACCAGAGATGCTAGTGCGATTGATTGGTTCGATGTTGAACGGGCACCGACAGTGGATGGGAAAGTGGAAGCGTTCAATAGGACTCTTCTTCAGCTCATTGATGCTCATGCACCGCTGAGGCCCGTCCGTGTCAAGCGCCCCCCGGCTCCATGGATTAACCCTGGAGTTCGTATGGCGATGAGCCGGCGTGACAAGTTCTTTCGAAAATATAGAAGGGATCGCAGTGTGGAAAACTGGAATCAGTACAAATTGGCAAGAAACCGGTGTAACCAGATGGTAAGAGCCTCTAAACGCCGATAAATCTCTGAAAATGTCCTCAACTCTTCACCGGCTGATATATGGAAGTTTCTCAAATCACTCGGCATAACAAAGTCTTCCTCTAATGTTATTTCTTCAAACGTGTCCTTGAGTGATATAAATAAGCACTTTTCATCTTCCGCCATGCTTGCGGTTGCTATTAAAAACCAAACTATTCTTGAGATTACTTCCACGCCAATCTTACCTCCCGATTCTTTCTCTCTTTCTCCTGTGACCGACTCTGAGATCCTCAAGACTTTCTATGCTATTAAGTCCAAGGCTGTTGGCTGTGATGGTGTCAGCAGATCTATGCTATCCCTCATTATTAAAAGTATTCTTCCTATTATTACACACGTTATCAATGCCTCCCTGCAGACTGGGGTATTTCCCACAATCTGGCGTAAGGCTTTCATAATCCCTCTCCCAAAAATATCCAACCCCAGCCTGCTAAATCACTACAGACCTATCTCCATTCTTCCTTTCCTATCTAAGATTCTGGAAGCAGTTGTTCTTAAGCAAATATCTTCCTTTGTGTTTGGGAATAATCTGGTATCCCCTTTCCAATCAGGTTTTCGGCCTGGCCACAGCACAGCCACAGCTTTGCTTAAGGTTACAGAAGATGTAAGGAATGGTCTGGAGAATTCGAGATTAACGGTATTAGTTTTAATTGATTTCTCCAATGCTTTCAATACCGTTGATCACGACATCCTCCTGGCCATTCTGTCACACATTGGGGTATCTTCATTGGCACAAGATTGGTTCTCATCTTATCTTCGTAGTCGCCAGCAAGCGGTTCGTGCTGATCAGATTTTTTCTGAGTGGTGCACCCTGAAAACTGGCTTCCCACAAGGCGGCATACTCTCTCCACTTTTATTTTCCCTTTTCATAAACTCTATTACCACTATCCTCAAATGCTCTTACCATTTGTACGCTGATGACCTACAGCTCTACGCGCAAGCTGACGTTGACAACCTGGACAACTGCATCTCATTGCTGAATGCTGATCTTCTAGCTATCAGTGATTGGTCAAGCAGGTTTGGTGTTACTGTCAATGTCAGTAAGTGTCACGCTATCCTGATCGGTAGCTCATATTTTCTGCGAAACTTGGACACCAGCCTACTTCTCCCGCTTAACTTCAACAATACTGTCATCCCTCTCTCGCCGCACGTAAAAGACTTAGGCCTATATATTGACGACAGGTTAAGTTGGAATAAGCAGATTGCACAGGTTAGCCAGAGGGTAACATTCACACTGCGATCTCTCTATAGATTCAAGCATTTCCTTCCTTGTAGCACTAAAACCACATTGGTCCAATCACTTGTGCTTCCTATCATTGATTATGCTGATGTTTGCTATTCTGATCTTTCCCAAGAACTTCTTAACAAACTGGATCGACTTCTCAACAACTGTATTCGTTTCATTTTTGGTCTTCGAAAATATGATCACATTTCTTCCTTCCGTTCTCAGCTTAAATGGTTGCCTATCCGTCAAAGGAGATCCCTCAGATCCCTCTGTATGCTCTTCACTATTATGAACGATCCTTGTGCTCCTGTTTACTTAAAACAAAATTTTATATTGTTGGGCAGTTCTCATGATCTTAACCTTCGCGCATCCAGAAACTTACTTCTTCACATTCCTTCTCACCGCACCGGGTTTCTATCTAATTCTTACGCTATTTCTACTATTAAACTCTGGAATTTGCTACCCCTTGACATCAAGAAGGCTGAGTCAAAATTTTCTTTTAAGCGTAAAATTAAAAACCACTACTTAAGGGGTTGTTATTCTTAGTTTGGTCTTTGTCATAATTATTTTGAGCTCTCTTATTCAGAAAGAATATTATAAAGCACCGTATCTATTAGTTTGTCATTTTAGCATATATGTGTATTTTATTAGTATTATTATATATTAGTATTATATTTATTAGTATTAAAATATTATTTCATTCCATTTTCTCGTACACCTACCACAGTGTGTTTTTTTAACTTAAAGGTTGACTGGTAGAGAATGCCTTGCTGCATTAAGTCCGCCCATGTAACACAATCTATTCTATACTTATAATAAATCTGTAGAGAGGTCAATTCTGTACATGAAATATATTTCCAAAATAACTATCAGGGGGTGATTAAGGATCGATACTCATGCCAGAAATGAAATCAGTTAAATTTTTGTCTGTCTGTCTGTCTGTCTGTCTGTCTGTATAACCGTTATAGAAACAAAAACTACTCGACGGATTTTAACGAAACTTGGTACAATTATTTTTCATACTCCTGAGCGGGTTATAGTATACTTTTCATCACGCTACAATCAATAGGAGCAGAGCAGTGAAGGGAAATGTTGGGAAAACGGGAGAAGTTACTCCATTTTTTAAGCTTCCGTCGCGTGTGCAACCTTAATGGTTAAAGCTACACAAATCATTTCATGACGGAAATGTTCCCCTTAAAATTATATAAAAAATATCCCACGACAGCATATGTCTAACTTTTATGGTTGACTCACAATAACACGTGTAACTCCCGATAGCTTAGCAGTTCGAAGCTTTCTGATTATAATATTTGTCTACTCTTACGTTTATAACACTCTCAGTCACCCCTAATTGAAAAAGTTAACATTATTAACTATTCCATAAAAAAATTGGCCAAGTGCGAGTCAGACTCGCCCATGAAGGGTTCCGTAGTAACTATAATGTAATATGCAAATTTATTTGACGAAAAAAAAACCTTACAAATTTCTTAAAACTAGCTTATTTACATTTTTTACAACTGCGCCAAATAAATTTGTTTTGAAAAAAAAAACCTTACAAATTTCTTAAAACTGGCTTTTTTACATTTTTTACAACTGCGCCGAATAAATTTGTTTTTCATAGTGTTTGTATGAATTACAAAGTTATATTTGCGGTTTTAGAAAATATCCTGTATCTCAAAAACTGCTGAACTGATTTCGTTCAAACTAATTTTGGTTGAAAGTTTATATTAAGATCTACAGACATATATTTTTTTTAGATTTTTCACTCCATTATTATAGAAGTTAGAGGTTGTGTCCGCCACACACACATTTTACCACTTTGGAAGCTTATATCTTTTAAACGATTGACTTTATGGAAAAGTGGTTTTAGAAACCCCGATGTCGTTTTTAAAGAACTGTCTATAGATACCATACACGCATCGATTTTATGAAAAAAAATATTTTCAGGTTTAGTTCCATGTATGGGGAGCCCCCCTTTATTTTAAATATTTTTTAATTTTTTTCTCAAAATCGGAAAGCGGTTCACAGAATACATCTACCTATCAAGTTTCACATGTATAGTCCTAATAGTTTCGGAATAAAATTGCTGTGACAGACGGACGGACGGACAGACAGACAGACGGACAGACATGTCGAAACTATAAAGATTCCGTTTTTTGCCATTCGGCTACGAAACCGTTAAAAGAATCATATAAATCGGTATAGAAACACCAAAGTTATACATGAAATACGCTTATAATAATAAGCCATCGCGCGTGAATACTGAATCATGCTATAAGGATTATTTTTGAGAATCGGTCGCCGCGCTCGACGCGTCTCGCGGTCGAAGCGTTCTCTAGGTACTTAAGCCTCATGTGAACGTGATCTAAACAATATTACCAATACATTAACTTACGCTGACGGATTCGCGGGCACAGCTATATTGTATCATTACGCTAAGGCCAATAGGAGCGGAGCGCCAATGAAGAATGCTTCAAAATCGGGGTTAAATTTAACGTTAGCCCAAAGTAACTATTCCACGCGGACGAAGTCGCGGGCAAAAGCTAGTTGTACATAAAGTTTAAATAAATAAATAAATAAAATGTGTGTCCCTCCCCCTCTAACTTCTATAATAATGAAGTGAAAAATCTAAAAAAAACCATATGTTGTAGATTTTAATGTAAACTTTCAACCAAAATTAGTTTGAACGAGATTGAGTCAGCAGTTTTCGAGATACAGTATATTTTCAAAAACCGCAAATATAACTTTGTAATTCATACAAATACTATGAAAAACAAAGTTATTTGGCGTAGTTGTAAAAATTGTAAATAAGCTAGTCTTAAGAAATTTGTAAGGTTTTTTTTTTTTTCGAATAAATATATACGGAACCCTTCATGGGCGAGTCCGACTCGCACTTGGCCAATTTTTTCTACCTATGTTAGGGTCCAGAATAACCGGATGCACCTGAGTACTAGTATTTTACAAGGAGCGACCGCCTATCTGACCTCCACAACCTTTTCGTTTTATTTCTGGGTGGGAAAACCATCATATAACTCCTCCCGCCGTGTGTGGAGCGGGAGTGTCAGACTTCTACTGACTAAAAACCCACCTGCTCCTTCTGTTGACCTTGCATTCCGAGGCCACGGCGTCTCATTAAAACAATTCCCGCAACCCCGTAAGGCAATGGCCCTATCGAGCCCCATCAATGCTGCTGATTGCTATTAAGCCCGATTCACACTTCAATAAGTACAGTAGCGAGTTAAGAACTCAGACAGTTAAGTAATAAGTAGTAAGTTGTAAGTAGCGTCCAAACGTAGGCGAGTGAGTAGTCATAAGTTGCCATCCCGAGAAGAAGACTAGTCGCGTCGGTTATTGTTTTTTTCTGTGCTGTGATTGTTTAGTTCCTCCGAAACAGTTGTTTTAATCCAGAAAATGGACGTTGAATTACTCAATACCAATTTACGTGCTATAGTGACAGAATTAGTATCAATACTTTCAGAACACATGGAAAATGAAATAAAATGAATGAAATAAATACGTGTTCGCGGCCGCTACCTACAAATTTATGGTCTGTACTAAACTTGCCCGTCTACATTCCAGCCAGTTAAGTTGGCGGGGTGCGGGAGACGTGAGAGAGGGGGCTACTTCGCACTGGACTCGCCGAAAAATAGGATCGCGATCTATTTAACTCAACTTAATCAACAACTTACTACTTAACTCGCTTTTACCGTTCAAACTACATTAACAACTTAACTCGCCAATGACGCAAGTTAACTCGCTACTGTACTTATTGAAGTGTAAATCGGGCTTTAGAGGCGCGCGCGGAACACGGCGCGCCGCCGACCCGTGTCTGGTTCTTACCGGACGGTGAGCTACCCCTGCTCGCCGTCCGCAGACGCCCCTCTACGGTGGCCGGAGACCGGCTCGTGATCCCCGACGCCCGGGGCGTCTCCCGCGGCGGCTGGGGCGTGAGGAAGAAACTGTGTCTCCCTCACGCGTTCAGCCTCCTCCTTCGCTAGCATGACTGCTTCTCAGAAGGAGGCGACTGCATCCCATTCCCTCTCGCTCTTTGGAAAGACCAGTGTCAAGTTTTCTGGCTTCTGTAAAGACGGTCAAATATGTGAGTACTAATGTCAGTCGGGACAAACGGTTTAACGTGTTTTCCGAGGTGCGGAGGAAATAGACATATTAAGATAGTCACCCATCCGCTATTGCCATACACCTATTCACTCTTGACTTAAAGAGTTTATAGCTATAGGGAAACACAGACTCCGGCAGGGAATTCCACTTCTTAGCCGTACGCACAATGAAAGTATTCCCAAAATGTTTAGTGAGTATGGGTGGGGTGTCCACCATGTAACGATGGCGCATCGCCGTTTGTCTTGTAGTCCGATGATGGAACAGGATTGGCGGAATTAGATTGTGTAGTTCTATCGCACACTCCCCGAATTGTAACCGATAGAAAACCGAGTCTTGCAACTCGTCGTCGATGTTCAAGGCTCTGGAGCTTTATCTCGACCAGTGCATTGTTACCAATTACTCCAAGAACTCCTAGTATAAGGCAATGTTAAAAAAAATATGTTGACTAATATTAAAGACTCCGACGGTACAAAACGACTAGAACGTTTCAAAGGCATTCTCATACATCTTTACTTCAATCATAGGCCTTTTTAGGGTTCCGTAGCCGAATGGCAAAAAACGGAACCCTTATAGTTTCGATATGTCTGTCCGTCTGTCTGTCTGTCTGTCCGTCCGTCCGTAAGTCACAGCCATTTTATTCCGAAACTATTAAGATTATACATGTGAAACTTAGTAGGTAGATGTATTCTGTGAACCGCTTTCCGATTTTAAGAAAAAAAATTAAAAAATATTTAAAATAACCCCTTTATTTTAAATATTTTTTAATTTGTTTTCTCCCCATACATGGAACTAGAACTATTTTTTTTTTTTTTATGAAACCTATGCGTGTGTGGTATCTGTAGACAGGTCTTTAAAGATGATATTAAAACCACTTTTTCATAAAGTTAATCGTTTAAAAGATATAAGCTTCCAAAGTGGTAAAATGTGTGTGTGTCCCCTCTAACTTCTATAATAATGGAGTGAAAAATCTATAAAAAATATATGTCTGTAGATCTTAATGTAAACTTTCAATCAAAATTGGTTTGAACGAAATCGGGTTAGCAGTTTTTGAGATACAGCATATTTTCTAAAACCGCAAATATAACTTTGTAATTCATACAAACACTATGAAAAACAAAGTTATTTAGCGTAGTTGTAAAAATTTAAATAAGCTAGTTTTAAAAATTTTTAAGGTTTTTTTATTTGTCAAATAAATATACATACTATATTATATTTTTATAGTTACTACGGAACCCTTCATGGGCGAGTCTGACTCGCACTTGGCCAATTTTTTTATGCTAATTGAGCCGTAGCCTCGATGAACGGACCAAAAATTGATCGAAGTGTTATGGTGTACAATAAAGAGTATATCTACATATTTATCCATATACCTTGAGGACATGAAGACTCTGAATTTCGCTTCTCCAATCACAAATTTTATTGTTTTTTTTTTAACACCGTCTTTAAGGTTTTAATGTTATTTTATTTAAGTGGCATTCTGATAATTTAATTATTTACTAAATATTTTGTCAGTTGATGCAAAATGACTTGAGTTGTTCATGTCATTTTGCATCAACTAACAAAACATTAAAAAAAATCTACGTAAAATATTTTTTTTTTTTGCAAAAAAAGAAACCGACATAAAAAAAACAATAAAAGCACTGAAAAGTTAAAAATAATACTATAACCTACCTATATTAATAAAGCTAACCTAACCTACGATTAACCAATAATAAAATTTAACAATTTTTTGGAGTCGGTGCCAAGCTAGGTAATGAAACGACTGGTAATTCCAAAGTATTTTCCCATTTTAATCCTCGAACTCCTTGCTTTTCTTGCGTCGTTGCATTGTGTAAACTGTTTACTCTGATTTTATTGATTAAGTATTAACGTTAGTATCGTTTTCTTTGTGTCTAAATATTAGGTAATCTATCTTAAAGTATTTTTGTATTTTGTTTTTGTTTTCCGATTTAAATTTATATTTAGGAGCTGTAAGATTTATATTTTGTTTTTTCTGGCCTTAGTCTGTAGTTATATTAATATAGTCATTTAGATATCGTACATTGCTTGGCACCAACTCCAAAAAATTGTTAAATTTTATTATAAGTTAATCGTAGGTTAGGTTTATTAATATAGGTAGGTTATAGTATTATTTTTAACTTTTTAGAGAACTGAGAACCCGTCTTCCCAGAGACAATGGGACGAGCCGCTCTGCAGTTTGGTACGGAATAACCTTTTAAATACGTCAACCAATACTGCTGAGCGCTCGCGCCTGTTGGCTGTGGTGGTGAATGGGAGTCGGGCCTTTGGCTAGAAGCATTACCTTCACTTAATATAGGTACTATGTTAAGTGATAACACGTTCCGGATCGCTACATGTCTACGTCTGGGTGCTCCCAGCGGTGCTCCACATCGTTGTCAATGCGGTGCGGCAGTCGACCGCCTCGGACATCATGGCCTTTCCTGCAGCAGAAGCTCTGGTCGGATAGCACGGCATGCCAGCATAAATGACATCATTCGTCGGGCTGTTGTCACCGCTGGAGTACCATCTGTTTTAGAACCCAACGGCTTGGCACGGGACGATGGGAAGAGACCAGACGGGATGTCTATAATGCCTTGGAAGTTGGGTAGGCCTTTGGTGTGAGATGCTACTTGTGTTGACAACCTTGCGCCATCCCATCTTCTCAGTACGGCGGGCTGTGCTGGGGCGGCAGCTGCAGGTGCAGAAAATCTCAAACGGCGCAAATACAATAACCTAATTGGGTGCTATATGTTTGAGCCGTTTGGAGTTGAAACGTTAGGACCATGGGGTCCGAGTGCGCATCGACTCTTTCGTGACATCGGCAAACGATTAGTCGACTCCACAGGTGACCAGAGAGCTGGCCTTTTCTTTGGACAGAGAATCAGCATTGCCATTCAACGTGGCAATGCGGCCAGTGTTCTGGGCACTTTTCCCATTGATAGCGATGTTGACGAATTTTTTGATGCCCTATAATTTATTTTTATTTTCGTCTGTATATATTTTTATTAAGTATAGAAATACTTAAGTTAAATTGTTCCAAAATAAAATACTCACTTTTTAGTGCTTTTATGGTTGTTTGAAGTCGGTTTCTTCTTTTGCAAAAAAAAATATTTATAATTTTTAGTGAGATATTTTTAATCTAATAAAATATGGGTAGCGCTAGTAAATATGCTACTCGTATGAGAAAACGGCGTCGAACTGAAACTGAGAATGAAAAACGATTCTATTTATTTTTATTATTCATGGACCATGGTACACCTGGAAAGTGCATACCGTTACAATTCCAGCAAGCCCAAACACAGCTAAGATACGTTGTCTTGTTATGGAGTTCCGGTGCCTGTCTCTTGGATTCATCATCAGATCTGATAGTAAAATGGTTCTTATTGAACGCAAATGCTTAACTTGTTTTAGAAAATACCAAAATCGCTTTTCGTTTTCCTATAAAATTTGAAGAGTTCCCTCGATTTCGCTAAGATTCCATCATCAGATCCCGACTTGGTGACTATGGGACCAATTGGAAAGCATAGGCTTTGGAATAAAAAAAAAGAATTTTCTAAATCGGTTCGTAAATAACGGAGTTATGCGCGAATAAAAAACGTAATGCAGAGTAAACGAAAAGATCGTCAATGTAGTTTTTTTTTAGATTTTTGTTGATTTTTCAGAAACGGCTTGTCCGATTTCGACAAAATTTTCATGGGACCATTTGGAAAGTTTCTTTAGAATTTTTCAAATCGGTTGGAGTTATGCCCGGACAAACATAAAAAAAATACAAACATCCGAATTGAGAACCTCCTCCTTTTTTAGAAGTCGGTTAAAAAGATTAAAAACTCTATAAATTTGTAATGTGTGACAATGACAACCTTAAATCTTATCTCCTTTATTGTTGTACATCCAAAGGTTGTCTGCAAAAGAATTCCCTGTGCGATAAGACTGCCCATTGTACAGTTTTCATTATTGTTATCATCTTGCCAATATTATAATGATGTACTTTAAAGTCAAACAAAAAACAGAGTGGGGTGGAAACAGATCGTCTATGCTTCGTTTAATGTCAACGTATTTAACATGAGAGCCGTGATAAATGAATGAAAATTAAAGTATTAGGTTTAATAAATAAATAACTAGTTACGTATAAAACTTCTGGCTGGCACTTCCGAATCTTAATAACGGGAGCGTTTTTAATAATTATGGCTCCTTTACTTAATATTTAGTGACGCAATGTGTGACAGGAATAACGTTTGATTTATGGCATCACATGTAAGGGTTTATGATAAATCAATAAAAACTTAATGTCCAGCCAGCCTGAGTTCAAGCTGGCTGGACACATGCATCTCCGCTGCCTGATGTCTGTTCTGCCTTCAAAATATGTTAAAAAAATTGTGACGGAGACGATAATAATAACCTGAATTTGTGACGGAGAAACTTTGCGTAGTTTCAAAGACATTGATCGTTTAAATTTTCCCATCCAAACACTGCAGTAGGGTTACCAATATTGTAGGTTTTATGTAGGACTAAGTATATTTTAAGGTGTTTTCTTTAAAGGACGAAAATCCGTGTATTGGTGATAGTAATATGAATAACTGTAGGTATTTAAATCGATAGAAGACAAAACTGTAGAAGTGAGGAAGGGCGGGGGGTCATTTTTTAACCCCCGACGAAAACAGAGGGGTGTTATAAGTTTAACGTGTGTATCTGTGTGTCTGTGTATCTGTTTGTGGCACCGTAGCTTCTAAGCGGGTGAAGCGCTTTGGATGAGTTTTTTTTTATGTTAGAAAGCAGGTTTTCTTGCAATGTTTTTTAGACATGTTTTAGCAAAATCAGTTGACCTATTTACTAGATATGGGCGGTGGAAGATTCATCGAATCCTGTCAAAAATACCCAAGTGGGGTATCAAATGAAAGAATACAACGTGTTTATTACAATCAGAAATATCTAAAAAATCAGTTTAGCCATTTACTAGATATGAGGGCTGAAAGTGGGGATGAATAATTGAATATTGTCAAATATACCCAACTGGCGTATCAACTGAAAGGAAATTACACGGTCTACATATATTACAAAAACTGTCCATTCCATGAAATTGGTCAAATTGACAAAAGCTATGGTAGGTGAAAAGTTTAAAAAGCTTAAGATAAAAACAAATAAAAAATTTAAAAAACCCCCTACGCAAAAATACTTATAAGTAGTTTAAGAAACATACCTTAAAAATAAAAAATAAATAGTCGCAGTGGGTATCACCAATTCAGAATCGATATTTAAAGTTAGTTAGATATTGATACCCCGCCGCGACTATTTTTATTTTTAAGGGATGTTTCTTAAACTACTTATAAGTATTTTTGGCATAAGGGTTTTTTTTTATTTTTATTTAATGTTATTTATTATTTACGTGAAGATACCTACTCTTTTAGTAGGTAGGTAATGGTGTTTTTCATGGTAAGTACATAGGTAGATATTGTGTCAGGATAACTAATGCTCAAATGTATTTAAATGAAAAAAATATGTTTGCTGTAAATAAAATCACATTTATTTATTTGTACTTCTACAGTAACCCTCACCTTGTACCACAACATTGTTTTTACCGCCGCCCTAAGTGTTTGAAATGCAAATGAAGTCGGTGGTCGTCATTTTATAGCTGAATATACTAAAATATTCTTCAATACCTATTTATAAAAGAGAATTATTACATGCATCAACCACAGCATCAGTCTTCATTTTTGATTAAATATTTGGTAAAGTATTCTTTTATTGATTTATATGACAAGATACAAACACATTGGTTTTAGTACGTACTACCTAGTTAGCTAGGTGAGCTATATAAATAAAGTCTTATTTCTAAATAGATTCTCATTAAAAACAACATACAGCATAAAAACACTTACACGATTTAATAAATTGAAGGTAGTCAATTATTATTTTGAATAAACACATACTTACGCTTTTTACTGCGGGAAAATCAAATACAAAGCAGGCGTGGCTGCTACCGGCCAGTTAGTAGATTAAAAAGAAATCCTTTATTTATGTAAAAATTATGGTGACCTCACAATATTAATGGATGTTTGTATGAGAAAATTTAAATGATCAATATCTTTCAAACTACGCAAAGTTTCTGCGTCACAAATTTAGGTTATCATTATCGTCCCCGTCACAAAATGTTGAACATATTTCGAAGGCCGTAGATCATCAGGCAATGGAGATACATGTGTCCAGCCAGCTTGAACTCAGGCTGGCTGGACATTAAGTTTTTATTGATTTCTCGTAAACCCTTACATGTGACGACACAAATCAACGTTATCAACCATATTCAAAAACAATCCTGTTATTGAGATTTGGAAGTGCCAGCCTGAAGTTTTATACGTAAAGTCAAGCTGGCTGGACACATTCTTTGTATTTTTCCACTAAATTGCTGTACGTATCACAAAACTTTTAGCTCGATGCCTGTCACAACTTTATGTGACGCGTGTTGATATGCAAAAAGTCGTGAAAATCAGTTCCGCTACCGAGATTGAGAGACCAGCGAAAAGTGGTTTATGAAGCTGGCTGGACACGTTTTCGATCGATTATCTAAGATTCTATAGCGTCACAAATTCTGAAATAAGGGTATTTAGCCGTCACATAAAGTGCCCTATTGACCTAGTTAAATGCGAGCTATTTTGAAGATTTGTCCAGCCTGCCTGAGTCACATCTAGCTTCCTCTAATTATTATGAATACTACCGTCGTGCCCATCAGCTCTAGCGTGAAGGATCTCGGTTTGCACCTTGACTCGACATTTGTTTTGAGAAACTTGATTGTAAAGACGGAGACAATGTTTGTATAGACTTTAATTTTCACTTTGATCGACTATGGTGACATGTGCTACTCTGACCTGAACGTAATCTTGCTGGATAAGCTAGATCGGATCCATAATAACTGCTTTCGGTTTATACTTAAAACCAAGACCATGTACCAAGTTTCAGATCTGAGCTAAATGGATGCCCATTCGCCAGAGGAGAAGGGTAGTTCTTCGAAATTTGATTCTTCGACTGATTCATATGGCCAAAATTTAATTTCACTTTCAGCTCTGTAACACATGTTCATATGAAAATAGGTATACCAAATAACGTATATTTGAATGAGGGACTCGTTTTTAAAAAGTAGTTTTTAAGATATCGACGTTCGAATATTTTGTGCCCAGATGAATCAGAATTTGTTAGAGATGAATCAGAAACCGAAATAAAAATGAAAAACTTTTTGTAAATGAGCTCTGTAGATATTAAAAAAAAACATATTTTAACAACAACAATAATGAAAACAATTATCAGATCATATCACGGAAAAAATCTGGGGAATTCAAGAATAATTCTTTTAAAATATTTTTGCCATCCTGCTACGTTCGGCGAGTCTCTTTTTCTCATTCTTTTGATCCTCAATATGTGGCATTGTTGTTAACTGCAATATTAAAATAACAGAAATTAGATAGAGACTTTGACTTATGAATAAATAGGTTTTAATGATTGTTAAATATAAATAATAATAATACCAGCCTATTTATATATTTATTTATTTATTTATGTACACACATGACACTTATAATGGAAAAAATTAAATACAGACAAAAGAGCACAAAGGTGCTGCTTATTTCCTAAGAAATTTCTTCCAGCAGACCTGCGACAGGAGAGTTGAAGAGGAGATGATAGACACAGTGTGTATAAATACTAATTACGATATAAAACATTCTTAGCTATAAAATTAAACTAAAATGATATATTTAATAAATATATACATACATATAATTAAAATACATGCTATAAAAATATATACCTATAATAAATATATAAAATTACGGGATGTTAGATAGGTAATGATCTTTGACCTGCTTTTTGAAAATAGTAATGGATTTGGCTTGGATTTTAGCGGGAAGTGAGTTCCACAGTCGTACTGCATGAAAGGAGAAGGAGTGGGAATAGAAACAGGTTTTTTGGGATGGGAAATTGAGATGGAGTTTAAGGTGGGATCTACAAAGGGCATCAGTAGGACGAGTGAATGAAAAACGATCGCGCAGGTAGCTAGGATATGCTGGATTGAATAGGATGTTGTACAGAAGGAATAATAATAATAAGCCAAAGGCCTCTTCTCGTACAGAGAAGGCACGAGCATTGATCACCACGCTTGGTCAAGGCGGATTGGCAATTTCAGACTTATATTAATTACGTTAAAGTCCAGCCTTCCTCACTATGTTTTTCTTTCAACAATGTCAGTGATGTCTAAGATAAACTTAGAAAGTACATATGAATTGAAAAAATCACATTGGTACTTGCCCGGTTTCAAACCACCCACCTCATGCATGGCCACCTCAGGCACCTCTTAACCACTAGGCCATCATGACATTTACAATTGACATTACAATAATAATTATTAATTCTTATCTAAGACTAAGACATATCAAAAGTGTCATATTTAAAAAAAGTTTACACTCCTGTGATTTTTGAATTATTCAAAAGGTAAATATAAATATAAAAAGTAAATATAAAATAAGACTAGTAATAAAAACTTTTTACCAAAAAATTAAACCGACTCCCAAAAACACTGCAAAGTGAAAAATAACTTTAATTTCGGTAGTCGGTGTCTTTAGTTTTGTATTTTCGTTTTTGGCACCGACTTCCGAAATTAAAGTTATTTTTCACTTTGCAGTGTTTTTGGGAGTCGGTTTAATTTTTTGGTAAAAAGTTTTTATTTCACTCTTTTTAGTTGGTCGATTTTTAATTTACCTAGTTAAAAGAGCCTAAATGTCAACTTTTACAAAATATTGCTTTTCCCAATGCTGGGCCGTTAATTTTTGAGGAGTTCTCCTGGTACTTCACCATCAGCTCTACATCACCATATGCATTGTAACGAACATAAAGTGCTTAACATCCATATTCAAGTATTCGAATCGCAATCCACTAAATACTTATTATTGAGTTGGTTCGGCGGCCATCTGTGGTCTTCATCATCAGTTCCACTTCCCCTAATGGTATTTTTTGAGAACAACTGCACAAGTTACTATAAGAAATACCCAAAACGCCATAGGTGTGCCTATAATATTTGAAGAGTTCCCTCGATTTCTCCAGGATCCCATCATCAGATCCTGACCTGGTGACAATGGGACCAATTTCGAAGTATACCCTTTCAAACAAAAAAAGAATTTTCCAAATCGGTTCAGCCGTCTTCGAGTAATCGGTGACCATACATAAAAAAAAAAAAAAAAGAGAAAAAAATAAATATACGCGTCGAATTGATAACCTCCTCTTTTGGTCGTCGGTTGAAAAATTGGACAATGCAACAAAAGCATTCGTTCCCTGCTCCAGAGAAGAAAAACTAATTTTTTTTTTATTACTCGTGGGTCCACTCTTGACCTCGATTTCGCCTGATGGTAAGCGATAGATGAGGTCTAAGATGGGACGAGCGAGCCCAGAAGATGCCTATTTACTCGTGCTTTAAAGGCTGAAAGGTCATAAGTGGCAGGAAACACAGAAGACGGCACAGAATTCCACAGGCTGTGCGCACAATAAATGTGGAGGAGAAGCGCTTGGTACGACAAGACGGTATATCAACCAGGTGTGGGTGGTACCCAGCCGTGCGTCTGGTAGACCGGTGGTAAAAGGGAGATGAAGGAATCAGGTCATGGAGCTCCTGCGCACACTCCCCGAAATACAATCTATAGAAAACCGACAGGCAAGCAAAGGTTTGCCGATGAGCTAGGCTATGAAGCTTGTCCACCAGCACCTCATCGCCTATAAGCCTTTTAGCTCTGCGCTCGATCGAGTCCAATGCAGCAAGTTGGTACTTTGCAGAGCCATTCCACAAGTGGCTGCAATACTCCACGCAGGAACGGACCTGTGCTTTATACAGATTTAGAAGCTGTCCAGGCGTGAAGTACCGCCCCACCTTGTGTAGGATTCTCAGCTTTTTTGCTGCAGTCTGAGCTTTGGACTCGATGGTTGAGCCGAAGTTGAGGTCTGACGTCAACTCCATGCCCAAAAGCTCCAGGCGACTGGTAACTGGCACAGATGTACTTCGGAAAGTAGGGGTCAATTCAAAAGGACTCCTTCCCAAGCAGCAAAATTGTACTATAACCAAAGCTTATTTCGCCAAAAAGTTTTGTAAACGTTATATAACGGTGTTTATGTTGGTAGCATGTTGAATAAAGGCGTTTGACTATACCTTTTTGCTCTATAAGCTTATACAGCGAAAACGTTCTATAAGCTAATGATGTAAACATTTACATTACCATTTTGTACAACTGTTATAGACATATAATATATAAGGCTTAAAGAAAACATCTATAAAACTACTTTGTTCTATATATTTGTTGATCGGTGCCCTTTTGTATCTAATTTGATCTGTAAAACTTATATATTTACCGTTATAGGCCTGGTTCATTAACGGTTATTGAAATTCGGCAATACCGCGATTTGGTAATAAAGTGGGTTTTTAAGTATCTGCTATAGCACAAAGTGTTTTAATAGTCACGACTGCTCAAAAATAGAGCAATTTGGTGATATAACTGAGTTTTGTGTTACTCCTTATGTGAGAATTTTACGCTACAAGAGTTTTTAAAACCCTCTACGAAGACACTTGTTTAGAGCAGAATTCTTTTGTAACAGAGTTTTAGATATCTATAATAGACTGTAATTTTTTTTATTAGAGTTTCTCTCTCTACTATAACATCATAATGATACATAAAGGAAGCAAACGGACACTATTAAATAACTAATGTGATTTAAACAAGAGTTAGCATTTCCATTTTAATACTTAACTGCTGGTTAATCTTATCGTGACATTTTAATTTATAAAATAAAGCTATGGACTTAACAGCGTGGAATAGATATAAAAGATGTGGAGGTTATAGGAGAGCAGTGATGAAGCGATACAAACAGGTAGTATCTATATCAACTAATAATGGAACTACTGCTAGCAACCAAAGTCAAGTTATAAAAATACAAAAGCGGAAAGTGGTCCCGTACAAAATAAAATTTTCATTTCAAGAAATCTGGATGCGAGCGAAGAGAGAGAGATTGTAAATAATTCAAGTGCTATTATGGACTTCAGCTATACAGATGAAAGTACATCTGAATACTCAAGTTGTGATACTGAAGAAAGAAACGAGCAATTATGCGATGGACTGAAGAATTGGGCTATTGAATTTAACATTTCACATGACGCTATAAGAAGTATAATTCAAGTGATAAATAATAGAATACATTTAACATGCATGAACATGTACGTTACTATAATTAAGTACCTACTTATTATGATATTACAGTAAAAAAAAATATATTTTGTATTGGTATTAAATTAAAAGTTTTATATTTTGGCACAGTAATCACATTCATCGCTGGGGTAGTGGTCGTACACGGCCTTATCACCACAACCTCTACACCAGAAAAAGTCTAGGAATAATAATATTTGCAGATAGTTTTTGTGAATTGTAAAATGTTCTGGAGATAAATGGGTATAAAATTCACAGGAACTATATTTTGTTGATAATATAAATGTGTTCTTATCCAGGGCCATTCCAATTCAGATAATTGCTTGAAATCATCTTTACTAAGAAATTTATCGACGTTCATAAAAACAACCATTTTCTTTTATTATGAAGACACTGGAAAAAATAAAAAAGTGTGTTTTAATTTACGAAAGTTGTTTAAATTATGATTTCAAAGGAACCCTAATTTATTTAACCACAATGGCGGTCACTAATTTGATCATAGTACTATAGAAGGCCTGTAGTCGCCAATGTTACACTTTTTGCTCAATAATAGAAAATTATGGAACTAATCTACGATAAATTTATTTTAATTTAGATAAAACTTATTAATTTGGGAGGGGCATTAAAAATTTGTTAGTAAACTATGCCTACTTTGTCAATAAAATTATGATCGTAACACTATTTCAATGCCTGGGTTGCTATTACTAGCGCATTTTGCTACTAGATAGACGCCATAATAAATATTTTGATATTGTAATTTTACTTATCACGATTTGTTGAAATTAGTAATATAAGTCTAACACACAAACACTTTAATAACACTGACAGTATGAGAATGAACGAAAGATTGAACGATTTGTTGTGATATGGTAATGTAAAAGAACCACAACCACTTCTTTAAAACATAAAAGAACAATAACAGCGTTGCAGTGACTACTACATCACCGTTTGGTGACATCTCTCACTGTAATATCAATCTTACAGGTCAAAAATGGTACGCCAAAGCTGCTATAGATCTGTTATATCACCGATTAACGATATAACTGCGCCCAATCCGGGTTATGTAAACGTTCTTTGGTCTTTTATAGAACCGCTCAGCAACATCAATTAGTTCTTTGAAAAACGTTCTATGGGCTGCTTTAAGACAAGGTTTTGCTGCTTGGGTTTTAGCGCTGAAAAGACAAGCCTGTGTTTTCAGAGCGTTGAATTTGACCAGATTGTCGTCACCCCATTGGGAAACGAGATTTAAGGTCAAATTCAGGGGCTCTACCATGGCCTTTCTGAGAGTGGCAATTTCGTCCCCGTTAGCTCTAGAACTGGATAAGTATCTCTCTGAGACTGTGCTGTCATCCGCGTACACAACTGCTCCTAGCTGAAGTAGGTCATTGATATGCAGCAGAAAAAGAGTCGCAGAAAGAACAGACCCTTGAGGAACACCGGCATTAATTGCCATAAGATCTGATGAGCAGCCATCGATGACCACTCGGATCAACCGCTCACTCAAGAAGTCGGAAATCCAGTTGCATAAGCCAGCAGAGACCGAATGCGGGAAGCTTACTCAGAAGCTTTATGATTCATATGAGGTTTTGACCATACGACTCAGGCACAGATGAATCAAGATTTTGCCTACAATCATGCATAACTCATCACACATACAGACTTCATTCTTGTCATTTTTCTACACGAATCTATAACCCAAAAGCATGTGATGCTTTTGGGTTATAGATTCGTGTCGAAACACAGATTGAATTTTTAAAACTATAAAATTAATTTTATAAAGTAGGCATTGTAATCAGAATGACACCTGAACCAAACACAGATGAATCAGATATTTACCTTCGTAACACCGGGATCTAAGCCAACCAGCCGCACGTCCACCTTCTAGCTCGTTTGTTGCACGACTGGCTTCCCCCCGCGCTGGAAGCCAGGTCGGTCAAGCGCAGCTTACGCCACATTAATCAGTATTATACGCCGGACACTTTTTATTTATTTATTTATAAACATACTAACGTAGTTATAACTAATTCCCCTTTATTTTTTTAGAGGACAGTTCTTTTCCTTTCGATGTAATTATAATTTATATTGAAGTATCAAAGGGAAAATGCGACATCGACCATTTTGTTCCGGAAAATGGCAAACGGACGCGTTATATGAATCAGAAGAACAAGCTTCAAATATTTTTATTTTGTACTTAGACAGCAATTATTTAAAAAATATCAATTGTCCCAGTAAAGGATATAGCTTAACTATCCAAAAAATAAATTCCATGCCGTTTTGTTAGTTGGTTACAAAAATGTACCCATAGAAATCGAAAATTTTGTCTCTGAAGAACTACCCAGAAGTTTGCGTGCTGTGACCACGCTTTTCTCTCTTTTTAACCCCCCAGCCTTATTATAATAACTCAATTTCAATAGGTTTATTCTTCAGACGATAGCAATCTACGTTCTTCCAATAATCTACTCTTATTCTGCCTTTCTCATATGATACTTATGACTTTATTCACATTCAGTCCATTTTCTTCTGGAATGCGTTTCCTCACGAGATCGGAACGGCTAGCAGTCACTGTGAATTTAAGAGGAAATTGGAGATCTACTTGCTTATGAAATTAACAGAATTTTCACTTCTATTTTTCAGTGACTTGATAAGTAACCCATTCATATATAAGTTTCTTTTTATTATAACTATTATAAGTATCTGTGTTTGTTTGTTTTAAATTAGTGTTAGTTTAATATGATTTTTTAATTGTTTTTAATATCGCTTCTCATGCTCAATTATTGCACCTATAACGCTATCTCTTAACTACCCTTGGTCGGCTGGTAGAGAATGCCTACGCCTTTAAGTCCGCATTAGTAGGTTGCACCATGCACATTAGTGCATGAAATGTAAATAAGTAAATACATTATGGATAGATTTTATGACTGTCTGTAATTTTTTGGTTGAATGTATATCGTTCATCTAATGCATTACGAGTACAATCTATTCATTCTGTGCCTTTTATTTTACTTGTTTATATCACAAGGACATTCTTATTATGGAAAAACCACGTTTATTTTGTTTGTAGGTAGGTACAGCAGACTTCTCTTCTTGAATAGTATGGGACGTACACGTACGTCTAACAAGAGTAACTGGTGGATCCAATTTGGCTAGTGTCTTAGAGAATGTTTTCACTGGTCTATTGAAATGAAATGCACATGCACGAATTTGGCACGTGTATTCCACGGATCACTCCATGCTCGGCATCACACTCGTATGGGTTCCACATATCGTAATCCGAAAACGAAACCAACGGAACTCAAATGGAGTAGGGCAGTAGGTACACCTAGCAATGCGTGTCCATAGCAGGTAGAGTTAGACTGTGATCGAGTGGTATCCAAGGATGGGAAAGAGCATTGTTGTTTGTTCGGCAGTGAGATGGGCAGACGACATTGTTGACATCGCGGGTATATCCTGGACAAGCAAAGGTAGACCGGGACCCAGCAGTTGGTGAAGTCATGCGGTAGACGATGATGATGATTCCTGCCAAACTAGCTTATTTATGATCAAGCGCAGTCTGTGATACGATACTAGAGCTGAACGTTTCAACGAAACATTCGAAAATCAAACCTAATCAACCTTTGGTCATAACGATATAACCACAATATGTTGTTCCTATATTTGTGTACTTGCATCAGTTGTTAATATTCCCACGACATACATCAAATATTTAAGAATATAGCTGCTTACAAATTAAAGCAGCAAACTTGGTCTTTTAGCTAGGTTTGATTTGATACTATATTATAATATAGAATATACTTTGTTATCTCGATGTGCATATCTTATTTAGGGCGTCCAATCCCGCGGGATCTCGGTATTTGCGGGATCCCGCATATTGAAAATATTCACAATTATATATAGCAAATAAAACAATGAATTAATCAACTAACTCCACGTTTATTTACGTATTACTATTAGTATGAGATCAATCAAATTACACCGTTTATTTATGAACTAGCTTTTGCCCGCGACTTCATCCGCGTGGAATAGTTACTTTGGGCTAACATTAAATTTAACCCCGATTTTGAAGCATTCTTCATTGGCGCTCCGCTCCTATTGGCCTTAGCGTAATGATATATAGCCTATAGCCTTTCTCTATAAATTGACTATTTAATTAAAAAATAATTTTTCAATTCGAACGTTCCTGAGATTATCGCGTTCAAGCAAACAAACAAACTCTTCAGCCTTATGTTATTAGTATAGATAGCTGTTGCCCGCGACTTCGTCCACGTTTCCGTCGTTTTCGTAAAAAAAAGTAGCCTATGTCCTTCCTCACGGTTCAGTGATTTTGATGTAACAGACAGATTAACCTTCGTAATTTAGTAGGGAAATATAATATGTCAATCTATAATACTGTTGAAAAATATCGCAATACCGAACCGCACAATATTATTGTTAATAGCTGTGCCCGCGACTCCGTCAGCGTGTAACTCCTTGTGTGTTATTAAGTTAATGTATTGGTAATATTGTTTAGATCACGTTCACATGAGGCTTAAGTACCTATAGAACGAAAATACTTCAGTGCAAAGCTTCCGGGTAAACTATGTTGAAAGTTGACCCGTTCGGCACGTGAACATAAAGATTTCTAGAAATTCTAACCCGGGAAAGAGCGACGTACAACTGACCATGCGAAAAACAACTGACACCGAGATCTACTCCAGCAACACGAAAAGTCTGCCCTTGAGCCTTATTAATTGTCATTGCATAACACACCGATACTGGGAATTGCGTTCTTTTAAATTGGAATGTAAAATTATTTGGTATTATGGGAATTCTGGGAATAAAGATGGTTTCTCCTGCACCGCAACCTGTTAAAATTTGAGCCTCGATTATATTTTGTTGCAACTGGGTTACTTTTAGCCGAGTTCCATTGCAAAGTTGTGGTGGTTTGAAATTTCGGAGCAGAATAATAATCAGAAAGCTTCGAACTGCTAAGCTATCGGGAGTTACACGTGTTATTGTGAGTCAACCATAAAAGATAGATATATGCTGTCGTGGGATATTTTTTATAGAATTTTAAGGAGAACATTTCCGTCATAAATGATTTCTGTGTAGCTTTAACCATTAAGGTTACACTCGCGACGGAAGCTTAAAAAATGGAGCTACTTCTCCCGTTTTCCCAACATTTCCCTTCACTGCTCTGCTCCTGTTGATTGTAGCGTGATGAAAAGTATACTATAACCAGCTCAGGAGTATGACAAATAATTGTACCAAGTTTCGTTAAAATCCGTTGAGTAGTTTTTGTTTCTATAACGGTTATACAGACAGACAGACAGACAGACAGACAGACAGACAAAAAATTTACTGATTGCATTTTTGGCATCAGTATCGATCCCTTATCACCCCCTGATAGTTATTTTGGAAATATATTTCATGTACAGAATTGACCTCTCTACAGATTTATTATAAGTATAGATAGAAGATAATCTACTAACTCCACATTTATTCCAGTATTACTTACTACTAGTATGAGATCAATCAAAGTACACCGTTTATTTATCACAAAAAAACAATGAATTAATCAACTAACTCCACATTTATTTACGTATTACTATTAGTACGACATCAATCAAATTACACAGCATTTCTTCACGATAAAACAGTAACAAATACTGAATAAAAAACCTTACTGATATTTTAGGCTACATACTTAGGCTACCACTGACTGAAATTCGGCTATATTAGGCTACATAAGCTGTGAAAAACGGGCGACATCGGCCCCCGCGTTGTTTGCAACACTGCCGGCCGCCAGTTACCGTCCACCGAGCGATCGCGCTCGCGAGAGGTCGTATGCATGCTTTTTTTCAGTCCCGCAAATCCCGCGGATCCCGCGCCCGTAATCCCGCATTACGCGTGATTGGTAAATGATGCGGGATCCCGCAATACTGAGATCTCGGTATTCCGGGATTGGACGCCCTAATCTTATTGGTGTCGTCCGCCCGGGCAGGTGCAGGGGTCTGTCAGGCTCTAACTGACTACTCACACTTGTGCTGGGGGCTACGGAACCACTTACACACTCTTCAACGCGGTTACCGATAGGTAGGTAAAGGGGCCCCGACAAGTCAAATGGGAGGAGAAACAGGTTTTACTTCTCCCATGACGTCTTAGAGGGTCGCAGGTGAAATAGTATTCGCTGGTAGGTCTCGTGTTTTAGGGGGTAGCGGATTTCCGCAGTCTCTTGACCCATTTAGGGCCACTAACGGGCAATAGCTGTTCTCTGCTAATGCGATGCGCCTTATGCGGCCCGGGAGAGCACTAAAATCATCCTCTCCCTTACCGCAGCTTCCTTTTGCAACATGACAGTTTTGCAGAAGAGATCACCGCGTCCCACGACGCTGCACCGCTGACCATGGAACGAATTTCAAACGGCAGCGACAGATCGCTTTCCACTCCCACAACGAGGGCACGTTGCTGCTTCTTTCAAGCTGTACTACTACTATATCATACCTGGCCTAGTACTTATATTTCGAAAAAAATAAGAACCAGAAGATCTTTTCTACCTAAATCAAAATCGTGGAGTTGCCCGTACCTAGACTTATTTTACTGTAAGCAAGTTAAGACGATAAGTGCCTATAGTAGTAGGAACTTAGTAGGAAATATAACACATTTTCCCGGGAAAAAAATCTATGTGCTATTCCAGACCACAATCTATCGCATCAAGAAGATACATTCTTCCGTTTTAGCAAGATTGAGCAAAAAATATACATACTTCCATGCATAAACTGTCGCATTAATATTATTCGTACAGATAGAATGTTAGGAACTTAATAAAGTAAAGCCTTTGTTATTGCTAGTCTTACAAAATTAAACTGGCTTAGTATCAGCTCACATTATTGTGAAAAAATATGAAAACAACCTATTGCTTAAAGGCTTATCTACTTAATTATTAAGTTCTACGAAATAATTACGGAAAATGTTGCATATTCCTAGTGATTGTTATAAAATTGTAACCGTTATTTTATTGTTCCGACAACTCATCGTAAACTCGTAGTACCTATTTCAGACCTTCAAAACTAACTCGGTGTGTCAGCAGACTTTCATTTTCCGAGTAAATACGTCATTGTTGCTGATACTATAGTCAATAGTTGTTGTGTTGTCTGTCGTCAGGTAACGCCATCGATTTTATTATTCTCTCACGGTAGCGTCCACGCCCTGCAGCTCGAAAAATAACTGGAGTCGAAAAAAAATTGAATTTGGAAAGTGTCATTCGATTTTCAAAAAAAGTTATGGTTTTCAGAAGTTGACAGTGTTTGCAACAAAGGAGTTTTTGTTTTTAACTATGGCTGCGGTTTTGCCCAGTGGATTGAGAAATGTAAGTTCAAGTTCTATTATTTGTAAGTAGTTTTACTTCTTTGTTCACTGTCTGTGTTTTGGTGATATTTTGATTCAGCACAAAGACAAATTTAGAATTATGTCTAAGACTAAACAAACCGGACTTATTCATCCCGCAGTTAATCATGTCTTGTGTTCCAACATTAACTGACCGAATTATTACTAGTCGAAAAAACCTGTACCTATTATTATGAGTCTATTTACTAGTGTAAATAGAATCGTAATCATTAAATAGGCTTATAATTATTATAAGTTACCTATACTGCTCAATTAAGAAGGTACATATTTTAATTAGGCATGTTGTGGTTAGGTATCTGTAGCCTTGCATGAAGGATGCGCAGAAACGAGTGGCTTCCGGTAGTCTATTGTCTTAGGCCATCAACCTGGTTACTTTGTTTATTGTATTATCTGTGATTCTCATACCTTTTGGACCATACAAAGATGGCTAAATCAATTCATCAAACCTGGACAATGGTTTCGTTATCGACAAAACCTAAAGGAATCATTTCAGTTTTGTATCCGCAAATGCGAAATAAGAACTAAGGAAATGTTTACTATCAAGCCCTTTCACACTATCCCAGCATATATGATACTTTGGTTAGTGTGAAAGGGCTCGAAAAAGAAACAAAAACATAAAAAAGTATAGCGTAGTTACCTGAAAAAGAGTTCACATTTTCACTCTGATCTATTCTTACATTTACTTTTGTATGATATATGAAAGAAGTTTTTATACCTAATGTTTTTCTTGTATATGTTTCTATGATACCAGTACTCCACTGAGGTTGCATTTACTCTCAATAGTTGACAAACTATATGGTTGGTCTGATCAAAATAACTTAATAAGTATGAGTCGGTTACTGATTCAGGACCTCCATTGACATACTAGGTCTAACCAGTTGGGTACACTAACTACATGAATAAAGCAAAATACAGGAAACTTTTGAAGAGTTAAGTATATTCTATAATCGATTTCACAGAACCAATCAATTACCTAGGTATACAGGGCCTGATAGCTGATATCCCTTGCAAATAAAATTACTTAATACCTCTTGAATGCGTTTCTAAGGAGACTTTAATACACGTTGCTGATCAAATGTCTACTCCTCTGGCCTTGCCCGGAGGAAATACCAAATAATCTACGGTTTCTAAATGTAGACGACCAATATAGAAGAGGATCTGTAGAGCTGCCCACACGTTGGCCGAGCGCAGGCGAGCGCCTTTGATTTGTGACCAAAAACCAACACCGATCCGAAGTGAGGCAAGTGATCACGAGCAACGGCGAGCGAAGACAAGTTGCACCAAATGAACACTATACATGTTGGCGCTGGCCTCCACTAGGCCAACTAGGCAAGTGACACCAAGCGATAGCAAGACAAGGCAAATATATCGTTTACATGTTGGTATTGGCCTTCACTCGATAACGCTCGGCCAACATGTATTGCAGGCTTTACAATCATTGAGTTCTACCAGTAGTCATCCGCACGCGATCTCAGTAACACTTCAAAATTGATCGTTTTGTGTTCAGTTATTTTTTAATTAATAAAATGGAGGAGGGAACTAAAGAGAATGGTGGAAGTGATCAAACTGATCACTCGAACGGTGAGGAGATTGTGACCAAGGAACAGGATGCCCCCACTGACATCGTGTGCGATGAAGTAAATATTGCTTCCTTATTCGAAATATTGTTTTTTTCTAGCTGACCGTTACGTTGTCCTGAATATTGAATTCGTTTCCATAAGGTTCTGTTAGAAAATTTTACATTGTCTAACACATTTGAAAAGTTACCTTATATGATCGTTTCCACTCTTTTTATTTTTTCTGTATTAGAAACCGTCTCTGTCAACTTTCTGTCAACAACACACACAGTAAATTAAGAGCGAAAGAGAATTAGCGAAATTAGTCCAGCCGATCACGTGTGATAAGCTAAGGGAAATAGGGATTAACTTATACAGATATTAGCTTCTGACTAGTTCTGACCATGACTTCGTTCTCATGGGAGGATTTTCGCGCGTTAATCCTGTGGGAATTCTGGGATAAAAAGCATATGTGTTATTTCAGGATGTCAACTATCTACTTACTTACCAAATTTCATTCAAATCCATTCAGTAGTTTTTGCGTGAAAGAGCAGATACCAAATATCCACATCACACCATAACAAAAATCTAGACGTACATCCTCACAAACTTTTGCATTTTTAACCCCCGACGCAAAAAGAGGAGTGGCATCATAGCTCCCGAACGGATGAAGCGATTTCAATTTATTTTTGTATTAAAGGTGACTCATGTGCGAGTGTTCTTAGACATGTTTGATGAAAATCGGTTGAGCCGTTAAAAAGTTGTGGGGGGTGAAAGTGGGGATGAATAATATACCCAAGTGGGGTATCAAATAAAAGAATACGACGAGTATATTACAATGTGACATGTTTTATAATAATAATAATATTTTTTTAGAGAATATTTAAAAATGTTTTTTTGTATGTATATATTGGAAGTAAAGACAATAATAATAATATATTTTTTTTATCAAAATTGGTTCAACCATTTAATAGATATGGCGAGTGAAAGTGGGGATAAATAATTGAATATTGTCATATATACCTAAGTGGCGTATCAAATAAAATATCTGACAAAAACTATGGTAGGTAAAAAGTATTAAAAGCATAAAATAAAAATTAAATTAAAAATTAAAAAAAAAAACCCTACGCAAAAATACTTAGCAGTAAAACTAAACTTAAAAGTATAAAAGATTGCGTAGGGGTATTTTTTTTTTTATATTAGTAAGAAAGAAATAAGATATATTGTGTGCACCGTGTCTTAAAATTAGGTTTCTAACTAATTAGCTATGGGCCAATACGTATGTCAGTTACATTAAAAATATTATAAAAAAAGACACCACATCGGAGAAAACGATTTTTCAAACAATGGAGTTTATTTCAGATAACAAACGGTTACAATAAAATAGCATTACACACAAAACTAAACATTTAAACGACGAAGGTCAGGGCAACTATGTAGTATAACTACTGCAATTATAATCGTTTAGCTCCATAGGTTCTAAGTTGAGCTATACGACAACTGAACAAATGTTTGCACTGGTGTATCTTAACTATAATAATATACTAGCTTCTGCCCGCGGTTTCGCTCGTGTGATAAGGTTTTTCACCGAAATTAAAGTAGCCTATGTCACTCTCGAACCATTCAACTATCTTTACCCCAAAAGACGCATCGAACCATTGCTTCTTTTTGATTTAAAACAAGGGCAAGCAAACAGTATTTCGCATAATTGTAATATTTTATTATGTATTGTTGTTGTGCAAATGCAATTGAATAATTAAATTGCTAAACTACGGCCAAAGATACTTCTACTCGCTCAACGTTAGGTCTCATTTTATTTATTCGCAGTGCAGTGAACTAGTGAGTCAGCTATTTCGACCTCCAAATTATTGAGCATTTTCCTGCGTTCTGTATCTCAGATATTTTTCATGAAAATGCAACCGGAGGTTTCAACAATCAAAATGACGATTTTTTGTAATGTAATGTGGGTAGAATTCACATTACTAGTTCTTGTCAACCAACCTCCAACTAAGTTAAATATGCTTGTGTCTGGCTGGAGTGAGTTCATGGCAATAGTGTAATGGGTTGGGTTTGACGCCTCGACCTCTCGATTACAAGTCCGACACCAGGTATAATTAATATTAGGTATTAGGTATAAGATAAAAGACATTGACACTTCAAATTATACCTACTTAATTCATTTATCCTTTTTCTCTAGATCAAAGGCCTTGACGCGAACCGATATGCGACGAAGAAGACAGTGGCGCAGGGCATGCTGGACATTGCCCTGCTGACTTCGAACGCGTCGCAGCTGAAGTACGTGCTTCAAGTGGGACCCAAGCACGAGTTCTACACGCTGCTTGTCGTACTCATTTCTATATCCATCGTCCTTCAGGTGAATTCAATTTTTTGTGATATTTGGTCTTGTATATGAAAGAGGCACAGAGGGAAGAAAAAAGTGTAGATAAGCGGTTGCTCTGTTGAAACCTATAATTATACCCACATTGCTTTCTAAAAAAGAACAGGCATAGACGTAGAGGAATGGACTAAGCGTTGCCTATTTTTGTTTTTATTGGTTGGTTGTATTATTTTATTTGTTGGCTGCATAGTGAGCTCTGTCAGAAAAACGAGTTAGAGAAAAATATAAGGTATCCTGACTTGTTTTCGTTACAGGCTGAGTTAATATTAAATAAATTAATACGTCACACAAAAGAAACACATTACAATATCTGTAACACAAAGGAATGTGTCATAATGTGTCACACAAAAGAATATAAAGGTGCATTCATACAAACACGTTGGACGCATAACTATGAAGTTTAATTTAAGTAACATGTAGAATACTTAGGGTAGATAGGTATCTATTTAGGATAGGTAGGTGTTATAGAAAAAAAAACGGTTAAAAATAAATAAAAAAATATCTTTATTTATTATCAAACAAAAACAAACATTTTACTAAAAAATCAACATGAAGAGCATAATTAAACAAAACTAATTTAATCGCTGTAATCATTGACACTATTATTTGGTAGCGGTTCCAACAGACACGAACGATTTTAATAATATCTCTAGAGAATAATTATTTGATCCATTTTTTTGACAGAAGTTAAGAGTGTTAACGAAGTATACGGCATTTCGTACAAACTTTCAACTCTTTATTTTAAAAAATGAATGAACCGATTTTAATGAAACTTCCTACGCATAAGCAGGATACATAAATCTATAAAATTATTTGAGAAATTTTTCGATATCTTTAGTGTTACAGCTAAATTCAACCGATTTTAAATTTTCCATAGAAATAGAGATTTCCAATTATCTTTTTTAAAATAAGATATTTCAAAAATGTTTTTGGACCTATGTATCCTGCTTATGCGTATGAAGTTTCTTTAAAATCGGTTCATTCATTTCGAAACATGGGAACATTTGTATGGAATATCAGATAACATTAATCATAAAATGAAACAAAAATAACAAAACTAATTATGTCACTACTTATTACTTAAAAGAATAAACATCTGCAATAAAAAAGTGTTTGAAAAATAATTCGAACAGATTTTTTTAATATAAAAAAACAATGTTGTTATTCAAAAAATAAAACAAATCCTGCAATAAACCGTACATTAAATAAAAATACTGAATTACCTTCTTCGCAAAGCACATATTCCTTTGAATTATAACTATATTAATACTAGGAACTGTGTCTTTGTCATCATTTTTAGGAAAAATTAATTTCAGTTTGGGATTTCTAATAATCTTTAAAAATATTACATTACAAAAATTATTTTGCACGCTCTCTATAAATCCAACATAATAAACCCACTTATTTATTTCAAAATACCTTACAAGGACACTCTCATTTACAGTTATCTATACTAATATTATAAAGCGGAAAAGTTTGTTTGTTTGTTTGTTTGTTTGCTTGAACGCGCTAATCTTCGAAAGTACTGGGTGGATTTGGATGCAATTTGGTATGGAAGTAGCTTGAAGCTTGAGGAAGGTTATAGGCTACTTTTTACGCGACTGCAAAAAAGGAGAGTTATGTTTTTACCGCGATAGAATCCACGGGAGCGAAGCCCCGCGTGAGTACTAGTATTAGATAAATCTGAATCAGCCCTGTGTTTCTGTTTCTTAATTTTTTTCCTGTAACTTTGCATTATCATTGTTACTTTTCTGTTCTTCGACCCCATTACTTCTCTCAGTCTCTATCTCCCGTATTTTGGTCAAGTTCGGTGTCAGTTAAATCCAGGTTGTAATTGTATTTTATTTTGTCTTCCATGTTTTTCTTTACTTCACCACTGTTTTTTACATGACTGTTTATTTTAAAAAAATTCTCTTTTGTTTAATTTTTTCCTCTCCTGTCTTTTGTTCAAGTTCGATATCATTAGTTTCTTTTCTTTAACTTTTCTTTTTTTGTGTGTGCTGGTTTTTTGCTTTTTTACCGTCTCCAGGTGAAAGTTTCTTAAATCTGTGTTATATTAGTCTATTCTCCCTTCAATTTCAAAATCATTTGTTTGCTTTCGTTTCCTTCTCGACGTAGATGATACAGGATCGTCGTAATTATTTTTTACATTTTCTTTAAGACAGTAAGTAGAAAATAAATCAGTATGTTTGTCAATTTTCTTGAATGGACCGTACGCTTGTAAATATGGAAAGGCTTGATTTTCCAATGAAAATGTTATGTCCGATAGTAGCGTAACTTTATTGGCTCCCTTTATTTTTGCGCCATCATCTCTGCATTTTCTGTCGACTGTTTTGTCTTCCACTAACATTACTGATTCTTAAACGTCTTCAATATATTCACTATCTAGCTTTTCAATTTCGTACATAGATAGATAGATAGATATACTCTTTATTGTACACCATAACAGAATTAAATAAGGACTTAAAAACTACAAAGGGTGTTACAATGGGCGGTCTTATCGCTAAAAGCGATCTTTTACAGACAACCTTTAGATGGATTTGACACAGCAGGAGAAAATAAATTCGCGGGTAGTCCATGGTGTACTATTTACTTATATACAATAAATAAGTAATAACCTACTATCGTATGATTCGGCATACGTTATGTCAATATCCGTGTCGGTGGTATGACTATCTTCAGATTGTACTTGCTTTTTTGAAGAATTCATACGTCTTCTCTTAATAAACTTTAAAAGAAAAATGATTATTTTCTGTTAATCATTTTTCTTTTCTGTATTAAATTATGCTCAGCCAAATCAAAGCAATTACAAAAGCCAAAATCTTCTCCACAAAAGTAGCTTAGTTTTCTAAATTTTATAATATCAGTATACGGCGTCGAAGCAACTTGATGAATAGACATGGTTTTTGTAACGGCAATCAAATCAAATCAAATCTAACTGAGAAATAGCTGTAATCATCATATAATTTTTTTAGGCGGTATTGTTTTGTGGGCCCATCTGTAAAGAAGTGTATAATAGTCTTAACAGTTGGAAAAAAGGCATTTTGTACCATTATCTGAAAGCACAAATTGTAACAATGGATCTACCATGTAAATATAAGCGTCAATAGCCTAATGGATAAGGTATCAGACTTGTGATCGACAGGTCCCGAGTTCGAATCCCACCCATTACACTATTGCCGTGAACCCACTCCAGACACAAGCATATTTAGCTTAGTTGGAGGGGTTAACAAGATTGTTAGTAATGTGAATTCTACCTACATTGCTAGTCATCTTTATAAAAAAAAAAAAAAATATTAACCAAAGAATTAACCAAATATATCTACAGACATAATCATGTATTTTTTCGCAAATAAATATATGTACTCATTTTTAATAAAAAATACTGCTTAGGTACGCAATTGCAGAGTAGCGCACTCTAGAATTAGTTTTACGTAATAATCCCTATTTTTCCTGATTTTGCCCATAAGATGACTCACGATTCAAATGTACAATTTGCCTAGTCATATAGTGCACAAATGAAAGGATGTGAAATGAGTCTCAAATTAAACGAAAAAGAAAATGAAAAAACAATTTTTTTTTAGAGTTATTTTTATTTGTCAATTTATTGACAATAACTTATTAACTATCAGGGTTACCGAGTTCAAATAAACACAAAAATTATCGTTAATAATGCATAATAAAAATGAAATTAAAAAACCCTTGAAATAACTTTTAATAAAAAAAAAATACAAAGTAATGGAAAGAAAATCCCAAAAATGCAGTATTTTTTCAATTAAGGTGACTTTTATTTGAATAACGTCCCTGTAACGTCATTTTTTTTAAGTAAAAAAAAAAAACGTTATTTTTGATCTGGTTTCTTGTCCTTTGTTTGTTTACTTTATCACAAAAAACAAATTATGCAATAATATACAATGTGCCCATTGTATATTATTGCATAATTTGTTTATTTTGTCACGCAAAATATATAATTTAATTTATGTCACACAAAAAACCACAATACTTAAGAAATCAATGTTAACTTTTTCCCAAAACAACATTTATCGGGAACTTTCCAATTTTTTTTTTTTCAGAAAACATAATTTGGACTATTACGTAAATTTTAGAACAGAAAATAACCAATATGCACCCTGATCTTTTTGTGTGACGTCACCCAATGTCACACAATGGAAGCAAAATATAACATACAAAACAAGAAACCACGCACAACAAACAAAGTGAAAAGATTTTCACAATTCTTGTCTATTCCACGATTTACTTATTACTAAATCTGTAGCAATCCATATGTATTCGGTACTGAGTAACGGGTGCGCCATCAAGTACCGAGTAACGAAACGTTACTCACGAATGCATTTCGTTACTCGTATTTTTCGTTACAACTGTTTCAGATCGCGCAAGTACCGTTGATGTTGAATGCGCTCTCTTGTTCGTGTATTTTACGCATGTGCGCGCGTTGTATTTAATAACATACGTTACAAAGAACGATGCTTCTCTAATAAAAAAAAAAAAAATGTATTTAGAAATTCTTCATCCAAGTTTTTCACTGTATTTTTACTGCATTGTTTGCGATATGTTAGTGTGATATATAATTTATCATTATCAAATAATATTAAATTCTATAATAATATTAAATTGTAAATTCAGTTGATTTCGTCTCAGTTTATTTGTAGTTCCATTCTTTACATATTAAATCAAACTAAATTTAGATTTATAAAATGCATCTTGTCACGTATACCAAGATATTATCTTAGTATACGTGACATGTAGGTAAAATATATTATGTTTTTTACAAATTACGAATGATTCAAAGCCGCGACGTGATACCATACGAAGCGTACGTGTCATATCATATAAAGTTATTTGGCATATTTTCATTTCAATAACGTTCACAAGATATAATAAACGTGAGTTATACCAACTGTTGATATAATTTATTTAGATATAACATTTATATACTCTAAAACTTATTTCGTATAACTTTATTGGATATAACGGTCATTTAATCGAAAATCATTAGGCCTGTCGTTTAAAATATATAATATTGGGATTAATTCGATTGAGCATGCTGCGGGAGCGAGCGGCGTGACTGAACCGAATCGCTGCAAAAACAAACCCACGTAGTCTTGTCTGTCCTACCCCTAGAGTGTTATTTAAAATCGCGTAGGCGCGAAAGGGTGAGGCGGCCCGCGAGCTGAGGAGCAGGTGGTTTTAACACTCGCCACCGCGGCTAAGGCTGGCCGGCTCAAGCCGAAGCCGCGTTGGTGACTGTGAAACATATCTGCGACGATATGCTGCATGCTTACATGCATGCTGCATGTATGGTGTATGCTTGTTTGCATATTTTTTACAGGGATATAAAAACTGGGCATTTTATCATATTATATTAAATAGGTTTGATATACCACTGTATATCAAACGATTTTATATTCGATGTATGTTATGCTTATAAAAATTTGTTGCTTTAATATTATATCAATCATTTATCTGATTCATCTGATTAATCGTTTAACTGATCATTATATCAAAAAATTATAGATTCAGTTGTTATATCTTGTATATATTAGAGATTTTGTAATTATATCATATATTACTTACCCCCATACGAATACGCAATACGACTCGATGCGTTGGTGCTATATTATAATTTATGACGTATCAAAAGTAACGAGTAACGTAACGATACTATAGTAACAAGTACTAATGGATATAGTAACGAATATTTTTTTTTAAGAATGTGAAATCAACCAATGACTGCTTCCCGATCTGGGCGAAGCGGGAGGGTGTGTCAGACTTTTACTGACTAAAACCCATCCGTGTTCCATCATATGCCCTTCGTGTTCCGAGGCCGCGGTAACTCTTTCGAACAATTCCGCAACCCCGGCAGGCAACGGCCCCCTTATGGGCCCTGACAATTTTGCTGACACTCTTTGAAGCGCGCGTGGAACACGACGCGCCGTCTACACGGGCCTGGTTTCAGTCGGGCGGCGAGCTACCCATTGCTCGCAGCCCGCAGGTCCGCACCTACAGTGGCTGGGAGTCACCTTGTTACTCCCGATGCCCGGAGCGTCTCCTGCGGCGGCTGGGGCGCGAAGGCTGTGAGACCTGCCTCTCCCTCGCACGTCCCGCCACCTCCTTCGCTTGCATAACTGCTTCGCAGAAAGAGGTGACTGCTTCCCATGCCTCCTCGCTCCGGACCATGGATTGAACCAGGGCTGGGAGCGAGAGGTCACCGCCTATCGCCCCTACGAGAACACGGCGGAGCTCTGCCCAAGCGGGGCAATCTCCAATGTGTGTTCCACCGTGTCCTCAGGGCGATTCTCGCAGTGGTGACACCTGGGCGTTTTCTCCCGCCGAATCCAATACAAGTAACTCCCGAAAAAACTATGTCCGGTGAGCACTGCGTCAGGCGGAAGGTGAGGACGCCATGATGCCTCTTTAGCCACTCCTCAAACAGGGAACTTACCGCCGCTATTGTGGCGTGCCCAGCGCTGGGTTGTGATAGCTGCTCTTTCCATGCCACCATGATCTCGCGCCGGAGCTCCGTCCGCCGTGCCGCAACAAGTCGCGAACAGAGTTTTGCCCCAGCGAAGCGCCTCCGCGCGCCCCTCATGCAGGAGCGCGAGGGCTCTCGCTTCTAGGTCCCATGGCGGCAAACCCGTGCGGTATCCCCGGATCTAGAGCGTGGAATATCGGAACTTTTTCCCAATACCGGTTTTGTTTCGATATTCAATTTTTTAATATCGGTATTTCGGTATTTTTCCGATATTATGGACACAAAATGATCAAATTCGTTTTTAACGTTGTAAGGGTCCAAATATTATAATTTTAGAGACTGTATCAAAGTGTGCTATGGAACCTATTTTGTCATTAAAAAAATATATAAATTCACCGTCATTTATTATTACAAATATTTCAATCAAAAATATCGGTTTCTTAACATACTCTGCTATGTCATTAAATAAAAAAATCAACACAAGTTATTTAAATAAGTAATTGAGTAAGATATTATACAACGTGTAATAGAATAAACGCAATTCCTGAAAGTAGTTGGTTCAGACTTTTGGTTCTGAATCGATTCCGTCTTAAAAAATAGGTGTTAAATTTTGACGGCAAAATCTTTCATTTTACGGTACATTTTAATACAATCCTTAATTCAAGGAAATGCGCTCGTGTGCGTGTCGGCCACTAACATTGCATGAGTATATGCGTCTGCGTAAGGATATTGTATGATGCACATAGGTACGTTTTGCGTTTAGTAAGGTTAACTATTTTATAAAAAATGTCTAGGTTTGGTTTCAATTTGTTTAGTTACGGACGTTGTTTTACACTTATAATTTAATATTAAATTGGGGTGTCTGAGATATTGCGCTTAATCTGTTACACATTGTATAAGTAAATATTACGATAAACGCAAAGAACTAGATATTCAATTGGAGGAGTGACTACACAGTCATCTTATGGCTTTAAAGACGAAGACTACGGCAATTCATGAGATCGCTATTGCTGAAATATGGAACGTCAGTGCAGACTAGACGTGAACAAAGCCAGTGGGCCGGACGGAATACCTGCTCGAGTCTTAAAAAGTTGTGCACTGGAGTTGTCACCTGTATCACACTCTTAAAATTAGAATGGTGCCAGTGTCCTGGAAGCAACCAGGATGTGCAACTAGTACCCAAAAAACCTCCAGAATCTGCAAATTTTGGGTCATTTGGACATTCCAGCTAATGGGACATTGTTTGGTCAGGAACGTTGTAATCGCACTGGGTGTCAGTTTGGCATATAATGCCCCATTTTGCTAAATTGTGCTTGCAGCGGCCTACTTGGGTTCGCAGTCCATTGATAGCTTTCCAAATTGGCCACTGCAAGACACGTCCGGGTGGCAGATGTTCCTGGGGCTGAACGGAATTAGGTGGTGGCGGAAGGTAGTTTAGCTACTTAGTGACCATCAGTATGGCTTCTGCCTTGGTCGGCCGACCCGAGATCTTCTTGTGTATGTTACGCACTGCTGGGGCGATGCCATTAAGAAACACAGCAATGCTCTTGTAGAGTCCCTCAATATCTCAAAGACCTTTGACAGGGTCTGGCATGCTAGTCTACTGAGTAAGCTTCCTGCATTTGGCGTCCCTGCTAGCTTCTGCAACTGGATTTCTGACTCCTTAAGTGAACGGTCAATCCGAGTGGTAAATGGCTGTCAATGTCAATGCGGTATTCTTAAGAGGTCTGTTCTCTTTGCGACTCTTTTTTGCTGCATATCAAGGACCTGCTCCAGCTCTTGGGTACGTGGATGACAGCACAGACTTAAAGATATACTTATCCAGTGCTAAAGCTAGCAGAGACGAAACAGACTATCTTAGAAAGGCCATATTGGAGCGAATAAATTTGACCCGACTGTCTGGTCAAATTCAATGCTTTGAAAACACAGGTTTATCTCTTCACTGCTAAAAGGAGCCAATTTAAATTATCTCCTACTTTCCGAGGTGCCGATCAGTTACAGTTACCGACCGCCTGGAGCTCTTGGGCATGGAGTGGACGTCTAACTTAAACTTCAGCTCAACCATTGAGTCAAAAGCTTTGACTGCGGCCAAAAAGCTGGAAATCCTTCAAGGTGAGGTGATACTTCACACCAGTACAGCTTTTGAATTTGTATAAAGCACAGGTCTGTTTTTGTATGGAGTACTGCAGTCACATGTAGGATGGCTCAGCAAAATACCAGCTTGCTGCACTTGACTTGGATAACGCAGAGCTAAAAGACTCATAAGTGACGCAGTGTTAGCAGACAAGCTTCACAGCCTAGCTCATCGGCGAAACGTTGTTTGTCTGTCGGTCTTCCACAGATTATACTTCAGGAGTGTGCGCAGGAAGTCCACGTCCCGATGCCTCCATCTACCTTATACTAACGATCTACCAGACATACTGCATGGTACCATTCTCACTTGTTCAATATACCGTCTTGTCGTACTAAGCGATTCTCCTCTACATTTATTGTGCAGACGGCCAAGGCTTGGAACTCTCTACAGGCTGTTGTGTTCCCTTCTACATATGACTCGTCCCGTCTACCTTCAAAGCAAGAGTTAACGGGCATTTTCTGGGCTCATCAGTAATAAAACATATAAAAAAAGTAGCACAAGGCATTCAAGGTATTATCTTTGAGATACGATCTTATTTTGTTGCACGTATGTACATAATGCTGGGCGCCGGCCAAAATTTGTACACTTTTATATGGAAATAATCATTTATAATGACACTGTAGCATACATATTATTATAATTAACCGATAGGCATTGTTTACACTAATTAAATTCAGTGAAATAAGTAAGAAAGATTCTATTGCGTCTGGTTTTTTGTTTCATATAAAATATCTAAAACCGATATTTGAAATCCAATATCGCTTTTTTCAATATCGGATTTATGGTCCGATTTTCCGGTTTTTCGATATTATCGAAAACCGGTATCCATGCTCTACCCGGATCATCCGATGCGGTGCTATATTATGACGTATCAAAAGTAACGAGTAACGTAATGATACGATAGTAACGAGTACTAATGGATATAGTAACGAATAAATACGGGTACGCTTTATTTCGTCACTTTTACACCTCTAGTCAGATTAAACCAGATGCAGCCGGTATTTTCTGACTAACCCGTTGCTGATAACTAAAAGTCCAAAGTCAATTCTAAAGTCCATCCTATTAATATAATTGTCAAGTCACACGTGAACCGTGTAGGTTAGTCAATAGTCTGAGTTTGAGTCACTTTGCCTCTTGTTACTACACTAGTCAATTTTGCGTGAGTATTGCTCAGTGTATTCCTCTATGTCTAAGGTCTGAATCGATAGCCACCTGGATTAATGAATATGTTTGCACAACGTCACGATCTAAACATACAAACAGCATTTCTTCCCTGCACTGCCTGTGCAGACAGCGTTAATAGACACAAAATCTAGCTGATACATTTATGTGTTCGCCCTATCCTTACTGTCCTCAAGCAACATCCAGGCTCTTAGGTGGCGATGGGTTTCGTGCTTCTGTCCCTGAACCTCTGGCGAGACTGCTGGTTCCACCGGCCGCGCCATCGGACTTCAGCCCTGAACATTAACTACGGGACCACTGGAACTGCCTTCATCGTGACTGTGCTGAATGTTCTCGTGTCTGCTTTCGACTCCTCGCTTGCTAGATATCAAGAATTAGATTAAGATTGATTTGACAATGCGTATTTGAGTTTAGAGCGTTACCAAATCATCTTTTGAATTGTATAATGCATAAGTTATGCATCGACCGTTCTTTGATATCGACTGACATGAATACATATCAACGACACTGACATTAATGGAAAACAATTTACTGCATCACTGTACAACAACGTCATCAGGTGGAGCACGGGATCCATATAGTACCCGTGCTCCACCCAGGTGGAGATTCTAGGTGGAGCACGGGTCCTGCCCCATAGATTCTTCTATTCTCATTCATTTTATAGAATTTTTTAAACTTCTCACCGTGTACTAAAAAGAACTAACAATGTGGGTAGAATCCACATTACTAGTCTCAATCACATGTCCAACACCTTAGCCATTATGCTACGCTTCCAAATGAAGTTAGCATGAAGTGAAAATAGACCGACTGTATAATTATAAACACGTAAGTATTTATTCTAACAAGGCTGCTTTTTGTGTTCTATTCAAGTTCTATTGCACACACTTAGCCTTGCCGACTGCCTGAAGTCCTGTATGAGTTGAATTTTAATTTAAAAAATTAGACAATCTTGATTTTCTGTACTAATATCACCGTGAAACTTAGGTAAAGAGAGCGTGATGGGAACCTGGATTGAATGAAATGACATTTGACAGATCACTTCGTGCTCACTTCACGAATAATAATAATAAGTAATAACGTTTATTTTCACCACAATATTTAACAGTATCACATTCATAGTTTGAAAAACTGTCACTGTGAGAAATCACTGTAAATAACTAGTGACAACAACAACAAACTGTAACAAAGTTTCCATGGTGAGATAGGTATAATTATATATAATTGATATAGGTCTTCAGATTGCAAATTTTGAAGTCCAGAGGTGTCCATTGCTATAAAACAATACATTTTGAAATGCTAATTAAGTAACGCTAATTTCTACAACCAATTTCGCCAACGTTAACCCGCATAGTTAAGTTCGACTGTTGGCTTCGTATATGGCACAGAAATGATATATTTGTAATTAATAATGCCTATCAACATTAATAAGCTCAAGGCTTTGGAACGGAAAGAACTCTGAATTACCTTCAGTTCAGTCAGTTTTTTTAACGGAAACCTCATGATTACTTGCGATTAATGGATGGTCGATTAAATTATATAACTTTGTCGGCCCTATTTTCATGACATGAATTACTCTACTACTACGGTGATTCAGCAAAAAAGTAGCGTTAGTAGCCTAGCTCTGTCACTCACTATTACCTACTACTAATTTTTTTATAAAATATTGATGTGCCTTGAATGTTTAACGGTGGCCTCATATGCAAGAGGTCACTCTTATTTTTTAAACTAGCTTAAGTCCGCGGCTTTTCTCGCGTGAAAAGTGTTAGATTTTCATTGATAAGAGTAGTCTTTGTCATTCTCCAGTCCTTTAACAAACTTTACACAAAAAATCACATCGATTTGTTGACTCGTTCTGACGTGAAATAAGGACAAACGTAGTATGGATTCTAACGAATTTGTAACTAGAACAAGGCTACACAGACTTTCATTATTCCGATTCGAGAACCAATCTGATCAACAACCGAGTACTTTTTTTCATAAACGATATGACATAGGATTGTTAAACAAGCTTTAAGTCTTATGATTTTGTAAAGGGAATAAATAAACTGTTATAATTCGCAATTTGTCATAGGTACTATATTTGTCACTGTTTTTCAGCTTTGGATCTGAAAGTGATTATTGTGTAGTTTTGTATTTTAGACTTAGGTAATAATATCTCAAATCTAAGAATTAAACTTACGACTTTTTGTTTTAGCTTCTCGTTGGATTGCTATTCGTGGTAATTGGTGGTTTGGACTTGAATGATCATGAGGACCAACCGTCAGCAATGATACTCAATGACGTCATTGTTATATTCATATTCGTCATTTCCGTCACCAACATTGTCATTTCCGCTTTTGGCATAGAGTACTCAAATAATCCTTTGGTTTTAGAACGGCTTAATTATATCAATGATCAGTATTTAAGAAAGGGTAACTTCACTGCAGGTAGATAGGAATCTTCTTGTTTCTATAATTGTATGACTCAGTTTCTAGAATTATCCGAATATTAATATCTAAGTTAGCTAAATATGGACTTGAAATTTAATTAAACCTTTTTTTCGGTGGGAATCGTTCCGGAGTCATGGTATCTCGTTATATAGAACATTCCCGCGACCCCAGAATTGAATTATACCTGCCAATCATATCGCAGTAGTTGCGTTGAATTTGTGCCTTATCGTTCTTTCTAGAAACTGGGTACATAAGGGTATGTTTATTTGACACATTTGAGGTTGGTACGCAAGGTTAGTTAGTAATTAAGCGAATGCCAAAAAAAACCAAGCTAGGCATTCCTAATTAATATTAGTTATGAATAAATAACGAAACAAGTTGGTATCATAATAGATTATTCAGCATTGCGGAGACTATTATATAAAATAAATAAAGTAATTAGGAAGTAAAAAAAAATAGCTGAAATGACATTGAACGATTTTGAATGGACCTCTTTTGTTTAAATCTTTATTGCAATACCTAGGATAATAGCTACGTATCTAAGATCTAAAACGCTGATAACTTGCATTAGTATAGATTAATCAGATCAGTATTTCATAATTTAAAAAAAAAATACGAAATAGCTCATATCAATAGAAAAATCTTTTTTAGTTAATTTATGTACTTAGATAATAAAAAAAATCATATATTATGTATATTATCTATATTACCTCATTTATATGCTCGTAATTATTTTGTCAATTTGCTAACACCAATCTTTGCTTACGCAGGCAAGCGCGGGAGTCCTGGCCCTAATCATTTCCTCTTTGGACGGTGAAACAAACCATAGACAAAAGAAGATCGCTGATTGGCTGTACCACACGTCAGTCGGTATGATGACCGGGGTAGTTTTCTGTGACGTCATTAAAATGACATTTGGCCTAGACCCCGCGCTTTCCCTGCAAGACTATCTTGGGAATAAGACCTCGAGTTTGTATGATACGTTCTTTAGGGTCGGTAATGATACTCATAAATAAGATAGATAGCTAATTTAGGATCAGTCAAGTGCCATACGAACTTTTAATTAGATTTAGTATAAACTATGAAATAGATGTAGGTAAATTATAACTAAGTAAAATCATAGATATAAAATGTCAATAATCTATAATAGTACTTTTTCTGCTTATTTTTAGCTTTAAGCATTTTTTTACGTGCACGCAATGAGATTTTACAAATGAGTATTCATTTAAGTATTTTCTACACTATAATGTGATCCAGTTTTTCCTTAAATCGAACCAAGTGTATTTTTGGGTTTAATAATAGACAGCGAAGCAAAAATTTTTTAAAAAGGTCACCTTGTTTAAAAAGATCTGAGGACATTGGAAACAGATAGCTTTTATTCATTTTAGTTTTTTTTTTTTTTGATTGAACTTGTTTATTTTTGTTGTGTTGCTTTTTATAAGTTTTCATTAACATTAATATTATATTGCTCGTGGCTGAATAAAAACAGCCGCACGGGTCGTTCTTCAAGGTTAAACAAGGCTTGCCGAGGTTGGTGAAGATTGGTGTCCATTTTAACATATCGACGGTTAAAAGGAAATAGGGTATAAGCGACAAAAAAATAAATGTTCAGGAGAGCCGTTCAAAGTTTAGAATTTTAGAAAAACTGGTGTATTTTTTTATTAAAACATAGTGAAAACTAAAACAGTTTTTAATTTTCCAATCGGGAAATATGACAAAATAAAAGATAATAGAACACAAGAAACAGTCGGCTTTCAAAACAATACCAGTCCTAAATGTCGCTTATAAACTATTTCCTTTTAACCGTCGATATGGAGATTCCTCCATGCCTCGGAAAACACGTTAAACCGTTAGTCCTGTCTATCATTTATACATCTTTGACAATTCGTGTCGTTGTCAGAAGCCATAAAATCTGACACTCTGATCACTCTGATCTAGTCTTGTCGAGGGACATCGTGCTACTCAGCTACTGGGTTGTGGAAGTCAGATAAGCAGTCACTCCATGTAAAATTATACTCAGCTGTCAGTGTCAGTGTCAGTATCAGGAAGCCCACCCTAACACAGTTGGCAAAGGCGAAGCAGACAATGAAACATATCGATGCTTCCGACAACAAAGGTTGTAAACACCAAAATAGCACTTTTGGTAATCAACGAAAAACAAAAAATAATTTCGTTTTTGGCTTATATCTTTTTAACTTTAAAAGTTGTAAAATTGTGTTCTATACAAGAAATACGTAAAATACGATGGTGTTTCATAATATATTATTACTATTTATGTCAAAGCCTTATTTTAAAAGTTAGCTTGGACATACACCCCAGAAAATTCAAGAAGTTGGTATTTACGACCACTAACAAATCAATGGAGAACGATTTGTCTAACGGAAGTTAGAAGTATGCACCAGTTTTTAAATACAATAGTTCTGGGTTTGGTTTTAAAAACCATATACTGAAATAAAAATGAGTGTAAACACCACGATCTGATGCGATGGTATGTAACAAACATGGAAATATCTGAAGCAAATCAATGAATTTAAGACTGTAAGTTGAGTTTTCATTACTTGTAATAAAAACAATAAAATAAAACACAAATTGACATAATTAAAAAAGGTTTTTTATTCATTGACCGTCATCGTTTAATCAAAATAATGGTTAAGCAAGGCACTAATACAAATTCAAAGTAAAAAAAATGTCTAAACCAATCACTTAAATTTCCATTAGAGGATCTTGTACATCAATCATCATTCATCATCATTGTTTGTGTCGCGGCTCGAAATTTTTATACCTTTAGGACCTGGCAGGTCCTAAAGGTATAAAAATACACTTAAGTAAGTATATTATAGGCATTGTCCCGTATAATTTAATCAAGCGTTTGTTACAAGATGCCTATAGTGTTCTACCTCCAACGGCATACCTAACCAGCCAGACATAATTCAAAATGTTAAGTAATCATTTTGTTTCATTGATTTCAAGAAGATTTTATAATCACGACATTTTTTTAAAACGTATTGATAATGAATTACAAAAAAATATAAGTAAACATTCTACCAAGCTTACTGCTCTAATAATTTTAATAAACAATGCCCATTTTCACCAACGCCCTTAAAAATTTAGGTAGTTCATCTTTCTAGATCTTGTTTGTTCGGAAAGCTTCTGTACTATGGTCTACCTAACTTTTAGTGTCGTTGGTGAAAATGGGAAAGTGTTATCGACAAGATAATAAAAAAGTAGATGCAAAACATAATACGACGACGAGTTATAGAAAATCAGGTCTTCAAATTTCTGATTAATAATCTTCTGTCATTGGATAGAAGATTATTAACCAGAGACCTGATTTTCTGATAGAAGATAATTAATCAGAAATTTCATCTTCCTCGTCAGTCTCAGGAAGAGTATCAATGACATTATGAGACTGACAAGGAAGCTGTTTGTATTCGGCATGAAACCGTTTGTGTATTGTCCCCTGATCACACAATCGTTGCAGATCTTTGTATTTAGCTGCGGTAATTGGTTGTTTATCCGTATATAGCTGTTTTGGAGTCAACTGCTTTACTCGATTATATTGTAATTCTAACATTTCTTCTGTATTTTCTTTTGATTTATTCTTCCCTTTTCCCTTTCTTTTACACTTGACATCTTCGAACAACTTGATTCGATGAGTAATTGCATCTTCTTTCATTGAATACTTGAGTTCTATTTGGTTTAAATTGGTCTTTCTGAAAGTTGCTACTCTAATGTTTCTCCAATTAATATTCTTTAAGGTTTCTTTTGTAAAAGTGTTTGATGCTATATCACTCCAGTTCAAAAAATCTGAGTAGTCCATCACATTGACTATATAAGGCCTTGTCCGCTTTCTAGCTGATTGAAAAAATGAAGGCCACTGAGATGGACTCCAAACAATGATTCTTTTAACTTCTCTATTGTAGCGTGCACTGAATCTGCTGGCATATAAGTATGTCCCGGCAGTAAAAAGTTTATTTGGATAACTTGTAAGTTTTTAGAAAACATTAAATAATAATTTAATGTGGCTAGAACGGTTTTATTTTAAAATTTATTGGTTTTACAAACCAATTCTCAAAGACCAAGTGACATTACGACAATTGTTTCTCAGCAGAGCTTACGTTTTAAAAATGATTGTGGGGTGTAATTACAATTAATTATGTATTTATGTTTTTACGACCGTCAGCTGTTTGTACGTTGTATTATACGACCTGCACGGTTATTCGGTTCTAAGCAATATGAGTTATACATACCCTCTTTTCTAAAAAATCTTGATTATACTAGTAAAAATTTTGGGTGTAAAAGTATTTTTTTTAGGCGAATATTTTTTTCACATTTTTAGATCGACGCAGCGCCAAAAATTAAGTAGGGCTGCATTCTTAACTTATTTTCGCCAAAATGGCGTTTACGACATTTGTTGCCGGAAGCATCGATATCGTCGCTGTAGAATGAATACCTCGTATGTCAGAAAAACATGTTTAACTTTTTTTTTGTAAAAATCGTATGGAAACCACTTATTTTATAATACGGTGAAACTGTGAACCCAGTATATTACTACAAGTGCCATCTATGGAGTAAAACGAAAACCTCTTATCTCTCGAGACATGGGCGTACGTAGATATAAGAACAGAAAACCTGTTATATAATTTCTCTGGCATAATCCAGTTAAGTAACGCACTGATTAATAACATAAATAAGTCCTTTTTATCATTCAAAACGGGAGACAAAAGCACATAAAAATATTTTAAACATTGACAAAATTAACTGTTTTTTTCGTTTCCTGTGAAGTTTGGATTTCTTTCTGGAAATACGAGGTTATCATTCTACAGCGACAATATTGTGTTGCCAGTTTGTAAAAAATACCTTAGTACCTATTATGTCACGCATGTTCTTTTTCTTTATGTGAAGTCGGCATGAATCGTTTTTTTACGTGGCAATAATATTTATTTTTTATTTTTGAAGTGAAAACTTCTTTACGGCGTTGTGCACTTTTTTGTAATGGGTAAAAAATGTTAAACTCGCGTCAGGACACGTGACCTGATCGAAAATTCGTAAGACGGACGGAGAGTAGACAGCCGGCGCGGCGTAGGAGAGGAAGTATCCCCCTCTCTTTCTACGGCGCGGCGAAAATGTATGCCTGCGCGAACTTATTAATGTAATATAAATTGTCATGTTTGTGTACGATAACGCAATAAATAAATATTGTATTGTACCACATAAATGATAGTACTTTTATACTGATAATTAAAGCAATTCGTGCAAAATTATTCCCTAACCATTCCAAAATATCAAAAATGCACAACGTTAATATTCAAGTTTTCACTTCTGCCGGCACTCCCGGAGTGCAACCCGTCGTTTTTTTTTTCGTTTTTTGTTTTTTATTTAAGTTTTGTTTGTCGTTGTTCATTCATAGGTGATATCAGCGGTAGTGGCCGTAGTACTGAGCTTCATTTACAACATAAATCATCAACCGGATCACCGGAAAGCCGAGATACTAAACAACATTAGCTTGATCTTCAAAGTCTTCAGCATTACCGTCAACATCATCATCAGCATATTTTATTCAATGCAAATAGATATAGATGCACGCTCACTTTCGCAGTGAATTCATTTGTGTTACCGTTTTTTCTATGTGTTTCTACAATAAGTTTAGCCCTGGTTTCAGAAAGAAAATTAGCCTACTCTTCATGTTTTTAGCATATCGTCAAGTCACTAATTAGCAACACTAATTAGTTTAAATTTGTCTTTTTGTGTTAATTTTCGTTCTAGAAACAGGGACTTAGTAAAAACTCATATTGCTAAATATCTTATTAAGTCAAGATTTGTATTCTCATTATTTTTATGTGACTTATAATATTTTCTTTCTATTAGGTACTTACTTACCTATTTTTAATTGAATTATAACGATAGTTACCGAATAACTCATTTTTCATAAAATGCTCATAATTACATTGTAAGGTTTATTAGGTGTGCATTAGTAGGTTTTGTATCTCATTACATCCGAGCTCAATAACGTATCTTGTATCAGTTGATGTGTCAATCCAAATAAAACGTTATAAGAATACTTTCATTGCGCGTTGGTATCTACAGCTAAGGAGTGGAATTCCTTGCCGAAATGTGTATTTCTTGATGGCTATAACCTGGGGGTCTCTAAATTAAAAGTGAAAAAAGAATACGTTACTGGGTTCGGTCGCTATCTACATAAGTAAATAGGCTCTAGCCAACCTAGGTACTAGGTTAAGTGAATATTGATATTAGAAAACAAGCAATTTTTGTAAGCAGTAGCTTCTTGCAATTATGTATTAAAATTGTATTAATTCACACTTGGAAATGTATTCAATAAGGTACCTACTGTACCTTATTGAAATAAAACTGAGGCACATTTTAATAATAGTTTTTTTTTTGTAAATATTCTTTTTATTTCTAATAAACACATAAAAAATTTTGTTTGTTTTTATCACTTTTTCATTAAAATTTTGTCAGCCACAAAAGTTAACCGAGTGTATCTTTGTACCTTACAAAATCCGCCTAAATCTATGGTATTGCCTGTGAAAGGCTAGTCTATGTCTATATTAATATAACTAGGAGCCAAAAGATTTTTTGACACTTATTGATTGATAGGCATGAACGTATTATATACATCAGTAAGTATATTATAATAATAATAGTAATAAACAATTTATTCTCAGGTAATAAATTCAGATACATAAATTCTTAACCTAAGTACCTATACAGTTTTAATTTATTACTAAGAAAGAAGTTTTATTTGCTAACACAACAATTGTGTTGGTAAATAAAACTTAAACAACGTTAGTTGAACTATTTCACACCAAATGAAGGCATCGTGTTGCACTCCGTGTAAACAAAACTCTTTCTTGAAGGTGTCAATTATGATGAAACGGTACCCGCACAAATAAAGTTGTGTATTGTAGCGGGACTCCAATATCTCCAACCTTAAGGTACAGTTTGTTTTCACTCGCACGTACTTAGGTACTCCACGATTTCCACAATCTACGTGGAGTGATACAGCCTGAACATATACAGCTGCGTTGTAAGAATTGCTGGCCGCAGCAGCATATAAGATCCTGGCAGCGCTGTTTCGTCGTGGTGGTTCCAACTAGGAGAAGGAGGTAGGGAAAGTCCTACTGAAAACAAAACCAACAGAAATAAACATAATTTCGTACCCACAGGTAGAAATCCTCAAATGGAGTTTAAGTTACGTAAAAAATAGAAAAGTCTCAGGCCAGTAAAAAATGTTTGAATCTCAGAATATAGAAAAGAACCAGAAGCCGTGAGCGCGCTTAATACTGAAGCCACAAAAACTACTCCTACATGGAGTAGTTTGACGCGCAGCCGATCAATTGCTCTGTGAACGTCATATCACGTAACGTGTTTTACCGGTGTACAATTTATTTAAATTATGCCGTCTTGTGTCCTTCCTACCTGTAAAAATGCAGCGGGGCTAAAAAAAACAGGATGGGATCACATTTTACGTGTAAGTAGCGCATTCACTTATCGTTTTATTTAATTACTGAGTAAATTGTTTAGTTTGTAATTGGAAGTAGTTACGCAAAAGGGGTCCAATCCACACTTTTACCGCCCATAAGACCGCCCATTGTAACACCCTTTGTAGATTTTTAAGTCCTTATTTAATTCTGTTATGGTGTACAATAAAGAGTATATCTATCTAGGTATCTATCTTTTCCGAAATTGAGTTATATATACCAAACGCATCTTCAGGGTGATATATTAAAGATATCAATATAACTCAATTTCGGAAAAAGTGTGGAATGGATCCTTTTTGCGTAACTACGTCCAATCGTCATTGAGAATGATGCATTCATCTTGTTAGTGTTGCCAATATAAGAATTTTCATTTTCCCTTCATTTTATTACCTACTGAGGGCTTTTATTCATTGTAGTATATTAACAACTACTTTAATGTACTACAACGAAGAAAAGCCATCGTGCGACCCGTATATATGTATATGTAATTATGTATGATATTGTTAGAATTGTGATTGAAAAGTATCTAGACATAAGATTTCATCATTTATCTAAATGTAAATCTGTGTTAATAAGGTCAAACTCCGAAAGGCAATATTTTAAAAAGCTTACTCAAGAAAAAGGACATTAAAAGTTTTTTTAATTTATTTATCTACACCTAACATATATACTAAAGTAATACATATGAATATTTTATAACTATGTACCTGATTATCACAAGAAATGAGGAGGTCTTTAAATAAAACACGATTTAGATAAATACCTACATTGTGGTCTTTTTAACCCAAAGGTTAACTGGTAGAGAATGCCTTGTTACATTAAGTCCGCCCATTTACCACTATTGTACATAAAGTTTAAATTAATTAATAAATTATTATTTTACCTCATTATCTCAAGAAAAGAGAAGTTCTTTTAGTATAGAAAATAATCAATTTTGATTTTATTATTATCTTTCTTCCAATACTCTCAACGTTTACCCCTAACACGGACAAATAATGTCTGAGCTAGAACATTACGCGGGTGGGAAGTGAGGCTGGCGGGGGGTGCTTGTCTTGTATTTGGACACAGGGCGCGGCTTGCAATTACAATTGAAAGAAAAAAATATTTACTTTTTCCGTAATAATTCCGTGATTACTCTATGACAGATTGCTACACTAAAGTAAACTTCATACATCTATAATTGTATGAAGTAATACACAACAATAAGCGGCAAAAAAAGCACACACAGATTCCTACATATACTGTCGCGCTTGTTATCCATAAATTCGACTTTTTTAGGATAAAGTTGACTCTGATTATCAAGAGATAATGAGAGTCAAATTTTATTATTATTTCTTATTTATTAACAGATAAAGATATCTGTTAATAAATAAGAAATAATAAAATTATCAATTAATATAGTTATTCAATTCTGAAGAGGTTCTGTTAAAATTATATATATTTCTGTTAAATATAAGTATATCTGTATAAATAGGTAGCCGTATGTCATACCTCCTTTTTAGGTATGGCATACGGCTGCCTGTAAGCTGAACGTCTGGCGGTTAGAATGAGAAGAGATCGCGGTTATCCTATCAATCTTTAATACTTCAATGGATAGATAGGGTACAGTCCTACCAACTTATCTGTGAACTGAAAGAGGACGGCACCGTCGATTCAGTGTTGCTAATTAATATAAAGTGCCAAAAATTGAGTAAGTTTTCAAGAAGGAAGTTTCACATTAGACATAATCGTTTAATAAAAATTACAGTTTTTACAAATTAAAAACAATTATACTTATATAAAAATAATAAAATAAATAAAAAGAATTTGATAATTTACAGTTACGTAGGTACCTACGCTAACAGTTTAGTCTCTCAGCAACAAACAATGGCTTTATCTAAAAAGTAATCCAATGAAGTGGAAATTCAGCAGATAAAATGTTCCATGGGGGGGATACAACTTTCATTTATTGCGAAGTTAAGTAGGTACCTACCTTGCAAGAGGTACCTGGATGTCTAGCATTTAGTTATGACCGTACCTAACACCAGATTTGACTAATTATAATTAGCAGTGGTACCTAGTGGTAGTGCAGGGTAATAAAAAAAAAATTGCTTTACAATGATTTATTGAAAACCAGGTTTACAATAATTGTGATCTTTAGATGAACCCCAACTAGCACAAATGGGCTGCATTAGGGCTTTGGAGCGTATCCGATTATTACTTATGGTAATAGACGTAAGCGCTAGAGCGTCTACTACAGACTTAAAGCAGCCGCTTTAGCGCTATTTGGGCGCCATTTTATGCAGCCTAAAGTTCCATTTAACCTGCACAATGGTTGCATAAAGGTTCCTTAATAGGGCTTTCATCCCGGGAATCTCGGTCTCGAAAATTTCAAGAGTCTCGACGATTTTTTAGTATTTTCGAGACTCGAGACTAACATCTTCGGTCACGGGAATAACGAGACTTTTGAGACCAAATTTGAGACTTCAGTAACATAAAAACTGTATTAAACAAACAGTAAATTTTTATTATTGTTATTATGGATATGGCAATGGCAGCACGGTCGAGCATAGAGTAAAGCTTAGTATTATCTGTGGAGGCTGAACAAATAACACAGATTTTGTCTACATAATATTATAAATGTAAATTGTTGTGTCCGAAAGGGTCCATGTGAGCTACTACTTATATTAAAATCATGTTAACACATAATTATGATTGCAATCAAGATTGAATTATGGAACTATTCTGATTAAATTGAAAGGGGTTCGAACTTTTTTGTATGGAGACTGGCATGTCGACCCACCGCCATTTTGTTTTTTTTTTAGAAATCGTGGCGCATACTGGAAGTGGCATGTATGTTACAAAAAATATTAGTAACATGCTACCCCATAATGTCACATTACCGAGATATTTGAAGGTAAATATCGACATATGACTACAACGACAATCATTAATAGTAGACATTTTACGTGTCTATAAGCATCAGATTGTATCTGAATAATCGTTTCCAGGTTGATTATTACTAATGTTTATTGATACTGATTGTTTATTGAAATAATTATTTATCCACTAAATCGTATCGCAATGAAACGCAGTCGACATGTCACTATCGCGTGGCGGATAATGTGATATGTTACTCAGCTTGAAAACGTTTTTAAGCAGTAGTTAAACAAAAGGCAAAAGTTATGTCATTTACGTTAACATTTATTTATAACTGTAAGTATGATATCAAACATAAGTGAATATTAATACTAAGATGTAACATTTTAAAAGATTTATAATATATCTAACACGTATCATAAAACCTGCTATACTACATAATCCATAAATTCAGCAGGAGGTCGGATAGGGGTTCTTGATGTCGAGTCTAATCCATGTACCAAAGAAAGACATGTACCAAAACACTTATTGTTCATTTTATAATACGGTGGGATGAAATACAGCCAACACGCGCGTGTGGAATTCTCTGACGTGAATTTTATTGCGATGCGATACGATTTAGTAGGCAAATAATTAATTATGGTAGCGGTTTTGTCGTACTGTTAGACTAATAAGCTAAATACTAATAAGCATATGGACGCGTAGTGAGTGTATTTTTAATGATTTTCGTTGAAGTTACACACATCAAAAGTGTCTAGGGATCAACATATATTTTTGCAATAACTTTTCTCCTGATTGATATTAATTAAAATTTTCTTTAAGGATTCATCAAATAAAGTGTTTTCGTTTGTCACAGTAACGATAAACCAAGTCATCTTTGCATTAATAAAGAAATTTGCCATTTTCCTAATAAAGGGATTTTTGACATTTGAACCACTAACATTAAAGTTCGAAAAAAAGACTGAAATAACAGTTTTCTTTAAAATTTTATTGGGTAACTTAAACAATTAATAATCCGTGTTTCTACCGCGAACACTAACAACACAAGAACATCGGTTTGGCATACTCAAAATGAGTTCATCCAAATCACGCTGTGGAATGGCCGCCCATGTTCGTTGCAACAACAAAAAAAGGTCTTCTTGCGACTGGATTAAAAATTATTATTAATATTATTAGAAATTATTGGTGTACAATAAAGAGTATTCTATCTATCTATCTATCTACCCTCCATATTCGGCAGAGCTCTTCTCTGTAGCATATCCCATGCATGCTCAATCGGGTTCAAGTCTGGCGACTGAGCAGGCCAGAGCAGGACATTGATGTTAGCTGCGAGAGTCTGTCTTACAACTTGCGGTGTGCGGTCGTGCATTATCATGCATTAACTGAAATAAGGGACGGATTTGCACTTGTAGAGGAACGATGACGTCAGATACAATCGTCTCAGCATAAATTTGAGCGTTGAGGTTGCCTCTGATCCAAATCAACTCAGTTCTTCCGCCGATCCAAATACCCGCCCATACCATGATGGTTCCACCACTATAAGGATGGACTTCCTGGCAGGATTTTAATCGCTGTTGGCGTCCAAGGGTTCTCCAGTGTCGTATACGTCTTGTATCCGGTCTCATACCAAAACGAGACTCATCAGAAAAGCACACGAAACGCCATTGTTCTTCTGCCCAATTACTGTGTTCAAGAGCCCATTGATATCGAATCCTACGATTGTGCATTGTTATAGGTGGTACCCGCAGCGGTCTTCGGGAATGAAGGTTCACTTCATGCAAGCGGTTTCTGACTGTTTGGTCGCTAATTAAGTTCCCTGAAGAGTGATGAAGCCTCACGGCTAACATCATGGCGGTTATTGTTGGAGCTCTTCGAGTTAAGATTTGAATGTATCGGTCTTGTCTCCGTGTGGTGCAGCGATACCGTCCTCCATGGCGCTCAGCCACGGTACCAGTGCTTCGGTAACGTGTCCAAAGTCGACTGATAACACTCTGACTTGTATTCAGAGCTAAAGCCACAGTACGTTGCCGGGAACCAGCTTCTATCATTCCCACGGCTCTGAGCATTTCTTCCCTGCTTAAATGACGTCGCCGCTCCATAATAACGTTGGTTTTAATCAGTAGTAGGGAAACAGTAGCACTAATAATGTCTTCAATGCGTTGTATGTTTTTATAGGGAAAATATTGACAGCTGATTTTCATCTTTTACTCGAATTTGATTAACAGTTCCTGTTTCAAATTATGAAATGCACCAAAAAGGATCCATATAAATTTATAAAATCATAAATTTATTACAAAGCCACATCTCAATCTCAAGAAATCCGCATAAAAATGCTTGATCCCTAGACACTTTTGATGTGTGTATATGTCGATGTTTACCTTCAAACCTTTACGTGACACTTTGGGGTACCGTGTTACTAGACATTTTTTGTTCCTCTAGCCATGCATACCACACTTTCATCATGCACTGCGATTAAAAAAACAAAATGGTGACGTCGATACGCCAGATAGGTTCTATCCCCTTTCATTGTGAAAGCGCGAAGTGGTACTAAGTAGTATCCCTCTAGCGTACAAGCAGAAAGAGCTTTTTCTAACGCGGGTTACTTTTGTAACAAAATTAGGGTTAAGTGTTTAATTTGCATTTGTTTATGAAAGTAACTACTTACTTGATTAAAATATCTTGATTTGACTCTCTAATTGCTCTAGCTTATAAATAAGAAACCTAGTTTTGAAATAGTCTCGAAAGTCTCGTTTTTCCCGGGAATTTTGAGACCACACCTAGTCTCGTTTCTTTTTCCCGGGACTCAGTAATGCATCGAGACTGAAAGCCCTATTCCTTAATAGCTATAACTATTTATTAACGCTATACTAAAGCTCTCATAGCGCTACTTTTGAATGATTTTGAACTACTTTGAACGAATGAATTGATTATAGTTCTTTATTGTATATCTTCAGTTGACATTATTTGTAATATTTTGGTAAAGTGTTTTCGTCGCCATCATGAAAATAAAACAAAAAGAAGTAAAAGTTTGTATTCTGTATTAGCAAGATATAGAAAGATACTTAAAACGCTGTCCAGTTTACTGTAGATATATAAGATAATTTTCGAGTAATTTTAACGCGCTTTTATGATATTTAAAAAATTAACAAAAGATATGTGATATTTTTTATTTGTTATACAGAATAAATTTTATTTCCGTATTTTTACGTGTCGATAACTTACTATTTACAAGTGGCCGATTGTTTACCGGTACATTTAATGCACATTTAACTGAAAAACCAATGTATATCAACTCAATTTTGCAAGTGAATTATAAGTTTTATTAAAAAATCATGGCGTCATTGTAATGTAGTCATAACCTGCAGTTTTAGCTCTAATAACTCCCTTTTGAGAATCATAGCGCTAATTTTCACCCTTCTAACGCTTCCAGTGATTTTTGTTCCCCTAGTGCAACTTACAACCACAAAAAGCTCCTATTTTCTTGTTTTTGAGGTTATAAGATGTAGTTACGTACTTATTCGTTTAGCATCCATTTTTATTAAATGTTTTATAATAGTTACAAAAGGGGCTGTAAAATGGCGAATGGATTGAGCCTGCAAGAAATGACTATTGCTACTAAAGGCCTTAGTTACACTGATGATTTTTTTGTAACTATAGTATGCATAAGAGTTTCTATTATTTCTATAATGAAACTTATAGTAGTATAATAGTGGTTACTATAACTATAACCTATAAAAGTTACAATGGAAACCACTGTACAGCTGTGAGTGGCAGAATGACCTTCGTAACTCTCATATAAAGGTGTAAGTGGTAAATGAGTTCTACCGTGGACTACTGTGAAGGCTAGGGTAGTATTTGATTTAGCTTATAGCACCTTAAGTAACTTTTATAGCTATAGACGTTTACGGATGCAGATATGCAACTTTGAACTACTTTTTGAACCCTTAAACCGCTATTTTACAGCCGAAAGTAACAAAATAGGCTGCAATTTCCACTAATGTGCTCGTTGGGACCTGCATATACAACTTCATCCTGGTTGTGAGGCCACACATCACTTATTTCCGTACCACTACCACACATTTCATTATCACTATCGCTTTCGGTTTCAGTGTCACTTACCACTTCTATAATAAAAGGTTTATCTAAATACAAATCATGTTTTAAGTATTCTCCTTCTAACCTGCGAACGTGTTTACAATGCTGTGCCCACTCATGAACTGTAATAGCGTCAAAAGCTTCTCTAACTAGGCGGGGAATTTCAGCATTTTTGTGCTCAATATTTACATCAGCAACTTTTCTTTTCATTGTGCTCCATATGAGTTCAATGGGATTGAGATCACAGTGATAAGGTGGTAAATATAAGCATTTGTGTACAGGTTCAGGCTTGTTTCTCTTAATTATTTCTAAAAGCTGAGGTTTAGTCAAATTCTCTCCGTAGTCAATTTTATTTTGGGTCAACCATAAATGCATATCTTTTTTTAAGGAATTCGTATTTGGGACTTTATTCACACAAATACGGTGATAAGGAGCATTATCCATCACTATTATGGATGGCTCTCGTAAATTAGGCACAAGTTTTTCAATAACCCACTTTTTAAAGTTGGTACCATTCATCTCGTCATGATAATCACCACTTTTTGTTTTTGATTTAAACACAAGTAGTGCATTTGTAACAAATCCAGTATCTCCTCCCGCATGAACAATAATAAATCTTTGCCCTTTCGATACAGGCACCAATACTCCGTCTTCACCCTCTCCTTGCCAACATCTACCCGATGTATGCGAAGAGTGAATATAGGTCTCATCTAAATAAATTATGGGCCGGGGCTGGGGAGATTTATTATTTTTATCCACGGCATGCAAGTACTTAGCTCTCCAAGCTGATATTCCATTACGCTCCATAAGAACCTTCCGATTGGATTGAGATTTTTTAAAACGAAATCCCACCTTGTGAAGCAGCTTTCGCAGACTCTCTTGCTGTCCTGTGTAATTTATTTCTGTCTTTAAGACCTCTAGAAGCTTTTTAATAGTAGGGACCTCTTTTTAAGCACAATAAAATTCATGTACTTTCCTCCGTATTCCTCCCATGTCAAAATCATCAACATGCACAAATCCACTTTTACGTTTTCTCTCCTTGCCTGGTGTCCGAATTTTTGTACCAGTTTCTTCTGCTGCGTGCCCTTCCTTAACTATTTTTGAAATTAGTCCTTGACTCACACCTGAAATATAAGATAATAAAATAAATGTTAGCAGAAATTTGAAATCTGGCAGGTTAGTTTGCTCACTCACTTAGCAGGCTACCTATTAGATGTAGGTACGTTACCGCTACGCTAAACTGCAGCAAGAATAGAAACGAATATTTCGTGGACTTAAATAATTAGTTAAGTATCGGGTAATTTATAACAAGAAAGTTGACAACACTAATCTGTTGCCGCCAAAATTCATTTGTATAGGTATTTGATTAAATGGAATAATCGGAGACCCCGCCCTAGCTTCTTCTTCAAAAAAGGTCTTAACCTTTAGAATAATGATTCGAGCATCACTTTTAATAGCTTTTGGCATATTTAACTTAATAAATTCAGCAATATCACGACAAAACAACCAGAGAACCCGAATGTAATATACACTGACAATCGAATGACATTTCAACATGACGGCCGTAGTTCCAATTTTCGCCATTTTACAGATAAGTTGGTAGGATTGTAGGTACTCACGATCTTCCCTCTCTTTTAAACCAAGCTGGAGGCTTGGCGCTATCTTATGTTACCATTTCGACCTTCGGTATTACTCTGTGGTTATCAGTTTATCACCATAGAATAACTAAGAGAAAAATCTATGAGATAGAGATACGGATGTTAAACCATGAAATACTTCTTTGCATTCTAATCATGTAATTTTCTTAATAATGTAGGTATGTACATACCTACAATATATACATATAATAAATTACAATACATACGTACAATAAATTACATAAAGTTTTACAAATATTTTGTAAAAGTAATAATGGCTCAAATCAAGCAGATGCCATACTTACAAGTATCCATAAGTTGCATAAGTACACAAATACTTATATGTAGATCTATAGCTAAAGAGTATAATATGGATTCAAGATCTAGGTACTTAGATAGTATATTGTTGAGGTAGGTATTTTTTAATTACTTAAACTTTTAAAAGTAAACAAGCACTTAAACATTGTGTTTAAGCTTTAGGATTGAATCGCCTCTAGAATTCTTTATTCTGTATGAATTTCATATTAGATCAGTTATTACATAAAATGTGTTTACCTACTTTAAATTAGTAAGTACCTATCTACGTAAAGTAATGCTAATTCGCCACCAACTGTAGGTACAAAGTGTAATATTGAAATACTTCAAAGACTACTATAGTATACTGGCTAAAATACTTAAAGGATTTTGAATATGAACGCCTTACAATAAAATCGTAGCAAGAATAAAACTCTCCACAATGTTGAAATAAATAGCCCCGTGACAGACATAAAACCTATCTCTCTTCAAAATCTCTCAACCCTTGCAAAAAATTAGTCGGGAAAAAGTACGTCTAATTATTATAATCAACCATTAACTTAATAAGCATTTCAAATTCCGAATTCAAGATTGTTTCTGTCTGTACTAATACCATAATAAGAAAACATTGGAAATTTTGGAAATTTTATAATTATGAAGAGATTATCATCGACTGATAAATGCAATGGATCGCCCGAATGGGAAAAGGTACTGTACTTATGCAATGTTTTATATTACTTATACTGAGCACACTGTTCTAGAGTCGTGAGTCAGCTACAGTCAGCTACATTTTCGAACACACAAATTCGTACTACACAAATTCGTCACAATATTTCTATGCAAGCAAGTAAAATTTTAAAATTCATAATAAATTTCATTTCATGTCAAAACGTATAGTCAATTTAGAAGATTAATATTAAAATAAAATACGTAAAAAAAGATATATTAAAAATGTCAAGTATAGGTAAAAATGTCAATATTATAAAGTTACAGAGATTTGTCATTAAGAAATTCACCTAGAGTGTAATAACATTTTTCTAGTAGTAACCAATTAAGCGTTTTTTTAAACTTCTGCACTGGCATACATTTTATTTCATCGGGTATTTTATTAATATTTGCGGTGCAATACCAAAGAAGCTTTTCCTCATAAGAGAAGTTTTACATTTCACAAGGCATAAATCATTAGTATACTGAGTACGCATGGGTGTTTTCTTTACTGTACATAGTTTCTTGAATGAATGTGGATTCATTTTTACAAATAATGCAATTTCTAGGATGTATAAAGCCGGTAGAGGTAATATTTTTAACTTTTTAAAATAAGCAATGCAACTATCTGTTGTTTTTAAATGTTTTGATATAGTTGAAAGTTTTTCCACAATATTTTCTTGATTTTCTAATAAAATGTTACAAAATCCTGTAATAATAAAAAAACGATGCAACTTGTATTTAACATTAAGTTTCCTGTAAAATTATTGATAATAGTCTTTTTAGATGCAATAGAAAATAAATAAAACTTTAAATTGCGCAACTGAAAAGTGTAATTTTGAAGTTGTATCAGTTTTCACCGGAGGCACAGAATTGTACAATCATCGACTGGCTAATGCAGAGAAGCTATCACAAAATATTGCGTAGCGACATATGTCTAAACCAGCTAAATTATTCGTGTATATGCAAAAATAGAAAATAAAGAAAATTTAATTTAATTACATACAGTTGTTTTAATAAAAAAACAATTTTTATATTAACCCTGTATTTATTTACCAGTGCCGAACAATTTTGTTTTAACTATCTTGTGAATCTTCAATTGCCAAAATGTTAGTAATTATAAAAGATTCACAAGAAAGTTAGTACAAAATTGTTGGGTACTGGATAAGGCTCAATCTATACTGACCACGGAGCAAATACAAAGTACAAAGAGGAGATGTTGTAGTAAGATTTCCCTATGAAAATAAGCGTGACAATTTGCGGGGTGAGGGGGTGTTAGATCCCGCCCACATCTTTATTTTCCATCTATCGGTCAATAGTAAAACTAGGATATCAATTATGTCGATGTTTCTTTATAATTACGTAGCTACCTCACACTAGATGTCACTATGTAGGATGTTACAGGGACGTACTCAGAATTTTGGGTATATTTTGTCTGTTTTTAAGAATTAATTTTGTTAAACACCTTGATAATCTTTTTATTAAAATAGTGATATTTTTAAATAGGTTTGTTTTTAACTGATAATTTTTGTCTTTTTTTAATGATTTATTTCAAATAATAAACTTTCTCCCGTACACGTGACAATTGATGCGAAATAATTTATGTCAAACAAAAACACAACTGATAAATAAGTTAAAAATAAACTTATTCCTTCTCTGTCCAGGCTGTAGGATTGTGGAACTCACTTCCGCCTAACATTCGTGATTTAAAAACAATATCTCTATTCAAATGTCGATTAAAAGAGCATTACCTTTCCTCTTAACTGTGTTAATTATTTATGTATATATTTATATTATCTACGAGATATCCTACCGGCTGCGCCAGTTAGATATCTAACTATGTATACAAAAATTAGATTCTAATTACGGCTCTGTCTTTTTGATGTTTATGGTTGATGTTGCCAGATGACGATAGATGGCCGATTTTTTACAAAACATTACAAATATAATATTTTGGCGACTAAAGGGACTTTAGGAATGAATGTTAAACAAACTTCAGTACGTATAAGTATTATAATAAATGATTACTGTGCTCTACGTACTCAAAAATGCTTCGACACAGTGTCGCCATCTAACGTCGGGTAGAACCATATTGGGAGATGCCGACGCTAATAACAAATCTTTCTAGAAATATTCTTATAAAATTACTTGCAGATGAAATGTGATGCCAGTCATGACGTCAGAACGTCTATCCGAATAGTTTATACATGATAAAACACAACACTTCATCCTTTTCTTCTTGGAACACGAAAATTCTTTAAAATGCGAACATTAACAAAGCAGTGCACAGCACGAACGACGACGGTACACTGTCAAAGGCCACGCCCACTCGATGACGTCAGGACCTAGTTGAAAATCACAGTGCACAGTTGCTTAGGCCGCCTCCTCTTTGTATTTGCTCCGTGATACTGACTATAGATATGTATGTAGCTATACGTGTATATATATGTATGTAGCTATACGTGTATATATATGTATGTAGCTATACGTGTATATATATGTATGTAGCTATACGTGTATATATATATCATTAGTTCAGGGTTAAGAAATAGAGATGGCGCTTCAAATTTGGACTGACAGATTTCCCGAGAGTGGGCTCTCTATATCCGTAGTATTATAGTACTCTATGGTCAGCTATCATCTGTGTGTGACGTAGACGTCACGTCATCACGTCTGTCAAAAAATAGAGATGGGTTGTACTAGGTAAATTTGGGACTAGGTGCACCTATTCTTAGTATTTAAAAATACGTGATCCAGATACCTATTCCACCTAGTCCACCTAGTCCACCTAGTCCCTAGTCCACCTAGTATCAATTATTACTTATCGAATGTGGTCATGGTGCACGTACTTAGTCCAAGTAATTTTTTTATTGTGGCTACTAATTTTGCAGGAAACTGCTAAACAACAAATGAACACGGTATTTTGATTAAATTTTACAATGACGGTCTTTAAGCTTCACGGACTCACCTCGTTACCACTTCTCCTGTACTTGATATTTCGTGATATATCAGTGATAAGACTAGGTTGGTACCTAGTAATTGGACTTTATACTCGAGACTAGTCAGTAATCATTCGATCCGAGAATACTCGATCCGAATGAGTACCACCTAGTCTCGACAAGACTAAGTATTACGAAGTATCTATTTACTTAGTCTTTTCGAGACTAGTTGGTACTCATTCGGATCGAGTATTCTCGGATCGAATGATTATTGACTAGTCTCGAGTATTGAAAGATAAAGGTGGGAAGACTACGGAATAGCGTAGTTAAAAAAGGACAGAATATATATTCTTGCACAACACGCGTGCGCGTTGCGTTACTTTTATGTACTTTGAATTAGGGTTTAAATTCAAGTGACTGACAAACAAATGATTTTGACAAACACGAATGAGCGGTAAAGCAGGTTTATAACGTGTTGAGTGAATGGAATGCAATTACGCGTTAGTGCTATGAAGCCTAAGAGCAGTTGGATTTCGCAATACTTCATGATACTAGGTGTTGTCAAAGTGAGAATAGGTGCCGCCTAGTATCGAAATTTACCTATTCTTCGGATCTGTTCTAGTAAATACGACTCATCTCTATCAAAAAAGCACTGTCAGTTGTCACTGTCAATCAAAGTGTCAAACAAAATTTAATATATTATTATTTAATTGAACATTGGATATCTTGTTTGAATATATTGTGATAGCGAAGCTAAACATATTTGTTGTAATCAAATAGGTAATATATTTGATGCAGTCAAGCAGTACTAGCGCTTAACCTAAATACTGACTCAGAAAACATTGTCCTTCATTCGTCGTGTCTTGGTTATCCAAACGACAAAAAGTGAGAGTCGGTCGAGGTTACCGCGCCGCGCAAGTTATAGCTAGCTTTACTTTTACGTACCAGTATCTATCCAATCATTCTTTCAGTTGAGTTTACGCCTCCTTAGTGGACAGACGTGATAATAATGGCAAGTGGAAAGATCGTAGTGTACGGCGGGCGAGGAGCACTCGGTGCTGCGTGCGTCAACTACTTCAAGTCTGCGAACTGGTGGGTCGCCAACATCGATCTAAACCCTAATGAAAAAGCTGACTTCAATATCACAGTGCCTAAAGACGCTTCGTGGGTGCAGCAAGAGGAACATGTTGTTAACGAGCTAGCGACCGCCCTGCAAGGTCAGAAAGTGAACGCTGTTATTTGTGTGGCCGGCGGCTGGGCCGGTGGAAACGCCGCAAAGGACCTCAGCAAGCAGGCGGATCTGATGTGGCGTCAGTCGGTGTGGAGCTCTTCTATTGCAGCTACTGTTGCTTCTAAATACCTTTCTGCAGGAGGTTTGCTGGCTCTGACTGGTGCTAATGCGGCGTTGGAAGGAACTCCTGGCATGATCGGATATGGTATGGCCAAAGCTGCAGTTCACCAACTGACAAAGTCCCTCGGTGCCAAAGATTCCGGCCTGCCAGAGAACTCACTGGCTGTTGCCATTCTTCCTGTGACACTGGATACAGAGATGAACCGTAAGTGGATGCCTAAAGCTGATTTTGGTACTTGGACACCACTGACGTTCGTGGCCCAGTTGTTTGACAAGTGGATCAAGGGAGACGATCGCCCTGCCAGCGGTAGTCTGGTCGCCCTTGTAACTAAGGACAGTGTCACTGAGTTAATTGTCCACTAAACTTGCCAACTTAGACTTAAGTGAATCCTGTCTCAAATATAATGTACCTAGTAGATAAGTCAAGCGTTAAATTATATTGTTCTGTTGTGAAAATCTTTTGGTTTTAAAAGTACTTAATGTGTAACAAATTTTGTTATGCTGCATTTTATTGAAGATATCAGTTTAATGAGCATGGTTTTTTGTTTATAACATGTTATGAAGCATTTATAAATATGTTTTTCTTCCAATTCTTACTGATAATGCTGAGTAATTTAAGACAATAAAGACAGCAATCTCTAAGTGTATGTATGTAGTAATGTTGTGTATAACATGTGGAATGTATCAGAGTATAATATATGTGATATTTAAAAATATACTATTATTAAATGTGGAAGCATTGAACTTGTTTTTTAATTAAGGTCTGATGTAATGGTTCATTACTGATTGTGGAGGTCAGTTGGAACAAGTTATCTACTCATTCAACAATTATACTTATTGATAACTAGTTAATGAATATTAAAAATTTCAACATGCAACAAGTACTTATTTCCACGGCTTATCTCGCATGTTTACTATGCTATGCTGGGAATAAGTCTCTTTGTTCTTGTTAATTCTGTTTAGTATTGAAAAGCTAGATGTTTAAAACCTTAATTTATACTGCTATGACATAATATTGCCTGTGATGGCTAAATATGTTAAATAGTTAAAGAGCACTAACATTTTTATAATATTTGGAAAACTCTTTGCTAACTTAAAATATACATACAAGGAAATGGTAAATTCCATACTACACAGAATTAGGATCTTTTTGCATGAATCACTATGTGTGATGGATTTACCCCAACAGTCACCTTTTTCCTGTTTGTAGGTTGAGAATTACCCATAGGTGGTTTTTGTATAGGTTGAGTTTTGTGTATTGAATATAATTTGATAACTATTAAATCCTGATTTAATTCAATGCATAACAATTGTTATGCATTGGAATGGTACTTAAAGATACCTGTATTCAGCCTGTTCCCAACTATGGTTAGGTTGGCTTTCAGTTCACATGGAAGGATCCCCTCATCCCTCAAAATCAAAATCAAAATTGTTTTATTTTACATAGGCCTAAATGGGCACTCATATAACCTATGGAGAAGTACCAGCAAGAAACTCAATGGTTACTCTTTTAAAAAAAATTCTTGATTTTCCCCGAGTAACATGGTACCCTTTGGCAAGACTGTTGTTAGATATTTTGGCTCAAAAAAGCAATTATAGACTATATAATGCCCAGACTTGATAGCTAACTATATAAAAAAAAAAACATTCAAATCCGTCAGACAAAACAAACGAGATTTGTGTGAACAGACAGACATTTTTTTAAGTTCTTTTTCTATTACTATTTTTAACTACTATTCTATTACTGTATTTTTATTGTACCTACATTCGTGCAAATAAATGATTGATTGATTAACCCTCCATATTTTTTGTAGATATTTTCAATGTAAAATTTTTTACTACTTATCTTATTATAATTTACTTTGTCGGGCTTCGGATTGCGCGCGAAATCTTGGTAGTATTAATGGAGAGTTACCCATCCAAAAACAGACCGCGGCAAGTGTTGCTCGAATATCGACCCGTACGTATCCAAAAGCTCCTATACAAAGGCAGTCATTGACGAGTATTATGTTAAAACTACAATATTATTGTTACGTAATTAATAATGTATTCAGGTTTATTTAATGTGTAACAGATTCAGTTTTAAATTGACGTAAGTACCTATTACGAAATCATGAAACCACTTTCACTGACCAGCTCATTGGAAAGTAACATACCTAATTCGATCTTATCAAAGCAACAGTAGTCGGTGAACGAGAAAAAGGTGTTTCATGCAATACGTTCGACTGCGTGTTTTTCTATTAGAATAACTACTTACTAGGCTAGGTCAAGTCGTACAGACGCCAGTCCGTGGCCGTGGAAGTTACATCCGCGCGCAGAGTGTGGGACTGCTTAGTTTGGCCACGGTCCGTGATAACCTAGTTTCCATGCGAATTGAATCATCTAGCACCTGGTAAAATATTCCATAATACAAAATGACTAATTGACGACAAAATCTGGGTGTGATTATTTTTCAGAAGTGCCACACGTGCATGCAGCTCCGAACGACCCAATCACCGATCTGGAGTGGAGATTCAATGTTCATTCATGAGGATTGCCTGGAGAACAAAAAGCGGTACAGACGTGTGACCGACAATAAGATTGATTTATTAAATATCTTGTTCATTATACCTTATTTCGAATAACTTAAATACTAGTGAACAGATAATGTCTGTATTAATTGATGTAATCTCTGTTAAAAACTTAAAATTCGCTCATTATTGTTCCAATATCATATGGAACAATAATGAGCGAATTTTAAGTTTCTAATCGCCTGCTGGTTAAGATTAGCAATCAATTGGATTTTATCAGCTTGCAGACGTGAAAACGTTGGGTGCCTACACCCAACGTTTAACGTTTAATAGAACTTATTGAGACCATTGTTAGATTTTTTACAAATTTCCGGTGGTTCACAAACTAGGCTGTCTATATCTTGGGGAATGTCAGTATTTTTTTAATATGAAAAACCTCTTTACTAAAAATTAAACCGACTCCCAAAAAACACTGCAAAGTGAAAAATTAGTTTAATTTCGATAGTCGGTATCTTTAGTTTTGTATTTTCTTTTTTGGCACCGAATTCCGAAATTTATTTTTCACTTTGCAGTGTTTTTTGGGATTCGGTTTAATTTTTTGGCAGAGTTTTTATTTCACCCTTTTTAGTTGGTCGATTTTTAATTTACCTAGTTACAAGAGTCTAAATGTCAACTAAGGTAGTGTCGCCGAAGATGGCCCGGCTCCTAGGATAGCCCACTTTAAAAAAAATACAGTTATGATTATTCGAAACATTTGAAATTTCGCGGGTTTAAACTACTAGTACCTAAGACAATAGTGCAAGTCAGTTTCATTACCGGCGCATCGCCATTTTGAAGACAGGTGACAGTTTGCTCGGTAATGTCAAGACGATGCACGTTTTATAAAACCCATTATCTAAATTCTTTTGAAAATTAACAAATTTAAAACAAATCTCATTGCTGTAAACTGTGAAAATTCATATTTAATCTATTTATCAGCGAATGACTGGTGAGTGTTATTATTTTATTTCCTTTTTTGTATTTTTACGAGATTATACCCCACCCGGGTGTAATTTCCTATCATGGCCCATAATATAATTCCCGAACATAGCCCGGGCCTTTCTAGGATTATTGAAATGTAGTATTAGTATATTTTCGTGTTTGTTTTTTTTTTAAGTTTGCGCATGTTTCGGAAACTGTGTTGGATTGCAATAAATCTCGAATTAGGTACCTTTTTTAGGCAATTAAAGTTCTGATTAAGCTATTAAGTAAATTCACTTTTGAGATTCTTTTCAGATTAATTTTTTGGGAGTGTACACACTCAATAGTACGTCTAATTTATTAACAGTAGCGTCTAATTTGTTTTAATTAATTAAGTATATTTTGATTGATATCAAAGTTAATTTTCAGTATTCCTTAGATAGCCCACCCATTCGAATGACATTTAAAAAAATAAACAGTAAAAAGATCTGGTTTATTTTAATTTTTGAAAAGTTACTTTTAAAGTTGATTTCAAAGTTACATTTTATTTTATTCAGTAGTTTTTTTTTTATTATATAGTTGATTTTTATTTTGATAGATTTAAGATAGCCCACATTTAAATTTTTGGTTGGTTATTTACCTTTTATGAATAATGTTATGAGAAGGATGTGTTTTTATTTTGGTGTTTTATGTTAAAAGTGATTAAGTGTTTATAATGATTATATTTTCATTAATATTTTTCGGGCCATCTTCAGCGACCAGCCTCCCAAGATAGCCCAATACCAAGTTTCAAAAAAGTGTTTACATTTGTGTTAAAATGCCAAAAGCTGTACTACTATTTTACATATTTTGTTTCTCAAATAAATATATTACAACTTCCATTATGTTTTTTCTTTACTTTACTTATCTGCAAGATTTTACGAGGTTTTGAAATTAAGCGGGCCTTCATTGGCGCCTTTACCTTACTTATAATCATTTACAAAATATTGCTTTTCTCAATGTTGGGCCGTTAATTGTTGACGAGTTCTCCTGGTACTTCACCATCAGCTTCACTTCACCATATGCATTGTGACGAGCATATTGTGCTTCATAACCACATTCAAGTAATCGAAGCGGAACACATGAAATACTTATTACCTATTCCTACTTATATATTGAGTAGTTCCAGTGGCCATCTGTGGCCTTCATCATCAGGTCCACTTCACAAATGGTGCTTTTCGAATGCAGCTACGCAAGTTACTATAAAAAATACTCAAATCACTATAGGTGTGCCTATAATATTTGAAGAGTTTCCTCGATTTCTCCAGGATTCCATCATCAGATCCTGACTTGGTGACAATGGGACCAATTTCGAAGTATACCCTTTCAAACAAAAAAAGAATTTTCAAAATCGGTTCAGCCGTCTTCAAGTAATCGATGATCATACATAAAAAAATATATGTACGCGTCGATTTGAAAATCTCCTCCTTTTTTTGTCGTCGGTTGAAAATGTAAAATACATGTTATTCATTATATTATAGATAATATAGCAGATCCTTATATTAAAAACTAGCTTCTACCTCGACTGTGTCCAGGGGGCTTAGTATGAGTTTGCGATACTATTATCGTTTTCGAAAACTTTAGCTTTGTCTCTTTCACACTCACCTACAAGTTTGGTGCATGTGAAAGAAACAAAGCGATAGCTTTCGAAAACTTTAGCTTTGTCTCTTTCACACTCACCTACAAGTTCGGTGCATGTGAAAGAAACAAAGCGATAGTTTTCGAAAAAGATAAAAGTATTTCAAACTCGTACTAAGCCCACTGGTCTCCTGGGGGCTTAGTATGAGTTTGCGATACTATTATCGTGTTCGAAAACTATAGCTTTGTCTCTTTCACACTAATAAGGTACGTGTGAAAGAGACAAAGCGATAGTTTTCGAAAACGACAAAAGTATTTCAAACTCATACTAAGCACACTGGACTTTAGAATATTATCTGCTTAGCTTTATTCTCACCTACGTTAGGGTCGGCTTCCAGTGTAATCGGATGCAGCTGAGTAATAGTGATTTACATGGAGCGACTCCCTTTCTAACCCCCAAAACCCAGTAGGTACCTGGGCATTTCGATATCCCTCGGCCAGAATAGTATCAGATTTTGTGGCTTCTGACTACGCGCAACGACTGTCAAAGATATTTATTCAAATGGCAGCTGGGACCAAAGGCTTGATGTGATATCCGAGGCACGAGTGTACGGGTATCACACCACCTCCTTCCACACATAGGTCTACAGGAGAAATTATTGATAGAAGAACCCAATTGCACTTTTCACACGACCCGGAAATCGAACCCGAGTCCTCATTCCCATCAGGCGCGTTTGCGACCACTAGATCAACGGGTCTGTTAACGCACACGTTAACACCTCCAATACACACATGCATCATCAAGCAGAGGGGAGCGGGCGGCGTGGTACTGCAGCGGCTCGACGACGCGCGCCCTCCAGTGATGCCAACTTAGCAACTTTATAGCTAGATCTAGCTATTATTTAGTGACTGACAGCTACAATTTAATAAAACTTGTAGCTAAACTTTTTAGTTACTTTTTCTGGCAACTTTTCATTTCATCATGAGACGTGAGTCTATCGAAATTCGTCGAGTAGTGTGCCGAGTCGAAAGAAAAAAAAATCTATGGTCATAGGTGGGTGCTACGGTAAGTACAGGTCGACGCTGGCCGGCTATCATCGACGTTGCTGAAATTTTGGGACTTACACCAGAAATAATAGATAAGATTTACAACAGTGGCACATTCTACATATAAATAAGTGGCATTCTGAAGAAATAGTTCAGTTTTGGGTCCAAGTAAAAAAATTTAGAAAAACTTCCGGTGACAACATATACCTATCAAGATATAAGTACTCTTGCTTTTAAGTTGCCTTTCGCTGCCACATTTTAATGCACAGGTAGAAAGTTTGTTCTCTCAAATGAATTTAGTTAAAAATAAGCAAAGAAACAGAATGAGTTTGAACTCAATCCTCTGCGTTAGAGACTCTCTCAGGAAAAGTGGTAAATGCTGCTGTAACTGTGTTTTGCCTAAAGACGTACTGCATAAAATGGGTACTGTTGAAAATTATTCGAAATCAATGAAAGATACTGAACCCCAGCCATCGACATCTTCCTCTTTAATTGATTTTTTTTTATTCAATTGCGTACACAAGACTTAATTTAACTTCTTGTTGGCATTAATGGAAAAAATTGGCCAAGTGCGAGTCAGACTCGCCCATGAAGGGTTCCGTAGTAACTATAATAATATAATATAATATGTATATTTATTTGACGAATAAAAAAAACCTTTAAAAATCAGTTTTAGTTCCATGAATGTGGTGCAAATTAAAAAATATTTAAAATAAAGGGATCCCCCCTTTATTTTAAATATTTTTTATTTTTTTTCTTAGAATCGGAAAGCGGTTCACAGAATACCTACCTTATAGTTTCACATGTATAGTCTTAATAGTTTCGGAATAAAATGGATGTGACATACGGATGGACGGACGGACAGACAGAGACATGACGAAACTATAAGGGTTCCGTTTTTTGCCATTCGGCTACGGAACCCTAAAACAGACACCCTGTTCCTTCAGTTGCCCTTCCATACCAGGGCCGCGTTATCTCGTTGGAACATTCCCGCAACTCCGGCTGGCAATGGCCCTATCGACCCATTTCACTAGTGCTGATGACTCTTTGAGGCGCGCGTGGAACACGACGCACCGCCGACTCGGGCCTGCTCCTTACCGGACGGTGAGCTACCCAGTATGTCCGAGTCTGGAGTTATGAACGGTTACGTTAAAACTAGGTATACCACTACACAAGGAGGCCAGGATCACGGAAATAATATATCTGGTGCTAGAAAATTAGTGGTAATGAGACTATATATATCACAGACTACCAGAATATTAGGATAAAGATGAAGTATATTAGCTACGACTTGTACACAACCAGATCACCCGAATCATGAAGTCTTGAATTAAGGCTCAAATTATGGGCGATAGACAGAGAACCATAAACATGAAGAAGTATTGGCGGGGCTGGAATCACGAGTGGTAAAGGTATGGGTCACAACTAAGATGTATTTAACATTTTAGTAGCAAGACATTTTCAAAATGTTGCTAGATTTCCAGTTCTTTTTATCCTAGAAAGTTGCTAGAAGTTGCTAAATGTTACAGTAGATAAGTAGGTTACAATAAAATGACAATTTCTGATAATAATTTTTATTAGGGTTCCGTAGCCGAATGGCAAAATACGGAACCCTTATAGTTTCGACATGTCTGTCCGTCTGTCTGTCTGTCCGTCCGTCCGTATGTCACAGCCATTTTATTCCAAAACTATTAAGACTATACATGTAAAACTTGATAGATAGATGTATTCTGTGAACCGCTTTCCGATTTTAAGAGAAAATTTAAAAAATATTTAAAATAAAGGGGGCTCCTCATACATGGAACTGAAACTGAAAATATTTTTTTTCACGAAACCTATACGTGTGTGGTATCTATAGACAGGTCTTTAAACCCCCCTTTATTTTAAATATTTTTTTTATAAAATCTGAAAGCGGTTTACAGAATACATCTACCTACCAAGTTTCACATGTATAGTCATAATAGCTTCGGAATAAAATGGCTGTGACATACGAACGGACGCACGGACAGACATGACGAACTATGAGGGTTCCATATTTTTTAATATTTACATACCAGTTTTATTTTACAGAGACAAAATCACAGCGCCGGAGCAGACCTCGGATAATACATGTGATTCGGAAAACAGAAGATTAGAGTCGCCATTATAATTTTTAAATTTGGATGATCAACAGTGTCTAACTACTAACTTCTTGGAAAAAAAAATAGTCAGTAAACTGTTTATTTCCTATTAAGATAGAAAGAAATACATTGGCGCGGATTGTCTTGTTCACAAACTAAACTAAAGTTCAGTGCATCTTTTTCTTACTATTTCATTATAAAAAGGACAGAAAATATTAGTTTATTTCTGTCAAATTAGTCAGCGCCTGACGTAAATTGACGTATTTTTAGTAACCAATTTTTTAATCGAGTCTAAAATTGTCTATGGAATATCTTAATTTGACAGGACTAAACTAATATTTTTCTTCTGCTTTTTTCTTAATGAAATAGAAAGAAAGTGCGTTGCCAGGGCCAAAATTCGTGGTGGCAAGGCATCTGCCGGAGATTTTTCACTCTTACTTTAAAGGTGGCAGACGGGTCATATGTGGAAAAGAACACAGAAGCCGACAGAGAGTTCCAAACCGATTCGAAGACCGGTCGAAGTCCGACCGAAGTCCGACCGACAAAGTGCGCACAATAAATGTAGAGGAGAATTACATAGTATGACAAAGTGGTATATATTGACCAAGTGAGGATGGTGCCCTGTAGTACGTCTGGTATATTAATACTGAAAGCCATTACCAATGATATTGCCGTTATTCATGAAATCAGTCATCGTGTTTTTTTCTATATATTTTATTTCTATTTATCAAAGTAATCACCCATGCAATCGATGCATCTTTTCCAACGCACTGGTAGCTTATTGATACCTGAAGTATCGGGAGTAATAAATAAAAGGACGTCAACTTGTAGCGAGCGTATATTGCGAACTGAGCTGTTACAATGATGTAGGCTTATTCATACGTGATCTTATTTACTAATTTCTTATGTGGGTAAACCCAAATATATTACAATCCTCCACCTTAAATAATGCATATCCTAAATTTATAAAACTAAATTAAACAAAATGTAAACCTTAACATTAACTATTTTATATCTTACAACTGTTACAACGTTATACAAACATAAATGAAATAGGAACTTAGTCTTCAATAGCTACCAGTATAACTTCATTCAACAATTAGTGAAATAAGTAAGAACTAAACATTTAGCTATCACTATATTGGGGCGGTCTTTTTAAGCGACACGCTCGTACCGGACGGGGCCGGACTACTTCTGGAACAGCATCCTCGGATTGGGAAACTATCAGCCGCTCCTCAGGACTGGGTACATTACTGAGAGGTACTGATCCAGAAGCAGGTGTAGACGGCAACTCAACGGTAGTCGCGGTTCGAACCGGACTGAACTCCCTCACGCTCCGAGGGCTCCGTGTCTCTCCGGGGACTGACGCTGGCTTCGTCACTTCGGGATTGTCGGGACGTTCCGCTTCAAGAGAACTCCGTTCTGATGTGCTAGTCGGACAAATCAATGAGCTTCGCGATCGCTGTCTTAACTGGTCAATGTGTCTATAACTTTTTTTGCCTGAACAGTCCAGAACTTTATAATCTGTAGTACCCATTTTATCTACTACCTGCCCCGGACTCCATTTTTCATTTCCCCTATATTGTCTCATCCATACTTCCTCTCCTATCTCTAAAGAACGTTTGACGTCCGTTCCTACTTTCTGTTGTCGTTCCTGAGCCTTCCTAACTTTATTTTCTACATTTGGTTTTAATGCATCTAATTTGGTACGTAAATTCCTGCCTAGCATCAATGTGGCTGGACTTTCCCCTGTTGAACAGTGCTCCGTATTACGGTAATGCAAAAGGAAGGTATTTAAAAATAAATTAATGTTTTCGTTTTGTTTAAAAGCTTTTTTTATAATTCTTTTAACCGTTCGCACTGCATTTTCTGCCGCCCCATTCGATGCTGGGTGGTACGGAGCTGAGAAAACGTGATCTACACCCTGACTAGCCAAAAAGTCTGCCATATCCTTGCTTGTGAACGGTGGTCCGTTATCTGAGACTATTTGTCTCGGTAAACCCCATCTAGAAAAAACTTCGTTAAGTTTTTCAATCGTAGAACTAGCCGCCGTACTAGGCACAGGAAATACTTCTAACCATTTAGTTCTAGCGTCAACCATAACTAAATACATTTTTCCGAAAATAGGCCCTAGAAAATCAAGATGCACCCTCGCCCACGGTCTAGAAGGCCAGGGCCACGGCGTGACCGCGTGCCGCTGCGGCGCGTCCGCCTCCCCCGCGCACAGCGCGCTCCCTGCACGTAGCCTCAATCGCCTCGTCTATGCCCGGCCACCAAACATAACTCCTAGCTGACGCCTTCGTCTTAACTATGCCCATATGAGGTTCATGTAATTCCTGTAGTACCCTGGCTCGACTACTTGCAGGAATCACTACCCTGTGCCCCCACATAACGCAGCCTAGCTCCTCGTACAGTTCCTTACGACGGTTAAAATACGGCTGTAATTCTCGAATATCATTATCTGTTGGCCACATATCACGAATATAATTTAAAACCCTACCTAACATTGGATCTACCATAGTTTGTTGTTTAATTGTATTATAATCTAATAACAATGCATTCTGTGCAAAATGTAAATACGTTTGCTCGGGGACCCGCAGTGACTCATCGCTACTGCACGGAACCGGCAGTCTCGACAGCCCGTCCGCACCGTTTTGTTTAGTGTTTACATATTCAATATCGTACGTATAAGCGGATAAAATAATTGCCCAGCGTTGTAATCTACTCGCGGCCATCGCTGGTACACCGTGTTTTGGTCCAAATATACTTACTAACGGTTTGTGGTCGGTTCGCAAGACAAATCGTCGACCATAAACATACTGATGTAATTTTTGTAAACAAAATACGATAGCTAACGCCTCCCGATCTATTTGTGAATAATGTTTCTCGGCGTTATTCAATGCGCGTGACACATACACTACCGGGCGGTCGCGGCCGTCGGCACCCAGCTGTGTGAGTACACCGCCTATGCCCCGCGCGCTCGCGTCGCATGTCAACACTAACGGCTTGTTTGGATCATAATGAGCTAATACCTCTGCGCCTACTAATATTTTTTTAACTTTTGCAAACGCCCTTTCACACTCCGCACTCCATCTCCACATGACCTCTTTTTTTAAAAGTTCATACAGTGGTGATAAAATAGTACTCATATTTTTAACAAATTTAGCATAAAAATTAACTAAACCTAAAAAGGATCGCAACTCTGAAATATCTCTTGGCCTGGGAATTTTTATTATTGCTTTTATTTTATCTGAATCTACTTTAACCCCATCTTTTGATATGACATAACCTAAGTATTTGACTTCATTAACCATAAATAAACATTTACTCCTTTTTAGCTTCATACCGTGACTCTGTAACCGCTGGAACACCTTTTCTAACGTTTCTAAGTGATTATCCTGTGTTCCCGCCGTTCCGATGATGATATCATCTAAAAATACTTCTACCCCCGGAATATTACTAAGTAAATTCGACATAATACGCTGGAAGATGCCCGGACTAGAAGACAACCCAAACACAAGTCTATTGTACTTAAAAAGACCTCGATGTGTGTTTATCACAGTTAAATCTTTAGTATTATCCAATTCAATCTGGTTATAAGCAAGGGACAAATCAATTTTTGAGAAATGTGTAGCACCGTTTAAGCTCACTAACAAATCATCTATCTTGGGTAACGGATATCTATCGACCAGTAAGACAAGATTTAAAGTTATTTTGTAATCAGCACAGATACGGAGTCCTCCGTCCGCTTTACGTACCGGTACCAAAGGCGTCGCCCAGTCCGAGCACTCGACGGGCTCAACGATGCCCGCGCGTAGCATGGCGTCCAGCTCCGCGTCGACCTGACCCCTCAGAGCGTAAGGCAGCGGCCGTGCGCGGCAAAACACCGGCCTCGCGCCCTCCCGCAACCGGAGCGTTGCCTTGCCGCCTGTGTACCGGCCCAGTCCCTCGCTGAACAATTCTTTATACCTGTTCAACAAACAATCGACAGTATCAGACATTTTGTGTACACTATGGTTAATCTCTTGTTGAAATGGAGGTATTTTAATACCCAATTCTATTAACCATTGCCTGCCCAGTAAGGAAGTCGTACCCCCGTCTATCACAAACAGTTCTAGATATTTTATTTTACCTTTGTATTGAACTTTCGGTCTTATAATCCCTAGTGGTCTTATATTGCTACCATCATAAAATTTTAACACTAAATTAAATGGTTCAATTACTCTATTGTTAAAAAGTTTATCATATGTTTTCTTACTGATACATGAAATCGCCGAGCCCGTGTCTAGCTCCATTTTACATGTTTTATCATCAATCAGTAATGATAAACTCACCGGGTTGTAGCCGCTCAAACATAGTTGATGAAGTTCTTCCTCCAGCTCGTCTGAACTGGAGTCACCCGCTCCTGCCCTCGGATGGTCGCTCGTGGTGGCATCCACATGGTTCACGCCGCGCCTCTTCCCTCTGTCACTGTTCGCCTCCGTCCGCGGACAAACACGCCTCAAATGTCCGCTTTGTTTGCATTTGCTACAAACAAAATGCTTATAGCGGCACTCCTCCTTGCTGTGTCCGCGCCAGCCGCACGCCGTGCAGCCCCCGGCGCCCTTCTCAGTTACCCGCGCCGAACGCCCGTGGTTCGTTCGTTGGTCCACTGCATGGTCCGCAAACTGGCCGCGCCCACGCTTTGCTCGCAAAGTGTTCACGATTGCCGATGCCTCCGCTTCCTGTTCCACGACTGCCGCATCCCGCTCGGCCGCCTCCAGCCCAACCGCCAATTTGACTGCTCCTGAGTATGTCAAATTGTCTTCCGCAAACAACCTTTGTCTGATGACGTCACTTTTCACACCGCATACGAACTGGTCACGCAAATTATCCTCCAAATTTGCACCAAACTCACAAGTTTTCGAGAGTTTCTTTAACTCGGTCAGATATTGTGTTACACTTTCGTCGTCTTTCTGTCTTCTTTGTCTGAACCGGTAGCGTTCCGCCATGACCGCAGGTTTCGGTTGTAGGTGATTTTTCAAAATTGTAACGGCCTCTTCGTACGTTATATCCCCTGGTTTTCTTGGATTGCACAGCGTGCTCAGCAATTCGTACGTCTCATCACCTACGCCCGTGATCAGCATAGGCAGCCACATGTCCTTCTCGACCTTATTGACCTTGAAAAACATCTGCAACCGCTCCTCGTACAAAGTCCAGTTGCCTGACTTCGCATCAAAATCGCGAATCTTTCCGACTCCGCCGACCGACATTTCCCTCGAATAATTGCAGACAAACTTCGATGATTACGCACAAATAGTGATCCTCGTCGCCACTGAAGTATCGGGAGTAATAAATAAAAGGACGTCAACTTGTAGCGAGCGTATATTGCGAACTGAGCTGTTACAATGATGTAGGCTTATTCATACGTGATCTTATTTACTAATTTCTTATGTGGGTAAACCCAAATATATTACAATACGAAGGGTATTGTAATATATTTGGGTTTACCCAAATATATTACAATACCCTTTGTTACAATACCCTTGTTTTTTGAAGAAATCAGTTGGACGGGAGGCAACAAATTCTGCAAAGGCATTTTTACTGCCTCTATGATGTTGATTTTTTTCCGAGAAGTTTAGAATTCAGGAAAAAGTAGAAGTCTGTAGGTGCAAGGTCTAGTGAGTACGACAGATACCGGAGAACTTCCAACACCAGCTCTTGTAACTTGTAGACCGTCTGCTGTGTAGTATGAGGACGCGCGTTGTCGTGCAAGAGCAGCGGAGCCGAGCGATTGACCAAAGCTGGTTGGAGATGTGCGAGCTTCTCCATAATTGTGTTCAGTTCTGCAGTAATGCTCATCCTGTTTGGTAGATAACTCATTACACCAGGGTTAGACCACCAAACAGGGACCATCACTTTTCTAGGGGTCAGTTTTCGTTTAGGAAAACGTTTAGATGCTAATCCAGGATCCAACCAATTTTGCTTACGATTGTCGAACAGGATCCATTTTTCACCGCAGGCAACAAAATTATTTCGTTTGTGTGCCTGTTAAGCAGTGCAAGGTACGTCTCGATGCGTCTTTCGCGGTGATGATCACTGAATTCGTGGGGCAGACGTCAAGCTTTTTTACCTTGCCAATTTGACGCAAGTAAACTAATATTGTTTTGATACTAGCGTTGAAAGCTGCTTCTAATTCAGCCGCAGATTGGGTGTCATCAGCTCCCACAATCGCCTTTAATTCATCATCGACAACCACAGGGTTCATTTACAGGTCGAAATTTCCAGATCGGACACGAGCAAACTAATAACGGGTGGTGCATTCATTTTTAGAGTTCGTTTTGTAAACGTCGTTGAGGTTGTGGGCCGTAGGTACAAGGGGCACGGTTATGCCAAACGTTGAAACAAGAATTCCAAATTATAAAATAAAATTAATTTGAAATTATAATTATTAGCCAAAACAATATGATTATCGAACTCAAACTCAACATATTTATTTCACATAGGCCCACATGGGCACTTACAATACGTCAGAAGTTAGTGCATGGTTTGAAATTGGTCGTTTTCTAGGGAGAAAAACCGGCAAAAAACTCCACAGTATCCATGATACAGATTAAGAGGACAGTATATGATTTAATATTATAATTTGAAATTGCCAGTACGGCAAAACAGCGATTTCATAGGTAAAGCCCTGTTATTAAATATCAAATATTTATAAATTATTTAAAAATTAAACACAACTGACAACGAGCAGTACTGAAAGTGATGCTCTTTAAACCAAGAGACTTCTCTACTGACCAGCTATATTCTGACGCACAAATTCTCACAGTCAGATAGCTATATATCCTCCGTTCTATCCAGCGAAGACACCGTATTCTTCCTCTAGACAAAAACCTACTTCAAAGGCGCAAAGGTTTTCCAGTATGCAAAGCAATCCCTTGTCGATATGCATTTGCAAGTCGTCAATTTTTAGCACAAAGTTCACGTATTTATAACAAAATTAATAAAACTATTTCCATTTATAGACTCACCACTCACGAATTAAAAAAAAACTTAAGAACTGGCTACTTCTTTTATCTTATGACGAAGCAGAAAAAATATTGTGTATCGAAACTTAAATTTATTTATACTCCTATGGAATCATACTATCTCTCATTCACACATAAGCACACCGTCGCCCACACACGCATATACACACACCCACTCACACAAACACATACACACAAACCTTCCAGACACTCATAAACACACACACAACCTTCTTTTGCTGTTGACAACAGAAATATTGTAACCGAAATGTCACGGTCGTGTTATTTATTGCCAATGCCGAAATATCTCCGACTCCTAAGATACAGGTCTGCGTACCTAGTTTAGGTGCCGGAAATCTGACACTAATTTTTAGATTTGCTGTACAACCTACTGTTTTTCTTTTATGTATTACGTGTCTTTTCTTATGTACAAATAAATTTTATCTTATCTTATATTGAAGGAAAATATGCAAAGACTTTACAAACTAGCAGTCGGGTAAAAAGAAGCCTATAACACTTCTCAAGCTTCAACCTACTTCAATACCAAATTTTATCTTAATCCACCCAGTACTTTCAAAGATTAGCGCATTCAAAGAAACAAACTTTACTGCTTTATAATATTAGTGTAGATTTCTTAAATTAGGAGCATTGTAGGATCATATCATAATCAGATTACTTTCAATTATTATAAGTACGATAAGTCACAAATTTGAGCGGACCATCCAGAGTGCAAACATTTGTCAGTTATCGTGTAGCTCAACTTTGAACTTAAGGAGCTCAACGATCTGACGAACAGTATCAAAGTAAGGACATTTGGGTAGGTAAGACAAATACTCAAACAGCCATACATCAACTATAAATTATAATGAAAATAACATAAAAAGAAATAATAACCTACATATTCCTCACATTCATAATAATAAAAATATAAAAGATCAAAAAACGAAAAAAGAAATAATTAAATACAAAGTAGGTATATACAATACTTTAGAAAGTCAATCATTAACTCAGCAAAATATATTAAAAAAGAGCACATAAGTACGTATATCATTGGAGCAACTAATTCCCAAGCCTTTTAATCCTCAATTTAATCTTTGACTGTGTAAATAGCTTCCTGAAATAGCTTACGTTTTATAAATAATTTGAATTTGATTAGAATAAGTTACTTATCACTTAATAGCACACTAAATACCCATACTCACACACAGTTGTGACAATTAAACACTAAGTTTGTATTTAGATGACAATAACAAAATTGTGGCGGTACAACCCAACGCAATAGGGTAGTTTCCTGTGTTACAAAATAATTATTTTATTTGGTTCATCAGGTAGAATTTCAAAAAATATTGATCACGTATTTTTTGCCCTTTCAAGTCAAGAAAAATTCACAAAATGGAAAGCTTCAAAGTATAGGAGTGGGGGCTGCCGACGTCACACAGTACCAAGAATTATACCGGAGTGTGACGTCACGCGAAACTTCAACTACTATATCGTCTTGATTTTTCAATTACGTGAAAAAATAAAAAATACGTATTGAATGTTTTTTGTTAAACTACGTGACGGACTAAATAAAATATTTTAGGAAACTACCCTACGCCCTTCCTAGGGGTATTAAGTATTTTTTAACACTGAATACCCGATCATTATAAGAGACAAGGGAATTCCCTGCTTCGTTCTCGATAGTCGCACATACGGATTGGCCGATTATGGCGTTGCCAAAATTGTGTTTGAATTTTACATATTTTCGATTTATTATATAATATAGATTTAAAAGTATCGTCTATTTTATTAATGAAAACTGGCAGGGGGGCCCTTATATCCATGGGGCCCTGGGCTGCAGCCCAAATAGCCCATAGGTAGATCCACCCCTGATGCAAGCAAGCATGCAACATGCAGCGGGCATAGTTTCTGTCACGGCTCCGGTGCTTCAGGGCTCCGACGGTCCCATGCAAGCTTATCCTCGCAGATGTGTTTCACGCTCACCACCGCGGCTGCGGCTTGCTGGCTGGCTTCGCCGACCAGCCTCAGCCACGGCGGCGAGTGTTAAAACCACCTGCTCCTCACCTCGCGGGCCGCCTCGCCCTACCGCGCCTACGCGATTTTAAATAACACTCTAGGGGTAGGACAGACATGGAACAGACGTGGAATCGGTTTCGCAGCAATTCGTTTCTGTCACGCCGCTTCCGCAGCACGCTCAATCAAATTACTCGCAATATTATATATTTTAACCGATAGGCTTAATGATTTTCGATTAAATAAACGTTATATCCAATAACGTTATACGAAATAAGTTTTAGAGTATATAAATGTTATGTCTAAAGAAATTACATCAACAGTTGGTATAACTCACTATCTTGTGAACGTTATTGAAATGAAAATATACCAAATAACTTTTTTATGATATGAGACGCACCCCGCTAAATCAGTACGGATTTGTTTCGAACAGACCAGTTAAAAAACCGTGTTCAATTCAATTGCACACTATTTTGTAAAACCTCTTTTAACGTTGCTTGACCGCAAAAACGTACTCATTTGACGCGAGTTGAGCACGGGTTGGTTGAATTGTGTAGTAATACAAAAGCATTTGTATTTCGCGAGACCGATGTCGCCAGTTGAACACGGAAAGGGAAATACGCGACGATGATTTGGTGCATTCACTAGAGGTCAGTGAAGATGATGAGCCTCTACCATATGAAATAGAGATTGAAAATAATGATATGACTGGTAGATCCTCGGTACATGAGAGATCCGTGATCCAGAATATGTAATTAATAAAAATAGGGGCAAGGATACAAACAAAGAAAATAAAACATGCGGGGGAAATGTCTCTGATGAAATATTAAATGAAGGCGAGAGACATGTATTCCAAGAAAATAGTGTAGTTATAGATTTTAGTAATTTTTAATTAAATCTTATATATTTTACATACTCTGACTTTTATTCGTAAGAAAATATCCATCAAAAAATTTAATTGGATCAATAATCTTTAATTAAATAATAAATTAATAGTTTAAAAATCACTAGAAAAACACGCTTTTATAAGTGCACGTAAAAACAAAAAATTTGTTCGCGCTTTTCCTTTTTTTTTGTAGCCTCCGTTTTCTTTGTGTTGCTGTTTCTTTTTTTATATTATTCCCACGAGTAGTGAACAATTAAACGGTCAATCACCCCAGAGGATTTGAAAGTGACATCACAAAAAGTTGACAAAAAGGTTAAGAAAACCGATAACGGATTTTCTTTAGGTTTGTTATCCTGAAACCTGATCCTGTTTCCTCACAAGTACAAACACGACTATGATACGATATTCCATCATGGAATGCCACTGCCTATCTTCCGGCTTCATCATCAGACCTTGAAACCTAATCGTGGTCAAAGTTCATTACAAGACTTTTCTAAGAAATCCAAAACAGCTATGATACGATTTTCCATCATGAAGTTCCAGTTCATATCTTCCGACTCCATCATCAGATCAGTTCGACAGTACCATATTATTGTATTGTCATCAGAACTACATACAGTTGCCAATTTTCATTACGCTACGACCCTTGGAAGATGGTTAAAGTAGTTACCTTAGATTCCATTACATAGTTAGTTACATACAGGTCGACCTCATAAAAGCGTGTTAAAAAGCGTAGTTTTGAAGCAACTTTTTGTTACTACTCATTTTAAGTAAATGAATTAAATAAAAGCATAGTAAGAATTTGTTTACTACACTAGTAGTTCTTTTTCTTAGGTCAATATGATCATTTACTGTTACGGTCTGTTCATTTACACACGTTATATTATTTTTTGTCATTCTTAAATAAAGTAAAACACTAAATACCTAACAATATAATGAATAAGTTAGTTTAATTCAGATTAAAAAGAAATGTATTTGATTTTGGCGACTCCGTGCCTTCTCTATTCTAAAACATCAAAACACACAAACTACATCGCAAATTCACCGCAAGCGTGCGCTCGAGTTTGCAATGTATTCTAGCGGGGGTGCTCCCCGCGTCTTCCGTTAAGCTACGCCCCTCGAGCTAAGTCTTATTTTTTACGTATCACCTTAAGTGGTACCTGTTGAATTTCTACATAAATTAGTTACAAAAATTAATATAAACAAGCTACAAAACAACAAAGCTCTGTACTCGCCTGCCCTCTATCATTCTATTCATTCATCCCGCCTGTGTGTTAGGAGCTAGACGCATTACTTCCAAATAAATTAAAACGATTAATAAACGTTTAAAGATTAAGTGAATATTCTAATTGTGGTGTTTTAATTACTCTCACAAAATAATAAATTAATAGATTATGGGACCAGTTGTGCGCGAATGAAAATCCGCTGTGTTGAACAATAACAAAAAAAAAAAAAATAGACCATTCCAAGATAAAACGAAATATCAAGCCGTTCGACGGTGAGAAGTATAGTGTATGGAAGTTTCGTATTCGTGCGTTGCTTAACGAAATGGATGTGATAAAAGTTATTGACGACGACTCATTACATCGCAACGAAACGTGGGAAAAAAATAATAGTACAGCTAAAAATGTAATCATCGAATATCTATCGGATTCTTATCTCGGTTTCGCTAAGGAGGGTGTATCGGCAAAAGACATTTTGAAGAATTTAGATACGTTGTACGAGCGTAAGAGCATTGCAACTCAATTGGCTTTAAGAAAAAAGTTGTTGTCGTTAAAGTTAAAAAGTGAAGTGTCGCTCATAAAACAAAGTGTTTTATGAGTACAATTGCTGTCGGTTTCCAAAATGCAGCGAGCTGGATACACTGTTGTTCAGAACTACAATTGGCCAGTGCAACGATACTGGTGTCTGAAACTGTCCACGGTACGTGGAGCTATAAACGTTGCTTACAATAAACAAGGTTACACAATAATCTACAGGCTCTGAGGCTTTATGAATACAAATAACAGGTCTAACCACTAACCTTCTGTGCTGGGTTCGCCAACTTCGACCTTCCCAAGGCCACGCCCCAAGTGTGGTATGTATGTAATATGAGGTGAGTAAGTGAAAGTGTGATGTAAGTCAAGTGTGTGGACGTTCACAAGGCGCCAGTCTCCAGATGGCGCGGTTCCAACAGCAATCACAGCACAACTCGTTTCCAGCAAAAGCACGTGCCACGCGATGGCAACCAACCGGCGAGGAATCCCAAAATATCCCGGGTTTTTCATCAAATGGGGATTACAACTTCAAACAATTGATAATCGCGACCCAATTATCGGTTGCAACAGGCGATTCCAAACGATATTTTACCAATTATAATTAACTCAACAGGGTCCGCCGCGGACATTTTTTCCAAGAGAGCAAAGTCTATCTGTCAAGTCAAAAAGTTATGTCAAGTGTCAACATCAAAAAGACAATAGAATGTTGCCACACCAAAAAGATCGTTCAAAAATACATTTGGGACGCAACAACTGTCATTTTCAGTACTGATGGTGCGCAAATATGCAAAAGTGGTAAAACAGTGATGAAAGGTATGCCCTTTAACAATTTAATTGCTGTAGATTTTGTGGCGTCTGTAAGCGAGAGTCGTCCTGTTTCCCAAGCATGCATTAGTGACAAAACTACATACAAATTATGGCATCAGCGCCTTGGTCACATGAGTAAAAACAAATTTATCGAAATAAAACGACTTGAGTTGTTTAAGGACATAAGTGAGTTAAGCGCTGTGGTGCCGGATGATGAATTATGTGAAGCTTGCATTAATGGGAAGCAGAGCCGACTGCCGTTTAATCACGCCAAGGACAGAAGTCACGTAAATCGACCTCTATTTGCTGTCAGTTCTGATGTCTGTGGTCCTATCACTCCAATGACAGTTGATAATAAACATTATTTCGTGTTGTTTGTTGATCAGTATACCCATTATTGTGTTACATACTTAATAACATACAAGTCTGACGTATATGCTGCGTTCAAAGACTTTGTCGCAAAAAGTGAAGCTAACTTTAATTTAAAAGTAACTAACTTGTTTTGCGATAACGGTGGTGAATATTTATCTGCCGAAATGAAGAGGTTCTGTGCTGAAAAGGGTATTTCATACCATTTAACAGTTCCTAGAACTCCACAGCAAAATGGTGTTTCAGAACGGATGGTAAGAACCATTACTGAGAAAGCTCGTTCTATCTTAAACGGTGCTCAATTAGATAAAGTTTTTTGGGGTCAGGCAGTTTTGACTGCAGTTTATTTGATAAATATAACACCGACTAAAGCCCTCAAACTTTTAAAAACACCATATGAGATGTGGCACGATAGGAAACCGGAAATAAAGTATTTAAAGGTTTTTGGATCGACAGTTTATGTGCATAACAAAACGACTAAAGCAAAATTTGATGATAAATCATGGAAAGGTATTTTGGTGGGGTATGAACCAAACGGTTATAAAGTTTGGAACCCAGACTGCGAAAACTTCGTAGTGGTTAGAGATGTTATCCATGTTGTCCAGGCCTTCTTGGAAGCCTGAAGAGAATATTGGAAATTCTCATGACAAAACTGATAATGATAGTGTGTCAAAATCAGTGACAAGTAAGTCCCGAAACTATCTCGAAACGAAACTAGATGGTTCAAAATCTAGTGAGAACGGTGAATGTCCTACTAAAGTTTGCAAATTGAACCATGATACGCAAAATGTAAACAAAAATACTGAACTTAGGAGGAGTGATAGGATTAAAGACATACCCCCTGTTTCATATAAGGAAATTGATGACCAAGACTATTTGATATGTGCTCAAACTGTTTTATGCAATTTACCAAAATCATTTGCAGAAATTAAGTATAGAAATGATAGAAGTAAATGGGAAAGCGCGATTAAAGAGGAACTTAGTTCATTACATAAAAATGAAACGTGGACTTTAGTACCACAACCGCCAAACAAAAACATCGTAGATTGTAAATGGATATTTACTGTCAAAAATGATGAATTTGGAAATCCTCAAAGATATAAGGCGCGTTTAGTGGCGCGTGGTTTTAGTCAAGAGTATCTTACAGACTATAATGAAACATTTGCACCTGTCGCCAGAATAGCCAGTTTTAGATTCATTATTAGCCTTGCCAATCAATTTAATTTATTAGTTCATCACTTGGACGTTAAGACCGCCTTCCTAAATGGCAAATTAAAAGAGGAAATCTATTTAAGGGTTCCTGAAGGTGTATCGTGTAAAGAAGGCTATGTTTGTAAATTACAACAGGCGTTATATGGGCTTAAAGCCGCCAGGTGTTGGTTCGAAGTATTCGAACATGCTTTGAAAGAAATAGGGTTTCAGAATTCATCAGTTGACAGATGTATTTGATGTTGCAGTAGATAAAGGATATATATGTAAAAATATATACGTAGTGTTATACGTTGATGATCTAGTAGTAGTATGCGCTGACATAAATACTATGACTAATTTGAAAAGATATTTGATGAGAAAATTCGAAATGACCGATTTAAAAGAAATAAAACTGTTTCTAGGCATAAAAATCACTAGAGAAGGTGATCAAGTGTATTTAGACCAAAGTGCATACATAAAAACAGTCTTGACTAAGTTTAATATGCATGAGTGTAAACCTGTGTCTACACCCTTAGAAAATAAGTTAAACTATGACGCGTTGAATTCCGAGGAAAGATATGACGCACCCTGTCGAAACGTCATAGGATGCCTTATGTATATTATGCTATGTACTAGGCCCGATTTAAGCGTCAGTGTAAACATACTGAGCAGGTACACACACAAAAATAATAAAGAACTATGGCAATGTTTAAAAAAGGTACTAAGGTACTTAAAAGGCACAACTGATCTTAAATTGTGTTACAAAAGGTGTAAATACAATGAGATTTTATGTGGATACGTAGACTCAGACTGGGGTGGCAATGATACACATGATAGAAAGAGTACAACTGGGTATTTATTTAAAATCTTTGACCAGTGCACGATCTCCTGGTGTACTCGAAAACAATTGTCAGTCGCAGCTTCCTCAACTGAAGCTGAGTATATGGCATTGTTCGAGGCAGTTAGAGAAGCATTGTGGCTAAAGTCTTTAGCGGCCAGTATAAATATACCTATTACTGCACCAATTGTCATTTATGAAGACAATAATGGATGTATAAGCATAGCCAATAACCCGTCAAGTCATAAACGGTCAAAACATATTGATATAAAATATCACTTTTCTCGGGAACAAGTTGAGAAAAATGTAATAAAATTAAATTACATTCCCACAGGTGAACAGCTGGCCGACGCATTAACAAAAGCTCTGCCTGCAAGTACATTTCAAATGATGAGATATAAAATGGGTGTACAATAAGCAGCGCACATACGTCAATATTCCACATTTACGCGGCCAAAATTGAATTTTAAAAAATTACGATAATCACATAAAATGGTACATGCAGAGCTAGAAGACAGTTCCAAGAATCCTAACCGAGCCCCACCACCTACCTGCGACACACCCCGACCGCTTTCAGGTAGTCGGTACTTGACCGTCAACCCGTGCGCTTGCTTTTGCTGCTTAAAGTTACAAACACAACAAAAGTTACAACATTTTTATTTTTTTTTCGATGTAAGTTTTTGAAGTGAAAGTGATGGATTCTAATAACACAGGTATGAATCTTTATTTTTATTATTGTTTACTTACCCAAAATGCCCAATTCGAATAATTAGGGGGTTTCAAACACACGGGTGGTTTTAGACAAATTTTGAAGTAATTTTGAACTTTAAAGGTGAATTTGTTATATTTCTCGATGAGATACGATCGTCATTCTTTTATTATTTGAAAGTACAATCCTTAGAATAAAAGAAAATATAAAAACTAGCTGCGGAAGAGTGCGGATGACAAAACGGGGGACCTTTTTAACCATTAAGATTTTATATGAAAATATAACCATTTTTTTATTAGTTAAGTAATCTTAGCTTTTCATTGTTTTAGATACTTCAAACACATCAGGTGTGAAAATTGTTACTCGGAAATACCTTTATCTGATTATGAAAAATGAAAATTTACCGAATTTCGATGCAAATGTGAATTATTTAGAAAGTCCGAACAACGAAATTTTGCCGCCCAATAAGATTTCTGTTTGTAAAAGAGTCTACTGACGTGATAGAGGAAGAAATAAGATACGTTGAAAGTTCTGTGAAAGCACTGAAACCCACTGAAATAAATTTGAACCAAACAAAATTTTCATTTGATCATTTTTTTGAAATGACTATGGTAGATGGAAAAGTATGCAATGCTGCAACCGGCACAAAGCCAGAAATACTTCAACAAAATTTAAGATAAAAAGGAAACATCAAGTTTTACGGGTGTTAATTTTGGGCTTTCTGTATTGCATGCCAGAATTAGATTATTTGAAAGTGTTTTACATTTGGCATATAAATTACCAGTAAAAAAATATAGGGAAAGGAGGTCTGAGGAAGAAAAACAACTAGAAGAAAAAACAAAGAAGCACATCCAAGAAAGATTTCGGATTGAAACTGGATTATTGGTAGACATGCCCAAATCAAATTTCGGAAATACCAATGATGGTAACACCAGTAGAAGGTTTTTTGAAAATCCCCATTTGGCAGCAGATTAACCGGGATAAATTATGAACTGATTTATAGATTAAAAGTTATATTGGAGACAATTTCAAGTGGACATAAGATACGATTCACAGAAATACGATTCTTATGCCAAAGATACTGCAAAATTATATGTAAGCCTTTATGGATGGCACCCTATGACTCCGACCATGCATAAAATATTGACACATGGTGCCACTATAATAGAAAATGCTTTGCTGCCAATAGGTCAGCCGTCCGAAGAAGCCGCAGAGGCCCGGAATAAACACTTCCGTGTATATCGCGAAAACTTCGCCAGGAAATTTTCTAGGGAAAATTGTAATATTGATGTGTACCATAGATTAATACTGAGTTCGGATCCACTTATTAGCAGCCTGAGGCCCAAGAAGTGATCAATCCCCAGAACATTTTGCCCGGAAACCATAAACATGCTAATGCCAGAATATCCCGACGAACCAGACTCAGATAGCGAGTAGCAAGATGAATCCATTACGTGATAATATTTTTTTTGTGTAAAATTCTTCTGTTGTATTAATTTGTTTGTTTTATTTTGTGTGTATTTCTATGGATTCAATAAATAATTATGTGAAATAATGATTTTTACCTTAATTTACAAAAAAAACTTAAATAAATAAAAAAAATACTCTTAAGAGATATGTAATATCATGCAGACATGATATAAGTAAACAAATAATTTTGGCCGCGTAAATATGGAATATTGACGTATGTGCAGCGTGCAGCGTAAATAAGTGTGTAATGAACGAATTAATTTTAAGAACACACGTCATTGATAATAAGTATTAATTTTATTTGAATTGGTCTGGTTGAAGGTTTTACTGGGTTTTCCTCAACCCTCGAACGAATGTTGGACCAAATTGTAATTCCCCAGCAAGTATTTGGAAGTAAATGTGATTTAGTTAGGTAGTCGATTTAAATCTATTTTTGTTTGTATAACTATCGATTAATTTTTGAGGGGGCGTGTTGAATTTCTACATAAATTAGTTACAAAAATTAATATAAACAAGCTTCAAAACAACAAAGCTCTGTACTCGCCTGCCCTCTATCATTCTATTCATTCATCCCGCCTGTGTGTTAGGAGCTAGACGCATTACTTCCAAATAAATTAAAACGATTAATAAACGTTTAAAGATTAAGTGAATATTCTAATTGTGGTGTTTTAATTACTCTCACAAAATAATAAATTAATAGTACCTCCCTATTCATCCATTTTCCGAATACATCTTTATGAAAATCAAGTCGTTATCGCATAGTAAAGAAGTAAGTAGGTACATCTACGTAGATATTAAAGTAATCATGCTCTAGATTCTGTAGGTAAAGGATTTCACGTAAAACAAAACAATTATAATAAATAAAAAGCATTTATTCAGCCAGTTTGACTTACAGTATAAAAGCTTAAGGCATAATCACAATATGTAATTAGCTTAATCACTTAATCTACAGACCTAAGTATAAATAATTTAACACTTAAAATTAATGACAAAATTGCTGTAGGCTAACGCTCAAGTTATATCGTAATTGCATCCTACGTACATTACACTTATGTGATATATTTCTTATTTAATATAATCTCATAGTAAAAAAGCTGTTATAATTAAGTGTAATTATTATTATTTGTATCCGAAGGTCGGTGGTATTTCCACTACGAACTTTCGATTCCTGTTCGGAACGATTTAATAAGATTTTACTAAGCTAACAGCAAACTCATTACATTCGTAATATTACCATGACGGTTTTCCATTGTAATTTTCATTATTAATTGTCATAATTCCATTATGCACATTCGTAATTTTACTAAAGGCTGACACGCCAAATGCCGATGCAGCGTTATGTACTAACAGCTGCATTATGCTACTCTAGTACTAAATAATCACTAGGTTATATTTTTCAAACTATGCTTAAGTATTTAGTAGATAATATGTACAGCCTTTTAAATACATTCACATCGTTAATTCCACTTAAAAATGCTGGTTTTTGATTCCAATAATTCACTAAAGCAGTGGCAATCAACGTTACAAATTATTGAGCAATATTTCGTTTTTTACTGGTCTATCATCCGACAACAGCTCTCACTGTGTTTCTTAGTAAGTCAGTGACGAGTTCTGTAGTCCTGATAATCTTGTAGCCTATTTGGTCTATAAGAGTGATGGCTGTGGAGTATGGAGGTGGCAGGTCCGATACGGGGCGTAGTGGGAAACGCGTAGGCTGCGTGTTCGACGCCGCTCCCGCCCATGTCATCATGGTTGGCCTGGAAAAAAGAGAACATGGGGCTTAGATATGTTAATAGATAGATAGATATATTCTTTATTGTACACCATAACAGTAAAATAAAATTATGGACTTAACAATTAAAAAGGGTGATACAAGGGGCGGTCTTATCGCTAAAAGCGTTCTTTTACAGACAACCTTTGGATGGATTTGACACAGAAGGAGAAAATAAATATGCGGGTAGTACACGGTGTACTATTTATCTATATAAAATACAAAACAATAAATAACGTTCTCAAAACATATATATACATATAAATATTTAAAAAAAGAAAGAAACAAAGACATAAATAATAACAACAATTTAAGGAGAGAGATAAAGATGTTTTACTAAGTTTTTGAAAGAAGATAGGGTTTGGGCTTGTCTTACTGACACGGGTAGAGCATTCCACAGCCGTACTGCTTGAGCTGCGAACGACTTACTATAGAAATTGGTGGCGTGACTCGGTACCGCAAGCCTTAAGTTTTCTGATGGCCTCAGAGATTTTGCATGTGTGTCATGAAGGAACTTAAATCGTTCTTTAAGATAAGTGGGGGTTTTAGGATTAAACAGCACACTGTAAAGCAGAGACAAAATGTGTAAGTTCGGGCGAAGACGTGTTGGAAGCCACTTGAGTTTCGTACGAAATTCGGATACGTGATCATATTTGCGTAAGCCAAATATAAATCTAATGCAAACATTTTGGAGTCGCTCAAGTTTATCAAATTGTGCCTCAGTAAGATCAAGATAACTGACATCAGCGTAGTCTAGGATGGGGAGTAAAAGAGACTGTGCTAGCGCAATTTTAGTAGCAGTTGGCAGAAAGTTACGCAATCGTCTTAGGGAATGGACAGAAGCAAATAATTTGCGACTGACTTCTTGTAATTGGGGACCCCAAGAAATATGTTTGTCAACCCAAACCCCAAGGTTCTTAACTTTCTCGCTTAATGGAATAGCAGTGCCGTAAATAGGTAATTTAAAATCTTGTTTGGTTGTAGAGATACAAGAGATTAATTTATATTCCTAATGTCTCAGGGACGTCTTAAGTATTGCAGTTTGTTTATTTTGAGAATAACAAATAGTAACATATTACACGGTTATAATAAAACTTAGATACATACTAAGCTATGATAAATATGCTGCTACCCACTAGGTTTTCACAAATTAAGTACCAATAATATTATAAACTAAACAGAAATACATAGGTATATGACGTACGTGTAGATATTAATAAGGTAGGTAAAATAACAATTGATAATGTATCACTCTATTTTGACGTACCTCACTAGCAGCTTGCAGTTAACGTGACTAATATGTGTGTAGTGTATAAAACTTAATTCATTTTTAATGTATTTATTGTCACAGTCATTATTCTCTACAATGTATTATTACTTTGCAATACAGTTGCCGATGCATCTTAAGAATGCAGGCATGCACGTTTTCAATTAATTTCAATTCAATTAATTTGATGCATTACATATACCGATAAGAGTACCAGTCTGCGGACATACGCATAACATAATCTACGCCACAGGTACGACACAGTTCTCAACTAATGTGGCTGTTAACGTACACTAGTAATTTGTATATGCTTTTATGTTCCAAAATAATTAAATAATTAAAAAAAAAACACACTATAACGCTCCTAGTGCGGAAACACATGCTTAATCCTGTCTATAAGGGAATAGGCCGTATTCCGTAATCTACAACAAAGGGCCAATGCACACAACGTTTTTTAAACGCGCGTTTGTAGCGATACAAACGACAACAAACTGCTCTGCAGGGATAAAAGCGCGCCGCGTTACAAAACGTGGTGTGCACAGGCCCAAAGGCGGGTTGGTGGTTGTCGCATGTCTCCGATTTTTTTGCTCACAATTTTCGAGTAGTGGCGACGATTAAAATTACTCAAAATAATGTGCCTACCTGGGTTTGAACCCGTAACCTTAACTCGTAATTTGTGCTTCTACCACCATTGCTCTGTAATTGGACAGATGCATCAGAGTGTACTACGTGAGCTCGACAAATGGATGTGCGATTAACGCTTATGCGACAAAACTGTACTTCGACTCACCATACTTCGAATGCACGCTTGTGCGACAGACTGAAGATCGACATCACACTAGTGTGACAAACGATTGCGCGACAGTAGTTCGACACTACGGTAGTGCGATACTACGATAGTGGGACAACACAATAATAAAGTTGACTTCATTTAGTACGCTATTGCATTGTGCATTTATAAAAAATAGTTGAATAATGTAACATGGCGGTTAAAAAGCTGCTTTATCTGCATTTTATTGCAATTAGTTGCAATCATTTGACGCATACATATATGGGGATAATTTATAGTTTGCTGCGACTTGAGAGAACCAGTGCTAAACATAAATAGGCTGCATCTTTATAAACTAGCTCCTACTAACGACTTCATCTCTGTGTGTTTCAGATCGGGATAAAATGTATCGCACGTGCTAATCCAGGTTTGGTATGTCTATACTGTTACGATAAATTGAGTTAAGTGTTAGTGAGTGTGTTTTTCGACCATATGTATGGCACACGCATATCTTGTGTTGTACCTGATAACCTGACATTAATGCTGAACTAAGCCCCTTTTGCATTAATACCCAACGAGTACATTAGTGGAAATAGCAGCCTATTTTGTTACTTTGGGCTGTAAAATAGCGCTTTAAGGGTTCAAAAAGCAGTTCAGAGTTGCATATCTGCATCCGTAAACGTCTATAGTTATAAAAGTTACTTAAGGTGCTATAAGCTGAATCAAATACTACCCTAGCCTTCACAGTAGTCCACGGTAGAACTCATTTACCACTTACACCTTTATATGAGAGTTACGAAGGTCATTCTGCCACTCACAGCTGCATAGTAGTTTCCATTGTAACTTGTATAGGTTATAGTTATAGTAACCACTATTATACTACTATAAGTTTCATTATAGAAATAATAGAAACTCTTATGCATACTATAGTTACAAAAAAATCATCAGTGTAACTAAGGCCTTTAGTAGCAATAGTCATTCCTTGCAGGCTCAATCCATTCGCCATTTTACAGCCGCTTTTGTAACTATTATAAAACATTTAATAAAATGGATGCTAAACGAATAAGTACGTAACTAGATCTTATTTATTTATTTATTTATTATATACTTTATTGTACACCTTACAATACACTTAAGGATACAAATAATTAATCTTATAACCTCAAAAACAGGAAAATTGGAGCTTTTTGTGGCTGTGAGTTGCACTAGGGGAACAAAAATCACTGGAAGCGTTAGAAGGGTGAAAATTAGCGCTATGATTCTCAAAAGGGAGTTATTAGAGCTCAAACTGCAGGTTATAACTACAGTACAATGACGCCATGATTTTTTAAGAAAACTTATAATTTACTTGCAAAATTGAGTTGATATACATTGGATTTTCAGTTAATTGTGCATTAAATGTACCGGTAAACAATCGGCCACTTGCAAATAGTAAGTTATCGACACGTAAAAATACGGAAATAAAATTTATTCTGTATAACAAATAAAAAATATCACATATCTTTTGTTAATTTTTTAAATATCATAAAAGCGCGTTAAAATTACTCGAAAATTATCTTATATATCTACAGTAAACTGGACGGCGTTTTAAGTATCTTTATATATCTTGCTAATACAGAATACAAACATTTACTTCTTTTTGTTTTATTCTCATGATGGCGACGAAAACACTTTACCAAAATATTACAAACAATGTCAACTGAAGATATACAATAAAGAACTATAATCAATTCATTCGTTCAAAGTAGTTCAAAATAATTCAAAAGTAGCGCTACGAGAGCTTTAGTATAGCGTTAATAAATCGTTATAGCTATTAAGGAACCTTTATGCAACCGTTGTGCAGGTTAAATGGAACTTTAGGTTGCATAAAATGGCGCCCAAATAGCGCTAAAGCGGCTGCTTTAAGTCTGCAGTAGACGCTCTAGCGCTTACGTCTATTACCATAAGTAATAATCGGATACGCTCCAAAGCTCTAATGCAGCCCATTTGTGCTAGTTGGGTAGCTTTGATTTTTTTTTTAACTTTATTGCCAATAAACGCATAATATTATTAAATCCAAGTGGGGCCAACGATTCTTTAAAAAAAATATCAGAACTGTGCTGATGATGATTTACCATCATCAGCACAGTTCTGATATTTTTAGGGTTCCGTAGCCGAATGGCAAAAACAGAACCCTTATAGTTTCGTCACGTCTGTCTGTCTGTCCGTCCGTCCGTATGTCACAGCCATTTTATTCCGAAACTATTAGGACTATACATGTGAAACTTTCCGATTGTAATATCTCTCCATACATGAAACTGAAACTGAAAATATTTTTTTTTTTTCATAAAACCTACGCGTGTGTGATATTTATAGACAGGTCTTTAAAAATGACATTGACGTTTCTAAAACCACTTTTTCATTGTAATCGTTTAAAAGATATACGCTTCCAAAGTGGTAAAATTTGTCTCACCCCCTTTAACTTCTATAATAATGAAAAATTCAAAAAAAATATGCTATAGACCGTAGTGTCAACTTTCAACCAAAATTGGTTTGAACGAAATCGGGTCAGTAGTTTTTGAGATACAGCATATATTCTAAAACCGCAAATATGACTTTGTAATTCATACAAACCCTATGAAATACAAAGTTATTTGGCGTAGTTACTACGGAACCATTCATGGGCGAGTCTGACTCGCACTTGGCCAATTTTTTTTCTGTTCAATAGTCTCGCATATCTCGTTATAGAAAAACATAATTATCCAAATCGGTCCAGCCGAGACTGGTTTGGCTTATTTTGGTTTTAAAATATTTGTGGAAGTCCATGGCAAGTTCAGCTAGTATGCAATATATAAATATATACCATCAAATTAGTGAAAAGTAGGTATACAAGCACAGTAAGTAACTTTTTTGGTATAAAATTTTGTAATTTCAAACTAGCTAAATAAATACTCCGTTACATACGTATGTATTTCTATTGATTTCAACCTTAAAAATGGTGTTGATACCTAAATAATGATCACATAATCTCAGAACCACAACCGCAGCTACCGTTAAGTGGAAAAAAGTGTAATTACATACACCATTACTCATGGCATTATGTTTAACAGGCCTAGTACCTATAATAATTGTCATAATACCGCCTACAATCATTTAGCTAAAGTAGATCAGGGGGCTTAGTATGAGCTGGAAATATTATTATCGTTTTCGAAAACGATCGCTTTGTCTCCTTCACACTCATCTACAAGTATGTGAAAGAAACAAAGCAATAGTTTTCTAAAAAGACGAAAGTATTTTAAACCTAAGCCCAGTGAGTTTTAAAGGTTTGCGCAAATATACGTCAGTGTTACGGCAAGCCTTTTCTACAGATAATATGTAAAACCACAACTGCGGATGGTCACCGCTGCCAGTACTGGTCACGGATCCTTTAACAAACCTTCGTCTAATCTTCGTCCTCTTCATGTTGACGGATTAAAAGGTAGAGGAAGGCCAAAGAAAAAATGAATGGATTGTGCGCGGAATGATATGAAAGAAACGGTATTAAATTATGCTGTGACGTCTGACAGGGGAGAATGGAAGAATAAATCGTGATGCTCCGACCCCAAGTAACTGGGATAAGGGCAGAGAATGATGATGTCATAAGAATTACAGACAGCCCACTCTGCAGAGCCTGTACGGACGATGAGACAGCTGATTGCAAGGCAAAATACTTCGGAAACCCAAGTACCTACCATCCGTTCAATGGTAAGTAAAACCAGGGTGTTGCTCGCCTGTCTGGAGGAACTGGGATGGATCAAATGATGTATTTGTCCTATCTGTATGCAAAATACGCGCATGATCGCGGTGTATAACTATCTCAGTCGTTGAATTAACTCGTAGAGTAACTCAGCAAACGTGCGCGATTGACGGCTTCTTTTCACGAATTCGACGGTGATCGCGGTGTATTTCACAAATATAACAAACAACCGAGATAAGATCCGGACAGGACTTAGATTCACCAACAGCTTAGATGTAGGTAGGGTCAGAAAGCTGAAGTAAAGTTAATAAATGTGTACACTGACACCTTTATTTCTATCTTCTTTCCTTCTGTCTGACTCAGGGTTGCTTGTAATAGATTGCCGTGTGCGACAAGAGTACCCATTGTGGACTAGTTTTAATAAATGCAATTCCGTGCCTATCATAAGGTGATCAACAATACAGCTTAGGTCTGCGATAGGCTGAGTCGATAGAACGCTATCATTGTGATCGTAATATTGACTTTAAAAACCCTGTTACATGGTACGAGGGCAGGTTTCATCTCGGACATTGCAGTAGCGTTCAGTGTGGACCTGCTTGATCGCACTTTTTTGCTAATAGTAGGTATCTATGAGTTTATTAAATAGGTAGTAATTAAAAGTATGCGAGAATGTCTACTGTTCCATGTTAATTTTTATTTTTTATCTTATATAATTTCAATTATCAATCACAATAATCACAATCCGCGAGTTGACAGTATGTATAAAAATTTAAAATAACTATTTAATTATGTAAATCTATTGATATGAACCACAAAATAGTACAAATGAAGAAAAGATTATTATTAATTTATTTTATTTTCCCTTGTGAAAAATGAGATTTTTTATCAGTGAGTCACGTGATTAGAAACACCAATCAGAAAACGAGACGTCATCGTTCAATATTTTGACAGCTGACTGGTTATCTTTGGTTGGTGCGTAAGACAAAATAAGAAAAGAATAACTAATAGCTTGTTACTAATATAGTAATCTGTGTAACTAACTAACTGCTTGCACTGTCTGGACAGGTCCGCTCAAATTTGCGTGGTTATTTCCTCAAAAGAATACCAAAGACCATTGGCGTATGTAGAGATATTTCCCAGGGGGGGCCTGGCCCCCAGTAGTAGAAGCGGTGATCGCTTATCAAAGTTGCGTCAACTCTTAACGTACGAAATGAAAATTTTCACATAAATTAATTTAACATGTAACGCATAACGGAGCCTTGCATGAGTGAGTGTGACTCGCACTTGGCCAGATTTTTTAATTTTTCAGCCATAATTGTTTGTTAGTCAAAATTCTCGGGTGGGCACCAGACCATTCTGGGGTGGGCACGGCCCAGCCGGCTCCCCGCCATCCTACGCCTATGCCAAAGACATGAACCTACATGCCTCTCATATACAAATACAAATTGTCTGGACTTTAAAAGAAACGTTGACGACAAACTCAGAAGCAGTTTGTTTCGGTGTTTCTTCTCAGAGTAGTCAGTTAGGAAATACCGGCCTCATCTAGCTAAACTAAACACGCAAAAAAAACATGACGTGTAAAAGTATTATTTATATTATAACTAATTTACAAATAAATATTTCATTTCATTTCATAACTAACTCTCTCTCTTCTGGTACATTTGTCTTATCGTCCTGTAATAGTTGTTCGATGAGTTCCTTTTTTTGTCATTTTAAAAAAGCAGATAGATATATTCTTTATTGTACACCATAACAGTAAAACAAATATGGACTTAACAACTAAAAAGGGTAATACAATGGGCGGTCTTATCGCTAAAAGTGATCTTTTACAGACAACCTTTGGATGGATTTGACACAGAGATTCTAACCACTTCTTGCGAATATCTCTTTTTAAAGGGACATGAATAAATAGTTTCGCTGGCGTTTTTATAGTAGTATTCCCACAACAAGGTACTGCACAGCACTAATAATAATTTTTACGTTCATAATAGAGTAAAATATCATAAAATACCCGAAGTACATTTATGTGCCAAATGCCAGGAAAGTTGTTTTTTGAACGATGACGTCATACGTAGTCACGTGACCACAATGCCACGATTTGGGCCATAGTTTTTTAATAAATTAAAAAATTACTTATATTTTAATTGAAAGGTTAAGTGATGAATAAAATATTATTTTACGAGTACACATGAAGCGTTTCGAAGCGTTTCAAACCATTTTTACATAGTTGTCAACTCGCGGATTACAATTACCTATCATATTTTTGTTTTTTTTTCCATCACTATTACCTTTCTTTGTATGCTTCATCATTAGACGACGACTAATTATTTTTAGTTTAATAAATCTGCTACAAGTGAACTGTACGATGTTCGTATGAGAAACAAAGATTCTTTAAACCTAAATCATTGAACAGTACAAGTATTTCAAAGTTATAAATCACGTCACATGACGTCATAAGATTAATTAATCGTTCATATACTGATTTTACAGCATCCGTTGGGATGTCTCATGTAGTAAATGATGCTACAATTTCGGTCTTAGAATATATTATGCATGTGATGGAACCTTTGATCCTGTTTTGCAGTCATAATGTTAAGTAGTTTTTTAACATTACATTTTTGATTTCGGTATTTCAGACGTACCGTGAGCAACAAATTCTACGGAAGACCGAAAAGTAACATCCAATTATTGCTTACTTATTTGATTTCATGTAAAATTGAGCTTACAACAGAATGGATGTGTAAGATCTTACTACATGTGTTACCATGGACCTTAATAGCATGTTGAATAGGTATTTATTACGTAATCCATTTTTCATATCCAGGTATATAACTAAAGCCATCTGTAGTCATGTTGTACGCCCAGGGCTCATAAATATATTGGGGTTAGAATGACTTTTTATAGAATAGTCGCTATAGATGAAAATGCTAAAATCGGGAAGCTTTCTTTTCAGGCTAAACTAGGACAGTTTTGCGCACACAAAAGTTCACGAGCAAGTACTTATTGTAATTAGTCGTTATCGTATTTAATTCGAATATGTTTTTGGGAATCGGTTATTGTTTACCTGGCTGAAATTAGGAGTAATACCGCGAGGCTCTGGGTAAGTGCCCAGTGGGAAAAAGAGGTGGGAAAAAGAGGTGTAAAGAAGGGTGGGGGGAGGGGGTTTGAATATATTTATGTTCAAATAGTTTAAGATATCCAAACATCTAGTTTAGACGGTAAATAAAACGATACAAAAATGTGTGTGTTCCCAAGCGATGAAGTTCTTTTAAGTCTGTAATATATCTACATCTTCATCTGAGTAAACACAAGTCTTCAAATTGGAACAACTCTAACTTGATGGAGGAATGGAATATAAAACAGTCGCTACGCAACCGCAGGATCAAAACTTTGTGCCAGTGAGATTAATGGATCTGCGATTTTGTCAGCGCCCGTCAACTTGTATCAAAATATGTAAGTCACCTACTCTACCAAATACAAGGTAGTTACGCCGATTTAAGTCAAAACCATTTTTTTTTTATTAAAACACCTCGCTCCAGTTAACTATACGAGTTTGTAAATATACACCGAGGTCATCAATAAGCATCTACTTTCAATATACTCCAAAAATTGATTATTTGTTGTAGTTTTATACTTATTTGTAATTTGAGTGGTGAACACTGAAACAGTCTCTAGTGTTCACGATGCCATTAAAAAAAATAAAAAATACCTATATCGATAAAATATTTTTTGGATAAATCTGAAACAGTCTCTAGAGTTTAGGATAATTATTATTAAAAAAACATATCTATGTGATGCCCATCAAAACACATTCGTGATGTTTTGGTTCCACAAATGTCTGTATCCCAACTGTGGAAATATTACAAATGCATTTCCATTTTTATTGATGGTGTGCCTCCTCCATAATTTATTTCCAATTTCTTTTGCAAAGCGGTTATAATTACACTTTGACCCGTCATTTCTTGTTGTGAAGGTCCAGAAGGCGCAGTGTGGGTAGGCCCCCTAAAAGATGGACTGAAGACATGGTAAAGTTTCCTGGATGCGATTAGCTGATGGATAGAAGATCTCCAGGGTACCTAAATAAATACGAAATATTACCTGGGTGGAACAGGCCTTGTGCTGACTATCTTCTTTGTGGTAGTAGGCCTGGTGGTGGCCTGCGTCATTGGCTTGGGCGTTATTCCAGCTGACGATGGACTGCTCTGCATCAGCTCACCGTCATCTCCAAACCTGTAATGTGTAGAAACATTGCTTTTAGTAAGAAGTTCGAAGCCGTTACAGTTTAGCCATTCCTGAACATTGTGGTCGTTGGGAAACGAGAGTTGGATTATTCTGAAGTCTATGGAATTATTGATTTATTATTATATGAAATTGTTTGATTTGTTAATGTAATAAAATGTTTTTAGATTTTTCATTCCTTTAAGTACAGAAAAGGTTTTTGGATACAATAAAGGTTTGCGGAAACCTTTATTCTATTCAAAAACCTTTTCTGTTACCAACAAAAACTAACAAATTCCTATAATCCAAATATAAATTAACAGAAAAGAATACCTATACGTAAACCATGAAACTAACTGGTGCATGATGTCAAGTACCCATTAAACGCCAAGTCAGAAGTAAGCTAATGATGTCACCAAACTACCAATATTAGGTGCTCAGTGTAATTGAAGAGGCCACTTAAGTACCCCTCTTCAAAATGTGATACTTTCTTCAACACAAACACTTTACGCAAATAACGGACATAATGGAATGACAACTGTAAATATGACCTGCTTTTACAATCTCAGTGTGCCCCAAAAAAATAAAATAAAATTACTCTTAATGTCAGCAGGCTTATTCATACAAAAATAGAACCATTATATGCTTAGATTTAAATACTGATTAGCACATTCTAAATTCAAACACAAAATTGGAAATTTGAATAACGATGCTGGTAATAATTATTCAAATCATAGAACTATTTAAAAAAAAAACATAATCTATAAATATATGATTTGAACTAAGCATATTGTTAGGGTAAAAAAGTTTGTATGAATGTGGCTATATATGTGATAATAATACAGTAATAGTACATTGTTCACCGAGAGGAGAAAGTGACCGATTACCGTCGAGGGTGTCGAGATCGGGAATCGCACTTTCTCTCGAGTGATACATAGTGCTTTATACTACACCTACGAGGAAAATAAAAAACTAAATCTTTACTAATTGAAATTTATATTGAAATTGTTGCAGTTAGTGAAGCTTAATGTAACACTGTTTTCACAAATGGCGCCAATGGCGTCTGCAATTTTTACATGTTCTTTTTTCAAATTGTTTATCCTGCCGCCGCAGGGTCGCACTGCCAGCCCGACACCATCCAACACACAGCTAGTGGCCAGTGTCATTTTGCGAACTTAGAGATAAAAACTCACTGTAAAAACTTTTTGGCTTTTGATATTTAGGTTACCGGCGCATAGTCTTACCCAAAATTAATAAAGAAAAATCACGTACGAAATGGATTTTCATACACTTTTCTCTCCCGCTCAGATGCGTTTTCTCCCCGCATATTTGTTCGATATGCAATGACGTACTTTCTACCGTAAATTTGATAAAATATTAAGGTACTTTCCAAGCAGGTGTAGTATAATAGTACATTGTTCATCGAAGGGAGAAAGTGACCGATTAACAACGAGGGTGTAGTTTGAGGCCCAAAGCGCCTTAATACACACGAGTTGGGAATCACACTTTCTTCCGAGTTATACATAGCGCTTTATACTCGTACTATACCTACGAGGAAAATAAAAGACAATTTTTTTTTATTGAAGTTTATATTAAAATTGTTACAGTTTTTAAAACTCATTGAAATACTTTTGCCAGGGAGATTAATATTGGTTTGAGCCGTTTGCGACAATGCAGAAAAGATTACTTGCTGTGCCTGTGCTATTGGCACTGCGCTAGTAGAAAGCTGTGGTGACAAAATGACAAAAGGGCAACTTGTTCCCGAAATGCCACTGGCGATGCCGCGCTTGTTGATGGTTGAGGAGATGGATCTTGATGCAAAGTGATTGATTCTGCTATTTGTTTATTTATTTGTATTTTGTTTTAAACTGAATTCTCGATGTAACCTTCTGCAACAGCGGATGATTTCCAACCACCGTTACGTTTAATTGTGTTTAATTCGGCACCAGTGTCTGCAATAATAGTCGCTGATGTTCTGCGAAAGCAGTGGCCAGTGTAATCTTGTGGATTGGGTAAATTTAGATAAAAAGCTATTTCTTTTGGCACTGTACTTATTTTAGTTTCCCAAACACTTGTTTTATACATTTATTGTTTCTATATTGCAACAAAAATCGGTTTGTGCTTAAGTCACTAGGGCGAAGTTTCATATATTTGTACATTAATAATTGAAACCGAGTTAAAGGACCTATGGCCATAGACAGTAGGTACCTCATTTATTTTTCGCGCCAAATTGTTTTTCTTATCATGTTCGAATGCTGAAAGTTGATGTGAAATCCTGAATTTGTTCAGCAGCGTGTTGGAGTAATTTTAAATCAATGTCGAGCAATACTATGTGGCCAGTATCATTTTCTCTTGGTGATAAAAACTTTTAGTCTTTTGGCATTATAAGTACTTTTAAGTTAACTAATGAATATGTCTAAATTAAAAAAAAAAAAACAGCGCGTTAGTAATGGATTTTCATACACTTTTCCCTCCCTCTCCAGTGTCTCCAGCACGTTAGTAATGAATTCTCATACACTTTTACGACCCGCACATTTGTACTACAGTAATGACGTCCTTTCTGTCAAACTTTTTAAAAAGTAATAAGGCACTTTCCGAGCAGGTATAGTATAAAAAGTTACTCCTGTTTATACCTTAAGCACCATAAAACATTAAGAGAGAGACTATACTAAAATGACTGCCAACTTGCCTAGTGAGTATTTAAAACGTAAGTGGTACGTCAATAGAAACAAATTTTTATTAATTAACAATAATATATAATTAACAACGAAAAAAATATAAAACAAGATGATGTTTGTGCGAAGATCGACATAAATAATCTCAGAGGTTACAGGAATGACAAACACAATATTAATTTAAGGAGTCTGAAATCTATGCATTTTGACGAAACTCTGAATTGCATACCTACCCATAATTTTTTAATGGCTATTGTCTAAATTGCGGCGCCTTTATAAATCTAAAATGGCAAATAACCTTATGACCTAAAGCCCACTGAGGCGTAGTGCCTTTTTTTTTTAACTTGGTATAATCATCAGATGAGTCCTCCCACCCCGGGCAGAGCCGCATATGGCTATGGACAATCAATAGTTTACGCATAAACACTCGAATGCCGTTACAAATTAGGAGTCTAGCCAGTAATGGTTATGTCCATTTTGTTGAAAGACTCCGAATTTAAATTTCAAGGTGGCTGCTGTATTATTTTACAGTTATTCACGCAAATTAACTATTTGATAATAATATATTTCTCGATGCCTCCCACCACGTACGTTGTTGTAACCCATAAATTGCAATATTACAGGAGAGCGTTTCAAAGATACTATTAGCAATAAAAACTGCATTTTTCAATTAATCTTTATACAATTCAGTATAACTAACTATATTCACATATTGAATTGTATAAAGATTAATTGAAAAATGCAGTTTTTATTGCTAATAGTATCTTTGAAATACTTTCCTGCAAAATTCCAATTTATGGTTTACAACAATGTACGTGGGAGGCGTCGTTCTATTCTGTTATGTTGACTAAAACATTAAATCTAAGTCTAGTATTAAAACGTTGGTATGTTGGTGGTTGTAGTATAGTAAATATCTGTCTATAGGGACAACAGTATAAGGGTATAACAGTATAACCAGTATAACCAGTATAACAGTATAACAGTATAACCACCAACTCTCAAACTTCGGGCTTCGACTGAGAAAATCTTTACAGAAAAACCCAATAGCGCTTTTTTGCCCGACTATGGAATCGAACCCGAGACTTCGTGAGTAGCAGTCACGCTTGCAACCACTCGACCAACGAGGCTGTGTGTCTATCTATAACTATGCAACGATAAAAACTGCTCAAACAGAAGAGGAAAAGCGACGCCATTTTGAACTAAAGACAATTTGAAAATGTTATAAGTCCACATTCCCAAATTTTAAGCTTATGAAAATATGAACGCACGGTTAAAGAGTACGCATTATATTTGCACATTAATCTACTGGAAATATATAAATCTTTTACTAAATACGAAAATCATGCAAAATCTATGCATTTCAGCTAATAGGATGACTGCAATACGTATTCATGGGAAAGTAGTAGTTGCTATGCTCATTGTTAGAGATGCTATCGCATCTCTAACAATCAAAGGCTACTAGGAATATAATTAATGAAGAGGCTCAGGCGATCAAAGTGGACGATAATATATCGCTCTTTTGCGTTTTCTTGAATTCGATCAGCCATTGTTGGCATTAATTGTGTGAATGACAAGAGGGTTATTTATATGATCGAATTAAACTTTTCGATCATATAAATAATGGTGAGTTCTGATAATACTTTATAATCAAGTTGACATCAGCGTTCTTCGGTTTCGTATTACCACATTATCGCTTACCATCAGGTCAGATGGTGGTCAAGAGCCTATTATCAATTTAAAAAAAAACTTAATCATCAGGATCATCACCGATTGGAGGTATGTTTGTTACCTATATTTTGGGGCTTCGCGGAACATGCCCTACCTATTCCGATACCTGTTGTTCACAACCACCAGCACTTTCCAAGTGTTAAATGCCGCCAATCATATACACAACTAGTATTTGCGTGTTGCGCGAGGTGCCAGCACCTCGCGTGCTTGTGAAAAAAAAAAGGGGGGGGGGGGTGATGGGGGGGGGGGGGGGTTGCACAATTATTTCGACTAAAGCATTGCCCCTCTAAATGAATCTGAAAATAAAAATGTTCCAAGTCTCTTAATTTCCGAGATCCGCCTAAAGGGGGTGAGAAAGGGGCAAGGGGGGCGACTTTGAAAAAAGGTTTTTAATTTACCGAGCCTCTTCTATACGAATCCGTAGAAAGAAAAAAATACGGGTCTCGTAGTTTCCGAGATACGATAGGGAGGGGGGAGAAGGGGGGTGAAAAGGGGAGGTTTGGCACTTTTCCCGTAGGTTTGAGAGTTACTTGTTTACGAATCTGTCAAAATATACCCACCTCCCCATCCACCATCTGGGAGAACAATTATGTCAATGAGTGAGTCAGTCAGTGAGTGGTAATTTAGCTTTATATCATATACATAATACATAATATGAAGCTGTAGTGCCAGCCAAATACTAATTAAGTTTTTTTACAATATTTTCATCGCTCATCATGGTTTCAAAAAAGATTTAAAAACTTAATAAGCATTTTTCTTATGTTTATTGTTTTCGTTTCGTATCTACAGAGTTTTTTAGCCGAATCTTCCAATTATACAATTTCATTCGATCAAGCTGTGGTGGATAGATTACCATAAATCGTTGCCACACATGTAACCGATTGTTACCGAGCAATTAAGTCTGCAATCAGGTCCCAGACAGAACCAGTCCGTCGAAAACCGTGTTTAGACTTAACGAAACATCGTGTTACATTATTTGTGTGAACATGCGAACCAAGAGATTTAATGAACGTTACTTGTGATGTAATTGGGCACAAAACTTTTGTTATCACTGCATACAGTGTTATTAGTTTTTCTCCTGCATTCATTCATTGATTTATGTTAATGGGACCTTTTAAATTGTATGCTGATAAAGTTTTCGTTTATTTCTATTCCGTGTCGCCTTGCACTCTTGCGCCGGGAGCTTTGGGAAGACAAATACTCTTCAACATGAGCCCGACTGGTGCCGGCCCACCTCTGCGGGACCCATCTTTTGCCGAGTATGGATGAGCTAACTTCTCTTACTACCTAGTTTCATTCTAAACTATGTTTTAGGTCTCACTATATGTGCTATATGTGATGAACTAACCAACATCCATATCAATTTTATTGTTACGTTAACAATAAAATTGGTTACACGCAATCTAGCTTACTTTTATCGATTTATTACATTATCTTTGTTTTATTTTTACCTTACATGTAATGTATTACATTAGTGATTATGATCAGATCTAGTTCATGAATGGCGATACGTTTATTTCTAGTTTTTTTTAGAGCCTATTAGAGTAACTACTCATTTTATCTTTTTACATAGTTTACACAAATATTTGTTGACCTTGTAGTGAAGAGTCTTATTTGGTACCTAGGTTGGTGCTATCGTAAGACTACCATGATCTGGACTATTTTCTCAAAATCATCCTATCCTTGACCCTTGTTGTTAAAAATCAACACATTTTCATTTTCAAACATAGTCTTCAACTACCATGGATTCAATGTTACTAACTCCTTTTTTTCTTTAGCTCCTTTCTTTAGCTTTTACTTCCTGCTCCTAAAATCGGCATTGTATTGTTGATCAACATCCAGCAGCTCATGGGTTTTAATAACCGATTTTATATCAGGGTTACTTGGAAATAGGATATAGCTTACCTGTTAAGTATAGCAGGTCTCGGTGGTGTAGGCTCCGTGGGTCCCGGTGCTGGGCTAGCTATGGTCGGTGGCATTGTGGGGACTTGAGATGGTACCAGTGGTGGTGATGCAGGGATCTCGATTCCTAATGAACAGCAAGATATTAATGTAAGTAACTTCAAATATAATGTGGTTAAAAATAAAGTGGAATAGGTAAAGACGTGTTTGTTTGATGTAGCACAGAGAAATGTAGTATTTGATAGTACTTAAGTAGTTAACGTTTTCCTTGACATTGTATGGTTGGTTTCATTTGGACATAATGTTATCTATTCTTTCAATATTTGTACGCTGGAAACAGCAGAACATTATGGACAATATATCATGTGTAACATAACTTTATAACAATATTCTAACCAATAAATAAATCTATCATTTCCATATTTTAGCTGTTGAGAAATTATCATAATTGATATCTATTCGATATAAGATTAGTGAAGAGGAGCAACGTAAATAACAACGGATTAAATGCAATAGCCTCGCATTTTTTATCAATCAATTACTAATAATAGTTACCTTGCGGGAATGCAAAACTGACTGTCACTACTGACCTCTAAGCTCTAACTCGTAAGCTTAAGCCTTACAAAGACATAAAGATCAATACATGTCGCAGCTCGTGCACAATAGTTATTTATACTCCAATACAGGTTGCTCAAGTTTCCTCAAGGATAACCACGACAGTTCTCTTTAACAATATGGTTCATTTGACAGATCTTGAGCCATGGTTGCAACTGTCACCTATTCATAGATTTTAATAGTAGTCATTTAAAGCAAAAGGCTCACATAATTACTAACTGGTCATTAGAAAGAAGACGCAACAAAAAATACGAAATATTTTGGGACTGGATTTTAAATATCTATAGTTAGATCTTTTGTTTAAGCGTTCAAGTTTTGGAAGTTTCGTATTTTTAGTTACTTTTTGCTCCATTACGACATCTTACTGGTTTAATTTTGGGTTTCAAAAGATGAGGGTTTCAGAAGAAATACACTACAGAGCAGTCGTGTTTTTAACATCATTTTTAAATGATTAACTTGTTTCTCGATGAGTAATCTATCTGCACCTCTGATTTGATCCTCACTTGGTAAAGTTTTTACACGTCTTAATTTTATGAAAAACAGCTTTACATCACTCACCAAATAAATCAATCAGATTATTGAAGTTATTAATCATAGCAAAAACGTTGGTCGTTTATTGAATTTAATATCTTCTAAAACATACCTACAGACTACAGAGATCATCAATTTATCTCTCAAAAAGTCTCTACATTACACAAACTAATTTATTACGTCGCAATATTTTTCAATGTTTTGTCAGATGGCATGACCTGATACGTCATTTTAGTAACATGTTTATTTTATAATAGCTACCTTTTTAGCAGTATGATGAGCAACGAAAACATCCGTCAATTGCTAAAGATAAGATCTGGCTGTAAGACACAACGAAGAAGAAGGAACAGTAGTCGTGTAAATTACCTGGTCCAGGGATAAAGTTAAAGCTTTCTTTAGCGAGGAAGTCTTCGAAGTATCTGGTGAAATCCCCGGTGGGGTCCCAGCGGGAGGACAGCTTGGCCCACTCTTCTGGGTACTCGTACTTCAGCCGTTTGATCACCTTCACTGCTGTTCTCTTCTGTCGCTCTGTGCAGCGGACGCATTTCGTTCTTAATGCTTCTGGAAGTATTCCTGGAAAGGACAGGCGAATTTGTTAATAAGTGTTGAAATCTTAAAATTATTTATTTTACTAAAATAACTTTTGGTAGTAGTGTTAGTTTGGTATTGATATCCGCAAAGTAACGCCTGATTCTATTCTATTTCATAAATCACGGGTTATGTCGTAAGGACGTCCCCATACATTAAAGCGGTTTAAGTTGACTTTGTGCACAAACATAAAGTGAGAAAACGTGGAAAAACTCATGAAGTCTTACAAGCAGGTCAATATTCGACATAACATTCTAACCTAAATTTAAGTGTCATATGAATGTCTAGTGATTTTGTGACGTCTGCGTTAGCTACGAGTATGTACATACCTACTCCTACCGTTAATTTTTGCTTTAACTAGCGCTTTTATAACGCCGATTAGAAATAGAAATGGCGGGAGATGTTTATCCTTTAGTTCGAGGATACGTTCGTCCTGCAGGTGTAAAACGGGTTACGCGTTGACCAATTTTAAAAGGGTCTTATACTTTTTTACATGGGCAAAAAATGGGTCGGTCACATAGTAAGTCTTAAAGATCGTAGATTGACAAAACAAAGTACATTATGGAAAGGCCCATCGGATAAGCGCTATAGAGGAAGACCATACTCTAGATGAGAAGATTTAAAAAAAATTACTGGCCCGTAATGGCAACAAATAGCCAGCCAAAACAAATGGAAAGCTTTGGAGGAGGCTTGTAACTCCAAGTCCAGGTATAATTTTAAAGTGGTAACATTATTTAAATATATATATTTTTTAATATAACGTTAACGTTAACGTAACTATGAAACAATGTGTATGTCTGTTTCAACTTGCAACGGTTCTTTTAAATACGGGGCGGTCACTGGTACGCAGGGTCAAACCTACTTATTTACCTAACTGTTATGATCCGTTTGTCCCAAAAAGAGTGTTTTGTTGTATGTACGGTGTGAAAAATAATAGGTATCTTTTTGTCATTATAAAGTATCAAAACTAGATAGTTTTGGTACTTTACTTGGCAGATACCAACCTTAAAAATATATACCAAAACCAATTTTTGATGTTGTTGTGTAAATCATCGAATTCCTCGAAGTGTCAAACTCCTACTGACTAAAAACCCTTTATTAAAAACATAAAAACTGCTAAAAACCGGTTGATTTTGCGGTCCGGAGTCGGTTTTTGACTTTGATTTTGGTCCAGTATTTATAATTTTCAAAATGTCTGCACGGCAGCATACTTGAGAGTATATGTTTTTATCAGATTCAATTTCACCGCAATATGTTGTTGACTGCATCTTCAAATATTTAAAAATAAACTATCGCATTTTTATATAATTTTTGTATAAATCCGAACAAGTCCATCAGCCACTGTACATTATATTTAATCGATTTTCATGATCACTACAAGTCGTTAAGCCACTTAATTGTTTTGACACATTGATTTCTCGGAATCTTTTTAGAGCTCAAACAAGATTAAAATCTGTGATATGACTATAAAACAGGTAAAAACTAACTTACTTAAAGTTAGTTTTTGCCTGTTTTATAGTCTTTAGCTAATTTTAGTTCTCGAAAAGGTAATCGTCAGATATTGGTAGGTTTATCCTTTTGCCTAATGGTAGGTGCATGAAGCCTTAAAACCCCAAATATAGACTTGAAATTTTGAATAATGTATTTTATCTGGTTAATATTTTCAATGTTAATACGGCGTACAAAGTGGCATTTTTTCTTAAATTAAAAAAAAAAGAAAAATAATTTTGTTTATCTCAATAATCAAACAATATGTAAGATAATAATTAACCTAAATGCAAATACAACAGTTAGTCTCTTATGTTTATGTCTTTGGGCTTGATAAAGTTGTTGTACACAGTTTTCAGCTATTTTGTTGTAGGTATAGATAGAGATAGATTTTAGATATAGTTTTAATTTTATTTAATTGCTCCTTACCAAATGGATGTTTAGAAAAGTTATCGTGTTACCCCGGTACTGGATTGTGGAAGTCAGATAAGCAATCGCTACTTGCAAAATACTAATAATCAGTTGCAATCGGTTAGACTGGAAGAAAATAATGATAATAATGGAATTAGGAAAATGCTGAACAGGTGATAAGTAAGGGTTATTGTAAACTCGCCACATTGTCGTTTCGCCACACATTTGAAAATTCCATACATTCATTGTAAACTCGTCACAACCATAAAAATATAACAATTTATTCATCATAGGTACATACAAGTTGTTGTAAACTCGCCACACGTTTTTATTTGATGCTATTTTTAAAGATAGTACCGTTAGCAAGTAAAGTCCTAGCTTTTACATAATTTTTACATGAAAGAAACTCTTCAAACCCAAATTAGTTATATTCATTTGGTTAACGATAATCTGAAAAAATATCAAAAGTTTATTTAATAACTTAAAATATTTACTGAAATACAAATATTTTTTTCAATAACAGTTATCAAATAAAAATGTAAATCAGCTGAACAGTAAAGCCTAAAACCTAAAGTTATAAAATCAAAAGCATGCCGCCAGTTGCTTACTGCTAAATGAAACCATAGCCAAAAGTGCAGCTGAATTTAACTCTTATTACTATACTAGCTTTTGCCCGCGACTTCGTCCGCGTGGAATAGTTACTTTGGGCTAACGTTAAATTTAACCCCGATTTTGAAGCATTCTTCATTGGCGCTCCGCTCCTATTGGCCTTAGCGTAATGATATATAGCCTATAGCTTTTCTCTATAAATTGACTATTCAATTAAAAAATAATTTTTCATTTCGAACCAGTAGTTCCTGAGATTATCGCGTTCAAACAAACAAACTCTTCAGCCTTATATTATTAGTATAGATAGCTGTTGCCCGCGACTTCGTCCGAGTTTCCGTCGTTTTTCGTAAAAAAAAATGTAGCGTATGTTCATCCTCACGGTTCAGTGATTTTGATGTGACAGACAGATTAACTTTCGTAATTTAGTAGGGAAATATAATATGTCAATGACGCCCCGCCTTTTTAGGGTTCCGTAGCCGAATGGCAAAAACGGAACCCTTATAGTGTCGACATGTCTGTCCGTCTGTCTGTCTGTCTGTCTGTCCGTCCGTCCGTATGTCACAGCCATTTTATTCTTTTATTCCGAAACTATTAAGACTATACATGTAAAACTTGGTAGATAGATGTATTCTGTAAACCGCTTTCCGATTTTAAGAAAAAAATTAAAAAATATTTAAAATTAAGTGGGGCTCCCCATACATGGAACTGAAACTGAAAATATTTTTTTTAATAAAACCTATGCGTGTGTGATATTTATAGACAGGTCTTTAAAAATGACATTGAGGTTTCTAAAGCCACTTTTTCATAAGGTTAATCTTTTAAAAGATATACGCTTCCAAAGTGGTAAAATGTGTCCCACCCCCCTCTAACTTCTATAATAATGGAGTGAAAAATCTAAAAAAATATATGTCTGTAGATCTTAATGTAAACTTTCAATCAAAATTGGTTTGAACAAAATCGGTTCAGCAGTTTTTGAGATGCAGCATATTTTCTAAAACCGCAAATATAACTTTGTAATTCATACAAACACTATGAAAAACAAAGTTATTTGGCGTAGTTGTAAAAAATGTAAATAAGCTAGTTTTAAGAAATTTGTAAGGTTTTTTTTCATCAAGTAAATATACATATTATATTATATTATTATAGTTACTACGTAACCCTTCATGGGCGAGTCTGACTCGCACTTGGCCAATTTTTATACCATCAGGCCGCGAGACACGTCGAGCGCGGCGACCAATTCTCAAAAATAATCCTTATAGCATGATTCAGTATTCACGCGCGATGGCTTATTATTAGCGTATTTCATGTATAACTTTGGTGCTTCTATACCGATTTATATGATTCTTTTTTATGGAATAGTTAATAATGTTAACTTTTTCAATTAGGGGTGACTGAGAGTGTTATAAACGTAAGAATAGACAAATATTATAATCAGAAAGCATCGAACTGCTAAGCTATCGGGAGTTACACGTGTTATTGTGTGTCAACCATAAAAGATAGACATATGCTGTCGTGGGATATTTTTTATATAATTTTAAGGAGAACATTTCCGTCATACATGATTTCTGTGTAGCTTTAACCATTAAGGTTGCACACGCGACGGAAGCTTAAAAAATGGAGTAACTTCTCCCGTTTTCCCAACATTTCCCTTCACTGCTCTGCTCCTATTCATTGTAGCGTGATGAAAAGTATACTATAACCAGCTCAGGAGTATGAAAAATAATTGTACCAAGTTTCGTTAAAATCCGTCGAGTAGTTTTTGTTTCTATAACGGTTATACAGACAGACAGACAGACAGACAGACAGACAAACAAAAATTTTATTGATTGCATTTTTGGTATCAGTATCGATCCCTAATCACCCCCTGATAGTTATTTTGGAAATATATTTCATGTACAGAATTGACCTCTCTACAGATTTATTATAAGTATAGATTAATAAATCAACTTAAACTTAACTTGACGGTAAATCAGCAAGTTGTAATGTATATTTAGCTACGTATTGGATTCTGCAATTAAAACTGTGATAAATGTGATTCTATAAAGATTTTCTGTCATTTAAAAATTCTTTATTTCTTTTTTTAAATAGGTTCGCGTTTGTCCACTATCTCACCTGATGGTAAGTGATGATGTGATCGAAGATGGAGCACGCTTACCTAAAAGTAACCTATTCACTCTGGACTTAAAGACTCCTAGGTTGTAGCTGTCGGGAAACACAGACTCCGGCAGGGAATTCCACTCCTTAGCCGTCCGCACAATGAAAGTATTCCCAAAACGTTTTGTGCGTATGGGTGGGATGTCCACCATGTAACGATGGCGCTTCGACCATCGTTTTTATTCCTGTTTGATTTTTCTGCAGTCCGTACGTAGAAAATAGGTATGGCGAGTTTACAATACTCCAAAATATTTTAATAAGATAAAATAAATGTGTGGCGAGTTTACACATACTTTTAACAATGGAAAATCGAAAGTGTGGCGAGTTTAGAATAACCCATAAGTAAGGGTATAAGTAAGTGATCTATTTAATCATTTTAATTTCACATTCTACGTCACATGTTTTTATAACTCTTAAAAGTTGAAAATACTGCGTTACATCGCCTTGTGCTAATTTTAGCCTTCCATTTGCCATTCGGTCATTAATGACACGGTAAATATTTATATATCCTTATTTCTAATGAAAGGTGCCCATTCTATATTTGGATTTAAGTGCTTTCCACTTTAAACAAAAAAACATAAGAAAAACGTCTCGTCTTTGTTTTAAAGGTGATAATCAAATTTAATTTGGATAAGAGCGTAATTGTTTCCAACAAGCGATACCTACACCATATTTTGGCGCAGAACAGTTTTTTTACATATTGTTAACACAAATCCTGAGAAAGGATTCCGGTTTTTAGGGTTCCGTAGCCGAATGGCAAAAAACGGAACCCTTATAGTTTCGACATGTCCGTCCGTCTGTCTGTCTGTCCGTCCGTCCGTATGTCACAGCCATTTTATTCCGAAACTATTAGGACTATACATGTAAAACTTGGTAGGTAGATGTATTCTGTGAACCGCTTTCCGATTTTAAGAGAATTTTTTTTAAAATATTTAAAATGAAGGGGGCTCTCCATACATGGAACTGAAACTGAAAATATTTTCTTTCATGAAACCTATACGTGTGTGGTATCTCTAGACAGGTCTTTAAAAATGACATTAAGGTTTCTAAAATGACTTTTTCATAAAGTTAATGGTTTAAAAGATATACGCTTCCAAAGTGGTAAAATGTGTGTCCTCCCCCTCTAACTTCTATAATAATGAAGTAAAAATCTAAAAAAACCATATGTTGTAGATCTTAATGTAAACTTTCAACCAAAATTAGTTTGAATGAGATCGAATTAGCAGTTTTTGAGATACAGTATATTTTCTAAAACCGCAAATATAACTTTGTAATTCATACAAATACTATGAAAAACAAAGTTATTTGGCGTAGTTGTAAAAATTGTAAATCATCTAGTTTTAAGAAATTTGTAAGGTTTTTCTTTTTTTTTCTTATAAATATATTAAGTATACTATATTTATTATAGTTACTACGCATTACGGAACCCTTCATGGGCGAGTCCGACTCGCACTTGGCCAATTTTTTGTATTTCTCGACCATAATAATAGTGAAAACCGTATCAAAATTATACATTTATACGGAAACACAGACAGAGCGACTATTTTTTGATATTGTACGGTTTACCCTAATAAATGATACACTAAAACTTTCCTTATCACTCTGTCCATTGCTGAAAGCTGCGTGAAAATCTGTTCAGAAGTTTTTGAGTTTATGGCAAACAGACAGACACACAGATTACGCGTGCCGTGTGAGACATTGTAAAATAACATGTAGGTAAGATAGTTTTTAAAGAAGAGATATTATTATATATTATTTTTGTTTACTCTCGTCACATGGTTTTTAACTTAAGGATTTAAAGTGGGATATTTGTCGGACTCTACTTAAGCTTGAAAACCCGTCAAACTTGGGTCAATTTTATGTTTAACTCCAAATAGGTATAGCCAATTCTACGACAGGATAATTATCAAATAGATATGGTGAGATTTTTTAAAGCTAAATGGATATTTAGTACAATTTAAACGGAATGTAATGTTCGCGAACTATGGTTAGTAAATGTTTTTACAAAAAACGTGATTTCCGCATACTTGCATAATTTTACAAGAACAAAAAGCGTCACAGTTCTACCATAGATAATAAAGAGTTAGAACTTAATAAACGATTTGTATTCTAATCTATGTTCGTTCGATCACGTTCGCTCGATGACGGAATATGCTGATTATTTTATTTCCTTGTTTACGTCAAACAAAAGGGTAGCCTGGTTCTTGAAGCGAGTTGGGTAAACTGGATCTCGTTTTGTTTTCTATATTATATATCGAGTTTTATGATTCCCCTTTATATATTTGGTTATAAACAAAAAAAAAGACGTGTTTACAATCATTTCGCTAAGGATGATTAAGTTCTCAAAAATATTTTAATGATTAGATTTTGTTTGTAATGCTATTGCACATATAAATTATATATACAAAAATTTAAACCTATATCTTCAAGATCAGGGATAAGACCACAGACAAAAGAAAAGCAAGGTCCTCACAATAATTAAATAACTAAAAACGTTGCATAATAAAACAAATGGTCACATTTTCACTATTATGTATACATTTTTAGCGAAATTGTACCAACACGGTACAGTACGTACAACACGTAACATCACTTAGTTCTAACTAGGTAGAACGAACGCAGAACGTAACAGTTTTCCAACAAATTATAACAACATTACTTTTGTACTCGCATAAGCAACAATAGTACTGTTCGAAGATAATTGCCAATACATATGTACGTTATTCCTGCTGGTAGATAGTCGTGGGTGTGATGTGACTGGTCACAGGACGGGGCCAAACTTATTTATTTAGGGACAACAAAAACAGTTACATAAAAAACCATATTAACTAAAATTCTTATAGCTCATAAAACGATTATGCAACCCACACCACCGTCCACAAGTTAATAAAAGAAAAGAAAGGTAAATAGACGCGTAAAATGCAAAAAAAAAAAAAAAATAAAAGCATTAAATTCGTAACTGATCAAAAATAAAATATTTTGTAGCTTTTTTTCTACAAATCTGTGAAGAGTAATAATTATTGTTGTTGATTATTTCAGAGCGCAAAACTCGCTTATACAATCGACTTTTGTGGTCCTTTATATTTGAGATATCTATCTCATATACTAGGCGTCAAGCTAACCAATCACAAACGCAACACCACACTGCGCTCCAAGACGCAAATTGCTGACGTTGCTAAAGACGTCGTTAAGTTGAAGTGGGACTGGGCTGGCCATATCTGCTGCATGCCCAAGGAGTTGTGGGCCAAAATCACCACTTTCTGGAGCCCTGACACAGCTAGAAGGCGACGAGGGACGAGCTCGATCAAACTAACGACCAGTAGATTACTTTGGCCCTGGACAGAACTACCTGGATATCATGGGGACCTTTGCCAGGAGTGGGATGATGGAGGCTAACAGTAACAGTAACTATATCATATATGTACATAGATTAGAATTATGATGAAAGAGAGATGACTCATCAAAAATTAGAGCATCTATCCCGCAAGAACTTTTGTCGCGTTTTGCTATTCCATGCAATAGCAGAGTCATGCGACACATTCAATCAAATAAAAAAGTTCTTCTACAGTGTGTCGGATACCCGTTGCCGCGTTGCCCCAGTCTGCCAAGTTCCACCTGCCCCTCCTTCTCTGCCTGCCTACCTCGAGATACACACACATAGTGTTATCTACATTGTTATTTATAACCCAGATTTGGAACACGCAAACGAGTGCGTTGACCTTAAACGGCCTTATACCGACCAATGCCAGCCAAACGATACATTTTTGACAAAACTCGTACTGTTTTTACGAAAAGTGTTATAAGTTACCGTATTTTTTATTTAATACATTTTGTATTTTAATTGATTTTTTCCTGAAATACAATATAAACTAGCTTGCCGTAACTAACTAACTAGCCGTGGCTTCATTCGCGTGAGATGTTTTTTTTTGGCAAAGAAAAAGTACCCTGTGACCTTTTCCAAGTACTAAAGTGTGCCATCTCATAAAATCTGTTAACTCTGTGCCATTTCATAAAAATCTGTTAATTGGTTCAGACGTCAAAGTCAAAGAGACACAGTAACTTTCGCATTTATAATATTAGTATGGATTCATTCTCTTTTGTTTTAAAACGCAGTGGAGTACCCCAGCCTTCGCAGTTGGTAAACAAGTTAGAGTCTATAAATAGAGTAAAGAAATGTTAATCAATGAACTGGTTATATTTAAGAGGCAATTTTTTGTGGACGAGAATGCTTTTAAATAAACATAACACATAGCTGATTAAATCTGGGCAAACAAATCTTGGGAAAAAAATACCTACTATTCTTACAAACCATCATCCGCTTAGTCTTTTCCCAACTATGTATGTTTTTTTTATTTATTTTTTTAACGTGTTAAATTCATTAAATGAGTCCTCCCACCCCGGGCAGGGCCGGAGGGGCTGTAGACTTGCAACTCGTCGTCGATGTTTAAGGCTCTGGAGCTTTGATTCGAACAGTGAATCTAAATATAATATGAATGACAAGAGAATTAGCGTAGGTTATCACAAAAAATCAGCTACAGTCCAGTCTATCTCATCATTTTCTTATCTATCATACAGAAAAATACTAGTAGTGTTACTTGAAGTGGATGCCTGTCTGACCTCAGAACCCAGAAACCGGGTAACAGGAGTTACTCTTTGGCAGTATTTCAGATTTCTTTGTACCTGTGTACCAACCGTCTGAGATGTTTAAATGAGAGCCAGGTCGAAGGACTCAACGTGTTCTCCGAAGTACGGAGGATTTTACTATACATAATGGCTTGGTTGCTCATCTATATGCTCATCTATAGATTGATCCTGGTAATCTTTTATTTTATAGGGCCACTCGTAGTTCAGCACACTCAGGCTGGTTACTACTTAACCGGACGATCCTGTGGTGACCTCTAAATTTAAAGGCCCCCAGCGAGGGATTATACTAAAATTTACATTTAAACAACCGCACACGGGGGGCACTCCCTGTGGAGTACGGGCCTCGGCATAGCGGGGTCGTTGGTGGGCCCGGTAAGCAATGTTAAACCTGTTTATATAATAATCAGCCTTTAAAGTTTCCACTGTCCCCACTGTGGGACACATAGTGTTGCCAGACGTCCCGTATTTCACGGGACGTCCCGTATTTCAGGCAGAAATTCAAATGTCCCGCCGGGACCGACTCTGTCCCGTATTCCAATTCGATTTCGCATTTATCATCCGCTCATGAAGCTTTATTCTGCTTACATCCAATTGGCTAGGCTGCGCGCGAGCGACAGAGGTCTGAGCTGAGTCTGTTTATACCGATGCGCTCGGCTTTTTAAATATGTCAAATACAACAAAAATATTAAAAAGAAATAAAACAACTTAGTAAATAATTGGGTTTTTTATTTATCCCGGAAAAAAATTGAAATCCCGTATTTTTTTGCCTATTTAATCATTTCGCACCTTTAAAGTAAAACCGTTACTATACGAAATTATCAAACTTTACAGGAGAGCCAATATTTGAAACAGTTCAGTATCTTAATTTAGTCTAGTTAAGTCTAAGTACAAGTAATTTATGATTTCTTATGAGTTTATATGATAGATATCTGTTTACTGTATACATGTGCTTTAGAATAGTTTTTCTTTATTTACTTACAATAAATATTTTCTAGATTTATATTTTGTTTGGTAACGATATGATTTAACGCTAGATGGCGAAAAAGACGATATTTTGGAATAATTACAAGTTTAACCTGCAGTTTACATATATTTTAGATTGATGGTATAAATAACTCAATTCGTGAATATTTTCGTTTCGTAACGGTTTTACTTTAAAGGTGTGATTTGTCCCTTAAAGGCTCAAAAAAAATCTGGCAGCCCTCACAGATCTCCTTTCTCTGAGAGGAAAAGATCGTAATCCAGCACGCGGGCTCAGTGCAGGTGCATATCACATGTCTTTGGATTTCCTAACAATGTTTTTCTTCACCATTTTGAGAACAATGGTGATGATGAAAATTATACAATGTAATATGGCACCCTGAGTTCATATCCACGACTTACAACGCGTAAGTCATGGCTGTTACCATTGAGCCATCATCATCATCGTCATTGCTCTCCCGAATGCATCAAGCGAGTTATTATTATTAAGCCACGTGGCGTCCTCACAGTCTGAGGTAAACGCATGGGGATCTTATTTTAATTACTTACTAGGTACTGTCGCAAAATACACAATCAATCATTAAACTAATGACTTAAGTATGTATTGACTGAACTACGCACAATACAATCTCTGCATTTAATGCCGCTATTAGCCATGAAAACAATAACTGCGAGAAAGAATTGTATTAAAATTAGCAACGTCTCGAACAATCCCATTATAGTATGGAGACGCATGCTAGGTTTGTGTCAGTGTAGGCAGTGGTTATTTTTTTACTCATTTACTAGCAGCATGTTACATGTTCAAAACTATCAGTTTTATGTTGGTCGGTAGGTAAATCGAAGATCAATATAATAAAATTAAGGTCGTGTTAAGGACCGGTCCTGCTCGCAATGTGGAATGCATTTTGTTTGTTTAAAACGAAACTTGAGTTTTCTGAACACTGAGAGGAGTCTTAACGCCTTGACATTTAAAATTAAAACGAGATATTTACCATGTTATATTTATTGATTCGAGTTTCAGGAAATAAAAGAAAACGTTAAATACCTATCCCGTTTCAAGTTTTTATGATACTGTTAGTGGCCATGTCAGTTTAAAAACTTATGCCTTGAGACTAGACAACTGCTTAAAAACCAGTTTAACTACATTTCAAATAGTTTTTGTCTGTAATTATTTTTAATTGCCATAAAAATAAGTTCAATGGATGAGCATATGTTATCTAAATGTCAGTCTATAAACAAAACCTTTAAACTGTCTTATTCAGTTGATATGCTTAAGGATATGTTCAACTGATTGACATTTCAACTTATAGCGTGACTTGCGAGGAACAAACCAAAATAAAACGCATCCAATTTCAGGAGTGTGGTTTTTCACGTCACGTGTAAGTAAAAATGGTACACTTTTTACGTAGACGTGTAGTCATGCGAGATTTCAACGCACTCTATCGTCTTCACTTTTCTTATGACTTTTTTGTAATGTTTGTACCTACATAAAAACTTAATGAATTAACAGAATTTTATTCGAAAGATTACTATCGAAATACAGATAGATAGGTAGCCCTTTATTGTACGCCATTACACATTTCAATATTAAAAAAGTGATCTTTTACACCTTTCGTAAATCTTTAGTGAAAACAAAAACTTGACAATCGTGATAACGTAGAGGAAAATAGTTCTTGACGGGGCCCAAGACGGCCAGTGCCTCCAAGGTTACAGAAATGTTTAACTCTGCGGCCCTGAAACGCAAGAATCACCGAAAGAAAAGAGTGGAAATTTAGACAGGCGAAGCCTGTAACTCCCTTCCGCTCCATCAAGAGCGAGAGAAGTCATTTGATGATATTCTCGCAAAAAAGATGTAAGTTGTTGAACCAATCCTAAAAAACTAGTTTTGAAAGGTCGAGCCCCTGGAAAATACTAAGTAATAACTACAATATTATGGGCTATAAAATAATTTAATCGCGAATTAAATTTGTCTTAGAAAAACCTTAGGCAGGTACTAATCGCAATAGCAGCCTGAGGAAACCACAGCTCTTTTATTGTAGAGTCAAATAAGTACTAATGTATTCTTAGATATTGCAATAAACCTGTTGTTGTAGGATTATAGAATTACAGTGTTGGTCAATAAATGGGTAGGTAGGTGGGTGCTTATCTTAGGTGCGTCGAACGCGCGTCGTGTTCCACACGCGCTTCAAAGAGCAATCAGTAGCACTGACGGGACCGGAATGGACTACTGCCTCCTAGGGTTGCGGGAATATTCTAACGAGATACCGCGGCCCCGAAACGTAAGGGTAATTGAAGGAGTGGCGTGGATTTTTAGTCAATAGAAGCTTGACACTCCCTTTCGCTCCACCCAGACCGGGAGGCGGTTCCACCGCAAAACAAGAAAAAAATTGGCCAAGTGCGAGTCAGACTCGCAAAGGGAAGGGGTGAACTCGTGAAGGGTTCCGTAGTAACTATAATAATATAATATAATATGTATATTTATTTGACGAATAAAAAAAAAACCTTAAAAATTTCTTAAAACTAGCTTATTTACATTTTTACAACTACGTTAAATAACTTTGTTTTTCATAGTGTTTGTATGAATTACAAAGTTATATTTGCGGCTTTAGAAAATATGCTGTATCTCAAAAACTGCTGACCCGATTTCATTCAAACCAATTTTCGTTCAAAGTTTACATTAAGATCTACAGACATATACATTTTTTAGATTTTTCACTCCATTATTATAGAAGTTAGAGGGACACACACATTTTACCACTTTGGAAGCTTATATCTTTTAAACGATTGACTTAATGAAAAAGTGGTTTTAGAAACCCTTGTATCATTTCTAAAGACCTGTCTATAGATATTACACACGCATAGGCTTCATGAAAAAAAAATTTTCAGTTCTAGTTTCATGTATGGGGTACCCCCCTTTATTTTAAATTATTATTTTTTTTCTTAAAATCGGAAAGCGGTTCTCAGAATACATCCACCTACTAAGTTTCACATGTATAGTCTTAATAATTTCGGAATAAAATGGCTGTGACATACGGACGGACGGACAGAGAGACAGACAGGCAGACAGACGGACAGACATATCGAAACTATAAGGGTTCCGTTTTTTGCCATTCGGCTACGGAACCCTAAAAAGGTAAAGGTGGTATCTTAGGTAACCTTGTAAGAGCTGAAGGTTTAAGAAGTCAATAATCAGTAAGAGGCAAATACCTACTCTTTGCGTTCCTTATAAAAGATGTCATAAGGCATGGCTGGAAAGATACTCATATCACTATTCATGGTAATTATTTAGACAACTGAATTGGGCTGAAAATGTTTACAGAATAATTATGAATTACCTACAGTAAGTGAGTTGCCGCGCAACTTCTAAGAGGGGGGTAAATTAATACGGCTTTAAGATGAAATATAATTTGAGGGTAATGAGGCCAGATACTTTACGGGATATTACCTAATTCATGACTGTCGCATTGGGTAAAGAAAATTCCGAATGATTAAAAATTCGTCGTGGTTGTTCTACGGGTTATTTTTATTAAGGACGATTTTAATTTACACGTCTCTCTAGATACGTCCTTGTCACAAACATATACAGAGTTGATACGACAGAGGGGCATTAAATTACACTACGTATACTATACGTGTTTAGTGTTAATTTGATACAGTTAAAAAAATAAAAATAACCAAAAAAAATTTTATTTTTTCTAACAAACAATACCTTACAAATCAGAGTAAAACGCAACCACCCTTTGTAAATAAATGTGACTGACCTTAAATACCTAGGTAACAAAGTGGCAACGTAGCGCGGCGTGTGTTATCTCTTGTCTTGGTCAGATTTATCGCTTTAAGGTGCATCTCATCAAAATCTTTGCGACTAAATTACTTCTCCCATTTAATTGATTTTTGGTACAAAGCTTGAAAATGGTACCTAGTACACGCAGTTTAAAGGAAAGCCCCTCGGTCGTATCATCTCTGCATGTATCTATAATTTCAAAATTAATAATGTTACCATAACTTTGTAATTATTATGAATTGATTTAATAGTGTCCATGGACTTTTTTGCAAGTTTATTTCCATATAATAAACAAAGCTTTGGGACTAGCATAACTAATTTTGACTGATCGACCTTGACAATTCATGTGTCTATGGTTTAAGTGGAATAAAAACTTCGTGTTCAAGAGTTTAGGCACATCGGGTAGTGTTGAAAGATTTAATACCGCACATTTCTATCATGAAAAGACTACTTAATTTTTATTGCATGCATGATAATAATTACATTCTTGGTATCCATAATGGAAACTATCGGACATACATAATGTTGACAGCTAACCACATACTATTTTTATACTTAGTGTGACCACAGAATGCGCATCGCTGACCGTAAACCAGAGCAATAATGTTGCTATTTACAATAAACTATTAAGTATGTGCAGTAATGAAACCATAACATTCATCATAATAATTGTGATTTATTCAAGTTTCTTCTTGAACTAATAAGTTATGATCTGTGAAGTAATAATGTATGTATGCCATCAATCAATCATATCAAAAAATCAAACAATATTGCCATCTGTTGATGTTTATCATCTTGGCAGCTTTTCTCTTTTTAAATTTTATCTGCAATTTATGATAGTTATAATTTGGGGGTCTTTATGCCAGTAGTGAATAAGTTACTTCCAGGTAAGCATGCCTCATCTCCGACCACATCATCGTTTGGCGTCAGGTGAGATGGTGGTCAAACGCAAGCCTATCTTCAATATAATAAAAATGAAACAGCCGCATAATTAAGTAGATATTTGGTATACAAGGTCAATCTAGGTCCTACTAAACAACTGCTTACTGTTTATAATTTCTGAATACCTTCTAGTTACAGTTTCGATCTAGTGACAATCATAAATAATTATAGAGACTTTACCTGGACAAAAACTTACTTTCCAATCTATCTTTAGTTTTATATTCATAAAATTTATTTTAGCGGATACTACACAAACGAACAGGCTGAGTTAATTTTGGGTTAATAATATTTGAAGATTGAATAGTAGATGAATATATAGGTATACTTAAAATTTTTGATTAATTTAATTGAAACAAAAACTAAGATGTAAGCATCAGTTTCATTAAAAAATGCACCTGTTAATTATGGTAATACCCCCCAATCTTGGTCGATAAAATAGGATTATCTTATTATGTAACGATGACGGCTAGCTTAACCGCAAATTAACATTTATTTATATTTATTCTAAAGGTCAACTAGTTATTTATTGAATAAAATTTTTTGAGTACACGTGACATTAGTTTTTTGCAAAACATTATCTAAAAAGCGTCACTGTTCGTTATTAGAATTTAGATGTTTTTATTATAATGTTGCAGCATATTTCTAGAGTCCACAAATAATGATATTGTGACCATATTTGGGAACGCAGAATTATGGGGTTACAGCATTCATTCCACCTGAAGGCATTTCCCTTTTTTATCTAATTCGTACAGTAAGAGAACATTGAGATGGTAAGTGTTGCTCAGAGTGCGGACTCTTTTCGTTCATAGAGTGATCCCAAAGAAGATGCACAACGATCACGTGCCACCGTACACAGCGAGGCTCAGGGGAGACCCCATTACAGTCTCCCCAGGGATGAGCCCTAAGGGGCGTTGGGGCGTACAAAGGGGGTTCCAGAGTTGTATTTTAAGAAGTAACAGTCTATGTGTTGATGGTGATCACCGAGGTGGTTTTAGTTAGGTAAAAATTCCAAACCTCTCCTAAAGGTCCAATCGCCTTTAAAGGTTTCCCCCGATACCAAAAAAAAGGTTCGTAAGTATGGTTTAGTCCATTTGCAATCTCGCAAACATGAAAGTGTTTTATTTTTATTCAATTGATTGTATACTGAAAAATACAGCTAGGTATAGTGGTCGCAACGGAAAGCAACAGAGCACTGGTTAAGAAAGTAGGAAAGTTACGGTTGATTGGGTAACTGACATTACTATGCGATACCCTGCAGGTATCGGTCTCAGTGTTAGACCATAAGACGCTAATAAACAGTTTTCCTCATTACCTTCTCACAGCAACAGATATCTGGTTGACCCTTTATTGACAAGGCATATTATTTAATAAACATGCTGTATGAAAATTATTTTAAAAACCTTTGCAAAATGGTTTAGGTAACTACAAGCCTCTATCAGGAAATGAATATCTACCATAAAGAATTTTGACATTCAAATAACTCCTCCCGCTGTGGGGAGCGTAAAGGAGTGTCAGACTTCTACTGACTAAAAACCCTAGCTGTTCCTTTAGTATTTCCAAAGTAAGTATCTGATTATCGATGATAAGTTGAGTCGCTGATGAGCTCTGTCGGCGAAGTGTCTTGTCGGCGAAGTGTGTCAGCAAAGTGTTCTGTCGGCGAAGTGTCCCGTCGGCGAAGTGTCCTGTCGGCGAAGAGTCCCGTCGAAGTAAAGTCTTGTCGGTGTTCAGTCTGTCGGCGTAGTGTCTGTCGGCGTTTAGTCGTACACTCGTTGCCTTTGGGTTCTAGGGCCGCGGTATCTTGCTAGAACTTTCTCGCAACGGACATTCAGGATCCATCCCCTTGTTATACTCCTAAAATAAAGGATAGTTGATGTAAGATAACATTACCCATATATCTTGCATCAACCACTCTTTATTTTATTACATCAATTTTATTCACTAACCCATCTTTTATTGTTCAATCGATTGACGTGTTTATGTGTCATACCAACGTACTGTACCAAACTAAGTACATGACTTGCATACTTCTAAATATCTGTACAATTCCTTGTTTTCCTTATTAGTACTACTGAACTTCCGACACAGTTTGCATGGGAACTGCTTGATACATAAGTGTATACGGTATCTGAATCGATAATGACATATTGTGTTCAAATAAAATATTTATTTAATACAGAATTTTGTGTTTGGTCTTATAACAAACAAAGATATTAACAGAACAATTCGTATCTGCTGATACTGTTAATATTAAGTATTAACATATTTTGTGCAATACATATTTTTAACCGACTTCAAAAAAAAGGAGGAGGTTCTCAATTCGTCTTGAACTTTTTTTTCTGTATGTTTCCTCATTACTCGCAGATGGCTGGACCGATTTGGAAAATTCTTTTTTTGTTTGAAAGGGTATACTTTCTAGTTGGTCCCATTGTCGTCTTGTTTGGATCTGATGATGGGATCATGAAGAAATCGAGGGAACTCTTCAAATATTATAGGCACACCTATAGCGTTTTGGGTATTTCTTATAGTACCTTGTGCAGTTGCTCTCGAAAAGCACCATTTGAGGAAGTGGAACTGATGATGAAGACCCCAGATGGCCACCGAAACTACTCAATAATAAGTATTTCGTGGACTGCGATTAGATTACTTGAATATAGATGTTAAGCACTTTATGCTCGTCACAATGCATATGGTGAAGTAGAGCTGATGGTGATGTACTAGGAGAACTCCTCAAAAATTAACGGCTCTTACCGGGAAAAGCAATATCTTGTAAAAGGTGATAAGTAGTTGACATTTTGGCTTTTGTAATTAGATAAATTACAAACCGAACAATCAAAAAGCTTGAAAATTTTTTTTTTGCAATAAATAGAACCGACTTCTATATAAAAACACTACAAAGGCAAAAATAACTTTAATGTCGGTAGTCGGTGTCATTTGTTTTGTATTTTCTTACTTTTTAACACCGCCTTCATTTTTTGCAAAAAAAAATTAATAATAGTCCTCCAGTCCTAAATCAACAACGGCGGCTAATGTCAGTGGAAATTAGCCATCTGTGCGAGAAATATATATTAGGTTGCACAAGTGCCTCTGCCTCTGCCTTTAAGCCTCTAGCCTCTGTACATTTACTCTCAAAGTCCGATGGGACGGCAATCCGATTCGACCGGACAGTGATCAGGCGCAGGACACGGCTTAAGAGTAGGCTCCCTAAATTGTATGTAATTTTGTATTAATATTCTGAAACAATTACGTATACAATCAAAATGGAACTTTAGTACCTATATGATTTATTGGATCTTTTTCTTTCCATGTCTAGACTAGTTTCGTAATTGGAAAATTTTCGCTAGATTCATTTTTTAATCGAAAATCATGTCTTTTTAAAGATTATTCAAAATTTAAACAAGATTACTCGGCTTTTATGTCTAAAATTAGTATTGACATTAAGAAAATATAGTTTATTATCCAAATATAGGACATTTTTTCTTTAGATCAATTATCACTTTAGTTATAAACGAAATAAGAATTGAGACTTACGATATTTAGTTTCGAACCCGAATATGGTAAAAGAGCGCACGCGATACTCAACTTTATTACTGCTGCGTTAGCGTTAAGGGGACTACGAGAGCTAAACGCGAGTTTTATAATGCGTTAAAGTATATGATTCACTGCAGTTAACACAATCAGAAAAATATATGATATTCTTCAGGATATAATCTCGTTAAGTAGTGTGTTGAAAACATAATACAACAAATTTTAATTCATAGAAAAAAATCACAAAGATACCTCTAAAAAAATCTTTTAACGAATAAAAACCATATTAAAATACATACGATCATTCTAATTTTTTGACAAATTATTCAACAAGAAACATACTAACGAAATAGTGTTTTATTTTTTTAATCCAATCAATACATTTTCTGTAAATCGCGTATTATTATTTCGCAATATAATACGTACGCATGTGTGCGTAAACGCCTGTGTACCGACAGTGCCGGCCAACGCCTGTTGCTATATGGACGTGTCGCTTTTCTCGCCGATTTATTTCGACTCGGAATTGTTTGTAGTTATTGTAAAGTTTCGTCTGTAAATTAATTATTATATTTATAAATTCATTTTTTATATCAATTTTCTATAAATAATCTTCTTTCTTGTAAATATAAAATACTTTAGGTTAAAATAGCGTAACTTGATTTCAATTTTATTTTATAAATATGGGAAATAAAGTAAGCCAGTTAAAAGGACTAAAAAACGTTCATATAAATCAAACGCCGTACATATGAACGATGTTAAAAGGTAAGAATATTTTAGATTACTAAATTATTTCTAAAATATTATTTTATTTTATTTATTTATTGGAACCGTCTCAGTATTGAGCACTTTATTTTACTCGAATACGGTCAGTTATTTCATTTAGAATTCCTAAGTTCTATTAGCGTGTATAGTAGTGAATCGGAATGGCAACCGCCAGTGTCCTGGATCAAACCTAGGGTCTTATTTTGTCTTTTTGTCACTTCTATTTTATTGAAAGTACTTTTATATTATATTTAGATATTTTTGTAAATATTTTGTTGAATAAAAAAAGAAACGTTTTCATTTTTTTATAGGAGAAAGAAAGTCGAAAATGTCAACGCCGAAGTTATTTTCAATGAGTAAGTATCGACACATTATCTAGGCTATAATAAAGAATAAAACAAAGTAAGAAACATTTTGTTTCAAGACCGCAGTTTATTGACATGGGCAGTAATGTGCATGACAAAATATCTGATTGATCTGAAAATTCAGATGTTGCTTATTGTCATACATAACTAAGTAAGAGAATAGGTATGTACCTAACTATGAATGTTAGTTGCCTAATCTTTTATTTGTAGCTCAACAATTTTACGAAATGAATACAAAAAATTGGCCAAGTGCGAGTCAGACTCGCCCATGAAGGGTTCCGTAGTAACTATAATAATATAATATGTATATTTATTTGACGAATAAAAAAAACTTAAAAATTTCTTAAAACTAGCTTATTTACATTTTTACAACTACGCTAAATAACTTTGTTTTTCATAGTGTTTGTATGAATTACAAAGTTATATTTGCGGTTTTAGAAAATATGCTGTATCTCAAAAACTGCTGAATCGATTTCGTTCAAACCAATTTTGGTTGAAAGTTTACATTAAGATCTACAGACATTTTTTTTTTTTAATTTTTCCCTCCATTATTATAGAAGTTAGAGGGGGGGACACACATTTTACCACTTTGGAAGCTTATATCTTTTAAACGATTGTTTTTATGAAAAAGCGGTCTTAGAAACCCTCATATAATTTTAAAGACCTGTCCATAGATACCACACACACATAGGTTTCATGAAAAAAAATATTTTCATTTCTAGTTCCATGTATGGGGGACCCCCCTTTATTTTAATTACATTTTTATTTTTTTTCGTAAAATCGGAAAGCGGTTTACAGAATACATCTACCTACTAAGTTTCACATGTATAGTCTTAATAGTTTCGGAATAAAATGGCTGTGACATACGGACGGACGGACAGACAGACAGACAGACAGACAGACGGACAGACATATCGAAACTATAAGGGTTCCGTTTTTTGCCATTCAGCTACGGAACCCTAAAAAATGAAATCTAAAATGTACCAACTTCTGAACCACAGAACTAGAAATTTAGAATTGACATTTTCACGCAGTTTTAAAATTGACATGGTCACTAAATCTGTCTTAAAACGGGATATTTACTACTATATTTTGGCACAAGTAATATACAGGGTGGCAGGGACATCGACGCACAAACGCTTACCAGGGATTCGGTACATGATTCTGGACCCCCTGCGTTGGAATTTTTCGTCGTTTTTTTTAATTTTTCAGGATTTTTCAGTATTTTTTACTGAAAACTGTATAAAATCATTGTTAATTAAAATATAAAATTCACTTGTTTCACTTGAAACAGCAATGTAAATAAAATTCGAAAGAGCTACCTGATCAGCTGTTTTGCTAGGGTTAATTTGCGAGATCAACATAACTAATCAGGTAGCCTTTTCGAGTTTTGTTTACATTACTGTTTGAAATAAGTGAATTTACTGTTTTGTTATTACGTCGGATTTTTCGTAATTTTATGAAATTAAGAAAAAGCCGACGAAAACTATCAACGCAGGGGGGTCCAGAATCATGTACTGAATCCATGGTAAGCGGTTGCGCGTAGATGTCCCTGCCACCCTGTATTTGTTGTTTATAGTTTCGTCATGTCTGTCTGTCTGTCTGTTTCTGTCTGTCCGTCCGTCCGTCCGTCCGTCTTCCGATAAACCGCTTTCAGACATTGAGAAAAAAAAAAATAATAATTAAAATACATGGAACCTCCCCATACATGGAAGGCTCCCCATATATGGAACTAAAAACTTAAAATATTTCTTTACATGAAACCTATGCGTGTGTGATATCTATAGACAGGTCTTTAAAAAATGAGATTGAAGTTTCTAAAACCACTTTTTCATAAAGTAAATCGTTTCCAAAGTGGTAAAATGTGTCTCTCCCTCCCCCCCTCTAACTTCTATAATAATGGAGTGAAAAATCTAAAAAAATATATGTCTGTAGATATACACTTTCAACCAAAATCGGTTTGAACGAGATCGGGTTAGCAGTTTTTGTATTACAGCATATTTTCTAAAACCGCAAATATAACTTTGTGATTCATACAAACACTATGAAAAACAAAGTTATTTGGCGTAGTTGTAAAAGTGTAAATAAGCTAGTTTTAAGAAATTTGTAAGGTCTTTTTTGTGTAATTAATATACATGTTATATTATATTATTATAGTTACTACGGAACCCTTCATGGGTGTGTCTGACTTGCGCTTGGCCAATTTTTTTTAGTTGTTTCACAATTGAAACTCGAAACAAATAACAAACATGGTAAATAATGTCCCGCTTTAATTTGTAATGAATTTCATTACCACAAACTTTTTGTATTTTTAGATTGGAAACTGTGGCATCACAGAATGATCACGGTCCACACTGTGTAATTTTGCTTCAATTGCGGACATCTATATTTTATCCCTTCATCCTATAGATCCAGCGAAGAACTAAAACTTCTGCGAAGGAACCATGATTTTATTATGTTTAGTTTTAAAGTTATTTAAATTTATGCTGACGTCAGCAAAAAACTGTTTTTATTTGTACATTCCAAAATAATGATGTGATTTACATAGATCATTGTTTTATTACCGTAAAAGTAGAATATCTAACTCCATACAAAGTTTAGGCATTGCACCTATGATGTACAAAGAGTAATCGTTTTTTTTTCGATTTTCACTAAATTATGGTTTACTCCGTATTCCTATCGATTCCGCATCTGATTTTATTTCTGAGCATACATAATATAGTTATTAACAACACAAAATAAAAAGCAAATAGGTTAATAGTGGGACTTCGAAAATATTAAATTTCTAAAGTTTCCATAGAGTTTCTATGGAAATAGGGTTGTCAAATTGCATATATCTATTTATTTTATTGAAATGGAAAAATGTATTATTAAATAAAAATTTTAATGCTTAAGCTGTTTCATTTTCTTTACTCTTCGACATCCGAAGATATTGAAACTTCTTCAGATGGTAAAATTACATTTTCATCATCTTTGTTTCTTCAAGTAAGTCCTCGTGATTCAGAACATTTTCCATTGATGATTTTAAAAGCCAAAGAACTTTTTCAGGTAGAACCAAACGCTTGTTATTTTTTTAGCAACTACCGAGTGACATCATGGATAGAAATGGATCTGACGATTCTAAAGCTCGGTGAAATAGGTCAAGTACAGTTATCTTCCGGTTTAATTTTCTCGTATGGTGTTCCCTATCGTAACGCCAGAATTTGTTACGAGATTGTGAAGCTTGCTCACTCAGCATACCAATTGGTAGCGGACTAGACTTTATAATTTTACTCTCGTGAGCTAATATTTTGTGAAGTGTAACTGACATGTAGCACCACTCGTATTTTTCTACATATTTTGAAGCGAAATTCGCATAAAATTCGTGAAACTTTTCATGATCTATTTCAAAATTACTTGACAGCGCTACTAATATAACATGTTAATCATCTACAAGCCATTCTTCGACGCCTAGAATGTTCGCAAATGTTTTCCTATGTAAGTCCGATAATGCAATGCGGGCTGTGTTTCCGTCATTTTATGTTCCTGAATTCGGTCGTACAACATCGAATGCCAAAGACATTTTAGCATAAATTTCAGCTTGGGTTCTTGTTTTCCGGTCCTCAACAATCTTGGCCTCTATCGATTTTTGAGACTCCACTTTCTCACTGCTGGGTCATTTTTGTATCCTAAATGAAGAAGAAACTCAAAAATTATAATCCATGCGTGCAACGGGCTTAGACAATATTTTAGCGCTTCCGAATTAACTGGCCTCCCGGAAATCTTATCCAGTTTATTAAATTCTGTACATGTGGCATCTGAACACGCGCATCGTAATTGTGATTTAGTATCCGTAGTCGCGTTAAATATTATACTTTGCCGTCAAATATAATTTGGGATCCGCAATAACACTATGCCCGGCGCTAGTTTCGGCATAAATAGATGTGAGATCTTTCATTTCCTCTTCAACCAGGTTTTTTCTTGCAAAGTCAATTCTTTAGATTCAGATTGATATTGAATCTTGTTTGGGCGACAAAATCTGTAAGATTGAGGGTTTAGGTTTGACCACAGTACGAAACCGTCGTTAGTTTTTATTCTTAAAGGTATACAAGTTATTGAAAATAAACTATCTTCGTTAATTTCGCCATCTGAAAAACTTTGCTTAAACATCGATTGTCCCGTACTGCCGTCAAACCCCCAAGCACCCTGTAAAACGCAATGAATTGTATCGATTTGTTTTTGGTTGCAGTACTCGTTAATAATTTCATCTAATGATTCAACGAGTCGACGAAACGAGTGCATAATCAGGCTAAGGAGAGACACTGTTGCTTCTCTTTCTGTTACTAGAACTTCGTCATCGGGATAGCACTTTATTTCGTTGATTTCACTTTATAATAAGCTGGGTAAATATGATGTCCTCGTGATTTTACACCATTATAAAGAATTATATAGTCCTTAACGGTAAACTTTCTGCCTATAATTAAACAAAGAGCTTCGTTAGTAAACTGTTGTTGATGTGCACTTTCTCGATTAGATTTTATCATGTTTGCGATTTTTATTGTTCCAGTACGGGTTTTTAGGCATTCTTTAATAAAAAACTCGAAATCAATGGCAGATTTGGTACTAAGTTTATTTCCGTCTTCATCTATTACAATCTTGGCGAAAACTTTTAATATTTTGGCTGCAGGCTGATTTTCTAATTCATCTGTAAGACGTTTCGATACACGGCGCTGCTGAAGATTGCTCAGACTCTCGTAATGCTTAGAAGTGGAAGGATCCTATAAAACAGGAGTAGGGTTTGGTGGTTATATGATGCATTCCATCTCTCTGGATGTAGAAGGAGCATTTACTTGTCCAATGTTAATTTCTGTCACTTCTACGATGATTTGAGTGGTTTCGGAAGTTGTTTGTCATTGTTCACTGTCGCGATTGTTGTTGCTCCAGTAGGGGTTTTTAGGCATTCTTTAATGACAGACTCGAAATAAACGGCAGATTTGCTACTAAGTTTATTCCAAATTTGGGAACTGCAATGATGTAACAGTTGAAAAGTAGAATAGGAAAAACCTATTAGTGGGTACTTTACATATTTTTTTAAATTATACGTTGCACATTATTATCGATGTTTCAATTATGTTTTGTGTAATTTCTTCGATGAAGGACATCATGTGATATTGGGAAGGGGTCCGCCCTCATCAAGCGCATTGCTAAAACCCAATATCTTTACATGATGTCTGGAGAAGCGGGGGTGAGGCGTCATGGAGCCGTTAAAGACCCATGGCGCTGCATTGCCTCCGCAGGACCTGACCTATTCTGCGGGGGGATGTCCTTCCGGGCCTCGACCGGGGGACTTAATGCTAGGGCATTAGGGCGCCAACCCTCATGTTGGTCAGCGAGTGGCAGACTATCATTCTACCGAAAATGAAAATAGTAGCGCAGCAATGCGTGCTACGTATACGACGAATATACTATTGAGGTTGACTCGTCTTGAGGTCTAAAAAATATTGGAATCACATGCTCGGTTGCAAGGTCCGAAAATTCGACCAATAGATTTGGATGTTACTCAGCGAACCGAAATTGTCATGAACGCCATTTATCCGAAAGGTATTCCTGATATAATCAGGAATAGCTTGAAAAAGATTCAAAATAAAGAAAAAGAAAAGCAAATGTGAAAAGAAGTACAAGGATTGTCACAGAAAGCAGTCAGTTTTTTATAAAGAAAAACAATATTTGGCTTTCGACTATCTTTGATCACGAAATGCTGTTAAAAGAATCTGTCGTAAGCTCTCGTGATAAGATATCTCCAGATATAGAGCAACGACGAACAACTTCCGAATCCACTCAAATCATCGCAGAAGTGACAGAAATTAACATTGGACAAGTAAATGCTACTTCTATATCCAGAGAGATGGAATGCATCATAGAATCACCAAACCCTACTCCTGTTTTATTGAATCCTTCCGTCGCGTCGTGTATCTAAACGTCTTACAGATGACTTAGAAGATCAGCCTGCAGCCAAAATATTAAAAGTTTTCTCCAATATTGTAACAGACGAAGACGGAAATTAACTTAGTAGCAAATCTGCCATTGATTTCGAGTTTGTCACTAAAGAATGCCTAAAAACCCCTACTGGAGCAACAACAATCGCAAACATGATAAAATCTAATCAAGAAAGTGCACACCAACAACAGTATAGTCCTGACGAAGCTCTGTTTAATTATAGACAGAAAGCTTAAATCACGAGGACACAATATTTACCCAGCTTATTATAAAGTGCAATCAACGAAAAAAAAGTGCTATCCCGATGACGAAGTTCCAGTAATAGAAAGAGAAGCAACAGTGTCTCTCCTTAGCCTAATTATGCACTCGTTTCGTCGACTCGTTGAATTATTAGATGAAATTACTAACGAGTACTGCAACCAAAAACAAATCGATTAAATTCATTGCGTTTTTCAGGGTTCTTGGGGGTTTGATGGCAGTACGGGACAATCGATGTTTAACCAAAGTTTTTCAGATGGCGAAATTGACGAACATAGTTTATTTACAACAACTTATATACCTTTAAGAATAAAAACTGACGACGGTTTCGTACTGTGGTCAAACCCAAACCCTCAATCTTACAGATTTTGTCGCCCAATCAAGATTCAATATCGATCTGAATCTAAAGAATTGACCTTGCAAGAAAAAACCGGGTTGAGGAGAAAATTAAAGATCTCACATCTATTTATGCCGAAACTAGCGCCGGGCATAGGGTTATTGCAGATCCCAAATTATATTTGACCTTAACTGACGGCAAAGTATTTAACGCGATTACGGATACTAAATCACAATTACGATGCGCGTTTTGCGATGCCACATGACCGGAAAACAAGAATCCAAGCTGAAATTTATGCTAAAATGTCTTTGGCATTCGATGTTGTACGACCGAATTCAGGAACATCCAATGACGGAAACACAGCCCGCACTGCAGTATCGGACATACATAGGAAAACTTTTGCAAACATTCTAGGCGTCGAATAATGGCTTGTAGATGATTTACATGTTATCTTAGTAGCGCTGTCAAGTAATTTTGAAATAGATCATGAAAAGTTTCACGAATTTTATGCGAATTTCACTTCAAAATATGTAGAAAAATACGAGTGGTGCTACATGTCAGTTACACTTCACAAAATATTAGCTCACGGGAGTAAAATTATAAAGTCTAGTCCGCTACCAATTGGTATGCTGAGTGAGCAAATGAGCAATGAGCAAAAACTTAGTAGCAAATCTGCCGTTTATTTCGAGTCTGTCATTAAAGAATGCCTAAAAACCCCTACTGGAGCAACAACAATCGCGACAGTGAACAACGACAAACAACTTCCGAAACCACTCAAATCATCGTAGAAGTGACAGAAATTAACATTGGACAAGTAAATGCTCCTTCTACATCCAGAGAGATGGAATGCATCATATAACCACCAAACCCTACTCCTGTTTTATAGGATCCTTCCACTTCTAAGCATTACGAGAGTCTAAGCAATCTTCAGCAGCGCCGTGTATCGAAACGTCTTACAGATGAATTAGAAAATCAGCCTGCAGCCAAAATATTAAAAGTTTTCGCCAAGATTGTAATAGATGAAGACGGAAATAAACTTAGTACCAAATCTGCCATTGATTTCGAGTTTTTTTATTAAAGAATGCCTAAAAACCCGTACTGGAACAATAAAAATCGCAAACATGATAAAATCTAATCGAGAAAGTGCACATCAACAACAGTTTACTAACGAAGCTCTTTGTTTAATTATAGGCAGAAAGCTTACCGTTAAGGACTATATAATTCTTTATAATGGTGTAAAATCACGAGGACATCATATTTACCCAGCTTATTATAAAGTGAAATCAACGAAATAAAGTGCTATCCCGATGACGAAGTTCTAGTAACAGAAAGAGAAGCAACAGTGTCTCTCCTTAGCCTGATTATGCACTCGTTTCGTCGACTCGTTGAATCATTAGATGAAATTATTAACGAGTACTGCAACCAAAAACAAATCGATACAATTCATTGCGTTTTACAGGGTGCTTGGGGGTTTGACGGCAGTACGGGACAATCGATGTTTAAGCAAAGTTTTTCAGATGGCGAAATTAACGAAGATAGTTTATTTTCAATAACTTGTATACCTTTAAGAATAAAAACTAACGACGGTTTCGTACTGTGGTCAAACCTAAACCCTCAATCTTACAGATTTTGTCGCCCAAACAAGATTCAATATCAATCTGAATCTAAAGAATTGACTTTGCAAGAAAAAACCTGGTTGAAGAGGAAATGAAAGATCTCACATCTATTTATGCCGAAACTAGCGCCGGGCATAGTGTTATTGCGGATCCCAAATTATATTTGACGGCAAAGTATAATATTTAACGCGACTACGGATACTAAATCACAATTACGATGCGCGTGTTCAGATGCCACATGTACAGAATTTAATAAACTGGATAAGATTTCCGGGAGGCCAGTTAATTCGGAAGCGCTAAAATATTGTCTAAGCCCGTTGCACGCATGGATTATAATTTTTGAGTTTCTTCTTCATTTAGGATACAAAAATGACCCAGCAGTGAGAAAGTGGAGTCTCAAAAATCGATAGAGGCCAAGATTGTTGAGGACCGGAAAACAAGAACCCAAGCTGAAATTTATGCTAAAATGTCTTTGGCATTCGATGTTGTACGACCGAATTCAGGAACATAAAATGACGGAAACACAGCCCGCATTGCATTATCGGACTTACATAGGAAAACATTTGCGAACATTCTAGGCGTCGAAGAATGGCTTGTAGATGATTAACATGTTATATTAGTAGCGCTGTCAAGTAATTTTGAAATAGATCATGAAAAGTTTCACGAATTTTATGCGAATTTCGCTTCAAAATATGTAGAAAAATACGAGTGGTGCTACATGTCAGTTACACTTCACAAAATATTAGCTCACGAGAGTAAAATTATAAAGTCTAGTCCGCTACCAATTGGTATGCTGAGTGAGCAAGCTTCACAATCTCGTAACAAATTCTGGCGTTACGATAGGGAACACCATACGAGAAAATTAAACCGGAAGATAACTGTACTTGACCTATTTCACCGAGCTTTAGAATCGTCAGATCCATTTCTATCCATGATGTCACTCGGTAGTTGCTAAAAAAATAACAAGCGTTTGGTTCTACCTGAAAAAGTTCTTTGGCTTTTAAAATCATCAACAGAAAATGTTCTGAATCACGAGAACTTACTTGAAGAAACCAAAAAAAATGTTATTTTACCATCTGAAGAAGTTTTAATATCTTTGGATGATGAAGAGTAAAGAAAATGAAACGGCTTAAGCATTAACAATTTAATTTTAAAATCAGATACGGAATCGATAGGAATACGGAGAAAACCATAATTTAGTGAAAATAGAAAAAAAAAATTGATTACTCTTTGTGCATCGTAAGTGCAATGCCTAAACTTTGTATGGAGTTAGATATTGTAATTTTACTGTAGTAAAACAATGATCTATGTTACATCATTATTTTTAAATGTACAAATAAAAACAGTTTTTTGCTGACGTCAGCATAACTTTATATAGCTTTAAAACTGAACATAATAAAATCATAGTTCCTTTCCAGAAGTTTTAGTTCTTCGCTGAATCTATAGGATGAAGAGGTAAAATATAGGTGTCCGCAATTGAAGCAAAATTCCACAGTGTGGTCAGGAATCTAACTTAAAATACTTAATTTTACACCAAAAACACATGTATTTAATTTTATATCAAGAAAGATAGTAAATTGGCAATCAAAATTATACAAGAATAGTTATAGTAAAGTAGGTGACAGCCCTAACCTCAAAAATAAAAATTCAATAACTCTGAAGTCCCGCATTATCCGCACCTGATTTTTTTTTATAATATAGTATATTATAATACAAAACTATTCATGTTAAAACAAAATGCGGATACAATGAGACTAACCAAATAAAAAATATATTCAATTTTTTATAAAATCTTGATTTTTCCTTATATTTACGATTATTTTTTAAAAATAAACCACTAATTTAGTGAATATAACAGTCCTTTTTAAGACCTCATCTATAACAATTGCAAAATCATATATTTGAAATGAAATAATGCATTTTTATGGTTTCTATGGAGTTTTCTCGAGTTTTCAAATAACTTCAAAACTAGTCATAAAAAAGTCATAGTTCCTTTGCAGAAGTTTTAGTTCTTCGCTGGATCTATAGGTTGAAGCGATAAAATATTGGTGTCCGCAATTGAAGCAAAATTCCACAGTGTGCGGTCGTGAAGTTATTGATAAAAGTACATATTCATCTGAGCAAGTACTAGAAGAAACCTTTAATACACAGGTAATATTCAAAACTTCAACCGCACGTTACAGTAACATAATTTTGCGAGTTGTGTAGAATTAGTTTTATAAATAAAAATGGTATAATTCAATTTTAGGTGGCTAGTGCTACTGAAGAAAGTCATTGTGATGTCCAACCTGAAAACCAAGAAACTAATGGGTTAAATTATAGTGCAGAAGTAAGTTATTCCGTGAAAACATACTTATTTAAAATTATTTTAAGTTAAAACAATGTTTTATGGTATAAAAAAAATTTATTCATTTATTTTTACAGACAGAAAACTATACTCCTAAGAAGAACATACAAATTGGACGCAGGATTATTAATGTTTCCTATTTTTTTTAAAGTTGTGTGAGATCTCAAATCACGGACCATTAGACTGCGGGCTATCTTCTCTTGAGTTAGTTGGTGAAAAGCTTCACGGCTTATCTTCCAAATTTACTTTTTTATGTAAAATGTGTAAACAACAATTTGTTATCATTAACGACAATGATAATTGTTTATCAATAAATACATGTGCTGTAGCTGGTGCAATTTCTATTGGTTGTGGTCATTCTCAGCTACAAGAATTTTCATCAGCCATGAATTTGCCAATGATTTCCCAAAAAACATACCAAAAGAACCACAAATTACTGTCGGAAAACTGGCAGCAACTGGCACAACAGTCCATGGATCAAGCAGGTGAGGAAGAGAAAATTATGGCTATAGCAGAAGGCAGGGTCACAAAGAATGGTACGCCTATCATAGCTGTGATAGCAGATGGTGTGTACGGTAAAAGGTCGTACAAAAAAAATTATTCAGCTTTATCCGGCGCTGCTGCAATCATAGGTAGAAAAACAGGCAAACTTTTATATTTGGGAGTCCGAAATAAATATTGCTACCGTTGTGATCGTGCCGAAAAGAAAAAAACAACAGTGCCTGAACATTTATGTTCGAAAAACTATTCCGGTCCGTCCACAGGAATGGAGAGCGAAATCATAGTGGAAGGTTTTAAGCAGTCATTAGCTACCCACGGTTTGATTTACGGACGACTAATATCTGATGGTGACTCAAGTACTTATTCCAAAATTTTGCAGGCAAGACCTTACATTGATATTACCGTCGAAAAAGTAGAATGCAGAAATCATTTACTGAGGATTTTTTGTAACAAAATGATGACATTGCAAACTGAAACCAAATATTTAAAAAGTCACAGAAAATTATTGACCATATCGCGACTTTTGAGCATGAGATCCTGCATAACCAAAGCAATACAAAAAAATAAAAATGATCCCTGCCCAGAAGAGCAAAAATTATTTGAGGACATTTTACAAGCACATCATCACGCTTTTGGAAACCACCTTGAATGCAAAACACATTTCTGCAAAAAAACGGGAGATATGGAGCAAAATGATGTTCCAAGTGACTTTCAGCTAAGTTCTCTGTGGCAGAGAATTAGTATAATGATACAAAGTATTGCTGGCCATGCTCGAAGTTTACTTCATGCCGTGGACAGTAACGTTGTAGAACGCTATCATAGCATCATAGCAAAATATGTAGGAGGAAAAAGAGTTAATTTTTCCCTCAAAAACTCATATCAGACGCGATGCATTGCGTCAGCAGTGTCGTTCAATGAAGAAAATGCACTTTCGAAGCTTTATAAAAAAATTACCAATAAGAGCCCAAGAGACAAACTGAAACTGTGGGAAGAAAGAAAGAAGAAACAAACACTCCTTAGTAAAAGATATATAAAAAGAAAAAGAAGGCTTGTTTTCAGTAAAAAACCAGACGATAAGGATTATGGCCAGTCCTATGAAAAGCCCGATATGCCGGTAGAAATACTGGATAAACTGAAAAACGAGTTTATGAAAAAAATTAAAAAGTCTGATTTGGAACGAGCAACAATTGAAAGAAAAACTGTTTTACAAAGTGATAGTGGAGAATGGCTAGAGATGAGAAGATCGTTATTGACTGCATCCAATTTCGGCAGAGTTATAAAAAGGCGTATTAATACACTGTGTGCTAATTTAGTCAAAGATATTCTTTATCGGAACAAAATTGACCACGTGGAATCTATTAGACATGGCCAATTGAATGAAAAAATCGCACTTGCACAATTGGCTGTACAAGAGCGCAAAACGATTAGACCCTGTGGTTTATTTATAGACCAAGAACTATGTTTCTTGGGTGCAACGCCTGATGGATTAATTGGAGAAAATACTGTTGTTGAAGTAAAGTGTCCTTTGACAGCCCACAAAATGGGCCTAGCAGCAGCAATTGAAAATAAAAAAGTAAACTTCTGGCAAAAAACAAAAACTAGTGAACTAGCCATCAACAAAAAACATGCTTGGTATTACCAAGTTCAAGGACAGCTACACGTAACCCAAAAAAAATATTGTTTGTTTGCCGTATGGGAGAATGAAAAAGAAAAGCTGAAGACGGAAATCATTCAAACAGATGATACATTTTGGGAAAGAGAAATGAAAGAAAAATTGAAAAAGTTCTATTTAGACTGTATTTTACCTGAGATACTTGATCCCCGAATTTCAAGAAATATGAAAATTCGTGAACCATACGTAAAAAATAGAGATGAAAATACAGATAGAGATAAAAGTGACAAAAAAGACAAAAGCGAAATGGAATGAAAGCAAACTGTTCCGGTGCAGCAGTTTGTTTTTTCTCTGCACGAGCACATACAAGGCAGTATTTGTTTTGGATGCCTAAAAACAAAACTTGTTGTAGTAGAAAACTAAATTTTGAAGATTTGTGACTTGAGTAATTTTTTTCCAAAATTTGTGTATTAACATTGCGCTCCGTATGCGTAAATACGACAAAAAATCACAAAATAAAATTATAATAATTAGCTTGTTTAATTTTTATGTATCCTTCCTGTTCGTTCACCTGTCCATCCATCCACCCAGTCCGTATCCCACCCTTTCATTCGTCTCTCCTCGCATCCGTAGGTATGTTCACTTCACACGCTGTATTCTTATAAACCGTATATTGCGAAAATAAAAATGACGAAAACAAACTGCTATTTTATACAAAAAGTTTATTCACTTGGAAAAAAATAATTGAAACAGCTGTTTTTATTGTGATTTCAGAGCTGGTGCCATAGTAAAACTTGTTCATAATTATGAGTACAATAACCTCCTTTGGTATTACTTAAACTCTTTTGTAACACCCTGTATATTATTTTTCTTCAGAATCCACCATCAAACTTTTTGATGTTTTTTTTTTTTCATTATATTATTCTTGATTCTGAAATAAAATATCTATAGGAATAAAAATTATTGTTTTTAACCGACTTCAAAAAAAAGGAGGAGGTTCTCAATTCATATTGAACTTTTTTTTTTATGTATGTTACCTCATAACTCGGAGACGGCTGGACCGGTTTGAAAAATTCTTTTTGCGTTTGAAAGGGTATACATTCTAGTTGGTCCCATTGTTACGAAATCATGATCTGATGTTGGGATCCTGGAGAAATCGAGGGAACTCTTCAAATATTATAGGCACACCTATAGCGTTTTGAATATTTCTTATAGTACCTTGAGCAGTTGCTTTTGAAAATTACCATTTGGGGAAGTTGAACTGATGATGAAGACCACAGATGGCCACTGAAACTACTCAATAATAAGTATTTCGTGGATTGCGATTCGATTACTTGAGTACGGATGTTAAGCACTTTATGCTCATCACAATGCATATGGTGATGTAGAGCTGATGGTGATGTACTAGGAGAACTCCTCAAAAATTATCAGCTCTGCACCAGGAAAAGCAATATTTTGTAAAAGGTGATAAGTAGTTGACATTTTGGCTTTTGTAACTAGATAAATTACAAACAGTCCCACTAAAAAGCGTGAAAAAAAAATTTTTGCAAAAAAATAGAACCGACTTCCATATAAAAACACTACAAAGGCAAAAATAACTTTAATTTCGGAAGGCGGTGTCAAAAATATAAAAGAAACTACAAAACAAATGACACCGACTACCGAAATTAAAGTTATTTTTGCCTTTGTAGTGTTTTATATGGAAGTCGGTTCTATTTTTTTGATAACCTAATGAATTAAATAAAAAATAAGAGAACAAAACTATGCACATATTTTAAAATAATAACAACACGAAAATATGTAAATATCTATAAATACATAATATTTAATAAATAAGACAACAAAAAGCTATACCGCGAATGAGATTCGATCTTGGTGATCGCCGCGGAAACGCCGCTCGAAACCCGAACGGTGACACACTGGACCGCTCGAGCTCTGTAAACCAGCCGCGAAATTACGATGTTAAATGTAATGAAAAACACGCATCGACGAAATTCGCGCGGTGCACCCCGCAGTAGGCGGGACTACTCGTGTCCCACTTCATATGCTTCACCCCCTCAAATGAGGGGGTGCGCGGGGCATTCTCTGTGATGTGTCTGTGAGTGTGCCCGTTTGAGCAAGGTCAACGGGATTATATTGCGTCTTAAGCACACAACGGCAGTTTCGAAACTGAACATGGTGAAAGAGCGCACGCGATATTCAACTTTATTACCGCTGCGTTAGCGTTTAGTATACAACGGCCTAACCGGGGTGGATGGTCTTAACGTACTTTCCGAGACACGAGGGTGTCACACTGCCAACTTCCAAACTCCGTACTTCTTGGCTGAGATACAAAAATCACTTTTTGTCCACATAGGGAATCCAACGCGAAACCTCATCAAATTAATCAATTGTGGGTTCTTTCGAACCTTTCAAAATGATTTATAGAAACAGTGAAAAATAAATAATAAATAAAAATAAAAGATACAAATCATGCGAACTGTTTAATTAAAATAGGAAATAGGTAGGTTACTACTTACAACAAAAACCGTGTTCACGATACTAAGTCACAAACAAAACAATAGTGATTCATCTAACTTAGATCTGAAGCAAGAGAAAATGAGTCACTCTTGTTTATATGTATTTATACTAAGTATCGTAAAGAAAAAACTCATTGTGATACTTAGGTACTTAAAAGTGTTTACCTACCTACCTGTTATATAAAACAACTTTTATTGTGTGTTAAAAGAGTTTTAACGTAAGAAATACCGGCTATTCATAACCTAAAATATTCTTTTTTTTGTGTCTGGCACCTCGCATTTCCACCCTCTGAGGTTGTCGGCTGCTTAAACGCACTAGCCTGTGGTTGCCTTAATTAATTATAATTACAGCACAAACCTTCCTTCTTTCAAAAACAGGTAAAAGATCTCTATTTCTCTCTTTCAATTGTTATTGAATGCAATATATAGGCTTTTTTTTTTTTTTTTTTTTAACGTGGTAAAATTATCAAATAAGTCCTCCCACTCCGGGCAGGGTGGGAGGGACTGTCAGACTTTTACTGACTAAAATCCACGGTGTTCCTTCAATAGCCCTTTACGTACCGGGGCCACGGTAACGGGATGAGTCCCACGACCCCGGCAGGCTTCGGCCCTCTGCAGAGGGGGCCTCGTCATGTTGCTGACGCTCTTTGAGGCGCGCGTGGAACACGACGCGCCGTCGACCCGGGCATGGTCCATGGTCGGACAGCGAGTTGCCCTTTACTCGCTGTCCGCATGCCCGCGCCTACGGTGGCCGGAGATCGTCGGCCGACGTCCGACGCCGTGGGCGTCTACCACTGCGGCTGGGCTGGAGGGAGGACGCCATCCTCTCCCTCGCGCGGCCCGCCTCCTCCTTCGGAAGCATGACTGCTTCGCAGAAGGAGGCGACCGCTTCCCACTCCCTCTCGCCCCGCAGCATGGCCTCGACCAAGGCCGGGCGCGAGAGGTCTCCGCCTATTGTCGCCGTGAGGACACGTCGGTGCTCTGCCCAAGCTGGGCAGTCCTGCACCGTGTGCTCGACTGTGTCCTCAGGGCGACCCTCGCAGTGGTGACACCCAGGCGTTTCCTCCTTTCCCATCAGACACAGGTACCTCCCGAAACTTCCGTGTCCGGTGAGGACCTGCGTCATGCGGTAGGTCAGGACGCCGTGACGCCGATCTAGCCACTCCTCAAAGAGGGGTCTTACCGCCGCAATTGCGGCGTGCCCGGCAATATATAGGCTGGATCGGATCACTGACCAAAACATTTAGTCATCACCACAGCATTTATACCAATGCGATCGTGATTCTATTGTTAGAGTGAGGCGGAACTATACCTTACGAATGGCACTATCCCTGTTTCTCAACGGAATTATGTTGGCGTTGACACGTCATAGTAGTGAGGGAGGGCCGGGTGGGAGTGGGGTGTGGCTAGCATCCCACTGCCAGACATCTATACTAGTATCGGTTGTCAGGTCTTAGTTAAGTCGACAAAGCAAGGTATGAATCATGATCTTCATCCGCTTAGCCTTCTAGCCTTTTCTTAGCTGAGTTCTAATTGTTTGACATGGAGCCTATCTGACCCCACTACCCAGTAGTTAGGCAATACCATAAATGCCAAAATTTGTCCCGTGAGTTTATGTGTTATGCTTTTGCGTCTAAACCGCTGAATCGAATTAGTGAAATAAAGTGAAATTGGGCATGGAGCGAGTTAGATGCAAGGTCAAACATAACTACTTTAAAGAAAAAATTAAATAGGGGATGACAGTGTGTAAGATAAATCGTGCGAAGAAGCAGGCTAGTAAGCAAATTAATCACCAAAGGAATTTAAATGATAGAAAAGTCTATAAACAACCAAATGTTTTAGTATTCAAAGCGTGGCTACTTCTGCGGGATTTTTAGTGTTCACCACCGTTATGGCTTTGTTATTGAGTCAACAAACGTCAATATATCATTGTGACCTAATAAATAAGTATTTAGCGTTTCCGGAGGGCATTGTGAGGGGAATGTGAAAATATTTTCCTGACTAATTTGTTTGATATTTCGGGCACGAACTGGTCCGGATTGTTATACTAATGTGTCCCGTGAATACTTTGACTTCCTTGCGTATGCGCAGGTGACTGGCCAGACCGAATTTGGTTTTAATCACACGGCCAAATATTGCTGTAGGCAGTAAGGCTTGCCGGCAGCGCTATAGGTGTATGTCATACTCGTAAGAGAGCTTGGTCTGTTTTTACGAATATGTGACCAGTTTTGAAAGTCCAGTTATAAAGACACGTACACATGAGAACATTACTATCATTGTTTTACATTATTATCATTCTTACATCGTTTGTCACCACACCAATCCATATTATACAAATATTAATCATCGCTGATTCCACGAATTCAGTGCTGAAGAGTGTTTTTATTTTTCTATCAAATATTGATTGACATTTAAAATAGAGAAGATTATTTTTTTTTTTAATATCATTTAGAGTTTCTTAATTGCAAATATTTAAACGTTGATAGTTCGTTGTTCGTTTTTATTTAGCTATAAAATCAAATCTGTTTAAAAAGATACACCAACTTTTTTAACTTATTTTTTTCTTATTTAGTATCCCGTTATTTCAAACACGGTGAAAATAATTATGATAAATTCGGCCTTTAGGCGCCACTATTAATTTAATGCTTCAATCGATTTTTCATCTGGTTTTAATTAGTTTATAACTGTAAATTAAATTCATGAGTCAGTTGACATGAAGTTAGAGGCCTGTTATAAAATGTCAGTCATAAATAAGCTAATTATAAGTCTAAGCAGTTCGATGATCCTAAAGTTAAAATTAAATCGAGTTTCTATTGATCTATATAAAAAACTACTTATGATTTCAATCAATCAGATCAATCAAAAGTATTTTATTTAACATAATTATGCCTACATGGGCACTTAAGCGAGAAAAGAACCATGCCAACCACTCCGTCTCTATAATAACACGCATAATTAATATAATTATATTCTCTCCTCTAGTCTCTGTAAGGCCTCAACCATCTGTTTTACAAACAATAATAAAATAAATAATAATACATTTATTTTAGATAAAGTCAATACAGAAATAAAAAAACTAGTTTGTACACAAACGTACTACAAAAACACATGCACAAAATAAACAATAAAATAATTAAAGATAGACATAAACAAATAATTATACAAATTAAATTGATAGCCATTCAAAGTCAATATTTACTACTAGCTTTTGCCCGCGACTTCATTCGCATGGGAGCTTTTTCCCTGAGATTTACGCAATCTCGATCACGTGACAATTTTGGGAAAAAACGGGTCCTAAACTATTCCAATGCCAAATTTCATCTTAATCAGTACAGCGGTTTAGGCGTGAAAAGCTTACAGACAGACAGAGTTACTTTCGCATATATAATATTAGCATGGATATGGATTACTATATAATTATAGATATAGATATTAATTATATCAAACCATCAAACAAGATAATGCCCTCTACCTGTAAAGTTTGGCGATTCACGCCAATTCTATGTACTACTTATACATGGTTCTCTTGAAGATATCTAAATACTGATTTGATCACGCAGAGAATATCCGAGCATAAGTGTCTCTACTGCCTTTTGGTTGACTTTAAACCACCTGATGGGTATTAAGTTTATGAAACAAAGTTTTTAATAGCCGCGCGGGGCTTCGTTCCCGTCGACTTTATCAGGATAAAAATATAACTCCCTTCTTTAGCAATGGGTTATCCTGTAACTTTAAGAGAATTTGAGAGATTGCCCTGTGCGATAAGACAGCCCATTGTACACCATTTTTATTATTTGTACCCGTAATTATAAGGTGTAAAATAAAGTATAAATAAATAATAAACATTCTTCAAGCTAGTTCCATACCAAATTACATTCAAATCAACCCAGTACTTTTAAGATTAGCGCGTTCATACAAATGATCTTTCCACTTTATAATCTTAGATTATACAGAGTTGATACGACCGAGGGGCTTTCCTTTAAATTGCGTATACTAGGTACCATTTTCAAGCTTTGTACCAAAAATCAACTAAATAGGAGAAGTAGTTTAGTCGCAAATGATTTTGATGAGATGCACCTTAAAGCGATAAATCTGACCAAGACAAGAGATAACACACGCCGCGCTACGTTTGCCACTTTGTTACCTAGGTATTTAAGGTCAGTCACATGTATTTACAAAGGCTGGTTGCGTTTTACTCTGACTTGTAAGCTATTTAGTATGATTGAAAAAAAAATATTTATGGCTATTTTTATTTTTTAACTGTATCAAATAAACTATTTGATTATATCAAATAAATTGTTTGATATTAAGACAGAAAATTAAGTGTCATCAATTGGTGCCTCTGCTCTGTATAATAATAATACTATCTTTGTGGCATCTCTCTGAAAAACACAGCCGATGATACATTTCTTTCATAGTAAGAACTATTGACGAACTAACTATTGTAAATGTTAACGAAATGGATGACAGAAATTCGCAGTTGAATAATGAAGCTAATTTTATTAAAATCCACAAAGTTATTTCATTAAAAAATGCTCCACTAAGGCCTACAATAAACTGTTATATCGCTAGTCCATTTCATTAGACGCTGAACGAATTCCAGTAATTATAGAGCTTGATGCAAATTAAACACAGCGTTTTATCAGGGGTTTAACTTCGAAATTCACAACCAACGTTACGAAATTAATAATCAAACTAAACACGTATAGTATACGTAGTGTAATTTAATGCCCCTCTGTCGTATCAACTCTGTATAGTTAAGTGACGAATAAATTCCCATGTACTTAATCGTTGGCATTTAGCTTAGTATATAATTACTAAGTGGTTGTTTCACACAGGTCAAACGGGGCCAACCTTATAGGGTTTATTTAAATAATGACCATAAATATACCTAATTTGGTTCAAGGACGACAACATTAATTAAATACTTATCTATTCAATATTATTATGTTCCTACGGAGCTTACAAAACAACTTTTGTTTAGATAAAAGTTGGTTCCATAGAAGTAACTTAAATTTATTACAGTGTGGCCTCGACAAATGAGAATTTAAATTAATATTCAAAAATTAGTTTTCTCACTGACTTTTAATTAAAGCATTAATTTGAATATTGATACAAAGCTATGCCACTTTTAGTTTGATCCACAGTAAGGTAAAATTTATATTTTACTTAAACTATGTATGTGAATTTTTAAATAAATACATAGATATACTCTTTATTATTTACCATAACAGAATTAAATAAGGACTCAACAACTACCTACCAAGGGTGTTACAATGGGCGGTCTTATCGCTGAAAGAAATCTTTTACAGACAATCTTTGGATAGATTTGACACAGCAGGGCAAAATAAATACGAAGGTAGTCCATGGTTAGATTCGCAGGTCAACATTCACTATGGGTAATCGAAAGCGAGAAAGTTTGAAACCAGAACTGTTAAGAGATAGCGTGTTATCCAGCTACGTAATGTGAATATCAGATAGTTAGTCGCAGCATCTAAAATACTGATACTTGGCTCCTTACGGTAAGACCTTAAAATGTGAACAAAATAGTACATCACCAATCTTTTATGCAAATCCACAGACACCGCTTAAAAATAAACATCAAGATTAAGAAACGAAAATAAGTAGTTAAATCTGGCCGACCTCCACTCTTTGACCTGTAGAAGACTCGTTTGAAATGTTTACAAATTATCATATTATTTAAATCATCAAGTACTTCTTGTTTAACTCTACTGTAAGTTTTAATAAAAGTATCATTGCATATAGTGTCATCCTTGCCCCCATTTTGTAGTAGTTAAATCCAGTAATTTATGGGTAAAGGTCACAACTTTTAATTAGAAATTATAATCGACTTAAAATATTTAATTTATTATAGTTATATGGACCGTTATCTAGGGTTGCCATCTTTTTTTGATGAATAAAACGTATAAAATTGTTCGAATAGGAAAAAAAGTATTTGAAAGAAAAAATAAAGTATTTTTCAAATTGTATAATTTTATTGCCTTAAAACGTATTTTTATGTGGTTTTAGCACAAGCTAACTATTTTTTACTATTTTTAAATGTTTCAAAGCTTGTCTGACAATCAACATTTAAATTTAAATAAATAAACAATTCTTTTCTAATTAAATTTATTGACGTTTTTCTCTCTTCTCGCCATCAGATTTATTACTGAAAAAACCCTCCCCCAGTGAAGAAAGCCTTTGGTCATTTTAGCTTTTTTAGGAGTTACTATAGAGTATCACAATCAGAATTACTCGTCATTTTAAGCATTCATTTTCACTTTAAAATGGATTCTTTAATTATAAACAAAAACAACGGATAATTTTCATACAATTTCATCGATAGTCACATTATCACAGGCCTATGTCACCTGTGATAATGTGACCTGTCACTGTCATATTAACATCTGACATCTAACATTACGTTCAGTAATTATAAATCGTTTTCATCATCTTATATGTACCGTTAAAAAGTTAAGTACTTACCCATAAATCCTATAATGAGTGTTTTGTTCTATGCATCGCAGTAAAGGTTGAAAATAAAGTATTTTCACATACTTTATTTGTATACAAAAGTATAAAGTATAATTACCAAAAATAAAGTAGGATACGTTATAATAAAGTATGGTTGGCAAGCCTACCGTCATCAACTGCTTAGCCTTTTTGGTTTTCCAACTATATTTGGGTCGGCTTCCAGTCTAAAGCCCGATTTACACTTCAACAAGTACAGTAGCCAGTTAAGAACTCAAACAGTTAAGTGATAAGTAGTAAGTTGTAAGTAGCGTCCAAACGTAGGCGAGTGAGTACGAGTAGTCATAACATAAGTTGCCCGAGAAGAAGAAAAGAAAATAACACGTGTTGACGGCCGCAACCTACAAATTTATGGACTGTACTAAACTCGCCCGTCTACATGCCAGCCAGTTAAGTTGGAGGGGTGCGGGAGACGCGAAAGAGGGGGCTACTTCGCACTGGACTCGCCGAAAAATAGGATCGCGATCTATGTAACTCAACTTAATCAACAACTTACTATTTAACTCGCTTTTGCCGTTCAAACTACAATAACAACTTAACTCGCCGATGACGCAAGTTAACTCGCTACTGTACTTATTGAAGTGTAAATCGGGCTTAACCGGAAGCAGCTGAGTAGAGAGTTTTACATGGAGCGGGCCACTTGCTGGGTAACACAAAACCCCTTGGCCAGAACCATGTCTGATTTTCTGTCGACTGTCAAAGATTGTACAAATGAGAATCGGGACCAACGGCTTAGTGTGTTTTCCGAAGCACTGAGGAATCTCCATATGTTAGGATGTTTACCCATCCACGGACCGACCTCGGTAAATGCTGCTTAACCTTAAAGATGGACCCGTAGGGCTGTTATTATTTGAGTTTGCGGGAAAGTTCTGCCGAGTAGCCGCGGCCCCGGAAATTTAGGCAGCCGAAGGAACAGGGTGGGTTTTTAGTCAGTAGAAATCTGACACACCCTTCCGCTTGACCCAGAGCGGAAGAAGTCATTCGATGATTTTCCCACCCAAAAAAAAAAAAAAAAAAAAAAAAAAAAAAAAAAAAAAAAAAAAAAAAAAAAAAAAATAGGGCTGTTATTATTTAGCCACGGTCTTCATGGATAGTATCAGCTATTTGGAACTACGTCAAAGATGTAATCATGTGACCCGAGATAGTGACAGTCGACATACAGGGTGCTATTTTACACAAAAGAGACTTTCATGGACATAAAATACAATACAATATTTTGAATAAATCACGCAAAAATTCCTAATGAGAGTTCGACAAAACTTAGCACACATACCTGTTATAGTTTACTAGCTTCCTGCCCGCGACTTCGTCCGCAAACCTTAATAAATTATACACCTAAACCTTCCTCTTGAATCATTATATCTATTAAAAAAACCGCATCAAAATGTGTCACGTAGTTTTAAAGATCTAAGCATACATAGGGACAGACAGCGGGAAACGACTTTGTTTTATACTATGTAGTGATAAACTGGAATAACACAGAGGCTACATTTTATACCGGGAACATTTATGCGAAATTTCCACGCCAACGAAGTCGCGCGGTCAAAACCTAGTAATAAATCCTATATTTGAACCGTCAAAAAAAACCAATGTTATTATTGGCTTTGAAAATTTACAAAGATAAAACGTATTAAAGTTTAGATATGGGAGTTGTTGATAGAAACAGTGATGTCAAATTTTAACGCGGTGTAGTTAATTTTAACGACTAAGAACTGAATATCACAAATTGGTAAAAAATTGCATAATTGATACAGTTTTTCAGACAGATCGTTACCCTGTAAAACTCCGTTCTGAAGATGGTAAACCTAAGGTTAGATTTCCTACTGACGCCCGACATACTATAGGTACGTAACCTCTTTAGGAATCCATCAATAAATATTCCGTGTTACTCTAAGAAAAAACTCTATTGTAAATAACAAAAAAATATCTGCTTTGTCAATGCAATCGTGATAAGTCATTTCTTTGTAAATATTAATGACTAGCTTGTGCCAGCGGCTTCGCCCGCGTGGGAAGTTTTTCCCGTGTAAATCCCGATCCCGTGGGAATTTCGCAAAATCCTTTCTTAGCGGTTGCCTACGTCATAACATCTACCTGCATGCCAAATTTCAGCCCAATCCGTCCAGTGGTTTGGTCTGTGCGTTGATAGATCACTATGTCAGTCAGTCAGTCAGTCAGTCACCTTTGAGTTATATATATTTAGATTATTATTATTATTTATTTATTCTGATTGTCAAAAAATAAACATTGAAATGAATCAATTTGAAATAATTAACAAAAAACTGTTTGCATCAAATTTTTTGTAAATTGAAATTAAATGTTTTACAACAACTTTAATACCTACTTGCTTAATTGATGTTTCAATCCTTTGAAAATTATGAATATTTTAATAAAAAAAGGTCGATAATTTATAGTTTGTATGATAATTAATTTAACCAAAAAATGGAACCCTTATCAAGATGAGGAAAGATCTATTTTAAGTTCGGATCAATGACCTACCGCTAACCAAACCAATAAATTTAGTAAAAATAAGTTTTTTGAAATCCCTCTTGCTTTGGCGTCATTAAAAAACTGATTTTGTTTATGCTAAAGTCTTTAAACGCATAGGTCGGCAGGTATTACGTCATTATATTATTTTAAACTTTTCCTTTCACAGCAACACAATGTCAACTCGACTAGAATATAATCCGGTGACCTTGGCTTGATATTCTTTTCCTGTGCTCACGATCACGAGCATATTTTTTGCTTATGGTACTAAAGAGGAACTATTTTAGAAGGTCTAGTCTCATTCAGGAATGCTTGTGAAGGTGGCCCACAATATATTATTATACAACGTGTAACGGAAACCCCATATCTATCCAAAAGGACTGAAGACAACATCTGGTATGGAGTCTCTATGCACAGTTTCAGCTCAAAATAAGTGACTCACAGAATTGACCCCAAATTATTGGTTTCATATGTTTCTTGAATACCAGTAATAACAAACGTGTCACAGCACTATGAGGGTCATCACTTTCCACGTCACTTGCCAATAAAACGATAATTCTCTTCGTTCTTCTTAATTTAAAAAATTCGGCCTCTGGTATCAATGTATTGAAATTTCTAATATGCTCCACACATGTAGACATAGGATTAGAAAACCCTTGCCATGTCGTTTGTTATCATCCAAAGAAGCCGTGCACTCGGTATGTATATACCCTTTATATTACACGTTGTATAATATTATATTCTGATAAAATCTCACCGCGAAAATGGATGAAGCACGGTGTTAATCTTACCAGCCAATATAGAATTACTTGTTTCACTGAACCGTCCACCACATAATCGCGATGGTGGTCAAACGCAAGCCCACCAGCAATAAAAAAAATAAACGATTTTCGCACAGCAGATCAGATAAATTCATCTATTCCGTGGTTTGTATGGCCTAAAAATAGTTGTTTCAAGTCTCGGTGTTTCCTGCCGGGGCTGCGAGTATGTTACCGCGGACTCGGAACGTAAAGGCAACTGAAGGAACATGGTTGGTATTTAGTCAATAATAGCCTGAGTGTCAGCCTATTATTGACTAACGATACCCAGAGTGGGAGGATACAATTGATGTATGACAAGGGCGGATCCAGAGGAGGGGGGTCATGGGGTCATGACCCCCCCCCTGGGCTGGGTCCAGGACCTAGGTGGACCACTAATTAAAATTTTTAAACATTGTTACTAGATAATACTCCAGTTTCTGTCGTTGTGAACGAATATCGGCAGTGGATGGCCAAGTGGCAGCGGAGTTAGGAAATACAAATTATAACTTCTTGTGACTTGACCACGAAATGTGACCTTATATGATCCCACCCTGGCACCAAAGCTGGATCCACCCTTGATGTATGAAGAAAGAAATCTGGATGTTTGTAAAAAATGCTTCCAAGATACAGGTAAAATTATTGTGGAGCATAGTTTTTTTGTTTAGAAATGGAAAGAATCATATGTTTACATCAGTCACGTTTTCCCGATTAGATTATTACTGATAGCATTATCGATCGTAAGCAGTAGTTAGTAGGCTAAGTAATGCGTTTTCAAACCGCTGCTGCACTGCTGCAAGTTTTGACCATGACCTTGTAGGAGCGGTCTCTCTAACAGTTTTTTTTATTGTTTACAAACATTGATTGTATGTAAATTGACACGAACATAACGAGTCTTGCTAATCGAAATAAATGATAATAAGGTATTAGTAACTGTGCTTTGGTTCAAATTAAATACATATTATTGAGATTCAAGACATTTCTTTATTGCTAAATGAGTACCCATAAAAAACAATACTTGTCAAAAAACCAAGTCTCGGAACTCAATTCTTCTACCGTAAAAAGTTGTGAGATCCATGTAATACCAAGTCGGTTATTAATTTATTCAGTCCCTACTTAAGGGACCTTCTGTCTTAAGTTGTTACGTAATTATCTAACCTTACAACATCTTAAAGTGACCATATCAATATTAAAAGTCTTTAACGTTTTAAATAAACAGATTGACTCGGCCATCGCATGAAAACACAATATATCTCACAAGTAATACATAAATACATACATAAATTAGATTGTTTTTGCGATTGACAAGTCAATCTATTTATTTAAAAGTTAAGGATTTTTAATATTGATATGGTCACTATAAGATGTTGTTAGGTTAGATAATTACGTAACAACTTAAGACAGAAGGTCCCTTAAGTAAGGACTGAATAAATTAATAAACGACTTGGTATTACATGGATCTCACAACTTGTTACGGTAAAAGAATTGAGTTGCGAGACTTGTTTTTTTTGACAAGTATTGTATTTTATGGGATTAAATATCTTACTAAAGTTTATTTTTCGATTATTAGTGCGTGTTTTTGCTTTGAAGTCGGCTTATTTTTTTTAATAGTTTGATTATTGCGTTTTGATTTTAATGCATACATACATCAGAATCGTAGGCTACAATTTTTGGGTTAAAAAATTAGTATGTATTGTAGGTACTAATGTTTTATTATTTCCAGATCGAAATGCAGCGTAGAAAAGGGGTTTTAGGTTTTAGGCCGCCATTACCTTTCCCAACGTACTAAGCTCTTAAACGAAGAGGGCATCGTCCGAACGAATCACATTATGACAATTTGGGCAGAGTGAACTGTCAAATGTGACAGTTGTAAGTAGGGTTGCCAACAACTTCGCAAAGAGAGAGGGATTTATATATTATTTTAAATGAGTGTTTTTATAGAGTTATTATGTCATTAATTATAATTATATGGACAGTTACTCATAATTTGGTCCCATAATAAAAACTCTTCAACATAAAAAATGGCATTGGGCAGAAAACAATACCTGTTTTGAACTTTGTCTAAATAATTAATTACCTACAATAATTGTAAGCCAACTTTTAATTACAAACATTATAATATTGAAAAAAAATTGCTAAAAAAAGTTTTATAATTGCAGAAAGAATATAATCATTTTAAAATATCCATAAGTTGAACAGCACGTCAGCATATACGATAATGCCTATTGGTTCGTTTTCACTTCGTTCTATGATCGGTTTATCACCCTAGTCGGTCGTCGGCTGCATTCAAACCTCATGACCGCTAGGGCAATTGTTTCGAGAAATACATTCTCATTGTCGCTTTGAGTCATTGCTCTTTTGGTCGAGCTTTTGTAGTTACTTACGTTTTTGTGACATCTGACCTCTGCAACAGCTGGAAACTCCTTGGCCAGACAGGACGTAACAAGTTAACGACTGTCAAAAAATATGTCCGAATATCAGTCCGGACCAACTGCAAATCACGTTAAGCCGTCATCACCATTGGTACCTACTAAAGAAGCTATCCCTAACAAAGGACATGTTCCATTTTGACACGAGATTAAACTAAAGTTCGCTGCAGCGCTGATTAATAATTAGTCATCTAACAAAAAAGTAAAAACACGCAGCGCTAGAACGCTTCTAAGGTGGAGTTTTCTCGCGGCCAAAAGGTCGGAAGCGCCGTGATTTTTATGGCACTTACGCGTTTCGTTCAACGTTCTGCCACAACATGTCACTCATATACGCAGTTTAGTCTGCCGACTGACTAGAGAAGTGATATAGCTTTATACCTAACAAGCTTCATTCGTATTTCCTTTTCATAATTTATTATTAATTGAAGTTAACCTTAGTACTTAAAGTAAAACAAACTTTTGCTTATTTTTATAATCAATTACGGTACAATTAGTTAAAAACATATCAAATTGAAATATGTAGAGAAATTTACAACTCGCTTGGAATACGAAGCTTACAGCTTACACAAGGTAGGTACAGCAGACTTCAGAAAACGCTTTCCTGCTTTGGTGGTATAGTGAAATAATGTTTGGACAAATTTTATATATATATACATATTATAGATATATAATTCGTAGTATATATTACCTCAATGCATCATACAGACAACTTCTAAGCTCCGCGCTACTACTGAGAAATTTCTAAAAGAAAAACCCAATACCGCTATTTGCCCGACCCGGGAATAAAACACACATGCTCACTACTAGACCAACGAGGCAGTTAACAACAAATAATAGGTAGTTTGAGTAATTAACTCAAGTAAATTAGCATTATCATAATTGACCAATAAAAAATGCTATATATATAAAAATATATATCTCTTTACAAAAAAGAAATAGAAGAAACCCAGAACACAAATTAAAATAAAAAATTCGGATTGTTAAAGTCCGTTAAAATTAGTAGCGATTAATATTCATGATGCATAAAAACATTAATAAATAAAAAATAGTAACTAGTATGTATTTTTTTAATATTAGAATGGCATGGCATTTGCATTATTATGCAATGTCCAATAAAATTAGTCAAAGGACTGCATAAAAAATGTAATGAATTAGTATTTATGCTGTGTTCAAGTGTATTTTTGATTGGAGAGTTAATATATAAATATTATTTTACCAATAAGTGCACAATTAAATGTTGTTAACGTAAAATATTTACACATTCCAACCAACTAATATTAGCTACAAAAATGCTAAGTGCAAGTTTTTAATTTGTCTCAAGGAGACGGTCTTATGGAGAAGAACCGGCAAAAGGCATATTAAGCATACAAAAAACATTCAGGTGAATTGAGAATCTACTCAATTTTGAAAGTCGGTCTGACAAGACTAACGATACTAGTGCATCCGGGTGAAATCATATATCGCAAACTAAAGTCTGCAAGACTTGGTGTTTTGCCAACAGGATCCACTTTCCACTGTATTACTTACCTTGGTGGAAAATTCACTCACTTGGCACGTTTTCGCCACTTTCATTTTTATGGTCCGGCTTTAGAACTAAATCTAAGCTTTATACAAAAAGTACGTTAGGTATGCTCCTATAGGGCCATTAGAATGTTCTAACGAGATACTCCGGCTGCAGAACACAAGTGCTACTGAAGGAACAGAGTGGGTTCTTAGTCAGTAGAAGTCTGACACTCCCTGCCGCTCCACCCAGAACGGAAGGAGTCATTTGATAATTTTCCCACCGAAAAAAATGTGAGGTATAGCTATGGCTAAGCTAGTAAATAGGGTATTTATAAAAGTTTTGAAATTAAACTTATTGTCTGACTGTACTTGTATTAAAAGTAAAAAAAATAGATTTTTCGAAATAAGATTTTTTTTTTGAAAGGTGGGTGTAATTCACATTACTAGCAGTCTTGTTAACCCTTCCAACTAAGCTAAATATCCTTGTATCTGGAGTGGGTACACGGCAATAGTGTAATGGTTGGGGTTCAAACCCGCGACGTTTCGATCACAAGTCCAACACCATAGCCATTAGGCTATTGACGCTTCAATTTCAATCAAGTTATTTATAAAAACCAGAAAAAGAAATAATTAACTAGCCCTTAGGGCCTGTGCACACCACGTTTTTTAAAGGCGCCGCACTTTTATCCTACAGAGCAGTTTGTTGTCATTTGTATCAATACAAACGCGCGGCACCGGCGCGTCTGTATAATTTCCACACAATCTTCTCTCGCTTGTAAATGGGTGTACCCAAAAACATCTGTAATTTTTCTTCTTCCTTTTTAAAAAAATTAATAACAAAGCGCATGCAATCAATGCTGTCTCGACCGATGCCATCTTGCTACTATGGACGAGGTTCTGCTTAAAAACGAAAATGCCAGCGCGTTTGTATCGATACACACGCGCGATTGCATCGCGTCTGTATCGCTACACACGCGCGCTAGCATCGCGTCTGTATCGCTACACACGCGCGTCTGTATCGATTCAAACGCGTATTTGAATTTATACAAGTGTGCAAAGGTCTACAGGCTGCGTCTGACTTACGTGCGTATCGCGTCTGTATCGCTACAAACGCGCGTCAACGGCGCGTTTAAAAAACGTGGTGTGCATAGGCCCTTACCTTAATTTTTTTAATTTATTTATTTATTTATTTATTTATTTATTTATTTATTTACTTTATGGAGGACTTACAGCTAATAAAACCATAAAAAAAGGAATACATAGTCGCCAGAGAGCCAATAACAAGTCCTCACGTTTAGACTTATACTAAAATAAAGTTATAAGCAATAAACAAGCAATAATAAATCTAATTATAAATTAAAGATACAATTTACACAGTAAGAATACATAATATATAAAGATTTGCTTGCAATGAGTCAACAGCATAACATAACCACTACCGCTTGAAAAAGTTTAAGCTTAAGCACCTTCTGGCTGAGTTCACACTAGTTGTGAAAGGATCCAAATCATACTGCTTGCATATCTCATTAAAAGTTCTGCTTGCGCGCACAATATAGCTATTTTGCCTATAATTAGATGATGAATGAGGTATACATATAGGAGGATTAAAGCGCAATATTTTGTTAGGTACGTTAAAATAAAATTTAGAAAGTAGTTCTGGACTATCAATATTATTGTGAAGGATTTTCAATAAATACAAACAGTCTGCAATATTACGCCGATCTACCAGTGGCAACAGATGGTACTTCTTACAGAGTTGATGATAACCTGCTGAATGATATGGAATCTTTTGATGGAAACAAAGATATTTGATGAACCGTTTCTGTATATTTTCAATCCGGTCGATGTATTTATTATACCTGGGATTCCATATCTGAGACGCATACTCGAGCTGACTTCTTACAAAAGTGCAATACAATATTTTGAGCGTTTTAGCATCTGTAAAGCATTTAGAAAGACGCATTATAAATCCCAGCAGTTTCGATGCTTTTTTGACTATGGCGTCAATGTGTGTATCAAAAACTAACTTACTATCTTGAAAAACGCCCAAGTCACGGATAGTATTGCACCTTGGCAAGTTTTGGCCCGCCAAAGTATAAGTGGTGACCAGGACCGCACGTTTCCTAGTGAAAGTGATAACGGAACACTTTGATGGGTTGAGATCCAATTTATTGACCTGACAATACTCTTCAAGCCGACATAAGTCAGCTTGAAGTGCCAGCATATCATCAGCCGATTCAATAGTGGCAAAAATTTTCATGTCATCAGCAAAACATAATAGTTTGGATGCATGGAGGCACAGATCAATGTCGTTCACATAGACCACAAATAAAAAAGGACCGAGCAGCGATCCCTGAGGCACCCCACTGGGCACATTCACCCAGCTAGACATATAGTTATTAATTACTACCGCTTGTGACCTGTTATCAATGTACGAAGCGAACCACCTCAGCAGGTCTCCACGAATGCCTATGCGTCTCAGCTTCATTAATAGGGAATCATGGTCGATCCGATCAAATGCCTTACTGTAGTCCGTGTAAACCACATCAACCTGCTTACCATTGTCCATAGCATCTGTAATAAAATCGTTAAATAGGATCAAGTTAGAACTCGTAGACCGTCCCTTTAGAAATCCATGCTGGAAGGTGCTCAATGAGTTTGCAAGGGCGGGGTATAACTGGTTATATATTATCCTCTCAAATATTTTGGCAATAATGCACAGTTTGGATATAGGTCTATAATTGGTAATCTCAGTCTTTGAACCCTTCTTATGCACGGGTGTAATAAATGCAGATTTCCATAGTTTAGGGACGACACCTTGAGACAAAGACTTAGTGAATAATATTGAGATAGGAACGGCAATGGAAGGCGCACATTTAATAAGAAATGTAGATGTCAAGTTATCAGGCCCGGCTCCTTTAGATGGATCCAAGTTGCGAAGTAGACCGGCAACAGCATCGAAATTTATTTCTATGTGACAAATGTCAGAAGACATTTCATCACTGTCGAAAGGGAGGAAAGAGGCTGAGCTGGGAGGAGTATTAGCTGAAGTGTTATCGAGAAAAGTCGATAAGAAGTAAGAAGAAAAAGCCTCACAAATAGATTCTCCTGTAAGCAATGTTTCATCATTATACTTTAATGTATTGGGAATAGCATTCGAGTTGTAGCGATTTTTAACAAAGGTCCAAAAATGTTTAGGGTTGTTTTTAATTGAGCTTTCAGTTTGATTGAGATAACACTTATAACATGAGGCTTCCATAGTCTTCACTCTTTCACGCAAATATTTAAAAGTAAACTCATCAGACTTGTTGCCATAAGTTTTGAATTTTTTCAGGTATTTATATTTTTCCTTAATTGTTTTAATAAGGGATGTGCTGTACCAGATTGGGTATGATTTATTACGTGCTAGCTTTTGCGGTATATACTTGTTTTGAAACTGTTTGATATTGTCTATAAAGTACGCAACGGAGTCATCCAATGATCTGGCTGAGAACTCACGCTCCCAGTTAATAGCATATATCTCGTTATTTATAGACTCAAAATCACCTTTACTATAGATATATCGCAATCGCGGCGCATGGTCGAGGGAAGGAAGTTCAAAGGTATCAATATTAATTAACAAAGCCGGATGATAGAGATCAATAGGCACTAGAGGATCAGAACACTCACTAACACAGGCAAACCTACTTGAAATGACTAAGTCCAATAGTTTCCCGTACCTATTAACTACCCTGTTATACTGGCCAAAGTCCAACGTACACAACTCATCCGCCAGCATACATTCATCACTAGTGGCTGGGTTCACTGGGACCAGCGAAAGATTATTGGATGGAGCCCACGAGATTCCACTCATATTAAAATCACCCACAACTAAAAATACATCAGAAGTTTCATTCAATGCTGTATGGTTCAATTTAGACAAGAAATTACTAAGTTGTTCCGAGAACGAGAAGCCCCTGTTCTGTTTACACAAATAGACACCGCAAATATGTAAGTTAACGTACTCACGTGATTTCATTTTTTTAAGCCGTATGGTGATCCAGATATCCTCCGCTGTAGAGTGAAGGAGCGGTTGCGGAGTGACGGGTAACTCCTTACGCGTCGCAATGAGTACACCACCACCCCTAGTTTGTCCAGTAACAGTATAATCCCGGTCACGACGCCACACTAAATATCGGTCATCAAACAACTCTGAGTTTAACATACCATCAATTAGCCATGTCTCCGTTAAAACAATAATATCGTATGAATTCATTAAAACCTGACGATAGAACGAGTCTGTCTTTGTTCTTAATCCTCGCACATTCTGATAGTACACAGTAAGACAGTGTTCACTGTTATTAGCCATTACAGATTTATTATTTAAATTTAATTTTTATTTTATAAAATTTCGCAAGCCGTCTAAGGTTAGGAGTTTTTAAATGGGTAATCTCGCCTCTCCACTCACACATCAGTTATGAAGTCGACCTTGTTGGCGCATTCCTATTATATGATAGCACTCTTACGATCATAATTGATGAATAGCTATTACGATCATAATACCGATTGATTTCATTGCGTGTTCTGATGCTCCGGTAAGTTCAACATACAACTGTACTAATACTGTGTATGTTTGTGAATTATGCACGCCTCATCGGTTGAATATATTTGGATGATATTTGCTATGAATTGGCCTGGTTACGAGTATAATAATTTTTATACTTGCAGTACCTAGTTTTTAATTGTACTCATATTGTATAATTATATTAAGTTAAGTTATAAGGGCGCGGTATAAGTTTCGACTTTGACAGGTGTGTATAAGTCCCAAACAAGTCTTCCTCCCAATACAAATCATTAATCACGCAATTCGGAAAAAGCGAAAGTCACTCGGTGCTAAAGACAATTACCATAAACAGCATTCACATTACCAATACTTCCTTAGCCCGTAACAGCCCTAATCTAATAACACATTTTACATGCGCCTGCGATCAATGATCGAGCGCAATGATCGGTCAGCGTGACGCGCATGCGTAACGTCTGAGGCGACCTTAAGCGCAAGTGTGTCAGGCAACGGTTGCTTTATGATCGGTGGAAATGTAAACAAAGGATTTTTGAATGGAACAGACGCAATGGAATGTGATATCGTAAATTTCTCGAACTCAGTTCACGGTTCTTTTTGGAAACTTACTTTTTCATTCGGAGTCTCTTCCTGGGCCTTTGCTGAATTACTAAATTCAAATTATTTAATTCAGGCATGCGTCCATAATGTTTTTTTTTTTTAAACGTGGTAAAATAAGTCCTCCCACCCCGGGCAGGGCCGGAGGGACTGTCAGACTTGTACAGACTAAAATCCACGGTGTTCCTTCAATAGCCCTTTACGTTCCGGGGTCACGGTAATGGGATAAGTCCCACGACCCCGACAGGCTTCGGCCCTCTACAGGGTGGGCCTCGTCATATTGCTGACGCTCTTTGAGGCGCGCGTGGAACACAACGCGCCGTCGACCCGGGCATGGTCCATGGTCGGACAGCGAGTTGCCCTTTACTCGCTGTCCGCATGCCCGCGCCTACGGTGGCCGGAGATCGTCGGCCGACGTCCGACGCCGTGGGCGTCTACCACTGCGGCTGGGCTGGAGGGAGGACGCCATCCTCTCCCCCACACGGCTCGCCTCCTCCTTCGGTAGCATGACTGCTTCGCAGAAGGAGGCGACCGCTTCCCACTCCCTCTCGCCCCGCAGCATGGCCTCGACCAATGCCGGGCGCGAGAGGTCTCCGCCTAACGTCCATAATGTTAGTAAACATTATAACTTATAAGTTAGTGTTAGTAACAGAGGTGAACACAAATAATAACAGACAAATAATACACAGGTGCATGTGGTTAGACTGAAAGCCGACCCCAACATCGATCTATAGGAAAAGGCTAAGTGGAAGATGTTTATCCTCGACTGATATGGATCCTTATCCAGTGACACAGCAGAGGAGAGTCCCACCCAGGGCCGGATTAACCATTACGCGGAGTAGGCAACTGCCTAGGGGCCCCGCATCAACTAGGGGCCCAGGCCTAGTGCACGCACCAAGAAAACATGTTTCATCGAACGAAAATTTGATGTGCGTGGGAACTTAGGGACCTCAATGTTATCTCACAAAATACAAATCGTTAGATTTAGTACTAAAATTAAAACAATTTTAGATGAAATCTGGGAATAAGTAAACAAATATATTAAAAACCACAGCCCTTAATTTGCGGGTCCTCAGTTCACACACGATTTGGTCAGTCAAAGTAAGAAAAGGGGCCCCAAGAATGCCATTGCCTTAGGGCCTCTGACAGGGTTAATCCGGCTCTGGTCCCACCAGTCTTTGAACACGCTCAGGAGGCTGTTGATGGTTTTACGCAGGGGCAGACCACGAAGGCCGTCCTCTTTCTAATTATTGCGCAGAGTTTGGGCATTACTGGCTAATATAAAAAACATATGAAGAAGAGTTTTTATTAATTAACATAATGTGTGCTTTTAAAACAACACCAATCGAAACGATGGACACAAACCGAATCTCAAAGGTTCTACGCCGAGGAGAAAAACTAGCCTAGTCCTACTGCTAGGCCTATTGGGGTTGTAGGAATATTCTAACGAGATACCACGGCCTTGAAAAGCAAGGGCTACTGAAGGAGTAGGATGGACGTTGAGTCAGTAGAAGTCTGACACTCCCTTCCGCTCCACCCAGAGTGCGCGAGAGGAGTCATTTCATGATTTTCCCCCCGAAAAGAAAAGGCTTGCCTAGCATCTGCCTTGTTTTTATCATTCCTTTTTTTCCTTCTTTCTTAAAATATTAATCTTAAAATAAAATTTACCTTACTAATACTAGATATACACTAAGTCAAGAGTGAATAGGTTACTTCTAGGTAAGCGTGCTTCATCTTCCTTTTCCTATAAAAAACCTTAAGGCATTTTAGAAATTTTATGATTGAAAGCATGTCGATTCTGTGGCAGTTAATATTTTTTCCTTCCTTTCTTTTTCTAATGGTACATTTATGTAGTAATAGATAATCTTTTTTTTCAAATTAGCGATGATCGGTAGATAACCAATGATCTTTCTCATGTTATGTAAGCAATAATAGCAGACCGCACACTCATGTGTCATTTGCTATCCCATGCAATCTTTTGTCACAATATAGCAGATGTCGGTGAGAAAACATCCATAAGCATGTGAGAGTCATCATCCACCAGGTAATATCAGAACAGTCTTTTATAAAATATATACTAAGATATTTTACTCTTAATCAGTTGAGGGCTACTTTAAATCAATTAGTCAGTCGGAGTTTCAAATGTCAAAGTCTCTTTTGAAGTTCATACACGGATTGTATGGACTTTAAAAATGACTTTGACATACTGACCAATTCATTTGAGAGATTTATTTATTTTATTTATTTATTTAGGTTAACCAACAATTGTTTACACTATATACATTTCTGATTTAATAACTAGAGTAACATATTCAAGTGCAACAATTAATTATAGGTTAACACCACATGCACAAAAAACGGCTTACATAACATATTTATAACTTATTGAAATTAGAATTTATACATGCAAAGAATAATAATTAAAAGCAATAATAAAGAAAATTTTCAAATAATTCAATTCTGTATTGGGATGTAAAATTACTTATTAAAATATGATTGATTAAATGACGATTGATCGATTGAATAATAAAAAAAATATAACGATCATAACTGATAAGAAAATAAAACTGAAAACTTTGAAAAAATTGAAATGAAAACAGGTATAAAATTTAAAATTAAATCGCCATTAGATTATTTACAAAAGCTCGTAGGAATTTATTTATATTATCATGATGTACATCTACTAAGTCGCTGCGGCCATTAAGAATTCTGCACAATCTAGGTATCGGAGAATTTGCACCAAGCACAGACTTTCGAAGTGGCGGACACAGGGGTGTTATCTTATTCCTGGGATATCTGGAAGGCGCATAGAACCTAATAAGCTTCAATAAACCGGGGCAGTCGATCTTATTGCGCAAAAGTTTGTAAAGAAATAAAGCATCGGTTATATCTCTACGCATAGACAACGATTGCATCTTGAAATGGCACAGACGGACTTTGTAAGAGGGCAGACGCTTAGCTGATGAGAGATGAGACATATGTACCTATTCTGTGGCTGTGATGCTCTTTTCGGGAAAGAAACGTAGTTATCAGTGGACCTTTTTAAACAGTAAAGCGTTTTTCAGTTACTATTATCATGTATGTGATTTTTTTTTTGTTTATTTAATGAATCAAAAAGTAAGTAAATATATATATTTTGTTTGATTATTATCTACCTATTAGACTAAATACATTCATACTTATTTTTTTCACGAAACATCTACCTATATTGCTTACGCGAATGTCAAAACTTACAGGTGTTATAAGAATTAAAGTGTCCAGACCATGCTCTACTTGTGTTTCAAACATCGGAAACCGTTCAGTCTCAAAACATCAAATTTTACAAACATCCAATCATGCTACCCTTTAAGTATTTTAGTAGGTTAAGTATATTATTTAAAAAATATACGTAGGTACATACATATTAAGTTACGTATTTGAACCGGAAGAAACTGAGAATCACGTTAGCTTGCGAAAAACGGCGCTAAGTCGTATGGACTGATTTCACTTTGAGGAAATCCGCTGGTCGCACCTGCGCTGGGGCACATTGTCATACAAAATTAGGTGCGTATGTCAGTGTCTAACTATGGTAGGTGTGTCATTGTTTGCTTTTAGAATTCGGCACTTTCTTGTCAACTTTCCGCCAACCGGTTCCACTCGTTTATTTATTGTTTGGTCTCGTTTGTGTGGCCTTCACATCTGTACTGTCTAGCAGACTGTTTTTAAAACTAACGTGTATTAAATTAAGGAAATCATAAATCATGAATTCAGTTACAAACCGCAAGGATGTTGAGGTACTTACGAGTGTACCATATGCATTTTCTGTTTTGTAAACCTTGACTAGAGATAAACCTTTCGTTTTTTTATTCTGTTCGCATTAAGCTGACTGAAGTTCCAAGTTTAATTAGTGGTTGTAGTTTAGCCGTTTTTACGGTACTCTAAAAACCTGCCATTTTTTTTTTTTTTTTTATTGAAAATAGGTTCGCGTTTGACCACTATCTCACCTGATGGTAAGTGATGATGTGATCGAAGATGGAGCACGCTTACCTAAAAGTAACCTATTCACTCTGGACTTAAAGACTCCTAGGTTATAGCTATCGGGAAACACAGACTCCGGCAGGGAATTCCACTCCTTAGCCGTACGCACAATGAAGGTATTCCATACCATTAGCGGAGTATGTCACAGACTACGTCTTTATTGATGCTAGTGAGAATGCGAATGTTTTTGAGCAGGGATGTAAGGATGTTTGTTACTTTTTCACGCAAAATTCACGAATCTGAATGAAACTTGGTATGTAGATAGTTGACATCCTGAAATAATACATTTAAAACTAATGTTTATATCGGAATTCCCACGAGATCGGGGTTTACGCTGGAAAACACGCCCATGCGAACGAAGTCGCGGGCAGAACCTAGTGTAGAATAAAATAAAGTAAGTGGCATTATTATCACACAGATCCAACGTATTATTTTAAAATAAAATAATACCTAAAATTTATTAAATAATAGTTGAACCAGCGAACTTCCTACCGCCTTAAATTTTGTGATTTTATTTTATACTAACCTTTCCCGACAATAATGAACACAAAAGAAGAATTTTTGAATTTGGTGCAGTCGTTCGGATGTTATGCGCGAACGTACATTTCGGTCGATAAAGGTATTTTTGTCGTCTATTGCTTGTGTGAGGTATTTTTTTACTACTAATAGTTCGCCAACAGCTTCTGCACTTAAAATTTTATAGAATAATAGGTATCATTTGATAGAATTTTTATACTGAGTTGATACGACGGAGGTGCATTAAATTACACTACGTATACTGTACGTGTCACAGCACTACGAGGGTCAATAACTTTCCACGTCACTTGCCAATAACACGGTGATTCTCTTCGTTCTTCTTAATGTGAAAATTCTGCCTCTGGTATCAATGTATTGAAATTTCTATTATACCTACTTCACTCATGTAGACATAGGATTATAAAACCCTTGCCATATCGTTTATTATCATCCAAAGAAACCGTGCACTTGGTATGTAGGTATATTCCCTTTAAATTACACGTTGCATACCTATAGATTAAGATTATAAAGCGGAAAAGTTTGTTTGTTTGAACGCGCTAATCTTCGAAAGTACTAGGTGGATTTCGATGAAATTTGATATGGAAGTAGCTTTAAGGTTGAGGGAGGTTATAGGCTTTTTACCCGCCATTAAAAAATGGAGGTTATGTTTCTATCGTGATGAAGTCCACGAGAGCGAAGTCCCGTGTGACTGCTAGTTTTCGATATATGCAATTTACGTACGTTTGAGTATGTATTATACATATATAACGAAAATATAAGGAAAACTATCAGTTTGCTAGGTTTTACAAGTTGATGAGTATTCGACGAAGTTATAAAATCTACATAAAAAGCACATTACCCTACTTTGCGTCCCACAGTCAAGTATAAAGTTAAAATATCGTAATCGTTTCATAGAAAATTATTTGAAATAGACTTATAATTAAAACCAAAGATAAGGTCGTAGAAAAATCTGCATTTTTTTTCGTCATGATTGTCATTATCATGGATATCATAGATTTTCGGATTCGCAATAGCAAAAACTTTTTAACAAAAAATGAAACCGACTCCCAAAAAACACTGCAAAGTGAAAAATAACTTTAATTTCGGTAGTCGGTGTCTTTAGTTTTGTTTTTTCGTTTTTGGCACCGACTTCCGAAATTAAAGTTATTTTTCACTTTGCAGTGTTTTTTGGGAGTCGGTTTCATTTTTTGTTAAAAAGTTTTTTTTTCACTCTTTTTAGTTGGATGATTTTTAATTTACCTAGTTACAAGAGCCTAAATGTCAACTACTTATAACCTTTTACAAAATATTGCTTTTCCCAATGCTGGGCCGTTAATTGTTGAGGAGTTCTCCTGGTACTTCACCATCAGCTCTACATCACCATATGCATTGTGACGAGCATAAAGTGCTTAACATCCATATTCAAGTAATCGAATCGCAATCCACTTAATAGTTATTATTGAGTAGTTTCGGCGGCATCTGTGGTCTTCATCATCAGTTCCACTTCCCCAAATGGTACTTTTTGAGAGCAACTGCACAAGTTACTATAAGAAATACCCAAAACGCCATAGGTGTGCCTATAATATTTGAAGAGTTCCCTCGATTTCTCCAGGATCCCATCATCAGATCCTGACTTTGGTGATAGTGGTACCAATTTCGAAGTATACCCATTCGAACAAAAAAAGAATTTTCCAAATCGGTTCAGCCGTCTTCGAGTACTCGATGATCATAAATAAAAAAAAAAAAAAAAAAAAAAAAATATACGCGTCGAATTGATAACCTCCTCTTTTTGTCGTCGGTTGAAAATGTGTTTAAAATCTTTCAATGGGCGGATGTCATTTTCGCTGTTGTGGCGGCTGCTAACTACGATATCGTGGCCCAAAATGCACTATGCGGGTGTTTTACACTATTTATCGAATCGCGTTTGTTTATAACCTCACCTAATTAAACGCAATGGTTGAAATCTCGAAGTTAAAAAAAAAATATTACATTTTTTGTAAATACTTACGGAACAATTGTTTGTTTCTACGTCACAGGATCGCACCTCTCTCCTCACATAAGTTTACAATTGCACAGAGATATTTGGAGAGTACCAACCCAAAATGATGTTTAATATAATTCTATGTCTTAATAAAGATTATACTGTGAACATGAATATTTGCGATTGTTTACAAATGAAGCAAGTATCATATTTATTAGTTTTTAACATAAATTTTTAACACTTTATAGACTTAAATATAAAACCCTAAACTACATATATACATCTAAAAATAAACTAAAATATGGCATCCAGAAATTCGTGCGCATCGCTGTCTACTGGTCACGCGAAGTGTCAACTAGGCGTTTGGATAGATATTTAAATAATCTGTGAGCACTCGGACCCCACGACCCCAAGGTTTCAACCCCAAACGGCTCGAAAATATAACTACCAACAATGTTATTATATTTCCGCCGCTTGAGTTTTTCAGCAGCCGCAGCGGCAGCGCCAGCACAGCAAGACGAGCTAGGAAGATGGGATGGATGCAAGTATCATTGTGAGAAATAATTTATTTTTATTTTGCTATCAAACATTCATATCCAAACAAAACGACTAAGATGAAGATAAATGTGTAAACCTATAAAATATCAATGTCTCAGTGTGATGAGCAACATAATCATTATTCGCGATCACCATTGTGAGCAAAAGACACGTTAATGATAATGTTAGTGTATTATTAAATAAAATATATACACAGGAAGCAGTTTAACATCAATCAAAATCCTCGCAAATAATCAAAGAGTTTTTGAGAAGTTTTTGCCTCAAACCATAATAAAATTGCTGTTTTAAATATAGACAAACATAAATGTTTAACCATAGATTTGTTATGTTATTTCATATAACGATAACCTATTAAAACAATCATGTCTAAGCTATAAATCAGACGGGTTTTATATCTATTAAATATATTTTGGTAAATTCCAATGAACAACTTTGCTGGAATTTTCCTTGTATTTGTTTTCTTTATATTTTTTTGAAATTAAATTTTCAGTTTTTCAACTTTTTGGATTATTTATTAAGTCTTTTTCTCTTTTGTTAACTTTGTCTTATTTATTGCTTTTTCATATATATCTTCCTTTTACGTTCATTGAAAATAATCGTGATGTAATGTCGTTCGTACGATTTTTTATACAAAATTTATACACTATTTTAGCCCCATAAAGAACGATTATTTTCTTAAGTACCATCCTATCATCATAGCTATCTCCCATGCCTTATTTCATAAAAATGAGCCACAAATTTAGCCGTAAAAGCATAACGTACCTACAACTACATACTTTAGTAAAAGCAAGTCTTTGAATTCACTAAAAATATATCAATAAAAAGCTTAATTGCTTCGGAAAAATTACCGGGGTTTCCAAATAGAGGTAAAATCCCCATATTAAAAATTAAATCATAAACCCATTTTTTAGACGGATCAGTTTTTGACGTCAATAGCCATTTACCTATTTATATAGGTATTTTAACCGTGAACTTGTATCAATGAATGATTGTGTAATTTATATTTTCGCGTGTGGGTAATATCGTCATGGTATATTTTATAAAAGTATTTAATTTTATTTGCACTAATTATAGGCTATACCTCAATATGCATATATTATGTTTTATGAACTAATTTATTAAAATTATTAAGCTACGGTCTGCCAGATACATGGATAGATAGATTGATAGGTAGATGAACTCTTAATTGTACACCAAAACAGGATTAAATAAGGACTTAAGAACTACAGAAACTACAAAGAGTGTTACAAAGGATGGTCTCATCGCTAAAAGCAATCTTTTACAGACAACCTTTTCAGTCAATATATTATATCGGTAAATATATGTATATATTAATCAGTAAATACATATATTGGTTCACTTTATCTATCAATTTATCTATAATATGTATGTATTTAGAAATATATATGTATGTTTATCAGTTGTCTAGTATCCATATCACAAGCTCTGCTTAGTTTGGGACTAGATGGCGTTGTGTGAAAAAAGTTGTGGAATATTATTATTATTATTATTACTTTTATAAAATGTGAATTCTAAAAAAATTGGATTAATGTGTATTTTATTATAAGTATTTGATACTCACGTAGTTAAGTACCTTTTTGGTTGGTATATGAGATCTCATATGATTTATTGTTAGTATATACTCGTATTGTTCTCATAGCTGTGAAGCAACATGTTATTTTTGAATAATTTAACAACCTAATTTATAAGAGATCTACTGTGACCATATTTCAACATTAATTACGAATAAGTACCTCGTTATTTATAAAACGCATATTTTATCAAAAGCATCTGTCAAATTAGGTAAATCAAAAAGCGTTTGAAATTTCCGTACAGTAGGTACCTAGTAGTATTAACTAATTCCATACCTTTGCCTAGCCACGATGTAAAAAGTTATAATTTTGAATTTGGAACATCCTTACAATGTTCGTCACGTAGGGCCACACTGTGTGGCCTACGAATATAAAGTACCGCTTTTACGTTTTTCATTTGTTGTTAATCTACAAATTGGTATTGTGAAGATATTTTTAGACTATTTTTTGTTATTCTATGACGCAAACGTTGGTTTAATTTGTTACTTAAAAATTAATGATTGCAATTTTAGTTTTTAATTTGACCACGGTTTATTGCCAGCTATCATTTGGTATGAAGGCCGCAAAAAATGTTGTAGAACTATATTTTGCCAACATATTGAACTAACTCGTAGGTACTGAACATCAATTTCAAATAAAAAATATTTTGTTTTAATAGTAATGCATTATGTAATGATACTAAAGATACTATTTTTGCACGAGAATTACGTACTTGATAACTGCAATTTAATTACTTTAAATGTATCATAATAATGTTCAGTAGTGCATAATAGGTAGAAAGTTAATCCCTCCAATAAGGAATTATGTAATAAATAAAAAATCGTGTTATACCTTAATTGAGTTTCGACTAGTTGCTTTACCTAATTAAGAAAACCTATTGTCAAAAGATACCTCGTACTCACGATTCCAATTGAAACATATCTACATATTTGTCAGGAATGGAAACGAATACAGTACAATATAGTTCTGTACTTACGTTCTCGCATTCTACATATTATACCTAAAAGCTAATTAAATATAATCTACAAGATTTTCTCGTGGCATTACTCACGTGGCCTGTCTTCGTGGTTTTTACCGGGACGTATCCTATACCTAAACGTTTCGGTATATCATTCCTTCTCTCTATACATATAGGATATTATGTATAGAGAGAAGGAATGATGTACCGAAACGTTCGATGGTTTGAATGTGAGAGAAGCTAGCGGGTACCCTGCCTCAATGGTGCAAGTTTAGTGGTTACAAGTGCGACTGCTGAGCAATAGGTCTCTGGTTCGATTCTCGGGTCGGGCAAAAAGTGTTATTGGGTTTTTCTATAAGAAATGCAAAAAGCAAGTTACGCCGTTAGTCCTGCGCTTGACTCGCTCCGGTCACGGTAATATTATGTATACAGTATTGTAACTCGACCGTATCTTAGAAATAAATGCCTACAGCCGCGCGGTACGTAAACATACGATAGGGCTGCCCACCTCCTGCATTTTAATTACATTTGCCTACTTTGCGTTTCTATTTAGTTTTGTGATTGTAATGCCCCGAGGTTTTAACATAAGCGTACCTACCGTATCATGATTCATGAACTGCCTATAACTACCTATTTCACTCGTGTCAATTACTTTCCTTTACTCTATTCACTTTATTAATCCAGATATCTTTTTTTTCGGGAGATAAAAGGAAATACTTATCCATTAAAAAGAAACACATTATGTACATACCTACTGGTAAGTAAAATTATTTTAGTCTTAGGTACCTTTCAAAGTTTCCAGGTAATCTAAAAAAAGTTATCACTGGATGCGTTATTGACGAATTCATGCAACCAAAAACAGCACAATATATCCTATTCGTCATATGAAATATGTACTTGAACTTATTTATAGCGAAAAATCGCGCGGTTATTGTTAAAAAAACAACACACCGTCCGTTCGTCACTGCGGCACAGTTGCCGGTCGCGACTGTCATCATACCAAGCGCACACCGAGATCGAGGCGCGTAGGTATAGCTCGCGCTTCGTCCGTTTGTATGAAGTTGGAATACTGTATACATAATATTACCGTACTCCGGTCGTGTCGGATGGTCGTCACATCGGACTATGAGAGTAGATGAACAGAGAGTGCACCTGTACCTGAGTACATACCCGTGTACATAAATAAATAAAAAAATAAATAAAATAAATATCTCCAACGCCGATAGCTAATCTACACTAAGATTGGTCGCCGTGAAATCGGGCCGGATGACTATTATATTGTAACCATAGAAATATAAAAAACAGATTGAAACACTTCTATGGAGAGATAAGGTTTATAAGAGTTGTCTTATGAACCTTATCTCTCCATAGAAGAGTTTAAGGGAAATTTTAAATTTGTAAAATTACAAATAGTTGTATTTGTAATTTTACAAATTAAAAATTTCCCAATTTCCCAATTCTTTTTTTTGTTCTCCCATTCACATAAAAAGCAGCTTTTTAAAATATTAAAACAAACTTGACCAACGTCAAAATTAGATTTCACTAATGAAGGATGGAAATTAAATTATTGTATCCGAGCATAGTACCTCCTCTTTTTTTAAACTCGATAAAAACTGCACTCGTTGATAATGTACTCTCGCTGATGCTGTCAGAGTTTTTGCAATCCGATGAATATTTGCAGATAATCCTCATAAAAATAAATAACGCTTTAAATTATATTTAAAAAATTGTTATGTACCAACGCCGAAGGCAACGTCTAATTTAAGTCACATTAATATTTATTAAGAGTACAGATTTCGTTTTTGTATGTCTTTTCTTAGTAGAGGTTGAATAATAGTAGATTTATATTTTTCAAATGTTAATCATTTCAAGTTGGTTAAAGAATATTACCGCTCTGTCATCTCGTAATCATATTATGTGTAAGTAATATTAAATTATACCATACATAATAAATTAAAAATATTACCTATAATATTTTAAGAGTATATTTATGTATTTTACTTATATAATTGTACATTCTATTAGATTAGATATTTTGTATTGCTTTGAAGTCTTTTATAATCTAAGGTAGATTATATATTTCTATTTATACACACTTTGTCTATCGTCTCTTATCCAACTATCCTATCGGAGATTTGCTAGAAGCAGTACCTATCTTTCGAAATAAGCAAAACATGTAAGTTCCTAGGTTCTTTTGTCTGTGTTTTTTTGAACTGTCATAGAAAAACATATACGAAAAAAGTGAAAAGAGAGTCAGTTTTTAGAAAAATCAATCAATGTAATCAATTACATGGTGTGTACGTAGATATTTATGTAGCTCTATCAACTCTATCTACAGATCATGTGATCTGTAGGTAGAGTTACGGTCCACCAGAAAAAGAGTTACGGTCATGTGACCGTAATTCTTTTTTCTGGGTCGGAAAATCTTCAAATAACTTCTCCCGCTGTGGGTGGAACGGGAGGAAGTGTCAGACTTCTAGTGACTAAAAGCCCACCTTATACCTAAATTTGCACCTGTGGTCTGGGACCGCAGCCCCAGCAGAATTATCGTAACTCCTAAAATCCCATGTTCTTAGGATACGATTACAATTGGACTACTATAAACACCATTGTAGTTTTGTTTTACTTTAACAGAGGAATTGTTTAAACAGTTTTGTTTTGAGTAGATATCAATGTGAAGAAGTAAACGATTTCCCTACCTCATACAAAACATGGGTCTAAGGCGGCAAGATATGTTTGAAACGGAAATATGGCTTTTAAACATAGCAAATATTATATATTGTATCTAGATTTACCATTGCTTCACTCGACCTTATTGAGACATGAAGATATGAAACTGATTGCAATAGTAATATCTACTACCATCGCAATCGTACGTAGATATATGTTTATGTGTTTGCGGGATTTGTAATATTCTACTAGTGTGTCAAATCGCTAATTCTCTACGCCTTCATTAGGTTTTATTTAGTGTCTTCACAAATAGTCGATTACTTTGTTTGGTGGTTTCTATTCGTTATGCTTAATTATCTAGTGTAATTATTTAAAAAAGTCTTGATTTATTGTAAATCCTTTTCTCGTATATAAAAGCAGATGGCATGTTTTATTGGATTATAGTTGTTATTACTGTTATCGTGTTTCGAGTGGCATAGATTCATGAAATAGAATTTTTCTAGTCTAGAAAAATACTGTGGAATGTGAGCCTACTCACGCCAGTAAAAATGCCAATGCACAACAAAAATTCTGTAACATTTTCTCTCTTTATAAGGAATTAAGAAAAGTTAATACCAAGATGGGCCTTTTTGTGGCAATCAATAGGTAAGTAGGAGGCACAAAAGTCTTTTGTCTATGAACAATGACTGTAAGTTTTTTATAATCCAAGCATTATGAATGAGCAAACCACAATACATGGAGCTCATTTAAATATTTCTCATTTTTATAACGTTACTACCGCTGTTGTCTTACATAATTAACAGTTTTAAGACTATAAAAACTCATAAAATTTCCGTATTAGTCGAAATAATAACCGACTTTTCTGTTCAAACAAGCTATGGAGTAATTAAAATCTAGAATATTCCTCATTGAATTGCTACAAACCTATGATTAACATCAGCCATGTACCTAACTACGACTATTTATAGCGTCTCCAGCAAATTATCATAGACAACCATTAGGTCGCAATATCGGAAGTCTATCATTAACTTATCAAGCAGTCTGCATGTTCTGCATTAACTACCGTATTGGCATTCCTTCACAGACAAAAAAGAATAAATACCAAAAAAAAAATATTCTCTTTGGTACATAAAAAAACGTAGCTGTCAAAAATGCGTTAGGTATATTATTTTTTAAAGTGGTATTTGCTTATTTTTTACTTATAGTATAATTATTGCTTTATTTGAAAAAAAAAATCAAGTGCTCAGATTTCTTAATTATTCGGTGTAATGTTCTTTTAATGTCATTGGTTCAATCATAAAAACCTTTTTGCTGATTTTGTTTTTTTTTTCGTTTCGTATCTTAAATTGTTCTTGAATAGTTGATTATGCTTTATGAAAAACGTATTAGAATACACAACAAAAACATTTTAATTGGCGTTAGAACTTAATTACGACTTATCTAAATTAAGAAGTCCTTGAAATGTAAATCATAAGAAGCAATTACAGTACTTATATATATTCAATTAACCAAGTACCAAATTACCTACGTACGTAAACTCAGGGTACCTATATGTTTGTCTGTCTGTCTGTGTTGTCCTACTTAGACATTCTTTCACATTGGAACCTCTTGGATTCTTGGATCAGGATTTATCTCATAAATTTAGGTACCCCTCAACGTCCAACGTATTTTCATTGAATTTAGGACAAACCTGTATAAGATAGAACATACATATTTGTATCCAGGTCCTTTCGAGCCCAGTACTTACGGTCCCGGCAGTAGGTCATGGGAGCCAGTTAGGCACATCACACTGTGTAATTTATACAGAGTTGATACGACCAAGGGGCTTTCCTTTGAACTGCGTATACTAGGTACCATTTTCAAGCTTTGTACCAAAAATCAATTAATTAGGATAAGTAGTTTAGTCGCAAATGATTTTGATGAGATGCACCTTAAAGCGATAAATCTGACCAAGACAAGAGATAACACACACCGCGCTACGTTGCCACTTTGTTACCTAGGTATTTAATGTCAGTCACATTTATTTACAAAGGGTGGTTGCGTTTTACTCTGATTTGTAAGCTATTTAGTTTGTTTGAAAAAAAAATATTTTTCGGTTCTTTTTATTTTTTAACTGTACCTATCGAATTAACACTAAACAGTAACACATATAGTATACGTAGTGTAATTTAATGCCCCTCTGTCGTATCAACTCTGTATATCATCAGTTCTCAAAACGGTGGAAGAAGGAAGGAAGGAACAAGGAAGGAAGGAGAACATCTTGTACTCTTGAGAACACCGGCATGTTCATCTGGGACATCCATCATTCCGCCTATTTTTTGCGCGGCTGGGGCGTGAGGAAGAATGTTGCGTCTCACTCACGCGCAGCCTCCTTCTTCACTAGCATGACTGCTTCGCAGAAGGAGGTGACTGCATCCCATTCCCCCTCGCCCCGCACCATGACCTGAACCAGCGCCGGACGTGAGAGGTCACCGCCACCGATCACCTTCCCGTGGACACGGCGGACACACCTCCACTGTATGTTCCACCGTGTCCTCCGGGTGGTATCCATCAACCCGCCTGGGCCCGCGTGGTAAATAAGGGTCCATTCCCTATTACATAATAATAACATTTATTTCACCATAAAAATACATCAGCATGTAATATAAAAACGTAAAGGCTAGTACACAGCATATGAGCATCTATAGCCAAACTAGAACATGTTCTGTATCTCGACATACATCGCCACAGATAGGTCTGTGTCCCATCAATTAGAACAGTATCGAAATTTACCTTTGTGTACATTCGCTGGCAAAAGCTAGACGGTAAGTACATAATAATACTCAGTGAAGGGAATCTCAAGTAATAGGGTCTCGGCCGAGTAGTGCTCGGCTCTTTGATACTTATACCTAAGCACACATATTATAACCGTTCTATAGTACACAGAGGCTATTCAGAAAATTGCACACTTAAGTCCCGCAAAGAGCTAGTGTTGAGGAGAAATACACTGCAATCTTGAGGGATTGTGGCGAATCGAATGATACTTATGGCGAATTTTACTTAATTTTGTAGTAAAGCAAGAGTAATTTTGACGCTGCAGTGGAATGAAAAAGCTTACAGGCTATGGTATGGCTATACTTCTTATCATCATTCAAATTTAAATTCAAATTCACAAACAAAAACTTAAATTTGAATTTGAATGATGAAAAGAAGTCTCAAAAAACCCTTAGAAGTAAACCATTTTAGGGTGGAAGCAACACTGATAGTAAACATTAGCTCCTACAAATCGCTGTTCTTCAAAACAGTCCCAAGTTTCAGAATTGAGAATTTTGAACTTAAGAACGTGGTAAGCTCTGCTGTAAGGGTAATGTTTGAAAGGTTTTTGTGATAAAGGAGAGTTGGTCATGTTCATAGTGATTTTTACCCATCTGATAAAACTTTGGACTGTAACTAAGTGAAACCAGTTCAGAAAATTGACATTCTTAAATGACTTCCGTACAGATACGATTCCTTGTGATGCAATAGGCAGTTTAATGACGTAGGTAGGAGAAGTGTCTTACTAATCAGCTAAATAAATATCTTACGAATAAACAATATATGTATGTTTATCAGTTGTCTAGTATCCATATCACAAGCTCTACTTAGTTTGGGACTAGATGGCGTTGTGTGAAAAAGTTGTGGAATATTATTATTATTATTATTTATTATTATAATGCAATAATTGGTACTAATCGGCAATGCCTCATACTTATTTATATATCACTACTAGCAGTCACGCGGAGATTCCCTCTCGTGGACTTTATCACGATAAAAAGATACATAATCTTCCTTTTTAGCAGTCCATAACCTTTCTCAACCTTCAAACTACTTCTATACCAAATTTCATCCAAATCCACCCAGTACTTTCTTAGGTTTTCGTTAGGTTACAGATAGGTTATAGGTATGTGTATTCTAAACACATAAATAAAATTTAAGTGTCTGTCTGTTTTTTCAAAATAACTTGTTTTCTCATGCGCCCATGAGAAAACAAGAAACTAAAATGCAAACAAATTTTATAATTAAACTTTTTGACGGTCTGTCTGATTTTCTGTGTGTCCGGGCTAATCTTTATAACACACATATTTACTTTATTTCTTTTTCAGGATTAATCGACTCCCATCCGAACGAAGATGCGGGTTGAGCTAGTTTATTACAAAATAAATATTTATGTACTGATGCTAAACATATTATCATGCATATGTGATAATAACATCTACATTCAGCTGCGGGTGTAGGTAAATCATTTATGCACATATTGCTATGAAATATAAAAATTGAAGAGGATAATTGCATTTATAATATAAAATGTATAACAAAAACATGATCTTTAGGTATTTCTTTTTCTATAGGTCCTTAAATTGTGCAAAGACTCGACGCACAATTGGTTGGTTTTCGATTGGTTGATTGATCTTACTCTTACTAAAATTATAAATGCGAAAGTTTGTGAGCATGAATGTATAGATTTATGGATCACGCAAAAACTACAGAACAGATATAAATGAAATTTGGTACGTAGATAGTTTAGATCCTGGAATAACACATGGCCTTTTTGGTAACACGGAATTCCCATGGGATCGGAATTTACGCGGTAAAACACTCGCACGCGATCGAAGTCGCGGGCAAAAGCTAGTTAGTATCTACATAATTAGAAACATATATTGATTTTGCCCACTACTGGGCTTGGCCCTGATTTTTTGTGCCCATACCCACGTTCATGTACCCTCAAAAAACAAAAAGAAAGACGTGTGCCCTATGTAATCGTTATAAAGCAGCTATACCTACGTTAACATTTATATATTATGTATATGTAAACGTTTCGCATGATTATTAATTAGAGTTTATAATAAATACTAATGAATAGTGGAAACTTTATCATAACGCATACCTACAGATGCGTAGACAATAATTATGAGCTTTTAATTATGATGAACACATTATACCTTTACTACGGTAAATATTGAATACACTACGTATGTATGTACGATATTTATATCACTATAATAGAGTGGCACCTAGTTGACACTTCGCGTGACCCAAAGGCTGGCTTTTACCTTGGACAGCGGTTAAGCATTGCCATACAGCGTGGCAATGCCGCCAGTCTTTTGGGCACATTACCAGTGGACAGCGATGCGCAATCAATGCAAATCAATTTCTGGACGCCTTAGTTTATTTTTAGATTTGTATATGTAGTTTAGGGTTTTTATTTAATAAGTGTATATTCCATTATTGATTAAATAAATAATTCCTACTTTGTTATCTATAATAGAACAAAAAAGAAACCAGTACTTCAATACTCAGAAAAAGCATGCCTCGTTCCCTCTTAGTCAAGTATTCGTAAGTAAGTCAAGCGTAACTGCTGAGCATGAGAGAGCGTTCGAGTCCCAGGTAGGGCAAAAAGTACTATTGAGTTTTCCTATAAGAAATTTCTCAGTAGTAGCCGGAATTTGGAAGTCGGCGGTGTGATACCCCCACAGAAATAAAAAATATTTATCTATGGATACCCCCCTGTCTTGGAAAGCACTTTGGATCACCAAACTGCTTTCCAAGACAGGGGGGTATCCATATCGCATATCAATGCGGAACAGGGTTTAGAGTCCCGCAATCCCATTGAAATTTAATTAATTAATATAATTTATTTATTTGTATATTAATTATATTAATTTTTAATTATATTAATTATATTAAATTGAAAGGTGACTAGACAGGTGTTTTTGTCTGGTGGGCAACTGCCCGATGTTAGTGATTAAGTGATTTGTATGTATCAATGGTAGTTGTGCGGTAAACTCTGCTTGCGCGATACAGGATTTCTATAGTTTAGTTTGTATGTCGCGAGATAGATGTCGCTACAGCACTTTAAGCCGTTGGTGCCGGCTGTCGTTTGACAGTCGTTTCGGGTAGTCAGAAGCCAGAAAATCTGTCACTGCCTTGCCAAGGGATATCGTGTTACCCAGCTATAAGGTTATGGAGATAAGATAGACAGTCGCTCCATGTAAAACACTAATACTGTGCTGCATTTGGTTAGACTAGGAACCGACCCGAAAAGCAGCGAAAAGAAGACCCGAAGAACCGAAAAGGCTAAGCAAAGGCAGAGCAGAGGAACTTCAATCCCTACTAATATTATAAATGCAAAACAAATTCTGTCTGTCTGCTATGCTTTCAACTTCATACATATAAAGTGGACTACCTATGTGAATTTTTTTTTTAGATTATTATATAAAAAATACAAAGAAACCAGTTGACAGTTTCACTTTTATATTTTTAAAGTGCTGGACAGACTGAAGTGAAACTTTCACTGTAATCTCATTATCTGTTAGAGAGGTGACAGTGTGCGGTGAGAATACGATATTACGTAATGACTGCCAAAAGTAGACGTTTATGAGATGATGTAACAAGAAATACTATCTAAATCTATGACTAAGTAAGGTTTATTTTTATTTTTAAAACAGATATTTCTGATGGCTCTTTACTTAACGTGACAATAGAGATCCTGAAGATACAACATACTCCCGGTGTAAAAGTATTCAATTTCCTATTTCAGGACAAGGTTAGCTACTGAGAGAAGTTAGCTAGCAAACAAACAAATATCTATATATATGTATATAAAACGAAAGGTCACTGACTGATTCACTTACTCATCACGAAATCTCAGAAACTACAAGTGCTGAGGGTTTTAAATTTTGCATAGGGTTCCTTTAAAGACGTAGGTGTTCGATGGGATTTTGCGAAATTCCCACGGGTTGGGATTTACACGGGAAAAACTTCCCACGCGAACGAAATCGCGGGCAACAGCTAGTTTATAATAATATATATGTACAAAGTATACTTTTGTGCTAAGCCGTTAAAGTCACAGGTTTTCATCGAAGATTTTCGGCTGTCGATCGACAATATATTATGGGTTCTAGACGTCAGACAAAATTTAATGAAAACTGGTATTACAGAAGCCGACTCCAAAATAGTTGAGAAATGGTTAGACATGTGATAATTTTGTGCTGTGACCATTTTACACACTAGCAATCCCTACTATTTATCCTTAACCCTATTATTATTATTATAAATGCGACATTAAGTCAGTCTGTCTGTAACACTTTCACGTCTCAACCACTGAACCAATTCTAATGAAATTTGATACAGAGATAGATTAATTAGACGTTGGTGAAGGCCATAGACCTTTCCGCTGAAAAAACCTTTTAACGCGTGCTAAGTTACGGTCAGAAGCAAGAAATATTATGAATACGAATGTTAATTTGTTTATTACGAATTATATTTGATATTTGATGAACTTTGCAAAGACCTTGGCTAAAAATATTACAGTCTCTAAGAGGCTACTTTATGATCGCGATCGAGTCAATTAACGCGAGCGAACAGTAGGCCAAAAGTAATAAGTATCAAGACACTTTAAAAACGATAAAATTTTGGCATCGATACCGTTACAATAAATATGGTGACATACCTATACTCAATACCATAGAGGACCAAAGAAATGTAGACAGTAACCTTCCCACGCGCGTTGCTAAAGCCAATAAAAATGTATTACAAACTGGAGTGCTTGTCGCCGATGAACTAGTAACCCCGTACCCGTGTTTATGTATCACTTCACTGGTATTTGAAGTATTTGGGTGTCTGAATAATGTATTGAAGGAGCTCGTGGCTGTGGCTCTTCAAGGTTCAACGCTTACCGAGGTTCAACGCTTACCGAGGTTCAACGCTTACCGAGGTTCAACGCTTACCGAGTTGGGTGACCATCTTAACATGTCGAGTGCCTCGGAAAGGGCCTTGGTTGTGATTTGGACATCTTTGACAGTCATTACGGGTGGTCAGATCGGTTGGGGGATGAGTCACCATCTTTACAGCTGTTTGTATTCTATGAGTTCTTAAACCATAAATTAGATTGTGATGAAACTTTAGCACTATGTTCTGAGGATCCACGTGACGGTTTCTGGCCCAAAATTCCAGCGAAAAAAACACTTCATTACTTTCCTTACATTGCAATGTATGCCGCCGGATACAGCTAGGCTTCTTCTTCTTTTTCAAATCGATGGTATTCCGTTTAAATATCATGTTGGGGCCAGTAGGTAGCCACGCTAGTCGTGGCCTCAGTGACGTTTATGAGTTCTTTATAGGTGCACGTATTTGGGTACTTTGGACTTGGACACTGCACTCTTTTTGGACATGATTTTTTTGATTTTTTGGGATGGTATGGTTTGGCCAGGACCGCAATCACACTGGGTGTCATTGTGTTCTATGATCCCCATATTACAGCTAATTAATAAATAGATATGTCTTTGGTTTTAGTATGAGCTCTACAACATTTCAATTTGTTTTTTTTTTTTGTTTTATGGGATTCCGTACGCCTGTTTAAAAAACCGGAGCCCTCAAAGGAACACTCGCATGTCTGACTGTCAGTTTGTCACAGCTAATTTGTTCCGAATATACAGACACGATACAGTTGTTTGTTACACCACATATAATGAACTTCTGTGACCGAAAGACGGATGCGTAACGTAAATACATACATATGTATATCAATTTTGAGAAGACTGTTTACGTAATTTACTCCGAATTAATGTATGATCTATGGCTTTAGTTCTGACAAAAACAGATAGAGTTCTTCACTTACCGATTACAGGAAAACATATCAGATGTTTTTGGTTTTAAAGATTAAAGATATCAATAAATGTATCGTTCAGACCCTTCCTTCCTTTTAAAACAATTTTTTTGGGGAAAATCATCAAATAAGTCTTCCCACTCTGTGTGGAAGCGAAGCGGAAAGGAGGATTTAACTGTTACTGACTAATAAAACCTCCTTACGTTCTTGGGCCTCGGTATCACGATAGAACATTTCCGCAAAGGACAATGAACCTTAACATAAATTAAATAAACTTGTTTATTGAAATTATAAATACGTTTAATACCGTTCTTTGTTCTGTAATGTATTCTAATTGCTTATAAGCGTCTGGATACATAGCTTAATACAGTAACGTGCTCATATTATGTATCAACTTCTTATAAATCTTATGATATAATCGGAGGTCAAGTCTATGACGTCAAAAACCGGCGTTTTTTGATAATTGGCGGTTTATTATGTCTAAACGAATGTTGTAAGAGGTAAAATTGTTTGTTTATGGGTTAGTAAAAGGTTATGTCTGGTGGAGTCGATTTGTAACGAAAATTATTTCTAGGAGTGAAATTTGTTCTAGTGAGATACACTACGGATTTTAATAGAAAAGAAAACATTATTCGAATACAGACACACAAAATAACTGCAATCCTTCTGTACTACAATGTTAAATTAATTAAAAGTTGAATTTTCTGGACCCACAATGTTAAATTTGCAAAATGATGTTAAAATGTTATAAAAATAACAAAAAGCAAGTTCCGCTGAGCACGCCCACACCGAAAGGGTACCAAAAACACGATCGCAGTGGTCCAAATTCGACCATAATTTAAACGAATACATATGCGTTTTTATGTATCGAGTTCGTTACTTTTAAAAACTTTCCGCTTTCCTGCACCATATAAACGTTAACTGTGCTAAATAAATTTCATACTCCTTCGATCGGTTCATGTTCTTAAAAAGTGGCACAAAGATTTTGCTACACGTATTAATATATAAGTACCAGTGGCGAAGGGTGAATTTTCATAAAAGGGAAGCCGGACCAAAAAATGCTTACCTTGCTCAAGTGTGATGCGTGAATTCCAGTAACTGTGGCCCTGTGGCTGACTTCGAAATCTTGTAACTTCGTAAATAATTAGATATTTGTATAATTGAAAATAATAGATTACTATTTATATATTCATATATAAAATAATAGACTAATATTTGCCATATTTCAAAAGGGAAGCCGGTAGGAATCGAGTTGTATGGAGCCTTCGCCACTGATAAGTAGAATGTAGAATTTCCATAATTCACTTCATGCAATGTTTTTAAGTACTTATTGTACAATACCTATACGGTTTCCTGTGGTTTCCTAGTTAAATCTGGCTGACTGAATAAGTGCGTTTAGTTATTAGGCTTTGTGATCGAGAGGGCATGGGTTCGAACATTACCCATTACTCTATTTCCGTGAACCCACTCCAAACACAAGCATATTTAGTTTAGTTGGAGGGGTTCACAAGATTGCTAATATTGTGAACTCAAACTACATTGCTAGCCGTCTCTAAAAAATATTTTAATTTATTCCTTCTTGATCATTAAATATTAATTTAGGCAATCTAGATTATATAAAGACAGCCACAACCTTCCAATTTTTCTAAAAAGATCCGTTTGCCTGTTTCGCTCAAAAATTGCGAATTTTACCTTGTAATTACGAAATTAATAGTTCTAACTACTTTATTTGATCGACCTTTCGTATAATGTTAAGGTGATTCACCCACTTACTTGCACTGGATGAGATTTAATGTTTTATTTAAACTTCGATGAAAAACATTGCTTAACACGAAAATTAAAAGGTTTTCATAACGTTAATGAACTTTGATTACCCCCTTTATGTGCGACGGTAAATTGTCATTCACATACAAAACAAATTTATAGAGGTCTTTTGAGTTTCATTCATAAAAATCTCTCTTAGATATTTTTCCTTAAAGTCTTCAGATTATAAAATTCCAACTTACTTTTCAGCGCTTTTCCTTCAGGCGTACATCGGACAGCATTGATTAAACAATCCACATAATTTCTGATTAGTCTCTTATTTGTAAAAATGTCGTCAACGTCCAAATAATCATATCTGGAGTCGTATTTAGGCATGTTTACCATATCGTTAGTATTTTGTCCCACCACAACATACACAAAAATACACATAAAAAACACTACACGCATTTTTAAAACGTGAATTTACCGTAGACTACTGTACATGAATTTACCATAGAATAAAGAAAACTCATTCACATGTGTCAAATCGCGGAGGAAAATGGCGCGAACTTCATTCGTGTGTAGAGGCGTGCGCGCACGAATCACTGGCGTGTTGTTGTGATCCGCGCGAGAGATCCAACGCTGTTATAAGGTAAAGCTGCGCACGCGGCGATCGAGACGCTTTCTTTGGTTTTGTTGCAATTCTGTAACAAACGGGTTAGTTTATAAAATAAGGGTTTGCTTTTAGAAGTTTCCAGAAGAAAACTCTATGAAAACAATGAGAGTTAAAAATCTTTTTCAGATATTTTTTATATCCTCAGCGCCCGTTTTTTGTATTTATTCGGGGGGGATAAATGCAGTCTCCTAACTTCTTAGAAGCATCCGTCTGAGTCAAACAGTGTTGTACTCATTACAGTTTCTTGTACCGACTTAATTATCTTTCAGTTTATAATAAGGTACTAGCATCCTGTTTGCGTAATCCATAAAACGATACGTTCTTTGAAAATCAATAGAAACTCAAAATTCATTGCTTCAATCGCAGTCTTAGATTAGAACGTAAGTGACTTAACCCTAAATTGCTGAAATTTCTGATTCTGGTAAAAAATTACCGTAAACACTACTCAAAATCACCGTGGCGATAGGGTTCCAAATAAAATTCTTAAAGAGACAACCTATATCGGTTGCGGGTTAACATGGTTTTAAATAGAATTCCCACTCTGAGTAATTCTGCTTTACACAGAGTGGGAAAAGTCATATTTAGAAAATACAAATTTATAATGTGCACACTTTTATTCAAAGAGTGCAATATGTTAGAAAAAACGTTTTGTCGACAAACGTACCAATACAACATGCAATAGTGTCGTCCACATATGTATAACGCGGTAGCAATGTCAAAATGAATGTGCACAATATTAATATATTTTTATGGTATATTCTGCTGGTATTTAAACCTTCCAATTGCAGAAGGTGGACTAATACATATAATCTACCATATATCTATGTAATCTACGTATACAACGTGTAATTTAAAGGGTATATACATACCAAGTGCACGGCTTCTTTGGATGATGATAAACGATATGGCAAGGGTTTTCTAATCCTGTGTACATGTGTGGAGCATATTAGAAATTTCAATACACTGATACCAGAGACCGAATTTTTCAAATTACGGAGAACGAAGAGAATTATCGTTTTATTGGCAAGTGACGTGGAAAGTGATGACCCTCATAGTGCTGTGACACGTTTGTTTTTGCTGGTATTCAAGAAACATATGAAACCAATAATTTGGGGTCAATTCTGCGAGTCACTTATTTTGAGCTGAAACTTTGTATAGAGACTCCATACCAGATGTTGTCTTCAGTCCTTTTGGATAGATATGGGGTTTCTGTTACACGTTGTATATTAATAAGCGGAACAAAAACAAAAACTTTGTAGGAACCCATTTTCCAGAAAATTACGCAGTCGGAGGAGTATGAAATTTAGCACAGTTAAAGTTTTTATACAGAAGGAGTGCATAATTTTTAAATAACGTCCAAACTTAAGATTCAATTCAATAATAGTCGAATTACGGCCCTCAGGCAAACACTACTTATAATAAAGATGCATATCACAATTATCGTGAAGACGTCTTTTGAAGAATATATGCCAATTTTACCGATTCAGAGAAAACGATGAATCATTTGTTGTTATTTCAATTATTTTAATAACAAATAGAAAGGTCAATAAATTAATATTTTTCTTTTTCTGAGTATTGAAGCTTTACGAAGCGTTTCCGTCGGAAGTGACATTTAAAAATCACATCTTATTGTCAATTTACTCCAAATCAGTATCATTGTATTCTTTTAAGGAGTGCTCAATTTTGAGAAATTCGTACTTAAATACCCTATAATCTTACTCAATGTATGTGTTGTTAATTTGTTATTTCCTTTTGGAATCGTTTACGAGAAGAATCATTCGTACCATATGGTATGGCACGATATATAATGATGGTGATTCGGAGAAGGCAATTTTAATAAATATATTTATTTAGTTAATTAGTTTTATTGAAATCGTGACTTCTACAGAAATAAGGGATCTTGGAATCCGAGCAGAGTATTTGACACGTTTGGCGCAGTGATTGAGTGTGTGTACCTATTTTAAATGTGTCTCAATCCACGATTCATGAGAAATTCCTAGTGTGGGATAATTTTTTTGAACAAGAATACAAGCTTAGGGAAACTCATGTTTAAATCATTATTTTATTTATTCATTTAGTTAAGTAGTAAGTTTAAGTACTTGTGTGGCCTACCCAAATGTCCTTACTTTGGTATTGTTCGTCAAATTGTTGAGCTCCTTAAGTTCTAAGTTGAGCTACACTATAACTAACAAATGCTTGCACTGTCTGGACAGGTCCGCTAAAATTTGCGTGGTTATTTCCTCAAAAGAATACCACAGACATGAACCTACATGCTTCTCATATACAAATACAAATTGTCTGGACTTTAAAAGAGACTTTGACCTCTGAGTTTGTTTCGGTGTTTCTTCTCAGAGTAGTCAGTTAGGAAATACCGGCCTCATCTAGCTAAACTAAACACGCAAAAAAACATGACGTGTAAAAGTGTTATTTATAAACAATTTACAAAATAAATATTTAATTTCATTAGTTTTATTAATATACAGAGGTGTCACTTAAATCTGAACTCGCCAAACTTTTACGTTTAATGGCGAGAAGCGCTCTTTATTTCATAATGAACCACTCTAATTAGTTCTACACACTATAAGGTATCTGACCAGCATTCCAATATATTATTTTTAATTTTCTTAAGAGTTCCTTTACTTATCATGAGCTAATACGATATTGCTGCTTCCTTGCTTTAATTCAACATCAAAAACAAACCTACACCCTTCTACCTCTCATTGCAAGTACACAGCCCGTAGGTAGCTAACGACAGCTCATCAAAACAGATTGCTCAGATCCAATCTCACTGATTATATATCGCTAAATCGCAGTTGCGTTTGCGCACCGTTTTGAAAACACTTATTCGAGGGAGGCCCATTGTCCACGGCCAGCGGTACGGAACCCGCATGTATTTACATAAATTAGGCTAGTATGGACGTTTCGACAGATCGCCACATTGTTGTTGGATCACTGCCGGAACGTCAACAGTACCTGTGATGGTGTATGGAAATGAGAGCAGGTCACACCGCAAAGGCATTCGAAAGACAAAACAGATATGATTTCCACAATGACAATGTAAGAGCGAGCGGCTCTCACTCTTATAAATTGACTGGATAAATTCGCATCCCTTCTGAAATGTTCTTAGCAAGTCACGAATCCATACTAATATTATAACGCGGAAAAGTTTGTTGGTTTGAACGCGTTTATCTTCGAAAGTATTGGGTGAATTTGGTATGAAAGTAGCTCTAAACTTGAGGAAGGTAATAGACTACTTTTTACCCGACGGCAAAAGAAGAACGTTATGTTTTTATCGTGTCAATGTCCACGGGAGCGAAGTTCGCGCAACTGATAGTGATTATACAGGATGAAATTAAAAACATGCAACAAATTGAAATGGGAGATTCAGTAACGATTACCTAATAATTTTAAATTGTTATTTCGGAAATATAATTGTAAAAAAATCGTCTAATTATCGGCTTAGATAGTGTAAAATAAGTTATTGTCTTCACGTAGATTGATTCATTGGTATGGTTGATTCATATGTACTTTGTACCTACTTACGTAGGTTAGTACTAGGTACTATGCGAAATTAACGATAGCGGTAACGAGGAATTATTTAGTTGATACTTTTATTGTTTTCATGGTTTTAGAAACTTTTTATTTTTAATTAATTTTCCTTAATGACATACTTATATTTTCTTTGTAGCACGTTGAATTATATTTTTAAATTTGTCATGTCTATTCAATTGCATCCTGTATAAGATTTATAATATTCTCCACACAAAGTAACTTATAACTCTACAAGGAATATTAAAGTAAACTTAACTAGGGGTTTGACTTTGTGAGAGACTGCAGAAAAGGTCGTCAAAACACGTTGTAACTCATTCTGTCTTCCGATAATCAGTAATATGAAGCAATTGATCAAAAGTCTTATAACTGCCGTGCCAATCCAAAATACTGTAAGTCGATTTACAGTGTTTTTGCTTAACAGCTTTATATTAGTTCCTTGAAGTCTGTTTAACACCCCTGACTTAATTTTTTTCATTACAAAGTGTTCTGCAAGATAAGGCAAGCTAAAAACACTGTATCACTTTCAAATTAAATAAATTAAAAACCTATATCGTTAAATATCTCAAATGTGGTTTTCGAAAGTTAAAGTATTTTGGATTGGCAGGACAGATGACTTATTTTTGAATCGAGTATTTTGAGTCAAGACATGTTTGACAAACTAAACCATACATTCTTCATTAAAAAATCGGCAGGTATTCATAAAAATCTTAGAACTGGTATCATCTGCCACAAATTCTTAATTAGAGCTACGATAGTCACTTAGCAGGTGCTAATTGTTCAGTTAAATATATTATTAAACTAAACAACTAGATTTCATAATTGACTGTTCAGATTGAGGGGCAATGTTTTGAATTGGACATACCGCACCCTTAGTAATATAAGGGCACAACTCAAAAACGTAGATTTTTGACTACTCGCGTTTCAAGATTCTGGATTCCTACATTACAGATATTTTTTCATATAACATGCTTATTATTTAAGTTAGCCAACCGGTAAGCTAGTTAACGGATAAGTTAACTGGTTAGTTAACCGGTAGCGAATTTCATTTTGAGCCCTTAGCATTTAAAACCTCAGTTTGCAAAAATTTTGACTTGATTCCTTATATTACTGAGGGTGCGATACATAGGTGGAGTTGACTGTAGTCCCGAATTTCGTGTAACGTCCTCATTTCCAGAGGTCTGGCGTCCCTATTTTCACTAACCTTCTTACTTACATTGATTGATATTATAGTCGGACCCATGCAATTATGTTAGTTCTACCTTTGCTTTCAGAACAACTAAAGGAGCCTAATTACTAGCGGTAATAATAAGTAATAGTATAGCTTTCTGTTGGTGAAAGAATTTTCAAAATCGGTTCACCAGTTTTTGAATTGATCCATTATAATAAACAAAAAATAATCTTAATAATTTTTATCGATAGTAGTAAAGACTTAAAGATACATTATTTTATTACCTACACTAAACAGTGGAAACCCAGAAATAGTTAGCGATATTTTATTTCGTCTATAATTAGTGTAAATGCAATAAATCGTTTAAGACCTGCTAAATCAATCAAATGGTACTTAAATAAATATATACGGCAAGTCAATCAAAGCAAAGTCAATTAACATTATTTTGTTGGATTAGAAGCTTACTTTCACTAATAAGCAGGTAATTAACATTATCAGAGATCCGCGGGAATACTGAATTACTGGTATAGGTTCTGTTAATATCCATACTAATATTATAAATGTGGAAGTATGAAAAAAGAAAAATTGACCAAGAGCGAGTCAGACTCGCCCATGAAGGGTTCAGTAGTAACTACGCCAAATAACTTTGTTTTCATAGTATTTATATGACTTACAAAGTTATATTTGCGGTTTTAGAAAATATGCTTAATATGCTTTAGATTTTTCCCTTCATTATAGAAGTTAGAGGGGAGTGACACACATTTTACCACTTTGGAAGCGTATATCTTTTAAGCGATTGACTTTATTAAAATGTGGTCGTAGAAACCTCAATATCATTTTAAAGACATTTCTAGACCACACACGCACAGGTTTCATGAAAAAAAAAAATTTTCAGTTTCAGTTCCATATATGAGGAGCTCCCCTTAATTTTAAATATATTTTTCATTTTTGCTTAAAATCAGAAAGCGGTTCAAAGAATACATCTACCTACCAAGTTTCATGTGTATAGTCCTAATAGTTACGGAATAAAATGGCTGTGACATACGAACGGACAGACAGACAGACAAACAGATCGACAGACATAACGAAACTATAAGGGTTCCATTTTTTGCCATTCGGCTACGGAACCCTTAAAAGTAAAATCGCGTTTATTGGCATTAACCTTAAAACTAAATAAAATTTAAGGAATCAAAGCTATTATTACAATACAATAAATTGGTTATCTCACTACAACATCTTTCTCATCCTTAAAAAAACTGTCTAATGTATAATTTAGGTATGTAACCTAAATTATACATTAGACATTTTTTTTAAGGATGAGAATTCATCCAATGTATGTCGCCCGATCTGAGCGAAGCGGCAGAGTGTGTCAGACAGACTTCTACTGACTAAAACCCATCCGTGTTCCGTCATTTGCCCTTCGTGTTCCGAGGCCGCGGTAACTCTTACGAACACTTCCGCAACCCCGGCAGGACATTAGACAGTTGGACATACATAATTTACTTAAGTAGCTAGATAAATATAATGGGAGACTGGTGCCTATGCTAGGCTCGAGGGCTGAGCCAAAAGGGCCTCAACTCAGCATATATAGATAGTCACACAAGATATACCACTTGACGCTGATTTTCAGCTGCAGCCCACGAGTGTCACGTCGTTGTATGTTTGTTCGTCCTTCTTTTACGTCAAAACAGAACAACGAATTGGTGTGATTTTTTTGTGTGAAAATATGTGAAAGGCTGGAGTTTGTTATAATCCATAATTATAATCTGGAGTCTGTGCTTCCCGATAGCTATGACCTGGGAGTTTTTAAGTCAAGAGTGAATAGGTTACTTCTGGGTAAGCGTGCTCCATTTTCGACCACATCATCACTTACCATCAGGTGAGATGGTGGTTGAACGCGAGAAATACGTCATACGGGTGAAGCCACGAGCAGAAACCTGATAGTTGACCATTGATGTTCTTGGTATTAGTCCACTTATACTCTTACTCCGTTAATTGTCTCAATGTATCTCAATTAAATTTGATTTATGATATCATGCCAATCAAAATTAATTGTTCGTATCATGCATGATCATGATACTGACAGATTATGTTTCTTATTAACCTTTTAAACCGTTGCATTTAGTGAGTAGACCTACATATAATATGAAACTATAATAAAAACAAAAAACGTGTTTATATATCACCACAAGCCAAAAAATACAAAAAACACAAAAAGTAGCTATTTGATTTTTGGTAATGGATTACTAGTGCTTCTGGTAGGTAGTAACGTCTGAAATACAGGCCATTAGCCACTTGTGCACTTTAACATACCTATTTGATATCTGATATCATCGCAAGTAGCCGAGATACCACACAAAAGAAAGAAAAAGCACAATATAAAAACTTTTTTGCAAAAAATAAAACCGACTTCCATATCAAAACACTACAAAGCCAAAAATAATTTTAATTTCGGTAGTCGGTGTTATTGGTTTTGTAGTTTCTTTTTTTTTCACACCGCCTTCTGAAATTAAAATTATTTTTGGCTTTGTAGTGTTTTGGTATGGAAGTCGGTTTTATTTTTTGCAAAATGTTTTTATTTTCGCGCTTTTTATTGGGTCAGTTTGTAATTAATCTAGTTACAATAGCCAAAATGTCAACTACTTATCACCTTCACCAGCAGAGTAAACGAAAAGGTCGTCAATGTAAATATTTTTTTCAGACTTTTGTCTATTTTTCAGACACAGCTTGTCCAATTTCGATAAAATTTTCATGGGACCATTTGGAAAGTATACTCTTTCCAACAAAAAAATAATTTTTCAAATCGGTTTGCAAGCGACGGAGCTATGCCCGAACAAACATATATTTTTTTTTTTATCTAAATCGCTTAAAATAAAACCAAAATATCTAAGTTACCATACCGGTATTTCATCACGATACAAACAAACCAAATATACCCATTTTTTGTTATTTATAACATTGGTTATTAAATCTGTTTACGCGTGGGTTTTCCAATATTTTCCTACAAACTTAAGAAATTTTGTTTTGGCATAGCTACAAGCAGATTACATAGCTATTTAGGAAAATGATTAAAAGTAGGTATTTGACATAAGCTGCCACACTCAGTTGGACTCGAAATACATAACAACATAGACATAATGATTATAATAGAATAGCAATATTATTCACAACTAGCAATAAAGATTATTTGCTACGTAATAATGTTTACAAAATAACTCGATCGTCAACGTAAAACAATTTTTTTTAAATGATCTGTTATAATGTAACTGTATATGGCGATACCATTCATTTTCATGTTACGCTGCCTTTCAAATAGATTTATTGTGCTAATCTAAGACTAAAGTCTTATATTTATAGTGTTTACATAACTTACAATGGTTCCTAACCTAATATTACTACTTGGATTGCGGGAATGTTCTAACGAGATATACTGGAATGCCAAGAAACAGGGCGGCTTCCACCCAATCAATTGCGAGAGAAGCCGTAAGAAAATAGTATCCATTTTTAAAGCTAACAAATGATGACAAGACAACCGATTCTGAAAATAAAATCAAAATAAATGCTGATTTAGAAAGGTCTCCGTTTTAAAAGTTTCCATCGCTAGCCAAATCTATACTAATATTATAAAGCGGAAAAGTTTGTTTGTTTGCTTGAACGCGCTAATCTTCGAAAGTACTAGGTGGATTTGGATGCAATTTGGTATGGAAATAGCTTGAAGCTTGAGGAAGGTTATAGGCTACTTTTTACGCGACTGCAAAAAAGGAGACTTATGTTTTTACCGTGATAGAATCCACGGGAGCGAAGCCCCGCGTGAGTACTAGTATTTTATAAAATATTGGTATCCTTGGCATTGGACGTTGATTCGCACTTGACATTTTCACACAAAGTCATTTAAGTTGCAAAGGCTACGCCGACAATATATTATTAGCACATGGTCGTTAATGAAGAATTCCGTTCTTTAGAAAGTTGGCGACATACGTGTACGACGGGAAAGGCTTGTTTATCTAAATATTTATGGCGAACTCGTTTGCGACTTGCAAATCCAGAAACGCATGATTTTGCATTGATAACCAGTTTTTAAAACGCAAGTTTTCTTCCATAGTGATTACGAATAACAGCTATAGAATACAAGATTTCATTAATTTGCAATATAAATATCATACCTATAATCCTGAACAACTATAGCGGACAGGTCGGACAGCCCCATACTGGAACATTGGATACGACTACATGTCACTGTGGCGTTCAAAAATTAGTTTTCTTTTGGTGTAGTTTTAAGTAGTAACACTAGTTTTATAAGTTGTTTGTAACCAAATGGATTCTGTCCGAAATAAAAGAAATTGATTTATTTATTTATAATATACACTAGAAATAAAGAAATTACTTATCAAAACCTTTCTTATTACTTACGTAATTTAATTATCCTATGTATCTCAGGGGGATGGTACTGTAAGCCAAAATACAGGTTAATCAATAAGTATTGCATAGAAGCATTGTGAACTATGTTCATACTTTTTCGAGAAATAAATGGGTGCGTCTTATATCATATTAAGTTATTTCGTATATTTTCATTTCAATAACGTTCTCAAGATATAATAAACGTGGATTATACCAACTGTTGATATAATTTCCTTAGAAATAACATTTATATACTCTAAAACTTATTTCATATAACGCCATTGGATATAACGTTTATTTAAACGAAAATCATTAGACCTATCGTTTAAAATATATAATATTGCGATTAATTTGATTGAGCGTGCTGCGGGAGCGGCGTGACAGAAACGATTCGCTGCAAAATCGATTCCACGTAGTCTTGTCTGTCCAATTTTAGAGTGTAATTTAAAATCGCGTAGGCGCGGAAGGGCGAGGAGGCCCGTGAGCTGAGGAGCAGGCGGTTTTAACACCCGCCGCCGCGGCTGAGGCTGTCTGGCGAAGCCGGCCTTTTCACGTCTAGACTACAAAGGGCTTTACCCCTTTGTAGTCTAGACGTGAACAAGGCCAGTGGACCGGATGGAATACCTGCCCGAGTCTGAAAGTTGTGCTCCTGAGTTGTCACCTGTCTTGACTCACCTGTATCATCTTTCCCTCAGAACCGGAGAGCTACCAGTGTCCTGGAAGCTTGCTAATGTGCAACTAGTGCCCAAAAAGGGAAACCGTGCCGATCCTGCTAATTATAGACCAATCGCCTTAACCTCCATACTGTGTAAAGTGATGGAAAGGGTACTCAACAACAAGTTGCTGGCATACCTCGAAGACAATGAGCTCCTCAGTGACCACCAGCATAGCTTTCGCCGTGGTCGGTCCACCGGAGATCTCTTTCTGTATGTCACGCATTGTTGGGGCGAGGCCATTGCGAAACACGATGAAGCCCTTGCGGTGTCCCTCGATATCTCACAGGCCTTTGACAGGGTCTGGCTTGCTAGCCTGCTGAGCAAGCTTCGTCATTCGGTGTTCCTGCTGGCTTACGCAACTGCATAAGCCAGCAGGAAAACCGAATGCAAGAAGTCGGAAATCCAGTTGGATTTCCGACTTCTTGAGTGAGCGGTTGATCTGAGTGGTCATCGATGGCTGTTCGTCGGATCTTATGGCAATTAATGCCGGTGTTTTTTTTTTCTTTTTCTGCTGCATATCAATGACCTACTTCAGCTGGGAGCAGTTAGGTACGCGGATGACAGCACAGTCTCAGAGAGATACTTATCCAGTTCTAGAGCTTACGGGGACGAAATTGCCACTCTCAGAAAGGCCATGGTAGAGCGCATGAATTTGACCTTAAATCTCGTTTCCCAATGGGGTGATGACAATCTGGTCTAATTCAACGCTCTGAAAACACAGGCTTGTCTTTTCAGCGCTAAAAGGAGCCCATTTCAATTATCCCCTATTTTCCGAACTTGAATCTGTGCCAGTTACCAACCGCCTGGAGCTTTTGGACATGGAGTTGACGTCTGACCTCAACTTCGGCTCAACCATTGAGTCTAAAGCTCAGACTGCAGCCAAAAAGCTGGGCATCCTACAGAAAGTGAGACGATATTTCACACCTTTTTACACAGCTTTTAAATTTAGATAAAGCACAGGTCCGTTCCTGCATGGAGTATTGCAGCCACTTTTGGGATGGCTCTGCAAAATACCAACTTGCTGCACTGGACTCGATCGAGTGCAGGGCTAAAAGGCTTATAGGCGACGAGGCGCTATCGGGCAAGCTTCATAGCCTGGCTCATCGGCGAACCGTTGCTTGCCTGTCGGTTCCCTGCCACTTATGACCTTTTAACCTTTAAAACAAGAGTAAACAACAAACAAAACAACAACATAAACAGGCATCTTCTGGGCTCGCTCGTTCCATCGTAGACTTCATCTATCGCTTACCATCAGGCGAGATCGAGGTGAAGACTGAGCACTATCTGAATTAAAAAAGAAATTGAGCTATACGTCATCTGACAAATGCTTGCATTGTATGGACAGGCCCACTCAAATCTGTGAGCATCTTTCTTCAAAAGATCGCCTCAGACTAAAGCCTACAAAGTTTCCATATAATTTAACCAGTATAGATTGTATGGACTTCAAAAGAGACGGATCCCTGAGTTTGTTTCGGTGTTTCTTTTCAGGGTAGTCAGGAAATACCGGCCGGCCTCATCTAGTTAACATTTACGAAAAAAATTACGTGTAAAAGTGTTATTTAATAACCAATTTGCAAAATAAAGTTCATTCATCATTTAATATTAAAATTTACTAGAATTTACCAGTGGTCGAATATAGACGACAGTTGGAATTATTTCTAATTCATTAATATATAAGGACATGAACATCCTTAAAAACTTTAAGTTTGCCTTTCATACTCCTCAGCATTATTTTCGTTTTAAGTGGTACAAAGTTTTTGCTTCACTTCTATATATAAATAATTATATTAATTTCTCAGCTTTCAGCCAAAATTTGTAATTATTAGTAAGGTATTTTTATTACAAACTAATTAAAGTTTCATCCCAAAAATGCACCCGGGTCCAGCAAAAATAACAGAAAGTAAGACCCTGAGACCCGTTTCAGAAGGACAAGTTTTTCTTAGTTTTAATAGTAGTCCGTGGATTAAGGTACTGATATAGGTACCTCCAAATTAAGTCAAAGGGCTTTTATTTCATCAGTATTGGATTGCATTTTTTCCTGCTTACCTCTTAATCTTGATCTCAGAACAAGCGGAGAGACGGAAAATGATCCATGTGTTTTCTGAAGTTTTTTTGGACGCAAAATTGTTATGCAAATGAGTTTATACACCCGATAAGCTTCTGAGAATCTAACATTAATTATTTATTAATCCTTTGGTTTGGTAGGCTGTCATCTCAAAAGCAATGTGAGAAAATATCAATATTGGGTAGTGGTACGCTCGAGCAAAAACATGGCGCCCAAAAGTAAGCGCTTGTTTTAAATACTCACATACCTATTTGTTTTAAGGCGCTTCGTATCTTAAGTTACATTGTTATCATTAGTTTTTCTCCTTAACCGCACTTATTCTGACGTACCACATGTTGTATTGTACACAAAACATTGTATTTGTTTGCAGTCGAGCTTGAACATGTTAATTGAATCAGAGTATGTGTTTATACAGTGTTTCAAAAGTGCAACCGAGGGATTCTTTAACCGAAGTCCCTTACCCCAGCGGGGTACACTTAGCATGTAGCCTCTTAGTTTATTAGGTTTATTTGGGGACTTAATTATTATAACTAGCTGTCCCGGCAAAGGTTGTTTTGCCGTATAAATAAATTCTAGTACAAAAAAAAACTATTTAGACTTTACATGTGTTTTTAAATCAGGTCATCGCATGACTATACTTATTACATTCGTGTTATTATTTTGACAAATCTACTTCTTTGTTTTGTTCTCCCGAAATTAAAGAAATTTATTCTTCTCATTATAACGCGCCTTATATTTGAGGTGAGGTGGAAAGTTGTCAAGTGTCGCGAAGAAACATTCAAATAAAAACATCTGAAGAATGCGCATCGTAAAAAGAAGTTTGCAAATTTGACATTTTTTACTCTTTTTATGAGTGGATGACCTGCACCTGTTTTCTGATAAAAACCAGTTTGCGCCTTTGAAACATAAAATAAACCTTTTCTTTACGTTTTTATGCAAGTATAAATAAAAAATTGTTTACCATTTTATTTTTTTCTGTAAAAGGTGACTAACCACATACGCTATGTTTTTATGTTTTATATTAGCAATCTAGACAAAGTACTAAAATGCTAAGTAATCCGTCAAACTAGAATACTATCGTGGGATTTCGTATTTGTAATTAAACATAGTTGACAATACATACCTAGTTGTTACCAATATTTTAAAGGTAATTTGCAGATTTAATTAATTATTTAATTTGTAATTTAATTTGCAGATTATCACCAAGTAAACGAACGGCATTTCCAACCGACTTTAAATAAAACAAACTCAACTGTATTTTTTTCTGTCCAGATATCTATGCATTGTCTATACCATCTACAATAGCATAGACAAGTATTTGAAAAAAGAATGTCTTTGTTCAAGTCTTCAAGAATTTTAATGAAGTAGGTTAATTTTAGTAATTAATGTGTGCCTATAAAAAACGTTATAGCTTAAAAATTTTCGAGTATAATTTTAAAGCTTGTCTCAGTTACGCATCTCCTTCTAATTTAACACGTTATTGGGTCATTCTACATTTAGGGAAAAATTATAAAAAAAATAAAACATCGATTTTCATATGCTTATTAGATTTACTGTGTTTAGTAACATAAATAATCAATAAAATAATTAGTAACAGAGGTAATTTATGTTTTAATTACGAGAAAATTGTCATAAAATACAAAATGACCATAACAGATGTGAATACGCGCAATACGTAACAGAAATGATGATATTCTAAATAATTCTGGTTTACAAATAACCAAGAATTTGTTATGAACGATAGTTGCAAAACTACATTGTTATCAATTAAACCAAATTATAATTATTCTTGAACACAACAAGAAGACACAGAAAAAAAAGTCTTAAAATATCATCACAGAAGTGACGTCTTCATCGTCACCTTCTAACAAATAACTAGCTAATTTGAGATCCATTAATATAAAGACATACTTGCTTGGAATAATTAATAATCAGGTACAACTTTTTAATACTTTTTATTATATAATCAGACTTAGCTCTCACTTTCATGATTTTAAAATATGTCTTCATCAGACGAATCAGATGCGAAAATATTAAAACGACTTGTTTTTGTAAAGTCCGAAGATTCACTAAACACCTGATTAATTAATTGTTTCTTCTTAATTAATTGCTAGATTTGAAATAAAAGTTACGGCTTCGTTTTGTTGGAATTGAGACCGTAATCAAATCTTCATCGTCAGTATTTACGCAGCGTGCTGGAGATTCATTTTCAGTATGTGAAAAAAGTCCCGATGGACCGGGCTCTTCGGATATTTCTTTAACGGATTGATGGTGTGATGGGGGAATAGCAAGGACATGGCTTCGATCAGAAGAGATTTGACTGTACTCTGTATTAATCACACCCATTTCATAATCTGTCACTCTGCTAGATTCGACATTTTCTAAAAATTCTATAATCTGTTTTTTCACCTTATTTACTCCACGTTTTTTGTTACATGTGTTTAATGTAATTTGACTCACTTTTATCTTTCAATAGCTCTGTTATAACGCATTTTATACTCTTTTTTCTAATAGACGCAATTTTTCTTTTATTAGATTGTTCTCCAGCTTTAGTCACCTCTTCTATTTTTTTAGCTATTTTCCTACCAAATTTGACTCTTGAATGGACGTAAGAGGACTGCCGGGTGGGGTATCATTCTCAATAAAATTTTCAGTCTGTTGATGAATGCGATGCAATGCTTTTTTATTGTCTCGATATCTTTTAGACATTTCTATCCACTGTTTTCTAATTATTTTCTGAGTACGTGGGCCAAATTGATTAATAGTTTTTACCCGTCCATCTTCCATTTTCCGTTGGTACGTTTCTCTGTCTTTCCTTCTTCTTCTTCTAGCTGTTGTTCTGTTAACTTCTGTCGATGTCGTCTCATTGCAATTTTCACTTGCTCCCTACGTTTCGAAATTTTTTTGACCTCTAACCTGTTGTCCGTTTTGGATGCTCGGCGTGTACGCGATGCCATAATACCTTCATTGTGCGTACGGCTAATGAGTGGAAATCCCTGCCGGAGTCTGTGGTTCCCGATAGCTATAACCTAGGGGTTTTTAAGTCAAGAGTGAATAGGTTACTTTTAGGTAAGCGTGCTCCATCTTCGACCACTTCATCACTTGCCATCAGGTGAGATGGTGGTCAAACGCGAACCTATTATCTAATAAAAAAAAGCTATAGCTAAAATAAAATAAAAATATATATGAACTTAAATGCTTCAGAGTGGCGTATTATTTAATCTAAGTACATAGTATTGACATTATTAAAGTGTCCTGTTCAATTTAGTTAATTAGTGAGTGTTATTGATATTCAAAGAAATTAATTTACAATGAAACCAAAATTTTTGTGATGATCACAGAAATTACGAACTTTAATATTTGCGGCCTTATTTTTTTACTGTTCAAGTTCAGGCTTGGTTCTGCACTCAATCATAATACTGACATGATAATACATACAAGCTAAGCAGTTTTATGATTTCATTAATATGTCTTACCTTAGTACAGCTAAAATAGATGTGATGTGCGAAGTTTTACACGACGAAAACACCAATCAAAACAATTTTTCACAAAAAACAAAGACGAACTTTTTCTAATTTGAAGCCGGCCTGCGAATGATATCTATGTGGTGTTGCAATATTATAAATATTAACCGAACTAAACGAATATTGCTAGATACTTCCTTCTCGTTTCTACTAGATAACAGAAGTGACCATAATTTCGTAACAAAAGTAGAATCAAGAGCGGTGACGAATATACTTTACTGAATTTAATTTGCTTTACGCAACAGAAATAGGACTATATTTGAAAGCTACTAAAGGATAGATAAGTAATTTTCGTCCACTAATTGTATTTTTTTAGTACGTCTTAAGTCAACGGTGTGTAAGTTACACAGATAACATAACATGACGGAAGCCGTTGAAAATAAGTTTTTTAATATTTATTTATTATTGTATTACATATGTGGTATAGTCTATTATACTTGAGGTAGATTTCTATTAAACGAGCTATGAATGAAACTCTGAATACCATTCGATTAATTAATATACTCAATGCACACTTTTTTGGCTGTAGAATAGAATGACCCTATTATTATCTTAAGTAGCGAATTAAACATAAAACAGTAAAAAATATGTTGAAAATCCCATTTTGGAGACTTTTTACTATAAACTCTTTCAATTATTGTCAGTAAATAATTTTATCTACTTTTAATTTTTCCCCAAAATATTCAAAACTTATTCATTTACAAATTATTGGCAACACATTATAATTGAATTTCTAGTAAATTTGAAAAAAAAATTGACAGACGGAGTGAATTATTATTTTTTAATTATTTTGCAAAAAGTACATTTATGATAGAAAATTATTTGTTTAAACCTCTTAAACCTTTTTGTTTTATTAAGAAATCACATTAATTAGGCGTGCTACTAAAACTTTTAAATTCGTATAAAGTCTGAAGCGCACAGTTCAATCATTTGCATCGTAATAAGAGACGCGTATAATTTGCGTCTCATACGCAACAGACAGACAGATATCGAGTTTTTTATTAACGTTACGAAAACGTTACCATATCCATAACAGAAAAAGAGCTAGAGAAATGTAGGTACATACTTGTTTTGAAGCGTTGTTTTCCAATAAGTTTTATGTATCTGTCTTATTTCCTACGAATTTTATGAATGGGAAAGTGTGGTTTGTGTGGTAAATGGATAGATGGATAATTGTTATTATTTCACGCAAAAACTACTTAACAAATCCAAATTAATTTGTTGTAAAGATATCTAAAATCCTGGAATAATACATGGTCTACATTTTATCCCCGAATTGCGACGAGATCGGGATTTACGAGGGAAAATCCTCCCACGCAAACGAAGTCGGAGACACAACGATTACGGTATAAGAATGGAAACTGTTTTAATGTTGTTTCTGGATTGATTTAATGAGAATTATGGTTGGCACAGTGCTTCAGCGATTAACCACTTCGCTGCGCGTTGTGGGTTTGATTCCCGCATCGGGACAATTGTTTCTATGGCCTAAAGATATTTATTTATTTCAATTAAGTACAGCCATATCACATACATTGCACAATTCAAACAAGCTTAATACCAAAATAACTAATGCAAATGTCAATTAAGGCGTGCATAGCGCTCACCAGAACTACAGTGCTGCCTTGAAACAAAGTCTTATAACTAATGTTAAACATAAACTAAAGTGTAAGCTAAAGCGTATTTAAAGCTTTAATATTTCTAATGGCTAAGGTCGACACAGCCCCAAAACCCACCCATTACACAACTGCCGTGAACTCACTCTGCAAATGCGAATGCTATCCACATTGCTAGATCTCTGTTAAAATAAATTACAAACACTTCTGCAAAAAAATTAACTGTCTTGAACTTGGAGCAGCTAATGTTTACTCAAGCGAGATGCACGGAAGTGGTGATTTGTTAACCATAATCTCGACGCGAACGTCAGCTGTCAGTGTTACACGGCAATTTATTGTGTTGCCACTGCAATTAACTAGTCTATGACGTCATGGCTAGGCAATCTAGAAGCATATAGGTAGATGTCTCATTAATCGCCCGTATTAGGTATGGAAAATAGTATCTGAAGGAAGGAAAAACAACAGTACTTTCCGTGGTTTAAGATATCATAACATAACATGATAATCTGCCTATAACGTTCTCATTGTTCTCTCCTACGTCTTTGTAAAAGAGAACGGGCAGTAATTAATTGAGAAATAATAAAAAGCCTGAAAACCATCAAAAACAAGGTGCGAACTAATTTCCACAATAATTACCATAATTATATGAAACTTTATATGTAATATTTTTAATACAACTCCCTATATGCTCCCTATGCGTGAATATTTTCCCACCGTACATTTTTCTGATTTAAAAAGTAGCCTATGGGCTACTTAGCCAAAGACAGTCGTTTGGTACCGATATTATTGATATATATAAGATAAGATTATACAGTATAACAGTAATATACTGTATATTACTATACAGTATATTATTAACAGAGGGCGTTCCCGTTAACCCGCAATAGTATAGCATCCATACATGCTAAAAAAATATTACCATTCGAAAACAAAATGTTTGTTTTTGCTTTAATAATCGCTATTTATTTATGAATGGCGGGCCGCGTGTGCGTCGATTTAATTGATGTGCTTATACTATTGCAGGTTAACGGGAACGCCTTCTGTTAGTTAACATACTGTATAACTGTATCCTGTTTTGTCCATTGCTGGATGAGGCCAAGATGCTGTTCTTGATTGTTACAAAAGGCTTAACGTTGCGAATCATAGAGCGGTTTCGGATGTATTTTGTTTGTAGGTACTCAATAAAGGGGAGACATTTTCGTTGAAGAAACGATTAATAATAAAAAATATTGAATTTATAATACCTACTAGCTGTGCCTGCGACTTCGTCCGCGCGGAATAGTGACTTTCGGCAGCATTTTAAATTTCTTAGACTAATGCTTTTGAAAACAAAACTCATACATAATTTGAATGTATAATTTTATAATTTTCAAAATAAATTTAAATGTCGTATTTATTAATATCTAATCAAAAGTCTAAAAAATAAGTTTCAAGCTACAAGCTTTAAAAATGACGCAATTTCCATACAAACTTTCATCCCCTATTTCAACCCCTTACAGCCCTTTTTTCGCATTAGAAAGTAGCCTATGTCCTTTCTCAGGTTCTAGACTATGTCTGTACCAAATTTCATTAAAATCGGTTCAGTAGTTTAGGCGTGATTGCGTAACACACAGACAGACAGAGTTACTTTCGCATTTATAATATTAGTAAGGATTAGTATAGAAGTAAAGGAGTTCGTAATAACAGCCGCACTGGTTCGGTTGAGTAGTGACCAGCCTTAGTGTGCTGAACTACGAGTGGCCCTACCTAAAAAAAAAGCCGCACTGGTTGATCTTGAAGGTTAAGTAACGCTTGCCAAGTTCGTTCTGTGGGTGGGTGATCAATGTGATCGGTGTGAACATCGAGATGCCTCCCTGCCTCGGAAAGCGCTTTAAGCCTTTCATCCCGGCTGTAATTTGTACATCTTTGAAGCCAGAAAATCTTGAACTGGTATTGCCAAGGGATATCTCCTTACCCAGCGACTGGGTTGTGGAGGTCAGATAATCAGTGGCTCCATGTAAAACCCTAGTAATCCACTGCATAAGGTTATTTGTTTACACTTCATGCACAAAGGTACAAAGTCGGACTTAATACTATTACACCAGTCGCTTAACGAAGTACGTCGAGAAGCTTCGACATAAATCTAATACGTTCGAGACACTAACGTCATCTAGCTGCGAGTAGCTGTACTGAGTATATCGAGAAAGTTCGACTGACTTCTAATACGTTCGAGACACTAACGCCATCTAGCGGCGAGTAGCAGTACTAAGTATCTCGAGTAGCTTCTGGAACATTCTTAGCAGTATAGGCAGTGAGTCGATTTTACAAGAATGCTCTAGAACTCATAGACCGGGGTATAAATAGATCGCAGAGGAACGCAGACGGCAATCTTATTTCAAGATACGAGGCAATATAATCCAAGCTTTAGAAGTAAATTTCGGTGCGAATTAAGTGTTGAGTGACAAGTATTGTACTGTGAATAACTGTGTTAATTTTTATTTGGTGTTTATTTAAGTACAGTGTTAATTTTGGTTTAATTGGTGTAAATTATTTCTATCCCGACCCGAACCCCAACTCGTAACAATACCGTAAGCATTCTCAGCAGTCAACCAAGGGTAGTGAAGAGATAGAAGTAGGTAGGTATAGGTTAAAGTGAACATTCTGGAAAACGATGTTTGAGAAGGATGAGCATATATCGTAATTATATGTCATTACAGTCTCACACCTCTATAGCTGCAATTTTTGCAGCGCATTACATAAATGGCAAAGTGTGCTTACTTGCACCAAAATGTACTAATGCAATTCATTATTCATGGTGTAACTTTCAGGGCAATAATCGTAGCGAAGTGTGATCTATTGTAAAATTCGTTCTGACATTGAATGAATGAAGAAAAGTTAAAATCATCAACATGTTCCATTGTCTTGCTTTTGCTTTACTGGTAGCGGAAAATATGGTAATATTTTTAACTATACCTTTAAGTGGCTGTTGATTAAGAATGTGGATTCTCTAGACAGCAGATATCCCTCATAGGGTTAAGCATCATAGTAGGTTTACTTACAGTAATTTAAAGTCACCTTTTTTTCAATCAGATAATTAAGATTAAGGAAGAAGTTTGTAATTAAAAAAAAAATACTTCATGGAAACCTTAAAAATACGAATATACGGTATTAATAATTGCCATGCCATGCACTTTCATTTGCATTTTTAAAATAAACGGTTCAATAATGTTCCAATCCGTTGAGGTGTTTCACTCTCCATCTCCAGATGTTCATATATATATTGAAATGGTCTAAAATTTATACATTCCCAAAAAAGATAGGTAGTTATTTAAACTAGGTATGTTTTTTGGGAATGTCTAAATTTTGGCCCTCATGGCAAAAAAGTTAATAAAATTTAAAAAAATACTTAAGCCTCTTTGAAGTACTTTTGTTGTGTACACAAGCTCAACGCATTTTCTCTTATGTTTGTAATTTTGTATTGTATGTTATTATATGTGTCTATCTGAGAATAAATGTTTTTCAATTTCAATTTCAATATACATATGAAGCTTCAAGGGAACTAGTTTTGTGCAAATGCAAGACCAAGACGAGACTTAGCCAGTCTTGGTCTTGCGTCAGTACATCTGGTCTTGGTCTTGTGCAAGAGACTCGCAAGAGTCTTGCAATTAACGATTATCCTATTGCTATTTATTAAACGGTGGTTTAAATCTTAGAAAACCAAATTAATAAATTTAATAAGAAATTCGAAATATCAACTGACACATCATCTCTTGTGTGTTCAGACCTCATGGTCTGAACCCACGACCTTGGCGATCTGTGCTAATGCTCTAACCAACTGAGCTACCTACCGTGTCCCACGAAAGTCCGTTGGTTTCTTAATGAAAGTTACATTTAATAAGCTTACATGTGCTAAAACATGGTTAAAACATATAAAAAACCTTGTATTTTCGAATAGATGCGAAATTTCTTTGACAGGTTATATTATCCGACCCGACTTTGCTGTCGGCAACATCAAAATGTCGGCTAAACAAAACCGCCTACTATTAAAGTGCACTCTTTTTCTTTTAATCGATATTTTGTGCAATGTATGTTTATTTTATTGTTCGTAATGCGCATAAGTCGATATTATACAAATATTACACACAAGAATTAACTAATCACGATGATACGACACGACAAAAAATAAAAACTTTTTGTAATAAAATCCAATGAAAACTGTGAAACAACAATACTGACTTATTTAATGTAGACGAGATAAATCTGTATTTAGTTTAATTATTGAGATAATCAATTGTCATTCATTACTTGAGTACTTATATTAATGAAAAAAAATACAAGATAGTTTTATGTGTATGATTACATTTTAACATTTTGATGCACTGATACGTGTACGCTTTAAAATTGCATAAATGAAGATACAAAAATTCTGTCCCTAGGCAAAGACACCGCTGCCGCTGCCGGCACGGCGGCTATCCCGACCTTCATTGAATATAAGGTACTAGAAATCACTTTAAAATTAAGTTGAAAAATATTTAACAACAACAACTTAATATTCTCCGCTGATTTCTTATTTTAAAAAAAACCATGGATCGAATATTGTGTGTGTGCTAATCTTGTGCCATGTTGCCGGACCTGTATCACTGTTGGTGGTAGTAATTTTAAGCAGCACCTCCGTCAGAGCCAGCGCATTAACGTTCTCATCGAATAATCCTCGCTAGCTAGTGGACACGCTGCACAGCCTATCTCATTGGCGAAGCATTGCTTACCCGTTGATTTTCTACAGATTTTAATTCAGGGAGTGTGTGCAGGAGCTCCATTACCTGATCCCTCCATCTCCCTTTCACTACCGGTCTACCAGACGCTCTGCTGGGTACCACCCACACTTAGTTGATATACCGTCTCGTCGTACCAAGCGCTTCTCCTCCACATTTATTGTGTGCAGAGCCAAGTTGTGGAACTCTCTGCCGGCTTCTGCGTTTCCTGACCTTTCAGCCTTTAAAAAAAGAGTGAACAGAAATCTTCTGGACTCGCTCGTTCCATCGTAGACCTCATCCGTCACTTAATCAGACGAGATCGAGCTCAAGAGTGGGCCCATCCGGAATAAAAATAAAAATAATGGATGAACTAATGGCTATTTTATTATCATGATTATTGATTATTTTCTCCTTTTAACACACTTTTATTTGCATACCCAGTTAAACATAAATTTGAATATGTATCATTTTATTTATAACATTAATTTATGTAAATATTAATCAAATAATGTAGTTAGGTATAATAATAAACGCGCGCGTGAAAGTCTAAATTGATCACATAAATATTCTCAAGGTGTGTTCTTTTCTATTTAAGGAGACGGTCAACCTGTAGGCCAAGAGTCAGTTAATGATGTTTAGTCATAAGGACCTGATGAGGTGACAAACAGACAGACGGATCGGACAGAGGTACATTATAAATCACCACAATAGTTTCGTACCGCCACGATAGACTTGAAATCTTACGTGGAATAATTTTCAATCCTAGGCCAGCAAAAATAAATTGTCAATAGAATAAATACTTTTCTACCAATGGCGCCAAATCCTCGCCGAATTCAAGTCTCAGGTACTCCATCTTTGCCGAGGTTGCGGGAATGGCCTAAGCAGTCACGGAAAGCAAGAGCAACTAAAGGATCATGGTGGATTTTAGTCAGTAGAAGTCTGATTCTGCATTCCGCTCCAAACAGAGTTGACGGAGTCATTTGACGATTTCCCTCCAATAAGAAAGGTAGGTAGGTTCTTTCTCCATCTTTGTCATCGCCACTTTAAGAAGAATGCACAATAAAATATTAAGGTTATATTTTTAAGAAATCATTATTAAAGTTTTTATATTATTAAGGCTTTTATGAATCCCGTTAAATTATGGAGTTAACCTATATGGAAGGAATTGCAGGTTTAAACAAGTTTATTTATTAAAGTACAGTATACAACGTGTAACGGAAACCCCATATCTATCCAAAAGGACTGAAGACAACATCTGGTATGGAGTCTCTATGCAAAGTTTCAGCTCAAAATAAGTGACTCACAGAATTGACCCCAAATTATCGGTTTCATATGTTTCTTGAATACCAATAATAACAAACGTGTCACATCACTATGAGGGTCATCACTTTCCACGTCACTTGCCAATAAAACGAATATTCTCTTCGTTCTTCTTAATTTGAAAAATTCGGTCTCTGGTATCAATGTATTGAAATTTCTAATAAGCTCCACACATGTAGACATAGGATTACAAAACCCTTGCTATATCGTTTGTTATCATCCAAAGAAGCCGTGCACTCGGTATGTATATACCTTTTAAATTACACGTTGTATATTCGATATCTGAACATAATAAATGACTCTTCGTTTAAGTCCCGTTACAAATAAATTACTACACGAGTGCAATTTTGTTACAGTACGGCCAGATTGAGGATGCATCATACAAGCAAAGATTATTTAACTCTTTTTTCAAAATGATCGATAATCCTTACTCCTTGTTGGGTTGCCAGGTCGTCAAACTTAATAGCCGGACAGACTTGGGTTGGGTTTGGGTGAATAAGCCGGACACCCTTAAGGATTTTTTGTCTCAATATTAATACGACATTAATATCAAAACTGTGTATGTCCCAGACTTTTTGATTATTTACCGTAAATCTTCTTAAGGTTATTGTTCAAATGTAAAAGCCTAACAAAAGCCGGATAGCGTTTATTTTGGCCGCACAAGCATTCAAAAAGCCTAACTATGTCCGGCTTTATGCGGACGCCTGGCAACGCTACTCCTACCTAACTGATACGTGTAATTTATGACCGAAGAATATTAACAGTACATATATATTAAGTATAGAAGAATTTTATAATAATACATTTAAACTTAAGGCTATTGAACTTACATTGACGTTTAAAAATATGGGCGTGTTATGTTTTGGTACTAGTTTAGCGTGAAATTGGTTTTAAGAATGTATTCCTTCGAAGATATTCACTTATACCTACAATACTAGCTGTTACCCGCGACTTCGTTCGCGTCAAATTGAGAATATAGCCTGATCTTACTACCATCGCATATTATATCATAATAAACTTACCTGCCTCGTTCATTGATGCAAGAATTTCTAAAATTGATCAAGTAGTTTCGGAAACGGTTCCCGATCCCGTGGGATTATCAAGATCAACTTTATTCTACTTCCCTAAAAGTAGATTTTCTATTGATAAAAGAATTTTGGAAATCGGATCAGTAATTTCGCATTCGATGAGTGATTTCTAAAACAGAGTTTTCCCCCCATAATTCCCGAACCCTGGGAATTTTGAAAAATTCTGTCTTAGCCAGTTGTTTTTTTTTTTAATTTCATTATGAGTGAGTGAATCACTAATTGACGTTTTGCTTTTATATACAAGGTGTAACATATTAAGACCAATACCTCAGACACCCCAATTAGAATATTAAATTACTAGTACTCACGCGGGGCTTCGCTCCCGTGGATTCTATCACGGTAAAAACATAGCTCTCCTTTTTTGCAGTCGCGTAAAATGTAGCCTATAACCTTCCTCAAGCTTCAAGCTACTTCCATACCGAATTGCATCCAAATCCACCCAGTACATTCGAAGATTAGCGCGTTCAAGCAAACAAACAAACAAACTTTTCCGCTTTATAATATTAGTATAGATAAGTCTAAAACAACATCCGTGACTAAATAAATTGAAAACAAACTTAGACATTTTTTATGTAATAGTTATCCTTACTAAACGCAAAACGTATGTGCGTCATACAATATCTTTAAGTAGACGCATACACGCATGCAATATTAGCGGCAGACACGCACACGAGCGCATTTCCTTGAATTAAGGATTGTATTAATTTGTCATGATACTGTGTTTCCATTTTACGTTAAATAAAAGATTTATCCATCAAAATTTAACACCTATATTTTATGACGGAAATCGATTCAGAAGCCGATTAGGAACCAACTACTTTCAGGAATTGCGTTTATTCTGTTACACGTTGTATAAGTATAGTTTCGCTATTGAGAGATTCAACAAACATAAACGGCCTATAAAGTTTCCACTGCCTCCACAGTGTTGTCGGGTCACAGGTCATGAATGAATGAACAATGGACCCAACACAAGTGCCCAGTGAGGATTGGTAGACGTCGCATGTCTTCAGATTTTCCGTACTAGGACATGCTGGACATCTGGGGGCACGGCAGTGCCCCCACCAAGTCGAGCGCAAAGCAAACACTGCCGTACCATCCTTTTCAGGAACCATTTCGGCGTATTTTCAGGCCCCTATTTGGAGGGACCTCTGGATAGATTTAGAACACTGAAATTATCGTTATCTAGTAAGCTACCAGCACACACTTAAACCACAAAATTTCATGTTTGTAGCTTGTTTAATTCCTAAGTTATGCAAAAGCAAAGTTGTACTATTTCGACATATATAGACTCACTGATCATCAAAATAGAACTAGTACTTCCCATAAACCTAGAGAGCTGAAATTTGGCATAGAGGTAGGGTTTAGTGCCTATATGAAGGGAAAACTATCAAAACTAGGATCATGGAAGATCTGGAGTACCTTACGACCCTGAGTAGAAAACGTAACAGACCAGCCAAACTATTGAAATTATCGACTATGCTATGTTCACAAAGTTTATTAAGCGGGGTTAGCCCTTTCTTTTGAAATTAAAAAATTGAAGGTCTGAAGTATCTGATATATATAGTCCCTAAGAGCTCAGATGAACTATGAGAGATATGGAAATGCGCCATGACAAAAGTTATTCAGAGTGATGAGTCCCTTCTACTGATGTGTATAAAAAATTGATGGTCTGAAGTATCTGATGAAGAACCCTTAGAGCTCAGCTGAACTATGGGAGATATGGAAATGCGCCTTGACAAAAGTTATTCAATGTGACGAGCCCCTTCTTATAAATGAATATGAAACTGGAGTCTGAATAATTAAGAAACTAATCAAGTAAAAAATAGCTTTCTGCAAAAGAAGTGAAATCCCACCAAAACATCCTGTAAAAAATTAGCCAAGTCTCGCCTAAGCTGCTTGTTTCTCTATAAAATGTAATGAAATCTCTAAGCAAAGCGAAGCCAAGTCTAAGGATCTTTACTGCGATTTCCTTATTAATATAGTTAGATTTTATGTGACTTGGCCGTTGACTTCGATGTATTAACTAGTAAAAGTGCATAGAGTATGTTCGATGGCCGGTTACATAAAATCTAACTATATTAATAAGGAAATCGCAGTAAAGATCCTTAGACTTGGCTTCGCTTTGCTTAGAGATTTCATTACTTTTTATAGAGAAACAAGCAGCTTAGGCGAGACTTTTTTTTTCGTGGCAAAATCATCAGATGAGTCGCCCCACCCCGGGCAGGGCCGGAGGGACTGTCAGACTTGTACTGACTAAAATCCTCGGTATTCCTGCAATAGCCCTTTACGTTCCGGGGTCACGGTAACGAGATAAGTCCCACGACCCCGGCAGGCTTCGGCCCTCTACAGGGGGGCCTCGTCATCTTGCTGACGCTCTTTGAGGCGCGCGTGGAATACAACGCACCGTCGACCCGGGCATCCATGGTCGGACAGCGAGTTGCCCTTTACTCGCTGTCCGCATGCCCGCGCCTACGGTGGCCGGAGATCGTCGGCCGACGTCCGACGCCGTGGGTGTCTACCACTGCGGCTGGGCTGGAGGGAGGACGCTATCCTCTCCCTCACGCGGCCCACCTCCTCCTTCGATAGCATGACTGCTTCGCAGAAGGAGGCGACCGCTTCCCACTCCGTCTCGCCCCGCAGCATGGCCTCAACCAATGCCGGGCGCGGAAGGTCTCCGCCTATCGCCGCCGTGAGGAAACGTCGGTGCTCTGCCCAAGCGGGGCAGTGTTGCACCGTATGCTCTACTGTGTCCTCAGGGCGATCCTCGCAGTGGTGACACCCAGGCGTTTCCTCCTTTCCCATCAGACACAGGTACCTCCCGAAACTTCCGTGTCCGGTGAGGACCTGCGTCATGCGGTAGGTCAGGACGCCATCACGCCGATTTAGCCACTCCTTAAACATTTTGAGAGCAGTGGCGATGATGAAAATTACACTTAGTAATGAGCCTGGCTGGGTTCGAACCGACAACTTACATCTTGCAAGTCGTGTGTGTAACCATTAGTCCTGTACTGCTCTAAAGAAAACAAACGTTTAAGCTAATTACAACATCGGGAACTTATTGTAATACTTTACTACATATATTCTACCCACATTACTAGTTATCTTAAAAAAAAAAAAAAAATAATAATAATAATTATGTTAATACAAACACGGCATTAGGTACTCAGTAACACTTCGAGGAAAGGGACTGGTACTTTAACACAAGTTACTTGGTAATCTAGCTAAGATGCCAGTTGGGATTTGTACTGTGACTGTAAAACCATTTGCACTGTTTTTGTATATAATTGTATTTGTCACTTATCCTAAGGTTTTATACTGTGTGTGTTAATAACGTTATTGATTGATTGATTGAATTACACTGGCCATGAAGTAGTACCTATGTGCACAATACATAGGTAGTATGAATATTGTGTAGGAACATAAATGTGGACAATTGGTTATTGTATATATGCATTGTTTATTCCTTGGGAAAATCAATCAAATGACTCCTGCCACTCTGGGTAGAGCAAAAGGGAGTGTGAACTTCTACGGACTAACAACCCACACTATTCCAGGTTCCTGCAGCTGGCCTTGCGGTCCGGGGCTGCGGTATCTCGTTAGAACATTCCCGGTAGCCAGTGATGGATTAAGACTACTTGATGCCCTCAGCAATCCATGCCTGTGGGCCCCCCTATCCGTATGTCAACTAGAATCGGTCTTTAAACCTTTACCGCCTACAAACATAATTTTTGGTAAAATAAGATGATGAGACTTTAGTGATGAGAGTAGGTGCGACAACAATAAAAACCAAAGCATAATTTATTTATTTATTGAAATGTATTACGTACGCATAGAAGCCGGCCGGCACAATTGCTCAAAAAACAAAACATTTGATTGACACAGATTTGCGGGGGCGCCAGGCGGGGAAGGAGTGGTTTGTGATTGGCTGATTGCAATTCCGGTACATTCGAATACTCTATGTCAACTTATAACGCGCGAATTATCAAATTAGACCTAGAAACTTTTTTGGTGTAGATTTTGGTAACGTGAGAGTGAGACGTGATGAAATGAAATGAAATGAAATATTTATTTTGTAAATTGGTTATAAATAACACTTTTACACGTCATGTTTTTTTGCGTGTTAAGTTTAGCTAGATGAGGCCGGTATTTCCTAACTGACTACTCTGAGAAGAAACACCGAAACAAACTCAAAGGTCATAGTCTCTTTTAAAGTCCAGACAATTTGTATTTGTATATGAGAAGCATGTAGGTTCATGTCTGTGGTATTTTTTTGAGGAAATAACCACGCGAATTTGAGCGGATCAGTCCAGACAGTGCAAGCATTTGTCAGTTATCATGTAGCTCAACTTAGAACTTAAGGAGCTCAACAATTTGACAAAAAATACCAAAGGATATTTGGGTAGGCCACACAAGTACTCAAACTGATTGACATCATTAAATAAATTATAGTGAAAGTAAAAACAACGAAGAAAGAATAACCTACATTGTCCTCACATTAACAATAATGAAATAATTATACCTATAAAAAAAAACAAAATAAATAGGTATATATAATACTTAACAAAACAAATATTTTAATCAATAAATAATAAATCAACTATCAAAAATTAGAAAATAAAAAAGGCTCACGTATATCACTGGAGCATCTCATTCCCAAGCCTTCTTGTCCTCAATATAATCTTTAGAGTCTGGCAAACGAAAGTAGACACTCGATTTATTTGCAAACTTTTTATATGGCAATGCTATGCTAATGTCAAACTCAATTTTCCAAAACAAGATGGCGTGTCGTTGGTGATTTGTTGTGATCTTTTTAATAGCATTTATTCAGCGAAAAATGAACAAAACTATTAAAAGTGGAGTACGGGAGATGTTGTTTCGCATGATGTCTAAATATCAAGAAAAATAACAGGAGAAAGACGCCGAATTCAAACAAAAACTAGATTGTTTACGTGTGGTGTTCGATTTTCGAAGTTAGTAGAACGCAACTAAGTTGATACGTTTTCGTAATTCATAGTCTATATTTATCTCTTAGCGAGAAACTATTTATCTATTTTGATTCATATTCATTTTATAGTATGTTAAACACCTTCATAATAATGCATTATGGTTATTTAACATACTGTTAATTGTTGCATTGTTTTTAACAAATTTGTTTTCTTTTATAGAAAATCTGGTGGATATAGCAGGGGTTGATGAGATAGTGAAAACTGTTGAAAAACTTACGGATGCACTAAGATAGGATGAGAACCCAGAACCAGTACTTGGAAAAAAGCTTCAATCACTGGTAAGTTTTTACTAGGAGTACATAACTTTTATAAAGATGTAATTGAATTCATGATTTGCAGAACCTCATCATTCTGTTTTACCATTCTTTACAGAAGTTAGCGTTACTACATTTCGACATAGATGCTATTCGTAACAAAATTAACGAATTTTATATCGTTAGAAAACAAGTTTAAAACGAAACACACCAGAACTAGTATATGAAGCTGATGAAATTCTGAAGCAGAATGGGCACGAAGTATTGCGACTTTCCCCTACCACTACGAACTAAATGCCATTGAGTTAGTATGGAGTTTGGCTAAACGTAAAGTGGCAAGTAAAAATATTGCTCTGCCTGCAGTGAAGTTAGAGAAAGTTGTAAAAGAGTCGTTTGAAAATATAACTCCCGAAGAGTGAAAGAAAATGACTGATCATCTCATCCATGTTGCAATCCATCTAAATATAAATAACTCAAAGGTGACTGACTGACATAGTGATCTATTAACTGACAGCCCGAACCACTAGACGGATCGGGCTGAAATTTGGCATGCAGGTAGATGTTATGACGTAGGCATCTGCTAAGAAAGGATTTTGCGAAATTCCTACGGGATCGGGATTTACACGGGAAAAACTTCCCATGCGAACGAAATCGCGAGCAACTGCTAGTTAAATATAAAGGAAGGGACAGAATTACAGAAAATAATTTAGAACTAGCAGTTACTCGCGACTTCGTTCGCGTGAGAAGTTTTTAAACTCTTAGATTCAGATTTTGATTATTAGATTATAGTGAATAAATCAAAACTATTTTTGGATACTGTTGTTTTTTTATTCGAATATATAAACTATAATAAATAAACAAATACAATACCAAAACTATTGCGTACCTAAAATACCTGTTGTGTTTTAATTTCGATGAAATAAAATAAAGAATTCTAAAGTATCAAATAAGGTTATTCTAGGTATTTCATAGTAGTTTTGGGGTTGCTATGCTGATATTTTTTAAATTTGCCGCGCTTTTTCAGTCTCTACTTTCGTTTGCCAGACTATAACACTGTAAAAAGCTTTCTGACATAGCTTACGTTTTATAAACAATTTGAATTTATGAATACTTAGTTCTTGAATATGGCTAGGAATTTTATTATAAAAACGTATACATTGGCATCTAAACGAACCACCTATTTTTTTAACCTTGTTTTAGGAATGACATATGTGTCTTTGTTCCTTGTATTTACTAGTGTAAATACAAGGAAGGAAGGAAGGAAGGAAAAAATACAGTGATATTCATAGTTGAATATCACTGTATTTTTTAAACAGATTAATATTTTTGTGTCCATACAAGAGATTCTCATAAATATACTGAGATGGCACAGTCATAATATCTCTTTAAATTTGTCTCTTAAGGAGTGCTTAGGACTTAATTTATAAATTGCACGAATGGCCCTTTTCTGTAATACAAATATTGTGTGAATGTCAGCGGCATTTCCCTAAAGTAAAATGCCGTATGACATCACACTGTGAAAGTAACTAAAGTAGACTAAACGTGCTGTTTCGATATCAGTTAATCCACGTATTTTTCCAACGGCATATGCTGCAGAACTTAACTTTTTTGACAATTTATCTATATGGGGGCCCCACTGAAGCTTCGCATCCAAAGTTATGCCCAAGAATACTGTGGTATCTTCGGGTTTCAATATTTCGCCCTTTATTGATACACTAGTATTCACTTGTCTAACATGAGGTAACGTAATTTTAGGCATTTGTTTTTTTTCTCATTAGGAAGAAGATTATTAACATTAAACCAGCTAACTACAGTCGCAAGGGCTCTGTTTACTTTTTCAGTAACCTGCTGTTGACGTTTAATTTTAAATAAAAGAGAAGTATCGTCAGCGAATAATACTATGTCATGACTTTTGATCAGATACGGCATATCATTTATATAAATAAGAAACAAAAAGGGACCTAAAATTGAGCCTTGGGGGACCCCCATCTTGACCACAGATCCCGGCGATTTTTTGCCGTTCACATCGACTCTCTGAATCCTTTCACTCAAGTATGAGGTTAAAAGATTCAGAGAGGAGTCCCGGAATCCGTAGTGGTGCAGTTTCCTGATTATTCATCATGGAGAACACAGTCAAATGCCTTAGACAAATCGCAAAAAATGCCCAACGCATCGCACTTATCTTCCCATGCATTATAAATGTGTCCTAAAAGTTCAGTTGTTAAACGACCCTTTGTAAAACCAAATTGTTTATTATGTAGCAATTTGTGTTTATTAAAATATCTTTGCATCTGTATTAAAATAATTTTCTCAAAAATTTTACTGAAAGTGGGCAGTACAGAAATAGGTCTATAATTAGTAGGGTCAGATGTACTACCCGATTTAAATAGTGGGATTATTTTACTATATTTCATTAGATCAGGAAACTCACCGCAATCAATACAATTAACAGCTAATGTAGGAGCAATAATGTGTATAATTGACTTAGTAACTTCAACAGAATTACCCCACAGGTCTGCAGTCTTTTTAATATTCAAAGAATTAAAAGTTTTGATGATCTCATTAGAAGTAACATGTTGGAATTTAAACTCTGAACTACAAACTGGCACATTTTATTTAAGTAATGTTTCTGCAGCAATGGGAGATGATTTTAGCGACTTGGTTGTCGATACGGGAATGTCAGTAAAATTTTTTTTCAAATTCTGTGGCGACTTGCGAATCTATATTATCATCAATAGTGAGGGTGTAATCACTATTTCGGTTGCAAGACCTTCCCGTTTCGCTTTTTATAATATCCCAAGTCGTTTTAATTACATTACTACTATTTTTAATTTTAGAACTCAAGTAGCGAGACTTGGCAATATAACAGACTTTTTTAAATAATTTAGAGTAGTTCATAACATATAAATTAAATTCTACCGAGTTAGTGTAAGTCCGCTCCTCAAAGAGTTCATAAAGCCGATTTCTACTTTTATAAATACCAGTGGTGGCCCAGTCACTGAAAGAAGTGTTACTATTTACTGAAGCAATTTTGGGAATAAATGTGTTATCGAATTGTTGGCAATATATTTTGAAAAAATCATTATAATGTTTATTAGGGTCCTCATTAGTTAACAAATAGGGCATTTTATTTAAGAGTTTAGTTTTGAATGCTTCCAGGCGATTTTTAGTTTTTGGATTTACAGTGATATTCTTTTTTAACATTTTATTGACTTTTTTTGGTAAAGTAATTAATTGCCCACAATGATCAGAGTCTATTAAATCAATTATTTTTTTGTGAGTCGGTACAACATCCGTAAAAATATTATCTAAGCAAGTGGCACTAGTAGGAGTTATTCTAGTGGGCTCCATAAATAGGTTTACAAGATTGTATGATTGGAATAAACTAATAATGTTAGTGCTCAAACCAGATTTTCTAATAAATTAACATTAAAATCACCACAAACAATGACATATTTACTCGAGTTACAAATTTTATGCAAAACTTCATCCATTACTTTTTCAAAGCAATCGTACAATCCTGAAGGTGGTGTGTACACACTTAATATAATAAACTGCTCCAATTCAATATAGGCTATTTCAATAGATCGTTCAACCGAGAGGCTCACAATATCCATTCGGTTCTTGATTTTAAGATTATTACTTATTAATATTAAAGAGCCACCATGTATAGCATTCACTCTGCTGAAAGAACTACCAACCTGGTAATTATTATAATTGAAAATAAATTGATGGCTTTGAAGCCAATGTTCAGTTAGGCAAAGAATATCAATAATGTTAAAATTAAGAAAAAACTCTACTTCTAAATCTTTGTTTAAAAATCCTTGAATATTTTGATGTACCAGGTTAATAGTATTTATTGATTTTAAAACTATATTTGTGTCCTCTTTGCAGTTTAAAAGTTAATTACTGCTAGAGATTCCCTCTGTTGTCAAAATTTCTAATTTAAATTCTCAGTAGTAAAATTGTTTGCAACCAAGCAATTGGTTGAGTTATGTAAACTGTCAATGCAATAATTAATTTCAGTATTATTAGATACCCTAGATAATACTAAATATTCACTTAACCTAGGATCAGTAAAATTATCATTAAATGAGTGTATATTGTACGCTAACAAAGTAGCCAATAAATGTCGACTAAGTAGCCCCCATAGCCCTAAGGACGATTTTTTTGTGCTTCTTCTGGTGCCCCCCAGTCGTGATGCCCTAGGCAATTGCTTAATTTGATTAAGGGTTAATCCGTCACTGCCGGTAGCCCGGCAGGTATTGTATAAGTATATTATGCCAATGGGTGAATTTATGAAATAACGATTTTTGACTTCAATATTTAAATGTGGTGGTGTGGGCTTTAATCTTCGAAGTTGATTTAATAAATTCTAATAAAAAAAGATAATTTGTCCCATTCAATGAGTGTCTGTAAGACCGTTCATTGTATTTTTAAATTATTCAGTTATTCTGAGCACATTATGAGATCTTGTACAATAAATTGGATAAACAGTGTTGCTTCTTTATGTTCATTTTAGTAAGTCAATGACCGCCATATCGCTCTCGTGCAATCGTTGCACGGCTAAATTCATTTAAATATAAGCTTGACAGGTCATTCGTTATTTACTCCTCTTGGCAAAAAAGAACAGACAAGTGCGATATTTTTTATCAAATTACTTTGAAACACGAGACTTCTTATGTTTTCTTTAAATCTATAGGGTGCGTTGTTGAATAGTGAACGAACCAGATACACTTATATGTATAATCTATGGTAAGTCGGCAGTCGCGGCTTGAGCCTGACGTGTGACAGCGACGGTTTGTTTCCCGCTAAAAACAGATTTTTCATGTGTGTCTCGATTTTTGTAAAATTATTTATGTTAAGAACAAAATCTGTATGGTGTCAGAATTTTTATAGTTTTAGTCGTTTTATGAGCATTTTGCGTTGTGACAATTCAGTGTATAACCAATTTTTTTTTAAATACCTTGAATAGTGTATGTGTTGAACAATGAACCAGGTCTACATAGTACACAGTAAACCGGTTCACTGTGTTACGCAGACTGTAAATGATCCTGGTTCACTGTTCCTTGATAGTATAATTTAGAAAACTAATAATATATATTTTTTATATTAGGATGCCGATACTAAAAAATAAGGAATGAAACGAGAAAATAGGAAAACACAATAAAGAAGAAATGATATCAGCGTTACGAATGATAGAAAATGGTACTTCCATTAGGAAGACAGTAGAAAACTGTTTAATCCCTACATTGCGCCGTTATGTGCAAAACAAACGTGAACACGGAGCTAACATATCACTGGTACCTAGGTATGATATTAATAAAGTGTTTACTAAAGAACGCGAACAAATATTATTAAAAAAATTCTATAAAGACTGTGCACTAATGTTCTACGGTTTGACCGTCAAAGAATGTAGGAAGGTGGCGTTCGAAAAAGGCAAAGGTTAATGACATTAAAATAACAAGCTCATGAGAAAGAGATCATTTGGCAGGATTAGAATGGTTTCGTTCTTTTAAAAAACGACATCCTGATATTTCGCTGAAGAGAAACTGTGATTTTTTTTTAATAATTTGGAGAAGTTGCTGAAACGGGAGCCTAGATTCGCAGATGGAACTCGAATCTTTAACCTTGACGAAACCGGTACAATCGCCGGCCAGAAACTACAGAAAGTTGTAGCTCCAGCAGGATTTCAAGTGGGTAAAGTGTTAAGTGGAGAAAAGGGCACGTCACTACATGCTGTATGGTTAGTGCTACTGGCCACGCCCTGCCTCCTTCTATAATATTTCGTCAAAAGAACTTCTTCTTCTTCTTCGTATTAATGGTAAATCGCGTACTTTATATGTATTGGGCCCAGTAGGTCGCCACGCTGGTAGCGTTTTCAGCGGCGTTTAATAGATCTTCTAATGTACATGTTCTTGGACCATTAGGACACTCCAGCAGATGGGACATTGTTTGGTCAGGCACGCCGCAATCACACTGGGTGTCAGTTTAGCATATAATACCCTACTTTACTAAATTGTGCTTACAGCGGCCTACTTGAGTTCGCAGTCGATTGATAACTTTCCAAATTGGCCACTGCAAGTCACGTCCGGGAGGCAGATGCTCTTGGGGCTGAATGAAATTAGGCGATGGTGGAAGCAGTTTTTTCCATAGATCTATTCTTGCCTTTGGTGGTTGGTCTTTAATGGATTGAGTGCAGCGAAGAAAACTTTTCCGGCTCTTGAGTCTACTTGGTATAAATCAAAGAGTATATAACCACTATAGAGTGTATAGGCCGATTTCTTTGAAGAACACGACTCACTGTTACGGGTCGAGTGGGAGAGATACAATACAAAGATATATAGTTCTGCCATATTGTCCGTGAGGTATCTCCAGCACCAGCGTCATGCCAGAGATGTGTGGTCTCAGGTGTACCACGATGTGTTTCTTGGACACAGAGAATATCACAATCTGAATTGCACAGTTGGGATAGAAGATTGGACTTGTTGTCTAAAAATCCTTCAATATTGATTGAAGTTACAGTAAGGGCGGGCTTAAAAAGCCTATAATGAGTGCCCTTAGGGTAGTCATTAATATTATTAGGACCTAAGAAGGACCGTTGATTGTGGCTCTGAAAGAACCGTTGCGGATTAAAAACTTTCGAAAGAACTTTGAAAACTTCATGATGCACGGTGCACCTCCAAGTAGTTTAGGGCTCGCAAGTCCTACAGGTTGGATGAATAGTGACTTGTTCATGGTTGTAATGAAACATTTCATTAAATCTTCAAGCACGACACCGGAAAATCCATGTCTGCTAATAATGGACAATCATGAGTCAAATTTGTCCATTTAAGCCCTAGATTTAGCGAAACAATCTGGTGTTGCGATATTCCTACCGCAATACCTTCCGGTAATATCTTCATTGTGCGTACGGCTAAGGAGTGAAATTCCCTGCCGGAGTCTGTGTTTCCAGAAAGCTACAACATAGGGGTCTTTAAATCAAGAGTGAATAGGTTACTTTTAGGTAAGCGTGCTCTATCTTCGACCACATCATCACTTACCATCAGGTGAGATGGTGATCAAACGCGAGCCTATTCCGAATAATAAAAAAAAATCCTTACCCTACTCACCGAATGCAACCCTTACATGTAGGTTTGATGAGCCCTTTAAAGACCTATTATTATTCTGCACTTGAGTCATGGATGCTACAGAACCCAGGAAAACTAGTGACAATCTACGAGGTAGCAAGATTCAGTGGTCACGCTTATCCCAGATCTATGACTCCACTAAATATATGGGCAGCTTTCGCAAAATGAGGATTTTTCCTTATAATAAGGATATATTCTCCGATGAAGACTTCATGCCAAGTAGCGTGACAGATCGCCATGATCGTGTGGTGTCACAAAAATTGCCTGAAGCTGAAGCTTCTGTAAATCTCGAAATTATTAGAAGCAATAATCAAGGAGATTCCACTCCTCTAGAGCCACGTTGTTCTCTCAACATGAATAGAAGCAATGACCTACAGGATTGGACTCCTCTAGAGACACATCGCTTAAGTTATGATCCCATTGTTACCACTGATCGAGAAACTTCATCTATATCTATCGCAAGAACCACATATTTATTGTCAAAACGTGACTCCACCAAAGCAACCAGACGAAGCATGCGATGATGAAAATGATCCACTAAAGTCTGAGCATATCATCAGTCCGCAAATGTTCCGTTGTCCGCTAAACGCTGGCCCTCGTTCCAACAAATAGAAAGGTAGAAAACTGGGCAAAAGCATGATAGCAACAGACACGCCCGAAAAGGAAAGAACAGCTGAGGAACGTACTGCAACATTAAATAGAAAAGGTCAGCATAAAAGAAAAGTTCTACAAGATAGTGGAAATGAAATGCACAAGTAAACACACAATAAGTATGAGGATCACACACAAATAAGAGAAACAATAAAAGGAGAGTTGTACTAGACGAAGACAGTGAAACGAGTGAAGAAGAAGATATAATTCTTGAAAATGAAACAGACCTCGATGAGTCTGTTTCATTGTTTTCATTCTAGTCTCTAGAATCTGATGAGGAAGAGGATCAAATTATAGTTAAAGTCTTGTCAGTACAAGGACATATTCGTAAATTAGGAAAATCTAAATGGAAATACAGTAAACATTCCGTTTTTTAGATTACATCAGTATGTAATCTAAAAAACGGAATGTTTACTTTATTGCGAAAATCCTGGAAACAGAAAATGATGATGAATATTGCGTTTCAAACCTAATTTATTTTTAAAGATAACTAGCATTGTGGGTAGAATTCACATTACTGGCAATCTTGTTAACCCCTCGAACTAAGCTAAATATGCTTGTGTCTGGAGTGGGTTCACGGCAATAGTGTAATAGGTGGGGTTCGAACTCGTGACTCCTCGCTCACAAGTCCGACACCTTATCCATTCGGCTATCAACGCGGAAGGCTCGACCTAAAATTAAAAGATCGTGTTAATCAAACGTTTATGTTTTCTTTAACCTGATATGGCAAATGTGACACTGAATTATATTAAAATGATTCTCTGTCCTCCTTGTGTGTCAGGTACAAAACGTTTGATTAAATACTCGTATTCCTTCAATGTGAACTTGTCTTTACTAAATATGGCGTGAATATTTAATTACGCATTTTGATGTTTCTTGCACGACGGCAAAGGAAGGATTATGTTTTTCGCGCGTATCTTGTATGTATGTATGTTTGTTATATTCTTTATTACCTCATATCTCCAGAACCGCTGAACAGATTCACATAATTGAGGTATCGTTAGATTTGTCTTAGCAGCCCAAGTGTTCTTAGATAGGTGACATTTGAAAAATTCTAACATGGTGGCTGTGCGAAGCCATTATACATAACGAAAAAAAAAAATTTTTTTTTCGTTTACTGCAATATGGGTATCGAATTAAAGGGCTTAACACAAGGATGTCAAAAAGGTATATCATGTTTATAATTAGTGTAATACTAGCAAAAATAATACATAGCGAAAGTTTAAAAATATGGACTTAGCTCTTTCACTTTCTGAATCCGGTGGGGTGCCATTGTGACACGACCGGGAAAACTATAAAAATATTAATTAATATTTTAACTAAAAAGTTGAAAATAAAAGTTATTTAAATAAAACTAAAGAACCCGACTGCTCATCTGAAATGCCAGAAACAAGCACATTTTTATTTTTAAAAAACTTTTTAACAATAAATTAAACCGACTCCCAAAAAACACTGCAAAGTGAAAAATAACTTTAATTTCGGTTAATGTCGGTTTAGTTTTGTATTTTCGTTTTTGGCACCGACTTCCGAAATTAAAGTTATTTTTCACTTTGCAGTGTTTTTTGGGAGTCGGTTTAATTTTTTGGTAAAAAGTTTTTATTTCACTCTTTTTAGTTGGTCTATTTTTAATTTACCTAGTTACAAGAGCCTAATTATCAACTACTTATAACCTTTTACAAAATATTGCTTTTCCCAATGCTGGGCCGTTAATTGTTGAGGAGTTCTCCTGGTACTTCACCATCAGCTCTACATCACCATATGCATTGTGACGAGCATAAAGTGTGTAACATCCATATTCAAGTAATCGAATCGCAATCCACTCAATACTTATTATTGAGTAGTTTCGGCGGCCATCTGTGGTCTTCATCATCAGTTCCACTTCCTCAAATGGTACTTTTTGAGAGCAACTGCACAAGTTACTATAATAAATACCCAAAACGACATAGGTGTGCCTATAATATTTGAAGAGTTCCCTCGATTTCTCTGGGATCCCATCATCAGATCCTGACGTTTATGAAAATGGGACCAATATCAAAGTATACCCTTTTAATCAAAAAAAGAATTTTCCAAATCGGTTCAGCCGTCTTCGAGTAATCGATGATCATACATTAAAAAAAAAAAATATATATATATGTATATACGCGTCGAATTGATAACCTCCTCTTTTTGTCGTCGGTTGAAAAGTGACAAGCAGGCGGGACCCAGTTGAACATAATAATATATATTTTTAAATTGCCATCGAAAAGTTTGATTGTTTATTAACTAAAGAGGTTTCTGTGATAAGTTGATAACCAGAGATCGGAATAGGTAGAGCTGTTTTATGTACTTGCCATAGGTTAGAATAATATGGATATTCCCCGAGTCCCGGGATTTGGTTTTTAAGTAGTAAAATCATAAAACCACTATTCTCGCCTTCGGGACTAATGAAAGATTATACTTCCTTTCTGACGGGTAAATATAAGAAGGACGGGATTAAGGATAGTATAATAAATAGATAAACTTGATTCATTAAACCACATATATTTTTTACGTAACAATTTCTTTTTTTTTATTGATAATAGGCTCATGTTTGACCGCCATCTCACCTGATGGTAAGTGATGATGTGGTCAAAGATGGAGCACGCTCAACAACAATCATTTAAACATTTTTATTCTGAAGTTGTACAAAAACATTTACAGTTGTAAAATTTACAACGTTGCTCATTCGCTTATTGGCTTACATAAACCATTTTTATACATATTGACAAAAATAATGAAATTAAATAAAATCCCATAGTATCAGTCGGAATCCCGTGGAATATCCATATTAACATCAATGGTTGCGGTCAATGAACCTAAATAGCTCTACCTATTCCGATCACTGGTGATAACGTTAGCGTAATTAAATAGATAACTTATGAGAACCTAAAGGTAACTATAAAAAATCTTAATTTTTTATTGAATTTATAGTTATTGATTACACGTATAGACAATGTTGTATTTATTTCTTGTTTTGTGCGATTCTTTAAATGAAGACTGTTTATTATACCATCGAAAAGGTAAGGTAAGTGGACAGCGATGCGCACGAATTTCTGGACGTCATGTTTTAGTTTATTTTAGATGTATACATACATATATGTAGTTTAGGGTTTTTATTGAAGTGTATATTCCATTATTGATTAAATCTTTTAATAGTAGATTACGTATCGACAGGACGAAAAGGTTGGTTGTTAATTACTTTACAAGTATTATATGATAAATGTAGGTTGTTTTTGTCTGAAGACCATTATTTTTTAATTTGTATTTCTATGGTAAAAATAAAAGATATAAAAAAGATGTGGTTTCTTTTCAGAAATAAGCATTTTTACTAATAATGAAATTTATGGTTCTCTGTTGAAATACAGGTGGTTCAGTGTAAACTACCCGTAGTACACAGTGAGCCGAATTTCATATTTTAAATACCTCTACGGTTTTGGTTTTTTCCGCAGGGTTTCTATAATTTAAAACTAAGAATCCTTATGAAGTAACCGAACAGATGACACCAAAAAGAAATTATTAACTTTATTTTTCACTAATTTACGTAACTTAGAAAAAGATTGGTTCACTGTTCAACAACGCACCCTACATATAGAACTATTACCTGAATCTTTTTCATACATTTTGATTGAGAAGGTACTTTTAGAGGAAAGCCTCATTACTTAATTAATTTAGATCTGTTTATTAAATAACTTAATCTTTACATAATATAAAACAGTCAGACAAGTTGCTCCCGTTGTCTGTACGCTTAGATCATAGGTATAAATTACGCAACGGATTTTAATGCAATTTTCAACAAATAGAGTGATAAAGGAAGGTTTATGGAATGATATATGCATATCATAAGTACATTGCACCCGTGCAAAGCCAGGTCGCTAGTTATGAAATAAAAAAAATTAAGAACCCTCATATTTTAACTGAATTCATACTACGTTCGGAATCATTAAAACTGCGACACGAAATGACCGATTTTTAGGGTTCCGTAGTCAACAAGGAACCCTTATAGTTTCGCCATGTCCGTCTGTCTGTCTGTCTGTCTGTCCGGGGTTTAGCTAAAAACTATTGGTACTAGAAAGTTGTAATTTTGCATGAGTATACACGTTAATGACGCCAAAAAAGTGGTAAAATAAAATTTTGAAAAAAAAAAAGAATTATTTAGGGTACCTCTCCTACATGTAAAGTGGGATGATATTTTTTTTTTCGTCCTTCCCATAGTCTGGGATATCGTTGGATAGGTCTTTTAAAAATATTAGGGGTTTGGGAAGACGTTTTATGATTAAGTAAACCGTTTTTCGTTAGAGTCAAGTCTCCCCTCCCCCTCTACCAACTAAACGGTTGTAGTCAGAAATTCAAATATCACGGCAGTAGTACCTATATTATAACGAAGTTTAAAGGAAAACTATCACACATAAGTGGGCTTTACAAGTTTACGAGTCGACCAATTGTATTTGACTCGAAAATTTCGAAAAACTCCATAGAAATATCGATAGATGGCGCTAAGCGTCAGTTGTATCGCGCTAGTTTCATATTTAAATAAGTTTTATAAAAAACTTTTTAACAAAAAAAAACCGACTTCCAAAAAACCACTAGGTACAATGTGAAAAATAATTTTAATTTCAGAAGATGGTGTTTTTGGATCTCTATTTTGGTGTTTTGCCACCGACTTCCAAAATTAAAGTCATTTTTCACATTATTGTATTTTTTTGGAAGTCGGTTTTTTTTTTTAATTCCCTTTGGTTCCAGCTGAGGCTGTTACAATTCACAAAAGCCAGGGTTCTACATTAGAAAAAGTTGTTGTACATGTGAAGCCCGGTATTTTAAGGTCAATGTTATATGTTGCTTGCTCACGTGCCACATGTGCTGAAGGTTTATTTATCGTTACTGAATGTTTTCATCCTCCACGTCCACCCTCCGACCAAGATTCAGTCATAATGGAAATGGAAGAGCTGCGTCGAAATCCTCTAATACCTATGTATCGATTTTTGAAGGAGCCCCACAGTTCATACCAAATTATGTTCCATAATGTTCAATCCTTACGTGCACACTTGCAAGATACTGTAAGCGATCCTCAACGTGGAGCTGTTCTCAAGATTATTTTTATATAACTAATTTTAAGGAAATAATTAGAACAAATGGCCCTAAACAGTCTAGTTCAAACCCAGGTTTCGGTGTGTGTGCATGGGCATAAAATTATATTGAATATAGCAACCCACGGTATTACATTGACATTGCTGGAGGTGACCACTGTGAAGCAGTAATTTTGGAAATAAATGCAGTGAAGATTATAGCTTTTTATAGATCATACAAATGTCCCAACAGTCGCGCAGTAGGTTTTGTAAATAATTTACTATCGCATAACAGTCAATATTTGGAGATTTTAATGTAGACTATCTCCGTAACGACAACACTGCATTTTTCAAATTAATACGTGACGCTGGTTACCAGTCTTCATTACAACCACTCCCCTCTAAACGCGGTGGTACTCAAATAGATCATATTTTTTCAAACTTCCCTTGTGAAGTTGGATTTTATAATTCCTTCTTCAGTTACCATCGCCCTATGTGAGCCCGTTTTTAGAGTGAATTCAAATTAATGTTTTTATTTATTTATTATTTTGCTATATAATATCAAACACAAAGTTCCCCCAGCAAACTACTTCCTCAATTTTATTTTTTTGTGACGATTGAGTAGTGTAGCTCTGTGTCCTGTAAATTCAAAACACCGGCTATGACAAGTTTTATACAAATCTCTAAAAAAAAAACTAAAACTTTCCATGCAGAATTGTCGGATCAGGTGAGGATTTGTATAGGAAGTCAAATTAGTTAGGTAGTCATGTTTGGCTTATAGTTAGAGCATGGTACGAAACGATCAGTCAGCGAATAGGACACGCACTTGGCTGTTATAAAAACTACGGAACCCTACACTGCGCGTGGTCCGACACGCACTTGACCGGTTTTTTATAATATAGAAAATAAACAAAATATGTTTTAATTTAGTTATATACATACTTGCAAAAAGAAAAGAGCACATGGCTACAAAAGTTTTTTATAGATTGACAACTATCACTGAATTTAAAGGTTTACTTGTCCTCTAGAGAAACTTCCCGATGTTGGTTTCGGTATCTTTATAAAAGCCTATTTTATGTAAGAATATAAAACCTGAAAATGGTTCATATATTTATATATATATGAAGCATGCATATTTGTACAAAATCACAAAGGGCTATTTAAAACAGCGGAGGAAATAAGCTCTCGAAGTCGCCGTGATCAATACAGACCAGGGATGTTGCGAATATTCGCATCCGCATCCGCAAATGCGGAGCTTCCGTATGGATTTGGACATCTGCATCCGCATCCGCATCCGCAATAATCAATGCGGATTTTCATGCGGATGCGGATGTAAGACAAGTTGCAACCAGAAAGAAATTGAACGGCGAATGGCACGTGCTGTTCGCCGGCCCCACAAGATCCGATGAGTTTGTTGTGGTGCATCATTTGTTTCTTGTAAATAAATCATTACGTGTTTGTTTACGCTGTGGGATACTTATCGTATAGATATGTAGCCTATCTACCCTTCGCTTTTGAGAAGATGCCGATCATAAACAACGTCTGAGATACGCGCACTTAGAACCGTACATACAATGCACAAAGGAATATTATTATAAATACTATAAATTAAATAAAATGTAAACAGACATATGACACGTTTGCCTTGAGAGCGCGCTCAAACAATGATCACTGTTAAACTTTTGTAAACACTACTATTACAGTGTTTACAAAAGTGACGTTTCCGATTCTCTTAATGCCAATTACGAAGGGGCTAAAAGAATGAGAATGACAGATTCCACGGAAAAGGATATGGGACAACTAGGACCAGGGACGTCAGGTTCCCTCAGAAAGCCATGCTTAAAAAACGATCTTGCCATGATGTTAGATTCCTCAAGTCAAGATGAGAGTCAAGAAATACCAGAAAATGGTAGCACTGAAGCTGTACTCAAAAAGGAATTACTTTCTTATCGCACTAAAAAAAGAGTCAATGTGGATGAGAATCCTCTTAAATGGTGGAGTGTTCATCGAGAGGAATTTAACATATTATCACCGATAGCACGAAGATTTTTATCCACTCCACCAGGCAGTGTTCCTAGCGAACAATTATTTAGTAGCGCGGGTTTAATTTACGAACCTCTGCATAATCGGCTTGAATCAGAGAAAGCGGCAATATTACTTTTTATTAAGTATAATGCTCCTATCTTTAACTTCACATACTAATTCTGATTAATAAAAAAAATATGATTACTATATCGTTATTTTAATTCTTCATTCATATACTTTTTTTATATGGGCTCAAACATCCGCATCCGCATCCGCATCCGAGGATGCGAGCTTTCAGAAATCCGCATCCGCATTCACATCCGCGGATGTGAAAAAATCGGCATCGCAACATCCCTGATACAGACTTGTACGGGATGAGTTGCCCAGATTAGCAAAAAGTAATAAAAACTGTCTGGCTATGTGTGTTCGTGACTTCGTGTATATAATAAATTACCCAATATGTTTAAAATATTAAATTACAATTTATTTAAAATCCAATTATATAAATGGCTCAGTAACAATAATTTATATTTAATTAATGACTTTTTTAAATGAATTTCAATGTAATACCTATATTAATTTGAATGTAATAATGTACCTTTAGTAAGTAAGTTTGCATGCTTTAGTTATAAGCAAGAAGTTGGTCTCATATTTCTAATAACAACTTGTATACCTACCATGTTTTATGCAAATAAAATATATCTTATATCTTCAAGTTTAGAATCAGTAACAAAACCTATCGCAACATTTTTGTTCACCTTTCATATTTGGTGATTCTTTTTTTTATTTTATTTCAAAAGTTGAACCCTGACTACAACGAAGCGATTGCTCTCATCTATTTTCATCTCAGGTTACTGCAGGTCACAGCGACAGCGCAAGCGCATTCCCCTCAAGCAACCCGTACACCACTAGCGGGTGGCTAGTGGTGTATAGTCGTCCAGAATCTATATGTCCAGACCACACAACAAACATAAAACTTAGTTAGATTTCAAGTTAATTAAATTAAATTAGCTAATCCATACTAATAGGTATTATAATTGTGAAAGTAACTCTGTCTGTCTGTGTGTTACCTTATCACGCCTAAACTTTGGCAAAATTTGGCATGGGAATAGTTTAAAACCCTGGGACGGACATAGGATAGTTTTTATCCCGAAATTCCTACGGGATCGGGATTTAAGCGGGAAATCCCTTCCACGCGAACGAAGTCGCGGGCGGAAGCTAGTAGTTATATAAAAATCTCATATCACAGTGTTTGTTATAGAACTCCTCCGAAACGGCTTGACCATTTTTTTGTGGGTAGTTTAGGTCTGAGAATATGTAGTCTAAGTATTTTTTGTTCACTACAAATAATGTGTTTGGCAAAACAACGTGTATTGGGTCTGTATAATCCAAATCATGACAGCTGCAAAGGTCGATTTGGCAGGTTAAACAATGTCTCCTGAGGTCGTTCCGTGTATGAGAGCCATTCATATCGAGATTACTCCGTGCCTCGGAAATGTTGTCTTTTTTCTTTTCTCTTCTGTGGCAACTGAGCCGGTGTCGACTATTCTGCCAGTATCATGTTATGACGGCCTCGTAGCGTATAGGCAGGCCGTCGAACTTTGTACTTTGTGGTAGCTGTTAGTTCAGCTGCAAGGACAGACACATGAGTTATAATAACACATAACTTACTACAGATAAAGCCATGTTAAGTCGTTGGTCCCGACTTTTATATGTACATCTTCGACAGTCGCTCGTCGCCAGAAAATGTGACACCTGTCTTACTTGGGTATCATACTTGATTGTTCAGAAGGCAGTTGCTCCATATAAATACTTGTACTCAGCTGTATCCGGATAGACTAAAAGTCTTAACCCAGCTATTTATAGTTGGGATCGGCAAATGATGATGATATTCTTTATTTTATTTTATTTATTTAGGGACAATAAACAGCTACAATATGTGTTGAAACAGAGAAAAGATAATACATGACATGAATAATATTGCAGCCAGAGCAATATTGTTAATGTGCGGATAATGTAGTCATTATCCGCACATTAACAAAAGAAAATATGATAAAGAGTGCCACTAAATAGGTAATAAATAAGTTAATAAATAATTACATCACATTAATAATAAATTAATTACATCATGCAAAATTGAAATCGAAAATTGAAATTAATTAAAATTGAACATGGAAATTGATTGCAATGAATAAATAATAATAAAAATCAAAACTAGCTTACATTCCTAACAACATTAATGGGGAATAATAATTATTTTCATAACATTACATTTAAATTTGGATTTTGAGTATAAAAAAATATCAATAACAATTATAGGATTCAACCATTCGACGGATAGGGCAGCGCAAACCAGAATTAGTTCGAAAGGTATTAAGCAAATAGAGTACCTGCACGGATACTACGCATATTAACAGTGCGCAAACTATGCTATGTAGTTCCACTACATAGCATAGTTTGCTGGTGAGATCGGTACAATCAAAATCACCATGAACAATACCATACAATACAGAAGCCTCAAGATACTTACGTCTAGATTCTAGGTTGATCTGCCTGTATTTATGTAGTAATTACGAGTACGACAATTACGTTTTGTAGCATCTGTAATGCATGGCTCGTAGAAACTTACGCTGGACTTTTTCAATCTCGTTTATGTATTTCTGGTAAAACGGGTTCCAGATAGGGACAGCATATTCTAATTGTGACCTTACAAGGGTCTTTAGGGTCTTTATAGGAATTTATAGTGTGTAGGTTTTTGTATCTAATTATAAGGTTGAATAACTTATATTTTTGGATACGTGTGCATGTCACTGAACTCCTCCTAAACGGCTGGGCTGGGCTGTTTATCATCATCTTCCTGCCCTTATTATTTTACTTGTGGTCGTCGCAAAACGTTTTCTTCATCCATTCTGCTAGACCTCACAGCATCGTTTACTTTTTTTTCTTTCACGTTCTCACAAAATACATCCATCTTTTTTTTGGACGTCCTTTATCTCTCCATCCAACAAAATTCATCAACATTTTGTCCATCCATCCAAAAATATGCTGTCACGACTGCTACTTTCTTAAATACATTCACATAGCCTGGCATCTTGACAATAAGTACAGCTGCACGTACACTTGTACTAAAAGATTAAGGACATTGATAATATTTGTCATGCTTTCGGAGAAAGCTGTGAAGTCTTAGTTTACCGTTTCTATTTATTATTAGAAATGCTCTTTTTATGCAAGTATAATTAATCATAAATATTTATGTATTTATTTATAGGTAAAAATGTATATTTATGTAATTTCACTGTGATGCTGATGACACAACTCTTTTAACTTATTATTTTTGTATCTGTAGAGTGTAGACCATTTAAATAAATATAAACACATGAAAAAATGCAGTTATTTGAAACCACAGACGAGACACTTGAATTTAATTTACATATATGTATAAATATATGTATGTACTAGCTTTTGCCCGCGACTTCGTCCGCATGGAATAGTTACTTTGGGCTAACGTTAAATTTAACCCCGATTTTGAAGCATTCTTCATTGGCGCTCCGCTCCTATTGGCCTTAGCGTAATGATACAATATAGCTGTGCCCGCGACTCCGTCAGCGTAAGTTAATGTATTGGTAATATTGTTTAGATCACGTTCACATGAGGCTAAGTACCTAGAGAACGCTTCGACCGCGAGACGCGTCGAGCGCGGCGACCGATTCTCAAAAATAATCCTTATAGCATGATTCAGTATTCACGCGCGATGGCTTATTATTATAAGCGTATTTCATGTATAACTTTGGTGTTTCTATACCGATTTATATGATTCTTTTTACGGTATCGTAGCCGAATAGCAAAAAACGGAATCTTTATAGTTTCGACATGTCTGTCCGTCTGTCTGTCTGTCTGTCTGTCCGTCCGTCCGTCTGTCACAGCAATTTTATTCCGAAACTATTAGGACTATACATGTGTAACTTGATAGGTAGATGTATTCTGTGAACCGCTTTCCGATTTTGAGAAAAAAATTAAAAAATATTAAAAATAAAGGGGGGCTCCCCATACATGGAACTAAACCTGAAAATATTTTTTTTCATGAAATCGATGCATGTGTGGTATCTATAGACAGTTCTTTAAAAACGACAACGGGGTTTCTAAAACCACTTTTCCACAAAGTCAATCGTTTAAAAGATATAAGCTTCCAAAGTGGTAAAATGTGTGTGTGGCGGAAACAACCTCTAACTTCTATAATAATGGAGTGAAAAATCTAAAAAAATATATGTCTGTAGATCTTAATATAAACTTTCAACCAAAATTAGTTTGAACGAAATCAGTTCAGCAGTTTTTGAGATACAGCATATTTTCTAAAACCGCAAATATAACTTTGTAATTCATACAAACAAGAAAACAAATTTATTCGGCGCAGTTGTAAAAAATGTAAAAAAGCCAGTTTTAAGAAATTTGTAAGGTTTTTTTTTTTCAAAACAAATTTATTTGGCGCAGTTGTAAAAAATGTAAATAAGCTAGTTTTAAGAAATTTGTAAGGTTTTTTTTTCGTCAAATAAATTTGCATATTATATTATAGTTACTACGGAACCCTTCATGGGCGAGTCTGACTCGCACTTGGCCAATTTTTTTATGGAATAGTTAATAATGTTAACTTTTTCAATTAGGGGTGACTGAGAGTGTTATAAACGTAAGAGTAGATAAATATTATAATCAGAAAGCTTCGAACTGCTAAGCTATCGGGAGTTACACGTGTTATTGTGAGTCAACCATAAAAGTTAGACATATACTGTCGTGGGATATTTTTTAAATAATTTTAAGGAGAACATTTCCGTCATGAAATGATTTGTGTAGCTTTAACCATTAAGGTTGCACACGCGACGGAAGCTTAAAAAATGGAGTAACTTCTCCCGTTTTCCCAACATTTCCCTTCACTGCTCTGCTCCTATTGATTGTAGCGTGATAAAAAGTATACTATAACCCGCTCAGGAGTATGAAAAATAATTGTACCAAGTTTCGTTAAAATCCGTCGAGTAGTTTTTGTTTCTATAACGGTTATACAGACAGACAGACAGACAGACAGACAGACAGACAAAAATTTAACTGATTGCATTTTTGGCATGAGTATCGATCCTTAATCACCCCCTGATAGTTATTTTGGAAATATATTTCATGTACAGAATTGACCTCTCTACAGATTTATTATAAGTATAGATGTTATAGATCTTTGATTTGTAGTGAGACTTACCATGTTGTAGTTTTTTTTAACGCAAAGGTTTACTACGAGTAGTAGAGCATGTTTTCTTATATTCAGTCAAGTCCACCTATATATTACAATTGTCCATAAATTTTAAATAAAAAATAAAAGAGGGACAGCACTACACATTTTGTATAGCTCTGTCTCCTTTTCACACCCAAATCATGTTGGTTTTAAAACGTTAAGGTACGCTCCTATTCTTCAAGCAAGACGTCAGTATAAAATAGTGATGAAAACTAGCCCTCAAAACCTCAATGATCTCACGATTAAATCACTGAGTCATTGATCTGTCGAACTAGCGCCCTACTGACCTTCCTAACGTAATTGATAAGTGGTGATTTAGCAAAATATTTGACGAACACAACGTGAATAGTTATGTAACATGGCAGTGCTAGCACTAAGACTATGGTTCCACTGAGTCCCACTAAAGCGGAGCGGACCTGAGACTTTACTTGCATTTCATGCACATGGGAACAAAGACGGACTTAGTGCCGTAGGAATTCTCTATCAGTCTACCAAGGGTTGTGTAGAGATAGCGTGGTAGGTAGAGTTTCATTGTTACAATCAAAAAATCTGTATTTTTTATTAATAGTACATTTTGAATCTTAACATAAAATAATAAATGATGTACAGCGCATATAAAAATAATTAATAATCCATTGGGCATGTCAATGGGAAAAGATTTTTACGGAATACAGCCGGTTGAGATTTTTTTTTTAATATATTGAGAACTAATTTAAAGATACGAATTTAAATGTCGCATTGGCCCAATCTGAATGCTGAAAGACAACTACTTATCTACTGACTCCACAATCGTTGGATCTCTTCTCTTTAGGTACCTCTTTCATAGGTTTATAAAAACCACTACCTTTTAAATTAAATTATTTATTGTACACCAAACGTTATGTTGTATACAGTTATTATGAAATTCACGTAAAATGCGAGTATAACTAAGCGTAACCCAAAATTGAGTGTAATCTAGTTTTTTCTCAGCATATCTTACTTCTTACTTCTTATCTTACTTCTTACTAATATTATAAATGTGAAAGTTTGTGAGGATGGATGGATGTTTGTTACTCTTTCACGCAAAAACCACTGCACGGATCTGAATGAAATTTGACAAGTAGATAGTTGACATTCTGGAATAACACATAGGCTACTTTTTATCCCGAAATTCCCACGGGATCGGGATTTGCGCGGGAAAACCTTCCCACGCGTACGAAGTCGCGGGCAGAAGCTAGTCATATCTAAATGAAAGAAAGAAATCGCACAAGATAGTCTCCAAGTCTGAGTTTCAAATGCACGCCGTGTTTGTCACTTCGTCCACCTTTGGTCGGTTTCTTCTCATCTCCGCTCCTCTACGCTCCGATCCACCTCGCTCCGCGTCAGTGTAAACTCACCCTGCGTAGTAGGCAGTCATAGTACGAGTGAACTTATCCGCAAACTTTCTCCGGTTCGGGTATCCGTAGTGACGTAATTATCCGCTAACTTCGCGATTATTATCTAACATAGATCCGTATGGTTCCGATAGCATCTTTTGATGTTACAAATTATGTTTATTTTTTATAGCCACGAGGTTACGCTTGTTCAGTGTTCCATGTAATTAAAGTTCCATTTGTTTTAATGAAGTACTCATTTAGTCCGTGTTTTTAATTAATTTAGTCTATATTGAAATAGCAGCAGAATTCTATCATGCTGTTAAAAACTGAATGTCTTTAGTGAAAACCGGGTGCCTTTATTTGGATGGCACAAATTCAAGACTAAATGAGGATTTTTATAATCTGGGTGATGCTAAAAACTAGAAATACCAAAAAATCTATTATATCGGACTTATTTGAGTAAATTAAATAATTACGCTTTAATATAATGTTATAAACTATTAAAACTAAACTACAAACTAAAATACACCGTTAATTCGTCCTCAACGCTGTTGGCCGTATCGTATCCAAGGGATCACTACTAACTTAAATTTACCAATTTGTAAGTGTGCCTTTAAAACACGCATACTACTAATTAAATCAAGTAATATTACATAGTAATAAATAAATAACACGTAGTCACTTACGTAAAAATAAATACGGCATTAAATCCATGATTAAGTATCTAGAGTCTAGAATGAAATTAAATAAGTGCCTAACTAATTGAGTACGTACAAAGAAGTTTACAATCTATTAAATCAAAAATATTATAGGTATATCACGTATGCATGGGCTCTTATAAACACGTCAGAAGCCAGTCAGTTCCAATTGATCGTTTCTTATGAAAAAAAACAGACAAGAACTCTAAAGTTACTCTTTTCAAAAAAATAATGATTGATCTTTAAAATGTTTCCGTACTGCAGTTTTTATGGCTATGACAGGACAGTATAGACATATTTACATTAAATGTAAATGTCTAGATCTATTTATATAAAATTATCTATCGAAGGAGAACTGGTCAATGATTAGGAACACGATTCACGCATAACACTTATTGTAATTGGCTGGCAAGTTTTCCACATTCTACGTTTTATAATATACGGAAATTATATTACAATTTGTTTAAAATTTAAATAAATTTGAGCATATTTCGAAAGAATTAGTTTTGAATTACTTATCAATATTTCATGACGGAAAAATATCTAAGAATATGATATATCGCCTTAATATCAAGCCGTGCCCATGTATTTATTAATTTGAGGCGTAATAGATTAGGTACCTGAAATGACGGCACATCGTGTTCCACGCGCGCCTCAAGGAGCAGTCAGCACTATTGACAGGGCCGGTTAGGGCCATTGCCGTACGGGGTTGTGGTTATATTCTATAGAGACACCGCGGCCCCGGAACTGCAGGTTCAGAAGGTATCGGGTGGGTTTTTAGTCAGTAGGAATGTGACAATCCCTTTCGCTCCATCCACCCAGAGATAGCAGAATTATTTGATAACTTTCTCTCAGAAAAAGTGGGTAACAGGTTACCAACATTTGTTACCAACATATCGCACGCTTAAACCAATACTGTCACTATCCCAAAAAGTCAACTTTTCAGGAGAGGCAAAAAAAGGAATGAGATTGGGAACATTTTTGTATAGTGACGAAGCGGACTACTGCTCGTATAGCGGTTATATCTGTTACTTTTAGACTAGTGTAAGCGCGATTACGCATAGTTCTACGTTTCCCAACAGATGGTATTAAAAAGTCGATTTGGCAAAATTTTGGATAGTGACAGTATTATGTTTGCCTGAAATGATAAAGGTGCATTGATGGTTGAAGTAAAACATTTTCAAGTGAAACCATTCTGTATTTCATCGCTAAGTAAAAAAAGTCACAACATACATACCTATATGTAATAAGTTCTAGACGTGGTGTCTAGAACTTACTACATTATGTTGTTACTTATACACGAGCTTGGAGATCCAGGTAGGTAGGTATCCATTTTCTCATTTAAATATTTTATGCGCATATTCTAAATTACATGCATTTACATAATGAATGAATGAATGGAATGGAATATCAGATGCTAGTGGACGGTTGAAATTGGTCATTGTTATGGGAAAAAACGGGCAAGATACTCCTTGTTTGTATTCTTTTAGTTATTTGTTAAAAGTCTTTGAAGCACTTTTACTGACTCGTTGACACTTGACCTAGAAACCTAAAAGCCTATCCCTGTTATCTTTAAGTCAGAACGTGACTAAACTTCGCAATACTTGGCTTAACATCCCCACGCAACTGAGAGAAATTTCTTTTTGTATTGTATAATTGAAATATGTTTTTTTTGTCAGGGGGAAAGATTCTAAAGAGCAAGGGACAGTGGAATTCTTACCTTACTAAAACTACTCCTGTGAGATCCATCAGTATATAGAAGGGGGACACCTTTACTTCTAAAAAACACTCCGGAATGCAGCTCAAACGTAAATATCTTCTTAACTTTTATGTCAAAATTATTGAATAATTTATTTAACAGTTATTTTTTGTTTTTTTAAAAGAACTAGCAATGTGGGTAGAAATCACATTACTACCAATTTTATTAACCCTTCCAGCTAAGCTAAATATGCTTATGGCTAGGTTCAGACAATAATGTAATGAGTGGGGTTCGAACCCACGACCTTTCGATCATAAGTCACATCACATCTTAGCCAAGCTATTGACGCTTAGGAGTTGAAGAAATACACTGCTCTCATCTTTGGGATGGATCTGCGAAATACCAACTGGACGCGCTTGAGTCTATCGAGAAGCGGGCCAAGAGACTCATTGGCAACGATGCACTGGTCGAGTCAAAGCTCCAGAGCCTTGAACACCGACGATGAGTTGCAAGTCTATCGGTTTTCTATCGGTTACATTTCGGGGAGTGTGCGATGGAATTACACAATCTAATTCCGCCAAGCCCGTTCCATCATCGGACTACGAGACAAACGGCGAAGCGCCATCGTTGCATGGTGAACATCCCACCCATACGCACAAAACGTTTTGGGAATACCTTCATTGTGCGGACGGCTAAGGAGTGGAATTCCCTGCCGGAGTCAGTGTTTCCCGACAGCTATAACCTAGGAGTCTTTAAGTCCAGAGTGAATAGGTTACTTTTAGGTAAGCGTGCTCCATCTTCGATCACATCATCACTTACCATAAGGTGAGATAGTGGTCAAAGGCGAAACTATTTTCAATAAAAAAAAAACTGTCCTGGGAGTTAAAATACTTAGGAATTTCTTCGTGCTACCTCAGCCATTGTTTTAAAAGATTACTCCATCATTTTTATAAACACTCAGACCCGTATCAACTAACTGTAGGCCATACTAACGGGTTCGAGAATAGAACCTACGACAAGCAACGCAGCAGCCAATAGCTCAACCGCTGCGCCATGCGTGTCGTCAAATTATCATATCATCGTCAAAATATCATCTGACATAGCAATGGGGTAGTAGCCGTTGTGTAGTTCAACTGAATTGACTGCAATTTTATTGAATTCGCAAAATATGTTAGATTGTGGCTAATCCAAGGCCAGATACATGACCGATTTAATTGCCTTGTTATGATTTTGAGCATCAAAATACAATCAAGACTTGTTTCAAATATAACACGATGCTATCAGTTTTATTACTTTAAGCATGTAATCAAAGAACCTGTTAAATATGCAGCAGGAATAAAAAGATCTATACTTACAACCAATAAATATTTTGCATTATAATTTATTGCCACTGAAAAACCGGCTCATACAATCAATTTATTATTCGATTCATTTCGGATTAAATCGAATATTTACGGTATATTATTAGCTATAATTTTTGAATACTTAAACACGAACAGACCATAGATTGTTCGATTTTTTAAATTTACAGAAGGATTCGCGCGCGTCTTTAACCATAGTTTTCAATTTACTGCGTTTAATCTGTGGTAAGTTAGGTAAGATCGCGTGCAAGCTAATCGTTAGTCAGTTGTGTATTCCATGATTACTTTATTCTCTTTATTTATTTGTACTTTTGGTACCGATATGATTATAGGAAGTTTAATGCAATTATTTTCCTGGTTCCACACTGATATCTTAATGACTACGTGGCTATTTAAAGAACTACAAAAGCTATTCATTTTGCTGTCGTAAAGAATGTTAAGTAGCTAAGAATAGAATTATTTCCGTATTCTTAGCTTCATAAACCAACAACCAGTTGCAATTGCAGAGAACAATTCTATAATTATGTTATTGTTTCGTCATTATTATACCTTACTGCCTCATTGGTTACAAATGCTACTACTATGCATGAGGGCCTATGATCGTTTTGAGTCGGATAAAATGTTATTGGATTTTTCATTACTACCTTCTGCCACAGATTACTAAATAGTTATGCTTCTGCTAAGCAGCTCGGTGTCTGAATTTGTGGCCGCTTTTAGCCCCATTTATCTTCTCTCTTTTTATTTTTTTAGGCTCTACCTAATAAAAAACCAGACTACTACGTTCCCAGGGACTAACTACATTCGTAAACCAGGGACGGACATCATAAGCATGCAAGCACCCACCAGTACACTCACCTCTTTACACTTTATTCTACACTAGCTTTTGCCCGCGACTTCGTCCGCGTGGAATAGTTACTTTGAATAACGTTAAATTTAACCCCGATTTTGAAGCATTCTTCATTGGTGCTCCGCTCCTATTGGCCTTAGCGTAATGATATATAGCCTATAGCCTTTCTCTATAAATTGACTACTTAATTATTATTTTTTTTTCAATTCGAACCAGTAGTTCCTGAGATTATCGCGTTTAAACAAACAAACAAACTCTTCTTCAACGTAATTTTTTAGTATAGTCAGCAGTATGTTTCACTCGCTACGCTCAGGAATTCTCTCAAAGATTATTGCGTGCTATCCAAGGCTCTCGCATTCGTAGTGTCGCACATACGTAAAATACGTGAACAATTAATATCATAGGTACAAACTTTTATTTAATTTAATATTTTATCTAAAAACCCAGAGTGATAAAAACTTGTCATTCTGGCTATTGTAGCTTGATAAATTAGAAAACAACTTACCAAGTTTTAGTAAGATATATACGTTCGTATCTGAATTAAATCTGTATGCTATTTGAACTTAAAATCTGTAAGTATAATCAAATAAACCAAAATAGAAGGATAAAATAGAATATTAATCATCAGCATCATTGCTTCTTTTAAAAATCAAGGAATAAGTATTAACCACCAGGCAACTGCTGGTGGATCAAACTCTCAAACATTATGTAAACAAACAATTTAGGTGTTGATATTTTGTTTTCATGTGTCTAAAGAGAACAGAAAGTTCCCTTTAGACACACGAAAACAAAATATAATCTCAGGACTTCCAACTGAACGATCTGTATTACAAAATGTACACAGAGCAAAATAATCATCTTTATTATGAGGTCTCAAACACGCCTTATAAGAATAATCTTCCATCCCGTTCGGATTAAACTTTTGCATCACTTTAGGTTTTAATATTAATATTAAATTAAATAAAAGTTTGTACTTATGTTATTAATTATTCACGTATTTTACGTACGTGCGACACGAGTACGCGACGAATGCGAGAGCCTTGTATAACACGCAAAAATCGATGAAAGATTTTCTTAACTCGCTGTGTATACTGTATACTAAACATTAAAGTTGTTTATGAAAGAATAAAAAATAACCATAGAGAATAGAATCGTATAATGGTGTGTGTAAATAATAAATGGTAGTAATAAATGTGATATCCAAGTAATTTATTTTATTAAGTTCTGTTTTAGTTGTAACAGTTAATTTGATCAATACAGTGTGAAATTTGTATCGAGTGCTAATCTGTATCACACGTCGAAAATATGTATAAATACAAAGAAATCTGTATGTATGGCAATATTGTCAGACAAAAGGTGCGTTGTTTTCACCGCAGTGCGCGGTACTACATACATTCCTATACGATATAAAATATTTGCGGTAGATTCACCGCAATTTTGCAGCGAGGGGCCACCGGTGACTCTACCGCACGCATGTATTCCACCGCAGTGTGCGCACTTCTATGACATTTCATACTTCACAGATTTTGCGTTTCCAAAACGCAACGCAGTGCGGACACGGCCTAACAACGATAACAATTTAAAATCTAGCCATGTCCGCTAATGATGTTTTCCAGTTAATTTACTAAGTTCCGTAACATTCCTACTTGTGCTTTGGATAATTTAACGGTGTTGCTTTTTTTTTTAATAGTGATAACACAAAAAATATATTTTTTAATTAAACTAGTAACAATCCCGCCATATATATACATATATACTAAACCTAACTATGTACATAAAAAAATAAAATAAAGAAATAAAATAAAAAAGAAACAAGCTTAGGCGTCAAAGTACTCCTCCTCATCGCTGTCGTCCGGAAACGTACCCAGAAGACTGGCAGCATTGCCACGTTGTATGGCAATGCTTATTCTTTGGGCAAAGAATGAGCCAGCCCTCCGGTCACGCAAGGAATCGATCAGCCGGTGAGATAATTCCTTATAAAGGAGACGCGCACTCGGGCCCCATGACCCAAGCGTTTCGACCCCAAACGGCACGAAACTGTAATTACTAGAAAGGTTACAGTATTTGCGCCGTTTGAGGGCCTCAGCAGTCGCGGCTGCTGCACCAGCACAGCTCGCCGTACTTGGAATATGAGATGGTGCAAGAGTGTCGACACAAGTTGCGTCCCACACTAGAGGCCTACCCATCTTCCAAGGCACCAACGTCATACCATCTGGTCTCTTCCCATCGTCACGTACTAAGCCGCTTGGTTCTAATATCGCAGGTGTACTGGCGGTGGCAAGAGCTCGACGAATAATGTCATTAATGCTGGCGTGCCGAGCTATGCGCCCTGCACTCTTGTAACAGGACAGACCATGGTGCCCGAGGCTGTCAACAGCTGTACCGCAGTGACACCGATGTGGAGCAACACAAGGTACGCCTAAACGTAAACAAGTAGCGACCCTGAACGAAGCGTCATCCATCATTGTGCCAATGGTGGATGACGGGAGTGCTTGGAGCCATAGACCCGACTCCCATTCTCCCACAGCCAACAGACGAGCTCGCTCAGCAGTATTCGAAGACGTATTAATTAAGTTATTCCGTAAAATACTGCAGAGCGGCGCGTCCCATAGTCTTTGGGAAGACAGGTTGTCGGGCAAATCCGTGTTGGGACAAGTCATCTTCCAAGCGTTCAAAGCATCGGACAAACACGGTACATCAAAATTAACCAGTGAGTGAGATAAAATTTTCCTGGTCAAAGAATCCGTACCGTGGACCGAGGAGAGAAAGGCTGGTAAACTGATACTTGAAATTTTGCGGACGCCGAGACCACCCATGCGAATGGGAAGTGTGGCTTGCTGCCACGCTCGGTCATCCAAGGCCACATTTAAAATGGAAGATAGTGTGTTTCTTATAATTTGGTCAACTTTTTCCAAAAGTTGAGGGTATTTCCAAAGATGAGATGAGCGAAGGCTATATGTTAATTTGGGTCCGAAGCAACAGTATCGAATAAGTGTAAAAGCCGAATGCATGCTAATTTTGAAAAGTCTTTCCGAAACATCACTAAAATTTTGGATCTTTTGCTCAATGAAAGTTGGAAAGGATTCATCAAAAATTGGAGAGCCTAAGAGGTGAAGAGAACTTTTGTCAATTATTTTAATATTCGGTGCTATTGTTTTAAATTTTGCTAAGGTCGTCTGTCTGTCAGTGGTGTGGGGGAGGTAAATTTCACATTTAGAAAAGTTAAGTTCCAAACCTATGGAACTAAATTTATCCTTCAAAAAAGTAAAATCATTTAATACGGTGTCTACATCACCTCCTAGGGTACCATCATCTAAATACCAAACATTAAATTTGGAATTTAGTTGCCGAATGATAGGGTTTATAGCCAAACTGAAGATGACAGGCCCAAGAGGGTCACCTTGTTGGCAACCAACCGCTGATTCCAAAAGATTTTCCTTATAAAGTAATTTAGACGGGTGCCTGTAGCATTGATAGAGAAAACTGTAAATTTTGGGTATTTCTTTTTTAACTTCTGCCAACAAGGTGTCCCTGTTCACGGAATTGAAGGCATTCTTGATGTCAACCTTAAGAATGACCTCTCCTTCATTAGAATTTAGGAATCCAGATAAAGCATGTACCGCAGCCTCACAGCCCCCTTTGGAACCGAAACCCAGTTGAAGGGGCTGGAATTTGCTAGCCAGATCATCGCGATAAATGGCGCAGCAGATTTTGGCTGCGATACGGCGATAAGTAGACCCTACGGCAATGGGACGAATACCGCCATCCTTTTTGCGCAAGGCACATAGGTTTGCCCCGTACAAAATATCAGTGACGGCTTCGTTCACATTGCCGGAGAGCATGAGGTTAATGAGGGCCGTCAACTCCTTCAAAAGGGACTCACCAGCTTCCCCGGCACCTGCGCACAATAGATCTTTCATATGTTGAGGTGTCAGGCCGTCGAGGCCGCCAGCGGAGCCACTCCGGAAAGAGCCGACGGCCGCACAAATTTGTTGGGCTGTAATTTCAAGTGAATTGATTTCAGGAACAGGGGAGTCGGAAAAGGAGAGATCATTCCCCGGCTTGGGGTGTTTACTCTCCAGAGCTATTAGGGTCTCTGGAGAATAAGGCGCTACCACATCGCTGCTAAAAATAATCCTAGCAGCACCTCTGATATCACCTTCGCCTAATTTTGATTCCACATGGTGCAATAAACCTTTTTGCGGTAGGTGTGAAAATAATTTTGGTTCTAAACTTTGTGCCGAAATATTACAATTATCTTTAATTTGAGAGGTTAGGGATTTTTTACTTGCCAAATTTTTTTGCACATGTAGAACTCTGAAAGGGAAGGTTAGTAACTGTTCCCAAGCATTGGTTGAGTTCTCTCGGACGACAAGACGGACACAACGCGCCAAACTCGAGGCCACAGATGGTCTCGCGCCACGAGGAACTCTTTTCAGTACGGGGGTTGTGTTTTTTAATTTAGCTAAGGTTTTCCAAAAAGGTTGAGTGGGAGATTCGGCTGTTTGTACGGTAGAAAGAATTGGGCATGATAAAGGTACATTTTGGGCTTTATGCTTTCTGCCAAAATGTACCTTCAAGCCGCGTTCACCCTTAAAAAACCGCGCTTGGGAACAGTGAGGGCATTGCACTAGGGCATCCAGCGATGTGGCAGGTTGACTCGCACATCGTACGGCATCACTACTGTCACTAATCATAAAAACACCAATATACAATATTTACAAGACTTACAATTTAAAAAATATTCCTGTAGCAAAAAAAAATTAAACTTTACACTTATAACTAACACTACACTGTACAACTTCTTCGCTAAAATAATCAGAAAACGTAATACGAGAGTAAAATAAAAATTTTCACAAACAAAATGACACTTCAATGTCAGTGGCAGTGTCGCTTTCGGAGCCCAAGACTGCCCGCGCTGGCTGGAAATATGTTGTGGCCAGTGTTTATGGCCACGAAATCTCGAAGGAAAGCCGCAACCCAGGCAGGCAAGTGGGGTTGCGGAATTGCGCAGACTGTTTTCAGGCGCGTGTGGGATACGGCGCACCGCCGCGCCGGCAACTCCGGAAATTGCTAATTTTCAGCATGTGCATTCATTTATATATAAATATGTATCTTTCGAGTATACATAACGTCGCTGTAGAATGATAACCTCGTATCCGTATTTTTATGGAAATATATTTCAATCAACGGTGTTGCTTGCATATAAAATACAATGATTGATGTAGGTTTATTTCTTCATTTTCTTCCGACATTTTTATGTCTTGTAAACAGATAGCTATATTCAGAGAGTCTCTTGCACGTTCTTCTTCGGAGAAATCTATGCTTGTTGCACGTTCCTACTTCTTGTTGCTTTATGTTATTAACTGCCCCATGAGGATAATGCAAAGGTTATATCTATATATAAATGAAAATAAATAAAATGTTTCTATATTTGTCTTGTATGCGTTCTTAAACCATCGAGCAAATTGTGTTGAAACTTTGGGAGGTTGTCTTAAGGAGGCACGAAATGGTTTGGGCCAAAAAGCTAATGCAAGTTTTAGTCCGTTTATCGAGGCTAAGGCTCAACTAGCAGCAAAAGTTGGGAATCCTAGCAAAGGTGAGACGGTACTTCACACCGGAAGAGTTGCTCAACCTATATCGAGCCCAGGTTCGGTCGTGTATGAAGTAGCTCTCATCTTTGGGATGGATTTGCCAAATACATTGAATCTAAAATTGAGAGATTGAATCGGCGACGAGTTGCAAGTCTATCGGTTTTCTATCGGTTACATTTCGGGGAGTGTGCGATGGAATTACACAAACTAATTTCGCCAAGCCCGTTCATCATCGGACTACAAGACAAATGGCGATGCGCCATCGTTACATGGTGGACATCCCACCAATAAGCACAAAACGTTTTGGGAATACTTTAATTGTGCACTCACACTCACGGCTAAGGAGTGGAATTACCTGCCGGAATATGTGTTGCCTGATCGCTATAACTTGGGGTCTTTAAGTCAAGAGTGAATAGGTTACTTCTAGGCAAGCGTGCTCCATCTTCGACCACATCATCAGTTACCATCAGGTGAGATGGTGGTCAAACGCGAGCCTATTATCAATAAAAAATGGGGCAGGACCCGTGCTCCACCTAGGATCTCCACCTGGGTGGAGCACGGGTACTATATGTGTCCCATGCTCCAACTGATGACGTTGTTGTACAGTGATGCACTCAATTGTTTCCCCTAAATGTTTCAAAATATCTATATGCTCCACCCAGGTAGAGATTCTAGGTGGAGCACGGGTCCTGCCCCTAAAAAGGGGCAGGAATGTGTGTTATTAGGTAATATTTGCTTAGAGGCCCATGTGTAGTGTAGCACTTCACCCGTTAGACATTACGCCACTGCTCGAAGTGAAGTCGATAGAAAAAAATTGAAAACAAATCATAATTTATTCCGAACACTTGCATTTTATAAGCATTAACGCATCGCTTCATTAGATATACAATAAATAACCATTATTGTAACTATGTATCATTCTTAACTATGAAATGCCATAGACTTGAATCAACAGGCAAGTACCTGCTACTCTTGGGTTCCTGGTACCAGAAGCACTGTATATAAATGTTCTAAAATTTCTTTTAGTAGCGGTAACCTATTCATATTATGCTAATTAACTAAATGATGTATCGGATCTGGTTTTAGCTTAATGTAAAACAATTTAAAAGTTTGGAGCCTAATTAGTACGACAGAATACCAAGTAAAAACAATATTCTCTCTTTCTGTCGGAACACTTTTTATAAGCTTACAAATATACAAGATACCTTATACTATATGAAGTGTTAAGTAGTGGTGTGGAAAGTCAAAGTTATCTTATTAATATTATAAATACGAAAATTTGTGAAGGTGGATGTATGGATGTTTGTTGCTCTTTCACGCCAAATCTCAGTAGATTTGGCGTGAAAGAGCACGGAATAAATGAATAAGGTTGGAATAGTAATGTGGGCGTGGCGAGCGCGCCACATTTATGATTCGAAAATCATAGCTCGACCGATTAATTAATTCACCGCGTTTAGTGCGCTTCGGACTACTTCGGAACACAGAGCTCTGCTTTAAAATGCCGTGTTGTGCAATTATAACCGGCAAGGCTAAGGTCGGGCTTGTTATCGAGAGGCCCCGTTATCGAATCCGACCCATTACACTATTGCCGTAAATCCACTCCAGACACAATAATATTTAGCTTAGTTGGAAGGTAACAAGATTGTTAGTAAAGGGTCTTAAAAAAATTGGCCGTATGTCAGCAATAACACGGCGAATCTTAACTTCCAAATGGTCTAAAGGTTCGTTGGTTTTTCAGTAGAGACTAATGACTTCACAGACCCCTAAAGAAAAAATATAAGTGTGAGAATAACTTGCTCGGATGGACGATTATATTGACCGTAAAATGGACGTCTTACATGATGAGTTTGGCGAGCACAACCGTGATTTCGGAATAAATTTGCACAAATTGCAAGCGCTGTTTTTTGTAAAAAGATAACTAGCAATATGGGTCGAATTCACATTACTAGCAATCTTCAATCAACTAAGCTAAATTGACAGTTTGTTAAAAAATCCTGTCAGTTTAAAAAACAAATCTCTAAAAAAGCAAATATGTTTGAAAATGAAGTAGTTAATTTAAAAATACACATTATTATACAAAGTGGGGAAGATGATACGTAAGTAATTCAAAACACCAATATATAAAATGATACGGATTAAATGAAATGTACCATCAAAATCCGGACCGCAATTTTTGTTTGATGTGTATCTATGAGTTCCTCGTGAGACGGATAGTCAGTTTATTCATTTACTTTCGTATCGTCTTCCCCACCCTATACAAAATACTCGTATTACATCAAAATAATAACAAATATCGGAGCAGTGAGGAATACGTAGTTAGTAGAATAAAATCGCCTGGTAGGACTTGTGAGGCCTTCGCCCAGCAGAGATTATAGCAATATTAATTAAAAGCGACAGCATATTAAACAATATTTTTTTAGATTTAACAACAACTCACTTAGAATTTCTGTTGATAGTGGGTGCGTTTACAAATATTTAAACTGACTTACTAAAACTCCCATAGCCCAGAACAACTAGGTATCCCAGTTCTGGTACGGAAATCGAACCCGCGACAGCGCACCAGCCTATCGCCCAACCACGACGCCGTGTCATCAATTATTAAGTTAAACATTAACGCAGTGATACGTACTCGTCATATGATAGGAATAATAAAAATACTCAGCGTATAGCACTGCCATCATGAATAGTCTGCGATACCGGTTTCGCATCGAGTCCAGGAATGACCGGTGCGTGCTGGGGCGAAGCGTCTCTTAACGTATAAATAGGAACAATAATATAGATAGAGGACGCGAGCTGGGAATTTACTGGCTGACTTGTAGCACAAATGGAACTGGTGCGAATCACCAGTGCGAAGCTCCCGTGCACAGATTCGAAATTTAGAATGAGGTCTTAACTAGGTTTAGGTTAAAGTAACTAATTACGACTCGCCAGCACACAGATAAGCCCTAAGAGGCTTTCGTGTATGGCAAAACATTTTTTAAATTTATTGTGTAATGTGTATTGGATAAAATAAATAAATAAATACTCTTGTACAACGTGTTTGACTGCCCTCTAACCAAACACTATGGGAAAGTGGAGAATTATGCATTATTAACCAAAGTCGCGGCGCCGTCCTTGAAAACTTTGAAATAGAGAAACATAATTAGGAGGCTTTTCGTTTTATTCCGGATGAACCCACTCTTGACCTCACCCACGAGCAAGCCCGAAAGATGCATGTTCAATCTTGCTTTAAAGCTAAGTGGCAGGGAATACAGAAGCTGCCAGAAAGTTCCACAGCTTAGAAAAACAAATAAACAACAGATCATTATCCATTATCTCTTCCCACGATGTACTATATTTCCCCATTTAACAAAGTACATCGTTATGATGTCAATTGGCAACATAACACTTATCTACTTCTACATCTAAACCTTTTATTTAACACGTTTTCTTTAAACATAAACTACATTATGTCAGCAAATAAATCTTTGTCAGATTTTCACTACGTTATCTTATTAAGATAAACATCTTACCTTTGGTCTATGGCACATACGACATTGCAAAATATTTTGAAATAGTAAGCGATATGGGTATGGGCTTCTTACGATTGCGACTGCAATGTTGGTTACAAATACACAGTTGATGGAAGTCTTAACTACTAACGATAATGTTACGTATGTACAAACCTACTTTTATCTACTATACAACGTGTAACGGAAACCCCATATCTATCTAAAAGGTCTGAAGACAACATCTGGTATGGAGTCTCTATGCACAGTTTCAGCACAAAATAACTGACTCAAAGAATTGATACCAAATTATTGGTTTCATATAATTCTTGAATAGCAATCATAACAAACGTGTCACAGCACTACGAGGGTCAATAACTTTCCACGTCACTTGCCAATAACACGATAATTCTTTTCGTTCTTCTCAATTTGAAAAATTCGATCTCTGGTATCAGTGTATTGGAATTTGTAATAAGTTCTACACACGTAGACTTAGGATTACAAAACCCTTGTCATATCGTTTGTTATCATCCAAAGAAGCCATGCACTTGGTATGTATATACCCTTTAAATTACACGTTGTATAATATGCCATTGAGGCATACATTTTAAGCCTTACACAGTGATTCGGTTCATCATCTGCTTAACCTTAGCACCAAACGCCTTGAAGTCCTTTTGCCAATATGTCGCGGTCAGCTTCCAGTCTTACCGGCCGCAGCTGAGTAGTATTGACTGCCTATCTGACATCCACAGCTCAATTCTCAGGTAACACAATACCCCTTGGGCAGACTAGTATTAAGATTAGGGTTGCCAACTTTTACTAGAAGAAATAGAGTATATCTGATTTCAAAGGAGGTAAATAAAGAGTACGGATTTAAAACAAAGAGAACCATTTACTAAAAAAAGGCATTTTGGTACTTTTTGCAGCACATAACAAACTTTTTTTTAATTTTTTTTTTCTAAAAATATTTTCTTTTATTTTAAAAGAATTGTACGACTCCAAACATTCATCAGTTTACATAGATAAGGAGCTCATTTTTAATAAATTTCGTTTTAAGTATAATATGCGTGACTGGCTATAGTAAACATTGTATAAAAGAGTATTTTAGCGTCCTCTAATTAGTGTTATAGATTATAGAGTACACCTACATGATATAGAGTACAATACTCTATTTTAGAGTACGGTTGGCAACCCTAGTTAAGATCGACATGTTAAGATCTACGGACCACCCATCCGCGGACTGACCTTAGCAAGCGTTGCTTAACCTCAAGTCACGAGCTCTTAAGCAGCTCTTAGCTCTCGAAGTATATACCTACTAATAATAATTCAGCCTGTTACGCTCTTACTGCTGGGACGCCGACCTCCTCTGTATGAGAGGGAATGGGTAACGTGACCAGACGTCCCGTTCCAACAGGACTGTCACTTTTTATAGTTACAAGTCCCGGTGTCCCCGAAATGAACTCTGGGACGCTAAATTGTCCCGTTTTCTGAAACCGTGCGAAAATTTGGGTAGTCGAGCCGGGTCTTTAGTTCTAAGGGCGATGTTGATAAGTAAGGTGAATATAAAAGAAACGTAGCAAGATTTAAACACAAGATTTGACAAATATAAATATAACTAAAGGTTTCGGGTATACATATATATTTTTTAATTTGTGACTTTTCTGAATGAATAACTTTTAAAATTGACCTAAGTAAACCGTCCCGATTTGAGTCAAAGAATTAATGGTCACGTTAGGAATGGGCCATAGTCCACCACGCAGGTCTAGTGCGGGTTGATGCATGTCACATGTCTACGGGTTGGAACCCTGACTGGGTTCTAACTTAGCACATATACCTACTACGCAAAGGTTTTTCCAATCTGCAAATTTCCTTCTTGCAGTTTCCGTCGAGTTTTCTCGGTGCATTGTTGTCGAAACAATGAAGTTTTCAAAACAAAACTTACGTATTAAACCCAATTATTATATCTTTAAATTGCATAAAACATCATTGTGTAACGTAATAAAAACGACTTAATTACGTTCGACCAAAAATAGAAATGATTAAGACTTGGTACCTCTGAAAAATAAAAACGGTTTTTGTTTGACAGTTGGTCATGGGTAATAATGGTCCGTGAGCAGTGCACACAATGGAAGGAAATCATACGTGTCTGCAGACAACGAAGAGATTTCTAAAGGAAATCTCTACTACTTATCTCCGGATTGAGTGAGCTTGCTTTTTATTCACGGAATGCAACCTTGTCCACTAACAACAAAATGCTTTCCACAAAGCACTGGTTAATTAGTTAATATTAGATAGAGGAGTCCCTAAGGCTCATACATGTTACTTTAAAAAATATAATGAGAAAGAAGAAACGGCGATGAAACAACGCACAGATTCTCAATTATTATCTTCGATAGCAAACAGGTGTACCCAATCTAAGTGAAGTAACACAATATATACAGGTAAAATTATATACGATTAGGCCGGAAGACTCTGGGATTTTAACACCATTTCAGGTCAGAATCACACACAACGTATGTACAAAATATACCTACATTATTTTCGATAATTGTGAACCTTGCAAGGCACAGCAAGTTAGGAAAGAGGAAGAGGGTTATTATAATTATTATAAATAACATGGTTATAACTTATACTTCTCCTACATTGGTTTTATAAAATATTTACGTTATTATATTTTATCTATTTACTTAATTTATTACTGAAATATTCATTTGCATGAAAACAACATTTATCGATTAGAAATTGTTTTAATTTATTCATAAATATATTATTCTCCACAACCATACGAGTATTTCTCATATGCGTAGGACAAATACTTCATTCGATCCATACCAACTCCTCTAGAACGGTAAGTAACGCCCTGGCTTTACTTACCATTCCATACACTTCTGCCATAAGTTCTACTTGGATCCGTACTTGTCTCATCCTGGTATCCAGCAACTGAGGCTAACGGCAAAATAAGTAATTAGCCTACGATAACAGGGTCAAGATGTAACCTGTCATATTACGTACTAGAAGTCGCGCTTGGCTCCGCACCCGGGGCTTTTCTAAAGCCTGCAATACATGTTGGCCGAGCGTTGTCGAGTGAAGGCCAATACCAACATGTAGACGGTATATTTGCCTTGTCTTGCTATTGCTTGGTGTCACTTGTCTAGTTGGCCGAGTGAAGGCCAGCGCCAACGTGTATAGAGCTCATTTGGTGCAACTTGTCTTCGCTCGCCGTTGCTCGTGATCACTTGCCTCACTTCGGATCGGTGTCAGTTTTTGGCCACAAATCAAAGGCGCTCGCCTGCGCTCGGCCAACGTGTGGGCAGCTCTACAGATCCTCTTCTACATTGGTCGTCTACATTGGCATTCGACGAACTTGTCGAACGTGTGGACATTATTTCTTGCCTTGTACCTATTTGCCAACGCTCGCGTTGGCCTACGCTCGCGTTGGCCTACGCTCGGCCAACATGTTTTGCAGGCTTTACGATAAAATACAACCCTCCTTCTTTTGCAATAACCTTCGTCAAGCTTCAAACTCCATACCACATTTCATCCAAATCCACCCTGTACTTTCAAAGATTTAGCGCATTTAAACAAACAAACTTTTCCGCTTCATAATATTATTGTAGATTATTTAAAGTTAAAAAGGAAACATTTCAGGTGCCAAAATAAAGGTTTGCACAAATTCGGTATCGTAAATATGAGCAGTGAAAGTTCAGATGCGCGGGCGCACTCAAGCAGCTCTTTCTGTTCCGGTCGACGGCGACGTGTACGCATACTGTGCAATCTTTGCACACTAAGTACTCGTAAGTATTGTACATTAATTGAACATTATCTTCTCGAACTCTAGTCAAAATTACATTAAATCAGTGATAACGATTGTGAACCAATAAGTTCAATACATTCAAGATTAATAACAAACTAATATATATATTATATATATACTATGTTAATCTATATATAAATATAATAATTATTAATTAAAATAATTATTATAAAAAAAATAATTATAATAATTATTAATATAATAATTAAAATAATCCTCTATGAGTTGTTTCTTAACCCTTGGATCAGATTGCGATTAATCTTTGGCAAGTTGTCCTGAGAAGGACCGGAGAGGTTTCTAGACCAAAAATTCAGTGAAATAAAAGAAGACTGCCACATTTATGTCGATTTTTTTGGTTAAAAAACCTAACATTTTAGTATCCAATAAAAGCGCTTGAACCAATAGGCAAGGGAATCACCGTATCACCCGAACTTTAAATTAAAATATAATTTTCAGGTCAATAAAGAATTTGCTTCTTGTCTTGGACCTACCAACTGGTTGTGATGATAATTTGTACTGAGGGTGTAATCACGTTTTTCCTCAGGCTGTTTTCTGGCTGCCCATAATTTTAAACAGTCATGATATAAAGCGTTGGGAGTTTCGCAAAATTCCAATTCTCTACTTAACTGGTTTTTTTTGTTGTTTGGATGATAATAGGATCGCCTTTGGCCACCTTATCGCCTGATGGTAAGCAATGATGTGGTCGAAATACATCACGCTTATCTTGAAGTAACCAATTCATTTATGACTTAAAGACCTCCAGGTTGTAGATATCCGGAATTACAGACCTCAACACACACAATTTTGCCACAGAAATGCCGCAGTGTGTAGATACAAATCCTGTGGGTGAGATTTAAAATACAATCCACGCTCATCAAATCGTGGGCAATGACAAGTTACATATTGAAGTATTTAACTTTAAATATTCATAATACAACTTAAAATATGTTTTATTTTCATTTTTGACGATCGGTAATCGGCCGGGTTACCTATACCTAAGAATGTGAGCCGGGTAGAACTGGAAAAGTGGTGGAAAGAAGTGGTGAAGTTTTTTAGTGGAAAAATAGGCACGTCTTTTTGGGTGATCATCGAATGACCTCTCCCACTCTGGGTGAAGTGGGAGTGTCAGACTTCTACTGATTAATAACCCACCCTGTTTATTCAGCTGCCCTTGAGTCCCGGGGCCACAGTATCACGTTAGAACATTCCCGCCACCCCGGCAGGCTATATAGGATAGTACGGAGTCTTGAGGAACTCCTACGAGAATGGGATGGGGGGAGGGAAGCTCCCCCTCAATTCGATAACGAAAGGTGCGATTCGATAAAAAGTCCCATAAGATGAGCACTAGACGGTCAGGCACGCCGAGTTGGTATAGCTTATAGATTAAGCCATTGTGCCAGACTTTGTCGAACGCTTTCGCTATGTCGAAGAATAAGACTCCCGTTATTGCGCCCCGTTGGAAGCCGGCGCTGACGTGTTCTACGATGCGGTGGACTTGTTGGATACATGAGTGTTCGGTTCTAAATCCGAACTGCTCATTGGGTATTAGACTCTTTGCTCGGCAAAATCTTTGAGCCGCTTATATACAACGTGTAACGGAAACCCCATATCTATCTAAAAGGGCTGAAGACAACATCTGGTATGGAGTCTCTATGCACAGTTTTAGCACAAAATAACTGACTCAAAGAATTGATACCAAATTATTGGTTTCATACATTTCTTGAATACCAATCATAACAAACGTGTCACAGCACTACGAGGGTCAATAACTTTCCACGTCACTTGCCAATAACACGATAATTCTTTTCGTTTTTCTTAATTTGAAAAATTCGGTCTCTGGTATCAGTGTATTGGAATTTGTAATAAGTTCTACACACGTAGACTTACGATTACAAAACCCTTGCCATATCGTTTGTTATCATCCAAAGAAGCCATGCACTTGGTATGTATATACCCTTTAAATTACACGTTGTATAAGCCTTTCATAGATTTTGCCGAGGACGTTGAGTAAACTAATGGGACGGTAGCTAGACGGGTCAGACTTGGGCTTGCCTGGTTTGGGGATACCTATGACGGTGGCCTGTTTCCAGGTTGCGGGGAACATATTATTGCTCAATGCGCCATTGAAGATGGCAGTCACTAGCAATATAAGCTGGGCGGGGAAGAGTTTGAAAAACTTTTTGGTGATGCCGTCGGAGCCAGGGGCTTTTCGCGGTTGGAGACTTTTAATGATATCCTGGACCTCATCAGGAGTGATGGTGGCCAGTGGATTATCAGGATCTTCGACGGGCGGAAGGGAAGTTCTACCTTCGACTTCGGCGTTCACCATATCGAGGTGGGCTTGGTCTACTGGTTGGGAGCTGGGAGAACACTGGGACTCTAGGCTGTTAGCTAGGCATTCTGCTTTAGTTATCGAAGTTATCTCTTAAAACTATAAAATATAGAAAAAACATAACAGTTACAGAAATAACTTTTTAACTCTAGTTCTATGTACATACATTCACTTAAAACTACTATATTCGTATTTAAAACTACAAAATAGAACTAAAACTATTAAATACAAAGTCTATAATCATTCCGTTAAGTGTCTATCACTGTCTATTCACTATATCCGTTCGCTATGTATCTGTTTACTATATATCACTGTTCACTATATATCTTTTTATTACATATCACTGCCCCGCACACATAACATATCACCAACACACGATATATTCGATCTTAAGTACTACTTAAAATTTGTTTTTATTCTAGAATCTAGTTTTAACCACTTTTTGTTGTCGACAAAGAAATATCCTTCGTAATTAATTTATCTGTCTTAGTTACCTAAACATAAATTTATCACTTTTTGTTCTTATTAAACTGTTATTATCATTCACAACTTGTATCACATAGTTACATCCATACTTGTTATAAAAACTTTTTACCAAAAAATTAAACCGACTCCCAAAATACACTGCAAAGTGAAAAATAACTTTAATTTCGGTAGTCGGTGTCTTTAGTTTTGTATTTTCGTTTTTGGCACCGACTTCCGAAATTAAAGTTATTTTTCACTTTGCAGTGTATTTTGGGAGTCGGTTTAATTTTTTGGTAAAAAGTTTTTATTTCACTCTTTTTAGTTGGTCTATTTTTAATTCACCTAGTTACAAGAGCCTAAATGTCAACTACTTATAACCTTTTACAAAATATTGCTTTTCCCAATGCTGGGCCGTTAATTGTTGAGGAGTTCTCCTGGTACTTCACCATCAGCTCTACATCACCATATGCATTGTGACGAGCATAAAGTGCTTAACATCCATATTCAAGTAATCGAATCGCAATCCACTCAATACTTATTATTGAGTAGTCTCGGCGGCCATCTGTGGTCTTCATCATCAGTTCCACTCCCTCAAATAGTACTTTTTGAGAGCAACTGCACAAGTTACTATAATTAATACCCAAAACGTCATAGGTGTGCCAATAATATTTGAAGAGTTCCCTCGATTTCTCCAGGATCCCATCATCAGATCCTGACGTTTATGAAAATGGGACCAATTTCGAAGTATACCCTTTCAATCAAAAAAAGAATTTTCCAAATCGGTTCAGCCGTCTTCGAGTAATCGATGATCATACATTAAAAAAATATAAAAAAAATATACGCGTCGAATTGATAACCTCCTCTTTTTGTCGTCGGTTGAAAAATAGACACATTATTACTTTTTTACCTGCAAGATAATCAAATAATAACAGTGCAAACGTTTACTTAATAATATGGAGAAGAGGAAACTCTTGCGCATATTTTAACGTTAGATCTGCGACAATCATACTAATAAATACTCTTCGACATGCATTTATTATGCACCTACGGTAATTATCGTGGAGTTATTTTTAATAGTACAGGATATCGAGAAGATGCGCATTGGTAACTTGATAATTGTACGTGTACGTGTACGGGTACCTAGTGAATACTTATGACATCGAATCAGTTGCCTTATACTAGTTGGTTTTTCGATTGAGGTTTGGTGACAATTAACTTACCTTTGGGGAGTAGCATGTCGCTGCCGACAGATTACTCATTGCACTGCCAAACATTGGTCACCAATGTTTGGCAGTGCAGAGCCCCTCTTTCGATGGGACCCGCTCTGAGTGGAGCAGAAGGAAGTGTCAGACTTCTAATGACTAAAAACCTACCCTGTCCCTTCAGTTGCCCATGCTTTCCGGGGCCACAGTATCTCGGTACAACCTTCCAGCAACCCCAGCGGGCAGCGCAGAGCCCTGGGATGTGATAATCATCTGTGAGAGTACAATTTCGCAGAAGACAGCTGTGGAATGAGATAGGGAGAACACCATCTCGTACCGAACTTCGGTGGAGGTCACTCTCTTCAAGCCCTGCCCTTAAAGGATTCAAGGAACACGAATCAAACGAGACATCCAGCGCCTAGAGCAATAAGGGATTCGAGATAGCGGTGCGTGGTATTGCCCCTCTTTTAGATCTTTCGGAAGCGATGGTCAATGACGCGCTCCCTATGTTGGCGTGACGAAGCCGGGTATGGGAAGACCGAAGCCAATCTGTAGCAACCGAAGTCACATCCACAGCCGAAGCTCTGGAAACAAGCGAAGGAGAGAACATTGGAGCGGTTTTAGTCATAGTTTGTTGTTTCAGTCGCGACCAAAAAAGTCCCAAAAGATTACCTTCTGGTATTGATCACATTGACGATAAAAACTTTTTACCAAAAAATTAAACCGACTCCCAAAAAACACTGCAAAGTGAAAAATAACTTTAATTTCGGTAGTCGGTGTCTTTAGTTTTGTTTTTTCGTTTTTGGCACCGACTTCCGAAATTAAAGTTATTTTTCACTTTGCAGTGTTTTTTGGGAGTCGGTTTAATTTTTTGGTAAAAAGTTTTTATTTCACTCTTTTTAGTTGGATGATTTTTAATTTACCTAGTTACAAGAGCCTAAATGTCAACTACTTATAAGCTTTTACAAAATATTGCTTTTCCCAATGCTGGGCCGTTAATTGTTGAGGAGTTATCCTGGTACTTCACCATCAGCTCTACATCACCATATGCATTGTGACGAGCATAAAGTGCTTAACATCCATATTCAAGTAATCGAATCGCAATCCACTCAATACTTATTATTGAGTAGTTTCGGCGGCCATCTGTGGTCTTCATCATCAGTTCCACTTCCCCAAATGGTACTTTTTGAGAGCAACTGCACAAGTTACTATAAGAAATACCCAAAACGCCATAGGTGTGCCTATAATATTTGAAGAGTTCCCTCGATTTCTCCAAGATCCCATCATCAGATCCTGACTTTGGTGATAATGGTACCAATTTCGAAGTATACCCATTCGAACAAAAAAAGAATTTTCCAAATCGGTTCAGCCGTCTTCGAGTACTCGATGATCATACATAAAAAAAAAAAAAAAAAAAAAAAAAATATACGCGTCGAATTGATAACCTCCTCTTTTGGTCGTCGGTTGAAAAGCAACTGGCGTTTGGTGACAAATTCCAAAGTCAAAAGGCTTGTGTATTTCAAACTATATTTGATTTTCGAATCTTGATGCGCAATGTACATCAAAAGAGAAAGATAAATAAAGACAAAAGAGCACAAAGGTGCTGCTAATTTCATATGAAATTTCTTCCAGCAGACCTGCGACAGCAGGAGAGTTGAATAAGGGATGAGATACAGTGTGTATATAAATACTAATTACGATAGTAAAAACAATACATATATTTATATACTAATGGACAAGTAAAAAAATGTTGCTCATAGGTGCGCAATAGATTATGTATGTTTTCTGTTTTCCTATTAGGTATAATATTCATCGTCTGACAGGTCTTCTGGTATCTTCGTTCTAAATATGTTTATACATATTTAGAACGAAGATACCAGAAGATACATGTTAACATTACGAAGGTCCTTTTAAAAAATAGTTCCATTTGGTGTTTATAATGATTAACACATAGTGTTGTTGTTATAATTTCCTAAAGGTTATTTAAATTAAAAGAGGAATGTTCATTGTTATTGTTGTTTTTTTATCCTTCATTTGACAGATATTGAGGTATACTTTCAAATATTCTAAATATAAACCTGTCGGCATAACGAAGGTCGACCTATTCAAAAAACCTCCCGTTTGGTGTTTAAAATGTTTTACACCTAGTTTGACGTTTTGACGCTCGCTGTTATTGTTTATATGTCTAGTGAGTACTCGTACTAGTGAGTCACGTGTTTGTAGATTATTATTTTATGTACAGACTAGTACTCACGCGGCAGGTCTATGCGAAGCAAAAGAAAACGATTTATACTATCACTTTCTTTTGCTTCGAATAGACTTCGTAATATTTAGGGCGTTCAATTTAATTATTTTTATTTTTGTATGAAAATCTGGTGAATTAAAATATGACGAATTTTCAAAAGTCATAGAACAAAAGCTGTTGATTATGATGTTAGTAACATAGTCCTGAGAGGTTTTCGGTGTTTTACAATTAACCCTGTATGTATATACATTAGTATTGACATGTGACAACCACCAACCCGTGTATTATGGCGCTTTTCCTTTTCTCATACAGAACAGTCCTATGTCCCATAATGTCATCAGATTATTTGGTAAATGATTTATTTGAAGTGTTTTAAATATATCAATAAAAAAATTCTTTAAGTGCAATGGTTTTAATTTTAATTTTCATCCATTTTACAGAATCTGATTTTGTCAGTTTACGTACACTGGAAGTTTCCTCCTAGTTTATATTCCATTATCCACTAAACGGTTAAAAAGAATCCTAACTATTCATTAATTTAATTCATAATTACACATAAAAATATCATAACATAGAACTGCAATGTTGTTTATGATGCTAGTAAGTAACTTCACTGTTTCATGTTAATGAATTATACCCACTTACTCATTATCATTGTCATTAAAAATATTTAATTTTTAATTACAATAATAATGCTTTTTAATTAATGAAAATCGTATGTATAGAATAGATCATCAAAATAGCTTTGAGCTAAAAATAAAGTACAAACACATGAAAAAGCATAATAGTGCCTAATTATAATTAATTGCAGTCAAAGTTAGCTTTAAAATAATGTTCTAGACTTGACTAGGTCTTAAATATAGTGTACAAACTTCAATTATGTAGGGATCATAAATTTTTATTGCTGCTATACAATATCAGATTAAATTAACACTTTGCAAAAAGTTTCATGAGAACCAATTATAGCACACCAGAATTATTAATTCTTGTGATTATAATTTAATATTTAATATCCCGTACATAATCGACCGGGCCTCGCTTGTTTAGTGGTACCTACATACGTAATATACGTACTTAACAAAACAGAAACAAGATAGGACTGGCCATAATGTGCTCAGTTGGGACCGATTTTTTTTTCTTTAAGAGCTAACACAGCTCCCGGCGTATACGGTACTGTCCGACCCAGCATGTCCATAGCTACCCTTCCCCAGCGACGCCCTAAGCAGAGGTCCGTACCCCACAGGGAGGGCCTTTATCGTGTTGTTGCTTAGTTTTTAAGATAAATACTAGCCCTGGCTGGCTTAACCAGGCTTGGCTGTGTCGGTTTTAAGTAATGAAAGCCGTAATGGCGCAAGAGTGTGAGGGATCATGGGTTAGTTTCAGACACTTAGGTCCGTATTACAGAACGTTCCTCAAGTCCAGTTTGAGCTTAATTCGCCCGATCTCAGTTTAAATATAGAATCTGCACTTGAGCATTGGTCTTATTCCAGAATGGTAATAAAACTACACTCAGATTCAAATCGAGCCTCAAGCAGAGAACATCTAATTGTCTATGCATCAGTCTGTTTTCGTTTACGTTTTATTTTCTTCGTCTCCGCTGTTCCGATCTACGAATGATCGTAAATAATTCAATTCATAATCATAAACTTTATTTCAAAAAAGGATATTTGTAATACATTAATGGGTACTAAATCTAAAATGTGAACTCGTAGTACTTATAATATTCTACAAATCTGTGGGTGTGGTTCTGCTCTCCTAGGTAAGCTGCGATAGGTACAGCCTGTGTTTAGGAGAAGCAGTGCCCGCCCCATTATTGAATATAATTTATTTTCTAACAATTAAATTAAGGACTAATATCAATCTATCCTTTAGTATATTTTACAATTAATAAAATAAAAATCTTAATCTTAATTTGTATAATTGTCTTAAACGTATGTGTGTTGTGTATTCGTGCGTGTTTATTTGTGTGTAGTGCATGTTTATGTATGTGGTATGTAATGCATGTATTGTGTATAGTTATGCGGTTGGAGTGTATGAAGAGTACAGCAACAATACTAACAATATAGATTTTAGGCAACGCTTAAATTTTTATTTTATGTAGGTACGAACATGACATAAATTCTTCTGTCTCGTCATATGATGTGCCTTGGAGAAATGAATGAATAATTGTTTTAAATTGACGTAAAGGTAGTTCATAGACCGGTAAGGAGGAGTTAATTTTATTGTAGAGGGTAGTACCGAGGTAATAATAGAATCTTTTTGTAAAGGTGAAGGTTATCGGAGGAACAGTACAAATGAAGAAATGAATTTACTTTAATACCAAATTTTTAAGAATAAAAAATATGTATTGCACGCTTTCACCATAGAAATTATTTTTTAAGAATTTGTAAAAGGAAATTCTTGAAGGTAAAAGGTGTTAAGGCAATATTTTCTAACATATAAAAATATAGCAAGAGTAACTTGTTCGTGGAACGGAGTGGATCCTAAATAATGTCTGTGACAGTGTTGTTTTGAATTGCTCATTAATCATATAATAAGTAATAGAAATATTCAAATAAATAATGGCTTGGGAACAACGATCAATAAAAATATTAAAAGGAAACAAAGTTATAGTTAAAACAAAACAGAAATGCATATGTTTTACCAATTCTTGGTCAATAGATGGCAGTATTACAAATTGTCAAAAATCTTCATCTTGTGAAAATCTATACCATTTCTTAAAATAATTATTAGCAAAATTGTATGGGCCGTTCACATGTGATGGAACGCTGAAGTTCTGTTTTTCTGTTAAAATCATCGGTGAAAAAATCATTGTTATAATCTGTTTAAGTTAGAAAACACGGGATTCATCTAGTAACTTAAAATGGCAAAAAATTACGTGTAAAAGTGTTATTTGTAACCAATTAGCAAAATAAAATGTGATTTCATCATCATTCGCCAAAAATTACCATTTTATATCAAATAATAAACTGAAAAGCAAATAGTTAACTGACAAGGAAATCTCTGCTCGAGCGTGGTGTCGACCATACTTGGGTGATGAATCTACAACTGAGTAACGATCTAGAATAAAGCCGTACCCGGCTGAACTATGATCGATGAATCTATACTTGAGGAACATTCTAAAATTAAATCTCGACTCAAAACTAGTTTTAAACAGAGATCAGTGCTCGAGTTTCGTTCTGTAATACGGGCCTTAGAGTCTGACAGGCCCATTCTAGGCTACAAGGTGGAGGACAAATATGTGGATTTTCAACTCGATAAACTCATCTTGAGTTTCAGGTCTCCTTAACCTGTGACAAAAATCAAACTTGCGATTAATAGATGAGTATAATTTTTTAATGTTCCTTAGCCTAAAAACGCTCCCACTTCAAACGTCGACTTGGAGAATATACTCGACCATACCAACAATTATAGTTCTTTTGCATTGTACGACACTGACTTATTAGAGGTAGAACGAATTATAGATGGGCTTAAAACAGACTGTGCATCGGGTTGTGATAACATAAACGGTAAATTTATCAAGCAATTCAAGCATATTCTCATACCTCCTCTTACAAAAATTTTTAACGCCTGTCTAAGTGCGGGTATATTTCCAGACTCACTGAAAAGATCTGAAGTGTGTCCAATCTACAAGAGTGGAGACAGAAATCTTATCAACAACTATAGGCCAATATCTATTTTACCGACACTTTCAAAAATACTTGAAAAAATAATGCATACTAGATTAGTGAAGTTCCTTGAAAAAAATAATATATTATCCCCAAATCAGTTTGGATTTCGGCACGGCAAATCCACTGAGCAAGCTGTAAACAAACTTGTAACTTTTATTAGCTCTAAACTAGACAAAGGAAAGAAATGTCTCTCCATTTTCTTAGATCTGGCCAAGGCGTTTGATACGGTTTCTGTTTCCCTCTTACTAGATAAGCTTGAAGGCATTGGAGTTAGAGGAACACAGCTTAATTTGTTTCGAAGCTACTTAACTGGGCGATCCCAGTGTGTTAGAATTGATAAATACAGAAGCACATATCTTCCGGTTACACACGGCGTTCCGCAGGGTAGCATTCTGGGGCCCACTTTATTTTTAGTATATATTAACGAGCTCACTAACCTTCGTTTAAAACTAGGCGAAATTATTTCGTTTGCAGACGACACGGCTCTTGTGTTTGCCGCTGATTCATGGGATGAGGTCTTCGTTGCTGCTCAGCGTGGCTTTGATATAACTAGATATTGGCTACAGAAAAATGTACTTACACTTAATATAGACAAGACTAAGTATATGTGTTTCAGCATTAAGCGATCCATTGGACTAAGCGATAATCACAAAATTATTTCGCATGAATGCCTCTCTAGTTTCGGTTGTACATGTTCAACACTGGAGTGTGTTCTCACCATCAAATACTTAGGTGTAACAGTAGACTGTAATCTTACCTTTAGAGAACACATCAGGCTTCTTTGTACGAGAGTACGAAAACTTATTTTTGTCTTTAAAACTTTACGTGATGTTACTGATTTTGAATTACTGAGGCGGCTGTATTATGCTCTATGTCAGTCGCTTCTTACATATTGCATATCTTCATGGGGAGGTGCATGTAAAACCACGATGAAGTCTGTTGAGATCGCTCAGCGTGCTGTTCTAAAGGTGAGTAAATTCAAACCTATCTACTTTCCCACCGTATTGCTCTACCAAATATGTGAAGTACTTACTGTCAGACAATTTTATTGTTTGTTGTTAATGTTATTCTCCAACAACACTCTAAACTAAGTTATGACCCACGGCTGCGGGAACGACGTCGTAATCGTACGGTATGTACAAAACCAACTGGCCGTAAAACTAAGTTTAGCTCAAGATTCTTTGGTTTTCTGGGTCCACATTTGTACAATATGATTAACAAAATTTTAAATATTTACCTATTGACAAAAAAACAATGTAAAAGGAAAGTATGCCAATACCTACAAAAGCTTGACTATAATGAGACTGAAGAACTGCTAAAGGTGAGGAGTTAAAACGTTGGGTATCTAAATTATCGACACACTCACACACACACATTTCTACTCAAAGATCACGAACACCCACACTTCACACACACAACGCACTCAGTCTACACATACTTACATACACACACACTTATTTCTTTCACTCACGTACATTTCACCTATCACAACAAACTAACAGAATATAACTGTTCTTAATTTAATTTTGTATAATTTTATTATTTCTTAATTTAATTTAATTTTATATAATTTTGTGATTTCTTAAGTTAAGTTCTAAATTGTATGATGGCTGTTAGTTTACAACATTTGGTGAGGATTGGCGCTGATAACCGAAGTACAGGCACTGCCTAGTTCGGTTACAGATGCTAGATTCTTTTGTTAGCACATAAAATTGCCATTTAAAATAAAAATAAAATGTAATCTAGTGCTAAGATTTTTTGAAACCATTAAAAATTATTATATTAAAAAAAATATTATTATTATTAATTTGGCAAGAAACAATATCTAACATACATGTGTAGGAATAAATCTAGAAACCGAAAATATCGAACCTTCTCTGTATTCCAGTAAGTCTCACTAAAATGAAAAATAAAACAGCGGTAAAGCTATTCGAGAGATGGCCAGACAAACTGAATGACACACAATAAAAGATGATGATGATTTAATATTGTGTAAATAAGTACATATTATCACTGAGGAAAACACTGCTACTTTGAAATCATTGACAGAAAAACCCGTTTTATTTATATTTTTGTGGATTCACGTTTTAAATTTAATAATCGTGTCTATTTAAGGAAATCTTCACAAAATAAAAACACATGAAAAAAAAAATAGACAATAACCTACACTAGGATTAGTGTCTGGGTATTTTGGGCAACGTTTCAAGATGACCTATTATAAGAAACCTATTCCTTTTATTGAACCTATTACACTATTCAGATTTTCCCGTGCTCATTTAAATAACATAAATAAATAACACTTAGGTAGGTACGTTTTATTTCTCGTCCAATTTCAATAATAGGTTTTGCCGAATCTTTTCAACTGGTTATGAATTACATTAAATAACGCATTTATAATTAAGTTATCGGTCAAACAAACTGGTAGGTATTTGTTCCAAAGTTTGTATGTTTGTGTATGTATTTGGGACAAGCCTCTGACCGGGATTTCGTCAATAAAGACTTCAAATCAGGATCATCCCCCTCGGGATCTCCCTTTGTTTGTGCCAAACTCCACGTTCCTGTGCCGGTCTCGTCCAGGATATACTTGCGATGGCAACAATGTCGTTTGTCCTAGGGCTTCCAATCCCGCAGCCTGAATTCAATCTCGGTATTTGGGGGACTAAGAATTTTCAATCCCCCGGGATCTCGGTATTTGCGGGATGCCACATATTGAAAATGTTCACATTTATGTAAGGCAAATAAAACAATGAATTGATCAACTAACTCCACATTTATTTACGTATTACTATTAGTATGAGATCAATCAAATTATACCGTTTATTTATCACAAAAAAAGACAATGAATTAATCTACTAACTCCACATTTATTTAAGTATCACTATTAGTATGAGATCAATCAAATTACACCGTTTTTTCTTCACAAAAAACAGTAACAAATACTTAATAAAAACTTTACTGATTAAAATTCGGCCATATTAGGCTACTTAAGCTGTGAAAAACGGGTGACAACGGCCCCCGCATTATTTGCAACACTGCCGGCCGTCAGTCACCGAGCGATCGCCACGGAGTATATGTGTTCTGTGGCGATCGCGCTCGCGAGAGATCGCATATATGCTTTTTTTCAATCCCGCAAATCCCGCGGATCCCGCGCCCGTAATCCCGCATCACGCGGGATTGGAAAATGACGCGGGATCCCGCAATATTGAGATCTCGGTATTCCGGGATTGGAAGCCCTAGTTTGTCCGAGCTGGAATAAAGAATATAATCCAATTTATAAACTATTGATGTGCCTCGTAATATTCAAATCCGTTCATAGCTTTGCGTCGGTTGCAGACCGAAAACTAAGCTATGCCAAAGCTAAATTAAGCAAGCTAGGCTAAGCTAAGCTAAACTAAACTAGAAATAAATGGCGTGCACACCAAGAGCTAAGCCAAAGCTCAGTCAGTGTTGCGAAGTTCAATTAGACGGACGATGTTCGCCATGAATATAATCGATGAAGAAAGTTCCGATGATGAATACGTTACACATAGAAAAAGAAGATTAATATTGACTTAAAGAAAAAGACATTCCAGATCTTGGATATGTCAACACATTCAATCTTGGCACATAAGTGGAGAGTTTTGAACTTTATTTTACGAGTTAGATGATGAACATTTTCAGTTATATTATCGTGTTACAAGAGTTCAGTTTTATGATTTATTATCATTAATTATCGGAGACATTACTAAACAAGATACTAACTATCGGAAGGCTATAACCCCAGAAGAAAGATTAGCTATTATATTTAGTTCCATAGTACAGAAAATTGTTTAACAATTTCAATAAATTGCACCATATTCGCTACAAAACGACCGTGCGTACGACAAAGGATACTGGACAGCACTGACGAAGGATGTGCGAAGGGCGTGCGGGGAAGGCGGGAAGGGCTTAGCTTAGCTTGTGTAGCTGATCATCGGCATACACAACTAACTTAGCTTCGCATATTTTAGTTAGCTCACATAGCATAGTTCGCATAGTTTGCGGTCTGCACACAAATATGGAAAACTGCGTCAGCTATGCGAGCTAAGCTAAACTAACTTAGTTTAGCTCTTGGTCTGCAACCCGTATAAAACCAGCATCCATCCAAATTTCTATCCCGGGAGTATACTCCTGTCTTATCCATTCATACTTACTTAATATTATTACGAAAATCGCTAAATCTGTTGAAATTGAAATTTGGCATGAACATAGTGAAGACCCATGGTCAACAATACAAGAAAAGGCTTCCGAAAAGGGCTTCTTTTTACCTGACTGTGGAGGGTACCTAACCTATTTCACAGTCTATTTTTCAAAACCTACTCCTAACGATCTGAAATAGGGAATGTAGTCTCCAACACCAAGAAAAAACCACGTGAACAAAATTTGACAAATTCGTTATTAAGTACCATTCTTACTTACCTATCTATGCTAATATTATGCAGCGGAAAATCTTGTTTGTTTGATGGTTTAAAACGCTTATCTTCGAAAGTACTGTGTGGATTTGGGTGAAATTTGGTATGGAAGTAGCAGGAAACTTGAGGTTAGTTTTTACCCGACCGCAAAAAAAGCGGCCATATTTTTATCGTGGTAAAGTCCTCAGGAGCGAAGCCCCGCCCAAATGCTTATTAAGGCATATTTACATGCCGATGTTCCCTAACTGACTACCCAGAACAGAAATTCCAAAACAAACTCTGAGGTGGAAGGCTCTGTTGAAGTCCATACAATCCGTATTGGTCCAATCAAATGAGAATCATGTAAGTATGTTAGATGATCTTTTGAGAAAAAAAAAGGACACAGATTTGAGTGGACCTGTCCAGACAGTGCTAGCATTTGTCTGATATCGAAGCGACAATGACTAAAGGGTTATCTATTCATATAAAGTTATTGCCAAGACCATATCGCACCTTTAGAATTGAAGTGGCTTAATTCAAAATTTTAAGAAAATGTCTTTAATACACAGAACGACTTAAATACATGTTTATAAGTCGTTCTATGTATAAAATCATTTTCTTAAAATGTTGAATTAAGCTACTTCAATTCTAAAGGTGCGAATATAACGAGCGTTGGTGTTAGACCAACCAATTGCGTTAAAATGTAGATACGCGATATAAAGTTAACATCTAAGTATACATAATTATAATAAAACTGTAGAAGAGGACAATTCTGTACATTAAATATAAACTTAAAAAAAATACTACGCCGCAATTGCGGCGGTAAGACCCCTCTTTGAGGAGTGGCTAGATCGGCGTCACGGCGTCCTGACCTACCGCATGACGCAGGTCCTCACCGGACACGGAAGTTTCGGGAGGTACCTGTGTCTGATGGGAAAGGAGGAAACGCCTGGGTGTCACCACTGCGAGGGTCGCCCTGAGGACACCGTAGAGCACACGGTGCAAGACTGCCCCGCCTGGGCAGAGCACCGACGTGTCCTCACGGCGACAATAGGCGGAGACCTCCCGCGCCCGGCCTCGGTCGAGGCCATGCTGCGGGGCGAGAGGGAGTGGGAAGCGGTCGCCTCCTTCTGCGAAGCAGTCATGCTTCCGAAGGAGGAGGCGGGCCGCGTGAGGGAGAGGATGGCGTCCTCCCTCCAGCCCAGCCGCAGTGGTAGACGCCCACGGCGTCGGACGTCGGCCGACGATCTCCGGCCACTGTAGGCGCGGGCATGCGGACAGCGAGTAAAGGGCAACTCGCTGTCCGACCATGGACCATGCCCGGGTCGACGGCGCGTCGTGTTCCACGCGCGCCTCAAAGAGCGTCAGCAACATGACGAGGCCCCCTATGCAGAGGGCCGAAGCCTGCCGGGGTCGTGGGACTCATCCCGTTACCGTGGCCCCGGTATGTAAAGGGTTATTGAAGGAACACCGTGGATTTTAGTCAGTAAAAGTCTGACAGTCCCTCCCACCCTGCCCGGGGTGGGAGGACTTATTTGATAATTTTACTACGATAAAAAAAAGAAAAAAAAAGGTGCTTCATACAAATAGTAGAAGCCAAAAATATGATTTTTGATATTTTGGTCTGTCTGTCTGTCTAATAAGGCTAATAATACAAAATTTGAATAAATAATCTACTGATCGGTACTTAAACGAATGGTGTTGTTATTTTTTATTTTACGAATATGACCGCTTATGTCCATATTACACATGTAGGTATGCAAGCAAATCTACTGGCTTACCATACAGGCATGACACGTACAAAAAAGAGATAAGTTCTGTATACACTAGGCCCAAGGGCCCTTCCGCTCCACCGGAGCGGGAAGAGTTATTTGATGATTTCCCGCCCAAAAAATCTCGAACAAGGCCTTAATATAATATAACTTAATCATAATAATTATAATCTGAATATATAAAACTCAAAGGTGACTGACTGACTGACTGACATAGTGATCTATCAACGCACAGCCCAAACCACTGGACGGATCGGGCTGAAATTTGGCATGCAGGTAGATGTTATGACGTAGGTATCCGCTAAGAAAGGATTTTGCGAAATTCCCACGGGATCGGGATTTACACGGGAAAAACTTCCCACGCGGGTGAAGCCGCTGGCGCAAGCTAGTCTATAATATAACGAAACAAATAAATAAACTCAGTCTAATCAAATAAAGTGTTTTTAATTAAAAAATACTTACGTTTTCGTCGACGCGACTATGTTATTCACGCGATATAAATCATAATTAAGAACTTGGAGCAAATGTTTTTCTCGCGGAAGCAAAAAAGGAATAAAATTATAAAACAGGTTGCTCATTTGCTTTTGGTTTTATAACCTGCCAACAAAACATAGTTATTGAATATTATGTATAGTGTTTTCGATCTGCAATTCTCAACAATTTAACAACAACAATACAATTTGAATGGCATTCGCGAGACAAATTATATTTTTTTTACTTTAGTATATATTATGTTCATGTATAGGTTAATCACGTCTCCTCTCGTCGTCTCGTCTGGTCGTCCTCTGTACGTCTGTTTTTTATTACTATTATTATTTTATTATTGTTTTTTTTATTATACTTGCACCTATATACCTAGTGAATTTTGATACATTATTTTTCGGGAAAAGATGATCAAATAATTCCACCTGCTCTGGATGGAGCAAAAGGGAGTATCAGACTTCTACTAACCAATGAGGAAGTTTACTTATTTTTTATATCTATGAAATATAAGCAAAATGAAAAGAATAATATTTGAATGAAAAATTTATGAAACTTTAAAGTTGCGCTCGCAGGAATAATTTAAATAAATAAAACAATTTTATCAAAAAATTAAACCGACTTCCAAAACACACTGCAAAATGAAAAAAAAACTTTAATTTCGAAAGTCGGTGCCAAAAACGAAGATACAAAACCAAAGACAGCGACTACCAAAATTAAAGTTATTTTTCACTTTGTAGTGTGTTTTGAAAGCCCAGTGACGGGGCCTCAATGGGCCATTGCCTGCCGGGGTTTGCAGGAAAGTTTTATCGAGATACGGCGGCCTCGGAACTTTAGGGCAGCCGAAGGAACATGGTGGGTTTTTAGTCAGTAGTAGTCTGACACGCCCTTTCGCTTAACCCAGAGCGGAAGAAGTCATTCGATGATTTTCCCAACCAGAAAAAAAAAAAGGTTTAAGTTTTTATTACTCTATTTTTAGTTGGTTGGTTTGTATTACAAAAATGGTGTGTCTGTTTTTAATTGTTTATAAACAACGTTGATAAGAGCGAGAGGCATTAAATGAAACCGCATTTACTTTATGTAAGTATAATTTTCAGGCTACGCACGAAAAATCAAATCATTAGTTTAGTCACAGGACATTATTTATTGAAGTTTTTTCTTAGTTAAAACACAAAGTACCTTCCCGAGCACCTGACAAGTAGTGTGCGTCTCATATCATATAAAGTTATTTGGTATATTTTCATTTCAATAATATTGCAGTCAATGATTATCAAATACAAGAATAAAGAAGACATAGATACTGACGTTCTGACGACGGGGCTCCATCGAACGAAATATGAAATGTTTATGACCGCTATGGGTTAGCGTCCAGAAGAAGATTGGGAATAAATTACTGCAATCCTTGACATTTATTATTTAGTCTAATAATCTGTACTAGTTTTACTAATTATAAATATACTGTTTTTCTTAAAAACTACAATCCTTGCTTTATTTCAACATAAATCCACTCTTAAATTTAAAAAATGTTAAAAGTATGCCCGTTTCCAACCTGTATACTTTATCGATATCGATAAAGAAGTTACTACCATCGCTCAGCACTATTTAGTCTGATAGGTTTATTATTATAATTACCTAAATGTCAACTATTTATAACCTTTTACAAAATATTGCTTTTCCATCGGGAAAGCTGGGCCGTTAATTTTTGAGGAGTTCTCCTGGTACTTCACCATCAGCTTCACTTCACCATATGTATTTTGACGAGCATATTATGCATGACCATATTCAAGTAATAGAATCGGAACCCATGAAATACTTATTATTGAGTAGTTCTGGTGGCCCTCATGTGGTGGTTCGGTGGCCTATGGTCTTCATCATCAGTTCCACTTCACCAAATGGTGCTCTTTGAATGCAACTGCGCAAGTTACAATAAAAAATACTCAAATCACTAGGTGTGCCTATAATATTTGAAGAGTTCTCTCGATTTCTCCAAGATATCATCAGATCATACCCTTTCGAACAACAAGAATTTTCCAAATCGGTTTAGCCGTCTTCGAGTAATCGGTGATCATACATTTTTAAAAATCAATCTCCGGAAATAACCATCCAATTCTAAAAAAAAATCATATTCTATAAATTATTTCGAAAGCTGTGCGGACAAAGTCGCAGGCGAAGTGATTGTGTGAAATAATAGTACACAGCTGCATCCCGTCAAACTAGAAGCTAACACCAACGAGGTTGGAAAAGACTAAGGAGGAGATGATGACATTTATAACGGGTGATTAGTCTCGTTGTAATATAAGCCTTATCTTTATGTAAAGGAGCTAAGGAGCTAGGAATAATAATAATATATGCGCTGCATATGCGTTGCTTGCACTCTAAAATGGCAACATAAAACGAAGATAACTACCACGGTTCTATTCCTCACGCGTGTATTTTTATCTAGGAAACTTACAATGTATTAAACACTAGATTTGCCCACGGCTTTGTTCGGGTGGAAGGTTTTTTTCCCCGAGTGAATCTCGATCCCGTGGGGATTATAGGATACAAGCTTTTATTAAACTATTTGTTGTCCTATAATCTGCTGTGAAAAACCTGTTTAAACTAACAACAATTTAAAGCAATGCAGTGGCGTAGCGTGCCTTGTCGGGGCCCCGTATAAAAATTTTTTTGGAGGCCCTTATATGGAGGTAAAGATTTTTCACAAAAGAAAAAAAATATTGTGAGAAGTAATATTTATTTATCACATAATTTACCCATTTTACAAATAAAAATCGAATTTTAAATATTCACTCTCCTTGCCTTTTTATCGGCAAACTGATTTATTAAATCATTTATGGCTGATGATGATTTTAGTTTTTCTAAAGTTTCTGCCTCTATGGACAATAGTGAGATGTCTGACAGCCGTTCTTGTCCCATCGAAGTTCTTAAGTAATTTTTTATTAGTTTTAATTTTGAAAAACTTCTTTCTGCCGTTGCGGTTGTAACTGTAAGGGTCAAGAATAAAAAGCATGCTGTGATTACCTCGGGAAAACTGGATGCAAGACTATTGAATTTTACTAGCAATAATTCAATGAGTTCTTTAATGGATTTTTTTTTTAATTTCAGAATTTAAGCATGTTTTTAGAGCCTTTAATTGGTCACAAAGATTAAGTGAGATGTCTTTACTGTATTTAGCAGACAGTTTTCTGGAAGCGTTTAATATCTCTTCGCTTGAAGAAGATAGGAGTTTCTCCGGTTGTAATATTTCGAATATACTACTCAGGTTGCAAAGGCTCTGAAATCTTTTTTTAGTTTGAGAAATTAATATATCTAAACAGCAATAGTATACATTGACTTTGAAATAGGATTCCGGGTCGGAAATTCTCTCATCTTGTGATAACTCATCAAAAAAACGCTTCGTTATCTTTCGCCTACCGTTTTTAAAAACAGTTGTTACCCCCCACTTTTTTGCTAAATCTTTGGATTCATTTAGCAAACTATTAAATGAATTCTGATTTCTTAATTGGCACAGTCTATTTAAAAGATTACTTAATAAAATACTAGATTTCTGTAAGTCATTATTATCATGCTGTAGAGCTTTAGAAACAGGATTAATAATTTCAAATAGTGAAGAAAAAAATGTAACGAGCACTAAGAAATCAAAACTCTCTAAAATATTAATTATACTTTTACATTCTTCACGTTCATCTTTTTTATTTGAAATTAAATTTAGTTGGTACAAAGTTTTCATGATTAGTAAAAAATTTTTCTTTACTGCTAATAAAGCGTCGTTCCTAGAAGACCATCTGGTAGGACATACCTTTTTAAGGGTAATCAAATATTTTTCAGATGAATCGTCACTTAGCATAGCCCAGCGTTTTATACTATTGCCAAAAAAAGTATATATTTTTTCTAAATTATCGAAAAAGTCGATACTTCACGAACATGTCTCGCAGCATCGTTCAAAACCAAGTTTAAAGCGTGCGCAGCACAATGAACATAATCGGCATTTGGAGCATGCTCTTTTATTAGGGTTTGTAATCCTCCATACACACCCGACATAACATTTGCTCCATCGTATCCCTGTCCTCTACATTTAGTCAAATCAATTCCATATTCTTTAGTCAAATTTAAAATGACAGTTTTCAGACCTGCAGCACTGCAATCGGCTACTGCTATGAATCCTAAAGAGGACTCACAGATTTTTATTTCTTTAGGCACATTATCATCATTTTCTGTAACCGAGATATATCGAAAAACTACAGATAGTTGGTCAATTTTTGACAAGTCTTGTGTTGTATCCAGAATTATTGTCAGAAATGGAGCTTTTTTAATTTCTGAGATAATACTGTTCCTAACGTTAGTACCAAGCAAACTAATAATTTCGTTTTGAATCGTAGGGCTTAAATAATTTATTTCACCTTTCGATTTTAGAAAAAGTTCTTTTAAAGTTGCATCATAGTTAGATAGCAGACGTGAAATTGCCTTAAAATTGCCAGAATCAGAATCATGCCCCCTCAAAGGTAGATTACAAGATACTAAAGTAATTATAACATTAATTATACGATGCAGTACATCTCTCCAGAATGTAATTTTACTATCGATTTCACTTTTCAATAGAGTATCGATGGTATTTCCTTGCAACCAATTATTATAAGAGAGTGAGGCACTAATATGCTGCTGTGACTTTTCATGGTCAAGAATAGTTTGTGTGAAATTGCTTCTAACTGAAACACCGTTAACCCAAGCAGAGGAGTACGATTTGTTTTGACGATCTGCTAATAAACAACAGAAGTGACAGTACGGTTTGTTTAAAACGTTAGAATAACATAACCATGGTCTTATAATTTTTATGCCTGCCTGATTGAAATATGAATAATAATAAGCTGAAAAAGGTCGGTTATTTTCTGAAACTTTTGGAAATGGTCCTTGTGGTTTAAATGGACCCAATTTAAAAATTATTTTTCGTTCGCATTCAGTTAAATTGTCACCAAAATTTCCTCTATCTGATGAAATTATATTACAATTTACAATCTGCATTATCTGCAGATATATCAGAATCGTTGACTTGGGGTTCCTCGATTTCTGGATGGACATCCGATAAAGTATGTGCTTGGCTTTCTTCTATTTCCGGATGGATATGTGACGAAGAACATGCTTCAAAAGAATCTAAAAATAAACGAGTAATTGTTAAAAAATAAATACGAATGCTTTGATACTAAACTAAAAAGAGTTATATATAAATAAATAACGTTACTAAGGGTCACAGTTAGAGAGTGTTCAGTTCAGACGCACACAGATTCTACGCGGATTGTGCTCGTACCTATTAGTAGATACAAAATCACCTGCAGCCCGTCCGTGCATTACTATACACCTGCGTGCTATTTAAGCGCAGCGCGTAGTGTAGTGGCCATACAAAACGAGAACCCGAAAGCGAGTGTGCACATCTGAAGTTCTCAACACGCAATTAACGATACGATACGGACTGATAAACAAACAAAAAAACAAATCGATCCTATAGATAAGTTAGAATTTTGTTTTTTTTAATCAAGGCACGGAACCCTAAAAACAGTATAATTGTGAAAATCGAGGGGGGAGACAACTTTTTGTGACGGACAGATGGACAGACCGAAATTAAAAGATTTCCTTGTTTATCACTACGGGCCCCTAATAAATGGGTTGGGTAGTAGTGTAGTACTTACCTTTCCAATCTAAATCACTCACAGTATCTTGTCTCTGAAAAAATGAAGAAATTTTGGGCACTTTTTTTATAACCTCGTCCCTTTTCTGTTTAATTTTTCTTTTCTCAGCGCCGCTGGGATAATCTCTTTTCCTTTCACTCATTTCTTTTACAAATCGTTACTAATACTGCTAAACCAGAAGAACAATATTGTTTGTACTGAATTACAATGTAATGCACATTTATATAAAGCGCGTAAATAAACAGTGCACTGCACTCCGTGGTTTAACATCCAATGCAAAGTACAACAACGTACACGTACATCGCGATATCGATGAAGGATTCCCGGGGATTCCCCGCTGAGTTGAAGATGAAGTAAGTAAAACGGGGAAGTCCCGCAGCCCGCCATAACGATGTAGTGTTGCCAACTTTTGAACGCACGCTTAAGGCGGGAAAAAATGAATTGCTTTATAGAATTTTGTCATTTGTAAAATAAAATAAATTAGAAAGTTTTTATTCTTTTTCCTTACACACTTTGGGGGCCCCCGTGGCCCGGGGGCCCCGTATAATTGATACGGCAAATACGGCGGTAGCTACGCCCCTGAAGCAATGATTTAAAGTTGGTATGTGTTTTAGTATCGTTCAAATGAGCACTTGAGAAAACACTGTTACTTCGAAATCACAGACATACACCTTAATATGTAATATGTCTTTGTATTGATTATAATTATGTTTAGTTACTACCTTACTGTCACGCGGGGCTATGCTCTCGTGGTTATTATATACATCATATCTATAGATATCAGGATAAAAACATAAGCCTCTCCTGACGGGTAATACCAAGTTTCATCCATATCTATCAAGAAATTACAAAGGTTAGCGCGTTTAAACAAACAAACAAACTTTTCCGTTTTACAATATTAGTATAGGTAAGCCCAGCTGATATTAGCAGTAAGTATTTAATAAGGAGCTGCGATCGTCAAGCTTCATTAACTCAACGTTCTTCTGATGGTAGCCACTGCTTATTATAGCTGTCAGGACTTGCATGGTTGGGAATGGCTTATCCTTTAGAACCGGAATAATTAATAACATAAAACCTTATACAAAGTCCGTTGATGCGTATAAAAATAGACTACTTACATACCACTGTGTGTTTGTTTGTTCCGAGGTTGCGGGTATGTTCTAAGTAATGAGATATCGGGCCGCGAAACACAAGAGACTGACTGAACAGATGGAACAGTTTTTATTCAGTAAAAGTCTGACACTCCCTTCCGCTGAAAACAGTGTTTGTTTTTTTTCTTCTTTGGCTGCACCTAGAGTGGGAGGATTCATGACTGTCTGTTCCCTCCCTACTGGCTGTTCCCACTCGCCGCACGGTGGGCTGAAAATCGGCTTTCATAGACTTAGGCATTTTATTTTGCAAGTGCGAGTTTTTTTGCCGGATATCACTTCTATTAGTTATAACAATATACAAAAATGACACCAGAATTGATTCTGCACAGAAACGGAGGAATTATAATTTTTTTACGAAAATTTTGTATGGAGCTAGTATGAAAAATCGAAATATCTCTAAAACGGCAGCGATAACCGTAATATCCTTATAAGGGGTTATAGTACTAATTATTTATGATTTTTTGACATACGTTACATAATGGTTGTAGATGCCTTTTTTTTAAAAAATCGTCAAAATATTTTTATTTATTTTTACATATTTAAACGTTCCTTTTAGTGTTTAAGTTGAAGAATTCAGAGCTTTAACAACTCTTATCATAAAATAGCATCACCCCTATAGACCTGAAGGACTAGACAGAGGTGTGTAGTGTCTTGTTGATCTTGTAAGATTTCCAACAATACCAAATAGTTGAACATCAGTGTCAAAGTGCCCATGCTGTCGCTTCTTTTTGAAAGATAGGGGAATGAAATTGTTAATTGATCATACCCTAAAAGTATGATTACAACATAACCGGACACATAATAATAATAATATCCTTATAGGGGATTATAGTACTAACATTATTTATTTTAACATATGAAACTGTTCAAAACGATCCATGAACTGTGTCAAAGTTAAGAACATCGTTAGGAAGCATGCTTTTTCCCCAAATATTAAGAATATGTGAAAAAAAAAGACTGTATATAAACTTTTTATTGATAGGTAATTTAAATAAAACAGAAGTAACAAAAATAATATCTAATAAATTCAATTATACAAAATACATATTTGAAACTATAATTTATGAAATTATTAACTAAACATATTGGTACAATAAAATAACATAAATAACAAAAGAACATAAAGAAAAATAATTAAATTTTACAAATTTTCTTTACAACTTTCGTTGTCGGACTCCAATTCCGAGTCAGAATCCAGATCGGATATACCTACAAACTCGAACTCAGTTTCCGGAAACTGTATTAGGTCGAGAGTTTCAGCAAAAAAGGTTGTCTTCCTTTTGGCATCTAACTTCGGCCTTTGTGCACTTAGAAAAGGATCCGAAGAAACAACAAGCATATTTAGGATATCTTGATTAGAATCTTGCCTGCTTCTTTTCCGCGAATGATGTTCCCGGAACCTCCTAAAATCTTTGTTTCGAGACTCTGAGGCTTCTTCCGAGAGAGTCCCAATCGGGACAATATCATTTTTTTCGATTATGTCAGCTCCGTGTATTAATAGTTTATGTACGGTTGATGACATGTAGTACCAGTCGTATAATTCCACGTACTTTTCTGCTGTTTTGCGAGCAAAATCTTTAAATTTGATGACATCGATCTTCTCACCAGATGTTATTGCTTGTAAAATAACAGCAAATCTTTTTATCAGGTTTTGATCCAACCCAGTAATAGCTGCAGTTTTATTGGGAAACTCGAAAAACTTCCTTGCGGTATTCCCGTCATTGGTAGTTCCCGAGCCTTGTTTTACTATATCAATTAACAGATTGAGCTCCTCTTTAAATTTATTTTGAATGTTTTTTTTTCTGTTTTGTAACATATCTTTATGCTCATTACTTCTTGCTGCCCACTGTTTGAAGTCAAGTCTGTACGCAATGTGTAACAGACATTCCATGCAATTTATACGGGCATGTAGGGATGATAGGCCAAATTCATATATGTCAGAACACACAGTTTTTGATGTTACAGCATCTAAGTGGTTCATTTCTGTTGGTTTTGCTAAGCACAGGTAGCATGATGCATTTGATCTAGCTTCAGAAAGGTACGTGCAGACTTTTGCGTCGATCATTGTCATCATTAGTTTATGAGTCACCCTGTTACTATTAATGCACTCTGTGGGGTTAAGGGCCTCAATTTCCTCATCCATTTTTCTTTTGTTATCAATGACAACTGCATGGCTTTCTTTTACAAAAGTGAACTGAACCGGACGACAATAAAAAGTTGAGCATGGTTTCGGGTTTGTCCATATAGTATTATCTCCATCTGTCAGTTTCAGTGACACCAAGGAGGTCATGAAAATGCTTGAATCATCATGCTCGCCGTCCATTTTCTGCTTGTATCGGCTTTGATTGGAAGCACCATCAAATCCCCACTTCGATATCAGCTTTAACTGCTTATTTTCCACATTATCAGAAAGACTTTGAAGAATCCGCTTCACCGTGATGTCAAGTAAAGCTTGAAGTGTAATTCTAGCTGATGAATCCGTAACTGATACTGATTGATTAGGAGGGTAGCATGCAAGCTTAGTTTGTTGCAGTTTATAGTAGGATGGGTAAATATCCTTAGCACCTTCCCGAATGGCAGTCTCTCGCAACGTAATATATTGCCACTTTGAAAGCTTAAGTGAAAGAAGCAATCCAAGTGCTTTCTCTGGTGTAAATATTACTGTTTTCTTAATGCTTTCCTTGATTTTAACGGCAGCTTCTGGATTTTTGATCATATAATTGATTACAGATGCGATATCTTCATAACCTTCTTCTTTTAAACGTGCTGCAGCTGCATATGCCAATTCACAGGAATCCTCGCCTATGTGCTCACTAGATCTTCTCTTTTTCTGTTTGCTTCCCAGATCTTTGAATGGTTTTCGGGACCTTTTTGTCATTGTTCCAACAGTCGATGATGTCGAAGGTTCTGGAGAGACTGAGCGTGCTCTTGGTATCTCATCAACAGTTGGTTCTTGATTTATTAAAGTTTGCACGCAACTCGGCCAATCAATATTTGCTTGCAACCACTCTCCGTACGTATTTCTAAACTTATCAAAGAATCGTTTAGATTTCTGCCACCTGTTTAAAGCAGCTCGCGTGAATCTCCGGCAAAATTCTTTGAGAGTTACTTGATCTTCGGCAGAAAGGCAATCGCCTATGCGGGACACAATTGCACTAAACAATACTTCATGATTAAATGAAGGACACTCACTTTTTAGAAGAACAAACAAATCTAAGTTGGTGATTAAACTTTCCATTCTAAGATTTTGTAGTCGCAAAGCAAATAGTTTTAGTGTTAGCAGTTACACGGTTGTGAACAATCTAAATTATGGAACAAAATTATAGCCCTTTTATTGTATAAAGTCAATAATTAGTTAACTACCCTCATTAAAGTTATAAAAGATATGATAATAAAAATTTATAATCGTCAAAAACATTTCGTAGAACTCATAGTAGAACTAATCAACATTAGCAAATCACATTAGCTCACTAATTATAAAAAGGTGAATGCAGTTCTTAGTTGGTAATGTTGCGAGATATTTCAAATCATTTAATCACTTAATAGGCTCATTAGAATCAGAAGACTACAACCATCATTCTAATTATTTAATTACTTGTCATCAGACTCATTAGATGACTACACAATATGTTATTTTGTATTTTGAACGTATGCAAGGTTTTAAAATTCCTTTTGTGTCGATATTATTATGTGTCCGGTTATGTTGTAATCATACTTTTAGGGTATGATCAATTAACAATTTCATTCCCCTATCTTTCTAAAAGAAGCGACAGCATGGGCACTTTGACACTGATATTCAACTATTTGGTATTGTTGGAAATCTTACAAGATCAACAAGATACTACACACCTCTGTCTAGTCCTTCAGGTCTATAGGGGTGATGCTATTTTATGTTAAGAGTTGTTAAAGCTCTGAATTCTTCAACTTAAATACTAAAAGGAACGTTTAATATGTAAAAATAAATAAAAATATTTTGACGATTTAAAAAAAAAAAGGCATCTACAACCATTATGTAACGTATGTCAAAAAATCATAAATAATTAGTACTAAAACCTCCTATATATTACGGATATTACGGTTATCGCTGCCGTTTCAGAGATATTTCGATTGTTCATACTAGCTCCATACAAAATTTTCGTAAAAAAATTATAATTCCTTCGTTTTTGTGCAGAATCAATTCTGGTGCCATTTTTGTATATTGTTATAACAAATAGAAGTGATATCCGGCACAAAAACTGGCACTTGCAAAATAAAATGCCTAAGTCTATGAAAGCCGTTTTTCAGCCCACCGTGCGCCGTACAGTTGCACACTCCAAGTCGCCTATTCCTCGAACTCTAGCCGCTATTAACGCTCTTTTCGACTCAAACAAATATTTAGATATGTTTGCGAATGAATGGAAGATAATATTGTCAGAATGTTTGAATTTTTGTGAGAAGAATGCATGAATGTGTTAAATAAATTATATTTAACTAGCTTGTGCCAGCGGCTTCGCCCACGTGGGAAGTTTTTTCCGTGTAAATCCCGATCCCGTAGGAATTTCGCAAAATCCTTTCTTAGCAGATGCCTACGTCATAACATCTACCTGCATGCCAAATTTCAGCCCGATCCGTCCAGTGGTTTGGGCTGTGCGTTGATAGATAACTATATCAGTCAGTCAGTCACCTTTGAGTTATATATATTTAGATACCTAGTGTAATTGGTTTCGGCTGTTCTATTTAAATAAATAAATAAAAATAAAATGATATGTCTATATACTTTGTATAGCCATATGTTCGAGGTGCTTTAATTAGCTTGGAATCTAGTCGGTCCAGTTCTGCGGCATCAAGGCAAAAGCCAACCTACACGGTTCCATTCCATCGACTTATTGACTAGCTATCTTAAGGGGTATCTATTTTCGTTTATTTCTGTTTTTTTATGTTTTGTTGTAATGATAAAACCTAAAACATCGTTACATTGTGGACATCCCACCCATAGGCACAAAACGTTTTGGGAATACTTTCATTGTGCCAACGTCTAAGAAGTAGAATTTCCTGCCAGGGTCTGTGTTTCCTTATAGTTATAGCTTACCAATCAGGTGAGAGGGTGCTCAAAAGCAAGCCAATTAATTAAAAAAAAATCGGTTGTCTGTAAAGTCGGTTTACTGACGATAGTTGAACGTGACAACGTGATAAGGAAATACTGATGGAATGGTTGCATTTTACAAAAGAAAATTTTAATTTTACATCACTATTACTCCACTTCTCATGACAATGCTAGAATCCCTACACAGTGACGTCATCTCTTAGCGTTTTATGATAGCCTAGTACTTGACTCGTTGAGTCATACATTGTCAAAGAATCTCTACACAGTGACGTCATCTCTTACCGTTTTATGATAGCCTAGTACTTGACTCGTTGATTCATACATAAATATCAACTTGTAGATCCAATTTGATTTGCTTTGGGAACGCCTCAGAGCGATGGAACGCCTCAGAGCAAATATATGTATCATCTATGCCTCAGAGCAAGGTAACGCCGCATGAGTTTTATTATTTATTTTCGTGCGTGCAGCCAGCTTCATCGAATTATAAGACGTTGTCACGTCAAAAAACTGAAGATAATCTAAAATAAAAAAATCTAAGACATTATGTTTGGTCCAAATTAGTCTAACAGCAGTAGTCCTATACTGTAAAATATCTTCGTTAAAACTTAGGTGAAGAGATAAATCTACATGCTACATGATACGAGGGAAACGGCCTCGGTGTCCTAGGGCTTGCAAGCGCGACTGCTGAGCCGACCGATATCGGGCAAAAGTACTATTGAGATTTTCTAATAGAAATATCAAGCACGAAATATCATCATATATAAAGCACGTTAAGCATTAGTCGTGCGCCTGATCTCTCTCCAGCCGTGTTGGATTGCCGTTCCAACGGGCTATGACAGTTAAGGAACAAAGCGTGCACCTATACCTGCGCACGTACCTGTGCACTAGAATATCTAGATGGCTAATCTCCGCTGAAATTGGCCCCCGTGGCAGTAGGACTACTTTATTTACGAGTGACATGGATCATCAATCAAGACCCGAGACGGTGACACGTAATATTCCAAGTGCGTTTCTCTTAGACGTAAAGTGTATGCTAATTTATTATTTCTACTAATTTCAGCATGAAGCTGTCTGGCTAAGGGTAGCCAGTACGAGAATGACACACCTTTCTGCCAGCCCTGCAGTGGAGGACATCTAAGAGGATATCTACTCCGAGAATAAAATAAAAGAAAAAGGAGATTCACATCAATGTTCACAGCTCACAAATCCAAATTTTTTACGGTTCTGATTTCTATTCTATTCAAATGAGTTCATTTATCTATATTAATACGTGACGGAGGAATATGAAATTTGGTACAGTTACAGTTTTTATGTAAGTATAAAGACGAAGTGCAGAATGCACATTTTTACATAATAATGTATTTGTAATAATTGAAATTATGTTCATCAATGCGCGATCTCCAGTTTTAGAATAATGCATTAAAATGGTGGTATTTTACGAATTAAATCAAACGTCAAATTAGTTGCTAGTGTCGCTAGTGTCTCTACTAAGTTGGGTCGAGAGTCATTTGAGGGACTGTTTATACGAACGTTTAGCTAGGTACTTCAAATCCTAATTCCTGTCTAATTGTGCATTTCGATTCCTGCTTACCTACCTAATGCTGTACCAATTACTTTTTAAGGAAATTTGTTAGTAAAGCAACGTAATTGCGTCGCTTCACCTTAACAAGATATGCACGAACTTGTTAATACGCCTTTTATTTTTATGCTGGAAAAAAAAAACAGGTATTTAGCAATGACCTGCTGTTTCCAGCTTCATAAATACTATATACAACGAAATGGCAGAAACACAGTTATTGTAAAAACGGAGCCATTTAAACGCTTGGTTCTTAATTATATAAGTCATTATATTGAAACAGTGAGTGGATTTTTGTTCTGGATTGAATGAATTTTAATGTCAGAATATGTCTACCCCTATTTTATGGCAGCTTGATAGGTTTTCAGGCTATTATGATTTACTAAAATGTACCTATCTACCTAAGTTTCACCATTAGGGAGCTGTTTCACCACCGTACTGATTAATATAATATTTTTTAGCCTAATCTGTTATTCTCCTTAATTTATTTTTGTTTCTTTTAAATGGAGATAACCAAAACCTTCAAACTTCCTGAATATAAATAAAAAGGAACTTTGATTTGAATATAATGTGAATATTATTCATCAAAAATTATTACAAAATTAAAATTAATAATTTTAAAACGCTAAAATGATATTCACAAAAAAATCACATCGCACTTTACACCATGTAATATGAAGAATGGAGTGAACGTTTCCACAAATGAAGTAAAAATTAACAGCATAGTGAGAAAAGTAACAGGGTCTTACGAACACGAAATTAAATTTTTCCTTTATTGTAATTCGGCGCCACCACGGAATTCTGAACAAAGAAATGATATGGAATGTGAAAAAGACCAGAATTGTCGGCACTCTCTTTGGTTCGCTCGTAACTGTTTATAGATAGTGTATTTTTGTGGGAATTCGTCCATTATTTAGGGTTGCGGGAATATTGTGGAGGTTCCGCGGCCTGGAACGCATGGGCTCTACTTAGAGCGGAAGGATTCATTTGACGATTTTTCCGTCTTCATCTTTTCTCATTCATCTTCATAATTATGTATGTCTTTAAGTGTTAGTCTTGGCATCTTTTGCGTCACGCTATTTACTTAATCACTTTGTAAGGTTTCACATTAAGTTTCTTAGCTAGTGCAGCGCTGGCATCGATCTGGTTCTTGATGTACGTCACTGTACCACATTTCTCAGTTTCTGCTTCTGCTTTCCTCTCGCGATCTCCTGGACACATCACACGAAGACATGGATTTACCTGAAAATAATAAAGAAATTTATATAAATTCATCATTTCCTAAGGTGAAACAGACACCCAATGGAGCCCTCGTCGAGCTAGTTTTCTTATTTTATTTTACCCAGATAGATAGATAGAATACTCTTTATTGTACACCAATAATTTAAACAAGCACTTGATTTACAATAATTCAAAAAAAAAATGGTTACAATGGCGGTCTTATCGCTGATAGCGATATCTTCCAGACAACCTTTGGATGGACTTTAAGAACATAAAACAAAGAGGGGAGGAGAAAGTCAGTGTACTTACTTCAAATATATAACTACACAAAAAGTAACTCAAGTAGTTAATATAACTATATATATAGGTATATATAATACAATACAATACATAAATAAGTATAAATAAATATATGTGTTTCATATACACTACTAATTTTTAATTAGTACAAATACTTAAAGGGCTTATTAGAAAAGGTCTTGTTATTATATATGTAAAGTCTCACTATATAATATTGATAAATAGCAAAGTTATTAGCGTTTGTTTATATCCCAAAATGTCACTCAATTTACGGACATATTGTACAGGCCATTCATGTATTCATTAATCGTGATGTCGCGGTCACGCGGTCTCGCTCAAACTTGCCCCGCCTCCAACAGCTGTTATCGTAATTGTAGGTAGCTTAGACGCATCTTTAAGCTTTACGAATTAAAAAATAGTAAAATAAAAGGTTCACGAAAAATAATAGGCACTTATTAAATTCAAACTTTACCTACATACCTACTTTAATTGGGCCATTTGCTTGTGTTGTTCAGTATCCACCTGCAGAACTCCATCCTTGGTTCATTATCCACAGTAGTCAATTCTTGACCCTTTCTTTAGTGGTATGGGTGAAATCCAGACGAACTAATGATCGTCTATGCACAGTACTGGCTGATATTAAAATGACAAGCTGCGTCATTCGTACTTCGCCGGGGATCTTCAAAGTAGTCCACTACATCGTCGTAAAGGTTTTGGGCCGGTCTTCCATGTCCTTGGCGATGGGCCGTTGCGCGGAATGATCAATGGTCGAGTAAACGTTGGTAAACATTTACCACAGTCCGAACCTTTGGCTAGCGAGCATTTGGGTACTCTTCCCTGTACATACGAACAGCGGCCACCAGACCAAAAGTACACACGCAACATAGCCACGTACTCTCGAGATGAAAACTGGTAAGCCATCGCGACAGTAAAAACGTAACAACTTATGTTTAAAAAGCACGCGCACACTTCCGCTAACAAATTGGCACTGTTTGTTCGTTCACTCGTTGTAAAAAGGACCGCTGGCCAGAGGGGGCGTGGCTTGAGCTTAGACGCGAGTTTGCCGGGATTTATGAATGACGATCTAACTGGACTAGCACTGCGCGTAGTATTTTCTAGTAGCAATTGTTATGAATGATTGATTCAATTATGAGTTTACCAGTTATGACAAATTTTCGTAGACAATTTTGGGGTTTCGTTTTTTTTACTTTTGACTACATAAATATGATCAGTAAAGGGTACGGATAGAGCCCCATTTTTTTTTGTACTAATTAAAAATTAGTAGTGTATATAAATATGTCATAAGGAAAGAAATACAAGGTAAAATCATAGGAGTGTATAAAAATGTTTGACAACAGAGCTTTTAAAAGCAGCAAGTGACTGCGCTTGTCTAACTGACAATGGCAATGCGTTCCACAGACGAGTAGCCTGCACCGTATACGATGAATCATAAAATTTTGTGGAATGCGCAGGCATTGAAAGTGTCAAATTTACCGATGATCTCAAATCTCTAGTATGTGTGTCATGAAGGAACTTAAAACGTTCTTTGAGGTAAAAGGGAATTCTTGGATTGAACAGAATATTGTAAAGTAAAGATAAAATATGCGCATTCCGGCGAAGACGGATAGGCAGCCACTTGAGCTTAATACGAAACTCAGAAACATGATCGTATTTGCGCAAACCAAATATGAATCTGATACAGAAATTTTGGAGTCGCTCAAGCTTATCTAGCTGCACTTCAGTGAGGTCTGGAAAACTTGCATCAGCATAGTCAAGAATAGGAAGAAGGAGAGATTGGGCGAGCGCAGTTTTAGTGGCAGTTGGCAGGAAATTGCGCAGTCTACGCAAAGACCCCGCAGATGCAAACAGTTTGCGACTCACTTCTTGTAACTGGGGACGCCAAGACAAGTCCTTATCTATGCAAATACCCAAGTCTTTCACTACATCACTATAAGGTATTACTGCACCATCAAAAACAATTCTGACTCAATATTTAATTTTGTTGATAGATATAAAATAGGAATACTCCTCAGCAGTGAATACATTTAGTGAGCTTGGATATTTATATTACAATGATGTAGTGTCAAACTTGATGTAACATAATGATAATTATGGTCATGACTTTTGTGTTCTTTTTTCTTTAAATAATATTTTACATAAACGTAATGCAATGTCTAACAAGTATCCACTTGAATATACATTATATGTAGTACTCGTAAGTGTAAGAAAGCTGTAAAAACTGCCCTCCAAAGTTAGTTATCGTACCAAAGTATACACTCCTACGAAGGGTTGGGAAAAGGTGTATTTCGCCAGTAAGTTTTATCCAGTGCAATAAGAGCAGGGCCGGATTAACCATTAGGCGGAGTAGGCAACTGCCTAGGGGCCCCGCATCAATTAAGGGCCCAGGCCCAGTGCACGCACCAAGAAAACATGTTTCTTCGAACGAGAATTTGATGTGCGTGTGAACTTAGGAACCTTACCGTTATCTCACAAAATACAAATCGTTAGATTTAGTAGTAGGTAGAATTAATTAGAACAAATCTGGGAATAGGTAAACAAATATATTAAAAACCACAGTCCTTAATGTGCGTTTCCTCAGTTCACACACGATTTGGTCAGTCAAAGTAAGAAAAGGGGCCCCGAGAATGCCATTGCCTTAGGGCCTCTCACAGGGTTAATCCGGCTCTGAATAAGAGGTAGGACTATTACCCTTAAGCGGCTTGAAATCTGTCTTCTTCTTCAGGGTTTCAGATTCCTATTTAGCACATAACCTAACTAAATGCATCAAAAGTCACAGTATTATGAAAATGTCTAGGCTGTCAGCAACGAACAAAATTTGCATTGTTTAGGTATGGATTAGTACAAGTATTGATTTACTATAGCTTTTTCTATGAATTGTTAGGTTAGAGTTATTTATTTTCATAATCATTTGTAAGTATATAAAGTTGAAATAAGATTCAGTCATGTTTGCCACATAATATAGGGTAGAAATATTATGAATTTGTTGTGTCTGGAGTAGGTAATACCTTATGTATTAGGCTACTGACGCTTCAAGTGCGTTAAAAGCCACAGAGGGGACGGACTTGACACTCAACGTAAGTATTAATAACTCTGAGATTATTATATGGCAATAGTAGAAACATAAATAATTATAATGTCAAAATTAAAACAAGTTTGTGTTAAAATCTTCTTTGAAAATGTAAGGAGTCACGCACCGGTTCCAACTGTCGCCAATACTGTATCATATCAGCGAGGCGGTCCTGGAAGCCGGGGGCGAAGCAGTTGGGATTTACGGCAGCGAAGCAGTGGCCTAGGTTGGCCGCGCCGCCCTTGATTTGTGCCCAGGACCGAATGTGATGGCCATAGTTGGCGCCTGCACAAAATATGAGAGTAATTTTAATAATGTGGTTGTAACGAGAAGTGCGCCACTATATTATGAGAGTGATAATAGGGGAAGTGCATCAGCATTAGCCCATACACTCTTACTTTCAACAAACTTATATATTAACTTATATTTTAGTTAACTTCTAATATAATAGCATCGGTAGCTTGATTTAAACTAACCTGCTAATATTCCACAGAAGATCTCCACCATTGCACATAGTCCAAACCCTTTGTATCCTGCTGTCAGCTCACTACCTCCCAGGGGAAATAGACAGCGGGCTTTGCTTGCCTAGAAAATAAAAAGAATAAAAGAGATGAAAGAGAGATAGACAGGGTAACTGCCAGCCTTCCATCGTCAGTCGAGTTCAACATAAAAGTGTTCTACATGTCTACAGCTCATTAAGAGACTAACAGAAAATCAAAATTAATAATAGTTTCATTCTGCAACTCGACTCACGTAACTATGGAAATGAGAAAAGATACAATCAGTAATGATAGTGTAAAATTAATAAAAAAATATTAATTGTAAAATATTTATAGCACGCCATATACCTATTTTCCTTACTGATACTTAATAACTAGAGAAATATCACAGATCATACATTTTTTATTATTTATATTTGCTTTTTAGGATCTCGCAATCGATGAATTTCAAAATGTCAAAATAGTTTTTAAACGTACCTATTTCAAAGCTAAAGTCACATTTTGTGTTGTGAACAGTAATGTGCATTTAAAGATTTCGTAGTAAAACAACAACAAAAATACTTTATTGTTTCGCAATGTCCGTCCAGCAATCTATCCCTGGTTTTACAAAGAAACTTTTCATGTATCGAAGCTGTAAAATCAGTATAGTTTCGGATCATAAGCACGCCTACTGGGTTTAAGGTAGCTCTCATACAGGGAAGATTTTTCTTTCCTTATTCCCGTCACATATGGGTAAGAACCTATATATATTCGAATGTAATGCAATTTTTCGAATAGATCAGTTTTTTTTATTACGGATGTCCAATCTTCCATACCACATGGTATGCGTTAGATGAGGTCTGTGATGGAATGAGAGAGCCCAGAAGATGCCAGTTAACTCTTGCTTTAAAGGCAATATGGGCCATATATGGTCGGACAGAACCTGGCAGAAAGTTCCATGCCCTGGCTGAGTGCACAACAAGTGCGGATGGTACCCCGCAGTACATCTACTAAACGGTAGTGAAAGGGAGATGGAGGGAGGGTTTGTGAATTCAGTCATAAAAGGTCTAACTTATGAATCATCATTACTCTTAGGATGTGTAATGTTGGAACACTGAGATTGAAATGTTATCGTGATCACCTCTTCGGTATTTGTTGTTTCTTTCCCATCAGCTCCCTGCGCCCAGCCACGCGGCAAAGGTTCCCCTTTTCTACGCTGCATCTCGATCTGAAAATATATCAATAAAACATTAGTACTATACATATTATAATTTTTTAACCCAAAAATTGCAGCCTACGATTCTGATGTATGTATGCATAAAAATCAAAACGCAATAAGCAAACTATTAAAAAAATAAGCCGACTTCTAAACAAAAACACGCACTAATAATCGAAAAATAAACTTTAGTAAGATATTTAATACAAAGAAGAGAAATTCACAAAAGGCTGAACATTGCATGAACCCGGATGAACGCCTATCAAACCTATTATTAATTTGTGACAATTGGCACATTTACACATTTACATTTACGCGATTTCACTACAATTGCGTAAAAACTGTTGTCGCCTAACAATAAATTCAGTTGCTACACCATAAAATCACTGCCAACTTAAATTTAAACAAATCTTGGAACTCAATATAAAGCTGCTACTTTATGCTCAAAATGCTACTTCACTGTAGCTGCCAACCTATTATTTTTCCTACTCATTTTAATTATTTTTAAAACTCTAAATCAGATTAGTTTGTCGCCGCGTTAAATACATGCCTAAAAGTATGTGTAATGAGGGTGATTATCTATACTAATATTATAAAGAGGAAACCTTTGTATTTTTGTATGTTTGTATTGAATAGGCTCAAAAACTACTGGACCGATTTCAAAATTTCTTTTACCATTACTTAGAGGGATTCTTCCGAATCCGTATAGGCTATATTTTATCCCGGAAAATAGATAGGATTTTTCGTGGTAGTGAAAATTGTGGAGTAAGGCGTCGAAAAAACTGCCGTACGTTAACGATTCTCGCATATTATCGTCAAATACTAATCCAAAACAAAATTATTTTTTTCAGAGAGCTTAAAAAATAAATATCCACCCGTGCGAAGCCGGGGCGGGTCGCTAGTTTTTTAATAAAAGTTTTCGTGTGAAAATAGTAAACATTAAAAAAAAAAAAAACAGTACGGACCGATGGGTCCGTAATTGTAGTGAAATCGCATAACACACATGCAACAGTCTTATGGAAGACGGTTTAAAACAATTAAATGGCTATTGATAAAACTATGCAACAGGAAGGTAACAGCCGTAGTAATTAGTTACTGCAAAATCTCGTAAAAATGCGTTCAGTAGTTTTTGTGGAAAAATCTTAAAAACCCCAAATCTGTCTATCATTACAACCGTATCAAGAATTTTTTGTAGTGTTGGCAAGTTTTTTCAATTCTAGCATTAAGTGGTTACAGATATTATCAGATATGGTATCTGTAACCACTTAATGCTAGAATGTGATTCTTTGCAGTTTAATTTAATGAAATGACCAATACATACAAATACCTAACGAAAAATATGTGTTTATAACCAAAGTTTCTAAATCCGTGGAATATGTGGTACCTTTCCATAAGCAACAGCAGTAGTAGCCATGTCTAGGTAGAACAGCTCATCTCGAGAACCCGGTGCTACGACTGACAGAGGGTTAGTGCCGAGCGCTGCCTATAATCAAACCAACACATTAGACTCTTAGGTTACCCTGCCGTGGTTGCGGGAATGTCCTAGAGAGTAACCGCGGCAAGGGTAACTGAAAGAACAGGTTAGGTTTTTAGTCAGTAAGTCTGACACTCCCTTCCGCTCCACCTAGAGCGAGGGCAGTCATGTCTTTTTTTTTTCGACATTTATTTCAAAAACTTATTGAATGTTTAATAATAATAAGTTTATTTTGCCATTAACAGAATTACAGTCAATTAAAAGATACAATCAGAGCTCTTAAAAAACATTTATCAAAAAGGGTAATGACCCCCATGCTAGGAAAATCCTGTGTTATGGGGACATTGGATCCATCCATGTGAACTTTTAAGATTATAGATATTTTGTAAGTAGGTGACACATTTACTTTGTTAATAACAATTTAATTTAATTCTGATTTCCCGACCAACAGACAAAGATGAGATATGTATGCGGTTGGTGTGTTTGTGTTCGTGTGTGTGTGTGTGTGTGTGATGATGGCGTATGTGTGTAAAATGGTATGGTAGTGGGTGTGATATGTTAGAATTTATACAGATATATAAAAGTGAGTGAGAGAGACGCGAATTTAAGAAGTATAATGATAGATAAGATAATTAGTTGTTTCAACATTACACAGAATGTCATTTATATGGTGTATTAATTAGATTTTCTGTTTCGTCATAGTCTAGCGACATAAGATATTGTTTAGTTTTATGTTTACATTGGTTTGCATTTAATGCGTGTATGTTAAGTTTTGTGTGCAATTTGTTATACAGTAGAGAGCTCAAGTATGGATAATGGCGCTTTGCAAAAGTTGTATTGGCATGTAGTCTGGGGCAAGCAGGCATTGGTCTTCTCCTTGGGGTGGACCTACTAGTATCAGGAAGTGGAAGAGTAGCGTGCTTACGCATGACTGTGCGCAGAACAAATAGTTGCCTCACTGTTACAGCTTTGTAGTCCAAATATAATTAGCGAGTCGGATAACGGAAAGGCCTCCCCAGAACCTTTCCGTTATCCGACCTCCTAGAACTTTGATCACAGCACGTTGGGCGCGCTCTACCTTGATAATTACTGTCTTAGCGGCCCCGCCCCAGGCTGTAATACAGTACCCTACTATTGATCCACATAGCGCATTATACACCATATTTAAGGTCTCAATGTGAGCAGATAATCTTAGTTTTTTAAAAACATAAATGAGTTTCCTTATGCATGATGACAGGGATTGAAGGTGAGTTTTCCAGGACAGACAGGCGTCAAGTTGAAGTCCGAGATATCTTATCCCGGGGACCCTGGTTACGGTAGGGCATGTACAATTGCCATCTGGAGCGTTACATTTGTGTGCCTTGACTATGATCGTACGTTCCGGTGGTTGCGCCGAGAGACGAGAGGTGAACGTGACTAATTTAGTTTTCTCGACGTTTAAAGTAAGGCTGTTTTTGGACAACCAATAGGTTATTTGCCTCAGGACTTCTTCTGCAACATCACTTGCCGCCTGCCAATCGTGACCATAAGCCAGAATTGCCGTGTCATCGGCGTAGGCCACAACATATGCCGATGGGTGGGAGAGCTCGCAGAGCTCATTTACGTAGATGGAGAAGAGCAAGGGACTGATCAGACTGCCCTGGGGCACGCCGAACGCTATCGACTCATCCCCACTAACACAGTCTCCTATTTTAACGCACTGTGTACGTTCAGAGAGGAAGCTCTCAAATATATCAAGAGCAATTCCACGCACCCCAATTGACTCTAACTTTGACAGGAGGATAGGAACAGAGACAGTGTCAAACGCCTTCGAGAGGTCTAGGAATATACCTAGGCATTTCATTTTCCTATCAAGTTTGTCCACAGCACAGTTAAGTACGGCGGACACAGCATCTTCGGTGGATACTCCTTTTCGAAACCCGTATTGGTTTTGTGAAATAAGTTTATGTTTACTAACAAAGTTGTTAAGGTTACTGTATAGTATTTTTTCCAAAATTTTAGAGATTGCTGGAAGTACCGAGATCGGGCGATAATTATTGACACTGCCTCTGTCTCCTGATTTGTAAATAGGGTGAACTAGGGCCTTTTTTAGGGCTCTTGGAAATATTCCTCTAGTCAGAGAGAGGTTACAGATGTGTGTGATTAAGGGAACCAGTACGTTGCTTATAGATTTTAATAGTTGAGAAGAAATGCCATCCCAACCCGAGGCACTATTTGAACGGAGTTCCCCTATAATACGCGCAACCTCACTCTCATCCGTCCCCAGCAAAACCATCGAGTTCAATGTAGTCCGAGTTTTCCCGAACAACGATTGAGAGCAGTTCTGAGTGAGAGTAATATTGTCTGCGAGATTCTTGCCAACCTGTGTGAAATAGGAATTTACGTAGTCAACAGATTTTAGAAGCGTGTGGCAAAATGTCATGCGGCCTTTTGGTTACTTGAAATGTTGACTAATGGTGTCAGTACTGATTTCACGAAGAACTAAATTCAGACGGACCACTTGGATCCAAATGGCTCAAACCAATGTATAAGTGCTTGGTTATAAAATTTGCACCACTTGAAATTTACTGCACCTTACCTAAAGCGCGAGTTTTTCAGACAAGGATATATTCTACGAGTTAATCCGTGTTATAAACGAAACTATTAATCTATACTAATTATTATAAAGAGGAAAAGTTTGTTTGCTTGTTTGCTTGAACGCGCTAATCTTCGAAAGTACTGGGTGGATTTGGATGCAATTTGGTATGGAAGTAGTTTGAAGCTTGAGAAAGGTTATAGGCTACTTTTTACATGACTGCAAAAAAGGAGAGTTATGTTTTCACCGTGATAGAATCCACGGGAGCGAAGCCCAGCATGAGTACTAGTCATCAACAAAAGAAAAAAGATAGAAGGAATGTGGAAGTCTTCATGCTTCCACAAAACTAACCTTTTTACTCCGGGTAGGTGCACAGAAGGGTGACGTGTTCGTGAAAGCTAAGCCTATCATCCCTTTCTTTGCCGCCTTTTGAGCCCAGAAACCCAGCATGCCGTTGTGATTTCCACCTAGAAAAGATTGGACGTAAACAGTAACGTAACCATATTAAATTATAAGAACTCTATAGTAATTAGTTCTCATGACCAATTTCGCCCACGGCGAACAGTCTCAGCATCGCGTGCGATATTATAGGGCAAAAGTACATGGTGGACATCCCACCCATACGCACCAAACGTTTTGGGAATATCTTCATTGTGCGTACGGCTAAGGAGTGGAATTCCCTGCCGGAGTCTGTGTTTCCCGATAGCTAAAACCTAGGAGTCTTTAAGTCAAGAGTGAATAGGTTCCTTTTAGGTAAGCGTGCTCCATCTTCGACCACATCATCACTTACCATCAGGTGAGATGGTGGTCAAACGCTAACCTATATTAAATAAAAAAAAAATAAAAAAAAGTATGGCGCAGTTACAGCTGCAATCTCTGTTTCTTCACTCGTAGTCTGATAGAAAAGCAATCGGACAAGACCGGAGAGAATTTAAGCGCAGGACTAGCTGCTCTGTGGTATCATACCGCCATCTTTGAAACTCTAAGTTATTACTGAGCAATTTCGAACAGAAAACCCCTAAAGCACTTTCTGCCCGATTCGGACCAACCTGAAGCTCAATGCTTTGTAGTCACACTAGTGACCGCTAGACCAACGAGTCAGTTTAATTAACTATATACCTACCTAGTAAATAAACACCAAGGGACATTTACAACTGGGATAAGTCCAGTTGCCAAGCACCACGGATTTAAAATTAAATATAATATATCAAAATTACTACTAATACCCCAAAGTGTTAACTCCTTCCAAGAAAAGGAAAATTTAAAGCATGTTATACCTGTCGCCAAATAACTTGGCAAGGTTTTGGCGTAGTGTGGGTAAGTTCGCGCATCGTGCATTTAGTGGAAGAAGAAAGTGGTCACTTTTACTGCTTGCCATAATTCTATGGTTATTGTCATCATTTATTTTTAATCATATCTGTTCAGAAGAATGTTAAAGAAAGAAGAGGAATTAATTAGTTAATTCGGTATTATAAATAAAATAGATATAATACATAAATAAATTTAAAATTGCAAAAAAATTATTTAAAAAAACATTAAACATAATATTTTCTTGTCGACACAATTAGTTAAAAAAAAACCCTTTTATTCTTCTTTTTTATCCCGGTGTCCTAAAGACAGTGACGAATTCGGAATTTCAACCTTCCTTAACTATAGTGACACTGTTCTTTCTGACGTTTTAATAGTCTGCGTAAAACGGTATTTGGTCCTGGCATTGTAATCAACGTAACAAAAACTAAATTTAAAACAACAACTCGTAACAAAAACAAAGGGTACAACTTTCGTGTACGCTAGTGTATTCGGGAGCAAATTGAACGAGAACTACTGTCGCACCAATCGCGCGCTCGAAGCGGCGCTACGTAATACCCCGCGTCCCGCTGACAACCGCTGACACCTAAAAATCGACTTCTGCGCATTGAACGACTCTTGCCAAGTTATTTGGCGACAGCTATACCTTGGTCTCGATTGTCATTTCACATCTTTGACAGTCGTTAAGGGTACTCAGAAGCCAGTAAATCTGGCGCTGCATGGTTTAGCCAAGACGTTTCGTGTTACCCAGTTACTGGGTTCTGGAGGCCAGATAGGCAGTGACTCCATGTAAAATGCTAAACTTAGCTGCATCTGATTTGGCTGGAAGTCGATCCCAACATAATTGGAAAAAGGTTAAGCAGGTTGATGATGATGTTACCTTTCGCAGCGACCCACCCTACCCCAGACTTGCTAGCCTTAGCAATGGCCATGTCCATGCAGTAGTGGCTGGAAGTGGCTCCCAGCACGTTGCAGGCATCGACCCAGGCTGTGGCATCAGTCTCCTTTAATATCTTGCACTTGTTGTTAGGCTGGCATGAACCGGATTTGATGTCATTCACGTACAGTTCTGGGAATTTTAATGAACCAATTTATTCATCGACCAATTTATTGCAGGCAACTTGGCCCATAAACATAAGAGCGGGCTCATTCGAAATAAAATAAAAAATATATCGCAGGATATATTTAATTTTATTATAATTGTGATAGAACAATAACTACAAATAAATTAATACATGTCAAAACCAATCATAAAAAATACATATCGCCCAGTTTTCGAAATTTGAACATATTTATTTTTATTTCTGTGTTATTACAATGTTTCTGCACTCCTTCTCCATATTATAAACTTTAACTTTGCCAAATTTCATACTCCTCCGTCTGTGCAATTTTCTTGTAGAGAGATCCAAAGCTGCCCCAAAATAAGGTTAAAAAATATACTGTGCGGGGTCGCAGTGGTTTTGTGTGTGGTGGGCAGTCTTTTTAAAAGTGATCATGTAGCATTTATTAAAAAATATTCATCACATGAAACCATTTCCAAAAGAGTGGCTTTTATTATATATATTTATTTATAATAAAATTTAGTTATTACTTCAAAATAAAAGAGAATTGTATAAATGTTATCATTTATTTATATTTCTCACGTTTAAAAATTTTGCTCATTTATTATTCCATTGATTGAATCCACCACTATTAGATTAAATAGTGTATGATTATTTTAGTAAGTGACACTAGTTTTAAATGTCAGGTTACTGCATCAAATTAAAAGTCCGGGTATAGTCCTCATTTAGTGTCATTAATTATTGTCTTTTTAATATTGCAAAATGTAAGCGCTTTTCATATTTAATAAGCAAAATTCTTCGGTAGGAGTTCAGGAGGGGTCAAACCATATTTTAAAGATAAAGATATATTTATTGCTGTATTTTACAGATATATTAGCTGACTCGGTAAACGTTGATTTGCTATATATTATTAATAGTGAAAAAAATAACATACTCACTCAGACCCACATATACAAGAATCTTCATTAAAATCGGTCAAGCAGTTGCGTTATGAAGGAGTTTGATAAAAATGCTGTGATATGAGATTTTTATATATTGGATGTATAGCTGTGTACATTAGTTCTTATTACATTTTTTTGTAAGTATTAAATAGGATCAAATGTAATTTTAAATTGGATAATGTCCAACGTATAGGTTGACTGCTCAATGGTCTATCCATGTATTGGATATCCATATTTGTTCGTTTAAAACGATCTCTGAAAATACCTAGACACACTAGCTATGCCGATAGTGCTTACTTATTGCCATAGTTCGATATGTCTTGTCTACTCACCCAGCCTGTTCATTCCATGACTAGGGTGTCCCATCTTGTCGGCCTGGATCAGCAGCTCGGCCTGCTGTTTAGCCGGCTTGCTGGCAGCTCCCACTGCCTTCAAACAGTCTTCCATAAACCGTAGAGCATCGGCCGTCATAACTTTTCCCATGGTTGTCTAAACTGAAATAGAAAAAAACTTTTTACCAAAAAATTAAACCGACTCCCAAAAAACACTGCAAAGTGAAAAATAACTTTAATTTCGGTAGTCGGTGTCTTTAGTTTTGTTTTTTCGTTTTTGGCACCGACTTCCGAAATTAAAGTTATTTTTCACTTTGCAGTGTTTTTTGGGAGTCGGTTTAATTTTTTGGTAAAAAGTTTTTATTTCACTCTTTTTAGTTGGATGATTTTTAATTTACCTAGTTACAAGAGCCTAAATGTCAACTACTTATAACCTTTTACAAAATATTGCTTTTCCCAATGCTGGGCCGTTAATTGTTGAGGAGTTCTCCTGGTACTTCACCATCAGCTCTACATCACCATATGCATTGTGACGAGCATAAAGTGCTTAACATCCATATTCAAGTAATCGAATCGCAATCCACTCAATACTTATTATTGAGTAGTTTCGGCGGCCATCTGTGGTCTTCATCATCAGTTCCACTTCCCCAAATAGTACTTTTTGAGAGCAACTGCACAAGTTACTGTAAGAAATACCCAAAACGCCATAGGTGTGCCTATAATATTTGAAGAGTTCCCTCGATTTCTCCAGGATCCCATTATCAGATCCTGACTTTGGTGATAATGGTACCAATTTCGACGTATACCCATTCGAACAAAAAAAGAATTTTCCAAATCGGTTCAGCCGTCTTCGAGTACTAGATGATCATACATAAAAAAAAAAAAAAAATATACGCGTCGAATTGATAACCTCCTCTTTTTGTCGTCGGTTGAAAATTGATCGCCATCAAATTCATATTCTCAATTCAACTGTATCAATAACTAGTAGTCGCTCGCGGCTTTGCTACCATGGACATCACAATACAAACGTAACCTTCTTTTTCAGTCGGGTAACCATCCTCCAGCTTCAATCTACTTCCATACCAAATTTCATACAACTACACCCAGTACTTCCGAAGATTAACACGTTCAAACAAACAAACTTGTCCGCTTTATAATATTGGTATAGACAATATTTGCATGCATGACGCTGTCAAGCAGACAATTTTGAATATGGCCCCCACCTGTTTATTGGATCCAGGTGTTTATTCTAGGAATAAAGAGGACGTAAATAAAGAAATTAGGTTTCTTACACTACTGTATACCTTTATGGTCCTTGTAGTTCCTTGTGTAAATAAATACTGCAGGAGTTCAAGAACTGCCTTAGAACCGATTTTTATCTTCAAGCGACTCGCAATCAAATGTAACTTGCATGCAAGTCGGTAGCAGGTGGAAGAGTTATAAGTTGAATACTTACTTTATACAGTTTCTTAAAAATCCTTCAAAAATTTCAAGTTCAACTTCTAATTTTAAGATTTCATGAGTTAAAAAAAAACAAGGAAATAGAAATTACATTTTTTTAATAACTTTATTTACACATTTGACGTTTTGTACCTATTGATAAAAGAAAGCAAATCGTTCTTAATTGGACTTGTGACTTTATGACACCTTAAAAAATCAGCCAGTATTTTATCTCGAAAGAGTTATAGAGGTATTTGGAACTACAATTGAGAGTAGTCCGACAATGAGCGCGTACGCATCGTAAAACTTAAACACATTGATTATTTTTTAACCTACAATAGGTATAATGGACAGCCCACCTCTGCACAGAGAACATACATAAAGGCGTAGGAAACAATGATCCTTGAATGCACAGGAATACGGAAACAAAACATAGAATCACTGAATTAGCTCATAAAAGATCTGAATAGACTAGGAGATCTAATTAGCTTCTTAAAGAAAACAGGCTGGCTGAGATGACGGCCACCATAGTCCGCGTACAATGATTTCAAGCAGGGACTAATTGATGAAATCAAAACTTAGTTTTTTTTTACTGAAAATAGACTTGCGTTTGACCACCATCCTAATGGTAAGCGATGATGTGGACGACGATGAGGCACGCTTCTCTAGAAGTAATCTATTCACTCCTCACTTAAAGACCCCAGAGTCCCCAATGACGAGCTCTCTGCCCTTGGCTAAATAATAACAGTTGCACGGGTCGATCAGCAACGTTTGTCCGACTCTAACGAGTAAATGACTAACTATCGGCGATTTACTCGCTCAAGAAACGCAAAATGAAATACACATTCCGTGTAAACGAAAGAGATGCATATACTAATAGTTGCTCTTTGACTGTTCATACTGCCGGCGACTACTCGCTTCACTAGTTTTGTCGCTGAGCGACAAGAACTGTCAAAAGATAATACTCGCTCAGCGATCACTTGGCGGTCAAAACTCACGCTGAGAGACCATCCAGATGATAGCTCAGCGACTAAACTACTCTACTCTACTCGCTAGGTACTCGTTCATTGTTGACGGTGGGACAACTGCCTTATATTTGACTATTTTTTTTTGTTTGATTCCTTCGTGGTTCAGTAAGAAAGTAAAGTGGGTCTCTGCTGTCCTTTGTACATCTTTGACACTTTTTTACGCTTCTAATGCCTTATAATTCAGGCACTAAGTAAATAACTGTTACATACAGGTCAGGCCAGCTCCTACACTATAATACAATAATCTAATATACTTGTTCTACTGAAAATAGTTAAGAACTAATATTATGATTTTTAGGTGTTGGTTCTTAGACTATATTGTTCGCGTCTTATGTCATTCTAATTTGATACTACATAAACACCTAAACAAGATGTTCTTTTTTACTATAGATAGTCTCATAAATAAGTTAGGTACACACTAACGTACGCCGTGTGGATAAAAATAAAATAGTTTTCTGTTCGACCTACATACTACCACAGAATAGGTACATAAATAGTATGCTATTAAGATCTAGCCTTGGTTTATTCGAAGTATATACCTAATTGGTAGTTAAATATCCGAATTCAATTATTTCTAATTGAAGACAACCCTAACGTCAGAAAAGGTAAGCGCTACGCGATAGAAAGAGACGCGACTTGTAGGTGAATATAGCAGTAGGTTATTAAGCGCTGTCAAGCGCTGTGCGATCTGAACTGCACTTTTTTCTAAAATGTAGCAAGAGTCCCTAAATCTTTGATTGATTTTGGGGAGTGAATTAATTATTATGTGCTAATACTTGCACCCGGTAAGCCGACCGCGACATAGTAGGAAAAGGCTTGAGTAGATAATGATAATGATTTTTTAATCAATAAATTAATTTGAATAACATTTTATCTTTCCCTTAAGGGCAGCGTCCTATAAACGTTATTCTCCAGCTATATAGGTTCAATGATCGGCCCTAGGTGCCCTGACTAGAATATCCAGTCTATAATAAGTACCTGTTGCAAGAAGATTAAAAAGAAAACCAAACTTTATAATCATAGGTTTTTATTTTCTTACAAAGTACCTACCTGACCTTAGGCATATCATAATTAAATAGAATGAAGATCCTTTGTATAATATTAATATATTAAGAATAAGATGATACTAATACTCTTACATTCATAATAACGACAACTAGGACAACGACACAAAAGACCCAACGGGAAAGAGCTACGCTTAGTAATATATAACAAACCTGAACAGATTAATCGAGATAGTTTGAATCTATAACACTACAAACATCAACTATAGTATCAAATATTTTATTTGAATTTCAATTTACAATTAACGAGGCCCTATGAGAGAATGGATGGTAATGGAATTTGAACTTTGTCATTGCAATACATAGAGTTTGTTGTTCCAAACTTCGATAATTATCTGGAATTCTGAATTCAATTGATGGTTAGGTCATACAATTTGTAAAGGTTTGACACCAATCCTCTTGGCCAAGGTGTTCATCGCTTCGATCTGTCTTGGAGGGTAGTTGACGGTTCCTCGTGCTAAGGTTGTTTTGCCGATATTTTCCTCTTTGTCACCGGGAGCCAGAACTGGCAGTGATGGGTCTACCTGCAATTTAAGATACATATATTTGAATAATTAACAATAAGTAACACAGCTATAATAAATAAGAGTTTGATAAGGGATGACATTGGACGGACTCAACGGAGAAGCATGAAAGGTACCTATTTAGGAATGATTGTTGGGTTTAAAAGTATATTTTTTTCTGGTGGGAAAGTCATGAAATGACTCCTCCCGCTCTGCGTCAAGCAGAAGGGAGTGTCAGACTTCTACTGACTAAGAACCCATCCTGTTCCTTTAGTTCCCCTTGTGGTTCGGGGCCGCGATATCTATAATATAAATCTTTATTGTATAATCTCATTAAATTAGAAAGAGACTTATTGATAGGATATGCATCTGAAATTTTCTAAATCTTTGTTATGCCATATTAATTATTTTTAGAAAAAAGCTTACGACCTATCATCAGCCCTTCCAAATATAAACAAATAAAAAATCAGTTGAGCCGTTTCGGAAACGTTCAATAACAAACACTGACACGAAATTTTTATATATCAGATTAGATAGACCTTACAATGGAGAATTTATCCTAACAATACGAGTATACTATATACAACGTGTAATTTAAAGGGTATATACATACCAAGTGCATGGCTTCTTTGGATGATAACAAACGATATGGCAAGGGTTTTGTAATCCTAAGTCTACGTGTTTAGAACTTATTACAAATTCCAATACACTGATACCAAAGACCGAATTTTTCAAATTAAGAAGAACGAAAAGAATTGTCGTGTTATTGGCAAGTGACGTGGAAAGTTATTGACCCTCTTAGTGCTGTGACACGTTTGTTATGTTTGGTATTCAAGAAATATATGAAACCAATAATTTGGTATCAATTCTTTGAGTAAGTTATTTTGTGCTGAAACTATGCATAGAGACTCCATACTAGATGTTGTCTTCAGCCCTTTTGGATAGATATGGGGTTTCCGTTAGACGTTGTATATAGCAAGTAGGTATATAAGTATTATAGATTTTTAAGGGAAAAATTTCGACACGAAATATAATATTTTTATCATGAGTTTAAGTTGAACTTAAGGTCTCACCGTACGCGATGAAGGACTACTGGGGACGTCCTCTACGGAATATAAGAAAATAAGTCAAGTTTAGCTTACAGGTTCTAAGTTCCTCCAGCTGTTGAGACATTCAGCGACTCTCTCTTTGAAGCCCGGCGCGAAAAAGTCGGGATCGATGGCCGCGAAGCACTGACCCAGGTTTGGTGGGCCCTGCACACTAACAGGGTCCCAGCCACGGATTTGGTGTGACATATTAGACCCTGCAACATTCGAAAAAATCGTAGAATTCACATTACTAGCAATCTTGTTAACCCCTCCAATTAAGCTAAATATGCTTGTGTCTGGAGTGCGTTCACGGCAATAAAGTAATTAATATTATTTAAATATTTATCAGACCAAAAATATCCATGTTAGTAGGTGCACTTAGATCTAAGGTTAGTATCTTAATACACACAACGCAACACAAACTAATCAGATTGAATTAATTAAAAAAAAAAAAACAATTTTAAAATGTAATGGATGGGGTTCGAGCCCACGACCTCTAGATCACATTTTTTTATTTTTTTTATTATTATATATTTATAATTTCCGACACCTTAGCCATTAAGTTATTGACGTTCTATCATTATTAAACTTATATGATTTGGACTCTCGTAGGTATTCGACTTGCCAACTGAGAACTTTCTAAACAATAAATTCAATATAACACAGCCGTTACGTTAAGTTAACGTGTAAAAAATGTATCTCATATCAGACCTGATAATCCACTGCAGAAGATTTCCACCATAGTAGCGAGGGCGTATCCTTTGTGCCCGCTCGTCTTTTCTTCTCCTCCCAAAGGCATCAATTTGCCTGCATGGAATGCCTGAAATATGAAGAACGGTTTGGTTTCAGTGACCTGAGGTTTAGTATGAGTTTGCAATACTATTATCGTTTTCGAAAACTATCGCTTTCTCTTTCACATCGCTTGTGCGGTGAGTGTGAGGAAGCGCAACATAATGCTGGCCGCGCTCGCGGGAAGGCTGGATTGTGCGTATATCACTCACTGTTGTAGGTTGCACATTACACGCAGGGAGTGAACATAGTTATAGAGTATTTGTACACAATTTCTCATTTTAATAATCGTAATATTTTAATTTGAATGTTAATAATAAGCGTTTAATTGAATTGCATTTTAATAGTGACTGACATGTAATTGATAATTTGTATGGGTCTTATGATACTTGGGAATAAATGAATTGAATTTGAATTTAACACTTATTTACAAGTTTGATGCATGTGAAAGAAACAAAGGGATAGTTATCGAAAACGACAAAAGTATTTTAAACTCATACTAAGCCCACTAATAACATTCCAGCTGTCGCCATGTGGTAGTAGTGACAAAAGAAGTATTATCATCAAAAAATCTATCACTCCGCTTTGTCCGCCGTGGAGAAGAACGGTGATAGGATCTAACTCTCTATGTGCTAGGTTTAGAAATAAGTTTCTGAATAGTTATAGCAATTTACTTAGTCAATTTCCACTTTGATTCTATTAACAAAGAAAAACGTATAATTCTGTACTATTGCGTTTAGCTTTTATTTATTTTTGGATCATGATTGTATTGTTTACATTAAAGTGATCGTTCCACTGTTTAAAGTTTTGAAATTATGTGATTGCATGTAAAATATTAGTATAAATAATTTTTGGTAGACTAAATAAAAAGTATGGGACATTCCCCAGACCGACATGGACAATAAACGATTATTTAACTAATACCTATGTAAAAAATCTGAGCAAAGAACTAAACAGTTATTGCTATCGTTATTGATGTAGGCGCTCGAGGATGGACATAGTACAGGCGTAAGACATTGCACACAATTGGTACCATACTGCTTATTTAAGTGGATATACAGCATACAATACTGTTTACTGATGATCACCACCGGAATAACTTTACGAAATCTCTATGTTGAGAATCCTACACCTTGTTATAAGTTATTAAGCTGATATATTACAGTACTGTTGAAGCGCCATGATCATGGATGGACTGCGGAAATATCGGAAGCTCGACACAATAAATACACATAGTAAATATACCGTTTGTAAAAAAGAGTGTGGGATCATTAGATAAGTTCCCACACCTTTATGACTGTCTCCCGATCTGGACGAAGTGGGAGGGTGTGTCAGACTTTTACTGACTAAAACCCATCCGTGTTCCGTCATTTGCCCTTCGTGTTCCGAGGTCGCGGTAACTCTTTCTAACAATTCCGCAACTCCGGCAGGCAACGGCCCCGTAGTGGCCCCGACAATTTTGCTGACACTCTTTGAAGCGCGCGTGGAACATAACTCGCCGTCTACCCGGGCCTTGTTTCTGTGGGGCGGCGAGCTACCCATTGCTCGCAGCCCGCAGGTCCGCGCCTACGATGGCCTGAAGTCGCCCTGCGACTCCCGACGCCCGGAGCATCTCCTGCGGCGGCTGGGGTAAAAGGAGTGTCAGGGCCTTGAGGCCCGCCTCTCCTCTTGAGGTCAAAAGGAGGTAACTGCTTCCTATGCCTCCTCGCTCCGGACCATGGATTGGACAAAGGCCGGAAGCGAGGGGCCGCCTATCACTCCTATGAGGACACGGCGGGGCTCTGCCCAAGCGGGGCAATTCTTCACCGTATGTTCCACCGTGTTCTCAGGGCGATCCTCGCAGTGGTGACACCCGGGCGTTTCCTCCCGCCGAATCCGACACCAGTTGCTCCCGAAACAACCGTGTCCGGTGAGCACCTGCGTCAGGCGGAAGGTGAGGACGCCATGACGCCTTGTTAGCCACTCCTCAAAGTCCAGGCTCCTTTTGAAGGTTGCTCTCCAAAACATAGGCGTTGTAAGAAATACGTACCGCCTTAGCATCCGTGGTGGGCTTCGCGTCAGGCCCCAGAGCCCACCCAGGTGGTATTGGTTCTTCCTTATGGATTTGCAATTCAATCTGAAAAAAAAAACGGTTTCTTAGGAACCCTTATATTTTTGCCATGTTCGTGGTTTCATTGATTTAATTTGTTATTTTGTTATTAATTAAATTTGTTTATTTACATAGCTTTGCAACACTTTTTTCACACACAACAACTTTATAATTTCATTAAGAATTATATAAAAATAAATTATATTCAAAATTATAAAAAAAATACTTAAAATAGAATAAACACAAATTCTAATATTACATTTTGATTACAAAAATAAAATTGAGCGTTTCAGATGATGGATTAAGAAAGAAAGAAAAACATTTATTTAGCATCAGTTTGTCACGCTCTCAACATACAAAAATAGTAGCCCATTTTACCAGGCAACAGCTAAGCTAAAATGAAGGATTATAACAATATTTACCTTTCCCATGGCGACACTGGTTGTGGCCATATCGACCACCAATTTGTCACCATTTGCCGCTGGAGCAGCTACACTTAAGGGGTTCGTACCCAAGGCACTCTGAAACAAATGGGGCCACAGATGAAGAAAAAAATAAAACGGTTTCTTTAATTTTGATGGTTGCAACCAAATGGAAATAGTTACCCGTCCGCTTCGTTCCAGCATACTTATTAGTACAAACTACCTTTCTGGTCTAGTGGTCGCAAACGCTGTTAAGCAAGAGGGCAAAAATTACTATTTGATTTTTCAATTAGAAATTTCTCAGTAGTAGCCGGGTAGTAGTAGGCGTTGTGATACCTCCGCATGTCGGAAATCACGTTAAACTGTTGTTCCTGCGCCTGATCTCTTTACAGCCGTATCAGATTCACGTCTCATTGGACTATTAGAGTATAGGAACAGAGAATGTACTTGTAATAGTATAAATAAAGATATATCTCTCTCTCTCTATCTCTCTCTGTACCTGCACCTGCGCACATACTTGTGCACTATTTCGACAGGCCTGTTGGTCTAGTGGTCAGTGGCCCTGACTGCTATGCGCAAGGTCGTGGGTTCGATTCCCACCCAGGACAAATGTTTATGTGATGAGCACGATCATTTGTTCTTTGTCTGGGTGTAATTTATCTATAATATGTATGTATTTAGAAATATATATGTATGTTTATCAGTTGTCTAGTACTCATACCACAAGCTCTGCTTAGTTTGGGGCTAGATGGCGTTGTGTGAAAGTTGTGGAATATTATTATTATTATTACTATAATAACTCCTGCACTGCTGCTCCGCTGAAATTGGCCGCCGCCGTGGCCGAAATCAGTCGGGAGGACTATTATGTGTAAATATCACGGTAATGTAGCCAGTACACTCACATTCTTGGACCGGGTGGGCACCATGACAGGTGATGTGTTAGTAAAGGCTATGCCGATAAGACCCTCGCGCTCCGCAAGCAGGGCCCAGTAGCCCGCCATGCCGAAATGATTGCACCCTGGCAATAGACAACAAAATCATGTAAATAATTGCTGCGCCTGATTTACTCCTGAATCCTTGGTCTGCGATCACAACAAGATCAGGAACAGATAGAGGACTGTCGCTTTGTGGCATGTGCCAAATAAACATATTTATTTCTTCCTTTTTTTTTCATTGAGGCCCGACTTCTGGAGGAATTGGATCTCGTCGCAGACTGTAGCTAAATATAAATTACTAACATAAAAAGTTAAAATTGTTTGATACTTATTTCTGAAAGTCTTAATCTGATCTTATCAATGATAGAAAACTAGTAAGTATATCGCCAACTACTGATGGAAATCCTGAAACCGAAACAAATAAAGTAGGTATAGCAGGTTCAGCGTTGCACAAGTTTCTTAGAGGTAACGGGGCCCCTTCTATATGCTGGTGGTGATCACCGGGGTGGTTTTAGTGAAGTAGAAATCCCAGATTCCCTTGTTTCAAGAGTCAAGGCACCATTAGGTTTCCCCCGATAACATATATCCTTGTTTATTTATTATTATTATTTTGACATATAATTGTAAATGTAGATATTGTACACCTGACATATAATTGTAAATTTAAATATTGTACACCTGACATATAATTGTAATATTGTGCACCTTATGGGTATGTTACAGTGATACTTATCATAATAATAATTTTAAGAACTGATTTTCTACCTGTGACAAACAATAAATAAATCTGAATCTGAAAAAAAATAAAAAGGTAGGTAATATTACAAAAAACTTACTTTTAGCAACCACCCATCCCACACCATATTGCTTAGCCTTCTGGATGGCGAGGTTCATGCAGAAGTTGCCAGCAGTTGCACCGAGAGTGTTGTGGCCGTCCACCCACGCAGTGGCTGCTAACTCCTTCAGGACCTCTGGCTTACATTCCGGTGTGCAGGCTCCACTCTTGATGTCATTTATGTAGAACTCTGATAATAAGCATATATTGATGTAAATTTAGCTTTATAGGGCTGGCCCTATAAAGCTAAATTTACATCAATATATGCTTATTTCTGCTATTGATGACAGTACTGGTACTGTCATCAATAGCAGAAATAGAAAATAAAAATTAGTCAAATTCGCCCATGAAGGGTTCCGTAGTAACTACGCAAAATTTTTCATGGTGTTTGTACGAAATACAAAGTTATATTTGCGGTTTTAGAAAATGTGCTATATCTCAGAAACTACTTACTCTATCTCGTTCAAACAAATTTTCATTGAAAGTATACATTAAGATCTACAGGATTTTTTGTTAATTTTTCACTCTATTATTGTAGAAGTTAGCGGGGGCGAGGGGACACACGCCCATTTTACCACTTTGGAAGTGTCTATCTGTTAAATGATTGATTTTAGGAAAAAATGATTTTAGAAACGTTGTCATTTTCAAAGGCCTATCAATTGACACTAAACATGTGTAAGTTGGATGAAAAACAATATTTTCAGTTTCAGTTCCATGTATGAGGAGCCCCCCTTAATTTTATATATATTTTATTTTTGTATAAGAATCGGTGAGACAGAGATCAGACAGACAGACAGACATGACGAAACTATAAGGGTTCCGTTTTTTGCCATTCGGCTACGGAAACGGAACCCTAAAAATGATCCATGCAAACACAGATCCACTCAAATCCGTTGGTTTTTTCTGTAAAAGATAACCTCATACATTAACGTAAGTGGTTCTCGTATGATCACCAGTACTTATTGCATGAACTTGAAAAATGCCTTTTTTTACCTATAAGTTCTTCCTAGGGTAGCCAGGAAACACCAGCTTCATCTAATTTGAACTAGCCACAAAAGAATGACGTTTAAAAGCGTTATTTTATACCTGTTAGACGTATCATTTATTATGAGGGCTCGAGTCACTGGAGACATGTATCTTAACATGTTATTGTCCTGCTATGACAAAGACATGGTGATTGTAGTATCAATAAATACTAGGATCGAAAGCTGTTACTTTTTTTTTAAAGTTGACTACATTATCACAATTGGGTGATAAACCTGCAAAGATAATTGTATGGTGGGAAACAATTAACATATATATATACATATATCCATATACTGGAGCTCGAGCTGGAGTCTGTTTCCTGATAGCTACAACCTGTGGGTCTTTAAGTCAAGAGTGAATAGGTTACTTCTAGGTAAGCATGCTCCATCTTCGACCACATCATCACTTACCATCAGGACATTTATTTTACTTGTACCACATTGTGGTCTTTTCAAGGTTGACTGGTAGAGACTGCCCTGTTGCATTAATTCCGCCAATGTACCACTATTTTACATAAAGTTTAAATAAATAAAGTCACCTGTTTTTGTCACTGGTGATGGACTCAAACCCTTAAGTATGTCACACACTCACCGAGCCGGTTCAGGCCATGGCTGTAATGTCCCACGATGTCTGCATGCATCAGCAGATCAGCATGGGCCCGGGCCTCAGACTCTGGGGCCCCAGCGACCTTCAGACTGTCCTCCATGAACCTCCGTACCTCCTCTAGCTGTACCTCAGGCATTTCTGGAGAAAACATCAGAATCATGTAAAACTAAGGCGAGTCGATTACAAGCACAATACGAATAATGTGTTGTTACAGAGTTCAACCCTGGATAGATCCACGACCCTAAATTAATTCCAGCTGGCATGTGCTTCTTCTTACACAGCTTAAATAGAGTAGGCGCAGTTCAAGTGCCTGCAATAAAGACCTAATTGAAGCATTTTACATGGATCTGATCTCTACAGCCCAGTAGCTGGGTAATACCGCCGGGACTGGAGAAGTAACAACCGGAGGAGAGGAGAGAGTTATGTACGGAGGAACCTCAATATATAAGATGATCACCCATACAATTATCGATATCGGCAAGCATTGCTTAATCAAATTAAAAATTAATATCAGCCCGTGTGGCTGTTACCATTTAGCCACGAGTTTCGCTCGCGTTTGTAGATTCTTCACTTAGCAGTATGAAAAAAGATTATGACTGATTCTCAAACCTACCGAATAACATATTAAATTTCATAAAAATCGGTCAAGCCATTTCCGAGGAGTATGGCTAAGTAACTAACACTGTGACACGAGAATTTTATATATAACTAGCTCCTGCCCGCGACGTCGTTCTCGTGGGAGGTTTTTCCCACGTAAATCTCGATCCCGTAAGAATTCCGAGATAAAAGTAGCGTATGTGTTATTTTAAGATGTGAACTATGTACTTACCAAATTTCATTCATATCCGTTCAGTAGTTTTTGCGTGAAAGAGTAACAAACATACATCCATCTCCACAAACTCGCATTTATATTATAAATGCGAGTTTGTGGAGATGGATGTATATGATATTATAAATTTTATAATATTCGCCACACATCACTAAGTACTACGTTCCATTCAAGCTTCACTCAGATGCTTGCTAGATCTTGAGCGCATAAGTCATTATTTGTTTTATACGAAAAAACGTTCAAACGCATTTAATACATGTCTTTTACGAAATTGCACTAATAATTCAACTAATACGGCGAAGTGCAAAGGAATAAGTTCTCATTCATTTTTAAATATAATTCGAACAAAATATTTCGTGAACACCATTTGAAGATGTGAAAATTTGTGTAACAAGCTTAGGCAATCTAACATATAATATGTTACATTATTATTCGATAATTACATTTAGAAAGGAACTAACGGTTGTTATTTAATGAAAAAGATGGAAAATGAAAGTTGAAAAATATTTATTTCATACCTACCGTAAGACATAATTTGTTACATTTTATTTAGTTTAGGTCTCCACGTTTGGGCCGTAAAGATAGGGAAAAATGAATAAAATTCTTCCAAAACAACCGCAAAATGGAACATGTCCTTTACTAAGGATATCTCCTCTAGTACATAGTAGGTACATAATTACCTCAATAGGTATATATAAGAAGGTAAAAGAACTTACGTTACACAAACTTCGTAATAATTATTCTACTAAGATGAAGATGTTTCTCAAGAGATTCGCACACGTAAGAGGCAATCGCCGGTCTGAAGGTAGACGCACAGAAAGACATGGTTATAGTGTTTTAGATTTAAAGAAAGTGGAAGCAATGTAGTGGGGCGCATTGACGAGTACTCTGCGGCTGGCAGAAAGTGGAATTTTATACTCTGTGGTGAATACAGGGTCTTTGAATTTTCCACAGTGCCTTTTTAATTGATAATAAAATAAATTAATAGTTTAAAAACACTAGAAAAACACTCTTTTATAAATGCACATAAAAACCAAAAATAAATTATAGATCGTTCAAGTTGTCTCTATTTCTGGGCTGAAGTGTAAACTATGTGCTTTTAATTATATTATATTTGATTGTAAAAGCGTGGGGCGCTGGAACAGGACAACAACAATCCACAAGTTATTTTTGTTTTTACGTGCATTTATACAAGCGTGTTTTTCTAGTGTTTTTTAAACTATTAATTTATTTTATACTTTTTGGTCTTTGATAACGAAATATTTTAACATTACATAAAATTCAGTATTTACAAAACAGTAGCGGTTAGAGGATGAAGTAGTCTGCAACAATTGAAATGTTTGCTATCAATAAAATTTTTCATTTTGCCTACACCAAGTACTTCTGCTTTAATCAAAATGTCAACCAATCCGCTACAATCGATGTATTTCCCAAGAGCTCTAAAGAATGCCATTTGTATAAGAAATGCACCCATATTCACGAAAATAGTGTTAAATTTGGGTCTCAAAACTTCTTGAATATGCCAAGCCATTTTAGCTATAGCTAAATCATAGGTGACGATGATATATATATATATATACATTACACACATATAAATATATATATATATATATATTTCAAGACTTTTATGGACAATAGCATCAGATGTTGGAGACACTTTAATTGGAGACAAATATTCGATGAACGTGTCTTTAATATGGTTGAATCTCATTTACAACTCCTTGGAATCGTCGTCTTTTACGAGGATCTGATGAAAATCTCTGCTATTTTCATCAACGATCGAGTTAGTCGATGTGTCCATGTTTGTGGAAACGAATAACGTTCAAGTTTCACCATGAACGTTATTCGTTTCCGCAGTTTTTACTTTTTTTTATCGGCAGTAAATTGATAAATAATTCCTACTGTGTCATATTTAAGGTATCTTTACTTATAGCTTGTATCTACGAAATGATCGAAATTGTCGAATGCTACATGAGTACTTCGTTCTTCAACAATGTCTATTTCTATGTTGTTTTCTTCTTATGCTGTATACGTCATTTCAGTTTTAATTTCTTCTACTAAATTGTAGCCTATTCTATGGCCGTATCTATTTAGTAAAGAAATAACTTTCCTAGAACTTGTTAATGATTTCATAGCAAGTTCAAGCGTCAGATTTTTTGATAGTTTAATGTTTCATTTTGATACAATGTTGATGATGTTGCTGCATAGTGATTTAATTTTGATGTCATCCTCTTCACAGTTTTTACGCCTAATATAGGGCCCTGAATAAAGTTGCACATGAAATGGAAAAGTTTTTCTTTTCTTTTTTTTCATTCTCCATTTATGACGTCCTCAGCTGTTAATTTATCAGGAAGCTTTTTAATTTTGGTACTCTTGATGCAGTTCCGTTATTGATAAGCTGTATGCTCTAGTTTATTTACTTTTTTCTTTTATAAATTTGCAGCTTCAGTAGTGAGTTCAGAAAGATTGATATCGCGGATGTAAACCAATTTGTTTTTATAAGATCCAGAAATGTTTTTGATAGTGATGAAGTCACCAAAAGCATTGATTATTTTTAATTCTAAGCTTTCGACACGATAATTTTTTAAATCTTCAACAGACACTTTTTCTGTCCTAAACTAAACTCAATTAAAAGAGCCTTATATGTGAAGAAAAGATCTGCAAGAAACATGTCTTTTCGTTTTTTAATTATTTCATCCGTGATTAAAACTGATAATGAATCAAATGCGTTTTTATGCAAAGCTCTGTGAAAACAGCCTCAGCTTACTTTTTGGCACGAAAATGCCAAAAAGTAGGCTCAGGCTGCTCTGCAGTTTGTCTTTTTGCTGTAACTTGATATGAAGTAAGAAAAATTCCATGGTATGCTATTAGTTCTTTATGTTCAAGTATTTTGAGAAGCCGTACGTCATTCTTAATTATGGAACATTTCTTGATTTCTTCTATAATCTGGTCGGATTTCAGAAATGAAATGTAAACTCGTCGTCTGCCAACTTTTTTCTCTACTTCTTTACAAAATATACATTGTAGTTTTTTACTCAACGTTTTATACTGTGAATCTGTTGATGTAGCAGCCGACTCCATTGATCTCATAGAAGCTGATGTCGATGGCAACTCCCAAAATATAATTGTTTATTATTTTTATTTGTTAGCCTCATGAATTTAAAGCTAATCAATTACGGGTGTGTATGTTTAGAATACAATATCATTTTATAGTAAAACCGACCAGTGAATCGTTTTAGAACTACTCCTTAGGCTGTTAATATATATGAATACATAATTGCTATATCTATTAATTACATTTATTTTTACATGGACGTTACTCTCACTGTATGATTTTTTTTAACATGCTAAACTTGAAATTAATATTGTATTTTACTACAATTACTGCTGCTTAGCTGGCCTATGGACTAATTGGAAAATGTTTGAGGTCAAATTATATGCAATAGAAAGTGAACAATAGAGAGAGAAAGAGAGAAATATTCAGGTAATGAGAAAAAGGTATAAAAATGTACTAATAACTTCAACTAATCTGAAAACGACACACAATCGTCTATGTCTCGTCCCTAGCTATTTGAAAAATACCTAATTTAGTTACTACCTTAATTATTTATGCATGGATAATATATTATTGTAGTACCTATGAATTGATCAATCGAGGCACAGATGCTCTCTGTAGATACATAGTTTTCATATAATATATGACGATTTCGGAGTACTCAAAGGTAGGCATGGGGAAATGGGACTTCTAAAAGTCCCCATGACTTCATACCTGAGCATAATTTCGTTTGTTTTCGTAGAAATGTATTATTAGGAATTTCGAGTGTGATTTCAAATGTTCAAGTAATATTATAAAACAAAGTATCGATATTATTAGAAAAAAAAACAACCTTAACAATTGAATTGGTTCCATTGCAAATAATTTCTAACCTAAGGTATAATTTATTTAATTTATTGTGTAAAAATAAAAATGTGTTAGTTTATAGTAACTTATTATATATGTACATTTTTAAACAGACCTTATCCATTTTGTCCTGTCTTTTCTTACGTTCCTTATTCATTATAAAATAAATAAATAAATCTAATTTCTAATAAATAAGTTACTGAATTATTAACTCATCATCTGCTTAGTCTTATTCAAACTGTGTTGGACTCGGCTTTCAATCTCACGAGATGCAACTGAGTACCTACTAATGTTTTACATGGAGCGATTGCCTACCAGATTTCCACAATCTGGGTAACACGATTCCCCTTGGCAACACCGAGTGAAATTACCGCGAGTGGAGTTGTGGCGAGAGGCGCTAAGGTTGACGGCTCTCTTTGGATTGCACCATAGGATTGCACTCTGGGTACAGAGTACTATTATTGGGCGCGCACGGTTGTGTAGTGCTTAGTTTTGCGTGATTAACGTTGATTGTCTGTTTTTTTCTATATTTATGATTATACACGTTATTCCTCACTTTTGTCTTATTTATAAATCCCTAATCAGCAATACAGTAAAAATGGTTAAAACACTTAACGACTAGGGGCCCTATGCACACCACGTTTTTTACAGACGCGATACGCACGCAAGTTAGACGCAGCTTGTAGACCTTTGCACACCTGTGTAAATTCAAATACGCGTTTGAATCGATACAGACGCGCGTGTGTAGCGATACAGAAACGATGCAAACACGCGTATGCATCTTTTTTTTTATTAAAAAATAGGTTCGCGTTTGACCACCATCTCACCTGATGGTAAGTAATGATGTGGTCGAAGATGGAGCACGCTTACCTAAAAGTAACCTGTTCACTCTTGACTTAAAGAGTCCTAGGTTATAGCTATCGGGAAACACAGACTCCGGCAGGGAATTCCACTCCTTAGCCGTACGCACAATAAAGGTATTCCCAAAACGTTTTGTGCGTATGGGTGGGATGTCCACCATGTAACGATGGCGCTTCGCCGTTTGTCTCGTAGTCCGATGATGGAACGGGCTTGGTTGAATTAGACTGTGTAATTCTATCGCACACTCCCCGAAATGTAACCGATAGAAAACCGATAGACTTGCAACTCGTCGTCGATGTTCAAGGCTCTGGAGCTTTGACTCAACCAGTGCATCGTTGCCAATCAGTCTCTTGGTCCGCTTATCGATAGACTCAAGCGCGTCTAGTTGGTATTTAGCAGATCCAGCCCAAAGATGAGAGCAGTACTCCATACACGACCGAACCTGGGCTTGATAGAGATTGAGCAACTATTCGGGTGTGAAGTACCGTCTCACCTTTGCTAGGATTCCCAACTTTTTTGATGCTAGTTGAGCCTTAGCCTCGATAAACGGGCCAAAATTGAAGGTAGAAGTTAGTGTTACCCCCAGAAGCTCGATACGGTAGGTTATCGGCACGGTTACACTCCGGAAAGTAGGAGCCGGTTCGAATTGACTCCTTTTCGCGGAGAAGAGACACGCCTGGGTCTTAGCTGCATTAAACTTGACCAAGTTGGCATCGCCCCATTCGGAGACAGCCTTCAAGGACAAGTTCAAGCGCCCAACCAAGTCCTCACGGAGAGACTGGATCTGTGACCCACCAGCTCGCGCGCTGGACACATATCTCTCAGAAACTGTGCTGTCGTCTGCATACCCAAAGGTACCAGGAATCAGCAGATCGTTAATTTGCAGCAAAAACAAAGTTGCTGAGAGAACAGACCCCTGAAGGACTCCGGCATTAATTGCCAATTGGCCAGACGAGCAGCCATCAATGACCACTCGAATGGACCGATCTCTCAGGAAGTCGTATCGATATAAACGCGCTGGGATTTTGCGTTTTTAAGCAGAACCTCGTCAACAGTAGCAAGATGGCATCTGTCGAGACAGCATTGATTGCATGCGCTTTGTTATTAGTTTTTTAAAAAAGGAAGAAGAAAAATTACCGACGTATTTGGGTACACCCATTTACAAGCGAGAGAAGATTGTGTGTCGATAACGCGCGTGTATATCGATACAGACGCGCCGGTGCCGCGCGTTTGAATCGATATAAACGACAACAAACTGCTCTGTAGGATAAAAGCGCGCCGTCGACGCGCGTTTCTAAAACGCAATCTGCACAGGCCCTAAGATTTACAAATGACAGCCGGAACCTATGGTTGAAGGTACGGAGGAATCCCCAAGTGTTAAGACGGTAACCTATCGACGGACAGACCTCGACAAGTGTTGCTAAATCTTGAGGATAGACCCGTGAGTCTGTTATTATTTACCTACGAGCTTCTCAACTTAATTATTAACCTTTTACCTACGCGTGTCAACTATTGTTGATTTAGCGATGTCATTTCTGAATACGGGAGGCAACTATAGATGATTTGCGAAAGGGTCTGTTTTAAACCTTTATATTGACAAAACTAGACCGTATTTCGTTAAGATAAAGATTACTATGTGGAGTCGATAAAATTATGATTCTGTTGAAAAAGTTCCCATATATTTACATAGATGGCAATAAAAATAAATCATAAACAAAAAACTAGGTCTTTATTCTGGCCACCTTTGGTTATCGTAAAAACTAGTAAATTTTGAATAATTATGGTTAAGTTCAGTGTTTTTGTTAAGTAATGTGTTAAAAATACTATTAACCTCATATTGAATGTAAATAAAATAAAATTCTGATAAAAAACAAGTGATGTTTCGCCAAATACAGTGATTGATTCTAATGCTTAATTTTTTGGCAATTACGTAAAATTTTGTGAATAAACTATAAAATCTATATTATTTCTCAAAGGTAAGTGAAATAATAAATCAGTGTATGAAATTTGAAGTACCTAGGTATAGTGCTTCAAAAAATGTAGACAAATAGAAACATAAATGACTGCGCAGTTGCGCGCCAAAAAGTACCCGTATTGGGTGATGACATCGCTTTTGAAGTCCCGTAGGTAAAAGGTTAACTCACTATTTACTATATCTATTGACTAGTACATACATTCCTTATGAACAAAAAACGCTTAAGCATTAAGGTACTCCTCCACTTTGCTATTTGGAAACATATGTATATTGAAGACTGGTAGCATTACCATGCTGACTACTTCTTTGACAAAGAAAGAACCAGAAAGGACTAGGCACGCAAAATGTGGATAGTATAAAAATAAAAATAAACTTTAATTTAATGCATATATAACACCCTCTATAGACCTATCCGCTACAAAGATCAAATTTCAAACCACCACAAGAGTAACACGAGATGCCTTGATACTGAACTATCTCGAGGAAAACCAACCGTTATATAAAGTATAAGAAAATATGGAAAAAATATTTGATTTCTGCACTCAACCGGCCACATGGCGGTCTAGAAAAACTGCCTGCTTACATTGATTGGAACATAATTACTATAGATCTACTCCAGCCTTGACACATTAGTTAGTTTTGAGGAAATTAAAGTACACAAGAAATCTCAGTAAAGCTTAAAGCTACAAAGAGGCATAATAGTGACGTGGGGAAATAACATACCTAAGTGTTTGAAGTAGATCTGCTGGGGGCTTAGTATGAGTTTGCGATACTATTATCGTTTTCGAAAACTTTAGCTTTGTCTCTTTCACACTCACCTACAAGTTTGGTGCATGTGAAAGAAACAAAGCGATAGTTTTCGAAAACTTTAGCTTTGTCTCTTTCACACTCACCTACAAGTTCGTTGCATGTGAAAGAAACAAAGCGATAGTTTTCGAAAACGATAAAAGTATTTCAAACTCGTACCAAGCCCACTATTCAGTACCAAGCCAGCGCAACGATACTGGTATGCTGAACTGTCCACGGTTCGTGGAGCACTAAACGTTGCTTGTCAAACTCAATGTAGGCTCTCCGGCCTTATCAATAAATAGTTAATAACTTTACACAATTTGACTTACCAGTTCTAGACGCCAAGCGAGGATCTGTTCTGATCACGTCCGTGTGTGTGTATGTGAGTATATTTGAAAGTGTAATGTGAGCAAGTGTGGATGGACGAAGGTTCTCAAAATGCAGGTCCTCCCAACGCGGTCCATCAGCAATCACAGCACAAACTTCGCACCAGATTGAAGCAGCTATTTATCACTATGAACAATTTCTTTTAGCAAATCTCGCGTGTCAGACTGGTAGACGACATTCGGCGTTATGCTCCAAAATATCCCAGGGTTTTCGTCAATTCGGGATTACAATTTCAATTAATCGTTAATCGCGACCCAATTATCGGTTACAACGGGCGATTCAACACGATATTTCCAAAAACAATTAAATCACAAGGTCCCAACAGCGGACATTTTTTCAACCACACCCAAAGTAATCTGTCAAGTCAAGTTATGTCAAGATCAAATTTCTTTATGTCAAGAAAAGGTACGTTCGGAAACACATATCGGACGGAACATCTACCCCCCCCGGACGGGCCTACCCGTCCGCTAATCAATTGGAAGTCTTGACAAGGTTGCGAATTTAACACAGCTTCAATGCGGCCAAATACCGTAGCTAGTTCCTCAAAGGTGAGAACGGTGTCTCCCAACAATCTCCGCCAGTGTCCCTTTGCCGCTTTCACCGCGGCCTCAAAAATACCCCCCCAATGGGGGCAGGCTGGCGGGTCAAACAACCAAGTGACCCCTCGGCGGGCCAAACTGTTACCAATGTCAACCTGGCTCTCATTAAGGAAGGCGTATACCTCCTTCAAATAGTTACTTGTACCCTTGTAATTCGTACCGCAATCAGACCTAATCAAAGAAGGTAACCCACGGCGAGACACAAATCTGTCCAAAGTCGCCACAAAGGCCTCTGTCGAGAGGGAGGTTACCAGCTCCAAATGTACTGCCTTAGTTGACAGGCAGACAAAAACACACAAATAAGCCTTAAAAATCTTACTATTACGAAGGGTGGACGTCTTCAACGAAAAGGGACCAGCAAAGTCCGTTCCGACGCCAGCAAAGGGCTTCGCCTCATTGACGCGATCAGCCGGCAAAATCCAAAATTCTCGCTGCAGAATGGCCAACAGCACATTGCAACCGGCATGCGAGTTCTTAATGTGACGAGCAGTCACCAACAATTGAACCAAGTGGCCCTCCTTGGGCAACAAAAGGGGGTGATGGGCCCCATAAGGAAGGCTAGAGTGCCTCAACCGTCCTCCAACACGCAAAAGACCCGTCTTATCCAAGAAGGGATTCAGCTTACTAATGGCTCCCGACAACTTAACCCTACCAGACTTCAAGACCTCGAACTACTTCTCAAAGTGTGAAGCCTGCACAGAACGGACCCAAAGGAGGAGTGACTCCTGTCGCTCTTGAGGAAAGAGAACTGGTGACAGGCGCTTGTCCCCTAGATTCCTAGAATTATGGCCAAAACGCCTGATCCACGAGGTAACGTTCAACAATTTGTCGAGAGAGCTGTATCGATTCAACAAAAAATCAGGATCAAACGGAGGATCCTTCGTCCCAACAGCGAACACCTTAAGTCCGGGCAAAAGATCCGACATCAAGACTGGCGTTCGAGGCCAATCGTCCTCGGGGCGAGTCAGCCAGTCCGGTCCCCACCAGAGGGGGTGAGCAATCAAGTGGGGGGCCATGCACCCACGTGAGGCCACGTCGCCCGGGTTCAGGTCACCAGGCACGTGCCTCCAAATCAAAGGCGTTTCAGAACCTTGAATCTGCGACACTCGGTTTGCAACAAAGACCTCCAAAGAGTGGACGGACGTCTTCAACCAACACAAAACAATTTGATTGTCCATCCAGGCGTAAGAAGCCCGAATGTCAACAGTTCCACCCAAAGTGCGCGCAACGTGGCTTAAGAGACGCACAAGAAGCACCGCAGGGAGTGCGGATACAAATTGGAGCCAGTCTTCCAACAGGGTTTCCCGAAGTGGCTCGTCCCAATTAAGTTCAGTTATAACAAGGGCAGGAGCACCAATTTTAGGGTAAGGAAAACTCACAGGGGTGAGTTCAAACCAGGTCCTTCCCTCAATAGTGGTGACAGCCGTTTCGCCAATTCCCCGAACTTTGCCTGAAAAGTCGTTCACCTTCAGGCCAACCTGTCCCGCTAACCAAGACGACAAAAGGCAACCCTGGGCTCCCGTGTCCAAAATGGCACGGACCACAATCGAGTCACCCAAGGGTCCCCAGACCTTGACCGAGGCTGTTGGCAACAAAACCGTCTTGATCGGGGGCGGGGGGGGTCCTTTAGCGGGGCAGGCGCCAATTTCTTAGCAAAGCCTAGGCGGCGACTGATCGCCGCATCCAGGCTGCCCTCGTTCACGACGAGGCCAACATTCAAAATATTCGTCCGCGCGGTGTCCCGAGCCGCTCGCCATCACTGGAGGGGCATATCCCACCGGATGCCTGCCTAGCAGCCAACGCGCGTTCGCCCTGACGAGGGGAGAGCAAATGGCGCTCGCGGGGCTCCCGTTCAACTTGCGCGGGGGGTGGAGTGCGGCGAACAGAATTGCGGGCCTCAGCCCGGTGCTCGTCTCCGGGGTACCCCCCCCTGCGCGAACCCTCCTCAGAAGATGGTCTGCTGTAGCGGTTCGCGTTGACGCACAAAATCTCCAAGTGGGACCCTTTACAAATTTTACACGGGTGGGGGTCGGGGCAGTCCCGATGAAAGTGGGCCCCCAAGCACGAGAAGCACAAACGGCGTGCGTTGACAATGCGGCGGAGGGCACTTACGTGCAAATTCAAAAAGGCCGGGCAACGCGCCATGACATGCCCCGTTGCCTTACAAAAGTCACAATGATGAGGACTCCGGGCGCCAGCAAAACGGGGGGCGGGGCGAACATCAACAGGCCCCCTAGCCCTAGTCCGTCCCTGGTCTCTAGGCCGAGAAGGTAGTGGGGGTGACCCCGTGGCGCCATGAGTGTTATCCAAGAGCCGACACTCGTCTTCCAAAAATTTGAGGAGGTCGTCAAAGGGGGGAAGATGGGTGGCACTATCCCCACCATACTTCTGCTCAAAACGTGACCTCAACTCCGCGGGGAGCAACTGCAGCACTATGTGCACCAACAAGTAGAACCAATGTTCTACCGGTAACTCCAAGCGTCTCAAGGCGTTGGTCGCTGAGACCAACGGGTTCAGCAAGTCAGTGCGCAATGTTGACATGCTGGCAATGGCCGGTAGTCCCAAAATCTGGCCGATGTGCACATCAGCCAGGCAGCGCTTGTTCTGATACCGTCGGGAGAGAAGCTCCAGAGCGGTCGGGTAGGAGGAATCCGTCACCGGCAAGTGCTGCACCAAGGCTCTGGCTTCGCCCTCCAGGACAGACAATAAATAGGCCAGCTTCTGGGCAGGTCCGAGGTCCGAGCGTGCATCGACAAGACTCTCAAAGAGATTTAGGAAGCCCAGCCAGTGGTCCAAGCGACCGTCAAAATGTGGCAGCTCCAGGGTGGGCAGCCTACCCAATAGTCCAGGGCCTGCAACAACGGGGATGTGCGGCTTGGCCGCATCAGACACCCGGCTCTTCAAAATTTCCCGGGCTCGTAGACTTATGACATCCCCCAGGTGGACAATCTGGTCATAGTCACCCAAAATCTTATCGCGGGCTGCCTGGTCCATCACCCCCAAATCCACGTCCATGATGAACTCGCAGAAGCGTGTGAGCGCAGCATCAGCTGCCTTGATCCTCTCATTCAAGCACCCGTACCGAGCAAGGGTGAGCTCTTCCAATTCCAAACGCTCAACCGCTGCTGCTGTCGATGTGAACCATCTCAACTGTGAGGCCAATCCGGCAGCAGACTCCCTGACTGCCTTTAATGAGGCCATCGCAACAAACAAATATCAATACCAACAGGTTAAAATTTACTAAACAAACAAACAATGACTTGTTAGCCAACCGAATAATTTCACCAAAATAAAAACTTAAATTCAATTTATTTCAGGTCCAAATCCGACCCTGTACTTATTCCAAGTATGAATCTAGCTTGCTACAGATGGCTAGTTACTGAAAAAATAACAATTTAATGTATATATATATTGTGCGGGGTCAACACCAATTAAATACAACAATTGAATGTATAATATTGAGCCGGACAATCTCTAACAACACAATCCAATAAATACTATAAGCAATAAATCAATATACACAATTCAAGTCTTGTTATGTTAACAAATGTGTGATTATTATTTAGATAAACTTTTAACTTCAGACTAGTGACATTCAATTATTAATCACAACAAATACCAAATTATGAACCAAATACAATCTAATAATTCTCTACAGTACAAACCACAAATACAACTTCATAGAGCCCGGCTGACAAAGTAATATATTCAAAACTTATTAAGTTATAAGTTAAGTAAATTAAACCAAAGTTATTTTCAACAATGTTCAAAACTTCCAATTTACTTAGTGGATTTTATATTATAAAAACCATGCTCTGCTTACCAATTTATTCAGTACCAAGCCAGCGCAACGATACTGGTATGCTGAACTGTCCACGGTTCGTGGAGCACTAAACGTTGCTTGTCAAACTCAATGTAGGCTCTCCGGCCTTATCAATAATAGTTAATAACTTTACACAATTTGACTTACCAGTTCTAGACGCCAAGCGAGGATCTGTTCTGATCACGTCCGTGTGTGTGTATGTGAGTATATTTGAAAGTGTAATGTGAGCAAGTGTGGATGGACGAAGGTTCTCATGCAGGTCCTCCCAACGCGGTCCATCAGCAATCACAGCACAAACTTCGCACCAGATTGAAGCAGCTATTTATCACTATGAACAATTTATTTTAGCAAATCTCGCGTGTCAGACTGGTAGACGACATTCGGCGTTATGCTCCAAAATATCCCAGGGTTTTCGTCAATTCGGGATTACAATTTCAATTAATCGTTAATCGCGACCCAATTATCGGTTACAACGGGCGATTCAACACGATATTTCCAAAAACAATTAAATCACAAGGTCCCAACAGCGGACATTTTTTCAACCACACCCAAAGTAATCTGTCAAGTCAAGTTATGTCAAGATCAAGTTTCTTTATGTCAAGAAAAGGTACGTTCGGAAACACATATCGGACGGAACACCCACTTTAGTCTGTACGTACCTATAGAAAAACGTTTTAAATACTTAATGCAAAAGAAACTATTAGTAGTCCTGGTCTAACACAAATCAATACAAATAAAACAGTAAAAAGTGTGTCCGTACATTGGATATATTTCCAAAAAAATATTGAGGGGGTTAACAAACAGTAATAGAACAAAATTATTAAAAATTCGAAGGGTGGAGACAGATTTGTATAGAACTTTTTGTTATATAGATATTAGACCTGGGCAACATGTATACATATTAATTGTTTATTAATTATGAATCGTTTGTATTATGTTATTTTATTGTGATGTATTAGTATATATATATGTTATTTTTTATGAGGGATCTTTGTTGTCTTTTAGAAATCAATATTGAATTGAATTGATAGGATAGAATTTATTTTGAAAGAAAAGAAAAAGAAAGAAAAACATTTATTTGGCATCAGTTTGTCAGGCATACTCATATATGTATACAAAAATACAAGCAAATAAAAAGTAAAAAAGACCGTGCGTGCCTCATCAAAAAGGGCTGCGTCAAAAAGGTCCATTACAGCATTAATAAAACAGATAATACTGTCTGACGCTGGCCTTCAAATGAACCTCAAGGGACAATTCACGATAACGAAACTAGTTTCAAACAAAATATGTGAATAGTCAGTTAAAACAAAATATGTCACTCGTTAGTAAAGTAGTTCATAGACATAAAATAAAAAGTGGAAAAATAAAGTAGTTAAGTAAGATGGTCTCGCAAAAAACAAGCATGATTTGTCGGTATCACGTACGTGGTGCTTACTTCAATTTAGCGCGACTATTTACATCAATTTACATGTGAGTACATCTAAATTGATGTAAACAGTCGCGCTCTATGGACAGTAAATCGATGGGCGTGAATAATTAAATTATATTTCAGATGTAGAATTATATTAACTTTACTGGTGGATTGTGGTTGTGTGTGGATTTTACTGGTAGATGTGTGGAAAATCAAGTGATGGGTGAAGTGGAGTTTTTATAAGGATGAAGGTAACAGATACATAATATATTACAATTATTGTCAACAGTTATTAATTTCTATTTTTATTTTAAATCAGCATTTTTTTTTTGTTACAAATATATTTATTTTAGTGTACAATTGTGAAGATAATAATCATCTTTAATAATTATTAACAATTATTGTGATTTTGGACACTAGAACACCTGACACAGGACTTTAGACGCGAGCTTTTAAGGGTTAGTAAAAGACACTGTAGGGGCGAGACCTAAATAGTAGGTACCTGGTGGGATTCGTTACGCTACTAAGTTAAACACACTGATAACCTTCCAGGGTTTATTGCTAAGTGTAATTAATAACAAAGTAACGTAAGGGCTAAATTATCGCTAAATGATGGAAATGAGTGCACCCGGTTGCTGTACGTAATTCACTAAGCTCGCGGCGCACATAGTGCGACCGTATTATATCGCTTGCTCAGCAAACGTGGTCGATTGCAAAATATTGCATCAAGCAGACACAATTTTTTAACGTATTCTTAAACTTTTTAGCGACAAGATTTTCCTAATGCACCAAAATATTAATTATATTAATGATGCATTATCGGTGAGGTGTATAATCCAGCGTTTTTAGAATGATACTAGCTGCTGCCCGCAACTTCGTTCGCGTGGGAGGATTTCCCACGTAAATCCCGATCCCGTAGGAATTCCGGGATAAAAAGTAGATAGTAGCCGATTCTCAGACCTACTGAATATGCATATAAAATTTGGTAAAAATCAGTAAAGTCGTTTCGGAGGAGTAAGGTAACTAACATTGTGACACGAGAATTTTATATATTAGATTTATTGGTGCTACCTCGTATTTTGTTCAATAAGTATCTTTTTGCTTATCATCGCGTACCTAATAGTCTGCAATCTTGGCAGCCCCAACAGCACTGTGAAACCGTTATTATAACCCCTCGTAGATAATCTAGTGCTTTGATTATATAAATCCTACACAAATGACCTTCTGAAGTGTCCAGCAGCTAAGCTGCGCGAAGGCGTAAGTACTTTCGTTCCTAAGGCGTACGTACGTTACGACGACGACGTCCGTACGTTATGATAGCCGCCCGTAGCCGTAGCGGTAGTACGCCCGAACGTATCAATAAAATTGTTATGATGATAAAGTTCTACGATAATCTTTGGTCCTAAAATGTTTTTTTCAATGGGGAACTGTTGGTAAACATATATGTCGGCGCAAGGTCAACATCATATTTAATAATATTAAGTTTTAGTAGAAATTAATAAGTTATAAATTACTGGATAGGTTTAAATTAGTTTAGATTTCATTATCATAGTCAGTTTGCTACTTTTCAATACAAAAAGCAGTGTTATGATTTGCGGCTGCTATAACAAACCATAACTAACGGTTTATTTACATTTTATTGTTTAAGAAATAGTCGATTGACTACTGTGTATCAAGCGAACAATACGGCGCGCGTTTAAAATGTTTGGGTTTTGGTAAATGTTTTAAACAATACAGAATTAATTCAATGTTAAAATCGAGTGCTAAAAATGGTAAAACTAATTAACAAATCATAGTTGTTTACTTCAATCAATGTTATGTGAAATTTGTAAATAAAAGATATCAAAATCAAAATTGTTTTTATTTTACATAGGCCTAAATGGGCACTCATAAAACGTCAGAAGTTAGTGCACGGTTCGAAATTGGTATAAAACAACGACGCGTCGTTTTATCATTTTTAGCACTCGATTTTAACATTAAATTAATTCTGTATTTTTTTTTTTTTTTTTATTGAAAATAGGTTCGCGTTTGACCACTATCTCACCTGATGGTAAGTGATGATGTGATCGAAGATGGAGCACGTATTGTTTAAAACATTTACCATTTAGCAAAAAATCCGGCATTTGCAAATTGAAATCCCTAAGTCTATGAAAGCCGATTTTCAGCCCACCGTGCGACGGCGCCATTTTTCAACCGACGACAAAAAGAGGAGGTTATCAATTCGACGCGTATATTTTTAGTATTTCCAAATGGCGAGTCGCTGCGGGTCACAGTTTGAAATTGAATATTGTGAAGACAAGACTTGGTGTTTTAACTGGATTATCTTGTGAGTAAAGTATATATTTTCATTTTGATTTCAAGGTGGTTTTAATTGTGTTAGTTTTTAATAATACTAAAACGTGTGTAAATAAGATTTGTGTGTATTCATTTTTACAGTGAGTGAACCTAGCAGTGGAGATGGTGACGTCAGCCTAGCTGAGGTCACGATTTCTAAAAAACCGAATGGTACCGGTCCCCCGTTATATATATTTAAAAAAGATGATAGCCACATGCCACAAGATTCAAGCTTCAAGATCCAATACCTGTAGATACTTACCTTATATTGAAAATACTAGAACTGTTTAATTAACGTCTATATTTTAACTGAACCTAATATCACAGCTAAAATTGAGAAAGACGAGCGCAACACTAATACACAAACAATCCAATGCCGCAGTTTATCAGAATATAGTTTACATAACACTATCATTATGTTTGTAAACATTTGAACAGTTATTTACGCACTATAACATTATAATGAGATTTTCAGCAAATTGATACACATTGAACCAAAATTAAAGACCCAACACGATTTCATTTTTAACAGACTTCAAAAAAGAAGGATCTTTATTCGACCAGTATGTTTGTATGTCCGCGATTTTCTCAAAAACTTGTAGCCTTTTCGTTGTTTGAAAACATATTTTACAAGGAAGGTTTCGATGAAGATCATTCAAGATAAGTGATAGAACTTTATATTTATATTATTATAAACACTAATTTTATATAATGCATGCCGTGAAATCCATAATAGGCTTCAGAACCCTATATAATGAACATTATAAAAAAAGTTGTTGAGTTTCCAATCAATAAATAAATAAAACTTTTTAGCAAAATCTTTTAACTGCACATCAAAGCGAAAAATAACCTTAAACAATGTTTCAACGGATGTCATATTCCGTTTAAAATAAGGACTACATGGCAGAAGTCGGTGCTAAGGCAATTAGACATCTATTGAATGTGTTTGATAGCAGAGACATATTCTTATGATAGTTGTCCTGTGTGTATCCATTCGGAGTGCAAGGAGGTATAACTAGGATAAAGTAGATAACGATATATAAAGGATATAAAGGAGGTACTTCCAGAATCTGATGGCAAATAGGGAAGTTAAAATTTCTGGTAAGTAACACTAGAGAAGTTGAATCAAAACTTCTTGATATTATCTACGCTAATAACACTAGTTCACATTTATTTTATATTTTTAATATTACATAGAATAGAATAGAATAATGCTTTATTTGCTCCGAAAGTAGGTACATAAATAAAAAGATGTTGACAAAAATTGTTTAGATCCTTGTACAATCTACCTCAAAAGGCATGCAAATATTTAAACACAGGAGAAATTAACTCTATAATAATAATATCAATGTGAATTAATAGTAATCAAGAATTCAATTAAAATATATCAGTACTAGCGACCCGCCCCGGCTTCGCAAGGGTGCAATGTTTATATTAAATACTAGCTTTTGCCCGCGACTCCGTCCGCGTGGAATAGTTACTTTGGGCTAACGTTAAATTTAACCCCGATTTTGAAGCATTCTTCATTGGCGCTCCGCTCCTATTGGCCTTAGCGTAATGATATATAGCCTATAGCCTTTCTCTATAAATTGACTATTTAATTAAAAAATAATTTTTCAATTCGAACCAGTAGTTCCTGAGATTATCGCGTACAAACAAACAAACAAACTCTTCAGCCTTATATTATTAGTATAGATAGCAGTTGCCCGCGACTTCGTCCACGTTTCCGACGTTTTTCGTAAAAAAAAGTAGCCTATGTCCTTCCTCACGGTTCAGTGATTTTGATGTAACAGACAGATTAACTTTCGTAATTTAGTAGGGAAATATAATATGTCAATCTATAATACTGTTGAAAAATATCGCAATACCGAACCGCACAATATTATTGTTAATATCTGTGCCCGCGACTCCGTCAGCGTGTAACTCCTTGTGTGTTATTAAGTTAATTTATTGGTAATATTGTTTAGATCACGTTTACATAAGGCTTAAGTACCTATAGAACGAAAATACTTCAGCGCAAAGCTTCCGGGTAAACTATGTTGAAAGTTGACCCGTTCGGCACGTGAACATAAAGATTTCTAGAACTGCTAACCCGGGAAAGAGCGACGTACAACTGACCATGCGAGAAACAACTGACACCGAGATTTACTCCAGCAACACGAAAAGTCTGTCCTTGAGCCTTATTAATTGTCATTGCATAACATACCGATACTGGGAATTGCGTTCTTTTAAATTGGAATGGAAAATTATTTGGTATTATGGGAATTCTGGGAATAAAGACGGTTTCTCCTGCACCGCAACCTGTTAAAATTTGAGCCTCGATTATATTTTGTTGCAACTGGGCTACTTTTAGCCGAGTTCCATTGCAAAGTTGTGGTGGTTTTAAATTTCGGAGCAGAATAATAATCAGAAAGCTTCGAACTGCTAAGCTATCGGGAGTTACACGTGTTATTGTGAGTCAACCATAAAAGATAGACATATGCTGTCGTGGGTTATTTTATATAATTTTAAGGAGAACATTTCCGTCATAAATGATTTCTGTGTAGCTTTAACCATTAAGGTTGCACACGCGACGGAAGCTTAAAAAATGGAGTAACTTCTCCCGTTTTCCCAACATTTCCCTTCACTGCTCTGCTCCTATTGATGGTAGCGTGATGAAAAGTATACTATAACCAGCTCAGGAGTATGAAAAAAAATTGTACCAAGTTTCGTTAAAATCCGTCAAGTAGTTTTTGTTTCTATAACGGTTATACAGACAGACAGACAGACAGACAGACAGACAGACAAAAATTTTACTGATTGCATTTTTGGCATCAGTATCGATCCCTAATCAACCCCTGATAGTTATTTTGTAAATATATTTCATGTACAGAATTGACCTCTCTACAGATTTATTATAAGTATAGATTATTATAAGTATAGATATAGAAGATAGATAGGCAGCGTTCGCGAGAATCGTTAACGTACGGCAGTTTTTTCGACGCCTTACTCCACAATTTTCACTACCACGAAAAATCCTATCTATTTTCCGGGATAAAATATAGCCTATACGGATTCGGAAGAATCCCTCTAAGTAATGGTAAAAGAAATTTTGAAATCGGTCCAGTAGTTTTTGAGCCTATTCAATACAAACATACAAAAATACTAAAATACAAAGGTTTCCTCTTTATAATATTAGTATAGACTAGCTTTTGCCCGCGACTCCGTCCGCGTGGAATAGTTACTTTGGGCTAACGTTAAATTTAACCCCGATTTTGAAGCATTCTTCATTGGCGCTCCGCTCCTATTGGCCTTAGCGTAATGATATATAGCCTATAGCCTTTCTCTATAAATTGACTATTTAATTAAAAAATAATTTTTCAATTCGAACCAGTAGTTCCTGAGATTATCGCGTACAAACAAACAAACAAACTCTTCAGCCTTATATTATTAGTATAGATAGCAGTTGCCCGCGACTTCGTCCACGTTTCCGACGTTTTTCGTAAAAAAAAGTAGCCTATGTCCTTCCTCACGGTTCAGTGATTTTGATGTAACAGACAGATTAACTTTCGTAATTTAGTAGGGAAATATAATATGTCAATCTATAATACTGTTGAAAAATATCGCAATACCGAACCGCACAATATTATTGTTAATATCTGTGCCCGCGACTCCGTCAGCGTGTAACTCCTTGTGTGTTATTAAGTTAATTTATTGGTAATATTGTTTAGATCACGTTTACATAAGGCTTAAGTACCTATAGAACGAAAATACTTCAGCGCAAAGCTTCCGGGTAAACTATGTTGAAAGTTGACCCGTTCGGCACGTGAACATAAAGATTTCTAGAACTGCTAACCCGGGAAAGAGCGACGTACAACTGACCATGCGAGAAACAACTGACACCGAGATTTACTCCAGCAACACGAAAAGTCTGTCCTTGAGCCTTATTAATTGTCATTGCATAACATACCGATACTGGGAATTGCGTTCTTTTAAATTGGAATGGAAAATTATTTGGTATTATGGGAATTCTGGGAATAAAGACGGTTTCTCCTGCACCGCAACCTGTTAAAATTTGAGCCTCGATTATATTTTGTTGCAACTGGGCTACTTTTAGCCGAGTTCCATTGCAAAGTTGTGGTGGTTTTAAATTTCGGAGCAGAATAATAATCAGAAAGCTTCGAACTGCTAAGCTATCGGGAGTTACACGTGTTATTGTGAGTCAACCATAAAAGATATACATATGCTGTCGTGGGTTATTTTATATAATTTTAAGGAGAACATTTCCGTCATAAATGATTTCTGTGTAGCTTTAACCATTAAGGTTGCACACGCGACGGAAGCTTAAAAAATGGAGTAACTTCTCCCGTTTTCCCAACATTTCCCTTCACTGCTCTGCTCCTATTGATGGTAGCGTGATGAAAAGTATACTATAACCAGCTCAGGAGTATGAAAAAAAATTGTACCAAGTTTCGTTAAAATCCGTCAAGTAGTTTTTGTTTCTATAACGGTTATACAGACAGACAGACAGACAAAAATTTTACTGATTGCATTTTTGGCATCAGTATCGATCCCTAATCAACCCCTGATAGTTATTTTGTAAATATATTTCATGTACAGAATTGACCTCTCTACAGATTTATTATAAGTATAGATTATTATAAGTATAGATATAGAAGATAGATAGGCAGCGTTCGCGAGAATCGTTAACGTACGGCAGTTTTTTCGACGCCTTACTCCACAATTTTCACTACCACGAAAAATCCTATCTATTTTCCGGGATAAAATATAGCCTATACGGATTCGGAAGAATCCCTCTAAGTAATGGTAAAAGAAATTTTGAAATCGGTCCAGTAGTTTTTGAGCCTATTCAATACAAACATACAAAAATACTAAAATACAAAGGTTTCCTCTTTATAATATTAGTATAGATAAATATAATAAATGTGATCATGTAAAAATTTAAATACAAAAGCTTTAATTAAAATACAAATGTCAAAAAAGGCTAAATGAATAAACAAATGTCAAAAAAAAAATGTCTAAATTAAAATACATAGGCATGCCTTTGTTTTAAAACAATGCGGAGAAGCTCGTGGCTTAATAATAACGACCATGGGTCCAACTTCAAAGCTAAGCAACGCTTACCGAGGTCGAGCCACGGATGGGTGACCGTCTTAAAGTATGTTATGTATATGTTTTAGTCTCATTAACAACACTATCCATTAGTGAAGATTTTCGGTGCGCTTAATTAATACGAGAAGTCAAAACTTTTGTAACACATCAGGTTTATGAGTACCTATAATCTTACCCAAGATTATCCCTTAAAGGGTTGTGGCTAATCTGGCCATCAGAATGATTATGCATATCAGGTAATGTAATTTTTACATAATGAATTAAACAAAAAGTCCATCAATGTATGTAAGCATGTTTTATTTTAGAAAAAAAAACCATGTGGGAAACATATGCTTGTTGTCTCAATTAAACAGACATAATTAAACTGAAAAGAGATATACTATTCCCACATATGTATGTGGGAATAGTATACCTGTTGTATTCAAAGTCAGCTTCATGATTTATGGAAATTATCAAAGCATTCTGGACAAACAGGTACTTTACAAGTTTTGCAGACAAATCTGGAACGCTTTTCTTTCACACTTGTTGAACAGAAACGGCATCTGAGAAACTTAAAATTATCCGGAAGCATATGGTCTCCAACATTCAGCAGTCTTACTTCATCGGGAACACTGTAAATACCACCCTTTTTATTTTTTAAGATAGGTGTGTTGATTTTCGTAGTAGGTAGTCAAGTTATTGATAAGTAGACGGCCAAGCCGAAGTCGAAGATCTTTATGAGTAATTGCGCTTCTTTGATGATACACAATATAAGAGTTTACCACAGCTGCTTCCATAAGAAATCAAAATCATCATCAGAAGACAAAATTCTGCGCAACTCCTTCTCAATGTCTTGCTCCCTAATCTGCAAAAAACTGCAAACATAGTTTTTAATGTATAACATGAAAATAGCTCCCACAAAATTATACATTGGTTTTCACTGATGCCCAATAGAAAAATAATTCCCATGTTTTTTGAAACGACACCACACCAACACTGTTTCATTATTTACGCAACTATAACAACAAATATATTGAAAACATCATAAACTTACAAGATTTAGAAGTTTTTTGTACTTACCGGATTTTTTTTTCGCCATATTTGCATAAAATCTCCAACTTTCATGAAAACACACATGAAAACTTTCTTCGACAACTTAAACCCATCAATGTCAAAAGGCGCGTTCCGTTTGGTTTCTACATATTTTTTTTGCAAGCTTATGCATTATTATGTCACTTAAACGTCTTTGACATTTTGTGGGGTATTTTTACCCATTGTCTATTAAAATCATGACAAAAAGAATGTGGGAATAATTTTCATGTTACGCTATTAAGGGTTATAGGTACTCACCAAAATCTTGATTTTTTAGATATGAACAAATAATTTTTCGAAAAATTTACTCATTGTATCTAAAAGTACTACAGTGCATTACAAACATTATGTTAAATAACCGGATTTATATTTTTTTTTTTATTTTCAACGGTTATTAATAACAGTTTATTTCTATGAAGTAAATTTTTTATAGAATTTGTAAGCAAATATTCAATACTCGATTTTTTGGAGATGAAAACAGATATCAAACAGAATCAAAGTGGATTATTATGAGGGAAGTAAAAATATAAGTTACCGTGGTCGATTTGTACGAAGCTTATTTAAATTATGGTATAGCAGTGCTTTAAAAACTGGAGATCTTGCAAAGATATCTAGGATGCCTGAGGTGAGGAATTTTTGTAACATCAATTCAGTACATCTAAAACCCTCTGGAAACAATAATATAATGACTGGGGATTGGTAAAGCTACGTACGGGCTAGTTCATAATCAATTTTAAATCTATGTATTGCATAATTATTAATGCACGTAACAATGTTACATTCTTTCCAAAACATTACTTTATTCAGAACTATAAAATGATTCAACATATATATAAAGCTTCTTTTGTTTATGTTCTAATGTCACTTGCACTATGACATAATATTCTTTTGGGAAACTTTTTGCTTCTTTATATGAATTTTTCAGTTCAGATTCAGTGTACAATGATAAGCAGTGGAAGCCTTAAAACTTCGTCCACAACCATGCAATATCAAAATTTAAGTAACTATAAAACGTACAACTTGATTTTTAATTCCATCTTTCCTCTTTTATCGGTTGTAGATAATTATACAGCTACGGTCGATCTTCTTTCACAAATAATTCGTTATTAGAATAAATATATATATTATAAACAAACCATAGGTAAATGATTTACAAAAAATATATTTCGAGCATAGGTACCTATTTACAAAAAATAAAATATCAAAATTAGTCAGTCCTACTTACCGATCAAATTAAAAAACGCGCTTTCAAATCACAGATTGCCGTTAATCTCTACCTTCTTCCTCACAAATTTTATTGTAGACATTGAAAACAATATATCTAGATTGACAAATAAACAATAACTCTAGTTATCGCGAACCTATAATCAATAAAAAAAAGAAGCTAACCTTAAAAACCTATTTAAAAACTTAAAACCTTAGTACTCGTACTTTTAAGTAGGTCCTACAACTCGTGTCACCATTTTGTTTCACCTGTGTGTAATACTACTTGGTTGTTTAAAAACATTATCTGATAAGCCAGTGTAGAAGCAGTTCAACAGAAAGGGCCTTCACCGATATTTAGCCTTATTCGGTAATCAACGTGATAGTAATAGAAATATATTTTTGTTCAAAAATTGGTATAACAAATCTTTACGTTAAATAGTACAAATATGTTTTTCCGGGTTTTGACTGAGCGAAAACAAAATAAGGAATAAGAAATTAACAATTTGAGTCCAAGAACTGTTTCAGACTTTACAATAAGTTATTTTTCTGAGCTATGCACTCAATTATTTCCGAATAAGGTTAAAAACACACTAATTATTAAAGTACACTAATTTAGCCCTTCCCACTTTAATTAAAGTTTTGAAAGTCCTTCCAAAGGTTGTCTGGAAGATATCGCTTTTAGCGATAAGACCGCCATTGTAACCATAGAATTAAAAAATAATGTTAAATAGGTGTGTTTAAATTTTAGTGTACAATAAAGTATATTCTATCTATCTCTCAGGACTTATCCTCGATGGCCGAGCGACTTTTGAAGGTTTCAACTCGGGAACTGAAAAGGTCATGCCGCGCTTTCAGAAATAGGTATCATATCGTATAGATATGTAAATTTTCAGCCTGAAGCTTGACTCTGGTTGCCAGTTGTCAATTTTTATTTGAAAGTATTTGTCTTTATTATACAGTCATTTTTTTCTTTAGTTAACATATAATATAATACTTATCTTCAATTACATTACATCACATTCACATCGTACGGTGGTTATCTAAATGTTATCACACTGTATACATTCAAATACTTAAACATCATAATTATTTTTGTTTGGGTAGAAACAACTAAATCCAATTAATATCAAGCGGGCTTGTTATTACATATACAACGTGTAACGGAAACCCCATATCTATCCAAAAGGACTGAAGACAACATCTGGTATGGAGTCTCTGTGCAAAGTTTCAGCTCAAAATAAGTGACTCACAGAATTGACCCCAAATTATCGGTTTCATATGTTTCTTGAATACCTACCAATAATAACAAACGGGTCACAGCACTATGAGGGTCATCACTTTTCACGTCACTTGCCAATAAAATGATAATTCACTTCGTTCTTCTTAATTTGAAAAATTCGGTCTCTGGTATCAATGTCTCCACACATGTAGACTAGGGCTTTCAAATACCGGATTATTTCAATACCGGTATTGGAAAAGTCAATACCGTGATCCCGGTATCAATACCGGTAATCCGGTATTAAACGCAAGTTCAATTAGGACATAAATAAAAGCAATAAAGTACGTGTTTTTTATTTTCAAATCAATCTTTATTGTTCTTATTTATTGAAAATAATAATAATAATTAATAATAATAATAATTGAGTCCGCTTTGGTTTTGCTTAGCCTTGAATCCTCTAAGCACACTGCTGGAGAATTCAGGTCTGGAAAGGAAGAAACGCCTGGGTGTCACCACTGCGAGGGTCGCCCTGAGGACACAGTCGAGCACACGGTGCAGGACTGCCCCGCTTGGGCAGAGCACCGACGTGTCCTCACGGCGGCAATAGGCGGAGACCTCTCGCGCCCGGCATTGGTCGTGGCCATGCTGCGGGGCGAGAGGGAGTGGGAAGCGGTCGCCTCCTTCTGCGAAGCAGTCATGCTTATGAAGGAGGAGGCGGGCCGCGTGAGGGAGAGGATGGCGTCCTCCCTCCAGCCCAGCCGCAGTGGTAGACGCCCACGGCGTCGGACGTCGGCCGACGATCTCCGGCCACCGTAGGCGCGGGCATGCGGACAGCGAGTAAAGGGCAACTCGCTGTCCGACCATGGACCATGCCCGGGTCGACGGCGCGTCGTGTTCCACGCGCGCCTCAAAGAGCGTCAGCAATATGACGAGGCCCCCCCGTAGAGGGCCGAAGCCTGCCGGGGTCGTGGGACTCATCCCGTTACCGTGACCCCGGTACGTAAAGGGTTATTGAAGGAACACCGTGGATTTTAGTCAGTAAAAGTCTGACAGTCCCTACCACCCTGCCCGGGGTGGGAGGACTTATTTGATAGTTTTACCACGATAAAAAAAAAGAAAAAAAAAAGGTTATAGGTTGAAAAGAGGTGGTCAGGTTATTTCTCACCCCCTTTACATGGATGATTTAAAACTTTTTGGCGCCACTAGTCTATAACTGATGGAACTACTGAAGGTAACTGAAACTTTCAGTAGCGCCATCAGGATGGAGTTTGGTGTTGACAAATGTGCGATTATGCGCATGTAAAGCGAGTGGAGATTGTGGAATCCGTGGGATCTCAACCCTCGAATTTCATAAACTTGAGATCTCTCTCTCCAACCGAAACCTATAAGTATTTGGATATGTCGGAAGCGTTAGGTATCAATGTAGTTAACATGAAGCAATTGCTGAAGGAGCGCTTCTTTGGTCGCCTAAAGAAGGTATTTAAAAGCCTTCTATCGGATGGGAACAAGGTGCGTGCCTTCAACGGTTGGGTCATGCAAGTGTTGATATACTCTTTCGGCGTACTCAAATGGACTCAAACTGAACTTGACTCCCTGAATAGGATAGGATAGAAGAGTTCGTACATTGCTGACTGCGTATCGAATGCATCACCCACGCTCGTCGGTGATGAGGCTGTATATCCCGCGGAAATGTGGAGGTCGAGGCTTTTTAAATGCTAAAACTCTCCACAACCGCGAGGTATGCAGTCTCAGGGTACATTTTCTTGCTTCCAAAGTAGGTATGCATCCAGATGTAGGAGCGGTGGACAAAGGACTCACCCCGCTCTCCTTGGCTAATGAGAACTGGCGCAAACTTGCAGTACTAGACACTAACGATCGGAGGGGGATATGGCTGAGTAAGGAGCTTCATGGACGTTTTTTCCGGGCCCTACATGGGTCCGACGTAGACCAAGTGGCGTCCGTAGCTTGGTTGCGCTTCGGTGACCTCTTTGGGGAAACCGAAGGTTTTGTCTGTGCAATTATGGACGAAGTTATCATGACGAACAACTACCGGAAATTTATTGTGAAGGATGGCACGGTTGACATATGTCAGGCATGTCACCGTCCTGGTGAATCAATCCGCCACATTATCTCTGGTTATTCTCGTCTTGCTAATGGCGAGTACTTGCACAGGCACAACCTTGCAGCCAAGATAATTTATCAGCAACTTGCTCTGAAATATTCTCTTGTGGAATCGGAAGTGCCGTATCATAGGTATGTGTCCGACTCAGTTCTCGATAACGGTCATATCACATTATACTGGGATCGGTCCATCATCACTGACAGGACTATTGTGGCCAATAAGTCTGATATAGTGGCGGTGGACTGAATCGAGAGGCGTGCCATGATTGTCGACATAACCAACCCGCATGACGAGAACCTCGTGAAAGCTGAGAAAGATAAGCAAATCAAGTATCTTGACTTGGCACACGAGATTGTCGACATGTGGGATGTGAACTCGGCAATCATTGTACCGATAGACATTTCAGCCAATGACTTAATAGCCAAGAGCCTCGACCAACACCTCAGGAGGCTCTCGTTAGGCGGTTGGAGCAAAGGCTTGCTTCAGAAAGCGGTACTCCTGGACACGGTGCGTATCATCAGGAGGTTCCTCTCTATGGAGCCCTGACTGCCGGTAGCTTGGACCCTGTTCCCGATACCGGTGGGCTACTATTTTTTATATTTTTAAATGTTTTTTTTTTATAGAGAATATTTAAAAATGTAATTATATGTATGTATTGGAAATAAATAATAATCAATACGTTTTATCCATAGCTCTCTTATATAACAATTTGGTAATGGTTGATTATTTAAGTAGGACTAGGAATTAGGAACATAATGAAAACTGAAACTTAATCTATTATTTTTAAATTAAATGTTTAAATTAACATAGGTACCATTATTTTCTGTAATGTAAGTAAGTAAAGTATAGCTTAAGTAGTTAGCTAGCAATTAACATTCTTAATAATAATGTAATAAAAAAAAAAATGATTGCCTGTAAAGTCGGTTTACTGACGATAGTTGAACGTGACAACGTCATGAGAAAATACTGATGGAATGGTTGCATTTTTCAAAAGAAAATTTTAATTTTACATCACTATTACTGCACTTCTCATGACAATGGAAGAATCCCTACACAGTGACGTCATCTCTCAGCGTTTTATGATAGCCTAGTACTTGGCTCGTTGAGTCATACATAAATGTCAAAGAATCCCTACACAGTGGCGTCATCTCTTACCGTTTTATGATAGCCTAGTACTTAACTCGTTGAGTCATACATAAATGTCAACTTTTAGATCCAATTTGATTTGCTTTGGAACGCCTCAGAGCGATGGAACGCCTCAGAGCGAGGTAACGCCGCCTGAGTCATGTATTTTCGTGCGTGCAGCCAGCTTCATCGAATTATAAGACGTTGTCACGTCAATAATCGAAAAATCAAAAACTAAATAAGTAACAAAATAAATCAAGTGTTACAATTTCTGAAGAACATAGTAAAAAAATGTAAAACTATACAAATAACACAATAATACAAAAAGTTTTAATTCAAATTTCTGAATTTCAAATGCCAAGAACGTTTTGGGTAAGACATGAAGAGGCAGAAAAGACGGCTATTTAATTAAACTAGCAAAAATACGCGCTATTATATCACGACTTCACAGTCACAAGTTAACACAACACAATAACAAAGTCTATATACGCGTTATCCCGTCGCCTTTGCGAAACTGACTGACAATAACAAAAAACGACATAAGTACAGCTCGATTTCGGCTTAAGACTACAGCGTGAAAATAAGATCACATACATTTTCAGATCTAATGTTTGTAATACCGTAATCACGGTATTGGGGCGTCAATACCGGTATTGTAAAAGGCCAAAATAAAATCCGTGATCACGGTATTACGGGATCCCGGAATACCGGTATTGAAAGCCCCAATGTAGACATAGGATTACAAAACCCTTGCTATATCGTTTGTTATCATCCAAAGAAGCCGTGCACTCGGTATGTATATACCCTTTAAATTACACGTTATATATTGACTACTCCTTTTTGAGCTAGCACCGACTTATCTATAGTCTGCTCTTATGTCATCATAATTAGCTAAAATTGATCGCCAAAAACATTAGTAGGCTGGTCACATTGTCTGATGACCAGTTATCACAGCAAAAGGCACAAAAAGATTCAATATAAAGCATAAAACTGTGCCTCGTCGCTGTGCCAAACAGGTCCAGATAAATAAGTTTTTTTTTATTGATAGTGCTGGGTGGACGGATGCAAATAATTTTTGTTAAGTGTGATTAAATCTACGGATAAATAATTTGTATTAAGTAGGTTGATAATGAATGCAAAGTATTATAAATTCTGGAAAAATATCTGCGGGATAAAACTAAAAAATCTCTTTACTGATAAAACTAAAACTACCTATCAAAACATGCATTATTTGGCAGGTACAACAACGCAACACGCATATTCAATTCAATTATGTAAATATGAATGTCTTCTTTATTTTATTTGAGTATGAGAAATCCTGCAAAACAAGATTACAAACAAGGACACTGCCTAAGGCGTTCTCTACCAGTCAACCAAGTGGTGGAGATTTAAAATAACTGTTTAATCTATACAATATCAGGGCATCTATACAATATTTATGAATTGAATACAATAATGTTTATTTATTTGTGGGGGAGTATACATATACTATGTAAAAAGTAATCTTCGAAACTTCATCAAATCTTTTAATAGTAGAATGCTAAATTTTTCAGCGAGCAGCAGCAGCGAGCGAAGCCACGGGCAGAAGCAAATAAAAAATTAAGTAGGTGTCCGTCATAAAATCAAGAGAAAGCGCATTATATATAAAAGGAAGAATGATCCAAATCAGAATTAGAAGAAGGGAAAACCGTTACATGTTGTTAGAAGAACGCAGATTCCTAGCGTGTGAAGAACATAAATACGTAAGTATACATATTATGTATGAAGAATAAAGAAAAATAAACAAATAGTAGATTGAAGAAACATTATATCATAGTTAAGGTATTTGTAAACGGTGAAACTATGTCTTATGGCCGAAAAATTTGGAGTTATGCGTTAACCACCAATCCGCACTGGACCCGCTTGGTGAGTTGGATTAGTATGGCTCATTCTCTTTCATAGATAGGGAGCGTTTACCCCAGTAGAGAGTCCGTTATAAGCTTTTTATGATAGGGTATTTGTAATAAAATATTCACTAAAAATGTTAAATTGATACGTAAAAGAAATACTCTGTACACGCGGTACCCGTAGGTACTTATTCATAAATAAATTGCGACATTGCCGTCCTTCAAGTACGCGTGTACAGAGTGTTTCTTTTACGTATGAATATTTTAATATTAATAAAAATAAAAACATTTTGTTTTGGAATGGATTTTTTTAGCATGTATGGATGCTATATTAATAGCGGGTTAAGGGGAACGGCCTCTGTTAGTTAACATACTGTATATACTGTCTTCAAGAATTGCGGGAATATTCTAACGAGATACCGCGGCCGCGGAACACAAGGGCCACAGAAGGAACAGGTGGGTGGAGTGAACCTAGAGCGAGTTGATAATTTTCCCCCGAAAAGAAAAACAGAAATTATTCTTGTTTGTTCTCGTTTGTCTCAAGTGTATCAAAATAAGGAGTTTTTGTTAATTCTCCCTTTCGGTATGATTACGGATAACTTTAAAAAATGATTGTTTTTCGTGTACCTACATGCCTTCAATGACAAATGTTTGCACTGTCTGGACAGGTCTACTTAAATCTTAAGACTTTCTTTCCTCAAAAGAGCACCTGACCATAGAGCACCAGTCATATGATTTGACCAATACGCATTATATGCACTTAAAAGAGACCTTTGTAGTTTGTTTCTTCTCAGGGTAGTCAGTTAGGAAACACCGGCTTCGCCTTGTTCATCATGAAACGACAAAAAATGACGCGTAGGTAAGTGCTATATATAACCAGCTGCAGCCCACAGGAAAAGTAAAGGCGAAAAATTCCTATGCCTCAGGTATAACGTAACTTTTTATTTGATTATATTGATGAAAGAATTTAAAAAATTGGTTCAGTAGATCCAGAGATTACCTTAAACTAACAAAACTACAAACTCACAGACTAACAAACTTTACCTCTTCATATCAAGGTTTCATTGCAATTGTCTATAGATTAGATTTTAATAGGGATTTTTTTAAGATAACTAGCAATGTGGGTAGAATTCACATTACTAGCATTGCTAGTAATTAAGCTAAATATGCTTGTTTGTGTCTGGAGTGGGTGGGTTCACGGCAATAGTGTAATGGGTGGGGTTCGAACTCGGGACCTCTAGATCGCAAGTCCGACACCTTATCCATTAGGGGGCGTCCAAAAATTACGTGAGGTGTTTTTTAAATTTTCTGTGCCTCCCTCCCCCCCTGGTGAGATGTCGTGAGATTTTATTCAACCCCCTCCCCCATCCCCCAATCTCACGTGAGATTTTTCAAAATGTGGGTTTCTTACGTAAACGCATTGGATTGTTATTGAAAAAGATAAAAAAAATTTGCTTCGTACTTTTATTTACTTATTTATATTTATTTTGGTATAAAACAAATATGGTGGTAAACAAATATTTTCTTTCGACCGAATTAGTTAATGATCTTAATCGTATTACGATATACGCTTAAGATTAAATCTTAAGCATGTACAATCTGGATTAAATGGACCAAAATAGTATAAATACTATAAAATAGGCGGTCTTATCGCACAGGACAATCTCTTACTCACAACCTTTGGATGGATAAAACTTAAAGGAGACAGATTTAGGGTTTCTTTTTCATCCCGGTTTCCGACAGGATCAAGTTCGAAGCGGTAAAACTAGTGTAGATAAAGTCGAAGCCCAGGTAGTAGTAATAAAGCTCTATGACAACTCATACTATTTTGTAGAGACTATTCAGGGGCGTTTATCGTAGAAGGAAAGGTCGGAGCAATATTTTTTTATCATTAGGGTAGATTTTGTTCGTTATTTTTTACCATCATATGGACCCCATTTCATGGCAAACGACATTGCGGGCCTACGCGAAGATCACAGGACGTTCGGTCAATCTTTTTGATAAGAGCCCACACTACAATCGAAAATATATCGAACTAGTTAGTAACGGCTGGAGTTGTGAGGAAGAGGAAGAATTGAGGCAGCTGGTGGAAAAATTAGGCTATTTGATTACCAAAACTCAGCATAAATGTACATTTTTCTAGCTTATACCTACTTCCCATAAGTACTTTAATAGCCAACAGCGTTGAGGACGAATGTTCCAGATGCTTTATTCGAGTTTAAATTAAATAGTGCACATGTATATTTGCTTACAAGTTCACTCAATAAAATAAATAATAAATTCCCAATTATTTATTTATTTTGTTTATATTTGATAGGCTTGCGTTTGACCATAATCTCACCTGATGTTAAGCGATGAAGTGGTCGAAGATGGAGCACGCTTGCCTAGAAGTAACCTATTCACTCTTGACTTAAAGACTCCCAGGTCATAACTATCAGGAAACACAGACTCCGGCAGGGAATTCCACTCCTTAGCAGTACGCACAATGACAGTATTCCCAAAACGATTCGTGCATATGGGTGGGATGTCCACCATGTAACTTACGATGGCGCATTGCCGTACTTACAGTCCCATGATGGAACGGGCTTGGTGGAATAAGTCTATTATTGGTTGTCCAATCTAGTTTCCAATGAAGAAGAACCGGTAAATTTCTCCATGGTTACTCTTCGGCTTCAACTCTAAACAGATACAGCTGAGTATTAGTGTTTTACATGGCGCGACTGCTTATATGACTGTGTTACCCAGTAACTGGGTACCCAGTTACTGGGTAACACAGTCATAAATTTCTCCATGGTTACTCTTCGGCTTCCATTCTAACCAGAAACAGCTGAGTATTACTGTTTTACGTGGAGCGACTGCTTATATGACTGTGTTACCCAGTAACTAGGTACCCAGTAACTGGGTAACACGATACCCCTTAGCTAGACCAATGCCAGGTAGGTATACTGACTTCTGACTACCCGTAACGACTGTCAAATATGTTCAAATGTCAATCGGGACCAACTGCACCAACTTCCAAACTCCGGGCTACTACTGAGAAATTCCTTATAGAAACACCCAATCGCACTTTTTGCCAGACCCGGGAAACAAACCCCAGACTTCGAGCTCCGCAGTCGCGCTTGCCACCACTCTACGTTTCCATACTACAGTTTTTATAGGTATGTGATGATAGTATAGAATGATATTCTTATGACAATGATCAAGGCTCGTATTGACAAGTGAGACAGCGTCATCCTTTTGCTCCTTCTTGAAAATTATTCGTCTGTCTTTAAACTTGAATAACAAGACCATCCACGATTACCCGATGAAATTCAATGTCGTTTCAACTGACAAAACCTTGACGGTCTCAAGGTAAGTGTTGGTACTCATTGAGCGCATAATTAAACTACGTGACAGGAAACCCGTCAGCCGATACCTATTAGCGATCGTTTACAGTTATTTTATCTCTGACAGCATCCTTATAGTTACTAATCCATATCCTTACTAATATTATAAATGTGAAAGTCTGTCTGTCTATCTGTCTGTACGTCTGTTACGCTTTCATGTATAAACCACAGCACCGATTTGGATGAAATTTGGGATGAAAATAGTTGAAGACCCAAGGTCAATAGGCTACTTTTTTCACAAACGATTTTTTTTTATTCATATAATATTTTTTATTAAAAAAAAGTTACCTAAAGGATTTAAATAGGTGATGAAAGTTTGTATGAAAAATCTAAACCGCTTAACTGATTTTAATGAATTTGGTTTTTTTTCTCAAATTAACGCGCATGAAACCGCGGAGCACAGCTAGTAACCATAATTATAAACCGTAATCATATAACCCAAATAGAGGTATTTAAATAAAAATAAACGTTTTTCCTTAATGATTTCTTAATCCAGATCGTAATGATACTGTTGCAGGGTGTTCTGTAACCCTCGAAAGTATGATAAAGTATACTATTTTTCATGCGTATATCACTAGAAGTCGCGCGGGGCTACGCTCACGTGGCTTTTATTTCGATAAAAACATAACCTCCTGCTTTTACAATCGGGTAAAAGTAGCCTCAAGCTTCAAGCTAACAACTACTACTACTACTATACCAAAATTCATCCAAATCTACCCAGCACTTTTGTAGATTAGAGCGTTCAAACAAACAAACAAACTTTTCCGCTTTATAATTTTAAGTACAGATACCTTTTTAGACATTGTATTAAAAACAAATAGCACCTACTACGTACTTAATAGATGTATATATAAAGTACACATACCTACAAAAACGTAGGCACGATTTCCAGGAATACTTTAGTCTGTGCATGCGCAAATAAACGTAGGCCAATTTAGTGATATACGTTCTCCCGCAAACACTATTATCTGACTGGCCAACCGATAGATACCAATTGGCAATTACTAAATTCCGTTTAGTCTTTAGTTTACCGGCCCGCGCCGAAGCGAGCTGACGTGAGTACGTGTGACATAATTGTGAACCGACGATAAAACAGGCCAAATTAAACATTGTTCATTAATTAATAACCAAATATTAACACAAAACAGGTTCATTACGAAGACAGAAAGAAGTTTAGTTAGGTAAGTATGCTAATAACGCTTTCAAATCACTAATAGGTTACAAGGTTATGTTTTGTTTGTAAATAATAGTTATAAGTGTGTATTATCAGCATGTTAGTAAGTTTCTTGGTTGATATTAGTGCCATATCAACATAATTGAGTACCTAGATAAGTTTTGTTTACAATATTTAAAAAAGATTACTGCGGTGTATTGATTTTTCTGCCGATCATACTTAATGACAGTTGCCTTGAGTTTGTTTTGTTGTCTCCGTGACCGGTAACGTAATGTAATACTTACTTAAGCAGTTATATTGCATTGTTGTTATGGCTAAACGAAGTGATTATGTATCGATTATTAAGCCCAGTAATAAATATGGAAAGCCATAGTACCTTCTATTTATTATGTGTATATTTTTATTATTCTTTGCTGATAGGTACTTTTATTAACAAGTATCTGTTCCTGCGACATCAATCGCGCTGGGTTTTCCCGCGTAAATCCCGACACCGTGGAAAATCCGGGATAAAAAGTAGACTATATTTAATATTTATAGTTATCCTGTAACTTACTGTATCTTCTTCAGTACTTGCAACTAGTACTCGTGGGAGATTGCTTATGTTATGTGCTACAAAAATTTATTAAAGATACTTTGTGTTTAAGAATCGTGTAAGTAAACACAATTATTTTAAAACTACAGACAGACACTTAAATTTTATTTATATTTACGTATAGATAGGTGATAAGTATAAAGTAGAAGACTAGCTTAGGAAATAAAATTGTTAAACTGCGATATGCAACAAATTCAAACAAAATAGCTTACAATTTAGCATACCTGTCCTCTGTTGATTTCATCGCACAGTATTAAAATAAACCTGACTTCATATTTTCATACGAGTTGATGGCAATAACCCCATGATTGCTCACTCGTCATAGCGACCTCGTGAGTGCTCGCCATTTATACGAATAAATTTAATAAATACACATCGCATAGAAGCAGTTTTTTGACAAATGCGGCAACTGGATAGAGCACCTTCTTTTTTGGGTTCTCTACCCTGTTACTATGGCTCCGCTATCTATCTGTCACAAGGCTGTATCTCATGAACCGTGATAGCTAGACAGTTGAAATTTTCACAGATATTGTATTTCAGTTACCGGTATAACAAAAAATACTAATGACAGAATAAAATTAATATTTAAGGGGGGCTCCATTACAACAAACGCGATTTTTTTTCGTTTGTAAGGATAATGGTACGGAACCCTTCGCGCACGAGTCCGACTCGCACTTGCCCGTTTTTTAATATAACGCAGGTATAAATCAGGCATTATCAGCAGACTTTTGATGACTGCGCGATTGACCAAGCGCCGAGCTCCTGTTAAAGTAACGTGGGTGCATTTCATTACATGCTTTCCTCACAGCAGAGGAACTCGTAACTAAATTATAGCAGCCATATAGGACGATCTTCAATGTTGCAACGCTTGCCGATTTTAGTCCGTGGCTGGGTAACCATCTTAACACGTTCGCTGACAGTACGTCGTTAGGCGGGAAATTAAAATAGTGCGTTATGAGTTTATGACAGTACGTTGAGGAACGGGCCAGAGTACGTCGTGGAAAATTCTACTGTCGTAATGTGGTGTCAGGGTATGTGCTCACTAGTGTTGCCAGGTCCGATTTGTTTTAAATCGGGACAGAAGTTAAAGAAAATCGGGATTTAGGTTTGTAGATCGGGACAAACAAAAAAAAGGGTTTTTTTTAAAGTAATGTTATTTTATTCGTTTTCGTCGTATATAAAACGATGAATCTTTATTCTAAAAAAATGTTATAGTCAGACTTGCTTGATAGACTACGCTAAACACGTGGAAGCGTGTCCAACCAAGTTTAAGGAAAACAGAACTAAATGGAGCGGTGTCCAGGCAGATATCACCTTGGGTAACAGTTGCACTCTTAGTATTACCGTCACTTAACTCGGTATCTGCGCGGGTATCTCTAGGATCCGGTCTCAAGGATACCACTCCATTTGAGGAGGGTATACAAATAAAATCATCTGATAACTGTAAATTATTGATATAGGAAAATCAACAAAGATAAGTATGAAAGTAGTGTACAGATAATTATTTTTTTATATAATTTATTTATTTATTTTATTATTTATGTACACACAGTAAAATACAATAGGACAACATAATTATAATATTTGAGTACAAAGGTACTGCTTATTTCTTAAGAAATTTCTTCCAGCAGACCTGCGAAAGGAGAAGTGAAAAAGAAATGTAGACAATAGTGTGTGAGAACAAGAAGAGAAATGAAAATTAATATGTGAAGTCTAAAACTAAAATATTAAATATACCTACACATACTTATAATGCAATAAAAATAACATATACTTAAATAAATACATAATGTTAGAATATATAAACATATAAATATATACATAAATAATTAACACAGTTAAGAGGAAAGGTAATGCTCTTTTAAACGACATTTGAATAAAGATATAGTTTTTAAATCACGAATGCTAGGCGGAAGTGAGTTCCACAATCTTACAGCATGGACAGAGAATGAATAAGAGTAGTAGCTAGTTTTATGAGGATGAGATTTAAGGAGGGATCTAAGGTGTGATCTACACGGTACGTCGCTAGAACGAGCGTAAGAAAAACGCTCACGCAGGTAGGAAGGGTAAGACGGGTTGTGTAAAATGTTGAAGAGGAGACACAAAATCCTAGTGTTCCTGCGAAGACGGATTGGGAGCCACTTGAGTTCCTTGCGAAGGTGAGAAACATGGTCATACTTTCGAAGACCGAAAACAAAGCGAATGCACAGATTTTGCAAGCGCTCAAGCTTGTTTAATAGCTCCTCGGTAGCATCCTAATAGCAGGCATCGGCATAATCTATAATCGGCTGAAGAAGTGTTTGTGCCAAAGAAACTTGAGTCTTCAAGGGCAGAAGACTTTGAAGGCATTTCAGCGAATTAAAGGAGAAATTTACCTTTCGGCTGACCTCATTGACCTGAGCATGCCACGAGAGATTGGAGTCAATAACCACACCCAGATCTTTAGCGGTTTCGGTATAGTCAATGCGAACACCGTCGAGATATAAAGGCATCAGAGATGCAACAACAGCCGCACTGCGAACGAATCTGCTGCCAATGATCATGGCCTGGGATTTAGTTGGGTTAATTTGCAAACCAAATAACTTAGCCCAAACGCTGATGCAAGCCAGGTCATGATTCATTGCAGCAATTGCAGAACCCGCGTCAACTACAGTAAAATGACGGTAAAGCTGCAAGTCATCTGCTTAGAGATGAAAACTAGAGGAGATTACTCTGGTAACAAAGTTTATGAAAATTGAAAAAAGAAGAGGAGAGAGAACGCTACCCTGAGGAACACCCTCAGTGAGGCTACACCAATCAGAGAAGGACTCCTCCAGGCGACCACACTGAGAGCGTCCCCGAAGATAAGATCCGAACCAGGCTAAAGTGGAAGGAGAGAAATTGATAGATTTGAGGATACCAAGTAAAATGTCGAAATCCACTGAGTTGAATGCGCTACTGAAGTCCAGCAATACAAGAACAGTAAGGGACTTATTCTCCATTGCCAGCGGATGTCATCAGTCACTTTTAAAAGCGCGGTTACAGTACTGTGACCCGAGCGAAAACCGGATTGAAAAGGGGATATTATCGAGTTTGACGCCAAGAAAAATGATAATTGTCTATGAACTATGTGCTCAAAAACTTTAGAGAGAAAAGGTAGGATAGAAATAGGTCTAAAGTGGGTTAATAAAGTAGGATTGTTAGTTTTAGGTAAAAGTATTATGTGAGCCTGTTTCCAAACATACGGAAAGGAGCAAGAGGAAAATGAGTGGTTGAAGATGTGAGTGAGAACAGGAAGTAAAGAGGAAAGGATAAGAGTTATCATTCTTGAACACAACTTATCATTACCGACTGCTGAAGAAGTAATCGCAAGAATAGACTTCTTAACGTCATCCTCAGTAACATCACTAAACTTAAAGAGAGGACAAAGTGGTAACGGCAACCTAGAAAGACTCTCTAGTGTCGCAGCTTTAACAGACGGATCAAGAGAAAAAGGAAGGAAAGAGAAATTCTTATTTAGATCATTGAGGTTGACATCCTTACACTGGTTGGTAGGTGACTTACCTATGCCTACAGATTTGAGAAATTTCCATACATCGGAAGAACTGCGATTATTGAGTTGGTCGTGAAAATACCGTCTCTTAGCACCTTGACACAGATGACTGCAGCGATTACGTAACGATTTGTAGTAAGAGAGATTAAGTTCTGAAAGTCTGCGCTTATATCTGCTCTTAGCTTTATCCCTGCGAGCCATAATCTCTTTAATTTGTTGCGTTATCCATGGTGCAGGGTTATGTCTAACTTTGACACGTCTGATAGGGGCATGCTGATCATATAAGTCGAGAATGGTTGCGTTAAAACAATTCACCTTATCGCTGATGTCATCGTTCTCAACCAGAGGGGTCCAGTCAAGATCTTTTTATATTATTCATTACTTTTTGCTGCCTTTAGAAGACCCTTGTTTTTTATTACGTAGTTGTGAAATTCACCGCAAGCCATGCTGAAGTCAGTTTATATTTGAATCAAGTCAGAGACAGATAGGACAGTAATATGGTACGTCTAGTTCCAAAAATGTGCGCCAAGCGCTAGTGTCGTAATGTGAGCTAGTGATGACCCACAGCGTACTATAAACGTCACGATAACCATCGATCGATATCGATATCGAAATATCGATAGCATAGTGATGCGCCATGAATAATTAATTCTTATAGGGTTAATTTTATTATTTGCAAGGTTCACTGTTGCTTTCGTTAAATCCAATGGATACGAATTTAACGAAAGAAATATAAAAATAAAACGAGTTTTCATATTTTACTTTTTATTTGTTTTTCCTCTTATCCTATGGGCTTTGTATTTCTTGAAGGCAATTGTTGTGAAGCACACATCTGCTTCACAATTTTTTCTTGTACACCTCCTCTTTCTTTTCCGAATCACATCTGTAAATAGAAGAAAAATTCAATTCTAAGTAAAGACAAATCAGGTAACTATTTCGGGATCCTGAGCAACATTCTAACATTTGCCATTACACTATTTCTAAAAGCATAGATTTTTCAGTATTGCTTATAAAATTTCGTTTTGACATATCTAAAATAAAATCAATAACAATAAGCACACCATAACGGCTCTGATCAGAATCGATTCCTACTTAAGTATACAAATATACATATTGTAACATATTTATGCAGATATTTAACTTTATGGTTTTTAACTGATCATATTTATATGATAAACTAGTACTCACGCGGGGCTTCGCTCCCGTGGATTCTATCACGGTAAAATCATAACTCTCCTTTTTTGCAGTCGCGTTAAGTGTAGCCTATAACCTTCCTCAAGCTTCAAGCTACTTCCATACCAAATTGCATACAAATCTACCCAGTACTTTCGAAGATTAGCGCGTTCAAGCAAACAAACAAATGAACAAATTTTTCCGCTTTATAATATTAGTCTAGATAGAATATTCTTGATAAGAAATTAAAAGTTGTTAAAAAATATTACCTGTATTGTATTGAGAGATGAAGATGAAGGAGGATCTGCATACATATCTGCAGTTCTTGAATACAAATGATCAACTGGATGTTACACTTGTAAATAATTACAAACACATTAATACAGATAAAGGCACCCCATGCTCTACTTCTTCAGTGGAAAAACAACATGGATAACCATCTTTGAGACGATTACTCTCGCTATCCAGTTGGTATTTGTCGAAGTGTTTTTGGGACACACGTTTATTCACTAACTGATACTTTGATAGACCAAGAAGTTTGGAATTCACTGATACCAAAAACGACAGTCACAAAGCCCTAAGTTTATCGTCCTTAGGTAAATTATAAAGGCGATGGATGAGTTTTGTTGGTTGAAATACAACCGACAACACAGCATTTGATAGGAGCCATGGCCGCGAACCAAAGCACCAGAGCACTGCAGTATAATTCGTATTGAGCAAGGAACTTGGAATCTATCTCAACTTAAGCGAGGAGAATGACTAGTAAATAAACTGTAATCCGGCAGCACACGAGCTTCGACACGAACATTGAGGTAATATGTAACAATATGTAACAATAAACAAGTTCCATCCGAGAATACAGCCAAGTATCTTGGTATGACCCTTGACACAAAGCTACGCTGGAAAGCCCACGTCAAAAAGAAAAAGGACGAACTAGAACTGCGATTTAAAAGAATGTATTGGCAGCTTGGGAGACACTCCATGTTGTCGGTACATAACAAATTGTTAATATACAAACAAGTCCTGATGCCAATTTGGACTTACGGTATTCAGCTCTGGGGCTGCACCAAACAGACCAATAAACTTATCATACAGCGATTCCAGAACAAAGCGCTAAGGGAAATTGTGAATACACCTTGGTACATTCGAAACGACGATCTCCATCGGGACCTAAAAGTTGAGGTCGTCGAAAAAGTTATTCAAAAATTTGCGGAAGCTCATGAAAAAAGACTTCATCAGCATGTGAACATCGAGGCAATCCAGCTTCTCGATCACACAAATATAGTTAGAAGACTAAAAAGAACAAAACCGTTCGAATTAGTGTTTAGTGATAGTGAATAGTGTAAAGTGCAAAAGTGCTACCAAATAAACACAATAACGAAGTGTATTCCCCTTAATAGAGACAATAAGAAAAGTGCCACTGGACACATTCTTAGTAAAGACAATTTATTTGTTTAAGTTAAAATTAAATTACTTATTAGTCTATATATAAGGCTAGATTGTAATATAATTAGGGTTTATCCTGCTGATGAACACTAACACATAATAAAAAAATAAAAAATAATAATAATGCTTATTGTCAATTTTTTATTTATCGGGACATTTGGCGTCCCGATCAGCGGCAAATCGGGACGCGTCCCCAGACCCCTAATAATCGGGACGTCCCGCGAAAATCGGGACACCTGGCAACACTAGTGCTCACTGTCAGCGAACGTGTTGAAATTGAAAACCATTTATTCGGTGATAAACACACACAACAACAGAAAATTACAAACATAAAAAAAATACTTAACACTAATAATTTCGCTGAGCATGTCTACACCGAAAGGGTTACCAACTCAGCATTTGCTGGTTAACTTATCGAAATTCATCCGTGTCCAGGAAAGTACTACTTTGACTATCGGTATGGTTAGACAGAAGCTAGAAAACCGAACGCTAGACTTTCCGAGGGGTATCCTGTTACCCAGCGTATGGGTTGTGGATGTCCGTTAGGCAGTCACACCGTGTATACAGAAGTATTCAGCTGCATCCAATTAGACTAGAAGCCGACCCCAACATACCTCGGAAAAAGCTATGCATTTAAAAAGAAATTGCGGATCTACTTTCTTCACCAATAAGCAGAATTTCCACATTTAATTTTCATTTTCTTTTTAAGTATGTATACGTGTATGGAGGGGACGATTGTTGCAACCGACGGCCGGGCACGCCGCAATTGCGGCGGTAAGACCCCTCTTTGAGGAGTGGCTAGATCGGCGTCACGGCGTCCTGACCTACCGCATGACGCAGGTCCTCACCGGACATGGAAGTTTCGGGAGGTACCTGTGTCTGATGAGGAAGGAAGAAACGCCTGGGTGTCACCACTGCGAGGATCGCCCTGAGGACACAGTAGAGCATACGGTGCAAGACTGCCCCGCTTGGGTAGAGCACCGACGCACATAGGGGTATTTCATTAATCTAGCCGGCCAAAAATATTTGTGCGGGTTTTTTGGTTTAAAATGACGGAAATAAAACAAGAAAAATATAAACAGACAATAACTTTTATAATTTCTTTAAAAAAGCAATAAAACATAAATACAACAAAAAAAATGAATAAAAAATGCTGAAAATAGGCCATATATATATTACACCATATATTTACATAATCATACACTTATATACTTACATACTTTATATATATATATATATCTATACTAATATTATAAAGCGAAAAAGTTTGTTAGTTTGTTTGTTTGTTTGTTTGTTTGTTTGTTTGCTTGAACGCGCTAATCTTCGAAAGTACTGGGTGGATTTGGATGAAATTTGGTATGGAAGTAGCTTGAAGCTTGAGGATGGTTATAGGCTTTTTACCCGACTGCAAAAAAGGAGAGTTATGTTTTTACCGTGATAGAATCCACGGGAGCGAAGCCCCGCGAGAGTACTAGTATACATATATATATATATATATATATATATATATATATATATACATATATCTTGAAGGACATGTTGCGTCCTACATGGCGTTATTTACCGATGATGCTGCGTCCCACTGACTTTGTGCGTCCGGAATACGGACGCAAGATTGACCGACCCTCATTTTTAGCCCAAGGGTCCCTCATGATCATTAGAATACAAGGGCGAAAAATTGGCATGGACGTAATTTCATCACTACAATGCCTTTTAGCGTATAATATAGTTCCGCCATCGTCCGACTGAAATTTGGAGGGCGCTAGTGTTCAGCGTATAATTTACCACGTATACTTTGAGTTCAGTTCACCGGTCTTATCGTGTCCATTGAATATCGTACTTAATTTGTAAAGTTTTTATCGTGTTTTCGTGACAACAATCTTGCGTCTCTTAAATATCCTTAAACGGGCACTAGGTACGGTGTCTGAGGGGCCTATTCGGGGTTCACGAGGGACGCATGGCGCGGAGCGGCGGGCTCCAGCGCGCTCGCGTGCCGAAGTTTTTAAGATACGTAGATTTTCAACCGACGACAAAAAGAGGAGGTTATCAATTCGACGCGTATATTTTTTTTTAATGTATGATCACCGATTACTCGAAGACGGCTGAACCTATTCAGAAAATTCTTTTTTTGTTTGAAAGGGAATACTTCGAAATTGGTCACATTGTCACCAGGTCAGGATCTGATGATGGGATCCTGGAGAAATCGAGGGAAATCTTCAAATATTATAGGCACACCTATGGCGTTTTGGGTATTTCTTATAGTAACTTGTGCAGTTGCTCTCAAAAAATACCATTTAGGGATGTGGAACTGATGATGAAGACCACAGATGGCCGCCGAACCCTGTTTATACATACCTGTTTATACATACTTACCTGTCCAACTCCGGACTTACCTGTTCACACCAGCCTGTGCCTCTGAGCTTACCTGTTTATACATACTTACCTGCCCAACTCCGGACTTACCTGTTCACACCAGCCTGTGCCTCTGAGCTTACCTGTTTATACATACTTACATGTCCAACTCCGAACTTACCTGTTCACACCAGCCTGTACCTCTGAGCTTACCTGTTTATACATACTTACCTGTCCACACCAGCCTGTGCCTCTGAGCTTACTGTTTATACATACAAACTTACCTGTCACTCGACAAAAATGATTATATTGCTTTTTAAGATTTTGTAGACCACCAAAGTGAAAATACCTACGTTATACATAGGTATTGTCACTTTTGGTATGCTAACTATTAATTATTTATTATCTGTGCCTGGAGTCATTTTAAGCCCTTATATAGGTGGAAGCTTCTTGGCTGATAAGCTGGATACAATAATTCAAAAACAGTATTCGGAACCAATCTGAATTCAATATTAGATGGATGTCATTTAGTTATTATAATCATTATGATATATGCAGAGCATTATACGGAATTGATTTAAACATACAGTTGGATGGAGGCGAGAATGTGCATGCAGTGTTTAGTAGGTATACGCAGGTATTCAGTGTGCAAGAAAGATTTAAGAGTGAACGGACGTACAAATTCAGCGAGAAATATTTAATTTGAATATCACCATTTAACGTTTAAATGAAATTTGACGTCGACTACTAATATGATACTGATTAAAACATCTTACATACGCATTGAAAACATTAAAAATCTCACTTCATTCAGTGGACGCCGCAGGGTGGTAGTTTGTAAAGACGCAAGAAGTCCTTCGCGATTTATATATATATACATTAATTAATTTATCAATAACATACATATTTTTTCAAATCAATTCACCTGCACTTTCTGACATTCTACATTAGATCGGATCCGTTCCATTTTTTTTCTTTTGCTCCTTTCCCTAGATTCCCCTAACGATTTACGAGGGCGACCTATACGATTTGCCGTTGTGACTGGAATTTTGAATATACTTTCCAACCAAAGTTGGTTGTTTTTCAATAAAACTTCTTCTTTTTTGTGAGATTTAATCCACCTTTGCTTCATTTCCGATTTAAAATATACAAAATCGTTGTTCAGTTTATTTTACTGATCATCAGTAAGGTCGTCACGAGTGAAAAGGTAGTCTCTCAAAAAGCGTAGTTTTTCTTCCAAATTGCGTAAATTTTAATTTTTCATAATATCAAAGAGGAATTTACGAGTCACTATTCTCACTTCGGAAGTATAATATACAAATAAGAAGTATGCACTGTATCTGGAACAAGTAAATATTGTTTTTAGACATAAATACTTTTTTTTTCGAATTAAGCTCATTTTGACTGTGAAATTCAATGTTCTACGTTTTTGCGCATCCGCGCTATTCCGCGGCTAATTTATTTACTATTCGTAACTTAAGGGTCTATACTTTTTAAATAAACTACAAAAGTTGCCGGATCTATCCCGATACTAAAACAAATAGCTTTCTAAACATAAATTTCTTTAAAAAATATCCTTATTTCAGACGTTATTTCTCGACCACTAGAAGTATATTAAAATAAAACAAATTTTAACAAATTATATCACATTTTGATTATTACATACCTGTAGTCTCCGAATCCATTGCTATTTTGCACCAGGTTAACACAGAAAACTTCAGTTTAACACTCAAAGTTAACGATTTTTTAAATCACCGAAAAGAGACACGTTCACAAAGTTCAATGATCAACTTCCGACTGAATTTACCTGAAAACGCGCAACGGAAGAAGTGTGGGGGTGGCGGTCTATTGATCGTTGGAATGTCCCCTGCCTCAGGTAATCAATATAATAAGCATTCCTTAAACTTTGTTATTTTGACTTTTGGCCGCCTAGATCATTAAAATACCTGTATGTGCGACGTGTCCTCACGGCGGCGATAGGCGGAGACCTCTCGCGCCCGGCATTGGTCGAGATGGCCTCGAGGTCGAGGCCATGCTGCGGGGCGAAGCGGTCGCCTCCTTCTGCGAAGCAGTCATGCTATCGAAGGAGGAGGCGGGCCACGTGAGGGAGAGAATAGCGTCCTCCCTCCAGCCTGGCCGCAGTGGTAGACGCCCACGGCGTCGGACGTCAACCGACGATCTCCGGCCACCGTAGGCGCGGGCATGCGGACTGCGAGTAAAGGGCAACTCGCTGTCCGACCATGGACCATGCCCGGGTCGACGACGCGTTGTGTTCCACGCGCGCCTCAAAGAGCGTCAGCAAGATGACGAGGCCCCCCCTGTAGAGGGCCGAAGCCTGTCGGGGTTGTGGGACTTATCTCATTACCGTGACCCCGGAACGTAAAGGGCTATTGAAGGAATACCGTGGATTTTAGTCAGTTCAAGTCTGACAGTCCCTCCGGCCCTGCCCGGGGTGGGAGGACTCATTTGACATCAAATTCTTGTTCGAAGAAACATGTTTTCTTGGTGCGTGCACTGGGCCTGGGACCCTAGTTGATGCGGAGCCCCTAGGCAGTTGCCTACTCTGCCTAATGGTTAATCCGGCTCTGGTTGCATAGAAGGTGCTCCCACACACCCTGTTCTTTTGCCCCAAACGTTCAGGCCCCGATAACAAGTAAACAATAGATTGACGATTTTACCACGTTAAAAAAAAAAAAGTATGTATACGTGTATGTATATGTAAGTATATATAAGTATTTATTTACATATATTATTTATGTAGATTACTATTTTATGATATTGGGTATTTTTTGTATTATCACTATTATTATCATTATTTTTTTTCAATATAATTTTCACGTACATATTGCACCTTCCACTCTATCCCTTCACCACTCATGGTTGACTGGTAGAGAATGCCTACGGCATTAAGTCCGCCTTTGTACCTATGTGCATAAAGTGTAAATAAATAAATAAAAAGACCAAAGAGATGTTGATGATAACTTTGTTCACAACTCAAACATGTTTTTAAAAGCGAGCTTTTTGCAAAAACTGCACAGGTTACATTCTGTAGTCAACGTCTTTGCGTGTTCAATGACGACTTTAAAACGAAAACGCGTTGTCCCAATGTTGTATTCTAGAGCTGCACCACACGGCCTAATTAAAATTAATAGAAATTAAAGGCTGGCCGTTATTTTATTTATTTATTTATTTATTTATTTAGGGACAATAAACAGCTACAATATAAGATGAGTGTACAACAATAAGTCATTCAGTTTATAAACAATATTGCAGCCCACTGCATTATCCGCATATTAACATTGAAAATATAAGCAGTATATGCCGCTGGATAAGCTATTGAAGTAATCAATTTTATTGTAACATTAAAATTCAATCATTATTAATTCATTATTAATTAAAATTATTAAAAACAAAAGATAGGATACAAAAAAAAAAGATAATTTGAAACAAAAAATAGAATAAAAAAGAATCATAAAATTAATACATTGATAAGTGTAAAACGGGGACTCAAATTAATATTATTATGCATTAGTGAGGATAAACAGGATTTATAAAATACGTACCAAAAACAATACGTACCAAACATCATTATAATATTAACTGTTACATTGCTCAGCTAGAACAGTTAGTACATCGGATTTAAATTTAGATTTAGAGCACATAAAAATATCAATATCTACAAAATGATTATTATAGGTCTCGACCATACGACGAGTAGGACAACGCAAACCAGAGTTAGTGCGACAAGAGTTTACAGCAAATAGTGTCCCTGCTCGAACGCTACGTTTGTTTACTGTGCGAGGGACACTGTAACATAATTTACTAGTTAGTTCAATTGAGTCAAAGTTATTATGTACGATACTGTACAGAGTATTGGCCTCTAGTAGCTTACGTCTTGATTCTAGTGTAACCATTTTATATTTCTTTAACAGTTGAGGGTATGACAAATACGTTTTATGGCATCTATAGTGCATGGCACGAAGGAACTTCCGCTGGACCTTCTCGATCTCATCCACATATTTCTGGTAGAAAGGATTCCAGATTGGCACTGCATATTCAACTTGTGAACGTATTAACGTTTTATATAGATACAGATAGGTGGAATTTCGTTTGAACTCGGTGGATGCTCTCATTACAAAACCATACATTTTGAATGAATTATTGACAATTTTTTCAACATGTTGATTAAAAGAAATTTTGTTATCAAACATCACACCAAGATCCCTTACAATTGAAATATTACCCAATACTGTACCATCCAACCTGTACCCAGAACCGATAATAATTTTATTTCTTGTAAAATTTATACAATGACATTTAGAAATGCTAAGATGTAGTTTATTGTCATGGCAGAATGCTGAGAGTCTATTAAGGTCCTCTTGAAATTTTAGAGAATCCTCACTTGTTTTGATAGTTCTAAAAACTTTGAGATCATCAGCATACATGAGAAACTTTGTGTTTTTGAAGCATTTCTTAATGTCATTTATATAAAGTATAAATAAGAGTGGTCCCAGGATGGAACCCTGTGGAACACCAGACGTTATCACCACAGAGTGACTCTGGTATCCATTCACGACAACCCTCTGGGTTCTATTCTCAATATAGGAAGAGAACCAGCGAAGCAAATTTCCCCGAATGCCATTAAAAGCAATTTTACTCAGTAAAATTTCGTGATCAACCTTGTCAAAGGCTTTCTTAAAATCTGTGTAAACTGCATCAACTTGTAGGCGCGTGTCAAGATTTTCAAAAAGAAAGTTTGTGAAAATCAATAGATTTGATACAGTCGATCGTTGTTTAACAAAGCCATGCTGTTCAGAGATGATAAGATTATGCAAGATAGGGTAAATTTCATTATGAACAAGTCTTTCAAAAACCTTTGACAAGGTCGACAAAATGGAAATGGGTCGATATTGCTCAATGTCATGTTTAGAGCCACCTTTGTGCACAGGCGTAATGTTGGCACTTTTCCATATTTCAGGGAATACACCCTCGCTCAGACACTTGTTGTAGATTATATACAATGGTTTACAGATACTACCAGCAGTGGCCTTTTATACATTTTGCATAATAATATCGTTTTTAGGGTTCCGTAGTCAACAAGGAACCCTTATAGTTTCGCCATGTCCGTCTGTCTGTCCGTCTGTCCGCGGTTTAGCTCAAAAACTATTGGTACTAGAAAGTTGTACTTTGGCATGAGTATACACGTTAATGACGCCGAAAAAGTGGTAAAATAAAATTAAAAAAAAAAAACTATTATTTAGGGTACCTCCCCATACATGTAAAGTGGGATGATTATTTTTTTTTTCGTTCTTCCCATAGTGTGGGATATCGTTGGATAGGTCTTTCAAAAATATTAGGGGTTTGCTAAGACCGTTTTTTGATTAAGTAAACCGTTCGTGACTTATCAAGCTTTAAATTACCAATTTTCGTTAGAGTCAAGTGTGTCCCCCCTGTATCAACTAAACGGTTGTAGTTAGAAATTCAAATGTCACGGCAGTAGTACCTATATATAACGAAATTTAAAGGAAAACTATCACACATAAGTGGGTTTTACAAGTTTACGAGTAATAGTCGACCAATTGTATTTGACTGGAAAATTTCGAACAACTCTACAGAAATAATAATAATAATAATAAGGGGGAGATTATGGAATCCGTGGGAACTCAACTCTCGGATTCCATACACCTAAGATCCCTCGGATCAACTGAAACTTACAAGTATTTGGGTATTTAAGAAGCGCTAGGCATCAATGCTGCTTATGTTAAACAGTCATTGAAGGAACGCTTCTTTGGCCGCCTGAATAAAGTACTGAATAGTCTTCTATCAGGCGGAAACAAGGTGCGTGCCTTCAATGGTTGGGTTATGCCAGTATTGATGTATTCTTTTGGCATACTCAAATGGACTCAGACTGAACTTGACGCCTTGGACAGGCGGGTCCGCACAACGCTGACTGCAAATCGGATGCATCACCCACGTTCATCGGTGATGAGGCTGTATATCCCGCGGAAGTGCGGGGGTCGTGGCTTTTTAAATGCAAAGACCCTGCACAACCGCGAGGTATGCAGCCTTAGGGAATATTTCCTAGAAACCGACGTGGGTATGCATCGGGATGTGGTAGCGGTGGATAAAGGCCTCACGCCGCTCTCCTTAGGTAACGAGAATTGGCGCAAACCTGTAGTATTAGATACTAATGACCGCAGAGAAGTATGGAAGAGCAAGGAGCTTCACGGACGCTATTACCGAGCCCTTCATGGGTCTGAAGTAGATTTATTAGCGTCCGTAGCCTGGCTACGTTTTGGTGACGTCTTCGGGGAAACCGAAGGTTTTGTCTGTGCGATTATGGACGAAGTTATGATGACGAATAACTATCGGAAATATATTGTGAAGGATGGTACGGTAGACACATGTCGGGCATGTCACAAACCGGGAGAATCCTTTCGTCACATTATTTCCGGTTGTTCTAGCCTGGCTAACGGAGAATATTTGCATAGACACAACCTCGTAGCCAGGATTATTCACCAGCAACTTGCACTTAAATACAATCTTGTGGAATCAGAAGTACCATACTATAGGTATGTGCCCGACCCAGTTCTCGAAAATGGCAATATTACACTGTACTGGGATCGGTCTATCATCACTGACAGGACTATTGTTGCCAATAAGCCTGACATAGTGGTGATAGACCGATTAGAGCGTCGCACAATGATTGTTGATATAGCAGTCCCCCATGACGAGAACCTCGTGAAAGCTGAGATAGATAAAAAAAATAAGTATCTTGACCTGGCGCGCGAGGTTGTCGACATGTGGGATGTGGAGACAGCAATCATTGTGCCGATAGTCGTCTCAGCCAATGGTATAATAGCCAAGAGCCTCGACCAACATCTAAGGAGGCTCTCGTTGGGCAGCTGGATCAAGGAAGCCCTTGATCCAGCTGCCCAACGAGAGCCTGAGATACAGACTTCTACTACTACTTCTCGCCGCCGACGACACCACCACCTGCGCGTCGGCGAGGAAGAGGCTGCCCTCCGGCCAGCTTAGGACTTCGAGGCCCGCCGGCCTCTGATAGGGTCCCCGCTGCCGGTGGAAGTGTGCAGCGCATGCGATGGACAAATTCCATCAATGAAAATGTCATGCGCTCATACTTTGGGGCTACAGAGGGGGGAACTAACCTGACTGCGTACCGTGGTCGGATGCTCTCTCTGTTTCAGGTACTTGAACCAGCTGTCAACGTTTCGGCCCAACGACTGTCGGATCAGGTGCGGGTCATCCAGCGTAACCGTATGTTGGATGACGCCGTACTTGATAGACTACGTCTCGAATCACGGTGCAGTCGTGTCTCATCTGCTTCACCACAGGCTGCGGTGCAACTACAACCTAGTATCTCACCGCGACCCGACCACGTCGGTGAAGATGATGAGGACTGGGCTACATCCGTGAGTACCCAGTGCAGTGAACGAATGAGGAGTGCTTTGGAGTGTGCATTACGGGAGTATCGCTCCACACCACCTGAGCTGAGACCTCGTCTGCCTCGTTTGCCCATGCATAAGAAAAATAGGGCGCTAGTGTGTGCTCTAGATTCACTGTTGTCAAATTATTTTGACAATAGCGAAGACCTCACCGATACCCATTCGATCCTGTACTGTGCCGCTGTTGCAGCGTGTCGGGTAGCTCATGTCAAGTTTCCAAAGACTGACAGAGCTATTCGACCAGCTGTACCAGCTTGGCAGTGCAGGATCGAACGTCGTATCGCTGGGGCTAGAGCACTCATTGGCAAACTTATCTGCTTCAGACAGGGCAACACTCGCCCTAGAGTGATGCGCTTTGTGAGGCGGGCATTCGCGGGGACTGATATTAGTCCTCGGGATTATCTGACCTGCGTCACAGAGCGCATCGACTTCCTGAAGCAGAAAGTCTATGCGTGGGCAAATAGAATTCGTAGATATAAGCGGCGGGTGGAGCGAACACTCAGAATCGCGCATTCCAAAGCAATGAAAGGTGGGTTTATAGAGCCTGGGAGCGACCTGACCAAGGTGTGACTGATACGTGCTTACCGGATGATGACGCCATGTGTTCGTTCTGGCGCAGCATCTGGTCGGCTCCTGTCAGTCACACCGAGGGTTACTGGATGAGTGAGATCAAGCGCACGTGCGATCTTATACCAGAAATGGGGGCAATTACGATCAGCCCCCAAGATGTAACCCGTGCAGTCCGTCCGCTATCCAACTGGAAATCTCCAGGACCAGACGGACTGCACAATTTTTGGATAAAATGGTTTCAAAGATCGCACGCCCGCTTGGCATCTCAGTTCCAGTCTGCCTTAGAGTCAGGATCGCTACCTCAATTCCTGACTACAGGAATAACCCACCTGCTCCATAAATCAGGTAGTACAGCGGAACCTAAAAATTATAGACCGATCACGTGCTTACCGACGGTCTATAAAGTTCTTACTTCCATTTTGAGAGCCAAAATTAATAATCATATTGATACAAATTCAATCATGTCTGCTTCTCAGAATGGATGTAGGAACGGGTCCCGCGGTACTAAGGAGCTTCTCCTCATTGATATTGACATTAACCAACAGGTTCGTCGTTTCCGAAAGAATCTGTCGACATGTTGGATAGATTATAATAAGGCCTATGATTCTGTTCCACATACATGGCTCAACAAGGTGTTGGAGTTGTATAAAATAGACCCAATACTACGTAATTTTCTTGAGTCATGTATGGGGCAATGGAAGACGGTCCTTCGCTATCCAGGATGTTGACAGATCCAGGAAAACAGCGAACCGATTAGGATTGAGCGTGGCATATTTCAAGGCGGCAGTCTGAGCCCACTGTGGTTTTGTCTGGCTCTCAACCCTCTCAGTACATTACTGGAGGGTTCGGGGCTAGGCTACCAGTTGAGAAGAGGTGGTCAGGTCATATCACACTTGCTTTACATGGATGATTTGAAAAACTTTGCCACCAGCAAACTGCAACTGATGGAGCTACTGAAGGTAACAGAAACTTTCAGTAGCGCCATCGGGATGGAATTTGGGGTGGACAAGTGTGCAGTTATGCATGTAAAGCGAGGGGGAGATTATGGAATCCGTGGGAACTCAACTCTCGAATTCCATACACCTAAGATCCCTCGGATCAACTGAAACTTACAAGTATTTGGGTATGTCAGAAGCGCTAGGCATCAATGCTGCTTATGTTAAACAGTCATTGAAGGAACGCTTCAGTCAGGCGGAAACAAGGTGCTTGCCTTCAATGGTTGGGTTATACCAGTATTGATGTATTCTTTTGGCATACTCAAATGGACTCAGACTGAACTTGACGCCTTGGACAGGCGGGTGCGCACAACGCAGACTGCAAATCGGATGCATCACCCACGTTCATCGGTGATGAGGCTGTATATCCCACGGAAGTGCGGGGGTCGTGGCTTTTTAAATGCAAAGACCCTGCACAACCGCGAGGTATGCAGCCTTAGGGAATATTTCCTAGAAACCGACATAGGTATGCATCGGGATGTGGTAGCGGTGGATAAAGGCCTCACGCCGCTCTCCTTAGGTAACTAGAATTGGCGCAAACCTGTAGTATTAGATACTAATGACCGCAGAGAAGTATGGAAGAGCAAGGAGCTTCACGGACGCTATTACCGAGCCCTTCATGGGTCTGAAGTAGATTTATTAGCGTCCGTAGCCTGGCTACGTTTTGGTGACCTCTTCGGGGAAACCGAAGGTTTTGTCTGTGCGATTATGGACGAAGTTATGATGACGAATAACTATCGGAAATATATTGTGAAGGATGGTACGGTAGACACATGTCGGGCATGTCACAAACCGGGAGAATCCATTCGTCACATTATCTCCGGTTGTTCTCGTCTGGCTAACGGAGAATATTTGCATAGACACAACCTCGTAGCCAGGATTATTCACCAGCAACTTGCTCTTAAATACATTCTTGTGGAATCAGAAGTACCATTACTATAGGTATGTGCCCGACCCAGTTCTCGAAAATGGCAATATTACACTGTACTGGGATCGGTCTATCATCACTGACAGGACTATTGTTGCCAATAAGCCTGACATAGTGGTGATAGACCGATTAGAGCGTCGCACAATGATTGTTGATATAGCAGTCCCCCATGACAAGAACCTCGTGAAAGCTGAGATAGATAAAAAAAAATAAGTATCTTGACCTGGCGCGCGAGGTTGTCGACATGTGGGATGTGGAGACAGCAATCATTGTGCCGATAGTCGTCTCAGCCAATGGCATAATAGCCAAGAGCCTCGACCAACATCTAAGGAGGCTCTCGTTGAGCAGCTGGATCAAGGGCTTGATACAGAAAGCAGTACTCCTGGAAACGGCGCGTATTGTGAGGAGGTTCCTCTCTATGGAGCCTTGACCACCGGTAGCTTGGACCCTGTTCCCGATACCGGTGGGCTACTATTTTTTATATTTTTAAATGTTTTTATTTTTTATATTAATATTTAAAAATGTAATTTATATGTACATAGATTTAATAAATGGAATAATAATAATATTCCACAACTTTTCACACAACGCCATCTAGTCCCAAACTAAGCAGAGCTTGTGGTATGAGTACTAGACAACTGATAAACATACATATATATTTCTAAATACATACATATTATAGATAAATTACACCCAGACAAAGAACAAATGATCGTGCTCATCACACAAACATTTGTCCTAGGTGGGAATCGAACCCACGACCTTGCGCATAGCAGTCAGGGCAAATGTCGATAGATGGCGCTAAGCGCCAGTTGTATCGTGCTAGCTTCTTGTGACGATTGAGTAGTGTAGCTCTGTGTCCGTATTTAAATTCAAAACACCGGCTATGACAAGTTTTATTCAACTCTCTAAAAAAAATTAAAACTTTTCGTGCAAAATTGTCGGATCAGGTGAGGATTTGTATAGGAAGTCAAATTAGTTAGGTAGTCATGTTTGGCTTTTAGTTAGAGCATGGTACGAAACGATCAGTCAGCGAATACGACACGCACTTGGCTGTTATAAAAACTACGGAACCCTACACTGCGCGTGGCCCGACACGCACTTGACCGGTTTTTCAATACTTTTTTCCTTATTTGTGAATATTATATAAACATAGGTAAAATGTTATTTTGCTACATATTTTTACCTGTCTATATTTTCAACCTATATTCTCATTTAACAACCTATTGTTAAATGAGAATATATGTTGAAAATATAGACGTACCTATACAGGCGTACATACTAAATGAAACATACTTTTGTACAACTGTCTTTAATATAAAGTAACATAAATAATTAAACGCTCTTCAATTTTACAAGCTCATGTCATCACTAGACTGCCTCAGGGTGACCTCTTTTTGTTAATTGTTTTATGGCCATCATATGCCGATGATGTCACCATTCTTACTTGAGATACTATAATCGTTCTGAGATAATACGTCGTCCAAATGCCATAGATCTAACTGTACGTACCTATATATTGGCTTATTGTGAAATTATTGTATGATACTGTTATTATTATTACTTTTTATTTACTATTTTTTTTATTAATCTTTATTAATCTATTGACATTTGTTTTATCTATTGACATCTTTAATAATTATTGTGATTTGAATTAATTTTAAGTTTTGCTGTGCCTTACAGGGTCCATAATTGTAGCAATTACATAAACACACGACTTTATTGTACGCAAATAAATATATGAATATGATCTGATATAAGCCCAACTACTGAAGACTGTCGGTTAAATATGCAGTGTTTTTGAATGTTGAATTTATCCTATAATATTATTAAACCAAAATGGATACATTGCAAACCTGCAAACTGATTTTCCACTAGTTTTTATCAGTTCACAATTTCACGAGACCGAAAGGAGATTTTTCTTAAATTAAGTAGAATAGGAACGATTGCAGAAGAAATGTTTAGCTTGTAATTAATCGAGTCTTTATAACTTCTTAAGATATTTTATAATCCTACAAAATAATATATGCAAAATTTTCCTACGACCCATCTTGACTGTTTAAATATTAACCTACTAGTAGTCGCCCAGGGGTCAAAATTCAACCGTATATATAAATTATTTCAAATGCTCCTTCTCCATATAAACTTAACTGTGCTCGATTTTTATACTCCTCCGACTGCGTAATTTTTCTAAAAAGAGGTATAAAGTTTTACCTTCACATAGGTATTAATTTAAAAATAATTTTAACACGCTTGTGGAAATAGGTAATATATTAAAATAGTAAATATAACAGGAAAAACACGTAGGTTATGCCTGATCAATAGAAGCAGCGAGTAACGTAAATGTTTTAGAAACTGTTTCTGAATGAACAAAACTATCGCAACAAATGAAAAATGTAAATAAGTTGATAATTTTTTTAACCTCTGATATATTCATGAATGGCTATCTATAGATATGTGTGATCATATCTCCTTGTGTTGAAATCAAATGAGAATAGGTAAGTCAGTTAAAAGATGATTTCTAAACTTTGGACAGCGTTTGTTTGATGATTAGTTTTATATCATACTAGCTTCTGCACGAGACTTCGTTCGTTTGGGAGGGTTTTCCCGCGTGAATCCCGATCCCGGGGGAGCTTTCGAGATAAAAAGTTTAAAGCCTATGTGTTATTCCAGGATGTCAACTATCAACTTACCAAATTTCATTGAGATCCATTCAATAGTTTTTGCGTGAAAGAGTAACAAACATTAGTAGTCCAAAGTTGAGCTTACAGACTAACTGACAAAGGCTTGCACTGACGGGACGGGTCTACTCAAATCTGTGTGGTCTTTCCTCAAAAGTTCATTTCACACTAATCTACATAATCCTCATAAACGATTGTAAATATGTGAACTATGTAGGTTGTTTTATTCGAGTTAAACATAATTGTCCGGCAGTTTCAGTGCTTTTTGCGGCCTACCCAAACGTCCTTACCTTGGTATTGTTCATAGATATTTTTGATTTCTGTGGTATTGTTCGTCAAATCGTTAAGCTCCTTATTCTAAGTTGAGCTATACGTCATTTGATAAATACTTGCACTGTATGGACAGGCCCACTCAAATCTGTGAGCATCTTTGTTCAAAAGACCGCCTCAGACTGAAACCTACAAGGTTTCCATATAATTAAACCAGTGTAGATTGTTAAAAGTATGTAAAAGTGTTATTTAATAACCAATTTGCAAAATAAAGATCATTTATCATACATCCATCGTCACAAACTTTCGGATTATTAATATTATTAACATAAGATATATTAATTCCTACAGCATCGTGATAGCATTTTCAAAAAAAAAAAATACACCTGAAATAAACTTCTCACTATCTCCATTTCACTTGCAGTTTCACTCATGATGGGCAGGGTAGTGACAGCCGAGGCTCAGCGGTTCATGGTAGACTGTCTGAAGGCCGTCGGCACTGCCAGCAAGGCAGCTGAGCAGCAAGCGGAACTACTGATTCAGGCCGACAGGTTTGGACACCCCAGTCATGGACTTAATAGGTTAGGTAAGTAGACAACAGAAAGAATAGTTGCCCTGTTCTTTTTCCTCAAACGTTCAGGCCCCGATAACAAGTAGAGAATATATTGGCTTCGATCTTTTTGGTGATTAGACTTGCCCACGGCTTTGTACTCGTGGATGGTTGCTAACATGACCGTGGGGATTCCTGGATAAAACCTAAGCTATATATTGATAGTAATAGTCCCATTAAAATCAATTCAGCGGTTCCAAAGATTATCCCAGCCAAACAGTAACACAGACAGACAAAAATAAAAGATAATGTTTGTGTATTAGTATCATGTAAATATCTGTAAGCTCTTGAGAAAACACAGTTAGTTTTCAATAACAGACAGACACTTTATTGCATTTTTTTCTTATTTATACATAATATGTATAAAAGAAGACATGTAGATAGATATATATGTAGATATGAAAGCTGAAAGCTGAGGTGCGTAGTACTCTTAACGTGCCACATGGCTTCTTGATGTTCACAGCCACACACTTCATACACACAGCAAAAATTATTCTGTACAATATTCTGTACTTGTTTGTAGGACAAAGGCGTGGGTGTCTGTCACAAACTTATTACTAGCACAGACACCGTCGTCGTTTTTGCTAAGATAAACTATAAAATACCAGATTATCCGTGTTTGCTTAAGATAAGAAAATTTATACAATCACTTTTTGAAATAAAATTATTATTATTGATTTATTGATAAGCAACAGTTTTGCCCATATTAGTGAACACAATTTCCAATACCTGAAGTGATGAACATGACTATTACCAATGTACATAATTTTCTTTTCTCAGTGTATTTTTAATCAATTCCAGAAATGTACGTGAACGATATCAAGAGCGGTGCATGCGAGCCCAACAACGAGCCGAAGATACTGAAAGAGACCGAAGCTACCGCGTGGGTCGATGCCAACAACGTGCTAGGAGCCACGGCCAGCCACTTTGGAATGGACCTGGCCATCAAGAAAGCACTGAAAACTGGTGTAGGTTGGGTCTCAGTTAAAGGTAAGGCATTCGGAAGGTACTACTTATAAATATTTTATGCTATACTAGCGACCCGGCCCGGTAGTGCATGGGTAACAGTGGTAAACGGGGTCTAAGTTCAGGCGGAGTCGATCTATACTCGCGAAGCGCATCTTCCAGTGCGCTCCTCAGTCGATCGTTGCATTGGCTACCTACCGTGACAACCCTATCATCTAGCTCATTATTATGACTGTTGAGCCGCGATGTCATTGCGCCACTAGCGGGCACTTGTACCGCGGCTTGTGTCGAGGTCGAGATGATATGGTTGTTCAGTACCTCTGAGCGCAGCCTAGCAAGTGCTACATCATCCAGCCTGTGGCTACGCTGGATGACCCGCACTTGATCCGACAGTCGTTGGGTCAAGACGTTGACAGCTGGTTCTAGGTCCTGGAACAGAGACAGCATCCTGACACGATATGCAGTGAAGTTAGGTCCCCCCTCTGTATACCCATAATATGCGCGCATGGCATTTTCGTTTATGAATTGAGTCCATTTCTCGCTTAATAAATTACATACTAATGATTCATGAACCACTCTTTCCAATGGTGAAATTTGCAAGAAAATCGATTAAGAGGTTTGGAAATTACCTTAACAATATTCCGCCAAGCCCGTTCAATAATCGGACTACAAGACAAACGACAATGCGCCATCGTTTCATGGTGGACATCCCAGCCATACGCACAAAACGTTTTGGGAACACTTTCATTGTGCGTACGGCTAAGGAGTGGAATTCCCTGCCGGAGTCTGTGTTTCCTGATTGCTATAACCTGAGGTCTTTAAGTCAAGAGTGAATAGGTTACTTCTAGGCAAGCGTGCTCCATCTTCGACCACATCATCACTTACCAGCAGGTGAGATGGTGGTCAAACGCGAGTCTAATATTAATAAAAAAAAACAACAACATTAAATAAAATTTTAAAAAATATACATAATTATGTATGTACTAAAATACTTAAAATACAAACTAGAATAAAGCATAAAAATTGATCATCAACACTGTCGGCTAATAACGTACCCAAGATACTGGCGGCATTGCCTTGTTGTATGCCTGTTGTTGTAGTTGTTGCCTTTGACCAAAGAAATAGCCAGCCCTTGGGTCACAGGAAGCGTCAACGAGCCTTTTCGATATGTCTTTAAAAAGGCTGTGAGCACACGGGCCCCATGGTCCGAGAGTTTCGACCCCAAAAGGCTCGAAAATATAGTTATCACCAAGATGACTATATTTACGCCGCTTGAGGTTTTCCGCAGCCGCAGTGGGAGCGCCAGCACAACATGATGAACTGGGAAGATGGGATAGTGCGAGAGTATCGACACAAGTTGCGTCCTGCACTAAAGGCCTACCCATCTTCCGAGGAAACAATGACATGCCGTCCGGTCTTTTGCCATCGTCACGCGCCAGTCCATTGGGTGCCAATACGGCTGGAACGCCGACGGTGACAAGGGCTCATCGGATAATGTCGTCTAAATTGGCATGTTGTGCAAAATGATCCGCAATACGGTTGCAAGAGGCAAGAATCAGCGAGGAGGAAAGTGGTGTCGTCGAACAAAGTGCCTAGATTTGAGGACGGTAGAGCGTGTAACCAAAGACCTGACTCCCATTTTCCCACAGCCAGCAGACATGCACACTCAGCAAAAGTATTTAGTAAATTATTCAGAACTACTCTGCAGAGTGGCTCATCCCACCGCCTCTGGGAAGATGATATATCAGTTTGGTCAGAATTCGGGCAAGCGAGATTCCAGGCACCAATAGCCTCAGTGAAGCACGGCACATTAAAATCAATTAGTGTGGAAGCCAGGATATTCCTGATTAATTTCTCAGTGCTGTGGACCTAGGAAATGAAAGCTGGTAAACTAATACTAGATTTTTTTATTTTTAATTTAGTGATTTTTAAGTTTATCGCGAATAAACAGACAGAGACAGACGTAGCGAAAGACTTTGTTTTATAATATGTAAGGATTCGTGGGCTACAGGCACGACTTAAGAGTTGTAGATCGCGAGTTCGAACCCAAATAGGAATATTACTTTGTGTAATTTTCAGCATCACCACTTCTCTCAAAACTGTAAAGAGTAGGGTCCAAAAATCTGCAGATATGCGACATGAAGCAACCCATACTGGACCCGAGTGGTGGATCACAGCCCATTACCTCACATAGAGACGAAGCCTGTGTTGCAGCAAGGCGAACGCTATAGACTAATTGTGTATACAATTATACAAAGTGTAACGGAAACCCTATATCTATCCACAAGGGCTGAAGACAACATCTCGTATGGAGACTCTATGCACAGTTTCAGCTCAAAATAAGTGACTCAAAAATTATCGGTTTCATAATATGTTTCTTGAATGCCAATCATAACAGACCTGTTACAGCACTACAAGGGTTAATAACTTTCCACGTGACTTGGCAATAACACAATAATTCTCTTCGTTCTTCTTAATTTGAAAGATTCGGTCTCTGGTATCAATGTATTGAAATTTCTAATAAGTTCCACACATGTAGACATAGGATTACAAAACCCTTGCCCATATCATTAGTTATCATCCAAAGAAGCTGTGCACCTGATATGTATATACCCTTTAAGTTACACGTTCTATATTCGTTTTAGCAAATGTTTGGGAATCAAATTCGCCAAAAAAAGCTTAATTTTCTTAACGCTAAAGATAGATTATTCTTTGCACAAGACTTTCAGGGAGATAATTTATCAAAACCATTTTACAATATACTACATTTCCAGATACATATTCAAAATGACGCTATTTCATAAATGCAGTACATACTATGAATTTTCTTGCAGATTGTGTAACGCGCGCGCGTTTAAAAATTAAAATTTATGTCACTTGAACAAAGTTAAAAATACGACGTAAAAAAACTAAAGAATCGAATAGTGAGGGTAACGACATGACATTAATCTTTTTCTATTAAAATAAAAACAAAGTAATGTACCCAAATTGAATATGTTTCAGGTTCCAACCACTTCGGCATGGCAGGGTTTTGGGCTCAGAAGGCGGCGGACAAAGGTTTGATAGGCATGGCTTATACCAACACTTCGCCTCTCCTTGCACCTACCAGGAGTAAAGAGGTTTGTACTCATCATGGACATATATATGGATTACTAGCTACTGCTAGAGATTTCGGTTGCGAGATAATTTTTTTTTTCATTGAAAAAGGCAGAGAAAGCCTATCCAGCTCTTCAACTATTTACACATCAAAAATCATATCGATCCGTGGCTCTGGTTTGACTTGAACGAAAAACAAACAAACAAGGTGTTTGTTTTTCGCATTTTTTTTTGTCTAAAAGTTATGATTTTTTTGACGACACGGTTTGTCCAATGATTGAGCGATTGGCTGCCGCGCTGCGTGTCGCGGGTTAGACTCCTGCACCGCGACAAGGTTGTATTGTTGTTATTGGGTGTTTGTAAATAGTACATTATGGTACAAGTGTGTAATGTTGGTGATTACCGCTGAGGCGCCATTGAGACCCGAGCCGTCAGGTGAGGGTCTTAAGAGAGCCGAGGACGGTAATCATCAATACACACGTGTATCATACGACGTTTTTCAACACACTTGCGAGGAAAAAACAAATATGTATTGCATAAATCGTTTAATTATTAAAACAATTGGTGAATGTACAATTTTCAAAACGATATTGGATTGTTTTTGATGGCAATTTCACAGTTTGTGTTACATTGGTACTTGCCACTTCTTTAGTACCTTCATTTACTTCTTGTGTAAATGTCGGCGACAAAGGTAAATCATACAAATTACTGGAAGGAGAGGGCACCAAATAACTCACGCTAGTAGATGTACATGGTTGTGGTTCGGGGCAAAACTTTTTTGCCTTTGGCTCCAAATTAATGGCTTGCGTTATTTTGTCATTGATTTTTGCTTTGTTATGAATTGAGTCTTCTATGTACGATTCAGCGATTGCGTCAGAACGCCATCCACCATGTCGCTTCAAAGTTAGTATATCAGCCCCCGAATCAGCCAACATTGTAGCCGACGTTCTTCTAAAACTGTGTCCAGTGTAAAAATCGGCCTCAGGCAAACCTAAATACTTCGCTATTTCTCTTGGCATATTACCAAATTTGTTAATACCGATTGTTTGTGCAGTACATTTTCCTTTCTGAAAGTTTTGGAAAAAGCGGTCATTCTTTGTTTTTGTTGAACGGAGATCTTGGTATTTTTTCACTATTTCACGAAACGTTCCTTGGATTGTAAAAGATCGTGGAATCTTGGTTTTAGTCTGGGTAATTTTGACAAGAAGCATATCTCCGTGGATTTCTACATCTTTTGTTGTAATATTGTACAGCTCTTGTCGTCTACAAGCACCAGTAACACCGAATATTAAGGCAACCTGCAAAGAAATCAATTAATTAGTTCTAAGTAATTATGCTAAAGTTACACACTTGTATATTGTAGATTCGTTTCGATTAAAAATATGAAACGTACCTTTGTTGCTAGATACTGACTATCCGGAGCCTCATTCAAAAACTTTTCAACGTCGGCTGGTGACAAAACTTTAGATTTCCGACCAATATATCCATCCGAGCGTCTCTTCAAAAATGCCATCAGGTTACAGTACGTTTTGATATCAACACCATGTTTGAGCTTAACCATGCTTCTTAACATGGAATAGATGCACCACAGGGAGCTAGGTTTGTATGTATTGGCGAGTTCAGAGAAATACGCCAAAAACACATTTTCAGAAAATGACTGGGTTTTTTTGTTGCTCTTCCATTGCAGGAAACTATCGTAAGCAGCTAAATACTTTTCTCTAGATTTTGCAGGTATTAGGCTTTCGTTTGCATTTTGTGCTGCATTTAGTATTTCTGGCGGGGTTAAATCAATCAATTGTTCATCTTCTGTACTAAAATCTGACATTTTTATAATTATTTACCACACAGCAACAAATGCGATACAAACAAAATATGAAAATTAGGGGAAAATTGGGAAATGGCGCGCAATTTTTTTTTTTTTTGCACGCGCCAAATGTAAGTTGATTGATTACAGCCATACAGCCTACTTCAAAATGATAATTTTTGTGATAAAATGCAAATATTTTATAAGAAATTATTGTGAATTATAAATAATTTGATAATAATAAATGTTTTTTCGTCTTAATTAGGGACACATTTATTTATTTCAAAAATGTAAATAGATTTTCGGTGGCATAAAACCTCTTTGTTGTTACAAAAAAAAAAAAAAACTGTATTACCCGGTTAAATTGAAAATGCTCTGTTTACTCTCATATAATTTGCAGTTAGGTACTAACTTAACTTTGTAGGGATCATTCTATTATGCACTAGTGTGTAATATTATTATGCACGTGTATGTTATAGTTCGGTTTATGGCCCTAAGAACGATATAATAAGGCTCACTTTACGAGCAAGTGTGTTGAAAAATGCATTAACGATACAGGAAGAATTCCTAGTGTGATACAATGTTTTTTAAACAATGTATATACAAGGTGTAAGTGTAACAGATTAAGCGCAATACCTCAGACACCCCAATTAGAATATTAAATTATAAGTCTAAAACAACATCCGTCACCAATGTCCGTAACTAAATAAATTGAAACCAAATCTAGACATTTTATATAAAATAGTTATCCTTACTAAAAGCATGCAATATGCTTACGCAGACGCTCATGCAATATTAACGGCCGACACGCACACGAGCCCATTTCCTTGAATTAAGGATTGTATTAATTTGTCATGATACTGTGTTTCCATTTTAAGTTAAATGAAAGATTTTTCCGTCAAAATTTAACACCTTTTTTATGACGGAAATCGATTCTGAAGCCGATTCTCAACCAACTATTTTCAGCAATTGCATTTATTCTGTTACACGTTGTACATCGACGCTGGAAAGGAAAAATTATCCAAGCGACATTTTTGGCCATTTGGAGTTGTATACATTGTTGGAATCGTCTGATTTTTCTGCGTCGTTTGGTCTTACACACGTCCTTCTACGACGACTTTTGATGTCGCTTCGACATTTTGAAGTTCGCGAGAGTTCACTTTTTTTTCCTTACTAAAAGACAAAATTTTCGAGCATTTTTGAAAATTTGGTGGTTGTCGTAATTGTGAAATGCTAAATTTGCCTTTGGTCAAATTTGACATTTCTGTTCGTACGGTAATTACTCCACTTAGTTAACTTTCCAGTATCTGGCGATATAGTGTTAGGCGCTTAGGTAATTTTGAGATATTTGGTTTTTTTCCTACATGCATTGAGGTAATATAAAAAATTTATAATAAATTAATATTTAGGTTGTTTTGCCTCAACGCAACTCAACTTGCTACATGTTTTTTTTATTTTGGTAAAGCAAATTTGGTGTAATTTGGTAAGGATAAATTCTAAAAAAGATATATATTACATTTTTACCGTACCTTCCTTAATCAAAGCTTGTCGGTTAGTCAATTTTTCCCGTTTCTACTTTTAGGGAAAATTTTACTAAGCGACACTAACTTTAAAACTGAGCATTATTTTTAATAGTTACGTATACTATAATGTAGATAAAAAAATATCCAAATAAATTTCTAGGAATTAGGCTTTTTGGACCATAACAAGAATTTACGCGATTTTTTTTCTGAAAATTCAAACTTTAAACTGCTCTACTGTAAAGTTAGTCTGATGTCGCTTGGATATTTTTTCCTTTCCAGCGTCGATATATATATAACAGATAGGATATTGGTATTGGTTATTGGGTAATAGAAAGTCTACTCTTGGAAAAATATACCAAATACCAAATGTACATTTCATACGTCAATATTCTGCAAAATTAATGCCAACCATTTCTTTGTACCACTGAAAATCTTAATATATTATTTTCTCTCTTTCAGGCAGCGCTGGGCACGAATCCCATTGCGTGCGTGGCTCCAGCTTCGCAGAATGAATCCTTCTACCTCGACATGGCTACTACTACAGTCTCTGTTGGAAAGGTAATGACAATAATATACCTATTCAGCTAAGGTGTAACTACTTAAAACAGTCCGATCTTAGTTACCCTAAATTTATACAAAACATTCCTATTGAAATTATTTATATTTAAAGGTGTTTTCCAGGTACTGATTGATTAAAGACTTTTGTTTTAAACTTAGATAGGTACCTTTCATTATCATGTTATTGAAATTTTATTATATTTTTAAGTATATTTAAGTATATATTATGTTCGATACTTGTTCTATCATCGTAACTTGTTCACGTTGATTGGAAGCAAGGAACTTGTAGTTAGTAGGTAGAAGATCCTTGATTGGAAGACCAACATCAGACAGTATTATCTGTGTGGCATTAATGCTGAAATGTACCTTTTTGCGCAGTCATCAGGCACGCACTTTTGTCAATTAGCACTTCAGACACACACATACAAAAATACAATTACTTGTATTTTTGTACACAGTATGTGTCTGATTTTAATATCAAGCAGTTTTGCGGCTTCATACGTTTGCTTCTCCTTTAACCTGTGAAGGTAAAGCGCGGGAAAATTAAATATTTAATAACAAAATACTTTTTGTTCTATTATTTTATTTCTTCGAAAGTGTATTGAAAAACGTCGTTTGATACACGTGGACATTTGTTACTGCAGTACTCGGCTCCATAACCCCTCGCCTTGGGGCTCGGGCGTAACTCCGCTTCGTACGCAATAAGAAACTTTCTCTACTTGTATCAAAATGTACTATAGTGTTATCTGTGGCAAAATCTGGAATGGTAAACCCTCGTGTGTGAAAAATTAAAAAAATCCACGAGTACGAAATATATTGCATGTTGAACCTAATCGTAGTGCGATAAGTTTTCGAGGAAGTGTATTGAAAATGCCTTTTCTTTCTTTTATCTTTTTAAATCAAGAAAGAATTTAGAATTTAATTATGAACTTCATGGTGAAGATAAAAAGTTCACCGTGTCAATTAACTAGAACTCTCAATCTGCTAACGTGAGAAAATTCTGTAACTCGTGTCTCAAAATATACTAGATTTTTGTCTATAATAATTTGCTGAATTTGTGGAAAACTATGCGTAAATGTTCGATGTAGTGTAATTGTTTATTTGCATTATATAAAGGTTTATTGACAACACTTCTACGGTGTAGACGGAGTATTCCAAAACTTTTCAACTATGACTAGATAAATTCTTAATTTTTTTACCCTATTCTACGAGTCATTTCAAATTCAATTTGTGAAATAAAAACGTAATATCTTTTCAAAGTCTTGTTTGAGTGTTCCATGTTGTAGCCTTCTTTAACCCAAACTTTTATACAAACGCACATCAGAAATTGTATTTTCTTTTCCTTTTAAGAACTAGCAATGTTGTTAAAATTTATATTACTAGTAATCTTGCTAATGGAGGGGTTAACAAGATTGCCAGTAAGTACTAAGCTAAATATGCTTGTGTCTTGAGGGTATTCACGAGAATACATTATTTTATATCTAACCGCCAAAATTATGTGGGGTATCCATTTATTTATTTATATATACTTCCTGCTCACAGGTACAAAGGCGTACTTAACGCCGTAGGCATTCTCTACCAGTCAACCAAGGTGGCCTGTATATATAAAACTTAAAATACATTTACTTATAAACATTTAGTTCAGGACAAACTACAACAAGAGTGACAGTTATACAGTGATCATTACTCTTCTATGATTCAAAGCTGCATTAATTCCTATAATGTTCCAGATTGAAATGCAGCGCCGGAAAGGAGAATCACTACCGTTCGGCTGGGCACAAGGACCAGATGGAAATGAAACTACGGATGCTGAACTGGTATGTTTGTATAGCTTATACAACGTGTAACAGAATAAACGCAATTCCTGAAAGTAGTTGATTCTGAATCGGCTTCTGAATCGATTTCCGTCATAAAAATAGGTGTTTGACGGAAAAATCTTAAATTTAACTTAAAATGGAAACTCAGTACCATGACAAATTAATACAATCCTTAATTCAAGGAAATTGAAACCTTAACTCAGAGTAATAGAGCTTACTTAAACGCACGACATAATTTGTAGTTCGCTCATAGCTCGTAACGTACATTACACACACGTAAATAATATCAATGCATTTAACATTAAAGGTAGTGTGAAATCAAATAGGTAATTTAAAGGAATTCCAACCTTATCTCTAAGTTTGATCGTGCATGCAAATAACCTTATCTTAGTAAGGCTTATTTGAATGCACGATCAAACTTAGTTCGGTAATCAGTTTCCCTACTACATACATAAACAATTTTAGGCATTTTTACGAAATAAAATTATTAAATAAAAAAGATAAAGCAAATTTATCGGCTACCTATTTGGTGTTTATGCGAAATGCTGACACACGTTGCCGCCCGACCAACATTAGTAGCTAACATCAATATTTAGTCATCCGCCAGCAGCGATCTAGTGCAGTTATTCTGTTTACTTCCATGACATTTTTGTTTCTTTTACGTGACTTATTTACCAGCAAGACGGACAAGAAATTCGAACAAAAGCCTTATTCTATGAGGTCCAAAGAAATGGAAATACCCTGACTCCTAAACTAGGTGTATGTTCCTGTGACTTAGGAGTCAGTGATTTCTCGAAAACTATAATAGCAGAATAATTATGCTCACTTCAGTTAGGACGTTAAATACAAAGCAAATGGCCATCGTTACATGGTGGACATCCCACCCATACGCACAAAACGTTTTGGGAATACCTTCATTATGCGTACGGCTAAGGAGTGGAATTCCCTGCCGGAGTCTATGTTTCCTGATAGCTATAACCTAGGAGTCTTTAAGTCAAGAGTGAATAGGTTACTTTTAGGTAAGCGTGCTCCATCTTCGACCACATCATCACTTACCATCAGGTGAGATGGTGGCCAAACGCGAACCTATTTTAAATAAAAAAAAAATGGTGAGAGATACCAATAACTTGTACAAAAAAAAAAGAAAAATGTAATACAAAAAACAAATTAAAAAGAAAAACAAAATCTTTACACACTACTTATAAACTTAGCGGTGAAGAGTAAAAGTGTAGTGTATGTGTGCATGTGTATGTATGTGTGAGAGTGTGTATGCGTGTGAGAGAGAGAGGGTGTTTAAGCGAGTGTGTGTGCGGGTGTGTATGTGCGCCACAGATCATACAAACACAAGAGATATGGCAAAGGAGCGTGGCGCTTGCGAACTCATCAAGGCCCAAAGCTCTTCGATGCCAGTTTCGGCCATTAGTCAAATGTCAACTTGCGACGTTTTCGCTGCTTATGATTTTTGACAAAATGACGCGTTGTTCAGTGCTTGTTTGCAAAAATAACAGCTGTATTGTGAATTACGTCAAAGATGGCATCTCATTTCACACGTAAGTACTAATATTATTAATAATATTGTAATATTGTTTTTCTTATTAAATTCATTAAAACATTACTTCGTGATACTAGAAACACGATGAAGTACCAAAAGCAATTATTTTCATTTGAACAAAAACTATTGATTGTTCAGTACAATTATATGTATCATCTATAGCGCAATGGATAAGTGTTTTACTGATATCCTCACTCACACGATAGTTTCGTGAAGCAGCCGCTGCCGGCTTTTGTTGGTTAGTGATGTAACTACACGTTTGTGATTGTCGTTATTTTATACATTCCTACTTACTACGAATGATTACACAAGGAAATAAAATTTGACTTTTTTGTTGCATGGAATTTTATGGCTGCATCATTGATATCATTATAATTCATACCTTGCCTTTATTTTAACATTTTAGTTATCCGAAGGATCCAAAAATAAAAGAAAAGTGGATAACTGCGTAACGTACTATTCCAGACTATAATATATCTTTATACTACACCTGCTTGGAAAGTACCTTGATACTTTATCAAATTTACGGTAGAAAGTACGTCATTGCATATCGAACAAATATGCGGGGAGAAAACGCATCTGAGCGGGAGAGAAAAGTGTATGAAAATCCATTTCTTACGTGGTTTTTCTTTTTTAATTTTGGGTAAGACTATGCGCCGGTAACCTAAATATCAAAAGCCAAAAAGTTTTCACAGTGAGTTTTTATCTCCAAGTTCGCAAAATAACACTGGCCACTAGCTGTGTGTTGGATGGTGTCGGGCTGGCAGTGCGACCCTGCGGCGGCAGGATAAACAATTTGAAAAAAGAACATGTGAAAATTGCAGACGCCATTGGCGCCATTTGTGAAAACAGTGTTACATTAAGCTTCACTAACTGCAACAATTTCAATATAAATTTCAATTAGTAATGATTTAGTTTTTTATTTTCCTCGTAGGTGTAGTATAAAGCACTATCTATCTTTCGAGAGAAAGTGCGATTCCCGATCTCGGGTGTTTTAAAGCCCTCGCCTACGGCTCGGGCTTCAATCGACACCCTCGACGGTAATCGGTCACTTTCTCCTCTCGGTGAACAATGTACTATTGTGCCAAATTTCATCGAGATCCATTCAGCCGTTCTGGCGTGATTGAGATCCATCCAAACATTTGCATTTACAGTAGTAGTAAGGTAAATAATTATGATTTTGTAGCATGTCCTAACACATACTTTAACAGTAGTTTCTGTTTCCCCCATACGTGATCAATGCAAAAGTATTTTAATCATAATTTGAATATTAAATAATTAGAATTCTAGAGACTAATATCGTCCGTATCATAGACTAATATTTTTCAGATATAGGTTAGGAGCTCCATGACATCCATTCCACCCTCAAATCCTCCATCTTCAAAGTAGGCATTTTTTCATACGCATCAAAGTTTCCTGTTTATGATTTAAATCTTTTTATGTTTTAATAGAATTATGTTTAAAATCTTTTAAATGCATCCCCTTTACAAAGCCTAAAATCTTAGATTCGTGTTGATAATTACACTTGAAACAATCGTAAGTGCCTTTTCACGTGTACTGGTTGCCGCGTAGCCGGCGCCGGCGCCGGAAACTCGGCGGCGAAGTGTATGGCCATGTACATTACCTTTAACACGTATCGGCGTAATTTGTACATGTGAAAAGGCACTTAGCCGCCAGATTTTCGGCGCCGGCTACCCGGCAACCGGTAAATGTGAAAAAGCACTAAAAGTAAACTCAACTATTCAAAGCCGTCAATCAAAAGCCTGTGCAAGTGTGATGGGAAGTAGGAATCATAATTTTATTTTATATTTTAGGTACCTACATTAAATTCGTTCATTGAACCTACCCACAGCTTTGGTCAGCTGGGCGCTCGTGTGCGTGTCGCGTCGCGCACTATACACGTAACATTGCATGAGTGTATGCGTCTGCGTAAGGATATTGTATGAAGCACATACGTTTTGCGTTTAGTAAGGGTAACTATTTTATAAAAAATGTCTAGGTTCGGTTTCAATTTATTTAGTTACGGATGTTGTTTTAGACTTATAATTTAATATTCTAAATGGGGTGTCTGAGGTATTGCGCTTAATCTGTTACACGTATATTCCCATAGCCATGATTTACTTTTGTTACCTACTAAAACACTGAAAACTCCTATGGCTCCTGTTTTTGTCTTAACCTGGTCGTATCGGATTGCCGTTCTATCGGACTATGACAGGAAGGAACAGCGAGTACTGGTGCACTATAATACCTCCTGCGCAGTCTCCACTAAGATGGGCCCCCAGTACCAAACTTAGACTTCATGAAGACTTATTAGCCTCATTAGTCATTAAAACGGTACAATTTTGGCCTCATGGGTTAAGTAGAAACCACGACCATATAGTTTGATACGGGAAGTATTTAACACTTTTAGCGCAGTTATTGACCGATTGGCTGCTATGCTGCGTGTTGCAAGTTCAATTCTCGCTACCTTTGGCTTAATTTAACAAATAAATAAATCTGCATCTGGATCTGACTGAATCCGCACCGGAACAAATATTTGTATGGCGTAAATAGTTGTTGTGGATCCTAGTATTGTTTTTAGAGTTCCGTACCAAAAGGATAAAACGGGACCCTATTACTGAGACAGCGGAGTCTCAGTAATAGGGTCCCGTTTTATCCGTCCGTCTGTCTGTCCATCTGTCCAACTGTCTATCACGGTTCATGAACCGTTATTAGACAGTTGAAATTTTCATAGATGATGTATTTTTGTTGCTGCTATAACAACAAATACTAAAAAAGAGAATAAAATAAATATGTAAGGGGGCTCCCATACTACAAACATGATTTTTTTACCGTTTTTATAGATAATGGTATGGAACCCTTCGTGCGCGAGTCCGACTCGCACCTGGCTGGTTTTTTATTTCCTATAAAATAAATATACGATATACAGAACATGCTATAATCCATATTTGTATTCATTTTCAGGCATTTAAAACCAGTTGTCTGATGCCGCTGGGTGGTGGAGAGCTCACATCAGGATACAAGGGATTTGGACTGGCGGCCATGGTGGAGCTGTTCTGTGGAGTATTAGGAGGTAAGATCTTATCAAGCTATAGTATTAGTTCTAGGTGATAGGAAGTCTTAGCTAACACTAATTTATGTCATACACTTCGTTTTTAGGGTTCCGTAGTCAACAAGGAACCCTTATAGTTTCGCCATGTCCGTCTGTTTGTCCGTCTGTCCGCGGTTTAGCTCAAAAACCATTGGTACTAGAAAGTTGTACTTTGGCATGAGTATACACGTTAATGACGCCAAAAAAGTGGTAAAATAAAATTTTGAAAAAAACAATTATTTAGGGTACCTCCCATACATGTAAAATGGGATGATAATTATTTTTTTTTCGTTCTTCCCATAGTGTGGGATATCGTTGGATAGGTCTTTCAAAAATATTAGGGGTTTAGTAAGACCGTTTTTTGATTAAGTAAACCGTTCGTGATTTATCAAGCTTTAAAGTACCAATTTTCGTTAGAGTCAAGTGTCCCCCCCCTCTATCAACTAAACGGTTATAGTTAGAAATTCAAATGTCACGGCAGTAGTACCTATATATAACGAAATTTAAAGGAAAACTATCACACATAAGTGGGCTTTACAAGTTTACGAGTAATAGTCGACCAATTGTATTTGACTCGAAAATTTCGAACAACTCTACAGAAATGTCGATAGATGGCGCTAAGCGCCAGTTGTATCGTGCTTGCTTCTTGTGACGATTGAGTAGTGTAGCTCTGTGTCCGTATTTAAATTCAAAACACCGGCTATGACAAGTTTTATACAAATCTCTAAAAAAAATTAAAACTTTTCGTGCAAAATTGTCGGATCAGGTGAGGATTTGTATAGGATAGGAAGTCAAATTAGTTAGGTAGACATGTTTGGCTTTTAGTTAGAGCATGGTACGAAACGATCAGTCAGCGAATACGACACGCACTTGGCTGTTATAAAAACTACGGAACCCTACACTGCGCGTGGCCCGACACGCACTTGACCGGTTTTTATTTCTTCTTCGCTGTTTCTTTCTAAGTAATTAGCTGCGAAATTAAATACAGTTGCAATTGGTTTCCAAACTCGTTGAACTCCAGACCTATTGATTCTGAATTTCAGAAGCAGCAACCAAATCTGGTCAAAAGTCGAACCGTAGAACCATACTTTCAATATATTTTTAATTTTTTAATTATTACCAATGAGCTCGCTCTTGAATTCGATCACGACTGATGGCAAGGGATAGATGATGTCCCACGATTGGATGAAGATAGACGTCGTAACAGAGGCGGGCCTAATAAACGTTGGCGTGACGATCTTAACTCATTCCTTTATTCCACGGATTGGCTGGAGAAGACAGCAGATACCCTGGCTGGAAACATACGGGAGAGGCCTTAACACAACAGTGAAATAAAGAGAAATAAGAAAAAGAGAGCGTAAAATTATAACACAGTATACACATAAAATGCTATCTTCTTGACACATCCCTCTTGAATTACTTATAGGTGCTAACTACGGCCACCACGTGCGATCCTGGTCACACAGTGGAACGGGTGGGCCAGCCAACTTGGGCCACTGCTTCGTCGCAGTCAACCCCGAGTGTTTCGCCCCTTGCTTCGGAGACCGCCTCGCTGACTGCATCACACACTGGAGGCAGATGGAACCAGTGAGTTCCCTTCATTATTTTGCATTCTTAACATGAGTATTAACTGATAGGATCAAAGGAGATAAGCTAAGTAATACCTCCCGTATGTGTCAAATAATGTTGTATGTTGGCGATTTTATTAAAACTCCTGGGAAATGTCATTGATAACTGAAACACAGGCATTGCCTAGTTCGGTTACAAAAGCTACATCCATTTTACAATGTTATACACTGCCAAATTATAATTTCTGTAAACTAGTACTAAGTTTTTTGAGAAATAAATTACTGTTACTATTACTAATTACTATTAATGGTTCAGCTACGCTTGCTAAGGCAAGTCCTTCCTCCGGAAAGCATGATTAGCCAGGAATAAGAACTCCTTGTTTATAATACTTTCTAACCACACTAAGGTATCTTTTTACCTAGTAGCTGGGTTGTCACTTGGTAATCACCGGGGTGGTTTTAGTAAGGTAGGAATCCAACACTCCCTGTTCTTGTTCTCCAAAAGCTTAGGCGCCGTTTCAATGTTTCCCCCCGATAACAAAAAAACAACAAAAGGTAGTTTGGTAGAGCCTGTCAGGGTTCCGTAAATATTTTTGCGAGAAACCGTGGCACCGAAACGTCAATTAAAGGAACAGGGTGGGTTTTGACACTCCTTTACGCTCCACCCAGGACCGGGAAGAGTCATTAGATGAGTTTCGCACCGAAAAAAGGTACCTTGGGAGACCTCCCGTAGACTCCTTCACCCACCGCAGGGCGGTGGACATCCATGAGGATATCTAGTTTGAGAAATAAAAGTAGTTTGGTAGATGATTAGACATTAAACTAAGGTATCTGTGAATGTAAGCGTAAACTACAATTAATCGTTGTCTGTCCCGTAACGCTTTAAATATTTGAAACTTAAACTGACGACGTCTTTATGTCAATGTTTAGTGCGGTTTTATCTACGATTCCGCTGCCGCAGAAGATAAACCATTATCAACCCTGGATACCGTACCCCATCTTTCTTTTCAGACGGATCCCAAACAACCGGTGTTAGCTCCAGGGGACAAAGAAAAGCAAGCAGCCGCGGAAACTGACGCTAGAGGATATGTGACGTATGTCAAACAGCAGATAGAGTCCTCTGCCGCACTCGCCAAGAGACTCAACATTAAGCCCATGGACGTAGAAATGAACGACCAGTAACTGTGAAAATTTTGTTTAAGAATGTTGTACACCTAGTCACTAATATGGCGTCCCTGGGGATGCTATGACCACTGGTTTTTGTTATTACGTTTGATATGATTTTTTTTTTTGTTTTTAACTTTACACAAATCTAGGCCAGAGTTATCGAGACCAAGGCTATTCGAGTTCAGTTGTTTATAGTTCCGTTTGCCACAAAGAGGCATGGACTGATCGTTCCTTATCCCGTCATGGAGTGAATACAGTCAGAAATGTGTGACAATTTAATTCTTGATTTCTGATTGGTCCTGTTAACAGGTTCAAAGTATCACCTTTTGCGCTATGACTTATAGAACTACTTTGCTCAACTACGATATGATTGTCTAACTTCAGAGAGGCTGTCGCCAGGTATGAGAGACACTTAAATCCTCAGAAGTTTCAGATTTGTAAAACTCTATGAGCCATAGTAAAGAAATATATGTTTGTGTATGTATTTTAAATACATTTAACAATAGTGTGATTTTTTTCCTTGTTGCAACTTTGCAACCTTATTTCAACGGTAATACCTAGGTGCACCGTTCAATTTGAGAGCACATAGCTATGATAAGTATTTACCTATAAGTGCCTTAAAAATGATGATCATTTGATCTTTAGATTGGTCAAGAATATCTTAAAAAGTGTGTACGTAATATTAAATGATGTATTTGTTAAAAAAAAAAAAAATTAACAGTTACTTATTTCTTTTTATTTGTATACCTACCGTCACCAATAAAGAAACTGCCATATAAGCGAAAATCATGAGAAGGTAGTGCAATGACATGATATTCTTAATGCTTACTGATCCCATGCTTGAATGCTTCGCTGAAATCAATATTTGGGGCCTAAACGAACGACTGCATACAGAGCCCTTTGCGACCCGTTGGAGGCATGCTTGAAACTGCCCTAGTCACGTCCGAAAATCAAAATTTCCGATTTCAGCATGTTTGCCTATCGCGACTTTCTCTATTCTTTCAAAAAAAATGCTCTTTTAAAGTTCGGGTCTGCTCTATTTGGGTCCCATAATTCTAATGTGTTCAGCACATTAGAGTTATCGGATTATATTCGGAAATTCTGATTTACGGAATTGACCAAGGCAGTTTCAAGCATGCAAAAGCTAATAAGCTAGTAGATATTGTAGTCAGTCATTATCGATATTTATATATACACCTAATTTAAGAAAATGTAATCAACTGTGATTAAGACTTCACGAAGCGCGCAAAACAGTTTCGATGCAGTGACATCAACTGCAAGTCTTTAATAGACATGCACAAACACCGAGACTATTATTTATTTTTAAATGGCAATTTAAAAAATAGGATTATTTTTGTAGGTGATCCATGTACAAAAATAATCTTACTGAAACTATACCTTTAATATAAATTTCGTTTAATAAGAGGAAAAATGTGATGTGTGGAGTTTTATGAAAATATGTAAACCTTTTGTAGTAAAATAAATTAGCTGGAGCTGCTCGGCAGTACAAATACAGTAAGATCATCTATTCACATTGCGATGCGTCCTATCAAAGCGCGGAGAACGCAGACAGTCATCTCGTTAGTGGTTTATTGGTACTAATAAAAGAAAAATTCGCGACACCTACGAAGAGTCACGCTGAAAACAATCACCTTAGCTGAAATCTCTGAAAGAAGCTGATAGTAATAGGTATATATTATATTATATATCAATGATTAAGCCGCACAATTTAATTTTTGTCTTATTTGATATCCTTTTCGTACTCATTAGGTACCTAAATGGTAGGACTTAATCAACTGCTTTAAGCTATCCGACGGCTTCTCTCCGAACTGCTACCGATAAAAACTTTGGATCTTCGACTCGACATGTCAGACTCAATAGGTACTCATTAAAATCCAAAAATCTTTTGGTTTGTCTTTGTCCCAGTTTTATGCATGTGAAATGAAAGTTTTTATTGACTATTTGGTGCAAAGAGTATGTAAAACCTAAGAGTATGTAAAACCTATTTGGTGGATCGACTCGTGGAAATAAATACTGCTTTTACTTTATTTTGATTTCACCATTTACCCCGCAATTGTCTACGACACCAGCCAGAAATAAAAATAGAATAGCAATAAAAACAAAACTCTTTCCAAGTTCGCGTTTTTCTTATAATGGTTAATAGAACCGTGCAGGTTGAATAAGGCACTACCAAAAATTACTTCTAAAAAGCGTGGCCATAATAAATATTCAAAATCCAGTAAAAAAGAACACTATGACACATTTAGGTATAGCTGACAGCACAGAAAAAAGCACCAAGTGTTTGAACCTGAACTTCCTCTGTCAGCTCTCTTCTTTCTACTTACCATTCCAAAAGCCAGTTAGAATTCTGAATTAGGGGTTGAAGGGGTTTTACGTGAGAGTATAATTTGCCAAGATATAATAGTATTTCTAGGCGATTTCGTGTTATTTCACTTATAGGATCCAGTCTAACTGTCATCTTTGTGTCGACGTCGTGAAGTCCCGTGCTATATTCAACGCAGCCCCTGAACTGGTTAGTAGACAATCGTTTCCTGAGCTTAAGGAAGTAAATAATTTATCTGAAATGCTGATACCCCCAAGTGAAAACCCAATAAGAAAATATGTAGCAAACAAACTGACGCATCTCGTATCATGAGAGAAACACTCATTTGTTTCAGTACCTTATTTATCCTTAAATCAAGAGAGCCGTGGTCAAGAGTTTGCGAGAGATAGTGCAAATCGCTAGCCACCAGCTGTTTTTTGTGAGTTTGAGACAAGTAAGTCAGAGACAAGTGTGTCATTTTTGTCATTTAAAGTAGATTTATTAAAACAGTGCTTGACTGGGTTCAAACCAAAGACCTTGCAACTCAGTAAGTCTTATCACAGAGCCATAACTGCTCTCATTGTTTAGGTATTGTAATTTTCATCTGCACCGCAGCTCTCAAAACAGTGAAGAAGAACATCGTATGGAAACTGATGCCTGTTCCTCACGATGTATTCCGGGACCTACACGATCATACGTAAAATTCGAAGGTATGACATATCTGATCTACCAACTCGCACTGGGTTCGAATGGTGGATTACGGTCCATTCCCTTGCCTGAGTAGGCTTGCCTCCTAGCAGTGGAAACGTTATAGGCTGAATATTCTCATTCTACTAAAGACAGACTACAGATAATAATGACAAATAATGTAAATCGTGACACTCATTTCTTCCAGTTCCATTAGTCATCATCATGCCGGCTGTTGCCCGGGTATATGCAAAGGAGGTGGAGCGCTTCGTGACAGACTGCATCGTGTCTGCCGGCAGTCCCCGCACTGCGGCAGAGCAGGTCGCCGACCTGCTGGTGGTAGCCGACAAGCTAGGTCATCGCAGTCACGGACTGAATAGGTTAGGTAAGCGTAGTAGGATGTAGATAGGTATATTATCCTTTTAGTATTATGTGGCCTGAATGTTTGTTACGGAATCACGCCGATCCACGCCTCTACGGCTAAATTTGGATGTAAATTACTCCACACGTATGTTTTGTGCCCGTGACTTCGTTCTTTTAGGAGGTTTTTCCCGCGTGAATTTTCCTACAAACCACTCAATCCAGTGAAAGTCCTACTGAAATAGGTACAGCCATTCTAGAGGTTAGCCCGAACAAACAAAAAAATTAAAAACTGCGTAATATCGCTGGGCTGTCATGATAATGACGTAAATATTGTTACCAAGAACGCTTCGTTCGAGACATCAAGGACGGGCGGTGCAATCCATACAACACGCCGAAGATAATAAAGGAGACTGCATCGACAGCGTGGGTCGACGGTAAGAATGTGCTTGGGGCCACTTCTGCTCACTTCGGAGCGGATTTAGCTGTAAAGAAGGCCGGAGAGACCGGGGTGGGATGGGTCGCAGTCAGAGGTAACATCTTTATCTATTTATTCCTTTTTTAGGGTACCGCGGTAGCCGAATGGCAAAAAACGGAACCCTTATAGTTTCGTCATGTCTCTGTCCATCCGTCCTTATGTCACAGTCATTTTATTCCGAAACTATTAGGACTACACAACATGTGAAACTTGGTAGGTAAATGTATTCTGTTATCGGCTTTCCGATTTTTATTAAAAATTTAAAATATAAAATGAAGGGGACACCACCCATACATGGAACCGACACTGAAAATATTTTTTTTTGTCAAACCTATACGTGTGTGGTATCTAATGACATTGAGGTTTATATAACCACTTTTTCTTAAAGTCAATTGTTTAAAGGCGCTTCTAAACGGGCTATATTATTCTGCAATTTGTGGCTGCACTATTGGCAACTAATTGCCCGGCCATTACAAAAACATTGCTTGGACACTGATATCCGAGCAATCTATGGCTGGGCCATGTGTTGCGATATATCAGCTATAGGGTGGCTCATGATGCAGACTCTTAAACGGGCTACACAAATCGGCAACAATGGCTGACGAAATCATACTTGTCGCAGCAGCTGACATTATTTTAAAATCAAAAATGATTTTAAAATAATTGATATCTCAAATTTATCAGCGATTATAATCCATCCATCTTTTTTAGCATTTCTGTCTTTGTATATACCGCATCTGTCTTTGTACATCCCACAACTGAGGGTGTAAATGTACTTCATTAATGAAATCTATAACCTTCTCGTTAGTCCACGTATTAGTCATTTTTGTAAACATAATATAACCTCAAAAACAAACAAGCACAGGTCAGTCAGTCAAACAAAGCACTGAACATAGCAATTATACTCATAACAAACTTAATATCGGTAGAAAAAGATGCAGTATGCGTCTATGCCATTACAATAGAGAGCGACTGAAACCGCTATCTATTGAACAATATCGGCCACACATGGCCATACCCAAAATGTTTGTCAACTATTGCCGGGACATTACTGCAATATTGCATAGTCTGGCCGGTATTGCTGGCAATGTTGCCGGCCATTGTATTGCAGCCACATATTGCAGAAAAATATAGCCCGTTTAGAAGCGCCTTAAAAGATATACGCCTCCAAAGTGGTAAAATCCTCTAACTTTTAGAATAAAGGAGTGAAAATCTATAAAAAATATATGCTGTAGATCTTAATGTAAAATTTCAAAGAAAATTTGTTTGAATGAGGTCAGGTCAGTAGTTTATGAGATATAGCACATTTTCTAATACCGCAAATATAACTTTGTATTTCACACAAACACTATGAAATCAAAGTTATTTTGCGTAGTTACTACGGAACCCTTCGTGGACGAGTCTGACTTGCACTTGGCCAATTCTTTTCAGGTTACTAAGACTCATAGAAAAATAAACATTAATAATAACAATTGGTAACTATCTACTAATAGATACTTTTATAATGAAGCAATAACTGCATTTCGGGCAGTGTGCTATGGAATTGCACAACCTAATTTTATAGTGTATTCACGGAGACGAGTTAGTATAGCGCCTTCTCTATCGCACATTATCATACAAATGACAAAGACAAAAAAACTTTTTTAGGGTCAGTGGGCGTTAACAATACCTTAGAAATGTAAATGTGCGTTCACACTGCGCTTCTTACAGTTCGCTTAGTTTATTCCTGCGGCTTCGTCTGTCGTATAAATTGAGAGACATTTATTTGATAGAATTTTTTTATGGGTACCTACTTTTTTATATATCTGATGGATATGAAGGAAAGAAATAAAACCGAGGATTAATTATTAAACTTTCTTTATTATATTATAATATCTACCTATACAACTTTATAACATATCATCATCATCATCACTCTCCGTACTATTACTACTGTCGTCGTTTCCTACATTTATTATGAATCTTTCAGTCATTGCTTCCACATTTCTGTCAACAGCACGTCTGCACAGTACGGCAGGCGCGTGCATAGGATTATGACAGGGCATGCGGCGGAGTAAAAACACACAAAAACTTCTTCTTTTATAGATTTTTAGCATCGCCACAGCCACGCATCGCCACCATGCTACGATGCGTGGCTGTGGCTATGCTAAAAATCTATAAAAGAAGAAGTTTTTGTGACCGATTACTCACAAAAACTTCTTCTTTTATAGATTTTTAGCATAGCCACAGCCACGTATCGCCACCATGCTACGATGCATGGCTGTGGCTATCCTAAAAATTTATAAAAGAAGAAGTTTTTGTGTGTTTTTACTCCGCCGCATGCCCTGTCATAATCCTATGCACGCCCCTGCAGTACGGGAAGTATGAGAAGACTAAAAAGTACTCGTACTGTGTACACCGCCTTAGCGTTTTTCACTGACCAATCGCGGTTAAAAAAATGTGTGAGGGAGATAGCGCTCTACTAACTCGTCTCCGTGAATACACTATACCAAGCCCGTTTCATATTCGTACTATAAGATTTAGGCCGTGCGCGCACTGCGTTGCGGTGGCCGCAATTGCGGTAATTCTACCGCATCGGTAGAATGACCGCAATCTCAGGTGCGCGCACTGCGGCGAGAAAAACGCACATTTTGTCTGACAATGTTGCCATACATACAGATTTCTTCGTATTTATCCATATTTTTGATGTGTGATTCAGATTAGCACTCGATACAGATTTTTATACAAATTTCACACTGTATTGATAAAATTAACTGGTACAACTAAAGACAGAACTTGGCAAAATAAATTACCTAGATACCGCATTTATTACGTTACACACACCATTGTATGATTCTATTCTTTATAGTTATTTTTTTAATAAGAAAACGTTAATTTAAACATTCTAATTAAGTATTTATATTATAGAGAAAATTCCATATATTTTGTGATGATGCTGCCAAAAAAACGATTTCAAGCTCTTAGATTGCAAGTACTACGTCAATAGACACCAGCCTATGTCAAAATAATGTACTACGGAAATTAATTAAAATAATAATTTAAAATAATTAGAATATTTAAATTAACGTTGTTTATAAAAAAAAAAAAAAAAATAACCATAAAGAATAGATTCGTTCAACGGTCAATAAATGTCGTCTGTATAGATGTCATGTATGGGTTTAATATGTTTAAAATGTTTAAAGAATAATGTTCAATAATTCTGTTCTGTTCAACGGTGTGTGTAACGTAATAAATGCGGTATCTAGGTAATTTATTTTGCTAAGTTCTGTTTTAGTTGTAACAGTTATCTGCATATACATTTTAATAGTTATTATTTTCTCTGTTTTTATGAGTAGTAAGTACACTAATTTTGCCCTCCCCACTTTAATTAAAGTTTTTAAAGTCCTTCCAAAGGTTGTCTATCTATCAATACAGTGTGAAATTTAGATAAAAATCTGTATCGAGTGCTAATCTGTATCACACATCAAAAATATGTATAAATACAAAGAAATCTGTATGTATGGCAACGTTATCAGACAAAACGTGCGTTTGTTTCACCGCAGTGCGCGGTACTACATTACACATACACAATTGCGGTAGACTCACCGCAATTTTGCAGCGAGGGGTCACCGGTGACTCTACCGCACGCGTTTATTCTACCGCAGTGCGCGCACTTCTATGACACTCCATACTTCACAAATTTTGCGTTTCCAAAACGCAACGCAGTGCGCGCAAGGCCTAACCCCCTGGCCACAGCTAAGCGCGGTGCGAATTGCGGCGCGTCTTGCGGCGCGTCTAGCGGTGAGCGGCGAAAACAAATGGTAGGCAACTTATGAAGTATGCCACAGCTACCGGCGACGCGTCTTGCGGCGCGTCTGGCGGCGCGTCTTGCGTGGCGGCGAGTCGAGCGAATCGCGCCGGCGACGGGCTGCGCGGTGTGCGAATGAAACAAATGTACTAGCGAGTATCGAGGTGGCCACAGCTCAGAGCGGCGCGCGCGGCGTCAGCGGTAGACGCATTCAGGCCTCGCGCGACACAAACAAATAATTTTGTTTTAAACGCGCATTGAGCTTATAAAAATAATGGATACTGAACAATTTATTAGTGAAATACTGAGTAGACCAGAAATATGGATGTCAAATCTATCTAGTCTTCATGTAGTATAGTATATAATATCTAAACTAATATTATAATGAGAAAACGGATTAACGCGGGAAAACCTCCCACGCGAACAAAGTTGCAGGCAAAAGCTAGTATTCAATCAATTTATTGGGATATTTCCTATTTCATAATAAAGAATGTGAAATTCGCCAAGTTCTCTCCTTTTCTCGTTAACTGGGTGCGCTCTTATCAACCGACGACAAAAAGAGGAGGTTATCAATTCGACGCGTATATTTTTTTAATTTTTTTTTATTGATTATCACCGAGTACTCGAAGACGGCTGAACCGATTTGCAAAATTCTTTTTTTGTTTGAAAGGGTATACTTTCTAGTTGGTCCCATTGTTACGAAATCAGGATCTGATGATGGTATCTTGGAGAAATCGAGGGAACTCTTCAAATATTATAGGCACACCTATAGTGATTTGAGTGTTTTTTATAGTAACTTGTGTAGTTGCATTCGAAAAGCACAATTTGTGAAGTGGACCTGATGATGAAGACCACAGATGGCCACTGGAACTACTCAATATACCTACTTATAAGTATTTCATGTGTTCCGCTTCGATTACTTGAATGTGGTTATTAAGCACAATGTGCTCGTCACAATGCATATGGTGAAGTGAAACTGATGGTGAAGTACCAGGAGAACTCCTCAACAATTAACGGCTCAACATTGGGAAAAGCAATATTTTGTAAATGAATATAAGTACTTGACATTTAGGCTCTTGTAACTAGGTAAATTAAAATCGACCAACTAAAAAGAGTGAAATAAAAACTTTTTACCAAAAAATGAAACAGGCTCCCAAAATAGCCGTTCTCTAAATACGTCCACCGCTGTCGCCGCCGCGGTCGCAGCTAGTCGAGCTGTGGCATACCAACGCAATTCGCGCCGCCCGCCGCGCCGCAAGACCCGCCGCAATTCGCACCGCCGGAAGCTGTGGCCAGGCCGTAACAGCGGTGCGCCATCGTTACATGATGGACATCGCACCCATAGGTACTAAACGTTGTCGGAACACTTTCGTTCTAAGTACAGCTAAGATGTGGAATTCTCTACCGGAGTCTGTTTAAGACCAGCTGCATACCTGAGCAAAAGGTCAAGAGTAAATAAGTTACTTCTAGGCAAGCGTGCCTCAATTTCTAACACATTATCGCTTATGAGTGTGAGATGGGGGTCAAACGTTAGCCTAAAAGCAATAAAAAATACTACTTGATACTAGGCACAATTAATATTGGGCTCATAGGCCAATTCACGTACTAATAATAAATTATCAACTGACTTGATGAATACTCCGTGGCTCAGTTCGTACGTCAATACTAGTGATGTGCCGGAGCGTTAAAAATGTACATACATCCGCGGATATGGATCCGAATACGGATATTTGGGGTCAAGATCCGCGGATACGGATACGGCTACGGGATCTTTAATTTCTTACTCAATCTGTGTCGGCGCGTGAGGCCTTAAAACGATAGATTGGTATAGTAAGTTACTACGATAAAGGTTTGCAATATGAAGGTGCCAAATATTTGATTTTATGAAATAAAAAATACTTACTTTAAATGGAATTTAATAAAAATAAAAAAATTCTACCTAATTACCTATATACTTATAGGTTTTCGTTCTATCAATTAAAAATTAATACGGTAAAAGATCCGTAAAAGATGCGCGAGAAAAGTAACGGATACGGATACGGATCTTTCTTTTTCCTCGGATATCCGCGGATACAGATACGAATACGGATATCCGGAGCATCACCAGTTAATACATGCGGTATCTAGTGACAATAATGAAGAACTTATATTTTTGAAATGTACTTACGTTAACGCCATCCTGTAGTACATACCTATTCTTAAAAGCTTAAACTCCTACAACCAAAGAAAAATATCCAGAAGTAGGTAACTAGGTAACCCTATAACAGATTTCAGAACATTTAAAAAAATGTAAGGAAGTCTGCTTAACTTATATTGAACTTGTTTGTTTGTTGGAAGACGTAAGCTCTGAAAAAAAAAGGTTCTTACTAATGCAACTATGAATGTGCTTTCATCAGAAGCTACAAAGCTCTTCATTCCACAGGGATAGAAGAACGCAATTTATCTTTAACTTTAACGAGTTTAAACGGAAATATCACCTCTTTTAACTTTGCTTTTGCTTTTGCTTCACCTACCTATAACTTATCTTGTGAGAGCAATCATGGTGGTCCAATGTTTAAGGGCCTCTCTTGCGAGATATAGGTGGTGGGTTCGAAGTCTGTCTGGCACATTTATTTGTGTAATTATATCATCACTCAGTTGTTAAAATGGTGATGGAACACATCGTAAGCAAACAAGCAATGTATTAGGACTGAAAAATCCATAGTGCCAGGCGGCCTGTGTCCCAACATTCGCATTCTCAGCTTTATTACTCACTGTCTTCGGTGTTCGTATCATCTTTATGCCGATGATCTTCAATTATATACAGCTGTGCGGGTAGAAGGTTTGTCGGACGCTATAGGGGATGTAAACCGGGATTTGGAGGCTATCAATGACTGGTCTGATAGATTTGGAGTTTCAGTAAACCCCTCAAAATGTCAGGCCATCGTTATTGGTAGCTCACGTATGATGGGTAGAGTGGCGGCTATCTCTCTACCTCCTATTATTTTCAATGGTGTCGTCATTCCCATTAGCCCCAGTGTAAAAGATCTCGGTTTGCATCTTGACTCGACACTTGGCTGGCAAAGTCAAGTATCTAGTGTCAGCCAAAGGGCCAATGGCACTTTGCGTTCCTTGTATCGTCTGAGGAACTTTTTGCCTGTTAAGACGAAGACTATGCTTGTGCAGACTTTAATTTTCACTTTGATTCACTATGGTTTCGTGTGCTACTATGACCTGAATGCGGTCTTGCTAGATAAGCTTGACCGTATTCTTAATAACTGCATTCGGTTCATATTTAATTTAAGGAATATGACCATGTCTCAAATTTCAGGTCTTAGCTTAAATGGATGACCATTCGTCAGAGGAGAAGTTTGCGCGCTTTGACAACGCTTTTCTCACTACTCAACTCTCCCAGCCCACCTTCTTATCTAGTGTCTCACTTTCAATTTCTACGTTCTTCACACAATAAGAATCTACGTTCATCCAATAATCTACGCTTACTCTGTCCTTCTCATACTTCTGACTTTGTTCATTCTTCTTTTCGTATCCTGTCCATTCTCCTCTGGAATGCACTTCCTCTCGAGATCAGGATAGCTGACAATCGCTACGCATTTAAAAAGAGATCGCGGATCCACTTTCTTCACCAATAAGCAGAATTTCCATATTTAATTTACATTTTCTTCTTTAGTATATATGTATGTACATGTATTTATATAAGTATTTATTCATATATATTTTTTATGTAGATTTCTATTTTATGATACTTCGATTTTATGATATTAGGTTTTTTGTGTTATCACTATTATTATCATTATTTTTTCCAATATAATTTTCGCGTACATATTGCACCTTCCACTCTATCCCTTCACCACTCATGGTTGACTGGTAGAGAATGCCTACGGCATTAAGTCCGCCTTTGTACCTATGTGCATAAAGTGTAAATAAAAAAAATCGTTATATGTCGATTATTATGTTTATTATTATATTTTGCTTTTTCTAGGGACCAATAACTACGGCATAGGTGGCTACTGGGCCAAATTAGTTGCGGACAAAGGTTTGATAGGCCTTACTTTTACGAATGGCTCACCTTTAGTTGCACCCACAAGAAGTGTAAAGGTAAACCCAATAGGGTACTATTTATTTGTTCATCGAACCATTATTGAAAAAAATGGAATGATAAGTACAAGGATAGTGCGAGATTCACATCATTTAGCCTCATTCATCTTATTGCCTTAAATAATTTTCACGCAATTTTTTTACCGAACAGTTTTCTTAGATACAATCGTTGAGTTTCCATGTGAAAAGTTTTAAGATCCTCCTACTTTCCGAAATGTAACCATGCCGATAACCGATCGTATCGAGCTTCTGGGAGTAACACTAACTTCTACCCTCAATTTTGGCCCGTATATCGAGGCTAAGGCTCAATTAGCATCAAAAAAGTTGGGAATCCTAGCAAAGGTGAGACGGTACTTCACACCCGAACAGCTGCTCAATCTCTATCATGCCCAGGTTCTGTCGTGTATGGAGTACTGCTCTCATCTTTGGGATGGATCTGCCAAGTATCAGCTGGATGCGCTTGAGTCTATTGAGAAACGGGCCAAAAGACTGATTGGCAACGATACACTGGTCGAATCAAAGCTCCAGAGAAAAGCCTTGAACATCGACGACGAGTTGCTAGTCTATCGGTTTTCTATTGGTTACATTTCGGGGAGTGTGCGATGGAATTACACAATCTAACTCCAAACCCGTTCCATCATCGGACTACAAGACAAACAGCGATGTGCCATCGTTACATGGTGGACATCCCACTTATACGCACTAAACGTTTTAGGAATACCTTCATTGTGCGTACGGCTAAGGAGTGGAATTCTCTGCCGGAGTCTGTGTTTCCCGATAGCTATAACCTAGGGGTCTTTAAGTCAAGAGTGAATAGGTTACTTTTAGGTAAGCGTGCTTCATCTTCGACCACATCATCACTTACCATCAGGTGAGATGGTGGTCAAACACGAGCCAAAGATCAATAAAAAAAGAAGGATACAAAAACGGGAGTACTGGAAATGCTTTTAGTCATATTTGCTTAATGTCCTTATGTGACAGGTTGCTTAGATTTGTTTGTCCCTTTACAGGCTGCGTTGGGCACAAATCCCCTGGCAGTGTGTGCCCCGGCTTTACCAGAGACTGGACCATTCTACCTTGACATCGCAACTGCTACGGTGGCATTAGGAAAGGTGTAGGAACAGTATCTAAGCCACCACATAAGAACTACCAAAAAGATAAACAGGAAAAACAAATAAAATATCAAGCAATTACCCTCCAGACCATCATATGAAGCTGTCAGAATTCGGACGAATTAAAAATCAGACTGTATTCACCAAATTATCATTAAATCAAGTCTAAGGAACGCCTACAAGATTTAACAAGCAAGACGCTGTAGTAAAACAATTTATTGCCTTTCCAAATTATTAGGCACTTGTTCGTGCAAATTTTAATAAAAGCTATATTTTGTTATTTAGTATAAGTATGAAGCACAGACTTAAATTCGTGAAAGTAGCAATTAGTAAACAATTATTGATCTAACAAACTTTTAGAAATTCTGCGTCCTTCATGCTGAACACGAAGACTACCATCCATCCTGAAGTCAGAATGGCTGGTCAAAAAGATTCATATTTCTCTGAATATATCATATGTAGCAATTATTGGAAAAATGTAGCAAATATAAGCAATTGGGTAGCAATTCTTGAATATACTTTCAGAAACGCATGCCATAGGCAACTGGCCATTTTGACGCTAACTAGTTAAATAGGAAGTGCCTAGACTGCTTTATTTCAGTCTAAAGTCCTGAAAACTCTGAAAAGTCGGTCCTTCTTAGGTTTAATCGATGGCTAATGTGGTCAATTGGATATTAATGTAATATATTTTTCTTTTAACTGTTTTAAAGATAAAGACTGAACCGCTTTACCAAAATGCTCTTGTTATATCGATGATCCGTAACACATGCATTAAACGTAATTCAGACAACAGCTCCCCACATGTTTTATATTCTGAACATGTAATGTGTAAGCTGCCTGCAGTTATTTTTTTATATTTTAGGAGAAAATAATCGATTTTTAAACAACGTTTTATAATACCATTGTCCTCACGGTCTCACTGACTTTTCAGATAGAAATGTGCCGGCGAAAAGGTATTAAGTTGGCGCCAGGTTGGGCGCAAGGACCCGATGGAAAAGAAACACTGGATCCAGAAGTGGTGGGTTTCAACATCAGTTTAGACACATAACATAATCAGCCTTCCCACTACTGAGTGTTTCTAAGATATGTCCTTCACTGCACTGTTTGGACGGGCCTGCTCAAATCTGTGTGATTCTGTCCTCTAAAGGTCGCCAGAGACATTAACCTACATGGCTCTCATATGATTTGATCACTACAGATTGTACGGACTTTAAGAGACGTTGACCTCTGAGTTAGTTTCAGTGTTTCTTCTCAGTGTAGTCAGGAAACACTGGCCTCATCTAGTTTACATTTACGAAAAAAAAAATGACGTGTCAGTGTTATTTATAACCTATTTGTAAAAAGTTTATAAACATCATTATTTCACCGTTTTGAGAGCAGTGGTGATGATATTAATTAGGTACAGAAAGTATGTAATGTGCCTGCTTGGGTGCGACCCAGTGTCCTGTCCAATTATACCAGGCCTGCGTACTGGGCTTGTACATGCGTCTTAATTGTTTTTCCATTTCCAGGCGATGAAAGCCGGTACCCTGATGCCTTTGGGCGGCAGTGAGCAGTCTTCTGGATACAAAGGGTTCGGGCTAGGAGCTGTAGTCGACTTGCTTTCAGGAGTACTCGCAGGTTAGCATTTTATCAAACCTCTACCTGCATATATGTACATTACTGCACAATCGGCCGTGCCGAGTTCAGCGATTCTGCATGATACGACCCAATTCACCCTTGGTCAGGATACGAATTGTTACGGTTTTCACTTACCTCCTTCTCCGTTTGTAGGGTGTGTCCAAATATTGAGCAGCAAGAGCGCGGCAGCAACACGCGGCATATATAGTACACATTTCTGCCGTGTTCTCGTTAGGACAAAGCCGACTAATATTTGCGCGGCAGTCGTCTAAACACAGGGCGGGGGCCGTGCGCGGCAGCCGCGCTCGATTTCCGCTCTATGTTTGGACACACCCTTATAAGACACTAAACGCCCTGTGGGGCAGACATTGTAAAATCATCTGAAGAGATCAATCGCAATCGTCTCCCAAAACCTCTGACCTGAAAAGCTATCAAACTTAATCCTTAAAGTACAGGGTTTGATACATTTTCCGGGATTGAGGGAATGTTCTAACGAGATACCGCGGCACCAGAACGCAATGGCAACTCAAGGAGCTGGGTTGGTTTTTTATAGTCAGTAGAAATCTGACACTGCCTCCCGCTCCACCCACAGCAGGAGAAGTAATTTCATGATTTTCCCACCCAGAAATAAAAAGACATTGATATATTTTATAAAAAGACATTGATACATGCACTTACCTCGGTATGATTTAGGCAACTAATTGTTTTTTGTTCTACACAGGTGCTCATTACGCTCACCATGTTCCCAAGTGGACACCGGATCTTAAAACTGAGGCGAACATTGGCCAAACCTTTGTTGCTGTCGACCACAAATGCTTTGCGCCCGGTTTCGAAAAACGCGTCTCTGACTGTATATCATATTGGCGGAAAATGAAACCGGTTTGTTGCAATAATTTCCTATTAGTTCATTTATTTCGACCACCCATGATCATTAAATTCAAAATCATGAAGTCAAAAGTAAATAAATAATTGAAACGTTTTAAGATATCCTGAAATCCCTTTAAACCGTAATATTTATTTCTTATTAAAAAGAGAACTAGCAATGTGGGTAGAATTCAAATTACTAGCTATCTTGTAAACCCCTCCAACTACTACTACTACAATATGCATAAACAAAACAAAAAGTTTTTACCAAAAAATTAAACCGACTTCTAAAAAACACTGCATAGTGAAAAATAACTTAAATTTCGGTAATCGGTGTCTTCAGTTTTGTATTTTCGTTTTTGGCACCGACTTCCGAAATTAAAGTTATTTTTCACTTTGCAGTGTTTTTTAGAAGTCAGTTTAAGTTTTTGATAAAAAGTTTTTATTTCACTTTTTTTAATTGGCAGATTTATAATTTACCTAGTTACAAAAGCCTAAATGTCAACTACTTATAACCTTTTACAAAATATTGCGTTAATTGTTGAGTTCTCCTGGTACTTCACCATTAGCTTCACTTCACCATATTGTGCTTAATATTCAAATAATCCAATTGGAACTCGTGAAATACCTATTATTCCTACTTATATATTGAGTAGTTCCAGTGGCCATCTGTGGTCTTCATCATCAGGTCTACTTCACAAATGGTGCTTTCGAATGCAACTACACAAGGTACTATAAAAAAATACTCAAATCACTATAGGTGTGCCTTTAATATTTGAAGAGTTCCCTCAAATCTCCAGGATCCCATCATCTGATCCTGACTTGGTGACAATGGGACCAATTTTGAGGTATACCCTTTCAAACAAAAAAGAATTTTCCAAATAGGTTCAGCCGTCTTCGAGTAATCGGTGATCATACATAAAAAAATATATATACGCTTCGACTTGATAACCTCCTCCTAATTAGACGAGAACCCACTGCAGACTTGTGTCTGGAGGGGGTTCACGGCAATAATGTAATGGGTAAGGTTTGAAGTCGATCTCTCGATCACAAGTCCGACACCTTAACCATTAGGCTATTGACGCTCAAATATGGCGTTTTTACAAAACGAACATGTCGACACAAACTTAGGGGCTACAAAAAATCACTGGCTTTGGCTACAAACGGTGGCTATTTTGTGATATTGCAAAATTGTTCGTGAATATGCACACTATATCTATGCACGAGTATATCTATCCAATATCCATGAAAGTATGCGGTTTACATCCAATCCCTGGTTTATAACTTGTCTATGCTTCTTGGCTCTACTGTGCTTTATATGTCACTAACTAAATACACATTATACCTATAAATCTCTTAGGCAGACCCAAGGTACCCAGTGCTAGCACCAGGTGACTTAGAGAAGATGTCTTCAGCTGAAGTGGAGTTAACAGGCATTCTTACTTACATCGTACCATTGCTCGAAGCTTACGACAAACTAGCCATTGAGTTAAAAGTCAAACCCTTGCAAAGGATGAAGGTGAGTAAAGTAAAACTACAAACAAATATAACCTATCCTATCCTATCCTAGCCTATAACCTTCCTCAAGCTTCAAGCTACTTCCTAATATTAGTATAGATTAATATCTTCTGGAATACTTCCTAGAAGCCGGCTTGACGTTAGACTTCATACCGCTCTTCTTGACTGACGGGAATTGTGGAAGATTCGTAGTATCTACTAATGGCCGAAAGAAGGCATGCCAGTAAAATAAACGCGCTTTTTTACCTCGTAGCCCAATGTAGACTTGGTATCCGTATCGTAAGCTGCATTGCACATTGATGACCTTGTCTATTCTTCTCGAGGAAACCAAAGGATGTGTCTGTGCAATTATGGTTGAAGATAATTATAACGACCAGTCAGTACCTTAAATATGTACTACTTTGAGATGAACTGGATGTTTGATTTTTGTCGGGCGGGTCCAAATCCGGGAGAATTAATTACCATAAAGCCCGTTGGATTTAATCCGCTGCAATACTTCTGTTTTTGTCGTATAGCCAGCGTGTCTTCTCGCTTCTCATGATCACTGTAAAATAAAACAGACCATTTTGGTTGAAACTGAACAGATGATCAATTCATCATCATTGGCTATGTACCCAATTACACTGATAAAGTAGTCGTGAATTAAATGTAGAGGATCGCAACGATTTTGAACATAACCATCCCGCATGTTAAGAAAGCTTTACAAATAATTTGACTAGGTCCACAAATGCATGCGGAAGAAGGCCTGAGCGATCAATGTACCGATAGCCGTGACAGCCAATGCCTTTGTAGTCTTGAGAACTTATCGGGTCTGATTCAGAAAACTAAAATTTTGGACACGGCATGTTAGGAGGTCACTCTAGCCTTGATGATTTGATCATCGATAGCTTTCACTAGTTTGGGAGCTGAAAGTGTCATTCATCGATACGTTTGATTGACGCATCTGATAGGTACTAAAAATGTAGGTATGTACAAATATTTTGTGATTTACTAAGTTTTTATTTCTTTCAGGCGGGAGAATGAGCTATCCCTGGGAACCTACCCAGGCCCAATGGTCCAGACAATATAAACAATTCCAGTTTGTATTTCTTTCCAACAAACTGAATTTTAGAATAGATCTTAAATATGTGTCAAAAAAAAACGAAAATACAAACCCAATAACACCGACTACCAAAATTAAAATTATTTTTGACTTTGTAGTGTTTTGATATGAAAGTCGGTTTTATTTTTTGCTAATAAGTTTTTGTTTAAGAATATTTTGCATACCTTCTAGGAATCGTGAATGACGATAACTTACTGTTATTTATCTATTAAATACTATTATATATTTTATAATTAATATTTATATTATAAAATAAATAAATAGTATTTATTAATCAAAACTGTTCCAACTTTTGTTAATACACAGAACTAGTTTCATGAAGAAACAATATAAAGTAAATAATTTATTTTAGTTTACTCGTATATCTATGTATTATGTTTTTAATAAAAATAAAACATTAAGTATTATTAAAATATGTTTTATTTTAAGTGTAGGTAATAAAACGTTGGTAAATAAAATTACTACATTGCGCTATCTAACCATACCGCCCAAGTAATCAAATGCCCTGTCGAAAAAACGTCTACTATTAAACCATTTACCATGGCAACTTTTATTTATTAAATAAATATTTATAGGTAGCGCCTTTACGTATGGAAAATCAATAAATATTACGGATTATAATTTTATCGATATTTAGTAATACCCGAGTTTAACCTCATCACTAGCTTACTGTGATAAAAAATGGCTTGGCGTACGTACGTACAGTGTGCACTTTCGCTGCGCGACCCGTGGCGGAAGGGTTCATAATGCACCAGAACGCTTTAGATTTGTGTTTAGCCGTGGTTATGTGATAGTCATTTTGAGATCTTTGGGTCAATGTAATTATCTTCTTTAGACGAGCAGTGGTAGTCCATGGTGTACTAATAAACAATAAATAAGTTATAACCTACATACTCAATACACATATATATGTATATACATAAAAAGAACAAAGCTGAGTTATATAAAAAATATTGTTACGCCAGTCGTTTAGCGAAGTACGTCGAGAAACTTCGACAGAAATCTAGAATGTTCGAGACACTAACGCCATCTAGCGGTGAATAGCAGTACCTACTGAGTATATCGAGTCGAGACACTAACGCCATCTAGCGGCCAGTAGCAGTACTGTGTATCTCGAGTAGCTTCCTGTAATATTCTAGGCAGTATAAACAGTGAATCGATTTTATAAGAATGTTCTAGAACTCATAGACCTGGGTATAAATAGCTCGCAGATGAACGCAGAAGTCAGTCTTATTTGAAGATTCGAGGCGATATAATCAAAGCTATACATGTGAATTTCAGTGCGATTTAAGTGTTGAGTGACAAGTACTGTGAATAACTGTGTTGATTTTTATTTGGTGTTTATTTAAGTAAAGTGTTAATTTTGGTTTAATTGGCGTTAATTATTTCTATCCCGAACCCCAGCTCGTAACATCATCATGTTTTTGAAAGAAGCAAGAGTTTGTGCTTGTCTTACTGGCACGGGAACAGTATTCCACAGTTGTACTGCTTGAGCTGCGAACGACTTACCAAAGAAATTGGTGGAGTTACTCGGTACCTCTAGCCTTAAGTTTTCCGATGACCTCAGAAATTTGGCATGTGTGTCATGAAGGAACTTAAAACGTTCTTTATGATAAGAGGGGGTCTTAGGATTGAACAGAATACTGTAAAGCAGAGACAAGATGTGTAAGTTCCGGCGAAGACGTATAGCAAGCCACTGGAGTTTGGTACGAAATTCGGATACGTGATCATATTTGCGCAAACCAAATATAAATCTTATGCAAAAATTTTGATGTCGAAGTTTATTAAGTTGTGCCTCTGTGAGATCAAGATAACTGACAAAAGCGTAGTCTAGGGTGGGATGTAAAAGAGACTATGCTAGCGCAATTTTAGTGGCAGTTGGCAGAAAGTTACGCAACCGTCTTAGGGAACTGGCAGAAGCAAATAACACAGGCCAACAAAATTTAACCAAACTTCTTAACCAGAAACTAGACTATACATTTCCGAAGGTTTCCGATGCGCTGAATCCGAATCTGGAATATATAAATCTCAGAATCGCTCTAAACTTCAGGTTTCTGAGATATCCTAACCTAAAAGTGCAAAAAGTAGGTAGTACCGTTTTTGCCCGATTTTGAGGTTATGTAGACTCACGAATTAATTTTTCTAAAAAAAACAAAGGTTACCATATTCTTCTTTCAAATGCCGTTGAGTTTGCTCAAATATTTTTTTTCCGCTGAGATATCGCATTTTGAAGTTTTCATGTTTGTGAATTTTTATATACCTGAAAATCAATTGAGATCATAGACGTGATACACTCGATTACTCATTTTCTTCAAATGAGTCTTTTTTTTTATTATTTTGTCTTACCATAAGTGGGCCAACTCACCGAACCCCTTAAACTACCAACCCACATCTAGCTATCCCCATCTACCCCCTGGCCACTAGACACGACCCCTACCAAACTACAAGCAGGTTAACCTACCTACCTTTAGGGAAAGCGAGTTAAGTCTCATATTTTTTTAAATAAGTCTTATTTTTTTTTTAAATCTCTCACCACAAGTGATCTAACTCAGTAAACTTCTTACCCACCAATCCCCACACACTCTTATCCCTAAAACCATCCCTACTGAACCTCAAGCATACAAAAATTTATAAAGATGAGAACTACAAATAAGGATATATCAGCGAAAAAAAAATTTGAGCAAACTCAACGGCACTTGAAAAAGGAAGACTTGTTCTTTAATATGGTAATCTTTATTTTTTTTAGAAAAAATAATTCGTGTGTCTACATAACCTCAAAATCGAGCAAAAACGGTACTTTTTGCACTTTTAGGTTAGGATATCTCAGAAACCTGACTTGATAGAGCGATTCTGAGGCCAGATTTGGATTCAGCGTAATGAAAATCTTCGGAAATCTTTTCTAGTTTCTAGTTTCTGGTTAAAATTTTTGTCAGCCTATGTAATTTGCGACTCACCTCTTGTAATTGGGAACCCCACGAAAGATATTTGTCCAACCAGACCCCCAGGTTCTTAACTTTCTTGCTTAGTGGAATAGCTGTGCCGTTGAAAATAACCTGAGGAAGCTGAGACCAGTTTACCTTAGATGCCAACCTAGAGCTGCCGACTACAATGACCTGGGTCTTTAACGGGTTAACCTACAAACCATGTGCCTCACTCTATTCGCAAACTGAAGCCAAGTCCTGGCTTATCATATTTATTGCAGCATCTAAATCAGTATAAGGGGCTTGTCTGTAAATTTGCAAGTCATCAGCATAAAGATTGTAGTTTTTTGGAAATAGAATTTATGAATATTGCGAAGAGTAAAGGAGATAACACGCCACCCTGAGGAACACCGGCTACAGTACTACACCATGAAGAGCAGGACTCGTCTATGCAAATAGGTAGCCGGCGGCCATACAGGTAACTACGAAACCAGTCAATCGCTGTTGGAGACATGTTAATAGAGCGAAGTATGCTGAGCAGAATATCGAAATCGACGGTATTAAAAGCGTTACTAAAATCAAGCAAGCAGAGAACCGTCATAATATTTCCTTTATCCATGCCCATGCCATGTATGTCATCACCAGTGATCGGAATAGGTAGAGCTATTTAGGTTCATTGACAGCAAACATTGATGTTAATATGGATATTCCACGGGATTTCTACTGATACTACGGGATTTTATTGAATTTCATTATTTTTGTCAATATCTTAACATAGTATCTTAACATAGTATAAAGCAAAGTCGCTTCCCCGTGTCTGTCCCTATGTATGCTTAAATATTTAAAACTACGCAACGGATTTTGATGCAGTTTCTTTCAATAGAAAGTGTGATTCAATAAGAAGATTTTTAAGTATATAACATGCATAATATAATAGAGGAACACTGATAATTTTTGAGGTTTCTAATGTGATGTCGCAAATAAACACATTTTTTTGCGCTTGCTTTGCAAACGCTGGCTGAACCCTATGAGATAGATCAAAATAATGTACTACAGTATTGTACACCTTAAAAAGGTCAACAAAAAAGTCCTCAATAGCATCTGTCTATCTCTTATAGATAACCCACAACAACCATTTTTTATCCTTTACTTTTTACGAGAAATACGAGCATATTTTACGAAGCGATTTTAAGCAATACAGCATTAATGATATAATAATATACATATCCAATTCAGTACCATAAATACATTTTGCATTTAATATAAATCAATATTGCCCTTTACATAATATAATTTAAATAAATAGTTTCGAAGATATTACAGATTTAAAATGCAAGGACATAGCGGTTGCAGCGTGGTGCCGGCGGAGGCACGGTGCGCGTGCCTATGTTGCTTAGATTTGAGCGTTGAATGTTTTTCCCATGGTAAATTATGTGACGCACTTTCAAGAGTAATTACTAAAGAGAACATGTATTTCGAATGACAAAAAGGCTGTCAACGATGTATATAAAGACATTCTATAGTATATTTAATATAAACATTGCACCCGTGCGAAGCCGGGGCGGGTCGCTAGTGTATATATAATAATATGTTTTTGTATAACTTCAGAATAAAAATGTTTAATTGATTGTTGATTCTTGAATAAGAAATTGTTACTTAAAAAATATATGTAGTTTAATGAATCAAGTTTATCTATTTATTATACTATCCTTAATCTCGTCCTTCTTATATTTACCCGCCAGAAAGGAAGTGTAATCTTTCAATAGTCCCGAAGGCGAGAATAGTTTTCTTATGATTTTACTACTTAAAAACCAAATCCCGGGACTCGGGGAGTATTATAAAACAGCTCTACCTATTCCGATCTATGGTCATCACTCATCGAGAGAGAAAAGGTAGGATGGAAATAGGTCGATATTCTGAAAGAGGTAGGATTTGATTTATTGCGTAAAGGAGTAATTTTGGCCTCTTTCCATACCGATGGAAAGACACCATTGGAAATAGAATAGTTAAGGATGAAGGTCAGGATAGGAAGGATTTCATTGAGGACAGGAAGTATCATCTTCCGACTGACACAGTCGCTGCCAACTGCGTTAGATGTAATTGAAAGTATGCTCTTCTTAACATCACAATCAGAAAATTGACTAAAATTAAATGCGGAGTGATCCGGAGTTGGAAGGTTAGAAAGATGATTTATAGTAGCTGCCTTCAATGTCCCATTGCAGTAGGACGAGGATGAGAAGTGTTAATTCGATAGATCAATGTCTTTAGGAATCGATTCTTGGCGTGATTTTCCAACTCCCATTGATTTGAGAAATTTCCAGACTTTAGCTAGATCACCGTTTTCAACAGAATCATGAATATGTCGGCGCATTGCATCCCTACACACCCTATTGCTGCGATTGCGTACATTCACAAACATCTCTCGGTTTAATGGTGAGAGTCGGCTTCTGAATTTTGACTTACATACTACTTTCTTTTGCATGACAGCTCTCACTTCATCTGTCAACCATGGTGCTGGAAGATGCTTTAATTTGACTGCACGAATAGGAGCATGAGTGTCGTAAAGTTTTACAAGATTATCCGTAAGCAGGTTAACTTTGTCATCGACCGATTCAACAGCGCCAAGAGAGGTCCAATCAATGTTGTTTGCATCCGCCTGGAGATTATCAACATTCATACCACTAAAACTGCGTAACAGAAGAGTTTTAGGCTTGGCCTTGGGAGGGCGAATCTTGTAGGAAAGGTATATTAAATTGTGACAGGAAAACATGTCAGCCGTGCATTGGCCATGCTTACTGACATGATGTGTATAGGATAAAATTACAAGATCCAAAAGAAAGGTATACCAGTCAATAAATCAAGAGTATCGACCTCGACGGCAACCTGCGTTATATTTAATTTACTCTGAATTCTGCACTAATAAATAAATAAAACATTTTATATTGAACTTTTATGTTTGAGAAATCAAGAATATTTTATAGTACAGTCAGCGTCAAATAATTAGTGACACTCAACGTATTCAAATTAATAGACGCAATCAAAAAGTCATTAATATCGGTACAAACAAAGTTTCCTTATTGTTGTCAACACTACATTCGCTCAAAATGTCAAGACGTTTTAAATGACATATAGATCGGTTCATTCAAACCGCCATAAATATCGTTACAGTCATCTCGACAATGGTATCCAAGCATTCAAGTGTTCAAAAATATGGTCACATTAGAAAAATAAGCTAACATGTTATAGAAATAAACGGTTTCCAGAAGATGAAAACCTCTTTAGGTAATCTTGTGTTGTTTGATGATTTGATCATTGCATGTCAATTAAAATGTCAAGCAAGAAATTTAACTATTGAAGCAAAAATAGTGTAATAGTGTTTCATGTTTAAATATGGCTACAAATCGCATTAGACACGATACAAAACATCGAATTATATATTTGAGGGAGGAAGGTGTCTCCGTAACAGATATTTCAAACGAACTGGGAATATCCGTAAATATCGCTTTAGATGAGTTACCTATCGAATTTTTTTATTTATATTCGCATCTCTTCAGATTCTTCTTCTTTCTTTCATCAAGAAAAACATCGTCTACCGTTGGCTAGAGAAATGGCAAAGTGATGGTGCATTGCAAAACCATGTTTCATTTGGTCGTCCACGTCAAACTAGTACAAGTCAAGACGGAGATATAGTGCAGCGAACTGTTAGCAATCGCTTTATAAACTCCAGGAGTATGTCTGTGAAATCTGCAAGAACATGGATTACGTGATCGTATTCCTGCTAAAAAGCTTATATTAACACTGAAGCTTAAAGCGCAGCGTTTACAATTCGCACGATGATATTTTAATTTCAATTTTGATAATGTAATATTTGTAGATTAAAAAGGATTTGTTCGTCTGCCCAGGGACGATTATCTCTATACCGATCATCGAACACAAGGTATGATGAAAGAATCAGAAATAATCAGATCTAAAATTATTGTTTATTTTTCAACCGATGAAAGCTTTGAGTGATCTGTATGTTCTAAAGTGACATTAAAATGGAATGTGTTTATTTCAATTAGGTACAATTAAATACACAAAATACAAGTAAAATTAAATATGAAATAATTTCGAATTTATTTCAATTTTTTGCATGAACATAATATTGAATGACTCTTGCTCTATGATATATATATTATATATACTCAGTATCAATGAGGTTTACATTCACTCGGCTGTTTATTATTTACAATATAAGTACCGTAAACGGCTATGCACGAAATTCTTTCCAAAACAAAAGACATGTCTATGACGTCATGCTTAAAATGAAAAGGACAGCAGTAGTTTCTATCCCTTTTATTTTGAGTAAAAATGTTATAAAATTAATTGATGCGAGAAATAACATTTAAAATATATAGCAGTAAAGTTTATTTTCCTAATGTGCTCCATATTTTTGAACACCTAGAATGCTTAGATACCATTGGCTGGATGACTGTAACTATGTTTATGGCGGTTTGATTGAACCGATTTCTATGACGTTTTAAACGTCTCGACTTTTTGAGCGAATTTATTGTTGACAACAATAAGGGAACTTTGTTTGTACCAATATTATTGAGTTTTTGGTTGCGTCTATGTATTTGAATACCCTGAGTGTCACTATCTATTTGACGCTGACTGTACCACTGAGGTAATATGACGTAGTACATATTACCTCAATGTATAGTACTGAACTATACGCTCTTTGAAAGTCGAGTGTCACGGGTCAACATGAAATTTGACTTTGATTGCAAAGCATTAAATTTCGGTAGTTTAGGTCGTAATAAGACGGAAAAAAATATATGGCATGAAAAACTTTGCTTTTGTGCTTAGAAGACTGATTGAACGAAATTTTTAAAAATCTCGGATTTTAATTTTTGATTGAAAATAAAACTATTGAAATAACAATGTTTATTATTTTTATTAAGTTTTACTATCAAATTAGCTTACAGAAAAGTGGAAAATAACTTAAAAGTGCACACTTTCACTTTTTCTTTTATGTTCATAGCTACTTTCTCTTAATAAACCCCAAATATAGTCGCCCATCATGTTTTCATTGTATTGGTCTTGATAGCGTTGTTCAAAATTCATGATGTCCTGATGGAAACGTTCTCCTTGCTCTTCGGAATAGGCTCCCATATTGTTTTTAAATTTATCCAAATAAGCATGCAGCATATGTACTTTTAATGACATCCTGCAGCCCATGGCCTTAAAATTTGTAAGCATATCCTCAACCAACTTTTCGTAGTTTTCAGCTTTATTATTTCCTAAAAATCCAGAAACTACTGCTTTAAAACTGTTCCAACTTGCTTTTTGAGTACGATTCAGCAACGTTGGAAATTTTTCATCGGCGAAAATCTGTCTTATTTGTGGACCAACAAAACCCCCAGCTTTAACCTTTGCTTCCGATAACTTCGGAAAAAATTTTTTTTAAGTATCCAAAAGCTTCTGAAGTTTCATCCAGTTTTTTTAACAAATTGTTTCATCAACCCTAACTTAATGTGCAAAGGCGGCATTAACACTTTTTCCGCTTCAACAATCGGCTCAAATTTGACGTTCTGTTTTCCGACACACAATTCTGTTCTTACAGGCCATGACTGTTGAATATAGTGTTTAGAATCCGCTCTGCTATCCCACAAGCACAAATAACACGGATACTTTGTATATCCACCCTGTAGCCCCATTAAAAATCCCACCATTTTAAAATCTCCAATCAGCTCCCAGTTATACTCACGATACTTTACAGATTCAAGCAAAATTTTGACACTTTCATAATTTTCTTTAAGATGTACTGAATGAGCAATTGGAAGCGTTGTGCAATAGAACTGCTTTTAAACTTTTGGTAGAGCTGTCAATGAATAAACGCCATTCGCTAGGGACACAGGGTATGCCAATTGCTTCAAACATACCTTTAATGTCATTACAAAAACAAAGTCCATCTTCCTTCGTGAAAAACGTTGCAAACATTTCATGCCTAGTCCGCTGATCCGTGATCTTAACATCATCAAGCAAATTCCACTGTTTTAACCGAGAGCCTAGAAGCTCTGCTTTATTTTTTGGCAAATTTAAATCTCTAATTAGATCGTTAAAATCTTCTGAAGTAATGAGATAGTGTTTTGGTTGTTCAGGTGTAGGCAAAAACTCCTTATCGGAATTATTTTTATAAGAACTAAAAGATGAGCTACTTTTCTGCGATAATTTTTTTGGTGGCTCAGGTACTGGTCGTGTCAGGTCGTGAGCAATTGGAGCAGAAGAAGATTCGAGGTCAGGATATTCAATAGGTTTTGCATTTTTACCTCTACGTCTTTTACTCGGATTCACCATACAAAAGTAGCAGTCAGTAATATGGTCTTTTGGTTCTCGCCAAATCCTTGGTATTGCAAATTTCATAGACCTTTTCTCACCTCGATACCAACCTAAAAATATAAAAATAAAAATTAATATGTCTATTATATTATTTTGGATTCATCGCTTAATTAAATATAAATTGCTTACCTTCCAAACACCTTTTACAATAACTACAAGCAACATGTGGAGCCCATGGCTTATCTTGATTCCGTACAGGACAGTCAAAATATGCTTCATAGGCTTCACAGAGAACGTGAGATGTCTTTAGTTCATATTTCACGTCTCGAACTTTAATAAATTGACCACATATAAAACAAAATGCATCAGCATCGTATTTGCACTTTCGTGACGACATTTTAAGTTATTCTGGGCTTGTAAATAACACCTGATGGTTGTTTATCACTCGGGTGCCATCTAGTGGCACAGTGTAAACGTTAACACCCCACTCTCACCGCGCGGTCTTTTTAAAAATATTAAAATCAATTAAAATTTATGAAAAAATTGAAAAATGAGTATTATTATTATAACTATCACAAAAGCAAACTTTATACCGAATAAAGGTATTTTCTTTTCGTTTTTGTGCATAACTAACTGGAAAATAATAGTATAAACTTTAGGACAAAGAACGAAAATTTTTTTGTCGTGTTAACGATTAATTGTAATGACTGAAATGCCCATCTCTATCATTTGTTATATTGTCTGTTCCGGGTACGCCGCAGTCGTCTATGTTTGACCAGGTTTGACCATTGAGATAGGAAAAGTATTAGGCAATAAGGCAACGAATTAGGTACCTATGGAGACGCCATATTCTACTATATGAAGAATAGTTATACAAATATCTATCGAATCGACACACACACGTCAAAAAGCATAGTCTCTTTTTAACCAACCAACAACTGGCATTTGAAAATGGAATAATAATAATAATTAATTAATAAATGTAATTTTTGAGAGGTATATGAAATAAAGGAAATAATAATAACTTTCACTTTCCGCACTTTCCTTGAGTCATGTATGGGGCAATGGAAGACGGTCCTCTGCTATCCAGGATGTCGACAGATCCAGGAAAACAGCGAACCGATTAGGATTGAGCGTGGTATTTTTCAGGGCGACAGTCTGAGCCCACTGTGGTTTTGTCTGGCTCTCAACCCTCTCAGTACACTGCTGGAGGGTTCGGGGCAAGGCTACCAGTTGAGAAGAGGTGGTCAGGTCACTTGCTTTATATGGATGATTTGAAACTTTTGGCCCCCAGCAACTTGCAACTCATGGAGCTACTGAAGGTAACGGAAACCTTCAGTAGCCCCATCAGGATGGAATTTGGGGTGGACAAATGTGCGGTCATGCATGTAAAGCGAGGGGAGATTATGGAATCCGTGGGAACTCAACTCTCGGATTCCATACACCTAAGATCCCTCGGCTCAACTGAAACCTACAAGTATTTGGGTATGTCAGAGGCACTAGGCATCAATGTTGCTTATGTTAAACAATCACTGAATAAAGTACTGAATAGTCTTCTATTAGGCGGAAAAAAGGTGCGTGTCTTCAATGGTTGGGTCATGCCAGTATTGATGTACTCTTTTGGCATACTCAAATGGACTCAGACTGAACTTGACGCCTTGGACAGGCGGGTCCGCACAACGCTGACTGTAAATCGGATGCATCACCCACGTTCATCGGTGATGAGCAGTGATCGGAGTAGGTAGATTGAAATGGGGTCATTGATCCGAAACGTATATATTAATATGGACATTCCTCCGGAATTGATGGATTATTAAAAAAAAACCGGAACTTATGTAGGAATTTTATTCTGCCAGAGTGGAAGGAGTCATTTGATGATTTGCCATCCTCAAAAAAAAAGGTAGGAATTGTAATAAAATGAGCACTATTATTCTTTATTATTCTTCATATGTTTTTTAACGGCACACAGTCACGATTTGACAAAACCCAACGACCAATCAGAACAAAGGATCATGGGTGGTACAATAACCGGTTATCAGAACAATGCGTACGCCCGCCGACGACATGCCAGGTAGCTCACTCGTTTACTTCGGTTCGTAGAGTGCGCATCTTTGTTTGTTACTGTGTTGTGAAAACGTTACTTGACCCTGGCTTGTGTACATACTGACTTCTGGAATCTGCTCTAAACCACGATTTGGCTCGAATATACGGACTCAGATTTTTCACTATTGAATTGGATCTGCATATTTAAACCAAGCTTTGGTAAGTAATATTTTACTAGTTACAAGGAGTATAAAGCATGTTTGGATGTACTATAAGAATATTTTTAGTATTGTGTTTGTTCGCTTAACCTGCTGAACATACCATGAGTCTTAATATTGTTAAATCTTTAATAGAGTACGAACCAGTGAGCTTAGTGCGAAACAAAATTATGATATTCTAGTAATGTAGTCGCAATTCAGCTAACTCCACTATTAACCGACATTTTACTGGAATCCGTATATAATTTGAATGCCCTGTGTGCTGTGTCCTCTTGCAATGTATTGGTAAAATAAATTACTATAGGCCTTATCTACTTCTCTACAAAATATTCTACGTAACAAGCCCTTTCATTTGATACCCATATTGATGGGATTGAAAAAAAAACTAAGTTGTCCGCCATCTTGTAGCGGCAGCCATTTTGGATTGACAATAATATTGAATATACATAATTGTATTGTCACCATAATCAAAGGCGAATACCAAATTTTAGATCAATCGGTTGACAGGAAGAGGGTGAAATTTCAATGACTAAATTTGATCCACGAAAAATAAAACAAACGGAGTAAGCTAAATAAACTAAATAAAATGTATTTTTTTCATGTCTTTGTTTTAGGTGATATATACGAGGTTCCATCTCTACAACAGAGTTCAGATATGGCAAACGTCAAGGCTGAAACTGTAGAAAAATGGATATCCGGTCATCCCGAACTACTTTACGATCACGCTAGTGGTACAATATACTGTTCAAAATGTGAAAGCCATTTGAAAACCATAAATAAAGGAAACGTTAAAAGACATATCGAAGGAGCAGTACACCAGGGAAAGTTTGAGCGGCCCGAAGAGGAATTTTATTTCGATCTTATAAAATTTCTCATTTTGTGCAATATTCCGTGGTCTCAGATGAAAAATACTACTTTTAAAGATTTCCTTAAAAAATATATGTGTAGTACCTGTTGTTGTACGTGTACTAATCGTAGTCTGCCAGATGAATCACAGTTACGGAAAGTTTACTTGGACAAGTTTTTTAAGAATAAAATCAATTCGATTCGGCAAAATTATAAAAATGAGAAACTATGGATATCATTAGATGAAACGACAGACTTTTTAGGTCGCTATATAGTCCATTTTTTAATAAAACCATTACATCCTAGCAATTTGACTAGACCTTATTTGGTAGCATGTAAAATGCTAACTGTAGTTAATGGACAAACAATCACGCAATTTGTGTTAGAATGTTTGGAAAACTTTTGGGAAGATTCTTTTGAATCGAAGGTAGGTAACATTCTTGTCCTCTGCACTGATAGCGTTGCATATATGCTGTCTGCAGGACGAAATTTTAAACAATACTTACCTGAAATGAAGCACGTAACATGTTTGGCGCACTCTCTTCATCGCGTATCTGAGCAAATTAGGTTAGAATATCACGATGTTAACATTTTAATAGCAAATGTTAAAAAGGTATTTTTGAAAGCCCCAAGTAGAGTCAAAATTTTAAAAGAAAAATATCCAGATTTGCCGCTACCTCCCCAACCAGTTGTTACAAGATGGGGCACTTGGTTAGAGGCAGCATTTTATTACGCTCAAAACTTTGAAAAAATAAAAGAAGTATTATCTTGTTTAAGCAGCGCTGATGCGGTATCTATTCGAGAGGCAAAAAATATTATAGAAAAAGAAAATATAAAGAAGATTTAAATTACATTAAAGACAATTATTTTATAATTCATTTGTCTTTAAAAGAATTGCAAAAGCATAATTTATCGTTGACAGATTCACTTTTAGCATTTGACAACGTCAGAGATGCTATAAATCAGTGCAATTCAGAAAATATAAAAAATAAAATAGAATGTGTTATGGAACGAAACCCAGATTTAGACACACTTAGAGAATATAGTGAGGCCATTGAAAAAAATGAAGCACATAATTTAATACCTTTTTTAAAATTTGCTCCTTTGACATCGTCAGATGTAGAACGGACTTTTTCCATTTATAAATGGATTTTAGATGTTAAAAGAAATAGGTTGAAAATTGAAAATATAGAGAAACTCATAGTTATATATTTTAATTGTAAAGATCAGGATTACCAGGATGCTGACATTGTAATCGATGAAGATTAAAAATGTGAATAAATGTAAAATGTACATATTTAACGATAAACAATGTTGATTTTTATCTTTTTTCTTTATCCTACCCCTTTTTTTTTGGTCCTAAAATCTGACTAAAATCAACCTGTTCCTTCGTATGCCCTTTACGTTTCAGAGTCATGGTGCATCCTTAGAACAGTCTCACGACCCCAGCAGGCATTGGCCCTCTGTGGGGCCCCGTCATTTATTCTACCCTTAATGCAAATTACCATGACCACTATGAAAATATTTAAATTTAAGTGCAACAATTTATGTCTATCTATAAAAGTTCTAGCCATAAAAGGCTAAAAATAAAAAAATAAAAATTAAAGCTTCGATCGGAATTAGATTGTTTTTATTATTCAACAGATAAATAATGAATTAATTTAGTTTTTATACCTTCCTTTAAATTTTGAATTGAGTAGGAATAATATCACTACCAACATTAACAATGTTTAATTGAATCCGGAAATACCGGAATTACTTTCCGGGAAAATGGCTTATCCATGTTATTCTTTCTGTGTGCATTTATAATACAAGTACCAAAAATCAATCTACCTACTCCGATCACTGGTGATGAGGCTGTATATCCCGCAGAAGTGCGGGGGTCGTGGCTTTTTAAATGCAAAGACCCTGCACAGCCGCGAGGTATGCAGCCTTAGGGAATATTTCCTAGAAGCCAACGTGGGTATGCATCGAGATGTGGTAGCGGTGGACAAAGGCCTCACTCCGCTCTCCTTAGGTAGCGAGAATTGGCGCAAACCTGTAGTATTAGATACTAATGACCGCAGAGAAGTATGGCAGAGCAAGGAGCTTCACGGGCGCTATTACCGGGCCCTTCATGGGTCTGACGTAGATACATTAGCGTCCGTAGCTTGGCTACGTTTTGGTGACCTCTTCGGGGAAACCGAAGGTTTTGTCTGTGCGATTATGAACGAAGTTATGATGACGAATAACTATCGGAAGTATATTGTGAAGGATGGTACGGTAGACATATGTCGGGCATGTCACAAACCGGGAGAATCCATTCGTCACATTATCTCCGGCTGTTCTCGTCTGGCTAACGGAGACTATTTGCATAGACACAACCTCGTAGCCAGGATTATTCACCAGCAACTTGCTCTTAAATACAATCTTGTGGAATCAGAAGTACCATACTATAGGTATGTGCCCGACCCAGTTCTCGAAAATGGCAATATTACACTGTATTGGGATCGGTCTATCATCACTGACAGGACTATTGTTGCCAATAAGCCTGACATAGTGGTGATAGACCGATTAGAGCGTCGCACAATGTCCGGAATTGTTGATATAGCAGTCCCCCATGACGAGAACCTCGTGAAAGCTGAAATAGATAAAAAAAATAAGTATCTTGACCTGGCGCGCGAGGTTGTTGACATGTGGGATGTGGAGACAGCAATCATTGTGCCGATAGTCTTCACAGCCAATGGTATAATAGCCAAGAGCCTCGACCAACATCTAAGGAGGCTCTCGTTGGGCAGCTGGATCAAGGGCTTGATCCAGAAAGCAGTGCTCCTGGAAACGGCGCGTATTGTGAGGAGGTTCCTCTCTATGGAGCCCTGACCACCGGTAGCTTGGACCCTGTTCCCGATACCGGTGGGCTACTATTTTATATATTTTTAAATGTTTTTATTTTTTGTATTAATATTTAAAAATGTAATTTATATGTACATATATTGAATAAATGGAATAATAATAATATTTAATTGCCAGGTTACAATTTTTCAACTTATACTAGGTCATCATGTAATAATGCATCACATTAAACTGTACATTTTTACACAAAAGTTATTACCTCTGACTCCCAAGCTAAGATCAAACTTGTGTTATGGAAGTCAAGGGTTGTCAGTCATTACGTCGAGTAAATTATTCACATATTATTACATAACAAAGTTCAAAGATCACTCGGCTCAGATGTACATAATTATAGTTATGACCAGTGATCGGTGTAGGTAGATTGAAATGGGGTCATTGATCCGAAACGTATATATTAATATGGACATTCCTCCGGAATTGGTGGATTATTAAAAAAAAACCGGAACTTATGTAGGAATTTTATTCTGCCAGAGTGGAAGGAGTCATTTGATGATTTGCCATCCTCAAAAAAAAGGTAGGAATTGTAATAAAATGCTAAAAATAAAAAAATAAAAATTAAAGCTTCGATCGGAATTAGATTGTTTTTATTATTCAACAGATAAATAATGAATTAATTTAGTTTTTATACCTTCCTTTAAATTTTGAATTGAGTAGGAATAATATCACTACCAACATTAACAATGTTTAATTGAATCCGGAAATACCGGAATTACTTTCCGGGAAAATGGCTTATCCATGTTATTCTTTCTGTGTGCATTTATGATACAAGTACCAAAAATCAATCTACCTACTCCGATCACTGGTTATGACACTAAAGCAATAAAATTTTTAAGACATAGCGAAAGTGTAATTACAAAAAGTTAGGTACATATATCATTAAATTTCACTGTGTATGTGTAATATGTATAAAATGTTGCTGTATGTTTGTAAGTGTGAGAAGGTGAGTGTATTATGAGTGTAAAAGTAAGTTTTCTACATCCTCATAGTTAAGGGTCATTATCCATTTACTAATTCTGCTCTTACATTCAAATTTATTCAAGTTATAAATTTTACATTTCTTATTTAGATAGTTATAAACACGACCGCCAAGAACTCGGAAATGTCGCCCAGCCAGCTTTGTTTTATGCCTCTCTACGGGGCACACATCTGTTGCTCTACGCCTTGCTAAACGATTAGAATCATAGTGCAAGGACGCGTGCTTTCGTAAAGCGATATGTAGCACGAAGAGCTGTCTCACGGTCAGGACTTGGCAATCCTTATACAACTGTACAGTACTGTAACGATAGTGCCTGAAAGTCATGACCTTGAGGACAACTCTTTGCGCTCTTTCCAGATGAATCATGTAAGTCTTCGGAGCGCCACCCCAAACCGTAATGGCAAACGACAATATTGACTGACATAATGAAAAATAAACCATCTTCAAGGTATCAATGTCTGCACTACAACGTAATGTTTTGAAAATAGTAATCAATTTCCGCACCCGGCCTGACAGCCCTTTAATTTGATTGTTCCATGATATAGTGCTATCTATTAAAACAATGAAAAGAGTGACATCTAAATGTTTGTCAAGTACAAATTTGTCAACACTTTTATTCGACGTCAAAATCATGTCTATGCGTGACCAGTCGCCATATTGAGTGCCGAAAGTACTCTGTGGTTTTGTGGTAGTTGTGCTGCACAGAGTACATTCATACATGTTGTGCTGTCAAACAGTTGCTTGCTCAAGATATTTTTGTTGTTTTATAGAAAAATACGTATAGGTAAAACAGTATTTCGGTGTTCTGAGTTTAGACAATAATAGGAAAATCATGCCCTCGTATTGTATAAAACAGTGTGGTGCGAGAAACAACAAAAATCAGCCTAATTTGACTCTACACAGATCGACACGCCCTATCAACAACGCAGGATCTGCATTTTGCCGATTTTATTTTTATTACATAAAAGTACTTGAAAAAGTATGATAATATATGTCATATTAAAAATAAAAATATTTTACACGAATTTAAGAAGTTAATTACGTCAACATCGTCGGTAGTAACGTTTGTGTCCGTTTAAAAACGTAGGTACTTACTAAGCGTCGTTGTTGATCGGACGGATCGAGTGAGCTAGAGCAGCGATCTGCCAGTTCCTGAGTTCATGAGCGGAAAATTGCATGCAAGTTTATTTTCACTGTGGCAGTTAATCTTTTTTATAACTGTAATGTCTTGAAGGAACAAACGGAGCAAATCTTCTAAAATAATAGGATTAAAACGACAATCTAGTATTATAATTGAAAATAATGATATTATTGTAAGTGCCTCAAACACTGAACGGGTAAGAATCTAATATTATTAAGCATTATTTTTAGCAATAGCTATCAAGTGACTTGTAGTTGTAAAAAGAATATACTATCTAGTTTTAGTTTTAGTCAGTATTTTAATAAGCCAATTTATATTGTTGAATGATAGCAAATACTTATTGGTCCATTTATAAAGTACGTATCGGTCACATTCGACATTAATGAACGTAAATTATGGATTCAATATTGTGGGATCTACCACATCCAACGTTTTTGACTGTACCCTTTTTGGAGTATTTTGTTGGATCTGCCTTAACCGCCGTTATTGATCGAAAATTTAAAAACGTATTATGTAGGATCTGCCACATTCGATGTTAATGGTTGTAAGTAATTAAATCGCTGATGACGGATCTTCCCTTTCTGACGTTATTTATTGTAAACGATAAAGTAAATTCTGTTGGATCTACAATAACAGACTATAATCGCTAATTTATTTTATTTTCTTTATACTGACAACAATCTAAATTTTAACACGTTCATTGTTTTTCATTTTACATAGATCTTAGAAATATTTACAAAAGTATATCTAACAAAAAAAAAGTCTGTACTCGATGACGGGAAACATAATTTAGAGAATTTATCCATACTATTAAAGGATGTTTTTGCTTTTTGATGAAAAGCTTGAATGTTAGGAAATGGATAAGATGAGTGATGACAAAGTTGATGAAAATTTAGACCCAAATATAATTATATAACTATTAAAAAAGATTTAAATCTTAAACTGTTACTCCTGCTCTATCACCTGTACAAGTTCGTGAAGCAGCACGTCCTGCCTCATCTCCAGCTCAGATTCATGAACCTTGTAATAATAACTTTTGTGTCCATTGTATTGAAGATATCGTTTTAATAGCACCTGATGATCATTACGAGAATCTACCGACACCCAGAGGGTGTCGGTAGACGACGGTAGGTAGAGTAACATCTATTGCAAATAGTGCTACACCAACTTCTACGTAAGGTAAAAAGACAACATATAAAACTGATAAAGGGGAAAAAATATTTGCACATAAAGAAAACTGGATAGTGGTTAAAAGCAAATTGTTCAAGAATCAGGGAAAAGCCTGCAGATCATTAAAGGACCTTGTAGTTTTCACTACGCAAACTCCGCTAGCTGATGCAGAATATCATGGATAAGATCATCAAGAGTGTAGATAACAGGGCAGGTGAAGCAAGATAGAATGTGACCCATTGTCTGAGGAGTCATGCCGCAAATACATTTGAGATCTGAGCCATCTGTAAAGCCCTATCTATACAAGTTATTTTTGCTTCGGCTGACTTGGGTTCGCAGTCTGTTAAAGTATTTCCAAGTTGGCCACGGTCACACGCGCTCAGACAGTTCGATGAAGCCATAAGGTGGATTGAGGACTTCCCATCAAACGTCGCACCTTGCTGTGCAGACGTTGCAATTCGCTGAATAAGCTGGGCTAACGCACCCGAGAAAGTTTTTGCAGCTTTTCAGCCTCTGGGGCACTGGGATGTGTCCGTGCATTGGGTTGCGTGAGTCAGCTTGTAGCTTGGTCCTCTCGATGCGACTTGCTATAATCCTGAGGACACTTGGAAGCGCAATCCTAATTAGTGGATATAGCTTTCGTACCGGGGTCGGTATAAGGCAATCACTAATGATCTGGCACGTCTCATTCAAAGCTATAAAGCGACAAGGTAGACGTGAGCGGAACGGTCCCATACTGGACAGGTATATTCACCAGCAGAGAGACAGAGTGCCATACCAGTTGTTCGCAGGACTTGAGGAGACGCTCTCCATTTGATGGATGTAAGGCGGTGCAGTAAGTTATTTCGAGCATGGACTTTCATTTTTATGGCTTGGCAGTTATTTAATTTTAAAATTATGTCAAACCATGTTCTTAAATACTTTAATTGTAGGAGAACATTTTTAAAAAAGCATGGGAGAAATACGATGGGTCTACTTCTATTGATAGACGAGAGAAATACAACCATTGTCATCATCTGCTTAGCCTTTTCCCAACTATGATGGGGTCCGCTTCACAGTCTAATCGGATGCAGCTGAGAATTTGTGGAACGACTGCCTATCTGACCTCCACAACCCAGTAGCTGGGTAACACGATACCCACACTGGTCTAGCCAAGCCAGTGTCAGATTTACTGAATTTATGATTGATTTTATTGTAATTAATAATTGCAGGCTTCTTTTAATTTAGTTTATGAATATTTTTATTTCATTTTTTTGTGTAAATTAATAATATAGTCTTTTCTTATAAATAAGTTCCACTGTTCCTAATTAATGAATATTACACTGGCAATAATTAATTAAACTTTAATTTATTATCCTCCTCGTTATTTTACTATTATTATAACTAGATAATGTATAATGACATGTATTAATGTGATACTAGTAATTATTTTTTATATTTTTGTATCTAAAACTAAGTAGATAACACACGTAACGAATAATATTTAAGAAAAAATCCCGTCAAAAAGGGCGTATGTGCCACTTCCGACCTTTATGATAGATGTTGATCCGATCAAAATTGTAGGAAGTACCACATCCGACGTAAGCTAATAAAATTAGTCCGTGTAATACGGCTTCATGTGCAAATTTTACCACTTTATCAATCAATTTCATGAAAACATTACATTAGCTTAACGGACAATCGGATATATGACACTCACTCCAAAATTGAAAATCGTAATCCATAAAATAACATTTTTATCGTGCTTTTAAACTTTAAACTGCTCTGCTGAAAAGTTGCATATTTTCAGATCCTACGTTATTGATAGGGCGTGTCGAGATTAGTAACTAGTTTTCACTAATGCAGTCGAATATTTAGAATTATTATGTGTAATGTATTGTTACTAGATGATCTTTTTGAATATTATTTCATCCTGAGTTATTTTGGTATGGCTTAACAATTGTAAGGCTAGTGATGTAAGATGTTCGCGTGGATAAGTATCGATGACATTGATAGGTACAGTGTATGATTAATTGGAATGATATTTTAATCCACAGGTTTCCTGGAAACGACAGTTTAAAAAAGAAATGGATAGAAGCTATTGGTTCTGAAAATATAAACCCTAGACATAAAATGTGGCATATCAGCTCCATGCACTTTGGCGAATCTTGTTTTAACAGAACCCTCGATGTGATAAGGTTACATGACGGTGCAGTGCCCAGTTGCCCACACCGACTATGCTGTTAGGTTTTTAAACAAAATTGCATATAACAGTAATCTAAATATATATAACTCAAAGGTGACTGACTGACTGACATAGTGATCTATCAACGCACAGCCCAAACTCTGGACGGATCGGGCTGAAATTTGGCATGCAGGTAGATGTTATAACGTAGGCATCCGCTAAGAAAGGATTTTGCGAAATTCCCACGGGATCGGGATTTACACGGGAAAAACTTCCCACGCGAACGAAGTCGCGTGCAACTGCTAGTTTCCACATAAATATCTTGTTAAATAATTTCTGTATTGGTGGTAGTTCAAATTTCAATGAATGAAATATGTAAAATAAGTAATTTGACTATTTTTTTTTTCAGCATAAGCAAATTTGTTCCTGGCATCAATGTTCCTCACAACAACTTCGTTAAAGTATAATGGTACAGAAACATTTTATCAATACTACTTAGTTTTTTTTTAAGAAAGTTTTGTTTATTTTTAATAATAGAAAAACCTTTGAATTGTTTAGATTGAATTGTTGAATTGAATTGTTCAAAAATGAATAAATATCTTTTTTTACATAAAATATTGTTATAATTTTACGTCCACTGCTGGACATAGGCTTTCCCCAAGCGTCGCCACACTAATCGGCTCTGTGCGTCTTTTATCCACCGGACTCCCGCATCTTTGACCAGGTCGTCGCTCCATCTATTAGGAGGCCTTCCAACTCAACGTCTTCCAGTTTGAAGAGAAAGAGAGCCAGTATAAAAAAGGGACGATGAAACATATAAGACCCACAACTTCAGGATCAGTAGTTTTGAGAAAATTGCAGACATACAAACATATATACACACTGGTACGTACATACTGGTCGAATACAGAACCTCCTTTTTTGAAGTCGGTTAAAAAGTTAAATGAATTCATGAAGGTTAAATATCGATAACAGCTGCGCACATTGCTCGCAGTTACAACACTACGAACTTATATGCCCGATGATATGCACGCTAATTTCGTAGTTAGGGCAAGTCCATAGGTTTGGTTTCCAAGTCAGTGATGTTTGACAGTCCCATGACGTCAAACGCGGAAATTTTTCAAATAGAGTAGTTTATTTACTGTTATTAAATTTTATTAATAATGGAGGACTATACTATGAGTAGTGAAGACTTATTCAATATACTGCAAGGAGTCGACAATGACACGTTTATCATAGAAGACAGTTACTTCAACACTGATGTCATCAGTTAGTGGCGATGTACTATAGTATATTATGATTAGGGTTGCCACCCGTACTTTATAATAAAGTATTGTACGTTATTTCAGGTACTTGTACTCTATACTTTATGAGAACAATAAAGTACACGAAAATACTTTATTTCGCATGATTCTTTGGGATTTTGAAAACTTTAGTCATAATAAACAAAGCGTCTCTGAATTTGATAAAAAATGAATTACTTATTTACTTTAATTTAAATATAGACTGTAAAGATGCTGTGCAATTGTTTAGTAGAGATACTAATTTGATACAATCTGCAAAAAGTAATAAGAAATATGTTTTTAAACATAACTAGGTTCCCACCCCGGCTTCGCTCGGGTGCAATTTTTCTTCCGGTATCATACAGTTTTCTCTCCAAACCCTATCCAGACAATTATTACGAACAAAACAAAAAATAATTAGTCAAATAAATGCAGCTGTTCTGAACTAATGCGCTAATACATTGTTCCTTCAACTAGGCTCAAGAAAATTGGGGGCTCATTTAGATGTCAGTGTATACGCTTTTACAATAAACTTCTCAGTCATGTGCAAGAACTAAGCCTCAATAAATTTAAATCATTTGTGAAGCAGAAACTTTGCCAGAAAGCTTTTTATTTTGTTAAAGACTATCTTGCGGACAAAAATACATGGGATTGAGCTGCTCCAATTACATCTGTTTTGTTTGATTTTTTATTCATTTCTTTTTTTTATATGATTATTTCATATACATTTTGACAAGATAATATTATTTCCTTTTTCAGTTAATAGAATACACTTTTTTTTACTTTACAATTTTTAATTTTGTTTGTACAAGATGACAATATCATTTTCTTTTCAAGTAATATATTTTATTTTTGTAAAAGTAAAAGCTATGTTGTGAATGTGATAGCATTGTGGGATAACAACGAATATTATGAATAGACTACCGCACTCTCTGGCAGTTTGAGCGCTTTATACGACCCACCCAAATGTCCTTACTTTGGTATTGTTCGTCAAATCGTTCGAGCTCCTTAAAGTTATTTTTCTTTTATTATTATTACTGATGGGCCCACTCTTGACTTCAATCCCACCTGATGGTAAGCGATAAATGAGGTCTAAGATAGGACGAGCGAGCCCAGAAGATGCCTATTTACTCGTGATTTAAAGGCTGAAAGGTCATAAGTGGCAGGAAACACAGAAGTTGGCAGAGAATTCCACAGCTTGGCTGTGCGCACAATAAATGTGGAGGAGAAGCGCTTGATACGACGAGACGGTATATCAACCAAATGTGGGTGGTACCCAGCCGTGCATCTGGTAGACCGGTAGTGAAAGGGAGATGGAGGAATCAGGTCATAGAGCTTCTGCGCACACTCCTCGAAGTACAAGCTGTAGAAAACCGACAGGCAAGCAACGGTTCGCCGATGAGCCAGGCTATGAAGCTTGTCCACCAGCACCTCGTCGCCTATAAGCCTTTTAGCTCTGCGCTCGATCGAGTCCAATGCAGCAAGTTGGTACTTTGCAGAACCATAGAGCTACGCGATATTTGACAAATGCTTGCACTGTTTGGATGGGCCTGCTCAAATCTGTGTGATTCTGTTCTCTAAAGGGCGCCACAGACATAAACCTATATGGCTCTCATATGATTTCATCACTACAGATTGTATGGACCTTAAAAAGACGTTGACCTCTGGGTTTGTTTCAATTTTTCTTCTCAGAGTAGTCAGTTAGGAAACACTGGCCTCATCTAGTTTACATTTACGAAAAAAAGACGTGTGAAAGTGTTATTTATAACCTATTTGCAAAATAAATATCAATAATTACATTCGGCAATTGATTTTTAGTAAGCAACCCGCCCTGGCTTCGCACAGGTTCTTTACAGAAAATATAAAATAGCCTATGTTACTCCGAGGAGATGTAACTTTCGGTTAAATTGGTTGAGTAGTTTTTGAGTTAAATCGTAACAAACAAAAAATCAATCATCTTTCCTCGTTATAGGTACATAATATTAATTTAGATAATAAGGATTAATACCGTATTTGTGTAAATACCTTTTACATTACCGCTTTATAATTTCCAATTTTTAAATTATTACAATGGACATAGGTAGGATGTTATCTTTAACATATAGACAAGCCATCGCGGACTTTTTCTGTAGGCATATATAAGATACACAATTCCACCATACATTGATATACCACATAAACTTTCGGACTCCCTCGGCTCGGAAGCGAGGCGCCCGGTCAAATCACGGCGACATGAAATTAATTTCGTTGCGCATTATTTTGATTTTGCTATATCTCCTAAGGTATTCATTTAATTTGGATGGAGTAAAGGGAAAAAATAATTTTCATGAAATGTTCAAGCCAACTAACGTATTTAAAATGATAAGGATTAATACAATATTTGTGTAAATAGCTTTCGAATTAGCGCTTTATAATTGCATATTTTTTAAAGTATTAAAATGGATGTATAGTATGTTATCCGTAAAAGATAGGTATATGCCATTGCAGACTTTTTTTATATATTTTTAAGGTGTATAGTATTGTAGTACATTATTTTGATCTATCTCGTACGGTTAAGCTAGCGCTATCAATGTAAGCGCAAAAAAAATGTTTATTAAGACATCACATTAATTTTAGAGGTTTCTAATGTGATGTACATTAGAAACCTCTAAAATTATCATTGTTTCTCTACTATATTATGCATGTATTATACATATGAACCTTCCTCTTGAATCACTCTATCTATTAAAAAAAAGCGCATCAAAATCCGTTGCGAAGTTTTAAAGATCTAAGCATACATAGGGACAGACAGCGGAAAGTGACTTTGAAAATAAATTGTACTTTATTTTGATGCTATGTACTTTTTTTTTTCTTACGTATTTTAACCAATGTACTTTAACTGCACAAAAAAAAGGTGGCAACCCTAATTATGATACATGTGTGCTATGTTGATACGACGTTTCATACGACGTTTTTCAACACTCTTACGAGGAAAAGGCAGACTTGTATTGTTAAATATTAACTTGTATGGAAAATATGAAGTCGAGGAGTCGTTGTTTGTTGATGTGATTTTAAAAAAATGCACATCGCCGACATCCGACTAGTAAATAGTTATCTATGGCGATATAGCACTAGTGCAGTAACGTAAAGTAAAATCACGCGTTTCTAATACACTGCATTATGGACCTAATAGCGGTTCATTAAGAGCCACTTTACGAGCAAATGTGTTGAAAAAGCATTAAATTGGTTGTTCTTTCAAAGAAACTTACATTCTATTACTTAACATTGTTAAAAGTACAAAACAATAAGAATAAATATTTCGATATTATTAACCTTTTAACCGCCTACGTCGGATTTTTACGACAAATATTTTCGGGCCCATTTCGCCAGAGTCGTATATATACGACAAAAATATCACAGCTCGTTTAATGTACTTTTTTGTTTAATTACGCTGTATTTTATCAAAACGATGTTTATATTAGGTAAATAGTTAATTAAGTAATCATTTAACAGTTTAATAAACTTTAGTCTCTTAATCAGAAGTCCTAATTATATTGCACTGCTGTTTTTGTTGTAGGTATTTATTTTTCGATTCACTGTGCCGGGCGCTGGGGGCCCGACAAACGATATGAAGTCGGGCGGTTAAAAGGTTAATAAGTATCGATGTCGCACCTCTAGAGCAGAAGCGAGCAATTTCAAGAAATCCGTGCTAGCTGTTATGATGGACAATAGTGCTGTGATGGTATTGACTTGGTTTTGTCGATTGTTGATTCTATTTATGGATTTAAATAATAATAAAGGCCGTAATTGTGACACACATTATTACATTTATTACAATGCGGGTTGAAATAAAACTCAACACAAGGATTGTATAATAATCCTTATTGAAATTAAAACCTATGTTAAAAATATTGTCAGTTTTCCATGAGCTTTATCGATATAATTTCGACCTCAATACTATTTTGTAGGTATTAAAGGATGAATGGAGCTTGGCGCCGAGGGCACACTTTTCCTGTTTTGACGTGGCGATCAAAAGATTAATGTTATTTTTGTCTATTTATTTATGTGATTGTAGTCAAAATTATAATGACATAATATATAATTATTACTTTATTGACATACGTATATTAAATTGAATTTTATAATTTTTGACGAAGTTACTAAATTTTATTGTATTATTTTTATCGTACGACTTGATTTTGTACGCCATATACATATATTGGCAAAACATATTGCACATATTTTTCAACACTGACTATCTGTAACCCTACCTATGTTTGATAAAATAAATGATTGATTGATCTTTTTCAGTTAGTAACCAGTAACAAAAAAAAATAGAATGCTAAAAAACTTTTTAGCAAAAAATAGAACCGACTTTCATATAAAAACACTACAAAGGCAAAAATAACTTTAATTTCGGAAGGCGGTGTCAAAAACGAAAATACATATATACAAAACTAAAGACACCGCCTTCCGAAATTAAAGTTATTTTTGCCTTTGTAGTGTTTTTATATGGAAGTCGGTTCTATTTTTTGCTAAAAAGTTTTTTTTCACGCTTTTTAGTGGGTCGGTTTGTAATTTATCTAGTTACAAAAGCCAAAATGTCAACTACTTATCACCTTTTACAAAATATTGCTTTTCCCGGTGCAGAGCCGTTAATTTTTGAGGAGTTCTCCTGGTACATCACCATCAGCTCTACTTCACCATATGTATTGTGACGAGCATAAAGTGCTTACATAACATCCATATTCAAGTAATCTAATCGCAATCAACGAAATACTTATTAATGAGTAGTTTCGGTGGCCATCTGGGGTCTTCATCATCAGTTCCACTTCCTCAAACGGTGCTTTTCGAGAGCAACTGCACAAGGTACTATAAGAAATACCCAAAACGCTATAGGTGTGCCTATAATATTTAAAGAGTTCCCTCGATTTCTCCATGATCCCATCATCAGATCCAAACGTGACGACAATGGGACCAACTAGAAAGTATATCCTTTCAAACAAAAAAGAATTTTCCAAATCGGTCCAGCCATCTCCGTAAACCTCCTTTTTTTGAAGTCGGTTAAAAAGACAAATCCCTGCAAAAAGCCCTCCTATGAAGTTATTGCATTGCATTGGAAAATGTGGGCAACTGCTTGGCAGGCTCACACAAGACTAATTCCGTACAATCAATTTAGTAGTCACGTTCCGAATTTCCTTTCTAACTGCTGATGAACAAAATAACAATAACTACACACTGCTTACTTTAGAATTATTACGCTAGCAACATTTGTAAATCTATAATCCACTAGCTTGTGCCAGCGGCTTCGCCCGCGTAGGAAGTTTTTCCCGTGTAAATCCCGATCCCGTGGATTTCGCAAAATCCTTTCTTAGCGGATGCCTACGTCATAACATCTACCTGCATGCCAAATTTCAGCCCGATCCGTCCAGTGGTTTGGGCTGTGGGTTGATAGATCACTATGTCAGTCAGTCAGTCACCCTTGAGTTATATATATTTAGATTGTATGGATACGTAAATTTTTGCGTCAATCGAAAAACAACGGACACAAACAACGACGTTTATTATTAACTTGTTTTTGTTATTATTGCAATAAGAAAAATAACAAAAAGATAGTGATGACTTGCATTGATTTTACATTATAATTTCACAAAATACTTATTAACAACGTCCTAATGAAAATGCAATTTAAGTGCTAAAAGTTCCTAATGAAAATAATACAGCAATGTTTTTATAATAAATACACACCATTGAACTTATACCCATAAGATCCTTGATACATACACTGTGACTTTAGTAGACGGCAGCGACTTTATTAGTTGCCAGCAGTTCCATATGGATGACAGGCAGGACAGAGCAAGCTACAAGCGGGTTATCAAAATGAGCGTGTTTTATACATATTGCTAGTTAGTTGCCGGCAACTAAAGTCTTAGCCAGTGTTGCCAACTGCTATTGTAAGAAATGCGCTAAACAAACCCTAAAACGCACTAGGGTAGTGCTAATTTTGATTAAAGAATTATCTTAGCATATATATGTATTTTATTCATTGATTTAAATAGTAAAGATACGGTCATCAGAACATTTGACGGACGCGGTCGCCCTACAAAACACACTAGCGCCATCTATGATAACTAAGATGTCAATCGGCGTGGTCTGCTCCTAGACGTAGCCTTGTAAGAGCGGGGTGTGGTATTTTTCGAGGTACAAAGAAATAAAACAAAACCTTTTAGTTTTTGAATTTTATATTTGTTATACATAAAAATATATTTTAATTTGCTTTTAATAAACAATAAAAATTAATTTTGTACATAATTTAATCTTATAGTAATATTATTAAATCTTTTTATTTCATCGGCTGCAACGCGCGCCGCTGCAAAGTTATGTCGCACTTTTACGCGGCTTCGCGTTGTCTATGCTAAAGGTTGAGACAAACAAGAAAGAAAATTGTTTTAAATATTGTTAGAAGTTGATTTAATGACATATTTTTAACTTACCGGTGATATGAAATGTTATATTTTTTTTATTGTGCTTTACGTCGTAGTTCACGCAACCGTTCATGACACAATTTGGCATTTTTGCTTGTAAAACTGACGACCCCTCCCGAAGATAGCCGATCGCGTTCTAGTTCACTTCGATAAAAGTTAGACCACTTTGGGACCAAGTTCGAGGCGTCATTATAACATGCGATCCGCCCAGTCCTTACGAAGTAATATATATGTCAATGATTTTTATTATATATATATATATATTTATACATACATTTTTTTCGATAATGACATTTTTTTTTTACTTGTACACCTACCACATTGTGGTCTTTTTAACCCAAAGGTTGACTGGTAGAGAATGCCCTGCTGCATTAAGTCCGCCACCACTGTTGTACATAAAGTTTAAATAAATAAATAAATAAAATCAATCAAAATATTAAAAAACACAAGTTTTTATTGAGAATAATTAAGTTTTTATTACAAAATTAGATCGTCATCCGAATCATAGAATAGAATAGAATATTCTTTATTGTACACTAAAATTCAAACACATCTATTTAACAATATTTCTTAAATCTATGGTTACAATGGCGGTCTTATCATCATTCCAATTCCAACTCGGAATCATAGTCTGAATTCGCGGTTGCTGTGGTGGCTGTTTGAGAAGTTGAGGGACCGGACGTTCTTGTTTCACTCTCCACAGAAATAGCTATGCTATACTTGTCGTATGCAATGGGGCGTGCAACTGTCAAAGTGGCGCTAGTAGCACAATTACCAATATCAAAGCAGTTTCTCTATGGAACAGTAATGAATTCCTAAATTAGAGACAGTTATTGAGAATTTTTCGATTAAAGAACATGTATTATGTTCTTTAATCGGAAAATTGTACAGAAATCAATTGAAATCAATGAAATGAAAATAAAAAATATTACCACAGATAACCATAGATGATACAGATAACTATATAATATCTCACAATCTAACTAACACTGACAGTAACAAAGGTTCTTACGGTGGTGGCGCCATCTGCGATTAGCTTTCACTTGCACGCCCCATTCAGTGTTTCTAGTAAAATTCGGATACTTGACACGCATTTCCATAGATAATTAATTAGAAGTGCGTTCTGTGTTTCAGAACGCGCCATTGATTGATTGATTGGTTTTGTTTTTAACAACATGCGTGTTAAATTGCAGACGTTTAAAAATGCGCTAGTTAGGGCACTAGGCACTGTCATGGAATGTTAAGCGCTAAAACATCAAGAAATGCACAAGATCTAGTGCCGACACCACTAAGTTGGCAACATTGGTCTTAGCGTGTGTAACGGGCGTTATTGGATTTTTCCATAATAAGATTCTCATTGTAGGAGACTAGAACATTCAATGTTTTCCCACTGCTCTGTGCTAGGTTTACACCTCTGCCAAACTATATGAGAAATACAAACAAACGATGTGATTATTTTATCTGTATGAACACTGGCTGTTCTCGGCCAACTAAATACCCGATATTATTGGAACTGGTTTATGACGACTGGCTGGCCTTAAGAAACAGCTGGTATTTTTACAGACTCTGATTAGACATACCTACCTAACTATAAACTAATAATCTGCACAATATCTATCATCCAGCTTCACCTTTAAGTTAAATAGTTGTTTAAAAACATAATACAGTCCTGCTTGAAGGCAATCGCTGAAAGAGCTTTAGCAGTCTACAGTCTTTAGATATGGCGAGGAGAGAATGAGGTGTCTTCTATGTAGAGCTGTTTCCCTGAAAGTCCTTAAACAGTCACACTGTTACATAATATTAGAAGGAATGGCCTTCTTTAGCGGTGTTCCCTCAAAAGAAAAAGTTTTATTCTGAACTTGAAAAGTATTAAGTACGATAAAATAGTCCTACAAATCAGAACTTAATGCTAACGTTAGCATGAAACAATATCTGCAACTGTTGTGTAATTTTATTTGTATGATAAAGAATAATAATCGGCTTTGTTTTTATAACTGCCAGTAGCGGTAGGACTTCTGAATGGTTCGCGCGAACGTGTCTGTCTATCTGGCTCCGTGTCGGATATTCGGTCGCGCACTTTAGCGAAAAATAATAATTTGTATGCCGATTTCGCTCGCGCGCACGTAATTGGTGCTTCCAATATTATTTTAATTATCCATTTAGAAATTGTGATTTATAAAAAGTATCCGTGTTGTATTTATAATATTTGAAATTAGTGTTTTTTCTATATCAAAAATAAAACTTGTTACTTTCACTTTTCTAACGATTTGACCGTATCTACAGTTGGATCCTCTCTGTCAAATGTCAAAACCTATTTTTGTTGTTTTCGACCATGTACAGCCGTGATATTTATTTTGGTTTTTAATACAATAGTGCTTAAGTGTTTATGTTAAAAATCAATTGCAAAACAACAAACACAACATGTGAAATTTAGTGCATAATGAAATAACTGTAAGTTCTGAGATAATTCTGTAGTTTTTAATATCGAGTCTTCTGTTTCTCATATTTTAACAATTCACTTGTGTAGGTGTGGAGATTTAAGTGTCTGTGATCGTTTCACCCTATATATGATCACATAAACGAGTTCTTGGAATTTATTAGCTATTGGTAAGTCGAAAATATTTTTACCTAACACGATTGTATTCGCTTTCTATGGTAACTGTGTGTACTTTTGAATAAAAGGATTTTGATCCTAGTAAGTGACAATATGCAGGGGCATTAACCTGTATGAAAGTAAAGTAAATAAACACATGCAAATGAAGGCTGAAAGAACCCCCTGACATCAGTACCTATTGATGGTATACTTATACATTATCTATTTTATCTACATTATCTTGGTAAACATAGACTTTTTGCTATAAATATTAAGGTTTTGAATCTTGAAGATAATTTATCAGCATGACCTCATAAATTGTCTTAAAGATCCAAATCCTTATTCAATGTTCCTTGACAGTTTAAGTTATGAAAAGCCATAACTAGTTCTAATCATTAGGTTCCTCTCTCACAACATTACCACAACTTTATCAGTAACTAGCAGTCATCCAGGACTTCACTCCTGTAGACTTTATCACAGTCAAAACATTACCCATCTTCTTTTGCAGTTAGATAAAAAGGAGCCTATAACCTTCCACAAGCTTCAAGCTTTTTATATACCAAAATGTAATAAAAATACCAAATTTTACTACTATAAATAAATATACCAAATTTCATTCAAATCCACCCAGTATTTTGAAGATAAGCGCATTTAAACCAACAAACTTTTCTGCTTTAAAATATTTTTGTAGATTTATCTCCCCATATAAAACATTGTGGGCTTTATCCCCTTTATCTTTCCATCTCAAAAATCTTTGGAAACCTAAGGTATAAAGATGATAAGCTTACTGAAGATTGTAGTCTGCCAATGCTGGTAAATGTACCTAAATATTTGTAAATATAAAATAAAACTTAACTCGATTTCCTTATCAGTTGTACTATGAATAGAGTATAAAAAGGTAAACACAGATTCAATAAGTAGGTACCTAAATACATAGGTAAATTGAGATTGAGTTAAGGAATGTACAAAATGATTATTCTTAATTTGGTTTCTCTAAGATTTCTTCCATCTGTCTATTTGTTTGTTTGCATATTTATTTTGTTAATTAACACATATAGTGTATATGTAGAATTGGTAAGTTTATCTCTAGTATATCTGCCGGGGTCGTGGGACTCATCCCATTACCGTGACCCCGGTACGTAAAGGGTTTTTGAAGGAACACCGTGGATTTTAGTCAGTAAGTCTGACAGTCCCTCCCACCCTGCCCGGGGTGGGAGGACTTATTTGATAACTTTACCACGATAAAAAAAAGGTATATCTGTTAAGATGAGGCTGGTTATCTCAAGAGAAAACAAACTGTAAGAAAACGACAGGTTAATGCCCCCTAAAGCGATGCTAGAATGTCTGTAAGTTTCTAGAATTTGCGAGCTATAATGATCCTTCCTATCATTAGCCTTAGGTTAGCCTTTTCCCTACGATTTAGGGGTTGGCTTTCAGTCTAACCAGATGCAGCTGTATTAGTATTTTGTCTTTCTTCATTCATGGTGTACAATCTATTTAGACCTCATCTCGATAAAACTTGCCAAAAAAGTTACATATCGTCGTTGCGCCTGCCAAGTTCCATAAGTGATTTTTGTAAGGTATGTTATTGCATTGAAAATAAAAAACTCGCCAAAATTATTGATACCACAGCACAGACGTTTATTTGATTTATTATAAAAATACAAAAGTTGCCAAAACTATCGGTCATTTAAAGGGCTAGAATTTTTTTAAGCAAAAAGTGCACATAAAAATGAAAAAATGCATAAATGGTATTTGGCAGGCGCAGCAACGATATTAAAATGCTATTTATAAGCAATTTGCAAAAATTAATATAATTTATCATTTCACAATTATCAGTCTAATATTAATGATAATAAAATGATCTAAGCAGCAGTTTGTATACTTTTAAACTACACTAGTAAGCCAAAAAAAAATATTTTCATTTTCTTTTTCACTCTGCAGTGTTTTCGAAAGTCGGTTTTATTTTTTGTTAAATGTTTTTATTTTTCACTTTTTAGTTATATGGTACTTTTTTATGTAGCTACAAAATCCTAAATATCAACTACTTATCACCTTTTACAAAATATTGGTATTCCATTAATCATAATTTAGTTAGTAGAATAGTTGGAGGGGTTAACAAGATTGCTAGTAATATCAATTCTACCCACATTGCTATAAAAAGTACTCTTTAAAAAAGTTGTGTTTAATTACTTAAATATAAATATACTTTTTAGTAACTAAGTGTAAATAAGTCAACATAACTTTAATTTCAAACACAGATGTGACTGAAACATGAAATATGTTCACAACGGCAACAGGCTATGTTGAAATTTATAAATGATGTTTGCACATAGTATGTAGTAAATATTTACTTAATATTCATAATTTTGGTCACTCACAATAATGGTTACTTTTCTAGTTTAATTTATTAAATTTTTTCAGCAAATATACATAATTACGTACTAAAATACAAACTAGAATAAAGCATCAAAAAATTGATCCTCAACGCTGTCGGCTGGCAACATACCCAAGATACTGGCGGCATTGCCTCGTTGTATGGCAATGCTTAGCTTTTATAATTGTCTAACACTTAAGAATAATAGAATTTAAAAAAAACTGTTACTTCCAAAAACCACCCATACCAAGTGTTTCATTTACCAATAATACTTCATATCACTTTTATTTCGTTATAGTATAATTATATACTTAGAGAGATATAAGCATATCTGGTGAGCCTAGCTACATCTTACTTCTTACTAATATTGCAAATGTGAAAGTTTGTGAGGATTGATGTTTGTTACCCTTTCACACAAAAGTACTGAATGGATCTGAATGAAATTTGGTAAGTAGATAGTTGATATCCTAGAATAACACATTCTTAATACGGCCTTTTAAAAAGCAATATTAAAAAGAGATTCTGTTAGTATGTAGCAGGTAATCTCCGGAACCAATGGTCCAATTCTAAAACATTATTTTTCACTGGTAGCGATGTGCATTATTCGTGAGCGATATAAATTATATCTCAGTGCTTGAAGCAAGCAAACCTCGGAGCATGTTTTCCTGGAAGAACCTTATTTACTTAATTAATAAGTAACTCATGTTGAGTTAAAGACTCCAGGCTAGAGCCATACTCTGACATGTAAGTCCCTGTATGGTTTGATGTTTGTTTGAATTAAGTTTTTAAACAAAAACATGTAATACACACATTGATTTTAAAACATGATGGCTGGTAGCCTCTTTGGCCTTGATCTTGCGAAATGCCATTGTCTTGTGTGAACAGTTGTCTATAGGTTTACAATAATACAGTGTTGCCATGTAAACATTATAAGTAAGATTTAATAATATTATGTTGCCAACATGGCAGTTTACCTAACTGGTTTGTATCTTTGTAGTATCCATACTTAGTTGAGTTTTAATATTTTTGCTATTGAGAACAAATAGGGTAAATACGCCAAAAGTCGGCCCCCTAACGGATTTTCTGACTGGGGATCGCTCTGGCGCCATCAGTTTGCAACGAAGGATAGCTTCTGATGCGGTTTTGGATAGTTTCATATGTCTATTTCATGTTTATAGGGATAAGGTTGTTATTTCTATTAAAATAAAAAAGTTTTAAGGTTTAGATGAGTCGAGAACGAAAAAACCCTAAAGTCGGCCATTCACGGCCCATGGTCGGTCGCGTTTTTCCCAAATGTCGGCCGGGTATAGGATGTTTTAAATTAAGACTGACAAATATTATTAATATGATTTATTTTGGCAGGAGTCTAATATCACACTAAGTATACATTTGTAATTGTATTTTTTTATTACTAAAATATATTTTTCCCTTCAACAATGTTAGGTACTAAAATTATAACAAAGTAAAACATCACAATAAAATAAAATACTTGCAACGTTGTTTGTGGGATGCCAAATAGTTTAATGCACGAATTGACATCCATACCTATTGCCCCAAGAGCTTCATTTATTTTATTGCGATCGTAACCGCATAATTTTCTTTGCTTTCGCGAAAGCCTTGCATCTACCTGCTCTGTCATTGTAGTACCTTAAATTAAAAGCATTAAGTGAAAACGAACGAACTTTTTGTCACGTGCAGGTTAATGAATCAATGAAAGTAAGTAAACTTCAAAGATATTTTTTAAGCTAATAAACAAGGGTTTCATAGATAGCAAGTTCCAAAGAGCAATTTATATTTATATCCCAAATTCCCAAACCATAATTAGCTACCATAAATATGTTTTCAATATTGTCAATACCTATATTAAAACTAAACTTCTTAATAATATTAATAAAATATACTTGTCATAATACATATTTAAATTTGAGAAAATAAGTTTGATAAATAAATTAATATTACTAGCTACCACCCAATCAATGAAAAAATACAAAAGTAATCAGCCTGTATAGTGGCGTCCGAATTTGAGGCTGGTCGACATTACGATCTTTAATATTTCTAATGTCGGCCCCTATTTCGTGTACCTTATTTCTCGAGATTCAACTAATATCACCCCGGCCGGTATTTGGCAATTAAACGTAAAATAGATTTATTTACCTGTAAGCTTTGCAAATTCTCTTGTTAAACCAATGGAATAGGTAGAATTGGAATTTATAAAACAGACTGCATTTACTTTAAGTCGGCCACGGCCGAGAATCGGGTTTTGAGTCAAAACTGGCGCTCTATTGACGGCCTCCTATTTTGCCCTTAAAACAATACGCAAAACGTTGAAAAAACTATCTCAAAATATAGTAAAAATAACGTTTTAGTGATAAAAAAGCTCAAAACAAAAATAAATAAATGTCTTACTGTAGTAATATCAATTCCCGAAGTATGGGTATTCACATCAAGTAAACTACTTTTAACGCAAACTTGACGCTTCAACGGCGCAGTCGCGACTTACGTTCAGTGTGCGAAGAGCGAGTGACGTAATCGAATAGTAACGGTTTGTACATATAGAGTATGAACTAAGGTTGTAATTCAGGTAGCAAAATTGTCACTTAATTACCTTTTGAATGAACGCAAGCTGAAAACGTACAGACGGCCGAAGATTGGGGGGGGGGGGGGGCGACGTTTAGCGTATTTACCCTACTTAAGGTAATTTCATAATATTATTTATTTTCGTCAACCCTAAAAGCTAACTTAGTAATAGGGTGGGTTTTTAATCAGTAGAAGTCTGACACTCCCTTCCGCCCCACCCAGAGTGGAAGGAGACATTTGATGATTTTCCCACCAGGAAAAAAAAAGGTATGAAAATATCAACATAACGTAAATATAACAACTCGGATATGGGTTGTGGGAACACTAACAAATTATTGTTAGGGCCATCTGCTGTGTGGATAATGTTAAATAATATGCCAAAGGGATGGTAAAAAAAATTAAGTCAACGTAATAGCTGTGGGATATTAAAAAATAAAGTTGTTTACATTTCCTCTGTCAATTACAAACCTAGTTTTGTTGGTGAATAAATAATTATTGGACATGGAATGGCCTGCTATATACAAGCCACTGCAACAGCAAATTCACTTTGCTGCTTGCGTTATAAATAACATTTTACAATGTTTTTTTTTCCGAAATTACGCAACCACGTTTGCCTGGAAGTAACTTATTCACTCTTGACGTAAAGACTCCCAGGCTATACCTAGCTAACAGGAAAAACAGACTTCGGGAGTGAATTCTCAAAAACTCCTTAGCTGTACGCATAATGAAAGTATTCCCTAAACGTTTTGTTCCTAAAAAACCACTAAATAAATAACTCTAGTCGGATTTTTTCGGTAGTTAGTCGGTTTTATTTTTTGTTAAAAAGTTTTTTAAGTAACAAACTATTTCGGTTTCAACATTTTGTAAAACCTTATGATGAAAATATATATTGATCGAGGGTAACTATGACTTTACTAATTATTATCAAGGTCTTTATAATCACATTGTTAAACCTAATAAAATATCATAACATACTTGGATAGCGACCTTGAAAACCGGTAACTGTTACGGTCGGCGCGGGCGTAACGATTTACGCCAATATAATTAGACGTGTACAAATCGCAATGTAATTAAAATTATTCGTTTACGAAATTAATTCTTTTAACAGATTTAACAGTTATTTGTTGATAACTGTGTTTCCGCGGTCCTCGCAGGATGTCTGATAACTGGTGTGTGCCAGGCTAGTCGACCAGCACATAGCGATACACGAGAAGCGACCCGCTTCCTGCTTCACACGTTCGCAAACTATTTGTTGAAGTTACATGACGCCAAATTCGATATCACTGTGTTTAAATACACACAGGTAAATTACAATTACTTACTAACGACTCAAAACTGAGATTGTTACTGCAAAAAAGCTTTTTACCATAAAATTAAACCGACTCCCAAAAAGCACTGCAAAGTGAAAAATAACTAATTTCGGTAGTCGGTGTCTTTAGTTTTGTATTTTCGTTTTTGGCACCGAATTCCGAAATTAGTTATTTTTCACTTTGCAGTGCTTTTTGGGAGTCGGTTTAATTTTTTGGTAAAAAGTTTTTATTTCACTCGTTTTAGTTGGTTGTTTTTTAATTTACCTAGTTACAAGAGCCTAAACTAAATGTCAACTACTTATAACATTCTATAAAATATTGCTTTTCCCAATGCTGGGCCGCTAATTTTTGAGGAGTTCTCTTGGTACTTCACCATCAGCTATACATCACCATATGCATTGTGATGAGCATAAAGTGCTTAATATCCATATTCAAGTAATCGAATCGTAATCCACGAAATACTTACTATTGAGTAGTTTCGGCAGCCATCTGTGGTCTTCATCATCAGTTCCACTTCCCCAAATGGTACTTTTTGAGAGCAACTGCACAAGTTACTATAAGAAATACCTAAAACGCCATAGGTGTGCCTATAATATTTGAAGAGTTCTCTCGATTTCTCCAGGATCCCATCATCAGATCCTGACTTGGTGACAAATGGTACCAATTTCGAAGTAGGGTACTATCAAACAAAAAAAGAATTTTCCAAATCGGTTCAGCCGTCTTCGAGTACTCGATGACCATACATTAAAAAAAATATATATATATACGCGTCGAATTGATAACCTCCTCTTTTGGTCGTCGGTTGAAAATAACTCCCATGGGAAAACTAGCTAGGCATGCATTGTGTTGCTTCAAACCATCAATTTGAAACCCAAGGCGCAATTCGAATTGGAATGATGATTTACTGGGCCATTGTCGTGACAATTAGTCGAGTTGTACTTATCCAATCTTACTAATGAACGCATGCATCTATCGATCATAAAAGTTGAATATTACCCGCAGTGTGAAAACGACTTAGCGAACAATCGATTTTAGAACGAGCGTAGTTAATTGCTTGTTAATACATTTTTTAATGAATTTGCAAGTGAGAAAAGCGTGAAAAATTCACGAGTTTATTGGAAAATTGAGACTTACTATGTTTCATGAGAGGTACTTTTAGTGACTACTGCTTTTCTTCGAATCTTGTTTGCTCCGCACTTGGACGTCTGTGGTGAGGATGCTCGATCGTATTATTTGAGTTACTGGCTATTATGATAGTGTTTGGATGCGACCATTAAAACGTGCACTTGACCATTTAAGTGCCTGATCTGTGGACCTTTGCCCCCTGATGTTTTAAGCGACACATACTAAGTTATAGGAATATTAATAGCCTGTTCTGCATTGAGTTTCGTCCGCGTTTAAAACTATCCTACGTGGTAAAAAGCATCTTAATCCACACCACGACCTTCCAAGCTCCAAATCCGTTCAGCCTTTGAGGCGTGGATCTTGATTGATCAACAATCAGCCAGACTTTTCCATTATATTTATTATTGCCCTAACCGAGTTTCGAACGGGTCAAACAAACACACGAGATGAAAGAAAACAACTGAGCGATAAACGAGGAATCGTTTATTGCTCTTTTTTTTTAGTAAATATCATGATCGACGTCGTTTTTGTTTTAGAAATAGGAATGAATCGTCAATAGCCTAATAGCTAAGGTGTCGGACTTGTGATTGAAAGGCCGCTGGTTCTAACCCCACTCATTACGCTATTGTCGTGACCCCACTCCAGACACAAGCATATTTAGCTTAGTTGGAGGGGTTATCAGGATTGCTAGTAACGTGAATTCTACCCACATTGCTAGTAATCTTTAATAATAAAAAAAACTTACTAGTTGTTAACACAAGCACCTCCTAAAGGCTCACACAGGTCCTGGCTTGACGTGGCTGTTTTACGGAGTAGGTACCTGAACAGGATTGGGACTGTCCACGGCAATTTGCTATCATTGTGGCCAAGATTCCGCACACTACACGCTGGAAGAGTGTCCGCTTGGGCCAATGTGTGCGGTTACTCAACCCGATGTCCATATAAAAGCTACAACGTAAGCCTGAGTTTCGTTGAAATAGATACACATAATGCAGCAATCAAAATAGGAGCAGTATGTTATCAAAGGGCTTTGATTATTTAAAAATAAACTACTGTTTTTTGATAGTAGGATTGGGTTTGACCACCGTCTCACGTGATGGTAAGTGATTATGTGGTCGAATATGGAGCACGCTTACCTAAAAGTAACCTATTCACTCTTGACTTAAAGTTATAGATATCGGGAAACACAGATTCCGGCTGAGAATTCCACTTTTTAGCCGTACTTAATCGAAATAGAATATCTTGTTCGATTTTCATTTGCATCTTTCCAACCTAATATAAAATAAACATAAATCCATAGACTGTTTATTGCCGATCTCATAACAACTCCCCATCAATACTTGGGTAACTAACATACATACATATATGTTACATTAAAGTGTCGCTTACTTTTAGTGAAAGCAAGCGTTAGTTGCGTGATAAGCTACACTAAACTTCATTAGGTGTGACTCAAGGTTGATAAATGTGTCTCCATTTGTCGTTCCACGATCGATAGATGTGCCTATAAAGTTGGCACACCACGTTATCGCGCGTATGGTCAAGTTTAAATTGATACTAAGAAGTAGATTTCTTGGTATCAATTCAAATTTGACGTAGAGGTCTAGACTAAGTTTGTTTGGCAGTATACTAATTGTAATTTGGAAAATCCGGCCGGGTTAATCGAGGCACACATAATGTAAAACTACAAAAAATGTAACAGTAAAAACAAAAGATAAAGGACGATGAACGTGAATCGATGTAAATTTTATATTTAATACGTGGAACAAAATCTTTGTACCTACTCCTTTTTAAGAAAATTATGCTGATTAAGGTGTATGTTTGGCAGAATCAAATTTTATATGAAAAAGAGCAGTAAGCTATTTTTTAATGCATTCGTACCCCTAGTAATAATAAAGAGGCAACTTATCCTATCAAGGTGGCCTCAACTGTGGTTCAACTGCAAATGAATCACATTTTTATACCAAATACGGGTAACTGGATCATAACGTTTTGTTGACGGAAATGTAAAATTATAAATGATCTCATCCCAAATCAGCACACACAAACTCTCTACACATTTCGAAAAGTGTCATTGTTTATGTTATTTTAGCGTTAAATCGATGCATTTTATCAGCGCAGTAGCAACTTGGTTAATCTACACAGCAGTGTCCAACTGACAATTATCAGCAATTGAATGCTTGTACGGTCGTTAATTGGAGGCTATCATTTATGTAATGATTAACTCCCGTGGCCGTCACATGAGTGACTCTCATGCAGATACTGTGTCGAGTTTATCTAAGAATAGCCTGACGTCACTTGGGCACGCACGAGATTTTGCAACAGAAGCAGTTCTAGTCGCTTTATCTTTAGCCAATAAATAACTAATCGTTATCTTATTGGCATGATTTTAATACTAAGAGTCAAGTACAATATATCCCTTGTAGTATTAACCCGGTTCTAGTATGTGTATTTTAACTACGGATTCGCAAACACAATGTCAAGAAAAAGATATAGTTGTTTACATAGACTACGACAGAGACGATATAAAATATCTTCTTGTTTGTTTTGAGGCTATAAATATTATCCATCATAGCTGGTGACTCAAGTGTTAAACCAATGGCCGATCTCTAGGTCTCTAGAGACTTAGAGACTACCTAAATGTGATACATGAATTTTAAAGTCTTACGTTTAATTTTTTTTTAATAGAGCTAGTAAGTAGTGTGGGTAAAATTTACATTACTGGCGGGTTGCTAGTAGGTAATGTATAACGTTTATGAATTTACATTACTGGCAACCCTTCTGTTAACCCTTCCAACTAAGCAAAATATGCTTTTATTTGAAGTGAATTTTGAATATTAATTTAAATTGGATGAAAATCCATTTTCCTATTTTAGGTAGGTTCTCCATTATAAATAATTTCGCTTTTATTTTACCTAAGTAGTTAAATGGTATTAGCTATCGTATGTATGGTCGAATGCTCATCATGAACATATGAATTGCCCCAAACGTGTCATTGCTATCATGAGTCCGTTATGTTCTCTCGGCTTTGTTTCTCTCTCAAAACGGAATAATGATGTCATTGACTCGTCATGGTACTTTATCCTGTGAAACTCTTGTTCATAAAATCAAAGTATGCTGACAATCACATACCATATCACAATAAATAAAAAATATCTTTCAACTAAATATGTAATATATTCACTAAGCCTCTAAAAACTATTGGTTGTAATGGAATTTTATCTTTGTCTCGTTTCACGTAGATTTTGCTAGTATAATTCTCGAATTACAAATGTAAATCCAAGATATAGAATCCTACGTGTCAATAACGAATTCTCCTACTTCAAGCAATTCGTTGTCCAAAACCCAGCCTTATAAAAAAAAAATCTTTTGTACCTCTATTATTTTTACCTATGATGAGACCTGGCTACTGATTTTAATTAAAAACCTGCGTTTCGTATAAATATTTAGTACATGTATAATAATTACAATAAATAAATCCTAACCACTGTTGACCCCTCACGTGAAAAAGCGTTCTACAGCGCCATCTATACTCAACCTACAGAAATATTGTGCCTGAAGGGCGGGTGGGAGCGAAGCACCGCTGAAAACCAACTACCCTCAAAGCTTCAGCTCCACTTTGACGCATTAAAACTTTTGACTGACGTCACTGGATGGCGCTGTCAGTTAATTTACTTCCAGCTTAGTAGTCGCCAAGTGGTCGAAACTCAACCTTTCTGTGGCTTTTTTCAAATGCATTATTATAAAAAAAATATTAGCTTTCTGCACTCTTTCTCCATATAAAATGTACCTGTGCCAAATTTCATACTCCTCCGATCTCGTAGGTAGTATATAGATTATAAAAGCTATCTTCCAGCCGCAGCCAGCTGACAGCTAGTAAATCAATCAGGGGATCGGCGGTGTCTCTTTAACACAGGCTAACTTTAGCTTAAGATACTAAGCTAAAAGTTAGCCTGTGTTTTTATTGCATTATAGAACCTAATATTAGAATTACAATTATTGTAAACTTTGCAATCCCACTATGAAATAAATATTATTACTACAATGCACCAATTAAGAAGTACACAGGTAAAATAACAAGAAAGTTTTGTGATTGTATATACATATCTAAGTGGCACTACTAGTGTAACTGAACTTCATCCGTGTCGTATTTATGTAAGCTATGGAAAATCTGATTTTGAGACGGTTTCGTGTGATACAAAAGTTGTCAAGTGTTGAATATTTATTTTGATATAATGCGGGTAGACGTAAGAACGGTGTCAATTAATAAAAATGATTTGACTATTTGTCATATTATAGACTAAAACCTGTCCAGCTATGGCAATGACCGACTTGTGATAACTACTTACTATTGAGCATCAGAATCAAAATCCGACTGCATCGTTTAAGTATTTATAACGCATTGATACTTTTCTGTCCATATCAAGTTTTGTATTGAATACTTTGCTAGCTCTTTTGACAATTTAAGACGCTTATAATGCTAGATTTATCTTAATTTTATTCATAGATCCGTATTTGAGCTCCAAATTTCAGAGCACCAAAGAAAATCCCATTTGACCAAGCTTTGGTAACTACTCAAAGCATTGGCGGTCATAAATTCGGTGCGCAAACGGGAATAAATCACAAACTACCTTACCCTACTAACTTTATAGTCAGACTAGTATTTGCGTGTTGCGCGAGGTGCAAGCACCTCGCGTGCTTGTGAAAAAAACTAAAGCATTGCCCCTCTAAATCAAGTATATACGGGTCTCGTAGTTTCCGAGATGCGATATTGCGTGTTGCGCGAGGTGCAAGCACCTCGCGTGCTTGTGAAAAAAAAGTGGGGGGGGTGATGGGGGGGGTTTAGTATTTGCATGTTGCGCGAGGTGCAAGCACCTCGCGTGCTTTTTATAAAAAAATAAAAAATAAAAATGGGGGGGGTGATGGGGGGGGTTTAGTATTTGGGTGTTGCGCGAGGTGCAAGCACCTCGCGTGCTTGTGAAAAAAAAAAAGAAAAAAAATGGGGGGGGGGTGATGGGGGGGGGTTTAGTATTTGCGTGTTGCGCGAGGTGCAAGCACCTCGCGTGCTTGTGAAAAAAAAAAGTGGGGGGGGGCGGGGGTGAGGGGGGGTTTAGTATTTGCGTGTTGCGCGAGGTGCAAGCACCTCGCGTGCTTGTGAAAAAAAAAAAAAGAGGGGGGGGGGGAAATGGGGGGGGGGAAGGTTGCACAATTATTTCGACTAAAGCATTGCCCCTCTAAATGAATCTGAAAAAAAAAATGTTCCAAGTCTCTTAGATTCCGAGATCCGCCTAAAGGGGAAAAGGGGAGAAGGGGGGCGGGGGGGGGGACTTTGAAAAATGGTTTTTACTTTACCGAGCCTCCTCTATACGAATCCGTAAAAAGAAAAAAATACGGGTCTCGTAGTTTCCGAGATACGATGGGGCCCCCCCCCATCGTATCTCGGAAACTACGAGTTTAGTCTATAATATGACAAATAGTCAAATCATTTTTATTAATTGACACCATTTATGTACCTACGTCCTACCTCCTACTGCATTCGCGTTTACAATTTGGTCTTAAGAACACGTTACATGGTTACATCCTACTATGCATTTTGCAATGCACTATGCATTGCAAGTTTTTTTTTTTTCAAATATCTGCGACGAGGTAGAAATAGTTAATGTACATCCTTTATTGCATATCTCTCTCGCGTCTTCCATAAAAGTGTCAAATATTGAGTGAGTCAGCCCAAAGTTGTTTCGAAGCGACTACCTACTTAAAATATAAGCGGTTTCCACTTAAATTTTAGTCGCTTCTTTCTATAGTGCTAACTATGTTCCATTTTCTAATTAAACTTTGACAGCGTTACCATGTTGTTGTGGCGTTTAATGAGAACTGCGGACAGTTGGAATCTAGCGTGCCTAAACTAAAAGTAGCACCACGTTGCGACCGCAAATTATAAAACTTGTTTTGAGCGCAGTTTCAACAATCCACTGCGGTTCAGTGTCAATTGGAAAGTGACCATTGTCGACTACAAGGCTGCATTGAATTTTAATTGAAAGAGGCGCCATTTGCAGACAGTGAGTTCAAGTTCAATACGGAGATGGTTTCAAAGACAGGTGTACTTTTGTTTCTATTTTTATATATATCATTTGGAGCACCGCATCCTAAGAATCAAGCTAACGGATCATCTATCCGCTCCAAGACAAAAATTGCTGACGTCAAGAGTCAGTTGAAGTGGCTTGGGTCTGCCACAAGCCCAATTAGTTGTGGGTCAAAATAACCACTTTCTGGACCCATGACACAGCCAGAAAACGTAACGGCAGACCTCGTAGAAGATGTCGGGGCGGACTAGACAAAACTAACGATCAGTAGATACATTTTGGCCCTAGATTGAAAAATTTGGAAGTTATGGCTCCCCATAACTTCCAAATGGTTTGTTTCCAAGTTTTTGCCCAGTTGTGAGATAGATGATGCTGGCGAACAGTATTAGTATTATATTCATCAACAGTTTTGTTTAATATAAGATGCAATGGTGCTCAAGTAGACGACAGCTATATAAATTTAAAGCAGGCTAAAACACGCGCTTAACCTTAGCGCTTATTAACATGATGCTAAACAGAATTCTGCATCAAAATTCGCAATTTCACATCTGCTTAGTAAACAGTTTTAGACACTTCACATAGTAGGTAGGTACAGGTACTGATATTCATTTTCCTTTGCCCGGCCGCAGCTTATATTAAATACATCGTTCAACACTTAACTATGTCATGTTTATTCAAAACTAGGCCCACGCTTAAAGCAAAGGCGATTAAACTAATTTGAATAAAAATAACCTTCTTTTTATTGAGCTACGGCAAGTACTTAGTATTCTTTTCACATAATTTATTTTATCTATCAGCAATGTGCTGAAACTCAAATGCTATATACTATTCTACAATAATATTGTACAATATTGACACGCAATATTTTCTCGCCAGTAACATTCCTGCCGACGACGTTTCAGCTGCAGCCGTGCTGGTGATTTCCTGACAAAATAGTCTAAATAACATAGCGATAGCGCCACGAACAGCCAAGAACTATCTTTCTTTATCTTTCATAGTATTTTCGCTCGCCATTTTAAATAACCGTTTCGCGCGAAAAAATATTGCGCCATCAAATTTAAGCTCGCTCAAACTTTTGTTCAATCTTTGCACAAATTTTCAATACCCATATACGGTTAATAATATTGCACAATCATCTGTAATTTGCTATATCATTGTTGTATGCATTGCCGAAAAGATCGTAGTTCTTTATTCTTGAAATAAACAAACCTAAATTAAACATATTTATATATATATATATATATGACGAAATGCACTACAGGAAAGCCAGATTCATAATTTCTTTTTGTTGCACTACTTAAGTGCGAGCTGAGGTATATCTTAATTATGAATATTAAATTATACACCTAAGTCATGCCAGCTATTTAAAACTTCCAAGAACTTATTTACGAGTATAATTATTATCCTAACTTTTAAGAGTAAATGAGGTGGCGTGGTTATTTTTTGTTCACGGGAGAAAGGAGAGATATGACCTTATGAAATTTTTTGAACTTTACATATGAAAAAAATATATTTTAGAAGGAGTGCATTTAATGTATACTTCCTCGTTGGTCTAGTGATCGCAAGCGCGACTGCGAAACATGAGGTCTCGGGTTCGATTCCCTGGACGGGCAAAAAGTGCTATTGGGTTTTTCTAGAGCTCAGAGCTCCGCCGTATCCTCGTAGGGGCGATAGGCGGTGACCTCTCCCGACTCGCTCCCGGCCCTGGTTCGATCCATGGTCCGGAGCGAAGAGGCACGGGAAGCAGTGACCTCTTTCTGCGAAGCGGTTATGCAAGCGAAGGGGGAGGTGGGACGCGCGAGGCAGAGGCGTGTCTCAAGGCCCTCTCAGCCCTTGCGCCCCAGCCGCCGCAGGAGACGCTCCGGGCGCCGGGAGTCGCAGGGTGACTCCCAGCCACCGTAGGCGTGGGCCTGCGGGCTGCGAGCAATGGGTAGCTCGCCGCCCGACTGGCCCGTGTAGACGGCGCGTCGTGTTCCACACGCTTCAAAAAGTGTCAGCAAAATTGTCGGGGCCCACAAGGGGGCCGTTGCCTGCCGGGGTTGCGGAATAGTTCGAAAGAGTTACCGCGGCCTCGGAACACGAAGGGCTTATGATGGAACACGGATGGGTTTTAGTCAGTAAAAGTCTGACACAGCCTCCCGCTTCGCCAAGATCGGGAGGCAGTCATGGGATGATTTCCCATCCTTAAAAAAAAATAAAATAAAAAATAAAACATCAGCGGACGGTGAGCAAGGGTAGCTCACCGTCGGTAAGGACCAGACACGGGCCGCTGGCGCGTCGTGTTCCGCGCGCGCCTCAAAGAGCAATCAGCAGCATTGACGGGGCCCCATAGGGCCATCTTAATTTTCTGTTCTGTGATGCCATTGCCTTACGCGGTTGTGGGAATGTTCTAACGAGATACCGCGGCCACGAAACGCAAGGGCATCTGAAGGAACAGGGTGGGTTTTTAGTCAGTAGAAGTCTTACACTCCCTTCGGGTTCACCCACAGCGGGAGGAGTCATTTCGATCCTCCCAAGCAATAACTCGGTAATCGAAAAATCTAAATTTTACAGGAAAAAGATTGTGATTTTATCAAATATGTTTTAACTAGTGGGATTATTGAAGTCATTGACTGGAAGCAATTTTTTTGCGAAATGTTCACTGTTTCATTGGTATGAAATTCTTTTTATTCAAAACCTAGTTATTTAAGAAAAAAAATACCTAAAATTCTATACCTACATAAAATATCATGTGTGTCATGATATCTTTGTAAATATCATTAGAAAAAAACTAAAAAAAATTGCTAAGGTGTATTCTGGTCTATAGATGCCAAATTTGACATAACAGCATAAAGCCCATAATAGCACATTACCGAGTTCTTGGTTGGGGAGGTCAATTTGATGATTTTCCCACCCAGAAAAAAACAACCGTAGTTTGGAAAAGCTAAGCAGTATCATATTAATATCAGTAGTGCATACATGTAGCTATCCATGAAAGAAACTTTTAAAATGAGTCTGCGTGTCTGTAAAACATATTTTCTTACTAAGTTTTTTCATGTTCTTAGGGGAGTAAGAAAAGTAGGTTTGATGAAGTTCTATCTATGAAATACATAGAAGATTAATTTCTCGTTTTTATTACTGCTCGTAATATCCGGTTGCTCTCGATGGCAAATACGACTCCTCAAATAAGTATAATAAAATGTGCCATCTGCTCTGCGTGACGAGAAGCTCACTAAATAATATCTTTAACAGCCCTAGCAATGCCCCAAATGAGATATCCATATTAATATTAGGTACATAATGCGTAGTGTTTTCAATTGATGGTATTGTTCTTGAATAAACAGGGTTATACAAGGTGTCTCAAAAGTAAGTTCACATTTGCTTATCTTATTACGCGAAAGCAACTATTCTGAGGGGCGCGGGGGGTATGTCAGTCGGTAGTCTGGCTCTTGGGAATTTAGTCGCTATGGAGCGTTTCTCTGGTGCGGACCGTGCGTTGTGCGTACGTGAGTTTTACAAAAACGGTAATTCGGCGACTGTAGCGCGTAGAAAATTCTGCAGTATTCGACATATTCGTCACTTAAATGATGCGCCTAGCACTCGTCTCATTGCAAAATGGGTTGAGAAGTTTGAAGAGACTGGGTCATCTCTGGAGAAACCAAAATCTGGGCGACCAAGAACATCAAGAACAGCCGAAAACGTGGACAGTGTTACTCAGTCTATTCGAGATGATCCAAACCTCTCGATTCGGAAGCGTGCTGTTGCTTTAAATGTGCACAGATCTTCATTATGCCGCATTTTACACAAAGATTTAAAGCTGCACCCGTACAAAATTCAGTTAGTGCAAGAACTGAAGCCTCAAGATGCTGGTCAGAGGCTTGCCTTTGTAAATCAGATGATTGAGCGCTCCAACGTTCACCAACATCTTGTTTTCCGATGAAGACCATTTTCACCTGAATGGGCATGTAAACAAGCAAAATTGTCGTTACTGGAGTGCAACCAACCCAAAACAAAAACATCAGAAACCGCTACATTCACCCAAAGTCACCGTATGGGCAGCGATGTCGGCGCGAGGAATTATCGGCCCTTACTTTTTTGAAGATGGAAGGGGACGCACACTCACAGTGAATTCAGAGCGTTATGTGGAGATGTTAGACGAGTTTTTCGTACCCCAACTGCAAAACTTTCCTGGTTACAACCAAAGAACATGGTTCCAGCAGGATAGAGCAACTTCACACACGTCCAACAGATCTCTGCCTCGAGTACGAGAAATTTTTCCGAACAAATTAATCTCCTGGCGAGGTGACATAAATTGGCCTCCACGGAGTCCCGATTTAACGCCTATGGATTTTTTCCTGTGGGGTTATGTCAAATCAAAAGTTTACGCTAATAAACCGACTTCCCTGGCACAATTAAAAGAAAATATCCGTCATGAAATGGCAGCCATCACGGAGACTACCTGCCGAGCTGTCATAGGCAATTTTAGTGCCCGACTAAATGAATGCCGAGAGCGCAACGGTTTACATTTGGACGATGTTATTTTTAAAAAATAAATTCCCAAACAGTGTACTTCAATATAAAATAAACATTTTTTCAATAAAGCTAAGACTTTTCTTTTACAAAAAGATTTAAATGTGAACTTTCTTTTGAGACACCTTGTATCATGATTGAAAATAAACATAAAAAATGAGTCCGACGGAAAATCACTGGTGCGGCTTGCTAACTTTTGTGGCTGGTGACGAACATTTCAGCACGACGGTGTTACTTATCTAAGCGCTACGCGATTAGACAAAGTTTTGGGACCAAGCAAGTTATGTTGCATCACTGGTTTTTGGATACCACATCACCAATTTCAGTATTTGACTCTTATTACTTATTATAAGGACCGCTGTTATGGTAATCTATACTAATATAATAAAGAGGTAAAATAGCTGAAAACACATTTTCAGTCGAACGGAGCCACGGGCAGATTCTAGTTTTAAAGCATTCGAATGTTCCCCTCACTGGAGCTAGAAGTAATAAAGGTACACTTTGTATTTTATCAGTATTAATCAGTACGTGTCTGACAAATCATAGAAGCCTCCTTCATATTTTTAAACTCTATAAATCCTGGAAAATTAAGAAACGGGATATGGTGTAAATATAAGAATTCTTAGCGAATGAGCTTAGTGAGCGTCGTCGTATCTTCTTAGAAACTTCCATTAACAATTACCTAGTTTCTGAACCACCTCATCAGGGTTAACGTCCACTCGAAACTGAAGAACAATAAATGTTATTGAACTAATTTCCTGTCGTTTCCGACAATTTTATTTGTCGAACGTGGATGACAGAGTTCACTGGACGCTAACTATAACGCCAGTTGAAACTTTACATCTAGTAAGGATTTGAACTTAGTGATCAAATTAAAAATTAAACGAACATTCATTTATCATTCATTCATCACAAACTAGCAGTGCAAGGTATTTCGCTCCTGTGGGCTTTATTACGATAAAAACATTACCCTCGTTCTTTTGCAGTCGGGTAAAAAGCCTATAACCTTTCTTAAGCTACTTCCAAACTAAATTTCATCGCAGTCCACCTTGTACTTTCGAAGATTAGCGCGTTTTCACAAACAACTTTTCCGTTTTATAATATTAGTATAGAAGATATATCTTTTACCTATAGGCACTTTAAAATTATCAATGGCGGTTTGTCAAAATAGGTTGCTAGTTCTTAACAACAAGAGCAGTACCTAAGTATGTTCCGCAGTAAACTCACTCTCAGGCTCACTGATACCTTTGCAAGCCCAGCAGATTCCAACGCATACATCCTATGTAGAGAAGCGTGCGAGGACACTCCTTTTTAGGGTTCCGTAGCCGAATGGCAAAAAACGGAACCCTTATAGTTTCGACATGTCTGTCCGTCTGTCTGTCTGTCCGTCCGTCCGTATGTCACAGCCATTTTATTCCGAAACTATTAGGACTATACATGTAAAACTTAGTAGGTAGATGTATTCTGCGAACCGCTTTCCGATTTTAAGAGAAAATTTAAAAAATATTTAAAATAAAGGGGGCTCCCCATACATGGAACTGAAACTGAAAATATCTTTTTTTCATGAAACCTATACGTGTGTGGTATCTATAGACAGGTCTTTAAAAATGACATTATAGTTTCTAAAATGACTTTTTCATAAAGTTAATCGTTTAAAAGATATACGCTTCCAAAGTGGAAAAATGTGTGTCCCACCCCCTCTAACTTCTATAATAATGAAGTGAAAATCTAAAAAAACCATATGTTGTAGATCTTAATGTAAACTTTCAACTAAAATTGATTTGAACTAGATCGAGTCAGCAGTTTTTGAGATACAGTATATTTTCGAAAACCGCAAATATAACTTTGTAATTCATACAAATACTATGAAAAACAAAGTTATTTGTCGTAGTTGTAAAAATTGTAAATAAGCTAGTTTTAAGAAATTTGTAAGGTTTTTTGTTTTTTTTTTAATAAATATATTAAGTATGTTATATTTATTATAGTTACTACGGAACCCTTCATGGGCGAGTCCGACTCGCACTTGGCCAATTTTTAATTAGTAGATAATTACATAATAATGGTGACATTTGAGAATATACATGGAATTATACAATACTAAAGAGGTTAAATCTAGACAATCCAAAATATTCTTCTACAGGTCCAACAATGTTTCCAAATCTTAACCAGAGTTGTGGTTGACAGCAAGCTGGGGTAGCTTACCGTCCGATAAAGACCAGCGGGCCTAGACAAAATCCATTTTCTGTAAGCGTTAACGCCAACGGAAAAATTAAATTGTATGGAGTTGACATTTACTAACACGTGACAATCACGTGACATGTGGTTAGCAAATGTCAACTCCATACAATTTAATTTTTCCGTTGGCGTTAACGCTTACAGAAAATGGATTTTGTCTAGGCCCGCAGGCCTGATTCGACGTTGTGATCTACGCGCGCCTCGAAAAACTATAAGGAGAAATGACGAGGCCTGACAGGGCTATTTTTGCCTGCCAGGGTTATTGGCGAATGTTCTAACGAGATACCACGGCACCAAAATGCAAGGATAACTGAAGAAATATGGTGGGATTATATATACAACATGTAACGGAAACCCCATATCTATCCAAAAGGACTGAAGACAACATCTGGTATGGAGTCTCTATGCACAGTTTCAGCTCAAAATAAGTGACTCACAGAATTGACCCCAAATTATTGGTTTCATATGTTTCTTGAATACCAGTAATAACAAACGTGTCACAGCACTATGAGGGTCATCACTTTCCACGTCACTTGCCAATAAAACGATAATCCTCTTCGTTCTTCTTAATTCGAAAAATTCGGTCTTTGATATCAATGTACTGAAATTTCTAATATGCTCCACACATGTACACATAGGATTAGAAAACCCTTGCCATATCGTTTGTTATCATCCAAAGAAGCCGTGCACTTGGTATGTATATACCCTTTAAATTACACGTTGTATAGTCCATCTCACACTCTTCCGCTCTACCCAAAGCTGGAACAGTCATTCGATTATTTTGCCCCCGTAAAAAATGGTATCAAAACACAACTTTTTTCTATTTGTATATATAATATGATATCTGTGACATTACGAGAGACAAATGAGCAATCTTTCCGCACGGTGGGCTGGTTCGCGCCATATTTCATGCAGGGTGACCCTTCCACCTCACGGTGTCGGCTAATAAGCCCGCACTATTTTTTATTATCTGCACTATAGTTATTCACGATTTGTTTTGCCAGTATTTCAGATTTGTCCAGAATGAACCAACATGGCTGGTTATTAACGAATTTAAAACTAGATTTCATATTTTTGTTTAATTTTAATTCAGGCCTAAGAACCTGTAATTCATATATACAGTACGGGGTTTGACACTTTCTACGTTCCAAATTGTCAATTTGATGACACGGTTGGTGCAGTTGTTTAGCGATTGGCTAATGCACTGCATGTCGCGGGTTTAATTCCCACACCGTTCACAAAAAATGTTGGTATGGCGTACAACCAGCTGTTCCTGGTCTGGTTGTTTGTAAAAATGCACACACGATACGGTTAAAATTATTTTCATCCCATCTATTCGATAAGAAACTTTTAGCGGGCAGTAATTAGTTTTTAATCCTCTTTATAAGTACGCCGCAATTATATTTGCCGCGCACTTTTTGAATTTGGAACATCTTAGTGTTCAGCGCCAAAGAAATCGAACGCAAATATTGTTTGAATAGAGACTGGCTGGTACGACGGCCCATAGTTGCGCCGCCGCGCCGGATGAATAACAAAAAAACCGGTCAAGTGCGTGTCGGGCCACGCGCAGTGTAGGGTTCCGTAGTTTTTATAACAGCCAAGCGCGTGTCGTATTCGCTGACTGATCGTTTCGTACCATGCTCTAACTAAAAGCCAAACATGACTACCTAACTAATTTGACTTCCAATACAAATCCTCACCTGATCCGACAATTTTGCACGAAAAGTTTTAATTGTTTTAGAGATTTGTATAAAACTTGTCATAGCCGGTGTTTTGAATTTAAATACGGACACAGAGCTACACCACTCAATCGTCACAAGAAGCTAGCATGATACAACTGGCGCTTAGCGCCATCTATCGACATTTCTGTAGAGTTGTTCGAAATTTTCGAGTTAAATACAATTGGTCGACTATTACTCGTAAACTTGTAAAGCCCACTTATGTGTGATAGTTTTCCTTTAAATTTCGTTATATATAGGTACTACTGCCGTGACATTTGAATTTCTAACTACAACCGTTTAGTTGATAGAGGGGGCGGACACTTGACTCTAACGAAAAATGGTAGTTTAAAGCTTGATAAGTCACGAACGGTTTACTTAATCAAAAAACGGTCTTACCAAACCCCTAATATTTTTGAAAGACCTATCCAACGATATCCCATACTATGGGAAGAACGAAAAAAAATAATTATCATCCCACTTTACATGTATGGGAGGTACCCTAAATAATTGTTTTTTTTTTTTTAATTTTATTTTACCACTTTTTCGGCGTCATTTCGTCAATTTTTACGGATTGTTAGAAATTCATGGTAATGTATTGAAAAATGAGTTAAGTGACAGTGAAAGTATAAAATTAACTCCTGAAAGTATTAGAACTGACGCAAGAAATGTGATGGATAATCTATTACCTCCAAAATCCCGGGAGAAATATATGAAAGCCTATGGTAATTTTATTGAATGGAGAAATGCAAGAGGCGCGAAGAATTTTTGAGACTGTGTTTTTGGTCTACTTCCAGTACTTAGCCAAAACTAAACAGCCTTCCACTCTGGAGTACCTACTCAATGCTAAAATTTACAGTTAGTTCTAATAACGACGTAAAACCGGATACATTTTCGAAATTAATAGCGTATCTGAAGGGGATGTCTGATGGATTTAAACCAAAAAAATCCAAAGTGTTCTCAGTCAAAAACGTGGAGACTTTCCTTAATGAGGCATCCGACAAAGTCTTTCTTGCCGTAAAAGTAAGTAACTATGTATATGGTGGATTAGTAAAGTATAACCATAGTGTTTTAAAATGCACATTTTATTCATAATCATAATAATCATAATCATTTATTCATGTGATTCTTGGTACCTAGTTTACAGAATGTCAGTTATAATAAAAAGTGCTCAAAAGTCTACCCGTAGGGCTTACATAGCTCATTTACAGTTTTACATTAACAATAAGTACTTACTCAAGTCATAATAAAGTCAAAATAAGAAGATTGAATAGAATATTAAATTACTAAATTCACAATAGGGTGTCCCGAAAAAATTTTTTTTTCGCTTTTCTCTACTCAAGCCCCCTCAAAAGTTGCATTATTAGTTTAAGTTTACCGTAAAAATAATAAAAAAAAAACATAAAAAAATATCTTGAGGGTTCTACCGGCATTTTTTTTAATTTTTTTATCACTTAAATAACCCTCCAGTCAATGTCGTCTATTCTATTTTATGTACATTATTCCCATTTTATTTTTTATTTCATTGATAGTGAAACCCTAAGTTATGATTTGCAGGCAACGACAGGATTTTATCTGTTAGGAATTGGTTTGGAACAAACTCGCAAAATTCATGTTTTGACTTGTTTTTCTTAAATTCTCTACTTCTACTGTGAGGCAGTTCGTCTCATTTCTATTGCGGTTTTATTGCTGTAAGGTGTCGCTCTGCACTTCCTTGTGATAAAATACGTGTTTTTGTTATATATAATAATGGGTTCAAGACGAAGTGAGACTACTTGTGCTATTTTGGGATCATATAAAGAACTTGACGATCGCCAGTTACCAGTGATAAGTGACGTTATCAAATTCATTTTGTTTACTAAAAATGAACTAAAACTACAGAAGAATGGGAAAGATCCTTCTAACACAGAAGTTTTTTCAATCGTTTCTGGAAAACTTGATACGATTTGGACCAAAGCTTCGATTCCTATCGTTTCCAACGTACGAGTTACCCAATTGCTGAAATCATATTTCGACAAATACCTGTCATTGATAAGATATCCCAAAAATAAAAGAAATTATAGTTACGAAAGCAAATTTTTTGGAATCATCGAACAAGCTCTTCGATATTGCTGCTTGTAAGTGCACTTCGTTTGACATTTGTTCCTGCATAAAACCTAAGAAAGTTCCTATTTCTGAAAGAGACTTTTTACTGGATCAAAGAAGTGATAGAAAAATGGCAATAAGCGGTATAGACACAAAAGAAACAGCAAGACTTTTAAAGAAACATCAGAGACAAGAAAATTTGAATCGGAAAGAGTCAGAGCACGCATGTTTTCCCAGTGCATCACTAAAAACCAATCCTGTTCCAGTGCGCCAGTTGCCGCCTCGACCGCAGTCGCCTGTAACAGAGCTTTCTGCGAATAGTGACGTGCCTGTAAATGAAACTCCATCTACTTCGTTGAATCGGAACACTCTGGCGCTGCCAACAGTAGCTAAGGTATGTGATCGGTATGGACTATCAACGCGATCTGCGGCTGCGGTCGCTTCGGCGGTCTTAGCTGACGTAGGATTGGTATCTTCCGAAGATCTAAGTCTTGTTATTTAAAATTCATAGAGCTGTTTCAAAAGCACGGACCAAGGCCAGCAAAGATATTGATACGATTGTAATAAAAAGTATCTACTTTGATGGACGAAAGGACAAAACACTCATAAACGAGTAAATAGGCGATCGGTACCACCGCAGAGAAGTCTTGCAAGAACACATTTCAGTTCTCACAGAGCCGGGATCTATTTATTTGGGACATATGACGCCAAGTCGTGGCACTGCCCAAGGGATCGTCTTTTCTATCATATCTTTGTTAGAAAATCAAGGGTTGAACTTGGAAGAGGTGATCTGTGTGGGGTGCGATGGTACTGCTACGAATACAGGTTGGAAGGGAGGTGTCATTCAATACCTGGAAAACTATTTAAAGAGACCGTTGCAATGGTGTGTTTGTATGCTTCACGCGAATGAATTACCGCTTCGTCATTTGTTCATGTCTCTGGATGGTAGCACATCTGGGCCAAAAGAATATTCAGGACCTATTGGAAAACAGCTAGCTGCTTGTGAAAGTAAACCTCTAGCGTCTTTTGGTGCAGTGTCTGGCAATTTGCTAGTATTACCTGATAATATTGTGAAGGAACTAAGCACGGATCAAAAGTATCTGTACGAAATGTGTCATGCTGTGATGGCTGGTTCCTGTTCCCTTGAGCTAGCGAACCGCCAACCTGGAAAAATGGCGCATTCGAGATGGCTCACTACTGCCAATCGCATACTCAGACTTTACGTAAGTACTGTTTCGCCGTCAAATAATTTGCAGCTGCTTGTGAACTACGTGGTCAAAGTTTACGCTCCTGTTTGGTTCCTAATCAAGCAAAACTCATCATTTAAAGATGGTGCCAAGCATATTTTTCAAATGGTTATATACTCTCGATTTTTGCCTGATAGTCAGAGATCTATTGTAAATTCGGTGATCGAAAGAAACGCTTTTTTTGCGCACCCAGAAAACTTGCTTATTGCCATGTTATTCGACGATAGAGAGCATATTCGAAAGCTTGCATCTCGCAAAATATTAAAGGCCAGAGAAGCAGAAAAGAGCAACTCTCGCAGGGTATTTAAAGCACCAAAGCTTAACTTCTGTGCGCGAGACTACACCGATATAATATTTTGGCAAGAGTGTGAAATATCAGCTCCACCAATTTTGCGACACGTCTCCAACGATGAACTTAGAATTAAGGCTAAAGAACACATCCTCGACATTATTGACTTTCCCTGCCACACCCAGTCAGTGGAAAGATGTGTAAAACTAGTGACGGAGGCTTCTCAAAGCTTCACGGATGCTACAGCTCGGGATGGTTTTATTAGGAACAGATTAAAATCTCGCTCAGAAATGCCTAATTTTGGTCACAAAAATCAGTTCCGTTTTCAACCGACGACAAAAAGAGGAGGTTATCAATTCGATGCGTACATATTTTTTTTTTTTTTTTTTTTTTTAATGTATGATCATCGATTACTCGAAGACGGCTGAACCGATTTGGAAAATTCTTTTTTTGATTGAAAGGGTATACTTCGATACTGGTCCCATTTTCATAAACGTCAGGATCTGATGATGGGATCCTGGAGAAATCGAGGGAACTCTTCAAATATTATAGGCACACCTATGTCGTTTTGGGTATTTATTATAGTAACTTGTGCAGTTGCTCTCAAAAAGTACCATTTGAGGAAGTGGAACTGATGATGAAGACCACAGATGGCCGCCGAAACTACTCAATAATAAGTATTGAGTGGATTGCGATTCGATTACTTGAATATGGATGTTACGCACTTTATGCTCGTCACAATGCATATGGTGATGTAGAGCTGATGGTGAAGTACCAGGAGAACTCCTCAATAATTAACGGCCCAGCATTGGGAAAAGCAATATTTTGTAAAAGGTTATAAGTAGTTGATAATTAGGCTCTTGTAACTAGGTAAATTAAAAATAGACCAACTAAAAAGAGTGAAATAAAAACTTTTTACCAAAAAATTAAACCGACTCCCAAAAAACACTGCAAAGTGAAAAATAACTTTAATTTCGGAAGTCGGTGCCAAAAACGAAAATACAAAACTAAAGACACCGACTACAGCTCGGGATGGTTTTATTAGGAACAGATTAAAATCTCGCTCAGAAATGCCTAATTTTGGTCACAAAAATCAGTTCCGTTTTTAAAGTTGCCATTGATTATTTTGTCTTTCAACTATTTTAAACCTTGCTTTAACTCATTGTTGTACCCTTAAATTTAATAAAAACCATTTAAATGTTATTTTTGTATGATTTATAGTTTATATTAGGAACCCCTAAAAATAGCAAATTTGAAAAACTTCAAGGACTGGTAGAAGCCTCAAGATGCCGGATATCTAATTAAATTTTATAATAATCGTAATATATGTGTCAAAACGCAACTTTTGATACCCCTTGCGTAGCCGTAGCTCATTTTTTTTCCCCCCATACATGAACGGGACACCCTAATTCACAATTATAAATATCAATGTCAACACTTGAAACATAGCCAAAAATACCATTTCAGATCACAATTTAAACAAGTCATTATCATTATTTCATAAAATGTCAAAGAAAGATAGAATTAGAATACTTAAAAAAGTAATGATTACAGCCGTATTTTCTCATTCAGGAACTCCGAAACATTATAATAAGATTTGCATATCGACGGTGAAGTACCAATACCTCCTAACTGACATTTTTCGAGAAATTGACTTTTTTATTGTTTTGAATTTAAAGGCGTTATTCGCATGTCTTAGTGAAATCTCTGACGTATATTTTTCGTTGTAACATCATTAAATTAAAATGTGGAAATACCTCACAACTAAAACGAAGTGTCTATTTTATGGCATTACCTCCTATCTTTTACGTGTTCATTGGTTATTTTCGACTATCAATTGATGGTGGCATCGCGTCGGCAGTGCGATGATGTGGGTACTGACGAGGCAGGTGGGAGGGTGTTTTATATTTGAGACGTCAGTTTGTGGCAATTCGTGTTTGTTGTTATTTACTCGTCGGTATTGTGAAAAATTTGATGATGAAAGGCGTCATGACATATTCACCCGTTTTTGGAAAAATATGAACCGGGACCAGCGTAAAGTGTATGTAGTGGGCCTTGTAAACCGTAAGGGTACGACAAGTAAAACAAGTGATCAGGGATCGAGACGTGAAGGTACGTTCGATTACTTTTTGACAATAAACGAACGTCAAAATTTACAGGTCTGCAGAACAATTCAAAAATGAATACTTTGTGCCTGGGATCATATACAGTTCAATCTTGGGTCAAAAAATCGCATGACAGAATTATCCCTTGTCAAGAAATTCAAAATACAATCAGGGTCAGAACGCCAAAATCTGGAACACAAACTGGAAAAGAACGCAAGCTTCTTACCGCACGCTGCTTTTTAGACTATATTCCTAAGTTACCGTCTCACTATGCCAGGAAGGAAACGTCAAAGTTGTATTAAGAACCTATATACCGTTCTCTGAGTGATTTATATAGGCAGTACAAACGACATACCACTGAAAACGAAGAGCCTGCGCTTTCTCGCTTTACTTTCGAGAAACCGTTTCACGTCACGTCAAAAATCTATCCCTATATACCTTAAAAATGGACATGTGCTATACCTGCTGTGACCATGCAGTAGGAAATATTAGTGCATCTGACTACGAAGAACACATTAGACGCAAAAATAGAGCGAGGCAAGAGAAAGAAGCGGACAAAAAGATGGCTACATCCGGAGAATTTATTTTGCAGTCAATGGATTTAGAGTCCGTAAAAGTATGCCCTTATCTAACAGCCAGCGCTGCTTTAAGACAAAGCTAACGTGTCATAACTTTACAGTGTATGATCTGGTTACTCATCAAGCTTCCTGTTATTGGTTTGATGAAATATGCGCAGATCTTACCGCTAATATTTTCACATCTTTTGTGTCTGATTATATCGTCAGATATTGTTTGCCTAAAGAATTACCTATAGTTATTTATTTAGATGAAGGTACCTATCAAAATATAAATAATACAATGGCAAATGCGTTGTTGAATATTAGAATTGAGCATAAAGTGACTATCACACAGAAATACTTAGAGCCTGGGCATACACAAATGGAATACGACGCAGTCCATGCTGCGATCGAAAGGAAGCTGAAAAATAGACTATCATCTTCCCAGCGACTATATAACCGTAACGAAAGAGGCACGGATAAATCCTTTTCCTTATGAAGCTGTTCAGATTAACTTAGATTTTGTTAAATATTAAAATAATAAAACAAATTGGAGATACACCACCATAAGAACCGGTCGCAAAGCAGGGGATCCCGTAGTTATTGATTTGAGAGTTATCCAATATAGACAAGATGGCACTATTTATTATAAAATTAACTTTGATGATGATTGGACAGAGTTACCTGCTAGACCGAAAAAGCTGAATTCTGTTACTTACTCAGCTTTGCATGTTGTACAAATTCCCATAGCTTTTACCAAATTTAATCACCTTCAACAATTAAAAGAAGTCTTACCAAGATTGTCACTCATTTTATGACAATTTATCTCACGAATCATCTTATCGTGTTCATCTGTTTTAATTGTTTTTACGTAAACATAATAGGCTTTGTTATATTAGTTTAGTTATTTTATGATTATGCACAAACGAATGGTCCTGACTCCTGATTAAAAATATTGGTTTTGTTATGTTTTTATTCACAAATTAAAGATTCTCATTAAAAGTATCGGTATTTTATTGATTCCATTACCTTCTAAATAACATAAAATTATACAACATAAAGAAAAAGTATAAAGTAAATACCTTCTATCTAAGCGAATACCTACTACTCTATCATAAAATATATGAATATAACATATTATGGCAAGCATATATTACTATTATTCTAAACAAAATAAAAAAATAACAATTTTTTAACTTGTCAAGAAATTAAACGTTTTTTTCGGTTCCTGTAAAATTTGGATTTTGTTAGTTAGGAGGTATTGGTACTTCACCGTCGATATAAGAAATTGTTGTAAATGAAAATTAAATGTATTGAATAAAAAATAATGAAATTAAATGTATGTTTAATGTTTTAATGCCGTCTGGTATATGGTCATAAATAATTGGTGCCATGCAAAAAACACATTGTAACATGTACTTTAATAGATACTTGTCTTATTCACATTCGGTTTTGTTACAGGTGGCTTTAATTTTCGGAGCACATAGAGCTTGTCGTGGCAATGAACTTTTAAAAATAACTGTTGATGATGTCGAAAATCACTCGGATGATTTACTGTTAGTAAAGCTGACAGACACAAAAACAAAAATTGACCGATCCTTTGTACGAAAACTATTGTACAGAAATATCTGGACCTGCGTCCTGCTGATATGAAGTCCAATCGGTTTTTCATCCGTTGTCAAAACAAGTTATGGGAAAAAATAAAATTTCTAACATGCCAAAAGAAATCGCTACTTATTTTTATTTGAAGTTACCCTAAAACTATTGAAGGGCCATGTGTACTATGGTCATGTGTTCTCACCTCATTCCAAAGAAACTCAAACCTGAACGAAATTCTTAATAATATTCTAAATAAAATAATAAACTGGATAAGCGAACATAATCTCGAAATTAACTTTCCAAGACCTAATTAATAACTTTTCATCCTCGCCAAAAAACCCAATTAATATAAATTTCACATATGATCAAAAAAATTAGAAGTAGTTAACGAGTTTACTCTTTTAAGTTTAACAATAGACACACATATAAACTGGAAATCTCACATACATAAGCTGAAATCCAAAATTTCAACGTTTTCATACGCCCTCCGCGAAATAAAAAAGACTAACTACCAATATAATTTATATTCTACTCATTTTTAATCAACATGCATCAGAATCTTGTAGTTATTATATTGCAAATAATTATGTTAATTTTTGTTGTTTTAATCTGTAAGAGGAAGGCGCCGATGTCCGTCACACAGTTTATACTAGCACGGACATCATCGTTTACTCTATCTTTTAAGGGACTTTTTTTTTTTTAACGTGGTAAAATTATCAAATAAGTCCTCCCACTCCGGGCAGGGTGGGAGGGACTGTCAGACTTTTACTGACTAAAATCCACGGTGTTCCTTCAATAACCCTTTACATACCGGGGCCACGGTAACGGGATGAGTCCCACGACCCCGGCGGGCTTCGGCCCTCTGCACTCTGCAGAGGGGGTCTCGTCATGTTGCTGACGCTCTTTGAGGCGCGCGTGGAACACGACGCGCCGTCGACCCGGGCATGGCCCATGGTCGGACAGCGAGTTGCCCTTTACTCGCTGTCCGCATGCCCGCGCCTACGGTGGCCGGAGATCGTCGGCCGACGTCCGACGCCGTGGGCGTCTACCACTGCGGCTGGGCTGGAGGGAGGACGCCATCCTCTCCCTCATGCGGCCCGCCTCCTCCTTCGGAAGCATGACTGCTTCGCAGAAGGAGGCGACCGCTTCCCACTCCCTCTCGCCCCGCAGCATGGCCTCGACCAAGGCCGGGCGCGAGAGGTATCTTTTAAGGGACTAACATTTTTATACTGTTTTTGAATAAGATAGATGATTTTGTACCCACCTTTCTGATAATAAACTATTACTATTAATATACAAACCGCAATACTGCCCCCGATGTCATAATTACAGTAAGTCGTGTTACTGGTGTTATGACGTATTTTATTTACATTACTGTGATCCTTAAATCAAGCCCTATACCTAACGAAATTTTTTCTTTATTTTTATATCTAAATTATTAACAAAGTTACGATAAGCACAATCACAGAAAATGTTGAGAAGACTCAATCGTTCTTTATAATAATAACAGTAAGTAGACTTACTGTATTAAAATTATGTTTTATTTCGTATTTTCACTATCATATTTACAGTAACTAATATTCCGGTAGATTGACATTATTTAAATATGGCGTTTTAGCTACTCATTTTCACAGTAAGTATAGTTACTCTATTTATAACTTGTGTAATTCACAAAACATAAAACCAATTCGTAAGCAGATATACTTATTGTGACAATGTAATTACAGTTTCTTACCGACTTACTGTAAATACGCTTAAGAAAGTGTTAGTTGGTCTGATAGAAGTGGTAATTATACAGGGTGGGCCATAAGGGTGTTGGCGGTTTCAATATTCAATTAAAAAAGAACTACGAAACAAGCAAATTTTGAAAAACTTGTCGAAAAGTTGTTCTGGTATTTTGTTACTTTCCTGAATAATATTCCTTTTCAGCTGCCCTAAATTGGTCGGATTATTCTCGTAGACTACCGATTTGAAGTAGCCCCATAGAAAATAATCGCATGGAGAGAGATCGGGGCTACGTTGTGGCCATTCAATATCCCCCCTTTTCGAAATGAGTTTTCCGGGAAAAACATTTTTCAGAAGCTCTATGGATAGCCTTAGATAGATAGATAGCCCTAGCCGTATGACATGTGGCCCCATCCTGTTGAAACCACATCCTCGAGGTATTGTCTTGAAATTCTTGGAAAGATGGCACCAAAAAGTCTGTTATCGTGTTGCAATCATTGTTAGCTCTAACGAAATAATATCCAAGTAATAATATTATTTTGCACCTTTATGATACAATCTACTATAGTGTGGGGCTAAAATAATTCGGAAAGCTCTCGTAAAAGTAGTCTAATAGCTTTGCTTCCAGACTTATTGGATGCAGCTAAGAACTAGTGTTTTTAACCGACTTCAAAAAAAGGAGGAGGTTCTCAGTTCGTCTTGAACTTTTTTTTATGTATGTTAAATTTAAAATTCTTTTTTTTCATTGATAATAGGCTCGCATTTGACCACCATCTCACCTGATGGTAAGTGATGATGTGGTCGAAGATGGAGCACGCTTACCTAAAAGTAACCTATTCACTCTTGACTTAAAGACCCCTAGGTTATAGCTATCGGGAAACACAGACTCCGGCAGGGAATTCCACTCATTAGCCGTACGCACAATAAAGGTATTCCCAAAACATTTAGTGCGTATAGGTGGGATGTCCACCATGTAACGATATCTCACTCCAGATATGAATAGCATATGCTAGAAGATCCCCAGTAGACCGGTTTTTGCGGAAGCCGTATTGTCGGTCACTGAGGATGTCGTTGGCTTCTAGGTACGCCAGGAGCTTACTATTAAGTACACGCCTACTCGTATACTCGTATATGGGTATACTTGTTTGAAAGAGTATACTTTCTAGTTGATCCCATTGTCGCCACGTTAGGATCTGATGATGGAATCATGGAGAAATCGAGGGAACTCTTCAAATGCAAATTGCATGCAAATTTTGGGTATTTCTTATAGTACCTTGTGCAGTTGTTTTCGAAATGCACCATTTGGGGAAATGGAACTGATGATGAAGACCACAAATGGCCACCGAAACTACTCAATAATAAGTATTTCGTGGATTGCGATTCGATTACTTGAATATGGATGTTAAGTACTTTATGCTCGTCACAATGCATATGGTGAAGTAGAACTGATGGTGAAGTACCAGTAGAACTCCTCAAAAATTAACGGCTCTGCATCGCAAAAAGCAATATTTTATACAAGGTGATAAGTAGTTGACATTTTTGCTTTTGTAACTACATAGATAAATTACAAACCGAAATTACAAACCGACCCACTAAAAAGCGCGAAGAAAAACTTTATGGCAAAAAATAAAACCGACTACCATATCAAAACACTACAAAGCCAAAAATAACTTTAATTTCGGATGGCGGTGTTTGAAAAAAAAAGAAAGTCAAAACAATAACACCCGACTTTGTAGTGTTTTGATATGGAAGTCAGTTTTATTTTTTGCTAAAAAGTTTTTTTACATGGACCGACTGCTCTAACCTGCTGGCTGTTATTATTTAGCCACGAGCTCCCCCTAAAGGTACCTATTGTTAGCTTATTTCTGGAAACCCTAGTTATTTAATCGACTAAATAAAACCTATGTAACTCATTTGTCAGCTCGTATAACTTGTCAATCGGTCATGACGTTTGGTGTGCTTTGCTATGATAGAAGACTAACGGTCGACCTTCTTGCTTAAGACACCGATTAGTAAACACGCCTGCAACGCCAGTGCTATAGATCTATAATTAAAATTATACCCGGATTTTTAATTCGATGCAGTAACCTGACATAAGCTAATGTCACTTACTAAAATAATGATACCCTATTTAACCTAATACTGATTGATTCAATCAATCGAATAATAAATAAGCGATTTTTAATCGTGAAAAATGTAAATAAATGATAAAAATTATACTATTATCTTTTATTTTGAAGTAGTAATTAGATTTTATTATAAATAAATGTATTTTTATTAAAAATATTCATATCTAACCAGACATGATAAAAGCCACACTGGAAATTGATTCATGTGATGAATATTTTAATAAATTGCGGGAGATTACTATTAAAATGACTGCCCCCGCAACACTGCAACCTAAACCCCGTTGGAATGGGTACATGCACAGGAGCCTATTGCAAAAAATAAAAAAATATTATCATGATCTATTCGTTTTATTTTTCACGCCCCTTTCTAATCACATTTTACTTTTTGTTATTTTCACACAATATTATTAAAAAAAATTGTTTACATCATTATTCGATCTTATTCCTGAATCGATTAATTTAGTTACATCACAATTTCGTAGTCATCATTATCTGACAACCCAGAAACTGTCATTCTACTGCATCGAATTAAAAGTCCGGGTATAGCAGTGTAAGTACAGGACTTATGATTATAAACTTATTTAAGTGATATATCTGGATATTGTTTTCAAACATTATGGAAAAGCCATGAAATATATTTATGTTGTAATAATGTTTTTGGTTTTCTATTGCGAACCCCTCACTTCTGGACTGAAGCTTACACTATGTCCCTATATCTAAAACGTTGGAATCTGAAGTTTAGCGTTATGATACGCAAACTTATATACGGTTAAACGATATCCAGTTAGCTATCAATTCATCATGTAGGCACTACTAACGTGATTGCTAGGGGAAATTAACACGGCGTACATTTATTAGGCGGGCGTCGGAGTCGCGTCGGCAGCAATCAGGCAACTGCGAACGACGGTTAAAACTTTTAATGGCTAATTAACTGGATAACTAACTAGTTAACAGCGTTCTACGTACTAAGTGTGACATCCCATTTCCTATTTTTAACGATATTCTACCATCTAATTATAAAATGCGCCAAGCTTGGAAACGGGAGCTCGGAAAATGTAACATTTCACGGTGAGATTTAAGAAAGTTGCATTTTTAATCACAGGTTTCATAAATTAAGCTGTAATTTGTGTTGTTTTCTTAGGTTTTTTTACCATCAGCTGGGGTATAACTAATTTAAGTGTAAAACCTACACACCCACACATTAGTATCTAATATTGTATTAGGTAAAAAGTAAATGCATGCAAAACAAATTCTGCCGGGGTTGCGGGAATGTTTTAACGAGATGCCGTGGAATGCAAGGGCAGCTTAAAGAACTGGGGGGGTGGGCTTTTAGTCAGTAGAAGTCTGACACTCCTTTCCGCTCCATCCAGTACGGGAGAAGTCATTCGATGATTTTCCCACCCAAAAATTGCCAAATAAATTAATCTAACTTACAATATTGTAATTCCGCGCGGAGCAATGCGATTAACATACTAACAACTTACAGTTTTGAATATAATTCCCATTAAAGTGAAATGTAAATATCTTAATGAGTAAATAACCATCTTTAACCACAATGAAATTCTACCTTATCTTATTTACACTTCATTCACGTCCACATAATCACATTTTACTTTTAGTTATTTTCACACAATATTATTTAAAATAATTGTTTACATCGTTATTCGATTTTATTCCCGAATCGATTAATTTAGTTACATCACAATTTCGTAGTCGTCATTATCTTACAACACTGAAACTGTCAGTCTACTGCATCGAATTAAAAGTCCTGGTATACAAATAAATGTCCTCATTCAATTCATAAATAACATAATTATTAAAATACAAGAAAAACTCGTCCATATGATGCAATGAAAGCAAGCTAGTATCTGATCGAAAAACCCTAAATGAAGTGGTCTCAAACTTCGGGAGTATTTGCTTAATTTACGATTTACGTTTGGTTCGTGAACGAGCTCCACACTTGAAATGAATAGATACTTTTTTTTCATGGCAATGGCCCTTATCCGTTTTGCCGCTTGATTTGCGAATGGGCTGTGAAGAGCCTACGGCCGGTTGCCCTGGGCCTCTCCAAACCCATTTATACGTATGTACAACCTTCCACATTTATTTGCTAGCATTTATGAGCTGTTTAGAGATTTTCTAAGCTATTCATTACATGCGTTGAACATTTAATGGACTTAGAGCGGCATATTTTTTTACCAGTCTAATCATCTATAGGTACATTTTAATAAAAAGTAGTGTATGTCTGTGATTTAAAATGAACTGTGTTTTCTCAAGTGTTTATAGTTATTTACACGATAATACAACACAAATAAACATATATATATATTAAAAAAAACCGGTCAAGTGCGTGTCGGGCCACGCGCAGTGTAGGGTTCCGTAGTTTTTATAACAGCCAAGTGCGTGTCGTATTCGCTGACTGATCATTTCGTACCATGCTCTAACTAAAAGCCAAACTAGACTACCTAACTAATTTACTTCCTATACAAATCCTCACCTGATTCGACAATTTTGCATGGAAAGTTCTCCGTCAATTGTGGATCGATTTTGAAAATTATTTTTTCGTTTGAAATGGTATGCTCTTGAGGTGGTACCATTGTCACCAAATTAGAATTTGATGAAGGGATCCCATGAAAATCGAGGGAAACCCTCAAATTTTAAAGGCAATAGTATAGCGATTTTGGTATTTTAATAGTAACTTGTGCATTTGCTCTCAGAAAGCACCATTTGGTGAAGCGGAACTGATGAAGAAGATCACAGATGGCCACCGGAACTACTCAATAATAAGTATTTCACGGGTTGCGATTCGATTACTTTAAAATGGTTGCTAAGCAATTTATGGTCGTCACAATGCGAATGGTGAAATACCAGGAGAACTCCTCAACAATTAACGCCCCTGCATCGGGAAAAGCAATATTTTGTAAAAGGCGATAAGCAAGTTGAAATTAGGCTATTGTAACTTAGATAAATTATAAACAGACCCACTAAAAAGCGAGAAATAAAAACTTTTTAACAAAAAAAAACCGATCTCCAATAAATACTACAATGTGAAAAATAACTTCAATTTCGGAAGTCGGTGGCAAAAAACTAAAATACAGATCCAAAGACACCATCTTCTGAAATTAAAGTTATTTTTCACATTGTACCTAGTGGTTTTTTGAAAGTCGGTTTTTTTGTTAATAATTTTTTTTTATAAAACTTATTTAAATAAGAAACTAGCGTGATACAACTGACGCTTAGCGCCATCTATCGACATTTCTATGGAGTTGTTCGAAATTTTCGAGTCAAATACAATTGGTCGACTATTACTCGTAAACTTGTAAAGCTCACTTATGTGTGATAGTTTTCCTTTAAACTTCGTTATGTATAGGTACTACTGCCATATCATTTGAATTTCTAACTACAACCGTTTAGTTGATAGAGGGGGGGGACACTTGACTCTAACGAAAATTAGTACTTTAAAGTTTGATAAGTCACCAACGGTTTGCTTAATCAAAAAACGGTATTCCCTAACCCCTAAAATTTTTGAAAGACCTATCCAACGATATCCTACACTATGGGAAGGACGAAAAAAAAAATTATCATCCCACTTTACATGTAGGGGAGGTACCCTAAATAATTGTTTTTTTCAAAATTTTTTTTACCACTATTTCGGCATCATTAACGTGTATACTCATGCCAAATTACAACTTTCTAGTACCAATGGTTTTTGAGCTAAACCGCGGACAGACGGACAGACAGACGGACATGGCGAAACTATAAGGGTTCCTTGTTGACTACGGAACCCTAAAAAGTGTCTGTCTCCTGGACCAGGAGACAGACACTGGACACCGGACAAACAGAAAGACAGACCAGGAGTCCTGGTCTGTCTTTCTGTTTGTCCGGGCTCATTTCTGACATATCTTTACCGATTTTAATGCGATATTCACTGGAACATGAAGTTATAGACTATTTTTTACTCTGGAATTTTCATGGGATCGGGTTTAACGTGAGAATAACATGTCTAATTACAGCTAGTATGTATGTATATTTTGGTTCAGTCCTTTCCCACTACTTACTGGGCAGAACGCCACCTCTCCACCTCACTAGAGTTTACATAAAAAATATTCTGCAAACTGCCTACATTTTTGTACTCCCTAGAGCGGAGTCTCAAGTCGTAAGTTCATAATCTCGGTCAATGAATTGCTTATCAGATTTAACTTACAAGTTGGGTTGTATCTTCCATCGTATCGAACTTGACGTCGAACCCCGGAACGATACTTTTTACGTTCAGATACTTTTGAAGAAATATGGCGTCGCTTCGGCAACTTTGTAATATGATGTAGATAAGTAGCTGAGACGTGAGTGCTATTAAACTTCCAATACATAGGTACTGTTTGCCTTGCTTTAAATTCTCAGATATACCTATGTGCAATTGTGCAGTACATTACATATCAAGATACCTCCGTGCCTCGGAAAGCACGCTAAGCCGTTGGTGCCGGCTGTCATTTGTACAGACGCCAGCACATCAAGCTACATCAATCTGTCAAATTTCTTTAATAGATTTTCAACTTTATTGTTAACGAAATTAGGTTCAAGGTTGATTGGGAAAATTTGACAGTTTCGGGTAGCTTCATGTGCTGGCGTCTGTACATCTTTGACAGTCGTTACGGGTAGGCAGAAACCAGAAAATCTGACACAGGTGTTGCCAAGGTGTATGGTGGAACCCAATTACTGGGTTGTGGAGGTCAGTAATGAACTGCATCAGGTTAGACCGGAAGCCGATCGTCTAAACAAATAAGCAGACAGAAGCAATCAGTAACTGGGACTAACGCCTTTTTTCGCCGACTTCAAAAAAAAAAAAAAGAGGAAGAACTATGTTCGGCTATATACATAGATGTAACTAGCTTCTGGCCGCGGCTTCGCTAAAGTGAAAAGTTTTTATTTTCGGCGAAGGCGAAAAAATAAGTAGCCTATGTCCTTCTCTAATCTATTACGGTGTGATATATCTGTACCTAATTTCATCAAAATCGGTTTAGCGGTTTAGACGTGAAAGTGTAAAAGACAGACTGAACTACTTTCGCATTTATAATATTAAGTAGTAGGGATTTGTATCAATATCTTTTAATACCACATTTTTCAGCGTCTTCAGTTATTACAAATAATTAATTGTAATTGCAACTAACACATCTTTCATTGGCTTAAATAAGCTGGTATGAGGAGTGGTGACATTGACATCCCGTCGTTACTCCCTATTACTGCAGTTTGTGAGTAAACAAACCAATAAAACTCGTTGTTTGCTGTAGATAATTGTAGTTGTCCACCTACTTAAATCCAGTTCCTGCATGGCCGAAGCTGGGCGTTGGCACATCCTAATATGTATACATAAATGTAAGGAGTTCCGTGAACTCATGAGTCCGACAAACAAGATTAGATATTGTATTTTAAGGTGTATCGAGACTCTAGTAAACCCATCATTTCGTTCAATTCACAATTTAGTCGCAATATCATCGCAGCGTAAATCCTTAATTAACACATAATTACTATGTGCTAGCTGAAGACCCGGCGAACTTCGAACTCCATATTTTCCATGTTTCTCACATTTTAAACTGCACAAATATTTTAAAACCAAATTTAGCCAAATCGGTCAAACCGTTTTCGAGTTTTAGCTAGACTAACGAAAAGGAATTGAATTTATATGATACTAGCAGACACCCGGGGCTTCGCTCTAGTGGACTCTTTCTCATCACGAACAAAAAGCCCTCCTTTGTAAGCGTATAAGCTTCCTCAAACTCCAAGCTACTTCCATACCAAATTTCATCCATATCCACCCAGCACTTTCGAAGGTTAGCGCTTTTAAACTAACAAACAAACTTTTGCGCTTTATAGTATTAGTATAGATATAGAAAATAGAAGAAGATAGATTCAAGAAATAGGGGTTGTTTTAGACAGACCGAGACTGCGAAGCGAAACGCGCGCCTGTGCTCCTAAAAATACGCGTATCAAGCTTCACTTGTAGCTCGCACAATATTTATCCAATTTGTATTCTTCACTGTTTTATTACCTAACAAGCTGTATTCATTTAACATTTTTAATATGCATTTGACAATTTGACATTTTTAATAATTCTTCATTTAAGTCTGACATCAGTTATTATTCAATTTAATTTATTTTTTATTTAATACCAAAATTATGCATGATTTTGCAAATATTTTAGTATTTTTTGTGCAATGTATTTTTTCAGTAGATTTGCACACCATATTTGTACGCCTCCTGGCATAACATAGCGCTCTTTTTATTAATATAACACCTATACATGATTATATCTACTTTACCTATGTTAACAAATAAATAAATTTGATTTGATTTGTAAACTGAAAGGCAATTATTGCGATCGTTGTTATATTATATTATTCAAGGAGTCAAAACTGGTGTTCTCTAAGGCATTTTTTGCGCTGAATTGCGCAAGTTATCTTAAGACGTACAAAAAACGTACGATTAGAATATTAATTTGTTCCCAGAATTGTTACTTTGTTTTGTTGCGCGTGCGCGTTTTGTCATGCTCTACGGAAAAGAACTGAAAAACTGTTTGTGAAGGAAAATTTTCCTGCCGGGATATTGTCTGATGATTGTGTTTATCCGTCTCAAGCTGATGACTAAAACGCAATACTGTTGGAAAAGTAAAAGTTTTAATATTCAGTGACACACGCTGCAGACTTTTTATTAATAAACAGTTTTTTTTTAGAGAACTGTAATGTGGGTAGTATCCACATTACTAGCAATCTTGTTAACAAAAAAATCGGCAATGTTGGTAGATATTGTAAAATAAGTACTACTTTTTATCTATGCTAATCTCTGAATTTCGAAATTACGAGTACATATCAATGCAATTCAAATAAGTGTCTTAAATGATTAAATGTGTAAATTAACTGATAATGATGATAAAGAACACTGTGTCCTACTTTATTTAATTAGCTGTAATCTATGTAGTTGAGGTCATCATGGTGGCCTGATCAAGAATGTACCTATGCAATTATTTTATTAGTAACCGACCGTTGTTACGACCACGGAATAGATGAATAAGGTTGGAATGGTAATGTAGGCGTGGCGAGCGCGCTACCTTTATGATACGAAAATCATAGCTCGACCGATTAATTCATTCACCGCGTTTAGTGCGCTTCGGAATACTTCGGAACACAGCTCTGCTTTAAAATGCCGTGTTGTGCAATTATAAACTGTAAAACAAAAGTTAGACCGCATGTATAGAGCGAGGAGGTATATCTTTCCATCGGTAAGTCGAAAATAACATTTAATTACAATTTTATTTGTAAAAAATATAAAAATATTCTGATCACTATGAAATTCCTAACAACCTTATTGCAACAAGTTACAAAAAATATACATTGCCCGATGTGTACTCGCTTAATCAACGCAATGACCAAGTCAGCTTACAATGTACTGCACGTGTTGCGTCCTCCACACTTCAACTATTGACGTTTCGTCCTTTGCCCTGATTGGCCGTGATGCACGACGCATGTTTATCGACAGTGAGTTACAATCAGTAGCAAGCTCTCGATTTAAGTGTAATTTATTTGTGTGCGTAATTCGCATACGTAACGGGCCTCTTGCTTGTAGTGGAGCTAAAAATTGGGAGACAAGCGGCGACACGCGTTCTCATACAAATCAGGAACTATTTCCTTTCTAACCTCTTTTATCTGTTCCGTGGTTACGACCGACAGTATTAATTAGGTAGGCACCTATGTATTTGTAAGTAGTGGCGCATTCGTAATACGTATTAACAAATACCTAAAAAGCTTCAATATTCGAAGGAAGCATCAATAGCCTAAATCGCTAAGATCCGACTTGTGATCGAGAGGTCGCGGGTTAGAACCCCATCCATTATTAGGACATCTTTAGTCAGATACGACTACAAAAATCCAGTAACTGGGTAACATACTTGTACTCAGCAAGTAAAGATGTACAAATGACAGCCAGGACTAGACCAAGCCAGGGCTTTACGTGCTTATTAAACATGGTGGAATCTCGATATGTGAAGATGGACATCAAAGACCGAGGTTGGCAAGCGTTGCTTAACTTTGAGTATCGACCCGTACGACTGTTGTTATTGTCTTAGCTACGAGTTCCTCAAATGCAACTTAAATTGTTCCTCGTTTATTCTTCTCAACTTTCTTTTCTCGTGTTGAGAATCTTCATGGATGTCTTCCCTGGAGAGGGGTCTAAGGGGTCTGTAAGGCTCTCACTGACTAAAACCACACTGTTCCAGCACATTTGCATCGGGAGCACTTAGATAGATAGATATACTCTTTATTTTACACTATAACAGAAAACTAATAAGGACTAAACTACTTAAAATGACCACCCATTTTTTTTGTATCACGCTTTTGAGTAGTTAGTTCAGTCCTTATTATTATTATTGCTAAAAGCGATATTTTACAGACAACCTTTGGGTGGATTACACACAGAAAAAGAAATAAATGCGCGAGTAGTCAACTGTGTGTACTATTTACCAATATACAATGCATAATCAATCCTACTTCCTACTAATATCCTACTTCCTACTTCCTACTAATATTATAAATGCGAAAGTTTGTGAGGATGGATGGATGTTTGTTACTCTTTCAGTCAAAAACTACTGAACGGATCTGAATGAAATTTGGTAAGTAGATAGTTGACATTTCGGAATAACACATAGGCTACTTTTTATCCCGAAATTCCCACGGGATCGGGATTTGCGCGGGAAAACCTTCCCACGCGTACGAAGTCGCGGGCAGAAGCTAGTAGACTATATACTCAAAACATATAAAAGCTAAAACATATATTGATAATAACAATTTAAGGAGAGAAATAGAGATCTTTTACCATGTTTTTGAAAAAAGAAAGGGTTTGTGCTTGTCTTACTGACATGGCTAGAGTATTCCACAGCACTTTATTACTCTTTAACGCGTCCCCCGACTTCTTATCGACTATTAGGGTAGAATAATATGGATATTCCCCGAGTCCCGGGATTTGGTTTTTAAGTAGTAAAATCATAAAAAAACTTTTTCGCCTTCAGGACTATTGAAAGATTACACTTCCTCTGGCGGGTAAATATAAGGACGGGATTAAGGATAGTATAATAAATAGATAAACTTGATTCATTAAACCACATATATTTTTTTAAGTAACAATTTCTTATCCAAGAATCAACAATCAATTAAACATTTTTATTCTGAAAAGGTACAAAAACATATTACCATACAAACTATTTATTTTATACATATTGACAAAAATAATGAAATTCAATAAAATCCCGTAGTATCAGTAGGAATCCCGAGGAATATCCATATTAACATCAATGTTTGCGGTCAATGAACCTAAATAGCTCTACCTATTCCGATCACTGGTGATTGATTCGCCATCCGCGCAGGAGATAGTATAGTGCACAAGTATGTGCGCAGTATCGATAAGATAAGATACGATATGTTTATTTGTCAAAAACATGTGTGTTTCACAATCAGTTGGAACCACAGGTTGGAATGATTACAACAAAAAAGTATCAACATATTTTGCCTAGAAAGGCGTACAGATACAATAACGATAAATTATTATTCAAATTACATTGAGAAAACACACATGAATATTGTGAAAGTTTTGATCGATAGTTAGTCCAAGGAATTTGGCATTACTAACTCTGCATATAGTGTGTTTTTTATATCTTAGGATAATATTATTTTTTATTGGTATTCTTTGACTAAACTGTAAAATTTGTGTTTTATTTAGACAAATTTTTAAATTATTATTATCTAACCAGCAAATTACAGAAGCTTCAGCATTATTAATGTCAAGTTCATAAGTGTCGTTAGATGTTCAATAGATTTTGGTAAGTATAAGGATAATAAATAATAATGGTCCCAGAACGCTTCCCTGTGGTACACCGAATTTTTCTATACGTTCTTGAGATAAATACGTTGCAGCTTTTTGGTGTGATCTATTCTGGAGATTGCTGTGATTTGCCTTCTATTATTCAAATAAGATTCAATTAGTTTAAGAATGTTGCCTCTTACTCCGTATGCGTCAAGTTTATTGATTAAAATAGTGTGGTCAACGAAGTCAAATGCTTGTGTCATATCGCATAGCAAAGCGCAAATGGGGGTCTGCTTGCGCAAGTTATTTGATTTGTAACTTTATACTAACATACACACATCAAAAGTGTCTAGGGATCAAGCATTTTTATGCGGATTTCTTGAGATTGAGATGTGGCTTTGTAATAAATTTATGATTTTATAAATTTATATGGATCCTTTTTGGTGCATTTCATAATTTGAAACAGGAACTGTTAATCAAATTCGAGTAAAAGATGAAAATCAGCTGTCAATATTTTCCCTATAAAAACATACAACGCATTGAAGACATTATTAGTGCTATTGTTTCCCTACTACTGATTAAAACCAACGTTATTATGGAGCGGCGACGTCATTTAAGCAGGGAAGAAATGCTCAGAGCCGTGGGAATGATAGAAGCTGGTTCCCGGCAACGTACTGTGGCTTTAGCTCTGAATACAAGTCAGAGTGTTATCAGTCGACTTTGGACACGTTACCGAAGCACTGGTACCGTGGCTGAGCGCCATGGAGGACGGTATCGCTGCACCACATGGAGACAAGACCGATACATTCAAATCTTAACTCGAAGAGCTCCAACAATAACCGCCATGATGTTAGCCGTGAGGCTTCATCACTCTTCAGGGAACTTAATTAGCGACCAAACAGTCAGAAACCGCTTGCATGAAGTGAACCTTCATTCCCGAAGACCGCTACGGGTACCACCTATAGCAATGCACAATCGTAGGATTCGATATCAATGGGCTCTTGAACACAGAAATTGGGCAGAAGAACAATGGCGTTTCGTGTGCTTTTCTGATGAGTCTCGTTTTGGTATGAGACCGGATACAAGACGTATACGACACTGGAGAACCCCTGGACGCCAACAGCGATTAAAATCCTGCCAGGAAGTCCATCCTTATAGTGGTGGAACCATCATGGTATGGGCGGGTATTTGGATCGGCGGAAGAACTGAGTTGATTTGGATCAGAGGCAACCTCAACGCTCAAATTTATGCTGAGACGATTGTATCTGTCGTCATCGTTCCTCTACAAGTGCAAATCGGTCCCTTATTTCAGTTAATGCATGATAATGCACGACCGCACACCGCAAGAGTTGTAAGACAGACTCTCGCCGCAGCTAACATCAATGTCCTGCTCTGGCCTGCTCAGTCGCCAGACTTGAACCCGATTGAGCATGCATGGGATATGCTACAGAGAAGAGCTCTGCCGAATATGGAGGGTATCCAGTCGCAAGAAGACCTTTTTTTGTTGTTGCAACGAACATGGGCGGCCATTCCACAGCGTGATTTGGATGAACTCATTTTGAGTATGCCAAACCGATGTTCTTGTGTTGTTAGTGTTCGCGGTAGAAACACGGATTATTAATTGTTTAAGTTACCCAATAAAATTTTAAAGAAAACTGTTATTTCAGTCTTTTTTTCGAACTTTAATGTTAGTGGTTCAAATGTCAAAAATCCCTTTATTAGGAAAATGGCAAATTTCTTTATTAATGCAAAGGTGACTTGGTTTATCGTTACTGTGACAAACGAAAACACTTTATTTGATGAATCCTTAAAGAAAATTTTAATTAATATCAATCAGGAGAAAAGTTATTGCAAAAATATATGTTGATCCCTAGACACTTTTGATGTGTGTATATCCGAACGTATCACATATTAGAATACAAATTCATATTTTTACCGCGGTTTTGAGTTGACCAATCATGTTCATTCCTTCCAATATCCATTCCTAGCATCCTGTTCCCACGAATCAGAGAAGAAATGCTCATCGCACGCGCCGCTTATAGGCGGCTTCAACGCCGACCAATCACTGAACAGATACGGTGGTTCGAGGGTATAATTACCCACGCAATATTCTGTCTCGGAGCATTCCAGAAGAAACCATCGTGAAATTACCACAACGCGACTTGCCAGTTAAGCAAGTTATCACCCGCGTCTAGCCGAGATTAACTAAATACCGCTGTATATCTATAACTATCAAAATATCCGTATTGGACACACACGTGTGACAAAATAAAGACTACAGTGAAGTGATTAAACATCCGAAGAAGAAAGTGATTCAATCCACGTGCGTCTTCTACTCAAACTAATCAGCTCCAGAACATCCAAGTAAGTCCATCAACCTTTCTTCCTACTCCTGGTCAACTCATTACTGTGTGTTCAATACTTCATTGCCCGCAAAAATTATTTCCCCGCCACACGGTCCTTCGAGTCTTTCCACAACAGGGTCCTTTTATCAACTCGTAACATCGTCTGTAGAAAATGTGTGAAAAGGTGTACACTCTGTCTATTCTTTTGCTATAATAGCACGATGGGACGCAAATCCGACCCGACCGGCGAGAAATCAGGCGCAGGACCAACGTCTTAACGTACTTACCGAGGCACGGGAGTAAACCGCTAACTTCCAAACTCCGGTTTACTACTGAGAAATCTCTATTTTAAAAACCCAATAGAACTTTTTGCTTGATCCGGGTATCGAATCCGAGACTTCCTTGCTCAGAAGTCACGCTTGTGACCACTAGGCCACCGACGCAGTTTACCTTATTATTCGAAATGCATTCTAAGCAATTTAGCTTTTCTTAGTGGCTCCAGTACATAATTATTTTAATGAGGCAGTGGTCATTATAGTGATACTCCTAGATGGTCTGAGCGTAATAAGGATCTAGCATTATGGGATTAATTGGTACATACATATATCATGATTTCCTGGTTAGCCTAGTGGTTGTAGGTGGTACTACTGGGTTCAGTTCCTGACTAGACTGGGTTATTAGGTTTTTATGTGATAGGCTTGGGGTTTATAGTTATAGTCTCGCTTTTTAAGACTAGATATTTTAAGCATCTGGTAGGTAATATACCTCTATAGTAATTATACAGAGGTATATCATAAGAATTGTAATTTTCTTGTTTTATTTGTCGTTCGGCTTACAATCGGAATCTAGACGAAGATTATTTAATGCCAAAAATTTAATAACGAGATCTTGCACTTGGGAATGCAGTATGGATGGTAATATGATTGACATTGTGGTAACTCGAGATATTGGCAAAAATCTCGCAAGATTGTATCCCTAGCCAGGATCGGCTTAGTGGCATGAAGGATAGACATGGAGATATCTCGATTTGTTAAGAGAATTACATATTCAATGACTGAAATTGGTAAGCGTTGTTTATCGTTGAAGGTTGACCTGTACGGCCGTTATTATTTTTTATTGATAATAGGCTCGCGTTTGACCACTATCTCACCTAATGGTAAGTGATGATGTGGTCGAAGATGAAGGACCCTTACCTAGAAGTAACCTATTCACTCTCGACTTTAAGACCCCCCGTTTATAGCCATATAGTTATTATTTAGCCACGTGCTCCTCATGCTGTTTACTACTCTTAAGTCACCTAAAAATGCTCAACCGGCTACCAAAAACAAAAGCTAATAAACTGACTAAAATTAAATGCAGCGAACAACACAAAAGGGACACGTGTATGGCATGAAAAGTGGTACTTATGTTCCGAGTGAGAGCATTCTCGTCCGCCTGTAAATAAGGATGCTTAAAACACACAATGCCATGCCCGAGGGCAGCCCTGGAGCATACTACAGGCATTACCCGCTCCAAGATCCAGTTAGTTTGCTTTTCAGATTCGGGCACAATGTTGCACCTACAAAATTGCCAGTTTTATCGATGATTCTCGTTTGTTTTATTTATCTATACTAATATTATAAAGAGGTATTTGTTTCTTAGGTTTGTATGTAGGGGGTAAATGTTCGGAACCAATAATCAAATCTAAAATTTTTATCTTTGGTTGTAAGCTGCATTGGGGAGGTTAAAAATTATTTCGAAATCTACGTAGACAGAGTCGCGGGCGAAGTGCTAGTAATCTGTATTTTTGATGGAATATAGAAAACCTATTACTTACCTATACCGAGTACTAACATTGACGGAATGTCGTTGAACGAAAATTATAGCTTTTACAATAAACGAATTAGGAATGACATAGAAATATAACTCTCTAACGAAGCCCGCTAAAACATGGTTCCAAACTCATACCACTAAACTGATAATACGAATGCAACACGCTCACAAACAAAACAAAATACTTTGCTAAATTTATTTTCTGCGCATGAATCCGTCAATTCATTCATTTGGGGCGCTATTTTATTTAGTAAGATAATGTTAGAGTGAAACTGAAATATCGAATCAAGCGAGTGCGAACGACATGGATTGTTTTGTGACATCGAGCGGCGAGGATGGTGTTATGCAGTATGCAGTAGTAGTCAGTAATTTATGATGCACTCAAATATTATAAATTAATATTAAACCTCTTTACATTAAGTGTACAAAAAGTGTAAAGCTTCATAAAAGAGAATGCCCGTAGGCCATAAAAAAAATCCTGAAATGAACAAGAGTGAAATATACGCCAAATCTTATTACAAATCGTAGGTAACCCATTACAATTTCAATAATTATCAAAAAAAACTAGGTAGAAGTCAGTTACAAACCTTTTTCTGAAATATTGGTCGTTATGTCTAGGGTTAAGGATGCCAAGTCGTCGTTTAGGCGGGTCCAACCTAAGTCCGTGTTTAAAAATGGGTATCGTGTGCACAACTAAAATCAAAATTTTCGAAAAATTACCATAGTCGTTGCTATACCATAAAAAAGCAATCCGTACGTAACTCAATTCGCAAGCGCTATTGTAGAATCAAGTAAACAAACAATCGAAAATGCAGTAATGTCAAACTGTCAGTCTGTCAGTAGGTAAGGCAAAGGAGATGTGAATGTGATTCATACAGCCTACGATACGTTTTCTATTCAAAAAATATTTGATTTTAATTAATATTGACAAACATATGTTATTATTTTTTTATTTTTGGTACACACAGGTCGAATTTTATTAAATTAATAATTACTGTGCACTAAATCTGCAAACTAATTCGTTAGGAATTATTTTACGATTCCTGTTTGGCTGAATGACACTTACTAGTGTCAAATAAACACTGACCTTCAATAAAAATACGAATGAATTAAACGGATATCAGGTTAAATATTTTATTGATTTCCATGTTTTTATATCCTACTTAAACAAACTTGAAAATTATTTCATTATACATATTTTATTTTAAAAAGACTTGAGGACTATTTGCAGTTTCTGTCCATTTCAAGAATTTGGACAACACCCTTTGGAAACGAAATAGTTATTTTATTACTTACCTAAAACCTATTTTAAATGGAAATCTTTATTTCCTCAGGATCTACCGAATTTCATATTTATTAATTTCTTAAAGTACGTAAATAACGTAAGAATTCATTAGCTAACCCCCCATCAGAAGAGCGTTAGGCTTATAAGCTGTGAAACTATATTTATATACCTACATGTGAGTAGAGTAAATTTAATATACAAGATGGTTTTTAAAACGTACGAGCCAAAATTTAAGGGTGCTCGAGGTACTCAAAACAAAACTTTGTTGTTTAGTAAAATGGACAGACACATCTCCTAAATATTGGTTCGCTCTATTTATCAGCTCATATACGGAGTGCCGATTTAAATACCTGCATTGTTCCAACGTGGTGTAATACCTACTGATAACATAAAATACATTAGACGTGATTTAAAATTTGTATTCTTAAGCAATCCTTAAATTAAGTTATTAGGATTTACCCGAATTTTTCACGAAATGCTGTGCAACAGTACTAACCGTACAAATAGGTACAGCTGATTTTTTTTAGCATACGATAGCCAGTGCGTTACGAATATATGTCTTCGTTACCAAAATTATGGAGCAAACCCTACTGGCATTAGTTGGTAACCAGTCATCCTCTCTTTTTTCTAAGCGGACTGCTGCAATCCACTGTAGTCGTCGAATCTCTTTTTTGGGGAAACTAAAATAAGAAACACACAGGCAAACAAATCCATCCAATTTATAAAACTCTGTACTTAATATAAAATATAATAGTTAGGTATTAAAAACTGGCTGGCTACCTGTTGCATAATACTGACAACTCGTGGTTGTCTATACGAAAATAAAACACGAAATTATTTTACTTACGAGTGATAAGCTATCCCAGTTAGTATTTTACTTCCTTCTTTCCGTCTTTTACACCACCTTACTACGCAGGAGGTCATTTTTATCGCTCAGAAACGAGCTTTTTCTTGGATTTTTCACTAATCAACACGATTCTGGCGTCTGTCACTGAGCGCACGTCAGACTGAGAGGCGCTTTGATTGTATGTTTTTCACCCCGCCTACTTGATTGTGTTTTGCGTGGAACCATTTTTGAGCGGAGTTCGTGTTCCATATCATTCCTAATTCGTTGTTTACAATAATGAACAATGAGCTAACGTTCTCTCCATTGTGTGTTGTCTTATATTGCTGAATATTGGCTGAATAAGAAATATGTACTATGACATGAAAAAAACCGGTTTACTTCTTAGAATTCTGTAGCCAAATGGCAAATTAAACGAAAACCTTCTAAATTAGCAAAACATGTTTCCTAACTAAAGCGGAAAATTCAGACCATATATTAATAAGTAAATAAAATCGTTTCAATGATTTATTATTATGAAAAGGCGTCGTATGGGTTTTAAGTTTAAATACCTATATGTTTTTCGGTATAACAAAAATAATAGCTTTTTCCATAGACAACTGTGTGTGCGTTCTGACACATCGTGTATAACAGAATTTTACATTGGAATGTTATTTCTAAAAATTTTATAAAACAGACAAACCGAGAGTTTTAATCACAGATCGATCCGATTCAAGAAAGCGTCATTAATCATGACCACAATCGTTAGCAGTCATTCGTACACTGCCAAACTCATAAACTACGCCTGTCGCATTCAAAATTCGCCCGCCATTATTATTTTTTTAATCTAGCTGTATTTTTTTTCTGATACTTTTATAATATATTTTGGCGTATGCAAGTTCCCACCGATTGCAAAGTTTATTTGTATGTAGGATTTCGGCCGTTATTAACCTTTTTTTTATTTGCCAGTTTATTTAACGGCTGCAATTTCAAATTTCGAACTGTAAAGAAAAAAGTTAAAAAATCGCCCATAAATATATGTTTTTATTTCCTCCTTTCTAAGCCTTGCCATTTGTATGGCGTTTTTTTTTTTTTTTCGTATTTGTAATTCCTGTATTGTATGCACTAGTCTCGGTCCAGACGCTTATTGCCAATTTTCTATACCGATGCACCGGAGATACCGGACAGCGGACATCGGATCGAAAATTGAGAACGGCTTTTATATTTTGTAAACAAAAAGTTTATTACGTTGTTTTTGGAAAAATGAATGTATATTTTTTAAAGAGCCGTGAAGTCTGTTGATTGCAATTGTCTGGCTGACTAGGAGCGGATAAATATTATGATGCAAGTGTATATTGTTTTCTAAGACTGTGATAATAGTGATCTCAGATGTTTATGTCCATCAATGATAGTTTGTTCAGATATATATATATGTTCAGACGTGTTACCTATTATTTATTTATTATATACTTTATTGTACACCTTACAATAAACTTGAGGTTGTTTAATTTTTACTGGGTTTGGGTAGGACATTATAGGCAGTCACTTCACTCCATTGTAATATCTCAGCTTCAACTTTTTTTTATATGAAAGGCTTACGTTTGACCACCATCTCACCTCATGTTAAGCGAGGATGTGGTCGAAGATGAAGCACGCTTGCCTAGAAGTAACCTATTCACTCTTGATTTAATGACTCCCAGGTTATTGCTATCAGGAACACTTTTACAGCCACTCACAAAAATAAAAAGCTAGGGAGAATTTTTTTTTTGACAATTGGTTCGCGTTTGAGGACCATCAAATTGGTTGTTTGGCTAAAGAATAGATGCTAAAGATAGGTTACTTTTAGGTAAGCGTGCTCCATCTTCGACCACATCATCACTTACCATCAGGTGAGATGGTGGTCAAACGCGAACCTATTCAAAAAAAAAAAAAAAAAAAAAAAAAAAAATGCAATAAAAAAGGAATGCATATTCAATGTATGTATTTACACCAGTTTCAGCGAAGTTACCTATGTAAAACAATTTTAATAGCTTCTACTTTTGATAAGGTAATCGGTTAACGCTTCATAAACGAAACGGTATGAAGGCTGTAAAACCGTGTTAATTGGCCAATAGCTGTTTAATTGTTCTTATAATGAGCGGGTTTTTTTTTTCTTCCTACAGATGGATTCAATCTCTCAAATTCTGATAACATTTAATTGAGTTTACGTTTATTTAATAAACTTGCATATAGGTACCTACTCGTATTGCTTGTATCCTCATAGGTTCCGATCTGCGAAATCGCTTCCAGGGGAGCGTTGTTGTTTCTGTTGAGTAATAAAGTTTTCAATAACAACGGTATTTTTTACTTTATTTGTATGTTTAAAGCAGTACTCTAACGAGTCGAAGACAGGCTTGTTCTAGGATAATTTATTTTTCATTTTTAGGGTTCCGTAGTCGACAAGGAGCCCTTATAGTTTCGCCATGTCCATCTGTCCTTCCGTCTGTCCATCCAACCCGCACTTGGCGATGTAATAAACTACGGAATTGTATACTGCGCGTGGCCCGACACGCACTTGGCCGGTTTTTGAAATAGGCTACAAAAACTAGCGAGTTCTGGAAACCATAATACATTTGCAATAAGTTGATATCCTGCTGTTAAATAGAACTAGACAACATGCGGAAATGTGGTACATTATGTATCCTTGATAACAAACATAGATAACACGCCGCATGCCATGTGCGGAATATTTGAACAATTTATTTTATCACTACAAACACTCAAACTTGACTGATTAGCCAGCTCAAAAAATACAATATGTATGTAGGTACGCACATGATCTGAAAGTCATCAGTCATCACTCAGGATGGACATCGTTTTTAGGGTTCCGTAGACGAATGGCAAAAAACGGAACCCTTATAATTTAGTTTAGTGTCGTCGTCCCCTCTAACTTTTAAAATAATGGAGTGAAAAATCTAAAAAGATATATATGACTTAATGAAAAAATAGTCAACGAAAATGGTTTGAACGAGATCGGGTCAGCAGTTTTTGAGATATAATACATTTTCTAAAACCGCAAATACATCTTTGTATTTCACACAAACACTATGAAAAACAAAGTTATTTAGCATAGTTACTACGAGACCCTTCATGGGCGAGTTTGACTCGCACTTCGCAATTTTTGCAATTTTATTCTCTTTTAATTTAACGTTAATTTTCTTTTAAAAGTTAAATTATTTTTATTACTAAGAGGAACTCGTGACTAAATAAAAACAGCCGCACGGGTTGATCTTCAGCAACGCTTGCCAAGGTAGGCCCTTGGATGGGAGATCATTGTATGTGCACACATGTTTGAGTAAATAAAGTTATCTGAATCGAGATTCATCCGTGTATTGGAAAATACGAACTAAAGTGTCAGCAAAGCTGACGAAGCAGATACTTCACTAAATTGTCGTTGAAATAATAAGCTTGGCTGCCTGGAGTCCCAGACAATTGGAAGACGAACGAGGGGCAGAAGCCAAGTCGTAGGATTCAAACAGAATAAAGGACTAACCGTTATTATACTTGTATGCGCTATGTAAATAAGTGTACCCAAGGACATGCATGCCTGCATGGTGCAGGACTATTTAGTCAAAATCCACCCTGTTACTTCAACTGTCCATACGTTCCGGGGACGCGGGATCTCATTAAAACATTCCCGCAACCCCGCCAGGCAATGGCCCTGTCGGACTCCGTTAATGTGGCTGAATGCTTTTAGAGGCGCGGGTGGATCATGACGCGCCCGTCGACTCAGGCCTAGTCCTTACCGGACGGTGGCATACCCCTGCTATCGACTTATACCTGACTTATGCTACAACATGCTACAAAATGCCGAGGTATAAATGACGGTCGCAGCCAAATCTGCAACATAATTTGAAGAGCTTTTTCTATTACACTATCGTATCAAATGTTCACTCCCATTATCTGCCTAGCCTTAGGTTAAGTCTAAACAAATTTATAGGGACCGACTTACTATTTTGACATCCACAATCCATATGCAGAGTAACATGATTACAAAACCACTTGCCAAAACTAGTTGTCGGACTGTTGGGTTTGTTTATATTAATTAGCAGACCTCATATTATCTTAAGCTCTCAAAATATAGTTCTAAATACCCAAAACTACCCTCTTAGTAGTCCTTTTCTCTGAAACCTTGGTCCACTAAACTGTTAACCGGTTTATCCCAGTTTAAACCGGTTATTTGCATTTTAAGACTGGTGTCAAACGAATTCTTGAAGTAACTTTGCGAAGCTTCCAGGAGAGGGATGTTTTAGACGCCTTACTAAGAAACTATATGCTCCTCTAAAGCTATTTTAGTTTACTAAATACACTTACTTGTAATAAATGTAGCCCAAACCCTGATTATTAATGTTTCATCGAAAACTTGTTCGGGATTTTAGAAAGAAAAGCGCATTGGTAGGTTCGTTTTATTTTGGGTTTGGGTAATACAAGGCATGCCTTTTAAGTTCTGTCGTTTCCATATTTCCCGGCAATTTTGAATTTGGAACAGTTCTATATTCGCATGTGTTTAAATTTTGATTCTCAAAATAGTTGAAAGTATTAGGATCAATGCTATTGTTTAGTCACAGCGTCGATTGGAATCTGTCAGGTTACGTACCAAAATGAATCTGTCTAAGAAAAATGTTAGTGCAATAATTTTCTACAACTTTAGAAGAGGCCTGACACGGCTTCAGTGTTTTGAAGAGCTAACATCTGTGTTCAGTGATGAAGCCCCATGTCTGCGGACTGTCGAACGCTGGTATTTAGAATTCCAGCGTGGACATACCTACTAGTGTTAGCATTGATTTAAATAGTAAAGATACGGTCATCAGAACATTTGACGGACGCGGTTGCCCTACAAAACACACTAGCGCCATCTATGATAACTAAGATGTCAATCGGCGTGGTCTGCTCCTAGACGTAGCCTTGTAAGAGCGGGGTGTGGTATTTTTCGAGGTACAAAGAAATAAAACAAAACCTTTTAGTTTCTGAATTTTATATTTGTTATACATAAAAATACATTTTAATTTGCTTTTAATAAACAATAAAAATTAATTTTGTACATAATTTAATCTTATAGTAATATTATTAAATATTTTTATTTCATCGGCTGCAACGCGCGCCGCTGCAAAGTTATGTCACACTTTTACGCGACTTCGCGTTGTCTATGCTAAAGGTTGAGACAAACAAGAAAGAAAATTGTTTTAAATATTGTTAGAAGTTGATTTAATGACATATTTTTAACTTACCGGTGATATGAAATGTTATATTTTTTTTTATTGTGCTTTACGTCGTAGTTCACGCAAACCTTCACGACACAATTTGGCATTTTTGCTTGTAAAACTGACGACCCCTCCCGAAGATAGCCGATCGCGTTCTAGTTCACTTCGATAAAGGTTAGACCACTTTGGGACCAAGTTCGAGGCGTCATTATAACATGCGATCCGCCCAGTCCTTACGAAGTAATATATATGTCAATGAGTGTTAGTGACAAATCTCGCGAAGGACGCCCAAAATCCGCCTTCACTGAAGATAACATCATTGCTGTGAGACAACTAATTCTCGAAGATCGTTTTGATTGCGCCTTGTTTTTGTATCTGTAAAATGTATATTTCATGCAAACTTGGAAATTAAATAAATAGTTGTCCTTTTTTCTTACTTCACCAACATACTGCATACTAAAAGCTAAAAAATATATTATATATCTATAAATAAACTTTGCCAAGATAAAAACTTTTTACCAAAAAATTAAACCGACTCCCAAAAAACACTGCAAAGTGAAAAATAACTTTAATTTCGGTAGTCGGTGTCTTTAGTTTTGTTTTTTCGTTTTTGGCACCGACTTCCGAAATTAAAGTTATTTTTCACTTTGCAGTGTTTTTTGGGAGTCGGTTTAATTTTTTGGTAAAAAGTTTTTATTTCACTCTTTTTAGTTGGATGATTTTTAATTTACCTAGTTACAAGAGCCTAAATGTCAACTACTTATAACCTTTTACAAAATATTGCTTTTCCCAATGCTGGGCCGTTAATTGTTGAGGAGTTCTCCTGGTACTTCACCATCAGCTCTACATCACCATATGCATTGTGACGAGCATAAAGTGCTTAACATCCATATTCAAGTAATCGAATCGCAATCCACTCAATACTTATTATTGAGTAGTTTCGGCGGCCATCTGTGGTCTTCATCATCAGTTCCACTTCCCCAAATGGTACTTTTTGAGAGCAACTGCACAAGTTACTATAAGAAATACCCAAAACGCCATAGGTGTGCCTATAATATTTGAAGAGTTCCCTCGATTTCTCCAAGATCCCATCATCAGATCCTGACTTTGGTGATAATGGTACCAATTCCGAAGTATACCCATTCGAACAAAAAAAGAATTTTCCAAATCGGTTCAGCCGTCTTCGAGTACTCGATGATCATACATAAAAAAAAAAAAAAAAAATATACGCGTCGAATTGATAACCTCCTCTTTTGGTCGTCGGTTGAAAAGCTGTGTAGGAGTCATTATCATTTTTATTTTTCGCATTATTATTCATACTTCCAAGTCTTTTGTGAACACTGTCAAGAATATAAATTGGTGCAATATTTTTGTGGGAAAAAATACGCTGAGTATAATGCAATAAAGAATACAATAGAATTACTTGAGTAATGTCTCCTAGACTATAATGGTGTATCAAAACATTCCTTGAAATTTCGCATCTATTGACTTTTCGCGAAACTGTAGATATTTGTTTAAACCAAGAGTAAACGGGTTTATTACCGGGATAAAATAATTACCTTTGTGTGTAAACTATATACATATACAAAGGTGTATCTATCCATACACGAAATATTTTAAGAGACACCTATAGCTGGTAAAGAAACTATAACTAAACACGAAAAAAAATTAATCGCAATGTTTTTTATTTTATGTAATTATTATAATTTACATATTATAAAAGAGAAAAACTGTCTTTAATCATCATAAAAGCAGCGCACCGTTTCAAATGCCGCCGCCGCCGCCGCCGCCCGCGTAAACTGGCGTATTGGATGTCAAAAAATAACAAAACGACAGCTTCTTTTCGTGCTCTTCTTCTACTAGTTTTGTTAGTGCGTACAGTGACTCTTCCTTACCACTTACTTTGCATGATAAAATCTCTTCTCTTTTCTCCAATGACCCTAAGAATCTGCATATAGCTCACATAAATGCTCAGAGTGTTCCTGGTCACTATTCTGACCTTCTGGCATCCTTTAGCAGTGCTCACTTGGATGTACTCTTGATATCGGAATCATTTTTGAAACCATCTCTCCTCTCTACTCAGTACTCACTCCCCGGCTTCGTCTTGATCCGCAATGATAGGACTGACAAAGGTGGAGGAGGTGTTGCTGCGTGCTGTTTTACCCTACAGGGTGGTCAGTTCATCTCCATCACGGTATTCTGAGTCGGCTGAATAGTTGTTTCTTGAAATTATTGTTCATCACACAAAGGTTTTACTTGCAGTGCTCTACAGTCCTAATCTTCACATAGACTACTTCAATTCTCTCGACTCCACTCTCAGTGATCTTTGCCCCATGTATGAGCATGTCATTTTAATGGGTGATTTTAATACTTGCTTAATTAAAAATGATTCTCGCTCCCTTAAACTCCTTTCACTCTTGTCTTCTTTCAATCTGCAAGTTTTGCCTCTTTCTGCAACTCACTATTTTCCTAATTGTACACCCCTCTTTTCTATGATTGTCTCCTCACCTAGTAATTTTTCTTACCATGGCCAACTTACGGCTACTTTTTCTTACCACGATCTCATTTATCTTTCGTATCGTATTCGTGTTCCCAAGCGTAAGCCCCAGCTTTTATATCTCCGCAACTACAAGGGCATAGATCTGGATGCTTTGCGGCGTGATGCCGGCGTTCTTAAATGGACCCCTCTGGTTGAGAACGATGACATCAACGATAAGGTGAATTGTTTTAACGCAACCATTCTTGACTTATATGATCAGCATGCCCCTATCAGACGTGTCAAAGTTAGACATAACCCTGCACCATGGATAACGCAACAAATTAAAGAGATTATGGCTCGCAGGGATAAAGCTAAGAGCAGATATAAGCGCAGACCTTCAGAACTGAATCTCTCTTATTACAAATCGTTACGTAATCGCTGCAGTCATCTGTGTCAAGATGCTAAGAGACGCTATTTTCACGACTAACTAATAATGGAAATTTCTCAAATCTGTAGGCATAGGTAAGTCACCTACCAACCAGTGTAAGGATGTCAACCTCAATGATCTAAATAAACATTTATCTTTCCTTCCCTTTTCTCTTGATCCGTCTGTTAAAACTGCGACACTAGACAGTCTTTCTAGGTTGCCGTTACCACTTTGTCCTCTCTTTAAGCTTAGCGATGTTACTGAGGATGACGTTAAGAAGTCTGTTCTTGCGATTACTTCTTCAGCAGTCGGTAATGATAAGTTGTGTTCAAGAATGATAACTCTTATCCTTTCCTTTTTTACTTCCTGTTCTCACTCACATCTTCAACCACTCATTTTCCTCTTGCTCCTTTCCGTATGTTTGGAAACAGGCTCACATAATACCTTTACCTAAAACTAACAATCCTACTTTATTAACCCACTTTAGACCCATTTCTATCCTTCCTTTTCTCTCTAAAGTTTTTGAGCACATAGTTCATAGACTATTATCATTTTTCTTGGCGTCAAACTCGATAATATCCCCTTTTCAATCCGGTTTTCGCTCGGGTCACAGTACTGTAACCGCGCTTTTAAAAGTGACTGATGACATCCGCTGGGCAATGGAGAATAAGTCTCTTACTGTCCTTGTATTGCTGGACTTCAGTAGCGCATTCAACTCAGTGGATTTCGACATTTTACTTGGTATCCTCAAATCTATCAATTTCTCTCCTTCCACTTTAGCCTGGTTCGGATCTTATCTTCGGGGACGTTCTCAGTGTGTTCGCCTGGAGGAGTCCTTCTCTGATTGGTGTAGCCTCACTGAGGGTGTTCCTCAGGGTAGCGTTCTCTCTCCTCTTCTTTTTTAAATTTTCATAAACTTTGTTACCAGAGTAATCTCCTCTAGTTTTCATCTCTACGCAGATGACTTGCAGCTTTACCGTCATTTTACTGTAGTTGACGCGGGTTCTGCAATTGCTGCAATGAATCATAACCGCTTGCATCAGCGTTTGGGCTAAGTCATTTGGTTTGCAAATTAACCCAACTAAATCCCAGGCCATGATCATTGGCAGCAGATTCGTTCGCAGTGCGGCTGTTGTTGCATCTCTGATGCCTTTATATCTCGACGGTGTTCGCATTGACTATACCGAAACCGCTAAAGATCTGGGTGTACTTATTGACTCCAATCTCTCGTGGCGTGCTCAGGTCAATGAGGTCAGCCGAAAGGTAAATTTCTGCTTTCATTCGCTGAAATGCCTTCAAAGTCTTCTGCCCTTGAAGACTAAAGTTTCTTTGGCACAAACACTTATTCAGCCGATTATAGATTATGCCGATGCCTGCTATTTGGATGCTACCGAGGAGCTATTAAACAAGCTTGAGCGCTTGCAAAATCTGTGCATTCGCTTTGTTTTCGGTCTTCGAAAGTATGACCATGTTTCTCACCTTCGCAAGGAACTCAAGTGGCTCCCAATCCGTCTTCGCAGGAACACTAGGATTTTGTGTCTCCTCTTCAACATCTTACACAACCCGTCTTACCTGCGTGAGCGCTTTTCTTACGCTCGTTCTAGCGACGTACCGTGTAGATCACACCTTAGATCCCTCCTTAAATCTCATCCTCATAAAACTAGCTACTACTCTTATTCCTTCTCTGTCCATGCTGTAAGATTGTGGAACTCACTTCCGCCTAGCATTCGTGATTTAAAAACTATATCTTTATTCAAATGTCGATTAAAAGAGCATTACCTTTCCTCTTAACTGTGTTAATTATTTATTTATATATTTATATTATATGTTTATATATTCTTACATTATGTATTTATTTAAGTATATGTTATTTTTATTGCATTATAAGTATGTGTAGGTATATTTAATATTTTAGTTTTAGACTTCACATTTTAATTTTTATTTCTCTTCTTGTTCTCACACACTATTGTCTACATTTCTTTTTCACTTCTCCTTTCGCAGGTCTGCTGGAAGAAATTTCTTAAGAAATAAGCAGTACCTTTGTACTCAAATATTATAATTATGTTGTCCTATTGTATTTTACTGTGTGTACATAAATAATAAAATAAGAAGGAACCAGTATTTATTACGTGTGTCAAGAAATATTTAATTTTTAAATAATATACCTAGGTAATTTTTTTTGTTGCTATGGTTTCTTTATCAGCTATAGGTATATCCCTTAAAATATTTCGTGTATGAATAGATACCTTATATAAATATGCAATTTTTCTCATTTTAACTGCACAAGGTTTCGATTCTAAATAGAAGCCAATTGAGGTCGGCTATCATTGTAAGAAACCTAAAACTAAAACAGCTGTAATGACGTTGTTTTAAGCGTAAATAGCCTAATGGCTAAGGTGTCGGTCTTGTGATCTAGAGAGGTCGCGAGATCGAACCCCATCCATTAAACTATTGCCGTGAACCCCCTCCAGACACAAGCATATTTAGTTTATTTGGAGAGGTTTACAGGATTGCTAGTAATGTGAATTCTACCCATATTGTTAGTTCTCTTTTTTTTAAATAATGGTTGGTTTTATCGCTTGCTGCGATTTCTTAGCTAGGGACCTTGATTTAGTGCTACCATGGAAATGTCTAAATATTATACACTGGCTAGTATCTCGGCTCCGAAGTTGCGGGAATGTTCTAACGAAATGCCGCGGCCCCGGAACTTAAGGGCAGCTGAAGGAACAGGGTAGGGTGGGTTTTTAGTCAGTACATGTTTTACGATGATTTTCCCACCCGACAAAAAGCTAGTATCCCGGCTGTTCCAGTACCTTATCCATCATGTACAAATCTGATATGAAGTGACCGAGATTAATTTTAGTCGCCTATAAGGACTCGTTATATTATAACATTTCTATCATACCAGTAAAACAATACTCGTAAACAGATTAGTAATTTCTAAGATAACCTCTTTTTTCCTTTAACAAACATATAAATAAAAAAACTTTTTACCAAAAAATTAAACCGACTCCCAGAAAACACTGCAAAGTGAAAAATAACTTTAATTTCGGTAGTCGGTGTCTTTAGTTTTGTATTTTCGTTTTTGGCACCGACTTCCGAAATTAAAGTTATTTTTCACTTTGCAGTGTTTTCTGGGAGTCGGTTTAAATTTTTGGTAAAAAGTTTTTATTTCACTCTTTTTAGTTGGTCTATTTTTAATTTACCTAGTTACAAGAGCCTAATTATCAACTACTTATAACCTTTTACAAAATATTGCTTTTCCCAATGCTGGGCCGTTAATTGTTGAGGAGTTCTCCTGGTACTTCACCATCAGCTCTACATCACCATATGCATTGTGACGAGCATGAAGTGCGTAACATCCATATTCAAGTAATCGAATCGCAATCCACTCAATACTTATTATTGAGTAGTTTCGGCGGCCATCTGTGGTCTTCATCATCAGTTCCACTTCCTCAAATGGTACTTTTTGAGAGCAACTGCACAAGTTACTATAATAAATACCCAAAACGACATAGGTGTGCCTATAATATTTGAAGAGTTCCCTCGATTTCTCCAGGATCCCATCATCAGATCCTGACGTTTATGAAAATGGGACCAGTATCGAAGTATACCCTTTCAATCAAAAAAAGAATTTTCCAAATCGGTTCAGCCGTCTTCGAGTAATCGATGATCATACATTAAAAAAAAAAAAAAAAAAAAAAAAAATATATACGCGTCGAATTGATAACCTCCTCTTTTTGTCGTCGGTTGAAAAAAAAAAAAATATATATATACGCGTCGAATTGATAACCTCCTCTTTTTGTCGTCGGTTGAAAAAGTAATTTCACCTTTTTAGAATATAAATAGAAGAACACTTGTACTTCATATTACTTATTTATCTTCTCAGTTTGTTTTCAACTAAAGTTTAAAACTTCACAGGGTTGCCAACCATAGTCTAGTTGTTTCGACTTACAAGACAAAACTACTATGCTACTTACTTAACTAATTTATCTTTTCCGTCCTATATTTTTGCCAAGTTTAAAGGTAGTTAAAAGCGATCGACGAGTCAATTTCTGTGGCGAAACACGTGTCGAGTAAATAGGTTTGGGTTGCACGTTGCATCACAACACTGTCATACTTTTAGAAAGTACGAATGTTGCTAAAATATCTAATTTTTAGTGGAAGTAATTTATCATCTGCTAAATCCTTTTCCAACTATGTAACACTGTAGCTGGGTGAGCCAATACACCTTGGCTGGCAAGACTGGTATCCGGTTTTCCGACTACCAGTAACGAATGTCAAAGATGTTTAAATGACAGCCAGGATCAACGTGTCCTAGGGAAGACGGTGGCACAGTGATCACGTGCCACCGTTCACAGCGAGGCTCAGGGGAGACTCCTTTACAGTCTCCTCAGGGTTGAGCCCAAGGGGTGTTACACAGAGGGGGCTCCGGAGTGTCTTTAAAGAGGTAACGGGTGTTCTATGTGTTGATGGTGATCACCGGGGTGGTTTTAGTGAGGTAGGAATTCCACACTCCCTGTTATTCTCGATATGTTCACATGGTCGCTTATCCACGGAACGATTTCGATAAGTATTGCTTACCCTTGTAGATTGACCCGTATTGCTGTTGTTATTAAATACGAGCTCTTGGAAATACCTGTCATTACTCCTTTTAACCGACTTCAAAAAAGGAGGAGGTTCTCAGTTCGTTTTAACTTTTTTTTTTATATGTATGTTACCTCATATCTCGAAGACGGCTGGACCGATTTGGAAAATTCTTTTTTTGTTTGGAAGGGTATAAGTACTTTCTGGTTGGTCCCATTGTCATCATGTTAAGATCGTATGATGGAATCATGGAGAAATCGAGTGAACTCTTTAAATATTATAGGCACACCTATAGCGTTTTGGGTATTTCTTATAGTACCTTGTGCAGTTGCTCTCGAAAAGGACCATTTTGGGAAGTGGAACTGATGATGAAGACCACAGATGGTCACCGAAACTACTCAATAATAAGTATTTCGTGGTTTGCGATTCGATTACTTGAATATGGATGTTAAGTACTTTATGCTCGTCAAATTGCATATGGTGAAGTACCAGGAGAACTCCTCAAAAATTAACGGCTCTGCATCGGGAAAAGCAATATTTTGTAAAAGGTGATAAGTAGTTGACATTTTGGCTTTTGTAACTAGATAAATTACAAACCAATCCACTAAAAAACGTGAAAAAATCTTTTTAGCAAAAAATAAAACCGACTTCCATAACAAAACACTACAAAGCCAAAAATAACTTTCATTTCGGAAGGCGGTGTTTGAAAAAAGAAGAAAATACAAAACCAATAACACCGACTACCGAAATTAAAGTTATTTTTGACTTTGTAGTGTTTTGTTATGGAAGTTGGTTTTATTTTTTGCTAAAAAAGTATTTTAATAATCTATATTGACATGGATTCCTGCAAAGATTATTCGTAGGTACAGTAGGTATGTAGGGAGCCTACCGGGGTTGCGGGAATATTCCGAGATGCCGCGACCCCGGAACCCAAGGGCAGCTAAAGGAATAGGTCTGACACTCCATTCCGCTCCACCCAGAACGGTAGAAGTCATTCGATGATTTTCCCACCCAAAAGAAAAATAAAAGGTAGGTAGGTAGTAGGTTTTGTCTAAAAGAAAGTTGGAAACCCTAAATAGACATGACATGTGAATTCAATTGAAATACGCGACATTTGTTATTAAAAGCTGAAGGTCTCAAGTTATCTCTGGGATAAGAATAGCATACAATTTGAATGATGCAGACTACTTTATGTTCGTGAATTGAGTAGCGAGATCCAATTTACAAAGAATACTCTTATTGTTCAGTTTCTATCACTTTTACTTTTAAATTTCTATGTAAATGCAAGCAGTGAACTTTGTTATGTTTTAATAATAGATAATAGGTTTTGTTTATTTTTACTCAATTTTTACTATTGTTTCAGGTATATCTTTGAGATGAACATCGAAAAGGAGATTCTTTTACATTTTACGTAGTAAGTATTCGACAATACTCCTAATTTATTCTCTATTTAATTTATACTAGCTCCTGCCTGCGGCTTCGCTCGCGTGTAAAGTTCTGCATCAGGTGTTCCAGTTTCGGGATTCAATTATTGCCTATATGTTGCCCAGAGTTTATAGCTATGGAACAAAAAAGTTTTATTCAAATCCGTCCAGTAGTTTCGGAGATTAGCAATTACAAACATACAGACTTTTTTATAATTTTTGTTTTTGCACCATTCAATTTTTTTGTCACACACTTCTCGTCAGAAAAATCGAAACACCTTGCAAGTTTATGTTTTGTAAGGATTATCAGAAAAATGTCTATATTTAGGAATATTATGTCAAATGTCGTTTAATAGTAAATACTGTGAGGATTTCAAATTTTCATAGGTTTCGTATTTTGTTTAACAAGTCATTTTTATCCTGTATAGAGTATGAACAACACACGTAAATGAAAAAAATAAAGCTAAGAACCGTTTATTTAATAACTTGTATTCCCTCCCCGAGCTCTTATTACTGCTTCCATACGGTTCTTCATCGATCGGATTCATGGACTGTTTAGTGCAGGCAGACATGGTCCAGACACAAAGACAAGCTCTGTCAAATTATCAAATGACTAGTAGGGACGGAAAATTGTTATCGTTTTCCGTATACTTACTCATTTTATGAACTAGAATATATGAAAAACTAGATTTTGCCTGCGACTTCGTTCGCGTGGGTGGTTTTCCCGCGTAAATCCTGATCCCGTGGGAATTCCGGGATAAATACCCTATGCGTTACTCCAGGATGTCAACTATCTACTTACCAAATTTCATTGAGATGCATTCAGTAGTTTTTGCGTGAAAGAGCAACGAACATACATATGTACATCCTCATAGGATAAAGTTTATCACGTGCACGTAAAATTGCCTCTATGCATGACAACAACAGAGGCCGCAATACAAAGGTTTTCCAAAACGAAGACCAAAAACTGAAAATGGTGCTAAAATCGATCCCTAGATGAATATTCATAAGACTCGTTTGTAAGCCAACGTTATCCTTCACCGTGGCTAATTACAACTGGCAGAAAGTACTCGACACTAGACATGCTCAAAATGGTAACTACTCTTTATGTCCGAGGTACTCAAGCTTTTCCTTGCTCGCTGGAGTAGGGTGCTTTTGTTTTACATTGTTTTTATAGACAGAAACTATGTTATTCATTTATAAACGTCTTTGAAGAACGTTTATTATGTGTAAATACCATGCAATACAGAATTCGCGTAAGAAGCGGCTTGTTGTTGTTGTTGGTCTCTTGAGTGTAGTCCGAGCAATGGTATCTACCCTTCATACAGCTGATACAGCAGCTTTATTTTAGCGCCTCTTCTCACAATAATATTAATTATAAGGAGATAAAATTTGTTTGTATATAGAGTACTAGGTGGAGGAGGTATGGGAGAGGGTTTTTTTGGAAATGAATAATGTGTAAAGACGTTGAGTGCGTTGACGAAAATTAACAGCTAATGTTTTCTACCTGTTTTTTTAATTGATTTATAACAGTTAACTCGTTGACGTATGAAAAGTCGTTAAAAAACAGTTTATTGATTCAACACCCATGTCTAACCTACATACCTTTGGTTTAAATCCATTCGCATTGATTTTTCGAGAGCAACTGCACAAGTTACTATAAAATATACTCAAATCACTATAGGTGTGCCTATAATATTTGAAGAGTTCCTGACTTGATCACAATGGGACCAACCTGGAAGTAACCCTTTCAAACAAAAAATATTTTTTCAAATCGGTCCAGCCGTCTACGAGTTATGAGGTAACAAACAAAAAAAAAATACAGACGAATTGAAAACCTCCTCCTTTCTTTGAAGTCGGTTAATAAACCCTTACATTGTTTGGTGTCAAAATAACTCGGAAGATAGTAACGACCTACATTATCGATTCACTGTTCAGCTACTTTTGAATATTTTAGTTAACATACTAGATAGCCGAAACAAGTATTTAATATTGTTCAGTGACTTTTGAAAAGCTATATATTTTTGATAAGCAATTTTTGACTATCTGGTGTTCGTTAATTTTGAACTTTAGTGATGGTCAGTCAATTCTGACGCTTGTCATGTTGAGTAGTTTTGGTATAATATGGTGTATTTTGAAAAACTGAATGTGTTCAACGACTTTAGATGCTGACTTAAAAAAAATGTTTAGAGAACTAGCAATGTGGGTAGAATTCACATTACTAGCAATCTTGTTAATCCATCCAAATAAGCTAAATATGCTTGTGTCTGTATTACATCAGGTAACTCTTAAATGTTTTGCAAGTTCTGCCGATTTTTGAGGACTTCGCCAATCCGAGTGTAATGCAATGTAGCCACCAGCCAACCACACGCTCGATACCCTGATATAATCGAGAACCTCTTAAATATGTATCGACTCAGGTGTTGGCAGAGATATGGATTTCAACGAGTCTATACTTTTTTTAAGAGTTTTGTTGTATTGTAAAACTTGGTGGGTACTAGGGTTGCCACCTTTTTTTTGTGCAGTTAAAGTACATTGGTTAAAATAGGTAAGAAAAAAAAGTACAAAGCATCAAAATAAAGTACAATTTATTTTCAAAGTCGCATTCCGCTGTCTGTCCCTATGTATGCTTAGATCTTTAAAACTACGCAACGGATTTTGATGCGCTTTTTTTTAATAGATAGAATGATTCAAGAGGAAGGTGTATATGTATAATACATGCAGAATATAGTAGAGAAACAATGATAATTTTAGAGGTTTCTAATGTGATGTCTTAATAAACATTTTTTTGCGCTTACATTGCTAGCGCTAGCTTAACCGTACCAGATAGATCAAAATAATGTACAGTACTGTAAACCTTAAAAATGTATACAAAAAGTCCGCAATGGCATATACCTATCTCTTACGGATAACATACTATACATTCATTTTAATACTTTAAAAAATGGGCAATTATAAAGCGCTAATTCGAAAGCTATTTACACAAATACTGTATTAATCCTTATCATTTTAAGTACATTAGTTGGCTTGAACATTTCATAAAAATTATTTTTCCCTTTCCTCTATCCAAATTAAATGAATACCTTAGGAGATATAGCAAAATCAAAATAATGCGCGACGAAATTAATTTCGTGTCACCTTGATTTGACCGGGCGCCTCGCTTCACAGCCGAGGTAGTCCGAAAGTTTATGTAGTATATCAATGTATGGTGGAATTGTGTATCTTATCTATGCCTACAGAAAAGTCCGCGATGGCTTATGTCTATATATTAATGATAAAAACCTACCTAATAATAATACTTTTTAATACTTTAAAAAATTGGCAATTATAAAGCGGTAATGTAAAAGGTATTTACACAAATACGGTATTAATCCTTATCATCTAAATTAATATTATGTACCTATAACGAGGAAAGATGATTGATTTTTTGTTTGTTACGATTTAACTCAAAAACTACTCAACCAATTTTACCGTAGGTAAGCTACATCTCCTCGGAGTAACATAGGCTATTTTATATTTTCTGTAAAGAACCTGTGCAAAGCCAGGGCGGGTTGCTTACTAAAAATTAATTACCGAATGTCTAAAAATTAATTGATGTTTATTTTGCAAATAGGTTATAAATAACACTTTCACACGTCTTTTTTTCGTAAATGTAAACTAGATGAGGCCAGTATTTCCTAACTGACTACTCTGAGAAGAAACATTGAAAAAAACTCAGAGGTCAACGTCTCTTTTAAGGTCCATACAATCTGTAGTGATGAAATCATATGAGAGCCATATAGGTTTATGTCTGTGGCGCCCTTTAGAGAACAGAATCACACAGATTTGAGCAGGCCCGTCCAAACAGTGCAAGCATTTGTCAAATATCGCGTAGCTCAATGGATCTGCCAAGTACCAACTTGCTGCATTGGACTCGATCGAGCGCAGAGCTAAAAGGCTTATAGGCGACGAGGTGCTGGTGGACAAGCTAATAGCCTGGCTCATCGACGAACCGTTACTTGCCTGTCGGTTTTCTACAGCTTGTACTTCGGGGAGTGTGCGCAGGAGCTCCATGACGTGATTCCTCCATTTCCCTTTCACTACCGGTCTACCAGACGCATGGCTGGGTACCACCCACATTTGGTTGATATACCGTCTTGTCGTACCAAGCGCTTCTCCTCCACATTTATTGTGCGCACAGCCAAGCTGTGGAATTCTCTGCCGACTTCTGTGTTCCCTGCCACTTATGACCTATCAGCCTTTAAAGCACGAGTAAATAGGCATCTTCTGGGCTCACTCGTCCCATCTTAGACCTCATTTATCGCTTACCATCAGGCGGGATTGAGGTCAAGAGTGGGCCCATCAGTAATAATAATAAAAAAAGAATCTTAAGGAGCTCGAACGATTTGACGAACAATACCAAAGTAAGGACATTTGGGTGGGCCGTATGAAGCGCTCAAACTGCCAAAGAGTGCGGTAATCTATTCATAATATTCGTTGTTATCCCACAATGCTATCACATTCACAACATAGCTTTTGCTTTTACAAAAATAAAATATATTACTTGAAAAGAAAATGATATTGTCATGTCAAAATGTATATGAAATAATCACTATAAAAAAAAAAGAAAATGAGTAAAAAATCAAACAAAACAGATGTAATTGGAGCAGCTCAATCCCAAGCATTTTTGTCCGCAAGATAGTCTTTAACAAAATAAAAAGCTTTCTGGCAAAGTTTCTGCTTCACAAATGATTTAAATTTATTGAGGCTTAGTTCTTGCACATGACTGGGAAGTTTATTGTAAAAGCGTATACACAGACATCTAAATGAGCCCCCAATTTTCTTGAGCCTAGTTGAAGGAACAATGTATATGTACGTAAGCGCATTAGTTCAGAACAGCTGCATTTATTTAACTAATTATTTTTTTGTTGTGTTCGTACTAATTGTCTGGATAGGGTTTGGAGAGAAAGCTGTATGATACCGGAAGAAAAATTGCACCCGAGCGAAGCCGGGGTGGGCACCTAGTTATGTTTAAAAACATATTTCTTATTACTTTTTGCAGTTTGTATCAAATTAGTATCTCTACTAAACAATTGCACGGCATCTTTACAGTCTATATTTAAATTAAAGTAAATAAATAATTCATTTTTTTATCAAATTCTGAGACGCTTTGTTTATTACGATTTTACGACTAAAGTTTTCAAAATCCCAAAGAATCATGCGAAATAAAGTATTTTCGTGTACTTTATTGTTCTCATAAAGTATAGAGTACAAGTACCTGAAATAACGTACAATACTTTATTATAAAGTACGGGTGGCAACCCTAGTGGGTACCCTTTTCGGTTTTTGGCTTCGTTTTTAATTGCGGTAATGTTGTATGAATACCGCAGCTTCAAAACGCAAGGGCAACTGAAGGGAATGGGTGGGTTTGTAGTCAGAAAAAGTCTTCCGCTCCACACTTAGCGGAAGGAGTAATTTAATGATTTTCCCGCCCAAAAATTGTGATAAAAGAGAGTGTCTACAGATTGAGCAATAGTGTCTAAGAATCGCTCAATCTGTGGACACACTATTTAAAAAAAATCTGAACGCGATAAGAATTTAATTTGCTCGCATCCGTATCGAAAAATATATCCGACTGTGACATGAGTTGTGAATATTTTCGCACGCTCTATTATCCTGTTTTGTAAAAAAATTATCCAGTAAAACTGGATACATTTTTTTACTTTTAACATTTTTTATTTTTTACAAAACAGGTTTATGATAATCTAGTCCACAACCCAGTTCTTTTTATGTCTGTAAATATGAAACGTCGAAAGGTGTTTCAGTTTTATCATGCTTCCTGTGAAATTCTGTAACATTTAGTATCACATACTTAAAGCACACAGGAAAGTAGTTCTTGCTCTAAAAGTATTAAGTACCTTATTCTCCTAAAGTCAAAAAGTTCCAATAATAATCAACGCATACGAACAATACCGAATGCAACGATGTATTTGTGATTCACAATAATCATTTGGCAATAATATGTATAACGTCAGATAATCGTAGGTACTGTTATAAAATGTCACCGAAATATAATACCCGATAATTATTTAATGTAGTTGGTAGCATCATAACCATTTAGTATATTTTGATAACACTTAGATTATTAATTAAATGACCACATTTACGAGCTACGCTAATAATAGTCTGTAATTCAATATGTCAAGAGAAGCGGCTTGTATGTATTAATAGTATTAATTAATACTATTGTTATTTTTATTATGATTGAGAAATTTAGATATTCGTATTTTAATCACGCAAAACTCTATTATTATAAATTATAAACTAACTCTGTCTGTCTGTTACACTTCCACATCCAAACCACATAACCGATTTTGATGAATGTTGGTACAGAGATAGATTAGACCTTGTGACAGGACGTTTATTTATTTATTAAAACTTTATGCCACACAAATGGTACAAAGACGGCCTTAATGATTTTGGCATTATCTACCAGTCAACCGTGGGTGCAGAAGAGATATCATGGCAGGTGCATAAAAAAATTAACTCTTCTTCTTCTACCACGCCTACTCCCTTTACTTGGGGTCGGCTCTCCTCGTTTTAAGGCGACAAGACACTCTGTCCTGGGTTGTCTGTGCTTTCAGCTGAGCTCGCTCTATGTCCTTGATAGCGGTTGTACACCACGTGGCTGGCGATCTCCCCTGCCCTTTCTGATCTCTGGCGTAACAAAATAAACTAAGTAGATAAAATATTTAGAGTAAAACAGTGAATACATTTTTCGCTGAAAAATGCATTTCAGGCGAGCAGAGCCGCAGATAGGAGCTAGTTATATATTATATAAATAAAACATGTTTGTGTTTCAACCACGTAAAAATGTCTTGAAGCATTCGGAACTTGGCACACATTTAGGTTATAAGTACCTATATAAGCTTTTAAGTAACATTATTACAAACAGTAAAATCTATATATATATAACTCAAAGGTGACTGACTGACTGACTGACTGACACAGTGATCTATCAACGCACAGCCAAAACCACTGGACGGATCGGGCCGAAATTTGGCATGCAGGTAGATGTAGGCATCCGCTAAGAAAGGATTTTGCGAAATTCCCACGGGATCGGGATTTACACGGGAAAAACTTCCCACGCGGGCAAAGCCGCTGGCACAAGCTAGTTAAAATTAAAACTCGTTAAAAAAACTTAAGTAAATTGTTTTGTGTTCTAATGATACATATCTACGTCTGATATAACGCATAGGCTACTTTGTTCCAGGCAAACGTGCAAAATATCTACACGAACGCATTCGCAGGCTACATATAGTTAGTTTACTAAAATATTAATTAAATAATGAAGGTTATGATGTAATGGTATCCCGGCTGAATAACATGAGGCTGTGTAACCGCAGTTGCAAATGTAATGTTTGTTGGATGAGATATGTATTATATTTAAATAGATGCGTCATCATTTATGTAACAATGCGGTTTACAGTACCGAACTGTTGACAATCCATACATACCGCTTTATTATATTACTAGTTGTGCCCGCGACTTCGTCCGCGCGGAATAGTGACTTTCAGCAGCATTTTTAATTTTTCAGTCTAATTATTTTGAAAACAAAACTCATTCATAAATAAGCTATTTACAATATTTTACTGCTAATAGCTTATTTAAGGGCATTTTTCTAATCAAAAGTCTAAAAAAAATAAGTTTCAAGCTTTAAAAATGACCTAATTTCCATACAAACTTTCATCCCCTATTTCAACCCCTTACGGCCCTTTTTTCGAATTAAAAAGCAACCTATGTCCTTTCTCAGGCTATAGACTATGTCCGTACCAAATTTCATTTAAATCGGTTTAGTAGTTTAGGCGTGATTGCGTAACACACAGACAGACAGAGTTACTTTTGCATTTACAATATTAGTAAGGATTATTATTTATATTTTATTGTACACCTTATAGTATACTTATGGATACAAATAATAAAACTAGTGTACAATGGGCGGTCTGATTATTATAAACTAGTAAAGTCGTTTACGGTGCAGGCGGCAGGCAGGCACAACCGATGTGGAATGCATTGCCGGTGTCAGTAAGACAAGCTCAGTCACTCGCTGTTTTTCAACCGACGACAAAAAGAGGAGGTTATCAATTCGACGCGTATATTTTTTTTTTTTTTTTAATGTATGATCATCGATTACTCGAAGACGGCTGAACCGATTTGGAAAATTCTTTTTTTGATTGAAAGGGTATACTTCGATATTGGTCCCATTTTCATAAACGTCAGGATCTGATGATGGGATCCTGGAGAAATCGAGGGAACTCTTCAAATATTATAGGCACACCTATGTCGTTTTGGGTATTTATTATAGTAACTTCTGCAGTTGCTCTCAAAAAGTACCATTTGAGGAAGTGGAACTGATGATGAAGACCACAGATGGCCGCCGAAACTACTCAATAATAAGTATTGAGTGGATTGCGATTCGATTACTTGAATGTGGATGTTACGCACTTTATGCTCGTCACAATGCATATGGTGATGTAGAGCTGATGGTGAAGTACCAGGAGAACTCCTCAACAATTAACGGCCCAGCATTGGGAAAAGCAATATTTTGTAAAAGGTTATAAGTAGTTGATAATTAGGCTCTTGTAACTAGGTAAATTAAAAATAGACCAACTAAAAAGAGTGAAATAAAAACTTTTTACCAAAAAATTAAACCGACTCCCAAAAAACACTGCAAAGTGAAAAATAACTTTAATTTCGGAAGTCGGTGCCAAAAACGAAAATACAAAACTAAAGACACCGACTACCGAAATTAAAGTTATTTTTCACTTTGCAGTGTTTTTTGGGAGTCGGTTTAATTTTTTGGTAAAAAGTTTTTAAAAGCTCGATTGCCAATCATTTTCTTTCAAACTTATGATTATTCCTTTGTTTTTCTCCACACGATGTTAAAGAACACATTATATATTTATTTATTTTATGTACTTATGTATTGTATTTATATATATATTTGTATATTTTTATTAGATTTTCCGTTTTGATGAATATTTCTACAGTAGTACACTTATATAGCCCTCCCCATTTTAATTAAAGCTCGTAAAGTCCTTCCAAAGGTTGTCTGGAAGATATCGCTCTCAGCGATAAGACCGCCATTGTAACCAACTTTATTTACAATATTGTTATTTAGGTATGATTCAATTATTGGTGTACAATAAAGTATATTCTATCTATCTAAAGACTAACTGAAACTTAACGAATAACTTTGCGAACTGTTTGAGGATTTCTATTGTAGTAAATCACAGATTTGATGATCCTGGATGATGTCGGTAAAAACATATTTTTTTTTTGCGTGTTGACTAGCATTTGTCGATAATTTTTTGTCGTTAAAACCTTTAATCGGTTTGTTACGAATATTAAAATTTTGGCTTATTTTGTTTAGCCATTCTCAAATGATTCTCTTACTAACGAATATAATTTATTTTTGGGTTATAATTTTTTCGCGGTATGCGCATTTTTATTGACAAAGTTCAATTAAAAACACAGAATGGAATCGGACTTTATTTTGCCAAAATCCATAACAATATTTTCCTAAAATACAAAATAACCATACTTAATACTGAAACACTGTACTAATAATATCAACTGAAGAATGATATTCTACTCGAATCACGAGTCACTGGCCATCAATAGCCATTCCCAATGTCGAATAGAACAATTTGAAAAGCGAAAGGGAATCGAATCAAACTTCCGAAAACATTAGTCACCGTTTTTTACCAGCCAATGTTTCGAAACCATTTGTTATATCAGCTTAACGCAGGCGAATGTCCCATGTTTACGTATACCGTATTGTGTGCATCGAGGCTTGTGTCACGCCGGCCATGCTTCCACCAAGCGGATCAGCCCTACAGCCAAAGTCCTGTATTGGAAGCTCCTAACAGCGTTACACACCGATGCAGGCTCCATTCGGATTAGCTCTCATGTACTGCCAAATAAGTTATATATTGTATGTTTATGTGTTAATGTTATATAATAAATTTAAGAAGAAGAATACCTTCCATTCTTCTTCTTAAATTTTTGAATTGTAGCCATATAGGTGTGCGATATAACCACAGAAATCTTAATAATAAGGCCGTGCGCGCACTGCCTTGCGGTGGCCGCAATTCCGGTAGTTCTACCGCACCGGTAGACTGACCGCAGTGCGCGCACTTCTATGACACTTCATACTTCACAAATTTTGCGTTTCCAAAACGCAACGCAGTGCGGGCACGGCCTAAGGCAATAAGATTTCTGTCCCATGGATCACCGTAAGTTGGGTATGCAACATAATGTACATTTCTTTAAAAATAAATAAATCTTTTTGTTTCAAATATATAAAATCAATAGCAATGAAAACTTATGTATCGGTATTAAAATTACCGTTTTATTTTGTTCACCTATTTATTTACCGTGTCGATGCGGAAATCTAACTAAACGAAGTTGTGAGTAAGAACATGCAGGCTGAAAAACAATATTTTGAAAACAAATATCTTGATAAATATATCCTGTCATACCTATTATGGAATGTAAAATTAGACATCAAGGTTTTGGCTTTTAAATTAATTACAATAACAGTATTGTAATTAATTTAAAAGCACAGTAGGACAGCCTACTGTGCTTGAAAATGACTTCGGAAATTCTCAATGTGTCGTCTCTCTGTTATTATTTCCTCATGCAATATTATTTATTACCTCTCACTGTACATCTGCAATATTATTTTCAACCTATTCTGTCGCACTGCAAGGCAGATGCATCTCTTTCTTCCATGGCTCCGGGCGTTGGGAAAGTAGGATCCAATCCTGTCCATACACCTCATTGACATGCTCATCTCGCCATCTTTGCCTTGGTCTGATGCGATGTTGCATTAGTCATTTTCTTACGCAAGATACGAGTCTAAAAAATTATAAGATGCCTTCATTTCTAAATAAAATAAGTAGTTAATAAACGCTCTTAAATTCGTCCAAATATAGTGGAAGCTTACGCAAGCTATAGAAAAGACGGATAAGATAATAAATAACGTTTATTTTCACGAGATGACCGTGACTTATATGAGTGCTGCAGATGTTTATATAAGTTAGGAGTAGATAGATTGATGGATACTCTTCATACGTTGCTATTTCGATAAAAATAGTACGCTCTATATCTTTAACTTGTCTCATACACCAAGTGTCGGATGCCTCCATTGTTGGCGCGTGCTTGATCCACTCCAGCTGTAGTGGATCGAGAGGGATCGGGGTCTGTCACTCGCTGGCTTGGCCTATCTTCATATACATCGGGAAAAACACACACGTCATTGTACAACGAAGGTTAAGATTTTTGAGAGAGGATGTTCATAGACTGAAGGGGTGTATAGAATAGAAGGTTTATCTATTAAAGTAACTTTGACTCAAAGATGGTTAGTAGAACATACTTAAAAACTATGTTATTAACATTTGCTTACACGTAAATTATACATGATATTGAATGGAATGGGTCACCACTGCTTCATCCCATGCGAGATGGCACAACAACGACCCGTATAAGCGCAGTTCAGTCACAGATTACTTACTAAATGGTTACTTCGTAACAGATACTTCACTCTAATACAAAACCGAAAATACGTACGCTATATACGCTAAATACGCTATAGCCTACAAAATCTTAATAACAATACCAGCTGTTTGCAGCGAGAAGAAATCTATACTATAATATTATAAAGCGGAAAAGTTTGTTTGTTTGTTTGCTTGAACGCGCTAATCTTCGAAAGTACTGGGTGGATTTGGATGCAATTTGGTATGGAAGTAGCTTGAAGCTTGAGGAAGGTTATAGGCTACATTTTACGCGACTGCAAAAAAGGAGAGTTATGTTTTTACCGTGATAGGATCCACGGGAGCGAAGCCCCGCGTGAGTACTAGTGTACCATAAGTATGCACACAGAGAGTTGACATTGTTTTGCCCGCCACGCGACCCACGTGCGAGCGCGTCATCGAGTGAATGCGCTAGGGTTGTAGGTACCCACAGTCTAAAAAAAATTATACTGTGGTTGTATCTATGATGATATTGGTAATAAAACGAATGTTGTAGAAAAACAATTATTTTTTATTTGTTGATCAAATATGTTTCAGTTTAATAAAAAAAATACTGAATTCCCGATAATTAAATTTTATTGTCGAAAATATCCGAAACCGTGCAAATAATTTTAATAAATAAGTAATCAAAAGGGAAACAGGAGCAAAGCGAAGGAAAATCAGTTGTTGTTAGGCCGATCCATTATGACGTTGTCAAAATTATTTAAAAAAGCTCAGGCAGGCGTGCGGCAGCCCACTGTTGGTTGTACCGATGGCGATACGCTAAGCGGTAGGCATATAACGCGTGGCCTTGAGCGAGTAACGGACGCCCGGTTCAGTCTTCCCGCTGTCATGTTTAGGATGCTGTTAGAGCTGGTAGAGACCCTGCGCTTCAGAGAAGCACACCTCTTTCTCGTTGTTGCGTAGAAGCAATCCACATGGGCGTCTGCAAACATTCCAGATGCGCTACAGAAACTATAGTATACATTCTAGGTTTTCCTGCTTAATCTTTCTAATTGAATAACACTTTACAAAATAAAAAACCGGTCAAGTGCGTGTCGAGCCACGCGCAGTGTAGGGTTCCGTAGTTTTTATAACAGCCAAGTGCGTGTCGTATTCGCTGACTGATCATTTCGTACCATGCTTTAACTAAAAGCCAAACTAGACTACCTAACTAATTTACTTCCTATACAAATCCTCACCTGATTCGACAATTTTGCACGGAAAGTTCTCCGTCAATTGTGGATCGATTTTGAAAATTATTTTTTCGTTTGAAATGGTATGCTCTTGAGGTAGTACCATTGTCACCAAATTAGAATTTGATGAAGGGATCCCATGGAAATCGAAGGAAACCCTCAAATTTTAAAGGCAATAGTATAGCGATTTTGGTATTTTTTATATTAACTTGTGCATTTGCTCTCAGAAAGCACCATTTGGTGAAGCGGAACTGATGAAGAAGATCACAGATGGCCACCGGAACTACTCAATAATAAGTATTTCACGGGTTGCGATTCGATTACTTTAAAATGGTTGCTAAGCAATTTATGGTCGTCACAATGCGAATGGTGAAATGGAGCTGATGGTGAAATACCAGGAGAACTCCTCAACAATTAACGCCCCTGCATCGGGAAAAGCAATATTTTGTAAAAGGCGATAAGCAAGTTGACATTAGGCTATTGTAACTTAGATACATTATAAACAGACCCACTAAAAAGCGAGAAATAAAAACTTTTTAACAAAAAAAAACCGACCTCCAAAAAACACCACAATGTGAAAAATAACTTCAATTTCGGAAGTCGGTCGCAAAAAACTAAAATACAGATCCAAAGACACCATCTTCTGAAATTAAAGTTTTTTTTTTTCACATTGTACCTAGTGGTTTTTTGGAAGTCGTTTTTTTTTTTGTTTAAAAGTTTTTTTTTATAAAACTTATTTAAATAAGAAACTAGCGCGATACAACTGACGCTTAGCGCCATCTATCGACATTTCTATAGAGTTGTTCGAAATTTTCGATTCAAATACAATTGGTCGACTATTACTCGTAAACTTGTAAAGCCCACTTATGTGTGATAGTTTTCCTTTAAACTTCGTTATATATAGGTACTACTGCCGTGTCATTTGAATTTCTAACTACAACCGTTTAGTTGATAGAGGGGGCGGGACACTTGACTCTAACGAAAATTGGTACTTTAAAGCTTGATAAGTCACGAACGGTTTGCTTAATAAAAAAACGGTCTTCCCTAACCCCTAATATTTTTAAAAGACCTATCCACCGATATCCCACACTATGGGAAGGACGACAAAAAAAATTATCATCCCACTTTACATGTAGGGGAGGTACCATAAATAATTATTTTTATTCAAAATTTTATTTTACCACTATTTCGGCATCATTAATGTGTATACTTATGCCAAATTACAACTTTCTAGTACCAATGGTTTTTGAGCTAAACCGCGGATAGACGGACAGACAGACGGACATGGCGAAACTATAAGGGTTCCTTGTTGACTACGGAACCCTAAAAAGGGTGTCGTTGTTTCCTGCTTGCATGCAGATAATATTTACTTAAACAACTACTTCGGCTTCGTGCGCGTGGGAGGGTTTAACCCACGAAAATACCGATCCTGTGGGAATTCCGGGATAAAAAGTAGCTTATGTGTTATTCCAGGATGTCAACTATCTACTCTCCAAATTTTATTCAGATTCGTTGAGTAGTTTTTGCGTAAAAAAGTAACAAACACCCATACATCTATCCTCACAAGTAAGATAAGATAATTTTGACGACACGTTGTAGCAGTGTGGTTGAGCGATTGGCTATTGCGATGCGTGTCGCGTTTTCGATTACCGCACGGGAACAATTTTTTCTATTATAAAAATAAACACACCCAGAGCCGGAACAACAATTTATAGTTGTACTGGGTATGGGTGTTTGATAAAACGCACTTACGATACAAGAGAAATTCCTAGTAAGGGCCAATGTACTTAAATAATTTGTCTACTCAACTATGTTAAACACATTTTAATTCTAAGAAACAATTTGCAAGAACAGTTTTCACCCATAAATAATAGCGTAACCGACAACAGTTGATTAGTATTCACGGTACATTCCTAAAGTGGTCCATTCAACGCGATTGGAACGTGCGTAGCACACTTTCTGACTAGTTTTATTTATTGTATTTAATTCTAGCTCCACAGAGTCCTATAGATCGGACTATTGGATGCTTATTCCTCATTACAGATGCACTTACGACTGGGTTTAAACCTAACTTCGACAGGTTGGCAATTATCTGGGCTTAAATCTATTTCTATAGATAGAGAATGAATAAATATTTTCTTAGCTGATAAATAAGCATATCATTCTGATCTAATAATTGTATCTATTCCTCACACGAGTCTTATTTTGTGCAATACCCCGGCCCCAGACAAAGGAACAAGATTGGTGTTTAGTCTGTTGAAGTCTGACACTGGACTCAGACTGGGATGAATCATTTGATGATTCCCCGCCCCCTTCCGCCGAAAAAAAAGACTTATTTGGAACCAGATCTAATCTGACTCTCGGTTAGCCAGTTTAAGTTTTCTATATGAATAAATGTAAAGGATCGAAGTGGCGATAAACATTAACCACTATTAAATACACTCTTATAATTCAAGGATAATTTTCTTCAGTGTAAAAACGTAAAAGGTACACATACATACATTATTTCAATTATTTGATAACGATCTAATCGCGACACTACCTTACTGTGGCGGCATTGAATAATAATGCGAATATGCGAATACATCGAATATTTTCCAACCCGTCAATATTCTATTCGGTATTTACATGAAAGCATTGAAAGTTGAAATTGCGGTTTCAAAATATTCAATTTACAAATTGCTATACGTTTTCATAAAAAACATTTTTTTTTCTTGTTTTTTAAACACGTACACGCACGTTGAAAGTTATGACATGCCTCTTGTATGAAAGTACAATTTTCATCAATACTATTAATTGGAAAATACAGGTTGATAATATACAGGAAGTTTGCTTTTACTGATTTGTTGGCAGGACTATTAACAATTGCCTTATACAGGTGGCCCGTTTACAGTGGTCCAAAGATTTTTGTCAGCTTTAGAGCATCATAAGTGATCATTTACAATGGTTTCGAAATTATGATTTTTTTTAATAATCTAGTCTGGTTATTTACACTAGATGAGCCTCTAGCACGATAGGTAGATTATTGCACTATGCCAAATTTCATTTGATTCGGTCCAGTGCTTTTCATAACAGAGTGGCCCAAAAATATATGTGTCAAAAATATATAAATTTCGAGTAATTAAAAAAAACATAATTTCTAAACCATAACTTTTCGCTTAACTATAGTATGTTTTAAATGATCATTTATGATGCTCTCAAGCTGAAAAAAATCTATGGACCACTGTAAACGGGCCACCCTGTATTTGCTGTTGATAGTTCAAAGACTCTGATAATGACTCACAAAAAATATTGTCATAATGTGCTGTCATGTTATTGTCTAGGTCATGTCGTATACACGATACACGTCATAGATAGATGTCGAGTCGAGTTTTCACTATGTAAAAAATGAGACTGTCTCGTTGATCATTGGTAGCGCGACTGCTAAGCAATAGGTCTCGGATTCAATTTCCGGGTCGGGCAAAATTAATACTGCTGTTTGGTTTTTCTAGTAGAATTTTTTCAGTAGTAGCCCGGAGATTGGTAGTTGGCTGTGTCATACCCCGTGCCTCGAAAAGTACGTTGGGCCGATTATCCTACGTCTTATGTCTCTGTGTTCGGATTGCCTTTACCATGGGCCATGAGAGTGCACTTGAGCACGTACTTGTGCACCATAATATTTCCCGCATAATCTCTGCTGAAATTACCCGCCTTGGCCGAAATCGGTCAGGAGCTGTTATTATTACTTTGTAAAACATTGATAACTACTTTGTTGCTAGGGAAATAAATATTCAAGCTAAAATCTATTCAGGTTAAGTGACTAAGCTTTGGTTGATAGTAGGTATCCAAGCGTGTTAGCTACAAAAACACGTACGAGTTTGTTTCCATCAGATACTTAGTAACCCGTAACTGATATTGAGCATGATTCCCATATTTTCACATACTAACGCTAAATATATTTTCGCAAACTGTAAATTGATGACTCGAGACGTTAACATAGGCTGCAGCTAAAAGTCAGCGTTAGGTAGTTGTCACCTGACATTATGCTGAGCTGAGGCCCTTTTGGCACAGCAATTTTTATTTTTAATGTTGTACATAATGTGTTTTCTTTTTATATATGCCAATAAACGCAATTTTCTTTCTTTATTAATTCGACACTTTGGTGTACACTTTAGTGCATAGATGTTGAACACTTGACCGTACACGTGCTAAAAATACTTAAGGTTTTTCCAGTAACGTCTCGTTGCTCAATTAGGAAACTATACTATGGAATCGACATTCGCTACTGATATGTAATTAGGTCAATCTTGGACATTTTGTCGTTTCTAGCCTCCGACATCACAAATGTACAATTTGTTACATTTATTTTGACAGTCACGACGTAGCAGATTACTATACCAGGACCCATTTAAAATATAAAGCGGAAATGTGTTTTGTTTAAATGCGCTAATATTCGAAAGTACTGGGTGGATTTGGATGAAGTAGCTTGAAGCTTGAGGAAGGTTGCAAAAGAAGGAGGTTATGTTTAACGTGATGAAGTCCACAGGAGCGAAGCCCTATGCGACTACTAGTATTATTATATTTGTATAATAATTTGATACGTCTGACAAAAACGTTGCTTCTGAAAATTCTGAAAAAAAAAAGCTAAGATTTTATATCATTTACTGTGTATACTGGAAATAATACTTTACATTTGAAAAAAAAAAGTGTGTGCATCGAGCGGTGAGAGTGGTGAACAAACGCTAACCGCATCGGAGCACATAAGGGAGCGCATTAGTAAATTAAACGCAGCTCACTCAATATTGTGCCGGCATCGAAGTGTGCTTGTCTAAACAATTATATACAAATAGAAGAATAGTTTCATTCTACAGCCGCGTTCATCATCATCATCTATGTATTTAGCTTCAGGTTTCTTTAATTATTAAGTCAATTCGTAATATATTATATACCTTCAGCTGTTGCTGGAACTTAATAAAAACTTTTTACCAAAAAATTAAACCGACTCCCAAAAACACTGCAAAGTGTAAAATAACTTTAATTTCGGTAGTCGGTGTCTTTAGTTTTGTATTTTCGTTTTTGGCACCGACTTCCGAAATTAAAGTTATTTTACACTTTGCAGTGTTTTTGGGAGTCGGTTTAATTTTTTGGTAAAAAGTTTTTATTTCACTCTTTTTAGTTGGTCGATTTTTAATTTACCTAGTTAAAAGAGCCTAAATGTCAACTACTTATAACCTTTTACAAAATATTGCTTTTCCCAATGCTGGGCCGTTAATTTTTGAGGAGTTCTCCTGGTACTTCACCATCAGCTCTACATCACCATATGCATTGTGACGAACATACAGAGCTTAACATCCATATTCAAGTATTCGAATCGCAATCCACGAAATACTTATTATTGAGTAGGTTCGGTGGCCATCTGTGGTCTTCATCATCAGTTCCACTTCCCCAAATGGTATTCTTTGAGAGCAATTGCACAAGTTACTATAAGAAATACCCAAAACGCCATAGGTGTGCCTATAATATTTGAAGAGTTCCCTCGATTTCTCCAGGATCCCATCATCAGATCCTGACCTGGTGACAATGGGACCAATTTCAAAGTATACCCTTTCAAACAAAAAAAGAATTTTCCAAATCGGTTCAGCCGTCTTCGAGTAATCGGTTGATAACCTCCTTTTTTTTTATTACTGATGGGCCCACTCTTGACCTCGATCTCGCCTGATGGTAAGCGATAGATGAGGTCTACGATGGGACGAGCGAGCCCAGAAGATGCCTATTTACTCGTGCTTTAAAGGCTGAAAGGTTATAAGTGGCAGGGAACACAGAAGCCGGCAGAGAATTCCACAGCTTGGCTGTGCGCACAATAAATGTGGAGGAGAAGCGCTTGGTACGACAAGACGGTATATCAACCAAGTGTGGGTGGTACCCAGCCGTGAGTCTGGTAGTCCGGTAGTGAAAGGGAGATGGAGGAATCAGGTCATGGAGCTCCTGCGCACACTTCCCGAACTACAATCTGTATCTCCTTTTTTGGTCGTCTGTTGAAAAGAGACAAAAAGTTATTTTTTTTTAAACTGATCATGTTTCTCGTTTATTGACAGGCTGAAGTGGGGACTGCCTAGGTTCTTCTCTTTACATATGTATATTTGTGAAGGTAAACTCTCTGTTTATTGAAATTTAAGTATTATAATGTGCTTATATTAATATAAGTAAATAATATATGCCTAGTTTGATTCTCAAGCATAATCAGCTTATTGGCCGAACCATGCGTGTGCAACCAAATACCACGGAATCGCACGCTGCAGATTATTATCTATACACTAATGTTATAATTATTGCCGTATAATTATGCCTCATTAGTAACTAAGCTTATCAGACAATCGTGAGTAGCTGTTTATATTATGAAGAAGATTCCTTGACACACAAAGCTATTATGTATACTGTAAGTAATTTTTGAGGAGAAATAAAAAGTTTTTCCCGTACTAAAATTTATCTGATCGATTCTGAATTGGAAATAAAATTGGTCGGCGATTTTGGTTAACAATTAAAAATGTTTTAATTTTAGTATTCATTTATTGAAATACACATACATAAATACAACAATTAATTAAAAGTGTAAAAAAGACAAAATAAAAGATTAAAAAAAATTAGATGACATAAAAATTTAAAATATACTAAATCTATGAATGTGTCACTAATTAATAAAACTGATTATATTATATGTATATATAAAACTTACAATAATACAGTGTTTTCTTATTTAATTTATTGTTTACCTACTTCTAACTACTTTCATGGTTGCATTAAGTAAGTACTTTAACTACGAAATTCGTGTTCTTATTATTTAAAGTTATTTATTATTCTATTTTTACATTTACGTGCTTTAGGTATAAAATAGTCTTAATTTACGTACAATTGTAAATTAAGACTATTTTATACCTAAAGCACGTAAATGTAAAAATAAAATACACACAGAACTTGTTAAGGCATAATTAAAAGGAGAATAAAATATTGCAATAATAATACATATAAGTTATTACAATCGCAGTTGTACGATATAATAATGCAACACCCAACATTTGGGCCAAAGTTTTTTCGTCCTATTTGCCGAATCTTACCGACTCTCTATCTCAATGAACTTTATGACAGGATTAAGTAATCTTAATTTTTTTAAATAAATTGAAAACAAGGCAAATAAACTAAATAATAAAAAAATGGCCGTCTTTTTACGTTGCGCGTTGCAAGTTAACGTAAGCCAGTAAGTAATTTTTCAAGGGTGATCCTAATTTAAGTTACTTTTTATTATTTTGTTTATTTGAATTTTTTATTCAGTTTACTAATTATTTGGACCTATCGTTCTGTAACAAAAAAATATATAATGCAAATATTCCTGTTATACGCATTAATGTAGATCCTAAAACGACTCGGCAAGCCGATTGATAAAAACCATACCATACCATACCATAAACATAAATACTGTATTTTATAAAACTAAAAATCGTTTAATAGAAGTTTTACAATAAAAGCACAGTGTATATACCTACACCTACCTACATTGTTACCCACGCAAAGTGTTCGATAGAACAACCTCCGAAACGATCACCAGCACTTGACAAGCATAAACTACATTATTTATCAACTACTATGTATGTATGTATACACAATTATTTTATTATGCATTACGCTTACACTATTCATAAGACCCGTCTGAACGTGACACATACTATTATAATACAATAAGGCTTAGATTAAGACCGTAATTTGCAAGTCTAGTCTACCATTTTAATTTTAAAAGTCCTTGAAAAATTATATTTAAAGCAGTACAAGGATCACACGGCTCTTGAACAAAATTGGTACGAATGCCGCCGTCTTTTTTTTTATAAAGTTTCTTTGAAAATCTCACAAATATTAATAAAAATATGTTTCGGCCGCAAAAAATCTTTCTGACTCCGTATTTTCAACCGACGACAAAAAGAGGAGGTTATCAATTCGACGCGTATATTTTTTTAATATTTTTTTTTATGTATGATCATCGAGTACTCGAAGACGGCTGAACCGATTGGGAAAATTCTTTTTTTGTTCGAATGGGTATACTTCGAAATTGGTACCATTATCACCAAAGTCAGGATCTGATGATGGGATCCTGGAGAAATCGAGGGAACTCTTCAAATATTATAGGCACACCTATGGCGTTTTGGGTATTTCTTATAGTAACTTGTGCAGTTGCTCTCAAAAAGTACCATTTGGGGAAGTGGAACTGATGATGAAGACCACAGATGGCCGCCGAAACTACTCAATAATAAGTATTGAGTGGATTGCGATTCGATTACTTGAATATGGATGTTAATCATTTTATGCTCGTCACAATGCATATGGTGATGTAGAGCTGATGGTGAAGTACCAGGAGAACTCCTCAACAATTAACGGCCCAGCATTGGGAAAAGCAATATTTTGTAAAAGGTTATAAGTAGTTGTCATTTAGGCTCTTGTAACTAGGTAAATTAAAAATCATCCAACTAAAAAGAGTGAAATAAAAACTTTTTACAAAAAAATTAAACCGACTCCCAAAAAACACTGCAAAGTGAAAAATAACTTTAATTTCGGAAGTCGGTGCCAAAAACGAAAAAACAAAACTAAAGACACCGACTACCGAAATTAAAGTTATTTTTCACTTTGCAGTGTTTTTTGGGAGTCGGTTTAATTTTTTTGTAAAAAGTTTTTTATTAACTTGATTGTACAATATTTTCGTTAACAGCCATGGCTAGGGTGTCGGACTTGTGATCGAGAGGGCGCGGGTTCGAACACCACCCATTACAATATTTCCGTGAAGCCACTCCAGATACAAGCATATTTAGCTTAGTTGGATTCCTAGTATTGTGAAGTCTACCCACATTGCTAGTTCTCTTCATAAAATAACAAAAAAATAGCGAAAAATGTCTATAATAACAGTTTAGCCCGCATTATAATATTTTATACTTTACATATGCAGATGTATTGAGGAGGACTTAATAAACCTAGGCATCGTACAATCGTGAAAAATACAATCCAGAGAACGTCAATACAAAATTAATTTTGTCCGTGACTGTCCACAAAAGAGTATCCATGCATATCGGCCTTGATGTACAGTATGTGTTTATGAAAACAACACAAGATTTTATCATCAACACAAATATTTCTTTTTATAGTATTTCTAAATAATTGGAAAGGAATAATAGAGGTTAGATTCAAAATTATGTTTCTTTAACAAACATGGCAATTACAGGTGAATTCAGAAATAATAGTATCTATTTTAATGAGTGAAGTATGGGCCATAGTCCTTGTTCGTAGTATTTTCATTTATTTCATTGAAACATGGCATATTTGAGGATGTTAAAATAATAAAAAAAAAATTGCAAAAAATAGAACCGACTTCTATATAAAAACACTACAAAGGCAAAAATGACTTTAATTTCGGTAGTCGGTGTATAGAAGTCGGTTCTATTTTTTGCAAAAATTTTTTTTCACGCTTTTTAGTGGGTTGGTTTGTAATTTATCTAGTTACAAAAGCCAAAATGTCAACTACTTATCACCTTTTACAAAATATTGCTTTTCCCGGTGCAGAGCTGTTAATTTTTGAGGAGTTCTCCTGGTACATCACCATCAGCTCTACTTCACCATATGCATTGTGACGAGCATAAAGTGCTTAAAATCTATATTCAAGTAATCTAATCGCAATCCACGAAATACTTATGACTGAGTAGTTTCGGTGGCCATCTGGGGTCTTCATCATCAGTTCCACTTCCTCAAATGGTGCTTTTCGAGAGCAACTGCACAAGGTACTATGAGAAATACCCAAAACGCTATAGGTGTGCCTATAATATTTGAATAGTTCCCTCGATTTCTCCATGATTCCATCATCAGATCCAAACATCACGACAATGGGACCAACTTGAAAGTATACCCTTTCAAACAAAAAACAAGAATTTTCCAAATCGGTCCAGCCATCTGCGAGTAATGAGGTAACATACATAGATGAATTGATAACCTCCTCCTTTTTTTGAAGTCGGTTAAAAATACAATCTGCCTTCTCCCAACTATGATAGGATTCAGGTTTTCAGTCTTAAAAGCCTGAAGATTGTATGTAATTATTTTCAATCATTCAGACCGGTATTTTCAAACCAGTATTTTATATCTAGACAGTCAGTCTGTCTATCTGTCCTCCAAAGGCGAAAATCTCTTGCCAAGGTCTTTTTCACATTTTCTAGCCTCTGCCTACCCGTAATGGTTGATCACGATGTTCAAATGCAAACGTAACGTGCTTTCCGAGACATGGAGATAACTCGCTATATAATGATTGGTCACATACATCCGCGGACTGACCTCGTCAAGGGTAACTTCAACCCGAGTGGACGTTATTATTAAGCCACGAAGCTCCTCGTGTTTTAATTACAACAACCATTGTACTAATACGTCATTTTTCAAATAAAGAAGATTAGTGAAAGCACGCAAGAGACTCAATCCTACACTTTAGATGAATAGCGTTCTCTGTCTGACAAAAGAGGATAAGGCTGACGCTGAAAAATAGCTTCTCAGTCCTGTGTGACAAAGCTAGGCGATGCTCAAATATACGGCCAAGTAAGATCCAATCTTGTTTCTGGACTATTTTACTAAAACCCGATCAATTGTTCACTTTATCTATGCTTTTTTTTTTGTTATATCGCAAACGAAATAACAAAATACACTTTTTTTATTCAGAATGGGCTCGTTTGTCCACCATCTCACACTAAACAAAAACTAACGAAAGAACAAAATATGCTTCAATTATATGACATCAAAATGTAATATAATTTAAAAAAAATTGGCCAAGTGCAAGTCAGACTCGCCCATGAAGGGTTCCGTAGTATCTACGCCAAATAACTTTGTTTTTCATAGTAGCTATTTGTATGGATTACAAAGTTATATTTCGTCCTTGCGCGTGCCAAAGTCGCTAAAAAAACAGCTATCTGATAAACGCAATATTGAAAGGTAACTTTTTAAATATTGCGTTTATCAGATAGCTGTTTTTACAGCATGTTTGTATTAAATTAACGATTGAAACTGCATAAAAGAACGAAAATGACTAAATAACACATAGCGACTTTGGCACGCGCAAGGACGATTTGCGGTTTTAAAAAATATGCTACATCTCAAAAACTGCTGACTCGATCTCGTTCAATTTTCGTTGAACGTTTACATTAAGATCTACAGCATATATTTTTTATAGATTTTTCTCTCCATTATTATAGAAGTTAGAGGGGGGGAGGACACATTTTACCAGTTTGGAAGCGTATATTTTTTAAACGATTGACTTAATGAAAAAGATGTTTTAGAAACCTAAATGCCATTTTTAACACGCATAGGTGTCATGAAAAAAAAAAAATTTTTTTTCAGTTTCAGTTCCATGTATGAGGAGCTTAATTTTAAATATTTTTTTTTATTAATATCGGAAAGCGGTTCACAGAATACGTAGTTTCGGAATGAAATGGCTGTGGCATACGGACGGACGGACAGACAGACAGACATGACGGAACTATAAGGGTTCCGTTTTTTGCCATTTAGCTACGGAACGCTAAAAATACATAATCAGCCTATAATTTTCCCACTGCTGGCACACAGGCCTCTTCCTTATGAAAGGGAATGGGCCGTCCACCATGTGGGGCCTGTACGGGTTGTTGAATGTAGCATGTCTTTGGATTTTTGGTCCCAGAACATGCCTGTTTCCTCACGATGTTTTTCTTCACCATTTTGAGGGTTATGATATAAATTACCCAAGTGCCTGACTGGGCTCAAACTCACGACTCGTAACCACTGGGCAATCGCTTTTAATAATCTGTTGAAGGAGACATGGCTAAAAAATCAGGATCTTATATAATGCAAGAATAGTGGTTTACAATTTCTTCAAAATAAGGACAGAGTATTCATTATTTTGCTTTCGCTTCGCATTCGTTGTTCGCGTAGGACGAATAGTCTACAATCTACAGAGCTGTGAAAGCATTCTTTGAGCTAAGAACGTCAGATCTCTTTCATAATGTTACAATGCTAACTGGCTAAGGAGACTTATGCCATTTCTTTCACCTGTTGTTTAAGATTATAATTGCACTGAAAATCAATTTTCTGTTCACATATATGCAATTTTAATAATAAATTCAAAAACCTGAACTTAAAACTAGATTTATGTGTTTCAAATATTCTTTATTTCTTTAAAATAACGGCTTAGTGTCATTGCATCCTAACAATGAATAATGTTGAGGACATCCAAAGCTTCACAAACAACAAACAGAGCTCGATCAAACAGAAAATAATCAAATATTACGATTACTATTGAAAACTAATTTTCAGTTCGAAATTAATTAGGTTAATTGCTATGACACGGTTGGATACCAACTGCCGCTTTTGGATTAAACATGATAATCTTTAATCAATAAGTGTATACAATACAAATAACACAAGCGTTCGATATGATGCGATGTAATGTAATTGATTAAATAATAACGTACTGAAATATCGAGATCGCCTTGGGTCTGTTGTCTGAAGCCAACGGCTCCTATAAACATAATACATAGAAAATAGACTGAGCTATGTAGGTATGATATGGCAGAATATTACAATTGAGAAACGGTTTTCGTGTGACCAGCAATCACAGGCAATAAATGCTGAATATAAGCATAAAAAGAGACAGGTATTGGTCCCACATTCACTTTTGCTACACTCAGTCCATTCTCTATGTTATTAATAATTATCTATTAACCTCGTCGCTACAAAATACAGACGTCTTATAGAACTCCGCATCGAATTCAGTAAAACGTTTTTTGATTTCTCTCACTGCGTTTAAAAACATACTCCAGAGTGCACTAATACTATAGGAAACTTCTGCTTCTTATAAATAATATTTCGGTGGGACATTACAAAAAGGTTTTAAGATCCTCAAGGCTTAATTTGGTGCTTCATAAAGGCCATATAAGTTGGGGCTTCAGGTTCTCCGAAGCATTATAACTTGGTGTCTCGCAGAAGGACGGCTGCCTCGTACGAGGGCAAGCCACCGTTGTTCCGCGTATCGCTCTGGCATCGGGCACAGGACTCCGACACCACCTCCTGGAGAATTAAAGTATTCATAGAAGCAACTAAGTTAAAATAATAGAAAAATAAATTAAACTATTGGTCACCCAATATCCATCTTATATGATTTCATTTATTTATATCTACTATCTTATTTAATTACGAAAGTAACTGTCTGTCTGTGACACTTTCACGTCCAAACTACTTAATTGTTTAGTCCTTGGAGAAGGACATCCTTTTTTGCTGAAAATACGTTGTACTTGTGTGCAGCCACGGACATATAAGCTAGTAATCTATATATCAATACGTGAAACAAAACTTTTTTTCCCAATTTAAGTATTATTATTATATTATATATTTGCGCATATCTTTTATGAAAATAATAAGTTCGGAGGAGTGTGAAATTTAGCTCGGTTAAAGTTTATATGTATGTATAATGGAGAAGGAATGCAGGTCAAAATTTCGACCACTGGTCCACAACTAATTAAAATAATTTCGAACGTATTATTAAGAAATTCAAAATATAATCCACGACAAAAATAACCCAAAATGAACTTTACCATAAGGCGAGGGAAATGAAAATGAATTAAAGTCATCTACTGTACTATGCAAGTTATGAAACTCATTGAGCTGTGAACGAGGTCGTAAAACAAGTAGGTACTTTGACGTCCTTGCTCTCTAAGGCGAGTGTTGAGTAACGCAATCATTATGATAAACATACATTATCTATGCAATACTATGCATATCGTATGTCCATTCACAACTTGCCAACAACAATGAGTGCAACGCTCTTTCAATGTTATATCATTATCATCTAAAACTGTACTGAGTTTATATGAAGTCTAATTAATGGTGCCAACTGCCAAGACAGCGACTTCTGAACTCAACAGAGTGAATGTAGGTCGCAGTAACTCAATCCCTTCGTTAGATCGCTTATAAAACGAACAAACAATAATATTTTGTCAGTTGCTAGTGAACCTGTGTAAGATATATGTATATCGTGTTCAAAAATTGGGTCTCGGTCAGCCATGAAACACCAAATGAAAATGCTACATAAATACTTCGTAGTTACAGCCTGTTCCGTGACCAGCACAATTCCGTTCTAGAACGACGTTTGACCTCCGATATTCACTTTAAGTCAGACGTCAGAGTTCTAACACCCCGTCAGTAATGCGAAACCCCGTTTCGGTACGATTTGTAAATAGAAAAAAATCTAAAAATAACATATCAATCGGAAACCCTCGCAAAGATTTTTAGTTCAGTTTTTCAATTCGCTTTCTATCACTTCGAAAGCATTTGAATGAGGGTTTTACGGAAATAACGTTCCAGAGGTGACAGCACTGAGATGTCAGGCCCGGGCACCTGACAAACACTTATATTTTCTGAATACTGTCAAATTGCCGTCAAAATCAAAATCTTTTCAAAGAAGAAACCTCTCACCTTAGTGATTCTAACTGGTGGTGTGAATTGTCATGGAATCCCTTATTTCTCGATTTTTAGTTAGTACAATGGGTATATAACTGTAGTTAACCCCTTGGCTGTCGGAAGGCCACCGGTGGCCTCAAAACGGTACATTTTCAAAATGGCGACGGTAAAGAGGTCACAATAAAGCGTCGTCAGTGACAATGTATAGCTGGTGTCCACGACTTCATTCTGTTTAGCCGTGAAAGCGTAACGGACAGACAGATGTGGATTTGTATCTCAATTTTAATTAAACATCTAACTGAAGCGTCAATAGACGAGATGTCCCGGGTTCGAACCCAATCCCTTACACTATTGCCGTGAACCCACTCCAGGCACAAGCATTTTCAGCATAGTTCTGCAACTATATTCGCATTACTAGCAATCTTATTAACCCCTGCGGGTTAATAAGATTGCTAGTAATGCGAATTCTACGCACATTACGAGTTCCCTTTACAAAAAACTGTATAATAAAATCTAACTTACCTCTAGTGATTGGCAGTCCTTAATATTCGGGGGTCCTTCAACAACTGTTTCGTAGGCTGGTGGTGGCCCAGGGATCTCCACAGGCTCCTGAATGAAACAAAAGACTCTATTAAAAGAAATTGAGGATATAGTTGATAATAATAGCTGAGTTGGAGCTATTCCAGTTTTAGCGCGTTAGGCGTTTGAGTTGGATGCTCGTGGTCTGTAAATGGCTTAGACTTTGGAACCTCTAGCTATCTCTAGCATAGTAGTAAGCCAAATATGACGTAAAAAAATTCACTGTTACAAAATAGCTCGATATATTTAAAATTAATTAAGGAAATAACACGAAACTAATACTTCAGGAATTGAACGAATTGACTTCATATTACTAACATCGAAATATTTTTATGACAGGTAACAATACCTTGAATTGGACGGTTATGACATTAACAGCCTTATTCATAAAAAACATAGTTATCCATAGTTTAAATACTGATTAGCAGATTCTAAATTCAAATTAGAAATTTAAATAAAAAAAACCAGTATTTTATTATTTAAGGACGTGATTGGCGCAGTAGTTGAGAGATTGGCTACTTCACTGCGTGCCCCGGGTTCGGTTCTCATATTGGAACAAAAGTTTGAATGGCCTACAGATAGTTGTTGTGGATTTGGGTTTTAGAACAAGTGAAAAAAAAACAACTCAGCAAATTGTTTGATCTTCTTTATGTCTATAATAATACTTATAGGCAATGAACATGTCTATATGTAAATAAACTGTCACCGTTCAACCTAGTTTCCGTATAAAACTCATAATAACAAATAATATCTTGGTGGCAGTAACCCAAAATAAACTCATTAATTTATCTTTAATGGCGACAAAAGCTATCAATTAACTTTGGAAATAGTCTAGTTTATTTTAATTTACGTTACCAACTGTATTGAAAAGAAAATATACTTCGACATATTTGATAAAAGTTGGCGTAGTTAGAAAGTGGCTAAATAACAATTAATATATATGTAAAACATACTAAATTTTCGGTTCGTCACCAGTAATGAATGCTGAAATGGATCTGTTTGGCGCAGCCGTGAGGCACGTAGTTTTTCTTTGTTTTTCACTCTTTTTCATTTATGTGTATTTTTGTAAGTGTGCCTGACAAACTAATACCAAATAATTGGTTTTTCTTTCATTCTTTCAGTAATTAACATATCTTCCCTTTTCTCGCCATATCATCTTTCATTCATAACATCCATTTATTATTGATTATTATATAATTAAAGTTTTGAAAACTAAAATCCAAAACTGCACCACATTTATTTACAACGCGATTGTACTGTTTCGGCTGGATTGGATCTGTGGGAAAAAAGTATTTCAAAAGTTTGAAATACTTTTTTCCAAAAACTATGGCTTTGTTTCTCACATGCAATAAACTTGTAGATGAGTGTGAAAGAGACAAACCGATAGTTTTCGAAAACGATAACAGTATTGCAAACTTCATTTTAAACACCCTGGTCAACTTTTATATTTGAATTCAACTTAATAAAAATACCTTAAGGAGGAGTTTCCTGAAAATACGTTTAGATTTTTTGCAGAAAAAACGCAAGAAGACCAAGAAATACACATTTGAGTTTCCTTGAAAGACACAAAATATAGAATTAATTACGTTATCAAAATACAAGGTTGGCAGGCCTAAAACAATAGGTAGGTTAATTGAACGCCTTGGGCAGGCTGTGACTTTGCAGACATTCTATAGTTAGAACAGGTTGTTGTTATGCTGAGTGGCGTTACCATGGTAACTAAGAAATTATGTTCTAAAACAGATGTTTTTTTTTCCTATCATGGTACTTTGAAAAAATAATCAATAATTAATTAAGATTCGCCTGGACAGATGTCAGAGTACTTTGCTTATTTGTTTACCAAAGACCTGTTAGTACCTACTTATTAATTTCATGGATTTTCATGAGCAACAGAAAAAGTCAACATGAATATTTTTCGACGAAGTTACCGCTAATATATTTTTAACAATATTCAAAATTTACAACAGGTTTAAAAATGTCCCAGTCCTTCAACAATTGTATTCAGCCCTAAAAGGTTTAAAATAGCACGCAGCTAGACTAATCGATATGCTGTAAGATAGATACTACATTTTTACACAGCAGCTTTACATCTTTGAAGGCTTTTCTTTATCAAAATCTACCAGGAGCCCACAAAATAATATTTTATCTTAAGAAGTTTTCGTTGGAGGTGCACCCATATAAATCATCTGAATTTCACCGCTCAAGATGACAACAGCTGATTAAGATATTGAAGAAGTTAAGCAGATACGGTCCACACCCACGCAACCGAATGTTTATACGAAAATAATAAACTTCCACACATTTAATTGAATTTAATAAACTCGCATAGAGCATTCAAATTATCTTTGGAATGGTAAAAATTTTATACATTGACAGCATGCGCGTAAGGCTCAATTTACACCGCCGCGGAATGGAATGGAATGGAAGAGTCCATTTCACCTCATGACGCGAAAAGGCGTGGAAATTCGCTGGAATGCTCGAGTATTCTCGCGCATTCCAGCGTATTCGCGCGACTGAGCCATGAAGGACGTTCAGTCTAGATCTGTTAGTTGGCACCACACTGCTGTGACAGACCCAACCGACTCCCCGTTCGCGCCACTTCCCGCGGATTCCACAGACGGCGCCGACAGTAGCTAGGAGCCAAAAAAGGAGGCGCGTCTTCCGGGGAATCCTAGCGCATTCTCGAGAATTCCCCGGAAGACGCGTCTCCTTTTTTGGTTCCTATTTAGTTTGTACCTATGTTATACGATTGACAAAGTTCATTATGTTATGTACAATTTCGTTGCAAAAAGTCGCTTCCATTCCATTCCGCGGTGGTGTAAATTGAACCTAAGTGTAGTGGTTCGGTACTGTGTTCAGACCTAGCCAGGTTGCTCTCAAAGTGATGAAAGTAAACATCGTGAGGAAACTGGTATGTCCTTGAACCGAAGATCCGAGAACCCGCACTGGGCCGCGTGGTGGTGGGAACGGCCCATTCCCACTCATAAAATGAAGGCCCAGCAGTCAGTGGTAACGTTTTAGGCTGATAGTTATGTTACGTATTATACTATATCTTTACTTCTACTATAAAATGTGAAAGAAAACTACTGAAAGGATCTGAATAAAACTTGATAAGTAGATAGTTGACATCCTGAAATAACATAGGCTTCTTTTTATCCCGGAATTCCCACGGGTACGGGATTTATGCGGGAAAACTCTCCCAAGCGTACTTTGTCGCATATTCGGTTTAATGTATGTGAGTATTTGTACCTGCACCGTAAGTACTGCGTAACGAGACTTTTGCAATTGATCGAACACAAGTACAGATAGAAGAAGTGTAATAGGAGTTCGTGGCTAAGTAATGCCAGCGCCACTGGTAGATCTTAGAAGGTTAAGCAACGCTTGCCGAGGTCAGTACATTGATGAGTGACCATCTTAACATATGGAGATTCGTCCGTGCTTTAGAAAGCACGTTAAGCCGTTGATCCCAGCTGTCATAATAACATGTATAAAGTATGTTAACGAACAGAGGGCGTTCCCGTTAACCCGCAATAGTATAGCATCCATACATGCAAAAAAAAATATTACCATTCGAAAACAAAATGTTTTTTTATTTTTATTTTAAATTATGCACTAAAAATGTTAAATTGATACGTAAAAGAAACACTCTGTAGGTACACGCGTACTTTAAGGACGGCAACGTCGCAATTTATTAACATTTTTAGTGAATATTTTAATATTCTACATCCGTATAAAAAACGCAATAAAAATACAACTTTATCAGTATATTTCTCTTTTTCAGATGCTCAAACAAATATGAAGACTGTCACCAGGCCTCATTGACGTTGTATGCTATAAATGTAATGGTAAGTGTATTTTAATAAACAAATGTGTTTTGGACATAACTTCTAAAATATGCTGCAGTGTGAAAAAGAAAACAGTGAATATTGTGCATAGCAATCGTGCTATGCACGGTCAGCTATCATAGATATGGAATAAAAATATCTTCCCACGGCAGATAGAGAGAGAGAGTGGACTATTATTATAATACTAGTACTCACGCGGGGCTTCGATCCCGTGGATTCTATCACGGTAAAAACATAACTCTCCTTTTTTGCTGTCGCGTAAAAAGTAGCCTATAACCTTCCTCAAGCTTCAAGCTACTTCCATACCAAATTGCATCCAAATTCACCCAGTACTTTCGAAGATTAGCGCGTTCAAGCAAACAAACAAACTTTTCCGCTTTATAATATTAGTATAGATACTCGTTAGACAGCATTAAAAACTTTTGTCAAATCCTGTTCCTGCTCCATTTTATTGCCTGCTCAATCAATAAAGTTAATGAGAGTGAAAAAAAAAAAAAACAAAAACTAACTGAACATTATTCGGAAGAAAGCTACATCTGATAGATTTGGCAGGTAGGTAAAGTTAGTCCATCCTTCGTAAGTGCTTGTTATTGGATATCTGCTCAATATTATGCGAAAACCGAATGAAAAGCTGCTAGACTAGTAATGACGTCAGTCCACACTATGTCGTGGGATACCTCAAAAGTTCATTCTAAATATAGCGGTTCACAGTCTAATAATTTTACGGTGGAGTGGATATATCCACAAATAGACATCTTTTAAATATACATCAGTGGTGGCCCTGTGCTCAACACGTTCGCTGACAGTGAGCACTTACCCTGACACCACATTACGACAGTAGAATTTTCCATACTAAATGACAAATCAACGTAGTACTCGTGCACAAGCAAGCAATATGTAACTACCCACAAAATACTCGTATTACGGCAGTAAGAAATATGAAATTGCTCATAATATGACAGTGGATACTACTCTTCATAATACTTATATGAAAAATTATCGTGACACGACGTACTCTTAAAAATAAATGGCCCGTCCCTTGACGTACTGTCATAACGCACTATTTTAATTTCCCGCCTAACGACGTACTGTCAGCGAACGTGTTAAGGGGACGACTTACGAGTTGCAGGTCGTAGTTTTGAAGTCTGGGAGGCGAATTACTCTGTGTAATTTATATTATCACTACTGCTCTCAAATCGGTGAAGGAAACCATTGTGGGGAATCCACTATGTCCTAGGACCAAAAATTCGAAGTCATGTGACATCAACCAACCCGCATAAGGCTGCGTTTCCACCAGAGATGTGCGAGGATGCGTAGCGAGGGATGTGTTTGTAAAGAACCAATAGAATCGCTTCATTTACCTCGCCTCGGTCAGCACAGCTCTGGTGGAAACGGCTCAGCGGAGCTAGATTTTTGCGCATACAAAACAAGCGAGAGATGTGTGCGAGGGATGTGTGCGAGAGATGTGTTGCGAGGAATGTGTGTTAAGAAGGATGTGTTGCGAGGTTTGCGCATCCTCGCACCACACATTAATGCGCATTTTTACAGCTCCGCTACACGTCCTCGTAGGCACATTTTCATCGCACAGTTTTGGTGGAAACGCCCACACATTTTCATCTCTCTCGCACCCTAAGGGTGCGTTTCCACCAGAGATGTGCGATGGAAATGTGTCGTGCGAGGATGTCTAGCTGTGCTGTGAAAATGTGTGGGCGTTTCCACCAAAGCTGTGCGATGAAAATGTGCCTACGAGGATGTGTAGCGGAGCTGTGAAAATGCGCATTAATGTGTGGTGCGAGGATGCGCAAACCTCGCAACACATCCTTCTCAACACACATTCGTCGCAACACATCCCTCGCAACACATCTCTCGCACACATCCCTCGCACACATCCCTCGCTTGTTTTGTATGCGCAAAAATCTAGCTCCGCTGAGCTGTTTCCACCAGAGCTGTGCTGACCGAGGCGAGGTAAATGAAGCGATTCTATTGGTTCTTTACAAGCACATCCCTCGCTACGCATCCTCGCACATCTCTGGTGGAAACGCAGCCTTAGGCCCGGGTGCTGGATAACCTGGGTCCCAGCAGTGAGCACGTCATAGGCTGAATTATTATTACTGCTACTTTACTATAATAAACGCGAAAGTATCTCTTTGTTTGTGACATGATCGGGATAGTATTTCTTTTATCTCGGTAGTATAGTTTTCTTAGTATTATTTTTCGCCCAACCGCGCGGAACCGCGGCCAGAAGCTGGTTTCCAATAAAGGGAACAAAATGATCGACGATGACGCACCAGTTAATACAATTGTAATGCGATATAGCGAAGTTATTTGTGTACACATTAATGTTCGGTGGGTCGTGAAATAATATTCCTAATTTTATGGTCCGACGTTTTCGAGTAATGGAGTGTCTGTCTGTGACAGTCATTGATGATATGATTAATTTTGTTAATGTGCTTTATGTGTACCTAGTCAGCTAAAAATTTGTGGTGAAGTTATTAATGATTTGCTACAAATTTCAATATCTTCGTCGGAATTAGCCTGCTTTAAACTAAACGCAGACATAACAGAATTTTCTAGAAAACGACATGATGTATGAGTTTCTGTCGTCAATATCGATTTGTATAGTTAATTCTGCCAACTAGAGCTGAACTCGAGTCGCATGGCATGTCGTAATCGAATGCAGCTCGGTATTCGTTGGAACTAGCTCAAGACTCTCAACAGCATGTTAGCTGAAGGTTCTAATTATTCCCACTACGTTAGTCTGCAGGATTGGAAAACGAGCTGTATTTGTAGTTAATTGAGCACATCTCTATTGGCGTCGTAATCGTACTTTGAAACTTGCATCCGATAAAAATCAATCGCTGCTTCATTTGTCTCCATTAATAAGATTAACTGTTAAGAAGTAGAATAGACCCTAGATTTAATAAATAATAATGTTTTTATAAAAGCAATATTAGAACAAGGTCAATGAAATTATGAAAGGGTTAAAGAAACTAATAAGTTCACAGGTCTTAAGGCTAAAGGTCTTCAAGAATAACAGGACTAACCTCATATTTCCCGCCCAAAATAATAACATGATAAAAAATAACATCTAGCGACTAGAAAATCAGATACGATTGCTCATTTAGCTAGTCGAGCATGTAAAACCGCACTCAGTTCGGCTCGCCGGCTCGAAACCAATTATCGCAAATGCGATTTTTATTTCTAGCCAGTCGACGGCGGCCATTAAATCCGGTGAGAACGAATCTTTAGTCCCGTGGGGACGCTCGTCCACGCTCCAAATTGTGATTGGCCAGAATAAAATAAGACATATCGATGTGTTGCGATTTCTGACTTAGAAGTATCACTTACTATCAGTTGCATGGCATCGCTCCCGTGTACTTTGTCACGATAAAAACATAACGTCCTTATAACTTATGCTTATTCCTCAAAGCCTTATAACCTTCTGAAGGTACCACACCAAATTTCATCCAAATCCACCTAGTACTTTCGAAGATTAGCGTGTTCAAACAAACTTTTCCGCTTTCTAATCCTTACTAATATTATAAATGCGAAAGTAACTCTGTCTGTCTGTGTGTTACGCAATCACGCCTAAACTACTGAACCGGGTACGGACATAGTCTGGAGCCTGAGAAAGGACATAGGCTGCTTTTTATTGCGAAAAAGGGGCTGTAAGGGGTTGAAATAGGGAATGAAAGTTTGTATGGAAATTACGTCATTTTTAAAGCTAGAAAGCTTGAAACTTATTTTTTAGACTTTTGAAAAAAAAAAATTGTACTTAAATAAGCTATTAGCAGTAAAATATTGTAAACAGCTTATTTATGTATGAGTTTTATTTTCAAAATAATTAGTCTAATAAATTAAAAATGCTGCCGAAAGTCACTATTCCTCGCGGACAAAGTCGCGGGCACAGCTAGTATTAGTATACATTACGATTACTACAGCTAATGTCCACAGTACACACCCAGCAACTTGCCCTAAGCAATCTCCTATTTCGTAAGAGGTTCAAGGTAAAGTCCGGTGAAATATTTCAGGTACAATTTAGTTGTAACGCCCTCCTAGATAGATTGGACAATGTCGACTTAGATCACGTCTAGTACTTTAAGAAGGATTAAGGAAAGAAACACTGATTTGTGTTGGCGGGAGCGGAGATCATGCATAAGGTAAACAGACATACATACTCAGCAATATAATGATGACACTAGGCAAAGGAATGCACGGTCTTTTTACGCGTTTTACCAAAAGATTTCTGCACGATGACTTCACTTATTTTCTATTAAAAACTTAAGCAAAAACAAATTTACAAGTGCATGCCGCACGGCTTTTTCAGGGAAAAGTTTGGATAACTTTGTAACTTTTCACCGAGTTGCGGAAAAGGGGTTTTTATTTTTTTTAATTTATAAATTTTATGTTATTGTACAATCATAATTATGACTTGTAATGAGAAAAAAAAACATGTAGGTACAGGACATGTATGTAATCATCTGATCATAATCAGATGTAGATTCTATCTTGTTTCCTCGAAAGTTAAATAATTGTAACGTATCTACCTACATTTTTTACCTACCTTTATTTTTTGTGCACCTGCCATGTTATCTCTTCACCACCAATGGTTGACTGGTAGAGAACGCCTAATAACGTAGAAACCTAGCTAGTATTTGACGTAAGACTTGAAACTCGAAACTTAAATTTCGAGTCAAACGCCAAACAGCAGTAAGTTAAAAGGCTTTCGGTGTGACGATCCGATTGGACCACTGTTTATTTGCACACGCTTTAACGTTCAGTTTAACTGCCACCCTTACTGGCTCCGGGGATACTGCTTCGTCACTTTACGTAATAGCTTGTTCTTACACTAAATATATACTGAAGTGAGACGTATTTTATTCAGTAACACAGTTTTATATCTCTGGGTTAAAAAATCTGTTCTCCGATTTTTTTGTTTCGTGAATGTGTGTGCTCTGATGGCTGAAAGAACATTGTGACTAAATAAATACTAACGGTAAGCAATATTTAACCTGATTACCCACCTGTGCGGTAGAGGTGGGTAATCAGGTTAAATATTGCTTACCGTGGTCGATCCGCGGATGGGTGAGTATCTTAACACATCACACACTCATCCATCATCACACACACATCTCATCACATAACCGTTGTAATTAAATAAATAAATAATAATAAATAATTACTGCATCGAGATTTCTCCGTGCCGTAGAAAGCAACGGCACGTTGGTCACGGCTGTCATGTACAGATCTTAGACAGTCATTACGGGTAGCCAGAAGCCAGAAAATCGGACGTCTTGTCAAGGGGTGTCGTAATATCCAGTTACTGGGTTGTTGAGGTTCTCAGCTGCATCTGATTAGACTTGAAGTCTACCCAAACATAGTTGGGAAAGGGATTAGCAGATGATGAAAATGATGAGTGTCCAAATGGCTAACACCTGGATTTAAGTCTAGAGTAAATAAGTTACTTCTAAGAAACGCAAGTGTGTTCCATCGTTGATCAAATGCTCGCTTTTCATCAGGTGTTTTGAACAGCGAGTATGGTGATACCGTATGACCTCTGACTTATACGCGGCCCTATAATTTCTTACATGTAAAAAGAAAATAATTCTTTTGAATACGACCTGTATGGACCAAGGATTCGTATGAACATATGGTTAACATTACTAGGAAATAGATAACAAGAATGCGCTTCTGTAATACATTTCTAGGAATGACACGCAGTTCTGTTAGCCGTGCAGTCAACTTATTGGTTTTTTTTTATTACTGTACTATGAAAAAATACCAAGACAGTTGATTATTGTTATACTCGGAATCGAAATAATTAAACGGCAAATAATCAATGTGGCAAATGATGTAGTGTAATGAAAAGGTAAGCTTGTTGTTAGTGAAATCTAAGTGGTGAAGGTACTGATTTGATTATGTTTATACTATATAAGTATAATAATATATGAGTGCCATAACCATAGATTTAAATAATAAAGGTAAAACGGTATGAACATGTAAGGTGGTCTATGAGTTCTAATGAAAAGTAATAAAATCTCTACTAATTAAATTAAAATAGTTCCCGCGAAAGAGATGGCGCGACGACCTGGATGGCTTCCTTAATAATTGGAAGAGAGAAACGCAGAACCGAGACCGTTAAAAGGAATAGAGGGAGACTTTTGCCCAGCTGAGGGTCAATACAGGCTAATGTAATTTTAACAACATAGACTAGGCTTCCCTTTCATTGGAAATACGCACAGTTCCAATAAGATAGACTCAAATATTGATTTTACACTATCGCGATATACCAATAAGCAGTTACCATTTTTGTAGCATTGTTATGCCAGAACACAACTAAACTTAAACATTGTTTGTTGAAAAATCCGCGAAATGGTAATGCGGTATCGTTACAATAATAAAACGCTTATCTTGTCTATCGAATATCTGAATCACTGCACAACAAAAAATCAAATGACGTAATTAGTTTTAAGCGAGTATCAACTTTACTGTAAAAATTAACTTGAAATAAGATGTAACAAAATTAGCTTATAACGTTCCCACTATGGTCACAGACCCTCTATGAGAGAAAATGGGCTGTATTCCATGTATAGATGTCGCATGTCTTGGGATTTTTTTCCTAGAACATGACGGTTTCCTCACTAGGTTTTCCTTCAACGTTTTAGAACAGAAGTTATGATTTTAATTACTGGACGTGCCTGTAACAGCTGGTACACATCACTGCAAAAAAATGAGCGATCTTCTCTTAAAGCGGAGAGTTCCCTAAACGATCTTATTTTATACGTTACATAACGAGTGTATTGGTAGTAGTTATATAAAATAGCAGGCATGTAAGCGTAGCCAATACCCCATTAGTACCTACTGTGAAACTAGATGTAGGTAAGTAATGATTAGTGATTACACCATATTCTTGGATTGTTTGCCGACGAGAATGAATCATCTGTTTGCGTCCGCACGTGGGAATAGATACGCAAGCATTTTAATTACCGATCATTATCACATCTAGCAGAAACCTCAGACATGTTCTAAGTTGCGTCAATAATTTTAAAAGACCTGAGTTCTGTCTACTTTATAATAAAATTAGCTATTACCCGCGACTTCATTCGCGTAAACTTTCGTACGATCATACATCACGTGTATAGGTTTTATAGAAACTTTCATCCCCTCTTTCAACCGCAAAGGGGTTGTTTCTTCTCATAGAGAGGAGACCTGAAACGTAATAGGCTTAATTATTATTATGAATCCCTGAGGGTAACTTAGTTTACGGTTTAGCCGTGATAGTGTAACAGAGGGACAGACTTCCGCATACATAGTATTACTTTGGATAATGCCTTAAGTTGTTTGTAATTTGGACTAGAATTCATCTTTTACTTCTAAAAGAATCCGCTTGAATAAAATGCACTGGATTTCTGAAAACAACATAATTTAAACAACCAAACAAGTCTAACCAAAGCACGACACTGAATTGAATAGTGCTGTGAAACTTACGGCAGGTGATGCCAAGTTGCAATCCAATGGTCTAGCTGTAAATACGTAAACAGATTAACACTGCCACAATTGTGAGCGTTTTGACTGAGTTATAGGATTTGTGGGACAACTTGAACTATCTGGATAACAGGCCAGTTGTAGCCGAAAGTTAATGCAATAGGTACATAAGTCTAAATGAGAGGCAAATGGACAATGTGCTAGGAAATAACAGTGGTATTGGGCTATGTTTTTGCAAACATATTAGTTATACTTGTGGAATAATAAGGTATTCACACATACACAGATCTGACAATATTGAATGTATGGAGCGAAGATTTTATTAGAAACGTATTTCGATTTACTGCTTCAATAACGTGACAACAACCAAATTACCGTTTTTTAAATCATGCGTTTTTTAGCTAAATGTATTATATAATTTTAATATTGTAAAATGTAATATAGAAAGCTTTATTATTAGACTATGAACTTAATCTGCTTTTAAGAAAAAAATAATATTGTACAAAAAGTGATTTTTACCGTAACTACTTTTCTAGGTAAATATCGTCTTCGAAAAATTATGTTTTTCAAGATAACACGTTATTGAAGCAAAGAAACGAAGTTGATAAAATCAGGGGCCATACCATGACGTGTTAAAGCGAGAGTTGTTCGAGCGAGAAAGAGAGATGGAGCTATATAGCGTGTATAGCTTCATCCCTCTTTCTCGCTCGAACGACTCTCGCTTTAACACGTCATGGTATGGCCCCAGGATTATCTAAAAGTGTATGTTTTCAAATTCAAATAAAACAATAATTCGTTAACTGAAAACTTATTTGCAAACTTTTACTTTTTTGAAGTCGAGTAAAAGATAAAACAAAATCATAGTACGCGATCAGTTACATAATGCTTGTTGCATCTAAATTTACTTTCTCGTATGATGTATGATGGGTCTCAAACACGCCTTGCTTTTCCGTAATACTGTTAATAGGAAAATTGTTATTCCTGAACGGCTAGCCTCCACCACGACAGCTGACGTCCCACGAGAGATGTCAGAGGGGGTAGGGGGAGCGGGTTATTTACATAATTGTTCTCATGGGCATTGCAGGATGGCAACCGAAACCGCTATATCGGACTGCATCCGAAGAATAGTTGCAAAAATGCAGTCGTTATGTATAATTTTATAAACTTTACTAGCAGTCTTGTGGGATTTAGCTTCCGTAGACTTTATGACGATAAAAACATTACTCGTATTTTTTGCAGTCGGGTAAAAGCATTAACCTACCTGAAGCTTGAAGATACTTCTATACCAAATTACATCCAGTACTTTCGAAGATTAGCGTTAAAAAAAACAAAATTTTCCTCTTTATAATATCAGTGCATATTTTATGTGATGCACCGTTAATGGAAGGGATCTTTGTAGAATTTATTCCGGAAGAAAGTCTTTGTCTTCAAGAACATCACTTTGTAATGAATTTTCTAAATCTACGTTAATTACTTTATATAAACTTCTGTTTAGCGGATTGATTGCGGACAGGTTTTCTTTTACGTAAAATTCCCTCCCACAAAAATACAGGAAGACTATTATCATGAACTCTCAATAAATATCCCACATCACAAATTTTATACGGTGCAATAATTTACAGTAATACATTAGCAATAATATAGATCCTTCGTTTCGCGTATGAAGTAGTGTTATCACACAAAGCACGTACTCAGAAAATATCTACCGTTCACGAGATTTAACCCTTCTGAAAATATGTGCTTATTGCGTTCGAGTCACTAATAACATGTGCGTGTAAGATTCTACATCTCACGCTTCTTTTAAAACATATGATAACTAGCTTTATACAGTGATTTGGCCTGCATGACTGTAGGTAATTAAAATCCTTTGGGAATAAACTGTTAATACAAAAATATCCTTAGTTAAAAGAATCGGTCATAGTCTATCCATCAGCCATATTAAAACATGTCAACAGTGTAAATAATTGTTGGTAAACCTAAAGCTGAACCTAAAGCTGTGGAATTCTCTGCCGGCTTCTGTGTTCCCTGCTACTTATGACCTTTCAGCCTTTAAAGCACGAGTAAATAGGCATCTTCTGGGTTCGCTCGTCCCATCGTAGACCTCATCTATCGCTTACCATCAGGCGAGATCGAGGTCAAGAGTGGGCCCATCTGTACTAAAAAACTAATAATAAAAATATCAACATACCAAACGTTGAATGTTTGGTCCGTACATCCATTAACATTAACTTAGCATTATCCTACGTGCCTTTGATAGCACGTAGCTGTTATTTGTCATTAGGGGTATATATTCGCAGTGGTAGACGCCCACGGCGTCGGACGTCGGCCGACGATCTCCGGCCACCGTAGGCGCGGGCATGCGGACAGCGAGTAAAGGGCAACTCGCTGTCCGACCATGGACCATGCCCGGGTCGACGGCGCGTTGTGTTCCACGCGCGCCTCAAAGAGCGTCAGCAACATGACGAGGCCCCCCCTGCAGAGGGCCGAAGCCTGCCGGGGTCGTGGGACTTATCCCATTACCGTGACCCCGGTACGTAAAGGGTTATTGAAGGAACACCGTGGATTTTAGTCAGTAAAAGTCTGACAGGGGTCCCACCCTGCCAGGGGTGGGAGGACTTATTTGATAATTTTACCACGTTAAAAAAAGGGGTATATATTGGGCTGCGGAATTGTTCGAAAGAGTTACCGCGGCCTCGGAACACGAAGGCCAAATGTTGGAACACGGATGGGTTTTAGTCACTAAAAGTCTTACACACTCTCCCGCTTCGCCCAAATCGGAAGGCAGTCATTGTATGATTTTCCATCCTTAAGAAAAGGGGTATAGAGAAAAGTAAGTTTAGTGTAAATGTTGGTAAACAAAACAAAAAAGGTCAAGGATATTTAAGGGGTCTACCGACCTTGGCCAACGATTGTATCAAATGAAGGTCAAGGTTACGAGCGTCGTAAGCGTTATCATAGTGGGCGAATAATTTGATTTATAAATAAACCACTCCTACTAAGATAATAACTACGACGGAATCTTATAATAGGAAATTGATTTTTTGTAGGACATAATATCTGAGCGCTATGTTACGAATAATATCAAATTAATTATTTTGACATAAATATAATATGATTGTAGATTGTTACAATTGAGTCATCATTAGCCCAGAATTTAGCATAAAATTGTTGAACTGAGAGTAATATAAATCGTTCAAATGAATGTGGCCGCCAGGCTTCGAACCCATGACCTACTCTCTCGTAAGTCGAGCCCATACCAACTGGGAAAGTCACATAGTCGAATACAATTCAACAAAATTGGCCAAGTGCGAGTCAGACTCGCCCATGAAGGGTTCCGTAGTAACTATTATAATATAATATAATATGTATATTTATTTGACGAAAAAAAAACGTTACAACTTAAAACTAGCTTATTTAAATTTTTTACAACTACGCCAAATAACTTTGTTTTTCATAGTGTTTGTATGAATTACAAAGTTATATTTGCGGTTTTAGAAAATATACTGCATCTCAAAAACTGCTGAACTGATTTCGTTCAAACCAATTTTGGTTGAAAGTTTACATTAAGATCTACAGACACATATTTTTTTAGGTATTTCACTCCATTATTATAGATGTTAGAGGGGGGACACACATTTTACCACTTTGGAAGCGTATATCTTTTAAACGATTAACCTTATGAAAAAGTGGCTTTAAAAACCTCAATGTCATTTTTAAAGACCTGTCTATAGATTACCACACACGCATAGGTTTCATGAAAAAAAAATATTTTCAGTTTCAGTTCCATGTATCGGGAGCCCCCCTTTATTTTAAATATTTTTTTTTTTTTTTTTTCTTAAAATCGGAAAGCGGTTTACAGAATACATCTACCTACTAAGTTTCACATGTATAGTCCTAATAGTTTTGGACTAAAATAGCTGTGACATACGGACGGACGGACAGACAGACAGACAGACAGACAGACAGACGGACAGACATGTCGAAACTATAAGGGTTCCGTTTTTTGCCATTTGGCTACGGAACCCTAAAAAGAGCAAATTCAAAAGTACGTAAAAGTAAGTAAGTATCTAGCTTTTAAATCGATATGTTCCACTGTGGTTGACTGCCATCATCATTAGCTTAGCCTTTCTAGCGACTGCCTATTTGACCTCCACAACCCTGTGCTGGCTAGCTGGGTAACACGATACCCCTTGGCAAGACAGGTGTCAGATTTTCTGGGCTCTGACTACCCGTAACAACTGCTAGAGATGTAGAAATAATAGCTTAGGCCACGGAATAGATGAATAAGGTTGGAATGGTAATGTGGGCGGGTCGAGCGCGCCACATTTATGATACGACAATCATAGCGCGACCGATTAATTCATTCACCGCGTTTAGTGCGCTTCGGATTACTTCGGAACACAGAGCTCTGCTTTAAAATGCCGTGTTGTGCAATTATAACCTGTAAAACAAAAAAACAGACCACAAGTATAGAGCGAGGAGGTTTATTTTTCCATCGGTAAGTCGAAAATAATATTTAATTATAATTTTATTTATAAAAAACATAAAAATAGATAGATAGATAGATATACTCTTTATTGTACACCACAATGGGCGGTCTTATCGCTAAAAGCGATCTTTTACAGACAACCTTTGGATGGATTTGACACAGCAGGAGAAAATAAATATGCGGGTAGTCCATGGTGTACTATTCACTTATATACAATAATAAATAAGTAATAACCTACATACTCAATACACATATACATATATATACATAAAAAGAACAAAGCTGAGTTATATAAAAAATAGTAACAGATTAAAGAGAGAGATAGAGATCTTTTACCATATTTTTGAAAGAAGGAAGGGAACATTAACAACATTATTGCAACAAGTTACAAAAAGTATACATTGCCCGTTGTGTACTCGCTTAATCAACGCAATGACCAAGTCCGCTCACAGCGTACTGCTTGCGCCACACTTCAACCATTGACGTTTTGTCCTTTGCCCTGATTGGCCGTGATGCACGGCGCGTGTTTATCAACAGTGAGTTACAATCAGTAGCAAGCTCTCGATTTAAGTGGGACGTAATGGGCCTCTTGCTTGTAGTAGAGCTAAAGAGTGGGGAGACAAGCGGCGACACGCGTTCTCATACAAATCAGAAACTATTTCCTTTCTAACCTCTTTTATCTGTTCTGTGGCTTAGGCCCACGGGTTAGCGTACTTTCCGAGGTACAAAGGAATCTCGATAAGTTAAGATTGAGAAGAAGAAGAAGAGGTGATCTATACATGGACCAACCTTGAAAACCGTTGCTTAACCTTAGAGATCTACCCGTGCGGCTTTTATGGTTGACAGCCAGTATCATTTTTATGGAGATTAAAATGCACAAGCCAAGAAGGTGAAAGCCTCTCTCATAAACATGTCAAGTACCCACAACTACTTAATTCCAACTCATTATACATACAAGTTTCTCCAAGGCCATTGAACACAAATACCTACATTGTTATTATAATTTAATCTTCCATTAAGGAAACACATTATTCTTGAAAACACATTACCATTTTCATTACATTAAAATTTCATTTTGTAAGTTTTTTTTTTTTATTGATAATAGGTTCGCGTTTGACCACCATCTGGCCTGATGGTAAGTCATAAGTTTATAAGTGATGAGTGATTGGTAAGTGCGACTACATAACTGCTTGTATTATTCAATGTCTTTCTAGGATTAGGTAATCGGTTTTAAAACGAATTTAGTAACGTATTAAAAAAAAATACAATGAATAGTTTATCAATGAGACATATGTATATAAAAGTTACTTGCTTGTACCAGTATCTGCCCGCCTTGTAGTTCACATTTATCAGCGAGCGATACTTGCGATACTTATGAGATAAAAGTTATTTCTAAGGTTAAGTTAACTAAACCGTTTTGTTAAAATTAAGTATCTACCCACTAACATATTGTGGATAATAAATATTTTTATTTTATTTTTATTTATTCATCAATATTGACTGAACTGTTTAGACTTAAAACCTTAAAAAACGAACCAACTTACAGACAGAACTACAGTCTCATTTCTTGGATTTAGAATGAATGAAAACTTTATTAAAAACTTACAAAAAATTTGCTGTGTTTTTAACTTCATTGCAATCATATCGTATGCAATTAGCGGAACGAATTATTGTAACGATGTACGCCAATCAGAAACTTTCTTTGCGATTTTAAGAATTAACTGCTCCGTTTTCCTAAAATCAGACACTTTATTAACACACATTTTATAAACTCCTTGATTGTTAATTAATCTGCCCTGATATTGAAAAAAAAAAGAATATATATAATATAAAAAATCTAGTAGGTATCGTATCTTGAAGAATTCATTCTTAGCAAGCGAGATTACGCATCGGTAAAAACAATAAGATACAATCATTGCTATTCTGGGCCAGTATCGCTGTTCCAATAACTATCGTGTAAGATTTCCCCATCTAGACGATAACTCGCGCCGGCACAGTCCCGCGAGACGCGATCATCTGCGCAGAATCGCTGATAAAAATCGCATTAGCCTTAATTGACCTGACTGCGATTAGTCGGACGCTCGCGAGTTTCGTCCACGCACTTTACGACCACTCTTTATTGTGCGCAAACACACTAAACGTACGAACACGAAAATAATCTACTTTTATAGGTACCGAGAAAAATCAACAGATGAGTAATTAAATAGCACTCGTAAAGTGGACTCAATATACAAAAATTGGCCAAGTGCGAGTCGGACTCGCCCATGAAGGGTTCCGTAGTAACTATAATAAATATAATATAGGTACTTAATATATTTGAAAACAAAAAAACAAAAAACCTTACAAATTTCTTAAAACTAGCTTATTTGCAATTTTTACAACTACGCCAAATAACTTTGTTTTTCATAGTATTTGTATGAATTACAAAGTTATATTTGCGGTTTTAGAAAATATACTGTATCTCAAAAACTGCTGACTCGATCTCGTTCAAACCAATTTTGGTTGAAAGTTTACATTGATATCTACCAACATATGGTTTTTCTAGATTTTTCACTTCATTATTATAGAAGGTAGAGGGGGGACACACATTTTACCACTTTGGAAGCGTATATCTTTTAAACGATTAACTTTATGATAAAGTCGTTTTAAAAACCTTAATGTCATTTTTAAAGACCTATCTATAGATACCACACACGTATAGGTTTCATGAAAGAAAATATTTTCAGTTTCAGTTCCATGTATGGGGAGCCCCCTTTATTTTAAATATTTTTTAAATTTTCTCTTAAAATCGGAAAGCGGTTCACAGAATACATCTACCTACCAAGTTTTACATGTATAGTCCTAATAGTTTCGGAATAAAATGGCTGTGACATACGGACGGACGGACAGACAGACAGACAGACAGACAGACAGACGGACAGACATGTCGAAACTATAAGGGTTCCGTTTTTTGCCATTCGGCTACGGAACCCTAAAAAGGCAAATTGCAAAGTGGCCACGAAATTTAATTACTTTATTTGCTTTTTCCTTTTTATGTACGTTATCAGTAATCATGTTTATGCTTGGTGATGCAGCATGCCTGAACCTTTTAAGTGGACATTGCCTTTTTAACTTACATTCTGATAATTATTATTTAACCTGTCGCTCAAAAAGGCCAATATTGCCATTATGGCCGAAAAAAACCTAATTAGGGCTGTCCGAATTCATTTAGCGTCCATCACAAGCTGGCAGGTAGTAGAAGCAATGATGGCGTGACGATACGTGGCCTCACGCAGTCGACACGTCAGCGTGAGCAAGTGCCTCGAAACATGCAAGCTTGCATGAAGTTACGGTAGTATGTAATAGGCCCATTGTGTTTAGATGATACGAAATTTATTGCTTTAAAAATAAATTATGCGTTATAAGTTTTTGTCATTATTTTGTATGTAGCTAATAAAACGGCAAAAGAAAAAGAAATTTCAAATTCGAGTTCTTTGTGATTGGGAAATGTACCCAGAACATTGTTTGTACACTCAATAGCAATACTGGTTCTCTGGCCTATGAAAAAGAGATCGGTCAGATCCCGTGTAGATTTAATTTAAATTACTTCGACGTTAAATGACAATTTTATAAAAATAATTTACCATAAAGACAAATCAAGAAACAGAGACATAGAAATTGTATTCTGGAGCTCATATAATTTTTAATACAAATGTTAATATATTATTAATTCTCAGAAAGGTACAACACAAAATTACCGATAACTTAATCACCAACCTACTGCAATCGGACTGTGTATCGTCAATTGGAATATATTGTTATTGTCGCTTACGAATTACGAGTAGTTTTCGAACATACGTCTTCGTTGCGTGTTAACTACTAACTACCCTATGTTGAGTACATAGCTTAATTTCAGTATTGATTAATAGTAAGACCTATTGAATATACATTTTGTAATTGCCTTTTTTTCCAAGAGTCGATTTTCTGTTGAATTGAACCTAATTGCATGTATCGATATTCTATTTGTTAGGTTCAAATATATTTTTTTATTATTATGTGTTGTACTTAATTGTATTCAAAATAACCATTTTCTGGAGCCCTGAAACAGCCTGAAGGCATCGTGGCGGACGAGCTGGACAAAATAACTGGACAGTACCATTTTGAAGGCATAGGAAAAGCCTTTGTCCAGCCGTGGGATAATGCAGGCTCACAGTATCAGTAAATGCAGCCCCTGTGAAAACAGTAGTTCTATATAATCTCCAGTTAGTAAATTCGTTACGGAATCCAAAACAAAACATCACTATTTATGTAAACTTTGTACTACTCTTGCTGAATATAGTTTTGCTTGTAATCAATACAATTAGAGGCCCCTCTAGTCAAGGCTACTGGCGTGTGGTGTCGAGGCACACTTCCTACCACGATAGCTAAATGGTACATAATAAACGAGCCCCCAAAATAACTTGTAACTCGTAATGACTACAACTTATATAGACAATGGAATCAACGTTTGTTTGTTTGTTTGAATACGCTAATCTTCGAAAGTAGTGGGTGGATTATGGTGAAATTTGGTATGTAAGTCGCTTTATCCGACAGCAAGGAAGGAGGGTTTTGTTTTTATCGTGATAATTTCCACGGGAGCGAGGCCCCGCGCGAATACTAGTTATTATATGTTATAAAATTCATCTACAGCTGCCAAATGGCTAGGTATTTACTAAGATTACGCGAGTAGCCAATTACAGTTATACAGGTTGATACGAGTTGTACAATATTATATAGAATATGAAAGCTGATTGGATAAAATATATTGTAATATATTTATGGACAATATTATTTCTCATTTCTCCTATATTTATTTATTGAACTTCAGTCAATATCTCCTGAAGATGCCCATAAAGGGCCGAAACTTACAGGTTTGAGTTGCATCACCTTTTATGTTCATATATGTATGTAGGTATTTGGAGGTGCTGCATATTACACTGAAACTCGACCTATTTTTTTTCGGGATTTTGTTACTATTTTTTTGCAAGGAGTATGGTAGTATTTATGTAATTGATGAGGAAACGGAGTTCTTCACTAACTTTACTATTATAAAGTATGGAGGATAGGTGGAAAAAAAAAATAGTAATGTAACTTTTACATCGGGTACAGCGTGTTTATAATAATAGTAAAGTAGGATGATAAAATTTAATCTTGTGCAATGATCTCGCAAATTATTTAAATACACCCGTACAGCATCAACAACATGCAATGTTCACGATTAAATCAATATTGTGTGCCTATTCAGCTAAAAGTTTCATAGTACATTCAAACAGACTGTAATTATTTTGTTGATAATAATACATTGCGGGTTGTGGTCACGTCACCCATAATTTGACGTTTTTGAAAATGCTCAGAGGACAGAGCACGGAATGGCCGCCATCACCCAATCACCAATAGCGAATAGCGTCTTCATTGATAATAACCATAGTTCGGAATAGGTAGAGCTGTTTTATGTACTTGCCATAGGATAGAATAATGTGGATATTCCCCGAGTCCCGGGATTTGGTTTTTAAGTAGTAAAATTATAAAAAAACTATTCTGGCCTTCGGGACTATCGAAAGGTTATACTTCCTTTCTGGCGGGTAAATATAAGAAGGACGGGATTAAGGATAGTATAATAAATAGATAAACTTGATTCATTACACCACATATATTTTGTTACATAATAACAATGTCTTATTCAAGAATCAACAATCAATTAAACATTTTTATTCTGAAGTTAAAAACTATTTATGAAGAAACTATTTATTTTATACATATTGACAAAAATAATGAAATTCAATAAAATCCCGTAGTATCAGTAGGAATCCCGTGGAATATCCATATTAACATCAATGTTTGCGGTCAATGAACCTAAATAGCTCTACCTATTCCGACCACTGATAATAACACATACGGCCTTGTGATTGAGAGGTCACGGATTCGAACCCCACCCATTACACAATATGCCGTGATCCCACTCCAGACACAAGCAAACACAAGCTAACGTGATCACTAACAGTATCATTAATTAGAACTTAAAACGGGATATTAGCGAAATATCGGAATCTCGAAACAATAATTTTGCATGTATAATTATCGTTTCGAGTTTCCGATATTTCGGCACTGTTGGGAGCGTCATGATCATGGATGAACTAAGTCATTGCGGGTGGACGTTTATAAGCATACGAATCGAAAAAAATATGTGATTAACACCGCTACCGCTGCTACATGTCGGAGACTTGAAACAATAAATATACATTGTAAATATCCCGATTTAAGTTCTAATGATAAGATAGCTAGTAATGTGAATTCTACCCCCATTACTCTCTTAAATCAACTTCGACTTTCATAGTCAATGTCACACTCTAACAATTTCTGGGAGTAAACAGTGACAATAACTGACACTCTAAATTTGTATGGAAAGTTTGGATAATTCCAATTTTCCGCCACGATAGTCAGAATAAAACTCACTCGCGATACTCAGAATTTATTGACGGTGCGTTTGCGAGCGGCCCCGAATAATACAACTAGTCTCAACTAATTAAAGCGATGCTAAATTACTGAACGCCTATGAAATCTCATTATTGCGTCTAATGCGTGAACTGTGTAGTGTATCTAATTGTAGATTTGTCGCATTGTTATGTTGTGTAGTGAGTTTCGAATCTTACTAATGAGGCTGTGATATGAAGCTAAGCGTTTGTGAGGATTTAAGAAACTAAATGTAATTGACATGCACTATTGAATTATCACGTGGTCAAGCGCAAAAATTTCGGACTTTTGGCGTCTTCGAGTCGAGTCGATTATGTGTGTTTGTTTGCCGGTTTATCACATCAAAATGAAGCATCGGATCTATGCGATTGTTGGTGTGGAGTCGTTTGACATAATGGAGAGTGCCATAGAATATACTACTTACTAATAAATACTTTTAAAAAACTTTTCAAGAGTGAGCAAAGCCGGGACTAACAGCTAGTTTTACTTCTTTCAAATTATAAATGCCAAAGTTTGTGAGGATGGATGTATAGATGTATGTATGTTTTATTTCTCTTTCACGCAAAAACTACTTAACGGATCTGAATGTAATTTGGTAAGTTGACAGTTGACATCCTGGCATAATACATAGGCTAATTTTTATCCCGGAATTCCCATGGGATAGGGATATACGCGGGGAATACGGAAAACACACGGATGAAGTCGTTGGCAGGAGCTAGTAGCTAATAAAAGTATTATAAATCAAGACGCTTAACTCTAAACTCAATAAAAAAACGTTTATTGGAGAGCCTATTGACAGTGCGGCAGGGAGCGGAATCGGAACCGGAACAACAATCCCGTGCCGGAACCGCCACCGGCAACCGGCTGCCGGCTAAACGCATTACGTGCCGCACCGTGTTTTGCCATTCACTGTACTCTTGTCTAAGGCCTCCCATTCACGACATGACACGTGTATTACTTCCAAAACTGTTCAGACTAACATGACCATTTAGTTTAAAAACGATTTTTCTTAGACTGTAAATGTTTCACAATGGCATCCGAAAGATGTCCTCTGCGGGACTTACAGCGCGGAACCGCACGCAGTATTTATCTTACTAATTGCAAATAATTAAAAAGGTAAAAAGAAAAATATTTTATTGTACCTACATACTTGTAGCGCGTTAAGCCCGGCTGCCATTTGTACATCTTTGACAGTCAGAAGCCAGAAAATCTGACACCAGTCTTGCCAAAATTATTAGGCATCATAATAATTTGAAGATCGTGTTACCCGGCTACTGGGTTGCAGAGGTCAGATAGGCAACGGACTAGAGGTTAGCTGCATCCGTTTAGACTGTAACCCGAATCTAATATACAACATGTAACGGAAACCCCATATCTATCCAAAAGGACTGAAGACAACATCTGGTATGGAGTCTCTATGCAAAGTTTCAGTTCAAAATAAGTGACTCACAGAATTGACCCCAAATTATTGGTTTCATATGTTTCTTGACTACCAGTAATAACAAACGTGTCACAGCACTATGAGGGTCATCACTTTCCACGTCACTTGCCAATAAAATGATAGCTCTTCATTCTTCTTAATTTGAAAAAATCCGTCTCTGGTATCAATGTATTGAAATTTCTAATAAGCTCCACACATGTAGACATAGGATTACAAAACCCTTGCCATATCGTTTGTTATCATCCAAAGAAGCCGTGCACTTGGTATGTATATACCCTTTAAATTACACGTATAGTTGAAAAAATGCTAAGCAGATAATAATGACAAACCTACATACATGTATAGACCGTTACCAAACATCGAAGGCACAGTTCGAATTGGACCTTCCCTATGAAGCTGAACCGGTAAGAATCTCCACGGTTACACAGATATGTACTTACTAAAACCGTGCAAACTTCACAGCTAATCACTAAATCGAAAGTGTTAACGCTGTTACCGTAGACAACAACATTAAGGTTATCTTAAGTAGTTAACTACATAACGAGTCTGGTGACATAACAATGCGATAAACTAATGCACATGGCTCGCATGCCAATTTGCATGAGCGTTAAATCGTAAACTTTACGCGTTACTTGCAGCTAGGCGTTTAGATAAAGAAAATCATTATCATTTATTTATTTATTGTACAATAGTGGCACATGGGCCGACTTAATGTAACAAGGCATTCTCTAATTGTCAACCTTTGGGTTAAAAATACCACAATGTGGTAAGTGTACAAGTATATAAAATGTCATAAATTATCGAGAGTATACAAATAATATGTACATATATATAAATATATATTGGCGGTCTTAATACCCCCTTTTTGAATAGGTGTTTAAGATCGACAGTCACTTTGAAGTGTTACCATTATGGAAACAAATCATCTGTCGTTATTTCTTTCGAATTTAAATACCACTAATGAGAGTCCATTATATTTTTTTTTCAAATTGTTTCTAATGCATTATTGTATTTAATACAAAATATTAACTTTCTGCACTCTGCTGCGTCTCCATATAAAATGTAACCGTGACAAATTTTATTTTCCGCAATTTTCATTGCAAAGTTTTTGCTTCACGAATAATATATAAATCTATACTATAATATTATAAAGCGGAAAAGTTTGTTTGTTTGTTTGTTTGCTTGAACGCGCTAATCTTCGAAAGTACTGGGTGGATTTGGATGTAATTTGGTATGGAAGTAGCTTGAAGCTTGAGGAATGTTATAGGCTACTTTTTACGCGACTGCAAAAAAGGAGAGTTATTTTTTTACCGTGATAGAATCCACGGGAGCGAAGCCCCGCGTGAGTACTATAATGAATATACAGACCAAGCTTTATTATATTCTTTGTTAGTTCAGTGTGTCGGGCCTTTTTAACGACACGTCCGGTCGTTAAAAAGGCCAAGGTCTATTAGGTTTTCCAATTTTAGGACATGGAACTCTACTTCTGAGCCTGTCAACCTTTCTCCTCGATAACTTCAGACTTTCTGTAGGTAAAATGTATTGTTAACATATTGAAAAGTAGATATGTAGGTATATTATAATTTGCATGCATGGTTCAGTGGTTAGGAAAGCTTTCAGATGCGATACGCATTAATATTCAAAATCCAACATTTCCCCGTTTTTTAGTTATAAAATTCTGTATTAATGCAGCTATTATTGCTAGATATTTTTATATTTTCTCAAATGAAGTAACTTTTCTCGTTGTATTGTTTCTATGCCTTTAATTTTTACTCCATTTAAATTATAGGATTTGAAAACAAACACTTCAATTAAGTACGTTCCAAATAAAATACTATGAACTGTGCTATTTTAAGACACGATTAATTTGCCTAAAATCAACTTAATTCCGGTTTGTCATCAAGCCGTTGGCAGCTGACAAAAGTGAATACCTGGATATGAAACCACCTAAATTGCTCGAAGGAACAATTGTATAAAAATATGCAGTTTGTTTCTCACTTAAAATAATATTCGAACTCCAATAAAAATGCAATGAAAACAGAGTGCTTATTCTGCAATATACATACTTGTCTCAGCAATATTCTGATCTGTCACTTTCTACCGACTGCAATACAATTTCAAATAGAAGAATATTTGTTACTGTCTATTGTGTAAAATTCTTCGTGAAGGTTGTCTGTAAAAGATAATGGCGGTCTTATGGCTAAAAGCGATATATTATCCTCACCCTTTTTAGTTGTTAAATCTTCATGTTTTTCTGTTGTGGTGTACAATAAAGAGTACTTATATCTATCTATTTAATCTTCGAAATTCGTCACTATAATTTTATTGATGGACTAGCTTCTGCCCCCGACTTTGCTCGCCTGAAAGTTTGTTGTTCAGCGAGTTGAGTCTTTCTTCTACACTCGTCGAGTTTCAGTTAACATTGTTGATTCTGGTTCTCTGAATTTGTAGTTGTTGTTCCGATATAGAAGTTCGGCTTCTTACAATACAAAATTCATTTCAACGTGTGTCAAAATATTGTACTATAAAACTATTTCAACTAATTTGGGTGGCCGGAGTCTGTGTTTCCCGACAGCTACAACCTAGGAGTCTAAGTCAAGAGTGAATAGGTTACTTTTAGGTAAGCGTGCTCCATCTTCGATCACATCATCACTTACCATCAGGTGAGATAGTGATCAAACGCGAACTTATTATAAATAAAAAAAAATTGCCAGATTTTATTCACATTAACGATCTTATTTCCAGCATAAGATCGTTAATGTGAATAAAATCTACGTTCTAATTGCACTAACTCTATTTTCTTTCATGAAACCTAAACCATTTAGTTCTTGATACAATTACTATCAAGCAAGCCTGCATCATCACGAAGGCTATCCAACTGTGTGTTGAGTTGTCAGAATGCATAGTTCTGTTGATCTCGCATACAGCCACAGCGTTCGACTTCGAATGTATTGGCTTCAAGGTGCACCTCAATCTATGCCGATCACAAAGGAATTGTGGTAGAGAGCTGCAATAATAGGGCAAGCCATCTACGTTCCATGCATGAAGTTTGAATGATATTGAAATTGATTTATAGTGTATTCAAATAATGTTGATGCATTGTTGTGCAAAGAAGGGAACTATGTCAGGAGTATTGATAAATATTTGTATGTAAGGTTACAGGTTCAAAATAACACTTATACACTCGATCCTTTTAGACACTTTAAACTAGGTGAGGCTGGTGTTTCCTAGCAGACCACCTTTTTTTTTTTTTTTTTTTAACGTGGTAAAATTATCAAATAAGTCCTCCCACCCCGGGCAGGGTGGGAGGGACTGTCAGATTTTTACTGACTAAAATCCACGGTGTTCCTTCAATAACCCTTTACGTACCGGGGTCACGGTAATGGGATGAGTCTCACGACCCCGGCAGGCTTTGGCCCTCTACAGAGGGGGCCTCGTCATGTTGCTGACGCTCTTTGAGGCGCGCGTGGAACACAACGCGCCGTCGACCCGGGCATGGTCCATGGTCGGACAGCGAGTTGCCCTTTACTCGCTGTCCGCATGCCCGCGCCTACGGTGGCCGGAGATCGTCGGCCGACGTCCGACGCCGTGGGCGTCTACCACTGCGGCTGGGCTGGAGGGAGGACGCCATCCCTCACGCGGCCCGCCTCCTCCTTCGAAAGCATGACTGCTTCGCAGAAGGAGGCGACCGCTTCCCACTCCCTCTCGCCCCGCAGCATGGCCTCGACCAATGCCGGGCGCGAGAGGTCTCCGCCTATCGCCGCCGTGAGGACACGTCGGTGCTCTGCCCAGGCGGGGCAGTCTTGCACCGTGTGCTCTACGGTGTCCTCAGGGCGACCCTCGCAGTGGTGACACCCAGGCGTTTCCTCCTTTCCCATCAGACACAGGTACCTCCCGAAACTTCCGTGTCCGGTGAGGACCTGCGTCATGCGGTAGGTCAGGACGCCGTGATGCCGATCTAGCCACTCCTCAAAGAGGGGTCTTACCGCCGCAATTGCGGCGTGCCCGAGCTGACCACCCTAAGAAGAAATACCGAAACAAACCCAGAGGTCAAAGTTTATTTTAAAGTGCATTCAATTCGCACTGGCTAAATTTTATGAGAACCGTGTAAGTTAATATCTGAAGTGGGCTTTTGTGGAAACCACCAAACAGATTTGAGTGACATGCCCAAACAGTGCAAGCAAATAGTTGATAGGTAATTGCAGCACATAATTATGGATTATTTAGATTAGATAAAATTATTTCTATGAAGGTTCATCACCGACATGTAGGATTTCGCAATTCTTTTCTGTTTCTCTGCATTTTCTACTCAGAGATGAAATAATAAAGTAATTATAATTTAATTATCCAAAAGTGCAAAATATGTAGTTTGTTAATAATATTTTCTTTGACATAGAACATAACTCCGCGGAAGCTAAAATATTCACGCTGTACAATTTCCTTTAATAAAAACAACCTTATTTTATTTCCTCTGGATATTGACTTCGCATAAAATCTTCAAGAAATAAATATATAAAGCCTTGCAAACTTATTTAATTAATTCACGTCACATTAAGGTGTTAGAAGTTCCTTTGAAAGTACCTTAAATTAAGTCTATTTTAGTCTTAAAGTGGTTTAGAACTTACGAAGTGGAAAGCAGTTGTTTGTAACCTAGATTATTACTGGTAGCTAAAATAAACCTGTGTAGCTATTTGACAAAATCTAAATTAGCCTGAAAACCTGTTTAAATTTAGCATTAAACTATAAATAAACCAACATTAGTTGTCATTCAAACGTGTCCTAAGTTCTTCAAATATATACTTCTATTTGTTTTCATCAGTCGTAAAACTTTCCGAAATCTTAACAATTTTCGTCTGTGGATATTTAATCATTGTCCACAGCTCAACGATAAGTCAAGGTCAAGAACGAGCTCATTAGGACTAAAACCACCTGCTGGCGTTACGGGAATGTTCTAAAGAGATACTTCGGTCCCGGACCACAAGGGCAAATGAAAGGCACAGGTTGGATTTTAGCTAGTAGAAGAGACACTCTCTTCCGTACTACCCAGAGCGTGAGGAGACATGTAATGGTTTTCCCCCCGAAAAAAGAGAGAAAATAATAAATTCCACTATTGTCACTAACCTGATGCAGCCTGGAGTCAGCGCTGACGGTGTATACTCCACGGCATTCGGTGCTGTCCGCAGGTTTATTCGTGGCCGGTGACCGCCGCCAGCAAGCCGTGCAGACCGCCACCAGAACCCCGCATAGCGTCACACTGTTGAGGAAATGTCTTTTAGAATGTGATGAACTATTGATTGAATTAACTATTTCTCCTACAAACAAAGACGTACAACATTGTAGCAGGTATGAAACATTGATTTAAAAGTAACTGATCTTTAAAATATATCTGGGCGAGGACAAAAAGGCTCATATCCTAACATAATCATGTTGTGGTATTATAAAAAACAGATCTTTATTTATTTATTAGAACATTATGCAACAAAAAATGTACAAAGGCAGCCTTAATTTTATTTATTTATTTTTCAGGCTACCAAAGGCCCCATACACTAATTCATCTATACTAATACTATAAAGAGGTAAAATTTGTTTGTATGTTTATAATATGTAGGGAGTAAACTTCGGAACTAGTTTTATTTTATTTTCTTTATTCTAAAAAGTATTAAACTAATGATCCAGTTCCGAAAATTCTTTTTTTGATAGTAAGGTGTATTATTGCTGAGTGCTATATATAGGTTTATTATTTCGAAATCCACACAGACCAAGTCGCAGGCGAAGTGCTGGTATTTTATAATTACACAACAAACAACTACTACTATTCTTAATAAACTAACACATATAACATAGACACTATTTCACACGAATAGTCTGTAACGGCGTCGCATGCCTTAGGCATTCTCTACCAGTCAACTATCTTTCATCATCAGTTATCTTTGTATGACGTAAAGTTTTCTAGCTTCAAACAATCGGGCACGCCGCAATTGCGGCGGTAAGACCCCTCTTTGAGGAGTGGCTAGATCGGCATCACGGCGTCCTGACCTACCGCATGACGCAGGTCCTCACCGGACACGGAAGTTTCGGGAGGTACCTGTGTCTGATGAGGAAGGAAGAAATGCCTGGGTGTCACCACTGCGAGCCCTAAGGACACAGTAGAGCATACGGTGCAAGACTGCCCCGCTTGGGCAGAGCACCGATGTGTCCTCACGACGGCGATAAGCGGAGACCTCTCGCGCCCGGCATTGGTCGAGGCTATGCTGCGGGGCGAGACGGAGTGGGAAGCGGTCGCCTCCTGCGAAGCGGTCATGCTATCGAAGGAGGAGGCGGGCAACGTGATGGAGAGGATAGCGTCCTCCCTCCAGCCCAGCCGCAGTGGTAGACGCCCACGACGTCGGACGTCGGCCGACGATCTCCGGCCACCGTAGGCGCGGGCATGCGGACAGCGAGTAAAGGGCAACTCGCTGTCCGACCATGGACCATGCCCGGGTCGACGGCGCGTTATGTTCCACGCGCCCCTCAAAGAGCGTCAGCAAGATGACGAGGCCCCCCCTGTCGAGGGCCGAAGCCTGGCGGGGTCGTGGGACTTATCTCATTACCGTGACTCCGGTACGTAAAGGGCTATTGAAGGAATACCGTGGATTTTAGTCAGTACATGTCTGACAGTCCCTCCAGCCCTGCTCGGGGTGGGAGGACTCATCTGATGATTTTAGCACGAAAAAAAAAGCTTCAAACAATAAAAATTGTGAGTGCCGAATGCTTTGTTTTTGATGGCTGTCTTTTGTAACTTTGCCACCCAAAAAGATGGAAATGTGAAGAATATCTAATTCACTTTATCATAATAAGACTATTCTAAAGAAAACAGATACGTAAATTATATTGTTTCTGAACATTTCATTCACTCGCGATGGCTTCTCAGAAAAAGGTTTAGAATATTCAAGTTGAATTCTAAGGCATCGCTCCAATAGACCCGATACAAAAGACGGTAAGAATAAAATATGTCTTGGCTTCAGCGGAACTAACTTGAACTCGGGATTTCTTCCACGAACTTAAATATATTGTCTAAAGTGGGTCACAGATTAAATATTTTGTAAGCTATCATTTCCTCCCCCCCTCACTCTGTTTTACGATCTCCGCCTCTGCTCATTACTTTTGAGCACGATAAGCGCTGATAAGTCAATACCTACGTGCTTAAAATTTAACTCCACCCCGTAACATACATAGTACGGGGTTAAAGAGTGTTTTTTTAAGGTAATGCTTTGATTAAATTCGTTATTGTTTATTGCGCTTGGCGATGGTTTTGAACATTTTAATCGGAAGCTATGTTTATCTACAAACAATAAACACAGTTGAAGAAAAAATGTCTATATTAAAAAATGTACCTACTATGTTCTTAATTAACAAATAATCCCCTCTTCAAAACTCCCCTGGCTTCTCTTGTAAAAAGCGATAATCGCTTTAATTACAACTTCCAACAATATTATATCCGGCGGAAAAAATAAACTGGTTTTTTAATACGCCTGAGCCTATAATATTCTTTTTATTATTTCATAAACAGTATATTTATTAATTTGTCAAGAAGGACTATTTTATTAACTAAACAAGTAAAAATGAACAACAGGAGTTACTGACATTTTAGGGATAAATATAAATCTTTTACGTTAATAGGTCAATCTTTTGATCAGTTTCTAATGGATGTGTCTGGAGTTTCCAAGTTTATGAAGATGCATCGTAACCTGAGAGGTCAGTCTCTTTTGATGTCCATACGATCCGTACTGGTCACATCATATGAGAACCATGTTGGTTAATATCTGATGTGGGCTTTTGAGAGGGCAGATCAATCCAGATAGTACAAGCATTTGTCACTTAATTATTAGCTCCATGATTTTACTTAAAATACCAAAGCTTTCCATTATATGAAGCATAAAATATCTTGAGCCGCAGTAGAATATCAGGACGGTATAGTTGTGGCACAGTGGTTACAGGCACGACCCAACGAGCACATTAGTGGAAATAGCAGCCTATTTTGTTACTTTGGGCTGTAAAATAGCTGTGTAATAGTTTTGTTTAAGGGTTCAAAAAGCAGTTCAAAGTTGCATATATGTATCCGTAAACGTCTATAGCTATAAAAGTTACTTAAGGTGCTATAAGCTGAATCAAATACTACCCTAGCCTTCACAGTAGTTCACGGTAGAACTCATTTACCACTTACACCTTTATATGAGAGTTACGAAGGTCATTCTGCCACTCACAGTTGCACAGTAGTTTCCATTGTAACTTTTATAGGTTATAGTTATAGTAACCACTATTATACTACTATAAGTTTCATTATAGAAATAATAGAAACTCTTATGCATACTATAGTTACAAAAAAATCATCAGTGTAACTAAGGCCTTTAGTAGCAATAGTCATTCCTTGCAGGCTCAATCCATTCGCCATTTTACAGCCGCTTTTGTAACTATTATAAAACATTTAATAAAAATGGATGCTAAACGAATAAGTACGTAACTAGATCTTATAACCTCAAAAACAGGAAAATAGGAGCTTTTTGTGGCTGTGAGTTGCATTAGGGGAACAAAAATCACTGGAAGCGTTAGAAGGGTCAAAATTAGCGCTATGATTCTCAAAAGGGGGTATGTATGTGTGGAGGGGGGAGGTATTAGAGCTAAAACTGCAGGTTATGACTACATTACAATTTACATTACAATTAATTTTTTAAATATCATAAAAGCGCGTTAAAATTACTCGAAAATTATCTTATATATCTACAGTAAACTGGACAGCGTTTTAAGTATCTTTATATATCTTGCTAATACAGAATACAAACTTTTACTTCTTTTTGTTTTATTTTCATGATGGCGACGAAAACACTTTACCAAAATATTACAAATAATGTCAACTGAAGATATACAATAAAGAACTATAATCAATTAATTCGTTCAAAGTAGTTCAAAATCATTCAAAAGTAGCGCTACGAGAGCTTTAGTATAGCGTTAATAAATCGTTATAGCTATTAAGGAACCTTTATGCAACCGTTGTGCAGGTTAAATGGAACTTTAGGTTGCATAAAATGGCGCCCAAATAGCGCTAAAGCGGCTGCTTTAAGTCTGTAGTAGACGCTCTAGCGCTTACGTCTATTACCATAAGTAATAATCGGATACGCTCCAAAGCCCTAATGCAGCCCATTTGTGCTAGTTGGGGAGTTACGAGTTGAAGGTCGTGCACTAGAACCCTTCGTGTAATTTTCATTATCACCATTGCTCTCAAAACGGTGAGCGAAAACATCGTGAGGAATTTGCGATGGCCTAAGACCGAGGAATCCGAAGACATGCGAAATCCACCAACCCGCACTTGGCACGCGTGGTGGATAACATCCCATACCTTCTCACAGAGAGAAGACCTGTGTCCCACCAGTGGGAACGTTATAGGTTGATTCTGTTTTATTAAAATATCTCGAAAATACAAAGAAACTACTTTTCAAATCACTTCAATAATATACCTAACGTGCCAAACAAAGCCAGGAACTTACATCAAGCACAAAATGACTGCCACAATAATTACAGAAGTGAAATTAAATTTTTCACAGTATCTCCTCTACTAATTTAACACCGACATGGGCGCCGATTACAGGGGGAGATAGATCGAGCTCGATCAGCTTGCGATATAAGCTTAATTAACTCAATATTTAAACTAAATAGGTTTGACTTATCTGCGGACGCAAATGGGGCCGGGTAATCGGCATTTGTCATGTTAACAGCTGATATTTCGGAAAAAAACCTCTAAGCTAGGAACTTTGATTTATAGAACAGTCAGCAGCTAACGGGGCCCGATAGAGCCGTTGCCTGCCAAGGTTGCGGGAATGTTGAGATACCTCGAAACGTAAGAACTAATTAAGAAACAAGGTGGGTTTTTAGTGAGTAAGAATTTGACACTTCCTACCGCTCTCCCCAGAGCGGGAAAAGTCATTAGATGATTTTCCCCTCGAAATAAACGCTGTTGTAAAACTCGTTTGAAAACAGGCCATAACTTGCCATACCTGCACGTCTGGGTACCACCCACACTTGATTGATATACCGTCTTGTCGTACCAAGCGCTTCTCCTCCACATTTATTGTGTGCACACCCAACCTGTGGAATTCTCTGCCGGCTTCTGTGTTCTCTGCAACTTATGACCTTTCAGCCTTTAAAGCACGAGTAAGTAGGCATCTTTTGGGCTCGCTCGTCCCATCGTAGACCCCATCTATCGCTTACTATCAGGCGAGATCGAGGTCTAGAGTGGGCTCAGTAGTAATTAAAAAAAAAACCTCTAAAACTAAATTGCTTTTTTAATTTAAGTATAAACTGGCAGATTGTAAAACACACAATGGGCCGCTGTTTTTCTTTGAAATTATAAAGGGATCTTAAAGGTGGAATGGTCTTCAAACCCGTTAACCAGAGCATGAACGCTATGGTTCGCTTCGTGATTACGAGAGTCAAGTTACGTGACACGAGCTCACGAATTTACTGACATTTCACCTGCTTAATAAAGCTATGTATACTAATTATATTGCAGTAAGCGCAACACAACCTAGACCTACATGGCACATACATGATTTGTTACATACATATCTAGGTAATATTTAAATGCATTTAATATTGTATGCTATTCTTCATGCTTAACACATTCGCTGGCCAGAACACAGCATTTGATCAATAATTTTTGTTCATGTCCAGAACTCGAGTAATGAGTTACTCGTAAGCTTTAAGGGTTCCATAATAAATAATAGTATGAAATCATTTAGTCTTGGCAGCGAAAGTATGTAACTAATCTATACTAATATTATAAAGCGGAAAAGTTTGTTTGTTTGTTTGCTTGAACGTGCTAATCTTCTAAAGTACTGGGTGGATTTGGATGCAATTTGGTATGGAAGTAGCTTGAAGCTTGAGGAAGGTTATAGGCTACTTTTTACGCGACTGCAAAAAAGGAGAGTTATGTTTTTATCGTGATAGAATCCACGGGAGCGAAGCCCCGCGTGATTACTAGTTAAAAAATATTTTGGCTCTTAATATTCCAAGAATACACTATATTGCTTAGCTGTTAAACTATGTAACTGTAAAGCTAAAACGATGTTTCCTTAATTACAATTTAATTGAATACATATGTACATATATGTTAATGCACTATATTTCGTCATTAACGGATATTAATCGATTTGTACATTATTGTTCCGACCGATAGGAAACGCGATAAGGATACCGTTATGTGAACAACAAAAAATAAACTACTTATCAAGAACATACTTCACACTTTCTGAAATAATATTTTGGTAACAGCTTAACTTTGATTCTCTTTACGGCTTTGATCCCACGACCTGACCCACTGGAAGTGTGCATTCTTTGAAGAAATAACGTATAAAACTAAGCCATAGTATGAGTTTCTATAGTGACATACCCAGTAGATAATCTCATAGATCACCTCATACTTTCTAAAATTTGATTTGAACACTAGTCCCTACTTCCTAGTTTACCCTACTTCCTACACTAACCCAGTGTTGAGGCAAACAAAACAAAAAAGTTGGCCAAGTGCGAGTCGGACTCGCCCATGAAGGGTTCCGTAGTAACTATAATAAATATAATATACTTAATATATTTATATGAAAAAAAAAACAAAAAACATTTCTTAAAACTAGCTTATTTATAATTTTTACAACTACGCCAAATAACTTTGTTTTTCATAGTATTTGTATGAATTACAAAGTTATATTTGCGGTTTTAGAAAATATACTGTATCTCAAAAACTGCTGACTCGATCTCGTTCAAACCAATTTTGTTTGAAAGTTTACATTAAGATCTACAACATGTGGTTTTTTTAGATTTTTCACTTCATTATTATACAAGTTAGAGGGGGAGGACACACATTTTACCACTTTGGAAGCGTATATCTTTTAAACGATTAACTTTATGAAAAAGTCATTTTAGAAACCTTAATGTCATTTTTAAAGACCTGTCTATAGATACCACACACGTATAGGTTTCATGAAAGAAAATATTTTTTCAGTTTCAGTTCCATGTATGGGGAGCCCCCTTTATTTTAAATATTTATTAAATTTTCTCTTAAAATCGGAAAGCGGTTCACAGAATACATCTACCTCCCAAGTTTTACATGTATAGTCCTAAGTCCTAATAGTTTCGGAATAAAATGGCTGTGACATACGGACGGACGGACAGACAGACAGACAGATAGACAGACGGACAGACATGTCGAAACTATAAGGGTTCCATTTTTTGCCATTCGGCTACGGAACCCTAAAAAGATCAAATCGATTAGAATTTTTAGATTTTTTCAGACTCACGCACGGCTATATGTGTAAGGATAGTAGAGTCAAGTTTCTATACTTACACTTCATGCACATAAGTACAAAGCCGGACTTAATGCCGTAGGCATTCTCTACCAGTCAACCATGAGTGGTGAAGAGATATTGTGGTAGGTACAATAGATGTGCATGAGAAGCGATAAATACAAAATAATTAATAAAATAACAAGAAATACTAGTTACTCCAAACAGAAAATAAGCAGATTTAATAAAATAAGTACTTATAAAAACTTACTTAAAAAGTTACTATTAAAAAACGAGAAAATTGTGCTTATTTTTACCCGACTGCAAAGGAAGGGTTATGTTTTTCGCGCGTATCTTGTATGTATGTAATATTCTTTATTACCTCATATCTCCAGGACCACTGAACGGATTTACATAATTGAGGTATCGTTAGATTTGTCTTAGCAACCCAAGTGTTCTTAGATAGGTGACTTTAAAAATATCAAATATGGCGGCTGTGCGACGCCATTGAACTAAGTGAAAATAGTACATTGTTCACCGAGAGGAGAAAGTGACCGATTACCGTCGAGTGTGTCGTTTGAAGCCCGAGCCGTAGGCGAGGGCTTTAAAACACCCGAGATCGGGAATCGCACTTTCTCTCGAGTGATACATAGAGCTTTATACTACACCTACGAGGAAAATAAAAAACTAAATCTTTACTAATTGAAATTTATATTGAAATTGTTGCAGTTAGTGAAGCTTAATGTAACACTGTTTTCACAAATGGCGCCAATGGCGTCTGCAATTTTCACATGTTCTTTTTTCAAATTGTTTATCCTGCCGCCGCAGGGTCGCACTGCCAGCCCGACACCATCCAACACACAGCTAGTGGCCAGTTTCATTTTGCGAACTTGGAGATAAAAACTCACTGTAAAAACTTTTTGGCTTTTGATATTTAGATTACCGGCGCATAGTCTTACCCAAAATTAAAAAAGAAAAACCACGTAAGAAATGGATTTTCATACACTATTCTCTCCCGCTCACAAGCGTTTTCTCCCCGCAGATTTGTTCGATATGCAATGACGTACTTTCTACCGTAAATTTGATAAAGTATCAAGGTACTTTCCAAGCAGGTGTAGTATAAAGAAATTTTTTTCTTCGAACAGTACAATATGGGTATTGGGTAACAAATTAAAGGGCTCAACAAAAGGATTTCAAAAAGGTATCTCATGATTATCATTACCGTAATACTAATTAAAGTAATACAATGAGAAAGTTTTAAATATGGACTTCGCTCTTTCTGAATCCGGTGGGGTGCCAATGTGATACAACCGGGGAAACTAAAAAATGGTTAATTAACTAAAGTTCAGTACAAAATATTATGATAACCACGAAATCAACCAACACACGGAATAGTTTCACAATATTATTAATTAACCTAAACTGGAAACAATGTGCGAACTAGAAATTGTTCGATTATGAAAGCCTTCAACCTCCTTGAGTCTCGAAATAACTTTTGGTTTGGCACACTTTACTTCGACCTTCGCTATGTTTGGATTCATGTCTGTTACTGGCTGAAAACTTAAAAGGAAGATACCTTATGAAACTTATAACAAATAGAGGTAGGTTTTCTTTTGTTTTTGCAAATTTTATTTGAAGTTATGGCTAAATAAATGAATCTTTAACCCCTCGAGTGTCGCATGTTGAATTTCCTTATGATTTTTGGGTAGGACTTCAGAAAAAATGATAAATCGGCAATTTATGGCCATTATCATGGTATATATTATACCTTCCTGGATTCGTTATGAGTTTATTTAACTATTTATATCATTCAATAAGCAAATCAAACTGACCTTATCTCGCAGTGATGTGATATGTTTACACTTTTATAATTTTCACTGACATCCGAAAAAAAAAATAAAAAAAAATGTGCCTACACATTTATTTTAATTTTTATTTTATTTTAACACATATTATTCCAAAAAATTAATAAAAAACTATTATAAAAAGTAATAAAAACTATTTGATAACACAACGAAAAAGTCTGCGGCGTCACAACAAAAACCACAGATGCATTTTGTAAATTTTTTTTCGTTCATTTTAGCGGTGTATGCAGAACATATTGCTACTTGCAACACAACCACAGATATTTATCGACCAATCCTGACCAAGCCCTTAAGTGTAACTGTCCGACTTAAGACATTTGGAGCATTTTTTTCTTATGTCGCACTGTGTAACATAAGACACGCGAGAGGTTAATGCAATTTAAATATAGCTTTAAATCTTTCTGTATTCGCATAAAAATGGTTTTATTAATAGCCCTGACTCCTGAGCTAGCTATATTACCTGTGTTATAGGAGACAGTGTCTTCTCCCAAATATAGTTGTTGAATTTTGTGCAGTTATAATTAATTATCTTTCCCCACTATTGATCCATATAAACTTAAACTATGCTAATGTACAAAATCTTTCCAGCGCGCATTTTGTTTTATAAAGTGGTACAGAGATTTCACTACTAGTTATTACTTCGACCTTTTTTCACATGTCTTAATTTATTCAATCATGCCACAATAATTTCTTGCAGTTTCACAACAATTCAACCGACTAATGCCGCAGCACAATATTTAGTTTATTAATTAAATTATACAAATTAATTGCAAGAATTATCCCGTTAACGTATCTAATAAATTCCAGCGTTTCGCATCCCAAGCCGGGCACTGCAAATTAATCCTTTTAGCACACAGCGTACGTAGATCCTTATCTCTTTAATGGCCGTTTATGCAAAAAAAAGTACACGATGTATTTTTCGACGTTTAGGTTATGCTGTAATACGTACCCGGGGAATACATGTCAAGTATACGGAGCCCGCGATATATTCTTCAACGTATATTTTAATACGTACCATCACCCATCTTAGATTTACAGCACGAGATCTAGTTGTTACCTATTTAACATGAACCTATTTATGGCACTTTATTTTTGTACTTCTTAGAAAAGTTTTAGCGTATTCGTCGCCATTTTCTTTAAATTAGGTCTATCTATAAAAATGATCTCTATTAATACTTTAATTTGTCTGAGACTTAGGAGCCATAACGAACTGATCGTTTTTGTAAATGAAGAAACCAATTAAAATCCGATTATCGCATCTCATTCCAAATTCGGCCATATTAAGGAGCGGCGTGAAATTAAATTATATCTGGTTAGCTATAAATATTTAAAAATCATTATAGGTTACCCCGATGTAAATATTGCAGTTACATGGGGCAATATCACAAAAGTGAATAAGTGTGTTGTATTTTCTTGTCTTTTTCACTTATGTCAAGTTTTGTTATTTTTGTCTTTATTTTTTAATAGTTGGCACAACTTCGAACAAAATGTTAATATTATGTTTGTGCTATAAACGAACTATCTAATTGTTTAGTACTTTTTTGTTTCTTTGTAACTGATAACAGCCTTTAGGCTAAACTATTCATTGTAAAACTATCAAATATTTAACATGTAATATTTTACATGCTTTCATAATCATAATCATCATAATCATAATCATTTATTTGTCAGAACATGGTCGGTATGCATAATTACATGGTCTTAAATTTACATATACGTATATAGTCTCATCATATTCTACCACATGGGCGTACAAATGTCAAGTTGATTACATAGATGCTAAATTATAATTCCATTTTTTTAAATAAGTAATGGTTCAAATTTTAATAAAGAATGTCAGAAATAAAATAATATAAACAATAATTGAATTAAATTAATGTGTCATTTAAGTAGTCATTCAAACTATAGTAGCATTTAGTGCATAGAAATTCTTTAAATTGCTTCTTAAAACCAGCCAAATCTAACTCCCTAATTGATTTTTTAATTTTATTATAAATTTGCGGGGCTCTGCAGAATATGCTTTTCCGCATGAGAGCTGTCTTGGCTCTGCGACCGCGTAGCATGTCATTTCGCCTGTTACGTTGTACAGTATCAGATAGGAGAGAGAATAAATTTGGATTTAATCTTACGAATAAGGCAGTTTCATAAATATACAAAGCAGGAAGTGTGAGAATTTTATGATTTCTGAAATAAGGCATACAACTGTCCGTCACCTGAAGCCCAAACATTTGTAAGTATACAATAGTATAGTAGTAGTAATAGTATGTAGTAGTTTGTAGTATTTGTAAGTTGTACTTAAATAAATAAACATTATTTACTTGATATCAAACGAAGCTGCTATCTATTGGCTTAGGTCTCTGACATGTTGACTATCTCATGTCAAATTAGAAGGTACGGTCGCATATCGAACTGAAACTAAGTTAGAGAGGTAGTCCCTTCGGCGACACATCGACAACGATGCTGCAGCTTCTCATATTAACTGTAAATTACATTATGTAAAGTTAGGCTTCTCTAAACGAGGAGTCCTCGAATTTACATGAATTATTTCTTACAAGATCTTAGTGAAACGAGGTATGAATGCTTAAGAAAGGGTTGGGAAGTTTAAAGGGCTAAGTGGGTCTCATTGCAAAGATAAGAAGCGTTGTCATGAAGTATTATCAACCTAAAAGTAATTCGTGAAAATAAATCATTATCATCAACAAATCTTAAATCATCATTAAAGTGCCTTATAACTTACCCAGATTTCCGGTCAGTAATATGTTTCATGTTCCATCATCCAAAACTAATATTGGGGTTAACTCACCGATAAACAGGGTCTGTAGGGAAATGAACTCTCTCATAAAATCTATGCCCGAAGTTGACATCCACTACAACTCCTTGAAGGTCTTTAAAACAATTATACTGGAGTCTCAAAGAAAGAAACCCGATAATTATATGTAAATAAGATAATATAACTATTGTAGAATAAGAAATGTATTGCTTTTTAATGGGTTAGAATTTAATATGCAATGGAAGGTTTACTCAAATCTTTATAATTTAATTTTAGTAAAAATTTAATTTTAGTAATAATTTAATTTCAATAGATTTAAGTTAATTTTGTAATACTATTTTTTGTTTTAATGTTATTAATTATGTTGAATGCTGGTTTTCCTGTAATTGGCGACTGTATAAGACTAAGGCTGTTTGTTACTTATACCCACGAAATGCTATATACAGAAGCTGTTGGATGACCTTAATAATAAATAAATAAATAAAAATAAATCAATCAACATCTGCGTCGGCGTTTGTCCAACTGCGTTTTGGTCGGCTTCCAGTCTACAGATGCTGCCGAGTACCAGTGTTGTTTTTTAGCGACTACTTATCTGACCTTCACGAAACAGTAGCTTGCTAGCACGATATCCTTTGGGAAAACTTGTATCAAATTATCTGACTTCTTCCTTTTTTATTGATTAGAGGTTCGCGTTTGACCACCATCTCACATGGTAAGTGATGATGTGGTCAAAGATGGAGCACGCTTACCTAAAAGTAACCTATTCACTCTTGACTTAAAGACCCCTAGGTTATAGCTATCGGGACACAGACTCCGGCAGGGAATTCCACTCCTTAGCCGTACGCACAATGAAAGTATTCCCAAAACGTTTAGTGCGTATGGGTGGGATATCCATCATGTAACGATGGCGTTTGTCTTGTAGTCCGATGATGGAACGGGCTTGGCGGAATTAGATTGTGTAATTCCATCGCACACTCCCATAAATCTTACTATCCGTAACGAGTGTTCTAGCAAGGAATCTAGAAATCTTAAAGATGGTCACCCATTCTCAGTGCGACTTTGGCCTGTTCAACCTGTGCGGCTCTTATTTTACGGTCACGAATATATCATAAAAAATACAAGTAACGAGTAATAAAGAATCGAATAAGTGCTTCAATGTAACAAACAAATTATGTAAAAAAAATAACTCTTGTATTAAAGGTACTTGTAATTGTAAAAGGTCGTGGGTCCCACCTGGCAGGTAACATCGAAATGATACAGAATTATTCCCACTTACCCTTTCACTTGAGCCCTTTATAAACATAGAATTACTGTTTAGAAAATCCCTATTTCTGACTACTCGTAACGACTGTGATTTAAGTGTTTTCCCAGGCACGGAAGAACATCGGTACCATCTGTCACCCATCTACAGAGTGACCTCGGCAAGCTTTGCTTGACCTTGAATATCAGCCGGTGCAGCTGTTTTTATTCAGCCACTAGCTCCTCAATACAAACTAATGTAAACAAGTTATTTCAGTTTACGTCCTTCGGGTTTAGAATAGAATATAATTTGTATATTACAGCTTGGCCCATACAAATACAATCTTATACAATAAATATAAATAAACTAATATATATATGACTTAAACAAAGTTATACTATGGTACACGAGTACATACAACTACATTATAATCCCCAGTGCATCCATAAAACTTTTCAACTTGCCAGTCGTTATCGGAGATTGAAATATGGTGGTGAAGTCTTGTTATCACCATAAATTAGTTACGACGTACTTTTAGCCCCGGCTTTAGTACTCATACACACGTTATAGTTTAAATTACGGTTCAATCACGATGAGTGTGGCTCGCTTTTATGAGCTTAGAATTTATAACAGAATGTTATCACGATCTCCTCTGATATAAGGTTTGTTATTAGAGCATTTTTATTATTATATCATATTTTTACTTGATGTTGTTGTGTTGTATTAAGAGAGATACATGTACGGCATTAGCTTCATGCGCCACAATAGGATTTTGTGCTATTTTAAAAACACCCAGACCAGAAACCACTTTTGTAGGCTATAAAAAAATTGTTACGGTGCGGAAGTAGTAGTCCATCCCTCAACGATTGCACCGACAGTGTCGTGAAATGACCTTAACTGAACTGATAAAATTCATGCGTGGTCAAACGAACGTACCTGACGAAGAATATATTGATATTGTACGAGGTCGTTTCCGTGTGTTGTACGTCGGGCTGCGTGTGATTGTAATAGTGTCTGGCGTGAGAGACGGCCGCCACCGCGGCGAGTCGCTGTGAGCTGCCCATAGCCCAGCCGAGCGGGCTCCGCTGAGCGCTCGCGCTAGCAGCCCCCGCGCCCGCCACCAGCCACCAGCGGCGCCAGCGAGCCACAGCCGCACCACGCGGCGCCGCCTACGCGACTGCCGCCACAAATTTTGTGCGTTCTTAATTCAAACTTTCTTTCAATTCTTTGTTCTTCTTCCTTTGCTTTATTAGGCGCCTCTCACCATAATATTCTATTCAGCCAGTGTTAATTAATTGCTTAAGTATTTTATCAGCTGGGCATCTCTTTGTGACACAAGCGGCCGTGGCACATCTGTAACAATACGTGTGTTTGTAATTTAATTTAATATTTTCAAGAACTACTCCAAAAAATGTTATTTTTTGCAAGTTATTTTCATTGGCATTGCTTTTTTCTTACAAGCACGTAGAAAGTTATTTCCGTACCGAATTGTGTTTACTCAAAGTGGAGAAAAGTTTAACCTACTGCATTTCAGCGTCTCCAAGTTTTAGGGAAACACAAAAGTCTTTACTAAATAAATAGTTCTTTTGTGTAATGGGTTTCATCTGGCCAAATATGATATTTTCTTACATTTACATATTAAATGGTTCTTAAACCTAGTACTGTATTATTTACTCATTTTAAAATCATTTTATTTTAATAACCGTTGTTGATTTTGAACGTATTTCCGTATGAGTGCAAACAGTTGTGTCTACGATCTACGCGGCGTAGTCTGTCGTAGTAGCGCCGTAGCACATTGGCGTAGCTCTGTAGCAGGGTGGCGTAGCAGTAACCGAAAACTAAGAGAATTATTTACGTTTTGGTAATACTCTGAAATCATTACTTTTGGTTGGGACAAGGAACGAAAATATTTAAAAGTATATTAAACTAGGTCTAATTCCGTGATTGGTGCTAAGGTTTTGTTTATTTTTGGGTAAGCTACTTTAATGTTGGCATAAAAATTTAAAACGATTACCACGTATGTTAAAGAAATTCATTGTTATTACATACGCTATTCAAATGTTGAAAATATTTAAAAATATTGTCTTAGCATACTGTAAAGTTAAAAGTTAGAAACTCTTTAGCGTACCATTTTTGTTATTTTATTTTTATTAAACTTATATATTAATGAATTCTCGCGTATCGTCGAAACATTAAAGTTATTTAACACAACTCGAACAACAAAAAAAGCATTACGATTAAACCAACTATCAGCAAAAACTTTCAAATTGTATATCAAACCTAAACTCAGCACGTATATCGTAACAAATCACTTGAAACTTACCTTACAAAGTACTCAAAACTTTCGCTCACCATCAACCTTATACACACTGGTATTATTTATCAATTTCACTCCAGTTTACTTCACAATAATTGAATTTAAGCACAACGTACATCGATCGCGAGATAAGTTTGTGCTTTCAACGCGGACACGACGCGAGCCCCCGACGTCAGCTCGTGCAGTGAAGGGAGGCTCTACTAACCGCCCCAGCCCCAATGTTGGCCATACACGCCAACTCCAGACAGCCCAGCTTGACCCAAAACTTCTCCCAACTGTTATTATCGGTTTTCCAACTATATCTGTGTGTGGTTTATCGTGGAGCGAGTTTGATGCTGTGCGTTAATTTTATGTTTATACATACTTCTTGAAGACTTAAAATCTTTGTATAAGAGAATCTGGTATACGCCATTAAATAAGTTACGATACGCGATATGACAAAACAAAGCTTCCTTTTCCTAAATATCGTGAATAAAAATATGTTGATTTAATTTAATAAAATACATTCTTGTATATTTTTGTTAAGTAATATTTTAATGCCCGTAACCTCTATGTACGATAACATTAAGTAACGCATAACAATAATTGATTAAGTACATTGAATGTATACCTAAAAACTAACTTTCATTAAACGATACGAACCATGTTAAAACATAAACATTCGAAATGCCAATTAAGGCCAACTTTGGGTCCAACATTAACGACATTAGCGGGCCAATATTGGGTCTTTCCCGTCACTCCCTCGGTCGTGTTCGTCCCGTCGCGTCACGCCGCCAACAGGTACGTACTAACTTCGTACATTTCATTTATTGTTATCTATCACGCGAATTTAGACCTTATTTAAAAGGCCTTCTTAGAAGGCCGCCGCTTGAACTTTCGTTCTTTTTTGTATTTTTTTATCTGTGCTTTTGCGCGGGGAGCGAAATGTCATGAATAGATATTTAATTATGATCGATTCCAGAATTCAGAATTGGTTAAGTAACCATTCTCATCACTCATTAATTTAAGTACCTATATTTTAACGTAATTATATCGGAGAAAGAATAAAATAGGAATAATTTGTTTATTTGCACAGAAAGTAGAAACATAAAATAAGGTGTCAACAAAAGATATGTATCTACCCTTAACAATCTGCCTGTGCAATTTGAAAATGTAACGTTTATGTTTTCTTATTTGTCGAACATGTCAGGACAGCTTTAATTAACTTCAAACAAGTTCAAGCATCATTGAGTCGGTTGGCCAAGTTTATTGAATCGTACGTTAGTAGGTAATTTAGCCGGACAACTTAATAAAGATAAAACTATACGTTACCACCGCCGCCAATCACGTTTATTGATTTTTATGGGAATTATGTCGGACATAACACGACCTATGGTTTTCTATCTGTCTCTCTATTATGTGTTTTTATGTTTTACTTTTCGTGAAGTAATAAAATTAGTCTACTGTCCAATTCGTTTACTTTAGTTTGTAAAAAAAAACATCACTTGGAACTGACATTTAAACTTCTACATCAAAATTATTACTGAAATTCGAATTTCTACATGATATAACATGTTTAGATAAATCTATACTAATATTATAAAGCAGAAAAGTTTGTTTGTTTGCTTGAACGCGCTAATCTTCGAAAGTACTGGGTAGATTTGTATGCAATTTGGTATGGAAGTAGCTTGAAGCTTGAGGAAGGTTATAGGCTACACTTTACGCGACTGCAAAAAAGGAGAGTTATGTTTTTACCGTGATAGAATCCACGGGAGCGAAGCTCCGTCGCTCGCCAACCGATTTGAAAAATTCTTTTTTTGTTGGAAAGGGTATACTTCCCAAATGGTCCCATGAAAATTTTATCGACATCGAACAAGCCGTTTCTGAAAAATTAACAAAAGTCTAAAAAAATATTTACATTGATGATCTTTTCGGTTACTCTATATTGTGTTTTTTGTTCGCGCGTTTTTACTTTTTTGTAGTTGACATTTTGGCTTTTATAACTAGATTAATTACAAATTGACCCACTAAAAAGCGCGAAAATAAAAACTTTTTTGCAAAAAAATAAAACCGACTTCCATATCAAAACACTACAAAGCCAAAAATAATTTTAATTTCGGGAGGCGGTGTGAAAAAAAAGAAAATACAAAACCAATAACACCGACTACCGAAATTAAAATTATTTTTGGCTTTGTAGTGTTTTGATATGAAAGTCGGTTTTATTTTTTTGCAAAAAAGTTTTTTTTATTTAATGATGCTAAAGAGGCTCACTTGTAACGATTAGTAAAATGCACAAATTCGAAACAATTTTTTTTTTTCTTAATTTTCTACGATAGGATTTTCCTAACGCACGAAATTAAAATTATGAACTATCGCATAGATCAGAGTTCTCAGAATGCTGTTGGAGTTTTCTCGTATTCTGTTTAATAAGGGGGCGGACTTAGTTTATAATCGCGTAAAAATCATTTCTTTGCGCTTCTGCGAACATACTTAAAGACTGCAAAATCGTAAATTCTTGAGTTCTAACCGAATTAGAAATGTACTGAGTTTAGACGGATAGATTCCGGATTTAGTCAGCCCCCACCCTATTGGTAGTACTACGGCTACTTCAGACGTACATAATATGTACGTCTGAAGTAGCCGTATGAGAGCTGAGATATTATCTCAGATTCGGATCGGACGAAGTAAACGTATGTACGTATCGTAAACGCTCTTATGATTCAGTCGACCTCGATGGTGTTGGAAAACCGCAGCCAATCAAAATTTCATAGATCTTGCTCAGCTTTTGTAAGTGCACTAGTTTATGTCGTTTTATACGTGCCCATGTAGGCATATGTGAAATAAAATATTTTTTGAGTTTGAGTATTTGTTAGTCTTCAACAAATACCCACAATGCACAAGTTTCCTCACCTTTAAAGCCCTCTGTCCCATGTTACCTCAAGATATTTTTGCATATAAAGTCCCTACATCCCTTAAATTTAACGTATTCCGTAGGTTTATTCTTAAAATATTATTTATTCACATACCAGGGATTGACGGATGCGGCTGAAATTTTTCACGAACTCAATTTACGGGCGACTCCATCTCACATTTACTAGGGCAGCATGAGTCCCAGGAGATGTAACGAAACCTAAGACACACGCAAGCGAAATCATATAAAGTCCTACATATTATATTAGGTATCTAAACTTATATATCTTCAAGCCTGGGTATAATGGGGGTCAAAAGTCAAATAGAGGGGACATACACAGTTATTTAAAGAGTTAGTTCTTGTTATCCTTAACTAAACTTTCTAATTAAAATAAAAACTTTCCCTATAATGATCTTCTTACATATAATTAATGTTAATTGATATGACATTATTATATTGATATGATATGAATTGATGAGTTTTCCAAGAAAATTTACACCTTTTAGAAAAAGGTTAAGCATTAAGAATGTGCCCCCAGAGCCAAATGTAATGAATATCATATTGTTATGTACGTTACTCATAAACATTACTATTTATGTAGTTTTTGACTGCCGATCTCTTACTGTCATTACGTGACCTTGAAAAATGACCTGACAACACCAAATTTTTTAAACTTTTCGTTCTCTAAAACTAATAGAGCTAGGAATGTGAATGAATCCAAAGCCAAACTATAGACAATATTATGACAAATATTACATGTATTTATCTTAATTATTTTTCTAATAATAAATCTTTTTTTGAATAGTAATATTTTTTTCTTGACTATAATTAGTAAGTTCTAACAGAGTGACCACTTTCAAAAATATTTTGAAAAATAGCACTTAATGTGTAGATTTTATTGTTATAATTTTCATCGAAAACGGATACCTGCAACATCATCAAAAATAAAAAATATTACTCAAGTCCCTATTTGTGACTATACATATTGAACTTGTGAATGATATGTTTAATAATAATAATACAAAATAGGAAAAAGTTACGCTCCATCCACTCTGCTAACCCCGTAAGAGCCTGGCATGCAGTTAAGTAACAAATCAAATTCAAAATATGCAAATCTGAGTGTATATCATAGTTCATAAAACTAATTTTGAGTTTTATGAACTGTGCCTTTATTAAGTTTTCTTAAATTTTACTAAGTGGTATTATTGATATTTGAATTATTAAACGCAGTCAACTCAATTAATGTTTAGTTACTACTTAGGCACTCAAAAATATGATTAATTTATCTATATAGACTGTAGACATAAACTTAATGATATCTTTAACTTTAAGCGTCCAGTCAGTTTGTCTTTGTTCTTCTCTGTCAAATTACAGGTTTAGTAATCACACTGTGGTGGAAATTCGCCTATAGTAAAAATGATTTCTAATACATTATTAGCAGATAAAAATATTAACTTTTGGCACACCTTCTTCATACAACTTTAATGTGTCAATTTTCTTAATGCAAAGTTTTAGCTTCACGTTTTAATAATATATATAGATATCACATTTTGCCAAATACTTACTTTACAAAAATTGTGAATATTATAAGAATGTCCAACGATAGCCACTACCTTATTCTTGATATGCGGATACACCGCACAACGTTACTCATGAATCTAATGAACCGCCCTTAACATGGCACTGCAACATACATACATACATGTATACAAACAGGTGTGGTCAAGACAGGTCAGTTGGTGAGTTTTACGTTAATTGAAACGCGAAACCATTCATTAAAACACAAAAGATAGCTACGGAAAATACGTAACTGTTAGCCCTCGTAATGACGCATCCTTGGCGCTTATAAAGGCTTCCGTAAACAAGCGCAATGTGAAATGACATCAAATTTAAAACAAATCACTTTACGACTTTCGAATTTGTCTCGGTAAGATAAGTGAAAGAACTATTTTTCCAACTATAGATAGATATATATACTCCTTATTGTACATCATAACAGAAAACAAACAAGGACTTAACAACTAAAAAGGGGGAAACAGTGGTTGGTCTACAAGACAATAAACAATTACAGGAGATAATGCATTTACTACTACAGTAGTAAATGCTGCACAGATGCACTATAATTATGTTCCTTTTCTATCACAAACAGATGGAACGGCAATCTGAACGCTCGGGATGATAGCAGGTGCGAGCCCAATGGCTTTTTGTGCTTTCCGTCTACCAAAAAGTAAGCTAAACACTGAGAAATACCTAATAGAAAAACTCAACGTTGTAGTAGCCAAACCGGGTATCGAGCCTAGTAGTCTTTTTTACGGGGGCGTATCATCAAATGACTCGTCCCGCTCTGAATAGAAGTTTCAGACATCTACAAACTTGAAACCCACCCTGTTGCTTGACTTGCTTAAGTCCGGGACTGCGGGATCTCGTTATAGTATTCTCGCAACCCTAGCAGGAACCTAGAACTGTACGCTCAACATTCGCAGTTTACACAACTAGGCAATTAGCAAATAAGTATGTATATTCAATCTACATGCACAGCCATAAAATATCATCAATCTGTAAAAAATCTTCATCGCATTTTGTCGCGTCACGTCTGTGTTTAGGAGCTATATATACTTAATGTTCAAAAATAACGTTAGCATGTAACTTGTGTTTAACAGTAAATTGTACGTGAATCATGTTCCGCTGATGTTCTGAGTTAATCTCGCGTTTGCATACAATTTGCTGCAGCTTTGTGTATAACTAATGCATTATAATAAAGTGCAACAGACTGAAATGAGAATAATGCAACCTTTGTGCAGCTCCCACGCTAAACACAATGTTATATTTATAGTATAATATAAAAATCAAGAACGAATCGATTGGACGCTGATAATAAGTTTCTTCAACTGAAGAAAGAAAAGCAATGAAAGAAATAAATGATGTTATATGCCGTAACTTTGTATTTGATTCCTTCATAGAAGTTCTTACGTCACTTCTGAACAATGACGGTCTATCTATCAAGCTGAATCTCTTCAGCATTAGAGCCAAAATTCCAACTAAACTCATCTATATCACATCATATGTCATGTCCAAGGGTCGTATACCTTATAACACACTACACGAAAGTCAAAATGATACAAAGTCATATTTGAAAAGCGTTTTTACCGCTGTTTTCTTTGGTTATGAAACTGAACACGCGGGTTTAGTAATCAATAAATTAATGACTAATTTCTTATCGACTTCAGTAGTCTTGTAAAATTCTCTCCATCAGTGACACTAGGAAACAGTATCAAATGCTCACATTCTTACCGCCTTGCAAGACTGTCCAGCGTAGTTTAATCATTTTCCACACTATATTGGTAAAGCCCTCTAGCCTAACTAAAATTTTGTGCCAGAATTATATATGTGCAATAGCAATCACGTGGGGCTTTGCTCCCTTGGCTTTACCACTATAATAACATAATCCCACTCTTTTGCAGTCGGGTAAAGCTTCAAGTTATGTTCAGTATTTCATCCAAATCCACCGAGTAGGTACTTTCGAAAATTAGGGCGTTTAAACAAACTTTTCCCTTTATAATATTAGTATGGATAGTCATCAAGTTCTTTTTATCCATTCTGTCTTATCATCTCCTTTTTCTCCAATATCACTCCACACACAATACATCCATCTTTTCTTTGGCCTGCCTCTTCCGTTTCACCCACATGTATCATATTCATAACTCTTGTATAATAACACAACCTTCTGTCACTCATTTATTTGGTGTCGTAGGGTAGGACGCACCCTTCTAATGTTTTTGACACTGAACACAAAGGATTGGCGGTGAAGTGACTACATAAATCTCGTATTACCCGCAATTGACGCCCAGATAGTGTAATGACAGGTTGAAACATTTAGAAGTCACCAGTCCTAGCATTTTCAGTTATTTTCTGTCTAGGTAATTTATAAATGCGAAAGTTACACTGTAGGCACAGTATTACGATATTTCCTACAGTAGCGCAACGCCTTTGATGTCGCGCGATGCCGCCGCCAGTGTAGGTACTTACGCTGTTACATGCAAATATGCTAGGGTTGTCATCAAATGGGTAATAAAATAAAACAATTGTGATTATTACTATTATGATGTAATCATTTATTCATATGTACAGACGCCAGCACATGAAGCTACCCGAAACTGTCAAATTTTCCCAATCAACCTTGAACCTAATTTCTTTAACAATAAAGTTGAAAATCTATTAAAGAATTTTGACAGATTGTTGTAGCTTGATGTGCTGGCGTCTGTACATTTAAAATAATTGTGATTATATATTTATTCATATGTATCATCACTACTTAGTATAAAACAAAGTCGCTTTCTCTGTCCCTGCACTTGTATGTATGTATATCTTTAAAACTACGCAACGGATTTTGATGCAGTTTCTTTCAATGGAAAGAGTGATTCAACAGGAAGGTTTTCAAGTATATAACATGCATAATATAGTAGAGGAACACTGATAATTTTTGAGGTTTCTAATGTGATGTCGCAAATAAACACAATTTTTTGCGCCTGCTTTGCAAATGCTGGCTGAACCCTACGAGATAGATCAAAATAATGTACTACAGTATTGTACACCTTAAAAAGGTCAACAAAAAAGTCCTCGATGACATCTGTCTATCTCTTATAGATAACCCACAACAACCAGTTTTTATCCTTTACTTTTTACGAGAAATACGAGCATATTTTACGAAGCGATTTTAAGCAATACAGCATTAATCCTTATCCAATTAAGTACCATAAATACATTGTGCATTTAATATAAATCAATATTGCCCTTTACAGAATATAATTTAAATAAATAGTTTCGAAGATATTACAGATTTAAAATGCAAGGACATAGCGGTTGCCGCGCGGTACCGGCGGAGGCACGGCACGCGTGCCTATGTTGCTTAGATTTGAGCGTTGAATGTTTTTCCCATGGTAAATTATGTGTCGCACTTTCAAGAGTAGTTACTAAAGAGAACATGTATGTCGAATGACAAAAAGGCTGTCAACGATGTATATAAAGACATTCTATAGTATATTTAATATAAACATTGCACCCGTGCGGCGTGCGAAGCCGGGGCGGGTCGCTAGTGTAAATATATATTACACTATGTAAATATATATTTATTCATAAATATATATTTACATGTGTTGCACTACTAAATACGTGACACTTTATTTTTGAATGTTCTTAATTGTCTATTATAAAATTTAATTTTAATTAAATAAAAAATAAATAAATACGTAATGTATTCGCATTCGGATGAACAATCTGATAAGAAAAGAATGAAGAAAACATGAACATGGCTGTGATTTAAATTCTACAGTACTTAGTATTTCAAATAATCTATCTAAGATATTGTTTCCAACAAACGAGTGGAAATTTTGTCTAAAACAGGCTTGCAGTTTAGTACAGTATTCAACGAAATCAGCTGGAGGTACCTGTAGTCCACCAAAGGTATCATGCATAGTATTGTATGCACGGTTACGTAAGTTTACTTAGATTAGGTGATAAGAACTTGTCACATCCTTGTAAGAACTGTTCAAAGGTGACGTCCGTCGACTTAGCTTCTTCCATCAACTTCAACTTTTTGACACAACTTGTAACTTGTTTTCGAAGTTTTCTTTTTCTTGGAGTATGATCTGTCATTTTTTTTTTGTAGTCTGCGATGCTTGGGCACTAGTGGATGCCACAACTGATACGCCTACGGAAGCAATGTCGATCTGTTGTTGAACACCTCTGTTTGTTAAATCTTTTATAATCTCTATTTCTGTAGTCTCAGTCTGTGTACTCATAGGATGTAGTGAAGCAGACGGTAAGTTTGATACGGGAATAGCAGTGCTTTTTAATTTTGTTTTCATATACATCCATCTTTCAAAGTGTAAACCACATACGTACATATTATATAACTGTTCAACTGTTTTACTTTTCAAGTCCGGTTTTTGACAAGCTTCTATCCATAACTCGCGCCTAGAAAGTAAGTAGGTACCTATAAATTCAATAAACAAACACATAAGTACCTATACAATTATAATTATCAGACATAAAAATATAAGGTAAAGTGTCCGAAATTGTGTGCACAAGTCAGTTTTGTCTTAGCGGCAGCGGCGCGGCGTCTGGAATATTCCATAAGTTTATGGTACACAAATCAAAAAACCTACCTCTCGTCGAGGGGAAATCTATGAAACTTTAAGTCCTTCTGGGATTTCGATGTCGATTTACTTCCATACACAGAACAGTTTGTGCGCACCATTATAGAATATGTAAGTATAATAAAATTATTACCCAAAAAACACGCCCGCGCTTGCCCTTCGCGCTCGGTACCGCAAACTAAGCGTGTTTGCGGTACGCTTCCCGCGACGCCCGACACCCCGCGAGTTCCCCTCCGTTGCTCTGCGCAAGTACATTCGTCGCGCTACTGTAGGAAATATCGTAATACTGTGCTGTAGGTATATATATATATATTTATTTATTTGGTTCACCAACAGTGGAAACATTGATACAAATATAAAAGAATACATTAATAGGTTAAAACTCTTGTATCAACTTCTTACAGGTAAGCCATCATGCATACAAATTAGTTGATGGAGTGTTCACTTACAATTATAAGAGTTCTTAATTACAGAACTCAATGAAGTTTTTTCAAACTCTGGACTCGAATAAAAATTAAATAATTAAAATTTATATCAAAATCCAACAAATTTAATCAAATCAAAATTATATTAAAAACCGGTCAAGTGCGTGTCGGGCCACGCGCAGTGTAGGGTTCCGTAGTTTTTATAACAGCCATGTGCGTGTCGTATTCGCTGACTGATCGTTTTGTACCATGCTCTAACTAAGGCCGTGCGCGCACTGCGTTGCGTTTTGGAAACGCAAAATCTGTGAAGTATGGAGTGTCATAGAAGTGCGCGCACTGCGGTGGAATAAACGCGTGCGGTAGAGTCACCGGTGGCCCCGGTCATTCTACCGATGCGGTAGAACTACCGCAATTGCGGCCACCGCAAGGCAATGCGCGCACGGCCTAAAAGCCAAACATGACTACCTAACTAATTTGTCTTCCTATACAAATCCTCACCTGATCCGACAATTTTGCACGGAAAGTTTTAATTTCTTTTAGAGATTTGTATAAAACTTGTCATAGCCGGTGTTTTGAATTTAAATACGGACACAGAGCTACACTACTCAATCGTCACAAGAAACTAGCACGATACAACTGGCGTTTAGCGCCATCTATCGACATTTCTATGGAGTTGTTCGAAATTTTCGAGTCAAATACAATTGGTCGACTATTACTCGTAAACTTGTAAAGCCCACTTATGTGTGATAGTTTTCCTTTAAATTTCGTTATATATAGGTACTACTGCCGTGACATTTGAATTTCTAACTACAACCGTTTAGTTGATAGAGGGGGAGGACACTTGACTCTAACGAAAATTGGTACTTTAAAGCTTGATAAGTCACGAACGGTTTACTTAATCAAAAAACGGTCTTACCATACCCCTAATATTTTTGAAAGACCTATCCAACGATATCCCACACTATGGGAAGAACGAAAAAAAAATTGTCATCCCACTTTATATGTATGGGAGGTACCCTAAATAATTGTATTTTTCAAAATTTTATTTCACCACTTTTTTGGCGTCATTAACGTGTAAGTATACTCATGCCAAAGTACAACTTTCTAGTACCAATAGTTTTTGAGCTAAACCGCGGACAGACGGACAGACAGGCGGACATGGCGAAACTATAAGGGTTCCTTGTTGACTACGGAACCCTAAAAATGGATCAACAACAAAATCACAATCAAAATTAAGATTAATATCATAACTCATCTCAAAATCATCGATCAATATACTGTACATGTCTGTTTGTTTGCCCACCCAAGATACGTATGTGATATAAATAAAATTTGAAATAGATAAAGCCTAGAAAAACGTAGTTTACTTAACTTAACGTAGTTGACAGGCCCGTTGGTATAGTGGTCAGTGGCCCTGACTGCTATGCGCAAGGTCGTGGGTTCGATTCCCACCTAGGACAAATGTTTGTGTGATGAGCACGACCATTTGTTCTTTGTCTGGGTGTAATTTATCTATAATATGTATGTATTTAGAAATATATATGTATGTTTATCAGTTGTCTAGTACCCATACCACAAGCTCTGCTTAGTTTGGGACTAGATGGCGTTGTGTGAAAGTTGTGGAATATTATATTATACTAGCTTGTGCCAGCGGCTTCGCCCGCGTGGGAAGTTTTTCCCGTGTAAATCCCGATCCCGTGGGAATTTCGCAAAATCCTTTCTTAGCGGATGCCTACATCATCAACATCTACCTGCATGCCAAATTTCAGCCCAATCCGTCCAGTGGTTTGGGCTGTGCGTTGATAGATCACTATGTCAGTCAGTCAATCAGTCAGTCAGTCAGTCACCTTTGAGATATATATATAGATTATATTATATTAACTGTCGTCAACATACGACGCGGGTGAAGTCGTAGGCAGAACCTATCATTCTTTTGCTCCAATTTTTGTGGATTCAGACACAATTCTGAATTTAGTATTCCGTGTTCCATGTGGTCTAGTGAGTGAAGTTTCTTGGACTTTATGAGTCATAATAGGTAGACGCATTAATCTAATTAACACGCTTTACCTTTTAATCGCTTAAAAGTCCATTAGACTGCAGACATGTTTGCAGAATGGTATTTACGTACACATCATTTAAAAATAGCCATATCTGATGACGCCGTGCCCAAGAATTTTGTTGCCCGTATATTTCAACATTTGAATAACACCGTCCAAGTTATTTTGACTTATCAGGGCCCTATTAATAAAGCTGACATATATGTCAAAAATTGGCCAAGTGCGAGTCAGACTCGCCCATGAGCCCGCCCCGCCCAATTTTACTAAGCGGTATTATTGAATTTGGATTGTTAAACGCAGTCAACTCAATTAATGTTTAGTTACTACTTAGGCACTCAAAAATATGAATAATTTATCTATACTTAGAGCTATAAAATCGCACAACCCAGATTTTTACAAAAAAAAATTGGCCAAGTGCGAGTCAGACTCGCCCCTGAAGGGTTCCGTAGTAACTACGCCAAATAACTTTGTTTTTCATAGTGTTTGTATGAATTACAAAGTTATATTTGCGGTTTTAGAAAATATGCTGTATCTCAAAAACTGCTGACTCGATCTCGTTCAAACCAATTTTGGTTGAAAGTTTACATTAAGATCTACAGTATATTATTTTTTAATTTTTCTCTCCATTATTATAAAAGTTAGAGGGGGGAGACACATTTTACCACTTTGAAAGCGTATATCTTTTAAACGATTAACTTTATGAAAAAGTGGTTTTAGAAACCTCAATGTCATTTTATAGACCTGTCTATTGTAGATACGACACACGCAAAGGTTTCATGAAAAAAAAAATTCAGTTTCAGTTCCATGTATGGGGGGAGCCCCCCTTTATTTTAATTATTTTTTTTTTCTTCAAATCGGAAAGCGGTTCACAGAATACATCTACCTACCAAGTTTCACATGTATAGTCCTAATAGTTTCGGAATAAAATGGCTGTGACATACGAACGGATGGACAGACATGACGAAACTATAAGAGTTCCGTTTTTGCCATTCGGCTACAGAACCCTAAAAAGTGACAAAATTATAGAATTGTCGCGCTTAGGCTGTTTTATAAAACTGTCAAATATGTCAAAAATTGACAAGCAAAATTGTCACATATGTCACAAAACCACATCAAAATATTCCTGACAATTGTCGGTGACAATTGACAATTGTCGGATTGTCGTGATAATTATGTCGACTTTTGACATATTTGTAAATAATGTTGTATTATGAAGATAAATGAGGATAAAATATTAAAAATAAATAGTAACAAAGTAACTGAATGAATCATGCACTAGTGCAACTACGATTGTTTGTTTTGAGATTTTTAAACGACGTCATCGGACGAGCCCTTGTTACCGTCGGTGTTTCAACCATATTGGAACCCAATGACTTGGTGCGTGATGATGGCAAATGACCGGACAACGTGGCATTGTTTCTTTGGAAGATGTCAGGCCTTTAGTGTGAAAGGCAACTTGTGTCGATACCCTCGCGCCATCCCATCTTCTCAGTTCATCATGTTGTGCGGCGCTCCTGCTGCGGCTGCGGAATACCTCAAGCGACGTAAATACAGTAATCTCGGTGATACCTATATTTTAGAGCCGTTTGTGGTCGAAACTCGTGGACCGTAGGGTCCATGTGCTCACAGCATTTTTATAGAAATATCGTAAAGGCTCGTTGACACTTCCCTTCACTCTAGGCAAAGGCTAAGCATTGCTAAACCACGAAGCAATGCAGCCGGTCTCTACTTACCAGCCCAAAGCGTTTAAGATGATTTTTTAAGCTTTATTCTAGTTTGCTTTATAACTAGTTTGGTTAGTAATTATAACTGTGCACGTATTCTGTAAAATACTTTGTTAAGGTATAATTGACGATTCCTGTTTGGCTGAATGTCACTTACTTGTGTCAAATAAACACTGACCTCCAATAAAAATAAGAATGAATTAAACGGATATAAGGTAAAATATTTTAATGATTCCTATATTTTTATATCCTACTTAAAGAAACTTGAAAATTATTTCATTACACATATTTTATTCGCAGTTTCTGTCCATTTCAAGCATTTTATAGGCATTCCCCTTTCATGAGTTTATGAGAAGATTCTTATGATCAGGAAAAGATTATCTGACTGAAAGAATCTGCCTAATAATTTAAGCAGTTTTTCACTCTCCTTTAAATTGATTCAAAGTTATACACCACCCGACTAACTTAGAATAACAATATTATGGTTATCAATGTACAAATGAACATAGGTATAGTGGATAAAAATAACAATATATAAAAATATTGTGTCGCGGTTTTTGTGGTCGTACTCCTGCGAAACGGTTCAACCGATTTCTATGATATTTTTGTGTATATTTGTCACAGGTCGTAAAGTACATTTCATATCTAGGTAAAAAATATTTACGGTAGCATTGCAACGCATACAGTTAGTAGTTAATAATGAGTACATAATGTATGTTTTGTAGTGCATGTCAACGACACAGAGCGACAACACCGTGCGTCACGCGACGGAATTTGCTAAGGTTCATGTAGGGCTGCCACACGACACATATACATATTACATCAATAGCAGTGGCGCGGGTCTTCACTCCAGTGGACATCTTTACTAACTAAAATTATAGAGAGGGAAAGTTTGTTTGTTTGAACGCACTAATCTTCAAAAGTACTGGGTGGATTTTGACGAAATTTGGCATAGACGTAGCTTGAACCTTGAAGAAGGTTATAGGCGTTTACTCGACAGCAAAAAGGAGGGTTATGTATTTGTCGTTATGAAGTCCACCGCAGCGAAACCCCGCGCGACTGCCAGTTATTAAGCATAACCTTCCTTCCTTTGCAGTCGTTTAAAAAGCCTATAAACCTTCCTCAAGCTTTGAGCTATTTTAATACCAAGTTTCATCCAAATCCACCCAGTTCTTTGGATGATTAGTGCGTTCAAACAAACAAACTTTTAATATATACTAAAAACTAGTTTGTGCCAGCGGCTTCGCCCGCGTTGGAAGTTTTTCCCGTGTAAATCCCGATCCCGTGGGAATTTTCCTTTCTTAGCGGATGCCTACGTCATAACATCTACCTGCATGCCATATTTCAGCCCGATCCGTCCAGTGGTTTGGGCTGTGCGTTGATAGATCACTCTGTCAGTCAGTCAGTCAGTCACCTTTGAGTTATATATATTTAGACGTGAAAAGGCCGTTGTATAAAATATAAAGAACATAGCAAGAAACAGAAACGTGTGCGTTGCTTTTGTATGTGCAGCATAACCAATATTTTTTGGAGATTATAGAGTACACAAATTAATACAGTTTTAGGTCATACGTTAATTGTCCAACGGAGGGAAAGCCCGAATCTATAATACAGGTTTTACCTGCAACAGACACCAGTCTCTTTGTAATGTTTCCATGTGACTCTGTACTGTGTTCGTTCATGTGAAAAGTGAAAATAAATACTTACCTACTGCAAGCCTATATACCACTCCTGCGCCATTTTTCTTGTGATTAATAAATTTCTCAAATAAAGCGAGGCAGTTATAACAGACTGCGTTACCGTCTTTTGAGGCACCAAATTAAATATCGAAAATAATATTAACCAGCTGCTAAGCCCGTTTTTGCGTTCGTGTTTAAGTTGATATTACCTACAGAATTTTCTCGCCTGAATTTCGATCCCGTTGGGAATCCTGGGAGATAAAAAAAATGTTAGCCTATCACCTCCTCTATCTTCCAGTGAAAAGTCTACAAAATTATGTTATACCGTTCTAGAAATTAACCCAGGAAATCAGAAATACCGCCATATTTTAAAAATATTTGTTTTTGATTTAGTATATATATTGTGAAACTTCCAAAAAACACTGCAAAGGGAAAAATAACCTTAATTTCGGTAGTCGGTGTTTTTTGGAAGTCGTTTTAATTTTTTGGTAAAAAGTTTTTATTTCATTCTAAAAAGAATGAAATAAAAAAGTTAAAAACTAAAAAGTTGGTTGATTTATAATTAACCTAGTTACAAAAGCCTAAATGTTCAACTACTTATAACCTTTTACAAAATATTGCTCTTCCCAATGCTGGGCCGTTAATTGTTGAGGAGTTCTCCTGGTACTTCACCATCAGCTTCACTTCACCATATGAATTGTGACGAAGATATTGTGCTTAATAACCATATTCAAGTAATCGAAGCGGAACCCATGAAATACTTATTATTCTCACTAATATATTGAGTAGTTATTTGAAGAGTTCCCTCGATTTCTCCAGGATCCCATCATCAGATCCTGACTTGGTGACCTGCTTGTGACCAACTTTGAAGTATACCCATTCAAACAAAAAAAAGAATTTTCCAAATCGGTTCAGCCGTCTTCGAGTAATCGGTGACCATACAAAAAATATATATATAAGTACGCGTCGACTTGATAACCTCCTCACTTTAGAAATCACAGTTATTTTGAAATCACAGATAGTCACGTCGACTTTATTTATCTAAACGCATGAAATCGCAACGCATTTTACAGTACCTATAATTGCACTGCAATATTATTATACTAATAACTAATTTCATCCAGCGGCTTCGCTCGCGTGTAAAAATCTGCATCAGATGTCCAGTTTCTGAAATCAATTATAGTTTACATGTTGCCCAGCCTTATTGTGTAACAAAAAGTTTCATTCAAATAACGTTATAAACAGCCAGACATTTTTTAAATTCTTGCTCTATTGCTGTTTCTTAAGCTAAAGAAATATTTTGGAAAAATATATTTTCAGGCACACTTTTTTTATTATATTTTTATTATAATGTGTTATATTGTAGCATTAGATTGACAAATACCAGCCCTATGGCGTTGGATTCATTACACATTCACGAGTTTATCACAGATCTAACACGACTTGTCGTTCACAATCCTACACTATGAACACCTAATAACCTCAAATGTATACATAGTACTCTATCAGCAATCACGATTAGAAACGAAGACGTAATTTGCAACTTGTTAATCCAATTTGTGAATTGATTAACATCAATCAATTTACTACTTATATGAAAATAGAGTATATGTTGGCATAGGACATGAAATTTCTGAAGACATTGAATGTGTATCTGTCAATGCGTATCTGTAATTAAAGTGAGTGCTCTTCAAAATTGAATGTGTTATTGAGTATGTTGGTTACCGCGGTTCTGCAGTGCGGTCGTTGTTTGTCTGTTTCTGTAAGTGCGTACGGATCTCTTTTAGGCAGAGTTCAAGGTAACAGCAATGAGAGAACATCCTGAGATGATCTTACTATAGGTAACGCCAAACAACTTGGCAAGAGTCGTTCAATGCGCAGAAGTCGATTTTTAGGTGTCAGCAGTTGTCGGCGGGACGCGGGGTATGATGTAGCGTCCCTCCGAGCGCTCGATTGGTGCGTCAGTAGTTCTCGTTTAATTTGCTCCCGAATACACTTGCGTACACGAAAGTTGTACCCTTTGTTTTTGTTACGAGTTGTTGTTTTAATTTTATTTTTTGTTACCTTGATTACAATGCCAGGACCAAATACCGTTTTACGCAGACTATTAAAACGTCAGAAAGCTACAGTTAGACACTATAGTTAAGGAAGATTGAAATTCCGAATTCGTGACTGTCTTTAGGACACCGGGTAAAAAGAAGAATAAAAGGGGTAGCAGTTTTATTAACGAATTGTGACGACGAGAACATATTATTTTTAATGTTTTTTAAAGACATTGTTTTTCACTTTTAAAGTTATTTATGTATTATATCTATTTTATTTATAAAACCGAATTAATGAATGAATTCCTCTTCTTTCTTTAACATTCTTCTGAATAGATATGATTAAAAATAAATGATGGCAATAACCATCGAATAATGGCAAGCAGTAAAAGTGACCACTTTTTTCTTCCACTAAGTGCACGATGCGCGAACTTACCCCCAGTACGCCAAAACCTTGCCAAGTTATTTGGCGTCATCTATAATATTATACATGTTGGTTGTTGTATGGATGCTTGTTACTCTTTCACGCAAAAACTACTGAACGGATCTGAATGAGACTTGATAAATGTATAGTTGACATCCTGGAATAACTACGCTACGCGGGAAAACCATCCCACGCGAACGAAGTCACGGGCAAAAGCTTGTATCTAATAAATATCAGTGTCCTATCGCTCTGGGTAAAACTTATGGTTGGGGCTTAGGGCTCCCACACAAAACCACGAATTCGCATCGCATCGCAAATATCTGTGAATTCGCACGAACGCACCGCAAGAATTTCCGATCTGCTTCGCATCGCACATTCCTGCGATATTACGTCATCCTTGGTGACGCCATTTTAGTCCGCTCTGAGACAGCTTTAAAGAAAGACGCGCGGCGCCTGCGCCGCCTTCTTTGTTTATAAAAAAATGGCGGAATATGATATAGATTTTTTAATATCTTTAATTGAGGAGCGTCCCGTCTTTTGGGACACAAGTGTGAGTTCCCATCAGAGTTCAAAATCGTAATAAATGGATGAACTCAGAATCTTCTTTTTCTTTTATATCTATTTAACAATAACAGCAGTGCAATAATGTTTTTGCGATCCATCTTACAAAAATCATCCATCTTAAAAACACGTCCAGTACGGCTGACTACACTTGAAGGAATGGTCGCCCTACCAAACGGTTTGCCGCACTAAATCGTATCGCAGAAATTCGCATCGCATGTTCCTGCGATGCGAATTCGCATCGCATCGCATCGCAGTTTTGTGTGGGAGCCCTTAGAGAGAAGAAAAATTTAGATTTCACTATATTATAACATACTAGACTACAAAGTTTGTAAGTATCTATTGTTACTAACGATTATGGATCTAGATATCTGATTAAATATTTAAATAAATACTAACATTCGCGCGCGGCTTCGCTCTCGTGGACTTTATCAAGATAAAAACATAACCTCCTTCTTGTGCAGTCAGGTAAATTACCATAATACTTACCAAATTTCATTTAAATCCGCCCAGTACTTTCGAAGATTAACAAACAAACTTTAGCTTTATAATATTAGTACCTATAGATAAAGATTTGTATATCACTTGCGGTAGCCCTCGCCTTGCAGATATCGATAGCCCACTTATCACCAGGAGAGCCGCGTGCTTCTTGGCCTGTATATCGCATAAAAACATATTACACAGACTTAAAAAAAAAAGACCCAACCGCCTTATATCGTAGCCTGTATACTCTATACATACATGACCAATGTGATCTCATCACTAATCCACTCACTCATTCTGTAGGTTTTAGTAATTAGACAATGGACCATGATTACACATGAAATCCGAATCTTCTTTTGTATCAGTCAATATCCAATTTGTCAAAATGATTGGTGTGATTGGGGTCAAGACCAGTTCATCCGTAATAATAAAAAAAAAGAAAAGATACTCGGGAACAACGGCTTAAAATGCTGAAGCACTAGGGTTGCGGCACGGTGGAATATCGATATTTTAAGATGGTCACCCATCTACGAACCGACTTCGTCAAGCGGTGATTAACCTTGAAGATTTAACCGTGCGGCTGTTATTGTTTAGCCACGAATTCCCCCGAGAATTTATCAAAAATAATTTATTTTTTATTTTTTTTATTTTTTTTTATTTATTTATTATTAATAATCAATTATTACACAATTTGTTTTACATACGAATATAGTTATTTATTTAAAGGGTATATACATACGAAGTGCACGGTTTCTTTGTATGATAGTAAACGATATGGCAAGGGTTTTATAATCCCATGTCTACATGTGTGAAGTATAATAGAAATTACAATACATTGATACCAGAGGCAGAATTTTCAAATTAAGAAGAACGAAGAGAATCACCGTGTTATTGGCAAGTGACGTGGAAAGTTATCGACCCTCGTAGTGCTGTGACACGTTTTTTATGATTGGTATTCAAGAAACATGTGAAACCGATAATTTGGTATCAATTCTTTGAGTCACTTATTTTGAGCTGAAACTGTGCATAGAGACTCCATACCAGATGTTGTCTTCAGCCCCTTTGGATAGATATGGGGTTTCCGTTACACGTTGTATAGATAAGACGAAAAATAATATGAAGACGAAGTGTGACCGGCTCCGGCTGCGTTTCCAGCTTACTTACAAAAATCTATGACAGGTGTTAAGCATATTTGATATCAAGGAAGATATCAAAAATGTCTCGTACGAAAAAATATCTAGTACTTAACTGATTTGTGGAGTTAGGCAAAGCTCCATGGAAAACTAATACTTGCATATTGTTAAAATAGAAGCTGATCCCAGTTTTCCTAGTTGGGAAAAGACTGTCAATCCTTTCTCCCCAAAAATATTCAACGTTTTATACCTATGTATATACAGCTTAATTTTTTTATTCTTATGTTCACCTGTTCAACAAAATATTGTAAATGCGAAAATAACTCGCCTGTCGTCTGTCTATCTGTTACATTTTCATGTAAAAATAATACTAGTAATTTCCGGTTAATGTTCATATGTGTGGAGGAACGACATTGATACCAATATTAATCGGGCTTAATTAATGTATTCTTTGATGGCGGGAATTGCTCGAGTCTTATTTTCGGCGCCGAGTGTACTGTGTATGAGGAGCACGCTTGCCTAGAAGTAATCTTAACGCTATTGTCTTGAAAATACCAAGTGCACCCAAGATGATCCCTTTAATATTGAAATTTATTTTATAAGTAGGTTAAAAATAACACTTTTACCCATGGCAAAACTAAATAATTAAACAATCATCGTAACGTCATTACCTACTATTTAATAAATATTAATCCAAATTGTGAACTATTCTTTAAGTCAATAAATTATTAATATTAAATGAAAAGAAATATTCTACATTTACTTCTTTCATTATTCTATATTCTTAAATCAAAACCTCCTTGTCCCTTTTAGAAAGATTTCGTTGTACTTCAAAGGTTTCCATATGGCCTAAATTAACTCAAAAGTGCCGGAAGCCCGGTAATAGGGCCCTTAACGAGACTCAACGATAAAAAGGGGTGGAAGTAGGGTACGTACGTCATAAGGCCATACTAAACTTCCTTTGACATAACCCTATGACAAAGTTACGTTAGATAAAAATATTAGGAATCGGGAAATGGAAGAAAGTGAATGACATGTTTTTGTTTATCGCATTTGTAAGCGTAAGTTATATTCGGGCACGCCGCAATTGCGGCGGTAAGACCCCTCTTTGAGGAGTGGCTAGATCGGCGTCACGGCGTCCTGACCTACCGCATGACGCAGGTCCTCACCGGACACGGAAGTTTCGGGAGGTACCTGTGTCTGATGAGGAAGGAAGAAACGCCTGGGTGTCACCACTGCGAGGATCGCCCTGAGGACACAGTAGAGCATACGGTGCAAGACTGCCCCGCTTGGGCAGAGCACCGACGTGTCCTCACGGCGGCGATAGGCGGAGACCTCTCGCGCCCGGCATTGGTCGAGGCTATGCTGCGGGCCGAGACGGAGTGGGAAGCGGTCGCCTCCTTCTGCGAAGCAGTCATGCTATCGAAGGAGGAGGCGGGCCGCGTGAGGAAGAGGATAGCGTCCTCCCTCCAGCCCAGCCGCAGTGGTAGACGCCCACGGCGTCGGACGTTGGCCGACGATCTCCGGCCACCGTAGGCGCGGGCATGCGGACAGCGAGTAAAGGGCAACTCGCTGTCCGACCATGGACCATGCCCGGGTCGACGGCGCGTTGTATTCCAGGCGCGCCTCAAAGAGCGTCAGCAAGATGACGAGGCCCCCCCTGTAGAGGGCCGAAGCCTGCCGGGGTCGTGGGACTTATCTCATTACCGTGACCCCGGAACGTAAAGGGCTATTGAAGGAATACCGTGGATTTTAGTCAGTACAAGTCTGACAGTCCCTCCGGCCCTGCCCGGGGTGGGAGGACTCATCTGATGATTTTAAAGTTATATTGTTTTTTTAGGGTTCCGTACCCAGAGTGTAAAAATGGGACCTTATTACTAAGACTTCGCTGTCTCCGTCCGTCTGTCTGTCACCAGGCTGTATCTCAAGAACCGCGATAGCTAGACAGTTGAAATTTTCACAGATAACGTATTTCTGTTGCCGCTATAACAGCAAATACTAAAAACAAAATAAAATAAATATTTAAGGGGGGCTCCCATACAACAGGCATGATTTTTTGCCGTTTTTATAGAAAATGGTACGGAACCCTTCCTGCGCGACTCGCACTTGGCCAGTATGAAATATTTTAAGAGCGTTTTTCCGTTACTTGGACACACAAACTGTGCATATTTTTGAGACAATAATATTGCCACCCACTCAGTGATTGCCAATCCAGTTGCTTTCTGTCAACATCATCTACTTAGTCTTTTCCCAACTATATTGGAGTTGGCTTCCAGTCTAGTTAGACTAGAAGTCAACCCAGATACAGTTAGCGAAAACAGTTGATTGCAGCTGAGTATTTATGTTTAACATGGAGTGCCTATCTGACCTCCACAACGTGCCTCTTCGTCGCCTTGTTGATACATACAACACTTACTTCATGGAGCTTCACATATTTACTCTTTCTCTACACTTTACTTAGAAATACTAACTTCATAAGTATGTATAACCTATTTATCTTTCTTTTTAATTATGATTTATGATGGAAACTATATGTCTGTTTTCTTTTAATATTTTTTTTTGTGATTTCGTGGACAATGGTGTGGGTTACATGTGTAGTAACATAGATATAGAATAGATTAAGTATAATAGTATATCTCATTGTTGTGTTTATTCAAGAATCTATTATTAAGCTTGGCATGTAACTGTTTTTTGTCCCTAATAAATAAAAAAAATAAAATAAAAAACAACCCCGAAGCCGGGTAACACGATACACTTTGGCAAGACTAGCGTTAGATTTGCTCGCTTCTGACTACCCGTAACGACTTTCAAAAATGTCTAAAGGTCAGCCGGTATCATCGCTTAACGCGCTTACCGAGGCACGGAGGAAACTCTGTATGTTATGATGGTCACCCGTCCAAAAGCTGACCTGGGCAAGCGTTGCTTAACTTTAAATTACCATTGACCCATGCGGTTGTTATTATTTGGCCTCGAACTTCTCTCGAGTCGATCTCTTTAATAAGCGTAATATGATCAGTGCTTTCAGGGATAATCTTTTACAAACATATTACATACATATTTACAACTACTAGCTTCTGCCCGCGGCTTCACTGGCGTGAAATGATTCTTTTTTCAGCAACATAAAACGTAGTCTAGTAGTCTGTCCTTCTCCAAGATCTAATATATCTCTGTACCAAATATATCTGTGTATTTGTTCAGAGTTAAAAGTGTAACAGACATACAGAGACACTTTCACATTTATAACATTAGTTAGGATATTAAGGATGGTATAAAGACGTTACTTAGGTTACTTTACGTACGTAGAGGAGATCCTTGTACCTTGGGACACCTTGTACCCCGGGACAAGCTCATTGCATCAAAAATATTGCATTGAGAAGTCGTAACTAGCGAGATCTAGTAACCATTTCTATAAATATTCATAATGCATGAAGTACAGTCAGCCATTTTGCGTCGTTGCTTACATGTGGTATGCTGTGTGATTTTTTCAGCCGATCATTTTTTTACAATCCACTTGAATCTGTATTAAAATCAAAATATTTAAAAGTAAGTCGTTTAATTATGATACAATTAGTTGTTATTTATATTCGTAATCACTTATTTTATTGCAATTCAATAGATTTCCGTAATTCAGAAATTATAAACCCACTTTGTTTTATACAATTGAAATTTGTACCTCGGGACAGTGAATTTTTTGTACCTTGGGACTGTCCCAAGGTACAAGGCATTGCTTTTTATAAACAATTTATTTTATTTTTACATTTTTATGTTTGTTTGAAATGCGGTTGTTTTTATGCTTGAAATGCGGTCTAAGTCTAAAGATAACCAGTAGTAATGTTTGTGAACAAGTTTTTTTATTGTGTTTGTTTAACTGATTATCTAAAAAGTGATTATAAATTAGCTTTGTAACGATGATTGTTTTAATTACTACAAAATTCTTTTAACTGCTGCCCATTAATACCTAAATTACCGTCATATATAACATTTATGTCAGCTGATAGAAATAAATTCATCTGGCGACAGTTTAGTTTCACAAAAATGTGTCCCAAGGTACGAGCCATGATTGTACCTTGAGACAAATTTTCTAAAATAATTAATTGTTATTTTCTCATTAATGAAACGTAGTAAGTCGTTTGTAGCATCATAATATTGTGATATTATTGGCTAGTTATTAAAAATTTCAACATCTATGGTTAGGGATCAATCTAAAGTAAAATTATGGAGATTTAAAGAAAAGTGTCCCAAGGTACAAGGTTCTTCCCTACATTACTAGACGTAACTTTATAACATTCGTTTTCTAAAACATTTCACTGCAGAGTTAATTAATTTTAGAAGGGAATACGAAATCCAAAAGCCTCACAAGGACCCAGATTTAGGCTGCTTACCCCTTTATTTCATGTCCTCAACACGTCACTCATTTGACTTCAACACGTCACTTCAAATTGACAGCTATAACTTTTCATGTATCTTGACAGTATCAAAATGTTTTTTTTTTTTTTCAATTCCCGCAACCTCCCATTCACAAGTCCCGACACCATAGCCATAAGCTTCAGCATTATTATGATAAATTGTTATGATAACATAGTCTATACCAACTTAAATAATTTAATAGTTTAAAAAACACTAGAAACACACGCTTTTATAAATGCACGTAAAACAAAAAAAAAATGTTAAGAAAACCGATAACGAATTTTCTTTAGGTTTGTTATAACCTTGAATCCTGATCGTGTTCAAAGTCCATTACGTGGCCTTTCTCACAAGTGCAAACACGACTATGATACGATATTCCATCATGGAATGCCAGTGCCTATCTTCCGGCTTCATCATCAGACCTTGAAACCTAATCGTGGTCAAAGTTCATTACAAGACTTTTCTAAGTAATCCAAAACAGCTATGATACGATTTTCCATCATGAAGTTCCAGTTCATATCTTCCGGCTCCATCATCAGATCAGTTCGACAGTACCATATTATTATATTGTCATCAGAACTACATACAGCTGCCAATTTTCATTACGCTACAACCCTTGGAAGATGGTTAAATTAGTTACCTTAGATTTCATTACATAGTTAGTTAGGTCGACCTAATAAAAGCGTGTTAAAAATGGGCCTTAGTGTAAAATTATCAAAAATATAGATTGATAGATATACTTCTTATTGTCATCATAACAGAAAATAAATAAGGACTAAGGACAACTTAAAAGAATGATACAATAGGTGGTCTTATCGCTAAAAGTGATCTTTTACAAACAACCTTTGTATGGATTTGACACAATAGGATAAAATAAATACGCGGGTAGTCCACTAATATCTAACGCCCTACACACAAACGCACAAACGTATGTATTTGCGCACAACTAAGCTCCATACTTTCTGTATATTTATATACTACCTATGTTAGTTTTTGCACTTGTCTTCATTAAGCCCGTAAACTGGGAGTGTTACGTGTAATCTTCAAGCCATAACTTGGCTGTTTTACGTTCAACCAAGCAGTCGACTGCACCCCATATTGTGTTGGTACCATTGATATACTAAAAACCCGTTGGTACTGAGGTTTAATTCAATCTGTAGCTTTGCGTTTTTTAACAATATTTATCTTTTTGGATCAGTTAGCGTAGGATCCATCTAGCTTCTATTTATGAATATAAATAAATGTTTGAATGTTTATCCTGTATGCATTCTTAAATCATCAATTAGATTACGATGAAAGTTTGGCAATGCGTTCTGAGACGATGCAAGAGGATTTCTGCTTCTGGGCAAATAAAAAAAACCACTGTCGCATGTGCGGCAAGAGCTATTTTAATTTATCCGATACTTGGTATAAAAAGTATCTTGTGTTATTCAAGGAATAAATTTCTTCCAGATCCGCTAACTAAACATTCAAATTTATTATGATTAAGTAAATATACATTATTGTCTATCTGTTACTAATGCTAAACATAAGCAGGACCTAGGTTTATTACTAAATTGGATAGATCTTGATTTTTTTGGATTATAACAATACTTAACCTTTAAAACAATACAGTTGTGACAATTAAGAATATTAAAGATCGTGAGGTTTTAACCTCATAAGCGAAGCAACGAATGTTTATAACATAGCAGTAGTAATAAAGTCTTGGCAGTTGATCGATTTCATTGAATTATAGAAGAGCTCCCGTTGAAGCCCGTTGGGCCACGTTCTCCTGTAGTCGAGCGGCGAGTCACCGCGCCACGCGATTGGCGGAAACAAACTACTTTGAAGCATGCCAGTCACTACCACGAAACACGTCACAATTGGAACTTACAATGGTTTTTTTTGGTTTTCTTACTAGCCTGCCGGGGTTGCGGGAATGTTTTAACGAGATACTGCGGCCCCGGAACTTAAGGGCAGCTGAAGGAACAGGGTGGGTTTTTAGTCAGTAGAACTCTGACACACCCTTGCGCTTAACCCAGAGCGGGAGAAGTCATGATTTTCCCACCTGACAATAAAAAGGTACCTATATGTTACTAATATTATAAAAATGTGAAAGTTTAAATGAATGTTTGTTACTCAATCAAGCCAAAACGGTTGAACGAATCTGAATTAAATTAGGTAAGTATGTAGATAGCTGATTTAGACTACTTTTTATTCTGGAATTCCCACGGGATCGGTATTTAATCAGAATAAAATCGCGAAGTCCTGACTATCGACTCTCGTACCGCTGCGCTGTCGCGGGTACCTACTGATAGGTAGTATAAATATACTTTGTACTTTATATACTTTACTTTCTTTTATATACTCTGATAGTACTGAATCCAGAAGATGCAGGCATTTCTTCGCATTGCTTTTTAGGCTAGCATACTTAAAGTTCTAAATGTTACGGAGTCATTGGTGGTGACTTGTAACATTATTTTTGTATCACTATTTCTTTTAAGGTAATCTCGACCTCTTTTAGGCAATATAGCTTCAAAAATATGTTTTATATTACAAGAATTGATAGTACAGTTGTCACAGAGGGAGAGCCATTAGTGACAACTATACTATCTATCCTGAAAAAATAGCGTGAGGCTTCACTTTAGTTTACTTGCGTTAAATGGTCATCAACCTAAAACTTATGTAATTCAGTTGTGCACCATGATATTTTAAGCATATTGCTAAAGTTGTATTCCCTATCTGTCAGGAGCTAAAGCGACTGTTTGAATATATTGAGTGCCAACACAGGTGGTGGTTCCCTAGAGAGGTCAGGCTGAGCTCCCTACGTCATAACTAAAAACTTATAAATATAAAAATATCACTTATTGCAAAAAAGATAACCTTATATGTGCTTTCGGATCTCAATATTTAAAAACTCACCGAGAAAAACATTTCGTCAACGTAGTGTCTAGAAAAATGAGAGAGCTTGCAAAATTATGACTAGAATTAAAAAAGATTGATCCACCCATTAATGACATCGTTTCTGCCTTAAGACTATGATTATGATATCATTGTACAAGCAACCAAAATACTGGGAAATTATGACATAGAAAAAGATAGGTATGAGACATCTACGTTCACAATGAATCTGTCCACCACCTTGAAACAATCCTGCAATATTGCAAAAATGTGTGCATTAAAAAAGCAAGGGCCTTACACGGAAGTAGTTACTGGCAAAATAGAAGCAGACTTAAAAACTTTGATTCAACTTATTGAATCAAATTGGAAATATGATGTGTCTACACAAGCTGCAACATATTTAAACAAGAAAAAGTGGAATAAGATAACTATTGTGCCTTTAGCAAATGATTTAAAAATTCTTAAAGAATACCTAAATAAAAAATCCTTGGATGCTGCTATAAAAATTAAAGAAGGCTTACAAACTACTGAAACATATACACAACTTTTAGAGACTGTGTATTGTAGGGTTTTATTATTAAATAGGCGCAGGCCTGGAGAACTTCAAAGAATTACAGTCCACGATTATTTAGAAAGCGACAACAATGATAATAATAAGTATGAAGAGTTTGATCGTGCGCTTACTGCCTCAGAAAGGATTCTGGTAAATAAATTTAAACGTGTTGTCATTAGAGGTAAACGTGGCCGCGAAGTACCAGTTCTGTTTAATAAAGATGTTCAAGATGATATTAAATTATTATTATCGATTAGGCATATTTTTTTTGCTTCGACACCAAATCAATTTTTGTTTGGTAATCCCGGTTATAACAATACAATTTGTGGCTACAATGTTTTGGAAAAGTATGCCAAATTATCAGGGGCGACACAGCCTAAAGCAATATCCTCTACAAGGCTAAGACAACATTTAGCCACCTTATCACAAATTTTTAGCATGTCTGAAAATGATATGGAGCAGCTGGCTACATTCATGGGCCATACTAATGAAGTACATAAAAAGTCTTACAGGTTGCCAGATGACATATACCAAACTGCTAAAATATCAAAGCTTCTCATTCTTATGGAAGATGGAAAAGCAGACACTTAGATTGATTTAGATTTGAATGAGGAGCTAATTGAAGAGCCCGTGGACAACAACGAAATTATAGACTATGATCCTGAACCTGAACCTACTTTAGATGCTAATTCTGATTAGATACAAACATATTGTAATTTAAATGACTTATCTCAGGCTGGACCATCTGGTATGCAAAATGATTCTCAACAACTTATTAATGAACCCGTGTCTCAATTAGGTAACGAAAACAAAATACGAAAAGGAAAAAAAGGACGTTGGTACCTTGGACAAAGGAACAAAAGGACGTAGTTACAAAATACTTTATATTTCACATAAAAAATCACCAACCGCCTAAAAGAAATGAATGTGAGAAACTAAAAGAACAACATGTAGATTTACTTAAGAATAAAGACTGGCTAAAAATAAAGGTATTCGTCCAAAATATTTACTCTAAGGCTAAGAAATGAGAGAAGGAAATTTATGTTTTAAAATAGTATGTTTTGTTTCAATTATTTTTACTTTGTTAATGCATACCAATGATTAAGATACTTATAATAATGTTTGAATTGATGATTAATACCCGGTTTCTGAGGTCCGTATCAGCTGTTTATTTATTCCATAACTTTATCTGATGTTTATCTGTCATTAAACTTTGTTTAAAAACGATTTTACTGACATAACTGCAATTACATAAGCAGATACCTTTAAAAGCATTTTTAAACAAAGGACTTAATAAAGAATTAAAAAGGTTGTCTGTTTATCGAATTAATAATTAATGAAGAGATATCTAACAGCACCTCAGAAACCGCGCATGAGACTTTTAGTTGTAGCCACTGATTTATTTTAATTATAATAAATCCATTGTAATGAAGACTGATTGATGTTCATAATTAAGTTTATTTTGTTATTAGGCAAAGGCAGAGCCCATTTATGTTTAATTATTTAGTATAACTAAAATTGTTAAAATGTCAGTTAAAATGTTTTGATTTTTATGTTTAGATACCCATTTTTTTACAAAATATTTTAATTGAAAGAGAAGCTGCAGATGGAGTTTAGGTTGTAGATGGAGTTTACAATTCTTTTAAGTAGATATCTAAAACAAGAATGACAACATTGGGTTGATAAAAATCCTACTGATTTCTTTTAATTATAATATTAAATAATATATAATATGTTCCATTGTAATGAAGACTGATTGATGTTCATAATTCAGTTTATTTCATTACTAGGCAAGGCAGAGCAAATTTATATTTATTATTATGTCAATGTTAAATTGCATTGATTTGTTGATTGAAAAGTTTTTATGTTCAGATACACATTTTTTGTAAAATTTAAAATAAAACATTAAATGTTTTATATTACGATATGCCTTTTATTCCGTATATTCACCTGCATAAATATGACTAGGTACTATTATATTATTCGTATCATGAAATTTCCTCTTTCTACCTTTGAACCTACATGTTCACACCAGCCTGTGCATCTGAGCTTACCTGTTTATACATACTTACCTGTCCAACTCCGAACTTACCTGTTCACACCAGCCTGTGCCTCTGACCTTACCTGTTTATACATACTTACCTGTCCAACTCCGGACTTACCAGTTCACACCAGCCTGTACCTCTGAGCTTACCTGTTTATACATACTTACCTGTCCAACTCCGAACTTACCTGTTCACACCAGCCTGTGCCTCTGAGCTTACCTGTTTATACATACTTACCTGTCCAACTCCGAACTTACCTGTTCACACCAGCCTGTGCCTCTGAGCTTACCTGTTTATACATACTTACCTGTCCAACTCCGGACTTACCTGTTCACACCAGCCTGTGCCTCTGAGCTTACCTGTTTATACATATTTACCTGTCCAACTCCGGACTTACCTGTTCACACCAACCTGTGCCTCTGAGCTTACCTGTTTATACATACTTACCTGTCCAACTCCGAACTTACCTGTTCACACCAGCCTGTGCCTCTGAGCTTACCTGTTTATACATACTTACCTGTCCAACGCCGGAATTACCTGTCCACACCAGCCTGTGCCTCTGAGCGTGTGTAATGGATCTCTCGAATCACCCCCGCACCGCATGACGAGCCCTTTCGTCTGACCCCGCGAAGAGACGAGGATCTTCTCGAGCCTTTCTCTGCAGTTTTCAATATATTCCCGCTCCGCCAAACGCATCCTTGTGTTTGATTACCCAGTGTAATAAGAAGAAAAAGTTATTCAAATATTGGTCGCGCGACCCGCGTAGTGATACTCTGCTGTGTGCTGGTCGAAGGAGATTGGATCCCGCTGGCCTGCCCCTGGTAAGTGCTGCATGTCCCTTCTCTTCCTCTCTTCTCCGCCTCGACTTTTGCCACTGCCGTTTCACTTTAATTAACACGTCCACCGTATCGAAGGTTGGTTCTGATACCTTTCAGGACTGAATTATTGCTGGCGTGACCAGGCACTTTAATTATTTTGCATGAACACATAAATTACAGGTTTTCCACAGAAAAGAACATAATCACACTTAAAACTTATATTACACACAATTCTCGTAAATCGGAAAAACACAGCACAAAAGAAAATAAGGTGTCAATATAAAATTCTAGAAATGCGTTGACCAGTGCAATACTAATGAAATTAATTTGGTTCCACTGAAGATAGTCCACAGGAGATAAAATATGGTTTAAAAATGTTTCATCACTTTCTTCACTGCTATCAAAGACCTTTGACAGTCGTTTCAATTTTTTGGGTTGTGTCAATGGAAAAGAGCCATCTGAGTAGATATCCTCAAAGTTGATCCTCTTTCTAGGAGCTAATTAATGGTTGACGTATAAATCCGGTGATAGCGGGTTTACAGGAGATTGCACTGGTAGTGGTGTTCCTAGTCCAGTTATTGTTGAGACCGATGCTGTTCTAGGAGAAGAGGATAGAGTTTTTGTTGGGGTCAATGATGCATAACTGTTAGGCAAAGATTGTGTCTCGGAAGGGTCTGAGAGATATAGAACTTGAATTTCCCAAATTCCAAAATGAGGGCATTTCGTATCCGCTGCGTTCAATACAACTCAGTCTTCTTACGTGGAGGGTATTGGATTCGTTTGTATGCCAAGTAATTTGGTACCTACAATACTTTGTATTTCACATATTTGGGATTCATTAACAGGAATAATTATAATGCCCTTACAATTGACTTCCATGCACTCGATAATGATATTAATGTCAAAAATGTCTTAACATAACATAAACATAAACGTTTTATACAGCCGACAACACCGTCATGAGCACCTCTTCGGTGTCCTAATTCACTGAAATGCCATATAATAGGTTCAGCGTTAGATATTTTGCTAATATATGCAAATATCATATTAAACATTACTTTATTACGATATTGGGTTGTGAGACCGTCGCTTAGTAGCATGGCGCATGCTTATTTTCACTTACTCTCGTCGCTTTCTTTTTTTTTTCTTTTTCGCTCAATTGTATTCTCGATCTTGAACGAGGCATGGCAGCTGAAAACAATAAACATTTTATACCATGCTAGTCGTTTCCAATAGGTTTTTGTATTCATTTTCATTGTATTTATATAAAATCATATAAGCAAACCAAGCGATTAATTAAAGCATTTTTTGTTATGTTACCCATACATAAGAGTGAAATAATTTTCACTGTTCAAAAAATTTATATCTCCTGTGGACATTCAAATCGTCCACAGAATGGTATTTCTGGAATAAAATGAACGTCAATCATTTAATTTTTGAGGTTGGAAAAGTAGACAATAAGATACAAAATATACTCCTTGAGAAGCGTTGCGGCCACGGGTTTATGAGTAAATTATATGTGTACTTACCAAAATATATCAGGAACAGAAAAGTAACACTGATCTCTGACAAAATACTTAAATAACAGAGGAAACAGTTTATTTTACTAACACTGTGTGCACGTTTTGTAATTTCGCAATGGTGACTGACAGGTTGTCAGGTGCTGCCAATATAAAACACAATAAAATTGTTGTAAGGTAGCTTTGATAGATAGTATTTTAGTGTCATATTTTAGATCAACAGGATGGTCGTGGGAGACCACGACCATCCTGTTGATCCGTTGAACCGTAAACATACGGTTACATGAGAATGTAACCGTATGTTTATTTGAAATATAAATGGAAATAAACTGAAGTATTTACACTTGCTTAAAGTTTATACAATTTTATTATTTTTTAAAATGAAATATTAAAGTTCACTTCAATTCAATTAGGAAATCACTATTCAAACATAGCTACTGCGTATCTGAACAGTCCACAGAATGGTTTATATATATTTTTTTTACCATCTCACCTGATGGAAAGTGATGATGTGGTCGAAGATGGAGCACGCTTGCCTAGAAGTAACCTATTCACTCTTGACTTAAAGATTTCTAGGTTATAGCGATCAGGAAACACAGACTCCGGCAGGGAATTCCACTCCTTAGCAGTACGCACAATGAAAGTATTCCCAAAACGTTTCGTGCGTATGGGTGGGATGTCCACCATGTAACGATGGCGCATCGCTGTTTGTCTTGTAGTCCGATGATGGAACGTGCTATTTTATAAATTACCAAATTTATTTAATTTGTAATTCCCTCTAGCTCTGTTTATTAGACAGTTACTCATTCAGCATTAAAAAAAAATTTGCGGCAAGTTCCGTATGTCTACCCATTTTTATATAAATGTGACAAATATATTACATACTTAAAATTTTATAATAAAATGACTTCAATATTGTGTTATTTGAATACGGTTTTTTTTATAAAAAATGTCTTTATAGATATTATATAAATATTCTCCATCTTGTCATTAGGAATACTCGTGCAAAAACGTTATAGAAAATATTACAATATCTATTTACTAAATGTGTTGGGAAACTTAAACCACAAAACAAATGGCCGACACAGTCATTTAAAACACGTACACTATTCTTAATACTATAATACTAATTCTAACGTTTTTACTCCTTAATTCTTACCTACGCGTTTGTTAGCTATCTAGTCAGTAAATTGTAAACCCGTAATTGGCTAGAATTAGTTAATAAGTATTGTAAACACTTTGTTTAAGTGCTGTGGATTTTTGTTAGAAATAAATAAATTGTATTAATTGGAAACACAGCAGGACTGAAAGGACAGAATATATTCAGATGAAAAGTATAGCAAAAAAACTTTTTACCAAAAAATTAAACCGACTCCCAAAAAACACTGCAAAGTGAAAAATAACTTTAATTTCGGTAGTCGGTGTCTTTAGTTTTGTATTTTCGTTTTTGGCACCGACTTCCGAAATTAAAGTTATTTTTCACTTTGCAGTGTTTTTTGGGAGTCGGTTTAATTTTTTGGTAAAAAGTTTTTATTTCACTCTTTTTAGTTGGTTGATTTTTAATTTACCTAGTTACCAGAGCCTAAATGTCAACTACTTATAAAATTTTACAAAATATTGCTTTTCCCAATGCTGGGCCGTTAATTTTTGAGGAGTTCTCCTGGTACTTCACCATCAGCTATACATCACCATATGCATTATGACGAGCATAAAGTGCTTAATATCCATATTCAAGTAATCGAATCGCAATCCACGAAATACTTATTATTGAGTAGTTTCGGCGACCATCTGTGGTCTTCATCATCAGTTCCACTTCCCGAAATGGTACTTTTTGAGAGCAACTGCACAAGTTACTATAAGAAATACCCAAAACGCCATAGGTGTGCCTATAATATTTGAAGAGTTCCCTCGATTTCTCCAGGATTCCATCATCAGATCCTGACTTGGTGACAAATGGTACCAATTTCGAAGTATACCCTATCAAACAAAAAAAGAATTTTTCAAATCGGTTCAGCCGTCTTCGAGTACTCGGTGATCATACATAAAAAAAAAAAAAAAAAAAAAAAAATATACGCGTCGAATTGATAACCTCCTCTTTTGGTCGTCGGTTGAAAATAGACTCGACAGCGCGGCCACGCAGTGGTGATGCGACCATGCCTTTCTGTTGTCCTGGTACTCCGCTTTCTTAATTTATTTAATACTTTATTTCTAAAAGTACAATTTTGGAGTTGTAAGATAGTACTTAAGTCGATCAAATAAAAGTTTATGAATCGAAAATGTGACAAATGCATTATTTATAGTTACTGAATTATGTTTAATCCTGTAAATTAATAAATTCAAAAGCAAAAAGTACACGCAAACACGCTGCTAAACAACTTATTCATTGAATTAAACTACATATTGCTGCAAATTTAAAAGGCTACTTACTATAACACTCGTACATTTTACAAGCACCCTACGTCACTTGTACAACCTCCTGAAACTTACCTTCTTGCTACCGTTGCATACTTAATGAACCACGCCTGGCAACTTTCTCACGAAAACCTATGAATACCCCATTATAATAGCGAATGAAAAGGGGTTGATGTATTCATGGAAAGTTTAACTTAAAAGAGTCTTCAGTCCCCCAGTTTCCAAAAAATAGCAAGTAACGCACACTTTCAAAGGAATCCTTTAAATATTTAGAAGGCGAAATGCTTGGAAGGGAATTAAGGGCATTCATGATGTTTGATACATCATGAATGCCCTGAATTTTACAACTGACGAATTATGATTGAATAAAGTACAGGCTACGCCCTCCCAAATGATAACGAAAATAGCAAAGTTCACGAACAAACTTAATAATGTCCATACTGTATATAATTTCGTACAGATTATTTCCCTATTACAGGAAATTGAATTAAGTGCTACAAATGTACGGCACATGCTGCATACAATCATCTTTATGACAAGGGGATAAGGTTGATGTTTCGTTGCGCGGTTGGTGCTTGTAAGTAAGCCGAGCGGACCTCGCGGCCGGGGTCAGTGAATTCAGATATCAAATATGCAACTACGTAGACTCTCCCAAACCACTTATACCAATTGCAAATGTTGAAAATGTAGCAGTGCTCCCGAAAGTTGTAATAGTTGGAGCAATATGTTCTGAAGACAAGTAAATAGAACATGTAATCGACATACAAGTCAACGAACTGTGTTAAAGTTTAATCGAATGTATGATAGAACTGTGAGTTAAATATATGTAAGTAACACTGCGTGACTCTGCTGGTAAACCTTATAATTAAGTTATTATAGGCACACACAACTTATCTATACTAATATTGTAAAGCGAAAAAGTTTGTTTGTTTGAACGCGCTAATCTTCGAAAGTACTGGGTGGATTTGAATGAAATTCGGCATGGAAGTAGCTTGAACTTGAAGCTTGACGAATGTTATAGACTAATTTTTACCTGACTGTAAAAGAAGGAGGTTATGTTTTTATCGTGTTAAAGTCCACGGGAGCGAAGCATCGCACGTCTGCTAATTTACAATATAATTACATTTTATGTACTACGGTCACGAGAGCATCTTATATAAATAAGTCAGTTACTGGCACGCACATCTTTCGCAAAGGTATCCTTAATTAGCTAATTATTAAAATGATTGTTTTATTGCTTATTTGCTTCAGCAACAGCTGCTTAGCTTTTTCTCAAGTATATCGAGTTCGGCTTCAATTCTAACCTGATTTAGTTGAATAATAGTGTTTTATACTATACCTGCTCGGAAAGTGCCTTATTACTTTTTAAAAAGTTTGACAGAAAGGACGTCATTACTGTAGTACAAATGTGCGGGTTGCAAATGTGTATGAGAATTCATTACTAACGTGCTGGAGACACTAGAGAGGGATGGAAAAGTGTATGAAAATCCATTACTAACACGCTATTTTTTTTTTAATTTAGACCAATTCAGTAGTTAACTTAAAAGTACTTATAATTCCAAAAGACAAGAGACAGATTATTATTATTCTCTCTTATTTTCCTCGTAGGTATAGTAGAAAGCACTATGTATCACTCGGAAGAAAGTGCGTTTCCCAACTCGGGTGTATTAAGGCCCAAGGTTGGTAATCGGTCACTTTCTCCCCTCGATGAACAATGTACTATTTCATGTAGCGACTGCCTGTCTTACCTCCACAACCCAGTAGTTGTGTAACATAGTTCTTCGCAAGACTACTCTCAGGTCATGACCAGTGATCGGAGTAGGTAGATTGATTTTACGTACTTGCATCATGAATAGTCATAGAAATCATAACATGGATAAGCTTTTTTGCGGGATTTCATTTTGGTACTTACGGGATTTAATCAAATATTGTGAATGTAAAGATTTTTAAACTACTACATTTGAAATTTATAGAACGCGCTGAAAAACAATTTTAAACGTTTAACTGTAAACGTATAAAATTGTTTTTTTTTGTCTTATTTATCAAGTAATAAAGTGAATCTTACTTTTGTGCGTCCATTCGAAACTTACATATGACTAATTTAGTAGTTATTTCTTGCAAGTTTATTATCTGCTGCTTGTAATTATTATATTCTTGAATAAATAAATAAAAATAACTTTTTATACTCCTTAATTTAGTCATGCCATAGTTTTTTTTTTATTATAGAAGGCCGATCACATATTCTATTAAAAAGACAGCTAAAGGGTTAAACATTTCTTATTCATATTGATATATTCTTCATCTAATTTCTAAAAAATCTTAATTATTACAAAATCCCGAAATCCCGGAGGCATATCCATATGAATATATACGTGCCAGTTCATTGACTTCAAATCAATCTACCTACTCCGATCTCTGGTCATGACTGTCAAAGACGTACAAATTACAACCGGGACTATCGGCTTAATGAATGAATGATGATGAAATGAATCTCGATATTTGAAGATGCTCACCCATCCACAAACTGACCTCAGCAAGCGTTGCTTAACCTTGAAAATCGACCCGTGCGGCTGTTATTATTTAGCCACGAGCTGGTATTCAAATATTATTGAATTCTTCTTGTTTTGATACATTGATGACTTGTTTTTTGAAGTTTCACACTACATTGACGTTATCTATTTATACTAATACTAGCTGAGCCGCCACGACTTCGTTCGCGTGGTATCCTACCCCTACCCAACCGATACCACTATCCCTACCCAACCCAAACCCTACACTACCCCTATCCTACCCTACCAATACCCAGGGGCGTGCATAGGATTATGACAGGGCATGCGGCGGAGTAAAAACACACAAAAAGTTCTTCTTTTATAGATTTTTAGCATAGCCACAGCCACGCATCGTAGCATGGTGGCGATGCGTGGCTGTGGCTATGCTAAAAATCTATAAAAGAAGAAGTTTTTGTGTGTTTTTACTCCGCCGCATGCCCTGTCATAATCCTATGCACGCGCCTGCCAATACCCTACCCCTACCCTAACCCTACCCCTACCCTACCCCTACCCTGCCCTACCCTACCCCTACCCTACACCAACCCTACCCCTACCCTACCCTCCATTTTATTTAGAAAACATTTGTATAGGAAATAGAAAAGGGCTGTTTTGACGGTTTTCCCGACAATTGTTTTTTTAATTTAAACCTAGACCTCCACGAACATTTCAAAACCAAGATAAGATAAATCCGTACAGCCATTCTCGAGTTTTAGCGAGACTAACGAACAGAAATTCATTTTTATATATACAATGTGTAACGGAACCTCCATATCTATCCAAAAGGACTGAAGACAACATCTGGTATTGAGTCTCTATGCAAAGTTTCAGCTCAAAATAAGTGACTCAAAGAATTGACCCCAAATTATTGGTTTCATGTTTCTTGAATACCAATAATAACAAACGTGTCACAGCACTAGGAGGGTCATCACTTTCCACGTCACTTGCCAATAAAACGATAATTCTCTTCGTTCTTCTTAATTTGAAAAATTCGGTCTCTGGTATCAATGTATTGAAATTTCTAATATGTTACAAAACCCTTGCTATATCGTATGTTATCATCCAAAGAAGCCGTGCACTCGGTATGTATATACCCTTTAAATTACACGTTGTATAGATTATGTAGCGGAAAAGTTCGTTTGTTTGTGTGAACGCGGTAATCTTCGAAAATACCTACTAAGTGGATTTGGATGAAATTTGGTATGGAAGTAGCATGAAGCTTGAAGAAAGTTATAGGCTTTTTATCCGACTGCAAAAGAAGGAGGTTATGTTTTTATCGTGATAAAGTTGCTACAACAACCGCTAGTTCAAATATAAATCGTATATACGAGTATCTGATTGATTAACAAAAATCTCTGCTTCAACCCAATCAGCGTAAATATGCTTTGAAGTACTATAGTTGACAACGTTTAATAAAACCTCTATAAAACTTTCTCACGTCAATTACATAACCGCCGTCACCAGCGCGAATGAAAAGCGTTTAACATGCAGTCTTGAACCGCACAGGGTGAAATTAACCGCAGCAAAGTGTGGTATAATTGCGCACCGTAATTCCGTGATAGCATGTAAAACATCACATATGTTTGTAACTCAGCTCGGGGTTAAACCATAGTGAACTATTGAGGTTGGGTAGAATGGAACAACAGCATCTAAAGTTTAGGCAGAAAACTTATATATGTACAATAATAATCAATATTTAGATAACTTTTAAAGTAGCGGTTTTGCAGAATACAAATCTACACCAATATCTTACATATAATAAAACAGTAAAAAATGTGTGTCTGTACATTTAAATTTTATACAATCATAATAATTGAGGTGGGTTTAGAAACGGTAACACGGCAAAAACTCGCTTTAAAAAAAATCTGTCTGTTTGTCTATTTGTACACGCTAATCTCCGGACCAGTAGGATGGATTTTAATGAAATTTGGTAAGTAGATAGTTGACATCCTGGAATAACACATAGGCTTTTTATCCCGGAATTCCCACGGGATCGAGATTTACGTGACGCGAAGGAAGTTGCGGGCAGCAGCTAGTTATAAATAAGGAAGATATTCTCGTCATCCGCTTAAGCTTTGGTTTCCTAGGATAGCGGTGCCGTCATACAGCGGCCGTAATACAGCGGTGAATGACATCACTAGAACGTTGTCTATGTAAACAAAATGGCGCGGTTTCCTAGAGAGCGGTAACTGACACCGTAACGTCAAAAAGTGGTGCCGCCATTTGCATAACGGCCGTCTTGTCGGTGTAAGATGGTTTTGTGAACGATTCATTGATAGCGATGAAGCAGACTGTTAAAACGGCCGTGGAACTTTCCACATGTCGTCACCGTAAAGACGGCCGCCTTTTTGCGTCCGTAATATTACGGCCGCGTTTTTGCGTCCGTAATATTACGGCCGCTATATGACGGCACCGCTTTCCTAGGAAACCAAAGCTTTAGCCTTTTCTCAAGTATGTTGGGGTCGTCTTCAAGTCTGACCGTATGCAACTGAGTACTAGTATTCTACATGGAGCGACAACCTGACTTCCACAATACAGTAGCTGGGTAACACGATAACCATCTACGTTTTTTTTTATTGATAATAGGCTCGCGTTTGACCACCGTCTCACGTGATGGTAAGTGACGATGTGGTCGAAGATGGAGCACGCTTGCCTAGAAGTAACCTATTCACTCTTGACTTAAAGACTCCCAGTTTATAGCGATCAGGAAACACATACTCCGGCAGGGAATTCCACTCCTTTCCTCCTTATCATCGTCATATTTTCTGCCTTCTAACTACCGGTAACATCAGTCAAAGTTGTACGAATGACCAGAGCCGGATTAAGCCTGTCAGAGGCCCTAAGGCAATGGCATTCTCGAGGCCCCTTTTCTTATTTTGACTGACCAAATCGTGTGTGAACTGAGCAAACGCACATTAAGGGCGTGGTTTTTAATATGTTTGTTTACTTATTCCCAGATTTGTATTTTGTGAGATACAGTGAGCTCCCTAAGTTCACACGCACATCAAATTCTCGTTTGAAGAAACATGTTTTCTTGGTGCGTGCACTGGGCCTGGGCCCCTATTTGACGTGGGGCCCCTAGGCAGTTGCCTACTCCGCCTAATGGTTAATCCGGCCCTGCAAATGACAGCCGGGACAGAGGTTTAGCGTGCTTTCCGAATTATGGAGAGAATCACGAGATGTTATAATTGACCCGTCTGGTATATTATTATTCAGCGACGAACTCGAAGTGCCATTATAATATACACGTGCAACATGGTATGACGAATCGGCGGATCAATCTCCGCAGCATTGAGGACGCTATCTGTATAGAGTTGTGGAGCGGATGTACTGCCAAACTACAAATCTGTGCTCCTGAATAAAATCTAGCCGAGGCCCGTTTTTCATTCGGTCTCCACGCGAAGCTATTCAATTCGAAACTAATGTAGCAACTAAATTTGAGTTTATACACATAGAATCCGCTGTAAATGATAAACTGCTAAATTCTTTATAAAATTTATCTTCTACTCTCTCTACTTATTTAACAAACAGAGGTCTCTGGGTCGTCTATTAAGAAAGCCCGGTTCAGGATCAGTGATAGCCCTGTGGTTACGAGCCCTATACTCACGAGTTCCTGAAGTGCTGGTTTGTACCATTCTTATCTTCAACACTACTCCTATAAAACCTGCATGCAGGACAAAAAATTCAATACATGCGATATCCATCAACTGAACCGGCGTGGTCATTCATACACAGCACGTTCTCTCTCATAGAAAGGGGACATTTATCCCAGCAGTGGGGTACGTTATAGGCATCAGCCTGTCCTTCATAACATAATCATGTGTTATGAAGGACAGGAATGTTTTTCAATAGTTTTATATCATACTTACTACATATACCTTTTATGTCATACATATATACACACATCAAAAGTGTCTAGGGATCAAGCATTTTTATGCGGATTTCTTGAGATTGAGATGTGGCTTTGTAATAAATTTATGATTTTATAAATTTATATGGATCCTTTTTGGTGCATTTCATAATTTGAAACAGGAACTGTTAATCAAATTCGAGTAAAAGATGAAAATCAGCTGTCAATATTTTCCCTATAAAAACATACAACGCATTGAAGACATTATTAGTGCTACTGTTTCCCTACTACTGATTAAAACCAACGTTATTATGGAGCGGCGACGTCCTTTAAGCAGGGAAGAAATGCTCAGAGCCGTGGGAATGATAGAAGCTGGTTCCCGGCAACGTACTGTGGCTTTAGCTCTGAATACAAGTCAGAGTGTTATCAGTCGACTTTGGACACATTACCGAAGCACTGGTACCGTGGCTGAGCGCCATGGAGGACGGTATCGCTGCACCACACGGAGACAAGACCGATACATTCAAATCTTAACTCGAAGAGCTCCAACTATAACCGCCATGATGTTAGCCGTGAGGCTTCATCACTCTTCAGGGAACTTAATTAACGACCAAACAGTCAGAAACCGCTTGCATGAAGTGAACCTTCATTCCCGAAGACCGCTACGGGTACCACCTATAGCAATGCACAATCGTAGGATTCGATATCAATGGGCTCTTGAACACAGAAATTGGGCAGAAGAACAATGGCGTTTCGTGTGCTTTTCTGATGAGTCTCGTTTTGGTATGAGACCGGATACAAGACGTATACGACACTGGAGAACCCCTGGACGCCAACAGCGATTAAAATCCTGCCAGGAAGTCCATCCTTATAGTGGTGGAACCATCATGGTATGGGCGGGTATTTGGATCGGCGGAAGAACGGAGTTGATTTGGATCAGAGGCAACCTCAACGCTCAAATTTATGCTGAGACGATTGTATCTGACGTCATCGTTCCTCTACAAGTGCAAATCGGTCCCTTATTTCAGTTAATGCATGATAATGCACGACCGCACACCGCAAGAGTTGTAAGAAAGACTCTCGCCGCAGCTAACATCAATGTCCTGGTCTGGCCTGCTCAGTCGCCAGACTTGAACCCGATTGAGCATGCATGGGATATGCTACAGAGAAGAGCTCTGCCGAATATGGAGGGTATCCAGTCGCAAGAAGACCTTTTTTTGTTGTTGCAACGAACATGGGCGGCCATTCCACAGCGTGATTTGGATGAACTCATTTTGAGTATGCCAAACCGATGTTCTTGTGTTGTTAGTGTTCGCGGTAGAAACACGGATTATTAATTGTTTAAGTTACCCTATAAAATTTTAAAGAAAACTGTTATTTCAGTCTTTTTTTCGAACTTTAATGTTAGTGGTTCAAATGTCAAAAATCCCTTTATTAGGAAAATGGCAAATTTCTTTATTAATGCAAAGGTGACTTGGTTTATCGTTACTGTGACAAACGAAAACACTTAATTTGATGAATCCTTAAAGAAAATTTTAATTAATATCAATCAGGAGAAAAGTTATTGCAAAAATATATGTTGATCCCTAGACACTTTTGATGTGTGTATATATCTATAGCAGTTGTTAGTTAGCAACAACACTGAATAAATGATCTATTATTTTTAACGAACCGGTCAAGTGCGAGTCGAATTTGCTGACACAAATAAGAACTTGATCTAAATATGTTTAATGGAATTTATCGGAAAGCGAGTAAAACACTCACAGATAAACCATCGATAGTTTGGGTGGTATTTTGGTTGGTCGACTATTACTCGTAAATTTGTGAAGCCAACTTACGTCTGATAGTTTTCTTTTTAACTTCATTATATGTAGGTACTAATACCATGACGTTTGAATTCATTCCTACAACCAGTTAGTTGTTGGGGGAGGGAGACTTGACTCGAACGAAAATTAGCACTTTAAAGCTTAATATTTCGCAAAGGGATCCCGAAATCGAAAATTGGTCGAACGAACGACTTACCCAACGATACCCCATACTATGGGTATACAATTTTTTTTATAAATCATGCCCTCTACATGTATGTAGAGGGAGTAAGTTAAAAGAAATGTTTTTTCATGATTTTATTTTACCACTTTGTCGGCGTGATTAATATGTATATACATGCCAAATTTCAGCGTTCAGGGTTCCTTGTTCGTCTAGAGAATGGAAATGAAAATAATATTTTTTTGTATTTATTTATTTATGAGGATATCCAACAAAAGATATACACAAGACATGGCAAAATTAATGTACCATAATTATTATGTTAGTGTACTCCCTCACTTATAATTAATAATTAATAACACATCGTAGCTCTAACAAGGTTATGTACCAATAGACGAAACTTACATACAAAATATTAAAAAGATAAACAATTATGGTAAAATAAAAAAATATAAAAAAGTGAAATGATAATAACATTTTCATAACATTATGACCTACGTACTAATAAACTTTTTAGACATTTGTTATACTTCGGCATACGTTGTGAATAATAAGGTAAGGTTATTTTATGAACCCTAAAACCGTTCCTATTATTATCAATTTATTGTGTTCACATCCTCAACTAATCTAGCAGGTAATACCTAAAATAAAATGTACAAAACCCACATTAAGATAAATATATACAGGATGTGGCGTAAACAGTGGTTCAGCGTTAAAGATTAGATTCGATATACCACATAATTTACCTATAACATAATACATAAAGTATTATGTATTAGGTTCAGAAAATATATTTCTTACAGTAAGTAGAAAATAATTTCAACAAAATCTTTTTTTTTTTTTCGTTTTGATCTCTGGTAATTATTGCTGAATACTAAAGGAGCTACTACCGGTGATGCTCGTGGCTAAACCATGAGAGCGGCATGGGTTGGTCTCATGCCGAATTCGGTCCATCTTAATAAATCCAGATTCCTCCGTATCTCGTCGCTGTTGGTCCCGCCTGTCATTTCTACATCTATGACAGTCGTTACGTGTAGTCAGAAAATGACAAAAGCCAGAAAATGTGACTTGGTGTCACAATGGCTTGCCAAGGGAACGTGTTACCTAGCTTTTGGAGTTGGAGTGGTTTTAGAGGTCTGATAGGTAGTTGCTTTATGTAAAACACTAGCACTCAACTTCATCAGGTTTGTCTAGAAACCGATCCCAATATAGGTATGAAAAAGTAATTCAGATGATGACTGCTGAATACTAGAGCTATCGTGTTATATCGTACTAGCTTTTGCCCGCGACTTCCTTCGCTTGGAAGAGTTTTCCCGCGTAAATACCGATCCCGTGGGAATTCCGGGTTAAAAAGTAGCCTATGTGTTATTTTGTTATTCCAGGATTTCAACTATCTACTTACCAAATTTCATTGAGATCCGTTCAGTAGTTTTTGCATGAAAGAGCAAGAAATATACATACATTCTCACAAACTTTCGCATTTATAATATAAGTAAGATTCTAAACGATGGATCACTATTTACGCCACAACCTGTATATAAGTTATATGTACAGTTATGTCAGTGTTAACGCATTTTATCATCATATTTGTTGAATTTGAGCACGCTAACAGTTCAGTCATTGGGTTTGCCAATCAGGTTCGTACTTACTTAACATGTTATTATTTGTAAAACTTTTTATTTTTATTCTGGACACGTTTGCAACGACTTTACTTATCTCCTATAATCTCTCTTAATTAATGGCTGAGAAAGATATCCAGTCAGATTATTTAGTGTACTGCAATCATGTCTTAATTATGTTTGAAGCATTTACATTACATTACTACTTTGTAAACAATATGTGTGTTAATTTTTGTCTAAATCCCCTGAACCATTTTTAAGGTTGACCTACGGAACCTTTACAGTTTCGCCATGTCTGTCTGTCCGTCCGCGGCTTAGCTTAGTATTCTACTCACTTTCGGACAAAGATCAAGTTCTTATTTATGTAAAACAGAGGAGTTCGTTTTTGTTGGTGCATGGTACGGAACTGTCGGTCAGCTAATCCAACTCGCATTTAGCGTAGTAGTAAACTACGGAAGCCACTACACATGTCCCGACATGCATTTGACCGGGTTTTTTTGCATGATTGAAAAGCAAAATTTCAAACATCCAAACTGTAATTTATAATATTACCTGGTAGGATTAAAAATGGGCTTACTAGCTGCGTTATTTCAGTTCAGCTATTTCTAAAGAAACTAACATGGAGACTAGAACAATCGAATTATTTCGGGGTAAATACGATATAGTTATCCCGTTTAGTTAAGCGTAGGAATAGTGATCAGATTTCGAAGGTTTTCGTCAAAAATATATGGCTTGTATTATTTTTTATTTTGGGATTAACCATTTTTATAGGTAGAAATATTTGAATGTACTTTGCACGAACACCCAGACCCTGAACAACTATAGGAACAAATTACGGACGCAACAAAAAATACAACCAAATCAATTACTTTCTACAAAGTTCTCGGTAGCACTATAAAACCTCCACTTATTACAGAATATAATTATATAAGTATCACGTGCGTTAATGATCCTTTCTCAAGGAACGCTCCGTCATACTTACATGTGGCTATTGATATTGAAAATGAGACTAAATTTAAATTCAAACATTTTCAAAAATCATGTCATTGTTTTCTCATAAATCACATTAGTATCAAAATCCTTATTTTCCATGGTTTTAGTGAAACATTAACTTTTCAACATAAGGTGAATTATTCATGCAGCATATAACAAGTGAATTCGTGAGGCAAATTGATAAGTAATAATTTTTTGAAAACACGTTGTCTCTACCATAAGTTCGGTTTTATTATGAAGAAGATGTAAATTCAAATTTATTTAATAAATTGATTTTTTCTGGGAGAAACGCCATACTTTGTTGACTGACTCTATTAATCCATAATCAATACTCATAAATTCAGAAAGTCTTTCTGTCGGTCTTATAACGCTTTCATGTCTAAATCGTTGAACATAAATTTTGATGAAATTTGAGATGATTGTTGGTTAGTTGACGACATGGGATCAAACACAGACTACTTATTAAAAAACCAGCACAGAAAAACGTGCGATCGAAGTCGCGGGCACCAGCTAATACCTATATACATCTCTATTTGCGCTCATTTCAATAGTCATTTCCTCTCTCGCCACATCCATCATCTTGCTCACAAACCGTTTTCCATCCGTCGTACTTTTCTCTACTTATGCATTTACACTGTTAGTACAATTTAATGTTATATTGCGGTAGTAGCTATGTCTGTTACGGAGAATTGGGGAGTTTGCGTGTTGCAACCGTAATCTGCTAACTTAATGTAATGAATTATTCTCCAAAAATATTAGTTTTTTGCACACCTATTCTATATAAACGTTTTCTGTGGCCTGTGCCAAATTTTATATACTCCTGTCCGCGTAATTTTCCTTAAGAGGGGTACCTACATAGATTTTGCATAGTTTATAACTATGTACTCATACGATATTGGTAATACAAACGTGTAAAACTATAGGTAATGTAGGTTGAAAAACAAACACCTCGGCAGCAAATATAACATCAGAAGCAAGAAGCTGGGCCCCGTTTACGCCCCTAGAGTGAAGTGACCTAAAAGCTACCGTCTGGCGCCTTTTAACTCGCCTCGCTTTCGAAATAGACACCTTGCTGTCTCGTAAAACGAATGCCGATGCCTGAGAGGATTGTTTTAACTGCATCAACTAGCTTTACGACTGCTATTGTTATTCTGCCTTATGGATTACACAGAGAAGTTTTAAACTTGCAGCGTTAAAATACAAAGGGAAAAATAGAGTGGAAATGGTGTATATTTTATAAACTTTTTTTCGGTGGGAAAATCATCCAATGACTCCTACCACTTTGGGTAGAGCGGAAGGGAGTGTCAGACTTATGGTGACAAAAACCCACCCTGTTTCTTCACAGCTCTTACGTTTTAGGGCCGCGGTGTCTCGTTAGAATATTTCCGTAACAGCTTTAGCATATAATTGATTCTTTTGTTTTGTTTTCCCGCATGAAATGTGCCGTAGACACAGATCTACGAGAATCCAAGTCTAATCTTATATTTAAGCTACTTAGATGTCAATATAAGTACGACAAACAGATATATACACGGTAGATAGAAAATCAAAATAGCAAAGAAGTGGAATTCCCTGCCCGATTTAGGGATCCTCATAGCTATATCCTGGGATCTTTAAGTCAATAATGAATAGGTTACTTCTAGGTAAGCGTGCTTCATCTTCGACCACATCTTCGCTAACCATCAGGTTAGACGGTGGCAAATGCGAGTCTATCAACAATAAGAGAATCGCTCTCGTTGAAGCGATTTTTTTGCGTGCCCAATTCCGAAATTCTTTTTGACGATATTTTATGTCCTAAAACAATGTATTAGTAAACTTATCAGTAATAGGCAAAAAACGGAAGGGATCCCGATTAATCCCTTGCCGCTTTTTAGCAGCAATTAAAAAAGGTTCCGTAATCTGAGTTCGGGATAACAGTTGGCTACCGGTAATGTGTCAACAATGTTTTTTTCTCATAACACTGTATAGACAAAAGATACACGGTTTAAACTGCTAAGTATTGGTTTTTTTTTTTAATAAAATTGTATTGGCAGAAGATATGATTATTAGCCGAGGGATCTTTGAAGATTTTGTTTTGATTACAGCTACGTAATGACCTCGTCGTACACGTATTTCCAAAACTGTAGGTATGTCTTATATGCACGAAATAACCTTGCATTTTAGTCTATCTATGAATGACTGAAGGTGATTTGTGTTATTGAAATCAACCTTTCTAGGCATTCCAAAATAGTTTTTTAGTGTACATGATGGGATGGACGGTAGACAAATTCAAGATTTCTCTTTATTTTCATAAGCACAATCAGCCTAAATTCCTCGAAAGATTAAGCAGAGGTTCTCTCTTGTTTATGGTTAATTCCTATGATTCCAGATCCAGTCTTCGCATTGATACTGAGAATTTCTCCATGAAAAACCTAATAACGCTTTGTCCAACTGAACATCAAACCACGGGTATTGAACCCGATATTTGATATTGAGTAATCTATTTCTTTATTTCATGCAAATAAGACCCATAAATAATAACGATATATAAATAATAAACATAATAAAACTTCGTATTGCGTTGCTCGAGGTGTGATGCTACTTGCAAACAATCCATACTAATACAGGATGGGCCAAAAATTTTTGCAAATAGCAACACTAGATTTTTTGAAAACCGTTCGAGGGAGTGGCGCGCGGTTGGCGGGAAACTATGCGTCACTTCATGCAATTTTAGTCAAGATGGAGCGCTTCACGGGACAACAGCGTGCTTTTTGTGTAAAACAATTTTACAAAAACAATGATTCCTACGTTACTGTACGACGCCTGTTTAGAATTGAATACAGATTACGCCCTATAAGTGAGTGTCCAAGTGTTAATTTGATCAAAGCTTGGGTCGAGAAGTTCGAGCAAACGGGATCAACAACGAATATTAAACAAACGGGGCGGCCACGTTCAAGAAGAAGTGATGAGAACATTCGACATCATCATCATCTACGCGTAAGCGTTCGGCGGCTCTGGCAATACCAAGAACTAGTCTACAGCGGATTTTGCATCTGGACCTCAAACTACACCCTTATAATCTTATTTATAATACATATAAATAAGATAAAAGGAAACATGAATATGACATACTTAATAATTTGTTTACAAGAGTAGTTCGTGGCTAAATAATAACAGCTGCACAGGTCGATCTTCAAGGTAAGCAACGTTTGCCGAGGTTGATCTGTGGGAGGGTGAACCATCATAATATATTATCCAGCTTCCTCCGTTTCTCGGAAAGATCGTCAAGCCATTGATCCCGGCTGTCATCTGGACATCTATGACAGTCGTTACGGATAGTCAGAAGCCAGAAAATCTGACACTGGTCTGGCCAAAGGCGTATCGTGTTACTTTCGTTCGGTTCGGGTCCGGTTAAAACCGAAGCTGAACTCAACATAGTTGGGAAAAGGCTAATTGATGAGATGAAAATATTTAATAATTTGTTTTTTATTTGTTGAAGCGTCAATAGCCTAATGGCTAATGTGGGTTCGGACTTGTAAGGTCTTGTGATCGGGTCGCGGGTCTTCACTAGAGCATGGAATATCGGAACCTTTTCCCAATACCGGTTTTGTTTCGATATTCATTTTTTTTAATATCGGTATTCCGGTATTTGGATATTTTTCCGATATTATGGAAATAAAATGATCAAATTCATTTTTAACGTTGTAAAGGTCAAAATATTGGGATTTAGAGACTGTATCAAAGTGTACTATGGAAATATAAATTCACCGTCATTTATTCTTACAAATATTTCATTGCAATCTTATATCAATTCGAATTTAAAAGTATGATACACAAAATATCAATTTCTTAACATACTCTGCTATGTCATTTAAATGCTATGTGTATTTAAATAAGTAAGTACCATAATATACAACGTGTAATAGAATAAACGCAATTCCTGAAAGTAGTTGGTTCAGAATCAGCTTCTGAATCGATCCCGTCATAAAAAATTGGTGTTAAATTCTGACGGAAAAATCATTCATTTAAATTAAAATGGAAACACAGTACATATTAATACAATCCTTAATTTAAGGAAATGCGCTCGTGTGCGTGTCGGCCGCTAACATTGCATGAGTGTATGCGTCTGCGTAAGGATATTGTATGATGCACATACGTAACTATTTTATAAAAAATGTCTAGGTTTGGTTTTAATTTATTTAGTTACGGACGTTCTTTTACACTTATAATTTAATATTGTAATTGGGGTGTGTGAGGTATTGCGCTTAATCTGTTACACCTTGTATAAGTAAATATTACGATTACTAGATATGCAATTAGAGGATTGACTACACAGTCATCTTATGGCTTTAAAGACGAAGACTACGGCAATTTACGAGATCGCTATTGCTGAAATATGGAACGTCTGTTTTAGAAATTCACATTTAAGAGGTCCATAAGGCCCTTTGCAGACTAGACGTGAACAAAGCCAGCGGGCCGAACGGAATACCTGCTCGAGTCTTAAAAAGTTGTACTCTGGAGTTGTCACCTGTATCACACTCTTAAAATTAGAGTGGTGCCGGTGTCCTGGAAGCAACCAGGATGTGTAACCAGTACCCAAAAAACCTCCAGAATCTGCAAAATAATGGATAGGGTACTCAATAATAAGCTGCTAGTATACCTTGAAGACAATGAGCTCCTTAATATCTTCTTCTTCTTCTTCGTATCAATGGTAAATTGCGTATTTTATATGTATTTATAGGCCCAGTCACGTAGGTCTCGTTCAGTGGCGTTTATTAGGTCTTCTAATATACACGTTTTGTGTCATTTAGACACTCCAGCTAATGGGACATTGTTTGGTCAGGAACGCCGTAATCGCACTGGGTGTCAGTTTGGCATATAATGCCCCATTTTGCTAAATTGTGCTTGCAGTGGCCTACTTGGGTTCGCAGTCCATTGATAGCTTTCCATATTGGCCACTGCATGTCACGTCCGAGTTACAGATGTTCCTGGGGCTGAACGGAATTAGGCGGTGGCGCAAGGTAGTTTAGCTACTTAGTAACCACCAGTATGGCTTCCGACTTGGTCGATCGACCCGAGATCTTCTTGTGTATTCTACGCACTGCTGGGGCGAGGCGATTAAGAAACAATGGCAATGCTCTTGTAGAGTCCTTCAATATCTCAAAGACCTTTGACTGGGTCTGGTACGCTAGTCTACTGAGCAAGCTTCCTGCATTTGGCATCCCTGCTGGCTTCTGCAACTGGATTTCTGACTTCTTAAGTGAACGGTCAATCCGAGTGGTCATCGATGGCTGCTTATCGGATCTTATGGCTGTCAATGTCAATGCGGTATTCTTAAGAGGTCTGTTCTCTTTGCGACTCTTTTTTGCTGCATATCAAGGACCTGCTCCCACTCTTGGGTACGCGGATGACAGCACAGACTTAAAGAGATACTTATCCAGTGCTGGAGCTAGCAGGGACGCAACAGACTGTCTTAGAAAGGCCATGTTGGAGCAAATAAATTTGACCCGACAATCTGGTCAAATTCAATGCTTTGAGAACACAGATTTATCTCTTCACTGCTAAAAGGAGCCAATTTAAATTATCTCCTACTTTCCGAGGTGCATCTATACCTATCAGTTACCGGCCGCCTGGAGCTCTTGGGCATGGAGTTGACGTCTAACTTAAACTTCGGCTCAACCATTGAGTCAAAAGCTTTGAAAAAGCTGGAAATCCTTCACAAGGTGAGTTGATACTCCACACCTGTACAGCTTTTGAATTTGTATAAAGCACAGATCTGTTCTTGTATGGAGTACTGCAGTCACTTGTAGGATGGCTCAGCAAAATACCAGCTTGCTGCACTTGACTTGGATAACGCAGAGCTAAAAGACTCATAGAAGATTCAGCATTAGCAGACAAGCTTCACAGCCTGGCTCATCGGCGAAACGTTGTTTGCCTGTCGGTCTTCGGGGAACACTCCCCGAAGTACAATCTGTGGAAGACCGACTTCCTGCGCACACGTGCAGGAAGTCCATGACCCGATGCCTCCATCTACCTGATACTAATAATCTACCAGACGTGCTGCATGGTACCATTCTCACTTGTTCAATATACTGTCTTGTCGTACTAAGCGATTCTCCACTACATTTATTGTGCGCACGGCCAAGGTTTCGAACTCTCTACAGGCTGCTGTGGGGATTCTACATGTGAACCGTCTACCTTCAAAGCAACAGTGAACGGGCGACTTCTGGCCTCGTCAGTAATAAAACATATAAAATAAGTAGCAGAAGGCCCAAGTGTTGTACACTTTTATATGGAAATAATCATTTATAAATGTAACTGTAGCATATATATTATTATTATAATAACCCGATAGGTATTGTTTACATTAATTAAATTCAATAAAATAAGTAAGAAAGATTCTATTACGTCTTGCTTTTTGTTGCATATAAAATATCGAAAAATCGATATTTGAAATCCAATATCGCTTTTTTCAATATCGGATTTATGGTCCGATATTCCGGTTTTTCGATATTATCGAAAACCGGTATCCATGCTCTAGTCCTCACCCCACCCTTTGCAAAATAGCCGTGAACTCACTCCAGACACAAGCATTGTTTAGCTTAGTTTTTAACATGATTGTAAATAATGTGAATTCCTCCCACAGCGCTGGTTCTCTTTAAAAAAAAAATAATTTACAATTTATGTTTGTACGTTTCAGGTCCACAGCTAAGCGTCGCGATGAAATGGTGGGGCGAGGGCGTGGGGCGCTCTGCGTCGGCGCAGCTGTCGCGCGTGGCGCGCATGCGCCGTGCGCTGCTGCTGCTGGCGGCGGCCGCGTGCACGGCGGCCGCGCTGCTGTACTGGCGCCAGCAGTCCGACGACGCCACGCGCCGCCCGCTGCACGCGCTCTATGCGTACGTACTGCACACTATACACTGCCCCCTAGTCCTCTACACGCCACGCCGCGCTGCTGTACTGGCGCCAGCAGTCCGACGACGCCACGCGCCGCCCGCTGCACGCGCTCTATGCGTACGTACTGCACACTATACACTGCCCCCTAGTCCTCTACACGCCACGCCGCGCTGCTGTACTGGCGCCAGCAGTCCGACGACGCCACGCGCCGCCCGCTGCACGCGCTCTATGCGTACGTACTGCACACTATACACTGCCCCCTAGTCCTCTACACGCCGCGCCGCGCTGCTGTACTGGCGCCAGCAGTCCGACGACGCCACGCGCCGCCCGCTGCACGCGCTCTATGCGTACGTACTGCACACTATACACTGCCCCCTAGTCCTCTACACGCCACGCCGCGCTGCTGTACTGGCGCCAGCAGTCCGACGACGCCACGCGCCGCCCGCTGCACGCGCTCTATGCGTACGTACTGCACACTATACACTGCCCCCTAGTCCTCTACACGCCACGCCGCGCTGCTGTACTGGCGCCAGCAGTCCGACGACGCCACGCGCCGCCCGCTGCACGCGCTCTATGCGTACGTACTGCACGCTATACACTGCCCCCTAGTCCTCTACACGCCGCGCCGCGCTGCTGTACTGGCGCCAGCAGTCCGACGACTTATCGGCAGACACGTAAATGGAAACAAAATCAGTTATCAAAGCTGAACTAATTTTTATCAAATCATCGCACCAGTGCCGGATTTAAGCATAGGCAACATAGGCAGTTGCCTATGGGCCGCCACCACACCACAAAAAAAAATTAAATCGATAAAGTCTCAGTAAAAACAAAATATACTGAGTTTTGTTACAAATAGACGAAAAACTTATTTTTTTCTTGAGCGGGGAAACAAACTACTTGTCATCCACGATTTGTGAGGAACTGCGAGAAATTTTAGGAAAGGCCTTTAAAAAAATACTAGCTGACCCGCCACGACTTCGTTCGCGTGGTATCCTACCCCTACCCAACCGATACCCTACCCCTATCCTACCCCTACCCTACCCCTACCCTACCCCTACCCTAACCCTACCCTACCCCTACCCCTACCCTACCCCTACCCTAACCCTACCCTGCCCCTACCGCTACCCTTACCCTACCGCACCCTACCCCTACCCTACCCCTACCCTACCCCTACCATACCCCAACCCTACCCTACCCTTACCCTACCCTACCCCTACCCTACCACTACCCTACCCTACCACTACCTTACCCCTACCCTAACCCTACCCTACGCCTACCCTACCCTACCCCTATCCCAACACTACCTGTTCAGGACTACAAGAAGCCAGTGCAACGATACTGGTGTGTCCGAACTGTCCACGGTTCGTGGAGCCCTACCGTTGCTTTCAACAACAATAAATAAAACTACAGGCTCTTCGGCCTACAACCATATATACAAATAACTTATCGGTACCACTTACCTTCTGCGCTGGGTCCGCCAACTTCGACCTTCCTAGGTCACGCCCAAGTGTGGTATGTATGTGAATATGAGGTGAGTAAATGAAAGTGTGATGTAAGTCAAGTGTTCTGAACGGTCACAAGGCGTCGATCTCCAGATGGCGCGGTTCAGACAGCATCACAGCCCAAACTCGCACCGGATTGAAGCTATTTATCACTACTTATTTCCAACAAATGCGCGTGCCACGCGGTGGCAACCAACCGGCGATAAATCCCAAAATATCCCAGGCTTTCATCAAATGGGGATTACAAATTCCAATTAATCGTTACTCGCGACCCAATTATCGGTTTCAACAGGCGATTCCAAACGATATTTTACCAATTATAATTAACTCAATAGGTCCCAAGCGGACATTTTTCAACAAGGAAGCAAAGTCTATCTGTCAAGTTAGAAAAGGTTATGTCAAGTGTCAACATCAAAAAGACAATAGAATGTTGCCACACCAAAAAGATCGTTCAAAAATACATTTGGGAAGCAACATCTACCCCCCCCCCCCCCGGACGGGCCTACCCGTCCGCTAATCAATTGGAAGTCTTGACCAGGTTGCGAATTCAACACAGCTTCAATGCGGCCAAATACCGTAGCTAGTTCCTCAAAGGTGAGAACGGTGTCTCCCAACAATCTCCGCCAGCGTCCTTTTGCCGCTTTCACCGCGGCCCCAAAAATACCCCCCCAATGGGGGGCAGGCTGGCGGGTCAAACAACCAAGTGACCCCTCGGCGGGCCAAACTATTACCAATGTCAACCTGGCTCTCATTAATGATGGCGTATACCTCCTTCAAATAGTTACTTGTACCCTTGTAATTCGTACCGCAATCAGACCTAATCAAAGAAGGTAACCCACGGCGAGACACAAATCTTTCCAAAGTCGCCTCAAAGGCCTCTGTCGAGAGGGAGGTTACCAGCTCCAAATGTACTGCCTTGGTTGACAGGCAGACAAACACACAAATAAGCCTTAACAATCTTACTATTACGAAGGGTGGACGTCTTCAACAAAGTGGGACCAACAAGTCCGTTACGACGCCAGCAAAGGGCCTCGCCTCATTGACGCGATCAGCCGACAAAATCCAAATTTCTCGCTGCAGAATGGCCAACAGCGCATTGCAACCGGCATGCGAGTTCTTAGTGTGACGATCAGTCACCAACAATTGAACCAAATGGCCCTCCTTGGGCAACAAAAGGGGGTGACGGGCCCCATAAGGAAGGCTAGAGTGCCTCAACCGTCCTCCAACAGGGTTTCCCGAAGTGGCTCGTCCCAACCAAGTTCAGTTATAACAAGGGCAGGAGCACCAATTTTAGGGTACGGACAACTCACAAGGGTGATTTCAAACCAGGTCCTTCCCTCAACAGTGGTGTCAGCCGGTTCGATAATTCCCCAAATCTTGCCTGAAAGGTCATTCACCTTCAGGCCAACCTGTCCCGCTAACCAAGACGACAAAAGGCAACCCCGGACTCCCGTGTCCAAAATGGCACGGACCACAATCGAGTCACCCAAGGGTCCCCAGACCTTGACCAAGGCCGTTGGCAACAAACCGTCTTGATCGGGGGGGTCCTTTAGCGGGGCAGGCGTCAATCTCTTAGTGATGCCTGGGCGGCGACCGATCGCCGCATCCAGGCTGCCTTCGTTCACGACGAGGCCAACAATCAAAATATTCGTCTGCGCGGTGTCCCGAGCCGCTCGTCATCACTGGAGGGGCATATCCCACCGGATGCCCGAATGGCGGAGGGCGCGACTCCAGCCGGGGACGTTCCGCCAACGGAGGGGAAAGGCAGCGGCGCCGACCCGGCCACTGCTGCCTAGCAGCCAATGCGCGTTCTCCCTGACGAGGGGAGACCAAATGGCGCTTGCGGGGCTCCCGTTCAACTTGCGCGGGGGGTGGAGTGCGGCGTACAGAATTGCGGGTCTCAGCCCGGTGCTCGTCTCCGGGGTACCCCCCCTTGCGCGAACCCCCCTCAGAAGCTGGTCTGCTGGAGCGGTTCGCGTTGGCGCACAAAATCTCCAAGTGGGACCCTTCACAAATTCTACACGGGCGGGGGTCGGGGCAGTCCCGATGGAAGTGGGCCCCCAAGCACGAAAAGCACAAACGGCGTGCGTTGACAATACGGCGGCGGGCACTTACGTGCAAATTCAAAAAGTCCGGGCAACGCGCCATGACATGCCCCGTTGCCTTACAAAAGTCACAATGATGAGGACTCCGGGCACCAGCAAAACGGGGGGCGGGGCGAACATCAACAGGCCCCCTAGCCCGAGGACTCCGGGCGCCAGCAAAACTGGGGGCGGGGCGATCATCAACAGGCCCCCTAGCCCGAGGACTCCGGGCGCCAGCAAAACGGGGGGCGGGGGGAACATCAACAGGCCCCCGAGCCCTAGTCCGTCCCTGGTCTCTAGGCTGAGAAGGTAGTGGGGGTGACCCCGTGGCGCCACGAGTGTTATCCGAAAACCGACACTCGTCTTCCAAAAATTTGAGGAGGTCGTCAAAGGGGGGAAGATGGGTGGCACTATCCCCACCATACTTCTGCTCAAAACGTGACTTCAGCTCCGCGGGGAGCAACTGCAGCACTATGTGCACCAACAAGCAGGACCAATGTTCTACCGGTAACTCCAGGCGTCTCAAAGCGTTGGTCGCTGAGACCAACGGGTTCAGCAAGTCAGTGCGCAACGTCGACGTGCTGGCAATGGCCGGTAGTCCCAAAATCTGGTCGATGTGCACATCAGCCAGGCAGCGCTTGTTCTGATACCGTCGGGAGAGAAGCTCCAGAGCGGTCGGGTAAGAGGAATCCGTCACCGACAAGTGCTGCACCAAGGCTCTGGCTTCGCCCTCCAGGACAGACAATAAATAGGCCAGCTTCTGGGCAGGTCCGGGGTCCGAGCGTGCATCGACAAGACTCTCAAAGAGATTTAGGAAGCCCAGCCAGTGGTCCAAGCGACCGTCAAAATGTGGCAGCTCCAGGGTGGGCAGCCTACTCAATAGTCCAGGGCCTGCAACAACGGGGGTCTGCGGCTTGGCCGCATCAGGCACCCGACTCTTCAAAATTTCCCGCGCTCGTAGACATATGACATCCCCCAGGTGGACAATCTGGTCATAGTCACCCAAAATCTTATCGCGGGCTGTCTGATCCATCACCCCCAAATCCACGTCCATGATGTACTCGTTGAAGCGTGTGAGCGCACTTGATCCTCTCAATCACTTGCCATACCGAGCAAGGGTGAGCTCTTCCAAATCTACACACTCAACCGTTGCAGCTGCCGATGTGAACCATCTCAACTGTGAGGTCAATCCGGCAGCAGCCTCCCTGACTGCCCTTAATGAGGCCATTGCAACAATCAAATATTAATACAACAGGCTAAAATTAACTAAACAAACAACAATGACTTGTTAGCCGACCAAATAATTTCACCAAAATAACAACTTAAATTCAATTATTTCAAGTCCAAATCCGACCCTGGACTTATTCCAAGTATGAATCTAGCTCGGTACAGATGGCTAGTTACAAAATAAATAACAATTCAATGTATATATTGTGCAGGATCAACACCAATAAACATCAATAAACACAACAATTGACTGTATAATATTGAGCCGGACAATATCTATCAACACAGTCCAATAAGTACCACAAATGCAATAACCAATACACACAATTCAAGTCCTATTATGTTAGACTATGTGTAATTATTATTTAGATAACCTTTTAAATTCAGAACAGTGACATTCAATTATTAATTGCAACAAATACCAAACAACTTTTACAACAATATACCAAATTATGTACCAAATACAACCTAATAATTCCTAATTTCACAAACAATCTTACTTGTCTGTACAATACCAAGGGGCTAGCACTACAAATTACAGTACAAACTACAAGTACTATTTGAGCCAGGCTGACAAAGCAATATTCAAACTTATTAAGTCATTTACAACAATATTCAAAACTTCCTATTAAATCAGTGGATCTTATAAGACCACGCTTCTGCTACCAAAATGTTCAGGACTACAAGAAGCCAGTGCAACGATACTGGTGTGTCCGAACTGTCCACGGTTCGTGGAGCCCTACCGTTGCTTTCAACAACAATAAATAAAACTACAGGCTCTTCGGCCTACAACCATATATACAAATAACTTATCGGTACCACTTACCTTCTGCGCTGGGTCCGCCAACTTCGACCTTCCTAGGTCACGCCCAAGTGTGGTATGTATGTGAATATGAGGTGAGTAAATGAAAGTGTGATGTAAGTCAAGTGTTCTGAACGGTCACAAGGCGTCGATCTCCAGATGGCGCGGTTCAGACAGCATCACAGCCCAAACTCGCACCGGATTGAAGCTATTTATCACTACTTATTTCCAACAAATGCGCGTGCCACGCGGTGGCAACCAACCGGCGATAAATCCCAAAATATCCCAGGCTTTCATCAAATGGGCATTACAAATTCCAATTAATCGTTACTCGCGACCCAATTATCGGTTTCAACGATTCCAAACGATATTTTACCAATTATAATTAACTCAACAGGTCCCAAGCGGACATTTTTCAACAAGGAAGCAAAGTCTATCTGTCAAGTTAAAAAAGGTTATGTCAAGTGTCAACATCAAAAAGACAATAGAATGTTGCCACACCAAAAAGATCGTTCAAAAATACATTTGGGACGCAACACTACCCCTACCCTACACCAACCCTACCCCTACCCTACCCCTACCCTACTCTCCATTTCTTTTTCGTTCGCGTGGGATGTTTTTCCCGCTTAAATCCCTATCCCGTGGGAATTCCGGGATAAAAACTATCCTATGTCCGTCTCCTGGCTCTAAGCTACCTCCATACCAATTTTCACCCAAATCTGTTCTGCCGTTCTTGAGTTATAAGTGGCGTAACAAACACGACTTTCTTTTATATATATATATATAAGATTTATTCATTGAATGAAAACTGTAAAATATTTTTCAGTTTCTCTCGACTCGACTTCTGACGAAGGCCATGTTGACCAATTGACGTTAGTGGTTCGGTTTATCTTATGTTTATGCCTAACCAGGATCATAAGGCGAAATATATGTATGAGCGCTTGATTAATTATCCTCGGACAGTCCTACGACAATGCTTTTGCAATGAGTGGCAGATATAATGTCCTAAAAGCATTAATACAAGAATAATAGCCTAGCAGCTTGGATGTTGGGCATTCGATTAATCTTGTTATACAATCGGCGGCCAGTTGTTGTCTCAGAGCAATGTTTCTTTGATTTTTTAGAAGAGCTGTATGTATATTTTACTGCTTCAACTGACAGGTACAATACAGTTAGTCGCTGTTTAAGAGAAGCGAAAACGTGCTTTTTCAGAGTCACTTTTGGCTCATGAATCATCACTTTTACGCACTGGTGGTTGGCTTGCTACTGGTCTGTTAAGCTCTTTCGTCGCCTTCCAAAGAGAGTAACCTGTTTTTGCTGTTGCATCTAGATTTTTAGTGTATATTTCCATTTCATGATTTTGGTCTTCTCTAAGGGTTGACTTCAATAAAGTTGTGATGTAATTAAGGTGTTTTTTGTCATCAGGATATGTAGTCGTTTGCCATCGTTTTCTCGTCCTACGTTTTTCTTCAAGCAAGTCCAACATCCAATTTTGATGTTTGCTTTTCGGTGAAGGTGTAGCATTCCATGCAGCTTGTTGAATGCAAGAATTAAAATGCTCAACAGCCTGACAAATATCGTCTTGGGTCTTAAGAGAAAGTTTATTATTTATACAGGACTCAACTTGTTCCCTAAACATTGGCCAATTTGTTTTTCGACTATGTAACTTACATGGCTTCGATTTCTCTACAATTTTATGATTCAGTTGGATGAATATAGGCGAGTGATCTGAGGACAACTCTTGACTGGAGGTGCAGGAGACTAATGTACTAGCAATGCCTTTAGTGATACAAAAATCAATGAGATCTGGTATTTTCTTTTTTTTTATTGATAATAGGCTTGCGTTTGACCACTATCTCACCTGATGGTAAGTGATGATGTGGTCGAAGATGGAGCACGCTTACCTAGAAGTAACCTATTCACTCTTGACTTAAAGACTCCCAGGTTATAGCGATCAGGAAACACAGACTCCGGCAGATAATTCCACTCCTTAGCAGTACGCACAATGAAAGTATTCCCAAAACGTTTCGTGCGTATGGGTGGGATGTCCACCATGTACCGATGGCGCATCGCCGTTTGTCTTGTAGTCCGATGATGGAACGGGCTTGGCGGAATTAGATTGTGTAATTCCATCGCACACTCCCCGAAATGTAACCGCTAGAAAACCGATAGACTTGCAAGTCGTCGTCGGTGTTCAAGGCTCTGGAGCTTTGATTCGACCAGTGAATCGTTGCCAATGAGCCTCTTGGCCCGTTTCTCGATAGACTCAAGCGCGTCTAGTTGGTATTTCGCAGATCCATCCCAAAGATGAGAGCAGTACTCCATACACGACCGAACCTGGGCTTGATAGAGATTGAGCATCTGTTTCGGTGTGAAGTACCGTCTTACCTTTGCTAGGATTCCCAACTTTTTTGCTGCTAGCTGAGCCTTAGCCTCGATAAACGGACCAAAATTGAGGGTGGAAGTTAGTGTTACACCTAGAAGCTCGATACGATCGGTTATCGGCACGGTTACACCTCGGAAAGTAGGAGCCGGTTCGAATTGACTCCTTTTTGCGGAGAAGAGACACGCCTGGGTCTTGGTCGCATTAAACTTGACCAAGTTGGCATCACCCCATTCGGAGACAGCCTTCAAGGACAAGTTCAAGCGCCCAACCATGTCCTCACGGAGAGACTGGATCTGTGACCCACTAGCACGGGCGCTGGACACATATCTCTCAGCAACTGTGCTGTCGTCTGCATACCCAAAGGTACCGGGCATAAGCAGATTATTAATGTGCAGCAAGAATAAAGTTGCTGAGAGAACCGACCCCTGAGGGACCCCGGCATTAATTGCCAATTGGCCAGACGAGCAGCCATCAATAACCACTCGAATGGACCGATCTCTCAGGAAGTCTTTAATCCAAACGCAAAGTTGAGTGGGTAACCCGAAAGAAGGAAGCTTAGCAATCAGGCTGTCGTGCCAGACCCTATCGCAGGCCTTGGAGATGTCAAGGGAAACAGCAAGTGCTTCCCCGTGCTTCTCAATGGCCTCACTCCAGATGTGAATGGCATACGCTAGAAGATCCCCAGTTGACCGGTTTTTACGAAAGCCGTATTGTCGGTCACTGAGGATGTCGTTGGCTTCTAGGTATGCCAGGAGCTTGCTATTAAGTCTTTACATCCGTTGGCCAGTATGTTGGCTGTCCAGTTGATATTACGTCAAGGTTCCTAGTCTTTAAGGATTGGTAAAGTTGACGTCCTCTTGTTGTTATTATGTATGTTTAGCATTGTAGTCACCTCCAGCTAGAAACCTGTAGCCCAATGTTTTAAAATACTTCACATAGTCTTCCATTTTAACATTGTGTTTGGGTGGGCTATAAACCGCTGATATTACTAGTGGCCCTTTCCAATCTTCAATAGTGACATTAGTTGCTTGTATTTCTTGGGTGCAGTAAGGACTGTTTTCATGATTTATTTTATTTTATTTTATAAATTTAATATTATGTTTATATAGTTTTATAAATTTATTTTATAATGCTTTATATTCAACTTTATCAGTATTGCAGATCCTCCGTGCGCTTTGCCATCTGAGTGCATAGTGTGGTATAGTGTATATCTAGGCATTTTTAAATGACTCTTGTTCGTAAAATGTGTTTCAGAGATAAGGAGCACGTCTACATTGTTTATTTCTAAAAACGGTTTCAGTTCCAAGATATGTTGTGTCAAGCCGTTGGCATTCCAAACAACCATATTTAATTTATCGAATTTTGCGTAATTTTAGACATGAAGTTAAGTAGTAGGTTTGTCATCGATGTCATTTGCTGCATTAATTGTTTTATCATATTTAGCATAACTTCTGTTTCGCTTGCGATTAGAGGGGCTTGAGTTGTTGATAGTGATTGGTAGTTTCGATTTGATTGGGCTGCTGGACTATATGTTATACGGAAGGGATCTTCTCCCGATGGTTCAGTTGATTGTACCTGCTTTGTAGTTTTAGAGTTCGAAGACATCTTTGTTCTTAATGGTGGACATTTAATTTTTTGGAGCTCCTGATAAACGGTACATCCTTTATAATTAGCAGGATGATTGCCCTCGCACAGTACACATTTCAAATTGTCTGATCTTCTCTTTCTTTCGCAGCTAGTAGACATGTGATCTCCTGCACATTTAATACACTTGGGTTTCCTATGGCAGTATCTTTTGGTGTGACCGTATTGTTGGCAATTAGCACATTGTGGGATTTCTCGTTTTGGCCGTGGTGGTTCAAATGTGCATCGACAGTGCAAGAGACTTTTTACTTCATATATTAGTTTATTATTAACTTGAGGTTGCAGTTCAACAATAAAAATTGGTAGCGGTTTTCTGGTGACCCGTTGACAGGACATTCATAAGAAGTTAAGAATTGTTTCCTTAATTTTAATGAAATTTCTTTTAATTTTTCAGCGGTGTGGAGCCACAATGGAGCTGGGTGTGCCGCAACCTGCGCTGCGAGCGCCTACTGGCGTCGGAGACGTCGACGCTGCAGTCGCTGGCCACGTGCAACATGCTGTGCGACTCCACGCAGCTGTGGCCGCAGCCCACCGGGCCCGTGAGCCTCGCCACGGCCGTGCAGCCCGTGCGCGCCGGCGGCTTCACGCTGCAGGTGCTGGGCTCGCCCTCGCGCGACGTGTCCGACCACCTGGCGGAGGCTTTCGAGCTCATGAAGGAGGACATGCGCGTGCTGGAGCGCAGCGCCGAGCCCGAGCGCCGCGCCGCCGACTACGGCGCGCCGCGCGACGTGCTGGTGCGCGTGACCGTCAACGGCAGCGCCGACCCGCGCATGCGCCTCGACACCGACGAGAGCTACAAGCTCTCGCTGCGCCCCGCGCGCGACTCGCTCGTGGCCGACATCACCGCGCACTCCTTCTGCGGCGCCCGCCACGGCTTCGAGACCCTGTCGCAGATAGTCTGGATGGATCCCTACGCCGGCTCCTTGCTCATACTGGAAGCGGCCACAGTCGTGGATGCGCCACGTTTTTCTTACCGCGGTCTTCTTCTCGACACTGCGCGCAACTTCTTCCCGACGGCTGAAATATTGCGAACGATAGATGCGATGGCGGCGTGCAAGTTGAACACGTTCCACTGGCACGTGAGCGACTCGCAGTCGTTCCCGCTGCGGCTGGAGAGCGCGCCGCAGCTCGCACAGCACGGCGCGTACGGGCCGGGCGCCGTGTACTCGGCGGACGACGTGCGCGCCGTGGTGCGGCACGCGCGCCTGCGCGGCGTGCGCGTGCTGCTGGAGGTGGACGCGCCCGCGCACGTAGGCCGCGCCTGGGGCTGGGGCCCGCAGGCGGGGCTGGGCGCGCTGGCGCACTGCGTCGAGGTGGAACCCTGGGCCGCTTACTGCGGCGAGCCGCCCTGCGGACAGCTCAACCCGCGCAACCCGCACGTGTACACTCTGCTCGAGCGCATCTACGCCGAGATCATCCAGCTGACCGAGGTGGACGACCTGTTCCATTTGGGCGGCGACGAGGTGTCGGAGCGCTGCTGGGCACAGCACTTCAACGACACCGACCCCATGGAGCTGTGGCTGGAGTTCACGCGGCGCGCGCTGCAGGCGCTCGAGCGCGCCAACGGCGGGCGCTCGCCGGAGCTAGTGCTGCTGTGGTCGTCCCGCCTCACACGCTCGCCCTACCTGGAGCGACTGGACGCGGCGCACGTGGGCGTGCAGGTGTGGGGCTCGTCGCGCTGGCCCGAGTCGCGCGCCGTGCTGGACGCCGGCTTCCGCGCCGTGCTGTCGCACGTGGACGCCTGGTACCTAGACTGCGGGTTCGGGTCGTGGCGCGACAGCTCGGACGGGCACTGCGGGCCCTACCGCTCGTGGCAGCAGATGTACGAGCACCGGCCGTGGACGGAGGAGGGCGCGAGCGGGGGCGGCGCCGGAAGCGTGGGCGGGGCGGGGGCCGCGGCGTGGCGCGTGGAGGGCGGCGCGGCGTGCCAGTGGACGGAGCAGCTGGCGCCGGGCGGGCTGGACGCGCGCGTGTGGCCGCGCGCGGCGGCACTGGCGGAGCGCCTGTGGGCCGACCGCGCGGAGGGCGCGGCGCCCGACGTGTACCTGCGCCTGGACACGCAGCGCGCGCGCCTGGTGGCGCGGGGCGTGCACGCCGCACCGCTGTGGCCGCGCTGGTGCTCGCACAACCCGCACGCCTGCCTCTAGCCGCCTCACCTCCGACTTAGACCTGCGCCTGAACACGCAGCGCGCGCGCCTGCTCTCACTACCGCACATCACTACTTACATAATAAAACCTGTTACATAGCTAGGCCGATGACGTATGTGATAAGAGACTACAACTTATTAAAATGTATTCGTTAAGGCCAACGTTAAGGCATAAATAGGAACGAGTGTCCGCGAGATTCAAGAACTGTCACTGCTTGGACGGTGACAACTGTAGAATCATTCATTTAAATTAAATCGCAGTTTTATAACCTGTTAAGCTTTCTCTTTGAATATAACGAATCTATACATGTTGCTTTGTTTCTGTAATCAATTGTTGTTTTAATAAAATTTAGATATTTGTCTTTAAAAGTTAAGATTGACAATTGAAGTTACTAACTGAAATTACTGATAAGTTTTAAATGCTCATTTGGGTGATGCGTCGCAGCTGTATGCTTTAAGTGTATCGTATCAAACTATGTATTTAAGTATATGTTCAAATTTTAATATCATTATTCCAAACCAGGACCTAATCATAACCAAAGCATGAATTGTGTACATTTTCAGATGTATTTACATTTACAGCGTGGTGAAGATAATATGATTTTGATTGAAAACATTGACATTGCTGGTTCATAGAAAGATTTATAAACTATCAAATATATCCTAACACTGAAATTAAAAACGATTTTTTCAAAAATATATATACAGGTTGGGAATATAATAACTTATACGAAGTTTAAGGTCATATAGTCCTCTCCACGCTGTATATGTGTAAATAATCTTAACATTTGCTTAGTTTAAATACTAACAGTTTCTGAAATCAAATGCTCCAAAGAAAATTTTAATTTAATCTCTGCCGGCTTCTATGGTTTCTACCACATATGACCCATCCGCCTTTAAAACAAGAGTGATCAGGCATCTTCTGTGCTCGCTTGTTCCATAGTTGACCTCATCTAATGTTTTGATTGTGATCGAAGTTAAGAAAAAAAGAACAGAATCTGCTAATCAGTATTTGAACTAAGTATACGATTAAAAAGTATATTATAAGAGAAAATTATTTAAGTCACATTATTTTTTCACTTTTGTTATGATCAATCTTAATCTTACACAAACATGGCGTCTAACTTTTGTTTTTAATGCTATGATAAAGTTTCTGTATAGAGTATTTATAATTAAAATCATGAACATAAAAACCAAACTATTACGTCAGTTTTGTTTGCAACGTAACATAGAGTTACAATGAAAACGTTTTTTATTAGAAATTTCTTAGTAGTAGCCCGGACATTGGAAGTTGGCAGTGTAAGTCCCCCCGTGCCTCTGGTTAATCAGGACATTTTAACAGGTTAATCGGTCAGGAGGACTATTATGTTAACAATTATTAAGTACTCAATTGTTTAATTATTGTGTAAGTTAGTAGAAGGATAGAAATTAAAGATTTACTCTGGATGTTTGCGTTGTTTGTGTGCGTTTGTATAATAACTTGAGATTATCGGTTTTAGTACATAGGAAAGGCTAACTTAATGTTCAAGATCAAAAACAGACGGCAAAAATGAACTTTATTACATTACAACTAGGGTTGCCAACCGTACTCTAAAATAGAGTATTGTACTGTATATCATGTAGGTGTACTCTATAATCTATAATACTAATAGAGGACGCTAAAATACTCTTTTACACAATTGATACTATACTAGTGCCAGTCAAGCATATTATACTTAAATTAAAACGAAATTAATTAAAAATGAGCTCCTGATCTATGTAAACTTAGATTTAGAATGTTTGGAGTCGTACAATTCTTTTAAAATAAATGAAAATTTGTTATGTGCTGCAAAAAGTACCAAAATGCCTTTTTTAGTACATGGTTCTTTTTATTATAAATCCGTACTCTTTATTTACCTCCTTTGAAATCAGATATACTCTATTTCTTCTAATAAAAGTTGGCAACCCTAATTACAACTGTTACAAACTGCTATATGAGACATTAAATATGCGTAATTTTGGTGTCAATTTTGATACACATCTATAAAAGGTACCTACAGAAACTAATCAAATGTAAGAAAAATCTGCGTGTAGGCGTGAAGGTCAATACTAGTTAAATATTCTGATTTTGTACATCAGTTTGTGTTTAACAACAAACTTTAATTGATGATGTATTCCGTACTTATGCAATTCTTGTAAACTGTTGTGGTTATAATATTCGAGTAGCTATATTTTTGTCGTTGATTTTCGCTAAGAGCGTACAGAAAACTTGGCCGTCTGCTATTCATACAAAGTGATGCTCAACCTAATCAGAAATCAACAATATTTTTACATTTACACATTATTTTGCTAATTTCATTTTGAATCAACAAACATAACTATTGAGATTTTTGTAAATAAATCGATTATTTTGTATATTACGATCATATTTATGGTTTTATTTATTGTCTAGTTTTAGTTGTTCTTTGTCTTGATAGAAATATGTAATTATGAAACTGTGTTTATGTTATATGTAGGAATTATGACAAGCTCGTTCACAAATGTTTGACTGTCGACCACTAATTCAACCAATCACAATTTCAAATATTAATTTTCGTCCCAGAAACTAAGCTTAAGCCTTTCGGTAGAAACCTGTCATAATCTGAGCTTCATTTTTGGACAAATGTGCAGCAGTTACCTAAATAAAGTTATTTTGTAATAGAATCTAGAGATTTCCATTACAAAATAACTTTCTTATGTTAAGCTAGATCGTTTTTCCCGAATTGGATAATAGATTAATACAACATAGGTATTATATCAGTTGAACGCATTGTGTTAATGAGTTGGATGTCATTCCCCGATAAATGTGAAGAGTAAACTAGCACAATTTTGTACATTTTGTATGTAATGTTTGGTGCTATAGTGATTTTCGTGGTGTACTTCTATGAATTAAAGAAAATATGAAAATAAAAATATTGTTTGACTCGTGTACCTCTCCCTGTCCAAATTTAAAGAAAACAAGAACTTATAAAAGCAATAAATTATTTTTTATTAACAATTCCGTTGACATCTCAAATTTAGTACGAATACGTGGTTATTTCTTTCTAAAAATTTGACTCAGCCTTCTGCTTCGTGGGGTACCCTGAAATGATAAAACACACAAAATTAACACCCATCGTCCAAAATATGATTCCCTATAACATCATAATTATTAACAGAAAGTTCTCAGTAGACTATTTACAGGAGAGCTTAGGATAGAGCTAACACGGGTGTATCTTCCTAAAATGCAGTTTTAGTTACTTAATACACCTAATTATATAAATTTCAATTAACTGTTTAAAAAGATATAAGTCACTTGACATAACTAAGCCAATTTGAATTTATACATACATAGTTAGCGGCGAGTCATTGAAAATAATCTTGAATAGCGAATTAAAGGACCACTTGACTAGATTTATACTCACTTCGGCGGTATCGTTCTTATTGGATCGGAACAGCGCGCGGATCCGGGACGGAGTGCTAGTCTTACGGGAGGGCTGCGGCTCGGCCTCCACGCGCAGCGACTCTCGCAGCTCGGAGTCCTACGACCAGACGGATATACATTCATATAATATTCTTATATATAAAAATCAATTGATGTTCGTTAGTCTCGCTAAAACTCGAGAACGGCTGGACCGATTTCATTAATTATTTTTGTGTTGTTCCCTGTCATACAGGGAAGGTTTAAAAGTAGCGAAAATATCGAAAATAAAAAAATAGCGGTGCGAAGTTCGCCGGATTAGCTAGTATAGTCCCCGGCACGTAAGTTGGCAAGGTTTTGGCGCCGTGGGGGTAGGTTCGCGCATCGTGCACTTAGTGGAACAAAAATTGGTCACTTTTACTGTTTGCCATTATTCTATGGTTGTATGGTTCAGAGGTAGCCAGTTACATACGGTGAGTTGACGAAAACCGTTCACCTTATAAAACCTTGTTAATATGTAATTAGTGCCCGGCGCGTAATTTGGCAAGAATCGTTCGATGCGCAGAAGTCGATTTTTAGGTGCCGGCGGTTGTCAAGTGGGACGCGGGGCATGACGTAGCGCCGCTACGAGCGCGCGATTGGTGCGTCAGTAGACCCTTGCTTCCCACTCTGTGTCTACGCCCCGTTCGCTCCCGAATACACTTGCGTACACGAAAGTTGTATCCTTTGTTTTTGTTACGAGATGATGTTTTAAATTTAGTTTTTGTTACGTTGATTACAATGCCAAGACAAAATACCGTTTTACGCAGACTATTAAAACGCCAGAAAGAAAATTCGTGACTGTCTTTGACACCGGGCAAAAAGAGAAAATAAAAGGGGTAGCAGTTTTATTAACTAAATGTAACTACGAGAACATATCATTTTTAATGTTTTTTTATATATTTTTTTTTTCACTTTTAAATGTATTTATGTATTATAAAGTAGGTCGCAGCGTCAGCAATTTGTCTGAACGTGAACCGTACATGCTCCCGAGGGAAAAGTGGGATGAGCATCCATTACAAAGCAAATAATAATATAAGAAAAGTGTAGAGTAAATAATTAAAGTTATAATAATAATAATGTTTATTTCTTCTAACATAAGATCACACATAAGGTTGCATAAATGTTGTGGTTACAGATGTGATGTTAGAGACTTAATTAAGCAAGACCTCTGTTCTTCAAACTAGGAACATCCTGTGTCTTGAAGAACAGTTACATGAATTAGGTAAATTAGGGCAGGTTGACACAATTTAGTAGCAATAATAGATAGACTTAGGTACATTTACAACAAGTAATAAACATTTATCTTTGTAAGGGTGAATTTTTACATTTATACATATCCTACGATTCTTGTGTAGTTTCCTTGTGTGAGTGAGTTGGTGAGGAGTACGTGTAGAGAAATGCAGTACCAGTAAGAATAAAATATCGTTTGATTGTAATATATGCACGAAGTTAAAGTAAAGTTAACTAGTAAACAAAAGTAAATGAGTAAAAGTATATAAGTATAACATTCAATTTAATTCGTCAAAGTGAAATGCTTTCTTCAGCTGTCTTCAGCTTTGCTGTAAACAGGCTCTGCTGATGTCGAATGTATTTCTTGTAGCTCGATGTTCCCGCCAAAGTTATCCATTCCTCTAGATGTCACTCCTATTTTGGCAGAGCGTTTTGACCGTTTGTTCACCGTGGTACTACCGCCCTACCGGTGATACTACCAGTAGTACCAAGGGTCAAATTTTCTTCCCGTGTTACTACCAAGCAGTCTAGTAGTACTACGGGCAAAAATAATCTACCCGTGGTACTACTAAGATTTTTATTTATTTTTGTAAAACCTTTTGTAACAAAATAACATTGGTGACATTACAAGTTCAATTTTATTATTTAGTAGCTGTGCGCGGTTTCAGCCGTGGATAATCTTACTACTATTATAAACAAGTTTTTTTTTCTGAGTATTGATGAACACATGATAAAATTTAAAAATAGGTAGCAATTCGCATTGGATATTAGAGAATCACGAAGTAAAGTTATTTATTAATTAAAGGTATTTTTAAGAATACATTTTTTTCATACACACAGAGTATTTCGGCATAAAATACTTTTAATCCTATTTTCGTTTTCGTATGTATTGGTTTTCCCTGCAGCCGAATATACAAGGTGTAATTTAAAGGGTATATACATACCAAGTGCACGGTTTCTTTGGATGATAATAAACGATATGACAAGGGTTTTATAATCCTATATCTACATGTGTGAAGTATAATAGAAATTTCAATACATTGATACCAGAGGCAGAATTTTCAAATTAACCTTTTGAACGCCAGAGTATAAACGTATCGCCGTACCCCTGACGCCAGGCCACTTTTTCTGTCAAATGACCTTCATAAAAAATAGGGATTCCAAAACTTATATCGATATACAACTGAGTTTTTATTTTCGTCTTTAATTTTCTAATAAACCGTACTCACGACACTGAAATTTTATTTAACCTGCCACTATATTCCAATATAGTAATCTATACACAGCATTTAACAGAGACTTAACAATGAAAAAGCAGATATTAGAAAACTAGAAAAATATATTTATTACAATATGGTTACACCACTATTCAACATGACTTGTCTTGGTATTGTGACAATGGCGTTGCTTGCCAGTCAATTTCATGACAATCTCGCATCTGAATAAGGGATGTAGCAGTGTACACGTTGGTTATCGATTCTAATAAGTATTCTTATCTAATATAATAATAATACCTATCCATATCTAAAAATACGCAAGGATTTTAATGTAGTAATAAAAAGAAATTGAAATCAGTATTTTAATCATTGTTTCTTTTACATATAAAAAATACGCAGAAATAATTTAAAAATCAACAGTTACATATACCTAATAATTATTATTACGAATCAGTCTTACAATATCGCAAATCTTTAACAAAATGTACCTAATAATATACTAGGAAGAACATCAGTTTAGTATATATAAACAAAACATCAGGAATAACAGGAATAGAAGTAACAAAAGGATTATAATAAGGATAATATCACAAGCTTTCAACAAAAAATATTATTAGCAAAAAGGTTAAGAAAAGAAATATAAAATCAACAATGTTACCAACTTAAAACAATGGAATGTCATAAATCTCTAAAGTAGGAACAATAAAAGTATATCACACATTAGCAAATCATATCTTAAAAGTAAAAAAGAGGATGTGGTGGACACAAATAATATTATACTCTGGACTAAAATTTCATTTTATATATTTTACAATCATGCGTCACAACACTAGCTGTCACATATAGCAGACTACGGCGTGTGAGACACTCCTTTTATACGCGTTTAACATCTACTTTTAAAACAACAAATTTCTCGACATTGGTGGTTTATTTATATTAGTTACATGCAATACAATATAGACGGAAGCTTAAACTTTTAAATTATATAAATAAAAACACACAAAAGTAATGGTTAAATTGTTTATTTCATAATATGGTGCGACGTGTATTTTGTCATATATTTGTGACGTTGGCGTTCAGGGTAAGATTTCGTTTGTCACATATATGTGACAGTGGCGTTCAAAAGGTTAAGAAGAACGAAAAGAATCACCGTGTTATTGGCAAGTGACGTGGAAAGTTATCGACCCTCGTAGTGCTGTGACACGTTTGTTATGATTGGTATTCAAGAAACATATGAAACCGATAATTTGGTATCAATTCTTTGTGTCACTTATTTTGAGCTGAAACTGTGCATAGAGACTCCATACCAGATGTTGTCTTCAGCCCCTTTAGATAGATATGGGGTTTCCGTTACACGTTGTAGATAGGTAGAGCGACTTACAGGTAATTGTTCACGTCAAAAATAACATTCCTTTTATATTTATGCGCCGTCTTGTTTGAATTCCGACCCTACGTTTCCTACTAACTCTAGAGAATCGATAGAATAGATTTGCTAATCCGTTGCTCCCGGCTATCATTTGGACACCTTTGATAGCCGTTACGGGCAGTCTGAAGCCAGTAAATCTGATACTGGTCTAACTAAGGGGTTAGACCACATCACAGGTCATATAGGCAATCGATCCATGTGAAACAAACTCAGCTGCTGTTGACTGGCTGTTGGCTGTTAGACTGGAAGCCCATATTTTAATAAAAGAAAAACTTAGAACATAAAAAAGAAACTTTAATAGGTAGGTCAACACAAAAATTTATTTATACACCTACTCGTTAAATTACTTAAACTATTAAAAAATCCTATTTATTGACATACACAAAAAGAAATTGTATACAACATTAAGAAACGTAAAAATATAGACCACACACTTATTTTAATAACTGTATACATAAATGGTACCAAAATAAAACAAATACGAATAAACTAACCTACATTATGTAAAAAATTATTGAAATGAAACACTGTTCAGCAAATCTACAAAAGTATCAACAATCCACGCGCCCGTTCGGTAACTAACGTTTTTCAATAATTATAATTTTATATTTTCTCCTAAACGTTACGCCCAAATTATATACTGTATTGTCGTACAATCGTGGTATTGGCTTATCACCACTTACAACTTTTTCTTTTAATTTTGATAAAGCGATATCTATCATATTGTTTGCACGTTGGGTTTACACGCGTGTGATGCCCTTTGCTGTATTAGTTGGTCCTATAATGAAATAAGCAGTAATTCGTTTTTTATAATTACATATTAAAGAATTAGTTAAAATTCGAACTTGTCTAGTCAAACTTCCAGAGCACTTTGATTTCTACATACAACAACTCCATATTGAAACATCGTTCTCGTAATGTTTTAATTTGTTTAAAACCATTATCGCCAATAAGAACATTGCCGCCCTTTCTTTAAATAATCGTTATTTTAGATTCAGCTGCTACACACATTTTTGCGGAGTTGATACAGCGCGATCTACATTTGACTTTTGCTAGAAAATTGTCTAGCTAATTCATTTAAAAATAATTATAAATGTACTATGAATCTTGAAGTGAAGAAAGAATGATCTAGCACAGCAAATGACATGTGTAAATAATATGATCTTGTAATGCCAACAATGTTATTTTGTTACAAAATGTTTTAAAAAATAAATAAAAATCTTAGTAGTACCACGCGTAGATTATTTTTGCCCGTAGTACTACTAGACTGCTTGGTAGTACCACGGGAAGAAAATTTTGCCCGTGGTACTACTGGTAGTACCACCGGTAGTACCACGGGCAACAAACGGTTTTGACACCTTTCTTTGTTTTGCACCATCGTTTTATGATAATATAGAGGGCAAGCATAGCGATTCCTTCCAACAACAAAGAAGTAACCGAGTAGATAGACGTCGTGACTCGACATATTAGAAGACGCCTTCGGTAATATTTCTGTTTTTCTGGAATTCCAACTGCTGATCTATTTTTCTTATTTCTACTGCAGTTGGCATTTCTTGATTTGTTATATTTAATTTTGCATTCTTCCAGCCGAGGTTAAAGATGTTGTTAATTGTTGAATTTATGGTTGGTATTTCTATCTTTGGTTTCATGTTAAAACTACATACTTCCCAGCTGACTGTATGTAAATATTGTGGCGTCCTTTTTCTGCAGTAAGCACTTTGATTTCAAGGAAATCACTCCAGTCCCGTCAATGACCGCTGTATCAGCTGTTTTCCGCACAATGTAAATAGCCACATGTTTGATTTGTGAAGTTTTGTCCAGGTTTCTTTGCAAGTTACGTCATTGAGGACGCATGATAAAGACTCTTGTTGGTTGAAGACTTGGGCTTCACATGGGGCGTCTTTATCGTGCATGTTGTAGACAGGATTATGTAAGACACAAATGAATACGTCTGTCTTCTCCGTATGAAGTACATTAGTGCATGTCTTGGTCTTCCATTTTTATGTAAGAGTTTTTTACAAAGTTGATTGCGATGAAGCTTGAACTTGGTTGTACGAGTTTTAAATTTCCTTGTCTAAGGAACGGTATTGGTATGACTCGATATATTATCTTGTAGTCTTCATCGCTCAGCAAGGGAATATGTATTACAAACACGGAGCAAATACAAAGAGGAGGCGGCCTAAGCAACTGTGCACTGTGATTTTTAACTAGGTCCTGACGTCATCGAGTGGGCGTGGCCTTTAACAGTGTACCGTCGACGTTCGTGCCGTGCACTGCTTCGTTCGAATTTTCGTGTTCCAAGAAGAAAAGGATGAAGTGTTATGTTTTATCATGTAAAAACTATTCGGACTGTTCTGATGCCATGACTGACATCACATTTCATCTGTAAGTAATTTTATGCGTAATTCATAAGAATATTTCTAGAAAGATCTGTTATTAGCATCGACATCTCCCAATATGGTTCTACCCGACGTTAGATGGCGACACTGTGTCATGAGAATAAGGCATTTTTGAGTACGTAGAGCACAGTAATAATTTATTTTGTTAATTATACGTACTGAAATTTGTTTAACATTCATTCCTAAAGACCCTTTAGTCCCCAAAATATTATTTTTGTAATGTTTTGTAAAAAATCGGCCATCTATCGTCATCTGTCAACAACAACCATAAACATCAAAAAGACAGGGCCGTTATTAGAATCCAATTTTTTTAACGAATGTTCCGTGGCTGTCTTATGAATGGCAAGTACTTTAAATGTTAAAAACGCTGCAAACAATATATTCTGTAAATTACATATTCTATCTACAATAATTATTTTACTTACTATTATAGCAGTTGTTATTTAATTAATTTAAAATACTTAAAACTCACAGTGTATGTGTAGTAAATTTTTAAATAATGTATGTTCTAGATTTCCATCCGAAGAGAATCTCAAACAGCAGTGGATCACAAAAATAAATAGGCAAGACTCAACTGAACAAGAATCAAATGTACTTCAGAACATTATCGTATTATGGAAAATGACTTGAGTGAGGTGTCATTAGATGACGAAACCCATGCTTGATGATTTCTTGTTAGAATATGATGAGTAATTAAATACAAGCATAAATGATTATTTGCGTCGCACACTGATCAATATCAAAAATTTAGGGGGACGAAATTATTAAATGCTGAAATCGTAAAATAAAGGTATATTTATAACATTAAGTAGTATCGAAAAATCGTTTTCACATTATTTAACTTGGTTATTAATATTTTATGTACTTTGTTACGTCACTCCTCATCTAACACAACTTCTGTTCTGGTTCTTGTAAAAGATTAAGTACCTCAATTGGCATTACATGTTTTTATTTTGTTTTACAGTGGCTTCACTGGTCGATGTAATGACAAAATATTGAATAAATCAATATTTTTTATTGAGGCACCATTACCTAAAAAAACACTTTACTATAGAAACCGGCAATCATCGGAAAAGAAATGTATATTTTTGTATAGCCAATAGTCCCTGCTATATAATGGAATCGAAATGATAATGTAGGTACTAATTTGTACTCTTAAACGTAACACAGTTCAAACTTAGAAAAGTTAGTAAATATCAGTACATTATTAAATATATATTTTTTATAATATAAATTGATCTATTTTATTTTTTGTTTATATACCAATAAAAAGTACAGATCTTCCTTAATGTGCACCATTTTTTTTTAATTTACAATTTACACTGATAACTTAGCTAACTTAACTTGAATAGGAGCGCAAAACAACGATAAATCAGTCTTGTTGTAATAATTTAGCATTCTAGATAACTTTGAAATGGTATATTTATTAAACTACTGTCTGTATAACGGTGATGTTTTAGTATAATGTAAACAACTTACCTTCAAGTCTCAATAAAATGATTTTTCGAACTACCGACACATTGACCAAAAATAATTATGGGACGCTAACTTTTAATAATTGATCAGTGTGCGTCATCTAATAGTTACATTTATTTCTGGGTTTGATTCCAAAACTAATGTAAGAGCTGTCTTCATGAATTATATGCTGATAATTTAGATGACGATGACCTTTATTTAATAAAAACTAAAAATAAAGGTGGTCTTACTTTCCCATCTAAAGATGTTATAAGTATATGTCTGCGAATGGAATGCAGCATCCGTTGTGTTAAATCAGAATCTTTAAATTCGTCTTATTTCCGTTAAGAGAGAATTGTATCGAATACATTAAAGTCTCTTATTGGACAGGATTGTTTCAAACAATTGATGATTCATATGTTTGACCAATCACTGACTGATAAACATATTATTATATTGATTAAATGTATACCTGAAAAATATATAGATATTCGTATTAAGCATTTTGAAACTTTAGCCAAAATTAGGACAACTAACCGACAACACCTGACCAAAACTATTATTTTCTAGCTCTGAAATTAGTATTACCTACTTCACCATTATAGGCATAAGAGAAGTTCCTGCTGGGGTTGCGAGAATGTTCTATCGAGATACCGCAGCCCTGAACTACAAGGGCAACTAAAGGAGTAGGGTGGAGTAAATCGTTAGATTGCTCGGTATAGGTGAAACCTGTAATTTAGTCGTCGTTGGCGCTGATTGTGTAATTCCCGTTATTGCTAGTATGGAGTGACAGTGAAATTTTTCGTGTTTTTTATTGTGCCACCCCGTTTTTTAGTTTCGGGAGTAGGTGTCCGTTTCTCATTCTCTTCGTTTACTCTTGGTTCCTCGGGTTTCAGCGGTAATGGTGAAAGCTTCGTTATTGATCGTTTGAGTGACCCTTTCTTAGTTTTCAAGGTAACAACCCGTACTCGACCATCGGCGCCTGGATGAAGTTACCCCAGCGGCCAGGAGGTAAGTTTAAGGAGGAGACTATTACTAGGCGTCCTTGTTTTAGGTTTTCTTTCGAGTGCTGCCATTTGCTTCGGATTTGCAGTTGATGTAGATATTCGTTCGACCAGCGCTTCCAGATGTGCACGTTCATTTGTTCAACAAGCCTCCATCTGTTTCTTAAATCGTGCTCAGTAAAATCTTGCTCTTCTTGTGGTAATGACAGTAGGGGGCCCGGGGCGATCCGTTCTCCTGGAACCCCAGCTAGACCGCGCGATTTTTTAATGTTAAAGGTTCTTAACGTACCTGTTATATTGGGCTCGAAGGACCACTTTTATGAATAGTTCAGAGGTAGCCAGTTACTTAAGGTGAGTTAACCAATAGCTGCCGTAGCGCTATAACCGCGGATTAGTATCCAAATAAACTCATGTAACCTACGAATAAACTTAACTATTGTGAAGTCTGTGGTTTTCGTCAACTCACCGTAAGTAACTGGCTACCTCTGAATCATACAATGGTTATTGCCATCATTTATTTTTAATCATGTCTGTTCAGAAGAAAGTTAAAGAAAGAAGAGGAATTCATTAGTTAATAAAATACATATAATACATAAATACATTTAAAAGTGAAAAATAAATATTAAAAAAAAAACATTAAAAATGATATGTTCTCGTCGATACATTTAGTTAATAAAACTGCTACCCATTTTATTCCTCTTTTTGCCCGGTGTCCTAAAGACTGACGAATTCGGAATTTCAACCTTCTTTAACTATAGTATCTAGCTGTTCTTTCTGGCGTTTTAATAGTCTGCATAAAACGGTATTTGGTCCTGGCATTGTAATCAACGTAACAAAAACTAAATTTAAAACATCAACTCGTAACAAAAACAAAGGGTAGAACTTTCGTGTACGCAAGTGTATTCGGGAGCGAACGGGATGTAGACACAGAGCGGGAAGCAAGGGTCTACTGACGCACCAATCGCGCGCTCGTAGCGGCGCTACGTCATGCCCCGCGTCCCACTTGACAACCGCCGACACCTCAAAATCGACTTCTGCGCATCGAACGACTCTTGCCAAATTACGTGGCGGGCACTATACTACATATTAACAAGGTTTTAAAAGGTGAACGGTTGATGGTTTTATAAGGTGGATGGTTATTTAGGTACAGTTTGATGTGGACTTACAGTAGCGGACAGTCTTCCAGCCTGCTTGCTGGGTGTGGGGGGCCCGGGCTTCTTGTAGGCGGTGATGCCAACCTCCTTGCGCTGAGACTTCGCCCCGGCAGGGCCGACAAACTGCAACATTGCCAACAAATATTCAGCACAGGTTCGGGATAAGAAGGCATTGGTTTCTAACCTGTAGTCCGCAGACCTCTGGAGGTCCGCTAAAGCTAAAATATGGTCCACGAAAGATTTAAAATACGAAACATACCAACTGAAAAGTAACTTTTCTGTTCTATCATAATAGTACGGGTACCCGGGATGCTAAATTTGCAGTTACTAAAGCGTCATGGGGACCTATTGGATTGTGAAGATTAGAACCTAAAACGAAAAAAGTTGCCATGTTAAATTTGCCATTTTAGTGGTAGGGAAAGAGTGTGCAAAATTTTCAAAAATATAAAAAACAAACAGTCATGAAAATACTCGAGCGCGTCAAACATTTATGAATGTTTGACGCGTGTATCGCTGTCTTTCTGATAAAAGAGAGATATTAATCTGACGAGTAATTAGTGGGGAATGGCCGTAAAAAGGTGTAGAAAATCTTTAGAAAAAAAAGTTTTATTTTTCTCTTCTTTGGCAACTGAGCCGGTGTCGACTATTGTGCCAGTGTCATGTTATGACGGCCTCGTAGCGTATAGGCAGGCCGTCGAACTTTGTACTTTGTGGTAGCTGTTAGTTCAGCTGCAAGGACAGACATATGGGTTATAACCCATAATCTACTATAGATAAACTAACATAAAATATACTATAAAAATAAAATAAACTTAAACTATTAATAAATCAAAAAAATCTAATTGGTCTAATTGGTCCTAGATTAAATAAAGGTTAAAACCTATTGCTATAAGGCGATAATTTGAACAGGACTAGTAATACCCGAGTGGAGTGCATATAAAAATTGAAGTAGAAGTTAAATTATCAATTATGTTTTTATGACTGGCCTCTCACATGTCAACTATGAGGTTGTCGGCTGTTTAACTGGACTTGCCTGTGGCGGCCTTTTTTACAATAATTAAAGCCTCCAGTTAGCTTCGACAGCTTAGACAGGCCCGTTGGTATAGTGGTCAGTGGCCCTGACTGCTGTGCGCAAGGTCGTGGGTTCGATTCCCACCTAGGACAAATGTTTGTGTGATGAGCACGATCATTTGTTCTTTGTCTGGGTGTAATTTATCTATAATATGTATGTATTTAGAAATATATATGTAAGTTTATCAGTTGTCTAGTACTCATACCACAAGCTCTGCTTAGTTTGGGACTAGATGGCGTTGTGTGAAAGTTGTGGAATATTATTATTATTCCATTTATTCAATCTATTTACATATTAATTACATTTTTAAATATTAATAAAAATAATAATAATATAAACATTAAAAAATATAAAAAATAGTAGCCCACCGGTATCGGGAACAGGGTCCAAGCTACCGGTGGTCAGAGCTCTTGAGAGAGGAACCTCCTAACAATTCGCGCCGTGTCCAGAAGTACTGCTTTCTGGATCAAGCCCTTGATCCAGCTGCCCAACGAGAGCCTCCTAAGATGTTTGTCGAGGCTCTTGGCTATTATGCCATTGGCTGAGACGACTATCGGCACAATGATTGCTGTATCCACATCCCACATGTCAACAACCTCGTGAGCCAAGTCAAGATACTTAATTTGCTTATCTTTCTCGGCTTTCACGAGGTTCTCGTCATGAGGAACCGCTATGTCAACAATCACTGTGCGACGCTCTAATCGGTCTATTACCACTATATCAGGCTTATTGGCAACAATAGTCCTGTCAGTGATGATAGACCGATCCCAGTACAGTGTAATATTGCCATTTTCGAGAACTGGGTCGGGCACATACCTATAGTACGGTACTTCTGATTCCACGAGATTGTATTTAAGAGCAAGTTGCTGGTGAACAATCCTTGCTACAAGGTTGTATCTATGAAAATAGTCTCCGTTAGCCAGACGAGAACAACCGGAGATAATGTGACGAATGGATTCTCCCGGTTTGTGACATGCCCGACATATGTGTACCGTACCATCCTTCACAATATATTTCCGATAGTTATTCGTCATCATAACTTCATCCATAATTGCACAGACAAAACCTTCGGTTTCCCCGAAGAGGTCACCAAAACGTAGCCAGGCTACGGACGCTAATGTATCTACGTCAGACCCATGACGGGCCCGGCAATAGCGTCCGTGAAGCTCCTTGCTCTGCCATACTTCTCTTCGGTCATTAGTATCTAATACTACAGGTTTGCGCCAATTCTCGGTACCTAAGGAGAGCGGAGTGAGGCCTTTGTCCATCGCTACCACATCTCGATGCATACCCACGTCGGTTTCTAGGAAATATTCCCTAAAGCTGCATATCTTGCGGTTGTGCAGGGTCTTTGCATTTAAAAAGCCACGACCCCCGCACTTCCGCGGGATATACAGCCTCATCACCGATGAACGTGGGTGATGCATTCGATTTGCAGTCAGCGATGTGCGGACCCGCCTGTCCAAGGCGTCAAGTTCAGTCTGAGTCCATTTGAGTATGCCAAAAGAGTACATCAATACTGGCATGACCCAACCATTGAAGGCACGCACCTTGTTTCCGCCTGATAGAAGACTATTCAGTACTTTATTCAGGCGGCCAAAGAAGCGTTCCTTCAATGATTGTTTAACATAAGCAACATTGATGCCTAGTGCCTCTGACATACCCAAATACTTGTAGGTTTCAGTTGAGCCGAGGGATCTTAGGTGTATGGAATTATTATTATTATTCTATTAAACTTACAAACTTAGGGTCTACGCGTTCCCTGTGGGGTACGAACCTCAGGTTAAGGCTTCGCTGGTGAAGGCGAGCTAGGGTCAGGCTGTAATTGGACAAGATTTTAAATTTTTCCATTGCTTACCTTTATGTCTTCCTCGTCTGCGGCACTTGTGAATTGCGTCTCAGCGGGGTAGGAGCTCTTAAGGTGCGGCAGACATAGCGAGTTGCGCCAGCGCAGCTCCGACAGGCGGAGAGCGGGGTTGGCCGACTCGCGGGGCCCTAGGACCCCAGACTCGCGGGGCCTGGGGACCCCAGACTCGCGGCGAGGCGTGGCCGACAGCTCCTTGAGCCAGCGGTTATCGAAAACTTCACCTTCCTCGTCAGACATGTGCATTGCGCGACCCTCTGAAGACGTTTGTTTGACATTGTTATTACTTATTTATTAAAACTATTAATGATAATTTTAATTTTTTGAAATGAATTGACATTGTTTTCAAGATTTCAGTATTTTTATTTTAAAATTCTTGTTGTATAATTCAAATATTTTTTTTGACATTACTATTACCATTATTTTCTTATATTTTTTATTGTTATCACTCCCATTATAAGCTATTCAATTATTAGTTTTTACTGCATATGTACCTAGTTGTTAAGCTTTTATATTCGCACACAATGTAAATTGTTTCTGAATAAATGAAATGAAATGAAAATGAAACGTTAAATGAAAACAAAAAGTTTTCTGAAAATCTTGTGAATTTTTGGAATTAACAAGCTCGAGACTCTTATGTTCGTTATTTTGTATAAATTATGATCACAATTTTGATAAAATGCTCAATAAATAACTCTTTAACAGCAGCGGCATCCTGCATAGCAAAGTTTTCTTCAAAAAGATTTGATGTAGCGCACTTCACTACATGAAATCTATTTGGTTTTGCCAGTGGTATTAGGATGCACTCGGTAAAGCAGAGGTGCAAGGAGTGTATATAGATTTTAGTAAGGCATTTGATTTTATTGATCGTAATATTCGTCTGAGTAAGGTATTGGTATTTATGGCTCTTTGCTGTGCTACTGCGAGGTTCATTTGAAAAATCGGTCACAAAATCTACTTGTTCAAGGTTTTAAGTACCAGAAAAACATAGTACCTCAGGGTTTACACACGTGGCCTTTATTGTTATTAATTTTTATCAATTTAAGTTTGAAGTAATGATTTTGATTTTAATGATTTTTATGTTTTGAAGTTTACTGGAGAGATTTCAACTCGCTGTTCTACGCTAAAATAGTTGTTTATGCAATAGGCGTACAATTGTGATGCCTGATTGTAGAATGAATATAAGGCGAAACGATTTGATTTATTTTCCGGTAACTTAGCGTCAGCTAAAATTAAAATAAAGAAGAGCTTCGCTACCCAAATTCATATAATAATAAGATTTGACTGCTTTCTTCCTATATTTTTACCTGTAATAATATAATTTTAATTGAGCTCAAAATAAATGAATGCTGTGTTCACTATTTAGAGCATACAGTTTAGTCTTGAAGTTAGATTTATAATGCAATTGAAATTGTATAATCCGGCTTCTGAACCTAATTTTATAAAAACAGAACATTGTTTTTTGTGTTTATCCTCAAACTATGTGTATGTTATGTTACCTCGCCTAGGCACGTTGTTGTTGACAGGAAGAGACCGTAGCGAGTGCGAGTCGGACGGACGAGCCGGCTCTTCTTGGCATGGTACAAGACCGGACTGCAAATAAAAAAAAATCTATAAATATAGATAAGATATATTAGCACCTTAATTTATATACAATGTTAAAACGAGAAAGAACAATGCGTCTACATCAAATGCTTGCGACATAGGGTACACAACATTGTGTTTGACATAGTGTTAAATATTTATTCATATTATATATTATGTAGATTTCTATTTTATCATACTAAGATTTTTGTGTTATTACTATTATATGTATACTTTGGGTATGCAGACGACAGCACAGTTGCTGAGAGATATGTGTCTAACGCGCGAGCTGGTGGGTCACAGATCCAGTCTCTCCGTGAGGACATGGTTGGGCGCTTAAACTTGTCCTTGAAGGCTGTCTCCGAATGGGGCGATGCCAACTTGGTCAAGTTTAATGCAGCTAAGACCCAGGCGTGTCTCTTCTCCGCAAAAGGAGTTAATTCGAGCCTGCTTCTACTTTTCGGGGTAACCGTGCCGATAACCGATCGTATCGAGCTTCTGGGGGTAACGCTAACTTCTACCCTCAATTTTGGTCCGTTTATCGAGGCTAAGGCTCGACTAGCATCAAAAAAGTTGGGAATCCTAGCAAATCCTATCAAATGAGACGGTACTTCACACCCGAGCAGCTGCTGCAGATCAAGCCCAGGTTCGGTCGTGTATGGAGTACTGCTCTCATCTTTGTGATGGATCTGCCAAGTACCAATTAGATGCGCTTGAGTCTATTGAGAAGCGGGCCAAAAGACTCATTGGCAACGATACACTAGTCGAATCAAAGCTCCAGAGCCTTGAACATCGGCGACGAGTTGCAAGTCTATCGGTTTTCTATCGGTTACATTTCGGGGAGTGTGCGATGTAATTACACAATCTAATTCCGTCAAGCCCGTTTCATCATCGGACTACAAGACAAACGGCGATGCGCCATCGTTACATGGTGGACATCCCACCCATACGCACAAAACGTTTTGGGAATACCTTCATTATGCGTACGGCTAAGGAGTAGAATTCCCTGCCGGAGTCTGTGTTTCCCGATAGCTATAACCTAGAGATCTTTAAGTCAAGAGTGAATAGGTTACTTTTAGGTAAGCGTGCTCCATCTTCGACCACATCATCACTTACCATCAGGTGAGATTGTGGTCAAACGCGAGCCTATTATCAATAAAAAAATATATATTTTTATCTAATTTCACTTTTCACGTACATACTGCCCAGAGTGTTGGGCATAATTGATTTTTTTTTATCGTAGATGCAAACAATTACAATTTTTATTCCAATTAAATTAATTCAATATTTTTTTTAATTGTGACATGCAATAAAAATCAGTTGCAATAAAATCTATTAATTATGGTTTACAATTAATTCAATTGCAATTATTTTTTTTATTTTTTTTCGATAAATTTATTTGATGATTATAAATATAATATTATAGGACGCATCAAACTTTATGGTGACTCTGAAGTACACTAGTCGCTGCACAGTACCACACCCCTTCGCAACTGCTAATTTTCTTTTGAATTTAAAACTACGTTTACTCATGTACGCATTATGTTTTTCAGTTACCGACATTTATTAATAATTATTAACTGTAATTGTAAACGTGCATTAAACAATTAACTATTAATTAATTGTAATTGCAAAGTTTTACAAGCACAATTAATTCATTGTTAATTCTGTATCTTAATATCTTGCAATTACAATTAATTATTTTAGTTGTTAGTTGCAACTAAAGATGTTTCATTTTGGGCTACAATTATGTACACCACATAAAAAATAGAAAAAATAACTGAGATTATCATAAAAATATTCAAAAAATTATTTGGAGATGGGTATAGCTGTGATAAATTATTATTTGGGAAGGTTTTTATTATGATAATCTCTGTTGATCTAGGGCAGCCATGACAGTCGAGTTTGATATGACGTTTGTCAGATTTAAGTTTCGTGACGTTTCTGTGAGTCGTAGGGATGGGCAAGATAAAAAAAGACATATCAAAATATCAAAACGTTATTTTAATCTATATCAATTATTATTGAGTAAAAATATCGATAAACCAATGTATCGACATTTTTCTTAATGGTAACGCACGTAGGTAACATTGGCTATTTTGGTGCATAGGGTTCGGCACTACGCGACTTCGTGACCAAAAAAAACTAATCTGAAGGTACAATACGGCCGACGTAACTTGGCGAGTCCAAACTTCGCGCAGAAGGTTGCGCAATAACTCTTTTTAGGAACCAAATGGCGACGTGCGGAGGGCGGTGATATAGGCTAGAGATTGACCTTATGTAAATACAATCGATCCTTTAATCGATCAAATAACACAATCGATAGTTTTAGTTAGAATTTATTAATTTTTATTTATATAATATATTAAACGAAATAAGATTTACAAACATAGTGAATTTTGTCGTTAATACCCGAGATTTCGACATTAATAAAAAAAATTAAAAGAAAGTATTTTCTCAATTGAAAGTCATGATTTACTTGAATATCAATTATCTATCAACGACTACTTGAGTAACAACTGTTTGAGAAAATTTCAATATAACACCTCAATATAACATGGAAAATAAATATATTTTTGTGATTTGATTTCAATTGATTTGAAGAAAATCGATTAAACAACACCCTCAGGCAAGCCAATTTGATATCCCTTTTTGGTTACTTCGTAAAGCTTCGTGCTTATTCGGCAATACTCGGTACATGATAATATGTCTCAGTCACACGTTAGCATCGGTGTCGTGTTGTGTCGTTATCTCTGTCTTGAGTGCAGTCTGTTACAAAACTTTTCGTTGTTACTGTTGTTAATTTTTATTATTGTTGTTAAGTTATTGTATTATTTTGTGCAAGTGTCAGTTGGCACTTATATTATTAGTTAAATATGCCACCAAATCACAATAGTGTTTTAAATCGCCAACAAAGAAAATACATTTATGATTTAATGCAGTATATGAAAAAAGAAACAGAAGAGGGTGTAAAAGATGTGAACAACGTTTATTTAAGAGTTGCTAACGCAACTGGAGAGTCCCAACGCACAATACAGCGAATCGCAACTGAAGGTAATGTTTCGGGCTTACTTTCGGTATTCCGCACGCCAGGTAAAAAAAGGTCTAGATCAAAACCTATTACTGATATAGATAATTTTGACCAAGGTGTAATAAAAAAATGCATACACAACTTCCACAAAACCGAAAAAGAAATGTCGACCATAAACAAATTACTAGCCAAACTCAAACGGGATATAAATTTTCAAGGTGGCAAAACGAGCTTAAAGACAATAGTCAAAAACTTGGATTTCAAGTGGCGAAAGACCGAAACTAATAGAATGGTTCTTATAGAGAAGACCGACATTCGCCTGAAAATGATTTTGTACTTGAAAGCAATGAAAAAATACAGGGACGAACGGCGACCAGTTGTATTCACTGATGAGTCATATGCTCACTCATCACATACAAAAGGTAAAGCGTGGTCTGATGGTTCCGCTCAAGGACTAAAGCGCCCGATATCAAAAGGTCAGCGGATAGTTATGGTACACTCTGGGTCAGAAGCAGGATTTGTTCCGAACGCCCTACTAATGTTTAAATCTGGAAGGAAAACTGGAGACTATCATGATGATATAAATTTCACAAATTACGAGAAATGGTTACGGACCCAACTGATTCCAAATTTGACCCCTAACTCGGTGGTGGTTATCGACAATGCTCCGTACCACAACAAACTAATGGATCCTGCCCCTACATCTAATGACAAGAAGGTAAAAATACAATCGTGGTTAGTAGAAAGGGGTATACCTACCCTGTGAAAGGGAAATGTGTAAACCTCAACTTTGCGATCTAATAAAAAAAACAAAGACGTGCATAAAAAATACGTAACAGATGAAATGTTAAAAAAAAAACAACCATGATGTCCTTCGTTTACCCCCATATCATCCCGATTTAAACCCTATCGAGATGTCAGATACTCAGGGTTCCCATAAATAGAACATGCCGCTTAAAATTCTGGAAAACTGTTAAAAAAGACTACTCAACAGAGAACCTCAAAAAGTTCCGCGACTGCATTCGAAGTTTAATCTTTACAGATGTATATGCAAGTAACGATGCCAATATAACTTACAAAAGATTTTATGAAACGTTCTCCTTATTCTACAAACTGCTTTCCTGATAAAATAATAACTATTTATACAAATAAGCACTTAAAATGGGTATCGCGCGGCATAAAAAGCTGTAGCAAAAAACAAAGAAAATTACTGTGGACATACAGACTAAATCCTATATTAAAAAATAAAACTAACTTTAAAAAATACTCTTCACAATATAAGAAAATTATAAGGCTTACACAAAAAGCTCAATATGATAATTATATAAAAACCTCGAAGAATAAGTCGAAAGCTACATGGCAAATTGTTAATAGACCTAAAAATAACTATCCTAAAGAACAAATAATGACCATTAATAAATCTTACCAGACCTTTTAAAAACCTTTTGACATTGTAAATACATTTAATAATTATTTTATAGATGAAATTGAGAATAATATTAAAACTGACATGGAATTCGACAATAAATTAGATAATTCAACAAGCCAATCAATGTTCATGCTGCCTGTTCTAGCAAACGACATGATTTCGGCCATAAGATCACTTAAAAATACAAGTACTGTAGGATATGACGGTATATCAACAAAGGTAATAAAATTTGTGAATGAACTTATAGCACCCGTATTAGCGCATATTATGAACCTTAGCATTGTTGACGGAGTTTATCCTGAAGACTTGAAGAAAGTTATTATTAAACCACTACATAAAAAAGATAACAAAACTGATATGCAGAACTATAGGCCAATAGCTAAAATTTCTGTATTTTCCAAGATCTTCGAAAAAATTATTTATAAGTCTCTGTATTGTTATCTCAATAAATTTGACTTATTATGAAGGAACAATATGGGTTTAAGAAGAATACTACGACCAACATGGCAATTTTTTTATTTTTTTACGTAGTACTATGTTGGCAGTAGACCAAAAAGCTCCTGTTTGTGCTATCTACACAGACATGACCAAAGCCTTCGATTACGTAAAGCACGACATCTTGTTGGACAAGCTGCGTAACTAGGGTATCAGAGGTAACATTTTAAAACTACTCGAATCCTATCTCTCCAACAGAATGCAATTTACAGAGATTGCAAGAATATGTGAAAAGACAAAATTTGAAAAGAGTTTTTTTTTCTCATCCTAGATTAATAAAGTTTGGTGTCCCACAGGGTAGCGTCCTTGGGTCACCTCTTTTCTTGATCTATATAAATGATCTGCCAAAGGTGACTCAACATCAAATGGTGATGTTTGCAGACGACAGTACTGCCATAGTGAAATGTATTGATCGCAATATTTATCAAGATGACATAAATAATACACTATCGGACATAATTAACTGGCTTGATAAAAATAATTTAGTTATTAATTTAAAGAAAACCAAAATAATGCACTTTCACCAAAGAACTGAAGTACCAAAAGTAAATATTAGACATAATAACTGGGACATTGAAGAAGTTAAAGTAGCAAAATTCTTAGGTTTACTCCTTGATAATCAGCTTAACTGGAAGGCACAGAGGACCTAAGTAAGAAAATAAATAAATCAGCATATGCACTTTTCAAAATTGCAAGAAAAGTTAATATGAATGCGCTACTAGTTGCATATCACGGCCTAGTAGCCGCAATTTTGCGATATGGTATTGTTTTTTGGGGCAATTCTACTGATAAAGATATCGTTTTTAAGGCACAAAAAAGATGCATCAGATCGATGTGTGGTCTGAAAATTGATGATAGCTGTGTACCAATTTTTAAATCGCTGAAAATACTAACCTTACCCTCATTATATATTTTTGAAATTAGTGTTTCCGGCAAAACAAACATGAGGTTCTTCGAAAAAGTGTCAACTTTACGAGATGTAGCGATTCGTAGCCAATACGCAAACTCTTTGAGTAATCAGCATTGTAAGACAGCCTTAGTGAGAAAGAGCGTCTTAGGCATTCTCACTAAGGTATTTTTTTTTTTATATTATCTGGTAATTTATTGTAAATGCGCGGTGCCATGCATTTACAATAAATTACCAGATAATATAAAAAAATTGAATGCTACTCAATTCAAAACAAAATTAAAGCTGTTGTTAATTGAAAAATGTTATTATACGATTGATGAATTTTTGAATGATAAACTAATGTAGACTTATGAATATTGACATATTATACCTATCAAATAATTTGTGTTTACCGCTCGCATGATTAATATTTTTTTTCTTTATTTCACTTGCAACCATATATTTGTACTCCTCTTGGCATAACATAGCGACCTATCTTTAATTTAAGAACTGTATTCACTACCTATGTTACACAAATAAAATTGATTTGATTTGATGGCGTACGCTGCCATTAAAGGGCACGTAGCCGCTAAAAACGTCGACTGGAATGTAACCCGGACAATGGAGCTCATACAGGAAAAAGTAAATTTAATGGGTCCGGAAGAATGGAAAGTTTTATGCAGAAAAGTGCAAGAGGTCGAAGATGAATATAGAAAGAGCGACCACATTATTGACGAAATGACGGAACAACAAATCAACATTAATACAGCTTCAGATTCGGAAAGTGAGTCTGAAAGTGAGAGCGACGATTACGATGATGAGCTTATGCCAAGTACATCACATGGTACGCAAGAGATCGACGATTTTATGTTAGGGATTTCCCCCCTCAGCGACAGTGATTAAGTATTATTAAGTGTAAATATATAAAAAGTATTAAGTGTAAATAATATTGTGTGTGTTCGTGATAAAAATTTGCCATTATCGAAAGGTGAGGTTTAGAAATTGAATTTTTAATTTATATAATATTTATGGAGTCTTCTTTCTCGATGTATTTTTTATATTTATTTTATTTGTACTTCGTCACTGTATTAGGGAATTTTTATTAGTACATAGGTTTATAAAAAAAATGGCAGTAACAGTTTTCTTCACGAGTGTACATGCGCTAAAGTTCGCAGAGCCTATGTTCAAGACTCGCCAAGTTACGTCGGCCGTATTTTATATGCATATTCTTATGGCGCAAACGTGCTGATGATCTGGTAATCAACATTTGAACTACTCCCCGGATATGACAAGATTAGTGTAAGTAACACCAATTGTACTAAAGTGAATTAAAAAAAATATCGATGACTTATCGATTTATTGAGATTTAAAATATCGTCAAGCCGACACGTCAAAATGACATTCGCATCACTGTTTAACCTTTTGAGCGCCACGGTCTTGTATAGAAGACAATCGTTTCCGTGTCTAACACGCCACGTCTTTATTAGAAGACAATATACCTATATCTAATCATAACGTTTATTACATTAAAATACATGAACAAATGCTTTGTGCGTATATCACACTAAAATAAAGTGAAAATATAGAAAATTAATATTAAAAACAGTTACTGCTATATTTACATGTGGTGTACATAGTGCTAGACCAGGCTCCATACATTTCTGGAAGATATCCTTTGACGATTTAATGGGGCGTGCAAGTGAAAGCTGATCGCAGATGGCGCCACCACCGTAAGAACCTTTATCACTGTCAGTGTAGTTAGATTGTGAGATAATATATAGTTATCTGTATCATCTATGGTTATCTGTGGTGAGCTAAACATTTACACGCTTCGTATTTTTTATTATCATTTCATTGATTTCTTTACAAGTTTCCGATTAAAGAACATAACACATGTTCTTTAATCAGAAAATTCTCAATAACTGTTTCTAATTTAGGAATTCACTACAATTTCCATAGTGTTCCATAGAGAAACTGCTTTGTTATTGGTAAGTGTGCTACTAGCGCCACTTTGACAGTTGCATGCCCCATTGTTAGTCATTAATTGTTTTCACAATGAATTTTTGCCCCACACCGCACCTCCCTCACTATCTCCCTCCACCACTCATGGTTGACTGGTAGAGAATGCCTACGGCATTAAGTCCACTTTTGTACCTATGTGCATAAATGTAAATAAATAAGTAATAAGTTGGTGTCGGTACGTACAGAGTGCACTTGCTGCAGCGACATGAGGCTGGTGGAGCGCTGTTTGCGGCGCAGCCAGTCCGCCTCGTCCTGCTTCAACAGGAACTTCTCGCCCACGCTCCACAGCTCGGCCGTGAGCCCGCGGATGTGCTCCTCGTACGCGCGCGACGACTCCGCCAGCTTGCTGCGAGCCCTCGCCAGCTCGCCCTCCAGTGACGCCAGCTCCGCACGCTGTTTCTCCTTGAACACTGCGATCTGCTCACTGTACAGTTGTTTCTGAAAACGATCACACGTCTCAGCGCGACTCCGACCTCCCGACCGAATATACATACAATTCAACGCGTGCAGCAGGCCATGCATACATAAACATATACAAAATACAAACATATTACCTTGAAAATCGGCAAACTACTAACGCAACATTTCAATGAACACTAGCGAAAAAAGTTCTAGAAATAAAACAAAAGCATCCATTAAAACAATTTATTGAAAACAACACGGGTAAATAAATAATCGAGTGACAAGCCACACTCAGTGATCCATGTGAAGGTAGCACCACCACACCAGCTGGTATAGCAATATCAACAACAGTACGGGGAGGATACTGACCATTTTGCTCTTCATGCGGTCGAGTTTGTCCTCGTACTCGGCGCGCACCTCGGCGACGGCGTCGCGGGCGTCGGGCGGGGCCGCGCGCGCCGCGTCCAGGCGCCGCAGCAGGCGCGCCAGGCCGGCCGCCAGCTCATCCAGCTGCACATCGAGCGCGGCGTCGCGCGCGGGCGGCCCGGCGCCCGGCGCCAGCGCGCGCCGCAGCCCGCGCTCCAGCCAGCGCTCCAGCGCCAGCGCGGCCTCGCCCAGGTCCTGCAACGCAGCGGCGTGCGCGCGCTCCAGCTCCGCCAGCGCGCCGGGACTGACGGCGCCCTCCAGCCGCAAGATCTCGCGCCGCGCCGTACGCTGCAGTGACGTCACATTGCTCAACTTCTGCACGTACGCCTCGCGCACGGTACTCAACGCTTTGAAACCGGCCGCCTGCTCGCTCACAAGCTTTTTCAAATTTAAGATTTCCGTCTCGTGGATCCTGTTCACTTCCGTGAGTCTGTCTCGCTCTTTTTGTAGAGCCAATTGTTTCTCTGAGCACTTTCTCAGATGTCTGTCCGTCGTCTCCAGGAAGTTCTCCAGGTCCTCCATGGTGACGGTTCCGGCGCTCAGGCTGCGTTTGACTTCGGTGTCGTAGTTGTTCGAGTTGCCGAAGTTGGTCAGTTCTTTGAGAACAGTGTTCGTTTTTATTTCGGCGATTCTCTTGAGGATGATCGCCTGGTACTTGGCGGAAACTTTGATGATCTGCGTGGCTCTGTTCTCGGTGAGGCTCATCTTGCTCAGCTGCCTCTTGAGGTCCGCGAGCTCCTCGTTCTTCTGATGCACTATTTTCTTGAGCTGAGTGGACAGCTGGTGGCAGTTCTCCTTGCTCAGCTCGAGTTCTTTGGCGACATCGAGGAGCTTGGTCTCGGACTCAGCCAGCAAGGTCTTCAGGTAGGTGACGTCGCTATGCAGCGTCGTAATCGTGCGGTTCTTGTCGAGGATAATCTTTTCTAAATCTGAGATGGTCTTAAGGCTCTCCGTAGATGTGTGTGACATGTCTGAGGATGTGTTAACTACCTGATGCTGAAGGCTGCGCAGCTCCTTCTCTGCTAGATCTGACTGCTTCTGGCTCGATACTCTTTCTTGGCTTTGAGCGACTGCAACTGCGAAAAATACATACTCACATTATAGTTTATACAACTAGAACTTTAAAATGAAAACCTGAATTTTAAATAAAACAATCACATTAATTTATGTTTCTGATCAGCTATATCTGTAAATTAATTTTCTACGTACATGTCTCTCTTTGTCCAACAGCTTTAATGAGCTCTTCGTTTTCCTTTCTCAAAATGTGCAATGCTTCTCTTTCATTATTAATATCATCCAAATTCTGTTTCAATGCTTGAATAGTTATCATCTTTTCTTGTATTTCTCTCTCGCACTTTTCTTTAGCAGTCTTTGCGTCTAGAAGCTCTTTGGTTATTGAAGCAATGATGGCATCTTTCTCTTTAGTGATTTTGGATACAATCGCGTCTTTGGCTTTCGAGTCTTCTTCACATAACTCCACTTTACATTTCAATGTGTTGATCTCTTTCTGTGTAGATATGATATCTTTTCGTCTCTCTTCCAATTCTGCCTCAGCCTTGTCATGATATTCTTGAAGAATAGCGCATTTGTTGATGAGGTTCATTTTGTCATTATTGAGGTCTTCGCACACTTTCTTGTTTTGTTCCTGAGTGTCCTTAAGAAGCTGTTCCAGGTTCAATATAACTGAAAAGAAAAAAATATATAAGATTTCCTGTGGATTGTTAAACTGTCAAGACTCCAGTGTGGACACTAAAGAAGTCAATATCACATACCATTAGTTTTATCTTCAACAGTTTTTACTAAAGTTTGATGTTCAATGTTCAATTTAGTCATTTCTTCACCACATGCAGTTATGTTTGATTCCAAAATGCAAACATTTGATTCGGTTCCTGTATTTTTCAGTATTAAAGCATGTTTCTCGTCTTCTAAAAATTTTATTTGGTCCTGTAGTAACTTGGCCTTTTCTGCCATTTCTTTTATATTTTCGGTCTTTTCTTGAAGTATACATTCCGAGTTCTTGTTGGTTTCTGTAAGTATTTCTACAGATTTCTTTAATTCATCAATTTCCATTCGTAATTGTGTTTCAGTGTCGGCAAGCTCTTTGTTTCGGTTTTCCATCGAAACCATATCTGAAATTAGAAAAGAAAGCATAAGTTACTTAGATGACTTTTTATACCCTTTTGTATGCACTCTGAATAGTATCATCGTGAAACTGAATCCCAAAATACTAATCTACTTACCATTGGTATACTCTTGCATGGTAGTTGTTAGAGTCTTATTCTCATCTAACAATTTTTTAGCTTCTACCACTTTAGCTTGCAACTCAGATTTCAGTTTTTTTATATCTGCCACTACATTTACTTCCTTCTGCGTAATTACTTGATCGTATAACTCTTTGAATATTGAATCTAAAACAGTTTCTTTTTCTTTATTGATTGCTTCTAATTCCTTTTTTTCTTTTTCTAATGTTTCTTTTTGGGCATTTACATCTTTTTCGAACCTTTCTTTTTCATGTCTTATCTCTGCCATTTCTCTAAATAGTGACTCCAAGGAAGTTTCTTTTTCCTGAATCTTTACTTCTAAATCTTTCCTCTTGTTCTCAAACTCTTCCAATATCATTTTATTCTCTTTTTGTAATATCTCATTGGTTCGGACATGTTCTGATATTATGTTATTCAGATTTGTTTTCTGGTCTTCCATTATAGATTCTGTCACTGTCACCATGTTCTTAAGAATTTGTCTTTCTGAGTCAAAATCTTTTAGCAATTTTTGTTGGTTTTGTATTTCATTTTTAACATCCTCTTCTAAGGCTTTTATAGCTGTAAATAATGATTCGTTACAAAATATGTTTAGCTAAATGTTTAATATGAATAACATGAAAAAATAAAGGAACCATGTTTTTTACAGTGGATATATTTGCAGTTACAGAAACTCAAAATTAATTTTAACAGCTTCAAATATGAGTCTTAGATCGGTTCAGAAAAACCGGCCCTAGTATGTGACCCTGACGAACCCTTTACGTAAACATAATTAAGCTCCAGTAACCTGAATCATTTTATAAATTTATTGTTTTTTAAATAATTTTTAAAGTGTGGAACAGTATTAACTGTTGCAAACCTTTTCGTTTTCGTCTTACCTACGTAATTCAATGTTCAAAGGAAACCAAAATCAGCAAAATTAATAGGTAAAAAATTATATCAGTAAAGAAATATGTCATTGAATGAAGAAATATGACAAACAACAATGATTACCTTCAGTGTTTTGTTCAAGAGTTTGCATAACGCGTTCTTTCTCTTTTCTGGTCGCCTCTAACTCAGCAGTTTTATCTTTCAAGTAATTTGACAGCTTTGTGATCATAACGTTCAAGTTATCTATCTGACATTCATAAGTACTTTTCAATTTATCTGTCAACATCTCGTTATCAATCAACTTTTCCTTTAGAGAATGGACTTTGAGCTCCAACTGAAGTTTGACGTCGTTCAGATCATTCGTAAGAGATCGATTCTCTTCTTGTATCACATGCATTTCTCTTACTTTGTTATCTAACGTGGTGTTGAAAGTCTCAGTTCGCTTTGATAATTCTACAAATAAAGATAATTCTAACATTATGAAGAAGATTAGCGCAACAAGTTTTAGCAAAATGGACCATTTTATACAGCAGATCCCAGTTGTAGCCGGGGAGAAGGCAAGGCAAATTAGGTAGACGTTGAAATGAAAGGTAAATTGATAGATAGAAGAATGTTTAGTATCCAGTTGAAAGGTCCACGCTATCGGAGTCGTGATGTTTAGTCAAACGAGAACATATAAATGTTTGAGAACATTACAGTTCTCACAAGGCTCCCCTGCATGTGTGAGCGCTGCAAAGTGCACAAAGAATTACTACAGAAAGACAACATTTTTAAAAGGAGAGTGATGGAGAGTTAACCATAGATGTGTTTAGTAAATGACAAGCAAGATAAGAGAGATACGGATAAAGTTCGAAGGTATTATAAGGAAAAAATCAGCACTGACGAACTGAAAAACACTTTTTTGTTCTAAACAATGATGGATGAATATTGTAGCTAATTACTTGGGATATACTGTAATTCATAACTCACCAATCTTATTTTCATTGACAACTTGTTGGAGCCGTGTAACCTCAGTTTGAAGCTCAAACAATTGTGTCTCTTTCTGCTTCAAAATGTTTTTCAGTTCTTCCAGTGAACTATTACTATGCTCAAGTATTCTCTCCACATTTTGTCTTATCTCCATTTCATCAAATATTGTATTGGCAATATTTATTAACATATTGCACTTTTCAGCAGCTGGGTTATCTGCATTATCAGTTTGCAATATTTTCTGTAATAATTCATTAGTGATTGGTTTGTCTTTCAGTTTTTGTACCAGGTTCTGTACTCCCAAGCTCAATGTTGTCGTTATTTGGCTATTCAATTCTTTTTGATCTGAAATAATACAATTGATTTTCAATGTTTATAGAATTAAACTTTATAATTTAAATGTGATAATATGATAACTCACTTTTAAAATCCATTTGTAAACTATTCAAATCCTGCGTCATCTTTTCAAGATCTGCTTGCACATTGTTTGCTTTACATGAATAAGTTTCATTCAATTCACACAATTTCGCAATCATTTGATCTTTTTCCGTCTCTTTTTCATCATGAGCCGATTTTTCAACACCTAATGTTTTCAAAAGGTCTTCTTTTTCAGACAGTAATAATTCTTTGTCAGTTACAAGAGCTTCTTGAATAATATTTTGGTCGCGCAGTTTACTCTGGAGAGACATAATTTCAGTACTTAAAAATGCAATTTGATTCTCATTTTCTTTAAGAACTACCTCATTAGAAGTTTTCTGAGCTGTTAAGTTTTGAAGCAACTGTTCTTTTTCTCCTTCCAAAATATCATTAGTGGTTCTCTCTTTCATGCACTGCTGGTCCAATAAAGAATGCTTTTCAATAAGTTGGTCAATGACTTTACTCATTTCTTCTTTATTAATTTCGACTTCTATAATCTTTTGCTCTACAAGATGCTTCTCCAATAAAAGATTCTCCTTTTCCTTCTCCGCTAGTTCTCTTGCCGATTTTTCTTCGAAAAGTTGCTGCGTTAGACACTCTTTATCTTTTAAATGACTATTCACAATTCCCAGTTGAATTGATAGTTTTTTCTCGAGTGTTGCATTTTCAGATAAAAGTGCACTTTTTTCGTCTTCCAATATCTTATGAATATTTTTTTGTTCAGCAAGATGCTGCGTTAGTTCAATTTTGTCATTAAGTAGCTTATTTTTATCTGCCACGAGAACTTCTATGTCTTCACTTTGCTGTTGCTTTTCTGTCTGTACACTATCTCTAGCAGCCTTTTCTTCCATTAGCTGTATTTGTAAATCCTCTTTTTCTTTCAAATTAACAGCATTTTCCATTTTTTCGCGGGTCACAGTCTCAACAAGTTTTTCTATTTCTTGTCTGTTCTTCGTTTCGGCATCTTTCATTTCTTGCGTAATTACTTCAAGTTTTTCAATCAGTTCATCTCTCTCGTTTTTGACATCCGATAGAGTTTTCTGTAACGACACAACTTGGTGGTCTAACTTTTTAATTTGCTCTTCTTTAGCTTCGATATTTTCTTTTGTCTCCACCTTGTATATTTCCAAGGTTAATGTGATGTTTTCGTAATCTTTCCGAATAGATTGTAACTGCTCAGCATTCACTTTCAGCTGACCTTCTAATCTGTCAATAATACAGTCCTTCTCTTTTAGAATTACTTCGTGACTACTATTGTCCTCTTCAATGGCAAAGTGTAACTGTTCATTTTCTTTTTGCAAAGCTTCTACTGCTTGTTTCTTACAATCGTATTCCCTTTTAACTTCCTGTTCAAGTTCACTATTTAATGATTGCAGTTGACTAATCCTTTTTTCTAACTCTTTGGTCTCAACAGTTTTCTGGTGAGCCAAATCTCGAACAATTTGATCTTCCTTGGTCAATCTCTCTCCTAAAGTTCGAACTTCTAAAAAGAAAGGTAGTCATTATTAGTACTAAGTTTCCCGACATATTTATTAATTCACCAAAACAATACAAACCTTTGCATTTTCCCTCAATGGTTTTCATTGCTAACTCGAGTTCCATTTTCAATGTCATTATTTCATTATTCTTGGTAGCTATTTCTCCATTCAGTTGAGAGGTGATACTTTCTAGTAGCAAGCACTGATTCTGATATTCCTTTTCCATTTTGTTCTTAAATGAAATTTCTTCACTCAACTTTTGCGCAAGCAACTCTTTTTCCTTGTTCACTAAATTAATTTTTTCTATATCAATGTCTAAAGCTTTTTTGAGGCTCTCCACTTCACTATTAAGTGTATGAATTTGATGGTCTTTGCTTTTAATACTTTTCTTCGAAGTACTGCTTAGTTCTTTTATGGTCTTTTCAGTATCATTGAGTTTCCCCATTAGCTTAGACATTTCTGAGTCAAAAGATTTCTCAAGTGCTGCATACTTATGTTTTTCTTTAGTCATGTTCTGATCCAAACTCCGGATTGCTAAAACAAAACAAAAAGACAATCACATCTAAAACTGAATTAAATAAATAGGAAGATTAAAATTATTCGTTTTTGCATACCTTTCTTATTCTCATCAATAGTTTTTGTCATTTTTTCACAATCTGCCTGCAATTGTGATATTTGTTTAGATTTTTCGACTAGGTCAAGGTCTACTTTTGCCTTTTCTGCAATCATTGAATCTACTTTGCTCTGCAGGGCTTGTTTCTTAGCAATGAGATTAGTTAACTTTTTATTGTTACACTCTATAGTTGACATCTTATCTGCAAGTTCATCCTCCAAAGACTTTTTAGTGGTTTCTAGAGTTTTATTCAGTAATTCATTATTTTTATTTTTGAAATCTATTTCATTAGACAGTTTTAACACTTCAGAATTCAGTTTTTCATTATCTGCTTGCAACTTTTCAGTTGTATCTTTGGCCTCTTTAATGCATATTTCCAGGGACTCAATGGTCCTGTCCTTGCCAGTTAACTCTATTTTTTGTTTAGAGAACTCAACAGTCAGTTTATTTAACTCTTCAGACATGTAAAGTTTGTTAGCCTGCAGTTTCTGCAGTTCCTCTTGATACCCTATTTTATGATGTATTTCGTCTTGCAAATGAGTTTGCAATGTAATTATAATTGCATTTTTCTCATCTAAATCAAATTTGAGTTTTTCCAACTCTTCACTGTAAGAATTTTTTAAATTTTCGGTATCTTTAAGTAGTTCTTCAAATCTAGCAGTTTGGCTGTTTATCTCGACCTCTAACTGTGCTTTGTTTTGTTCTAAATCCCTGCAATTATCTTGTAAGCTAGATACTAAAAGCTTAAAATGTTCATTCTCTTTCAACACAGATGCAATATTATGTTCGAGGCTTAGTTGCATTGCAGTCATTTCTTCGTTTTTACCTAGTAATTTATTCTCAACTTCACGTTTCTGTTCATGCAGTTGACACACGTTAATGTGATATTTGTTTGAGATCTCTTTCTCATTTCTCAAATCCATCTGAAGAGTTTCAATCATCTCACCCTTCTCAAAAACGCTATTTTGTAGCTCAACCAATTCATTATTTCTATTTAATACCTTTTCATTCAACTTCATCATTTGGTTTTCATACCCATCTCTCATGCTTATCCTAGCTTGCTTCTCTGTTACTATTTCAGCTTTGAGTCCTGTTATTATATTTTCCATCTTGGTATTCTCATTGGAAAGACTTTGTAGTAGAGAGAACTTCTCTTCCTGAAGTATTTTAATTTCTTGCATCTTCTTTTCAAGTATTATACGTGAGTGGTCATTGTTTTCTTTAATCTTTTGTTCGAGTTCATTTATTTCATTATTTAATTTGCTAATTTCATCACTATAATAAGTTTTCAAATGATTTTTCTCTTCAATTTCCTCATTTATGCGGTGTTTGAGATTAAAGATTTCATTTTCTCGTTCTGACAGCACACTTTGAAGGTTTTGCTTGTCGTTTTCATATTTCAGAGTAATTTCATTCATGTCTTCCTGCAAAAAATTATAATGGTGAGTTCAGGGAACTGGTGCATGCATGCAATAAACCAAAATCGAGGTCTATAATATGATGAGCTACTCTCTACAACGTAAGTACGTGGCATACCTGTATTCTTTCCAATTGCTGTTTGAGAGCGTCAACCTTAGCTTTTTCTTCCGAAAGTTGAACCTCGACAACATTGGCGCATGCTTCGCTACATACAGCTGCAAAATTCATGAAATTGTAGTTGTATAGCAATACTGTAGATACGTTAGTTAGTTGTACTTTTACTAGCCCCCATTGGAGAAAATAGTTGATTTTCTTTATCATATAATTACAAGAACAGACTGGTGGCTGGTGACACCCCTTCACCAAACCAGAGATTTGCCTGTAATTAGGGGTTAAGATTTTAAACGCACTAATCTTCAAAATTACTGGGTGGATTTGGATGAAGTCTGATATGGAAGTAGCTTGAAGCTTGAGGAAGGTTTTTACACAACTGCAAAAAAGAGAGGTTTTATAGTAATAAAGTCCATGAGAGCGAAGCCCCGCGCGACTACAAGTTTTGGTCACTGATTACGGGAAAAAATTCTTCAGAAACCCGCTGCGGAATGGTAAGTAAAACCAAGGCGTTGCTCACTTTCTGAAGCGAGTTGGAATAAATTGACTGTACGCAATATACGCGTTTGGTCGTGGAGTTGCGGACACCAGCCCAACAGACATATACATACATAAATAGGTAGGACATATAACGCTTTTTATACCATTGAGTTATGTTGCCAGATTAAGTGCTGGAGACATACCATGACGTGTTAAAACGAGAGTCGTTCGAGCAAGAAAGAGGGATGGAGCTATATAGCGTGCGTAGCTTCACATTTTAAAACGTCATGGTAAAGTGCGCGTCAGGTAAAAAGAACGCTCGCTTGTACTGGTGCATTAAGCGTCCAACGTTCTTTTTACATGACTCGCACATTATGTCCCCTGATGATAAAATAACATACACAAATTGTGTTGCAACGATTGTATGCTGGCGTCGGGGTCATCGCACTCCAGTTCGCTGGAGTCAAGTCCGTTGCGGCGGTTGTGTTGGCGCAGTTCAGCCACCAGATCCTTGAGCGAATGCGAGTGCCGTCGCTCCAGATCCAACTCTTCGGCCAGCTGTGCGGCTCGATCGCTCTCTTGCTGGCTCAACGACAACCATTTGTCACGGTCCTGTCTTAACTCTTCCACCTGCAATAAGAACAATAAGTACAGGATGAGGATTGCTTGAATACTATTCTTTATCTAGTTAGTCAGAAAATCAGAATGTATGTTTAAACGCGCTAATATCTTCGAAAGTACTCAGTGGATGTGGATGAAATTTAGTACGGAAGTACCTTGAGCCTTGAGAAAGCTTATAGGCTACTTTTTACCCGACTGCAAAAGAAACAGGGCGCCTCGCGCAACTGTTATTAGTAAATATATTTATTTGTTGAGAATATGGTTGCATGCTAAAACAAGGTTGAAAAAAATAGGTGGTTCGTTTAGATGCCAATGTATACGTTTTTATAATAAAATTCCTAGCCATATTCAAGAACTAAGTATTCATAAATTCAAATTGTTTATAAAACGTAAGCTATGTCAGAAAGCTTTTTACAGTGTTAAAGATTATATTGAGGACAAGAAGGCTTGGGAATGAGATGCTCCAGTGATATACGTGAGCCCTTTTTATTTTCTAATATTTTATAGTTGATTTATTTTTTATTGATTAAAATATTTGTTTTGTTAAGTATTGTATATACCTATTTATTTTGTTTTCTTTTTTATATAATTATTTCATTATTGTTAATGTGAGGACAATGTAGGTTATTCTTTCTTCGTTGTTTTTACTTTCACTATAATTTATTTAATGATGTCAAGCAGTTTGAGTACTTGTGTGGCCTACCCAAATCTCCTTTGGTTTTTTTTTGTCAAATTGTTGAGCTCCTTAAGTTCTAAGTTGAGCTACATGATAACTGACAAATGCTTGCACTATCTGGACAGGTCCGCTCAAATTTGCGTGGTTATTTCCTCAAAAAAATACCACAGACATGAACCTACATGCTTCTCATATACAAATACAAATTGTCTGGACTTTAAAAGAGACTATGACCTCTGAGTTTGTTTCGGTGTTTCTTCTCAGAGTAGTCAGTTAGGAAATACCGGCCTCATCTAGCTAAACTTAACACGCAAAAATACATGACGTGTAAAAGTGTTATTTATAACCAATTTACAAAATAAATATTTCATTTCATTTCATTTCATGTATTTGAATGTGGTGGCTACTATTATTAAGAACTGTGAGTAATAAGACTTTAAATCTTTTAGCTTGAGCTGCACAATGCAGACTGATTGGGTTTCATACCTTAGTCTTGAATGTGTCCCTCTCGTAGGTGGCGTCATCGAGCGTCTCCTGCGTGCGCACCAGGCGTTCCTCCATGTCCTGCAGCTGCCGCCGCAGCTTGCCCGACGACTCCGCCTCGGCCTCCGCCCCACGCGACTCGTGCTCCTGTCCGCAACACATCGATATCTTCGCCTTGAGATTCACTATCTCTAGCTTGTACTGTTCCTTGTCTTTAGCTGAAAAAGAAAATATGCATCATTTTCAGTTCGGCGGTGACACCCCCGTGCGTAGGAAAGCACGTTAAGCCTATTGCCCATCTCTCTACGGTCGTGACGAATTGCCGTCCTGTTGGACTATGAGAGTAAAGGTGCACTATATCACCTGCAGGCTAATCTCTGCATAAATTGACCTCTGTCTCTAATGGAACATAGCAGGTTATAGGTGTCCCTTTCTTCATCTTTTTGTTGGTTAATGGTAATGTAAATCCATTACATCTATCCTTCGACGTACAAATAAGATTGAAGTGTCTGTATGTGATTTCAAAATACCCGTGGGCAGTGCTTTTAGTTATTTACACAATACACAATTTTTATTTTGGATTATTGAACAGTTCTGTAAACGGTATAATAATGTAATGATCATGGGCAATGTTAATTTGTATTCTTGCCCAGTGAATGTAAATAACTATTTTGAATGTTTTCAAGCTTATTGTGGATTTACTCAGAGCAACAAAGTGAGCCATTGCAATGGTCGGCAACTGGATTTAGTGTTGAGTGCATTCATTGAAGAGAGTGTGTGCGTGCGCGCGGCGGAGGTGCCGCTCGTGCCTGTGGACGCGTATCACCCGCCGCTCTATGTGACGATGAGTTTACGTAACCGGCTGAGCATGCGACCCGACTCATCTGTGCCGGCCGCAGGTACATATGCCTCCTGCGAGCTGGAATTTCAAAAAATCAAATTTCTTTTTATTGTACCAATCTATAGCCGCCATAGATTGGACTCCAATGTACGAGTTAGATCTTCAAATGAGTTCGATTTTTTTTTTATATAGTGATTAATTCGCTTTTCGATGTCTGTGTTCCAAAAAAAATGCGAACTCGTGTAACCTCAAGGTATGCTTACCCTGTGTGGTACACTGTTGAAATAATTCGCGACATTAAAATAAAGGCTGATCTCCATAAACGGTACAAAATAACCGGGGCGCGGAGTGATTACGAGGCGTTTGCTCTATGTAGAACTAAAGTAAAAAATATGATTTTAAGCGCTCAGGAACAATATAAGCACCGCGTTCAAAATGAGATGCTGAATGACCCAAAATCATTTTGGAATTACGCCAAATCTAGAAGGGGGGGGGGGGGGGGGGGTATAAATCCGCGAAAGATTTTAAAGACTGGCGAAGAATTGACTGGTGAGCAGTGTTCCCGGGAATTTGCCGAGTAATTCTATTCGCTCTACTGTACACATGATCCTTAGTTAGACGTGAATGCGGGCATGGTAGAAGCGTGGCGGGGACAACGTAGCTGCGCGGTTACAAATCGAACGCCTAGAGTTATCAGACGTATTCAGCGCGCTTCAAAGACTCAAGCCCAGTCTTCGGGGCCAGATGGCATTGGTTTAGCACTACTAGCAATCTCCTTAGCCACATGACTCACATTATGCCAGCCGTGGATAGTGGGGCGCATGTCGATGCTGCTTACTTCGATTATAAAAAAGCGTTTGATGTTGTAAATAATGATGTCTTACTTAAAGTTAGCAGCAGTTGGTTTCGCCCCACACCTGCTAAGGTTCTTTGCGAGTTATTTGGGCGGCAGACAGCAATATGTCGATTATGCGGGGCACACGTCAGAACCATATTTTACCGGTCAGGACTGAGTCAGGGCAGCAACCTTGGGCCTTTGCAGTTCATTCTAGTAATAAATGACTTGCCAGAAGTAGTCGAACATGCTAAGTGTTTGCTGTTTGCTGATGACCTCAAACTGTCGCTCACGATAAACAGCTTGGATGACTGTGCTAGGTTGCAGGCTGATATAGACAGAGTGGTCACCTGGAGCAAGGAGAACCTCTTGCAATTTAACGTCTCACAGACGGGTATTTTGCAGTCCTAGCCGGGCGAAATTAGTAAAAACAAATTCCAACACAAAAGCAAAAATTAATACTTGTCAGCTAGCCAGGTAGCTGCTGAACAATAGACGACCCTTTCCAGGCTCGTGCGCCTTCGCCAATCAGCCACAAATCAGTTGGAACTTGATCATTGTCGCATGCGCTCGCGTCAGTTATTGGCTACATTGAAAACGTACCGTGTTTGAGACCTCACTGCTTTTTTATCGTGAGTTATTCAATCAAAACTACTATGGATTATCATAATACAGGTAAGAACAGTTTTATTTATTACGATTCACTAACGTTTACATGTATTTGTAAGGTTCAAAGTCAATTTATAATTGTCACGATTTTTTAAGCAGTTTTTATCTGAATTGTACATTTCAAAATGATTATATTTACTTTCCGAGTGCTTTCGAGTAACGATTTCTGTTGTAACGCATGACAAAAAAACTTTTTACCAAAAAATTAAACCGACTCCCAAAAAAAACACTGCAAAGTGAAAAATAACTTTAATTTCGGTAGTCGGTATCTTTAGTTTTGTATTTTCGTTTTTGGCACCGACTTCCGAAATTAAAGTTATTTTTCACTTTGCAGTGTTTTTTGGGAGTCGGTTTAATTTTTTGGTAAAAAGTTTTTATTTCACTCTTTTTAGTTGGTTGATTTTTAATTTACCTAGTTACAAGAGCCTAAATGTCAACTACTTATAACATTTTACAAAATATTGCTTTTCCCAATACTGGGCCGTTAATTTTTGAGGAGTTCTCCTGGTACTTCACCATCAGCTATACATCACCATATGCATTGTGACGAGCACCAAATGCTTAATATCCATATTCAAGTAATCGAATCGCAATCCACGAAATACTTATTATTGAGTAGTTTCGGCGGCCATCTGTGGTCTTCATCATCAGTTCCACTTCCCCAAATGGTACTTTTTGAGAGCAACTGCACAAGTTACTATAAGAAATACCCAAAACGCCATAGGTGTGCCTATAATATTTGAAGAGTTCCCTCGATTTCTCCAAGATCCCATCATCAGATCCTGACTTGGTGACAAATGGTACCAATTTCAAAATATACCCTATCAAACAAAAAAAGAATTTTCCAAATCGGTTCAGCCGTCTTCGAGTACTCGGTGATCATACATTAAAAAAAAAAAAAAATACGCGTCGAATTGATAACCTCCTCTTTTGGTCGTCGGTTGAAAACTGTCAGATGATAGGTATATCACGAATTGAGTGCTACTTTATGCTACTTTCGACAAAACTTACGCGTTAGTGTTGGTGTTAGTTAAAAAGTATTAACCGTTATTTTCAAGCAAATTATGAAATGTTTTCTTTTTTATTGTTTTAGGGTTACCAGGGGGCTCTAACTACAAAGTTGTATCTAGAGAATAACCTGTTCAATAAAATGCAACAACAAGAGTTACACAATTTTGACGATAAAGTCGATTATTTGGAACATTACCTTTTATCGTCTGACAACTTTTTGAAGAACAATTAAGGGTTTTGAAACATAATATTTCACATTCCAAAAGTGAATTATTAAAGGTAGTTGAAGGCAAAAAGAATACTTCCTAAATTTATTACTGCCAATGCTACTTGGCTTTCAAGAAACGTTCGAGATACTTATTATTTCGCAACCACAAAAGCATGCCGGTCGCCCATCAAAACCTTTTCATGAACTCTCTGATAGGAACAAGCGAAAGAAAACCAGTAAACTACGGTCAAGTCAAGAAGTGTTAGTACATGCAGCCAAAACTAGCCTAGAGACGTCTGGCCATATAAATGCATCCCATTTACTGTCAGAAGTCATGAAGTCACCGAAGCGAGCAAAAAAATACAAACAAGCTTATTCTAAATGTTTGCAAGTTAGTGATACACAATTATCGCCCTTCAAAGCACTATCAATGTTTGTTGAAACTGATCTATCAAGAAAAAAATATGAGATCATCAGAAATTACAATAAGAAGTAATTACCCTTGCTACAGCGTAATACAGAAAGAAAATTTGAGTTATTTAACTGAAGAAGAACGTGGCTCATTGGAGCTTATTTATAAGTGGGGTTGTGACGGCTCGCAAGTCCCAGTTTAAACAGAAAATGCACAATGAAGACTCCACTGGCTCCAACATCTTCCAAAGCTGTTTAGTACAGCTGCAGTTAAAATATGGGAAAAAAATTGTATGGCAAAATTCGACTCGCTCCTTGCCACGTTATTGTAGACCAATGAGAATAAGGTTTGCTAAAGAATCCACTGACTTGACAAACGAGAAAATCGAATACATATTGTCAAAAATAAAACAACTAGATGATAGTCAATTCATAAATGATGGCTGTTCTGTTAATGTTAAGCATACTTTGACATAGCGATATCTATGTTGTTGCCACCTTCTCCGGAATCTGAAGATGATTCAGATACAGAAACTTCGGAAACAGAAGAGGTTGAAGAAAGCTACAATGAACCCTGACATTCTTCCTCATCAAATTAGATTTTATATAATTAGTTGATCAATAAAGCCTATTCCAAATCATTAATACTTTTTTATTTTAACATCATATCATTATTAAATTACTTCCACTGAACATGTAATACATCCGCTATAAAGGCCTCCCTCAATATCACAATGAACGTTCTTTAGCTTCCTGCGTTCCGCACAGAGCTCTGTACAGGTCGTCTGTACATTTTAGTAAGTCCTACCTATACGTTACAACAGAAAAAACTGCACAAATAATTTCGCCCGGCTAGGAATGCGAAATACCCGTCTGTGCGTCTCTAAGTGCGTAACCACCACTTTCTCTCGCGCGTATACTCCTATCCATTATAAGTAGTGTTGATGGGTCGGTGATGGCTAGGGTAACGGATGTTAGGGACTTAGGGGTAAAATTCAACACAGAGCTAACGTTTCGCGATCACATCAAGAGCTGTTGCAAAAAAGCTTACCGTAATTTGGCTTTCGTATTGCGTATGGTGCGTGACTTTACAAATATTAAAGCGGTTATAGCTCTATACAATGCATTGGTGAGAAGTCAATTAGAAAGTAATGCAGTCATTTGGGCTCCGCATGAATCTAAATACCTATAGGCACATGCTGGAGCGAGTAAAAAATAATTTTGTAAGGCAATTATATTTACGCTTGTATGGAGTATATCCCTTTTACCCATTATGTACCCAACTTTATTTATTTTGGGTATGGTAGGATATAACGAGCTGAGCGTCAGGAGGGAACTCGCACTCATCTCGTATATATTCAAAATATTTAGAGGGAAGGTGCATAATGCGGAAGTATTAGGGCCAAAGACTATAAAACCACTTGACCGCGCAAACAGTGCCCCGACGAAAACTATGTATTTGTGTTTTGTCTCCTATATATTGGCTACGGTACACGAACCATTTTAGTTGTGACCAAGTGTTCGACCTGTGTGTGCATGCAACAATTATAAATTTTAAAATTTGGTATGCAATTTATAACGCATAAAAATGCTTTCATGCGCGTTGAAGTGGTGTGGAAAACATTCCCAATCATCTAGATACTAAATGGATGGCATAACTATTCATCAGTAATGAAATAATACGGCAATTGTTTAACATTTAATCAGATTATAAGCCACCGCAAGTGGTGGTTTGGGTGATCAAGGACACAATTGATTCGCGCGTTGATGTCTTTTGGAAGTCTCTTTCTTTCATGAAGAAATTCTAATTCTTTTATCCCTTTCTTTCCCTTTGTGTTTTTATCGTTAAAATCTGTATTGTTACCTTTAACGGCTGAATACGATATCGATAATTATAAAATTAAACTCATTTTTTTTTTAATTCAATTCAATAAGACTTTCAAAAAAGGAGGAAGTTCTAATATTTTTTCTTCTGTGTGACATGTATGTTTTCATTTTAGATTTCCGAAGATTCCAGATTAAAAAGAAAAGTGGATGGATAAGGTTACTAGGGAATATTGGTTTCTAGTTTTGTTTTTATTGATATAACTAGCTGACCCGCCATGACTTCGTCCGCGTGGTATCCTACCCCTACCCAACCGATACCACTACCCCTATCCTACCCCTACCCTACTCAAACCCTACACTACCCTACCCTACCGTACCCCTACCCTACCCTTACCCTACCCTACCCCTACCCTACACCAACCCTAGCCCTACTCTACCCCTACCCTACTCTCCATTTTATTTAGAAAACATTTGTAGAGGAAATAGAAAGGGCTGTTTTGACGGTGTTCCCGGCAATTATTATTTTTTAATTTTTCTCAACCTTTAAACCTTCCCTAGACCTCCACGAACACTTCAAAACCAAGATAAGAAAAATCCGTTCAGCCGTTCTCGAGTTTTAGCAAGACTAACGAACAGCAATTCATTTTATACTATATAAAGCTAAATTACCACTCACTGACTGACTCACTCATTGACATAATTGTTCTCCCAGATGGTGGATGGGGAGGTGGGTATATTTTGACAGATTCGTAAACAAGTAACTCTCAAACCTACGGGAAAAGTGCCAAACCTCCCCTTTTCACCGCCCTTCTCCCCCCTCCCTATCGTATCTCGGAAACTACGAGACCCGTATTTTTTGTTTTTTACGGATTCGTATAGAGGAGGCTCGGTAAAGTAAAAACCATTTTTCAAAGTCCCCCCCCCCCGCCCCCCTTCTCCCCCCTTTAGGCGGATCTCGGAATCCACCACCAACCCCCTTTTTTTTTTTTTTTCACAAGCACGCGAGGTGCTTGCACCTCGCGCAACACGCAAATACTTGATTTAGAGGGGCAATGCTTTAGTTTTCTTCACAAGCACGAACAACACGCAAATACTTTTTTTTTTCACAAGCACGCGAGGTCCTTGCACCTCGCGCAACACGCAAATACTAGTTTATATATATAGATAGATGTTGAGAAAAGTCAAATCGTGAATATAAGATACCTATATTCAAACTTTCTAGGCTTCAAATAGTATGACGGACTCTAATACTAATTAACTTGGGCCTTTGCATTACAATATCGCCCTCGTAAGTTACTTCGGTTCCGGGGTTGCGGTAATGTTCTAATGAGATACCGCGGCCTCGGAACTTAAGAGCAGCTGAAGGAACAGGATGAATTTTTAGTCAGTAGAAGTCTGACACTCCCTTCCGCTTTACCCGGAGCGGGAGAAGTCATTCGATGATTTCCCACCCAGGAAAAAAAAAACAGGTTCCTTTGTTTCGATGTCGAGTCCACGGGTTAAGTGTATGTAGGAGGGAGGAGCCATTAGATAAATTATCTAATGACCAGTGATTGGAATAGGCTGAGTATATTTACCTAAAGTTTAAAGAACAGTGACGGTAATCGGAGACTTCCTTATGACAATATTTTTTTTACCGGTAAATTTGCTGGAACCTTAACTATGTTAATTTTTACATCAAATTATTACAATTAAAGCTTCTATTAGCAAAATGTTCTAAGGAAGAATGTTTACATTCTTCCTTAGAACATTTTGCGTGTTATATTAAAATGTTCAAACAACAAAAAGAAAATATTTTTTAATATTGGTATTTTATTTATCAAAACATTGATTACGATTTATTATAAAATAAGATATTGAAAGTTACATAATTAAAGTTCCGGTACTCTGAAAAAAATTGTCATATGGAAGTCTCCGATTTTCGTCTCTGTTCTTTAAACTTTAGGTAAATATACTCAGCCTATTCCGATCACTGCTAATGATTCACCACCGAAAAAATAATAATTACGGAAAGCTATAGTTGTTGATACACAAGTGATTTTGATGAAAATATTTTTATTATGGAATTTTTACTCAGCATTTTTACAATATAAAAATCAATTTTATCGATATCAACTACTTTCCCTTAATCAAGTAGACCAATCTCTAACCAGGCATATCTACGCAACTTGACCTTGAACTGACCAATGGCAGCTCTGCATTTCTCTGTCGTCCCCCGGCCTGGAGTAGTGAGTCGTGTTCTTCAAAGAAATCGGCCCATACGCTCTCTTGTGGTTATATAGTCTCTGATTAGGGCAAATTAGTTTCTGTGTTCCGGACAAGTACGTGTGGCGACGTCGCGTCTCTCAACCTTAAGCAACCGATTTGGACTTATTCTGTTGTTCACTGGTTGAATTCACTGGGAGTGCTTTATTTGTAACTAGCGACCCGCCCCGGCTTCGCACGGGTGCAATGTTTATATTAAATATACTATAGAATGTCTTTATATACATCGTTAACAGCCTTTTTGTCATTCGACATACATGTTCTCTTTAGTAATTACTCTTGAAAGTGCGACAAACATGGACACAACAATGGGAAAAACATTCAACGCTCAAATCTAACCAACATAGGCACGCGCGCCGTGCCTCCGCCGGCACCGCGCCGCAACCGCTGTCCTTGTATTTTAAATCTGTAATATCTTCGAAACTATTTATTTAAATTATATTCTGTAAAGGGCAATATTGATTTATATTAAATGTACAATGTATTTATGGTACTTAATTGGATAAGGATTAATGCTATATTGCTTAAAATCGCTTCGTAAAATATGCTCGTATTTCTCGTAAAAAGTAAAGGATATGTAAAGGATATGGTTGTTGTGGGTTATCTATAAGAGATAGACAGATGCCATTGAGCACATTTTTGTTGACCTTTTTAAGGTGTACAATACTGTAGTACATTATTTTGATCTATCTCGTAGGCTTCAGCCAGCGTTCGCAAAGCAAGCGCAAATTATCCTCAAATATTAAACCTCAAATATTAGAAAGAAACTGTATCAAAATCCGTTGCCTAGTTTTAAAGATTTAAGCATACATAGGGACAGACACAGGGAAGCGACTTTGCTTTATACTATGTTAAGATTTGTTACAAAAAAATTAAATAGTTGTAATAACTACTAGAATAGGTACACTATCGCATTAGGTTACCCTGAAATGCTAGATGTAAAGTAGATAATACATAAATAAATACTAAAACACAAATAAACTTTTTGAATATTTGTCTGTCTATTGCTGGAGCATCTATAGGTACCAATTTCAAAGGGAATTTCACTGGGAGATAGAGGATGTGAAAGAGCAACATATAGGCTACATATTATCCTGGAAGTTCCTCAGGATCGGGATTTACGCGAGATAATCTGCCAAGCGAACTAAGTTGGTAGCACAGCTAGTTAGGAATATAATAAGTAATGAAAAAACGCAAAGATGTTGAGGTTTGAGTTGTGTCATTAGAATCGGCGTCGGTATCACCTCAACACCACTGGCTAGAAGGGTTGATGGGTTGATTAAAGAGAAACAGAGAAAGTATGTCAGGCAATACTTCCTATCTCTTTACACTAGATTCAAGTCAGGAGTTGGTGAAAGGTCATTTAACCTGGCTCTGAATCTATACTAATATTATAAAGTGGAAAAGTTTTTATGTTTGTTTGAACACGCTAATCTATGAAAGTACTATGTGGATTTGAATAAAATTATGTATAGAAGTAGCTTGAAGCATGGGGAAGGTTATAGGTTTTTCAACTGGGTTAGAAGCGTTATGACTACCTCTCGATAAGACTAAATAGCAGATATGACTATTTCGCAATAGGACTAAATCTCGATATGACTAGATCTTGTTTGGACTAAATCGTGTTTGGACTAGATCGCAATAAGGCCAGACAGCGTAACGACTAAATTTTCATTTGTTTTTTGAAGTACAGCTAAAGAGATAATTAAAACATTAAGCTTTTTTCCACGGAACCAATATTAAAATATTAAAAATGAAAGCATTCTATTGTAACATAAATATTTATTTGTGTATATTTACGTTTTAAATCGCTAACGTTTTTTAAAAAAGATATGAGCGTTATCTCCTTCATCTCAAGTTTATTTAATTCTCTCAGATACTTGCGATTAAATAATATCGTGTTTCTGTTTTTGTTGTTAGCTGCAAACAGGGAATTAAAATTTCTTTATCTTGGAAACGTGCCCCTGTTTCTAAATAAAATTAAAATTGTAGCAACGTAGGTTTGTGCTGCATGCGCACATTAAGGCGACGATGCCATGCCTCTAAATTATTATTGGTCCTGTCTTTTTGCTTTGCGCAGGAAATAAGCAAAAGATTATTTAGCCATTGCCTGCAAAAGTAACTTACGACTGCATTCACTTCAGGTGATTGCATAGAACATTCAACAATAGCAGACCACCCATCTTGTATATAAGAGCGGCAAATATGAAGTAATTCTAGTAATGTATCATCCTTCTTCAGATTTCGTCAAACCGATATCGTTCGCCTTTTTTCACACAGAATTATTGTACTGTAAAACATCCTGTAACTTTAGCATTCGGATACACAGTCTTGAATGCATGACGAGTCCCAATTCGTAATCACATTTAAAATGTTTAATATATTCTTTAAGCACAACACGTATTATTGTAAATAAAGCGAAATAAGTTGTTTCGCGTTTATAGTAAGTGCATACAAGACGGGAAATATTATTTGTCATCTGTTCCGTGCTATTAACGTTTAAGTGAATGGAGAACAATAGGCAGTAAGGCCTAGGTGCACTTTTAAAGGTTCCATCACCAAAAAAACCTTTTCTTGATCTGCGTAAATTTTCATGTTTTGGAAAATTGTAATGAGGATGATGATTAAATTATTTTTAATCGCGGAACATCATAGTGTATTTATACTTCAGTAAAGCTAAGTACTCCATGGAGTACCTATACCAATACCTTTTGGATACAGTTGTACGTCATATCGATATTAAGTCAATTCGATAACAGGACATATGCATATATAGTCAAACAGCTAATTAGTCTTAAAGCGATCTAGTCATATCGAGATTTAGTCCTATAGCGAAATAGTCATATCTGCTAATTAGTCTTATCGAGAGGTAGTCATAACGCTTCTAACCCTTTCAACTGCATAAAGAAGTTATGTTTTTATCGAGATCAAGTCCACAGGAGCGAAGCCCTGCGTGACTTCTCGTTGTTGATATTCTATATTGTATTCTTACTTTAAATAGGTACAACATTTTGCTCCACCAACAATGATATAAGTAGGTCAAAATATAAAGTTGCATATTGAGGTCAATCCAAAATACGACCTGAATACTAATTATCACAGTCCTTTGATTTACCAGTAGTACCTAACCATTTTACATAATTCCTATGATGTGTAACAAAAACTATTCAATTCATGTCTGGTATTAAATTACTTGAGGTTCCTACTTTAACCTTGACAAATAAACCTTTGTTATGAAATCTCTTAAATTGTAAACAGTCTTACTAACATTAAAAATGCAAAACTTGGTGAGGATGAATGTATAGATTTATGGATGTGTTACGAAAAAACTAGTGAATGGATCAGAATGAAATTTGGTAAGTAGATATTTGACATCCTGGGATAACACAGGCTACTTTTTATTCCGGATTTACGTGGGAATATCCTCCCACATGGAAGAAGTTGCAAAAAGAAGCTATTCAATTAATACATACCAAAACTTCCAAGTTTCTTATTTAGATTTCACATGGTGAAGCAATCTTCTATAGGTACATCTACATAATTATATACATAAATAAAATAGAAGTGCCTATCTGAGATTTTAAAATTACCTACTGTATTTTGAGTATTTTTTCAAGTGCTTATAGTTATTTACACAATACTAAAACCCTGTTTTTCTAGGCTAACCTGGAATAGTCGAAGCAATTTTAATGAACTAGAAGATAGAAGTTATTGGATAACAATTAGACTTCTTTTGACCACATTTCATAAGTTATACCATAGTTGTAAAAATATAAGCTATCTGCTCTCCTTCTCTGTATAAACTTTTAACAGATTTTTTCCTTTTAGCCCCAAATATGACTGAATAACTATCAAAGACATAAAATAACATACACATTTTATCCATCCGTAAGTTTGTCCTAGCCAGTTCTTCCTGCAGGTAGTTACGGTCAAAGCGCTCAGCATCCAGTGCGGCTTGCAATCTCCGCACTTCTCCATGCCAGGAGCGTAATGCAGGGGGAGTCTCTGCCACTTTAGTGTGTCCAGAAGCCATGTCTAAACCACATGCATCTGTGAATTAAACAATATTTAAGTATTTCTACTTTTATTCCTTTTACCTTTTTTGTTTACTGTCTACAGGCTTTTGTTCTACTACCATCTCACCTGATGTTAATCCAAGATTTGGTCAAAGACAAAGCAAGCTTACCTAGAAGTAAGCTATTTACACATTTATTAAGTACACTTGACTTATTATGACTTACTTAAGCCTCAAGTTACAGCTATCAGGAAACAAGACTCCAGCAGTCAATCCTACTTAGCCATATGCAGAAATAAAGAATTCACAAAAAAAAAGAAATATAATATGGTCCAAATACTGACTGACCAAAACCTATAAGAAAAACCTCCTTTATTGCCACTTGAGTGTGAAATACAACCCTCCCCTTTCTAACAGCTGCTATTTTGAAACAGGCAGATGGTACAACATTAACATAAGAAATAGCAAACTCATTTAGTTCAAAAATTGACATGTAAAAGTAATAATAATACTGAAATAAAAGTTACTTGAGCCTTGGGAGCATGTGTTAGAGGCCCTAACATATACAGTAATAATAATTAAAGGCTACCTGATACAGCTGCTTGAACATCCCTACGGTTAATGGGACAGCACTCCATCAAGCTCTTACTAAACTTCAGTATGGTCTCCTGGTCATCACCACTCAGCTTACTGCACATTGCACTCTTTATGTCAACATCCTTAGAATTCACACACACAAAGAACAATAGCAACGATGCCACTAAGTATATCTCGTCCTCATTGGATGCCTCAATTGTTTCATTTTCATGTTTAAATTCTGGATACTTCTCCAGAAGAAACTCCTCTACTGTATGCGCTTCTAGTATAGAAGACTTGGATTCGTCCAGGTTTAAATTCTCATGCAAATGAGATATTATGTTAAGTAACGATTCAATGTTAACGGAACGTTCATCTTGTTTGCTTTCATTGAAATAACAGTTTATCTAGAATACACAAAAAAAGAGACAATCAGTATGAAGCCAAAAATCGGACCACAAAATAATCACCAACGACATATTTTGGAAAACATCTGCTTCTTACCCAGTTTTTAATAATTTGTTTCCATTTTTCTAACATGGTTGTGCCGCTGTGCGTTACACAAACTATATTTTTTTACCACTTTATTTAATTTTTTGGGAGCCCAGTCAAAAATCACATGTGATGACAACGAAAACACTAATAAACAAACAATTTCACAATCGTCGATTCATTAAATAAAAATAGTAAATTACTAAATGTTGTTATTTGCCGTTGCAGTTTAAATTCCAATTTTTTTTTTTCACCGCCGCCTTTAGTTTATAAATGTCAATGTCAGATTTTCTTTACATTCAAGCGGCTTGATACATGGAACAACACAAATTCGTAAAATATATAGCAATCTGTGATGATAATAACGATTCAATTATTACTTGATTCATGAAATATCTAGATGTTTATAATGCAAATTATTATTTTGCATTCGAAAATTTAAAGAAGGAATAATTTTTCTGAACGATTTTTTACCGCTGCTTTTATTTGCTGTTATTGTCAGTGTCACAATGTCATTTGACATTGACAGTATCAAATGTAGGGATGCAACGATACCATCTGGGTCTGGATACATTTACTCGATACCGTTTCAGTTACGAGGTATCGATACCTAGTCGGTATTGAATAAAAAGTATCGATACCTACTTTTATCAGTCAATTTATCCGTCGGAATTATAAGAGGCGAATAAGAACAGCAGCATTGTATTAGTCATTGTATAGTCTTAAGTATTTATTAAAATAAAATACACAAAAATATTAAGAAAAAAAAATCAGTTATGGATGTGCTCCCTAGAAACAACTAAATGTTTTCCGGTTAATCGATTTCTTGTAACAGTCACTGTGGCGCTAGCCTTTGAAAACAACCTCTTGCTAGGTACAGAGATACCAAAATTTATGCAAATACATTCTCGCTCAAACTTTGGTGGTCCACTTATCACTGATTTTGCTAAATATTGCCATTACAAATTCAATTCGGTTAAGTTTTTTTAATTTAATAAAAACAAACAACTAACCGCCTGATTATTTTTTAACTGATTAATAGGTTCGCGTTTGACCACCATCAAAATGACGAAAAACACAGATTATACTATAAGCAAGGCTGCTAACTGAGAAGTAGAAAAGATGCGACCGACCGACCAACCGAATACCTATCGATACAAGTACTTACTTCCCGACAGGGTTGCCAAATGTACGAGGTTCCTCGTACAAATACGAGATTTGTGGTCTTCCGTACGAGGTACGAGGACACTATCAACCTCATACAATTATGTACGAGATTTTGATAACATGGCCATACGAACATTTTGCATCACCATTTTACAATAGTAAAGTCATTTTAATAAAGACAGAGATAAGAAACCGGCTAACTGTGGAAACAGTGAACGGCACACTTCTTGCTGCAGAGAGTGCAAAAGGTTCAACTCGTACTGGAAACTGCGTCAATTTTGAACCCACAAAAGGAATGTATAGCCGCATGACAATAGATAAAATATACGGCAGAAAAAACGATGACAGTGAGGATGTTCCTGACTAATACTTGGAGAGGAGATGTAAACTAAGTTACAAACCTTGCAAATTTTCATAATAATATAGACACATTTAGTTTTTTTTTGTGATTTTACTTGATTGAGTAATAATAAAGATTTTTTGAAATACAACACAAAGTGATGTTTTATTTAGTAGGAAACTTGCAATAGTTTATTTCGAGTAAAAGGTCCTAAATCCAGTAGTTCAATATGCCTTAATTTTGGTTTTAGCACGTTTTGCTTATATAATACCTAAATGTACGAGGTTTGAAAGTCAAAATACGAGATTTTTAGCTGCATATGTACGAGGGATTTTCTTTTACGGTTGGCAACCCTGCTTCCCGATACTACTTGTTACTAAGTTCTAAAGTATTGAGTACTAAAGTACTTGGTATCGGTATAGTATGATAAAAGTATCAAGTAGTTACTCGTATCGTTGCATCCCTAATCAAATGAAAAAGTCATAATGAAAGGGTACATACGAAAAAAAAAGGGCGGGAAACTGTGTATGAAGTTGACGCGGTTTTTTACCTTTAAATTTAATTTTTTTTAAATCTTATAAAAGGATTAGTTTTTTCTATTATAGTTGTGTATATTTCTACTCTTATTTGTTTATTTATTATTGTTAGTGTGTAATTTGCTGTATATACTTACTGGTAAGTCTTAAATATATATTTTTAAAATGGGCGACCCGCCTGATGACCCAGGGGGTGGAACTTCGCTTGTAGTGTCGCAAAATGGTCAGAGAAATAATAATTAAGTTCAAACACCAATAGAAGTGCTGATTAATGTCCTAGAGTCTTCCATGGATACGGATTGTTCGCTTACAGAAGCAAATAGCAAATTAAAGCGTAAACGTATTTCCCGCGCTGTTTGTACCGACTGTAACAAAAAGAAGCGACGTAATGGTTTCAAAAGACAAAATATTTCCGATTGTCAATGTTTATTAAATAAAGATGATGAAATTCTTACAACAAATAAACCTATTAACACAAAAAACACTCCAATGACTCCAACTCATGACAGTAATTCTGAGGTCAATCGTACATCTGTTGGTCGATTAAACTATCAGGCAACTGATGTTGCACCTTTTATAGTACATGTTCAAAGGGAAACCCAGATGGCCAACAGTGACACTACTCTTCATCCAGTAAATTTTGGTCGTTTTCTTAAGAGAAGGTGTATTCAAGGTATTGTCAATGGCAGTCTTAAGCGTATCGGTCGTAATCGCATAACATTATCTTTTATAAGTTACCTAGAAGCCAATACCTTTTTAAGCAATAAATATCTAGAGGATGAACGATACAAGGCTTTCATACCCACATTCAGTGTCACACGAATGGGGGTGGTAAGAGGAGTACCATTGGACTGGACAGATGAAGAGATAATGTCAAATATCAATTTACCTTTAGGTTGTGGGCCAATATTAAAAGTTAGACGTATTAAACGCAAAAGTAATAATAATGGTACAAGAGAATATGTTAATACTGGAACTATTGTAATTACTTTTGATGGTCAGGTACTGCCAACTCGTGTATATATGTGTTATACTGCTCTGCCTGTGGATCTATACATTTATCCTACTGTGCAATGCTATAATTGCTGTAGGTTTGGGCATGTTAAGAATCAATGTCGTTCTACCAAAATGGATCACAGAGCCACAGTGATTCAGTGGAATTGTCGCAGCCTTAAAAATAAGAAATATGAATTAACTAATTTAATTAACAAATACAACCCTTTTATTGTTTCTCTTCAAGAGACTTGGTTAAAACAGGAATATAACTTAAGAATTCCTGGTTTTAATTGTTTGAGGTCTGACAGGCCTGATGGATATGGTGGAGTGGCCTTATTGATTAATGATTCTTATTCTATTAGTCCTCTCTCTCTCCCTCCACTTGATAGTAATATTTCAGCAATTGCTGTAGTTGTAAATAATATTTGTTATATATCTATTTATTTCTCCCGACCCAATGATGCTATTTTTGATTATCTAAATTTGTTGTTTAATTTTCTACCAAAACCATTCTTATGTATGGGAGATTTCAATTCTCACCATACTGCTTGGGGATGCTCTTCTTCAAATTTTTATGGTGAACATTTATTGGAGTTACTTGACTCTCACAACTTATGTATATTGAACAATGGTTCACCTACACGTCTCAATGGTCCTAGAGAAGTTTTAAGTGCCCCTGATTTATCTATATGTACATCTGATCTTGCTATAGACTTATCCTGGTTTACCACTGATTCAACTTGTGGCAGTGACCATTATCCTCTGCTAATAGTCTTTTCATTTCCAAAACCTGTTAAGGAATCAAAGCAACCACGCATGAAATATAAATTATTTAATGCTGATTGGGATACTTACAAAAGAAATGTAGAAGAGAAAGTAGGAAACTTGCCAGACATATCTAATACAAATACTGCAATGAGTTCAGATATTCTAGCTAAAATTCTAGTTGAAGCTGCAAGTGAGACTTTAAAGTGTTGTGGCTCTAATAAGCTCCCATCTCCTCCATGGTGGGATGATGAATGTACTAGAGCAATAAAAGAGCGGAAAAATGCAGAAAAACAGTACAACAAATTAATGTCTGAGGAGAATTTTACTAAATTTATATTAGTATCCAATGCCACCAAAAATCTTCTCAAAAAAAAAGAAATTTGATGGATGGCGTAAATTTTGTGCCTCGTTATCTCCCAATGTTAATTCTTCCATTGTTTGGCAAAATATCAGAAGATTCAGATCTGCATTCAATACCCCTCAAAAAGGTAATATTCCTCCTATACTTGCAGAACAAATTATGGACCGCTTAGCTCCTCCTTCTGTTCCTGAATACCATATCTTCTCTTCACTTCCAATTATATCACCAGATAACAGTAAGACTACAATTAATGAAATAGATCTTAATGGTGAACGCAGACCTAGCCGCACCGCACGCGCCGCAGTCTTTGCATTCGAATTCTTTATATGAAGTTCTATGCAACCTCGCACACCTACCCGCGCCGCAGTCGCCGCAGTCCCTGAAACGACCGAACTCCCCTAGCCGCAGCTGATGACGTCACCCGCACGCAGCGCGGATGACGTCATTCGCATCCACGGCGCGCAGTGTTGCCAGAGTTATAAAGTAGACAGAGAATCTCTGTCAACGGTTTATAATAAAATTACTTATTCTCGTATAAATAATTACTTGCTTATTCCCTATTATAGCAACTACAGATAAAATTGCACAAAAGAGCAAAATACCAACACCAAATACAGATTTTATACAGATTTTTTAAATCTTCGGATAGATAATGCTTTCAAAAATCTGGCAACACTGACGGGAACGACTGCAGCAGGGCTGCCAGATTGTATATTTGGATACAAAACGTGTATAATCGGACTGTTCATTGTATCTATTGCGTATAGGTAGTCATTCAGTATAATTGGATACAAAAAAAAAACACGGCAATTGGAATATTTATTTCTAAAACAGACATCCCTGAAAAGGAATGTTGTGTACTTAAAGTGAACGCAGACCTAGCCGCACCGCAGTCTCTACAGTCCCCGCAGTCATCGCTTTTTGTTAATGGCCTCGCACATCTATCCGCGCCGCAGTCGCTGCAGTCGTTCCCATCAGTGTTGCCAGATTTTTGAAAGCATTATCTGTACCGAAGATTTAAAAATCTGTATAAAATCTGTATTTGGCAGGGGCGGATCTACCTATGGGCTATTTGGGCTGCAGCCCAGGGCCCCGTGGATATAAGGGGCCCCCTACCAGTTCTCATTAATAAAATAGACGATACTTTTAAATCCATACATTATAGTATTTGTTATTACAAATACCAAATAACTTACGTTTTCTTTGTAATCATAATCCATAATTCATCCATCAAAACAAATATTTTCTTGTCATGACATTTTTTACGTCAAGGCTGACAAACTGTAATTTCTTCTTCTTTGTAGTCACTGAATGGCTAATAGACTAAAAAGGTTGTTCATACTTTTATTATATAATTGTTATTCACTTTTATCGATAGGACTAGCTTAATATTGTATATTATATTGTGGTTGTCTACTGATTAACGGCATTTTAAATTATAATTATAAATTTCTAAAACACACTCTCAGATTTTATCGAAGAGGTTTAATAAATTATGCTCGAATATAACTGGCTGATCAAATAACTGGCAAGATGGACTATTTTGGACTCTACAATTTGAATTCTGGTACAGAATGAGAATGGAATGGATTTTGAACGCTGAGCTGGGTATAAAAGGCGCTGGGGGCCATCTCCGGCAGTTCAGTCTTTGACCAGTTTTTGAAGAGTTTAGTTCTCGACGAGTTTTGACGAAGAGTGATGGAAGAGGAAGTGCAGTACCCGCTGCCCTGACTCCTTGTTGAGAGCCTGCCGCCTTGACGCCTTGTTGGGAGCCTGCTGCCCTGACGCCTTGCTGGGAGCCTGCTGCCCTGACGCCTTGCTGAGAGCCTACTGCCCTGACGCCTTGCTGAGAGCCTGCTGCCCTGACGCCTTGCTGGGAGCCTGCTGCCCTGACGCCTTGCTGAGAGCCTGCTGCCCAGACGCCTTGTTGGGAGCCTACTGCCAGACCGCCTTGCTCAAGCTGCTGTACGACGAAGACATCGTGGAGGAGAAGGCGATCCTGGAGTGGTCTGCCAAGCCGTCCCGCAAGTAATATACTCTAAACCTCCTCCTCTTCTCTCCTGAGAGTGTGTCAGATAGGTAGGTAGGCCGGTTTCTAGGATAGGTAGATAGGTAGGCAGGTTTTTATAAAATACTGTTTATTAATACTACATTAAATTTAATGGTACATCTATTTTACCCTCTTTTATTGGAGAAGTAGAAGGTATCGTTACAACATATATATCTAAAACTCGGAAAAAATTAAAACATAATATTGGCAGCGTCATAATCGACCAATCCGTATGTGCGACTATCGAGAACGAAGCAGGGAATTCCCTTGTCGCTTATAATTATCGGGTATTCCTATTCAGTATTAAAAATACTGAATACACCTAGGAAGGACGTTTCGTTACAAGGAACTACCTGCAGCGCAATTGCGTCGGGTGGTACCGCCACAATTTTGTTATTGTCATCTAAATACAAACTCAATGTTTAATTGTCACATCTGTGTGGGAGTATGAGTATTTAGTGTGCTATTAAGTGATAAATTGATAAGTAACTTATTCTAATTAAATTCAAATTATTTACAAAAAGGCTTGGGAATGAGTTGCTCCAATGATATACCTACTTATGTGCGCTTTTTAGGGTTCCGTAGCCGAATGGCAAAAAACGGAACCCTTATAGTTTCGACATGTCTGTCCGTCTGTCTGTCTGTCCGTCCGTCCGTATGTCACAGCCATTTTATTCCGAAACTATTAGGACTACACATGTAAAACTTGGTAGGTAGTTGTATTCTGTGAACCGCTTTCCGATTTTAAGAGAAAATTTATAAAACTATTTAATATAAAGGGGGCTCCCCATACATGAAACTGAAACTGAAAATATTTTTTTTCATGAAACCTATACGTGTGTAATATCTATAGACAGGTCTTTAAAAATGACATTAAGGTTTCTAAAATGACTTTTTCATAAAGTTAATCGTTTAAAAGATATACGCTTCCAAAGTGGTAAAATGTGTGTACTCCCCCCCTCTAACTTCTATAATAATGAAGTGAAAAATCTAGAAAAACCATATGGTGTAGATCTTAATGTAAACTTTCAACCAAAATTGGTTTGAACGAGATCGAGTCAGCAGTTTTTGAGATACAGTATATTTTCTAAAACCGCAAATATAACTTTGTAATTCATACAAATACTATAAAAACAAAGTTATTTGGCGTAGTTGTAAAAATTGTAAATAAGCTAGTTTTAAGAAATTTGTAAGGTTTTTTGTTCTTTTTTTTTAAATAAATATATTAAGTATATTATATTTATTATAGTTACTACGGAACCCTTCATGGGCGAGTCCGACTCGCACTTGGCCAATTTTTTTAATATATTTTGCTGTGTTAATGATTGACTTTCTAAAGTATTGTACATGCTTTGTATATTATTATTTCTTTTTCGTTTTTTTTTTTATCTTTTATATTTTTATTATTATGAATGTGAGGAATATGTAGGTTATTAGTTCTTTTTGTGTTATTTTCATTATAATTTATAGTTGATGTATGGCAGTTTGAGTATTTGTCTGACCTACCCAAATGTCCTTACTTTGGTACTGTTCGTCAGATCGTTGAGCTCCTTAAGTTCAAAGTTGAGCTACACGATAACTGATAAATGCTTGCACTGTCTGGATGGTCCACTCAAATCTGCGTGCTCCTTTCCTCAAAAGACATTACAGACATGAACCTTCATGCTTCTCATATGGTTTGACGAATACGAATTGTATGGACTTTAAAAAAGATGTAAACTTCTTAGTTTGTTTCGGTGTTTCTTCTCAGAGTAGTCAGTTAGGAAACACTGACTTCATCTAGCTTAACTTAAAATTGTTATTTGTAACCAATTTACAAATAAATATTTTATTTTATTTCATTTATAAATATGAGACTTGTGCCTTGAAGGTAATAGAATATCGTACTTATAATGATTGAAAGTAATCTGATTATGAAAAGATCCTACAATGCTCCTAATTTAGGAAATCTATACTAATATTATAAAGCTGGGTGGATTAAGATAAAATTTGATATTGAAGTAGGTTGATGCTTGAGGAACGTTATAGGCTTCTTTTTACCCGACTGCTAGTTATGAACAATTTATAAATATTTGATATTAATAACAGGGCTTTTTCTATGCAATCGCCGTTTTGTCGTACTGGCAATTTCAAATTATAAATATCAAATCATATGCTGTCCTCTTAACCTGTATCATGGATACATTGTAAAAAATATATTTTTAAATGAGTAACTGTGGAGTATTTTTGCCGGTTTTTCTCCATAGAAAACGACCAGTTTCAAACCGTGCACTAACTTCTGACGTTTTGTAAGTGCCCATGGCCTACGTGATGTACTACTATGTGAAATAAATATGTTGAGTTTGAGTTTGATAATCATATTTTTTTGGCTAAGAATTCTAATTTCAAATTAATTTTATTTTAAAACATGGAATTCTTATTTCAATGTTTGGCATAACCGTGCTGCTTGTACCTACGGCCCACAACCTCAACGACGTTAACGAAACGAACTCTAAAAATGAATGCACCACCCGTTATTAGTTTGCTCGCTTCCGATCTGTAAATTTCGACCTGAAAAATGAACCCCGTGGTTGTCAATGACGAATCAAAGGCGATTGTGGGAGCTGATGATGCCCAATCTGCGGCTGAATTAGCAGCAGCTTTCAACGCTAGTATCAAAACAATATTGGTTCACTTGCGTCAAATCGGCAAGGTAAAAAAGCTTGATGTCTGCCACACGAATTCAGTGATCATCACCGCGAAGGACGCATCGAGACGTACCTTGCACTGCTCAACAGGCACATAAACGAAAGAATTTTGTTGCCTGCGGCGAAAAATCTATCCTAAATGGACAATAATAAGCGCTCAGCAAATTTGTTGGATCCTGGATTAGCATCTAAACGTTTTCCTAAACAAAATCTGACCCCTAGAAATGTGATGGTCCCTGTTTGGTGGTCTAACCCTAGTGTAACTCATCACAGCTTCCTACCAAACAGGATGAGCATTACTGCACAACTGAACACAATTATGGAGAAGCTCGCATATCTCCAACCAGTTTTGGTCAATCGCTCGGCTCCGATGCTTCTACACGACAACGTGCGATCTCATACTACACAGCAGACGGTCTACAAGTTACAAGAGCTGGGGTTGGAAGTTCTCCGCCATCCGTCGTACTCACTAGACCTTGCGCCTACAGACTTCTACTTTTTCCTGAATTTGGATAACTTCTCGGAAAAAATCAACACCCCAGAGGCAGTAAAAATGCCTTTGCAGAATTTGTTGCCTCCCGTCCAACTGATTTCTTCAAGAAGGGCATCAACAAGCTACTACTGCGTTGGAAAAGATGCATCTATTGAATGGGTGTTTACTTTGATTAATTGAAATAAAAAATCTAAAAAAAAACGTTAGCTTATTTAGAAGAAATATTCTTATTTTTGAAAATAAAGTTGTTAATGTTTTCAGTTTTCACTAATTGCTATACCATCGCAAATATTAATTATTTTGACATTAACAATCTCTAGCTGTGAAGCGGAGTGCTATTTCACCAAGATGTCGTATATCGAAACAAAATTACGACAAAAACAGTCGAATGAATGACTGTCTAAATCATTTGTCAATTCTTTCCATATATTATGATTTAAAAAAGGATTAGTGATGAGCAAATAACTGTTTGTACTTATATAAATTACTATACTAGTACTTAATAGAGGCCTTCTACTGTTAGGTTTCTACTGTATCATCCTCACTTGGGCAATATACCATCTTGTCATACTAAGTGATTCTCCTCTACATTTATTGTGCGCCCGATCAAAGTTTGGAACTCTCTGCCTAAACTGGTTATAAATCTCTCTGTTTCTGTGTTTCTTTTACATATGACTTGATATGACCCGTCTGCCGCCTTTAAAGTAAGAGTGAACAGGCGACTTCTCTGCTCTGTCGCCCTATAGTAGACCTTATTTGTCGTTTACCATCAGGCGTGATCGAGGTCAAGAGCGGGCTCATCAGTAATCAAAAATATATATAAATACGAACTCTTATTAAATAAAGTCAATTTAATCCATTTTAGTCTTGACTGTATTTTCCTCAAATAGAAAACAGTTTCTTGACAAAATAACAATTATTTGGATAATTAAGGGGCCCCCGAGCAGTTTCAGCCCAGGGCCCCACACATTCACGATCCGCCCCTGGTATTTGGTATTGGTATTTTGCTCTTTTGTGTAATTTTATCTGTAGGTGCTATAATAGGGAATAAGCAAGTAATTATTTATACGAGAATAAGTAATTTTATTATAAACCGTTGACAGAGATTCTCTGTCTACTTTATAACTCTGGCAACACTGCGCGCCGTAATATCTAATAGTAATATCGCCATAATTCTCGTCCGAAAAACATTATAGTGAAGTTGAGTTCCCGGCTGCTACGTGATAACGTGCTAAGCGCTTTTCGACTGTCTAAAGGTATTACGTCAGATCGTATTGGTCTCGCGGGTACTCAGTGCCGTATTTACATGAACGAACATTTGACGCTTCGTAATAAGGAGTTATTTCGTAAAGCTCGCGACGCTGCCAAATCAAACAAGTACAAGTATGTATGGGTCCGAAATGCAACAGTTTTGGTCAAGGAAACTGATGATTCATCTACCTTTGCGATCCGCTCAGAAGACGACATTGCTAGAAATATTAGGTCTAAAAACTGTTCGAATAACAATGTCGGTAACAACAAATCATAAACTGTATTGTATGTTTCACCTCATTAGTATAAGTAAGCTGTCATTTATGGGTTATTATGTTTGTATTGTGTTATGTTTTTTTGCGGTCAGAAGTGTGATTGTTTTTCGTGTGATTTTAAAGCTCTGTTTACATTTTAAAATCATCCTACTCATTAATAACGTAAATATTATAGTCCTGCCACCTATCGTGATATTTTTGCCGAATACTATAATCACTTATGTCGATTGTGTCTACTTTTTGTTTTTATTTTCTAAGTTTATGGAAAAGTACCATGTAAGTAATAAGCAATGGGTTGCGTCAATTAATTATATGTCACTGCTTAATTTCATTATACCCTCACACATTATAAATGGCTGATAATAGTAATATTTCTATATATTATCAAAACTGTCGAGGAATTAGGACTAAATTAAATGCCTTATATTTAAATATTTTGTCGCATACATATGATGTCATTATTTTGACCGAGACCTGGTTGACGCCAGAAATATCTGATAACGAATTTATTGATCACCGATATTTGGTATTTAGATGCGATCGTGACCGTGTACTCACCAATAAAAAGGATGGCGGTGGTGTCCTTATCGCTGTATCTAAGGACCTGAAACCGACCTATCTTGCATTTTCGCCCCCGTTAACGTTACCAGAACATGTTATTGTAAAAGTTCCCTCCAACAAAAATAAGTATCATTTAATATGTGCTACGTACATACCGCCAAACACTATGGATGATGTATACATTACTTTTCTTGATTCTCTATCAACTTTATGTGATGACCCGTGCATAGATAATATTATTCTAACAGGTGATTTCAACTTGCCTTTAATTAACTGGGTAAAAAAATCATCATACATGGATTATGCCACAAATAATAAACTCACAAACGTTCATCGCTATTTAGCAAACTTCTGCTCACAACAAGGTATGAAACAATATAACCATATATCCAACTCTGTTGGTCGCATCTTAGACTTATTCTTTTGTAACGCACATACCTTAACGTTTTCTCCTGATACCTCCCTTTTACCCATTGACAACTATCATCCGGCTTTCTATGTACATATTTCTTTCAGTTGTCCTACACATATTATCTCCAAAAGAAGTGTTCATAACAAACTTAATTATCATAAAGCTAATTATCACAAAATAAATACCGATATAGGAAACGTTGAATGGAATTTCGTACTTGGCAACATATCACCAAATGAATCTGTTTCTAAATTCTATGAAAAACTTTATGAAATTATAAGATCACACACGCCATATTGTAAACCCAAAAATATGAATTTCCCAAGTTGGTTCTCCAAGTCACTTATAAATATTTTTAAAAGTAAAAATCGGGCTTGGGTTAGGTGGAAGAAGTATGGCAATTTGAGCGATTATGAGATATTCTCTATCAACAGGACAAAGTTTAAAAAAGAAGCCGATAGATGCTATAAAAGTTACATCAATGCTGTTGAAGATAGTGTTTCTACCAATATTAAGACGTTCTGGACATACGTTGCCAGACGCAAAATTACAAATAAAATCCCATCAACGGTTCACTACAATCAAATCTCCTCTAATGATCCTGTAACTACCTGTAACTTATTCGCTACATTTTTCCGTTCTGTATATGAGCCGACAACTATTGACAATCACTCTTGGACACCACCCCTTAACAGTGCTGACAATGATCTCAATTTGTGTAAGCTGCAGCTTTCTCTTGATGCTATACGAAGAGAATTGAAGTCACTCGATTCATCTAAAGGTCCAGGTCCGGACGGGATTCCATCAGTTTTTCTAAAAAATACGTGTGATACACTTTGCTATCCCTTATTTATCATATTTAATAAATGCTTATCTTTTGGTGTCTTTCCCGATGTCTGGAAACATGCAAATATTGTGCCAGTTCATAAAAGTGGATCCAAGCATGATGTAGCTACTTATCGACCTATCTCTATGCTATCTGCTTTTTCCAAGCTCTTTGAGAAGCTAGTACATAATGAGGTATATCCGGCTATTCACAGTGCTTTAATAAATGAACAGCATGGTTTTGTTAAGGGTAGATCGTGTATTAGCAATCTCCTTACTTTCACATCTCAGCTCTTTGAAAGTATAGACAATAGAGAACAAATCGATGCGGTTTATACTGATTTCCAGAAAGCATTCGATAAAATTGATCATACACTGCTACTTAATAAAATTGCGTATAACGGAATCAGAGGTGACCTTTTGCGGTGGTTTACATCTTACATAACTAACAGAACTCAAAAAGTGGTGGTTGATGGCTTCGAGTCCAGCGCTATTCAGGTCACATCTGGCGTTCCTCAAGGTTCCATCCTGGGTCCCTTATTATTTATCTTATTCATTAATGATATAAAAATCTGTTTCCAACATTCTAAATTTCTTTTATATGCGGACGATTTGAAGGTTTATAAAAAAATATCAAATCAACAAGATTGTATTGATTTCCAGCAAGATCTGGACCGTTTTTCTGACTATTGTTATTCTAATAAGCTATATCTTAGTATTCCAAAGTGTCACGTTATAACATTTACCAAAAAGAAAAATAAAACAGAGTTCAACTACTGCCTTGCTAATACACTTTTAGATAAAGTTACTTCCCTCCGTGATCTTGGGGTTCAGCTTGATTCGAAGCTGCATCTAGATGCTCATATAGACAAAATAGTTAGTAAGGCTTACCAAATGTTTGGTTTCGTAATGAGAGCATCTAGGGAATTTCGTCGCCCTTCCACCTTTTTGCATTTATACAAATCTATAATAAGGCCACAATTAGAGTTTGCGGTACCTATATGGAACCCACTGTACAAGAAATATAATGAGAGTTTGGAGTTGGTACAACGTAAATACCTTCGTGCTGTAAACTACAGATGTTTTCGAAAGAGAGTCTCATACAGCCTACTTCTAAAAAAATACGATCTCCTTACCTTGCAGTCGAGACGGAAGCTCCTGGATGTTATGACTCTGTTTAATGTATGTCGGAATAAATTTGATTGTCCTGACCTAGTGAAGAATTTAAGTTACCTTGTTCCCCGAACAGTACATGTACGTGAGGTACGCACACGACACTTATTTGCTACTAGCTGTTGTAAATCCAATGCTGGTTCACGCTCACCTCTTCATCGTTTAGTTGAGACTTACAATAATGAGTTTGGCACAGTCGACATATTTTTCCTCAGCAAAAATTTATTCAGGAAACAAATTCGAGCAATTATTAAGGATTGGCAGTTGACTTTGTGATTAACGTGTAATTTCGTCTGCCCTGTTTATGAAATCATTTGTATTTTACATTTTCTGCACCGCACTTTATTAACTGTTGCTTTTCTTTTAGTTTATAAAGTAAATCACACCGTATTATAATTATGTCGCTCTAGTTTTTATATAGTAATCCGTGGAAAACGTTGTGGGTAGCATATTTACCATATTTTTGTATGTAAGCCTATGTATAACTATGTAATATGTTACTGTTTGTTTTTCCCTAAAATAAAATAAAATAAAATAAAATAAAACACTGCGCGCCGTGGATGCGAATGACGTCATCCGCGCTGCGTGCGGGTGACGTCATCAGCTGCGGCTTGGGGAGTTCGGTCGTTTCAGGGACTGCGGCGACTGCGGCGCGGGTAGGTGTGCGAGGTTGCATAGAACTTCATATAAAGAATTCGAATGCAAAGACTGCGGCGCGTGCGGTGCGGCTAGGTCTGCGTTCACCATTATTCGCCTTTTTCTGTCACGAAGAATGATAAACAGAGATGGAGATTAGCGATGGGCGATTAATACTAAAAGTAATCGAATCAGTCGATTGTTCTATGCAGTCGATAAAAGTCGATAAATATCGACGTCAGTCGATTGTTATCGACTAACGGCTGCGCGTAGTGCGCGTACGGCGGGCGACAACGACTGCGGTCACTAACTACAAATTTTTAGCGCAGCGTATCGATTAGTACTATTAATTAAGTAATAGCGCTGCGCTACTGCTTTCAATAAAAGGAAGGAACCTACAATCGTTCGTTGACGTCGTAGTATAAATTGATAATTTACTTATTTACATTTAAATTATAGGCCAAAGTAATAAAATAAAAATGTTATAATTATTTTAATCATATTTTTCACAAAATCATAATATTAATCTTAGGTAGTTATGAGTTGGTTGAGTTGAGATGGTTTTGCGAACAACTTTATAATTATAAAACATAATTTAAATGCTTTTCTTAAATCATCCAAATAATAAACAAAACAATAAAATAATAGCATATTTTTATAGCATTGTAATACTATATAAATTAGTAAAAAAATATATAATCAGGAAAAAATATACAGTTAAACAAAAAATCTTACATTTATCTATACTTAATATTATAAAGCGGAAAAGTTTGTTTGTTTGCTTGAATGCGCTAATCTTCGAAAGTACTGGGTGGATTTGGATGCAATTTTGTATGGAAGTAGCTTGAAGCTTGAGGAAGGTTATAGGCTACTTTTTACGCGACTGCAAAAAAGGAGAGTTATGTTTTTACCGTGATAGAATCCACGGGAGCGAAGCCCCGCGTGAGTACTAGTACATAATAAAATTAAACAAAAATACATACGCGAGCAAGTGTGCCCATGCCCGCAACCGAAACGCGTTTAGTAGTAAGTAGTTCAACGATTGTTATTCGAATAATGATCGTGAGGAACTATCAAATCGACAATCGAATACGCAAAGGCGCGATTGTCGATTCAGTCGATTGTGTATTTTGCAACAATCACCCATCGCTAAATTGGAGATATATACACATATAGTATCAGTATGCTTACCAACTTGACAATATGATTTATAGTGGTGTGGTGGTTTCTTTTAGTCTGTGAACGTTTGGTTGGTTTGGTGTGGTGTTTGTTCATCTGTGGGACGTGTTTTCCTTTTCCTGTATTTTAAATTTTCCATGTAGAATTGTTGACTGTCGTGTGTTGTGTGTTTTGGCGCCTCTTTTGGTTACTTTGGTCGGATTGTTCAAGTTTTGCGTTCTGCGTCAAGCAAGTTATTAATCAATTAATTAATAATATCTCATATTATGTGACTTAAAGCTGTGTGACTTACTGACTCATATTGTGTGGCTGAAAGTGAAAAGTTGGATATTTCATGATTTTTATGTGTACATACTTACATCGAACAACAAAATTTGTTCCTTCCATTCGAAAAGCGTCCTAGACCATGAAAGTTTAGGTCTGGATAATAAACTTTCAGCAGCACAATATTGGAAAAAAGTGTTTTCACTTAGTGATCGACATGGTAACAAAAGCTTTCCAAATTTAAAAGCAATCATAGCACTTTTGCTTATATTGCCATTTTCGTATGCATCTATTGAGCGCACTTTTAGTCATTTAAAAAAAATAAAAACGCAAGATAGAAACTGTTTGAAAACTGAAAAAATAGCTGCTCTTATGAGTACAAAAAATGGTATAGCCAAACACGGAAGGTGCATTACTTCTTCGAGCCTTCTAGCGCTATGCTAAACAAAAAATTAATCTACAAGAAGAATTAATATTAGAAATCTGCATGATGGTTGGTTTCTTGTGGTTGCATGAATGGAAATTGGTAAGAACATAACTAACTATATTAACTAACTATCCTACTATGCTAACCTGTGCTTCTCATTCACCACCTTTTTGTGTGTTGTTTTTGTTTTTGCTTTCGCAAGGCACTTCGCAAATGTCAAGTGTAGGTACATAGTAATTGTTGAAAATGAATAGGAGAGTAAAACGATTGATGACAGTCTAAATCGACGCAATCTTCGTATGTGAATTTGATTCATATTATTTAATTTAATTCCAGATTTAAATTTTACCACCAATGTGAATGATAAATATGATTGAGTGTGACCAGTACTAAAAAGGATAGACAGGTACCTGGTTTGATTTGATTGATTCGAAGAATGAACAAAAATCATAAAAATTTAATATAACGGAACGGTGGCGACTAAATACAGGCCACTATTTTTTATTGTCAGGTAATAAGAAAATCGGGTATAAAAAATAATTATGTATAATGCAGTCGAATTTCGTATAATTGCAGACACTCGACCGTATAAACGAGATTAATGTGCTGGCAGCCCTGGACTGCAGCGACTGCGGCGCGGATAGATGTGCGAGGCCATTAACAAAAAGCGATGACTGCGGGGACTGTAGAGACTGCGGTGCGGCTAGGTCTGCGTTCACCATTATTCTCCCTTTACTATCAACGAATTAAGGGGTGTTCTCTCAGTTGATAAAGATTCGGCGCCAGGTGAAGATGGCATTCCATATTCTTTTATCTGTAATCTAGACAATGCTGGTTTGCTTTATTATCTCTCTTTGATTAATGCTGTAATGATTACAGGCACAGTTCCTCAATCTTGGAGAACACAGTCGTTAGTCTTTATACAGAAACCAAATAAACAGGCTTCAGATCCATCGTCGTATCGACCTATAGCTTTAACTTCAGTTTTAGCAAAAATAGCGGAACATTTGGTGAAAAACCGGCTCGAATGGTTTCTCGAACATAAAAATTTGTTGTCAAATAAGCAATTTGGGTTTAGAAAAGGTAAAAGTACGTTTGACAGTTTATCAACCCTTACCACAGATATCAGATTAGCTTTTTCTAGAAATGACTCGCTTATTGCTGGTTTTTTAGACATAAGCGCTGCATATGATAACGTGAACATTAATATATTGATAAATAAATTAAAGCAATTGAAAGTTCCAATTCTTCTCGTCAATTTTATTTATACCATGTTGGTAGAGAGATTTTTACATTATCACTATGATGCTGCACATAACCACAACAGCACCATTAAGAGAACAGTCTGGTAAGGTTTGCCTCAAGGCTCTGTTCTGAGTCCGATTTTGTATAATGTTTATTGCAATGATTTAGATTATACTCTTAGTAAAAAATGTAATATTCTCCAGTATGCCGATGATATACTTTTATATGCTGCTGGACCCTCTATTGAGGAGATAAGTAAATCTTTATCCGAAGCACTAACAGATTTAAAGAAATGGCTTGACAATAATGGGCTTCAGTTATCTCCATCTAAAAGTAACGTTGTTCTCTTTACGAGAAAAAGGATACCCCCTATAGTAAATGTTACATATCATGATACATCACTTCCATTGAGAAATCAAGCAAAATTTTTAGGATTAATATTAGACTCAAAGCTTTCAGGTATTCCTCACTGTCAACATATCATATCAAAATGTGAACGTAATCTTAATGTCTTAAGATGTCTTTCTGGTGGGGTGCACACCCCGTCACTATGAGACTTCTTTATAATGCCCTTATTAGAAGTGTTCTGGATTATGGAACTTTTCTTTTTCACCCTGGCAGTGTTGCTGCTTTTAAAAAACTAGATAATATACAATCAAAGGCCTTAAGATTAGTCATAGGTGCAAGAAAATCTAGTCCAATCAACTGCTTACAGGTGGAATGCAGTGACCCACCCCTATCGTTAAGAAGACAGTATCTTAGCGATAGATTCTTTTTCCGCTCTCTTCAACTGAAAAAAACACACAATTTGTTACTTACTAAAGTAGACCAGCTTGACTTAGAAACTAATACCTCTAAATTTTGGACTCACAAAGATATTCCTTGCCTAGTAAAAAGCCACCGTATTATTAAAAACATCAAAGCATTTACTCACCAAAGTTCCCGGCTTCCTCTTTATGAATATAGTTATAGTTCTCTTCATGTCAATTTAAAAGTAGAATTCAATTTAGGTATACAGAAAAATAAAAAGAATCAAAACTCGGAATTTAATTTTCATCACATATACACAGACGCTTCCAAGCACTCTACTTATGATTGTGTTGGTGTAGGGGTATACCATCAGCAATATAAAGTAGTACAAAAAATTAAATTACCTCCTGAAGCCACCGTCTATACGGGAGAATGCTATGACCTTTTTAAGGCGATAGATTACATTATTCTCGCAAAACTTAAAAAGACAGTAATTTTTTGTGATTCCATAAGTTCAATACAGGCATTATCTCGGTTTCCCTTTAAATGTCACAAACAATCACCAATAATATTTAATATAAGAGAGCTTTTATTTCAATGCTCTAGAAAAGGGTATGACGTGACCATTGCTTGGATTCCCAGTCATGTGGGTATTTATGGTAATGAAAAGGCAGACGAACTTGCAAAATCCGCTGCTGTCGATGGTGATGTCTATCCTTATATAAATTACTGTCATGACCTGGTAACATTGCCTAGACCTCACCTTTATGATGCATGGAATAAAAAATGGGTTAATGAATCAAAAGGAAAACACTATCGAATGATCCAAGACAGCATCCTCCCCAAGCCATGGTTCAGCAAACTAAATTTGACTAAAAGAAGTACAGTCTTAATATGTCGTCTTCGACTTGGCCATGCTAATTCCCCCGAGCAACTATTTAAATTTAATTTGATTTCTGATCCTTTGTGTCCTTGTGGAGAGTATGGAGATTTAAACCATATTTTTTTCTCCTGCCCTCTCCACGACCGTTCTGAATTCATGTCACAACTTTTATCCTCCCATCCCTTTACCTACCTCTTTAATTTGTTTATTATTTATGATTTTAATTACAAAATTTACAATATATTAGCTGATTATATAGAAAAGAATGATATTAAACTGTAATTGATATTTTTGCATTTACATAACATTAAGTATATTATTTATTTATAAAAACAATCCTTTTCTATCCTTTTTCCAAATTTCCTTTCCATTTATTTTTTAAATCCTCGTTTCCCAAACTTTGATTTTGGCTGAATGCTAATGCTAAGCCATTATTAAAAAAAAAAAAAAGAAAAAAAAAACTTTCTTAATTTATCTCTGGTTTCCCTTCAAAACGCAAACGCAACTTTCTTAATTTAATTTGATTATGATTTCAGGACTTTAGTTGGTAGTGGTGAAGGCTTAACACGTGGTTTTGTGTCAGTGCTAAGATTTTTTCGATTTTGGTGTCGTTTTAGTGTAAATCCAGGTCGAAACAGGTCTTTGTGTGCGTGTTTTTAAGGGTTTAAGGTTTGTAGTTACTTGTATTTGTCCTTTTTGTTTGCTATTTTATTTATTTCTGACTACCATAATTACCCAAAATGTGTTCCAACAAACCACCTTATCCTGACCCCCCTGATAAACTATTTAACCTCTCCCCTGGTCTTACGATTACCCTCCCGCATGATATAGGAATACCCACCCAAGATCTAAGTATGGAGACGCAGACCGCCAGTCGTAAAAGGACCGCATTTTCACCTCCCACTGTGTCTGATACAAAATTAAAGGTTTCGAAAAGTACAATTGGTCGATATTTATACACAGTGAGAGATAATTCACCTTACATTGTCCATGTATCACTGGAAGATCAACAGACATCAGGTACTGTGCTACAACCTGTTAAGTTTGGTATGTTTTTGATGATGAATAACGTGAATAACATATGTCTCGATGGGATCAAACTTATTGGCAGAAATCGCGTATCAGTTGAGTTTAAGTCGTATCCGGATGCAAACAGTTTTCTCAACAACAAAATACTTACCCAACATAACTATATTGCGACAATTCCACAATACAATAACTCTAGAATGGGTATTGTTAGAGATATTCCAGTAGAATGGTCTGATGAAGAAATAATTAAAAACATCCAGGTCCCAGAGGGGTGTGGGGCTGTCATAAAGACCAGAAGGATGAGCCATAGGGTGTCCTCTTCTGGTGTGACGGAATGGAAGCCTATACAAACCGTTGTACTCACATTTGACGGACAAGTGCTTCCTAAACGTGTTTACAGCTTCTTCTCTGCTCTACCAGTAGAGAGATACACCTACCCTACTATTATGTGTTTCCACTGTTGTTGATATGGCCATACCCGCACTCTCTGTCGCTCGAAACCGAGATGCTATAAGTGTGGTGCAGATCATCCAGGCGATGGATGTGAAGTCACCCAGGAATTGAGCTTTTGTGTTTTGTATACTGGAAACCATTTTGCAAATGATAGTTCTTGTCCTGAATTGGGCCGAAAAAAGAGCATCAAAGTTCTTATGGTGGAGAAGTCAATCTCATATGTGGAGGCAAGCCGTGTTTTCCCACCTGTTTCCAGATCATATGCAGATGTCTCCAAGTCTTCCACTCATAAATATGTAAGAACCAGTAATTCCCTATCCCAGTCATCAAGCCCAATACATCCTACTCAAAAATCATACCGTCAAACGGTCTTTCAAAAGCCTAAACCCCGCACCCCTCTTTCACCTGGCTATAATAAGCAAGCCCACCAAGAACTTACCTAAAACTAATCCTTCTCCCCAAATGGCAATGGCTGTGCCTATCCAACAGATATTGCACAACCAATGCCAGTCTATGACCACTCTGACAACTCCAAAAACATTTTAGAGTTAATAACTAATATGTTAATGTCAATACTAGCCAGTCCAACTCAAACAATACCTGACCACGTTGCCTTGAAGCTGACATCTATTTTAAATTATATTCAGGATGTTCCATCCCCTGACATCCTCCTTCAATGGAATCTCAGAAGCATTAAAACCAAAAAGTCGGACCTCTCTTTTTTAATAAATAAGTTCAAACCATTAGTCTGCGGCATAGCTGAGACATGGCTCCTGCCTGGAAGTAATTTCTGGCTACCATGTTTTGGCTGTGTACGTAATGATAGACCTGATGGATATGGAGGATGTGCCTTGCTCATCAATAGCATTCTCCCAGGTTCCTCTAACCTTTGTTGGTGATAACCTAAATTTTGTTGCTGTTAAGGCTGAGGATATAAATATTTTTCTTTCTATATTACGCACCCAAAAACTGAATATCTTTCTGTTATAAAAAATTTGTTATGCAGTGTAAGCGGGCCAATATTGGTCAAAGGGGATTTTAATTGTCACCACTACCGTTGGGGATCAGATACATGTGATAACTTTGGCATAGGCTTACTTGATATACTAGATGACCTGAATCTTTGTATCATTAACAATGGTAGTCCTACACGCAGATCTTCTCCTGGGCAGAATAATAGCTGTGTTGACTTGACATACTGTTCACCCAATATATCTAGTCTCCTCATTTGGCGTCGCTTGGATATGATCTATGGAAGTGATCACTATCCTATCATAATTGAGTTCTGTTCCAAAAATACTCCCATCAAAGTTTCCCCTCCTCATTGAATGCCGTCAGTCATGATATTCTCCTATCTATTCTGTCACATCTCATGGTATCTTCCGAGTGTCTGGAATGGTTCTCTTCTTATCTTCGGGGACGTCAGCAGTCGGTTCGTGTCAACGAGAATTCTTCGAGTTGGCGTGACCTGGGATGCTGGTGTCGCACAAGGCGGTATTCTTTCTCCGTTTTTATTCTCAATCTTCATAAACTTTATAATTCTCTATCTTCGGTGTTCGTATCATCTTTACGCTGATGATCTGCAGTTGTATGCATCTGCTCGGGTGGAAAGTTTATCAGACGCTATAGGAGATGTAAACCAAGATTTAGATGCTATCAAAAGTTGGTCTGATAGATTTGGGGTGTCTGTGAAACCCTCAAAGTGTCAGGCCATTGTGATTGGAAGCTCGCGTATGATCGGTAGATTGACAGTAAGTTCGGTCCCTCCAATCATTTTCAATGGCACCGTCATCCCTATTAGCTCTAGCGTTAAAGGTCTCGGTTGGCATCTTGACTCTGTGCTTAGCTGGCAAAGTCAAGTCTGCAGTATCAGTCAAAGAGTCAACGGGACTTTGCGATGCATGTAACTTCTGAGGAACTTTTTACCTGCAAAAACCAAGACAATGCTTGTGCAAACTTTAATTTTCCCTGTAATCGACTATGGTGACGTGTGCTACTTTGACTTGAATGCGGTCTTGCTGGATAAGCTCGATAGGCTCCTTAATAACTGTATCCGGTTAATATTTAATTTAAAAAAATATGACCACGTATCGAGGTACAGAACCGAGCTCAAATGGATGCCCATTCGCCAGAGAAGAAGTTTGCGCGCTTTGACTACGCTTTTCTCTTTGCTGAACTCTCCTACCCCTCCCTCTTACCTTATTTCTAAAAATCTGTATCAGTTCTCAACGTCTTGGCTGGGGTTTGGTGGGGAGCTCACCCCTACACTCTTAAACTGATCTATAATGCATTGACCGGAAGTGCTTTAGATTATTGCAGCTTTTTGTTAGAGCCCTGCAACAAAGAAACTCTTAAAAAATTGATTAGCATCCAGTCAAAATGTTTAAGAATTGTCATTGGGGCCATGAAATCCACTCCCATAAATGCACTTCAAGTTGAATGCGCAGAACCTTCTCTTCACCTTAGGAGACAATACCTGGCAGATCGCTTCCTGACTAAAGTTTTTTCGCTTTCATCCCATCCTTTGCTCCCAATTTTACAACAAATTGACCTCTCAATTAATAAGTCTCCCTATTGGAATAATAAAACAGTTCCTCTATTGATAAATAGGTACAGGGAGCTTAAACAACTCTCCTCGCCAATTTGTCAATACTCAACTCTCCCAGTCTTTGCCGCTGCATATGATACGATTTATTTCGAACCAAATGCCGTTTTGGGACTATTGTATATCAAAGAATTCCCAAAACCCAAGAGATGACTTTGAGTCAGCTATCATGCGGTATTGGGAAGGATGGAATTTATTTTTTACTGATGCTTTTAAACTATCCGATACCGAATGCACTGGGGTTGCAGTTTATTTTCAAAATTCCAAAATAGCCTTATTATTTCAATGTCCACCAGAAGCATCAGTATTTACAGGGGAGTGTATTGGTATTTTAGAAGCCATACACTATATAAAATCCCATCAAATAACAAGATCAGTAATTTTTTCAGATTCCCGTAGTAGTAGTATCCAGGTATACAAACAAAATCAACTTTACAGTAAAATCCATAGTCAAATCATTATAGATATTAAGAACTTGTTATTTGATTGCTCCCAAAGCGGCTTGGACATCGAGATAGTCTGGATCCCCAGTCACTCGGGTATTGTTGGCAATGAGTGCGCTGACTCGTTAGCAAAGTATGCCACATCGAATCCGGTTGATCGTAAGCACTACGTAGCTCACAACTACGATTTGCGGAATGGTGCCAGACCCAAGTTATTTAACTTGTGGGCTGAAACATGGAAGTCGACTTCAAAAACCAAAGGTAAGTACTATGCCGCTATACAGCCTGAAATTTAGAGGAAACCCTGGTTATTTAAATTTCCTAAATTGTCCAAGAAGACTGTTTCGTCACTCTGCAGACTTAGACTCGGACATTGTTGTAGCCCAGTATTTTTGCATAAAATACATGTCCGTGACAGCTCCCTGTGAGAGTGCGGGCTTGCTGAGGGTACCCTAGAAAAAATTTTTCTCCTGCTCCATAAACAATAGATCCTTTGATTTATACCAAAAATCTCCCAAATGCAGTATTCCTCGCCCAACCAGCTTCCATACCCTTCTACCCACTTTTCTCCTAAATTAATTAATCTCCTATCTTTTATAACAGATAATGAGATTAAAATGTAATTGGTGCGTAATATGTGTATAGTTATTGTGTAGATAATAGTTTGTGTTTTATAATATAGTACTAGTATTTGCGTGTTGCGCGAGGTGCAAGCACCTCGCGTGCTTGTGAAAAAAAAAAAAACAGGGGGGGGGGGGGAGATGGGGGGGGGGTTAGTATTTGCGTGTTGCGCGAGGTGCAAGCACCTCGCGTGCTTGTGAAAAAAACTAAAGCATTGCCCCTCTAAATCAAGTATTTGCGTGTTGCGCGAGGTGCAAGCACCTCGCGTGCTTGTGAAAAAAAAAAAAACATGGGGGGGGGGGTTGCACAATTATTTCGACTAAAGCATTGCCCCTCTAAATGAATCTGAAAAAAAAAATGTTCCAAGTCTCTTAGATTCCGAGATCCGCCTAAAGGGGGGAGAAGGGGGGCGGGGGGGGACTTTGAAAAATGGTTTTTACTTTACCGAGCCTCCTCTATACGAACCCGTAAAAAGAAAAAAATACGGGTCTCGTAGTTTCCGAGATACGATAGGGGGGGGGAGGGGAAAAGGGGAGGTTTGGCACTTTTCCCGTAGGTTTGAGAGTTACTTGTTTACGAATCTGTCAAAATATACCCACCTCCCCATCCACCATCTGGGAGAACAATTATGTCAATGAGTGAGTCAGTCAGTGAGTGGTAATTTAGCTTTATATAGTATAACTAGTATTTGAGTGTTGCGCGAGGTGCAAGCACCTCGCGTGCTTGTGAAAAAAAAAAATGGGGGGGTTTTAGTATTTGCGTGTTGCGCGAGAAGCAAGCACCTCGCGTGCTTGTGAAAAAAAAATAAAAAAGTGGGGGGGGATGGGGGGGTTTAGTATTTGCGTGTTGCGCGAGGTGCAAGCACCTCGCGTGCTTGTGAAAAAAAAAAAAAGGGGGGGCGGGATTGGGGGGGGGGGGTTGCACAATTATTTCGACTAAACCATTGCCCCTCTAAATGAATCTGAAAAAAAAAATGTTCCAAGTCTCTTAGATTCCGAGATCCGCCTAAAGGGGGGGAGAAGGGGGGCGGGGGGGCGACTTTGAAAAATGGTTTTTACTTTACCGAGCCTCCTCTACACGAATCCGTAAAAAGAAAAAAATACGGGTCTCGTAGTTTCCGAGATACGATAGGGGGGGGGAAAAGGGGAGGTTTGGCACTTTTCCCGTAGGTTTGAGAGTTACTTGTTTACGAATCTGTCAAAATATACCCACCTCCCCATCCACCATCTGGGAGAACAATTATGTCAATGAGTGAGTGAGTCAGTCAGTCAGTCAGTGGTAATCTAGCTTTATATAGTATAACTAGTATTTGCGTGTTGCGCGAGGTGCAAGCACCTCGCGTGCTTGTGAAAAAAGAAATTGGTATTTGCGTGTTGCGCGAGGTGCAAGCACCTCGCGAGCTTGTGAAAATAAAAAAAATAAAAAAAGAGGGGGCGGGGTGATGGGGGGGGGGGTTGCACAAGTATTTCGACTAAAGCATTGCCCCTCTAAATGAATCTGAAAAAAAAAATGTTCCAAGTCTCTTAGATTCCGAGATCCGCCTAAAGGGGGGGAGAAGGGGGGCGGGGGGGGGGACTTTGAAAAATGGTTTTTACTTTACCGAGCCTCCTCTATACGAATCCGTAAAAAACAAAAAATACGGGTCTCGTAGTTTCCGAGATACGATAGGGAGGGGGGAGAAGGGGGGTGAAAAGGGGAGGTTTGGCACTTTTCCCGTAGGTTTGAGAGTTACTTGTTTACGAATCTGTCAAAATATACCCACCTCCCCATCCACCATCTGGGAGAACAATTATGTCAATGAGTGAGTCAGTCAGTCAGTGAGTGGTAATTTAGCTTTATATAATATAATATAACTAGTATTTGCGTGTTGCGCGAGGTGCAAGCACCTCGCGTGCTTGAAACAAAAAAAAAAAAAGGGGGGGGGTGATGGGGGAGATGGGGGGGGGCTTAGTATTTGCGTGGTGCGCGAGGTGCAAGCACCTCGCGTGCTTGTGAAAAAAAAAAGGGGGGGTGATGGGGCGGGTTTAGTATTTGCGTGTTGCGCGAGGTGCAAGCACCTCGCGTGCTTGTGAAAAAAAAAAAAGAATAAAAAAAAAGGGGGGGGTGTTGGGGGGGTTTAGTATTTGCGTGTTGCGCGAGGTGCAAGCACCTCGCGTGCTTGTGAAAAAAAATCAAAAATAAAAAAAAAGAGGGGGGGGTGATGGTTGCACAAGTATTTCGACTAAAGCATTGCCCCTCTATATGAATCTGAAAAAAAAAATGTTCCAAGTCTCTTAGTTTCCGAGATCCGCCTAAGGGGGGTGAGAAGGGGGGCAAGGGGGGCGACTTTGAAAAATGGTTTTTACTTTACAGAGCCTCCTCTATACGAATCCGTAAAAAGAAAAAAATACGGGTCTCGTAGTTTCCGAGATACGATAGGGAGGGGGGAGAAGGGGGGGGAAAAGGGGAGGTTTGGCACTTTTCCCGTAGGTTTAAGAGTTACTTGTTTACGAATCTGTCAAAATATACCCACCTCCCCATCCACCATCTGGGAGAACAATTATGTCAATGAGTGAGTGAGTCAGTCAGTCAGTCAGTGGTAATCTAGCTTTATATAGTATAACTAGTATTTGCGTGTTGCGCGAGGTGCAAGCACCTCGCGTGCTTGTGAAACAAACTAAAGCATTGCCCCTCTAAATCAAGTATTTGCGTGTCGCGCGAGGTGCAAGCACCTCGCGTGCTTGTGAAAAAAACTAAAGCATTGCCCCTCTAAATCAAGTATTTGCGTGTTGCGCGAGGTGCAAGCACCTCGCGTGCTTGTGAAAAAGACTAAAGCATTGCCCCTCTAAATCAAGTATTTGCGTGTTGCGCGAGGTGCAAGCACCTCGCGTGCTTGTGAAGAAAACTAAAGCATTGCCCCTCTAAATCAAGTATTTGCGTGTTGCGCGAGGTGCAAGCACCTCGCGTGCTTGTGAAAAAAGAAAAAAAGGGGGGGGAGATGGGGGGGTTTAGTATTTGCGTGTTGCGCGAGGTGCAAGCACCTCGCGTGCTTGTGAAAAAAAAAGTATTTGCGTGTTGCGCGAGGTGCAAGCACCTCGCGTGCTTTTTATAAAAAAAAATGGGGGGGGTGATGGGGGGGGTTTAGTATTTGGGTGTTGCGCGAGGTGCAAGCACCTCGCGAGCTTGTGAAAAAAAAAAAAAAAAAGAGGGGGGGGGTGATGGGGGGGGGGGTGCACAAGTATTTCGACTAAAGCATTGCCCCTCTAAATGAATCTGAAAAAAAAAATGTTCCAAGTCTCTTAGATTCCGAGATCCGCCTAAAGGGGGTGAAAAGGGGGGCGGGGGGGGGGGGGGGGCGACTGAAAAATGGTTTTTACTTTACCGAGCCTCCTCTATACGAATCCGTAAGAAACAAAAAATACGGGTCTCGTAGTTTCCGAGATACGATAGGGAGGGGGGAGAAGGGGGGTGAAAAGGGGAGGTTTGGCACTTTTCCCGTAGGTTTGAGAGTTACTTGTTTACGAATCTGTCAAAATATACCCACCTCCCCATCCACCATCTGGGAGAACAATTATGTCAATGAGTCAGTGAGTGAGTGAGTGAGTGGTAATTTAGCTTTATATAGTATAATATTATGTCTTAGCTTGTATATAGTAGATTATATGTTTAACTCATGTGTTCGTCCTTGCAGCTGAATTAACAGCTACCACAAAGTACAAAGGTCGAAGGCCTACCTTCGCTGCCGTCATAACATGACACTGGCAGAATAGTCGACACCGGCTCAGTTGCCACAGAAGAGAAGAAAAAAATAATAATAATTTGATTATACATGAATCACTTCGTTAAGAAAATACTGTAAATATTTTACCAAAAATGGCTGCAAAGCGTGCTGCTGGACTCGTTATCTTTAGAAATATGAATCAAGCAGTCCAGTTTTTGATGTTACAAACTTCGTACGGGGAACATCATTGGACTCCACCGAAAGGTAATTATCGTAACTAACTTTATTCTATTATCTTTGCTCCTTTCTACCATATCCTGCATGTGCTACGCTCAGATTATAAAACAAAAGGCAGATGGAGCGCACCGAACTCGCGAGTGGCCCAACCAAAGCAGATACAAATTCAAAAGCAGATACAAATTCAAAAGCAGATACAAACCCGCGCCAGTGCTAGACGCGACTTGTCCGACGCTACACGTAACGACTGATACGTAATTTTAGTTAAAAAAAATCCATCTTGTGTTATTCTTATTAAACACTGTAAAAGTTATTCTCAAAAAGAAAATGGAATATCCTTTCACAAGTAACTATTGATTATTTGGCTTATTTATTTTTTTATCCACATAATAATTTTACATGTGACTCAGAACACAAAACAGCAACAGACATTCGTCAGTGTTGTCAGTATTTATTAAAATGAGTTTGCCTTTTTAGTGGTAAAACTACAGTTAGAAGGTCTAGGGGTTAGTGATGTAACGAAAGCTGAATTTTCCAAAATCCCAAATAAGAATTTGAATATTAGTCTGGATCGCACGGTTTTTTTATTTTACAAAAAAAAGTCTTAAGATTACTTTTCTTAGAAAATACTTTTTATATCAGGTTTTTTAGAGTTCCATAGCCGAATGGCAAAAACGGAACCCTTATAGTTTTTTTCACGTCTATCTGTCTGTCTGTCTGTCTGTCCTTCCATCCGTATGTCACAGTCATTTTATTCCGAAACTATTAGGTTAAAAATAAAATGTTGGGTATGATAATGTAGGTTAAAAACTACCTGTGTGCCAAATCGTATCCAAATCAGTACAGTAGTTTTTGCGTGAAAGAGATAAACATCCACACATACATATACAGGGTTAAAGGAAAAGTCGTGCTAGATCCGTTAAGGGCGTGGAGTACCCATCATTTCTGACTTATTTCACTATGAAACACTCTACCCTAAACTTAACCCTTTTCGAGATATTCGACTTTTAATTTTTTATTAAAAATTGCCGATTTTTAAGCTACTAAATTTAATTTTGTTTACTTTGTGTCTTATTATTATTATTATTGCATTTTTAATTAATAAATGACATTTCATGCTTACCTATTGTTTTATTTTACTTTTTAGGGCTAAGTATTAATTATCTTCTCCACTGTCGCCTATGAAGCTAAGTTTTTTTCAATGCATTTAAATAAAGCCCTAGATTGTTATAACTCGTTAGATAGCTGATGAAACGTAGATATTTAAAAACACATCTGCCGAACAACTGCCATAATATTTTTTTTAGATATCCCTTAGAGAAAAATAAACTTTCTAATATTTTTTTATAATTTCTTATCTTTCACTTGTCTACTACGGCCTATTCAATTAACTTATGCACTATTTTAATTATTGACGTCCTAAAGCATCTTATTACACATGTAAAAATGCAATAATAATAATAATAAGACACACAAAATAAACAAAATTAAATTTAGTAGCCTAAAAATCGGCAATTTTCAATAAAAAAAATCAAATTCGAATATCTCTAAAAGGGTTAAGTTTAGGGTAGGGTGTTTAATAGTGAAATAAGTCAGAAATGATGGGTACTCCATGCCCTTAACAGATCTAGCACGACTTTTCCTTTAACCCTGTATACTTCCATTCTCACAAACTTTCGCATATACAATAATTAGAAAAGTAGGATATCATTAAAAAAATAACAATAAATAAATTAACAATTAATTGTGATATATTTACCGATACCTTTTTATTTATTGTAATTTATTTAGTGATTAATAACCGTTATTTTGTCTTTATATTACTTTAGTATTTTATGTTACAAAAGAACGTTACCAATATTACAACAATTTATTAGAAAAAATGAGGGAGTTAACTTTTCAATATCTGGTAGCTTTACACGCACACAGATGCACGTGTACACACAGTGCAGCGGCTCGTTGTCACGCACACATAACTATAGAAGTGGGGCCACTCGCGAGTTCGGTGCGCTCCATCTGCCTTTTGTTTTATAATCTGAGGTTCTACGCTACTGTAAAAATTTCTTAAAAAATACCTTAGTAGGTACATAATTATAATACGACTGTTTCTCCAGGTCATGTTGATCCTGGTGAATCGGACTGGGTGACAGCTTTGAGAGAGACAAAGGAAGAGGCTGGACTATCTGAAGATGATTTACAAGTAAGTCCAAAATATATAATTAAAGGTCTATCTCTTCCTAAAAATATATTTTTTTTTTTAGATTTACAAAGATGTGTCAAGAGTATTAAACTATACAGTCGAAGGTAAACCAAAAGTGGTTGTCTATTGGCTAGCAAAATTAAAGAATCCAGAGACAAAGGTTCTGTTGTCGGATGAACATCAAGATCTGAAGTGGCTCCCGTTAAAAGAAGCACAAGAAATATCAGGCTACAATGATATGAAACAACTTTTATTAGAATTCAATGATAAAGCAACAGTCTTGTCCTGAATAACTGCTGTGAAATATGTGTGTTGAGTAGCAATATCATATACATAAATGATTATGAATAATAATATGTATTATGATTGTAAATAAATAATTAACCTAAACTTGCCTCTTTTTTTAAAGTCAAATGATACTTCGTACTTGTATGCCTCTTTCATGAAAAGGTAGGATATAAAATAGGACAGTACAGTTTGCAATTATTTTTGTCAAATATATTTAAATTCATCTTAACCTTTTCACCGCCAAGCACTTCTATAGAAGTTCGGGATTTTCGTGCCACCAGCGCCACAACTTCTATAAAAGGTTAAGATGAAATGTAGACGGGGCCTTTGTGGTCATACGTGCACTCTCAGCTTATGCCAATTTTCTATCGTTTATTTTTTTAAAAATAAGTTTCGAAAAATCAATTAACTCTAAATCTCGTACACCTGTTGAGTTAGAGGGCAAATTTTTTTTGCAAGGGGTGCCTACCATCAAGGGAAATTAACTGCCAAAACGCATCAACTTAGAAATTCTTGGAAGTATTTTTTTAAAACAATTTTCAAAAATGCTCCAATTAACGTGACAAATCTTCAAATGCTGATATCTTAGGGTAGAATTGGAATTTAGACCTGATTTTTTTTACAATCAGCCTCGTTTGGCATGCTCTAAAGCTGAGACCTCTAAAAGAGGGATGTCTGAAATTACTTCCCGTCCTACCATTGTGCTACGTTTTCCTGTTTTTTTTTTTTAAAGTTTTTTCATACACCATTGTATAATATAATGGTTTCTGAATTGGACGAATTCAGTGATGATGATTAATACAAATATCATCAGCCTGTATAAGTCCACTGCTAATAGTCCAAGCTGTCTGATACTTTTGTTCTTACTGTATGATTTTATTTTGGATCCTATTCCTAAAAGGAACCCCGAACATAACTCGCTGAGCGACAAATACAATGCGATAAATACATTACAGTTTTATAAATAAACTAGCTGACCCGCCACGACTTCGTTCGCGTGGTATCCTACCCCTACCCAACCGATACCACTACCCCTATCCTACCGATACCCTACCCATACCTTACTCTACCCCTACCCTACCCAGACCTTACACTACCCTACCCCTACCCTATCCCTACCCTACCCTACCCCTAAACTACCCCTACCCTACCCCTGCCCTACCCTACCCTACCCTACCCCTACCTTACCCCTACCCTACCCTACCCCTACCCTACCCCTATCCTACCCTACCCTACACCTAACCTACCCCTACACTACCCCTACCCCTACCCTACACCTACCCTACCCTACCCCTACCCTACCCTACCCTAAAAAATAGATAGTAGCCGATTCTCAGACCTACTGAATATGCATATAAAATTTGGTAAAAATCAGTAAAGGCGTTTCGGAGGAGTAAGGTAACTAACAATGTGACACGAGAATTTTATGTATTACATAGTGGTTAGTTACTCCAATAAAACAAAAGCTTACAGAATCAGTGTTGCAATTCGTTACCAAACGGAATCATTATTAATAAAGCCTAATAAATATAATAGCGTAGTTATGCGCAGTTTATTTTTAAACCAAACGTTATTAAATATATATTAATTGATTTTAAATCACAATTTAATCAAGTATAAAAAAAATATATATATAAAAAATATAAAAAGTATTAATGTAATAAGATCCTATATTTATGTACACTCATTTTGTCAATTAGGTTAAATCACAATTTGGGTTCCTTATGAATCCAAATTGCGACTTATTTTCGAGCTCAAGCTGAAGCTGCTTTGTAATTGTTGACATAATTTCGAAACTGTACTGTAAATATGTTTTCGAAATTTCCTTGGGTTCATAATTATGTAACTAAAAGTTAATATTATTTTTTGGTAATCTATTGTTAACGAAAATTTGATAAAAATTTGTAGTTCATTTTGACACAATTTAACGTTTACATAATATTGTTAGACACAGTTAGCATACTTATTTTTGTGATTTAATGTTGCTTACATGAATTTGAATTTTAAGGGCGTTTCTATGTTATTATTCGTGACTGTACCCCATTCCTTATAGTTCTAATTGATTTATGTATTAGTTTCTTTGATACTCATAATTTATACTGTTTTTTCTTATTAAGGATACTGTGAAATAAAACAAATCTGGAAATATTTAATCAGTTTTTATTTATATTCGTAAAATCAACTTTAAATCTTAACTTTACGCGTACAAATCTTATTCATCGATATGACGATATCCCCATCACTACTGTTTACTGTATAGGTATTAAAGATGTGATAAACGACTTAAAACTTTTAACGAACTTATTCGTTTATTTTTTATCAAAAGTCACTTACGTAAACTGCTTAATACGCTTATTTACTTTCTTACATTAAAAATAATGAAATTATGTTGTTTGCTTTTTTAGTTGGTTAAGTTTAAGTATTGGTTTTTAAACGAAATCAATGAATTTTCTTTCGTACTTGGCAGGCTTAGGACTGTCTGAATGAATAATATTATACACTACTAATTTTTAATTAGTACAAATACTTAAAGGGCTTATTAGAAAAGGTCTTGTTATTATATATGTAAAGTCTCACTATATAATATTGATAAATAGCAAAGTTATTAGCGTTTGTTTATATCCCAAAATGTCACTCAATTTACGGACATATTGTACAGGCCATTCATGTATTCATTAATCGTGATGTCGCGGTCACGCGGTCTCGCTCAAACTTGCCCCGCCTCCAACAGCTGTTATCGTAATTGTAGGTAGCTTAGACGCATCTTTAAGCTTTACGAATTAAAAAAAAGTAAAATAAAAGGTTCACGAAAAATAATAGGCACTTATTAAATTCAAACTTTACCTACATACTTTAATTGGGCCATTTGCTTGTGTTGTTCAGTATCCACCTGCAGAACTCCATCCTTGGTTCATTATCCACAGTAGTCAATTCTTGACCCTTTCTTTAGTGGTATGGGTGAAATCCAGACGAACTAATGATCGTCTATGCACAGTACTGGCTGATATTAAAATGACGAGCTGCGTCATTCGTACTTCGCCGGGGATCTTCAAAGTAGTCCACTACATCGTCGTAAAGGTTTTGGGCCGGTCTTCCATGTCCTTGGCGATGGGCCGTTGCGCGGAATGATCAATGGTCGAGTAAACGTTGGTAAACATTTACCACAGTCCGAACCTTTGGCTAGCGAGCATTTGGGTACTCTTCCCTGTACATACGAACAGCGGCCACCAGACCAAAAGTACACACGTAACATAGCCACGTACTCCCGAGATGAAAACTGGTAAGCCATCGCGACAGTAAAAACGTAACAACTTATGTTTAAAAAGCACGCGCACACTTCCGCTAACAAATTGGCACTGTTTGTTCGTTCACTCGTTGTAAAAAGGACCGCTGGCCAGAGGGGGCGTGGCTTGAGCTTAGACGCGAGTTTGCCGGGATTTATGAATGACGATCTAACTGGACTAGCACTGCGCGTAATATTTTCTAGTAGCAATTGTTATGAATGATTGATTCAATTATGAGTTTACCAGTTATGACAAATTTTCGTAGACAATTTTGGGGTTTCGTTTTTTTTACTTTTGACTACATAAATATGATCAGTAAAGGGTACGGATAGAGCCCCATTTTTTTTGTACTAATTACAAATTAGTAGTGTATAATTATGAAACTAAACTAAGTAGGTTAGTATTATTCTAAGATCTGTATTTATTAATAACTTGTCAAATAATAAACTACATTTTATTAAATTCAGGCGTACTTAAAAGTTCATTGATCTATTATCTAGTATATGTACATTTTAATTATTTACAAAATTTCCATTATTTCCTCAAACCATCAAGTCATTTATTCACATTCAGAAACATAATTTTTTCTACTTTGCTCGTCAGCAACCGGGTCCTCCGTTCCGATATTATGTTAAAATCGGAATACGATAAAGTTTTATTACAAAAATTACACACAGCTGTTTTAGTCGCATGATTTCTCAAAAAAAGTTCCAAATTATGTTATTCGAACTTCTACTCGTCATTTTGATACAGTAGTTATTCGAATTTACAGTTTAATTAGCTCACCAATTTGTTTTTGTAGAAAAAGTAGTCAAAATTAACACAATTACTTACACTATAAACTATTTACACTATTATTAACACAATTACCTATTAAACACAATTAACTACACCTAAAAAATATATTATATACAAGTCCAAAACTCACAGAATTATTTCCTTGGTAAGAAACAATTCACCACATGAAAAAATGTTTTACACTATTTATGTTTACGTAAACAATTCCGAGTCACAATTTCTAATCAAATTGTTTCGGAAATTCACAAAACATGACGCTTTTCACCGGTCGGAGGAAACGCTACTAAACGTACCTAAAAAGCAAAATATATATAGTGATAAGCAGTATAAGCAACCCGTTTAAATTAAATTGTCGCTTTTAAAAGTGAACAACGGAAAGCATATTTAATTTGCTAGGTTTACCAATTTTAAGTCAACGCGATTCAGCACATAAACAAAAGATGTAAATATTTTAAACCTTAAACTTTTTGAATCAAGGTCGATTTTCGCATAATCATTGTTTACTATCGATTAAAATTGAATCAGGCGCCATCTATCAGTTGTTACATAATTCATTTGAGCACGTTCTTACTTACGTGGTTATGAAAAGAAATTATCAAAACGCGGTTGCGTTTTAATTTTAACAAAAAGCGGAATAAACAGATAACTTTAAATGCTTTTATAAACTAGTCTGCTTATTCGTTTATTTGAAATAATATGTTATATTATATGCTTTTCGTTTAAACGCCCACCTCTGATAGGTATTTAGTTATACATTTATAGCTTGGCGCTCGGCGAGGCATTGAGTTTTGTGTACGTTGGCGGCGAAAAGGTTAAAAAAATGTCTCATTATGTTAGGTGAATTTGAAAAAAACAATTGCATATCGTCGTTGCAAATTTAAAATCTCCTATGTGTATAAAATAACTTTTAGAGAAAAACTGAAAAAACTTCCTCCTAAAAAAAACTCTTAGAAAATATTTTTATTTCGTTGGTTATAAAGAAAATCTAAGTGGTGTAATTGTATTGTAATAGAAATATTTTTTATCAATAAGTAAAATAGACTAATTATGTGATTTTAACCTTTTCACCGCCAAGCACTTCTATAGAAGTTCGGGATTTTCGTGCCACCAGCGCCACAACTTCTATAGAAGTTGTTCATTTTAACTATCTTATTTAAATAAATTTACTGTGATTAAAAGCTTTGTTTCATTTTATTATTTAAGATAGCACTGTCTACTACCCTGTTTTTTATTTTTCTACGCAAAATAAGCCCTAGTTTGTCCTAAAATCGGCAAAAACAGAAACTCCGAATTTTGTTACTTTCCTCAGAACGCCAATCACTTCATATCAAGTTGGCCAGTGATGTGCCGTGAAACGTTGATTTCACCATTGAAATATTTATAAATACAGAAAGTTAGGAATATCGAAAACAATTTGAGGTCAATAAAATATGAACTTAGTTATCTACTTCATTACAAAGGATAGTAGATGAATTTCGACCTTCAGGTAGATGCCGATACGTAATTATAAAGTTGTTACCAATTCTTGTCGATAGTTATTTTCCCATCTCTACAAAACAATTGGTCGTCTATGCCCCTGTGCGCCACCGAATGCCACGAACTACTATAGAAGTTGGTCAGTGACGTCATAGGCGTGCGGCTGTCAAGGTCACTTTGGCATAGTGCAGCACAAAATCGGATTGGCACGCACGCATCTTTCTTTCTTTCACTTGATAACAAATAGAAAAATGAGTGAAGAACTTGATTCGAACGAACTTCTTAAAATTTTGCAAGGTGTGGAATCGGACTCGGAGTATTTTGTGGAGAAACAACACTTAAAAAACAATGCTTTGATAAGTACACGGCTACAAGCGTGATAGAATTTAAATATATACTTACTTTCCATTTCAAAACACACTTTAAAAACTCTGCCACTTAGATACGGTCGGCCAAGAAAGTGGTGTACCAGTTTTGATTTAGTTTCCCGGTCATCGAAAATTACAACAAGGTTCGTTATAAAAAGATATTACTGAAAGAGACAACATTATCATGACGTAAACGTATGTATTTAGTATTCATACGTCATATGTCACATATAAGTACATGACATTTTAACCTTTAGTATAAATGAAAAGGACATTAGTTTCTACAAAGCAATTGAAATGTTTCCAAACAAAAGTAATAAAAACTATTTAGACAACCGAATTCCATTTGAAAAAGAAAACTGACAATTGACATTTTGTCAAATATATGCAAAAAATCGATATATTTTCCGTGTTATTTTTCAATCAACTGCATATAAAATCATCTCAATGCCTGCCAACTTGACCATTGCCGAAAGAGCACAAATAATTGCCCAATTTAATGAGGGAATCAGTATCAGTGCGATATCCCGGAATTTGAATATATCGAGGCGTTCTGTCCGCTTTTGGATTCGTCGTGAAGGAGAGGAGGGAAGTTTGTTGGATCACAGAAGAAGTGGTCGCCGGCCTGCACTCTCCAATAACGATAGAGAATTCATGAGACGGGAATATGAAATCAATGGTTTTAAGCCCACAAAACATTTTGCGGAGATGTTCGATGTGAGTGCCCAAACAATAAGGAATCATCTACATTACATGGGGTTGCACCACAGGCATTACGCCAAGAAAATATATTTGACGGATGCTCACAGACTTGCTCGTCTGAACTTCGCCAGAGAGCACTTAGAGTTTGATTGGTCTAATACAGTGTTTTGTGATGAAAAAACGTTTAAATCCAGTCAGCATGGACGTCTTCACCTTTGGCGATATAATTCAACACGGTATAAAGATGATCATGTAATCCCAAATAGAGAATCAGGTCGAATTTCCGTAAATATTTGGGGCTGGATGAGTACGGATGGTGTAGGAGAATTGTGTTCTCTACCTCCTCGAGCGACGGCTGTAAATTATATCGACGTGCTTCAGAATGCAATGCTACCGACAGTCCGTAATGTTTACCCGGAGAACGAAGTGCCACAATTTGATTTTGTTCAAGATAATTGTTCAATTCATAATGCGAGGATCGTAAGAGCCTGGTTTCGTTCACACACTGACGTAAGGGTAATTCAGTGGCCCTCAAGATCGCCGGACCTCAACCCGATAGAAAATCTTTGGGGCCTTATGGTCCAACGATGGTCGCATCAAAATGAAAGAACCAAACAAGCTCTTATTAGTCACTGTAATTATATCTGGGAGGAAATGCGGGGAACCGATATTTGCTCACGGCTTGTTGGTTCAATGAGGTCTCGTCTTTTAGAGGTTATAGAGGCCAACGGCGGTTACACCCGTTTCTAATTTTTAAAAATTTTCAATATCTTCTAAATATTACTATATATGCTATGTTTTTGTTTGTTATAAGTATTTTAAAATTGATTGTAGAAATTTAATAAAAGGATAAATCTATTTTTAGCTTGTTTTTTATTGATATTGTAATTACAAGTTTACAGAAATTGTAGGTTTGTGGACTCGCCTTGTGCCTTTACAATTTTATATAACTTGTTGATTACAATTCTGAATTTGTAGATACAATCAAAGAGTATGTAATACACTATGTTTTAGATACAATTTTGTCATCAAAATCTACAGCCCCCCGCCGTTGATTTTACGACGTCATTGGTTCCATCAAGTTCAAACTAAGAACAGCTGTCACGTTACAAACAGTAATAGTCGTTATCAATAATCAGATAAAGACAGCAATAGAAGTTGTCAGATCGATCTGCAAGCGAAACTAATCTTTATCACCTATGAATCTGCAAGCGATATTCAACCTTAGGGTGGTACACCACTTTCTTGGCCGACTGTACCTACGGTAAAAAACGTTGACTGAAGTTATTAAAAAAACAGGAATAAACAAAAATAGAAGAAAGAAAGACCATAGACCCCATCCCTGATCAGAATCGAATTCAACGTGCCCTCAGTGCCAATAACTTGATATGAAGTTAAAGAATGAGATCATGAAACAAATAGAGATGTACCCCATTCCTTATAGTTCTAATTGAGTTATGTATTAGTTTCTTTGATACTCATAATTTATACTGTTTTTTCTTATTAAGGATACTGTGAAATAAAACAAATCTGGAAATATTTAATCAGTTTTTATTTATATTCGTAAAATCAACTTTAAATCTTAACTTTACGCGTACAAATCTTATTCATGGATATGACGATATCCCCATCACTACTGTTTACTGTATATTTAGTTATACATTTATAGCTTGACGCTCGGCGAGGCATTGCGTTTTGTGTACGTTGGCGGCGAAAAGGTTAATTATTTTTCTACACATGGGAGATTATAAATTGCAACTTTTTGTTACATAAGTGGTTTTTAATTTATGACATTATTAATGAAATGAAACTCCTATTATTATTATTTCGTATTTAATAAATCAGTTATGCAAAAATATAAATAACCATACTATTAATTTGTACAGTATTACAAAATCTTGGACATTAGATATTAAACCAAATAATAATTAATTAATTAATTTGTAAAATTTATACTCCTGGGTTAAACGAAATTGAGTCATAAAAAGGGTGATAATCTTTATCAATCACACTTTTCAATTCTTACAAATGTTTGACATGTATGCTTTCTGTGATTTTGAGGGGCTGCTGATATAGTTGCTTTGGTAGTAAACTTCCACGACTTGCTCTTCGCTGTGTTAGGATGGTCCATTCGTCAGTATGTCGCAACTTATATAAAACAGATCCATCTGGCAAATATTTCAATCCTCGTATATCAACCACAACTGGATCACCTTTTTTCTTACCGGGTCTTATAGACTTGAAGTTGGATTCAAGTTCTTCATAATTAAGAAAGAAGTCGTAGTGAATTGATTTTACATCGTAAGGATTTTTTGGTCGAGCATGCTGCTTTCGAACTACGTAGTCACTCGGTGCATAAATGCGGGGCTTAATATACTGTTCGATTGTTGAGTGGACACTATCTACTTCCATCATGGTATGGCCTTTTTTCAAGTACAACTGCTCAACAGTAAGAGTAATTCTTTGGGATAGATCACTTAAAGCACTGGACAAGACCCGGTTTCGATTTTGATGGATCAGAAATTACAGTAACTCGTTCAGTTTCCGGCGCTAGGTTTTCTATATAATCGATTAAGCAAGAAGTAAACTCATTAGCAGATACACCCCCATCAGCTTCATGCCAAATGTAAATGATTACTTTTCTCGTGTTACATTCATAGACGGTAAAGTTATGGCATTGTAATTTAAGTTTATAATATAAAGAGCTGGCCAAAAGTTATGGCATTGTAATTTAAGTTTATAATATAAAGAGCTGGCCAAAAGTTATGGCATTGTAATTTAAGTTTATAATATAAAGAGCTGGCCAAAAGTTATGGCATTGTAATTTAAGTTTATAATATAAAGAGCTGGCCAAAAACCTTTTCGTTCGCCGATTCTATAGCATTTTTTTTTTAGCTTGACGAGCTTCCTTCTTTTTAATTATATGATCGTCATACTCTTTTTGTGAAATATTACCAGCTTTAAAACTACAACAGATATCACACTGATCTTTACGTGGATGGTGAATTGCTATATTCTCCTGTTTCAAAACTCTCAGGAAAGTCGGTCTGGTTGCTGCTTGGTAATTGTGTTCTCTACACCATTCAACGAAAACATCATGCATGTGCTTTTCTAACCTAAATGTCGACTCACCATACAGCTTACTGGAACTCGCTCGGCAATAATGACTGGGTATTTTAGGAATCAAATCTATGCAAGTTTTAACTTTTTTTGTTACTTGTGTATACTTTGGTATCAGAGCTGCACTCGATGTATTCTCAATGTCACATGTGGGTGAATCATCAAAATTAACATCCTCATTAAGCGTGTCAGATTCTTTAGTCCAGCGCTTAAAACTGTCTTCGCCTAAACATAACGTATTTTAAAAAAATAGTCTACAAACGCGAACCTTAGTGCATTTTTGATCGCAAGTGTTCAAAAAAATATCACGTCCACTTCCTTTTTTTACTGAAACCTGATCACCTGTACATCAGACACATAGGTCATTCTGATTTACAACTAAATGTAGGCTGACACTTGAGAGTTTTTAAAAATGATACGTGCTATAGAGAAATAATGAGATATTCACATGGAAGTTTTTGCTAAGTATGGGTATTCAAAATCTCTTTTAAAATATCTGTAAAACTCATTTTCGAGAAAAATTACACATAGGAGATTTTAAATTTGCAACGACGATATTGCAATACATAATGTAATTTTTTTTTTATTCTGGATTTTAATAGTAATACATTCTTTATTGGTATAAACTAGTATTGTGAGGAGCTCCATTACCTGATTCCTTACTTTTACTACCAGTCTACCAGACGCACTGCTGGGTACCATCCACACTTGGTTGATATACCTTCTTGTCATACCAAGTGCTTCCTCTCCACATTTATCATGACCACAGCTAAGGTGTGGAACTCTCTGCCGGCTTCTGTGTTCCCTGCATAGAAATCTAATTTATATATGGTTCCCTGAACAAGTATCTTCTGTATATCATCAAGGTCAAGAGTGGGCTCATAAAGTATAAAAAATTGGTTACAATTAAAGTCACGTCATTTCTACTACAATTTTGTTAATTTTATGCAATGAAGGTACAAAATTAGATTTAATAACTAGCTTCTGCCCGCGATTTCGTTCCGCGTGGGAGGTTTTTCCCGCGTAAATGCCGATGCCGTGGGTTTTCCAGGGTAAAAAGTAGCCTTTGTGTTATTCCAGGATGTCAACTATCTACATACCAAACATTCTGATCCATTCAGTAGTTTTTGCATGAAAGAGCAACAAACATACATCCATCCATCCATCTATCCTGTCAAACTTTCGCATTTGTAATACTAGCTTTTGCCCGCGACTTCGTTCGCGTAGGAGGGTTTTCCCGCGTAAAATCCTGATCCCTTGGGAATTCTGGGATAAAAAGTAGCCTATGTGTTATTCCAGGATGTAAACTATCTACTTGCCAAATTTCATTCAAATCCGTTCAGTAGTTTTTGCGTGAAAGAGTAACAAACATCCATCCATCCTCACAAACTTTCACATTTATAATATTAAGTAAGACTAGCTTTTGCCCGCGACTTCGTCCGCGTGGAATAGTTACTTTGGGCTAACGTTAAATTTAACTCCGATTTTGAAGCATTCTTCATTGGCGCTCCGCTTCTATTGGCCTTAGCGTAATGATATATAGCCTATAGCTTTTCTCTATAAATTGACTATTTAATTAAAAAATAAAATTTTCATTTCGAACCAGTAGTTCCTGAGATTATCGCGTTCAAACAAACAAACTCTTCAGCCTTATATTATTAGTATAGATAGCTGTTGCCCGCGACTTCGTCCGAGTTTCCGTCGTTTTTCGTAAAAAAAAATGTAGCCTATGTCCATCCTCACGGTTCAGTGATTTTGATGTAACAGACAGATTAACTTTCGTAATTTAGTAGGGAAATATAATATGTCAATGACGCCCCGCCTTTTTAGGGTTCCGTAGCCGAATGGCAAAAACGGAACCCTTATAGTGTCGACATGTCTGTCCGTCTGTCTGTCTGTCTGTCTGTCCGTCCGTCCGTATGTCACAGCCATTTTATTCTTTTATTCCGAAACTATTAAGACTATACATATAAAACTTGGTAGATAGATGTATTCTGTAAACCGCTTTCCGATTTTAAGAAAAAAATAAAAAATATTTAAAATAAAGGGGGGCTTCCCATACATGGAACTGAAACTGAAAATCTTTTTTTTTAATAAAACCTATGCGTGTGTGATATTTATGGACAGGTCTTTAAAAATGACATTGAGGTTTCTAAAGCCACTTTTTCATAAGGTTAATCGTTTAAAAGATATACGCTTCCAAAGTGGTAAAATGTGTCCCACCCCCCTCTAACTTCTATAATAATGGAGTGAAAAATCTAAAAAAATATATGTCTGTAGATCTTAATGTAAACTTTCAATCAAAATTGGTTTGAACAAAATCAGTTCAGCAGTTTTTGAGATGCAGCATATTTTCTAAAACCGCAAATATAACTTTGTAATTCATACAAACACTATAAAAAACAAAGTTATTTGGCGTAGTTGTAAAAAATGTAAATAAGCTAGTTTTAAGAAATTTGTAAGGTTTTTGTTTCGTCAAGTAAATATACATATTATGTTATATTATTATAGTTACTACGTAACCCTTCATGGGCGAGTCTGACTCGCACTTTGCCTATTTTTATACCATCAGGCCGCGAGACACGTCGAGCGCGGCGACCAATTCTCAAAAATAATCCTTATATGATTCAGTATTCACGCGCGATAGCTTATTATTAGCGTATTTCATGTATAACTTTGGTGCTTCTATACCGATTTATATGATTCTTTTTTATGGAATAGTTAATAATGTTAACTTTTTCAATTAGGGGTGACTGAGAGTGTTATAAACGTAAGAATAGACAAATATTATAATCAGAAAGCTTCGAACTGCTAAGCTATCGGGAGTTACACGTGTTATTGTGTGTCAACCATAAAAGATAGACATATGCTGTCGTGGGATATTTTTTATATAATTTTAAGGAGAACATTTCCGTCATACATGATTTCTGTGTAGCTTTAACCATTAAGGTTGCACACGCGACGGAAGCTTAAAAAATTGAGTAACTTCTCCCGTTTTCCTAGCATTTCCCTTCACTGCTCTGCTCCTATTGATTGTAGCGTGACGAAAAGTATACTATAACCAGCTCAGGAGTATGAAAAATAATTGTACCAAGTTTCGTTAAAATCCGTCGAGTAGTTTTTGTTTCTATAACGGTTATACAGACAGACAGACAGACAGAAAGACAGACAGACAGACAAAAATTTTTTTGATTGCATTTTTGGCATCAGTATCGATCCCTAATCACCCCCTGATAGTTATTTTGGAAATATATTTCATGTACAGAATTGACCTCTCTACAGATTTATTATAAGTATATAGAATAGATATAGAAGATAAGAAGTAAGATAAGATTAGGAATCAGTATTGAGAAGAAATAAAAAAATATAAGCAACCGGGAAATACCCTCAACTTTAATTAACAACAACATAGTCTGAATTACAACTGTAATTTTACCAAATAACAGGGCTCGACTTTAAACAAACAACCGTCAATATTCATAGCAAGAATCACCATAAAAATACAGGGAAAATGGAACAAACTCACAGCAATGTAGCGTGGACACTGTCAACCTCACCGTCCAACGACTGGCCAACTAATGATTGACATAACTTGATCAAACGTACTTTTATAGACATGACAGTTACCACCACTACTTGCGCTATATTCATCTAACACCTCTAACACGGCCTCTCCTGACTGTGCACCGTCCTCGGCTGCACTATGGACCTCGTTTTCCGAAGCTCCGAGGGGCACGACGGGAGTTTGCTCGCCGTCTTTGTCTGGATGGGTCCTGCTTGCACTCAAAACATTAGCAGAACCAGCAGGAGCATTCGAAGACTCGCCAGCATCATCAGGGTTGTCATCATCGCAATCATCACGGCAGCAGTAGGCCTGCGCGCTGCAACAGCACGCCAGCAGGACTGCGCGCTGCACCAGCACGACTGTAGAGCTGCGCGCTGCACCAGCACGACAGCAGGACTACGGCCGTCATCTTCAGACTGGCCATAATCATCTGCAAAGTAACAACAACACATACTGTACGTTTGTTTTGTTGCGACCCTTATGTGTCTGAAGCCGGAGAATAGAAAGCACTTGAACTGATTCTGTTAAGTACGCGATAGTGAGCGTGCACTCCCACCATTAGGCACCCAACCAACTAACAGCAAGGTTTCTTAGGTATTTGAAATGTAAATCTAAGAGCTTCAGACTAAAAAAATTGCAATGCAAAATCAGTGATTCTAAGCATTAAAACGTAAAGGGAACTAGATAGTAGTTCCCTTTACGTTTTAATGCTATGAATTCCGGACTCCCATTGGGTAGAATACTAGCTAAGATAAATAGATAGTAGTGAAGCTAATATACTGAACCAGAACAGAAGCCATGAACCATAGGTCCAGGCCAAACACAAGTCATAAGCCAGAGACTCAGACCAAACAGAAGCCATGAACCAGGGGTCCAGGCCAAACAGAAGTCATAAGCCAGAGGCTCAGACCAAACAGAAGTCTTCCAGCCTCGAAGAAAGCGGAGCATGAGTCAGGCGTCTACTCGCGCAACAGTGCACTGCACCAGCGCGACAGTGGGTCTGCGCGCTCCATCAGCGCGACAGCAGGTCTGCTCGCTCCATCAGCGCGACAGCAGGTCTGCGCGCTCCATCAGCGCGACAGCAGGTCTGCGAGCTCCACCAGCGCGACAGCAGGTTTGCGCGCTCCACCAGCGCGACAGCAGGTCTGCGCGCTTCACCAGCGCGATAGCAGGGCTGCGCGCTGTACCAGCACGTCTGCACGCTTCACCAGCGCGACAGCAGGGCTGCACGTTCCACCAGCGCGACAGCAGGACTGCGCGCTACACCAGCGCGACAGCAGGACTGCGCGCTCCACTAGCGCGACATTCCCCGAGCGATCCCGCTAGGACCCGCCGCTGGAGAATTCGGTGGACCGGCTTCAAAATCATCCAGCAAAGTCATTGACCGATAAGATGGGGGAGAAGACTCTGTTTGCATTTCTGTCTCTTCGTCATCGTTAGTTTCGTCTGAAAACAAAAGAGCTAGTAGTGAGCATTCAGAAAAACGAGCTTGAAACACTCAATCTTACTGACCAATCGATCCGTCACTGTTCAGTCAATTCATACATCGTTCTTTTATAACTCTAACATATGTGACACACATTCATCGTTCTTATCTATCTATACTTATAATAAATCTGTAGAGAGGTCAATTCTGTACATGAAATATATTTACAAAATAACTATCAGGGGTTGATTAGGGATCGATACTGATGCCAAAAATGCAATCAGTAAAATATTTGTCTGTCTGTCTGTCGGTCTGTCTGTCTGTATAACCGTTATAGAAACAAAAACTACTCGACGGATTTTAACGAAACTTGGTACAATTATTTGTCATACTCCTGAGCTGGTTATAGTATACTTTTCATCACGCTACAATCAATAGGAGCAGAGCAGTGAAGGGAACTGTTGGGAAAACGGGAGAAGTTACTCCATTTTTTAAGCTTCCGTCGCGTGTGCAACCTTAATGGTTAAAGCTACACAGAAATCATTTATGACGGAAATGTTCTCCTTAAAATTATATAAAAAATATCCCAAGACAGCATATGTCTATCTTTTATGGTTGACTCACAATAACACGTGTAACTCCCGAAAGCTTAGCAGTTCGAAGCTTTCTGATTATTATTCTGCTCCGAAATTTAAAACCACCACAACTTTGCAATGGAACTCGGCTAAAAGTAACCCAGTTGCAACAAAATATAATCGAGGCTCAAATTTTAACAGGTTGCGGTGCAGGAGAAACCGTCTTTATTCCCAGAATTCCCATAATACCAAATAATTTTCCATTCCAATTTAAAAGAACGCAATTCCCAGTATCGGTTGTGTTATGCAATGACAATTAATAAGGCTCAAGGGCAGACTTTTCGTGTTGCTGGAGTAGATCTCGGTGTCAGTTGTTTCTCGCATGGTCAGTTGTGTACGTCGCTCTTTCCCGGGTTAGCAGTTCTAAAAATCTTTATGTTCACGTGCCCGATGGGTCAACTTTCAACATAGTTTACCCGGAAGCTTTGCGCTGAAGTATTTTCGTTCTATTGCTACTTAAGCCTCATGTAAACGTAATCTAAACAATATTACCAATACATTAACTTATTAACACACAAGGAGTTACACGCTGACGGAGTCGCGAGCACAGATATTAACAATAATATTGTGCGGTTCGGTATTGCGATATTTTTCAACAGTATTATAGATTGACATATTATATTTCCCTACTAAATTACGAAAGTTAATCTGTCTGTTACATCAAAATCACTGAACCGTGAGGAAGGACATAGGCTACTTTTTTTTACGAAAAACGACGGAAACGTGGACGAAGTCGCGGGCAACAGCTATCTATGCTAATATATAAGGCTGAAGAGTTTGTTTGTTTGAACGCGATAATCTCAGGAACCACTGGTTCGAATTGAAAAAGTGTTTTTTTAATTAAATAGTCAATTTATAGAGAAAGGCTATAGGCTATATATCATTACGCTAAGGCCAATAGGAGCGGAGCGCCAATGAAAAATTCTTCAAAATCGGGGTTAAATTTAACGTTAGCCCAAAGTAAGTATTCCATGCGGACGGAGTCGCGGGCAAAAGCTAGTTAACAATAATATTGTGCGGTTCGGTATTGCGATATTTTTCAACAGTATTATAGATTGACATATTATATTTCCCTACTAAATTACGAAAGTTACTCTGTGTGTTACATCAAAATCACTGAACCGTGAGGAAGGACATAGGCTACTTTTTTTTACGAAAAACGACGGAAACGTGGACGAAGTCGCGGGCAACAGCTATCTATGCTAATATATAAGGCTGAAGAGTTTGTTTGTTTGTTTGAACGCGATAATCTCAGGAACCACTGGTTCGAATTGAAAAAGTGTTTTTTAATTAAATAGTCAATTTATAGAGAAAGGCTATAGGCTATATATCATTACGCTAAGGCCAATAGGAGCGGAGCGCCAATGAAGAATGCTTCAAAATCGGGGTTAAATTTAACGTTAGCCCAAAGTAAGTATTCCACGCGGACGGAGTCGTGGGCAAAAGCTAGTCTATACTAATAATATAAGGCTGAAGAGTTTGTTTGAACGCGATAATCTCAGGAACTACTGGTTCGAATTGAAAAATTATTAATTAAATAGTCAATTTATAGAGAAAGGCTATAGGCTATATATAATTACGCTAAGGCCAATAGGAGCGGAGCGCCAATGAAGAATGCTTCAAAATCGGGGTTAAATTTAACGTTAGCCCAAAGTAACTATTCCACGCGGACGAAGTCGCGGGCAAAAGCTAGTACTTATAATAAATCTGTAGAGAGGTCAATTCTGTACATGAAATATATTTACAAAATAACTATCAGGGGGTGATTAGGGATCGATACTGATGCCAAAAATGCAATCAGTAAATTTTTTGTCTGTCTGTCTGTCTGTCTGTCTGTCTGTATAACCGTTATAGAAACAAAAACTACTCGACGGATTTTAACGAAACTTGGTACAATTATTTTCAATACTCCTGAGCTGGTTATAGTATACTTTTCATCACGCTACAATCAATAGGAGCAGAGCAGTGAAGGGAAAGGTTGGGAAAACGGGAGAAGTTACTCCATTTTTTAAGCTTCCGTCGCGAGTGCAACCTTAATGGTTAAAGCTACACAGAAATCATTTATGACGGAAATGTTCTCCTTAAAATTATATAAAAAATATCCCACGACAGCATATATCTATCTTTTATGGTTGACTCACAATAACACGTGTAACTCCCGATAGCTTAGCAGTTCGAAGCTTTCTGATTATTATTCTGCTCCGAAATTTAAAACTACCACAACTTTGCAATGGAACTCGGCTAAAAGTAACCCAGTTGCAACAAAATATAATCGAGGCTCAAATTTTAACAGGTTGCGGTGCAGGAGAAACCGTCTTTATTCCCAGAATTCCCATAATACCAAATAATTTTCCATTCCAATTTAAAAGAACGCAATTCCCAGTATCGGTGTGTTATGCAATGACAATTAATAAGGCTCAAGGGCAGACTTTTCGTGTTGCTGGAGTAGATCTCGGTGTCAGTTGTTTCTCGCATGGTCAGTTGTACGTCGCTTTTTCCCGGGTTAGCAGTTCTAGAAATCTTTATGTTCACGTGCCGGACGGGTCAACTTTCAACATAGTTTACCCGGAAGCTTTGCGCTGAAGTATTTTCGTTCTATAGGTACTTAAGCCTCATGTAAACGTGATCTAAACAATATTACCAATACATGAACTTAATAACACACAAGGAGTTACACGCTGACGGAGTCGAGGGCACAGATATTAACAATAATATTGTGCGGTTTGGTATTGCGATATTTTTCAACAGTATTATAGATTGACATATTATATTTCCCTACTAAATTACGAAAGTTAATCTGTCTGTTACATCAAAATCACTGAACCGTGAGGAAAGACGTAGGCTACTTTTTTTTACGAAAAACGACGGAAACGTGAACGAAGTCGCGGGCAACAGCTACCTATACTAATAATATAAGGCTGAAGAGTTTGTTTGTTTGTTTGAACGCGATAATCTCAGGAACTACTGGTTCGAATTGAAAAATTATTTTTTAATTAAATAGTTAATTTATAGAGAAAGGCAATAAAGTATATAATAATAATAATAAATTGTTACATGAATTTATGTACATTCTTAAATTTACGAGCAGACTACATAGTCATAGCTCTGTCGAAAACATTTAAACCGCCGAAAACTTCATTATTCGAATAGTTCAAAGTGTATATTTTTCTAATGATTTAAATTTAATTAAAGCAGGTGAACTTCCTTCTAAGAAGTTGCGCTGTTTGTCTGTCTTCGTTGATATCTTCGGAATCTTACGTATTGGGGGCAGATTGTCTAAATCTGACTTACCGTATGAAGCCAAGCATCCCGCGCATTTTTTAATGTCCAGTCCGCTCACGTATTTGCCTTCTTCGGAATTGACAGAGGAAAACATAAACCTAACAAACCGCAAAAGGCTTTTGGATCAGCTTGTGTTATCCTACTGGAACAAATGGCGAGTTGAGTACTTGCACACAGCACACGTTGCAAGTTCGCCAGAAGTAGTGCACTCCCGATCGCCCTATAGAGATCGGTACTGTCGTTCTCTTGGGTCAAGATAACGTACCTCCATTGACCTGGCCATTAGGTATCATAGAGGAAGTATTCCCGGGATCGAATGGTGTAATTCGAGTCGCTTCAGTAAAAACCGCGTCAGGTACATATAAACGTCCTGTCACTAAGTTGTTTCCTTTGCCAACCCAATAAAGTAAAATTACTACGTAGTTTCATTTAGTTTAGAGCTTATAGTGAGTATACGTTTTAATGGCACGCCATTATATAATTATAATTTAGATTAATTCGACTCATCTTAGTCAAATCAAACCGCAATTTCATTCTCTGGAGTCATACAACAATTAATCCCGAACATTATATCATTGTGATGGTGTTTCAGACTGCCACTTGGATTTCCCTTAATGCTCTCCAACAACCAAATACTTACATGTCACCCCCGCTTCTTAAACCGCATCCGGGCCGCATAGATTAGCTGTTTTGAAAGCTCTGGACATTTCAAGGCGGGGAGTATGGTGTGGCGATTATCGCCCCTAAATTTTAAGTTGGTCGGTGAGTAGTACGTAGCACGGAGTGTGCGTGTGCCTGGCTATAGGCATGTATTGATATAGCGTATGAGACCGCCATTTTTGGAAGAATCGGTGGCCATGTTGAACTAGATGTCATAATGCGCTCGCGCCATACGCACGTCTCACCGCATGTCTTAAATATTAAGACCTCATCCACCCGCAAGACCTTATAATCCTGAGTATTATCCCGTAAGCATTGGGGATTTACCGAGATTTAATAATAATCCCATTTTACCGCGTCTGTGTAATTTGTCATCAAGCAAACGAAGGTGATCGGCACGGAAGACCTGGCAGAGAGACAGGTGGTACCACCTGCGAAGACCTTCGAAGCTGAACAAGGAAGAAACAGGTACCGCTTTTCTTTACATGCTAGAGTTAGGCCACCATACGACGTCTACTGCCGTCACCCCCAACTTGAAAATTATACAGACAAATATAGGCATTTTGAATCAGCACGCAATCCAGGTGTTAGATTGTAACAAGTCCTCAAACCGCAGAGATACACGGCTATTTACACGCCTGTCCCTCCAGTAACATTACCATACTATAGGTATTCGGTATAAACTTATTTATCTCAAAAATTTGCCTACTAGATATCTATTTATTTATTTATTGACAACCAACAAAGCATACACCAATAAACATATTAAAAATTAAAATATTGTTACAAACAATAGTGTAGCCTTAATTAAAGGCTGCCACGGCATGCATTAAACAATAAGCGTGAAAGTAGAGATTAAAAAACAAAACAAAAAAAACTTACTAACATTACAATGGCTTGCTACTATTTCGTAATAGTAGTATTTTTTAGACATTAAAAGGCAACATTTATCATAATATTTGGATTCAGGAAGAAGATGTCGACCTCTGATGCGGCTCTGCAACTTGTCAGTGGTATCGTTCATAGACTGAATCAACGCAAAAAGTGTCTTACAGTATTTCTCGATCTTGCCAAGGCCTTTGACACAGTTCCTCTCCCTCTCCTAATACACAAGCTCGAACGCCTGGGTGTCAGAGGTACACAACTTAATCTATTTTGATCCTATCTCACTGGTAGAACTCAAAGAGTAAAAGCCGAAAACTACCTGAGCGACGAACTGCCCATCTCGTATGGCGTCCCCCAAGGTAGCCCCCTTGGCCCTACTCTTTTTCTTATCTTCATCAACGACCTCTGCAACATTAATCTCTCATCTGGTAGCATTACATTTTTTGCCGACGACATAGCCATCACATTTTTAGTGACTCTTGGACTACTCTTCCAGCTGTAGCACAATAAGGCCTCAACCGTGTTCTCAATTGGCTTATCTCTCACTCCCTTACCCTAAACTCTTCCAAAACCAAAATCATCACATTTTCCCTAAAAATAACTTCATAACCAACTAGCCCTATTACACTAAAAGCTCACATCTGTCAACTACAATCACCAAACTCTAACTGTCCCTCAATTTTATCCACAGACACCATAAAATATCTAGGCATTGTACTGGATAAACACCTGAACTTTAAAGCCCACATTGACCAGTTAAGTGGAAGAGTCCTTACATTAATATACCTTTTTAAAACTTTAAGAAACATTGCCAATGTTCATTTGATCCGCTCCGTGTACTTTGCCATTGGCCAATCGGTCATCTCGTACTGTATCACAAGTTGGGGTGGTGCTGCCAAGACGGTCCTTAAACCTCTTGAAGTAGCACAAAGGGCCATACTTAAAGTAGCTACATTCCGTCCTATACTTTACCCAACCACTGAATTGTATCAGAAATGCAATGTCCTCACGGTTCGTCAACTCTACATACTCCACACCATAATGCTTCAACACTCCATTACCCCATTCTCATCTGATAAAGTCACTCACAAACGTCGTCAAACGCTATGTGAAGTACCTCATTCTCACTCCCTCTCTCCCTTCTTCGTCGTCCCGTCTTGCACCGTGTGCTCTACGGTGTCCTCAGGGCGACCCTCGCAGTGGTGACACCCAGGCGTTTCCTCCTTTCCCATCAGACACAGGTACCTCCCGAAACTTCCGTGTCCGGTGAGGACCTGCGTCATGCGGTAGGTCAGGACGCCTTGACGCCGATCTAGCCGCTCCTCAAAGAGGGGTCTTACCGCCGCAATTGCGGCGTGCCCGAAACAAACTACGATGACACCGAAAATTTACTTAAATCTTTTATTTAAACTTGTTTTAACTCCTACTGTATGTTTTGCATATACTTTCAAACTCATCACACTCTCTTTCACACACTTGCGTGTTTTAGTGTGTGAAAGAGAGTGTGATGAGTTTTTGAGGAGTGGCTAGATCGGCGTCACGGCGTCCTGACCTACCGCATGACGCAGGTCCTCACCGGACACGGATGTTTCGGGAGGTACCTGTGTCTGATGGGTAAGGAAGAGACGCCTGGGTGTCACCACTGCGAGGGTCGCCCTGAGGACACAGTCGAGCACACGGTGCAGGACTGCCCAGCTTGGGCAGAGCACCGACGTGTCCTCACGGCGACAATAGGCGGAGACCTCTCGCGCCCGGCCTTGGTCGAGGCCATGCTGCGGGGCGAGAGGGAGTGGGAAGCGGTCGCCTCCTTCTGCGAAGCAGTCATGCTTCCGAAGGAGGAGGCGGGCCGCGTGAGGGAGAGGATGGCGTCCTCCCTCCAGCCCAGCCGCAGTGGTAGACGCCCACGGCGTCTGACGTCGGCCGACGATCTCCGGCCACCGTAGGCGCGGGCATGCGGACAGCGAGTAAAGGGCAACTCGCTGTCCGACCATGGACCATGCCCGGGTCGACGGCGCGTCGTGTTCCACGCGCGCCTCAAAGAGCGTCAGCAACATGACGAGGCCCCCTCTGCAGAGGGCCGAAGCCTGCCGGGGTCGTGGGACTCATCCCGTTACCGTGACCCCGGTACGTAAAGGGCTATTGAAGGAACACCGTGGATTTTAGTCAGTAAAAGTCTGACAGTCCCTCCCACCCTGCCCGGAGTGGGAGGACTTATTTGATAATTTTACCACGATAAAAAAAAAAAAAAGATTGTTTAGTTTGTATTTATTTTCTTAGCAGCACCTACGGATTTTGCAATCTTCTTTCTTTTCTCTCTCATTGTAGAAATAGGCTGACGGTCCTTAACACAGATTACTCTAATCTAAATAGGACGTCAGAATTCTAAACTGTTATTCCTTATACAGGGTGCGTTTCCACCAGAGATGTGCGATGGAAATGTGTCGTGCGAGGATGTCTAGCTGTGCTGTGAAAATGTGTGGGCGTTTCCACCAAAGCTGTGCGATGAAAATGTGCCTATGATGAGATGTAGCGGAGCTGTGAAAATGCGCATTAATGTGTGGTGCGAGGATGCGCAAACCTCGCAACACATCCTTCTCAACACACATTCCTCGCAACACATCCTTCGCAACTAGTGATGGGTAATTTTCGGAAATTTTTGCAAACTTGGAAATTTTTCATTTTATTTATCGGAAAAATATAAATGTGGAAAAATAATGGAAAAATATTTTTTAATGTATAATTTTACTTTGAATAAGGGTCAAAATGCTTGAGTCATACGGCCCAAGAGCACGTCTCGCTGGCTGATCGATTCCTTGCGTGATTAGAAGGCTGGCTCGTTCTTTGCCCAAAGAATAAGCATTGCCATACAACGTGAAAATGCTGGTAGTCTTAGCAGTGCTTCGACTTTACAGTAAATAGGTATTTCAATGTATTTTGTAGTGGTAACTTAAAATAAACATAATCAATTACCAAGGTAAGTTAATCAAATTATTAATTAAATGGTTTATTGATATTTTTTAAATTTAAATGAAAATATACAACAAACATGTACATCCATACATATTATGATAAATTAAAAATGAGTAGGAATAATCACATCTATTCAGTTGAAGATGAATCCGAATCGTCATTTGTAAAAAGGGAATCATGGTTAACATTTCCTCTTGCATCTGTATCTACAAACAATAAATCTCCTCAATAATATGAGCAGATCGTTCTTCATAATTTTTGGGAACTGATACGATGATGCCAAAGCACGAAAAACTTTTTCCATTGTGTATGCTCTACCCAAACTTATCAGGGCTCCGAATGCTATGGTTGCTAAAGCAATCAATTTATCAATATCCTTCAAGGCTTATAGGTGACGAGGCGCTAGTGGACAAGCTTCATAGCCCGGCTCATCGTCGAACAGTTGCTTGTCTCTCGGTTTTCTACTGATTGCACTTCGGAGAGTGTGCGCAGGAACTACATGACCTAATCCCTCCAGCCCCTTTCACTACCAGTCTACCAGGCGCACTTGATTGATATACCATCTTGTCGTACCAAGCGTTTCTTCTCCAAATATATTGTGCGCACAGCCAAGCTGTGGAACTCTCTGCCGGCTTCTGTGTTCCCTGTCACTTATGACCTTTACCCTTTAAAGCTCTTGCTTTAAATAGGCATCTTCTGGGTTTGCTGGTTCCATCGTAGACCCATCCCATCTATTGCTTACCAAACAAAAAAACCTTTTTCTCATTTATCGAACTAGTGACGGGGGACGCGGTATCCCGGGGCAGGGTCGTCTTGGCGGTGTCTTTGGACATCACCAACGCATTTAACACCCTGCCCTGGAGTTGCATCAGGGAGACACTCCGGTATCACCGGGTGCCGACCTACCTCCGTCGCATAGTCGAGGACTACCTGACGGACAGAGCCGTCATCTACCCCAGTCACCGGGGAGAGTGGAACCGGCGAGAGATGTCGTGCGGTGTCCCACAGGGATCGGTCTTGGGGCCGCCCCTGTGGAATATCGGATACGACTGGGTGCTGCGCGGCGACCTCCCTGACGGCATCAGCGTAATATGTTACGCCGACGACACGCTCGTCCTGGCGCAGGGAGAGTCGCACAAGGCGGCGGCCGACCTGGCAACGCAAGCGGTTGCGACAGTCGTTCATAGGATCCGGCAGTTGGGCTCGACGTGGCGCTGCACAAGACAGAGGCCATGTGCTTCCATGGCGCGACCGCCATGGAAGCACATGGCCTCTGTCTTGCGATGACGCATGACGATGGACGCGCCACGGTCCGAGTCCCACATAACGGTGGAGGGGGTTCGCATCGGCGTCGGGAGGACGATGAAGTACCTGGGACTCGTCCTCGACAGCCGGTGGAACTTCAGGGAGCATTTCCTGAGTTTGGCCCCAAAGCTGAACCGGGCAGCAGCCGCCCTCAGGCGACTCCTGCCTAATCTCAGCGGGCCAAACGCCTCCTGCCGAAGGCTGCCCTAGGATCTGGAGGCGACTGCCCTCCAGCGCGTCTATGAATAGCGCGTGGAGGCGCAGCGCCGGGGCGTATCCCCGCTGCCTCGAGAAGTCGAGGTGCGGCGGGAAGAGCTCCGGCGCTATCTCAGGGCAGTATGGAGGGAACAACTGTCGCAACCGAAGGCCGGGCACGCCGCAATTGCGGCGGTAAGACCCCACTTTGAGGAGTGGCTAGATCGGCGTCACGGCGTCCTGACCTACCGCATGACGCAGGTCCTCACCGGACACGGAAGTTTCGGGAGGTACCTGTGTCTGATGGGAAAGGAAGAGACGCCTAGGTGTCACCACTGCGAGGGTTGCCCTGAGGACACAGTCGAGCACACGGTGCAGGACTGCCCAGCTTGGGCAGAGCACCGACGTGTCCTCACGGCGGCGATAGGCGGAGACCTCTCGCGCCCGGCATTGGTCGAGGCCATGCTGCGGGGCGAGAGGGAGTGGGAAGCGGTCGCCTCCTTCTGCGAAGCAGTCATGCTTCCGAAGGAGGAGGCGGGCCGCGTGAGGGAGAGGATGGCGTCCTCCCTCCAGCCCAGCCGCAGTGGTAGACGCCCACGGCGTCGGACGTCAGCCGACGATCTCCGGCCACCGTAGGCGCGGGTATGCGGACAGCGAGTAAAGGGCAACTCGCTGTCCGACCATGGACCATGCCCGGGTCGACGGCGCGTTGTGTTCCACGCGCGCCTCAAAGAGCGTCAGCAACATGACGAGGCCCCTTCTACAGAGGGCCGAAGCCTGCCGGGGTCGTGGGACTTATCCCATTACCGTGACCCCGGTACGTAAAGGGTTATTGAAGGAACACCGTGGATTTTAGTCAGTAAAAGTCTGACAGTCCCTCCCACCCTGCCCGGGGTGGGAGGACTTATTTGATAATTTTACCACGTTAAAAAAAAAAAGCTTGTTTTTATTGATAATAAGCTCGCGTTGGTTAAGCGTCTCACCATCATCATGGTAAGTGCTAAGTGATGATTGTTCGAAGAAGTAGCACGCTTACCTAGAAGTAACCTATTCACTCCTGACTTAAAGACCCCCAGATTATAGCCATCAGGAACCACAGACATCTGCGGGGAATTCCACTCCTTAGCCATACGCACAATGAAAGTACGAATTGTGCGTAAGGGTGGGATGACCACCATGTAACGATGGCGCATTACCGTTTGTCTTGTAGTTAGATGATGGAACGGGCTTGATGGAATTAGATTATGTAATTCTATCTCACACTCTACGGAATGTAACTGATAAGCTTGCAACACGTCGCTGATGTTCAAGGCTCTGGAGCTTTGAATGAACCCGTGCATCGTTGGCAAATAGTCTCTTGGTCCGTTTCTCGTTTGACTCAAGCGCGTCCAGTTGATATTTGGCAGATCCGTACCAAAGATGACGGTACATACTCCATACACAATTTAGCTTTAGCTTGAGAAGCTGTTCCGTTGTGCTGTATTGTCTTACCTTTGCTAGGATTCTCAACTTTTTGATGCTAGTTGAGCCTTAGCCTCGATGAACGAACCAAAATTGAGGGTCAATGTTACCCCAAGAAGCCCAATACGATCAGTCGTCGGCACGGTTACACCATGGAAAGGAGCTGGCTCCTTTTTGGAGCCTTGCGGAGAAGAGACACGCCTGGGTCTTAGCTGCATTAAACTTGACCAAGTTGGCATCACCCGAGACAGCCTTCAAGTACAATTTCAAGCGTCCAACCATGGCCTCACGGCGAGACCGGATCTGTTCCACCAGCACGCGCGCTGGACACGTATCTCTCAGAAACTGTGCTGTCGGTACTGCAGAATATGGCTGATAGGATGAAGTAAAAGGCGAACTATTCATGTAATCTGTTCCTTCCGGCAAAGTTCGCGGTGTTTTCGAACTTATTATAATTTTCACATGTTGTAGACATTTATTGCAAACAGTGCGACCGCATTACCTGTTATATTAGCATAACAAATGTTTTGCTACAATATACATATTCGATACGATTTTTAATTTAATATATATATTTTAAATCATCTTAATTCCTATTGATTGTAATAGAAATTATCGTCTTTGTAAGTCGTTCTTTCAATTATTTTAATGTTTTGATTATTATTACTATTTTTTAAGTTTTTGTACATTATTTTAGTTAGTTTGTATTTTTATGGAGTTTGTAATTTAACCGTAAAATCTGGAGGTCGGGCGATTTGAGGGCTGAAATACAGGTTTATACCTAGTTTAGCCCCAATAGCTAACATTTTCGTGTACTTACTCATACTTTTAAGAAATTAGTGTATTTGGCAAAACAGTGTACAATTCTTTTTTTGTGGAAATAAATTATTATTATTATTATTATTATTCATAAGATACACTATTATTTTGTTTTTCGTACAGATTCCACACGAGCTTGTCTTTATTACAACCAATTTTTAACCTATACCTTTAAGAAGTAGTACAGGTATTAAATAAAAAAATTGGCCAAATACGAGTCAGACTCACCCATGAAGGGTTCCGTAACTATAATAATATAATATAGTATGTATATTTATTTGACGAAAAAAAAAACCTTTCAAATTTCTTAAAACTAGCTTATTTACATTTTTACAACTACACTAAATAACTTTGTTTTTCACAGTGTTTGTATGAATTACAAAGTTATATTTGCGGTTTTAGAAAATATGCTGTATCTCAAAAACTGCTGAACTGATTCCGTTCAAACTAATTTTGGTTGAAAGTTTCCATTAAGATCTACAAAGATATCGTTTTTTTAGATATTTCACTCCATTATTATAGAAATTAGAGGGGGGGACACATTTTGCCACTTTGGAAGCTTATCTTTTAAACGATTGACTTAATGAAAAAGTGGTTGTAGAAACCCCGATGTCGTTTTTAAAGACCTGTCTATACCACACATGCATAGATTTCACGAAAATAAAGTTTCACATGTATAGATAGTCTTAATAGTTTCGGAATAAAATGGCTGTGACATACGGACGGACGGACGGACAGACAGACAGACAGACAGACGGACAGACATCCGACATCAGACAAAACTATAAGGGTTCCGTTTTTTACCACTCGGCTACGGAACCCTAAAAAGCACCTAGCCGGCATTTAATAACTCAAACGGGGAATTCCCTGTATGTGAATTACATTGGTGTTGCAAAAATAGATAAAAACTTGCTTTTCGTTTCGTCCTGCTAATTTAACATGTTATTACTAGCAGCAGTAATATTGATATTGTTACATTCTACACATAATTAACTTGTTTATGTATTAAAATAAGCTTTTTTGAAATGGAAAAATATCGGAAAAATATTGGAAAAATACCTTTTTTTCTTTTCTTTTCCGTCCGAAATTTTTCCACTACCCATCAGTACTCGCAACACATCTCTCACACACATCCCTCGCACGCATCCCTCGCTTGTTTTGTATGCGCAGAAATCTAGCTCCGCTGAGCCGTTTCCACCAGAGCTGTGCTGACCGAGGCGAGGTAAATGAAGCGATTCTATTGGTTCTTTACAAACACATCCCTTGCTACGCATCCTCGCACATCTCTGGTAGAAACGCAGCCTAAGATTGTAATAACACTGTACAATTATATTAATGTGAAGATATTTTGCGTAGAGGCTACACTGCTGTTATGTCAGTAATGACTGTCACAGTGTACTCATAGACTAATATATATATAAATTATACTATATAAAGCTAAATTACCACTCACTGACTGACTGACTCACTCATTGACATAATTGTTCTCCCAGATGGTGGATGGGAAGGTGGGTATATTTTGACAGATTCGTAAACAAGTAACTCTCAAACCTACGGGAAAAGTGCCAAACCTCCCCTTTTCCCCCCCCTTCTTCCCCCTCCCTATCGTATCTCGGAAACTACGAGACCCGTATTTTTTTCTTTTTACGGATTCGTATAGAGGAGGCTCGGTAAAGTAAAAAACATTTTTCAAAGTCCCCCCCCCGCCCCCCTTTTCCCCCCCTTTAGGCGGATCTCGGAATCTAAGAGACTTGGAACATTTTTTTTTTCAGATTCATTTAGAGGGGCAATGCTTTAGTCGAAATAATTGTGCAACCCCCCCCATTTCCCCCCCCCCCCCTTTTTTTTTTTTTTTTCACAAGCACGCGAGGTGCTTGCACCTCGAGCAACACGCAAATACTAAACCCCCCCCCATCACCCCCGCCCCCCCCACTTTTTTTTTTTCACAAGCACGCGAGGTGCTTGCACCTCGCGCAACACGCAAATACTTGATTTAGATGGGCAATGCTTTAGTTTTTTTCACAAGCACGCGAGGTGCTTGCACCTCGCGCAACACGCAAATACTAGTTATACTATATAAAGCTAGATTACCACTCACTGACTCACTCACTCATTGACATAATTGTTCTCCCAGATGGTGGATGGGGAGGTGGGTATATTTTGACAGATTCGTAAACAAGTAACTCTCAAACCTACGGGAAAAGTGCCAAACCTCCCCTTTTGACCCCCCTTCTCCCCCCTCCCTATCGTATCTCGGAAACTACGAGACCGGTATTTTTGTTTTTTTACGGATTCGTATAGAGGAGGCTTGGTAAAGTAAAAACCATTTTTCAAAATCACCCCCCTTGCCGCCCTTCTCACCCCCTTTAGGCGGATCTCGGAAATTAAGAGACTTGGAACATTTTTTTTTCAGATTCATTTAGAGGGGCAATGTTTTAGTCAAAATACTTCTGCAACCCCTCCCCCCCATTTTTTTTTTTCACAAGCAAAAAAGCAAGGTGCTTGCACCTCGCGCAACACGCAAAAACTAAACACCCCCAACTCCCCCATCACCCCCCCCACTTCTCTTTTTTTTTTTTTTTCACAAGCACGCGAGGTGCTTGCACCTCGCGCAACATGCAAATACTAAACCCCCCCCCATCTCACCCTCCATTTTTTTTTTTCACAAGCACGCGAGGTGCTTGCACCTCGCGCAACACGCAAATACTAAACCCCCCCCATCACCCCCGCCCCCCCCTTTTTTTTCACAAGCACGCGAGGTGCTGGCACCTCGCGCAACACGCAAATACTTGATTTAGAGGGGCAATGCTTTAGTTTTTTTTTCAAGCAACTACTAAACACGCAAATACTAAACCCCCATCTCCCCTTCCTTTTTTTTTTTTTTCTCAAGCACGCGAGGTGCTTGCACCTCGCGCAACACGCAAATACTTAACTCCCCCATCACCACCCCCCCCCCTTTTTTTTTTTCACAAGTACGCGAGGTGCTTGCACCTGGCGCAACACGCAAATACTAAACCCCCCCATCACCCCGCCCCAATTTCTTTTTTTTTTCACAAGCACGCGAGGTGCTTGCACCTCGCGCAACAGGCAAATACTAGTTATACTATATAAAGCTAAATTACCACTGACTGACTGACTGACTCACTCACTCCCCCCCATTCTCCCTCCCCCTACCGTATCTCGGAAACTACGAGACCCGTATTTTGTTCTTTTTACGGATTCGTATAGAGGAGGCTCGGTAAAGTAAAAACCATTTTTCAAAGTCCCCCCCCCCCCGCCCCCCTTCTCCTCCCCTTTAGGCGGATCTCGGAATCTAAGAGACTTGGAACATTTTTTTTTTCAGATTCATTTAGAGGGGCAATGCTTTAGTCGAAATACTTGTGCAACCCCTCCCCGCCATCTCCCCCCCATCACCGCCCCCCCCTTTTTTTTTTTTTTCACAAGCACGCGAGGTGCTTGCACCTCGCGCAACACGCAAATACTAAAACCCCCCATCACCCCCCCCCACTTTATTTTTCACAAGCACGCGAGGTGCTTGCACCTCGCGCAACACGCAAATACTAGTTATACTATATAAAGCTAAATTACCACTGACTGACTGACTGACTGACTGACTCACTCATTGACATAATTGTTCTCCCAGATGGTGGATGGGGAGGTGGGTATATTTTGACAGATTCGTAAACAAGTAACTCTCAAACCTACGGGAAAAGTGCCAAACCTCCTCTTTTCCCCCCCTTCTCCCCCCCCCCCCTATCGTATCTCGGAAACTACGAGACCCGTATTTTTTGTTTTTTACGGATTCGTATAGAGGAGGCTCGGTAAAGTAAAAACCATTTTTCAAAGTCCCCCCCCCCCCGCCCCCCTTCTCCCCCCCTTTAGGCGGATCTCGGAATCTAAGAGACTTGGAACATTTTTTTTTTCAGATTCATTTAGAGGGGCAATGCTTTAGTCAAAATACTTGTGCAACCCCCCCCCCCCATCACCCCCCCCTCTTTTTTTTTTTTTTTTTTTCACAAGCTCGCGAGGTGCTTGCACCTCGCGCAACACGCAAATACCAATTTCTTTTTTCACAAGCACGCGAGGTGCTTGCACCTCGCGCTACACGCAAATACTTGATTTAGACGGGCAATGCTTTAGTTTTTTTTTCAAGCAACTACTAAACACGCAAATACTAAACCCCCATCTCCCCTTCCTTTTTTTTTTTTTTCTCAAGCACGCGAGGTGCTTGCACCTCGCGCAACACGCAAATACTTAACTCCCCCATCACCACCCCCCCCCTTTTTTTTTTTCACAAGCACGCGAGGTGCTTGCACCTGGCGCAACACGCAAATACTAAACCCCCCATCACCCCGCCCCAATTTCTTTTTTTTTTCACAAGCACGCGAGGTGCTTGCACCTCGCGCAACACGCAAATACTAGTTATACTATATAAAGCTAAATTACCACTGACTGACTGACTGACTCACTCACTCATTGACATAATTGTTCTCCCAGATGGTGGATGGGGAGGTGGGTATATTTTGACAGATTCGTAAACAAGTAACTCTCAAACCTACGGGAAAAGTGCCAAACCTCCCCTTTTCCCCCCCTTCTCCCCCCCCCCCCCCCCTATCGTATCTCGGAAACTACGAGACCCGTATTTTTTTCTTTTTACGGATTCGTGTAGAGGAGGCTCGATAAAGTAAAAACCATTTTTCAAAGTCCCCCCCCCCGCCCCCCTTTTCACCCCCTTTAGGCGGATCTCGGAAATTAAGAGACTTGGAACACTTTTTTTTTCAGATTAATTTAGAGGGGCAATGCTTTAATCAAAATACTGCTGCAACCCCCCTCCATTACCCCCCCCCCGAATTTTTTTTTTTTTTTTTTTTAACAAGCACGCGAGGTGCTTGCACCTCGCGCAACACGCAAATACTTGATTTAGAGGGGCAATGCTTTAGTTTTCTTCACAAGCACGCGAGGTGCTTGCACCTCGCGCAACAAGCAAATACTAGTTATTATATTATACTATATAAAGCTAAATTACCACTCACTGACTGACTGACTCACTCATTGACATAATTGTTCTCCCAGATGGTGGATGGGGAGGTGGGTATATTTTGACAGATTCGTAAACAAGTAACTCTCAAACCTACGGGAAAAGTGCCAAACCTCCCCTTTTCCCCCCCCTTCTCCCCCCCCTCTATCGTATCTCGGAAACTACGAGAACCGTATTTTTTGTTTTTTACGGATTCGTATAGAGGAGGCTCGGTAAAGTAAAAACCATTTTTCAAAATCCCCCCCCCCCGCCCCCCTTCTCCCCCCCTTTAGGCGGATCTCGGAATCTAAGAGACTTGGAACATTTTTTTTTTCAGATTCATTTAGAGGGGCAATGCTTTAGTCGAAATACTTGTGCAACCCCCCCCCCCAACACCCCCCCCCTCTCTTTTTTTTTTTTTTTTTTTTTCACAAGCTCGCGAGGTGCTTGCACCTCGCGCAACACGCAAATACTAAACCCCGCCATCACCCCCCTTTTTTTTTTTCACAAGCACGCGAGGTGCTTGCACCTCGCGCAACACGCAAATACTAAACCCCCCCATTTTTTTTTTTTTTTTCACAAGCACGCGAGGTGCTTGCACCTCGCGCAACACGCAAATACTAGTTATTATACTATATAAAGCTAAATTACCACTCACTGACTCACTGACATAATTGTTCTCCCAGATGGTGGATGGGGAGGTGGGTATATTTTGACAGATTCGTAAACAAGTAACTCTGAAACCTACGGGAAAAGTGCCAAACCTCCCCTTTTCCCCCCCCCTTCTCCCCCCTCCCTATCGTATCTCGGAAACTACGAGACCCGTATTTTTTTTTTTTACGGATTCGTATAGAGGAGGCTCGGTAAAGTAAAAACCATTTTTCAAAGTCCCCCCTCCCCGCCCCCCTTCTCCCCCCCTTTAGGCGGATCTCGGAATCTAAAGAGACTTGGAACATTTTTTTTTTCAGATTCATTTAGAGGGGCAATGCTTTAGTCGAAATAATTGTGCAACCCCCCCCATTTCCCCCCCCTTTTTTTTTTTTTTTTTTTTTTCACATGCACGCGAGGTGCTTGCACCTCGCGCAACACGCAAATACTTGATTTAGAGGGGCAATGCTTTAGTTTTTTTCACAAGCACGCGAGGTGCTTGCACCTCGCGCAACACCCAAATACTTTTTTTTTTCACAAGCACGCGAGGTGCTTGCACCTCGCGCAACACGCAAATACTTGATTTAGAGGGGCAATGCTTTAGTTTTTTTCACAAGCACGCGAGGTGCTTGCACCTCGCGCAACACGCAAATACTAGTTATATTATATAAAGCTAGATTACCACTCACTGACTCACTCATTGACATAATTGTTCTCCCAGATGGTGGATGGGGAGGTGGGTATATTTTGACAGATTCGTAAACAAGTAACTCTCAAACCTACGGGAAAAGTGCCAAACCTCCCCTTTTCACCCCCCTTCTCCCCCCTCCCTATCGTATCTCGGAAACTACGAGACCCGTATTTTTTGTTTTTTACGGATTCGTATAGAGGAGGCTCGGTAAAGTAAAAACCATTTTTCAAAGTCCCCCCCCCGCCCCCCTTCTCCCCCCCTTTAGGCGGATCTCGGAATCTAAGAGACTTGGAACATTTTTTTTTTCAGATTCATTTAGAGGGGCAATGCTTTAGTCGAAATACTTGTGCAACCCCCCCCCCACCATCACCCCCCCCCCTCTTTTTTTTTTTTTTTTCACAAGCACGCGAGGTGCTTGCACCTCGCGCAACACGCAAATACTAAACCCCCCATCACCCCCCCCCCCTTTTTTTTTTTTTTTACAAGCACGCGAGGTGCTTGCACCTCGCGCAACACGCAAATACTTGATTTAGAGGGGCAATGCTTTAGTGTTTTTCACAAGCACGCGAGGTGCTTGCACCTCGCGCAACACGCAAATACTAGTTATACTATATAAAGCTAAATTACCACTGACTGACTCACTCACTCATTGACATAATTGTTCTCCCAGATGGTGGATGGGGAGGTGGGTATATTTTGACAGATTCGTAAACAAGTAAGTCTCAAACCTACGGGAAAAGTGCCAAACCTCCCCTTTTCACCCCCCTTCTCCCCCCTCCCTATCGTGTCTCGGAAACTACGAGACCCGTATTTTTTTCTTTTTACGGATTCGTATAGAGGAGGCTCGGTAAAGTAAAAACCATTTTTCAAAGTCCCCCCCCTCGCCCCCCTTCTCCCCCCCTTTAGGCGGATCTCGGAATCTAAGAGACTTGGAACATTTTTTTTTTCAGATTCATTTAGAGGGGCAATGCTTTAGTCGAAATACTTGTGCAACCCCCCCCCCCCATCACACCCCCCTCTTTTTTTTTTTTTTTTCACAAGCACGCGAGGTGCTTGCACCTCGCGCAACACGCAAATACTTGATTTAGAGGGGCAATGCTTATTTTTTTTCACAAGCACAAATACTTGATTTAGAGGGGCAATGCTTTAGTTTTTTTCACAAGCACGCGAGGTGCTTGCACCTCGCGCAACACGCAAATACTAGTTATATTATATAAAGCTAAATTACCACTCACTGACTGACTGACTCACTCATTGACATAATTGTTCTCCCAGATGGTGGATGGGGAGGTAGGTATATTTTGACAGATTCGTAAACAAGTAACTCTCAAACCTACGGGAAAAGTGCCAAACCTCCCCTTTTCCCCCCCCTTCTCCCCCCCCCCCCCCTATCGTATCTCGGAAACTACGAGACCCGTATTTTTTTCTTTTTACGGATTCGTATAGAGGAGGCTCGGTAAAGTAAAAACCATTTTTCAAAGTCCCCCCCCCCCCCGCCCCCCTTCTCCCCCCCTTTAGGCGGATCTCGGAATCTAAGAGACTTGGAACGTTTTTTTTTTCGGATTCATTTAGAGGGGCAATGCTTTAGTCGAAATACTTCTAACACCCCCCCCTTTTTTTTTTTTTTTTTCACAAGCACGCGAGGTGCTTGCACCTCGCGCAACACGCAAATACTAAACCCCCCCCCATCTCACCCTCCATTTTTTTTTTTCACAAGCACGCGAGGTGCTTGCACCTCGCGCAACACGCAAATACTAAACCCCCCCCCATCTCCGCCCCACTTTTTTTTTTCACAAGCACGCGGGGTGCTTGCTCCTCGCGCAACACGCAAATACTAAACCCCCCATCACCCCCCCACTTTTTTTTTTCACAAGCACGCGAGGTGCTTGCACCTCTCGCAACACGCAAATACTAAACCCCCCCATCTCCCCCCCCCATTTTTTTTTTTTTTCACAAGCACGCGAGGTGCTTGCACATCGCGCAACACGCAAATACTAAACCCCCCCCATCACCCCCGCCCCCCCCTTTTTTTTCACAAGCACGCGAGGTGCTGGCACCTCGCGCAACACGCAAATACTTGATTTAGAGGGGCAATGCTTTAGTTTTTTTCACAAGCACGCGAGGTGCTTGCACCTCGCGCAACAGGCAAATACTAGTTATACTATATAAAGCTAAATTACCACTGACTGACTGACTGACTCACTCACTCACTCATTGACATAATTGTTCTCCCAGATGGTGGATGGGGAGGTGGGTATATTTTGACAGATTCGTAAACAAGTAACTCTCAAACCTACGGGAAAAGTGCCAAACCTCCCCTTTTCCCCCCCCTTCTCCCCCCCCCCCTATCGTATCTCGGAAACTACGAGACCCGTATTTTTTTCTTTTTACGGATTCGTATAGAGGAGGCTCGGTAAAGTAAAAACCATTTTTCAAAATCCCCCCCCCCCGCCCCCCTTCTCCCCCCCTTTAGGCGGATCTCGGAATCTAAGAGACTTGGAACATTTTTTTTTTCAGATTCATTTAGAGGGGCAATGCTTTAGTCGAAATACTTGTGCAACCCCCCCCCCCAACACCCCCCCCCTCTCTTTTTTTTTTTTTTTTTTTTCACAAGCTCGCGAGGTGCTTGCACCTCGCGCAACACGCAAATACTAAACCCCGCCATCACCCCCCTTTTTTTTTTTCACAAGCACGCGAGGTGCTTGCACCTCGCGCAACACGCAAATACTTGATTTAGAGGGGCAATGCTTTAGTGTTTTTCACAAGCACGCGAGGTGCTTGCACCTCGCGCAACACGCAAATACTAGTTATACTATATAAAGCTAAATTACCACTGACTGACTCACTCACTCATTGACATAATTGTTCTCCCAGATGGTGGATGGGGAGGTGGGTATATTTTGACAGATTCGTAAACAAGTAAGTCTCAAACCTACGGGAAAAGTGCCAAACCTCCCCTTTTCACCCCCCTTCTCCCCCCTCCCTATCGTGTCTCGGAAACTACGAGACCCGTATTTTTTTCTTTTTACGGATTCGTATAGAGGAGGCTCGGTAAAGTAAAAACCATTTTTCAAAGTCCCCCCCCTCGCCCCCCTTCTCCCCCCCTTTAGGCGGATCTCGGAATCTAAGAGACTTGGAACATTTTTTTTTTCAGATTCATTTAGAGGGGCAATGCTTTAGTCGAAATACTTGTGCAACCCCCCCCCCCCCATCACACCCCCCTCTTTTTTTTTTTTTTTTCACAAGCACGCGAGGTGCTTGCACCTCGCGCAACACGCAAATACTAGTTATATTATATAAAGCTAAATTACCACTCACTGACTGACTGACTCACTCATTGACATAATTGTTCTCCCAGATGGTGGATGGGGAGGTAGGTATATTTTGACAGATTCGTAAACAAGTAACTCTCAAACCTACGGGAAAAGTGCCAAACCTCCCCTTTTCCCCCCCCTTCTCCCCCCCCCCCCCTATCGTATCTCGGAAACTACGAGACCCGTATTTTTTTCTTTTTACGGATTCGTATAGAGGAGGCTCGGTAAAGTAAAAACCATTTTTCAAAGTCCCCCCCCCCCCCGCCCCCCTTCTCCCCCCCTTTAGGCGGATCTCGGAATCTAAGAGACTTGGAACGTTTTTTTTTTCGGATTCATTTAGAGGGGCAATGCTTTAGTCGAAATACTTCTAACACCCCCCCCTTTTTTTTTTTTTTTTTCACAAGCACGCGAGGTGCTTGCACCTCGCGCAACACGCAAATACTAAACCCCCCCCCATCTCACCCTCCATTTTTTTTTTTCACAAGCACGCGAGGTGCTTGCACCTCGCGCAACACGCAAATACTAAACCCCCCCCCATCTCCGCCCCACTTTTTTTTTTTCACAAGCACGCGGGGTGCTTGCTCCTCGCGCAACACGCAAATACTAAACCCCCCATCACCCCCCCACTTTTTTTTTTCACAAGCACGCGAGGTGCTTGCACCTCTCGCAACACGCAAATACTAAACCCCCCCATCTCCCCCCCCCATTTATTTTTTTTTTTCACAAGCACGCGAGGTGCTTGCACATCGCGCAACACGCAAATACTAAACCCCCCCCATCACCCCCGCCCCCCCCTTTTTTTTCACAAGCACGCGAGGTGCTGGCACCTCGCGCAACACGCAAATACTTGATTTAGAGGGGCAATGCTTTAGTTTTTTTCACAAGCACGCGAGGTGCTTGCACCTCGCGCAACACGCAAATACTAGTTATACTATATAAAGCTAAATTACCACTCACTGACTCACTGACAGAATTGTTCTCCCAGATGGTGGATGGGGAGGTGGGTATATTTTGACAGATACGTAAACAAGTAACTCTCAAACCTACGGGAAAAGTGCCAAACCCCCCCTTTTCCCCCCCCTTCTCCCCCCCCCCTATCGTATCTCGGAAACTACGAGACCCGTATTTTTTCTTTTTACGGATTCGTATAGAGGAGGCTCGGTAAAGTAAAAACCATTTTTCAAAGTCCCCCCTCCCCGCCCCCCTTCTCCCCCCCTTTAGGCGGATCTCGGAATCTAAGAGACTTGGAACATTTTTTTTTCAGATTCATTTAGAGGGGCAATGCTTAAGTCGAAATACTTGTGCAACCCCCCCCCCCATCACCCCCCCCCTCTGTTTTTTATTATTTTTTTTTCACAAGCTCGCGAGGTGCTTGCACCTCGCGCAACACGCAAATACTAAACCCCTCCATCAACCCCCGCCTTTTTTTTTTTTTTTTTTCACAAGCACGCGAGGTGCTTGCACCTCGCGCAACACGCAAATACTAGTTATACTATATAAAGCTAAATTACCACTCACTGACTGACTCACTCACTCATTGACATAATTGTTCTCCCAGATGGTGGATGGGGAGGTGGGTATATTTTGACAGATTCGTTAACAAGTAACTCTCAAACCTACGGGAAAAGTGCCAAACCTCCCCTTTTCACCCCCCTTCTCCCCCCTCCCTATCGTATCTCGGAAACTACGAGACCCGTATTTTTTGTTTTTTACGGATTCGTATAGAGGAGGCTCGGTAAAGTAAAAACCATTTTACAAAGTCCCCCCCCGCCCCCCTTCTCCCCCCCTTTAGGCGGATCTCGGAATCTAAGAGACTTGGAACGTTTTTTTTTTCGGATTCATTTAGAGGGGCAATGCTTTAGTCGAAATACTTCTGCAACCCCCCCCCCCCCTAACACCCTCCCCTTTTTTTTTTTTTTTTTCACAAGCACGCGAGGTGCTTGCACCTCGCGCAACACGCAAATACTTGATTTAGAGGGGAAATGCTTTAGTTTTTTTCACAAGCATGAGAGGTGCTTGCACCTCGCGCAACACGCAAATACTTGATTTAGAGGGGCAATGCTTTAGTTTTTTTCACTAGCACAACACGCAAATACTAGTTATACTATATAACTAGTTATTATACTATATAAAGCTAAATTACCACTGACTGACTGACTGACTGACTCACTCATTGACATAATTGTTCTCCCAGATGTTGGATGGGGAGGTGGGTATATTTTGACAGATTCGTAAACAAGTAACTCTCAAACCTACGGGAAAATTGCCAAACCTCCCCTTTTCCTCCCCCTTCTCCCCCCCCCTATCGTATCTCGGAAACTACGAGACCCGTATTTTTTTCTTTTTACGGATTCGTATAGAGGAGGCTCGGTAAAGTAAAAACCATTTTTCAAAGTCCTCCCCCCCGCCCCCCTTCTCCCCCCCTTTAGGCGGATCTCGGAATCTAAGAGACATGGAACATTTTTTTTTTTTCAGATTCATTTAGAGGGGCAATACTTTAGTCAAAATACTTCTGCAACCCCCCCCCATCACCCCCCCCCTTTTTTTTTTTTTTTCACAAGCACGCGAGGTGCTTGCTCCTCGCGCAACACGCAAATATTTGATTTAGAGGGGCAACGCTTTAGTTTTTTTCAAAAGCACGCGAGGTGCTTGCACCTCGCGCAACACGCAAATACTAAACCCCCCCATCACCCCGCCCCAATTTTTTTTTTCACAAGCACGCGAGGTGCTTGCACCTCGCGCAACACGCAAATACTAAACCCCCCCCGTCTCCCCCTATCACCCCCCCCCTTTTTTTTTTTCACAAGTACGCGAGGTGCTTGCACCTCGCGCAACACGCAAATACTACACCCCCCCGTCTCCCCCTATTAACCCCCCCCCTTTTTTTTTTTTTCACAAGCACGCGAGGTGCAAGCACCTCGCGTGCTTGCACACAAATACTAGTTATACTATATAAAGCTAAATTACCACTCACTGACTGACTGACTCACTCATTGACATAATTGTTCTCCCAGATGGTGGATGGGGAGGTGGGTATATTTTGACAGATTCGTAAACAAGTAACTCTCAAACCTACGGGAAAAGTGCCAAACCTCCCCTTTTCCCCCCCCCTTCTCCCCCCACCCTATCGTATCTCGGAAACTACGAGACCCGTATTTTTTTCTTTTTACGGATTCGTATAGAGGAGGCTCGGTAAAGTAAAAACCATTTTTCAAAGTCCCCTCCCCGCCCCCCTTCTCCCCCCCTTTAGGCGGATCTCGGAATCTAAGAGACTTGGAACATTTTTTTTTTCAGATTCATTTAGAGGGGCAATGCTTTAGTCGAAATAATTGTGCAACCCCCCACCCCCCCTTTTTTTTTTTTTTCACAAGCACGCGAGGTGCTTGCACCTCGCGCAACACGCAAATACTTGATTTAGAGGGGCAATGCTTTAGTGTTTTTCACAAGCACGCGAGGTGCTTGCACCTCGCGCAACACGCAAATACTAGTTATACTATATAAAGCTAAATTACCACTGACTGACTCACTCACTCATTGACATAATTGTTCTCCCAGATGGTGGATGGGGAGGTGGGTATATTTTGACAGATTCGTAAACAAGTAAGTCTCAAACCTACGGGAAAAGTGCCAAACCTCCCCTTTTCACCCCCCTTCTCCCCCCTCCCTATCGTGTCTCGGAAACTACGAGACCCGTATTTTTTTCTTTTTACGGATTCGTATAGAGGAGGCTCGGTAAAGTAAAAACCATTTTTCAAAGTCCCCCCCCTCGCCCCCCTTCTCCCCCCCTTTAGGCGGATCTCGGAATCTAAGAGACTTGGAACATTTTTTTTTTCAGATTCATTTAGAGGGGCAATGCTTTAGTCGAAATACTTGTGCAACCCCCCCCCCCCCCATCACACCCCCCTCTTTTTTTTTTTTTTTTCACAAGCACGCGAGGTGCTTGCACCTCGCGCAACACGCAAATACTTGATTTAGAGGGGCAATGCTTATTTTTTTTCACAAGCACAAATACTTGATTTAGAGGGGCAATGTTTTAGTTTTTTTCACAAGCACGCGAGGTGCTTGCACCTCGCGCAACACGCAAATACTAGTTATATTATATAAAGCTAAATTACCACTCACTGACTGACTGACTCACTCATTGACATAATTGTTCTCCCAGATGGTGGATGGGGAGGTAGGTATATTTTGACAGATTCGTAAACAAGTAACTCTCAAACCTACGGGAAAAGTGCCAAACCTCCCCTTTTCCCCCCCCCCCTATCGTATCTCGGAAACTACGAGACCCGTATTTTTTTCTTTTTACGGATTCGTATAGAGGAGGCTCGGTAAAGTAAAAACCATTTTTCAAAGTCCCCCCCCCCCCCGCCCCCCTTCTCCCCCCCTTTAGGCGGATCTCGGAATCTAAGAGACTTGGAACGTTTTTTTTTTCGGATTCATTTAGAGGGGCAATGCTTTAGTCGAAATACTTCTAACACCCCCCCCTTTTTTTTTTTTTTTTTCACAAGCACGCGAGGTGCTTGCACCTCGCGCAACACGCAAATACTAAACCCCCCCCCATCTCACCCTCCATTTTTTTTTTTCACAAGCACGCGAGGTGCTTGCACCTCGCGCAACACGCAAATACTAAACCCCCCCCCATCTCCGCCCCACTTTTTTTTTTTCACAAGCACGCGGGGTGCTTGCTCCTCGCGCAACACGCAAATACTAAACCCCCCATCACCCCCCCACTTTTTTTTTTCACAAGCACGCGAGGTGCTTGCACCTCTCGCAACACGCAAATACTAAACCCCCCCATCTCCCCCCCCCATTTTTTTTTTTTTTTCACAAGCACGCGAGGTGCTGGCACCTCGCGCAACACGCAAATACTTGATTTAGAGGGGCAATGCTTTAGTTTTTTTCACAAGCACGCGAGGTGCTTGCACCTCGCGCAACACGCAAATACTAGTTATACTATATAAAGCTAAATTACCACTCACTGACTCACTGACAGAATTGTTCTCCCAGATGGTGGATGGGGAGGTGGGTATATTTTGACAGATACGTAAACAAGTAACTCTCAAACCTACGGGAAAAGTGCCAAACCCCCCCTTTTCCCCCCCCTTCTCCCCCCCCCCTATCGTATCTCGGAAACTACGAGACCCGTATTTTTTCTTTTTACGGATTCGTATAGAGGAGGCTCGGTAAAGTAAAAACCATTTTTCAAAGTCCCCCCTCCCCGCCCCCCTTCTCCCCCCCTTTAGGCGGATCTCGGAATCTAAGAGACTTGGAACATTTTTTTTTCAGATTCATTTAGAGGGGCAATGCTTAAGTCGAAATACTTGTGCAACCCCCCCCCCATCACCCCCCCCCCTCTGTTTTTTATTATTTTTTTTTCACAAGCTCGCGAGGTGCTTGCACCTCGCGCAACACGCAAATACTAAACCCCTCCATCAACCCCCGCCTTTTTTTTTTTTTTTTTCACAAGCACGCGAGGTGCTTGCACCTCGCGCAACACGCAAATACTAGTTATACTATATAAAGCTAAATTACCACTCACTGACTGACTCACTCACTCATTGACATAATTGTTCTCCCAGATGGTGGATGGGGAGGTGGGTATATTTTGACAGATTCGTTAACAAGTAACTCTCAAACCTACGGGAAAAGTGCCAAACCTCCCCTTTTCACCCCCCTTCTCCCCCCTCCCTATCGTATCTCGGAAACTACGAGACCCGTATTTTTTGTTTTTTACGGATTCGTATAGAGGAGGCTCGGTAAAGTAAAAACCATTTTTCAAAGTCCCCCCCCGCCCCCCTTCTCCCCCCCTTTAGGCGGATCTCGGAATCTAAGAGACTTGGAACGTTTTTTTTTTCGGATTCATTTAGAGGGGCAATGCTTTAGTCGAAATACTTCTGCAACCCCCCCCCCCCCTAACACCCTCCCCTTTTTTTTTTTTTTTTTCACAAGCACGCGAGGTGCTTGCACCTCGCGCAACACGCAAATACTTGATTTAGAGGGGAAATGCTTTAGTTTTTTTCACAAGCACGCGAGGTGCTTGCACCTCGCGCAACACGCAAATACTAGTTATACTATATAAAGCTAAATTACCACTCACTGACTCACTGACAGAATTGTTCTCCCAGATGGTGGATGGGGAGGTGGGTATATTTTGACAGATACGTAAACAAGTAACTCTCAAACCTACGGGAAAAGTGCCAAACCCCCCCTTTTCCCCCCCCTTCTCCCCCCCCCCCTATCGTATCTCGGAAACTACGAGACCCGTATTTTTTCTTTTTACGGATTCGTATAGAGGAGGCTCGGTAAAGTAAAAACCATTTTTCAAAGTCCCCCCTCCCCGCCCCCCTTCTCCCCCCCTTTAGGCGGATCTCGGAATCTAAGAGACTTGGAACATTTTTTTTTCAGATTCATTTAGAGGGGCAATGCTTAAGTCGAAATACTTGTGCAACCCCCCCCCCATCACCCCCCCCCCTCTGTTTTTTATTATTTTTTTTTCACAAGCTCGCGAGGTGCTTGCACCTCGCGCAACACGCAAATACTAAACCCCTCCATCAACCCCCGCCTTTTTTTTTTTTTTTTTCACAAGCACGCGAGGTGCTTGCACCTCGCGCAACACGCAAATACTAGTTATACTATATAAAGCTAAATTACCACTCACTGACTGACTCACTCACTCATTGACATAATTGTTCTCCCAGATGGTGGATGGGGAGGTGGGTATATTTTGACAGATTCGTTAACAAGTAACTCTCAAACCTACGGGAAAAGTGCCAAACCTCCCCTTTTCACCCCCCTTCTCCCCCCTCCCTATCGTATCTCGGAAACTACGAGACCCGTATTTTTTGTTTTTTACGGATTCGTATAGAGGAGGCTCGGTAAAGTAAAAACCATTTTTCAAAGTCCCCCCCCGCCCCCCTTCTCCCCCCCTTTAGGCGGATCTCGGAATCTAAGAGACTTGGAACGTTTTTTTTTTCGGATTCATTTAGAGGGGCAATGCTTTAGTCGAAATACTTCTGCAACCCCCCCCCCCCCCTAACACCCTCCCCTTTTTTTTTTTTTTTTTCACAAGCACGCGAGGTGCTTGCACCTCGCGCAACACGCAAATACTTGATTTAGAGGGGAAATGCTTTAGTTTTTTTCACAAGCACGCGAGGTGCTTGCACCTCGCGCAACACGCAAATACTTGATTTAGAGGGGCAATGCTTTAGTTTTTTTCACTAGCACAACACGCAAATACTAGTTATACTATATAACTAGTTATTATACTATATAAAGCTAAATTACCACTGACTGACTGACTGACTGACTCACTCATTGACATAATTGTTCTCCCAGATGTTGGATGGGGAGGTGGGTATATTTTGACAGATTCGTAAACAAGTAACTCTCAAACCTACGGGAAAATTGCCAAACCTCCCCTTTTCCTCCCCCTTCTCCCCCCCCCTATCGTATCTCGGAAACTACGAGACCCGTATTTTTTTCTTTTTACGGATTCGTATAGAGGAGGCTCGGTAAAGTAAAAACCATTTTTCAAAGTCCTCCCCCCCGCCCCCCTTCTCCCCCCCTTTAGGCGGATCTCGGAATCTAAGAGACTTGGAACATTTTTTTTTTTTCAGATTCATTTAGAGGGGCAATACTTTAGTCAAAATACTTCTGCAACCCCCCCCCATCACCCCCCCCCTTTTTTTTTTTTTTTCACAAGCACGCGAGGTGCTTGCTCCTCGCGCAACACGCAAATATTTGATTTAGAGGGGCAACGCTTTAGTTTTTTTCAAAAGCACGCGAGGTGCTTGCACCTCGCGCAACACGCAAATACTAAACCCCCCCATCACCCCGCCCCAATTTTTTTTTTCACAAGCACGCGAGGTGCTTGCACCTCGCGCAACACGCAAATACTAAACCCCCCCGTCTCCCCCTATCACCCCCCCCCCTTTTTTTTTTTCACAAGTACGCGAGGTGCTTGCACCTCGCGCAACACGCAAATACTACACCCCCCCGTCTCCCCCTATTAACCCCCCCCCTTTTTTTTTTTTTCACAAGCACGCGAGGTGCAAGCACCTCGCGTGCTTGCACACAAATACTAGTTATACTATATAAAGCTAAATTACCACTCACTGACTGACTGACTCACTCACTGACATAATTGTTCTCCCAGATGGTGGATGGGGAGGTGGGTATATTTTGACAGATTCGTAAACAAGTAACTCTCAAACCTACGGGAAAAGTGCGAAACCTCCCCTTTTCCCCCCCTTCTCCCCCCTCCCTATCGTATCTCGGAAACTACGATACCCGTATTCTTTTTTTTTTACGGATTCGTATAGAGGAGGCTCGGTAAAGTAAAAACTATTTTTCGAAATCACCCCCCTTGCCCCCCTTCTCACCCCCTTTAGGCGGATCTCGGAAATTAAGAGACTTGGAACATTTTTCTTTTCAGATTCATTTAGAGGGGCAATGCTTTAGTTATTTTCACAAGCACGCGAGGTGCTGCACCTCGCGCAACACGCAAATACTAAACCCCCCCCCCATCTCCCCCCATCACACCCCCATTTTTTTTTTTCACAAGCACGCGAGGTGCTTGCACCTCGCGCAACACGCAAATACTAAACCCTCCCATCTCCCCCCATCACCCCCCCTTTTCTTTTTTTTTTTTCACAAGCACGCGAGGTGCTTGCACCTCGCGCAACACGCAAATACTAGTATATATATAAACTGAGAAGTGTACCTACTGTGTGAAAACGTGCTAAGAGTAAATTGTTGCAAAATTGTGCTCACAGAGCCCTAACTATTTATCACAGGTAAGTGAAATTTTGATATTGTATGTATATTACGGTTGGGATTACTGTTGTCATGTCAGCTATTGCATTTTCTTTAATTTATTGAAAATAACTGCTTTGGTAATGTTGGTTGAGGTTAGGTAAAGTTACCACTGACTGCTTTGTGGCAACTTTACCTGCAGCTAGAGTTGGCACTAAATCAAGCATGAGTGTTTATTTCTTGTTTGTGTGTATGTAACCATTTTCGAATACCTACCTAAATTTCAAGCATAATAGTGAATATCCTGGATGATAAGTTATATTGGGTTTGCGCGCATGTAAGCTTTAGTTTTATTTAATACCTTTTGTTTCAGAGCCAAAATGGCCCCCATAAAACGAAACCGCAGAAAACTCAGTCAAATCCTACTGTGACAGAAATGGGCTTGAACCTAAAGTTATATTACTCTTAGACAATGCCCCAGGTCATCCATCCTCACTTGATATGCCCAGAGACTTAAAAGTGTACGTGAAGTTCCTTCCACCAAATACTATGTCAATATTACAACCTATGAACCAGGGAGCAATAGCAAACTTTAAGGCTGGAAACAGTGCTCGACCGACGGTCAGCACTGACCGTACGTCTTGACCGTCAGCGCTGACCGTCGGTTGTGAAAATGCATTCAGTGCTACGCCGACGACGAACTGTGACACGTGTGTACAGTTCACAACAAAATTTTAAGACCTTATGCACGAAGTAATCTGACACATAAGAAAATAATATTTAATTATCGATTAAGCCGTGCTAGAAGGTATATTGAGTCTACATTTGGAACAATAACTAATAAATTTAAGATATTTCACAGACCAATGAATACTTCCCTACCAAATACAATAGCAATCATAAAAGCTTGTTGCGTTTTACATAACTACATTCGAGAAAGAGATGGGTACAGAATACACTAACTGTTATAGGCTTTGACGACCTTACTCTTAATACGAACAGTAATATCAAATCAGATGACGCAATAAGGGACAAATTTGCCAACTATTTCGTTTCTCCTGTTTGGTAGTGTACCAAGATGCTTGTATTTTTTAATCAAATACAACAATAATGATGTTTTATTTATTTACCTATATCCTTTTTTCTCACTGTCAGACTTATCGTCGAAATCCGGAATTATTTCTTTACAAACTTCTTGCCAAGCGCTTATTTTAGCATCACGGTCTTTATAAAATGCAGACGATAAAACCCATAGTGCCGGACGAAGCCGCACTTCATTAATAAGGCGCTCTGTGTCAATATTCATTTTTGCTTTGAATGTACGTACGCACGTACGGTCGGTAGCTCCGTCAGCGAAGCATTGGGCGCATCCATACAATCTCATAGCTCGTCGTTCGACCGACGTACGCTGACCGACGAGCTGGACCGACGGCTCGACCGACCCTACGTGCGGACCGAATCACGCGCGTACCGTCAGCATAGCTGAGTGCGCATTCATAGGCTTGCATAGATATAGCTACGCCGACTGACGGTCAGCGCTGACCGTCAGTCGAGCACTGTTTCCAGCCTAAAGCTTATTACCATCGCCGCACTTTTAGCCAACTGATTCATGAAACTGATAGGGAAGGAAGACAGTCTATGCGAGACTGGTGGAAGTCATACAACATTATGAAAGCTATTCACAACATAGAAGAGGCTTGGAAGGAAGTTAAAAAGAGTTGTATGAATGGGGTGTGGCGTAATCTTTGGCCAGATGTAGTGGAATCACCTAGAACAATTGTCCAGATGCAGAGACAAGTGCTTGAATTGAACATTGCTGTAATGATTGAGGGGTCTGAACTTGAATATGTTGCGGTAGAATATCTCATAGAATTTGTAGCAACGTACGACGATCCTCTCAGCAATGAAGATCTGATCGAGTTACAGAATAACCTATCTAGGATGAGGAAGAACAAGTAGAAGAGAAAGTTTTATCTTCAGGGGGAATACAAAATACTCTTTCAAAAATTTATTCAGGTTTGGACATATTGCAGAGTATAGACAATAATGATGGCCGTGTCTTGACCGTGTGTCAAACAATTAAAAACAGTGTGGGGTGTGTTATGAACGTATTTTACAAGAACGTAAAAAAAACGCTACCCAAAGGACAATAGATGTATTTTTCCTTAAAACATATTTAATAGTATGTATTGCATAAAGTGTTCTTAGAATTAAAGTGATTGATTAAAATGTATTTTGTTTAATTGATTTTTTGTATTAAATTTTGACTATGTTTAATCATAAACCTCGATACACGATTTTCAGTTAAAGCGATTTTTTCCGGAATGTATTCCTCGCGTAAAGCGGGGTATTACTGTATTTCATAAAAACACTTTGTTTTTTGATAACCCTGAGCGTTACAAATTATTTGTATGTAGATTACAATGAAACCCATGACAACTTTACCTACTGTCTGTGTTGCCGTTATCGTTATTGATTTCCTCATATTCTTTTCATTTTTAAAAGTAGTAATCGTAATTTAGGCCATCTTTACCTCAACTACTCTTCTTTAATATGCAATACATGATGAATACGGTGCGTAGGTAAAGTTGCCAATTTGTAATGTTTACCCACGTTGTTTATTCTTTTCAACAGGCTTTTCTTTTCTTTTCAAATAAGTGTTTTTCTAGAATGACGATTACGGTAAAGCTAGTTAGGTTAGCGGTAGCAGTTAGGTAAAACAAATAGTTTTAGTTTCTATACGTCTTATGGTTAAAAAAATAATTCGTTTTTTGTTATGAAATATGGTCAAGTTGCCACGTTTTACGGTATGCATCCAGATGCCGTCGAACGGTCCACGTGAAATGCGCGGGAGCACCATCTTGCTGGTAAAACAAGTCACGTAAAAGACTGGAAGGGACGTCATCCAGTAGCACTCACACTGCAGCCAAAACGGTCAATGAACTCTCGACAAGCTAACGCGACATTATCAAGACAGCGAACCAGGGTCACCATCTCCGTCTATTGGATGTTGGTATACCGGAAAGCCATCACGCGCGGAAACAAAAATATCACGGAAGTAAACAAAAGTACTACACAAGATCGCTGTTGGCGGATGACTAACTTTTGATGTTAAGCCTGCAATACATGTTGGCCGAGCGTTGGCAAATAGGTACAGGGTAAGAAATAATGTCCACACGTTCGACAAGTTCGTCGAACGCCAATGCAGACGACCAGTGTAGAAGAGGGTCTGTAGAGCTGCCCACACGTTGGCCGAGCGCAGGCGAGCACCTTTGAATCATGACCAAAAACCGACACTGATCCGAAGTGAGGCAAGTGATCACGAGCAACGGCGAGCGAAGACAAGTTGCACCAAATGAGCTCTATACACGTTGGCGCTGGCCTCCACTCGGCCAACTAGGCAAGTGACACCGAGCGACAGCAAGACAAGGCAAATATACCGTCTACATGTTGGTATTGGCCTTCACTCGACAACGCTCGGCCAACATGTATTGCAGGCTTTAGGTTCTAATGTTGGTCGGGCAGCAAAGTGTGTCGGCATTTCAAATAAACATCAAAGAAGTAGCCGATAAATGCTTTATGTCTTTGAGATAAGGTCTAAATTTCTTAAAAATGCCTTAGATTGTTTATGTATGTATGTGTAGTGAAACTATGATTACCGAACTAAAGAAAGGAATTCCAACCCAGTTTATTTATTTATTTAATTCATTAAATAGAACGGCCGAAACCAATTACACTATTTAATATACTTTATAATTTATTTAGCACATTCACACATTCTTCTCACAAAACTTCAAACATTCTGACAATATTATCTTCCATTCATCCACAAACATATCTAAATCTGTGTTTGAGTCCAAGAGAGCGTTAATAGCGGCTAGAGTTCGAGGAATAGGCGACTTGGAGTGTGCAACTGTGCGACGAGTGGGAACAGCCAGTAGGCGGTGTTTTCTATGAGCACAGTAGTTGTTCAGGACAAACAGATTGCAGACCTCATTACGCAGGTCAGGTGCATCAATCATTCCCCTGATAATCTTAAATATCACAGTCATCTGATCACGCGACCGTCTCACTTCCAACGAATTGAAAGACAAGCAACCCAACAGAAATTTAGTGGGATACAGGAATGGATAATACCCATACAAGTGTTTGTAAAGGTATCTTATGAATGCTTTTTGTACTTTTTCTAGAACTAGCGCATACTGCTTTTCAAAAGGATTCCATACGCACGCACTAGACTCAAGTTTGCTACGGACTAATGCCCCAAAAACAAGCTTTATTACGTGAGGGTTTTGGAAATCACGACAGTTTCTTAAAACAAAGCCAAGGCGCCTGAAGGACTCCTTCGCGGTAGATGTGATGTGGTCGTGGAAAGTAAGCTTACGGTCGAATATGACACCCAGGTCTTTCATGGAATCAGTTCTTGCTATTGTATCTCCATTCAATGTGTATAGAAAGTTGACTGGGCGCCGCATTCGACCGAAAGACATTACGTAGCATTTTGATTTATTAATTTTCATTTTATTTTCTAAACTCCACTTATATACTGAATCAATGTCTGATTGTAAAGCTTGGCAATCGAGCTCAGACTTTATTTCATAAAATAGCTTTAAGTCATCAGCATATAAGAGGCATCTGGCAGTTACAACCACATCAGGGAGGTCGTTAATCATCAAAATGAAAAGGAGAGGGCCGACTACCGAACCTTGACTCACACCCGAGCGAGTGTGGTATGGGAGTGACTCGTACAAACCTAATCTAACAAATTGTTGTCGGTCCCGCAAATAGTCTGCAAGAAGCCGTAGGAATCCTGGAGTAACACCTATCGCACTGAGCTTTGAGAGCAAGACGTCATTATTGACTCTATCAAACGCTTTTTGGAAATCAAAGTATAGAACGTCAACCTGGCGTCTGCGATCAAGACTAGTAGATATATAATTAACTAGTGTAAGTAAGTTAGTGTTGACGGATCTTTTTTCACGAAAGCCATGTTGCTCATTGCACAGGTACTGATTCACTTGCTTGTAAATTCCTTGATGTAGGACGTTCTCGAAAACTTTCGCGGGTGAAGATAGCATTGCTATTGGACGGTATTCATCGACTGAAGATCTATTTGAAGATTTTGGTATGGGAGTCACTCGTGATATCTTCCACGGTGGTGGATACACTCCAGATTTTAGCGATAAATTAAAAATGTGCATCAGGGGCCGAACGAGAATTTCCTTTCCGTCTTTTAGGAACCACGGAGGAATATTATCAGGCCCAATAGAACTGTTGAGTTTTAATTTATTTATTCCATTGATTACGTCACTTTCAGAAAAGTTTAGTATATTAATGTAATTACTAATATTACAACTGCTTGGACTGGCTATATTTCCGAGGTCTAACTTTGGTACTTCAGTGTGGAAAACGCTCGCAAAATAGTCCGCGAACGCTTCAGCTGCTGCTACACCACTGTGAACTTTACCTTGGTGCGTTATGTTAGGTTCAAACCCGCCTTTTGACTTTAGGTTCGAAATAAGCTGCCAGAATTCTTTGGGGTTTTTTTTAATGTTCCCTTCGATGCGCCTAACGTAAGTATTATAGGCATTCGTAATACGAGACTTTAGGCTAGATCTACAGTCAGAGAATTGTTTATATAGTAGTTCACATTTAGTCTTTTTCCATTTGGAATGCAATTTAACTTTTTTCTGAATATCTAGAATAATATCCGATGTAAACCAAGTGGGATATCTTCTAGTTATGTTTCTGCGTTTTTTCGGGGTACAAGTGTCAAATAAGCTGTAAATAATATCGTAAAAAGCCTGAGTGCTAGTGCGAACGTCTTTGGATGATATGACTGCATCCCAAGATACCTCAGAAAGAAGTTCATAAAGCTGATTGCGATTACACTTTTTGAAATTCCAGTCCCTTCTACGATCGACATTACTAGGTTCTAGTCTTTCACCTCTATCAGATGACTGTAACTTTACCTGGATGTCCAACGGCGGATGGTACGCATCGGGGGGTACCAAACCTTCAACTGCTGTTACCGAAACGTTATGCAAGCTAACGCTCTCCTGAACCAAAACAACATCTAACATTCCTCCATGCATATTCTCAACATTATTTCTTTCACACAAATTACAAAATGTTACAAAATAACAATAATAGTTACGAACATTTAAGGACGCACTATTTAAATTAAGATCTCCTAAAATGATAACTGTCCCCTTTAAGTTATTTATGAAACTTTCCACTTTGGAATTCCCTTTGGAATTTTCCAGTTGGAATTCCCTATAAATTACCCTATTATTATTACCTTTAATGTGAAATGCATTGATATTATTTACGTGCGTGTAATGTGCATTACGAGCTATGAGCGAACCATGAAGGTATAGATAAAGTGGAGACAACACTTCGAATACCTACTTGAAGCAAAACTTATGTATCGCTATCTCGCTCACTGTGGTCAGACCCTCTCTTTCCAGTAGTGTAACCTTAATTTTATTTTACCTAGGACATCACGTTTTATTTAATTAATATATCCACATCTCTGTTCTCTTCTAGACTTAGCTCTTTTAAAAATTGATGAACGATGAAAGAAGCTGTTTGTTAAAGTGTGAAAGTTGGGAAATTCCTGATTTTTTAAATATGACTGTTTGTCATTTTCAATCACGCAAAAAGTCCTAGGTTGTATACTTATGTCCATAATTTTGCATGGAAATGAGTACCTATAGACTATGACCAGTACAAAAGTTTAGTTCCTGTAGCAATACGAAATTAATTATTGATACTAATGACGTGGCCGAGGCCGACCCAGGAGGAGGTGGCGAGACGACCTAGACGCGTACCGCAAGGGCTGGTTTGAGGAGGCTCAGGATATCTGGAAGAGTTTGGGTGAGGCCTTTGCCCAGCAGTGTAATGAAAATGATACACAAGATGACTTTTTTATAGATTTCTCAGTAAGTTAGTGTTAAGGATTTTTTACCACTGTGGAATTTTTAATATTATGTATTTTCATCTAACTATGTTATGCGGGGCTGTAATAAGAACGGTAATATGTATAAAACCTCAAAAAAGAAACAAACACTTCCTAAATTAAAATCATTTATTAACTTTTCTATTATACATTACTAAATATCATTGCTCTGTGTAGTTTATCTTTAACCCCGTAAATCACTGAGTATATTTTCTGTATGAGTATTTAAGTGAGCACATATACGCATGTTAAAAAATGTTTTTTTTTTTTTTTAATAAGTATCGTTAATCTTAGATTGCTTCTGCAGTATTTTTTCTTTCGTTGATTTTATTTTCACCTGCACGCACCTATCAATCTTCGTAAGGACGGGACGTGGGCTTCACTGTTGACCTTAAACAAGAAAATTGTGAATTCAGAACAAAATTTTATTTTATTAATTTGTTTGACTGTATTATTCAAATAGTTATTATACTAGTTGTTCCCCGTGATTTCACTCACATTCCTCGACTCAAAAGGATCGTAGCGTGATGTAGTATAGCTTTCCTAAAGTGGGTTAAGAAAATGCAAAATGGTATATGCTTAATATTGTTACGCCAGTTGCTTAGTGAAGTGCGTCGGGAAACTTCGACTTAAATCTGGAATGTTCGAGACGCTAACGCCATCTAGCGGCGAGTAGCAGGAATGAGCATATCTAGTCGAGACACTAACGCCATCTAGCGTCGAATAGCGGTACTATGTATTTCGAGTATTTTCTAGGCAGTATAAACAGTGAGTCGATTTTATAAGAATGTTCTCGAACTCATAGACTGGGGTATAAATAGAGCGCAAAGGGGCGTAGAGAGTCAGTCTTATTACGAGGCGAATACGAGATATAATCGAAGCTTTACCAGTGAATTTCAGTGCGATTTAAGTGTGATCTAAGTGTTAAGTGACAAGTGTTGTGGTGCGAATAATTGTGTTAAATTTTTATTTTGTGCTTAATTAATTAAAGTGTTAATTTTGGTTTAATTGGCGTTAATTATTCTATCCCGAACCCCAGCTCGTAACAATATTAAAAGGGAAACTTACAGGTAACTTGTTAAGATTGCTTATATTTTCAATAATTCTTCGACCTTGGTTTTTAATGGTTTGGTCTTAAACATTGCAACCAGCATGTTTCACTCCCGTTTCCTTAAGAGAAGAATAACTTTCATAAGTGCCAGAACTAGTACTTGGTACAGCCAGAGCACCTATTTGTGCCATAGACTCTTCATGTAATGAACTTGCTCTCTGAAAATCATTATATATTTTACAAAATATTGCCTTTTGTCATATATTTGAATAATTTAAAAAAAAAATCATAAAAACATAATAACATGTAATATAGATAATCAAATTTTTACCTTGCTAGATGATATTACTTCTTGATTATTATAGTAGGAACTGCTGTTTGTTTTAAACGCCTTGTTGAATCATAATCCGATTCTTGAAAATGCAAATTGGAAATCCTTGTACTTTCATAAAACTTCATTTTCAGTGGTACAATGGATAACCACAATTTCTTCTGAGCACTATTGTTAGGAAATCTAAAAACAAAAAATTATAATTATTATACATTAATATTATAAATAATGAGAAACAAAAACTAAAGGTACAACTTTCCTTTATGGCCCGTCAATTTTTGGGTCGGGGAGGGAGGTGAGGGGTGGGGGGGAGTAGTGCGTTGGTTTGTAAAGAAACAGGATAACAGCACGAGCACAGCAAGGCGTCATCACAACGCCGCACTCGCCGGCCATATCGCTTCGAAAGAAGCGGTTTGTTTGTAAGCAGGCAATCAGGCAGAGCAAGCGTAGCACCAGTTCCCTCCGCATCTTCAGATCGCATACGCAGATGGCCACGCGGCGCTGACGACACACGGCGGGAAAACACTTCAACATCAGACATCTTCACTCGACGGCAGCTCACGAAGAAAAGGACCGCGCCCTTTTTTTTTTGTGAGTGGCATCTCGCAGGTCAACCTCTGAGGTTGTCGGCTGCTTAACCGGGCTTGCCTGTGGTTGCCTTAATTAATTAATTAATTAAAGCCTCCAGCCAGGGCTTATTAGAAAACTTACAAACTAGGCGACTACACGCTAAGGGCACCCCCTGTGGGGTACGGACCTCGGCTTAGGGCGTCGCAGTGGGAGGGCAGCTAGGGACAGGCTGGATCATATTATTATTATTAATAGGGGAATTTAAAGCTACTGGCTCAGCCTCGCGGGCTGGCTCTGGCAAGGGTCGGGGCGGACTATTACGGGGACGTCGCGGCGGGCCTCGACGGCTAGGACGGAAGGACGGTCTGTTTTTGTGTTTGTGTACCACTGTAATTGTTTCCCTACGGCTCACTTGGAGCAGGGTGATTGCTTCATCGGGAGTGACAAGGGTATGCCTTGGTCGGCGAATCTTAGAGATACGCGAGGGTTCGTATTGGGCGGCCGATACGATAAGGGGATTCCTATGTTGGATTGCAGTATCAAAGAAACGCTTGGAGACACGTTTCAGGAACTGCTGGATGGTGGGCATCTTGAGGTCTACGTGAAGAAGCTCATTTTGAACATAAAAGGGGGCTCCTGTGACTCTACGGAGGAATCGGTTTTGAAGGGTCTGCATCTTGTGGAGGAGGTAGGGCTTTGCATGTGCGAAAACAACGCAGGCGTAGGTCATGATGGGACGGATGACCGCGGTGAAAATACGCAGCTTGCACCTGAGTGATAACTTGCTGCGGGAGCTAAGAATGAAGTGGAGCCTACCTAGAGCGAAAGCGGCGCGCGAACGTGCCTGCTTTGTGTGCTCAGCGAAGGAAAGGTGTTTATCGAGGACCACGCCTAAGTATTTGGCTTGCTTTTCCCAGGGGATCGGCTTGCCGTACATGGTAATCGGACAGGGGCAGGGTGGGTTTATCCGCGGTTTAGGAAAGAGGATAGGCCACTTGGCCAGAGTGTTTGCGGAAGTTTGGAGAGTGCGAGCGATGGCATCGGGTTTAAGACCGGTATGATAGATAGCCGTGTCGTCGGCAAATAGGGCTAGCTGAGAATTTTTATGCTTAGGGATATCGCTAGTGAATAGCGTGAAAACGAGGGGGGATAGTACGGAGCCTTGAGGAACTCCTGCGTGAATGGGATGGGGGGAGGAAAGCTCCCCCTCAATTCGGTAACAAAAGGTGCGATTCGATAAAAAGTCCCGTAGTATGAGCACGAGACGGTCAGGCACGCCGAGTTGGTATAGCTTATAGATTAAGCCATTGTGCCAGACTTTGTCGAACGCTTTCGCTATGTCGAAGAATAAGGACCGCGCCCGCGCCCCACTCCGATATATATAGGTCCGCGAAGATCTAGTGCCGCGGGCAATAATGCGTCCCGCGCCCCGCGCGCGGCTCGCCCGGCGGCGCTTCGCCATTGGTCGAGAGCTTAGAAACTGTGTTTGTCATGCCTAGATAGAATCTTAGCAAATGTATATATAAATAAGCAGGTGTTTCGACAATAAATCATTCAGTAATCAGTTAACATTCCGACGTGAGTTTTATTATCTTCGATGGATCCCTAGTAATCACACCACACCCTTCCAAAGCTGTAAAATTATATATAGTCCCACAGAAAGTCCCAGATATATCCTCAATATGGTCACACTACTAACAAAACAAAAATAAATAAAGTTGCATTAAGTCCATGAAAATCAATGTAAAACTATTTGGTTTTTACAGTTATCTAAGTTATCATTAACTAATGTTGGCAACACCGAGTGAAGCTAGCGCGAGTGGTGCTGTGGCGGGAAACGAAGTGGTTACACCGGTCGACATGGCGCGATCAGCGGCTTTTTTTTTGGGTTGAGCTCTCGACGTGTACGGTTGTGTTGTGCTTAGTTTTGCGTTATTAAAGTTGAGATTGTCTGTATTGTCTATATTTGTGAATATACAAGTTATTCCTCACTTTTGTCTTGTTTATAAATCCCTAATCAGCAGTACCAGTAAAAATAGTTAACATCAGAAGTGGGATAAGAAACTGCTTGCCCCAGACCACACTATGGGTACTTAAAAAGAAAAGCAAAACTAAGTGCAAACATGATTCGTGCTAGATACGCGTCGAGTAGCAGCAGCGTAAGGTGGACAGAAACTGTGAGTACAAATCCGAATATCCTGATGATGGATACCTGAGTTTGAGCCGTGTGACTTTGTGACTGATATTAATCGAAATTGATACATCTACATTTAAGTGGTCAGATAGTATTGTTTGTTATCAAGTTAAACTAAATACTTAAATCAAAGTTTCCGCTAAGAGGACGTAACGAGTGTGTGATTAGTGATTACGTATCCATAACATGTGACCGGTTTGCTTGTGGAAAAATAAGGAATCTTTGTCTTTTAAAGTTAAAAAGAAATATATATGGCTTCATGTAGGTAGTTGAATAGTTGAAAGAAAGGTGACGTAAAAGTATTATTTAAAGAACCAGATTGAACGAAAACATGTCGGGAACGGTAATTATTATACTATTATGGTCTATAGTACAAGTCAGTAGAGGTCAGTTTTTAAAATACGTGACTTTTAGCGGGTTTTCTGCATAGTTATATCTATAAACCAGGGCATGTAACCAATCATAGTAGCTCAAGTATACGTGATTAAATACTAAACGGACCAAATATTTGTAATGTTTCGTTAGTTTGGAAAAAGAAAAGGAACTATTGCGGTGGTAATCATAAATAAATTAAGTGTAAAGTGTAAGTCTTGTGTAAGAATCCGGAGGCGTCTTGTTACAATAAAAAGATCGAAGCGGTCGAAGGTAGAAAAATATGATACCGTCCTAACTACTTGCCTTTGTAGAAATAGGTACCTAGTAGTCGGATATCATATTTTGTTATGGAACGCAATTTAGAGATAACTGTACTACCTGCTATTATGAATGATATTTAAAGAATTTTCAAGGAACAGTGTAAAGAGGGTAGTTTAATAAAAATAGATTCGGCTTACGTGAATGTCGAAATTTATGTTCTTAATTCTTAATGTGATTGGTGAGGTGTTGATAGGTCGTAACGTAACAGTAGTGTCTTGTTTAATGTACAGACAAATAAGCGATGGACTGACATTTCAGTAACATTGAAAACATTTTTAAAGTGGTAGACGTATCACGTTCGAATAGTGTGAATACTAATGTTACTATTAAATAGGCCATGGGGTGTTCATAAATGTGAAAGATTTAATAACACAATATTAAAATTAATGTAAAGTATGAGAGCTGGGTCAAGTCAGGATAGTTGTGATGAGTGTATATAATTATGTAACATTACAACAAGCTTATATAGTAGTTAAGACAACCAATAAGGGCCGTTCGTGTTGAAGAGTTCTTGGACTAGATAATGCGTAATGATAGTGACAGTTATTGTCCTGTGCTTGGAAACGTTGATGTGCATACTATGGACGTCAGAGAAATATAAAAATGGTATCGAATAGAGAATATGAGAGGAAGTGAGAGATCAAGTAAATGACATGAAGGAGTGGCCGAGGCGGAGAATAAAAATCCTTAATAATCGGTATTTTGAGTAAACCACGCGTTGGCAAGTTAAATAGATTATACAGGCATTTATTTACAACTAGCCCTATTCATATTTAAAGTGTTACGATTTAGGGTAGGAGTGGTGTGCTGAAGCAGTTACTGCCTAAGACTAAAGGAGTAAACTGGACCAGGCACTACTTTGAACCAAAGGAGTGAACTAGGTTTCACAATCATTTATTTACAACTAGTCCTATTCTGCTTATTCAATTTATGCGTGTTATGGTTCAATATAACAATATAATTTAGGGTAGGAGTGGTGTGCTGAAGCAGTTACTGCCTAAGACTAAAGGAGTAAACTGGACCAGGCACTACTTCGAACTAAAGGAGTGAACTAGGTTTCACAATCATTTATTTACAACTAGCCCTATTATGCTTATTCAATTTATGCGTGTTATGGTTTCATACAAAAGAACATAGGTATGTGCTGGTCTGCCAGAACTTTGAAGTGTTCACGATCCAGGGTAGGAGTGGTGTGCTGAAGCAGTTACTGCCTAAGACTAAAGGAGTAAACTGGACCAGGCACTACTTCGGACTAAAGGAGTGAACTAGATTTCAGATTTTGTCAAGTCTAAAGACAAAGTTCTATGAGTTGGGCAGATCAGTACATCAAAAACAATGCGTCTCGCAAGATTTCCTGGGCCTAAAGGGGACTAGAATAATTTTCTCTAATGTTTCAAGTTTAGGGAAGAAGTAAAAGAGCTCAAGATGATGTTCATGATGGCGGTGTTCTGATACTTGTTTTATTTTCAGATGCATAGTTTTGGCTTGTGTGACGGTGTACGCAGGTGCTGTTGGTGTTGGTTGGAGTGTGCCTGAGGTCATGCACGATGCAGGAGGGCCGTGTTGGCAACACCGAGTGAAGCTAGCGCGAGAGGTGCTGTGGCGGGAAACGAAGTGGTTACACCGGTCGACATGGCGCGATCACCGGCTTTTTTTTTGGGTTGAGCTCTCGACGTGTACGGTTGTGTTGTGCTTAGTTTTGCGTTATTAAAGTTAAGATTGTCTGTATTGTCTATATTTGTGAATATACAAGTTATTCCTCACTTTTGTCTTGTTTATAAATCCCTAATCAGCAGTACCAGTAAAAATAGTTAACACTAATATGTTAACATCATTGGTCTAGCGTTTTATGAAGTAATTAACTGGAAATACAAAGAAATATGTTTACCATTATTCAGTGTCAAAAATCATGATTTAAACACTTAGCGTGAAATCTTATATCACCTCCTGGACACCACGTACTACCACAACCACGCTCTACACAAGTTTGCACCATTACTTCAATTGGACGTAGTTAAGCGAAAAGGATCCAATCCACACCCAGTTACTTTTGAGATATTGACGTTTGAAGTTCAAGAGGTATTTTTTCATTAGTATTTGTTTTAAAATTAACAAAAAGTATATTTTTTCTGTGGAATATTAACACATTTTTTTATAAGTAATGGTATATTTATGCATAGAGTCATATTTTCAAAGTTAAATGTAAATATGTAGGTATGGATCCTTTTTGTGAAATTACTATCTCCATAGAGCATGCTCTAAGTCTCAATTTCGGCAAAATGATCCACATAATAAATAATCACATAAAACTTATATTTTAATAAAAATAAATACAAGATACTTAAAAAAAAACTTTACCCTTTGCCTAGTTAAGTCAATAAATACTGCTGACAGGTGTTAAGTAGTAGTGATTTATCAAAATGAATAGCAATAAGTCATTGTTGAGTTTTTGAAGGTAGAAGTTTAACATGCATTTCTTCACTGGTATTAATTTTACAATGAATTGAACATCCAATTTTATTGTGAAATATTAACATTTCTTTGTTTACAATAGTATTTTCAGGTTTAGTGTTATATTTTCTGTTTTTTTTTGTAAATATATAGATCTGGATCCTTTTCGTTAAATTTTAGTTTCTATAGTATATTCTCCAGTCGTAATTTCATTAAGCGATCCACATAATAAAGTGTTTAAAAACTTATTAAAATTTCATAAAATAATATTTAATGAAACAAAACAATACTCATACAACTTTATTTAAAGCTACAACATAATTTTGTAAAACAAAATCTTAAAAACCCCTCTAAACTTTTCTTTATACTTCCATATTAATAAATCATTTTACAATAATCAACAATCAGTTATCAAAACATAAAAAAGGAAATTTCTATTATAATAATGTCCATAATTAATCAATCTTTTAATCATCTGTCTCAACAAACTCTCTGGACAAAATCGAGCTCTCCATCGTAACCATCTACATCTTCTGAAATGTTATTATTCCCCTTTAGTGATGTATAAAACTCCTGACAGTCCTTTGGGATAAGTTCCAACATTGACTGAAAAAAAAATAAGAAGCGCTATACATGTGGACTGGTTCTGAAGTTTAAGTATACAAAAATAGAGCTATATTTAGCTGGGTAGTTTTTACTGACCCTTAGTATCTATATTTTAGATCAGTTTGGTGCACTTAACTCATTTTTGACCAAGTTGTGGATTGGATCCTTTTTGCTTAACTACGTCCAATTATAACATTGATTACAGACAAATATCTCAAACGAAGCTGTGAACCGCAAAGTAAACAACCGCCATATTGGTAAGATTAATGTTGACATGTGGGGCCAATGTTGCCACATTACCAAATCCTTAGGAAATGGGATAATAATTCACTGATTCGCCAATACGCATTCGTGACATAGAATTTTGGAATTTTTAATTTCAGTAATCTTAGTTTAGCTTTTTATTTGTTGGCACATTATTTAACAGTATTTAATTTCCGATTGGGTCTGTGCGGTGACTCTTTTTTTAAATATATTAGATTTTAATAACGAAATAGCAATACCACGGACCACACTAAAAAGAGAGGTCAGACCACAGAGAGTGAAATAGAGATACGTAGGTATTTGACTCAAGCTGTTGTGTGGGCTCCATATTAATCTAACTTCATGGAGCGAACTACAAATTATGTCGTGCGTTTAAGTAAGCTGTATTGCTCTGAGTTCAGGTTTCAATTTCCTTCAATTAAGGATTATGTTAATTTGTCATGAATTCATAATATTGTGTTTCTATTTTAAGTTAAATGAAAGATTTTTCTATCAAAATTGAACACCTGTTTTTTTTATGACGGAAATGTATTTAGAAGCCAGTTCTGAACCAACTACTTTCAGGAGTTGCGTTTATTCTGTTACACGCTGTATATGTATAAGGTAAAGGTAACATACAAATAAGTAGATAGATAGCTTGATAAAAATATATTTATCAAAGTAAATATGAATGAATCAAGATGACTTATCTTATTATACATATAATTATTTTAATTCTAGACTCTAAAATATTATATTGAATACATGATTCGTTTACAATTTATTTTTGACGTTGCTACGTAAGAAATTAAGACCAATTTCAACCGCATGAATGGCCGTGCCGGGAGCAGTCATCACTCCATAACCGCCATGCCCATAACAATGTACGACCTTTACCCCATCAACCAGTTCCGGCTCAACTCGAACCGGCATTCTATGAGGACGCAGACCAACCTTATGTTCAATAACCTCTGCAGTTCTCAATTCCGGATCAATCTCACAACAACGCTCCAATATAGACGCTGCGTCATACTTGCAGTAATTCATATTATAACTGTCATATCCTCTACAACCCCCCAATGTAACCACCCCATCCAGTCCCGGTATTATGTAAGTATCATAATCCCCATATAACGCTGATTTTACCCATGGCGCTTTCACTTTTATCACTTGTCCCCTAATGGGCACCATATCATGATCATTACATAAATACTTTGCACCCAAACCGGCACAATTAAAAACCAAGTCGTAATTCGATAAAGACGCGAAACTTTGCACTTTTTTCTTTGTCAGTTCTCCGCCTCTTTGGACGATTATTTTACCCATCCACGGCAAATAGCGCTCGCATTCAACTTTCAGTGTTGAAAAGTACGACGCAAATTTAGTGCCTTTAGGGCCAAGTTTTAATTCTTCTTCAGTAGCGGATCGGTAGATTGGTACTAAATCTTCAATAAGATGATTTCTGGTCACATGATAGTTTTCCTTTGAAAATATGTACGCTCCTAGGGTCAGGACACCAATTCGTTCAGCGTCAGGTGTCTTCAATATATCCTGCCAGAACTGCCACGAATCCTTCAACCATGTCTTCGTAATTTCCTTTGTTGGTCCTTTAAAACTGGTTCCGGGTCTGAAGATACCAGCTGCGATGTTGCTGGTGGTATCTTTTGTGTATTGTTCGGCGAGAACTGTTATCTTAGCATTCTTAAGCCGATCTTGGAACAGTTTCGCTACTGTTATTCCGACAACTCCTCCTCCAATTACGGCTATATTTGGCTGGTCATGCATCATTGGTATTTGTTTCCTGTGAGATAAAAATGTTGAAGTAAAATAAGTAATTAGAGTCTATTAGTACCTAAGTACCTACTTAGCTTGTTTTTCATTAAAAAAAATTAGAAGAAATTTTATTAGCACGGGGCAGGCAACCTTGATATCTTAAGAATTGTTATCTTTCTTTAAAGCAAATCTTATTGCGAATGATGTTTTGCTTACGAGGTACTTGTTAATATTGTTACGCCAGTCGCTTAGTGACGTACGTCGAGAAACTTCGACAGAAATCTAGAATGTTCGAGACACTAACGCCATCTAGCGGCGAGTAGCAGTACTATGTATCTCAAGTAGCTTCTGGATTATTCTTGCCAGAAGAGGCAGTGAGTCGATTTTACAAGAATGATCCAGAATTCATAGACCAGCGGCCTTAGTATGAGTTTGCGATACTATTATCGTGTTCGAAAACTATAGCTTTGTCTCTTTCTCACTAATATGGTACGTGTGAAAGAGACAACACGATAGTTTTCGAAAACGACAAAAGTATTTCAAACTCATACTAAGCACACAGGGTATAAATAGATCGCAAAGGAAAGCGGACAGTCAGTCTTATTACGAGGCGAATACGCGATATAATCGAAGCTTTACTAGTGAATTTCAGTGCGATCTAAGCCTCGTCCCCACTAGGAACATTTGTCGAGCGACATGTGTCCCCGGAGACATCGGGCGATGTCGTCCTATATCGCCCCACGTCGCCCGATGTCTTGTCTCCGTCCACATCAGTTCAGTCGAACCTATCATGTCTCCGGAAGAGGTAGTGTTGTACTTATATACATTCGACCACATTGTCGCAGGTTGCACGCACGTCCACACTCTATCACTACTCTTCATCGACTGTGCGACAAGGAACAGTTTCAACAATGTCGCGGCGATGTCGTCCGACGTTGCACGACATCGCCCGATGTCACCGGGGACACATGTCGCTCGACAAATGTTCCCAGTGGGGACGAGGCTTTAAGTGTTAAGTGACAAGTGTTGTGGTGCGAATAATTGTGTAAATTTTTTATTTTGTGTTTAATTAATGAAAGTGTTAATTTTGGTTTAATTGGCGCTAAATATTTCTGTCCCGAACCCCAGCTCGTAACAATTTGGTGTCAGAAGTGGGATAGAAAAATGCCGGTTTTACCGAAAGACGATATGGAAGGTGTTAGGACAAGAAATCAAAGCCACCAGGAGATCGACCAGAGACGGTTTGAAGGCTCACCATCGCCAGCACCGGGTGGAAATCAGCAGACCATGGAGGCGTCTGCGAGTACTTCCGGAGTTGCTCCAGTGACTACGTCTCCGGCTGCATTTGACATGGCTGCATTGATGGCTATGCTGCAGGAACAAGTCCGCCGCCAGGAAGAACAAGCCCGCCGCCAGAAAGAACAGGCCCGCCGCCAGGAAGAGCAGGCTGCTCGTCTCCAGGAAGAGCTAGCCCGCCGCCAGGAAGAGGAAGTCCGCCACCGGGAAGAACAAGCCCGCCGCCAGGAAGAACAGGCCCGCCGCCAGGAAGAGCAGGGTGCTCGTCTCCAGGAAGAGCTAGCCCGCCGCCAGGAAGAGGAAGCCTGCCACCAGGAAGAACAAGCCCGCCGCCAGGAAGAACAGACCCGCCGCCAGGAAGAACAGACCCGCCGCCAGGAAAAGCAGGCTGCTCGTCTCCAGGAAGAGCTAGCCCGCTGCCAGGAAAAGGAAGCCCACCACCGGGAAGAACAAGCCCGCCACCAGGAAGAGCAGGCTGTTCGTTTCCACGAAGAGCTAGCCCACCGCCAGGAAGAGCTGATGCTACTCACTAAGGAAATGAATGCAAATCTTTGCAAGGGCCTTAGTGCTATAAAGGAACGAGTGTACCAGCAAGAGGAACGGAATACTGAAGCTGAGAATCGTATCTCCGGAGCTGAGAACCGTATCTCCGGAGCTGAAAATCGTATCTCCGGGGCTGAGAATCGTATTTCCGGCGCTGAAATGGAGATTGCTGATATAAAAAAGCTCTGGGTGTTCTGAAGTTTGGAGATTTGACTGCAGCTCCTGTAGTCGCTGCACCTTCGGTGCGAGGCTTCAAGGTACCTCCGTTTGATGGAAGCTCTTCATGGTCGGCCTACAACATCCAGTTTGAGGCAGTTGTCAAGGCGAACGGATGGAGCGAAGCGCAGGCTATGACGGCGCTTACATTGGGCCTTCTTAACCAGTCCCTGACCATTCTAGAGGCCCTCGGGAATGAGGTCACCTACGAACAGTTGCTAGAGGCGTTAGAATCTCGCTATGGTGACGCACATCTGGAGCACGTGTTCCATGCTCAGTTGAAAGACCGAGTGCAACGCAGTACTGAAAACCTACAGCAGTGGGCCCTCGAAAAAGAAAAGCTGGTCCGAAAGGCCTATCAATCATCGACTGCACTGATCGACGGTAATTTGGTCCAGGCGTTTGTCGATGGGATTCGTGACTTGGAAGTGAGGGCTGCTGTGAGATTCGGTCACCATGAGTCTCTGAAGGACGCCTTGGCCTATGCTCTGGAAGTGGAAGCCGCACCGTATCAGGGAAGTGGTTTCATCACCCACCCGTGGCATTCGACCAAAGTTTAGCCCTAGGTGCTACGAGTGCGGAGAAAAGGGCCATCTGAGATCCAGTATCCCGAAAAAAAATAGTGGAAGGGAAGAGAGATCTCAGGAGGGTCAGGTGGCTAACCCAACCTTCCAGTAGCAGGGAAACGAGTAAACGCCAGGACCGCGGGGCGGGTGCTGGCTGGTTTTGAAAAAGCCCCAAGAATTTCGATCACACAAGCCCATGATGGAAACAGCTTAATCGTCAAAGACAAAATCAATAGAACACCTTGTAAGCTGACGATAGATACTGGTGCTTCTCGTACAGTAGTCAGCACTCAACTTGCAAATCGCTCTATTGGGGACTTCTTCCAGAACCACGAGAAAATCCAACTCCTGACAGCAACCGGCCAGCACATACCCGTCCGAGGCGAGAAGAATGTGGAGATGGAACTGGGAGAAAGGACTTTTTGGCATAGAGTCATCGTGGCCGACATGGTGGATGATTGCATCCTAGGTTTAGATTTCATGAGAGGCCATAATTGTGAGATCGACATTAACCAAGGAATATTAAAATGTGGCACAGAAAAAATCTGTATGGAAGGTGGATCATCAGGAAAAGTCTACTGCCTGAAGAAAATTACCCTTCATCCTAGATCGGAAACCATTGTGCCAGTAAGTTTATCACGGGACAAAAGCGTCGGTGCTTGTTAATTGAAAGAACGGATAATGATCATCCATGGATAATGGCACGCATAATTAAAAAGGGAACATTGATGGGCACCTGTGAGGAAGTTGCCTGGATACACAGGTGCCAAGAAATATCCAGTAGCAATAAACGTAATAGCACATTTAATGTGTCATCTCTTCTAGAAGGCTGTCACAAGGATCTGTCTGAAGAGGAAATTGCATTGGCTAAGAATGTGTTACTTCGGTACGCCAATATTTTCTCTTCCAGTGATGCTGATATTGGAAGGACCGGTCTGGTTCAGCACACGATAAATACTGGTAACCAATTACCAATCCGTCAGCGGTCAAGAAGATTGCCAGTTGCACGAGATAAAGAGGTAGAGGCCATGATTGAAGGGATGGTAAAGGATGGTGTGATAGAACCTTCATCCAGTCCATGGTGTTCTCCCGTAGTGCTAGTCAAGAAGAAGGACGGCAACTTACGATTTTGTGTCGATTATCGAAGGTTGAACGATGCAACAAAGAAGGACAGTTATCCACTACCAAGAATTGACGACACGTTAGACACACTGACAGGAATGAAGTGGGTTACAACACTAAATTTGAAAAGTGGCTACTGGCAAGTGGAACTAGATCCTAAGGATAAGGAAAAGACAACGTTTTCTACGGGAAAAGGTCTGTGGCAATTCAAAATAATGCCGTTTGGATTGTGCAATGCGCCAGCAACTTTTGAAAGGCTAATGGAGCTAGTACTCACTGGGCTTATTGGAGACGCCTGTCTGGTATATTTAGATAACATTATTATTGTCGGGCGCTCATTTCAAGATCATCTTAAGAACCTGGAACGTGTGCTAGCAAAAATCCGTGCAGCCAATCTGAAGCTAAGTCCTAAAAAGTGCTCATTTTTTAAACGACAAGTCGACTGCAAGCAAGCAATACCTCCTATCTGACTTTTTGCTTAAAAATTGTTTTTAATACCATCTGTTGTAAAATGTGTAGATCTTTCACGTGACAAAAATTCGTAAGTATCCAAAGCCACTAAGTCACAAAAAATCGCTTATAGAAATAGCTACTAACTCGTGCGCAAATAAACGTGGTAGAAATTTCTCCTATCTCGCAATTTGACAGTTTTTTTCGTATTGAGAACCGGTCGGCACCTGTTCGTCCAGACAAAACGTAAGTATTACACTTGTTTTTTAATATTAATAGTAGTAATTGAATGTTATAATTGATGACGAAGGTTATTATTAACTTACTTTATAAAAAAAATATTAAAACGTCGGTCTTTGGCTTGAGAAAATAAGTTTTAAGATTCGAATGATAGTTAAGAGGTATTTCCATCTCAAGATTTTTTGTTGTTATGTCGCTACTACTTTTTTGACTGATCAGATAGAAGTTATTGTCACTAACTCTTTACATTTACGCGTCTTACTAACACGATTTGTATTGTTTTGCAGGTAAACATGCCGAGTGAACGAACGCTTAAATTAATAAATGTTTGTCTTTGTGAAAAAAATGACCCACGGGATACCAGATCTCTACCAAACGAGGTAATGGAATCCACAACTTCTAGCATGTCATTGCAAGTTCCTGCATCGTTGGATACCCCGAGTTCACCAAATGAGGTATTAGAAGTTCCTGCATCTTTAAATCTAAGTCGCTGCAGCAGTAGATCAACTTGCAGTGCAACCACATTATCTGTAACTCTATCTTTGGATACATCCGAAACTGAACATTCTGATTCAGACATTGAATCAGTGGAAAATGAAGAATGTCAAAATGAATCGAATCATGATTCCGCACCAATTACTTCTAACCAGGACGAAATTTTTTATGGATATATGAGCAGTGGTATTCGTCGAAGACGTAAGGCAGATAAGAAGTTGTGGAAGAAGAACTTGAATAAGCGTTTGCGTATGGAAGGTAAACCATACTTGGGTTACTCGCGTCCAAGGGGACAAAAAATGAAGCAAAATAAACATCGGACGGGAAGGGGCAGGCCGTTGTGAATCGGAGTTTTGTAAAAAAAGCAGCGTAAGAGAGTGTGCAGACATATTGGAAGAAGATAGAACTCACATTTTTAATAAATTCTGGAATAAGATGAACTGGGATCAACGGAAGATATTCGTAGCTAGCCATGTGGTATGTAAGAACAAAAAGAAATGTACTGTTCAAAATGATTCCAGACGTAAGGGTTCTTTTGAATATAGCTTGACTGTGACGGATTCTAGTGGGACCAGTAGCGTTAAAAAGGTATGTAAAAAGATGTTCTTAAACACCCTAAGCATCGGGCCATTTTCAGTACGTTCCTGAGTTAGATCTAGCCAGTACGGGATGCATAATAAATCTCAGGATAGTGCTGATTTATCTAGAGTGAGATCTGTTGATACCTTAAGGATTGAAAGATTAGCTGTGTTACATGAATTTTTCGACTCGTTGCCAAAAATGCCATCGCATTATAACCGACAAAATACAAATAAAATTTTTCTGGAACCAATTTACCATTCTATAGCAAATCTCTACAAAATCTATAAAATCTTCTGTGAAACTCGTGATGCCGTTCCATACTCAATGAAAATTTTTAATAGCATGTTTAAAGAGAAGAATTTGGCCATACATCAATTAAAAAAAGATATGTGCGACACATGCGAAGGTTTCAAGACAGGCAATGTAACAAAATTTGATTATCAGGCTCATCTTATTCGCAAGGATAATGCGAGAGCTGAAAAAGCTAGAGACAAGCTGGAGGCTAGTGAGGGAAAGTGTATAGTACTCACAGTAGATCTTCAAGCTGTCAAAGTATGCCCTTTTGTTACAGCAAGTGCGGTATATTATAAAACTAAGCTGGCATTGCACAACTATTCGGTTTATGATCTGACTACGCATCATGTAATGTGTTACTGGTTCACAGAGGTGGATGCAGACCTTACAGTTTCAATTTACGCTACATTATTGACGGACTACTTAGTAAAATATTGCATCTCCAAACGTCTCCCGATAATTTTATACAGTGACGGATGTACTGGACAGAATCGAAATAATGTTTTGAGTAATGCGCTACTCAGTTTTTCGATGCAACATAATGTAACTATAATTCAAAAATATTTGGAGGTCGGCCACACTCAAATGGAGGGAGATTCTGTCCATAGCGCGATAGAACAGAAGTTGAAAAACCGTTTGATCCATTTGCCCAGTGACTATCTATCTGCAACTTTGGAGGCTAGACAAAAACCTTATCCTTACGAGACTACAATGATTGATTATGATTTCATTAAAGACTACACAGATACGTCAACTTGGCGATATAATTCTATCAGACCAGGGAGAAAACCAGGAGACCCAAAGGTGACGGATATAAAAGCATTGATGTATGTTCCAGAGGGACAGATACAGTATAAAACCAGTCATTCTGATGATTGGCAATGTTTGTCTCAGAGAGTTACCAAAATTCACATCGTAACCCAATATAAACAACTTCATCGGAATATTTCCCTATCACTGATACAAAATTTGCACACCTGCAAGAATTGAAGAGTGTAATTCCGGTGGACTGTCATGCATTTTATGATTCTTTACCGCATAATTAAAATAAGTTTTAAACCGAATGCTGATTATTAATTACGAGACTGACTAGGTGTTTATTACTAAGAGAAGACTGTTTTTTATTAGTACCTACTTTCTGTTAGATTGAACCTAATGTGATTACAAATAATTTCCATAATGATGAAGATTTATTAAATGATTTTCATTAAATGATTCATTAAATCCCTTGTTTTTATTTAGAACTTTAATACCAATAAAGTCTATCTGCAATATTTGCATTAGATTTTCCATACCAATAACTCGTATCTACCATAAACTACCCTTAGACGCAAAATAAATAAAAAATAACTGTATTAATCAATACTATACATAAAAAAAGAAAACTTGGATTTTCAGTATCTCATTATACCTTGGAATAAGTTTTTTATTAAGTTTTATTGTTCCCCTTTAAAATCCACCCGGAGTCAGATAGGAGGTATTGCTTGCTTGCAGTCGAAGTGACTTTCCTGGGCCATGTAGTTTCGCAGGAAGGTGTGCAAACTGATCCGGAGAAAATAGTCGCTGTTAAGGATTGGCCAGTACCAAAAGACAAGACACAGGTCAGAGCGTTTTTAGGGTTGTGCTCATATTATCGCCGGTTTGTGAAAAATTTCGCTGATATTGCTAAGCCATTACACAAGCTCACTGAAGAGAAGCGAAAATTCTGCTGGGAAGAAGACTGCGACGCTGCTTTCCGCGAATTGAAGAAGCGTCTGTGCGATACACCTATTCTTGGATTTCCTGACGCTGAGAATGAGTTTATCGTAGACACAGATGCAAGTAATACCGGAATTGGTGGCGTTTTATCTCAGCGAAAAAGAGATAAAGAGGTTGTAATAGCCTACTTCAGTAAAGCTTTATCAAAACCAGAAAGAGATTATTGTCACGAGAAGGGAGCTACTAGCAAACATTGCAGCATTTCAGTAAATATCTGCTTGGTCGAAAATTTTATCTGCGGACCGACCATGCTGCATTAAAGTGGCTTTGGCAATTCAAGAACCCTGAAGGGCAAGTTGCAAGGTGGATTGAACAACTGCAAGAGTTTCACTATGAAACTAAGCACCGTAGCGGAAGATGTCACGGCCACGCGGACGCGCTATCAAGAAGACCTTGCCCTGAAGAATGTAAGCACTGTGTTAGGCAAGAAGAAAAAGAAGTAATACCCGTCAAGATGCTGAGAACAGACCTTAGTGATGAGTGGAAAGAAGCGCTGCAGCGTGCGTAGCAGGATGACTTAGACGTCAAACCCATTCTTGAATGGAAGAAGGCCGCTGCTTCAAAGCCTAGTTGGTATGACGTTGCTGCAATGAGTACCACAACAAAAAGTTATTGGGCACAGTGGGACAGTTTGGAGATCCACGAGGAAGTATTGTCCCGCAAATGGGAAAATCCTCGAGGAGACCATTGTCACCCACAAATGGTCGTACCAAAGGCGAAGGTACCTGAAGTTCTACGGCTTTACCACGATAGATGTTCAGGAGGTCATATGGGAGTAAAAAGGACTCTGTTAAAGATAGGAGACAATGGATCAAAGGACACAGCGACTCCCGAGGCAACGATGCAGCGGACGAACTCGCTAAAAGGGCTTCGATTAAGGCGATTATGGGACCCGAACCCATTGCACCACTCCCCTTCGATTATCTGCGTCACCTGGTAAGCAAACGCAACAGAGACCTACACCACAAACTATGAGAGGACCATGGTGAGTGCAGGCAGGCCAAAGAGGCTCTCCCGACCCTTGATGGCCGCTTGTCGAAACAGGTCCTTAGACTATCTAAACCGCAATTGCGGCTGGTGACAGCCGCCCTTACCGGTCATGGATCATTTAATAAACACCTTTATGTAAAATGAGTCAGAGACAGCCCACTCTGCAGAGCCTGCATGGAGGAGGACGAAACAGCAGCACACCTGCTACTGAGCTGCCCTGTAGTCGCGGATTACAGGACTAAATACTTCGGCAACCCAGGTACCCTCCGAGAAATGGTAAGCAAAACAAGGGCGTTGCTCGCCTTCCTGGAGGAACTGGCATGGATTGAGAAAAGAGAAATCTTACCCTTACGCAAAATACGCGCATTGTCGTGGAGTTGCGGATACCTGCCCGACATATATACATACAATGATACGAGAGAGATTTTACTGGAACCACTGCCGAGACGACACGTAGAAGACTGGTGCCGCAAATGCACTAGTTGTGCAGCTGTAAAAGGACCTCAAACACGCAGTAGAGGAGCTTTAAAGATCTATAATGTGGGAGCCCCATGGAAACGGATAGCGCTAGATGTTGCGGGACCATTTCCTGAGAGCGAGAGTGGGAACAGGTACTTTATGGTCGTAATGGATTATTTCACAAAGTGGCCAGAAGTCTTTGCCATTCCTAATCATGAAGCTACCACCGTGGCAGATAAATTGGTTCACGAAGTATTTTGTCGCTACGGAGTACCTTTGGAAATTCACAGCGATTAAGGAAGAAATTTTGTATCCCAGGTATTTCAGGAGAAATGTCGATAATGAGTACTCATAAAACCAGGACCACCTCTTATCACCCGCAATCCGATGGAATGGTGGAACGTTTTAACCAGACATTGGAGATATATCTGGCTAAAGTTGTAAAAAGCAGGCAAAAGGATTGGAACAAACACATTCAGCCGTTCCTTCTGTCAAATCGAAGTGTAGTTCATGAGAGTACAGCTGTTACATCTGCTTTCGTGAACTTCGGACGAGAGCTTAGGTTGCCTGCAGACCTAATCACTGGTATACCGCCGGATGCACCTTGTAGTCACTCTTGTCCCAGTTGAACCGCATTCAGTTGCCGATTTCTTAAAGACCTCGACACAAGAAAGCGGTCATCACGCTCTGATGTTTTTCGTCGCCGCAGTGTGACGGTTCGAGAATTTAGCTTGACAAAACCCTATTTTACTACTTGTTACAATAAGCAATATTTTGGTTTAAATAGCAAGTAAACAAGTTACATTATGATAGGATTCATATACGCGGAGAGTACGCCCAACAATAGCAGGTAGAAAAAGGTCGAAGTGTCGACTACCTGCGCCTGCACGAGCAAGCGTTCTCAGAGACCGTTTCATTCGTCTGAGTTCGCTCGATGAATACGCTCTTGTGCTGTGTGCTATTTGTGATTGTGTTTTGGTGTTGTGTTATTGAAGTATTTAGGTAAGTTTACAAACCTTTTTTATAAAGATATATTTTTAAACTGACTTATATCACTCATGGAAAGTCGAGAGAGATTTATGTTGAAAGAAAAAAAAAGTTTTCAGTTTATATTAGACTTTTAGTTTACTGCAGCCCGTTTCCGAGTCCTTTGGCCATATTATTCTTGAAGTTTGGTTTCTAAGCTACAATTATAATGTTCATTTGTTTGCAAAAGTTTGCGACACTCATACATTTTTTGTTCATTTTCAGAATGTCGACGTACCGAACGTTTTTCGGTATATGGTTTTCCAACCCCAAAACATCAAGAAGCGATGCATTATTGCATTATATTTTGCAACAACACGATGACCCGCCTATTTCTGAAGACGCTTTAAAGAAATTGAAAACCAGAAAATTCAACAAAAATGGACGAAATCGGGGAGACATCGGGAACGTTTCTTGAACGCAAATTGTTCGTAGTTGGAAGAAAGTATTTCGTTTGCTGATATATTGAGTGAGTCTACAATTGACATGTCACTGCCTGGAACTAGTAGGCAAACTGGAAGACCTACTTACCAAGTTTCACATGTATATTCCAAATAGTTTCGGAGTAAAATGGCTGTGACATACGGACGGACGGACGGACAGACCGACAGACATGAGGAAACTATAAGGGTTCCGGTTTTTGCCATTAGGCTACGGAACCCTAAAAATGACATAAAAAGTGTTATTTATAACCAATTTACAAATAAATATTTTATTTCATTTTATTCATAAATATCAGACTTGAGCCTTGAAGAGAATTATCGTACTTATAATAATTGAAAGTAATCTGCTGATTATGAAAAGATCCTACAAAGCTCCTAATTTAGGAAATCTATACTAATATTATAAAGCAGTAAAGTTTGTTTCTTTAAACGTGCTAATCTTTGATAGTACTGGGTGGATTAAGATAAAATTTGGTATTGAAGTAGGTTGAAGCTTGAGAATATAGGATTCTTTTTACCCGACTGCTAGTTATGAATAATTTTTAAATATTTGATATTAATAACAGGGCTTTACCTATGAAATCACTATTTTGCCGTACTGGCAATATCAAATTATAATATCAAATCATATACTGTTCTCTTAACCTGTATCATGAATACATTGTAAAAAAATATATTTTTAAATGAGTAACTGTGGATTTTTTTGCCGGTTTTCTCCATAGAAAACGACCAATTTCAAACCGTGCACTAACTTCTGACGTTTTGTAAGTGCCCTATGTGAAATAAATATGTTTAGTTTGGGTTCTATAATCATATTTTTTGGCTAAGAGTTCTAATTTCAAATTAATTTTATTTTAAAACATGGAATTCTTGTTTTAAAGTTTGGCATAACCGAGCCACTTGTACCTACGGCCCACAACCTCAACGACGTTTACGAAACGAATTTTAAAAATGAATGCACCACCCGTTATTAGTTTGCTCGCTTCCGATCTGGAAATTTCAACCTGAAAAATGAACCCCGTGGTCGTCAATGACGAATTAAAGGCGATTGTGAGAGCTGATGATGCCCATTCTGCGGCTGAATTAGCAGCAACTTTCAACGCTAGTATCAAAACAATATTGGTTCACTTGCGTCAAATTGGCAAGGTAAAAAGGCGTCTTGACGTCTGCCCCACGAAATCTAAGATCATCACCGCGAAGAACGCATCGAGACGTACCTTGCACTTCTCAACAGGCACACAAACGAAAGAATTTTGTTGCCTGCGGCGAAAAATGGATCCTGTTAGACAATCGTAAGCGCTCAGCAAATTGGTTGGATCCATATATTTGTTGTATAGCATCTAAACGTTTTCCTAAACGAAAACTGACCCCTAGAAAAGTGATGGTCCCTGTTTGGTGGTCTAACCCTGGTGTAACTCATAGCTTCCTACCAAACAGGATGAGCATTACTGCAGAACTGAAAACAATTATGGAGAAGCTCACACATCTCCAACCAGCTTTGATCAATCGCTCGGCTCCGCTGCTACTGCACGACAATGCGCGACCTCATACTACACAGCAGACGGTCTACAAGTTACAAGAGCTGGGGTTGGAAGTTCTCCGCCATTCGTTGTACTCAATAGACATTGTGCTGTAGCGTTGTGATTCTTCAATTAAACACTTGTTAAAAAAGCGGCATTTAATGGCATAACGATACACTGTAAATGCGATACAGATAACATAAAACGACGACTAGTTAAAAAGTTCGACGCCAGATGTCTATACTTTACATGCGCCTACAGACTTCTACTTTTTCCTGAATTTGGATAACTTCTCGGAAAAAAATTAAGACCCCAGAGGCAGTAAAAATGCCTTTGCAGAATTCGTTGCCTCCCGTCCAACTGATTTCTTCAAGACGGGTATCAATAAGCTACCACTGCATTGGAAAAGATGCATCGATTGCATGGGTTACTATAAATATACTATATAATATAAAAATACGTTAACTTATTTAATGAAAAACGACAATTTCATTAGTAAAGATCTAATACGAGTATATTCAGATGAACAGATGACATAAAGATGTATTCTTATTTTTTGAAAATGAAGTTGTTAATGTTTTCTTTTACTAATTGCTATACCTTCTTAAATATAAATTATTTTAACATTAACAATCTCTAGTTGTGAAGCGGAGCGCTTTTTCGCCAAGATGTCATAAATCGAAACAAAATTACGACAAAAACAGTCAAACGAGTGACTGTCTAAATCATTTGTCAATTCTTTCCATATATTATGATAAAAAAAAAGGATTAGTGATGAGGAAATAACTGTTTGTACTTATATAAATTACTATACTAGTACTTAATAGAGGCCTGATTGTTCCTTCTCCCTTTCACTACTGATCTACCAGACGTACCTACTGTAGGGTACCATCCTCACTTGGTCAATATACCATCTTGTCATATGAAGCGATTCTCCTCTACATTTATTGTGCGCACGGCCAAAGTTTGGAACTCTCTGTCGGTTTCTGTGTTCCTTTCCACATATGACCCGTCTGCTGCCTTTAAAGTAAGAGTGAACAGGCAACTTCTGTGCCCTGTCGCCCTCTAGTAGACCTCATAATATGTCATTTACCATTAGGCGTGATTGAGGTCAACAGCGGGCTCATCAGTAATAAAAAAAATATATAAATATGAACTCATATTAAATAAAGTCAATTTAATCCATTTTAGTCTTGACCATATTTTCATTAAATAGAAAAAAGTTTCTTGGCAAAATTACAATTATTTGGATAATTAAGGGGCCCCCGAGCAGTTTCAGCCCAGGGCCCCACATTCACAATCCGCCCCTGCTGTCAGCCGTGCCCAGACCTTTCCTAAAGCCGAACTGAGTCGCCGGAAGCAGTTTCCTGTTCTTAACCAACCACATTAAGCGATTTTTAATCAAATGTTCCTAATTTTTTATGAGTATGGATGATAAGGCAATGGGTCTGTACGAGGAATGATCATTAGAATCTTTACTTGGTTTTAATAATGGAATGACAACTTGAACCTTCCATTCTGTGGGAATGTGGCCGGAGGTAAAGCAGAAATTAGCCAAATCCAGGTAGTATTTGTGAGTTCTTGGACCCGCTTTGGAAATAAAGGAGTAAGTGAATCCATCCACTCCTGGGGCAGAGTCTCTTACATGGGATAGTACGGTTTTTAGTTCGTCCAAGCTAAATGGTTTGTTCATAGGGTCGTCAGTGTTGTCTACATCGTCAATGCCAACACTAACGTCCTCTTTACTTGGAACATAGTCTGAAGCGATATTGCATAAAAACCAGTATCCCAGTTTCTCTGTGATATTATTGGGGGCTGCAGGTGCTAAACTGCTCCTAAAGTGTTTTACCTTTCGCCACACTACTGACAGCGGAGTGGATGAACTCAATGTACTACAGTATTTTGTCCAACCTTCGCGTTTCTTTCTTTTAAGGAATTTTCTGGACTTAGCTAATACCTGCTTGAAGGCAATGAGGTTGTCCAGGTTCATATTGTTGTTAACTGTCTTTTCAGCCTCATTCCTGGCTTTGATCATGTTAGTGCATTCCCTATCCCACCATGGGGGGGGGGGGTCTACCGGAGTGTGGTTTTTTGGAGGGGAGGCAATCATCTGCTGAGGAGGAGACAGTAGAAGAAAAGGATGAAAAACATTCGTGTGCATTATCATTATTCACTTTTGGCAGAGTTGATATTCTCAAATCCAATAAATTTCGAATATAGATCCCAATCTGAGCGTTTTCACAAATATGATATGATCTGGTGAATATTTTAATGACTAAGCATTAAACATATTTTAAACTAGTAAATGAATTGCCACAAATATGAAAAAAAATGAGAGCAATTAAAATAATGACCAATTTTAGTCCCCCACTCGAATTTCTCGATGTTAAAAGCTATTCTGAAAAAATTTTGTACGCGATACATTAATTTTGGTACGGTTTGAAAGTACTCTGACTCGTCTATCGTCTCCGATACTTTTTAATTTAAACCTAAAACACACAGAAACACTACAAAGAGTATAATCTTTCTTACTAATACTAATACTAATACTTCTTCTTACTAATTCTTACTTTCTTACTAATATTATAAATGCGAAAGTTTGTGAGGATGGATGGATGTTTGTTACTCTTTCACGCAAAAACTACTGAACGGATTTGAATGAAATTTGGCATGTAGATAGTTTACATCCTGGAATAACACATAGGCTACTTTTTATCCCGGAATTCCCACGGGATCAGGATTTTACGCGGGAAAACCCTCCTACGCGAACGAAGTCGCGGGCAAAAGCTAGTAATCTATAGAAACACAATTTAACTTCCAACAAACATGTAAAAAGTGGTACCGACCGGACATGACAGGTTTGTCACGGCTAAAACTGCTATTTACATAATAAATAAGGATTTTTTAATTTCTGAACTGGTAAAATTAACCTTACAGTTCACCGTTCGAAATAAAATAAAAACTAGTCGTGATACGAAACCGAGTAAACAACAATACGTTTATTTTGTTGTGCCACGAACGTCAAGATTTCTTGTGTCGGATTTGAGACACAATAACTGCTGATTCCGGTAAGTTTACATCATTTCACAATATGTAAAAGATAAACAATTTTATAATGTAATCATAATATAGTTAATAACTTTAGTGTAAATGTTTTCGTTAGAATACAGTTCAGAATATTATAAGGGAAGAGAGCGTCACGTCAGTTTTACGACATTTTATCCCGTGACCTACCACGCTGACCAGCAAAGTCGCAAAACCGACGCCATAAAGCAAGGTTTACATTAGGATTTAGAGTTCTTTACTTATTTACTTTTTTGTATTATGTCTATCGGTCTGTTTGAATAGTGGGTTATTTTTTAAAACAAGTAGGGTAAACCAAGGTATAACAGGCCACTACCAATAACTAGCCACTTGGAACTTTATCTATTTGAAATAAGAATAATGTTTTATTTGTGCCATTTATGAATGTATCAAACGAATGCCTTGTCAATTGTCATTCGTCATTCATAGTACCTAGTTCAACTTTTTTTCGCTACACATACCAGCGCCAAAGCAGCGGCCAAAGCAGCAGCCAATAAAAAAAAATAAAAAAATATAATAATAAATAAAGTCTATCGGTTACATTTCGGGGAGTGTGCGATGGAATTACACAATCTAATTCCGCCGAGCCCGTTCCATCATATGAGGAAGGAAGAAACGCCTGGGTGTTGAAGGAGGAGGCGGGCCGCGTGAGGGAGAGGATAGCGTCCTCCCTCCAGCCCAGCCGCAGTGATAGACGCCCACGGCGTCGGACGTCGGCCGACGATCTCCGGCCACCGTAGGCGCGGGCATGCGGACAGCGTGTAAAAGGCAACTCGCTGTCCGACCATGGACCATGCCCGGGTCGACGGCGCGTTGTGTTCCACGCGCGCCTCAAAGAGCGTCAGCAAGATGACGAGGCCCCCCCTGTAGAGGGCCGAAGCCTGCCGGGGTCGTGGGATTTATCTCATTACCATGACCCCGGTACGTAAAGAGCTATTGAAGGAATACCGTGGATTTTAGTCAGTACAAGTCTAACAGTCCCTCCGGCCCTGCCCGGGGTGGGAGGACTCATCTGATGATTTTACCACGTTAAAAAAAAAAGAAAGCCCGTTCCATCATCGGACTACAAGACAAACGGCGATGCGCCATCGTTACATGGTGGACATCCCACTTATACGCACTAAACGTTTTGGGAATACCTTCATTGTGCGTACGGCTAAGGAGTGGAATTCCCTGCCGGAGTCTGTGTTTCCCGATAGCTATAGCCTAGGAGTCTTTAAGTCAAGAGTGAATAGGTTACTTTTAGGTAAGCGTGCTCCATCTTCGCCACATCATCACTTACCATCAGGTGAGATGGTGGTCAAACGCGAGCCTATTCTCAATAAAAAAAAGGTTGGTGTACCTATGTGTGTGTATTAGTGGCTAAGTTTTTACAAAATTGAAATTATGGGTGATAATACTTAGAGTTGGTGAAAGATAGGATATTTCTACGTGTTTGCATGGTAAGTTATATGAATCTTTATCTTAATTGTAATAAAATCTTAAATGAGCCGTTTTTAAAAGGGTGGTAATGTAATGGGTAATTTTTTGCATATTTTTAGTTATTGGCCACAAGAAGAAGAAGAAGAAGCTGCAAAAGAGGAAAGAAAGAGACTGCAAGAAGAAAAGAAGAAGGAAAAACCAATAAAAAAAGTGATGGAAAAAGTCAAATAAAGATAATTAAAGAAGATTTAAGTACAGAAAAGACTGAAAATACATACGAGGTTAATGAACAATTTTTTTTTGTGATTTTTGTTTGAATCTCATTGTATTAGTATTAGTATTCCGTCATATCACAGAATCCATGTTACCTGTAGAAGATGAGGATCAGTTTTTGTGCCACATCTGCCGTTCAGAGAGTAACACTGACTCATCTGACGGTGATTGTAATGCCTTATTTAGTACTGCTTGTGAAGAAGCGCGAAAGCAGGGCTTCGGTTCTAACTTTATTCTATAAACTATTTATATTAATGTTAGATTTGTTGATTTGTTGTTCATGTAAATTAAGAATGTTCCTATGTCGTATTATTTTTGATCTCATATTAATATTACGGGTAAAATATTGAGTTATTGTCTGACACAATGAATGTTGTTTTGTTTAAAGTTCGTTTTTTTATGTTCCTTTATAGATAGTAGGATGAAACTGAAACTTTTTTCATGTGGCCAATTAATAGTTTAATCACGGCCAGTTTCTAAAATTTGTGGCTAGTAACTACCAAAAAGTGATAGCTTTTAATTTCTATTAAAATTTTATACAACATATTGTTTTGTTTTACTTCTAAAAACTCAAATTACATAAAAGAATATGCATATTCTGCCGTGATTCTTTAAAAGGCAGTCTGATAATTTACCGATTTTGAGTTAAACATTCAGCGACATCAGGAAAAAAGGCGCGTCGACCTATCTAACCCCTTTTTCTGAAACTTATTTACCTTTTGAGATATTTTTTTCATAAAAAGCTGTGAAGTGGTTTTGATACCAGTGCCAAATTTATAAAACTCAAATCGGTAAAGTGTCAGAAGACTGCCTTTTAAAGAATCATGGCAGTATTATTGTGTACCTAGCATTACAATAAATCTAATATCGTAACTTATTTATACATAATCCAAGTATGACTTGGCGAAAATGCTTAAGTGGCCAGTTACTGGTGGTTTTACCCTATCGTTTACTTAGGTTTATTAATTAAGTAGTGCGTACGTAGAACTTTTTCTAGTTTTTATGTCACTCTAATATTCTTGTTATTTATAAATAATTAAATACATTTTAGGATCCACGATGCCACTCACTAGTGCAGAGAGGTCTAGGAGATATAGAGAAAAGATGAATAAGGAAAATCCTGATAAGCTTGAGGCACAAAGAATAAAAAATTTACAAAGAATAAAACAAAAGATTTTTTTTTTTCAGTAATGACTCTGGAAGAAGCTGAGAACAGGAGAAAAGTGACAGTCACTTTAACTGAGACCAATGTTGATTTTTAATATTAATATAATGTTTATTAAAAGAATAACTGATTATAGAATAACACAATTTGTACTGCTTAGATTTGTTAATTTTATAAAAATTAAGAAATGCCTTAAGCAAAGGTTGTGAAAATACTTTAGGTATTACTCGAGTTGTAAAAGTAACAACTATATTAAATTTGTGATTATTAATTTATTTTAATACTTGAAATTTATGGTACTTTATGTCTGATTTGTGAAATAGTATATTTTTTATTAGCCTATACTTTCCCCTATAATATTATACATTTAAAATATATTTCTGTTCTATTTTATTCTATCGCATTAGATTTATCTCAAAAATTTATTCATGTAAGCCCAGCCTTATAAAAAATGGACTGTCGGTTTTGCGATTGTCCTGTGTTTTGCGACGAGGGAATTCTTAGTTTTGTCATTTTTTAATATGAAAGGGTACAAATGATTTAATTTCAATATTTAAAATAGTAATTTCAAAAGCAATAGTTTCTCGGTGAAACTACACACATCAAAAGTGTCTAGGGATCAAGCATTTTTATGCGGATTTCTTGAGATTGAGATGTGGCTTTGTAATAAATTTATGATTTTATAAATTTATATGGATCCTTTTTGGTGCATTTCATAATTTGAAACAGGAACTGTTAATCAAATTCGAGTAAAAGATGAAAATCAGCTGTCAATATTTTCCCTATAAAAACATACAACGCATTGAAGACATTATTAGTGCTACTGTTTCCCTACTACTGATTAAAACCAACGTTATTATGGAGCGGCGACGTCATTTAAGCAGGGAAGAAATGCTCAGAGCCGTGGGAATGATAGAAGCTGGTTATCAGTCGACTTTGGACACGTTACCGAAGCACTGGTACCGTGGCTGAGCGCCATGCAGGACGGTATCGCTGCACCACACGGAGACAAGACCGATACATTCAAATCTTAACTCGAAGAGCTCCAACAATAACCGCCATGATGTTAGCCGTGAGGCTTCATCACTCTTCAGGGAACTTAATTAGCGACCAAACAGTCAGAAACCGCTTGCATGAAGTGAACCTTCATTCCCGAAGACCGCTACGGGTACCACCTATAGCAATGCACAATCGTAGGATTCGATATCAATGGGCTCTTGAACACAGAAATTGGGCAGAAAAACAATGGCGTTTCGTGTGCTTTTCTGATGAGTCTCGTTTTGGTATGAGACCGGATACAAGACGTATACGACACTGGAGAACCCCTCGAGGCCAACAGCGATTAAAATCCTGCCAGGAAGTCCATCCTTATAGTGGTGGAACCATCATGGTATGGATGGAGTTGATTTGGATCAGAGGCAACCTCAACGCTCAAATTTATGCTGAGACGATTGTATCTGACGTCATCGTTCCTCTACAAGTGCAAATCGGTCCCTTATTTCAGTTAATGCATGATAATGCACGACCGTACACCGCAAGAGTTGTAAGACAGACTCTCGCCGCAGCTAACATCAATGTCCTGCTCTGGCCTGCTCAGTCGCCAGACTTGAACCCGATTGAGCATGCATGGGATATGCTACAGAGAAGAGCTCTGCCGAATATGGAGGGTATCCAGTCGCAAGAAGACCTTCTTTTGTTGTTGCAACGAACATGGCGGCCATTCCACAGCGTGATTTGGATGAACTCATTTTGAGTATGCCAAACCGATGTTCTTGTGTTGTTAGTGTTCGCGGTAGAAACACGGATTATTAATTGTTTAAGTTACCCAATAAAATTTTAAAAGAAAACTGTTATTTCAGTCTTTTTTTCGAACTTTAATGTTAGTGGTTCAAATGTCAAAAATCCCTTTATTAGGAAAATGGCAAATTTCTTTATTAATGCAAAGGTGACTTGGTTTATCGTTACTGTGACAAACGAAAACACTTTATTTGATGAATCCTTAAAGAAAATTTTAATTAATATCAATCAGGAGAAAAGTTATTGCAAAAATATATGTTGATCCCTAGACACTTTTGATGTGTGTACTTAACCATTACATAATATCAAAAAAGTAACGGTTACTAACATCAGTTGTGACAAAACCGAACTTAAAATTAGCATATAATTCACATGTTATAAATTTTTTCACTATAATACCGTGGTTTTTAAAAAAATATTATCTTCAAAATAGAATTAAAATAATTTTTGTGTTTCTTCAAAGTTGTAAGACATTTAGCTTTTAAGATAGTCGCAAAACTGACATTTTTTACACAGAGCCAGTTTAATTTTATGATTTCTCGTAAAATAGCTTACTATTCAAGGAAATAAATATAATTTCATAAATTGCAATACATCTAACTTATATTCTAATCAAAAAACCATCGAAAATACTACATTTAAAATCTGACAACAAATTCGGACATGGTACACTTTATTTTGAAAACGCTCATCTGCTTCATTTAGTTGATGTTTTAAAAGGGGAGGGGAAACTTGGAGGGGAACCTTTCATGGGAGCATTTTTGGAAGGGATTTCAATTATGATGGGATAATGATCACTTCCATAGGTCATATCCAAGCGACGCCAAATGAGGAGACTAGATATATTGAGTGAACAGAACGTCAAGTCAATACAACTATTATTCTGTCCAGGTGCAGATCTGCGTGTGGCACTGCCATTGTTAATGACACAGAGGTTCAAGTCATCCAATATATAAAGTAAGCCTATGCCAAAATTATCACAAGTATCTGATCCCCAATGATAATGTTGACAATTAAAATCCCCCATGACCAATATTGGACCGCTTACACTGCTTAGTAAAATTTTTAATGACAGAAAGATATTCGAGTTGTGGGTGCGTAATATAGAATTAATAGTACATTGTTCACCGAGAGGAGAAAGTGACCGATTACCGTCGAGGGTGTCGTTAGGCGAGGGCTTTAAAACACCCGAGATCGGGAATCGCACTTTCTCTCGAGTGATACATAGTGCTTTATACTACACCTACGAGGAAAATCTTCATCATCACTATCACTACTTATCATTTTGATAGTTTTATTTTACTTTCTACGAAAACTGAATCCTCAAACAACACACAAATTGAAAATGGCGCCAATGGCGTCTGAAATTTTCACATGTTCTTTTTTCAAATTGTTTATCCTGCCGCCGCAGGGTCGTACTGCCAGCCCGACACCATCCAACACACAGCTGTCAGCAGCCAGTGTCATTTTGCGAACATTCGCATCATCATCACATCATTTTTGTTGGTAGTGGTGAAGGCTTAACACGTGCTTTTGTTAGTGCTAAGATTTTTTTCGATTTTGGTGTTATTTTAGTGTGAATCCAGGTCGAAACAGGTCTTTGTGTGTGTGTTTAAGGGTTTAAGGTTTGTAGTTAGTTGTATTTGTCCTTTTTGTTTGCTATTTTATTTATTTTTGACAACCATAATTACCCAAAATGAGTTCCAACAAACCACCTGATCCTGACCCCCCTGATAAACTATTTGACCTCTCCCCGGGTCTTACTATTACCCTCCCCCATGATATAGGAATACCCACCCAAGACCTAAATATGGATACGCAGACCGCCAGTCGTAAAAGGACCGCTGGTTCACCTCCCACTGTGTCTGATACAAAATTAAAGGTTGCGAAAAGTACAATTGGTCGATATTTATACACAGTGAGAGATAATCCACCCTACATTGTCCATGTATCACTGAAATATCAACAGACATCAGGTACTGTGCTACAACCTGTTAAGTTTGGTATGTTTTTGACAATGAATAATGTGAATAACATACGTCTTGATGGGATCAAACGTATTGGCAGAAATCGCGTATCGGTTGAGTTTAAGTCGCATCAGGATGCAAACAGTTTTCTCAACAACAAAATACTTACCCAACATAACTACATTGCAACAATTCCACAATACAATATCTCTAGAATGGGTATTGTTAGAGATATTCCGGTAGAATGGTCTGATGAAGACATAATTAAAAACATCCAGGTCCCAGAAGGGTGTGGGGCTGTCATAAAGACCAGAAGGATGAGCCGTAGGGTGTCCTCTTCTGGTGTGACGGAATGGAAGCCTACACAAACCGTTGTACTCACATTTGACGGACAAGTGCTTCCTAAACGTGTTTACAGCTTCTTCTCTGCTCTACCAGTTGAGAGATACACCTACCCTACTATTATGTGTTTCCACTGTCTGTCGCTCGAAACCGAGATGCTATAAGTGTGGTGCAGACCATCCAGGCGATGGTTGTGAAGTCACCCAGGAATTGAGCTTTTGTGTTTCATATACTGGAAACCATTTTGCAAATGATAGTTCTTGTCCTGAATTGGGCCGACAAAAGAGCATCAAAGCTCTTATGGCGGAGAAGTCAATCTCATATGTGGAGGCAAGCCGTGTTTTCCCACCTGTTTCCAGATCATATGCAGATGTTTCCAAGTCTTCCACTCATAAATATGTAAGAACCAGTAATTCCCTATCCCAGTCATCAAGCCCAATACATCCTACTCAAAAATCATACCGTCAAATGGTCTTCCAAAAGCCTAAACCCCGCATCCCCCTTTCACCTGGCTATAATAAGCAAGCCCACCAAGAACTTACCCGAAACTATTCCTTCTCCCCAATTGGCAACGGCTGTGCCTATCCAGCAGATATTGCACAACCAATGCCAGTCTATGGCCACTCTGACAACTCCAAAAATATTTTAGAGTTAATAACTAATATGTTAATGTCAATACTAGCCAGTCCAACTCAAACAATACCTGACCACGTTGCCTTGAAGCTGACATCGATTTTAAATTATATTCAGGATGTTCCATCCCCTGACATTCCTTCAATGGAACATCAGAAGCATTAATACCAAAAAGTCTGACCTCTCTTTTTTAATAAATAAATTCAAACCATCAGTCTGCAGCATAGCTGAGACATGGCTCCTGCCTGGAAGTAATTTCAGGCTACCATGTTTCGGCTGTGTACGTAATGATAGACCTGATGGATATGGAGGATGTGCCTTGCTCATCAATAGCAAGGTTTCATTCTCCCAGATTCCTCTAACCTTTGTTGGTGATAACCTAAATGTTGTTGCTGTTAAGGCTGAGGATATAAATATTTTTTCTTTTTATATTACGCACCCAAAAATTGAATATCTTCCTGTTATAAAAAATTTGTTATGCAGTGTAAGCGGGCCAATATTGGTCATGGGGGATTTTTAATTGTCACCACTACCGTTGGGGTTCAGATACTTGTGATAACTTTGGCATAGGCTTACTTGATATACTGGATGACCTGAATCTCTGTGTCATTAACAATGGTAGTCCTACACGCAGATCTGCTCCTGGGCAGAATAATAGCTGTGTTGACTTGACATTCTGTTCACCCAATATATCTAGTCTTCTCATTTGGCGTCGCTTGGATATGACCTATGGAAGTGATCACTATCCTATCATAATTGAGTTCCCTTCCAAAAATACTCCCATCAAAGTTTCCCCTCCTCTTTTAAAACACCAACTCAATGCAGCGGATTGGGATCTGTATTCCAAAATTTTGGATTTAAGGATATCAGCCCTGCCAAAAGTGAATGAGAATAATGCCCATGAGTGTTTTTTATCCTTTTCTTCCACTGTCTCCTCCACAGCAGATGATTGCCTCCCTTCCAAAAAACCCCACTCCGGTAGACTTCCTTCCCCCCCATGGTGGGATAGGGAATGCACTAACATGGTCAGGGCCAGGAATGAGGCTGAAAAGACAGTTAATAGCGATATGAACCTGGACAACCTCATTGCTTTCAAGCAGATATTAGCTAAGTCCAGAAAATTCTTTAAAAGGAAAAAACGCGAAGGTTGGGCAAAATTTTGTAGTTCGCTGAGTCCATCCACTCCGGTTTCGGTAGTTTGGCGTAAAGTTAAACACTTTAGGAGCAGTTTAGCACCCATCTCTTCGAATAATATCACGGAGGAACTGGGATACCGGTTTTTCTCTAAAATCGCTCCAGCTTATGTTCCAACTAAGGAAGACGCCAGTGTTGGCATTGAATATGTAGACAACACTGACGACCCTATGAACAAACCATTTAGCTTGGATGAACTAAAAACCGTGTTATCCCATGTAAGAGACTCTGCCCCAGGAGTGGATGGATTCACTTACTCCTTTATTTCTAAAGCGGGTCCAAAAACTCACGAATATTACCTGGATTTGACTAATTTCTGCTTTACATCCGGCTTCATTCCCACAGAGTGGAAGGTTCAAGTTGTTATTCCATTATTAAAACCAGGCAAAGATCCTAATGATCATTGCTCATACAGACCCATCGCCTTATCGTCCATACTTTTAAAACTTTTAGAACATTTAATTAAAAATCGGTTAGTGTGGTTGGTTGAAAACAGGAGACTGCTCCCGGCGACTCAGTTCGGCTTTAGGAAAGGTCTGGGCACGGCTGACAGTGTAGGTATCCTCACGTCAGAGGTCCGACTGGCCCTCAGCAGGAATGAGTCTGTGGTTGCTGTCTTCCTGGATATATCAGCTGCCTATGATTCAGTCCTCCTCCCCAATCTCAGGCACAAGCTGCACGAGCTGAGAATCCCGGGTAGGATTTCTCGCATTATTGGTAGCATATTTTCCAACCGCACAATTAAATTAAGATTCCCTGGGGCTGACTCCGATCAAAGAACTGTCTGGAGAGGTAATCCTCAAGGATCTGTTCTTAGTCCCCCATTATACAATATTTATACAGCTACCTTGCCCTCATCTCTTAACTTCAACTGCAAAATCCTTCAGTATGCTGACGATATTGCTTTGTTAGTCTGTGGCAGTTCCATTCAGGATGCCGCTCTTTCAATGAATATCTCTCTGTCCTCACTAAACCAATGGCTTCTTGATCACGGTCTGTCATTAAGTGTGCCAAAGAGTACAGCGGTCATCTTTACCCGCAAGTGTTCTGTACCCCCAATTGATATAAATATTGATGGACAAACCATCCCAGTTAAGAATAGTGCCAAGTTCCTGGGAGTAACTTTAGACTCAAGGTTGACTGGAGTTGATCACATTAACAGCGTGGTTAAAAAATGTGAAAAATCTGTATCAGTTCTCAAGGCCTTGGCTGGGGTTTGGTGGGGAGCTCACCCCTACACCCTTAAACTGATCTACAATGCATTGACCAGAAGTGCTTTAGATTATTGCAGCTTTTTGTTAGAGCCCTGCAACAAAGAAGCTCTTAAAAAATTGATTAGCATCCAGTCAAAATGTTTAAGAATTGTCATTGGGGCCATGAAATCCACTCCCATAAATGCACTTCAAGTTGAATGCGCAGAACCTCCTCTTCACCTTAGGAGACAATACCTGGCAGATCGCTTTCTGACTAAAGTTTTTTCGCTTTCATCCCATCCTTTGCTCCCAATTTTACAACAGATTGACCTCTCAATTAATAACTCTCCCTATTGGAATAATAAAACAGTTCCTCTATTGATAAATAGGTACAGAGAGCTTAAACACCTTTCCGCGCCAGTTTGTCAATACTCAACTCTCCCGGTCTTCACCACCACATACGAAACGATTCATTTCGAACCCAAAGCCTTTTTGGGACTGGGCATATCAAAGAATTCCCAAAACCCTAGAGATGACTTTGAGTCAGCTGTTAAGCGGTATTGGGAAGGATGGAATTTATTTTTCACTGATGCTTCAAAACTATCTGATACCGAATTCACAGGGGTTGCTGTTTATTTTCAAAATTCAAAAATCGCTTTATTATTTAAATGTCCACCAGAAGCATCAGTATTTACAGGGGAGTGTTTTGGTATTTTAGAAGCCATACACTATATATAAAATCCCATCAAATAACAAGATCAGTAATTTTTTCAGATACGCGTAGTAGTATCCAGGCCCTAAAACAAAATCAACTTTATAGCAAAATTAATAGTCAAATCATTATAGATATTAAGAACTTGTTATTTGATTGCTCCCAAAGCGGCTTAGACATCGAGATAGCCTGGATCCCCGGCCACTCGGGTATTGTTGGCAATGAGTGCGCTGATTCGTTAGCAAAGTATGCCACATCGAATCCGGCTGATCGAAAGCACTACGTAGCACAGAACTATGATTTGCAGAATGGTGCCAGACCCAAGTTATTTAACTTGTGGGCTGAAACATGGAAGTCGACCTCAAAAACCAAAGGTAAGTACTATGCCGCTATACAACCTGAAATTCAGAAGAAACCCTGGTTTTTTAAATTCTCTAAATTGTCCAAGAAGACTGTTTCGTCACTCTGCAGACTTAGACTCGGACATTGTTGTAGCCCAGTATTCTTGCATAAAATACATGTCCGTGACAGCTCCCTGTGCGAGTGTGGCCTTGCTGAGGGTACCCTAGATCACATTTTCTTCTCCTGCTCCCTAAACAATAGATCCTTTGATTTATACCAAAAACTTCCCAAATGCAGTATTCCTCTCCCAACCAGCTTCCATACCCTTCTTACCCACTTTTCTCCTAAATTAATTAATCTCCTATCTAAATTTATAACAGATAATGAGATTAAAATGTAATTAGTGCGTAATATGTGTATAGTTATTGTGTAGATAATAGTCTGTGTTTTATAATATATATATACTGTATCTTAGCTTGTATATAGTAGATTATATGTTTAACTCATGTGTTCGTCCTTGCAGCTGAACTAACAGCTACCACAAACTACAAAGTTCGACGGCCTACCTTCGCTGCCGTCATAACATGACACTGGCAGAATAGTCGACACCGGCTCAGTTGCCAAAGAAGAGAAGAAAAAAAAAAAAAAAAAAAACTTTTTGGCTTTTGATATTTAGGTTACCGGCGCATAGTCTTACCCAAAATTAAAAAAGAAAAAGCACGTAAGAAATGGATTTTCATACAGTTTTCTCTCCCGCTCAGATGCGTTTTCTCCTCGCATATTTGTTCGATATGCAATGACGTACTAAATTAAATTACGTACTAACGTAAATTTGATAAAGTATCAAGGTACTTTCCAAGCAGGTGTAGTATAAAAAATATTTATATCCTCAGCCTTAACAGAAACAACATTTATGCTATTGCCAACAAAGTTTAGAGGAATCTGGGAGAATGGTACCTTGTTATTGATGAGTAAGGCACATCCTCCATATCCATCAGGTCTATCATTACGGACACAGGCAAAAGCCATGTCTCAGCTATGCCGCAAACTGATGGCTTAAATTTATTAATAAAAAATTGGTCAAGTGCGAGTCAGACTCGCCCATGAAGGGTTCCGTAGTAACTACGCTAAATAACTTTGTTTTTCAGTGTTTATATGAATTACAAAGTTATATTTGCGGTTTTAGTAAATATGCTGTATCTCAAAAATTGCTGACCCGATTTCATTCAAACTAATTTTGGATGAAAGTTTACATTAAAGTCTACAGACATATATTTTTTTTAGATTTTTCACTCCATTATTATAGAAGTTAGAGGGTGGACACATTTTACCACTTTGGAAGCTTATATCTTTTAAACGATTGACTTTATGAAAAATTGGTTTTAGAAACCCTGATGTCGTTTTTAAAGACCTGTCTATAGATACCACACGCGCATAGGTTTCATGAAAAAAAATATTTTCAGTTCTAGTTCCATGTATGGGGACCCCCCTTTATTTTAAATATGTTTTAATTTTTTTCTTAAAATCGGAAAGCGGTTTACAGAATACATCTACCTACTAAGTTTCACATGTATAGTCTTAACAGTTTCGGAATAAAATGGCTGTGACATACGGATGGACGGACAGACAGACAGACAGACAGACAGACAGACGGACAGACATATCGAAACTATAAGGGTTCCGTTTTTTGCCATTCGGCTACGGAACCCTAAAAAAGACATCAGATTTTCTTGGATTAATACTTCTGACATTCCATTGAAGGAATTTCAGGGGTTGGAACATCCATAACATAATTTAAAATCGAAGTTAGTTTCAAGGCAACATGGTCAGGTATACATTGTGTTGGACTTGCTAGTATGGACATTAGCATACTGGTAATTAAGTCTAAAATATTTTTTGAATTGTCCGAGTGTTTGTAAATTGGCATTGGTTGTGCAACTTCAGTTGGGTAGCCACAGCCATTCCTAGTTGGGGAGAAGGAATAGTTCTGTGTGAGTTCATGGTGGGCTAGTCTATCATAGCCTGGCGAAAGTGGGGTGCGGGGTTTAGGATTTTGAAAGACCATTTGACGGTGTGATTTTGGTATAGAATGTATGGGACTTGTTGACGTGGGTAGGGATTTGCTGGCTTTTATACTTTTGTGAGTGGGAGATTTAGAGACATCAGCATATGATCTAGACACAGGTGGGAATACACGGAATGCTTCCACATATGATATTGATTTCTCCGCCATCAGAGCTTTGATACTCTTTTGTCGGCCCAATTCAGGACAAGCACTGTAATTTGCGAAATGTTTGCCAGTACACAAAATACAGAAACTCCCTTCAGGGGTAACTTCACATCCATCACCAGGATGACCTGCACCACATTTAAAACATCTAGGTTTTGAACGACAGAGAGTGCGGGTATGGCCATACCAACAACAATGGTAGCACATTATTGTAGGATGTGTGTATCTCTCAACTGGTAGGGCCGAGTAAAAGCTGTACAAACGTTTGGGGAGCACTTGTCCATCAAATGTCAGTACGACAGTTTGTGTAGGCTTCCACTCAGTCACACCAGAAGAGGACACCCTACGGCTCATCCTTCTGGTCTTGATGACGGCACCACACCCTTCTGGAACCTGGATGTTTTTGATAATTTCGTCCTCTGACCATTCTACTGGTATATTTCTAACAATACCCATTTTAGAAATGTTATACTGCGGAATGGTAGCAATATAGTTGTGTTGGGTTAAAATTTTATGATTGAGAAAACTGTTTGCATCCTGATATGACTTAAACTCAACTGAGACACAATTTCTGCCTAAACGTTTCATCCCATCAAGCTGTATGTTATTCAGGTTATTCATCGTCAGAAACATCCCAAACTTCACGGGTTGTAGCACAGTGCCTGATGACTGTTCGTTTTTCAGAGATACATTGACAATAAACGGTGAATTATCTCTTACTGTGTATAACTGCCAGTCGTATTTTTGGCTATCTTTGGTCTTATATTGGACACAGTAGGAGGTGAACCAGCGGTCCTTTTATGATTTGCGGTCTCCGTATCCATACAAGAATCTCGTGTGGCTATTTCGTTACCATGAGGGAGGATAATAGTTAGACCCGGTGAAAGGTCAAATAGTTCATCAGGAGGGTCAGGATCAGGGGGCTTGTTGGAACTCATTCTGTATAATTATAGATAACAAAAATGAACAAAATAGTAAACAAAAAGGACAAATACAGGTAACTACAAACCTTAAACCCTTAAAAACACACACAAAGACCAGTTTCGATCTGGATTCACACTAAAGACGACACCAAAATCGAAAAAAATCTTAGTACTGACAAAAGCATGTGTTAAGTCTTCACCACTACCTACCAATATATTTTTCACCGATAAATGTTACAAATTATATGAAAGTAACTTCAACTCTTGTTATGTGGCGTTTGTGGAGGAGCCACCACAATTTTGCCAATATCACGTGTAGAATGATAGAACATCAAATGCAGGAGGTTGTTCGGGCCGGTTGTTCAATCCCCAGATAAACAAACAGATAGCAAGATATCGAATATTTCAATAGTCGGATAAGACTTATCGGTGGAATAACTCCGCTAACTGAGGAATAAATCTATCTGCCGCCAATCGCCATAGATTAATAATTAATATACTGCTATATATCGAGCCTGATAAGGAAGAACATCGAAAGCGACAAAAAGTAAAATTTACAGGAGACGTATTTTATTGATTATTTTTTATAGTTTACTTATAGAACTCCAATTTTTGTATATATTGCAAAACATGTTAGGCTTTAATTATAATCAATTAAATAATAGCAAAAAGAGTTCATGATTTCATATTGTTTTTAAAAAATCGTCACTTACGCTCTTGTTTTTCTGTATAAATTAGTCAATTTATTCGTATTTTGTGTTAAACGATTGTATTTTACTTTATTAAATTCTTTATCAGGTATCAAAATTCAAAATCACCTCTTCAAAATAAAACGCCAACACGCACGTCATGCTGTCATGCATAACGTCGTTTAGAGATGAGTCCGATATCATGTCACAGGTAAAAATCGTCGATATTTTAAAATCATGTCATCGTGAAATGACAATGACAAAATCGTCAATGCTTTTAAATCATTTCTTGAATGAACGCGAGCTTCGGTGATTCGGATCGGGCGGTCTCGGGTCGCCTTGGGCGCCGCGCCCTTCGCTGCGGTGTGAATTGCGAGACTGCGCGATCGGCGATACCTATAATTCTCTCTATAGTTAGTTTATTCTTTGGGCGATACTGACTGAAGTCACAGAACTCACAAGTTTCGATAAAATGACAACAATGCTTTTACTTGCGTTGTTTACGTTTGCGCGCGAAATGCGCGGTAAATTACGAGTGCCTTGTGAAAGGGTATTTTCACGAGCTGGTACTTTTATAAATAAAATACGCACTCGTCTAGGAATTGCAAAAGCTAAACAACTAATGTTTTTAATCGTCAATTGTAGCCAATAATTCGGTAGGTACAACGGGCAAGAAAATCTAAATATTTCTACACAAAAAAAACCAACAAAATATTAAAAAAAAAACATTGATCATTGTAAATATACCAATCTTTTAAATGCGCCAAAGAAAATCAGAATGATAGTATTTTTTATTAGGTACTTAAGCCTGGAAAAAGCATGTAACAAGTAATATTCCAATCTTACCCAGATTCGAATATTACTTTTTGGGAAGGTGTGTATTTACGCGACCAGGTTTTTACACGTATTTACTTGCAAGAACGCCAGATTGCCATGATAATTATACTAAATATTCATATCTTACAGCAAATATCACTAATGGAAACATATTCATGATTTCCATGATTATTAATCAATACCTAAATATAAATACCCTGCCATGAATATCACAAACTATGAAAAAAATAATTATGCGGGCTAACTGAGAAACTTGACCTATGCCTACATAAATAACTAATGATAATTTCACTAAGCCGTTCCGCGATCATTTCAGTATCTAGTCACAATTGAATTTATGAAAATTGTATATGATAATAATAATTTAATTGCATGTAGTAATAATAATTTAATGACATAAATATAAATAATTTGCACGCTTGCTTGCAGGCAGAATACAGTGACTTAGGACATAAGATCTTTCCTTATAAACAATGTATTTCTTGCAAATAAACATTTTGATTTGATTTGATTTGATTTGATTTGACGAGATCTAACACTCATTGTCAGATAAAAATCATTGATGATTTTGTCATTGTTCCCGTCACCGATATTTTTTTTTTGTCTTTGTCATGCAGTCATTGATACAGAAAAATCATCACTCAGCCCATCTCTAACGTCGTTGCGCTTGCAAAAGTCGCTAGCGATGGGTAGCTATTCTAATAACTAGCCAAATAGCCGCTATTAATAAAATTGCCACGGCTACGATATCCGTCAACACGATAACTAGCTATTGGCTACTGGCTGGCTAGAATATCTGACAAGTTACGGTACAGCGGATAGTATTCGGTAGCCGGCTAGCCGGAGTAGCCGATAGCTACCGGTCATCGGCTATCGGCTATAGCTGACTAGCTGTGTGTGCGCTCGCTCACTGCGCAGCTGCGCTGAGTCAATAGCCTAATGGATAAGGTGTCGGACTTGTGATCGAGAGGTCGCAAGTTCGAACCCCACCCATTACACTATTGGCGTGAACCCACTCCAGACACAAGCATATTTAGCTTAGTTGGAGGGGTTAACAAGATTGCTAGTAATGTGAATTCTACCCACATTGCTAGTAATCTTTAAAAAAAGAAAAAAAAAAGTATGAGACACCATTCACATCGCACATCTCTTTCTCACAACAGTCACAAAATAGACTGGAGAAAGAGAGGGCAGTATGTTTAGTGATTTCGTTCATTTAGTATAAGAAATACGATAATTAGTTAGTTACCTTCAGATGTAAAGGTAAAAAAGAACTAAATATTTGATAATTATTTAAAATATGTTTATAATATTATTAGAGTCTGACTTTTCATTTTAATGACTTCGTAATCAAATGAACTCCCCTTCATACTTTAGTAGGTTTAGGACTGTCGATGAAAAATTGAGTAGGTACCTACGTAGGTAGATAAATAACAAACAAAATGTTACATCGGCGTATTTAAAAGTTAATTTGATTGTATGTACAAATACGAATACGACGATATACTTATATACGATTTTAAACCTAATTTAGTCAAAATTTGGATTTAAATCGTTTTAATTATGAGGAGCACTGCGACATCTGTACTTTATTTGCCGATAACTAAAGTCTGAGTTGATGTTCTGGCAAAATTTTTAGTTAGTTTCATACGCGTTAACACAGATGCCACTATTGTAGATTTTCGTAATTTTATAATAATAATACGTAAGTACGACTTACTAGGGGAAATAATTTATTTTCAAAATTATAAAATAAAAATAAAAAAAACGAAGTCATAACATTCCCTAACTTATTATTAATATCTAAACTAGTTGCCGCGGCGAGAATCGAACTCGAATCGCAAGGCGATTGGTCGTCAAGTCCTAGCTACGCCACTGCGCCGCCGCTAGCGCTAGTCGCTATGGTTCAATAGCCAAGTAGCTAGAATAGCTGGATAGCTAGCCGGCTATTAGACCACAAATGAGGCCATGAGAGCCAGAGTGGCCTAACTGTCATTTTCTAAATACTGATTTTAATTGATAAAACTGCTCTAAACGGTAAAAGTCATAGCACCACAGTGGCCTAAAATTTAGTTCAACATTTTGACCTTCTTTAGACAGTTGAAATTTTTGAGGTCATGAGAGCCAAAGTGGTCTAGCTGTCATTTTTTTCAATAAGTCGATTTTACGGTTAGGCCACTCTGGCTCTCATGGCGTCAAATAGCCAGCTAGCTAAGCTATTGAAATTTCGGCTAGTTACCCATCTCTAAAAGTCGCTATTAAAGATGTGATAAACGACTTAAAACTTTTAACGAACTTATTCGTTTATTTTTTATCAAAAGTCACTTACGTAAACTGCTTAATTGCTTAATAGCTTAATACGCTTATTTACTTTCTTACATTAAAAAAAACTTTTTAGCACAAATAGAACCGACTTCCATATAAAAACACTACAAAGGCAAAAATAACTTTAATTTCGGAAGGCGGTGTCAAAAACGAAAATATGTACTGAAACTAAAGACACCGCCTTCCGAAATTAAAGTTATTTTTGCCTTTGTAGTGTTTTTATATGGAAGTCGGTTCTATTTTTTGCTAAAAAGTTTTTTTTCACGCTTTTTAGTGGGTCGGTTTGTAATTTATCTAGTTACAAAAGCCAAAATGTCAACTACTTATCACCTTTTACAAAATATTGCTTTTCCCGGTGCAGAGCCGTTAATTTTTGAGGAGTTCTCCTGGTACATCACCATCAGCTCTACTTCACCATATGCATTGTGACGAGCATAAAGTGTTTAACATCCATATTCAAGTAATCTAAACGCAATCAACGAAATACTTATTATTGAGTAGTTTCGGTGGCCATCTGGGGTCTTCATCATCAGTTCCACTTCCTCAAATGGTGCTTTTCGAGAGCAACTGCACAAGGTACTATAAGAAATACCCAAAACGCTATAGGTGTGCCTATAATATTTGAAGAGTTCCCTCGATTTCTCCATGATCCCATCATCAGATCCAAACGTGACGACAATGGGACCAACTAGAAAGTATACCCTTTCAAACAAAAAAAGAATTTTCCAAATCGGTCCAGCCATCTCCGAGTTATGAGGTAACATACATAAAAAAAAAAAAAATCGTTCAAGACGAATTGTAAACCTCCTTTTTTGAAGTCGGTTATAAATAATGAAATTATGTTGTTTGCTTTTTAGTTGGTTAAGTTTAAGTATTGGTTCTTAAACGAAATCAATGAATTTTCTTTCGTACTTGGCAGGCTTAGAACTGTCTGAATCAAAGAGTAAAGTAATATACAGGGGTCTGAATGAATAATATTATATACTTAATTATGAAACTAAACTAAGTAGGTTAGTATTATTCTAAGATCTGTATTTATGAATACCTAACTTGTCAAATAATAAACTACATTTTATTAAATTCAGGCGTAGTTAAAAGTTCATTGATCTATTATCTAGTAGGTATATGTACATTTTAATGATTTACAAAATTTCCATTATTTCCTCAAACCATCAAGTCATTTATTCACATTCAGAAACATAATTTTTTCTACTTTGCTCGTCAGTAACCAGGTCCTCCTATCCGATATTTTGTTAGAATCGGAATACGATAAAGTTTTTTTACAAAAATTACACTCAGCTGTTTTAGTCGCATGATTTCTAAAAAAAAAAAGATCCAAATTATGTCATTCGAACTTCTACTCGTCATTTTGATACAGTAGTTATTCGAATTTACAGTTCATACACGACCGAACCTGGGCTTGATACAGATTGAGCAACTGTTCCGGTGTGAAGTACCGTCTCACCTTTGCTAAGATTCCCAACTTTTTTGATGCTAGTTGAGCCTTAGCCTTGATAAATGGACCAAAATTGAGGGTGGAAGTTACTGTAACCCCAAGAAGCTCAATATGATCGGTTATCGTCACGATTACATCACAGAAAGTGGGAGCCTGTTTGAATTGGCTCCTTTTTGAGGAGAAGAGACAAGCCTGGGTATTAGCTGTATTAAACTGGATTAAGTTGTCATCACCCCATTCGGAGACAGCCTTCAAGGACAAGTTCAAGCGCCTAACCATGTCCTCATGGAGAAACTGGATCTGACCCACCAGCACGCACGCAGCAACTGTGCTGAGAGAACCGACCCCTGAGGGAACCCGACATTAATAGCCAATTGGCAATTGGCAATTTAGCAGTCATCAATGACCACTCGAATGGACCGATCTCTCGGGAAGTCTTCAATCAAAACGCAAAGTTGAGCGGGTAAACCGAAAGAAGGAAGCTTAGCAATAAGGCTATCGTGCCAGACTCTGTCAAAAGCCTTGGAGATGCCAAGGGAAACAGCATGTGCTTCCCCGTGCTAATTCTTAAAAAGTCTTCATTAATTTTCTTCATTATCGCTTTCATTAATTGACGCAATGTCATTAGATGCTACTAAATTTTCATAATAACTGTGATATGCAGGTGGGATAATATTTTTTCTTTCACTAAATTCCGACTTCTAGACAACTTAGCGCGATAATTGGATGTCATCTTTTACTTATTAAACTAAATTGTAACCCTAAAAACACAACAATAACAATTTGTATTCATCACAGTGCGACCGTTGCTCCGTTCAATGTATTGTCAAATCAGCTGATTGGTCCAAACAATAAATAAACGCGCGGCAACTCCCCGCGTATAAGTCTCTAACTACTATTAGGACCTTGTACGTTTAAATTCATGTCACATACGCCGTTATACTCTAATAAAAAATCCTGTTTCTATGCAGAAATCTTTTTTTTTAATAGCTCACATAATTCTTTATATCGATAAGATGCGTTTACCATAAAAAAGTCAAAATGGCCAAATTGTTAGTTTGGCCCATATACATAGGACCCATCGATTTATGTTTACGTAAACAAGTCCGAGTCACAACTTCTAATCAAATTGTTTCGGAAATTCACAAAACATGACGCTTTTCACCGGGCGGAGGAAACGCTACTAAACGTAAAAAGCAAAATAAGTAATAAGCAGTAAAAGCAATCCGTTTAAATTAAATTGTCGCTTTCAAAAGTGAACAACGGAAAGCATATTTAATTTGCTAGGTTTACCAATTTTGAGTAAGTCAACGCGATTCAGCACGTAACAAAAGATGTAAATATTTTAAACCTTAAAATTATTGAATTAAGACCCATTTTCGCTTAATCATTGTTTACTACCGATTAAAATTGAATCAGGCGCCATCTTTCAGTTGTTACATAATTCATTTGAGCACGTTCTTACTTACGTGGTTATGAAAAGAAATTATCAAAACGCGGTTGCGTTTTAATTTTAACAAAAAGCGGAATAAACAGATAACTTTAAATGCTTTTATAAACTAGTCTGCTTATTCGCTTATTTTAAATAATATGTTATATTATATGCTTTTCGTTTAAACGCCCACCTCTGCAGTGCTTATTAATTATTTTGCTTTTTACGTTTACTAGCGTTTCCTCCGCCCGGTGAAAAGCGTCATGTTTTGTAAATTTCCGAAACAATTTGATTAGAAGTTGTGACTCGGACTTGTTTACGTAAACACAAATAATGTAAAACATTTTTTCATGTGGTGAATTGTTTCTTACCAAGGAAATAATTCTGTGACTTTTGGACTTGTAGGTATATAATATAGTTTTTAGGTGTAGTTAATTGTGTTTAATAGGTAATTGTGTTAATAATAGTGTAAATAGTTTATAGTGTAAGTAATTGTGTTAATTTTGACTACTTTTTCTACAAAAACAAATTGGTGAGCTAATTAAACTGTAAATTCGAATAACTACTGTATCAAAATGACGAGTAGAAGTTCGAATGACATAATTTGGATCTTTTTTTTTTTTTGAGAAATCATGCGACTAAAACAGCTGAGTGTAATTTTTGTAAAAAAACTTTATCGTATTCCGATTCTAACAAAATATCGGATAGGAGGACTTGGTTACTGACGAGCAAAGTAGAAAAAATTATGTTTCTGAATGTGAATAAATGACTTGATGGTTTGAGGAAATAATGGAAATTTTGTAAATAATTAAAATGTACATATACTCAATAATAGATCAATGAACTTTTAAGTTAGCCTGAATTTAATAAAATGTAGTTTATTATTTGACAAGTTATTAATAAATACAGATCTTAGAATAACACATTACCTACTTAGTTTAGTTTCATAATTATATAATATTATTCATTCAGACAGTCCTAAGCCTGCCAAGTACGAAAGAAAATTCATTGATTTCTTTTAAAAACCAATACTTAAATTTAACCAACTAAAAAAGCAAACAACATAATTTCATTATTTTTAATGTAAGAAAGTAAATAAGCATATTAAGCTATTAAGCAATTAAGCAGTTTACGTAAGTGCATTTTGATAAAAAATAAACGAATAAGTTCGTTAAAAGTTTTAAGTCGTTTATTACATCTTTACTCAAAACTAGACATGCGCAAAATAAATCTTTTAAAGGAACAGAGATTTATAAATCTTTTTGATAAGAAGATTTAAATCACTCGTTTAAATCTTTAAATCCCAAATAACTCCCATCTTCTAAATAGCTCACTCACTCACTGCATCTTTTCTCTTTTAACCAAACGCAATTTTTCAGCGGGTGAATTGAATAATCATTCCTTAGAATAACAACGCATATTCTAAGAATCATTCACTTGCATTTTGATGGGCTAGTCAATCAATATTTTATTATCATATGTAATCTAACTAGACTAGGAGTATCTTATACTCCTGATTTTCCTTCATACTTTAATTACAGGCTTATGACTGTCAACCTAGTATGCAAAATGAGGGGAAAATTTTTTGAAAAGACAAGGTTGATGATCCTACTACCTAATCTAGTAATTATTTAGTTAGGTACAAGTTCAATCACTTTATCTAATAAGTATGTTAATTGCCATGCTAGCATAGTTTTCAATTGCCCTACACTTTATTTACATAAGTATTTACAAAACATCCGTTCAAACTCGTACTAAGTCCATATTTCTTAGATAGCTACAAAAAAAGAAACTTCACTTTATTTATTAACAAAGTTTAGCAAATTAATTAAAAGTGCAGTAATTATTTGTACAGCTGTACAGTAATTTGTACATAATGTACACGTCTTACGACTGTTAGTAATTAGTATACTTAAAAAAATTATAAACAAAATCAGCGAAATTATGAGCGATCATAAGTTCACATTAGATTTAACACTTTGTGACAAAGACGGAAGAAATAGTTTCGTTCAATCGTACATGCGAGTTTCAATGTAAATTCCAGGGATCATTGCAGTACGCATATACAGACTTTGAACTTACAAATCATTCTCCGTCTCGTTTTGTCTCGCCTAATATTGCAATAGTCATTTCACTCTACATCTTTTCATGTTCAATCAATCTGAAATGAACTTTAGAATTAAAGATTTAAAGATGTATTGAGAAAACGTGGGAGTTACTGATTTATACATCTTTTGTGACGGATTTAAATCTTTTTAACGAATCACTCCTGAGTTACACATCTCTACTCAAAACTGTCAGTGTCAAAAGTTTGAGGCTATAATATTACTCTCTCCTTTAGGAGTATATGTTCTGTGATTACTCTATGTTTGAGGCTCTTGGACGGATGATGTTTATTTACGCACAGTAAATTCTTAAATATCATTTGATTGAGAGTTTATAACAAAATCTACGATTCTATTTTGTTTCGATAACATGAATAAAGAGGGTGGGAAATCTGCATCAACAGAAAATATTAGCAAAGAAAGTACTTGCGTAAAGAGTAAAGGAAAAAGTCGCGGAAAGAAACGAAAACGGTAATACAAGTTTTTGTTGATCTTAATGTGCCAAATCGATGACCGAGGCATTATAATATTTGTAGTTAAGATGAGGACGTCGTATTTTATTTTTATTCGATTGGCTTTCGCAACATTTATTATAATTAAATTCATTTCAGAAAATGCTTAGGGTTTAAATTAAAAGTCTATTAATTACCCGTCATCTGTACTTTCAGTTGCAGCAGTGAAGATGAAGATGTACTCCCTGAAAACTCTGTGGATGTAGATAGGAGCCTCCATGCAACTGCCATTAAAAATAATCTAGATGAAACTAGTGTCAGGAAAATTATAAAGGTAATACACATATTATGTTAATTTATCTTTAAACAATGAAATTGTGTTATTGAGGTCATGTGAGGAACTAGGTATTTTTATTAGTTATAAGGGGTTATTTATTATATACTACTTATATATTATATTTATTTAATTATTTATTCAGGTTTCTCCCTCTACACATGCAAGAGGGGGTTTTTTTATCTTGTTTACCCCATGGTGTGGGGTATCATTGAATAGGTTTTTCATAAAGAATTTTCGATTCAGTGATCTGTTTGTGAAATATTAAGCCTTAAAGTTCTATTGTTCATTGAAGTCAAGTGTCCCCACCCGTTTTTTTATAGATATAGGCAAGCACCACAGGAATTTATGCACTCATACATTCAGGACAAATTACTAGCGTGGGGCAATATTTTTATATAAACATGTGGAGAGATAATAATTTATGAACATATTTTTAAAGGCAGGAATGGTTTGTGCTGTTCTTACTTACATGGGTAGAGACGTTTATATTGTGACATTGTTACAGAAAGTTGTGACAAATGATCGTGTGTTGGCACTTGTCAAGATGCGGGAAGAGGAAGATTCTGGAACAGAGGAGGACAACCTACGTCCAAAACTTACGAGGGCCAAAGTGAAGTAAGTTAACAATGAATTAATATTAATTTTAAGTAACCCCTGACACAAATACCAAAAAAAGAGCTAATGATCTTAAAATGCCTGAAAAGATCTTCATAACGTCGTTGCGCTTGCAAAAGGCGCTATGTGGCAAATAGTCATTTTCGTTCTTTTATGCAGTTTCAATCGTTATTTTAATACACACATGCTGTAAAACAGCTATCTAATAAACGAAACATTTAAAGAGTTACCTTTCAATATTGCGTTTATCAGATATCTGTTTTTACAGCATGTGTGCCTCTCCTCTTATTTGTGTTAATTATTTATGTATATATTTATATTATATGTTTATATATTCTAACATTATGTATGTATTTATTTAATTATATGTTCTTTTTATTGCATTATAAGTATGTGTAGGTATATTTAATATTCTAGTTTTAGACTTCACATATTCATATTTATTTCTCTTCTTGTTCTCACACACTATTGTCTACATTTCTTTTTCACTTCTCCTTTCGCAGGTCTGCTGGAAGAAATTTCTTATGAAATAAGCAGTACCTTAGTACTCAAATATTATAATTATGCTTATCCTAATGTATTTTACTGTGTGTACATCTATACTAATATTATAAAGCTGAAGAGTTTGTTTGTTTGTTTGTTTGTTTGTTTGTTTGCTTGAACGCGCTAATCTCAGGAACTACGGTTCTGATTTGAAAAATTCTTTCAGTGTTAGATAGCCCATTTATCGAGGAAGGCTATAGGCTATATATCATCACGCTAAGACCAATAGGAGCGTAGCACTAATGAAGAATGTTTCAAAATCGGGGGATTTTTTTTCCACGCGGACGAAGTCGTGGGCGGAAGCTAGTTAATAATAAAATAAATAAATAAACATTAAAAATTTTACTGAGCATGTCCACAATGGAAGGAGTATTGAATAGTATATAGAAATGGTAGTAGTAGTGATAGTAGAGTAGAGTGTACTCAATCATTTGATATTTCATCATTTCAGGGAGCTAAGGAAAGTGTCTCCTAAAACGCATTCAGCGACAGCTTGGAACTTGGAGAACTTGGAGCTAACTCCCATCAAGCACATCCCGGTAAAGACCAGGCCTGAAGTGAAGGCTCTCATCGCCCAGGAGTTGCCAGAAGACGAGGATGATGAGGAGTATGAACCCACCCACGATGACGTGCCAGTAAGTCTTTAAATTAGCTTTTTACCGTGTGGGAGACACATCAAATGAATTCTACCGCTCTGGGTGGAGCGGTAAGGAAGGCAGTGACTAAAAACTACAACCATTATGTATTTGTATTTTTTTTTTTGTTTTTCATAGTGTTTGTATACAAACTTGTGTATGCATAATTATCTTTTATTTGATGTAAGTACTTTTTTTTTTTTTTTTATAAAGATTACTAGCAATGTGGGTAGAATTCACATTACTAGAAATCTTGTTAACCCCTCCAACTAAGCTAAATATGCTTGTGTCTGGAGTGGGTTCACGCCAATAGTGTAATGGGTGGGGTTCGAACTTGCGACCTCTCGATCACAAGTCCGATACTTTATCCATTAGGCTATTGACGCTTATATGTCAAAAACTGCTGACTTGTATATGTTGTAAGAAATTTCGTTGAAAGTTTTCATTGATCTACAGCACATATTTTTAGATTTTTCACTCTATTATTTTAAAAGTTAAAAAGGGGAGGCCTACATTTGACTTTGGAAATATCTATCTTTCAAATAATTGACTTTAAGAAAAAAACGTGTTAGGAACCTCTGTGGAATCTATAATGGTTCCGTTTTTTGCCATTCGGCTACAGAACACTACAAAAATAACATGTCTAGTTAAATAAGTGAAAAATATAACAAAAATTAAGGTAAAAAACTGATAAACAATGTTACAGAAATGTGAAATGTACATGAGAATTTATTGTTCCAAAAAACATGATACAATTTTGTTGCACTAGTTAGGGAAACATTCATAAGTGCCAATGATCACCTGAGTCTGGTGCTAGTTAACATAATATAATCTTTATTGGCCAGTTTACAACTTACATATAGTAAGTCATTACTCACTAATAACAAAACATTTCATCTTATAAATTGTAGGTTTACACTGAGCTATAGACCACTGACCGTTTGTTGCCCGTGGTACTACCGGTGGTACTACCAGTAGTACCACGGGCAATTTTTTTTTCCCGTGGTACTACCAAGCAGTCCAGTAGTACTACGGGCAAAAATAATCTACCCGTGGTACTACTAAGATTTTTATTTATTTTTGTAAAACCTTTTGTAAGAAAATAATATTGTTGACATTACATTGACGTTTAGGAGAAAATGTAAAATTTTAATTATTCAACAACGTTATTTACCGAACGGGCGCGCGGATTGTTGATATTTGCAGATTTGCTGAACAGTGTTTCATTTCAATAATTTGTTAGATAATGTAGGTTAGTTTATTCGTATTTGTTATATTTTGGTACTATTTATGTATATAGTTTTTAAAATACGTGTGTTGTCTAAATTTTTACGGTTCTTAACGTTGTGTAGGCACAATTCAATTTCTTTTTATGATATGTCAATAAATAGGTTTTTTAAATAGTTTAGTAATTTAAGAGGGTGTCGAGCCTACGAGACGCGCGGAAAATAGGTATTTACTGCAGCGGGCTAGTCGTGTGCGTTGTCACACACACAATGACAAGTTCGCTCGAGGCCCGCTTGCCGTTGCACGACGAAGTTTGCTAACTTTGCATTTTTTAATTTTTTGTCGTTATGTTGAATAAACTTGAAAAACGAATATTAATTATTTAGATGGTTTTATTTATCACACTAATATTATAAAGGCGAAAGTTTGTGAATGAATGTGTCTGTTTGCATGTTTGTTACTTCTTCACGCTCAAACGGCTGGATGGATCTAAATGAAGCAAGTAGGTACGTAAATAAATCACAAAAATAAATTTAATAAATTATACCTGATATAAAAATTAACGTTTGTTTTTACTGTAGTAATACATTATCCGTTCCCTCACTATTCATCCTATTGCAATAAAACTTTGATTTTATATATTAAACTCCTCAGATTTTTTTTTAAAGAATACTAGCGATGTCACATTTCACATTACTAGCAATCTTGTTAACCCCTCTAACTAAAGCTATATTTGCTTGTGTCTGGAGTGGGTTCACGTCAATAGTGTAATGGGTGGGGTTCGAACCTGCGACCTCTCGATCACAAGTCCGACACCTTATCCATTAGGCTATTGACGCTTCGAAACTGGGTAAGTAGCAAGTTAGGGTAGATGGGTATGCAGTACTTATTTGAATAATAAAACCAGTATGAAATAAAAAAAAATATAATTATGTAATGTCATAATAAAACCAGACTGAAATAAGTTTTGTTTATTAAAATTTCATTTAGTGCTCGTTTAAATTCTGATGTACTGTCATATTTTTAATAACATTCGGTACTTTATTATATATACGTGGGGCCATACCAAAAAACATTTTTTCATTAATGCTGTCTAGCGAACTTACTTCGCAGAAAATATAAGCGTAATTTATTTCATAAGAATATATGTATCAAGTGTAACTTAATTTAAAAGAAAAAAATAATAAAAGAAATCTATAAATCTAATGTTATATTGCTTATTATAACATTTTACAAAAATTGGCCAAGTGCGAGTCAGACTCGCCCATGAAGGGTTCCGTAGTAACTATAATAATATAATATAATATGTATATTTACTTGACAAAAAACTAAAACTTACAAATTTCTTAAAACTAGCTTATTTACATTTTTTGCAACTACGCCAAATAACTTTGTTTTTCATAGTATTTGTATGAATTACAAAGTTATATTTGCGGTTTTAGAAAATATGCTGTATCTCAAAAACTGCTGACTCAATCTCTTTAAAACCAATTTTGATTGAAAGTTTACATTAAGATCTATAGATATATATATACAACGTGTAATTTAAAGGGTATATACATACCAAGTGCATGGCTTCTTTGGATGACAACAAACGATATGGCAAGGGTTTTGTAATCCTAAGTCTACATGTGTAGAACTTATTACAAATTCCAGTACACTGATACCAGAGACCGAATTTTTCAAATTAAGAAGAACGAAAAGAATTATCGTGTTATTGGCAAGTGACGTGGAAAGTTATTGACCCTCGTAGTGCTGTGACACGTTTGTTATGATTGGTATTCAAAAAATATGTGAAACCAATAATTTGGTATCAATTCTTTAAGTCAGTTATTTTGTGCTGAAACTGTGCATAGAGACTCCATACCAAATGTTGTCTTCAGCCCTTTTGGTTAGATATGGGGTTTCCGTTACATATTATATACATATTTATATTTTTCACTCCATTATTATAGAAATTAGAGGGGGGCACACATTTTACCACTTTGGAAGCGTATATCTTTTAAACGATTAATTTTATGAAAAAGTGGTTTTAGAAACCTCAATCTCATTTTAAAGACCTGTATTTAGATACCACACATGCATAGGTTTCATGAAAAAAAAAATATTTTCAGTTTTAGTTCCATGTATGGGGGGCTCCCTATACATGGAACTAAAACTGAAAATATTTTTTAATTTAATTTAAATATATTTTAATTTTTTCTTAAAATCGGAAAGCGGTTCACAGAATACATCAATCTACCAAGTTTTATATGTATAGTCCTAATAGTTTCGGAATAAAATGGCTGTAACATACGGACGGACGGATGGACAGACAGACAGACTAGTAGTTGTAGTAGTTATACATATTATATTATTATAGTTACTACGGAACCCTTCATGGGCAAGTCTGACTCGCACTTGGCCAATTTTTCTTCGGCTAATTCCCGTAGTAGACAGACCTTGTTATGGCACTTGGCGTATAATTTGTCGGACATAGAGGGAATGTCAAAGGAAGCTGAAACTTGTTCTAAACCAGAAAACCCGGCTCCTATAGACATAAAACTGCTTACAGAATTATCGTTCAGATTGAGGTCTGTAGGGCTATCTATCTGATTCTTTACAATTTATTAATTCTATTTTTTTTCGACACATTTGGCAACTAAAATAGAATTTCGATAGAAACCCTTTCTTAGTTGCAACTAGAGACTACAATCCCGAGCATGTTTTTCAATCCCGGGATTACGTGATTCTTGATGCTGAATCCTGGGACCCTGGGGCTATCCCCGGATTAGACTATGTGGTTTCTAATTGGTCTCAAATGTAAAAAATTGGCCAAGTGCGAGTCAGACTCGCGCATGAAGGGTTCCGTGTGTAACTATAATAATTAATAATATAATATAATATGTATATTTATTTGACGAAAAAAACCTTACAAATTTCTTAAAACTAGCTTATTTACATTTTTTACAACTACGCTAGATAACTTTGTTTTTCATAGTGTTTGTATGAATTACAAAGTTATATTTGCGGTTTTAGAAAATATGCCATATCTCAAAAACTGTTAACTCGATATCATTCAAACCAATTTTGGTTGAAAGTTAACATTAAGATCTACAGATACATACTTTTTTAGATTTTTCACTCCACTATTATAGAAGTTGGAGGGATACACATTTGACCACTTTGGAAGCTTATATCTTTTAAACGATTGACTTTATGAAAAAGTGGTTTCAGAAACCCCCATGTCATTTTTAAAGACCTGTCTATAAATACCACACACGCATAGGTTTCATGAAAAAAAAAAAAAATATTTTCAGTTTTAGTTCCATGTATGGGGTAGTAGTATGTTCCTTTATTTTAAATGATTTTTAATTTTTTTCTCAATATCGGAAAGCGTTTCATAGAATACATCTACTTACCAAGTTTCACATGTATAGTCTTAATAGTTTTGGAATAAAATAGCTGTGACATACGGACGGACGGACAGACAGACAGACAGACAGACAGACAGACGGACAGACATGACGAAACTATAAGGGTTCCGTTTTTTGCCATTCGGCAACTGAACTCTAAAAAACGAGTAAATTCTTAAAATACACACATCAAAAGTGTCTAGGGATCAAGCATTTTTATGCGGATTTCTTGAGATTGAGATGTGGCTTTGTAATAAATTTATGATTTTATAAATTTATATGGATCCTTTTTGGTGCATTTCATAATTTGAAACAGGAACTGTTAATCAAATTCGAGTAAAAGATGAAAATCAGCTGTCAATATTTTCCCTATAAAAACATACAACGCATTGAAGACATTATTAGTGCTACTGTTTCCCTACTACTGATTAAAACCAACGTTATTATGGAGCGGCGACGTCATTTAAGCAGGGAAGAAATGCTCAGAGCCGTGGGAATGATAGAAGCTGGTTCCCGGCAACGTACTGTGGCTTTAGCTCTGAATACAAGTCAGAGTGTTATCAGTCGACTTTGGACACGTTACCGAAGCACTGGTACCGTGGCTGAGCGCCATGGAGGACGGTATCCATGCACCACACGGAGACAAGACCGATACATTCAAATCTTAACTCGAAGAGCTCCAACAATAACCGCCATGATGTTAGCCGTGAGGCTTCATCACTCTTCAGGGAACTTAATTAGCGACCAAACAGTCAGAAACCGCTTGCATGAAGTGAACCTTCATTCCCGAAGACCGCTACGGGTACCACCTATAGCAATGCACAATCGTAGGATTCGATATCAATGGGCTCTTGAACACAGAAATTGGGCAGAAGAACAATGGCGTTTCGTGTGCTTTTCTGATGAGTCTCGTTTTGGTATGAGACCGGATACAAGACGTATACGACACTGGAGAACCCCTGGACGCCAACAGCGATTAAAATCCTGCCAGGAAGTCCATCCTTATAGTGGTGGAACCATCATGGTATGGGCGGGTATTTGGATCGGCGGAAGAACTGAGTTGATTTGGATCAGAGGCAACCTCAACGCTCAAATTTATGCTGAGACGATTGTATCTGACGTCATCGTTCCTCTACAAGTGCAAATCGGTCCCTTATTTCAGTTAATGCATGATAATGCACGACCGCACACCGCAAGAGTTGTAAGACAGACTCTCGCCGCAGCTAACATCAATGTCCTGCTCTGGCCTGCTCAGTCGCCAGACTTGAACCCGATTGAGCATGCATGGGATATGCTACAGAGAAGAGCTCTGCCGAATATGGAGGGTATCCAGTCGCAAGAAGACCTTTTTTTGTTGTTGCAACGAACATGGGCGGCCATTCCACAGCGTGATTTGGATGAACTCATTTTGAGTATGCCAAACCGATGTTCTTGTGTTGTTAGTGTTCGCGGTAGAAACACGGATTATTAATTGTTTAAGTTACCCAATAAAACCTTAAAGAAAACTGTTATTTCAGTCTTTTTTTCGAACTTTAATGTTAGTGGTTCAAATGTCAAAAATCCCTTTATTAGGAAAATGTCAAATTTCTTTATTAATGCAAAGGTGACTTGGTTTATCGTTACTGTGACAAACGAAAACACTTTAATTGATGAATCCTTAAAGAAAATTTTAATTAATATCAATCAGGAGAAAAGTTATTGCAAAAATATATGTTGATCCCTAGACACTTTTGATGTGTGTATATATTTTTAATTTTGGTACACTACACATATCACAGTATAGTAAGAAAAGAAAAAATGACAAAAAGATACTATACTTTGTAAGAAATAAAAAGACAATAAAAGTTATTTCGAATTTTGAAAATACAATCGTAGAAATATCAATGCATCCAAGGTTTGACTTCCAAGCCTGCTTCGTTTATTACCAACATAAGCAGCAGCTGAAAACGCTCGTTTAGGTTTTACACTGGTTGGAGGAATAGACAATAGATACTTATATGCTGTTTCTAAGTGATATCCACTAATTCCTCCATTTTCAAACAGGCTTATTTCACGTCTAATACTATATTTTGCCAACCCCGATTAATTTTGTATTTGTACTTCACGATCTGGGGATTTCATACTCTTATCAATTTCCAGCTATAACTTTTCCTTTAGTGTCAATTGGGGTTGGGATTGGGAGGTTTGTGGCCTTAACTCATCATCTGTTTGTGATCCTGATCTTCCTTCTTCTTCTTCCGTGTCATCTCGACTTTTAAGTTTTTTAACAATACACTTTATTTGCTTCCAAACTAAAGCCTGTGTAGAAACTGGAAATAAGTCATGCCATTCCAAATCCGATAATAACTGATTTTCATCATTGTTGCGGCGGCTTAAAGCCTTGGTTTGAAAAACGAATTTTTCTTAGTGGACTGTATCAGGGGCGGTTCTATGATGCAAGTAGGTGCTGGTGGTGTGGGGAAATGAGGATCGTACCTGCCTGGTGAGCTATGGCGGAGACACGGCGAGGGTTCCTTAGCCACATGGCGGCGGCGCGTCCACGATGTCGTGTACGTACGGACGAGGATCTGCACTTTCCACAACACACAAAGCCACGCACTTGCACAGTTTAATAACAATCTTCGTTCTTCGCGGTGAAATATGAGTTCTCTTTGACTTAGGGTTTAATTGCGACCCGCAAGTCTTGATAGCGGATGAGAAACTGGCGGTTTATTTTTTCAAGGCGGCACGCGACAGCGTCCGCGCATCGCGGATCTTCCTTCTCGCTCTCGCTCAGGCATTATAAGGGTTGCAGAAGGGAAAGGGAATGCGGAAGGAAATTTACGTTGCACAGATACTAATATTATTTAGAGTTGCCAATAATTAGGCGTGAAAATATAAGAAATAAATTATGGCGTTAACATTCCCCGCGGCCTTAAAGAGTCACCTTTAAAAGAGATTAATACAATAGAAATTACACTTAAATCTAACTTAAAGAGGGAATGGACTGAATAAGATATTACTGAGTAGGAAGGGGACATAAGCGGACCACAGGTCTCACAAGAATCCCATTAGAAGTGCGTACGGAAACGACTCGCGTGCTACCGTCTTTAGACGTATGCAATTTATCAATAACACCTAGAGGCCAGGATAAAGGAGGCGCATTATCATTAACAATCACTACTACAGTACCTTCCTTAATCATGTCTCCGTCAGGTTTATTCCATTTTAAGCGCGATTGTAAACTATGAAGATACTCGTTTCGCCATCTTTTCCAGTACGACTGGACTAATTTATCCATAAGAGAATGTCTTTGAAGCAGGTTGTCAGACGATAAACCTACTTCCGCGGCCGGCAATGAGTTAAGCGGAACAGTGTGTAAAAAGTGTGAAGGGGTGAGAGCCTTAGGCTCTACCGGATCAGCGCTAAGCACAGTAAGAGGCCTGGAGTTCAACAGGCACTCTATTTGAGAAAGAATTGTAACTAATTCTTCATAAGAGAGGAGTTGTTGACCTATTGTCTTGAAAAGATGAGTCTTTACGACCTTCACCATGGACTCCCAACATCCACCGAAATGCGGTGACGCGGGTGGAATGAATTGCCAATGAATGCGATGCTCAGCGAGCTCCTCTTCAAAGCGCGGGCGGTATTCTTTATTTATGAAAGTATATAAGTCGCGTAAAAACGAATTAGCTCCTCGAAAATTGGTCGCGTTATCCGAATATAAACATTGTACCGGTCCGCGGCGGGATAAAAACCGTTTCAACGCGGCTATGAACGAAACAGTTGTAAGATCTGTAGCTAATTCGATGTGAATAGCGCGAGTGGTCATACAGGTAAAGATACATAAGTAGCCCTTGCGACTCTTCGCACCTCGACTGCGTATGGGCACGTACTGTATAGGGCCAGCGTAATCACACCCTGTATGAGAAAAAGCTTTGAGAGCAACATTTACTCTAGATTTCGGAAGATCGCCCATCATGGGCGGACCATGAGGTCGCGGTTTCCACCTATGGCATGCATTGCACTTGTGAATTCTATGACGAATAATTCGTCTAGCGGACAAGATCCAATACCTATGGCGTAATAACGACATAGTGAGTTCTGGACCTGCATGTAAATATTTTTTATGATAATAGTCGACGAGAATTTCAACTATGCGATCATGTCGGGGCAACACTACAGGATGTTTAGTACTATAGGCCTCAGCCGAATGAGTTAATCGACCTCCGACGCGGATTAAGTCATCACCATCTACGAATGGCTTTAGTTTAATAAGAGCGGGTGAACAAAATTTATTATTTTTTAACTCGGAAAAATCCTTTAAGAAGTGTTTTCGTTGAACATGACGCAACAAAATGGTTTCAGCGAATTCGAGGTCGCTAGCGGAAACGGCGTCAGTTCGACGCGGGAGTTTTTTCATGAAGCGGTATATGAAAACAATAATACGCCGCAACTTGTTCCAAGACGACGTACGTTCTGCGAGTGTGAGTAGAAGCGAATTGTCTGAACTTGAGTCCGCGACTATGGGGTGCGCGTGGACCTTTTCTTCAGGAATGGGTTCCGAATTCAAGTCATTAACCTTATGTATGGGCCATCCGGAAGGATCAAGCTTAGCCCAAGCGGGTCCGTGCAACCATAATGGGTGCTCAATGAATTTGTCAGGTGTTAAACCACGTGACAAACAGTCCGCCGGGTTTTCAGTACCAGCCACATGATAGAAATGCTCCGCGGGGACGTTGTCTATGATGCGAACGACACGATTGGCCACAAACGTGTGCCAACGATGCGGAGAGGAATTTATCCAGCAAAGAGTCACCTTTGAATCGGTGAATGCGTACATAGCGGTAACATTATAACGCGGATTATAAGTGTCATGAACACGGCGAAGAAGCTTAGCGAGGAGCTCGGCACCGCAGAGCTCCAGTCGAGCTATAGTTAATGGTTTAACCGGCGATACCTTCGACTTTGCACAAACGAGCTGAAGGACCACGTCGTCGTTGCGAGTAATATGCGCATAGATGACAGCGCCATAGGCGCTTTCGCTGGCGTCAGAAAATCCAATTAGGCGGAGAATACAGTTTTCAACAATACCTAAATGGCGCGGAATTTTAAAATCATTTAAAAGCGGAAGGGCAGAGCGAAAAGTTTGCCAAATATTTATGATGTGACGCGGGGGGGTGTCATCCCAATCGAGCTTCAGTAACCATAACTCTTTGATAAGCAGTTTAGCGTAGAGAACTACAGGTGCGACAAGACCCATAATGTCCCACAGTCTAGCTACGGCCGATAGTATAGCACGTTTAGTACACGTATCTGGCGGTGCGGAAATAAGAAATTCAAAGCAATCATTTGACCTACACCAGCGCAAGCCGAGGACCTTTTGCTCTACCGACTTGTCGAATTCTAGTTGATCGGTCAATCTATGCGACGCCGGAATACTGTTTAGTACAGTTTGAGAGTTACTAGTCCACTTGACTAACTCGAACTGACCGCCTCTAAAGAGTTTGATCAGTTCGTGGGCAACCTGGATGGCTCGCGATTCGGAGCTTACGCTGCAGACTACGTCATCCATATACAGCGAGTCCATGATGATAGCGCTGGCGCGCGGGAAGAGATGACCATCGTCTTGAACCAACTGTCGAACTGTGCGGATCGCATGGTAGGGACTTGACTTGAGACCAAAACAGACGCGGTTAAACTGATATAGAACCAGAGGATCGTTTGTACTGAAGCGATATAAGATGCGTTGAAAGCGGCGATCACCTTCTCTTACTTTAATCTGTAAGAACATTTGTCGGCAATCAGCCGACAGTGCGAATGCGAACAAGCGAAAATTCAAAATTATGGTAAATAAGTCGCCCTGTAAATTCGGGCCGCTGTGCAAAACATCGTTGAGAGATACTCCAGTACTCGTTTTAGCACTAGCATCTAGCACGGAGCGTAATTTTGTTGTTGTTTTATCTAAACGTACAACTGCGTGATGCGGAATTACATAGTCAGGACAACTACTGTCTGAACTATCAGGAGGAGCAGGCGATAAATATCCTTTATCAATATATTCGCGGATGACGTCATCATACGCAGTACGTAACTCGGGTGCGGATTCTAATTTCCTTTCAAGGCAGAAAAAACGTTTTTTCGCGACATCGAGTGAGTTTCCCAATTGGAACACATCGCTGCGAAAAGGTAAGGCTACAGAGTATCTACCTGTTTCCTCATCGCGTTCCGTGGTCGAATTATAAAAATGCTCGCACTCTAGTTCATCGAGCGATTTGCTCGTTGAAGGAGTGACGGGCGCTTCATCGACCTGCCAGAATTTTTTCAACGACGATTCTAATGAGTCTTTGTCAGGCGGGTGCGAAACATATGAGCAACAAGCTAGTGCAGTCTCGCTACGACGCACAGGCAACACGGGCACAGTGCCCATGATGACGTAACCGAGTACCGTCTGCATGGCGGGCGGCGCGGAGGAGTTGCTGCTAACTACGCGGGGCAGCAGAAGATGCGGGAAAAGCGATGCCCCGATCAGCACATCGATGCGACCGGGTGTGCCGAACGATTCGTCGGCGAGCGGTAAACCATATAAGTAAGGCAAAGCGGAAATATCTACGGGGGCGCTAGGTAGATTGTCGGTGATTGCATCGACAACTAGCGAATTAACGTTATAAGTAACGTTCGGATTAAAGCGGGAAAAGAAAGTAAACTGTACGGAACCCTTAACGGATTTTTCCGTACCACCGATACCCTTAACGGAAGGCGTATCAGATGAATGCCTAGTTAAACCTAATCGTTTGCAGCATTCTGCGGTAATAAAATTAGTTTGTGAGCCACTATCTAATAGACAACGAATTAAATGTTCCTTATCAAATGCATCTCGAATTATTACAGTAGCGGTTGACAACAAAATAGTAGTATTCGTGTTACCTTGCGGCTTTGATACGCGGGAGTTCGAGTCGTAAAACCTCGACGCAGCAATGGACGCGTTACATTGCGGGGCGCTCTGGGCGGCGGCATCGTGCGCATGTTGCTCGCGTGGAGCCTGTGCGTGCGACAAGGACAGCTGCTCGGGAGCAGCAGTGCTATCTCTAGCGCGAGCCGTGGCGTTTGAATCGGCTTGTGTACGTGCGGTATTATCAATATCGTTCGATAATGCAGTCGCATGCGATTCGCGATTAAAGTGTAAAAGCGTGTGATGTTTATTGTTACAAGTTTTACATCTAGATTCAGACTGACAGGATTTGGCCTTGTGTTTAATACTTAAACAGTTAGTGCATGCTTCGATTTGCTTCACTGATTTGAAACGATCACTTGGCGTCATTTTAGAAAAGGCGGGACATTTAAATAAATGTTCATGGACAAAGCCATCACACAAACATTTTGCGGATTTATCAATTACAGTGTAAGATTGCGGTTGTGGAGTTTTAGACGTTTTTTTATTTTTAGAATTGTTATTAGACTGAGTGGAGCTCGAGCTGTCTAAAGCTTTAGTATTTTGTAAAATGCGAGATTGATTTTTAATAAACTGTACTAAATTCTCGAATTTAGGAATTTCGTCCTTCGAATCCATTTCGAAAAGTCGAGCGGTTTCAGAATCGACCTTCTTTATAGCGACATGGAAAAAGATCAAATCTGTCAAATCATTTATTTTAAGATTTTTTAATGCGTTTGCGGCGGAAACAAAATTATCAGAAAAGGATTCGAAATTCTGAATAGATGCGGTATTAAAAGATTTATGTTCAAACATCCGATTAAGGTAACCAGAAGCCAAAATACGTTTGTCTTCGTATTTGTTTACGAGTGAATTAAAAATTAATTGGTAATTATCGCCATTAGGGCAAACTCCTGAGAACGCGGTTTGAGCCTTAGCTGTCAATTTCCCCATCAAATAATATAGTTTTTCCGAATCAGTCAATGTATTATTTTCGTGTACCGTGCTTTTAAAATTAGCGTAGAATAGGGGCCAGTTACGAATATCGCCATCGAATGACATAATTTCAATGGGAGGCAAGCGAACTGTTTGCTTAATGACACCACTACCATTAGAAGTATGAGCTGATTTTGAGTAATTCGAATGATTATATTTAATTCGGCAATATAATTCCTCAAAACTAATCCACGACTGTTCATCAATCGTATTTTTAGGGTTTTGTTTTAGAAGAAGCGAATTATGTTTATTAAATGCCTCGAGGAACTCGGTACGCATCGCATCGATATTGACACACGCACACATAAACTTTTCTAGCGGTTCCATACCGGACTTCATTTTTTCCATTAAATCGTAAATGATCTGCATGCGGGCAAAAATCATATTACGACATGACAGTGCTATTTGAATGGCGGATTCTATCGGATCATCCGATTCAATGGTTACTTTTTTAGACATTTTCGATATTTTTGTAGGTGTTTATAATACTTAGCTAAAATAAATCGCAACGATCTGCGCGCGGTGTGGTATTGGTAAGTACCTACGGTTATCGTAAACGAAAGATGGCGAAGCGGGCGAGCGGTAGGTAGGTTATATTTTCCTATGTACCTACATAAATTAAATATTATGTTGAGCGGGATGCGATATACCTTTGAATGTACGCAAGGACGACGTAGGTAGGTATTGTAATAAATGAAAGCGGTTTATTATATGAGTTTAAGGAACGAAGATTGAAATGAAATATAATTGCGGGATGATGATATACGGATAGAATAATTATATCCGTTATCGAAAGAGTATAGAAAAAAGGTATCCGTGATCGTAGGATCAAAAAATGTTGCGGCGGCTTAAAGCCTTGGTTTGAAAAACGAATTTTTCTTAGTGGACTGTATCAGGGGCGGTTCTATGATGCAAGTAGGTGCTGGTGGTGTGGGGAAATGAGGATCGTACCTGCCTGGTGAGCTATGGCGGAGACACGGCGAGGGTTCCTTAGCCACGTGGCGGCGGCGCGTCCACGATGTCGTGTACGTACGGACGAGGATCTGCACTTTCCACAACACACAAAGCCACGCACTTGCACAGTTTAATAACAATCTTCGTTCTTCGCGGTGAAATATGAGTTCTCTTTGACTTAGGGTTTAATTGCGACCCGCAAGTCTTGATAGCGGATGAGAAACTGGCGGTTTATTTTTTCAAGGCGGCACGCGACAGCGTCCGCGCATCGCGGATCTTCCTTCTCGCTCTCGCTCAGGCATTATAAGGGTTGCAGAAGGGAAAGGGAATGCGGAAGGAAATTTACGTTGCACAGATACTAATATTATTTAGAGTTGCCAATAATTAGGCGTGAAAATATAAGAAATAAATTATGGCGTTAACAATCATCTTTTCATGGATTTTGTAATTAATTCAACACACCAGTCAAATCATCACTTCGTCGTTGCTTCATACGTTCCACTAAGGATGTTTTCATTTTTTGGCAAGTGTCAGCACTTGCCAAAAAATGATTATGCTAGATAGCTGTTTAATAAGAAATTTCAAAGCGGAATCAGCTGTGCATAAATTAGCATCTCGCCGACAGATTGCTTCTACTGTCAATTTAATTGGGGTCAGCACATCAACAATTTTATTTACCAATTCAAAATCAACTTCTTCCAAACGAATTGGATGATTGAGATCTATAAGAGCTTTTTGAATGAAGGTTTTTAAAAGATAAAATCGCTCCAGCATTGTTAAAACAGTCCAAAAGAAGTGACAGCTCTTTTCCATGTTCAATTTTCATTTATTTTTGAAGTACTGTTTCATTTTTCAATGGTGATCTTTTGAAATACACTCTACAACTTTGCGGATTTTCTTTATCAGCTCATTAATGTTTTCATCTTGTGTTAACTCTGGTATGTATTATAGCGCAAGGTCATTTTGTGACATTAAGATTAAGTCTGATTCTGGACTGTCTAAGTCTTCTAAATGTTCATCATCATGGATGTCGTCCATATGATCAACAGCCACAGGTGGTTCATTTATAGTATCATCTGAGGTAGAGCTGTCTTGCAAATAATTATGTTTTTCATAAAGCCAGTATCCAGGGAAATATCAAATATACTTAGACGCTCTTTCAATATACGAAGACAATTTTCAGCCATACTTTCATACTTCCATAAATAGGAACAAGTCCTAAATTCCAATTTTTTTTTAAATGAATGAAGGTTGACAGCCATGTATGGTTTATTGGATGTTGAAGTCCACTTGTCGAAAGAAAGACTAAATCTTTCACCTGCACTTTTCAAATGTTTCAATTCTGCAGTTACTTGCTTTCTGATTTTTTCACTGTAATTGAATGGTGACGGCTGACTTTGGTAAATCCGTGTATTTTGCAAAGACAAATTTTCTCGAATCATCTGAAGTTATGAATATACTGAATGGAAATCCATCTAATGCAATCATTCTTGCCAAAACATCATCGAGGCTATCGTCGGCACTTTTAGTAAAATAATCATTTAACTTTCGCTTGGCTGGCGGCGGTGCTGTGTTCAGATTATCAGAATCTAGACTTGTTGAAGCTGATATAAGCTTGATGTTATGTTTTGATGACAAATGTGTATGTAATCCCTTAGTCGATCCATCCAAAGTCTTGAGAATGGCTGAGCATCGGTTACATTTGGCACTATTCCTATTCTTCGCAACTAAAAAATAGCTCCACATTGACGTCGTATCACTGTGTTTTTTATGTTTAACAAAGTCTCCCGCCATTTGAAATACTTAATTTCAGATAATTGACTTTTAAATTTAAATGACGTAGGTCGTGGGTTTAAATTTAGAAAATATCTTGTAATGACCAAAGTTTTCAATATAATTAAGCATATCTTAAAACTGGAAACATATCTTACAACTATACAATAATATAGGTTATCTATCAGAATTCAGACAGGCTTTAATGTCCTCTCATACCTAATTAACCTGTATTATAGATACATTGTAAGAATGATATTTTAAAAGAGTAACTGTGGAGTTTCTTGCCGGATCTTCTCCATAGAAAACGACCAATTTCGAACCGTGCCCTGCGCCAAACTGCTGACGTTTTATAAGTGCCCATGTAGGCCTATGTGAAATAAAACATTTTGAGTTTGAATTAATTTTTTTCTTAAAATTCAAACGCGAGCCAAAAATAAAAAAAAAAAACACAAGAAACAGTAGTAGGTATCTCTACTACTATTTTTTAAGAGATAACATAGAGCAATCATGCCAGCATGCCAGTAGCGTGCAACCAGCGCACCACGCACCATGAGACCATAAGTCTAGTTTAAGCATATACTACCGGGAACCCGTGTGAAATTAGTACTTCCCACAATATGATTATAAATTAAAGCCTGTCTGAATTCTGATGGATAACCTATATTATTATATAGTTGTAAGATATGTTTCCAGTTCTAAGATATGCTTAATTATATTTAAAACTTTGGTCTATACTGTCGTATAGACCAATTAATACAGCACAATGGAATTACAAATAAAAAATATCCGATAAGTTGGTCATCATGTATGTCATTGATATACACTATAAAAAGGAAAGGGCCAAGAATTGAACCTTGCGGAGCACTCATCTTGGCTAGGGATCCTGCAGATGTCGCTCCATTAACAATAACTTTTTGTTGCCTGTTTGATAAATATGAAAGAACAAGGTCAGCAGAACACGAATCCACGAACTCCGTAATGGTGTAATTTACAGATCAGTGTTATGTGGTCAACGCAATCAAAAGCTTTGGAGAGGTCACAAAATATGCCAATTGCATCCTGAGATTTCTCCCAAGATTCCAGAATGTGACGGATGAGCGCTACTCCTGCGTCTGTTGTTGACCTACCTTTCGTGAAACCAAACTGCCGACTATGCAGAATTCCATTTGAGTTTAAATATGATAGCATCTGGTCCAGCATGATTTTTTCGTATATTTTGCTTAATGCTGGAAGCACATATATCGGTCTATAGTTAGAGGGATCACTCTTACAACCCGACTTAAAAATTAGTACTACTTTACTATGTTTCATTAAATCGGGAAAATTACCGCTGTCTATACATTAATTAAATGTGCCTGTTAGGATAGCAGCAATTGAGTCAATAATATTACCAAGAACCCTAACAGATGCACTCCATAAGTCATCAGTGTTTGTTATGTTAAGACTTTGGAATGCTTTTTAATTACATCAATAGAAATGGGCTTAAATGAAAATGTTGGTATATCTTTATTGAAGTTTTCCTTTAAAAAAGATTCTGCTAATAATGGCGAAGAATTTAGAGATTTAGTAACCTCTACTGGAATATTGGTAAAGTAATTTTCCAACTTCTCAGCCACTTTTGACTTATCTGAGATGACCTGATCATCGATGTTCAAAGTCAAATCATTCTAAGCCTGTTGGTTTGTGTTTCCAGTTTCTTTGTTTATCACTTTCAACACAGTTTTTATTTTATTGTTAGAAATGCTAATTTTATTACTTTCTGATTTAGAATTAACTTAGGGCGCATACTCTTTTAAATATCTTTGAGTAGTTTCTTACATAATTATGGAAGGCTTCATCGGAAGTCAATGATTTTTCATGGTATAAGTTGTATACATTGTCTCAGCTTATTCTTCTTCCAGCAGTGGCCCATTAATTAAATTTAGATTTATTACTCATTTGAAAGTTTTTAACTGGACATGTCTTACTAAATTCGTGGCATAGTGAAGAAAATAATATCCTGTAATTTTCATTGGGGTCATGGGAGTCAAAATTGGCCATTGAAAGATTACTTAACATGTTATCATTAAAAAAATTAATTTATTTTTAGTTAGCGGCCTAAATTTAATAGTCTTATTTAATTGCCGCTTTTTAACCAACTCAAAGGATACTAGTTGACTTGTATGGTCAGACCTAACTCCACTAATTTGAGACGAGTATTTTATGGCACAATTAGTATAAATATTATCTATGCATTGAGCTGATGTTGCTGTTATTCTTGTTGCTTCCTTGTATGCGCATTTTAAGTTAACTGAACCAAACAATGAAGTGAGCTTGCAGTGTTCAGGTGAATTTACTAACAAATCAATATTTAGGTGACCACAAACGAAAACTAATTTATTATCTCTTATAAGCTTAGGTACTTAAAATTTCTCCCATTATCATTAAGAATGATGACAAGTTTGATGCTGGTGGTCTATAAACACTTAAGAAAGCTTGGCCTTCAACTTCTGTACATGCTACCTCACACAAGCAATCAATTGAGCAAGCGGTGATATATTTTTGTTCCTTATATCTAAGAGAATTACTACGTAATATTAAAGTACCACCTCCTACTGAGGACCTGTTGTATGCACTAGTAACAGAAAAATATTAATTTTAAACAACATTCTATCTGGTTTTAGCCAGGTTTCACAAAAACATAAGATATCTATATCATATTTATCTATTAACATTTCCTCATCTAATATTTTGCCGGAGAAACGATTTATATTCTGATGATATAGTAAAATTGTGTTATTATACCTCTCCTTTGTCACATCTAAGGGTTTAAACAATTAATTTCAGTATTATTAGATACCCTAGATAATACTGAATAGTCACTTAACCTAGGATCAGTTAAATTGTCAATAACCCAGTGTAAATTGTAAGCTAACAAAGTAGCCAATGAACTTTCGTCGTAAATTCTAAAATGAATGTCAGGATTGCAATCGGTATGCCCAAAAACCTATTACACGATGTGTGATGCAATATTTTGCAATCGACCACGTTTGCTGAGCAAGCGATATAATGCGGTCGCACTAAGTTCGCCGCGAGCTTAGTGTATTTCGAACAGCAACCGGGTGCACTCATTTTCATCATTTAGCGATAATTTTAGCCCTTACGTTACTTTGTTAATTATACTTAGCAATAAACCCTTGAAGGTTATCAGTGTATTTAACTTAGTAGACACACACGATATCCATATTGAATGTTGGAGAAAAAGTTGCATCCACCAAGGATGCAACTTTTTCTCCAACAATCAATATGGATATCGTATGTGTTTTAAATTGGATTTCAAAATGAATGCCAGATTTGCAATCACCACCCCCAAAAACCCATTACACGATACCCATATCGAATGTTTGAGAAAAAGTTGCATCCGCCATCTTGGATTTTAAAATGAATGCCAGATTTGCAATCACCACCCCCAAAAACCCATTACACGGTACCCATATCAAATGTTTGAGAAAAAGTTGCATCCGCCATCTTGGATTTTAAAATGAATGCCAGATTTGCAATCACCACCCCCAAAAACCCATTACACGATACCCATGTCGAATGTTTGAGAAAAAGTTGCATCCGCCATCTTGGATTTTTAAATGAATGCCAGATTTGCAATCACCACCCCAAAAACCCATTACACGATACCTATGTCGAATGTTTGAGAAAAAGTTGCATCCGCCATCTTGGATTTTAAAATGAATACCAGATTTGCAATCACCACCCCCAAAAACCCATTACACGATACCCATATCGAATGTTTGAGAAAAAGTTGCATCCGCCATCTTGGATTTTAAAATGAATGTCAGATTTGCAATCACCACCCCCAAAAACCCATTACACGGTACCCATATCGAATTTGTGAGAAAAAGTTGCATACGCCATCTTGAATTTAAAAATAAATTCCAGATTTGCAATCACCACCCCCAAAAACCCATTACACGATACCCATATCGAATGTTTGAAAAAAGTCTTCATCATCACTTTCACTTCCTCAAATGGTACTTTTCGGGAGCAACTGCACAAGGTACTATTAGAAATACCCAAAACGCTATAGGTGTACCTATAATATTTAAAGAGTTCCCTCGCTTTCTCCAGGATCCCATCATCAGATCCTGATTTCATAACAATGGAACCAACTAGAAAGTATACCCTTTCAAACGAAAAAAAAATTCCAAATTGGTCCAGCTGTCTTCGAGTTTGCGGTTACATACATAAAAAAAAGTTTAAGACGAACTGAGAACCTTCTCCTTTTTTTTGAAGTCGGTTAAAAAGCAATAATAACATCACAAAATAGAAATACGTACTTTTTATGAGAATGGCTTTTTTTTTCGATAATTTGCGCCAACTTTCTTCTAATAATATTTTTTTTTACATTTTCCCATAATAAAAAAAAATATTGAAAAAAAAAATTTTAAAGAAATATATATTGAACAATAAAAAGTAATTGTTGGGTATGCATAATAAATCGTACTCAAAAAAACAAAAAATATGACTTATGTTATTCAACGGATTGCTGCAATACATACGTACACAATAGATCGCGAATTATCGTTACCGGCGAAACGCTCCACGATGAGACGTGACCCCTCTCTGAGCTCCCGTGGACGACTGAATTTTCGACCGGTGTACGTTGCGTATGGTTCAAAATAGCGCGCAAATTAGAAGAAAAAATTAAAATTAAAACAACCAAGCGACATTTTTGAAATGTTAAAGCTGTAAATGATAGTATGATAATTAGAGAATAATATGAATTGAAGTTTATGAAAAAATTCAACAGTTTACTATCAAAATTCAGCGACGCACGAGCATGTTTTGTAAGGATTTTTGTCCAACTTTATGTATTTATGTTTAATAAACTATAAAATATTTTTAAATTTTGCCAACTATGTTTGCTAACACATTTATTCTAGTGTTCATTACATATTTTTGTATGGTAATTAAAGTACTATTATAGGTTATATTCCTTTAGTTGTGAAGACCGTTTTGAGTTATTTTACTCGGCGCAGGCTTAACGAGTAGGTGTATGTATCAGTTTTTGTGTTTACTACCTATTAAAGTTTTTTTTTTATGTTCTATTGATAGCTATCTAATGATAGCCGGGACCAACGGCTTAACGTGCTTTTCGAGGCACGGTGGTATCACACCGCAAACTTCCAAACTCTGGGCTACTACTGACATTATATTTTAGCTCTTTATGGCCCGCGTGAGTCGCGCTTGCGACCACTTGACCAACAGGCCAGTTCTTCTTCCTGTTCTTTTATTTAAAATCTTTATTAAGTGAATCAATTTTAATATAATAGGTGGTTAAGTATTACTAGGTGAGATGTCTATAGATGTTTATTTCTTTTAATTTGTAGTTATTGGATTAGCAAGTTTATCCTATCGATTCTTTGTAATTTTAGTTAGTAGGAAACGTAGGGTCGGAATTCAAACAAGTCGGCATAAATTTAAAAGGAATGTTATTTTTCACATGACCAATCAATCACCTATAAATTGCTCTGCCTATCTATATTCGGATGCAGGGAAAACCAAGACATACGAAAACAAAAATAGGACTAAAAGTATTCTATGCGGAAGTACTCTAAATCTATTCTTAACAATATAATTAATAAATAACTTTGGTGATTCTCTAATATCCAGTGCGAATTAGATACCTACTCTTAAATTTTATCATGTATTCATTTATACTCAGAAAAAAAAACATGTTCATAATATTAGTAGGATTATACGCGGCTGAAACCGCGCACAGCTGCTAAACAATAAAATTGAACTTGTAATGTCACTAATGTTAATTTCTTACATTGAATTCCAAAATTTACAACAATAAATAATAATAATATTTTACATTAATGTTAGTAGTACCAGGGGCAGTTTTTTTTTGCCCGTAGTACTACTAGACTGCTTGGTAGTACCACGGGAAAAAATTTTTACCCGTGGTACTACTGGTAGTACCACCGGTAGTACCACGGGCAACAAACGCCACTGACACCCAAGCTAAGATTAAACTTGTGTTATGTGTGTCAGGGCTCTCAAAATTGGAACTATTAACACTATTAAATGTTCAGAATTAAGTTGTGTACACGTATAAGGCACTATAAACAGTAAAAACGATTTTATACAAAGTTTTTTTTAAAATTATTATTACGAATGAGCCCAGTCTTGACTTGACTTCGATCTCGCCTGATGGTAGGCGACAGATGAGGTCTACGATGGGACGAACGAGCCCAGAAGGTGCCTATTTACTCTTGCTTTAAAGGCTGAAAGGTCATAAGAAGCAGGTAAAGGCAAGATAAAAAAAGAGAACTGTATTACAGGAGACAGGGCCTTCCAATACGAGAGAAACATTTTGATTGTATTAATTTTATTCGTTCACAGAGTGACGATGACCAAGGCCTGGAGTCGTGTAGTGACTTGGACTCGCAGCCTAGAACCCCAGCTACTCCACGAAGCCTACACTCCAGCAGTCCAAAAGTCGTTAAAGATGGACCCTTCAAAGTACCTCAGGTAACGTCATCTGTGGAGTTTTTATACCGGTTCTTCTCCATAGAAAACGACCAATTTCGAACCGTGCACTAACTTCTGATGTTTCATAAGTGCCCATGTGGTATGATTCATGGTTTATGTGAAATATTTTGAATTTGAGTGAGTTTGATCTTAAGTAATGAAACACTAGCTGTTTCAACCTATAATTCTGCCAGATTACATGTAACAACTGCCAAAGATGTACAAATGACAGCCGGGACCATTGGGCTTTACGTGTTTTCCGAGGCAAGTTATATCTCGATGTGTTAAGATATGGTCACTCATCCACATACTGACACATACATATTTAGCCACGAGCTCCTCTGAGTTACAAAAAAGTCTTTAAAACTGATCATTAGAGCTGGCTCGCCCAAATATAATGCTTAATTATGCAGATTCGTTTTGAATTATATTACAGGACATTTCAACACCCACAAGGAGAAAACTGGATTTGGAAGAGGATGCGACAATCGCCCTCCGCACTCGCTCCAAGCTCAGTCTATCTGCGACATCTATAGAGCACATAGAGAGTACATTCGTCCCTCCTGACGATCTACCCATGCCAGCGGTCGATGACCTTTGGAACCAGTTCCTGAATGAGTGCCTCAACCCAGCGTCCACTTCGAAACACGAAGATGATGATGAAACCGATCCGGAGTATAATGTGGCGGCAGATCCCGATGCGCGTGAGTGTTTTTCTTCGTGTAGCTTCAATGTAATTAGGAAACACCGACTTCATCTAGCTAAACAAAACACGCCAAAAATCATGACGTGTAAAAGTGTTATTCATAATCAATTTACAAAATAAATAACTTCATATTTCAATTTGTTATCTTTACATATTATTATAAAACAAAGTCGCTCCCGCTGTCTGTACGCTTAGATCTTTTAAACTACGCAACGGATTTTAATGCAGTTTCAGCAATAGATGGAGTGATTCAAGAGGAAAGTTTATATGCTTAATACATGCATATTGTTACGAGCTGGGGTCCGGGATAGAAATAATTATGTGCGTGTGGTGTGAGGGCCACTTTGATAAAACTCTGTGAAAATATGCTTAAGATTTAGTGAACATTCCCAAAGAAATGTGAAAGTTCGAATCAGATTTTGTGAAAGTCAAATAACCGAGTTATGGACTGTAAAGATGGGCCCTCAGTTCTCACATAGAGGATTGAGGGCCCACCTGAACCTGATAAACTATGGACACTACAAAAAAAGTCTTTATGCCAAAATCTAAGCTAATGCCTAACAAAATTTGTGAAAACAACATATTATCGCAAAACACTGTACTAATTTGTATATCTTCGTACAAAATGGGCCCTCAATTCTCATACGCGTAAACGTTTATTTCCCAAATAAAATGAAATCATTAACTTACAGCTACTGCTTGAAATCCTATATGCTACTAAATAAATTGTGTAAATTTGTGGAAGCAAGAACAGATCACCACTTCTTGTTGTTTGGAAGTTATGACCTTAACAAAATTCGGGCCCTCAGTCCTCCATTTCTTTTGCTTTCGCTTTGCTTACGCTTATTGTATGAAAGATAAGACAAAATCAAAACTGTATCTTTTTGTGAAAACAAATGTGCTTCAAATTCGATACCAGAAGGAAATTTAAAAGACCTTTATTCTATAAGAAAATCGAGTATTAATTTTTAATCTCTGAATTAGGAAATAGGGTGACCACAATTTCTTTTAGATTGCAGGTTTTAATAAACTTTCTTCGATTTTTCCCTTATTATCGTCATAGCATTTGAAATTACTATTAATTAATACACGACATTTATTGTCTTTCTATTGGAATAGTTATGCAGTAACTGTTAACGCATCGTTTTGTAAATAAGGCACTGTAAAAATGATTCAATAGAACGGTTTCATGATAATTAGCTATATTGCTTTGGCAATCAACTTCGATTCTAGTTCTGATTTTTTTATAAAATGCTTAACGACTACATCTGCTCGGATTTTGGAGACGATGAAATGATTTATTTTTGACTAGCTTTTGCCCGCGACTTCGTCCGCGTGGAATAGTTACTTTGGGCTAACGTTAAATTTAACCCCGATTTTGAAGCATTCTTCATTGGCGCTCCGCTCCTATTGGCCTTAGCGTAATGATACAATATAGCTGTGCCCGCGACTCCGTCAGCGTAAGTTAATGTATTGGTAATATTGTTTAGATCACGTTCACATGAGGCTTAAGTACCTAGAGAACGCTTCGACCGCGAGACGCGTCGAGCGCGGCGACCGATTCTCAAAAATAATCCTTATAGTATGATTCAGTATTCACGCGCGATGGCTTATTATTATAAGCGTATTTCATGTATAACTTTGGTGTTTCTATACCGATTTATATGATTCTTTTTACGGTTTCGTAGCCGAATGGCAAAAAACGGAATCTTTATAGTTTCGACATGTCTGTCCGTCTGTCTGTCTGTCTGTCTGTCCGTCCGTCCGTCTGTCACAGCAATTTTATTCCGAAACTATTAGGACTATACATGTTAAACTTGATAGGTACATGTATTCTGTGAACCGCTTTCCGATTTTGAGAAAGAAATTAAAAAATATTTAAAATAAAGGGGGCTCCCCATACATGGAACTAAACCTGAAAATATTTTTTTTCATGAAATCGATGCATGTGTGGTATCTATAGACAGTTCTTTAAAAACGACATCGGGGTTTCTAAAACCACTTTTCCATAAAGTCAATCGTTTAAAAGATATAAGCTTCCAAAGTGGTAAAATGTGTGTGTGGCGGACACAACCTCTAACTTCTATAATAATGGAGTGAAAAATCTAAAAAAAATATATGTCTGTAGATCTTAATATAAACTTTCAACCAAAATTAGTTTTAACGAAATCAGTTCAGCAGTTGTTGAGATACAGCATATTTTCTAAAACCGCAAATATAACTTTGTAATTCATACAAACACTATGAAAAACAAATTTATTCGGCGCAGTTGTAAAAATGTAAAAAAGCTAGTTTTAAGAAATTTGTAAGGTTTTTTTTTCGTCAAATAAATTTGCATATTATATTATAGTTACTACGGAACCCTTCATGGGCGAGTCTGACTCGCACTTGGCCAATTTTTTTATGGAATAGTTAATAATGTTAACTTTTTCAATTAGGGGTGACTGAGAGTGTTATAAACGTAAGAGTAGACAAATATTATAATCAGAAAGCTTCGAACTGCTAAGCTATCGGGAGTTACACGTGTTATTGTGAGTCAACCATAAAAGTTAGACATATGCTGTCGTGGGATATTTTTTATATAATTTTAAGGAGAACATTTCCGTCATGAAATAATTTGTGTAGCTTTAACCATTAAGGTTGCACACGCGACGGAAGCTTAAAAAATGGAGTAACTTCTCCCGTTTTCCCAACATTTCCCTTCACTGCTCTGCTCCTATTGATTGTAGCGTGATGAAAAGTATACTATAACCCGCTCAGGAGTATGAAAAATAATTGTACCAAGTTTCGTTAAAATCCGTCGAGTAGTTTTTGTTTCTATAACGGTTATACAGACAGACAGACAGACAGACAGACAAAAATTTAACTGATTGCATTTTTGGCATGAGTATCGATCCTTAATCACCCCCTGATAGTTATTTTGGAAATATATTTCATGTACAGAATTGACCTCTCTACAGATTTATTATAAGTATAGATGAAATGATTGATTTTGAGATGTTTTCTGGAGTATGAAATATATGTACATTACCTACTTTTTAATTTATAAATAGGTGAAATTGAATTGAACAATTCTTAGAGTGACTATTTAAGTAGACAATCGTTAGTAGATCATTCATATTAATAACTTAAATGTAATAAATTAAAATATATAAACATATCAGTTATTCTTTAACAGTTATCAGCAGTGATCGGAGTAGGTAGATTGATTTTTGGTACTTGTATCATAAATGCACACAGAAAGAATAACATGGATAAGCCATTTTCCCGGAAAGTAATTCCGGTATTTCCGGATTCAATTAAACATTGTTAATGTTGGTAGTGATATTATTCCTACTCAATTCAAAATTTAAAGGAAGGTATAAAAACTAAATTAATTCATTATTTATCTGTAATTTTTATTGTTTATATGTAATTTTATTTTTATTTGTAATAATATTGCTCATTTTATTACAATTCCTACCTTTTCTTTGAGGATGGCAAATCATCAAATGACTCCTTCCACTCTGGCAGAATAAAATTCCTACATAAGTTCCGGTTTTTTTTTAATAATCCACCAATTCCGGAGGAATGTCCATATATATAGGGTAAACTCACCAGTAACTGGCCACTTAAGCTCATCGGCCAGTTCATGTCAGTGTAAAAGTGTAACGTGTAAAGAAGTTATATTTTTTTAATTACCTCTGGTTAAAGCGTCTATTTTTTTATCGATATTGATGTGTAAAAAAAAAATAAAACAGAATTACGTGCAATTTTTTTAATCCAATGAAAAAGTAGTTGTTTTAAGTAGTAATTGGCCATAAAATTTAGAAAATGGCCAAGAAAATACTAATAATTGGCCATATAAAAATTATCATCAAAAGCAATCAAAATAAATACAATAAAATATTTGAAATACTAAAAACAGCAAATTAAAATATTTTGAAACTTAATAAAGAACATTCTTACAATATTTTTCTTAATTCTATATAATAAAATCAACATCTTAGCTTATAAAAGAGATCAGTATAACACAGTTTGTAAACTCTATAGGAAGGAGGAACTTAGAACTGTTTTATTTATTTTTGGTTGACAATAAGTTTAAATAAATGATATACATCTTCATCATCTTCAGATGAAGTGTTACTCTGTAACAATTATGGCACAAAAATGAATCGCATTCATCCTCAGGAATATGAATTCTGTGGGATAATGGAATACAATTCTGATAAAATTGTTTTTACACATGCTGCACGAAATCACCCTTTTTGGTATTGGATTGAGACAAAACTCGCAAAAAAACTAAACATTGTTTTTTTATTTTTTTTCCACTAACCGCATAGACTCATCTTGACTATTCTTCGTTTTCCTTTTAGCAGTCTTATTTGTTGTATTCTTTGGTTGCTTATTTGGTATATTATTCTCTTTTTGGTTCTTTTTTTCTTCTCGTAATCTCTTCCTTTCCTCTTTTGCAGCATCTTCTTCTTGCTTTTTTAATTGCTTTGCTTTTATCTGTTTAAGATATTGGTCAGATGTCAACGCAAATGGTAATATTTTTATTTCTCACTTTTTATTTTTCTTGTCTTTCTATTTTTCTTGTCGTTTGGGTAAGTCAGGTAACCTTTGTTTCAAATATTCTGAGAATGGTACATTTGAGACGACAGTAACTTTTTGACTTGGGTCTATCTGGTTCGAAGTGCTAGGTTGTGGTTCCTCTATAGTGTTTGATATTTGCCTATCTATTAGTTTTGGTGTAGTAGGTTGGCGATTGCTAGTGTCGCTAAATCTGTCTAGTTCGTGAATCTCTATTTGAATTGGTGTTGTAGATAGTTCTTCCTGGAGACTACACTCTTTATTTTCTATCATTTCTTTATCCTGTATCTCATATTTATTATCTTCGTTGTTTACTGTAAATTCACTGGTGCATTCATTTAGAATAATTCGACGTTCTTCACTTTGTTCTTTCAAATCTATTGGATAGCTAATTTCGGTTAACAAATCACTTTCATCCATGAGTGGATTTAGATTCCAATCCTGTGTATTCATTAAGTAGTTACTAGTATGTACTACCGAAACCCATTTAAACTTCTTCTTCATCTTCCACAGTTTATAAATAGTTGTAAAGTTGTCATCGAAATCTGGTAGCGTTAATGGCGTGACTGTCTGACATTTAGAATGATTGGTTCTCCTACTATCTCACAAAAATCGTAGTAAGTCAGCACACATTCATTAACATTCATTTCTGTTGTGTTTGTTATTGCTGCAGGTGCACTATTTATAAGTTGTTTGGTTGGTATGCATTTGCTATAATCTACATTATCGGCTTGAAATGGATACAGGTATGCTTGAATGGATATACCCTAAATCCATTGATCAAAGTTTCTTTTTTTGCACATGAATCCACGACTTTTTTTAGTAAAGGAGCAAAAGATTCTTTAGTGAGGCTTTCTTGGTAATTACATGCAAACCCGCAACATATTTTCCATCCAGCTTTTATTGGACAAAAAGCTGCAACGTCTGCTGGTTGTAATATGCGCGTTGCATTCGGGTAAATTGCAATTAAATGGATTTGTAAGGTTCGACAGAGTTCCGATACTTCTAACGTTACATGAGTTTTGTGGCCATCGACAAACAAAATTACTGGCAGAGGAATATTGTTTCTCATTAGTTCTGGATGGAAACAGTTGGCTATAAAGTCATAAAAGACCGCAGCCGTCATCCAACCCGAGTCGCTGCGGCCAATTCCCCATCCGGATGGCACACTCAACGTAACTCTATCCGGTATTCTTTTATAGGGAAAGATGATCATGGGATTGCACACCTGACCGGCAGCAGAAAATGTAAACAGCACTGTTATGTTTTCCTTGGCTGGCGCTTTTTCGATTTCGTAAACGTATCTCGATCCTTTTTCAGCTAAAACTTTGCCGGTTCCAGGACAAATATTAAAACCAGTTTCATCAGCATTGAAAACCCGTGCAGGATCTTGAACGACAGCAGATAAACCTTCATCGTCAATGTATTTTTTTATTTCTTTGAACCATTTTCTAATGTCTGATTCTGAAACACAGGCACTTGCATTCGTAACTCCCTCTGATGTCCGAATCGAGATGTTAGGATGACGTTTTAGGAATGCTTTAAACACATCTCCAGGTTTGTCATTCCCAAATGGATTAGGTCGTGGGTTTTTCTTCAAAAAGTCTTGGACACAATCCTTTATATCCTCTTTTTTTCTGGGAAATCCTCGCCTAGCTTGTTGTATAATGAAATTACTCAACTCATTTCCTTCAGCTTCAGTAAGAACTGGATTAGGTCCAGACTTAAACTTTTTGTTAGGATTTCTTATTTTAAATTGGATGCTACTTCTGGGCACGCCAAATTTTTTAGCTGCTTGACGAATCGAAGCTTCGTCGTTTTCAATAAATTTTATTGCCTCTTCTATTGCTTCTTTGGAATATTGTCTTTTTTTTAATGACATTTTGGAAAATCTATGAAACAAAAAACATTCCGTCAGTAACTGGCCATACAACTATCACTTACTGGCCACCACGGCCAGTTACTAATAAATGTGTGTATTTTTATTTGATATTTTTTTATACAATAGTGCACCTTATGCAGCTACTTAATACGTTTAATTTTTAATAAAATTCGAATATTTGGTTATAACCCAGTTACTGGCATAGGTGGCCAATAATTGAAAATATATAAAAATTTCGACCAAATACTAGCCACCCCCCTAACCTTGGTTAACAACAGATGCTGACAGAATAAAACTTATGTAAAGAATCACTTACCATCTATTCAACAGACTGAAGAAAATCAATACACGATTACTTCACAAAATAACACAAAATTCAATTTTTACTTAGAGCATTTCCTTAAGATTTTTGTAATGATTTACCATTCATGTGAAATCACAAACACCGACTGTCACAAAATGGTCGATATGTTTGGCGCTAGTGTCATTGTGAAAAAAAAATGTTACTACAATGAAAGCTAATTGAGTAAGTAATATGAAAAATAAATGATAGATGGCATACCGTGTAGATAATTCTTATTTTATGCCATTGAAGTGGATAGTGGCCAATTACTAAAAGCGGCCAGTTATACCTCGGTTTACCCTACGTTTCGGATCAATGACCCCATTTCAATCTACCTACACCGATCACTGGTTATCATTTATCACCTAGACCGAAGATCTGTTTGTGTATTAAAAAATATTATTTTTATTTAATTTATTACATTTTATACACATATTATTTAGATTTTTAATATTCCTATAAAAAAAACATTTAAAATATAAAAAACAGTAACCCACCGGTATCGGGAACAGGGTCCAAGCTACCGGTGGTCAGGACTTTTGAGAGAGGAACCTCCTAACAGTTCGCGCCGAGTCCAATTTCTTTGGTAAGTCGTTCGGAGCTCAAGCAGTACGACTAGCGACTGTGGAATACTCTTCCCGTGTCAGTAAGACAAGCACAAACAAACCCTTCCTTCTTTAAAAAACATGGTAAGAGATCTCTATCTCTCTCTTTAATTTGTTACTATTTTTAATATATCTCAGCTTTGTTTTTTTATGTATATATATATGTATATGTGTATTGAGTATGTAGGTTATTACTTATTTATTGTATATAAGTGAATTGTACACCATGGACTACCCGCGTATTTATTTTCTCCTGCTGTTTTAAATCCATCCAAAGGTTGTCTGTAAAAGATCGCTTTTAGCGATAAGACCGCCCATTGTAACACTCTTTGTACTTTTTAAGTCCTCATTTAATTCTGTTACGGTGTACAATAAAGACTATATCTATCTATCTATCTGCTATCTGGATCAAGCCCTTGATCCAGCTGCCCAAAGAGAACCACCTAAGATGTTTGTTGTAATTATGCCATTGGCTGAGACGACTATCGGTACAATGATTGCTGTATCCACATCCCACATGTCAACAACCTCGCGAGCCAAGGCAAGATGCTTAATTTGCTTATCTTTCTCGGTTTCCACGAGGTTCACGTCATGTGGGATCGCTATGTCAACAATCACTGTGCGACGCTCTAATCGGTCTATTACCACTATGTCAGGCTTATTGGCAACAATAGTCCTGTCAGTAATGATAGAGCGATCCTAGTACAGTGTAATATTGCCATTTTTGAGAACTGGGTCGGGCATATACCTATAGTACGGTACTTCTGATTCCACAAGATTGAATTTAAGAGCAAATTGCTGGTGAACAATCCTAGCTACAAGGTTGTGTCTATGCAAATAATCTCCGTTAGCCAGACGAGAAAAACCGGAGATATGTGACGAATGGATTCTACGGATTTGTGACATGCCCGATATATGTCTACCATACCATCTTTCACAATATATTTCCGATAGTTATTCGTCATCATAACTTCGTCCATAATTGCACAGCCAAAACCTTCGGTTTCCCCGAAGAGGTCACCAAAACGTAGCCAGGCTACGGAGGCTAATGTATCTACGTCAAACCAATGAAGGGCACAGTAATAGCGTCCGTGAAGCTCCTTGCTCTACCATACTTCTCTGCGGTCATTAGTATCTAATACTATAGGTTTGGTTTGATTTATTATTATCTATTATTTTTATTCTTCAATATAACTGTTTCCGCTGCATTATCATAAACTATCGTTTAGTATTTACACTAAATATTACAACTATTGTGCATATAATATGTAAACAATAAAATAGTTTCTGAGGTATGACTACTTTGCAACAGCAGAAGGAACTAAAATATCACTCAGAATCGCCACTAACACTGTATATAAAATATAAGGGTAAAAAGAAATTATTGTCACCCTACTCACATACACAATGAAAAAATAGTTGCTTTCGCTATCTATTAAGATTTGTAGTTTTATCATAATTATTATTTGTAACAAATGACACGAATTTGAAGCACATTTTTTTTCACAAAAAGATACAGTTTTGTATTTTTCTTATCTTTCATACGATAAGCGTAAGCAAAACGAAACCAAAAGAAATGGAGGATTGAGGGCCCGAATTTTATCAAGGTCATAACTTCCAAACAACAAGAAGTGGTGATCTGTTCTTGCTTCCACAAATTTACACAATTTATTTAGTAGCATATAGGATTTCAAGCAGTAGCTGTAAGTTGATGATTTCATTTTATTTGCGTAATAAACTTTTACGTGTATGAGAATTGAGGGCCCATTTTGTACGAAGATTTACAAAGTAGGCCAGTGTTTTGCCATAATATCTTATTTCCACAAATTTTGTTTAGCATTAGCTTAGATTTTGGCATAAAGACTTTTTCTGTAGTGTCCATAGTTTATCAGGTTCAGGTGGGCCCTCAATCCTCTATGTGAGAACTGAGGGCCCATCTTTACAGTCCATAACTCGGTTATTTGACTTTCACAAAATCTTATTCCAACTTTCACATTTCTTTGGGAATATTCACTAAATCCTAAGCATATTTTCACAGAGTTTTATCGAAGTGGCCCTCACACCACACGCACATAAATAATTTACACCAATTAAACCAAAATTAACACTTTACTTAAATAAACACAAATCAACACAGTTATTCACAGTACAATACTTGTCACTTAATACTTAAATCGCACCGAAATTCACTAGTAAAGCTTCGAATTATATCGCGTCGTATCTTGAAATAAGACTGCTCTCTGCGTTTCTCTGCGATCTATTTATACCCCGGTCTATGAGTTCTAGAACATTCTTATAAAATCGACTCACCGCCTACACTAAGAATATTCTCGAAGCTACTCGAGATACTCAGTACTGCTACTCGCCGCTAGATGGCGTTAGTGTCTCGAACATTCTAGATTTATGTCAAAGTTTCTCGACGTACTTCACTAAGCGACTGGCGTAATAATATTATTAGTACGGTGCACCTTTGCGAAGCCCTGGGTGGGTCACTAATAATATTATAAAACGGAAAAATTTGTTTGTTTGTTTAAACGCTATAATCTTCGAAAGTAGTGAGTGGATTTGGATGAAATTTGATATCAAAGTAGCTTGAAGCTTGAGGAAGGTTGAAGGTTTTTTACCCGACTAAAAGAAGGAGGGTTATGTTTTTATCATGATAAAATCCACTGGAGCGAAGCTGACCGCGCGACTTCTTGTTCATTATAAAATTATAAATCAAAAAGGATTGTTCTTTCGTTTAAACGCACTAATCTTCGAAAGTACTGAAAGTACTGGGTTGATTTGGATGGAATAACGAAGTAGCTTAAAGCTTGAGGAAGGTTAAAGACTTTTAACCCGAATGCAAAAGAAGGAGAGTTATGTTTTTATGTATATGGGAGCGAAGCCCCGCACGACTGCTAGTTTTGTTTTTATAATAATTATTATTGTTAATTAACTGCCTCGTTGGTCTATTGGTCGCAAGCGTCACTGGTCGGGCAAAAAGTGCTATTGGTTTTGCTATTAGAGTTTAGACAATTATAGTGTTAGTATAGATGACTCTAAAAGTTTGCGAATTTCGTGAAGCTTTGTTCATAATAATAACCTGTATTTTATATTCCACTGCAGACGACGAAGACGAAGAAACATTAGGCAATAGTATCATTAAGATATCAAAAAAGGAGCTCAACGATTTGGTGACGGAGTTGTTCAATATAATTCCTGAGACTACAACTGAAGAGGAGCTAATGGCTGATAACTTCTCTAACTCCGTGCTCACCGAACATAGCCAAACAGAGGTCAGTATTATGATGTTATTTAGTTTCCGAAAAATAAACTCCATGTCATACTGGACAAAGTTAAAATTCCATTGCAACCTATACTTTAGCGTGCATAGTATGCTTTCGTTTGTCACAATTTTGTGATGGTATCTAGTTTCTGAAAAACAAACTCTATGTCATATAGGAAAACGTTCAAATTCCAACCTATTTAATTAAATTTAATTTAATTCAAAACCTATTTGGCATTCCTCCTACGCTAACTCACAAAGTCATTATATTTTTGTCACAAATTTATCCGTCTAGCTAGCGTAATAGTACATTGTTCACCGAGAGGAGAAATTGACCGATTACCGTCGAGGGTGTCGTTTGAAGCCCGAGCCGTAGGCGAGGGCTTTAAAACACCCGAGATTGGGAATCGCACTTTCTCTCGAGTGATACATAGTGCTTTATATTACACCTATGAGGAAAATAAATAGTACTTTTCAACATTGAGTACATAGACCATAACGTACTTGGTTTGTATTTTTGCGCTATTTCATTGAAATAAGCTAGCAAAACAGTTTCAGAAAAAGATGCCGCATTTTTTTTTTCACTTTTCCATTGCAAAAAATCGTCATAAGTTTTATTATATTTTTTAATTGATTTCTGTGGTAAAAGGTTATCAATCAGTATTTTTTGCTGTTTCCTTCAACTGCGGCGGAGTTAAAAAATCTTCATCATCACTATCACTGCTTATCATTTTGATAGTTTTATTTTACTTTCTACGAAAACTGAATCCTCAAACAACACACAAATTGAGAATGGCGCCAATGGCGTCTGCAATGTTCACATGTTCTTTTTTCAAATTGTTTATCCTGCCGCCGCAGGGTCGCACTGCCAGCCCGACACCATCCAACACACAGCTAGTGGCCAGTGTCATTTTGCGAACTTGGACATAAAAACTCACTGTAAAAACTTTTTGGCTTTTGATATTTAGGTTACCGGCGCATAGTCTTACCCAAAATTAAAAAAGAAAAACCACGTAAGAAATGGATTTTCATACACTTTTCTCTCCCGCTCAGATGCGTTTTCTCCCCGCATATTTGTTCGATATGCAATGACGTACTTCCTACCGTAAATTTGATAAAGTATCAAGGTACTTTCCAAGCAGGTGTAGTATAAAGGGTATTTTTTTTATTTTTTTTTTATTTAATGTCAGCCAACAATTGTTTACACATATCATTACAATACGATTGAAAAATTTACATATACAAGTGTAACAATCACTTATAGGCTAACACCACATGCACAGAAAACGGATTAAACGTGTACAAAATTAATTATTTTTACTAATTGAACCCTGTTATGCAGAATAGATCCAGCCCACATTTTTTATGAAATTGAGTTACGTACATAACGAGAATCTACACATCGAGTTTTACATTTGCACAAAAGATCCTAGCAGTCTGATGAAATTACCCTAACAAAACTTTTATTGTGCCAGCAAACCATCACCTATACTACGATTTCTGAATGTTGCAAAAAGGTACCATGATGCCAAGGCGTGGAAAATGATTGAAAAAAAAATTTTCAAAAGATCCAAGTTGCGTGGTTCTCTAAAGAAAAAATATTTTTCACAGTAATTGTCAAACCAAGCAGATTGGATCTTTTTTGCAAAATTGATTGATATGTCCCTAAAAAAGATGCGATCTGATTTTATCACAGACAAACGTGGTGTAAATGGAGGTTACAATAAAGTTAGTGCTGAAAGTGAGGGTTTTCTAATAACCCTAATTAAAAAGCTTCCTACATATGTTTCTCATTATAGTCGAGAGAAAGTAGATGAAGTTAAATTTTTGAGATCAGATATGACATTTTCCAAAATTTATCATCTTTATACCGAAGAAGCAGATTCGGCAGGAGTTAGGCTGCGTTTCCACCAGAGATGTGCGAGGATGGAAGGTTTGCGCATCCTCGCACCAGACATTTAGGCTGCGTTTCTACCAGAGATGTGCGATGGAAATGTGTCGTGCGAGGATGTCTAGCTGTGCTGTGGAAATGTGTGGGTGTTTCCACCAAAGCTGTGCGATGAAAATGTGCCTACGAGGATGTGTAGCGGAGCTGTGAAAATGCGCATTAATGTGTGGTGCGAGGATGCGCAAATCTCGCAACATATCCTTCTCAACACACATTCCTCGCAACACATCTCTCGCACACATCCCTCGCTTGTTTTGTATGCGCAAAAATCTAGCTCCGCTGAGCCGTTTCCACCAGAGCTGCGCTGACCGAGGCGAGGTAAATGAAGCGATTCTATTGGTTCTTTACAAACACATCCCTCGCTACGCATCCTCGCACATCTCTGGTGGAAACGCAGCCTAATGCGCATTTTCACAGCTCCGCTACACATCCTCGTAGGCATTTCATCGCACAGCTTTGGTGGAAACCCCCACACATTTTCACAGCACAGCTAGACATCCTCGCACGACACATTTCCATCGCACATCTCTGGTGGAAACGCAGCCTAAAGGCTGTGTCTTATGCAAAAGCCAAAACCGTTTTCCTGACCAAATTTAACCTCCGTACCAAACCGTTGAATAAAGATACCTGCAGTAAATGCGACCACTTTAATAATAAAAAGGATGTAACCACAGATGAAGAAGAAAAGAATAGACTTATAGAGGAACACTAAGCTCACTTTAAAACTGCAGAAGACCTTCAAAAACGCATGAAGAGTGATATGGTGCTTGCAAAGGATGATCCATTCACAGAAACAATAACATATGACTTAGAAAAAACATTGCCGCTGCCTCGCATCCCCACGAACATCGTATTTTACAAGAGGCAGTTGTGGGTGTACAATTTAGGCATACATACGGGTTCTGATGATCAAGGCCATTGCAACGTCTGGGTGGAAGGCGATGCGAAGAGAGGCTCCCAAGAAGTGGCTTCTTGCCTGATTAAACACTTGTCACAGCCAGGAGTAACTCAACTTATGTATTCTGTGGAGTGATTCCTGTGGTCGCCAGAATAGGAATATAAAGCTTACCGTAATGCTTAAAGCATTGTTAAATGACCACCTATCGTTGCAACAAATAAGCATAAGGTTTTTGGTGTCTGGACATAGCTTTTTGCCAAACGACACAGATTTTGGAAAAGTGAAAAGTACTCTCAAATTCCAGCAAAGAATTTATTTACCTGAAGAGTACATGGTAATAATGAGCACTTGCAAAAATATCAAGCCTCTACAAGTCCACAAGATGCAAAGTAATAACTCGAGAAGATTATTACAAACAGAAAAAAAATCTATTACTGGGAAAAAAGTTTTCTGGCTCAAAACGAAAGAAATCTTGTTGAAAAAAGAAGCTATGTTCTCTTTATTAATGAGGAGCAGTTTTAACGATGACTACATTGAAGTAGACAAAGAAAAATACCCGCGGTAGGTCACGCTTCATTGATATCGTTGAGTTTAGCTACTAGAATAGGTTTCCCATTTGGCCACAGTTTTTCCTTGTTTGTCTTGCGATATGATTCATCTCGCAAGACATAATGGAAAAACTGTGGCCAAATGGGAAACCTATTCCAGTAGCTAAGCTCAACAACATCAAAAGTCTTATGCACTTGATCCCAAGAGATGCTCAAACGTTTTATAACAATCTCACAAGTGACAACACCATACAAGATGATGTAGACGGATTTTCGGGAGTACGGTATGGTTATTGTTACTGAATAAATAAATATATATAATTACTGTTTTTTTTTTAATTTTGACAATAAATTTCTTTAAACTACTGCAGATTTTCATTTAACTCACTCTGTCACAAAGATACCTAAAATAATTTATTTCTGTAAGGATTTTGCAAAAAGGATCCACAGGTAGTTTTTCAAGAATTACAAAAAAACTATATGCTGAAATTAGATAAAACCACTTTCTAAATATTCAGAATTTTATGTTCTTATAGTTATAACTTACCAAATAATTCTAACTTGGCCTGATATTTTGGTTTTCACTTCTAAACTTCAAATCACATTTACTCAAAACTAACAAAATGTTAGTTGGATCTTATCCGCATAACAGGGTCCAATTGATACAATAATTTTGGTTAGTTTTGTTCTTAAGATTAGGTTAGGTATGCTTTCGTTTGTTACAAATATGTAGAAAGGTTAAAATATAGACACGTAATTAAAATTCTACTTTAAATACAGAATATAATGTAATATAAACAAACAAGTTGAAGCATAAATAACGTTTAAATAAAAAGGCCAAAAAAATTAAAAAAACCCGACTGCAACCTTATACTAAAACTAACTGAAAAGCTAATAAAAAGAAGCCCATTTTATATTAAATAAAAGTTGGAGGCAGGCGGGGCCCATACCATTATTAGAGTTTCAAACTCAAATGGGTCCCGCCTGCTTCCAACTTGTATTTAATTTAAAATGGGTTTCTTTTTATTAGCTTTTCAGTTAGTTTTAGTATAAGGTTGCAGTCGGGTTTTTTTAATTTTTTTAATTACTTTTTTTATTTCCAGCTTTTTATTTTACAAATGTGAAAGATTTCGCAGACGATTTAGTTCTTGATACGTGTTTTTTTAAGATTTGTCACTTTGAATTACTTTTAACCATATAAGTTGTATATATTTTTGTAATCATCTTTTAAAACCCTTTATTTTGATACCGCACTCGATAGGTTTTGAGAAAAAAAACTTTTTTGAAGGCATATTATGCCGCCAAAAATCCGCCATTTTGGTTTATTTTTATTTTGATATACCCAGTGTCACTCTCACAGTCAATACAAATCTAACGATACCTCTCAAGCTAAAATCCGTCGAGCCGTTCAGGCCCCAGAGCGTGCCAAACAATTATACAAACATACATACATACATACATACTCTCGAAAAACATAACCCTCCTTCTGGCGCAGTCGGGTAAATAGACTGCAACAATCCATTTTATCACAGAAATGAAAATTAAGTAGAAGTGCCCCTACGCTCTCTCAAAACGAGAACCAGTGTCGCCAAACTCACACATTTGCAAATCAAAATGTCCATAACACACATAAAAAACAGTGATATAATTGGCTACAAAGTTGAAACGCAACTTTAACAAATCATCTTCTTAGTGCTGTCAAAAATATTGAGTCTTATTACAACGACCGAAAGTTGTTATTATTTGACATGACATAATCAATAAAGGCGTTTATCGTTTAAAAAACATAATTCCAACAATTTACAATGAGTTCAGCTACTCAACGCTAGATGGCACTGTAACCAATTTATTCTATTCGGAACGCTAAGTACTTTGAAATAGATGTCATATTTGCATGCACATGTAATGTCTTTTGCTACTCAGATAGAGATGTAGACAAATATTGATACTTTAATATCGATGTTACTTTTTTATTTGTGTGAGCAATGTAATAATTTATCGACATCATACAAATGGTCAGCAATGGAAAAACGTTGACCATCTTCAAAAAAATAGAATCTATTTTAAAATTAAAGAGATCAAATTTGTAAGTTTGTATGTAGGGGAAATCTCTAAAACTACTGAACCGATTCTGAAAATTCTTTCCCTAATATGTAGCTGCATTATTTTTGAGTGCTATAGATAGGCTATCTATACTAATATTATGAAGCGGAAAAGTCTGTTAGTTTGTTTGTTTGTTTGCTTGAACGCGCTAATCTTCGAAAGTACTGGGTGGATTTGGATGAAATTTGGTATGGAAGTAGCTTGAAGCTTGAGGAAGGTTATAGGCTACTTTTTACCCGACTGCAAAAAAGGAGAGTTATGTTTTTACCGTGATAGGATCCACGGGAGCGAAGCCCCGCGTGAGTACTAGTAAATCATATAACAAAGTATTAATTTCATGCGGGCGAAGCCGCTGGCACAAGCTAGTTTTCAATGAAATGTTAATAGATAGTATTAAAAATATTTATTGACCTTGAATTTATACATATTTGTTTAATAATTGCCGTTTTGATAGTTTTATGTTTAATTTGAATAGGTGATGAAAGCGTATATTAATATATTTTGTCGTGATGGCTTTCATTAAGTCGGTAATATGATTAGACGTAGGAAATTCCCCTAACTGATGATAGATTATGTTTTGGAATATTGACAACCCAATAAACATCCATTTTCCTTAATAAAAGGATCTTGGGGAAAACTGAAATATTTAAATTACTTTTTTACTTTTTTTTGAGATCAATATCCAGAAATTGATGTATTACGGTTTACATTATGTGATGTTATCTTTATTAACTACTAGCTGCTACCAGCGGCTTCGCCCGCGTGAAAGTATAAAATTATCTCAAGGGAACATAGTCTCACAAAAAAATCATATGTTCTATTCCAGGACATGGTCTATCCATGTACCAAGTTTCATTGAAATCCGTTCAGCCTTTCGAGCGTGAAGAAGTAACAAACACAAACTTTTGACTTATAATATTAGTGTGATTATTATTATTATATACTTTATTGTACACCTCAATTTAACACAGGACAATCATTTATAAAAATGAGTGTACAATAGGCGGTGTGATTAGCGACCCGTATCTACTACAGACGGATGTAGGCTACGTGTAGTTAAAACGTCGACATTTCTGTGCAATCTCAGTTAAACATTTATGAATTTTACACATAAACCGTCCGAAATCAATTTTCTGAATCCAGCTATGAAATGGAGTTAGAAATAAATAAAAATTATCGATACAGACCTACTTTACGAATGTGTCCCATCCCTAATTGAGTAGCGTCGAAGTTACTAGAATTTATAGTATGTTCCTCCAGATAACGACCAAGTAGATTTAAACGTTGTGCTATTGAAAATAAGGTTCTTTATAGTTTGCATTGAAGTCATGAAATGCGGTATTGTCATTAATATCAAATATATTTAAAATTAACAAACTTTAATACTTATCGATTATACGATACGCCTCCACAAGATACATTTTATTTACTGCTTTCGTTTTTGCAGGTCCAAACCGCACAACAAGGCATAATTTCTAATATTTCGTGTATTTTAGAGACAACCAATCGCGACATGAATCTGACAGCGAATAAGCTAATGTCGCGCATCTGTGCTTAATGTTGACACGCGTGCGATATCTAAAGGGCACTTCCACTGTATTTTCTATTCCGTGCATTTTATAGTGCCTGACTAACACACCGAGAGCTATTGTGTATGTTTACAGATCTCCAACTGTATTAAATGTCAATTATTGAAATGTGAGCTTTATTTCGTGTCTGTTACGGTATCATTTTTACCGACCTACAAATGGAAGAGATATTATGTTCAGCTGTATGTACGTTCACTAATTTCTCCGCCAATTGTGGATCGATTTTCAAAATTCTTTTTTGAGCCTACTGACTTGAGTTGTTCCCATTGTCACCAAGTAAAAATCTGATGATGGGATTTTTGATGAAATAATTAGATGACTATGTAGGTATGGAATCAGAAATAAAATAAAATAAACGTTGTTTGCTCAAAAGATTATAATATTGTATTAACGTAGAGAATACATGACAGAAATACATGTACCAAAAAAAAATACAATGTTCGAATATCAAAATGAATTTCGTTGTGATCTAAAAAGTTTCAACAGGGATTCTAAGGAAGTCGAGGGAAACCTTCCAATTCAATAGGCACTTACTTACTTTACTATGTTTTCATATAAATGATATAAATAAAAAAAAAAGTATATAAATACTTTCTAACGCAATTCATGAGCCCGGTAATCATAATTTCATGATGCTGAGCTGATGATGGAAAGTATAAGTCGGGATCTGACCGTGGAATCCCAGGAAAATCAAGGGAAACCCTCGACATTACGGGCATTTACAATGTTATACATATAATATCTAAATCAATTAAGATATTTGTATCTTATAGTCATCATCTCATGGTGCTGAGCTGATGATGAAAGAAGAACACACCTGAAAGTTTCATAAAGTATTGATCTGATTTAGATGGAGTTTTCACTGTTGAAATTCTTATTTTATCGGCTCCTTTAATTGGTCTACCCATGGAGATAATTAATTTAAGAATCACTATGGGCAGAGTATTATATCACTTAAAATGGAAAAATGAAAATATTTAACAGAATATTAAACCGTCTTCACAACAAACAAAAAAAACTACTGCGCTTGAAAGCGAAAAATAATCTTAAAGACGAAAGCTTCATTTGATGTCTAATTTCGTTTGTAATAAGGGCTAATCTAATCATCAGGTTGAAGTCGGTGCCAAGCCAAATGAATAGGTAATCACGTGTCACGGAATTCGGCGTAAATAGCCCACCTATGGAAGTTACTTAACCGATTACGTGCCCAGGTTGGCCGTTGTATTGTAAACATAGTCTGACCAAATGGGGTCCTTGACCCATCGCAGATGCAATGCCAGTGTACAAGATATGGCCCATCTCTTGTCATGTCCATTGTGCTCGGCCAGCAGCACCTTGCAGGATCTTAACGAGGCCAATACAAGAGATGTGCGTGAGGCAGCTCCATACTGGTCCAAAGAGATTTGAGCATAAACTCAAAAAAAAAAGGAGAAGAAGCCTGTCTAAACTTTATTGGTTTTTTTTTTTTTTTAACGTGGTAAAATTATCAAATAAGTCCTCCCACTCCGGGCAGGGTGGGAGGGACTGTCAGACTTTTACTGACTAAAATCCACGGTGTTCCTTCAATAACCCTTTACATACCGGGGCCACGGTAACGGGATGAGTCCCACGACCCCGGCGGGCTTCGGCCCTCTGCAGAGGGGCCTCGTCATGTTGCTGACGCTCTTTGAGGCGCGCGTGGAACACGACGCGCCGTCGACCCGGGCATGGTCCATGGTCGGACAGCGAGTTGCCCTTTACTCGCTGTCCGCATGCCCGCGCCTACGGTGGCCGGAGATCGTCGGCCGACGTCCGACGCCGTGGGCGTCTACCACTGCGGCTGGGCTGGAGAGAGGACGCCATCCTCTCCCTCACGCGGCCCGCCTCCTCCTTCGGAAGCATGACTGCTTCGCAGAAGGAGGCGACCGCTTCCCACTCCCTCTCGCCCCGCAGCATGGCCTCGACCAAGGCCGGGCGCGAGAGGTCTCCGCCTATTGTCGCCGTGAGGACACGTCGGTGCTCTGCCCAAGCTGGGCAGTCCTGCACCGTGTGCTCGACTGTGTCCTCAGGGCGACCCTCGCAGTGGTGACACCCAGGCGTCTCTTCCTTACCCATCAGACACAGGTACCTCCCGAAACTTCCGTGTCCGGTGAGGACCTGCGTCATGCGGTAGGTCAGGACGCCGTGACGCCGATCTAGCCACTCCTCAAAGAGGGGTCTTACCGCCGCAATTGCGGCGTGCCCGAAACTTTATTGGCTTGGCGCCGACCTTTCACCAGATGAGTAGGTGTACCTGGCCCTAACTATAAACGAAATTAGACATTCAAATAGCATTCTTAAAGATTATTTGTAGCAGTAATGTTTTTGTACAGTAATCAAGCAGTAATTCAAGTTTTGTACAGTAATCTGCCTCGTTGGCTTAGTCGTAAGCGATTGAAGTTAGCGGTGTGACATTCCCGTGCCTCGGAAGCAGGTTAAACTGTTGGTTTCTCACCGGTCGTGTCGGTTTGCCGTCGCATCGGACCATGAGAGTAAGGGAACAGAGATTACGCCTTTACATGCCCACATAATTCTGCACAATAGTATCACCTGCCTCGCTGACTAAGCTCCGTTGAGATAGGCAGGCGTGGCCGGAATCGGTCAGGTCTAAATTATATTTGTTATAAATATGTGTTTATATTATTAAACTCTCAATTCAATTATCTACTTTATCTGAAGTCGTCAAGGCGTGCAACTATTCTTCTTGGTTCAGCAATAAAATTTGAGCTTTATTAACCTGATATAAAATATTTAACAGGTAACCTCGCGTTGGGACGGCAAACAAGAGCCAACTTCAGACGATGAAAATGGCGACAGGCAAAATTTATCAGACAAAATCACGTTTGAGAAGAACTACTCAAGAGTTTCTTTAGGCGAGAGTGAGATAGAAAATAAACAAGGAGCAAGACCGAACGAGACAGCAATATGTCCCGAAAAAAGTGCCGTAGAAGAAAAGCAGTCCGAACAGAAAAGGGTGTCCTCTCGGTTACAAGAGTAAGTGTATTCTTGATGAGTTTCTTGTTGGCTTAAGTAAATATAGGCAACGACTATTTAGAACGGTGCACTCGCTTCTGAAGTTTTATAAGTACATACATATATTATGTAGAGTAGACATGTGTGAAATGAAATAGATTTGGTTTTGAATTGCATTATGTAGGACATGTTTGTATGAATGCTATTGGACTTGTGATCAAGAGGTCGCAGGTTCAAACCGCACCCATTATACCATTGCCATGAACCAACTCCAGACATAAGCATATTTAGCTTAGTTGAAGGGGTTAACAAGATTACTAGTAATGGTAAGCCTTACTAGGTTTTGAAATGGGGCAGCCAATTTTAATAACAACCTTCACATCTACATTGGCAGTCATTACAGGAACTTAAGAACACTGAGCTGAATAAATTGAATAATTTTGAAAACTGCCTCTGTATACCCTTAATTTGTTAGTAGAAAGCCGGCCATGGTGGTGAAGGTGCGTGTACAAGAGGAGGAGGAGACGACTTCTATGGAGAGTGCGCCGCCCTTGTTGCAGGAAAATGCCAAGCCCGGCCGTAGCACCATCGAGTTCGTACACATACAAATCAACCAGGCCAAAGTAAGATCCTACACACTAAATAGTTAGTAAGTTATTGCCAGGATTTGTATAAAAGATGTTTTTTATTCAAACAGAAAAAAAAATGACGGTACGAAGTTCACACGGGACAGCTATTAAACATTATTATCGTTTCAATAGCCTAACGGCTAAAGTGTGTAACATGTGATCGACTAGTTGCGGATTCAAACCCCACCCACTATTGAATCCTATTCATATTCATCATCATTCACATCCTATTTAATATTCTATTGAATCCACTCCAGACACAAGCATATTTAGCTTAGTTGGAGGGGTTAACAGGATTGCTTGTAATGTAAATTCTATCGACTCTAGTAATCTTATTAATAAAAAACCGGTCAAGTGCGTGTCGGGCCACGCGCAGTGTAGGGTTCCGTAGTTTTTATAACAGCCAAGTGCGTGTCGTATTCGCTGACTGATCGTTTCGTACCATGCTCTAACTAAAAGCCAAACATGACTACCTAACTAATTAGATTTCCTATATAAAGCCTCACCTGATCCGACAATTTTGCACGGAAAGTTTTAATTTTTTTTAGAGATTTGTATAAATAAAGATTTGTTTAATTAAACCTTGTCATAGCCGGTGTTTTGAATTTAAAAATATTCTATTATTACTATTTCAATCTCCAAATTCCTACACTCAACGAGACTTGATTATGACTCAGAGTTCGCCTCTGGCCCTTGTTGGAAGCAGACGTATCGCTTAAATATATTAATTACTTACAAATACCCGACATTTTAAAAGTGACTCCTATAACTAAAAACTTAATCAAGTTAAGTGCAAAGTGTGATTTAAAATCTTGTGTTTCTACGCGACACCACACTACGGCGAGTGCGCAGCACCGCTGACCCCAGCGAGCGAAGGGTACCAGTGCTATTTTTCGTCGCGCTCACACACTTACCTAGAAACGAGCACATCACGCTACATACAATACATACCGAGAACACCTCCAAAACCGAGTACCATGTGTGTGGAAGCGCTAGCGGATCTGCACCAAACTTATCAATCCACAGTGATAACGACAACTATCCAAATGTTAACATAAGGAAACGTAAAGAGCGCTTTGATGAAATTGACTACAAGAAGGATTTTGCGAACTTCCGTACAGAAATGATGACCTTCTTAGAAAAATTTGGTAAAATTCAAAACGAAAACTTAATGTGTATCAAAGAAGAACTGTCTGACATTAAAAACGAAATAAAAACCATCAAATCAACCACCGATATATTTACGGAAAAGTTTGAAAAAATAAATACTGATATTCTAGAAATTAAATTGAATAACACTCAGTTCAGCGACAGGATTAAATACATAGAAAGTGAAATAAACCAAATAAAAGACCAACAGCCCAATGAAAGTTCAACATCCAAATCGCCTCACTTGTATCACCAAAACCTCATCCTTGAGCTAAAAGACCAATGCGAACGCGAAAAAAATATTGTAATTGTGGGTATATCGGAAATAAATGATAAAAACACAAAAAATAGACAAAACCATGATGAAACCGAGACTATGACAATACTGAAATCGATCTATATCGATTGTCCTCAACCGAAAAAAACATATAGACTGGGCAAATACATCCCAAACAAGAACAGACCATTGAAAGTCTGCTTTAACAACTCGGACACCTCGAAATACCTAATAAGAAACAAGAAAAACCTAAAAGGGAATATACACATTTACGCAGACCAGACGCCCGCACAAAAGCAATATTTACAATCAGTAAAAGACGAGATGAACCAGCGAATTGTAGGCGGTGAAAATGATTTAGTTATCAAATACGTCAAAGGAGTAAGTACCGTCAATAGTAAAAAACAAAATCATGCAAAAAAACCAATAAACGAAATACTACAAAATAAAAACACAGATAGAGTAAACCACCACTTAGTAAAGAAATACGAAAACTTAACATGTCACCCGTCATCCCTAAGATTCTTTTACGCGAATCTCCGTAGTATACGCCGAGCTGGGAAGCTAGACGAAATAAAATGTATAATAAAAACAATACCAATGACTACACATATTCTAATTTTTACTGAAACCAGGATAACTTCGGATACAGATGCTAAATTATATGAAATAACGAGCTACACACATGTTTATAACTACAGACAAAACCGCAAAGGTGGCGGTATTTCAATTTACGTCCATGATAGTATTAAGCACGAAATAACAGAAGATTTACAAGAAAATGGAAACCATTACCTCTGGCTATACATAGATAAACTGTCTTTGAACATCGGAGCGATATACAAACCTGGTGAAACGAACATAAACAACTTTTTAGAGACATACACTTTACAATTAGAACAACGAAGGAGAACGATTGTGTTCGGAGATTTTAATATAGACTTATTAAAACAGAACAGTGACGCTACAAAATACTCAAATGAAATAAAAGAAACAGGCTATGAAATATTAAATAAAATAAATAAACGGTACAGCACCCGCGAAACCAGCACAACAAACACTATTCTGGACCACATATGCACAAACATAAACAACCATTCATTCAGCATCTCTATAATTGAATCGTCCCTATCAGATCACAAGCAGATATTTCTGGAAATTGGCAACTTAGCACCGAAGATAAACAAAAGAACACAATACAGAGCACTAGACTACATACAATTATACAAAAATACTTCAATAGCAAACTACATAAATGAAGAAAAGAACTACAACTACCTAGAGAGATTTATCACAGAACAAATTAACAATAGTAAAATAGATAAGATTAAAATTATAAACCCACCGCGAGAAGATTGGATAAACAGAGATATCATAAACTCAATCAATCTACGAAATAACCTATGGCAACAAGCAAAATCCAACCCTAAAGATGACAACCTACGGAAGAACTTTTATGAAGAACAGAACAGAGTAAAAAAAATGGTCAAATCACGAAAGAAAGACTGCTACTATAATTTGTTCAATAAAAATGATAAACAACCAAGGAAAATGTGGGACATTATTAATAGTTTAGCACTAAATACAACCAAAGTCAGCACTAGTTTGGGGGGGGCACACCCCCCAAACTAGTGTCGAGCTCGGGACTTATTATCACCGATGGTAAGGAAATCTGTAACTTGTTTAACTCTTTCTTTGCATCAATTGGTGCGGAGTTAGCTAGCAAAATACCTCACATGTATCACATAAACAACAACAACACACTTATGTACGATCACAATTATACACACGACATAATTTTAAGTGAACTCTCCCCGTGTAATCCAGATGAATAATCAAAAATTATCGATGACCTTGATAGCAACTGTAGTACAGGTGTAGACGGTATCAGCACCAAAGCCATAAAATGCCTGAAACCTTTAATAATTGAAAAACTTAGCGACTGCCTGAATACGTGTCTGACGCATGGTATTTTTCCAGATACACTTAAGATTGCCAAGGTCAGTCCAATTCACAAATCTGGAAGTAGGACAGACCCAGGCAACTATAGGCCTGTGTCAGTCTTACCGGTTTTGTCAAAAATTTTCGAAAGAGTGTTATACACCCGGCTTAACAAATATCTAACCGATAAAAAAAAAATTAATTTAAAGAAGAACAATATGGCTTTCGGTCCAACTCAAGTACTCTCACAGCGACAATAGACCTAATCACAAAAATAAAAACGCACATCGATCAAAAAAATCTGGCTGTGGGTATTTTCATCGACTTAAAAAAAGCCTATGATACAGTCAGCCATAAAAAACTACTACAAAAATTAAAAAACTTAGGTATAACAGACAGCGCCTTTAATATGTTCGCTTCATACCTACATAACAGAAAGCAAGTCGTGACGATAAATAACTGCACTAGCTCAATGCAAAACATAACATACGGCTGTCCACAAGGTTCAGTTTTAAGTTCATTATTATTTTAAATTTATATTAATAACATTAATAAAATTGGTTTAACAGGACACCTAACCCTATACGCAGACGACACATGTCTATTTTACTTTGACAAATGTATCACCGACATAATAACTAGCGCTCAAAAAGACCTCGACCTACTTAATGAATGGCTCAAAACCAACCTACTTACAATTAACACCTCAAAGACATCATTTATGATTATATGCGCAAAAAACAAACCGGTTCCGGAATTCACACCTCTCACAATCAACGGAGAAACAATTAAACGATCTAGCCAGGAAAAATATCTTGGACTTTGGCTGGACGACAAGCTCAATTGGAAAATACACATTGATCATATTAAAACAAAATTAATAACTTTGCTAGGTGCGTTACACAAATCTTCAAATTACATACCGAAAAAAATACGTCTGGTTATATACAACTCCCTAGTAAAATCTCATTTAGAATACTTAATCGAGATATGGAGATCAGCTTCTAAATCTAATCTCAACCCTCTACAAAGAACACAAAACAGAATCATAAAATCCTTATTCCACTATCACTACCTTCATCCAACTAAATCATTATACAAAAAACTAACCTACTTAACCTCGCACAACTTTACACCTATAACACCTGCGTACTCATTAAAAATATCACCACCAATTCATTACAATCAAACATAAAACTACACAAAAAAATAGTGACATACAACACACGGAGTATAAACAAGTTGCAGCTAATGACCTCACGTGCACGGACTAATTACGGAAAAAGTACTATATTGTTTGAGGGAGTACGGCTGTACAATGGTTTACCAGAGGATTTGAAGCGAACTAATAGTGTCAATATCTTCAAAAATAAACTTAAGAAACATGTCCGGACAATGTAACATAACGGCTCCAACATTCCAAGAGTGAACGCTACTTAATAATTAACATTCAAATATATCAATACTTTGTATCTCATTTAAGTGAACCATAATGTTCTTATGAGAAATAAATGTCTTTAAACCTAATTTCACAATTCAACTATTTCAATTTTATCTCTAGCCTCTACACACAATCTCAAGAACTTATTTTTTCTACACACTATCGCAAAAACTTATTTTTTTTTAGGTAGGGCCACTCGTAGTTCAGCACACTAAGGCTGGTCACTACTTAACCGGGCGATCAACAAAAACTCAATTTTTCTTTTTGATAGGGCGACTCGTAGTTCTGCACACTAAGGCTGGTCACTACTCAACCGGGCGATCCTGTGGTGACTTCTAAAATTAAAGGCCCCCAGCCAGGGCTTACAAACTAGAATTCCATTTTAAACAACCGTACGCTAAGGGCACTCCCTGTGGAGTACGGGCCTCGGCATAGCGTGGTCGTTGGTGGAGGGCAGCAAAGGGACAGGCTGGGTCCATATTATTTAAGGGGTTATTTATCGCTACTGGCTCAGCATCGCGGGCTGGCTCGTTTGGCAAAGGTCGGGGAGAGTTTCCGTTACAAGTACGCGGACGTCGCGATGGGCCTCGTCGGCGAGGCCGGAATACGAAACGCGTTTTATTTCTGTATTTTCTAAGAGTGCTAGTTTCCCTACTGCTCTCTTGTCGGATGGTGGTGGGGTCGTCGGGCTCGTCTAGGACGTTACGCGGGCGACGAACCCGAGAAATATTGGAGGGTCTGTATCGGGCGGCCGATACGATCAGGGGGTTTGTGTGGTTTTCAGCAGAGGTGAAGTAACGCACTGAATGGCGTTTCAGCACTTGCTTTATGGTCGGGGCAAAAACTTAATAATTTTCATAACTACCTACTTATAGTTTTGGCAGTAACGAAACCATTGTGAGATATAATTCGACGACAACGCCATCTAGTGAGAAAAGAAGTACTAATTGTTACACAAAACTGAAAAATGAGACTGGTTTGACACAATCCTCAACTAATTTAATTACTTAAACACAACTAACTATAATTTTACTGGACAGAAACTGTTTTTTAACCGACTTCTAAAGAAGGAGTAGGTTATCAATTCGTCACGTATATATAATATATATTTTTTTTATGTATGTGCACCGATTACTCCGTTAATTGTGGATCGATTTAGAAAATTATTTTTTCGTTTGAAATGGTATGCTCTCGAGGTAGTACCATTGTCACCAAATTAGAATTTGATGAAGGGATCTCATGGAAATCGAAGGAAATCCTCAAATTTTAAAGGCAATCGTATAGCGACTTTGGTATTTTTTATAGTAACTTGTGCATTTGCTCTACTATGTAACACCTACTCAATAATAAGTATTTCACGAGTTGCGGTTCCATTACTTTAAAATGGTTGCTAAGCAATTTATGGTCGTCACAATGTGAATGGTGAAATGGAGCTGATGGTGAAATACCAGGAGAACTCCTCAACAATTAACGCCCCTGCATTGGGAAAAGCAATATTTTGTAAAGGTGATGAGCAAGTTGACATTAGGCTATTATAACTTAGATAAATTATAAACAGATCCAAAGACACCATCTTCTGAAATTAAAGTTAATTTCACATTGTACCTAGTGGTTTTTTGGAAGTCGGTATTTTTTTGTTAACCCTTTATGGGGCTCTGTCCATATATTGGACACCATACATTTTGAATTTTAGCGGCTGAACTAAACGTTAGACAAATATCACTTTTGGCTCTTTGGTTGAGCCTCTAGATACTGTTAACAAAACGTAAAAAAAGAATATACTAACATGGCCGACTTTTATCAGGTGATCGATCTTATGTCAAAAATTGATGATTTTTGAGTGTTGTTTATAAATGTAAGAAAATCTTTAAAAGCAATGAACCAACAGGTAAGTTTTCTTTTACGTATTGTTCCAAATGTCGTAAATATGGGGTAAAAGCTCTGATTTTTGAGAATTTGGTTCACATGTTTTGTTAGAAACGAAAAACTATGACGTCCATATTTTGGACACTGCCCGCGTAGGTCATGGTAATTTTTCATGGTTGAGATATAATTGTGGTTTCAGACGATTCCATTAGATAAACTGGAAGATGTTCTGGAACATTTGACCAGAAAAGGGGCACTTACCCTATTTCAAGACGCAGTAGGTGTGGATGCGTATATTTTATTTTTTGGCGGGTAGCTATCACGAATGCCCACACACTTTATGCCCAAAATGATAGAGTGCATAATCCAATGAGTGCATTGCAGTTCTGCATTGACCTGGCACGTAACCTGAACAACAATTACAGCTCCAGGAAACGAAGAGTATCTGTTTTGACCAGCTTTGCGACCAAAAGACCAAAGGGACCAACAAGCAGGCAGAAGTCTATTTATGGTATCCCTGATGAGCTAAGGCTGAATGATGTGGGATCGCATATGCCGGGAGAGCTGCCCAGTTATAGAAGGTGCAGAGCTTGCAGCAGTAAAGCTCTTGGAAAAAAAAAGCAAAATAGAGCGTGTCAAATGCAAAGGGCCATTATGCATTGCACCATGTTTTGCACAATTTCGTACTTGAGAAGGGGCAGTGTCCAAAATGTGGACACCATAATTTTTTTTTAATAAATAAAAAAAAATTTGTTGAAAATTTTTCATTAAATATTAGTTTTAATATCCCAGTGTTTTATTTTTAACATATAAGCCAGAATCTTCTGCCCCATAAAGGGTTAAAAAGTTTTTTTTTTATAAAAAACTTATTTAAATATGAAACTAGCGCGATACAACGGACGCTTAGCGCCATCTATCGACATTTCTATGGAATTGTTCGAAATTTTTGAGTCAAATACAATTGGTCGACTATTACTCGTAAACTTGTAAAGCCCACTCATGTGTGATAGTTTTCCTTTAAACTTCGTTATATATATGTACTACTGCCATGACATTTGAATTTCTAACTACAACCGTTTAGTTGATAGAGGGGGGACACTTGACTCTAACGAAAATTGGTACTTTAAAGCTTGATAAGTCACGAGCGGTTTACTCAGAAAACGGTCTTCCGAAACTCCTAATATTTTTGAAAGACCTATCCAACGATATCCCACACTATGGGAAGGACGAAAAAAAAATTATCATCTCACTTTACATGTAGGGGAGGTACCCTATATAATTGTTTTTTTTTTCCAAAATTTATTTTACCACATTTTTAGCGTCATTAACGTGTATACTCATGCCAAATTACAAATTTCTAGTACCAATAGTTTTTGAGGTAAACCGCGGACAGACGGACAGACAGACGGACATGGCGAAACTATAAGGGTTCCTTGTTGACTACGGAACCCTAAAAATGGGCCTTCTAATGTCTCTGAAGTTTGTAGAGGTTTAGCTATTTTTCTTATTCTATCTTGTTTATCCCTCCAACTAAGCTAAATATACTTGTCTGGAGTGGGTTCGCGACAATAGTGTAATGGGTGGGGTTCGAACCCGCGACCCCTCGATCACAAGTCCGACATCTTAGCCAGTAAGCTATTGACGATGATAATATTTTATAGCTGACCCGTGTGAACTTCGTACCGCCATTTTATTTCAGTTCAATTAAAAAAAAACTTTTATACAATACCTCTCCTAGCAATAACTAACAGACCAATAAAAACTTTTTACCAAAAAATTAAACCGACTCCCAAAAACACTGCAAAGTTAAAAATAACTTTAATTTCGGTAGTCGGTGTCTTTAGTTTTGTATTTTCGTTTTTGGCACCGACTTCCGAAATTAAAGTTATTTTTAACTTTGCAGTGTTTTTGGGAGTCGGTTTAATTTTTTGGTAAAAAGTTTTTATTTCACTCTTTTTAGTTGGTCGATTTTTAATTTACCTAGTTACAAGAGCCTAAATGTCAACTACTTATAACCTTTTACAAAATATTGTTTTTCCCAATGCTGGGCCGTTAATTGTTGAGGAGTTCTCCTGGTACTTCACCATCAGCTCTACATCACCATATGCATTGTGACGAACATAAAGTGCTTAACATACATATTCAAGTAATCGAATCGCAATCCACGAAATACTTATTATTGAGTAGGTTCGGCGACCATCTGTGGTCTTCATCATCACTTCCACTTCCCCAAATGGTATTTTTAACCGACTTCTAAAAAAGGAGGAGGTTCTCAATTCGGATGTTTGTATTTTTTTTTTTTTTATGTTTGTCCACGCATAACTCCGTCGTTTGCCAACCGATTTTAAAAATTCTGATCTTGTTAGAAAGGGTATACTTCCCAAATGGTCCCATGAAAATTTTATCGAAATCGGACAAGCCGTTTCTGAAAAATCAACAAAAGTCTAAAAAAATGTTTACGTTGATGATCTTTTCGTTCACGCTGCATTGCGTTTTTTGTTCGGGCATAACTCCGTCATTTACGAACCGATTTGGAAAATCCGCGAGTTGACAACTTTGTAAAAATTGTTTGAAACGCTTCAAAGCGCTTCATGTGTACTCGTAAAATAATATTTTATTCATCACTTAACCTTCCAATTAAAATATCAGTAATTTTTTAATTTATTAAAAAACTAGGGCCTAAATCGTGGCATTGTGGTCACGTGACTACGTATGACGTCATCGTTCAAAAAACAACTTTCCTGGCATTTGGCACATGAATGTACTTCGGGTATTTTATGATATATTACTCTATTATGAACGTGAAAAATGATTATCAGTGCTGTGCAGTAGGTACCTTGTTGTAGGAATACTACTATAAAAACGCCAACGAAACTATTTATTCATGTCCCTTTAAAAAGAGATTTTTGCAAGAAGTGGTTAGAACTTCTGTGTCAAATCCATCCAAAGGTTGTTTGTAAAAGATCGCTTTTAGCGATAAGACCGCCCATTGTATCACCCTTTTTAGTTGTTAAGTCCATATTTGTTTACTGTTATGGTGTACAATAAAGAATATATCTATCTATCTGCTTTTTTGAAAAGACAAAAAAAAAGAAACTCATCGAACAACTATTACAGGACGATAAGACAAATGAACCAGAAGAGAGAGAGTCAGTTATGAAATGAAATGAAATATTTATTTGTAAATTGGTTATAAATAATTCTTTTACACGTCATGTTTTTCTGCGTGTTTAGTTTAGCTAGATGAAGCCGATATTTCCTAACTAACTACTCTGAGAAGAAACACCGAAACAAACTCCCTCTGAATTTGTCGTCAACGTCTCTTTTAAAGTCCAGACAATTTGTGTTTGTATATGAGAAGCATGTAGGTTCATGTCTTTGGTATTCTTTTGAGGAAATAACCACGCAAATTTGAGCGGACCTGTCCAGACAGTGCAAGCAGTTAGTTATTCTTTTCTTATTTTGTCTTACGGACAAGCAGCTGTCAAAATATTGAACGATGACGTCTCGTTTTCTGATTGGTGTTTCTAATCACGTGACTCACAGATAAAAAGTCTCATTTTTCTCAAGGGAAAATAAAATAAATAATTAATAATCTTTTCTTCATTTGTACTATTTTGTGCTTCATATCAATAGATTTACATAATTAAATAGTTATTTTAAATTTTAAAACATACTGTCAACTCGCGGATTCACTGACCCACTAAAAAGCACGAAAATAAAAACTTTTTTGCAAAAAAATAGAACCGACTTCCATATCAAAACACTACAAAGCCAAAAATAATTTTAATTTCGGAAGGCGGTGTGAAAAAAAAAGAAAATACAAAACCAATAACACCGACTACCGAAATTAAAATTATTTTTGGCTTTGTAGTGTTTTGATATGGAAGTCGGTTCTATTTTTTTGCAAAAAAGTTTTTTGAGAGCAACTGCACAAGTTACTATAAGAAATACCCAAAACGCCATAGGTGTGCCTATAATATTTGAAGAGTTCCCTCGATTTCTCCAGGATCCCATTATCAGATCCTGACCTGGTGACAATGGGACCAATTTCGAAGTATACCCTTTCAAACAAAAAAAGAATTTTCCAAATCGGTTCAGCCGTCTTCGAGTCATCGGTGATAATACATAAATATATATATATATATATACGCGTCGAATTGATAACCTCCTCTTTTTGTCGTCGGTTGAAAAGAATTAATCAATTAATTAGGTGCAGTTGTTCCGTTAAATCAGTTTGTGCGTACATACATTTCGGTGATTCAATTTTATTTATAGGAATAGATCCGGGGTTTAACATAGCCGATTTTTTGCTGAAATGAGCTAGTAATAGTCACTACAAAGTTGTGTCCTAATCTGGGTCAAATAAATTTATTTTCTTTCTTTCTTTTTCCTTCCTTTTCTTTCTCCTTATTTAGTTTCTTTTTCTTTGTTAATAACATAAATAATGTTGTTTCTTCTCACATTCGTGTAGGTACTGCCCGAACAAATCCAGATCCTGCAGCAGCAGCTCCGGATGCACGTGCAGCTGGCGACATCGTCCTACTTGCAGCTGTACGTGCACCCCATACACTGGAGCTACGCGGCTAAGTACAAGGAGTACTTGGTGAGTCGAGAGAGATAGTATTCTCTCATATTCGTGTAGGTACTGCCCCAACAAATCCAGATCCTGCAGCAGCAGCTCCGGATGCACGTGCAGCTGGCGACATCGTCCTACTTGCAGCTGTACGTGCACCCCATACACTGGAGCTACGCGGCTAAGTACAAGGAGTACTTGGTGAGTCGAGAGAGATAGTATTCTCTCATATTCGTGTAGGTACTGCCCCAACAAATCCAGATCCTGCAGCAGCAGCTCCGGATGCACGTGCAGCTGGCGACATCGTCCTACTTGCAGCTGTACGTGCACCCCATACACTGGAGCTACGCGGCTAAGTACAAGGAGTACTTGGTGAGTCGAGAGAGATAGTATTCTCTCATATTCGTGTAGGTACTGCCCCAACAAATCCAGATCCTGCAGCAGCAGCTCCGGATGCACGTGCAGCTGGCGACATCGTCCTACTTGCAGCTGTACGTGCACCCCATACACTGGAGCTACGCGGCTAAGTACAAGGAGTACTTGGTGAGTCGAGAGAGATAGTATTCTCTCATATTCGTGTAGGTACTGCCCCAACAAATCCAGATCCTGCAGCAGCAGCTCCGGATGCACGTGCAGCTGGCGACATCGTCCTACTTGCAGCTGTACGTGCACCCCATACACTGGAGCTACGCGGCTAAGTACAAGGAGTACTTGGTGAGTCGAGAGAGATAGTATTCTCTCATATTCGTGTAGGTACTGCCCGAACAAATCCAGATCCTGCAGCAGCAGCTCCGGATGCACGTGCAGCTGGCGACATCGTCCTACTTGCAGCTGTACGTGCACCCCATACACTGGAGCTACGCGGCTAAGTACAAGGAGTACTTGGTGAGTCAAGAGAGATAGTATTCTCTCATATTCGTGTAGGTACTGCCCCAACAAATCCAGATCCTGCAGCAGCAGCTCCGGATGCACGTGCAGCTGGCGACATCGTCCTACTTGCAGCTGTACGTGCACCCCATACACTGGAGCTACGCGGCTAAGTACAAGGAGTACTTGGTGAGTCAAGAGAGATAGTATTCTCTCATATTCGTGTAGGTACTGCCCCAACAAATCCAGATCCTGCAGCAGCAGCTCCGGATGCACGTGCAGCTGGCGACATCGTCCTACTTGCAGCTGTACGTGCACCCCATACACTGGAGCTACGCGGCTAAGTACAAGGAGTACTTGGTGAGTCAAGAGAGATAGTATCCTCTCATATTCGTGTAGGTACTGCCCCAACAAATCCAGATCCTGCAGCAGCAGCTCCGGATGCACGTGCAGCTGGCGACATCGTCCTACTTGCAGCTGTACGTGCACCCCATACACTGGAGCTACGCGGCTAAGTACAAGGAGTACTTGGTGAGTCAAGAGAGATAGTATCCTCTCATATTCGTGTAGGTACTGCCCCAACAAATCCAGATCCTGCAGCAGCAGCTCCGGATGCACGTGCAGCTGGCGACATCGTCCTACTTGCAGCTGTACGTGCACCCCATACACTGGAGCTACGCGGCTAAGTACAAGGAGTACTTGGTGAGTCAAGAGAGATAGTATTCTCTCATATTCGTGTAGGTACTGCCCCAACAAATCCAGATCCTGCAGCAGCAGCTCCGGATGCACGTGCAGCTGGCGACATCGTCCTACTTGCAGCTGTACGTGCACCCCATACACTGGAGCTACGCGGCTAAGTACAAGGAGTACTTGGTGAGTCAAGAGAGATAGTATTCTCTCATATTCGTGTAGGTACTGCCCCAACAAATCCAGATCCTGCAGCAGCAGCTCCGGATGCACGTGCAGCTGGCGACATCGTCCTACTTGCAGCTGTACGTGCACCCCATACACTGGAGCTACGCGGCTAAGTACAAGGAGTACTTGGTGAGTCAAGAGAGATAGTATTCTCTCATATTCGTGTAGGTACTGCCCCAACAAATCCAGATCCTGCAGCAGCAGCTCCGGATGCACGTGCAGCTGGCGACATCGTCCTACTTGCAGCTGTACGTGCACCCCATACACTGGAGCTACGCGGCTAAGTACAAGGAGTACTTGGTGAGTCAAGAGAGATAGTATTCTCTCATATTCGTGTAGGTACTGCCCCAACAAATCCAGATCCTGCAGCAGCAGCTCCGGATGCACGTGCAGCTGGCGACATCGTCCTACTTGCAGCTGTACGTGCACCCCATACACTGGAGCTACGCGGCTAAGTACAAGGAGTACTTGGTGAGTCAAGAGAGATAGTATTCTCTCATATTCGTGTAGGTACTGCCCCAACAAATCCAGATCCTGCAGCAGCAGCTCCGGATGCACGTGCAGCTGGCGACATCGTCCTACTTGCAGCTGTACGTGCACCCCATACACTGGAGCTACGCGGCTAAGTACAAGGAGTACTTGGTGAGTCAAGAGAGATAGTATCCTCTCATATTCGTGTAGGTACTGCCCCAACAAATCCAGATCCTGCAGCAGCAGCTCCGGATGCACGTGCAGCTGGCGACATCGTCCTACTTGCAGCTGTACGTGCACCCCATACACTGGAGCTACGCGGCTAAGTACAAGGAGTACTTGGTGAGTCAAGAGAGATAGTATTCTCTCATATTCGTGTAGGTACTGCCCCAACAAATCCAGATCCTGCAGCAGCAGCTCCGGATGCACGTGCAGCTGGCGACATCGTCCTACTTGCAGCTGTACGTGCACCCCATACACTGGAGCTACGCGGCTAAGTACAAGGAGTACTTGGTGAGTCAAGAGAGATAGTATTCTCTCATATTCGTGTAGGTACTGCCCCAACAAATCCAGATCCTGCAGCAGCAGCTCCGGATGCACGTGCAGCTGGCGACATCGTCCTACTTGCAGCTGTACGTGCACCCCATACACTGGAGCTACGCGGCTAAGTACAAGGAGTACTTGGTGAGTCAAGAGAGATAGTATTCTCTCATATTCGTGTAGGTACTGCCCCAACAAATCCAGATCCTGCAGCAGCAGCTCCGGATGCACGTGCAGCTGGCGACATCGTCCTACTTGCAGCTGTACGTGCACCCCATACACTGGAGCTACGCGGCTAAGTACAAGGAGTACTTGGTGAGTCAAGAGAGATAGTATTCTCTCATATTCGTGTAGGTACTGCCCCAACAAATCCAGATCCTGCAGCAGCAGCTCCGGATGCACGTGCAGCTGGCGACATCGTCCTACTTGCAGCTGTACGTGCACCCCATACACTGGAGCTACGCGGCTAAGTACAAGGAGTACTTGGTGAGTCAAGAGAGATAGTATTCTCTCATATTCGTGTAGGTACTGCCCCAACAAATCCAGATCCTGCAGCAGCAGCTCCGGATGCACGTGCAGCTGGCGACATCGTCCTACTTGCAGCTGTACGTGCACCCCATACACTGGAGCTACGCGGCTAAGTACAAGGAGTACTTGGTGAGTCAAGAGAGATAGTATTGTCTCATATTCGTGTAGGTACTGCCCCAACAAATCCAGATCCTGCAGCAGCAGCTCCGGATGCACGTGCAGCTGGCGACATCGTCCTACTTGCAGCTGTACGTGCACCCCATACACTGGAGCTACGCGGCTAAGTACAAGGAGTACTTGGTGAGTCAAGAGAGATAGTATTCTCTCATATTCGTGTAGGTACTGCCCCAACAAATCCAGATCCTGCAGCAGCAGCTCCGGATGCACGTGCAGCTGGCGACATCGTCCTACTTGCAGCTGTACGTGCACCCCATACACTGGAGCTACGCGGCTAAGTACAAGGAGTACTTGGTGAGTCAAGAGAGATAGTATTCTCTCATATTCGTGTAGGTACTGCCCCAACAAATCCAGATCCTGCAGCAGCAGCTCCGGATGCACGTGCAGCTGGCGACATCGTCCTACTTGCAGCTGTACGTGCACCCCATACACTGGAGCTACGCGGCTAAGTACAAGGAGTACTTGGTGAGTCAAGAGAGATAGTATTCTCTCATATTCGTGTAGGTACTGCCCCAACAAATCCAGATCCTGCAGCAGCAGCTCCGGATGCACGTGCAGCTGGCGACATCGTCCTACTTGCAGCTGTACGTGCACCCCATACACTGGAGCTACGCGGCTAAGTACAAGGAGTACTTGGTGAGTCAAGAGAGATAGTATTCTCTCATATTCGTGTAGGTACTGCCCCAACAAATCCAGATCCTGCAGCAGCAGCTCCGGATGCACGTGCAGCTGGCGACATCGTCCTACTTGCAGCTGTACGTGCACCCCATACACTGGAGCTACGCGGCTAAGTACAAGGAGTACTTGGTGAGTCGAGAGAGATAGTATTTTCTCCGCCAAGTCATGATGTACAACCATCACGCGTAAGAAAGTGGCTTCACTACTGCAGGGCCTGCGTAACACTCAATACTTAATCATTTATTGCGTTCCACTATGTGAACTTATCAGAGCTCTCGCAATTTAACAGGACTTATTACTTGAGTGTATGTTTAATATGTCGAGTAAGTCATTATATACTCATTGTTTTAAAAATTCTTAGAAAAAATATTTTAATGCATCATTATTTTATATTTTCTCCAAGCGGTCGCGCGGCGTCGAATCGACCGCACTCGGTATATTTTCGCACCTAATATCGTTATTTCTTGTTGTATTTGTGTTTATCCTCTCCCTAGTAGCCTGTAATTATTTCACTATGCACAGTATAATAGTACATTGTTTATCGAGGGGAGAAAGTGACCGATTACCAACGAGATGTAGTTTGATAATACACACGAGTTGGGAATCGCACTTTCTTCCGAGTGATACATAGTGCTTTATAATATACCTACGAGGAAAATAAGAGAAAATAATAATATTTAAGTTAGCTACTGAATTGGTCTAAATTAAAAAAAAAAACAGCGCGTTTGTAATGGATTTCCATACACTTTTCCCTCCCTCTGCAGTGTCTCCAGCACGTCAGTAATGAATTCTCATACACTTTTGCGACCCGCACATTTGTACTACAGTAATGACGTCCTTTCCGTCAAACTTTTTAAAAAGTAATAAGGCATTTTCCGAACAGGTATAGTATGAACAAATTAACTCCGCTCCCCGCGTCTCCCGCACCGTGTAGATATTATTGAGTCACTTATTTTGAGCTGAAACTGTGCATAGAGACTCCATACCTGATGCTGTCTTCAGCCCTTTTCGATAGATATGGGGTTTCCGTTACAAGTTGCATATCAAAATACGTATAAAAAAATTACACTAACAATATTAACGCCGTTGACAGTACAATGATGTAACTCCTTACGTTTATACAGGAAGCATTTACCAAGATGGTAGATTCGAACCCGAACTCTGTAGTGAACGTGTGCAATCTGAAGCCGGCCATGGAGCTCATCACCACGTGGGAGAAGACTATGTCAGTCAACACGCCTGAGAATCGAGAGATGATCGAGTAAGTCTTCTTTCTCTTACTAATATTATAAATGCGAAAGTTTGTGAGAATGAATGTATAGATGTATGCTAGATAGATAGATATATTCTTTATTGTACACAATAATATAAAACAAATAAAGACTTAACAAATAAAAAATTGACCAAGTGCGAGTGAGACTCGCCCATGAAGGGTTCAGCAGTAACTATAATAATATAATATATTTATATTTATTTGAAAAAAAAACCTTAAGTACAAATTTCTTAAAACTATCTTATTTACATTTTTTACAACTACGCCAAATATAATTTTGTTTTTTATAGTGTTTGTATGAATTACAAAGTTATATTTGCGGTTTTAGAAAACATGCTATCTCAAAAACTGCTGACCCGATGTCGTTCAAACCAATTTAAGTGGTTTTAGAAATCTCAATGCCATTTTTAAAGACCTGTCTATAGATACCACACACGGATAGGTTTCATGAAAAAAAAAAAAAAAATCAGTTTTAGTTCCATGTATGGGGATCCCCCCTTTATTTTAAATATTTTTTAAATTTTTTTCCTTAAATCGGAAAGCGGTTGACAGAATACATCTATCTACCAAGTTTCATATCTATAGTCTTAATAGTTTCGGAATAAAATGGCTGTGACATACGGACGGACGGATAGACAGACAGACAGACAGGCAGACATGACGAAACTATAAGGGTTCCGTTTTTTGCCATTCGGCTACGGAACCCTAAAAAGTGTGATATAATGAGCGGACGTATGGATAGCGGTGGTATGGATGTTTGTTACTCTTTCACGCAAAAACTACTGAACGGATCTGAATGAAATTTGGTAAGTAGACATTTGACATCTTGAAATAACACATTTACATACATATAAATTGTCTGTGATTCCGAAATAACTGTGTTTTCTCAAGTGATTGTAGTTATTTACACGACACCAAAACACAAAAAGACTACTTTAAATTTTTGTCTGTCTTTTTGTTTGTCAGGGCTAATCTCTAAAACGGCTAAACCAATTTTATTGGGACTTTCACTGAAATATAGTGGAGTTTAAAGGGCTATAAAGAATGTGTGCTGTCATTTAAACTCCTCTTTACTTAGGCTAGGCTCTTATTCCTTAAAGAACTTCCCTTAAAATCACCGAAAGTCATACATGAAGATGTGGTCAGTAATTAAAGGGACTGCCGCTCTGTCCTCTGTCTAATAAATTATAGAAAAATATTTTTTCTATAACTACACAAAGATAACTTTATTAAATACCCATTATCAGCAAGATCCCTACAACAGCTAGCAAAAAAAAGATAATAACCTTGAAACACCTGAACAGATCTCCATAAATTGTAACGACGTTTTTAGGACACGCCAAACTTAGAAGACCCCTCTTTTTGCGCCAGGGTGCTACTAATGGATGGCTGTATTAACGCGTGGTAATAGTTCTTTTTTTATTTACAGTTTTATTCAAAGCGAAGCGGACCGATGGTAAGTCAGAAACAAGAATATATTATGTACAATTTAATTTTTTTATTGACCGTACGAGTGATACTCTGTGTGTTTGTGTGTGTGTGTGTGTGTGTATGTGTGTGTATGTGTGTGTGTGTGTGTGTGTGTGTGTGTGTGTGTGTGTGTGTGTGTGTGTGTGTGTGTGAGAGTACTCTGTTAGTTATCCACGTGTTTCTTGCTTTTGAAAGTTGCTACTTCGCGTTGATTGCTAGTTTACGAACAACGTAAATTACGAACCCTTTCTTTTCGTGGTGGACACTCATGGTTGACCTGCAACGTGGGGTAAGTGGAGGTGTATGTCAAAAGTCGTACTGATTTCAATTACCTGTACTTTGCGATGCCCAGTGCATGCAGTGTTTTCCCTGTCACTTTCAGCAACCTCCTGCGAAATGGCGCTCTTATACAAAGGGATCACCGCATCCCATTACTGTCTGCACAGAGGGGCTCCGGAGTGGTATTTTAGGAGGTAGCTCTTCCATCACCGGGATGGTTTTACTGAGGTAGAAATCCCCACTCCCTGGACTTATCCAGGTCCAGGTACCTATGAAGGTTTCTCCCCGATAGCAAAAAAGGCTAACCTAAACAAATAAGGAAAACTGTCTCGTAGGTCTAGTGGTGGCAAGCGACAGCTAAGCATGAGGTGTCGGGTTCGATTCCCAGGTCAGGCAAAAAGTACTATTGGGTTTTTATCAGAAATTTCTCAGTAATAGCTCGGAGTTTGGAAGTACTTCCAAACCCTGTGCCTCGGGAAACACGTAAAGCTATTGGTCCTGCCCCTTATATCTCTCCGGTCATGTCGGATTGCCGTCCCATCGGGCTATGCGAGTAAAGGAAGACAGAGACAGTGAGAGACACACACACAGAGACAGAGAGACACCTGCACGAGCGCACATACTTCTACACTATAATATCTCCTGCGCAGATGGCATATCTCTGAAAATGGCCGCCGCACAGTGATCAATTATTAAAAGTTAGCGTCCCATAATTATTTTTGGTCAATGAGTCGGTAGTTCGAAAAATCATTTTATTAAGACTTGAAGGTAAGTTGTTTACATTATACTAAAACATCACCGTTATACAGACAGTAGTTTAATAGATATGCCATTTCAAAGTTATCTCAAAGCTAAATTATTATAACAAGACGAATAGTCAAGTTAAGTTGGCTAAGTTATCAGTGTAAATTGTAAACTGAAAAAAAAGATGGTGCACATTAAGGAAGGTCTGTACTTTTTATTGGTTGTTCGACCCCAAGCCCAGCCAACGGTAACTGGTATGTCGAACTGTCCGCGATTACGCGGAGCCCTACGTTGTGGTAGGCTCTTAGGCCTTATTTCAATAACAAAATGTACCACTAACCTGATTGCTGGGGACGCCAAGTTCGACCTTCAAAGGTCATGCCCTAAGTGTGGTTGATGTATGTAAAATGGGGTGAGTAATTGAAAGGTGTGATGTAAGTCAAGTGTTGTAGAACGTTCCCAAGGCGCCGATATCCAGATGGCGCGGTTCCAACTCAGCACCACACCCGACTCGTTCCCAACAAACGCGCGCTACGCGTGGTAGACCATAAGGCGATGTGTTCCGAGAAATATCACTGGATTCTTGTTAATCCGAGACTACAAAGTTCAATCACTCACTGAACACAATTAATCTGTTCATATCTCGTGAGATCCAATACGATTTACAGCAAATTCCGCGTGCCAGCTCAACCGACGACAAGGCGGCGTACGATTCAACAATACCCCGGGGATTTCAACAAATGGGGAATACACTTCCACCAACAAATAATTCGCGACCCAATTATCGGTCTCAACAGGCGAATTCAACAATATTTTTCCAATTACATTAACACAAGAGCGGTTCCCATGACCGGCATTTTTTCCAAGCCAAGTCAATCTGTCAAAGTCAAAAAGGTTATGTCAAGTGCAACGTCAAAGACAATAGAATGTTGCCACACCAAAAAGAGCGTTCAAAATTACATTTGGGACGCAACATCTACCCCCCCCGGACGGGCCTACCCGTCCGCTAATCAATTGGAAGTCTTGACAAGGTTGCAAATTCAACACAGCTTCAATGCGGCCAAATACCGTAGCTAGTTCATTAAAGGTGAGAACGGTGTCTCCCAACAATCTCCGCCAGCGTCCCTTTGCCGCTTTCACCGCGGCCCCAAAAATACCCCCCCAATGGGGGGCAGGCTGGCGGGTCAAACAACCAAGTGACCCCTCGGCGGGCCAAACTATTACCAATATCAACCTGGCTCTCATTAAGGAAGGCGTATAGCTCCTTCAAATAGTTACTTGTACCCTTGTAATTCGTACCGCAATCAGACCTAATCAACGAAGGTAACCCACGGCGAGACACAAATCTTTCCCCAGTCGCCTCAAAGGCCTCTGTCGAGAGGGAGGTTACCAGCTCCAAATGTACTGCCTTGGTTGACAGGCAGACAAACACACAAATAAGCCCTAACAATCTTGCTATTACGAAGGGTGGACGTCTTCAACAAAGGGGGACCAACAAAATCCGTTACGACGCCAGCAAAGGGCCTCGCCTCATTGACGCGATCAGCCGACAAAATCCAAAATTCTCGCTGCAGAATGGCCAACAGCGCATTGCAACCGGCATGCGAGTTCTTAGTGTGACGATCAGTCACCAACAATTGTACCAAGTTCAGTTACAACAAGGGCAGGAGCACCAATTTTAGGGTAAGGACAACTCACAAGGGTGACCTCAAACCAGGTCCTTCCCTCAACAGTGGTGTCAGCCGGTTCGCCAATTCCCCAAATCTTGCCTGAAAGGTCGTTCACCTTCAGGCCAACCTGTCCCGCTAACCAAGAAGACAAAAGGCAACCCCGGACTCCCGTCTCCAAAATGGCACAGACCACAATCGAGTCACCCAAGGGTCCCCAGACCGTGACCGAGGCCGTTGGCAACAAAACCGTCCTGATCGGGGGGTTCCCTTAGCGGGGCAGGCGTCAATCTCTTAGTGATGTCTGGGCGGCGACCGATCGCCGCTTCCAGGCTGCCTTCGTTCACGACGAGGCCAACAATCAAACCATCCGTCCGCGCGGTGTCCCAAGCCGCTCGCCATCACTGGAGGGGCATATCCCACCGAATGCCCGAATGGCGGAGGGCGCGACTCCAGCCGGGGACGTTCCGCCAACGGAGGGGAAAGGCAGCGGCGCCGACCCGGCCACCGCTGCCCAGCAGCCAATGCGCGCTCTCCCTGACGAGAGAAGACCAAATGGCGCTCGTGGGGCTCCCGTTCAACTTGCGCGGGGGGTGGAGTGCGGCGTACAGAATCGCGGGTCTCAGCCCGGTGCTCGTCTCCGGGGTACCCCCCCTTGCGCGAACCCCCCTCAGAAGCTGGTCTGCTGGAGCGGTTCGCGTTGGCGCACAAAATCTCCAGGTGGGACCCTTCACAAATTCTACACGGGCGGGGGTCGGGGCAGTCCCGATGGAAGTGGGCCCCCAAGCACGAAAAGCACAAACGGCGTGCGTTGACAATGCGGCGGCGGGAACTTACGTGCAAATTCAAAAAGTCCCGGCAACGCGCCATGACATGTCCCGTTGCCTTACAAAAGTCACAATGATGAGGACTCCGGGCACCAGCAAAACGGGGGGCGGGGCGATCATCAACAGGCCCCCTGGCCCGAGGACTCCGGGCGCCAGCCAAACGGGGGGCGGGGCGATCATCAACAGGCCCCCTAGCCCGCGGACTCCGGGCGCCAGCCAAACGGGGGGCGGGGCGATCATCAACAGGCCCCCTAGCCCGAGGACTCCGGGCGCCAGCAAAACGGGGGGCGGGGCGATCATCAACAGGCCCCCTAGCCCGAGGACTGCGGGCACCAACCAAACGGGGAGCGGGGCGATCATCAACAGGCCCCCTGGCCCGAGGACTCCGGGCGCCAGCCAAACGGGGGGCGGGGGGAACATCAACAGGCCCCCTAGCCCGAGGACTCCGGGCGCCAGCAAAACGAGGGGCGGGGCGATCATCAACAGGCCCCCTAGCCCGAGGACTCCGGGCGCCAGCAAAACGGGGGGCGGGGGGAACATCAACAGGCCCCCGGGCCCTAGTCCGTCCCTGGTCTCTGGGCTGAGAAGGTAGTGGGGGTGACCCCGTGGCGCCACGAGTGTTATCCGCAAACCGACACTCGTCTTCCAAAAATTTGAGGAGGTCATCAAAGGGGGGAAGATGGGTGGCACTATCCCCACCATACTTCTGCTCAAAACGTGACCTCAACTCCGCGGGGAGCAACTGCAGCACTATGCGCACCAACAAGTAGGACCAATGTTCTACCGGTAACTCCAAGCGTCTCAAAGCGTTGGTAGCTGAGACTAACGGGTTCAGCAAGTCAGTGCGCAACGTCGACGTGCTGACAATGGCCGGTAGTCCCAAAATCTGGTCGATGTGCACATCAGCCAGGCAGCGCTTGTTCTGATACCGTCGGGAGAGAAGCTCCAGAGCGGTCGGGTAAGAGGAATCCGTCACCGGCAAGTGCTGCACCAAGGCTCTGGCTTCGCCCTCCAGGACAGACAACAAATAGGCCAGCTTCTGGGCAGGTCCGAGGTCCAAGCGTGCATCGACAAGACTCTCAAAGAGATCTAGGAAGCCCAGCCAGTGGTCCAAGCGACCGTCAAAACGTGGCATCTCCAGGGTGGGCAGCCTACTCAATAGTCCAGGGCCTGCAACAACAGGGGTCTGCGGCTTGGCCGCATCAGGCACCCGGCTCTTCAAAATTTCCCGCGCTCGTAGACACATGACATCCCCCAGGTGGACAATCTGGTCATAGTCACCCAAAATCCTATCGCGGGCCGACTGATCCATCACCCCCAAATCCACGTCCATGATGTACTCGTTGAAGCGCGCGAGCGCAGCATCAGCTGACTTGATCCTCTCAATCACCTGCCCATACCGAGCAAGGGTGAGCTCCTCCAATTCCACACGCTCAACAGTTGCAGCTGCCGATGTGAACCATCTCAACTGTGAGGTCAATCCCGCAGCAGCCTCCCTGACTGCCCTTAATGAGGCCATTGCAACAATCAAATATTAATACAAAACAACAATCAACAACCAACAATCAAATATTAAACAAACAGCAATGACTTGCCAGCCGGCCAAATATATTCAACAAAATAAAAATTCAAATTCAATTATTTCAAGTCCAAATCCAACCCTGTACTTATTCCAAGTATGAATCTAGCCTGCTAAGGATGGCTAGTTACAAAATAAATAACAATTCAATGTATATATTGTGCAGGATCACACCAACAATTAAATACAACAATTGAAGTATAATATTGAGCCGGAGAATCTCTATCAACAATCCAATAATTACTATAAATGCAATAACCAATACACACAATTCAAGTCCTATTATGCTAGACTATGTGTAATTATTATTTAGATAACCTTTCAAATTCAGATCAATGACATTCAATTATTAATTTCAACAAATACCAAATTATGTACCAAATTATGTACCAAATTATGTACCAAATTATACCAATAATTCCTAATTTCACAAATAAATCCTGTTTGTCATTCAATTCTAAGGGGCTAGCACTACAAATTACAGTACAAACCACAAGCACTATTTGAGCCCGGCTGACAAAGCAATATATTCAAACTTATCAAGTTATAAGTTGTGTTAAGTAATTAAACTCAAGTTTTAAGTTTTCAATAATATTCAAAACTTCCAATTAAACCAGTGGATCTTATATTATAAGAGCCGCGCTTATACCAGAATGAATCAGTGGATCTTATAAGAGCCACGCCTGCTACCAGAATGAATCAGTGGATCTTATAAGAGCCACGCCTGCTACCAGAATGTTCGACCCCAAGCCCAGCCAACGGTAACTGGTATGTCGAACTGTCCGCGATTACGCGGAGCCCTACGTTGTGGTAGGCTCTTAGGCCTTATTTCAATAACAAAATGTACCACTAACCTGATTGCTGGGGACGCCAAGTTCGACCTTCAAAGGTCATGCCCTAAGTGTGGTTGATGTATGTAAAATGGGGTGAGTAATTGAAAGGTGTGATGTAAGTCAAGTGTTGTAGAACGTTCCCAAGGCGCCGATATCCAGATGGCGCGGTTCCAACTCAGCACCACACCCGACTCGTTCCCAACAAACGCGCGCTACGCGTGGTAGACCATAAGGCGATGTGTTCCGAGAAATATCACTGGATTCTTGTTAATCCGAGACTACAAAGTTCAATCACTCACTGAACACAATTAATCTGTTCATATCTCGTGAGATCCAATACGATTTACAGCAAATTCCGCGTGCCAGCTCAACCGACGACAAGGCGGCGTACGATTCAACAATACCCCGGGGATTTCAACAAATGGGGAATACACTTCCACCAACAAATAATTCGCGACCCAATTATCGGTCTCAACAGGCGAATTCAACAATATTTTTCCAATTACATTAACACAAGAGCGGTTCCCATGACCGGCATTTTTTCCAAGCCAAGTCAATCTGTCAAAGTCAAAAAGGTTATGTCAAGTGCAACGTCAAAGACAATAGAATGTTGCCACACCAAAAAGAGCGTTCAAAATTACATTTGGGACGCAACATTGGTATATAAACAAAAATAAAATAGATCAATTTATATTATAAAAAATATATATTTAATACTGTACTGATATATATACTAACTTTTCTAAGTTTGAACTGTGTTACGTTTAAAAGTACAAATTAGTGCATTATCATTTCGATTCCATTATATAGTAGGGACTATTGGCTATACAAAAATATACATTTTTTTCCGGTGATTGCCGGTTTCTATAGTAAAAAGTGTTTTTTTAGGTAATGGTGCCTCAATAAAAAATATTGATTTATTCAATACTTTGTCATTACATCGATCAGTGAAGCCACTGTAAAACAAAACAAAAACATACAATGCCAATTGAGGTACAGTCACGGAGTATAAATGATGAGCCACTTGCCACCATTCGTATTTTAGCCGTGTAATGCAAATGGGGTTTAATCGGTTATATTCGTACACAGAACAGAGTGACTACCTAAAGTCGACGAATTGCAGGTGTAGAAACCGTAACCTAGCGACAATTGTTTTAGCGTAGCCATAGTAACGTTGGTGTACGGAGAAATTATAGTTGGTATAATTTAGACATCGGAAAAACTCGAAACCACGATTTTATCCGAACGCGTAGCGTCCAAGATGACGTTCACGATAATTATGATTATGTATTAAACATAGATAACACCTAACTGCCGCCATCTTGCAAGAAGTTTTATTTGCTATTTCTGCTAAAGAGTAGTACGTTTTAGCTATTATAAATGTCATAAAATGTGCTAAGCAAAAAAAACACTATATTATTTGAATAATTATTTTATTTTGTATAATAAGAATCAAAACTGTTGGACTGTCTTAATATCTTGTAAATGCTCCCTGGCTGTCTATTACAGCTTGCAGTCGTGATTGCATGGAGCTAACCAGACGAGTTCAAATATCAGTCCCTCGCATGTTCTCCCATACTTCTTGACAATGTTGAGCCAGATCTTCCTTTCTTCGTTCATTACGGTGATCCCATCGCTGCACCATTAAACCCCACAGATTTTCTATGGGATTCAGGTCCGGGGATTTAGCTGGCCATGGAATCACCTTTATGTCTGGATGTGCTTCAAACCAGGTCCTGACAGTCCTTGCTCGATGTATGGCAGAATTATCGTGAACAAAATTAATATTTTCCATTTCGTGCTGTGGATACACAATCCTTACAGACGGAAGCATAAAATCTTCCAAAATCCTTATATAGTTCACGGCATTTGCACGAGGTGGTAGTTGAACAAGCTCGCGTACACCTTCGGAGCTCATCCAACCCAACACATTAACAGTTATCCTTCCTGATTCCCTATTTGGTATGACGTTATCTGCATCATACCGTGAACTGTTATATCGCCATAGGTGTAAGCGGCCATGATCGCTTGATTGGAATGACTTCTCATCACAAAAAATAGTTGATGACCAATCGAAATTTAAAAATCGGTGTGCAAAATTTACACGTGCGGTTTTATAAGCGTCTGTCATATCGACTTTGTAGGCAGGAATCCTATGATGCAAATTCATTGAGTGAAGATGCCTTCGGATGGATCTGGGATTCACATCAAAACGTTCCGCGTAACGCTGCGTTGGTATAAATCCATCAACTTCATATTCGCGGAGCATTTCAGTTCTCTGAGCTTCGCTTAATGCAGAAGGGCGATGGTTGTTTCGGCGACGATCATTTATATGTCCTTCTTCGGCGTATCGTCTTACCCACAAAGAAACGGTGTTTCGCAAAAAAAATAACAACTTTCAAGTTAATGGACTTAGATAATTACTTTTTAAAAAAAATTCAAAAACATATAGAATGAGTGAATAAGCTCACCGTCAAGTGCAGATCTCTCGAAATTGCACGAATGCTCAGACCCTGCTGATGCATTGTAATGGTGAACGCAGACCTAGCCGCACCGCAGTCTCTACAGTCCCCGCAGTCATCGCTTTTTGTTAATGGCCTCGCACATCTATCCGCGCCGCAGTCGCTGCAGTCGTTCCCGTCAGTGTTGCCAGATTTTTGAAAGCATTATCTATCCGAAGATTTAAAAAATCTGTATAAAATCTGTATTTGGTATTGGTATTTTGCTCTTTTGTGTAATTTTATCTGTAGGTGCTATAATAGGGAATAAGCAAGTAATTATTTATACGAGAATAAGTAATTTAATTATAAACCGTTGACAGAGATTCTCTGTCTACTTTATAACTCTGGCAACACTGCGCGCCGTGGATGCGAATGACGTCATCCGCGCTGCGTGCGGGTGACGTCATCAGCTGCGGCTAGGGGAGTTCGGTCGTTTCAGGGACTGCGGCGACTGCGGCGCGGGTAGGTGTGCGAGGTTGCATAGAACTTCATATAAAGAATTCGAATGCAAAGACTGCGGCGCGTGCGGTGCGGCTAGGTCTGCGTTCACCATTATGATTCTATAGCGAATTTCTTCAGAAATTGCAGCTGGCATTTTGGCGTTAATAACTACGGCTACGATTCACCAAAATTCGAAATTTTCGTCTCCAAATCTTTTCTGACATCGACATTTCACCTGTCACTCTGTCTTCGGATAGGATTTCAGAAATAAAGAGTATTTAATGAGGACTATTTCAAAGGAGGTCAGTATCAAATAGATGGGATACACGTAAGCACCGTTGTATGGATTTATCATTGACAACTTATAAAGTCATTTTTCAACCTCTATGGATAAGACTATTTCCGATTATTAGTAATTTGTCATTTTGTTTCCGAGCATTCGGTTTGAGTTCGTGTTTAATCGTGTAATCTCGTGAATGTATAAAACTGCAAAATTGGAAATCTTGAAAGTGGCTTATCAATTATAGTCCGTGACTGTACTTAATCTTTTACAAGAACCAGAAGTTGTGTTAGATGAGGAGTGATGTAACAAAGTACATAAAATATTAATTACCATGTTAAATTATGTGAAAATGATTTTTCGATACTATTTAATGTTATAAATATACCTTTATTTCATGATTTCAGCATTTAATAATTTCGTCCCCCTAAATTTTTGAAATTGATCAGTGTGCGCCGTGACCGAAATCGGTCAGGAGGACTATTATTGTAGCTAAATACCACTTTTTTCCACAATTTGCAGCCAGCGTCGTGGGTTCCACAGAAACCTGTACGTGGGCGAATTCCACGAGACGTTTATGAAGGTGGTGGCGAACAGCCCCGTGTTCCTGTACCCGTACCTGCTGCCTGCCATGCCGTTCCGCGGGGACAAGGTGCGACGGTTCTGCTACCTGCACTCTGAAGACCAGTGAGTAAAACAATACCATAAGAAAGAAAATGAGAAAAACACATTACATCACCAAAGATAAATTTAACCAGTATTGTGCAAATAGGGCCTCAGCTCAACTTAATTTCAGATGGAAACACTAGTAGTAGAGAAAGAAAACCACATCTAAATTGGTTCATTCATTTAGGAGCTACGATACCTCTAAATACACACATCAAAAGTGTCTAGGGATCAAGCATTTTTATGCGGATTTCTTGAGATTTGGCTTTGTAATAAATTTATGATTTTATAAATTTATATGGATCCTTTTTGGTGCATTTCATAATTTGAAACAGGAACTGTTAATCAAATTCGAGTAAAAGATGAAAATCAGCTGTCAATATTTTCCCTATAAAAACATACAACGCATTGAAGACATTATTAGTGCTACTGTTTCCCTACTACTGATTAAAACCAACGTTATTATGGAGCGGCGACGTCATTTAAGCAGGGAAGAAATGCTCAGAGCCGTGGGAATGATAGAAGCTGGTTCCCGGCAACGTACTGTGGCTTTAGCTCTGAATACAAATCAGAGTGTTATCAGTCGACTTTGGACACGTTACCGAAGCACTGGTACCGTGGCTGAGCGCCATGGAGGACGGTATCGCTGCACCACACGGAGACAAGACCGATACATTCAAATCTTAACTCGAAGAGCTCCAACAATAACCGCCATGATGTTAGCCGTGAGGCTTCATCACTCTTCAGGGAACTTAATTAGCGACCAAACAGTCAGAAACCGCTTGCATGAAGTGAACCTTCATTCCCGAAGACCGCTACGGGTACCACCTATAGCAATGCACAATCGTAGGATTCGATATCAATGGGCTCTTGAACACAGAAATTGGGCAGAAGAACAATGGCGTTTCGTGTGCTTTTCTGATGAGTCTCGTTTTGGTATGAGACCGGATACAAGACGTATACGACACTGGAGAACCCCTGGACGCCAACAGCGATTAAAATCCTGCCAGGAAGTCCATCCTTATAGTGGTGGAACCATCATGGTATGGGCGGGTATTTGGATCGGCGGAAGAACTGAGTTGATTTGGATCAGAGGCAACCTCAACGCTCAAATTTATGCTGAGACGATTGTATCTGACGTCATCGTTCCTCTACAAGTGCAAATCGGTCCCTTATTTCAGTTAATGCATGATAATGCACGACCGCACACCGCAAGAGTTGTAAGACAGACTCTCGCCGCAGCTAACATCAATGTCCTGCTCTGGCCTGCTCAGTCGCCAGACTTGAACCCGATTGAGCATGCATGGGATATGCTACAGAGAAGAGCTCTGCCGAATATGGAGGGTATCCAGTCGCAAGAAGACCTTTTTTTGTTGTTGCAACGAACATGGACGGCCATTCCACAGCGTGATTTGGATGAACCCATTCTGAGTATGCCAAACCGATGTTCTTGTGTTGTTAGTGTTCGCGGTAGAAACACGGATTATTAATTGTTTAAGTTACCCAATAAAATTTTAAAGAAAACTGTTATTTCAGTCTTTTTTTCGAACTTTAATGTTAGTGGTTCAAATGTCAAAAATCCCTTTATTAGGAAAATGGCAAATTTCTTTATTAATGCAAAGGTGACTTGGTTTATCGTTACTGTGACAAACGAAAACACTTTATTTGATGAATCCTTAAAGAAAATTTTAATTAATATCAATCAGGAGAAAAGTTATTGCAAAAATATATGTTGATCCCTAGACACTTTTGATGTGTGTATTCAGCTTCGTAACTGTGATAAAAGTTATGAAAATGACTATCTAATAGTGAAATTATGTTTAATTAGTATTATGTATGAAGTTGTACACTAGTTTTATTATTTATGTGTATTGTAAGGTGTACAATAAAGTATAATTATAATAAATACCTGCAAGAAGCCCAGTGCAACGATAACTGGGGTGTCCGGAACTGTCCACGATACGTGGAGCCTACCGTTGCTTTTCAAACAAAGTTCTTACAAAGGCCTACTTCTACTAGGCTTCGGCCTACAACCATATACATAAATAGTTACAAATAACACTCACCTGAGCTGTAGACGGCAACCCGGATCTGTTTGATCACGTCCAAAGTGTGGTATGTATGTGTTTACAACGAAACCGGAACGCACTAATGCTCGCGAACCGAGCATCACCACAAAAAGATGGAACGCGACGCGATGACAAGATCCTGTGGCGGCCATCTTCTCTTCCCTTTTTTCTCTACGGCGGATCGCGCGTACGCATTATGTCGCGCACCCTTTTGTAAAACTAAATATAACTTGTAACGAATAAACGAATGTACACTAAACGCCGTCGACTTTACTTGATCGCCACCAACATTTGGAGACCTCGACGTGATCAAACATACTTATTTGAAGATCAAGACTCTGGTGGCATGGCGGCGACGAAACCGCGAGGCGGCCAACTATAATCTCCAACAATTCTTCCACTACGCCTGCAATCTGATGCCTGATGTTTGGTACATGACTGAACAATAAAAAGAAGAAAAGATGACCTGCTCAAAATAACGGATTCATGTAGTGAGTGATTTGGTTTGGCCACAGGGAAGTACGCCCAATTTAGTCATATTTCTACTAACTGCAAAATGAAAATATAGCCTGCAGTATCTACTTTTATGTTTTGCCTATATTACTTGGAGTTAGATTAACGATGAATAATAGGGAGGTACCTAAAATATGACATGCATACCTTCCTAACTTACTTTCTAAGTTTTGCTTGTTCTTTGGAGTCAGATTAATGATACAGATAAACTAATAGTTAGGCACCTACTTATTTAAATGACAATTATGCCTTCCTATCTAATTTCTTATTCACTGAATTTGCATTCTATGGACTCAGATTAATGATAATTTCTTAGTAGGTTGGTACCTATTTAACGACATTTATACCTCCTACCTTAACTTCTTTCTACTTGCACCTCGCTAACGGGAACACCCTGGCATTTTCCAGATTTACCGTGTGCACCTGCTTCTTGGGTCCCGCTGGAATGCGCTGCTATACATCTATCTACTTGCTACAGCAACTGCTTGCTGGTTCTTGAGCTGTGTGACCTGCTTGCTCGTGTGTGTCGCTGACTGAAGAGTTGTTGTCGTAGCTAATGCGCGACTTGCACGGTTTGGCTTTGTTTGTTAACTTCTACTCGTGGTATCTTATACCGGAATAACTTATTTCTTGACGGTCTGTTCAGTTCTTATAAGCTTTCACTATGTCGGCTGAATTGAAAGCTCTTATTCAGCAACGTGGTACGATAAAGGCTAGAATAACTTTATTTTCAAAATACTTAAATACTATAAAACTGATAGAAACTGACAGCATTCCTAAGCAAATATTTGTCGAAACTGAGATAAAGTTATCTAGATTTAAAGAATTGTTCTTACAGTTTGATGATTTAAAAACTAAAATTGAAAGTTTAGATCCTGATCAGTTGGAAGAAAATGACATGATAGAAAGTGAATTTTGTTCTAACATTGCTAAAGCTCAATTGTTGATTGAAAATCTTGGTCCTACTAAAAATACTAACTGCAATTCTATAACTAGCTGTCAGAATAATAAACAAGATTGCCGTAACTATAATATTAAATTGCCTACCATTCAGCTGCCTTCCTTTGATGGTAACTATTTGAAGTGGATGGAATTTCGAGACACTTTCGATTCTTTAATAAATAATAATGATAGTATTCCAGAAATAAATAAGTTCCATTACCTCCGTTCTTCATTAGAGTCAGGAGCGTCTGATATAATCAAGTCAATAGACTTCACTGCTACCAATTATAAATTAGCTTGGAATTTACTTACTGAACGCTTTGATAACAAGAGGATACTTACAAATAATCATTTAAAGGCTATTTTGAATTATGACACTATAAATAAAGAAAATTACAAATCTCTGCGTTCCATGATAGATTACTATTCTAAAAATATTCGAGCCCTATCTACTTTAAATGATCCTGAATCCCGCTGGGATACTTTACTTGTATACATTATGGTGTCAAAACTAGATGGCGCCACGGGTCGCCAATGGGAGGAGCATAGGAATACTATTGCTGCTGCTCCAACAATTGTGGATTTCTATACTTTTTTAAGAAATCGAGCTGATGTTTTAGAAACCTTGCAGTACAGTACTAATACTAGTAAATCTGTAAAACATTCTTATTCTAAAGATATTAAACAAACTAAATCATTTGTTTCTTCTAACACAAATTATGATAAAAACTGTGTTGTATGTTCACAAGATCATTTACTATATAAATGTAAAAAATTCAAGGATATGTCTGTAGACGCTAGATACGGTGAAGTTTCCAAGCACAAACTCTGTTATAATTGTCTGCGTCCTGGTCATTTCTCTGCTCACTGCAAACATAACTCTTGCAAATTCTGCAACAGAAAGCACAATTTACTGCTACATAAATCACAGTCCAATAATGACAAGACAAACTCATCTGCTGATAAGACTTCTGCAATATCACTTCCTCAAGAGGCAAGTTCTTCCCAGGCAACTTCTACAATTGCTATGTTCAATCCTGTGTCACTCTCTGCGGCAATGCCTGGGCAGATCCTGCTATGCACTGCTCAAGTGAAAATAATTGACAATCAATCCTCTGAAACATACATTGTTAAGGCACTCTTAGATAATGGCAGCCAGTCCTCATTTATAACTGAAAGAATGCAGAGAAAAGTGAATTTGTCTTGTTCTAATACAGACATATCAATTGCTGGCATAAATAATAAAGTGACTCATACTAGTAAAATGTGTAAGATAAAACTTAAATCGCGGATTAACTTATTCCAGACAAATGTAACATGTCTTGTAGTGCCTGAGATTACTGGCATGTTGCCTAGCTCCGTGATTAACTCTTCTGATTTAAACCTTCCTAAATCTATAGACCTAGCAGATCCTACCTACTATATACCCTCTGAAATAGATTTACTGCTAGGTGCTGATGTTTACTGGGAAATTGTGGAAACTAGACAAATTAAATTAGGGAAAAATAAACCTACACTACAAAATTCTAAACTGGGTTGGCTCGTGTCAGGCCCTACCGGTGTGAGGCCTACTACTACTACTACTTGTTCTAACTTTTCTCAAGAGATTAGGGACTCTCTGGCTAAATTCTGGGAAGTTGAAAGTATTCCTACTCTGCCAAATAAAAATGTTAAGTTTTCCAATGAGGAAAATTATTGTGAAAACCACTTTATCGAGAACACTGTCCGTCTGAATGATGGAAGGTTTTGTGTAAAAATTCCTTTGCGTGAAGTACCTAATGAGGCTTTAGGAGACTCTTATCTTACTGCTGAAAGGCGTTTCTTGAATTTGGAAAAGAAACTGAATAAATCTAGAATGAAAAATGACTATGCTAAATTTATTAATGAGTATCAACAATTAGGACATTTAATTGAAGTAACACGTCCAAACTTCGGATACTATATTCCTCATCATGCAGTGATTCGCGAAAGTAGTGAAACCACTCGCTTAAGAGTAGTATTTGATGCATCTTGTAAAACTTCCTCAAACAAATCGCTAAATGATATCCAATTTGTTGGACCCGTAGTTCAGGACGATTTAATGGCAATTTTACTCAGGTTTCGTCAGTATACCTATGTAGTGACAGGTGATATTGAAAAAATGTATAGACAAGTTATGGTAAATGAATCACAGCGTCATTTACAGCTGATACTCTGGAGGGAAGACGAAAGTCAACCACTGAAAATCTTACAGCTGAATACTGTCACTTATGGAACATCTTCAGCTCCGTATCTGAGTACTAGGTGTCTTGTTCAACTCGCAGCGGAGTGTACTAATGAAGCTGTTGCCAATACTATTAGACATGACTTTTTTGTTGACGATTTGAATACTGGATCGGACTCAAAATCGCAGTTAAAAGCTAACATTTCAGGAGTAATCGACAAACTTGCTGAAGCCCGTTTCCCTTTGCGTAAATTTAGATCAAATTCACCTGATATTTTTGATGACATACCTACTACTGACCAATCTCAGGATTTCAGTAAACAAGCCTCTGTCTTGGGATTGGGATGGACACCTAGCTCTGATACTTTGCACTATTCAGTCGAAATTAAATCTATTCCTAAAATAACGAAACGCTCTATATTGTCAAACTCGTGTCGAATATTTGATCCTTTAGGTCTCTTATCTGCTTGCACTATTTTTCATAAAATCTTACTACAGAAACTTTGGTTACTAAAAATCGACTGGGATGATGAAATTCCAAAGGATATTGAAAACTCATGGATAGAATTCTATAATGAAACTCAATGTTTCACTCAGATTCAGATACCTAGATACATTTTCTGTAGTTCTCCTATTTATATAGAGGCACATTGCTTTTCTGATGCCTCACAAGATGCATATGGTGCATGCATTTATCTAAAATCAACGAATAGTTTAGTTGAGATTAAATGTAACTTGTTATGTGCTAAAACTAAAGTTTCTCCTTTGAAAACTGAAACGATTCGCCGTCTGGAATTGTTAGGTGCTTTACTTAGTGCAAAACTATACTCTAAAGTACTTCAATCTTTAAGAATTAAGATTTCACGCTCAGTATTTTGGACAGATTCAACTATAGTTTTAGGGTGGTTACACACTCCACCCAAAACTCTCAAAACTTATGTAAGCAACCGGATTGAACAAATTCGGGAATTAACTGATATAACTACTTGGCGTCATGTACCATCTGAGCATAATCCTGCTGATATGGCGTCCAGGGGCATTCAACCACGTCTTCTCTATAATAATGCTCTTTGGTGGCATGGCCCTTCATTTCTGGCCAAGTCAGAAAATGAATGGCCCCAATTTAAATCTACTTCTTCTACTTTACCTGAAATAAAAATAAGTTTAAATGTTCAAACTATGCCCACTAATATTGTTCCATTTCAAAAATACTCTAAACTATATAAACTGCAAAGGATATTTGCTTATGTGCTAAGATTTATAAATAACAAAAAATATGCATACTAAATTTAATGGTGAACTTACCTGTTCTGAATTGAATAACTCACTGGTACTAATAGCTAAGGTGTCACAGAAGGAATGCTTTTCAAAAGAAATTCACTCACTTGAAACTTTACATAAATTAAATTCTAAATCAAGAGTTCTCTCTTTGAATCCATTTTTGGATGAACACGGTGTGTTGCGTGTCGGTGGACGAATCGATAATGCATCTCACTGTCCTTATGAGAAAAGACATCCTATACTACTGGACTCCAAACACACTTTCTCGAAACTGCTATTTGAGCAAGAACATCTTCGTCTTCTACACTGTGGCCCTCAGCAACTTTTAAATACTATTCGTGAGCAATTCTGGCCTACAAGTGGAAAGGTATTAGCTGTAACTACTGTTAGAAAGTGTGTTCGTTGTCAAAGATTTAGAGCTAAGCCTTTAAACCCCATAATGGGTAACTTACCGCAACCTCGTGTAACTCCTGCTCCACCATTTGCGACTTGTGGCACTGACTTTGCAGGACCCTTTTTAATCTTAAATAGAAAGGGCCGCGGTGCCAAAACCTCTAAGTGCTACTTATGCATATTTGTTTGTTTCAGCACCAAGGCTGTTCACTTAGAAGTCGTAAGCGACTTAAGTAGCGATGCCTTTATTTTATGCTTGCGTAGATTTGTTTCACGACGAGGCAAACCTCACACTATATACTGTGATAACGGTAAAAATTTTGTAGGTGCGAATAATGAACTGAACAGACTGCTTAAGGAAAGTGAACGTTTAGTTAGCGACTACGCGAGCAAGGAAGGTATAACGTTTAAATTCTCTCCCGCATATGCACCGCATTTCGGCGGTATCTGGGAAGCCGGAGTCAAAACGGCCAAATATCACTTAAAAAGAATAGCGGGTAACTCAAGTTTAACTTTCGAGGAATTATATACACTCTTTGCACAGATCGAGGCTATCATGAACTCGCGTCCGATTACTTCAATGTCTGTTGATCCATCTGATCTGTCCGCACTTACACCTGGGCACTTTCTTGTGGGTAGACCATTGACCTCGCTACCTTCACCCGTTACTGAACGAATCGGTATCAATAGATACCAACTGATTGAGCGCTTAAGACAGCACTTCTGGTCTCGATGGACAAAGGACTACCTAGTCACTCTGCAGCAACGCGTCAAATGGCAGCAAGCACAGCACGAAGTTCGTGTCGACGACCTGGTCTTAATATTGGATGACCAGCTGCCACCTATGAAGTGGCTCATGGGCCGCATTTTGAAGCTGTATCCAGTAACTGACGGTGTATGCAGGGTAGTCGACGTCAAGACAGAGAATGGCGTCATTCATAGGCCCGTCTCTCGACTAGCCCTACTAAATTCCCAAGAGCTCCTTGGGGAACATGTCCCCAAGGGGGGGGAGGATGTTTACAACGAAACCGGAACGCACTAATGCTCGCGAACCGAGCATCACCACAAAAAGATGGAACGCGACGCGATGACAAGATCCTGTGGCGGCCATCTTCTCTTCCCTTTTTTCTCTACGGCGGATCGCGCGTACGCATTATGTCGCGCACCCTTTTGTAAAACTAAATATAACTTGTAACGAATAAACGAATGTACACTAAACGCCGTCGACTTTACTTGATCGCCACCAACAGTATGTAATATGAGGTGAGTAATTGAAACGTGTGATGTAAGTTACGTGTTCTAGGACGTTCACAAGGCGTCAATCTCCAGATGGCGCGGGTCCAACAGCATCACAGCCTAACTCGTTTCCAGATTGAAGTTAATTTTCACTACCTTTTTTCAACAAGTGCGCGTGCCTTGGTATGGCGTCAATATGGCGTAATTGTTCCGAGAAATATCCCTGGATTCTCGTCAATCCGGGATTACAAAGTTCAATCAATCATTGAACACAATTAATCTGTTAATAACACGTGAGATCCAATCCGATTTCCAACTATTTATTTCCAACAAAGCGCGTGCCATACCGTGGCAACCAACCAGCGAGGAATCCCAAAATATCTCGGGGTTTTCGTCAAATGGGGATTACACTTCAACCAATAGATAATTCGCGACCCAATTATCGGTTTCAACAGGCGAATCCAACGATATTTTACCAATTATAATTAACTCAACAGGTCCCAATCGGACGGCATTTTTTCCAAGCAAGCAAAGTCTATCTGTCAAAGTCAAGGTAATGTCAAGAACAAACCTCTTTATGTCAAAAGGGTGCGTTCGGAAACGATCGGTACCAAACATGTGTAGAACTTATTACAAATTCCAATACACTGATACCAGAGACCAAATTTTTCAAATTAAGAAGATGAAAAGAATTATCGTGTTATTTGGCAAGTGACGTGGAAAGTTATTGACCCTCGTAATGCTGTGACACGTTTGTTATGATTGGTATTCTAGAAATATATGAAACCAATAATTTGGTATCAATTCTTTGAGTCACTTATTTTGTACTGAAACTGTGCATAGAGACTCCATACCAGATGTTATCTTCAGCCCTTTTGGATAGATATGGGATTTCCGTTACACGTAATAATATATAAATATACAGCCTGTAGAGGACTATATTATGATCTTAAATTAAACTTCGTATAAGTTGTTATATTCTCAACCTGCACACAAAAGATCAATCGAATATATTGATTAATTTAGCCACAGCCACCAAAAACCACAAAGCATTTCCGCTTTGTGGTTTTTGGTGGTTGTCTTTATTTTATTTTTACTTATAAAATGTAACCCTAGAGTTATGGGATAAAAAAGCACATCTATACTAATATTTTAAAGCGGAAAAGTTTGTTTGTTTGTTTGTTTGTTTGCTTGAACGCGCTATTCTTCGAAAGTACTGGGTGGATTTGGATGCAATTTGGTATGGAAGTAGCTTGAAGCTTGAGGAAGGTTATAGGCTACTTTTTACGCGACTGCAAAAAATGAGAGTTATGTTTTTGCCGTGATAGAATTCACGGGAGCGACGAGTACTAGTTGTATAATAAAGTTTATGCTAATGTTTCCCAGGCTGATAGCGCTGTGCTTGCAGCAGTTCTGGCAGTACGTGGAGGAGAACCCGGAGCTGTTCCGGCCGGTGGCGCGGCGCGGGCGCTGGGGGCTGAGCGCCGCCGTGCAGCTGGTGGCGCGCCACGTGCTGCCCTGGCTGGCCTTCCCGCTGCTGCTGGGCCACGTGCAGAGCGTGCGCAAGCACGGCCACAAGGACAACCCCATCAATGTAACTTATTCATTTATTTAAACTTTATGTACTATCGTGTTACATGGCCGGACTTTTTTTTTATCGTGGTAAAATTATCAAATAAGTCCTCCCACCCCGGGCAGGGTGGGAGGGACTGTCAGACTTTTACTGACTAAAATCCACGGTGCTCCTTCAATAACCCTTTACGTACCGGGGTCATGGTAATGGGATGAGTCCCACGACCCTGGCAGGCTTCGGCCCTCTACGGGGGGGCCTCGTCATATTTTGTGACGCTCTTTGAGGCGCGCGTGGAACACAACGCGCCGTCGACCCGGGCATGGTCCATGGTCGGACAGCGAGTTGCCCTTTACTCGCTGTCCGCATGCCCGCGCCTACGGTGGCCGGAGATCGTCGGCTGATGTCCGACGCCGTGGGCGTCTACCACTGCGGCTGGGCTGGAGGGAGGACGCCATTCTCTCCCTCACGCGGCCCGCCTCCTCCTTCGGAAGCATGACTGCGTCGCAGAAGGAGGCGACCGCTTCCCACTCCCTCTCGCCCCGCAGCATGGCCTCGACCAATGCCGGGCGCGAGAGGTCCCCGCCTATCGCCGCCGTGAGGACACGTCGGTGCTCTGCCCAAGCGGGGCAGTCCTGCACCGTGTGCTCGACTGTGTCCTCAGGGCGACCCTCGCAGTCGTGACACCCGGCGTTTGTTCCTTTCCCATCAGACACAGGTACCTCCCGAACGTCATGCGGTAGGTCAGGACGCCGTGACGCCGATCCAGCCACTCCTCAAAGAGGGGTCTTACCGCCGCAATTGCGGCGTGCCCGGCCTTCGGTTGCGACAGTCGCTCCCTCCATACTGCCCTGAGATCACGCCGGAGCTCTTCCCGCCGCGCCTCGACTTCTCGAGGCAGCGGGGATACGCCCCGGCGCTGCGCCTCCACGCGCCATTCATAGACGCGCTGGAGGGCAGTCGCCTCCAGATCCCAGGGCAGCAATCCGGCAAGGAGGTTGGCCGATTCACCGGCGATCGTGCGGTATCCCCGGATCATTCGGATAGCCATGACCCTCTGGCATGTGACCAACTTCAGTGGTCGCGTCCGGATGCTCAGGGCCCACACTGGGGACCCCTAGAGGGCCATGGACCGCATGACACCGGCGTACAGCCTTCGGCAGGAGGCGTTTGGCCCGCTGAGATTAGGCAGGAGTCGCCTGAAGGCGGCTGCTGCCCGGTTCAGCTTTGGGGCCAAACTCAGGAAATGCTCCCTGAAGTTCCACCGGCTGTCGAGGACGAGTCCCAGGTACTTCATCGTCCTCCCGACGCCGATGCGAATCCCCTCCACCGTTATGTGGGACTCGGACCGTGGCGCGTTCCGACCGCCATGGAAGCACATGGCCTCGGTCTTGTGCAGCGCCACGTCGAGTCCCAACTGCCGGATCCTATGAACGACTGTCGCAACCGCTTGCGTCGCCAGGTCGGCCGCCGCCTGGTGCGACTCTCCCTGCGCCAGGACGAGCCTGTCGTCAGCGTAACATATTACGCTGACGCCATCAGGGAGGTCGCCGCGCAGCACCCAGTCGTAACCGATGTTCCACAGGGGCGGCCCCAAGACCGATCCCTGTGGGACACCGCACGACATCTCTCGCCGGTTCAACTCTCCCCGGTGATCAGGGTAGATGACGGCTCTGTCCGTCAAGTAGTCCTCGACTATGCGACGGAGGTAGGTCGGCACCCGGTGATACCGGAGTGCCTCCCTGATGCAACTCCAGGGCAGGGTGTTGAAGGCGTTGGTGATGTCCAAAGACACCGCCAAGACGACCCTGCCCCGGGATACCGCGTCCCCCGTCGTGAGGGCTCTCACGCGCATGATGGCATCCACCGTCGAGCGCCCCCTGCGGAAGCCAAACTGGCACTCCGCAAGATCCGGGCCCACCCGATTCAGGTGCCCGAAGAGGCGGTCTGCAATTACTCTTTCCAAGAGCTTGCCCGCCTCGTCGAGCAGCACGATGGGCCGGAATGCGGACGGAGAGTCCGCAGGGCGCCCGGCTTTCTGGATCAGGACTAGCTTTCCCGTCTTCCAGCGAAGCGGAAACTGGCCCCTCTCCAGGCATGCGCTAAAGAGCCCCCCTAGTCGAGGCCCGAGAGTCTCCGAGGCCAGGACCCAGGCTTTCCCTGGCAAGCCGTCGGGTCCTGGGGCGGTATTTTTGGCCTTGAGCCGTTGTACCGCCACTCTCAAGTCTACCTCGGTCACCTCTGGAGCGTCGTAGACGTCGTCGTCGCTGTGGTCCGCGTTTGCGCCAGCTTCAGGTTCCGTCGGAGATGGAGCCATGGGCGGGGGAGCGTGCTCCCCTCGCGTTGGGAACAGGGCGCTCACCACGTCCTCCAAGAACTGAGGCTGGAGACTCTGCGTCAACGGGGGAGCCCAGGGGCGGTGCTTCTCGCGCACCCACTTGTAGGGGCGGCCCCATGGGTCACCCCCCCCCCATTTTTTTTTCACAAGCAAGCGAGGTGCTTGCACCTCGCGCAACACGCAAATACTAGTTATACGATATAAAGCTAAATTACCACTCACTGACTCACTGACTCATTGACATAATTGTTCTCCCAGATGGTGGATGGGGAGGTGGGTATATTTTGACAGATTCGTAAACAAGTAACTCTCAAACCTACGGTAAAAGTCCCAAACCTCCCCTTTTCCCCCCCTTCTCCCCCCCCCCCCCTATCGTATCTCGGAAACTACGAGACCCGTATTTTTTTCTTTTTACGGATTCGTATAGAGGAGGCTCGGTAAAGTAAAAACCATTTATCAAAGTTCCCCCCCCCCACCCCCCTTCTCACCCCCTTTAGGCGGATCTCGGAATCTAAGAGACTTGGAACATTTTTTTTTTCAGATTCATTTAGAGGGGCAATGCTTTAGTCAAAATACTTCTGCACCCCCCCCCCCCCGTCACCCCCCCCCCTTTTTTTTTTTCACAAGCATGCGCGCAACACGCAAATACTAAACCCCCCCCCCACTTCCCTTATTTTTTTGTTCACAAGCACGCGATGTGCTTGCACCTCTCGCAACACGCAAATACTAGTTATACTATATAAAGCTAAATTACCACTGACTCACTGACTGACTCATTGACATAATTGTTCTCCCAGATGGTGGATGGGGAGGTGGGTATATTTTGACAGATTCGTAAACAAGTAACTCTCAAACCTACGGGAAAAGTGCCAAACCTCCCCTTTTCACCCCCCTTCTTCCCCCTCCCTATCGTATCTCGGAAACTACGAGACCCGTATTTTTTGTTTTTTACGGATTCGTATAGAGGAGGCTCGGTAAAGTAAAAAACATTTTTCAAAGTCGCCCCCCTTGCCCCCCTTTAGGCGGATCTCGGAAATTAAGAGACTTGGAACATTTTTTTTTTTCAGATTCATTCAGAGGGGCAATGCTTTAGTCCAAATAATTGTGCACCCCCCCCCCCCCCATCACCCCCCCCCCCATTTTTATTTTTTTAAAGTGAACCGCGAGGTGCTTGCACCTCGCGCAACACGCAAATACTAAACCCCCCATCTCCCCCCATCTCCCCCAATCACCCCCACCCCCACTTTTTTTTTGTTTTTTTCACAAGTGTGCTTACACCTCGCGCAACACGCAAATACTAAACCCCCCCCATCACCACCCCCCATTTTTTTTTTTCACAAGCACGCGAGGTGCTTGCACCTCGCGTAACACGCAAATACTAAACCCCCCCCATCACCCCACCCCCACTTTTATTTTTCACAAGCACGCGAGGTGCTTGCACCTCGCGCAACACGCAAATACTAAACCCCCCCCATCACCCCCTCTTTTTTTTTTTTCACAATCACGGGAGGTGCTTGCACCTCGCGCAACACGTAAATACTAAACCCCCCCATCACCCCCCCTTTCTTTTTTTTTCACAAGCACGCCAGGTGCTTGCACCTCGCGCAACACGCAAATACTAGTTATATTATATAAAGCTAAATTACCACTCACTGACTCACTGACTGACTCATTGAAATAATTGTTCTCCCAGATGGTGGATGGGGAGGTGGGTATATTTTGACAGATTCGTAAACAAGTAACTCTGAAACCTACGGGAAAAGTGCCAAACCTCCCCTTTTCACCCCCCTTCTCCCCCCTCCCTATCGTATCTCGGAAACTACGAGACCCGTATTTTTTTTTACGGATTCGTATAGAGGAGGCTCGGTAAAGTAAAAACCATTTTTCAAAGTCGCCCTCACCCCCTTTTGGCGGATCTATGAAATTAAGACTTGGATTTTTTTTTCAGATTCATTTAGAGGGGCAATGCTTTAGTCGAAATAATTGTGCAATCACCACCGTCCCTTTTTTTTTTTTTCACAAGCACGCGAGGTGCTTGCACCTCGCGCAACACGCAAATACTAGTCAATATATATAAAACGCTTCCGTTACTGACCTATTGACAGTTAACGCACAGCCGAAACTACTGGGCACAAGAAGCTGAAATTTAGCATGTATGTTCCTTTGGGTGTGTAGGGAAGCACTAAGAAAGTATTTTTGGAATTTCCCACGGGATCGAAATTTACTCGGGAAAAACTTCCGACGCGAACGAAGTCGCGGGCAATAGCTAGTATTGCAATAAATTAAGAAATTAATCAGTTTTTCCTTGCCCTTGTAAAATGCACTCATGTAAGGTTGTCCGCACTAACGACTCGCCCCGGGTTCGCATCGGTGCAATTTACTTAAAAAATGCATGTATTATAAATTCTCCTTACTCTTCATCACTCTATTGCTGAAAAATTTTTATCAAAAATTGAACCGACTTCCATATAAAAACACTACAAAGGCTAAAATTACTTTAATTTCGGTAGTCGGTGTCATTTGTTTTGTATTTTCTATTTTTTTCACACCGCCTTCTGAAATTAAAGTTATTTTTGCCTTTGTAGTGTTTTTATATGGAAGGCGGTTCTATTTTTTGCTAAAAAGTTTTTTCACGCTTTTTAGTGGGTCGGTTTGTAATTTATCTAGTTACAAAAGCCAAAATGTCAACTACTTATCATTTTTTACAAAATATTGCTTTTCCCGGTGCAGAGCCGTTAACCCCTCAAGTGTCAACGGTACACCGTTTGTACATAACGTCACGGCTCGCATTGGACGATGGTATTTTACGTTTATGTTGCAAGTAACACGATGTGGCTATATCATTCGACTAATCGATTCATACTTGACCGGTTTCAGTAACATTTTAAAGGGAACACCGCTAAAATGAACGGAAAAAAAAATGATTACAAAATGTATAGATGACTTTTTCGTTGTGTTATCAAATAGTTTTTATTACTTTTTACAGTGTCTAAGTGGAATAATTTGTGTTAATATTGCCTACACATTATTGTGTTATCGTGTGTCTTTTTTCGAAAATATGTGTTTTTTCGTGTGTATGACTTCGAATGTGAGTGAAAATTATAAAAGTGAAAACATATCGAATCACTGCGAGATAAGGTCAGTTTGATTGGCTTATTGAATGATATAAATAGTTAGATAAACTCATAACGAAGCCAGGAAGGTATAATATATTCCATGATAATGGCCATAAATTGCCGATTTATCATTTTTAACCGACTTCTGAAAAAGGAGGAGGTTCTCAATTCGGATGTTTGATTGTTTTTTTTTTTTTTTTTTTTTTATGTTTGTTCGGGCATAGCTCCGTCGCTCGCCAACCGATTTGAAAAATTCTTTTTTTGTTGGAAAGGGTATACTTTCCAAATGGTCCCATGAAAATTTTATCGACATCGAACAAGCCGTTTCTGAAAAATTAACAAAAGTCTAAAAAAATATTTACATTGATGATATTTTCGGTTACTCTATATTGTGTTTTTTGTTCGCGCGTTTTTACTTTTTTGTAGTTGACATTTTGGCTTTTATAACTAGATTAATTACAAATTGACCCACTAAAAAGCGCGAAAATAAAAACTTTTTTGCAAAAAAATAAAACCGACTTCCATATCAAAACACTACAAAGCCAAAAATAATTTTAATTTCGGGAGGTGGTGTGAAAAAAAAGAAAATACAAAACCAATAACACCGACTACCGAAATTAAAATTATTTTTGGCTTTGTAGTGTTTTGATATGGAAGTCGGTTTTATTTTTTTGCAAAAAAGTTTTTTTCTGAAGTCCTACCCAAAAATCAAAAAATACATTCAACATGCGACACTTGAGGGGTTAATTTTTGAGGAGTTCTCCTGGTACATCACCATCAGCTCTACTTCACCATATGCATTGTGACGAGCATATAGTGCTTAACATCTATATTCAAGTAATCTAATCGCAATCCACGAAATACTTATTATTGAGTAGTTTCGGTGGCCATCTGGGGTCTTCATCATCAGTTCCACTTCCTCAAGTGGTGCTTTTCGAGAGCAACTGCACAAGGTACTATAAGAAATAGGTACCCAAAACGCTATAGGTGTGCCTATAATATTTGAAGAGTTCCCTCGACTTCTCCATGATCCCATCATCAGATCCAAACGTGACCACGATGGGACCAACTAGAAAGTATATCCTTTCAAACAAAAAAAGAATTTTCCAAATCGGGCCAGCCATCTGCGAGTAATGAGGTAACATACTTACATAAAAAAAAGGGCCAAGACGAATTGAGAACCTCCTCCTTTTTTTTTGAAGTCAGTTAAAAACAGCATTAAAATCCGTTTAAATGCCATCCGAAAATCTGTATGTCATATACAGGTTCTACCTGAACTCCCTTGTCAAGACTATTGAACAAGAAATCGAGTTAATTGCTAAGTTCATCATGTTGTATTTTTGTTTGCAATACTATGTTGTTCGGGTATGATATATTTGGTTAAGGATGACGATAATTTATAGTGATTTAATATAAATAGGGAAAAATTATGATAACAATCACTTAATAAAAAATAAAAAATTAGTTACAGATTGTCACCACAACTATTGCTCGTTTCTTTATATAATTACATAGTGAAAACAATGTTATTTGTAGCCTAAGCACTTTCATTTCATTTATTCAGTTCAGTTAACAATTACATTGTGTTGAACAGTACATATTAATAATTAAATAAAATTTAACACATGCAGGAACTAAAATTCAAAAGCGCAATTAAAATTAATGTGAAAAGTAAAGTTAAACAGTAGTATTAAACTAATTTAAAATATGTCAAAAAATAAATATAATGTCAAATCAATCGTAATTATAATGTCAAATTCAATGTCAAAATATTAAAAGTACAATAAAAATTAAAAACAATGATCGCTGCTATTATTTTAAGTGACTATTTTTATTATTTGACATAAACTCCGATACCGAGTATAAACATTTTTCCAACAAGAAGGCTTTTTGTAGTTTTAAAAGAGTGAGAGCTATAAATTAATAATTTCAAATCAGTAGGTAACCTATTAAATAACTGCACTGCTTGGTATCTGGAACAATGCTTAGCTATGTTAAGATTTGGTAACATTTTGTGTTTAAAGTCCTTCGTTCTTGTGCTTTCTCTTACTCTACGTTCCTCTTGTGATTCATACTCATGAATATACTAAGCAATGTGGTTTAGGAATACTAATATATATAAACTCGGTACTGTTAAAATGTGTAATTCTTTAAAGTACTCTCTACATGAGTCTCTTTGTGAGATCCTTACTATTGTCCTTATGGCACGTTTTGTAAAATAAACGCTTTCTGACAATTATAACTATAACTGTTACCCCAAAGCATTATGCTATATCTTAGTCTGGATTCTACCAGCGCGTAACTTGTAATAATTTTAAAAATTGTGTTTGCTGTGTTTACAGCCTAATATTGTATACTTGGTCTAAACTACTGCTGCATGTATTAATAAATCTGTATTAGTAAAAATTGTAGGTTAGCCAGATAATTCTATACTAATATTATAAAGCTGAAAAGTTTGTTCGTTTGTTTGTTTGCTTGAACGCGCTAATCTTCGAAAGTACTGGGTGGATTTGGATGCAATTTGGTATGGAAGTAGCTTGAAGCTTGGGGAAGGTTATAGGCTACTTTTTACGCAACTGCAAAAAGGAGAGTTATGTTTTTACCATGATAGAATCCACGGGAGCGAAGCCCCGCGTGAGTACTAGTAAATAATAATAATCCATTCGTCACATTATCTCCGGTGAGAACAACCGGTCTGGCTAACGGAGACTATTTGCATAGACACAACATTGTAGCTAGGATTGTTTACCAGCAACTTGCTCTTAAATACAATCTTGTGGAATCAGAAGTAGCGTACTATAGGTATGTGCCCGATCCAGTTCTCGAAAATGGCACTATTACACTGTACCGGGATCGGTCTATCATCATTGACAGGACTATTGTTGCCAATAAGCCTGACATACTTAGTTGAAATAGACCGATTAGAGCGTCGCACAGTGATTGTTGATATAGCGGTCTTTCATGACGAGAACCTCATGAAAGCCGAGAAAGATAAGCAAATTAAGTATCTTGACTTGGCTAGTGAGGTTGTTGACACGTAGGATGTGGATACAGCAATCATTGTCCCGATAGTTGTCTCAGCCAATGGCATAATAGCCAAGAGCCTCGACAACCATCTTAGGAGCAACTGGATCAAGGGCTGCGGGCTGTGTCCAGAAGTACTGCTTTCTGGATCACCAGAAAGCAGTACTTCTGGACACGGCGCGAATTGTTAGGAGGTTCCTCTCTCAAGAGCCCTGACCACCGGTAGTTTGGACCCTGTTCCCGATATGTTATACTATATAAAGCTAAATTACCACTCACTGACTCACTGACTCATTGACATAATTGTTCTCCCAGATGATGGATTGGGAGGTGGGTATGGAAAAGTGCCAAACCTCCCCTTTTCACCCCTCTCTATTGTATCTCGGAAATTACGAGACCCGTATTTTTTTTATGGATTCGTATAGAGGAGGCTCGGTAAAGTAAAAACCATTTTTCAAAGTCGCCCACCTTGCCCCCCTTCTCACTCGGAAATTAAAAAACTTGGAACATTTTTTTTTCAGATTCATTTAGAGGGGCAATGCTTTAGTCAAAATAATTGTGCAACCCCCCATCACCCCCACGCCCCTTTTTTTTTTTTTTTAAGTGAACAATCCACCACGCGCGTTGCGCGAGGTGCTTGCACCTCGCGCAACACGCAAATACTAGTTTTATTATATTGTTATTTTTTTTTTTGGTATATTTAAAAATGTAAATAATATGTTTATAATATGACATAATAATAACAACATCTGAAAATTTAATGGCAGAATATTTTCAGGTATACTTTAGGACGCGCACGGTACCGCCCGTGAAGCACAAGCTGCTGCCGTACAACCCCAAGCTGACGCTCTACGAGCAGCCTGAACACGAGGTGCCGAGGTTATTCGTGCGCTACCTCGCTAAGACTAGCGCACGGTTTAGGGTAAGCTGATGAACTATTGACTTTCATATTTAACGTGATTTACTACACAGTGGTGGCTAGTAGCTATTTCATTTCATGTTATTAATTCACATTATCTTGAATATACAATTAATTATAAGACTTACACAAAAAATACAACTATAAAGTTGACATTTTTGTCAATCAGTATTAAAAATAATGTCAACGAGTTACTTAATTATACCTATAATGTTTACGTTTCAAATATAATGTCAAAGTAAAATAATATTAAATGTCCGTAAAAAAAAGTCAAAATATATACAGTATGTTAACTAACAGAGGGCGTTCCCGTTAACCCACAATAGTATAGCATCCATACATGCTAAAAAAATATTACCATTCAAAAACAAAATGTTTTTATTTTTTATATATTAAAATATTCACTAAAAATGTTAAATTGATACGTAAAAGAAACACTCTGTACACGCGTATTTGACGGACGGCAACGTCGCAATTTATTTATGAATGACGGCCCGCGTGTGCGGCGATCTAATTGATGTGCTCATACTATTGCGGGTTAACGGGAACGCCCTCTGTTAGTTAACATACCGTACAATGTTAAATGATCAAAAAATAAATATTAGGTATACATAATTTATTTATTACTGTGTGAATTTAAATCCGATATGTTATACAAACATGTTTTCTAATAGAAAGGCCTTTAATTTTGTTTTAAACAAGTGGGTGTTATAAATTGGTCTCTATAACTCAGAAGGTAACTTATTAAATATTTCTAAAGCTTGATATTTTAGCAATACGATACCGAGGCGGTTCAACATTAACTTAATGCGATCCGTCATAACTATAGTAGAAGACCTCTACAGCCCAAAGAGAAAAATATAAAATATAGCTGGTCTGGTTACCAATGGCCGCCTACCAGAGGATAGCCTATAGAATATCTCTTTAACATAAAAGTGTAATTTAAAAACTGAAACACTTTCATATACCTAGACTTATTCTAATATCAGCGATCAGAAAAGAAAATAAACACTGAACTGTATTGTTTATTGGATGGTCCTTTACAGAGTTACCTGAGCAGACGCACGAACAGGACTGGTGTACCAGCTACTGGCGTTGACGTAGAGCTTGGACAGACGGTAATGGCGCCCAGCAAGGATCCGCTCCCCATAGAGTTCAACAAACCTATCGTGGCAAATACACCAACCCCGCTTTCCGACAAATTCGACATCCAAATAACAGACAACACGCAAAAACAAACATCCAACTATTACAAGTTCGTCGAAACAAGTACTGGGGCATACCTTTTACCGATTTCTAATGTCGTTATCACCAACAATGGTAATCCAACAGATATGAACACAACAGTCATAGCCAACGATCTACCAGAAACATCGAAAACAACTCAAGATGCCGAAAAAACAGAACACTGCACATGCTGCATTCAACTTAGAAAAATATGCAAACAAAGACAATCAACCATCACTGATTACTTTGGTAAAGGAAAGGAAACGAAGTGTGGTTGTAAAGAAAAAAGATACCCAAAGGTATCGAATAGGTTAAGGTTATTAATCAATAATTATAAGTATACTCATAAACGCGCGCTCCAAGAGCTGCAGACGAAGATTGCTCTTTTAAAAAGAGCTGAAAAAGATATAACACCGAATGAAAGTGATATTACTAGTAATTTTGAAAGTGATTTAGATGATATAGGTAAGTTTTATATTGTTGCAAACCTGCATGTTTTTTTTATTAAAAATAGGTTCGCGTTTGAAGACCATCTCACCTGATGGTAAGCGATGATGTATCCGAAGATGAAACACGCTTAGCTAGAAGAAACCTATTCACTCTATGTTTTATATGAGAGGGTTGAATTCTCAAAAAATATTAAATACTAGCTGCTGCCCGCAACGTTCGCGTGGGAGGATTTCCCTCGTAAATCCCGATCCCGTGGGAATTCTGCGATAAAAAGTAGCCTATATGTTAATCCATTTCTAAATTTAATTGCATGTTTTTTTATAATTAATATTTTCAACACAATGTACATAAATATATAACACTAGCTGACCCGCCACGATATCGTTCGCGTGGTATCCTACCCCTACCCAACCGATACCACTACCCCTATCCTACCGATACCCTACCCATACCTTACTCTACCCCTACCCGACCCAAACCCTACACTACCCCTACCCTACCCTACCCAAACCCTACACTACCCCTACCCTACCCTACCAATACCCTATCCCTACCGTACCGTACCCTACCCCTACCCTACCTCTACCCTACCCTACCCTACCCTACCCTACCCTACCCTACCCTACCCTTCCCTACCCCTACCCCTACCCTTGAGACCTTTCCTAAATATTTTTTTTTTTTTATAAGACCCCTCCAGTTCTTCGGACAAAACCAAACACCACAAAAAAAGAATGAGCCAAATCGGTCCAGCCGTTTTCGTGTTTTGCGCTTAGCAACACATTTAGCGATTCATTTTTATTATACAGCGTGGATATGACGATATGACTTTAATTGAAAACACTGGCATGCTGGTTCCTAGAAACATTTATAAACTATCAAATATATCCTAACATCGAAATTAAAAAAACGATTTTGTCAAACAAACTAAATAGCATAAACCTATACACCAAATAGAACATCATTTAGAAATATTGGTTCAATGACCTGTACGAAGAGACGCAGAATGGCAACAGCGCAGATTTAAGAACGCGCGCGCGCGGATTGCGGCGGCCGGCGACGATAACATGGACACCGCGTAGCGACGTAATGTTTTGGCGCCATTAATATTATTATTAATGTTCAATTACATTAAATCAAATTACTACACGGATTATTAACGAAATAGTCAGGCACCATTCACCAGCGAGTTATTCAGTAATCAATTTATTAACCACAATCACTTTTCGATCACTTCGCTAAGTAGTCAGTATTATTATTTTTTATTTTCAACATTTCCGCCGTGTTTTTGAATACACAATGTACACTGACGTATAATGTTATTTCTCACTCTTGATAATAGGTCACCATCAGGTCAGTTCGATTACATTAAATCAAATCACAGATTATTAACGAAATAGTCAGGCACCATTCACCAGCGAGTTATTCAGAAATCAATTTATTAATATTATAATACGTCATTGTTTATTAACCACAATCACTTTTCGATCACTTCACTAAGTATTCAGTATTATAATTTTTTATTTTCAACATATTCGCCGTGTTATTGAATACACATTGTACACTGACGTATAATGTTATTTCTCACTCTTGATAATAGGTTACCAGTCAGTAGCAGCTTGACTTTCGAAGAGCGCGGGCGCATCAGAAATTCCAAAATGCGTCACAGACACAGAGCACGTCCAGTGGTACACTGACCAAATGACCGTGACCTAGAGAGTGAATATGACTACCCCTCCCGTACACCCTCCCTTGACCCGCGCTCGCCTCGCCCGTTCGCGGAAAATATCGGCACGCTTTATGACTCTTACGCCTCAAGCATACGGTATAATTTGCATTGATTTGTATCAGGTGATCAGATTTAGAAATAAAAGTTGTAGGTTTTTGTAGTAGCGAGCTGGCAACGTGGATAATATTGATGCGCTCGAGGGTCGTTAACCTGTCCCGTTAACAATACATCATGTACAAAATGCTTAGAATAAAAATAATGTCCTGTGGCTAAACTACGGCATATATTCGATTGATTGTTTGTGTGCAGGTTGGGAATATAATAACTAAATACGAAGTTTAATTTAAGATCATATCGTCCTATCCACGCTGTATAGATAAAATTTTATTAGTTTTTAACATTAAATTTTTAACACTTTAAACACTTAAATAAAAACCCTAATCTACATATAAACATCTAAAAAATGGCATTCAGAAATTCGTGCGCATCGCTATCCACTGGTAATGTGCCCAAAAGAATGGCGGCATTGCCACGTTGTATGGCAATGCTTAACCTCTGTCCAAGGTAAAAGCCAGCCCTTGGGTCACGCGAAGTGTAAACTAGGCGTCTGAATAGATCTTTAATAATTTGTGAGCACTCGGACCCCACAACCCCAAGGTTTCAACCCCAAATGTCTCGAAAATATAACTACCAACAAGGTTATTATATTTCCGCCGCTTGAGGTTCTCAGCAGCCGCAGCGGCAGCGCCAGCGCAGCAAGACGAGCTAGGAAGATGGGATGGTGCAAGAGTATCGACACAAGTTGCGTCCCACACAGCCCTACCCATCTTCCAAGGAAATAAAGACATGCCGTCCGGTCTTTTGCCATCGTCGCGTGCCAGGCCATTGGGTTCTAAAACAGCTGGAACGCCGACAGTGACAAGAGCTCGTCGGATAATGTCGTTAATATTCGCGTGCCGTGCTATGCGACCCGCGCTGTGGCCGCATGAAAGGCCGTGGTGACCGAGGCTGTTGACAACTTCGCCACAGTGGCAGCGATGAGCAGAACAGCAGGAAGCACCTAATCGAAGGGAAGCAGCGAGGCGGAAAGTAGTATCGTCGAACAAGGTGCCTATGTTTGATGACGGTAGTGCATGAAGCCAGAGACCCGACTTCCATTCACCCACAGCCAGCAGGCAGCAGATGTGGCAATAAGGTCACTTTGAACTGCTCTACAGAGCGGCTCATCCCACCGCCTCTGAGATAATGGATTGTCGAGTGGATTTAGGTTCGGGCAAGCGAGTCTCCAGGTATCTATAGCCTCGGTGAAGAACGGCACATTGAAACCAACCAGTGACGGAGCTAGGATATTCCTGATTAATTTCTCAGTGCCGTGTACCAAGGATATAAAAGCCGGTAGACTGATACTAGTAATTTTGCGGACGCCGAGACCAGCCATACGAATGGGAAGAGTAGCTTGTGCCCAAGCTCGGTCGTCCATAGCCACATTTAAAATTCCTGTCAGAGTGTGACGAATAATTTGGTCCATTTTTTTCCAAAAGGTGAGGATAGGTCCAAAACAACAGTAACGAATTAAGGTGATGGCCGAATTAATGCATATTAATTTGGTATAATCTGTCCGAGATGTCATTAAAATTTTGTATTTTTTCCTCGACAAAATCGGGAAAGGAATTTTCATAAATTGGAGACCCAAGAAGACGAAGGGGAACTTTTTTCCACAATTTGGATATCTGGGGCTATTGCGTTGAATTTTGAAAGTGTCAGTTCTCTGTTAGTACTGTCGGATCTGAATAGTTCACACTTCGAAAGGTTGAGATCCAATCCTATGGAATGAAGTTGATTTATTAAAAACTGTAGATCATCTAATACTATGTCTACATCGCCTCCCAGGTTTCCATCATCAAGATACCAAATATTGAATTTGGAATTTAGCTGTCGAATGATTGGGTGAAGGTACTTCTTTTTTAGTTTCTGCCAACAAAGTGTCCCTATTGACTGAATTAAAAGCGTTTTTGATGTCAACCTTCAAGATAACCTCTCCTTTACCTGAATTTAAATAGGTCGTCAAGGCGTGTACGGTAGCCTCACAACCCCCTTTGGAGCCGTAATCCAGTTGCACGGTCTGAAATTTGGTCAAAATATCCTCACCATAAAATTTAGAGCAAATCTTGGCTGCCATACGACGGTAGGTAGTTCCCACGGCAATGGGGCGAATGCCGCCATCCCTCTTGCGTAGGGCACATAGATTAGCCCCGTACAAGATATCGGTGACGGCTTCGTTCACCTGGCCCGAGAGCATAAGGTTAATCAGAGCCGTTAGCTCCTTCAAAAGCAACTCACCAGCCTCTCCGGCGCCTGACCTGAGTAGGTCCTTCAGGTGCTGCGGACTCAGACTATCGAGGCCGCCAGCAGAGCCGCTTCGGAAGGAACAAACAGCTGTGATCACCTCTTGACCTGTAACGGTGAAGGTGTTTATGTCCTGATCGGGGGGGTCGGGAAAGGAAAGACCATCCGCTGGGGCAGGGTGTTTGCTCTCCAGAGCGGCGAGAGCATCTGGAGAGTACGGGGCCACCACATCACATGTACATATATTGTTATGAAATAAATTACTTATGACTTAGGATGTCAACTATCTACTTACCAAATTTCATTAAAATCCATCCAGTAGGTCCGGAGATTAGCGTGTACAAACAGACAAACTTTTTTTTCTTTTGCCGTGTTTCCGTTCCTTTACCCATTTCAATTATTATTTTTGTATAAAATTTAAATGTACAGACACACTTTTTTTTACTGTTTAATTATATGTATAGATTAGGTCTTTAGAAAGGGCTGTGTTAACAAATCTTCCTCTCACTATGCGCTGTTGCTCTGTCAACATAAAAGTTTATCTATTTTCAGCTTTATTTCAATAACAGAAAACTTAGTAACGGTATACCTCTTAAAAAATCCCCCACAGAGAACTAATTCGTTTATTTAAATTTCAGTTTTCGTTACAAATTTTCACCTGAAACTTCTCACAAAGGTGACCTTAGTCTCTTACGCTGTAGAAAAGAAAAAAATCCATAGCGTGTTTGTACATTTCAACCCTCTCGAGCATGATGTACTGACGCTAACGGCACAAATAGAGAAAGCATGCGGTGCAAGGCTCGAGGATCTATACAAGGAATTTTTATGTTTCCTCACACCGGAGCAAGCGGATAAAATCAATGCCTTTAAGGATTATTTCAGAAGGAATTGTGTTCCGGATTTGATTAAGAAAATAGAAGTAAGTTTTTAGTTTAAGTTGTTAACATCATCTTCTATCTCTCTCTCTCTCGCTCTTTCTCACTCCTACTTCTCTCTCGCTCGCTCTTTCTCACTTCTACTTCTCTCTCTCTTTCTCACTTCTACTTCTCTCTCTCTCTTTCTCACTTCTACTTCTCTCTTTCTCACTTCTACTTCTCTCTCTCTCTTTCTCACTTCTACTTCTCTCTCTTTCTCACTTCTACTTCTCTCTCTCTTTCTCACTTCTACTTCTCTCTCTCTCTTTCTCACTTCTACTTCTCTCTCTCTCTCTCTCTTTCTCTTGTTGGTCCTTCATGTCGAAGATCATGGGATCGTGGTCATCATCAGAGTTGCATCTGGAGCGGGTGATATGCCTCCGCCGCTGGTTCCTTACGACCGTGTAGATTTATTAGGACAGAGAGCCTTTTGCTTGATGTTTCTATTTTGCTTGGCTATAATAGACAGACACACAAGACCTATAAGAGTTCTAATTTAAGCTATTACTGTCTTTACTGATAATAGGCACCACCATCTCACCTGATGGTAAGCGATGATGTGGTCGAAGTGAAGCAAGCTTACCTATTCACTCTCGACTTAAAAATCCCCAGGTTATAGCTATCATGAAATACAGACTCAGACGGGAATTCCACTCCTTAGCCGCACGCACAATTAAAGTCGTTCAAGACTATTCTTGTTTCGGTGGGAAAATCATCAAAAGCGTGGTGTCTCAGACTTCTACTGACTCAAAACAACCATTCTTCTTCAGTTGCCGTTGCGTTCCAGAGCCGCGGTATCTCTTTGAAACATTCCCGCAACCCCGACAGGCAATGACCCTGTCAGCCAAGATTAGAAATCTTTTTTAATAATTTAAATATATATAACTTTATTTTTAGGAGCAAGTAAAAGATTTGGATAGAAGAAAGATGATACTAACGCAGCTTCACAAAGTATTTGTAAAAAACATAACGACGGCCTGTGAGATCTGCACAGATATACTGCGCACACTGGATGGGTTCCCTGCGCTAGCGCAATACGTGCACTCTTTGTTTCCACATAGAAAGAAGACAAGGTAAAATTATTTTTTTTTCTTTAAAATGAGAACTAGTGATATGGGTAGAATTCACATTACTAGCAATCTTGTTAACCCCTCCTACTAGGTTAAAATAATATGCTTGTCTGGAGTGGGGTTCACAGCAATAGTGTAAAATTAAAATAAATTATAAATACAAAAAGTCGTTAAGTACAATGAAAAAAATATACCCTGGTTTATACATTTTATAAACTGGTTTAGAAATTTCAAACTTTCATATACTGCAATATCATACAAACTTGTTTCAAGTGCAATTGTGACTGCTAATTGTACCATAATAAATTAAATAAAATCAAATTAGTTTCTAAGAGGATTATCATAAAAACATAAATATATAAGATTCATTTATAGCTGGCAAGCAGGCCTATAAGAAAATACTAAATAGAATTATAAGGAACAGAACAAAACAATTAAATTAAATATTGACATCCGTATTCAAAGAAAAAGGAAAATTAGCTTCATATATGGCTCTGATTTGCAAATACATGGTTCTTTATAAAAGGAACATAGTTTTTGCTGCTTCAAAAAATGAGTTGGCTTGTGGTATGTGTACCATTTTAGTAAATGCACCTTTATATGTTGCAGTTCTGAGCAGACAGAGTTATCGACGCCACCGATACCAGAGCCGTCGGCAAAGAAGTCTGCAGACGAGACTAACTGTAACGAAACTAATTGTGAAGAGACTAATATGGTGGGGGAATCTGCAGCGGACTACGAAGCCGACATGTCTATGAGGTATGAGTCAAAGAAATCAGTAGCAGTAGTCTTTTTTTAATTTGAATCTAAAACATATATATTCGGAGATAGACACACACAACAACATACAATAGAAACAATGTTAATGATAAAAAATTGACCAAGTGCGAGTCAGACTCGCCCATGAAGGGTTCCGTAGTAACTATAATAATATAATACAATATGTATATTTATTTGACGAATAAAAAGAAACCTTAAAAATTTCTTAAAACTAGCTTATTTACATTTTTACAACTACGCTAAATAACTTTGTTTTTCATAGTGTTTGTATGAATTACAAAGTTGTATTTGCGGTTTCAGAAAATATGCTGTATCTCAAAAACTGCTGACCCGATTACGTTCAAACCAATTTTGGTTGAAAGTTTACATTAAGATCTACAGACATATATTATTTTAGATTTTTCACTCCATTATTATAGAAGTTAAAGGGGGTGGGACACACATTTTACCACTTTGGAAGCTTATATCTTTTAAACGATTGACTTTATGAAAAAGTGGTTTTAAAAACCCTGATATCATTTTTAAAGACCTGTCTATAGATACCACACACGCATAGGCGTCATGAAAAAAAATATTTTCAGTTCTAGTTGCATGTATGGGGACCCCCCTTTATTTTAAATATTTTTTAATTTTTTTCTTAAAATCGGAAAGCGGTTCACAGAATACATCTACCTACTAAGTTTCACACGTATAGTCTTAATAGTTTCGGAATAAAATGGCTGTGACATACGGACGGACGGACAGACAGAAAGACAGACAGACGGACAGACATATCGAAACTATAAGGGTTCCGTTTTCTGCCATTCGGCTACGGAACCCTAAAAAAAATACACAAAAAATTTCGCTGAGCACACCCACACACACCGAAAGTGTTACCAACGATACGTTTGGCGCAGTGGTTGGGCGATTGGTGTCTGTGGGATATTGTGTAACCCAACTACTGGGTTATATAAAACACTAGTACTTACTGATGCTGACCCCGACGATAAATTTAAAAAACAATGTTATTGCATGTTTATAAGACAAATCTATATTTTACAGTGAAGGAGAAGACAGCGGCACGAGCAAGCGCCAATCTGATCCAGAGAACAATAAAGAAGTTTCTCGGCCTATTAAAGAGGTATGACTTTCTGTAAAATATCAGCATTTAAGTCACAGGAGTGTATAGGTTACTTCTCGGCAAGCATCGTCGACTACATGGTCGCTTTCCATCAGGTCAAATATCGATGCTAACAATAACATAAAATTAACCCTTTGACCGCCACGGGTCGCGCAGCGGAAGTGCTCGCTGTACGCCAAGCCATATTTTTATCACAGTAAGCTAGTGATGAGGTTAAACTCGGGTATTACTAAATATCGATAAAATTATAATCCGTAATATCCATACGTAAAAGCGCTATAAATATTTATTTAACAAATAAAAGTTGCCATGGTTTTCAATTGTAATGTCAAAAAGGAACTATCACTTGAAATAACAATCGCATATAAAAACTAAAATTACAAAATTATCGTTCATAGCACATCCCTACTGTCGCTTAAAAGCGACGATGGCGGACTACTCCAAAGAAATTTTTAATATTTTAGGGTTGTTAAACATAATCAACGAAAGTTCGTATTTTTAACAATTTCGGTTAATCTGAAAATTCAGGGTCATGTGGTCCAAAATGTAGCATACCTAATATCATGAAATATCTATTTCGAGACATCAAGTTGGAAAAAATTAGGGCATTTAGAAGAGGGTCTTTTGACCAATGTTCCTCGATAGATAGGTGGCTATTTCGTGAAATAACATTGTAACGGCAAAGAATAGGTACATTTCCGGAGCAGATACATCGTACCATTTTTAACCCCCAACGCAAAAAGAGGGGTGTTATAAGTTTGACGTGTCTGTGTGTGGCATCATAGCTCCCGAACGGATGAAGCGATTTCAATTTAGTTTTTTTGTACGATGCATGCCTTTTAAGTTTTGTCGTTTGAAGAAAAAAACACAACTAGAACCTTATAGTACTTTTTATTGTTTTTCAAAGTATTCACCACGTAACTTAATACACTTTTCCATTTGCTCAAACCAGTTATTATAACATTTATTCCACTCTAAAGTGGGGGTGTTCAAAATGGCTGACTTGAAAGCGTCGACTGCTTCTTCACTGGACTGGAACCTTTGACCACGAAGACTTTTCTTAATTTTAGGAAATGTAAAGAAATCGTTAGGGCTTAGGTCAAGACTGTATGGAGGATGGTCAAGAATTTCTACTTTTTCCTGCTTTAAATACTCAATCGTTTGACGAGCGCTGTGTGAGCTTGCGTTGTCGTGGTGCAGGATGAAGCATCGCTTTGAGTTAGATTTTCGAAGTTCGGCGATGACTTGTGGTAAAAAAAACTGTGGTAACTCTGCGTTAACCGTTCTACGATCATCAAGTGCAATAGTCGCAACATGGCCGGTTTTTCCAGTGAACGTGGCCATCATCTTTTTTGAAGTGCTTCGAGAACGAACAACTTTAGTCGGCTTTGGCTCGTCTTGAAAGACCCAGGTTGTAGATTGTTGTTTGGAATCAGGATCGTAGGCATAAATCCAAGATTCGTCACCACTGATGATGTCGTAGACGTGATTTGACTCTCTTCGGTTGAACCTTTGCAGAGTTTTCTTACACCATCTAACGCTGGCCGCCTTGTGATCGTCGGAAAGCAAATGCGGTATCCAACGGCAAACTAGCTTTCTCACACCAAGCGCTTCATGCAAGATCTTCGGAATAGTTGTCCCTGAAATGCCTAATAGAGCCTCTATCTCTCGATACGTCACATGACGATCTTCGAGAATTAGTTGTCTCACAGCAATGATGTTATCTTCAGTGAAGACAGATTTTGGGCGTCCTTCGCGAGATTTGTCACTAACACTAGTATGTCCACGCTGGAATTCTAAATACCAGCGTTCGACAGTCCGCAGACATGGAGCTTCATCACTTAACACAGATGTTAGCTCTTCAAAACACTGAAGTCGTGTCAGGCCTCTTCTAAAGTTGTAGAAAATTATTGCACGAACCTTAGAATAACAACGCATAGAAGAGGCGTCTAGAACAAAACACGAGCGATTTCGTGTGTCCACTTTATTTTCTTTGTGTGCGTGAGCCGAATGTGTCTAGGTTCTTCAAACGCACACAAATATAGCTTTCAGTGATACCATTACCAGTACCATTACCACAAAAATGGGAAAACGCACTATTATGTTGCTGGATCAAATCAAGTATTTTATGTTATGAAACTAAATAAGATGATGTTTTTTCATGTAATATGACTTATATGACATATATTTACGGAAGGTAAACGAAATGAGATGTCGTTTATTGCGTTTAGAATGTTTGATGTGTAATGTGTTATAATGATATTATAGAAATGTATTAATTGCTTGAAAAATCTCGTTTGATATCAATTAAAAGTATGTGTTGTATTTATGAAATAGAAAAATATTATTGAGAACATTACTTAAAAAAAATCTTAATCAATAAAATTGTCATCTTTATGATGCCACTCTTCGAACTAACAGTAACTTTTAGTTATAAAACACTGTAGGTAGTAGCTGTAAATAAATATAGTTTAGTTTGACCATAGATAAAATAAATAAGTAGATATGGTCAACAGACGAAATTATATCGGAACCGTGTGTCTCCAGTTAGGCGCTGGGCGGGGCAACAACTACACATGCAGTTTAATAAAGTCAATAGATACGCACTCGCGCATGCATCCGCATTTCTTAAATCAGAACGTACTATACAATCAATAATAAACCTTATTCCGTCAAACACAGCGTGTATTTACCATGCACCGTAGAACTTACCCACACAAAAACATCGGTCGCTATCGTTGTGCTGTGCAAAAGCAATTTATTTTACATATACGCTAGTGATTGACTAAATCGGAAAGTTATCGATTCTTCCATTTATTATTGTACATATTTTTAGGGCACCTGAAAATGAACCAAATAAAAAATGGCATGTCCAGAAAATATTATAATAACAATAAACATATTATTAAGAACATAACATTACATAATTATTATTAAGTACTACCTACTAAGTATTAAGGGCTACCCTGGCGCTTTCGACTTAAATCTTAATATTTAATTATCATAGTGATAGGTCAAATAGAAGTTGATGTTAACTTACATTACGCTCTTGATCGGAACATACCAGTTTTGTATTTTCGTTTTTGGCACCGACTACCGAAATTAAAGTTATTTTTCACTTTGCAGTGTTTTTTGGGAGTCGGTTTAATTTTTTGCTAAAAAGTTTTTATTTCACTCTTTTTAGTTGGTCGATTTTTAATTTACCTAGTTACAAGAACCTAAATATCAACTACTTATATTCATTTACAAAATATTGCTTTTCCCAATGTTGGGCTGTTATTTGTTGAGGAGTTCTCCTGGTAGTTCACCATCAGTTCACTTCACCATATGCATTATAACGAGCATATTGTGCTTAATAACCACATTCAAGTAATCGAAGCGGAACACATGAACTACTTATTATTCCTACTTATATATTGAGTAGTTCCAGTGGCCATCGGTGATCTTCATCATCAGGTCTACTTCACAAATGGTGCTTTTCGAATGCAACTACACAAGTTACTATAAAAATACTCAAATCACTATAGGTGTGCCTATAATATTTGAAGAGTTCCCTCGATTTCTCCAGGATCCCATCATCAGATCCTAACTGGGTGACAATGGGACCAATTTCAAAGTATACCCTTTCAAACAAAAAAAGAATTTTCCAAATTGGTTCAGCCGTCTCCGAGTAATCGGTGATCATACATAAAAAAATAATAATAATATATGCGTCGAATTGATAACCTTCTCCTTTTTTTGTCGTCGGTTGAAAAACCCTAAACTATAATAGCAATATTTAATTCGTCAATCGACATTGCTGTCGATAGCCTACGTTAGTGGATCTGCACATCACTAATTCGTCGCAAGAAGTGGCGGCCTCACTACGCGATGAATCCGCGTAATACAGTTTCGTAGGTTATTTTTACATTGCTTGTCCAGTTACTTAGTGACGAACTCAGGTAGTGGTTAAGGAGCAATGTATTTATAGCAAAAGTCGTTCAGTCGTGCAGTCGTTCTGATATTTGAAAACAAAAATAACATAGTAAAACCAAGAAATATTTTACGATTTATTGTTTTTCATGATTTAAAAGACAAATATTGTAAAATACTTGTACTTACATATGGTAAGTGATTCCATGATTCACATAGTTTTGATTTTGGCTTCGGTTTTTACAAGATACCACAGAACAACTCGGCATTCATATATGTTATCACGATCGCCGTCGAAAGCGCACTAGTTCGCGGAGACGGCCACTTGCCTGTGACATGAGCCCTGTGGCCATGTCGCGCGGGCACCGATACGCCCCCTTACCACTTCTCCTATATTTTTTATTTCTGTGAGTTTGACGCATACATAATTGCCGCCAAAACTATATTTTTTTAAACAAAAATAAGCACAAAAGAAATCAATATGGGTATTTTTTCCTCACGGATAGCAACATTGAATTGTGTTAAGTTAGGTTATTAGAATTTTTGTTTGATGGTCGATTTACTTAAATATAATATATAAAATGTAAGTATTTACTTGTGAAATGTAATTTGATTACACGTTTTTTGTTTTCCTGAAGGACTATGACATCCCTTTACGCTACAAACGGTCGTTTTAAATTATTTACTCGCGAGCTCTGTTCGGCAGAATGTGACCTGGAATACTGACGGCTCGTCGAGCAAAGTTAGCCAAAAATGGCTAAGTTTTAGTTGCCTCACTTTTTGCACTCGTACTATCCTTCTATGCGTTGTTATTCTAAGGCACGAACATTTTCCTTAGAAAGATTAATTTTCGTACGTAACCTGACGGATTCCAATCGACGCTGTGACCACAGATAACTTTATATAAGTAAGAGAGCTGTGACTAAACAATAGCATTGATCCTAATACTTTCAAATGTTTTGAGATTCAACATTTAAACACATTCGAATATAGAACAGTTCCAAATTCAAAATTGCCGGGAAATATGGAAACGACAGAACTTAAAAGGCATGCCTCGTATTAAAGGGACTTGCGAGTGTTTTTAGACATGTTTGATGAAAATCGGTTGAGCCGTTTAAAAGTTATGGGGTGTGAAGGAGAGGATGAATAATCGAATGTTGTCAAATATACCCAAGTGGGGTATCAAATGTAAGAACACGATGGGTATCAGTCAATCAGATATGTTTCATGAACCTTGAACACCGACGACGAGTTGCAAGTCTATCGGTTTTCTATCGGTTACATTTCGAATTCCCTGCCGGAGTCTGTGTTTCCCGACAGCTACAACCTTTAAGTCGTCTTTAAGTCCAGAGTGAATAGGTTACTTTTAGGTAAGCGTGCTCCATCTTCGATCACATCATCACTTACCATCAGGTGAGATAGTGGTCAAACGCAAGCCTATTATGAATAAAAAAAAAACTATCATCTAATACTTGGGAGTGATATGAAAATTCGAATGACGTTATTGCGACGTACGCTATTTCGAAAAATATTAGGAGCTGTGTTTGGTTAGAATAGAAGCCAAATGGAAGAATGGAAGCCAATGGTCAAACGCGAACCTATTTTCAATAAAAAAAAATAATGAAAATTGGTTCAGCCATTTACTAGATATGGGGAGTGAAAGTGGGGATGAATAATTGAATATTGTCAAATATACCCAAGTGGCGTATCAAATGAAAGGGCACCACGTGTACTATATTGCAAAAACTGTCAGTTCCATGAAATTGGTCAAAGTGACAAACTATGGTAGGTGAAAAGTTTAAAAAGCATAAAATAAAAATTAAATTTAAAATTTAAAAAACTCCCTACGCATAAAATACATAGAACTAGTTTAAGAAACATCCCTTAAAAATTAAAAAAATAATAGTCGCGGTGGGGTATCGCCATTTAGAATCGATATTTAAAGTTTGTTACATAGCGACAGAACAGTTGACTGGTAGAAAATGTAGAATGCTATCAGCCTTATATTGTCCATGAAATCCATGACCAAGAAATACTTTCGGACCATATCTATTCAACCAATCAATCTATTTAATTTCAAAAGTATTGTACATACTAGAATTTATAATTATTTGGGGATCGATAACATGAGTAACAATTTAAAAAGGTCTCTGGCCGCCTAGTTAGGTTACGTAGTAACCTGGTCTGTGGTGGTAGAAATAAACTCAATATTTGTTGTTCATTAGCTCACTTTTGCAAATCTTTTCTTGACAATAAAGAACACAAAAAGTATCGTCCCATTCGTTGCAGCCGTTCCGAAGTTATGCGCATACTTACATTATGGCGATTCATTTTTATTTATACAGATACAATATTTATGTCTAAGTTTTATTCTAATGGGGCGTGCAACTGTCAAAGTGGCGCTAGTAGCACACTTACCAATAACAAAGCAGTTTCTCTATGGAACACTATGGAGTAGTGAATTCCTAAATTAGAGACAGTTATTGAGAATTTTCCGATTAAAGAACATGTTCGGAAAATTGTAAAGAAATCAATTGAAATGAATGAAATGAAAATAAAAAATACGAAGCGTGTAAATGTTTAGCTCACCACAGATAATGAGATAACCATAGATGATACAGATAACTAAATTATCTCACAATCTAACTAACACTGACAGTGACAAAGGTTCTTACGGTGGTGGCGCCATCTGCGATCAGCTTTGACTTGCACGCCCCATTCACAAAAAATATTTTTATTGCAGGAAAACCCATCAACAGAATACGTAACACCTGCATCTAGTACCGTGTCCCTACATACAGTGGTAACAGTCAGCAAGACTGAAGACGGTAGCGAAGATTCCGACTCCTCCATGCACTTGATGTTCGAAGAGGAAATCTTCAAGACCGAACATCCCGAGTGGAGAAGAAATGAAGACAAACTGATTCTGGAGTTGTTGAAGGAGCATCTCACTCCTGAAGAACGGCAGGACAGAACTATCCTAGAAATAATCGATGAAAAACATATTATTGGCATGATCTCTGACAGTTTGACCGATAAATCAGAAGAGGATATAAGATCACGTGTTCTGTATTTATTACAATTATGTTAAGCATTTGGTAGTCTTATTCATATTTCGATAATCATGTTACATCACATTTATAATGTAAATGAGTAAATTTTGTGTTTCAGTCAAGTGTGTTAACATCTTTTGTTAACTATCTGTATTTCTTTTAAATAACTTTTAAATAAATGGTTTTCGTTTGATATAATTTATATCCCTATGTTGCAGCTGGATAAACGGCAAACGTTTGCCAATAATAATGTAAATAAGTGCGAATCTACCATTTGAAAGTGTCATTATAATTGTGATTTATCTAATATAAGTACTTATTTATTAAATTTCATTGCGTTTTATTTAAACTTCCTTTTGAATCTGTAGAATACAAAGAAACCAGGAGTACTAACAAGACTTGGCGGCAAAAGTAGATGTGGCATTACCTGGCTTGGTCACAGTCATGGATCTGAAATCTAATCACACCCTGATTTAGTCGTTAATTAGTCGCCAAATATCAGAATTACAGAATCGTAGCTAAAAAGATGTAGGGGTTCATTGTCGCTTATCAAGAGTCGCTTGAAATGGTACCAAAAACGCAGGAACAGATCAAGATGTACTTACTAACTAAACAGAGTGTTGGAGAGGCGACTGGTCCAGGAGAAATAGCAAATATGTTCATGGGACATTTTAAAGTGTCTGTCAGTCTCCTCTTGGTCCATTGGTTTCTATGATCGATGCTGAGTCTTGCTATCAGCCATCAGGGGAGAAGAACCCTTGTGAATTTTTCTTCGAAACATGTGAGAAAGATACCTTCTTAATAAAAAAATATGAGTACCTACAGGTAAGTCTCGCATCCGATGTACAATATCTCGGGTACGATAGACTCAGTATTGAGCATTTTAAAAACGCGCAATACACTTGCGGGGGGTACTGTCGCTGTTTTACACTATGTGCATGAGTCACTCATCTTACCAGCAGAACACAATTGTTCTGATAGTTAAAAACAGGACTGGAGATGAATTAGATAAAGCCAACTATCGGCTAATCTCTCTTGCGACTACCGTTGCAAAAATTATGGACAGTATGATTGATTCCTCGCGCAGTTTGGTTTCCATCCTGGACAATTGACGGAGCCAAGTTTCCAAAAAACACAGTCCAGTACTACACAGATCGAAAAACGTCGGTGTATGCCTGTTTCCTTGATCTCTATAGAGCTTTTGATCTTGTCTCATATGACGTGCTCTGGAGAAAGATGGGAAGCAGGAATATACCGACGAAATTCCTGAAACTTTTGCAGTACTGGTATGCGAACCAAACGAATTATGTTAAATGGTCTGAAACGCTATCTAACTCATACGGGTTGGAGTGCGGTGTGAGGCAGGGGGGTTAAAATCTCCACTGCTCTCCAACTTGTATGTTAATGACCTTATAGTGGAGCTCAGCAGCATGCGTGTAGGATGTCGGGTCGGTAGCGTCAGTAAATACCTATATACAATATCAGCTACGCAGAGGACATGGTGCTGGTGGGCCCGACTGCGGGATCAATTGCAAAAATGCTTAGAGTGTGAGAAAGATATGCGGCTGAGCATGGAAATGTGTACAACGTGCGTAAAAGTGAATACATGGTCTGTAAATGCCAAGACTATACACCTAGTTTTACCCTAAATGGCTTGCACAATAGTTACCGACGATCTTAAGGACAATGTGGACATTGATCTGCTGCATGGACCAGGAAAAATAACCTTATTTAAGGCCTATTGTCAGGGTCTGTACACGGGTGGTCTGTGGGTCGGCTACACCAAAGGATCTCTAGATACTATCCAGTACAAAATATAATACTTGCTTACTCCAGTATACTTGTCCAGTACAAAAATGTTTATAGAATGCTGTTAGGACTGCCCCGCTACTGTAGTGCGTCTGAGATGTTTGCGCAGTACCAAATCGATGGGTTTCAAGCCCTCTTACGCAAAAAAAACGGCCTCTCTCGTGACTAGGTTGCGGGTCAGTAATAGGTAGGTAGGAGATAGGTAGGTTCTGAAAACTGTTGTGAAGAATTTTTATTCCCCTATTCTGAGACATTTAGTATGGGTAACAAGTAAATACTTGCCTGTTCATCCCTCATACAAGATGTACTCAACTACTTAATTACTTATTTTTACTTGTATTTGTGTTTCATACTTAACATTAGTTCTAAGCATACTTGCTAACATCTTGGATTTATGTTGTCCGAGTCAATTAAATAAATGAAATTGTACCATCTCGCGACCTAGCGGAGATCTATTTTCGCGTAGACGACAGACTATCCGTGACGCACTTTTCAGTCTGTGAAAATAGAACCTAAGCAATTATATGCAATAACGCATACGACGCGCAAAAAGTCTTTTGTATACCTACCATGCAGAGGCAGGCATTTTGTGCGCAACAGACTCGATTACAAAAAAAGTGTGACGTCTGCGCTGCACCTTAGTTGCTAATTAGTCAAACTTAGTCGCTAAATATCGGAATTGGTGGTTTAAAAGATAAAGGGTTACATTAGTAACCAAGCTAAGAAGTCTGCTTTCTAGCTCGGCAACCTTTGTATCAGAGTAGAGCACCTTCCGGAGATCTGTGTTCTCCTAAATTTACTCGCCAAGGATCACAATTCGGCTTGTGATTCAGAAGATAAAACACAATTGTTTTTACAAGGTGTAGTCCAAAAGCTATACATATATACTTCATTTCGCAAGGAAACTTGGTTATCACTCTTTAAATGTATGTAAATAAATAATCATTTACTTCCATACACGTTTTTAGGCTTCCGTAGTCGATGAGGAACCAATACAATTTCGCCATGTCTGTCTGTCCCACCGTTGGTCCGTCCGTCGTTTCGTCCGTCTGTCCGTCCGTCTGTATGCGGCTTAGCTCAAAAACTATTGGTACCTACTCGAATAATGAAATGGGCATGGATACATATTTTAATCACGCCGACGTAGTAAAGGTTAGGTTACCTACTCTCGCTACATATAAAGAGGTCATGATTGAACTAGAGACAATAACTAAACTAGAACAACCTTTATTCACATCTAAATCAGAAGATTTAAATCATCCAAGTCTATCGGTTTTCTATAAGTTAAATTTCGGGTAGTGTGCCATGGAATTCTACAGGCTAATTCCACAAGTCCGTTCCATCATCGGACTACAAGAGGAACGGCGATGCGGCGATCGTTATACGCCACGCCATCAGGTGAGATAGTGGTCAAACGCGAGCCTATTACAAATAAAAACAAATTAATTTATTATGAAGATACTAACTATTACAATTTTTTTAAATATGCTTTAACCACAAAAAAAAATCCAGCCTTTCTTATCATCAACCAAACTTATCTCTTAAAAAATTAAACCGACTTCCAAAAAACACTGCAAAGTGAAAAATAACTTTATTTCGGTAGTCGGTGTCTTTAGTTTTGTATTTTCGTTTTGGCACCGACCTCCGAAATTAAAGTTATTTTTCACTTTGCAGTGTTTTTTGGAAGTCAGTTTAATGTTTGGTAAAAAGTTTTTATTTCACTCTTTTTAGTTGGTCGATTTATAATTTACCTAGTTACAAAAGCCTAAATCTCAACTACTTATAACCTTTTACAAAATATTGCTTTTCCCAATGCTGGGCCGTTAATTGTTGAGGTCCGGAGCTGAAATCGAGATCGCTGACATGACAAAAGCTCTGGGTGTACTGAAGTCTGGAGATTTGACTACAGTTCCTGTGGCCGCTGCTCCTCCGTTTGAGGGAAGCTCTTCATGGTCGGCCTACAAGATCCAGTTTGAAGCCATTGTCAAGGTGAACGGATGGAGCAAAGCGCAGGCTATGACGGCGCTTACACTGGGCCTTAGAGACCAGGCCCTAACCATTCTAGAGGCCCTCGGGAAGGAGGTCACCTACGAACAGTTGCTAGAGGCGCTAGAATCTCGCTATGGCGACGCACATTTAGAGCACGTTTAGCCCTAGATGCTATGGGTGTGGAGAGAAGGGCCATGTGAGATCCAGTTGCCCGAAGCGAAATATTGGAAGGTGCCACGATAACGTGAACGAGCTTTCAAGACCTGGCCCAGAAGAACGTAAGCACTGTGTTAGACAAGAAGAAAAAGTAATAGTACCCGTCAAGATACTGAGAACAGACCTTAGCGATGAGTGGAAAGAAGTGCTACAGCGTGCTCAGCAGAATGATTCAGACGTCAAACCCATTCTTGAATGGAAGAAAGCCGCTGCTCCAAAGCCTAGTTGGCATGACGTCGCTGGAATGAGTACCACAACAAAAAGTTATTGGGCACAGTGGGACAGTTTGGTGATCCACGTATTGTGCCTCAAATGGGTAAATGCTCGAGGAGACCATTGTCACCTACAAATGGTCGTACCAAAGGCAAAGGTACCTGAACTTCTACGGCTTTACCACGATGGATGTTCAGGAGGTCATATGGGAGTAAAAAGGACTCTGTTAAAGATACGAGAGAGATTTTACTGGAACAACTGCCGAGATGACGTAGAAGACTAGTGCCGCAAATGCACTAGTTGTGCAGCAGTTAAGGGACCTCAAACACGCAGTGAGTGAGCGAGAGTGGGAACAGGTACTTTAGGATTATTTCACAAAGTGGCCAGAAGTTTTTGCCATTCCTAACCAAGAAGCTACCACAGTGGCAGATAAATTGGTTAACGAAGTATTTTGTCGCTACGGAGTACCCTTGGAAATTCACAGCGGTCAAGGAAGGAATTTTGAGTCTCAGGTATTTCAGGAGACATGTCGAGTAATGGGTACTCATAAAACCAGGACCACCTCTTATCATCCACAATCTGATGGAATGGTGGAACGTTTCAACCAGACACTGGAGAGATATCTGGCTAAAGTTGTGGAAAGCAGGCAAAAGGATTGGGACAAACACATTCAGCCATTCCTTCTGTCATACCGAAGTGCAGTTCGACATAAATCTAGAATGTTCGAGACACTAACGCCATCTAGCGGCGAATAACGGTACTGTGTATATCTAGTCGAGACACAAGTGCCATCTAGCGGCGAATAGCGGTACTATGTATCTCGAGTAGCTTCCTGGAATATTCTGGGTAGTACAAACAGTGAGTCGATTTTATAAGAATGTTCTAGACTTCATAGACCAGTGTATAAATAGATCGCAAAGGAACGCGGACAGTCAGTCTTTATTATTTTTAATTTGAGATTTAAGTGACAAGTGTTGTGGTGCGAATAATTGTGTTAATTTTTTATTTTGAGTTTAATTAATTAAAGTGTTAATTTTTTTTTTTATTTATTTATTTAGTTAATTTATTTATATACAGAGGTATCACTTAAATCTAAACTCGCCTAACTTTTACGTTTGATGGCGAGAATTTTGGTTTCATTGGCGTTAATTATTTCTATCCCGAACCCCAGCTTGTAACAGTATGGATAATATTGAGAATTAAAAAAAACAGTAACATTAAGTAATTATTTTACCATGGTCAAATATTGGACAGTCTTTAGTCTTCATATTTTTTCTAATTGTCTGCAAACCAAAAACCACATACCTTGGTTTTTCGAGTTGTGACGCAGTCTTCATAACCCAGGAATGTTTTGTAGTTCTAGGCAATAAAGGTTATTCATACAAGTCCCAATTTCTAAAAGCTGTTTGAATAGGGTGATCCTTTTCTAAATATTTAAGCAAAGTTAATCTTTCCCGGTCTGAAACGTTTATATGAGGCACACGCCATTGCACTCTCTCTATTTTTATGATTATTTTTTATTATTACTTGAATGGAGTCATTATTATCATCAAGTTTAACACTGTTGAAATTCGAACTGCTTCTATTGAGTATAAGTTCATGTTTACAGTTAATCATAATTTTATTATAATCTCCCGCAAATCCTAAAACTTTATTCAGCGGTATAAGGGCACTAAAAATACCATCGTGACCTAACTCCTTTCAAATTCCAACCCCAAATAGCAGTAGCCTTACTTTCCCCCTCGCTCGTAGACAGATATGATTTTAGAGTGGTAGTAATACCTGGGTGAATTTCCCAAATGACTTATTTTTTTGTCTTCGGTGAAATTTGTATTTGAAAAAAAGAATATTGTTCTGAATTATTTTTTTTAGTAATCAATAGGTAGTTATTGGGTTGTGGCAAAAATATAATTTTCCTAGGACTATTACAAAGGTAGAAATAAATACATAAACTTCTATTTTTTTCAAATCGGTGCTGTCCCTCTACTTTTTTTACAAACAAAACAGCTTATACACTAATAAAAACAAGTAAGTTAAGTATATAACTTATTCTGTTTCATAGAATATTAGTTTTGTTATTAATATATAGCATATTTTAATACATAATTAACGATTATTATTACTGAGGGGCACAAACGTATTGGTCCTGAAAAATGTTCTCATATCGCTGGACAAAAGTAATTTAAATCTAACTTTACATCGACGAGTCCGACAGCGTCTCCACCCCAATTGTATTTCCCTCGTTGGTGTGTGCTAGTGCGTAGTCAGGATGGACGTGTGTGAAATCACTGCATATTCCCGCCAATAACATAAGTACGCCATTTAAGTTGCTCCCGGACAATTATTTTATATTATCGGTGGTTGCATTTTCTAGTGTAATGAGTATTTTTATTATTGTTGTTTGGTTCTAACAGAGGTAGTAAGTGGATTAGCTTCATTGTCTGTTATTGAATTTATCGTAGATATTATGCATTTTTTCTAATTTTCTAAAAAGTGTGTTATTTCTCACGTCACTGTTCTCATATCGCTGTAATCGGTGGTCTTTATTACCACCGATGTGATAATTTACACCGAAATGATAAGAAAAAAACAATCGGTGTCTTATATCTAATATCGGTGTTTTGATTCATGATCAACGCACAGATTTGTCACATCGGTGGATTGCTTTATCATATCGGTAGATCATTTTATCATCTCGGTAAGTCGTTTTATCATATTGGTAGATCCCATCTATGTCATTTCGTTAAGTTTACAAATAATAATGGAACATACAAACATACAGACACATACATACTTACCTACATAGACTGCCAAAATCATTACCACGATACCACTGGGTAGTAGAAGCTGTATAAATGTATCATTAGGGGAGGTCTGTATTCGGTAATGTACGTCTATAGGCTGAGATGATGATGGTGAGGTGGATCTCTTTGGATGTGATCTACTTACATAAAACCCTAAGTTCAGGTCTTCAGTTCTAAGTCACCCTTGTAAAAATATATAGGTACCTACTAAGTACTATTTCCTTTTTGATGTTCAAAGGTGGATAGATTATCATATCGCTGGATATGTACATCATTTCAGTGGATAAACTTATCATATCGGTGTACAGAAAAAATAATCGGTGCCGGTTTGTCATATTGGTGGAAACCAGAATTCAAACTGAATTTTCTCCTTGGTCTTAAATGATACGTTGATGATATTAAATTTGGGGATATTTGATATCCTAAAGATTACAAAAAACCTGAAATATGTACAATAAAAATATAATTGAAAAAGTTCACCGATATGATAAAAAAAATGGCATTTGTTGAAATGTGATGTAGTAGTTGTAAGGTATATAATAAGGTATCATTATTCCAATACAGTCAGTATATTCTTGAACCTTGTGCGTTTCATTTGTCTCCTAAACACCCGACCTTACATGGCGACCCTGCCGGTAACAGTAGTCGGCGTGGGCCCGCGCGCGTGTGTGCCATAAAAGGACCAAATATTATAAACAATCAGTGCAGAGTTAATGTGGACTTTAAAATGAAGCAAAGAATCATTAATATACCTGAGCGCAAGGCGTGTTCTATTGTTGCGTATTCGTGCATATTTTTTGGTGAAAATGGGAAACACTAACAGCAAGGAAGAAGTTGTAATTGCGCAAACTGCCGGAGTCGGTAGTAATACGGCTCGTACGCAGCAGCTGCAGGAGACCTCGAACACTATTCTCGTGGTAATATGTACCATATTGGCGATCGGACTTTTAATCATATTATACAAGCTGTATAATCGTTGTAACAAGAAACAAATACAGCGTCGCATAGATGAAGTGACATTGAAGCGATACTCCAGTATTCTACGCAGGCAGCAGGCATACATGGGTGCTGTGCCACAGGCTGGCAAGGCGGAAGTTCTCGACATATAACTACAACGACGAAATAGTCCATGGCATCTTCAAGGCTCGTAATTCAACGTCGTGGGAGTAGTGCTAGTGTTGTGTTGGTGTGAAAAAGTAGGCGAAAGTACTAGTAAGTGAATTGAGGTAATAATGAGGTTCATAGGTTCATTTTACGATCTATTTTATGAATTTTAGGAACTACCTGTCTCTTGATAATGGTATGTAATTTGATTTTTTTGTTTACATTTATTGTTTATTTTTAGAGTACCTATCTGCTAGGTATCTACTAATAATCTCTGTTACATTAATATGTGCGTTTTCTTGAAATATCGATAACATGAAATATGTAGTTTAGAACAAGCGCTAGTGACTAATTCGAAGGCTAACGTGTTATGGCTGAGGATTTTGGTATATTATTAAACGAGTTAAAAGTTATAAGAAGCTACTTGATAAAAATTGGCCCTATCCGCCGACAAGGAAATATTTCAGAGATAAAAAGAAAAGAGGCAAATGTTGTTTTAGTCAAATACAATAAGTTTTTAGAAATCTATAATGAAAACTTAAAAAACTATACGAGTTCAGAAATTACATTAATTAAAAAGATTTGCGAAGAGTTCGATAGGTTATTTTTAGAAATCATTTCATTGTGTAGTGTAACAGGAGAGACAAATATCTCATTACAAACCATGGCGACTGATTCATTCGATTTAAAAACTGCGCTACATCTTATGCCTGTCATGGATGATAGCATTAATAACACTAAGCAACTGATCGAAAATATCGAATATTACGATACTATGTTAGATACACCGGCATGTAAAAACAAACTAATTCGGTTTATATTAAAAAGCAGGTTATCCCAGCGCGCAAAGTTATTATTGTCAACAAAATATGAGACTGTCGATGAGCTTACAAAGGATATGCGTAAATTATTACTACCACAAAAGAGTTACATCGCTATTCAGTCAAAATTACAGTTTTGTAAACAAGAGAGTAAAACAATTACAGATTACGGCAAAGAGATGTCAGATCTTTTTGTAGATTTGACGATATCGCAAGCTGACAGCGATTCAGCTAAGTATGCTTTATTGAAACCCATGAATGAGAAGTTAGCAATCAAACGATTTGCGGATGGTTTGCGGGATCGTCGATTAAGCACCATAATTGCCGCGCGTAACTTTACTTCTTTAACAGAAGCAATCCAGACAGCACAAGACGAGGAGAAACCCGGTCCCAGTGGCACATCAGAACTAATAGGTACGTATAGACAATCGCATTACCAGGCTCGGGGAGCCCAACGAGGTTACCGAGGGCAACGAAATTTCGGCGCAAAGGGTGCACAAAATGCAAACCAGCGTCGGAGTCATCGCCCACAGGTACCACATGGTTATAGTAATAACAATTATTATCGTAGTAATTATAATAATCGTTATCGCAAAACATATAGATCACCACGTAGTAACCGCGGCCGAGGTGTCGGATTGAAAAAGGATATCAATGTCATAACAGAGAATAGCCAGGCAGCAACAGGCACTTCGAATAATGAGTCATTAAATCATTTTTTTCGTGACTGATGTCATCTTCACATGTAACATTTTAAATAAGGTGTTGTTTAAAATTGGTAACTGTAACCATAACATGCTAATTGACACGGGTGCTTCTATATCGGGAATAAAGTTGAAATGTTTAGAGTGTTTACAGATTCCTTACCATAAAGAGAGAGTTAGCGTAAAAGGTATTGGTGGATATTTGTTCTCTGAAGGTTATGTGTATTTAACTCTTAATCATAACGAGTTTAGTTTTTTACATAAATTTACAGTATTTAAAGATTTACCGTGTATTACTGATGGCATTTTGGGTCAAGACTTTTTAACACATTATAGAGCTATTTTAAATTTTGAAGTCAATACGTTACAATTAATGGCAAATGAGTCTAAGTTAGTAACATTATCGTTCGAAAATAATCAGACAAAGCGTCACAGCTACTATCTGACCATACCAGCACGTAGCGAATCCACGCATTACATTAATACGACGTTAAAAGAAGAGTGTGTGGTGTCAAATCAACAATTATGTGATGGTGTTTATTTAGCGGGTAGTATAAATAAACCAATTAACGGAAAAATGCCTATTCGTATTTTAAATACTCGAGACACAGATGTAAATTTAAATTATTTTCAAGTTAGCACTAGTAAGTTAAATGAATACTATATTTGTCAATTTAATAGGAATACGGTTGATTCGGAAAGGGTGAAAACTATACTTTCCTCATTAAATTTAAAGGGCTTGAAAATAGAGGAACAGAAATCGATAGAATGTATTTGTGCAAAGTTTCCTGATATTTTCCATTTACCAGGGGATAAATTATCCACTACCCCAATTTATGAATAGACAATTGACATGAAACCACATACTGTTCCAATTTATACCAAACCATACAGAGTACCATATGCTCAAAAACCGGAAATAGAGAAACAAGTCAAAAATATGTTAAATGACGGCATAATTGAGCCATCCAGAAGTGCATGGTCTAGTCCATTATTGCTGGTCCCCAAAAAATGTGATGTGGCTGGTAATAAAAAGTGGCGAGTCGTAATTGACTATCGCAAGTTAAATGATAACATACAAGACGATAAATTTCCTTTGCCCAACATCACCGAAATACTAGATTCCTTGGCAGGAGCAATGTACTTTACTCATTTAGATTTAGCTCAAGGATTTTTCCAAATTAAATTAAAAGAAAGCTGCAGACCTTATACGGCATTTACTACGAGTAATAATCAGTATCAGATGACTCGGATGCCGATGGGGCTCAAGTCTAGTCCCAGTAGTTTTAGTAGAATGATGACTATTGCAATGTCTGGCCTCAACTATGATAAATGTATCATATACCAGGACGATTTGGTAGTAATGGGTAGAAATTTGAGTATTCATAATCAAAATTTAATGGATGTTTTTTCTAGATTACGAAAAGTAAATTTGAAATTGAATCCCACTAAATGTACATTTTTGCAAAAAGAGATTCTTTATTTAGGTCATACAGTATCCGGAAAGGGTATTTTACCAGACCCAGAAAAAGTTAAAGTAGTAGAAAGTTATCCAAGGCCCCAAAATGTTGATGAATTAAAGCGTTTTGTAGCCTTTTCAAACTATTACAGAAAGTTTATTAGAAACTTCGCCGAGTTAGCATTTCCTTTAAACAAATTGTGTTGTAAAAACGTTAAGTATAATTGGACCAAAGAATGTGAGCATTCTTTTCAAATGCTGAAATCAGCCCTGATAAGCCCACCGGTCCTCCAGTATCCAAATTTTTCAGAGAGCAATGAGTTTGTATTACAAACCGATGCATCAGGTATTGCAATCGGTTCGGTGTTATGTAACGGAGATGGACGGCCAGTGGCTTACGCAAGTCGGGGTTTAAATAAGGCCGAAATTAATTATCCTACTATCGAAAAAGAACTATTAGCAATAGTATGGAGTGTTCAATATTTTAGACCTTATTTATACGGAAGACGGTTTAAGATACAGACCGACCATCGACCCCTAGTTTATTTATTTTCTATGAGAGATCCATCTAGTAGATTATTGAAATTTAGACTGCAGTTAGAAGAATTTAACTTCACGATTGAATATTTAAAAGGACAATTAAACTCAGTGGCAGACGCACTGTCGCGAATAATAATTACGTCGGAAGACTTAAAATCAATGAATGAACAGATAGTTGGTGTAATGACTAGAGCGCAATTGCGTCAATTAAATATAAATAATGATAAGAGCAATAATAACCAGTCGGTGGACACACACTCGAGGCCTGATCAACCGAGAGTGGTGGAAATAATTAAAAAACCGAAGGATATTGTTGAACTTTCCTTAATAAGCTCTAGGCAATTAAATTATTTACAAAGAAAAGGAATAATAGTGGACAGATACAAATATTTTATGTATGTGCCCAGTATAGCTATAATTTATTTACAAACAATATCTCGATCTCCTATTACGCGAGTCGAATTGGTGAGAGACTTATGTTATGTTTATGTAAAAAGTTATTGATAAATGAAATATGCATAATAAGAAACGACTACAATAAAGATTTTATAAGTGGGCTTATAAATGAAATAAAAAGTTATGAAAAGTGGTCCGGACCACGAATTTGTGTAGTCAGCAATGTTCAAAGAATAAATAATTTAGATAACAGGCGTGTGATATTAAATGACTTCCACCTATTGCCCACAAGTGGCCACGCGGGCGTTAGGCGGATGGTAAATAACATTAAAAAGTATTACTTTTGGCCAAGTTTGGAAAAAGATGTCGCTGATTATGTCTCAAAATGTGAGCAATGTAAGAAACAGAAATATTCTAAACACACCAAGCAACCAATGCAGGTGACAACAACTGCAAATTCAGCACTCGAAAAGGTCTTTTTAGACATAGTAGGGCCGCTACCAACGGACATACATAACTATAAATACATTTTGACCCTACAGTGCGAGTTATCGAAATTTACGGAGGCGTACCCCCTATACAGCAAAGACACAGTAAGTGTAGCTCGTGCGTTTGTTGATAATTTTATTTTAAGATATGGCATACCTAGAGAAATAGCGACCGATTGTGGGTCCGAGTTTATATCAAGTACTATGAGAGAGATATGTCAAATCTTAAAAATCAACCAAATTTCTTCTACAGCTTACCATCACGAGAGTATTGGGGCGCTGGAAAACAATCATAAAGCGATGGGTGCGTATCTTAGGATTAATTGTGAGAATCGAACAAGAGCGTGGAGTACTTGGTTGCCGTATTGGTGTTTTTCATACAATAATATAGTACATACGGAGACCAAGTACACACCACATGAATTAGTGTTTGGCAAACGCTGCTTGTTACCGACAAATCTAGAAGGACATACGGTAGACCCTTTGTATGCTCACGACAATTATGCTCTTGAGCTAAAATATAGGCTACAAGTAGCGCAAAAAGATGCACATAGTACTTTAATCAAGAGTAAGGTTAAGAGAAAGCATAACTATGATACTTATATAAACCCAGTGTATTATAAAAAGGGTGATTTATTATTATTAAAAAATATATCAGATAGTAAAATGGATCCTATATATTTGGGTCCTTATGTAGTTATTGATGACATGGATACTAATGTTAAAATTTTGAAAAATGGAAAAGAATATGTAGTTCATAAAAATAGAACTAAACTTTATAAAAACGACTAAAGTACCTAACCAATGTGTATTTACTAAATAGGCTTCTCCAGTGTCATGTATATTAATTTAGAATATTTTATTCTTATGTTACAATATTACTATGTAGTTTTAAGCCATAATTAGGTTAAATTAATATTATGATTAACAATATACCCTGCGCAGGTATACCATATTAAAACTTAAAAATAATAATTGTGTAATCTTATTATTTTTTTAAATAAAGGGGAAGGTGTGATGTAGTAGTTGTAAGGTATATAATAAGGTATCATTATTCCAATACAGTCAGTATATTCTTGAACCTTGTGCGTTTCATTTGTCTCCTAAACACCCGACCTTACAGAAATTCACCCACCTGCATTTTTATGCGGTCTATCTCAACACCGTTAATTTCATATCGAATGTCTTGAAATAGGAATTAGTAAAATTAACAATCTTTCGTGTTAGTTTTCCTGCTGCATCTTTCGAAGCCACGTTGGCTCGACCTTCAATGTAAATGTAGCTGGCTGAAGGTTATACGTACAAATCTTGCTGATGTATAGGTATACGTATTTCATCATTTTCATTAAAGCTGTTGCTATATCTTCTTAATCTTATCTTCTTAACATAGTATAAAGCAAAGTCGCTTCCCTGTGTCTGTCCCTATGTATGCTTAAATCTTTAAAACTACGCGTTGGATTTTGATGCAGTTTCTTTCAATAGAAAGAGTGATTCAATAGAAAGGTTTTGAAGTATATAACATGCATAATATAGTAGAGGAACACTGATAATTTTTGAGGTTTCTAATGTGATGTCGCAAATAAACACATTTTTTTGCGCTTGCTTTGCAAACGCTGGCTGAACCCTACGAGATAGATCAAAATAATGTACTACAGTATTGTACACCTTAAAAAGGTCAACAAAAAAGTCCTCGATGGCATCTATCTATTTTAACAACCATTTTTTATCCTTTACTTTTTACGAGAAATACGAGCATATTTTACGAAGCGATTTTAAGCAATACAGCATTAATCCTTATCCAATTAAGTACCATAAATACATTGTGCATCCTACTAATCCTTCCTACTAATATTATAAATGCGAAAGTTTGTGAGGATGGATGGATGTTTGTTACTCTTTCACGCAAAAACTACTGAACAGATCTGAATGAAATTTGGTCAGTAGATAATTGACATTCTGGAATAACACATAGGCTACTTTTTATCCCGAAATTCCCACGGGATCGGGATTTGCGCGGGAAAACCTTCCCACGTTAAAAAAAATAGGTGGTTCGTTTAGATGCCAATGTATACTTTTTTATAATAAAATTCCTAGCCATATTCAAGAACTAAGTATTAATAAATTCAAATTATTTATAAAACGTAAGCTATGTCAGAAAGCGTTTTACACTGTTAAAGATTATATTGAGGACAAGAAGGCTTGGGAATGAGCTGCTCCAGTGATATGCGTGAGCATTTTTTATTTTTTAAATTTTGATAGTTGATTTATTTTTTATTGATTAAAATATTTGTTTTGTTAAGTATTGTATATACCTATTTATTTTGTTTTTGTTTTTTTTTTAACATAATTATTTCATTATTGTTAATGTGAGGACAATGTAGGTTATTCTTTCTTCATTGTTTTTACTTTGACTATAATTTATTTAATGATGTCAAGCAGTTTGAGTACTTGTGTGGCCTACCCAAATGTCCGTTGGTATTTTTTGTCAAATTGTTGAGCTCCTTAAGTTCTAAGTTGAGCTACACGATAACTGACAAATGCTTGCACTGTCTGGACAGGTCCGCTCAAATTTGCGTGGTTATTTCCTCAAAAGAATACCACAGACATGAACCTACATGCTTCTCATATAAAAATACAAATTGTCTGGACTTTAAAAGAGACTATGACCTCTGAGTTTGTTTCGGTGTTTCTTCTCAGAGTAGTCAGTTAGGAAATACCGGCCTCATCTAGCTAAACTTAACACGCAAAAAACATGACGTGTAAAAGTGTTATTTATAACCAATTTACAAAATAAATATTTCATTTCATTTCACGCGAACGAAGTCGCGGGCAGAAGCTAGTATTATAAATGTGAAAGTTTGTGAGGATGGATGGATGTTTGTTACTCTTTCACGCAAAAACTACTGAACGGATCTGAATGAAATTTGGTAAGTAGATAGTTGACATTCTGGAATAACACATAGGCTACTTTTTATCCCGAAATTCCCACTGGATCGGGATTTGCGCGGGAAAACCTTTACACGCGTACGAAGTCGCGGGCAGAAGCTAGTTTAATATAAATCAATATTGCCCTTTACAGAATATAATTTAAATAAATAGTTTCGAAGATATTACAGATTTAAAATGCAAGGACATAATAGCGGTTGCGGCGCGGTGCTGGCGGAGGCACGGCGCGCGTGCCTATGTTGCTTAGATTCAGAGAGTGTGGTTTTCAAATCAGTGCTTAGATTTGAGCGTTGAATGTTTTTCCAATGGTAAATTATGTGTCGCACTTTCAAAAGTAATTACTAAAGAGAACATGTATGTAGAATGACAAAAAGGCTGTCAACGATGTATATAAAGACATTCTAAAGTATATTTAATATAAACATTGCACCCGTGCGAAGCGGGGGCGGGTCGCTAGTGGATTATAAGTATGAATTTCATAACTCACTATGGAGTTATCGAATTGTGATAAATCATTCACCTAAATCTCTTCACCTCATAATTTAAATCACAAAGCTCGAAGAAATAATTTGTTATCTTTAAGTTAATTTTTTTTATGCTTCGTATAAGTCTTCGTCTTCTAACGGTACGAGAACGAGTAATGCTATTAACTTTGCCAGATGATTTTATATTATGAACTATCATTATTATTATTTTTATTTTTAAATCTCTCTAATAAATCTGACATTCGTCTCTTTTTGATACAATATTCGTCTAATTTATTTACACCCCTATCACCTCGAGCCAATCTTCCACGTAATCAAGTTCCGGGGCCGCAATAATTATGTCCCGGTAAATGGAGCTCAAATGCTCAATTATTAATTAAATTTTTTACAAGTCCTTCTCCTTTCATGTATACAAACAGAATGGAACCATTATTATAAAGCATGGTGTTATATTGATAAACCACTCATAAAACATTTGTATCGCCAATCCAACTATTTTCACAGGAGGATAACCCCAACCGATAAGTTGGTGGGTGGTCCGGTTCATATGTCTATAAGGCCCCTTGTTAACGAAAGGGCTTTCCGCTGTGTCTAGGCACGGTTTAACCGTGTCTACGTCCGGTTGTCAGTTAGGTATGGGACACTATAGAGGTTTGTTAACGACACCGGTTCGTGAAGAAGCTGAACCCACCCGGCACGGCGACGACCCGGGTAGAAATTTTCTCGTTAACAGGTTGCGCTCTGGGTGATGCCACTTTCTGTGTATTGACTTTTAAGTCACCAGTTCACAGATAGCGATGCAGTGTGGTAGCGTTACGGTGACGTTTTGTATTGTTCAAATCTGTATGAGCGCGGTCATACATGATGTGGACACAGAATAATAATAACGATACAGTAAGTTAACTAAGCAGTGACCTTAAATTAACTAGCTACGGTCGCTCGGTAGATAAATCCGTCTCCGTCTGTGCGTAACTACCGTGCAATCGAACAACTGTCTACCGGTATATACTGAGATTTCGCGGTGCGTTGTTTAGGCCGATTTCTATGAAGTTAAACTAGTGTATCGTATCTATCCAGGCACTCCCTAGCATTTAAACGTCACAGCAACGCTATCGCACCGCCCCGCTGTCTATTTACCAGTGGCTTTATACATATCGACGATTTCCGCTACAAAGGGCGTAAAGACCATTTTGGCCAAATTGACTTTTTGATGCAGTCTTACTTAGTTTTTCACGCTCTTTCTATCTGTATATTCAAAATTGCGCTACGTTGAAAAAAATGGTTTTTACTACCCAACATTTTCTTAACGCTAAACATCTCTTTTTCGAAAAACCAAGTCGTAAAACACATTTCTTTTACATCACGATAGCAAACTTGCTGTATCTACAAATAAACATATTTTCTTGAAAAAAAACGGGGTAAAACACAGCAACAAAACAAAATGTGAGTTACGCCCTACATTTATAGGATATTCGCATACATCAGAAGGACGTCCGTAGAGTGCTGCGTAATCTCGACGTGAACAAAGCTAGTGGCCCCGACGGGATACCAGCAATTGTTCTTAAGACTTGGGCGCCTGAACTGTCTCCGAAAGCATGGAAGCTGGCTAACGTGCAGCCTGTGCCCAAAAATGGCAGTCATGCTGACCCGGCCAACTACAGGCCTATCTCAGTTACGTACTTAATAGCAAGCTCCTGGCATACCTAGAAGCCAACGACATCCTCAGTGACCGACAATACGGCTTTAGCAAAAACCGGTCAACTGGGGATCTTCTAGCGTTTGCCATTCACATCTGGAGTGAGGCCATTGAGAAGCACGGGGAAGCACTTGCTGTTTCTCTTGACATCTCCAAGGCCTTTGATAGGGTCTGGCACGATAGCCTTATTGCTAAACTTCCTTCTTTCGGTTTACCCACTCAACTTTGCGTTTGGATTGAAGACTTCCTGAGAGATCGGTCTATTCGAGTGGTTATTGATGGCTGCTCGTCTGGCCAATTGGCAATTAATGCCGGGGTCCCTCAGAGGTCGTTTCTCTCAGCAACTTCATTTTTGCTGCACATTAATGATCTGCTTATGCCCGGTACCTTTGGGTATGCAGACGACAGCACAGTTGCTGAGAGATATGTGTCCAGCGCGCGTGATGGTGAGTCACAGATCCAGTCTCTCCGTGAGAATGGTTGGGCGCTTGAACTTGTCCTTGAAGGCTGTCTCCGAATGGGGGATGCCTACTTGGTCAAGTTTAATGCAGCTAAGACCCAGGCGTTTCTTCTCCGCAAAAAGGAGCCAATTCCAACCGGCTCCTACTTTCCGGGATGTAACCGTGCCGATAACCGATCGTATGAGCTTCTTGGGGTAACACTAACTTCTACCCTCAATTTTGGTTTATTTATCGAGGCTAAAGCTCAACTAGCAGCAAAAATGTTGGGAATCCTAGCAAATGTGAGACGGTACTTTAAACCGGAACAGATGCTTACTCACCCTTACTTACAAATAAATATTTTTTTAGATATTAATTTATTTGTTGTCAATAATAGGATACGGTGCCTATTTGATTTATTAAATTCATATTATTATGTAACTATATGTGATCAACTCAATTTCAGAAATAATCAGTCAATTCATTTTATTCATTTAAATACCTGAATTGACTAGCTGGAGAAGAAAATGCATTCCATAATGTTTTATCTGAAATCGGGAATTTCTGGCGTGGCAGTCGGGTATTATAGCTTTTCGTAATTGGCAAGGCTGGTGTGCTTATACAGGGTGGGCCATGAATTAGTTAACATTTAAATGTAACTTACCGCGCAAACTATTGCCGCGCGGGGCGCGGGCGCGGGCGGGGGCACTAGCTCGCTTCTTGGAAATTTAGTCGCAATGGATCGCTTTACGGGGCCGCAACGCGCTTACTGCGTGAAACAGTTTTATTTAAACAACTTTTCGCTCATTACTGTGAGACGCTTATTTCGCGTTGAATATGGTTTACACGACTTAAGTCAGTGTCCAAGTGCTCCTTTAATAAAGAAATGGGTGAAGAAGTTCGAAGAGACGGGATCTACACCAAATGTGAAACAAACCGGCGGCCCGCGGACTTCTCGGAGCGAAGAGAACGTGCAGCAAGTTTCCGCTTCTGTTCGACGTGATCCAGATTTATCGACACGCAAACGTTCGGCTGAATTAGGATTATCCCGCACATCATTACGCCGTATTTTGAAATTAGATTTAAAATTACATCCATATAAGATCCAGCTAGTGCAAGAACTAAACCCTAATGATTTAAATTTGCGTAAGTCATATGCCGAAACAATGTTAACTCGATTCAGTAATTTTCACAACATCTTATTCTCTGACGAAGCCCATTTCCACCTAAATGGACATGTAAACAAACAGAATTGCAGGTATTGGAGCAGCGAAAATCCTAAAGCTAAACATGAGAGGCCACTTCACTCTCCTAAGGTAACTGTATGGGCTGCAATTTCAGCAAAAGGAATCATCGGACCTTACTTTTTTGAAGATTCTCGAGGCCGTTCAGTTACTGTTAATTCTACCGAGTATGTGAAAATGTTACGCGAGTTCTTAGCACCGATGCTACTGGAATTTGCTGGCTATAATCGTAACACATGGTTTCAACAAGATGGAGCCACGTGTCACACATCGAACGAGTCCTTGCCGGTGGTCAAAGACATGTTTCCACAAAAGCTGATATCCAGACGGGGTGACATCCCATGGCCACCCAGAAGTCCAGATCGATCACCAGCAGACTTCTTTTTATGGGGTTATTTAAAGAGTCGTGTCTACATTGATAAACCGAATACACTGCATCAACTTAAAGAAAAAATCATCGAAGAGATGTCGGCGATCTCGCGGTCTCTTTGCAGAAGAGTATTCGAAAACTTTAGGACTCGCTTAGATGAGTGCAAAAACCGAAACGGTGGTCATTTAGACGAAATAATTTTTAAAAAATAAATTACAACTAATTAGCTTTCTCGTAAATAAACGATTTCTAAAATATGTTAAATGGTTTTTTTTATACGATTTTTTCAAATGTTAACTAATTCATGGCCCACCCTGTATTTAATTTCGTTTCAATTTTTATTGCAAAGTTCTTTTCTTTGCGATTTACATTTTTTATGCGTTTTATGGTTTTATTCTAACAACTTTGGCTTGATAACGGACTCTGATCAGATTGCATACTTTGTAGACTCGGCTGTGTATAAAGAATTCTGTGAATCTTACTACCTGGCTATTTTCGGACTTGATTTCGATGAATTTATATTTTGGTATCTTCAAGTGTACGTTAGTAAAAATTGATTTACTATGATTCCATAAAATATTTAGAGTCTATCTAAGTCATTTTCGATTCAAACGATTCTTAGGCGTGACATGTATGAAGCCGGAACAATGTCCTTTACGATGCAAACCAATTTGAAAGTAATTCTATGTGCCAGTGCAGTGCCGAAATATGTGTTCAGCATATTGTGAAGAGCATTAACACTGATAACATCTACTTACGTGTCAAAGACATGCTACCGTATTTAAACAATACTTTTTATCAATCCTTGTAAAAGAAAAAACAGGTCACCTAGAAGCACCTGGATCACGTACTGCATCTGTTAATTCCTAATTATTTTGTTTAATTAATTGTAGTTATTTTATTTTTAATTATATGAACTAATAAATACTTGTTTATTCATTGCAATAACGTAGTTTCATTACTTCTGTAATGAAACTACGTTCTACTTCTACTGTAAAATTAAATCACCTGTAATAAATAATGAAAATATACTTAGAGTCTTAACTCTAAGTATTTTTTCATTATTTTAACGTAATTCACCAAATAATGTTCATTTGAAAAAAATCTGCTAGTCATTAAAGCAAACATTGTGGTATAAATATCACGTAGCAACAATGCTCGTCCAGTTGTGAGGTCATAGTTGCATTGAACAGATCAAGTATCTAATTTTTGCTAAGTAAAATAATATCAGATACTTGAAACCAAACACACATGTAAAAGACTGAGTTTAATTAATATAAAAAATAATCAATTAGAATAGAAAGTATGAAATAATATTTGAATGTTGATGTAATGAATGATAGAAATTGTGATTGACTGATTGTCTAGTTCACAAAATATTGATTGATAGACTGATTGTTTACTTGACACAAGTGTGGAATTGGGGTTCCTGGATCAGAGATCATCAGAGAGAGATATACACTACTTACGGATATGAACAAGATTTTTTACATAATCAAAACTGTGACATATGCGATAGATACTGAGCTCTCGAAGATTAACATTTAATTTAATTTGGTCTAATAAATAATAAACTGCGTGAGTACAAAGTGTCCCTGTGATTGTAAATTTTTGTTAGCGGCTCTTTGTTAGTGCGGTGAGTAACAAGATTCACCTATATACTGATATTGCTTTATTTTATTCAGAATGTGTTTTGTTTGTCGGATTAACCATGAAATTAAGACAACAATGCAGTGTTGTTATACAAAATGATACCGATTCTTTGTTTTAGAAATAGCTCCTAAAAAGATTATACGGCTCAACAAATAGGCTGGGCTATCGGCTAACAGTAAAAAAACTTTAATAACAAAAAAAATAATCGATTTCAAAACAAAAAATAACGGTACTGCACTACAGAGCGAAAAAAATACAATTGCACAACCTACAAAGTGAAAAATAATCTTAATAAACATTCTTTCATTGGCTGTCTAATTCCGTTTAATATATGGGTAGGGACCTACTCACATAGCTGAAGTCGGTGCCAAGATAAATGAATAGGTTTGATCACCTCGGGCGTGCCCAAGAATACGACGTAGGTACTTAGCCTAACAAATCTATTAATTGGCTTGGCATGAGACATCGAGAAATGGTTTCCGGAAGTAGAAATTGATCTGAAATACAGAGGTCTGGTTCGCGTAGTGAAACTTCCACAGTGATTTCCTTTCTCTAAAACCAGGACACTTTCGGGACATAAAAAAAAAAAAAAAAATATATATATATATATATTTTATTTCAGACCTCTAGATCCATAGTTTTGTTAGTATTATACATGACTTTAAACTATGTTAATAACAAACGCCTATACATTTAAATATTGTTAGTAGGTACACAATACTTATATACTATGTTAGTAACAATAAAATACACATCATTTCCTATACCGGCCGCGCTCACCTGTCACCCCGGGCACATGCACGTGTATATGCACCCAGTGAGCCATGATGTCGCAACACGGCTTATCACTGATGACCCTCAGAATGCTGTTAGCGCTCCCACGCACTCTACGCATCATGGACGCCATCCGTTTTCGTAGGATGGTGTTGAAACCATCCACACATGCTTCGGCAAACATACCTGAGGCGCTACAGTAACGTGGGAGCCCCAACAACATCCTGAAGGTGTTATGTACTGAACTCTGAGGGCGTTGTATGCCCTTTGCGTATACCGAACCCACAGAGTGCACGTGTACACCGAAAGAAAAGACCGTTTTGGTTACAGGAAATGCTGGGAGTTGGCACATACTCGCGGAGGCCATCGAGAAGCACGAGGAAGCACTTGCTGTGTCCCTTGACATCTCCAAAGCCTTTGAAACGGGCTGGCACAATAGCCTTATAGCTAAGCTTTCTTCTTTCGGTTTACCCACTCAACTGTGCGTTTGGATTGAAGACTTCCTGAGAGATCGGTCCATTCGAGTCGTCATAGATGGCTGCTGGTCTGGCAAATTGGAAATTAATGCCGGGGTCCCTCAGGGGTCGGTTCTCTCAGCAACTTTATTCTTGCTACACATTAATGATCTGCTTATGCCCGGTACCTTTGGGTATGCAGATGACAGCACAGTTGCTGAGATATGTGTCCAGCACGCGTGCTGGTAGGTCGCAGATCCAGTCTCTCCCTGAGGACATAGTTGGGCGCTTGAACTTTTCCTTGAAGGCTGTCTTCGAATGGGGCGATGCCAACTCGGTCAAGTTTAATGCGGCTAAGACCCAGGCGTGTCTCTTTTCCGCAAAAAGGAGCTAATTCGAACCGGCTCCTACTTTCCGAGGTGTAACCGTGTCGATAACTGATCGCATTGAGCTTCTTGGGGTCACACTAACTTCCACCCTCAATTTTGATCCGTTTATCAAGGCTAAGACTCAAATAGCATTAAAAAACGTTGGGAATCCTAGCAAAGGTGAGACAATACTTCACACCGGAACAGCTTCTCAAACTGTATCAAGCCCAGGTTCGGCCGTGTATGGAGTATTGCTCTCATCTTTGGGAGGGATCTGCCAAGTACCAACTGGACGCGCTTGAGTCTATCGAGAAACGGGCCAAAAGACTCATTGGCAATGATACACTGGTCGAGTCAAAGCTCCAGAGCCTTGGACATCGCTAGTCTATCGGTTTTCTATCGGTTACATTTCGGGAAGTGTGCGATGGAATTACACAATCTAATTCCTCCAAGCCCGTTCCATCATCGGACTACAAGACAAACGGCGATGCACCATCGATACATGATGGACAGTCCACCCATACGCACAAAACGTTTTAGGAATACCTTCATTGTGCGTACGGCTAAGGAGTGGAATTCCCTGCCGGAGTCTATGTTTCCCGATAGCTATAACCTAGGTGTTTTTAAGTCAAGATTGAATATGTTAAACTTCTAGGCAAGCGTGCTCCACCGTGACATTGTGGATAACATTTTGCTAATTTTTGCTTACACACGTTAGGGGCCTCTGTAGCCCGGGGGCCCGTATCATTGATACGGCTGATACGGCGGTAGCTACGCCCCTGGTGTGATTAGATTTTTGATCCATGATTGCGGCCAAGCCAGGTAGTGCCGCACCAAAAGTAGTGTCAATGATAAAATGATAAGATAAGATAAGATGTATTTATTTGCGTAAAACATGGTATAAATAGGTCTTACAATACAAAAATAGAGCAGACATGTTTTGCCAAGATTAAACATAGCATGCAAATGTATTTGTGATAACAATTTTCTTAGTAAACTAAATTATTATTATATTTTAAGAACACTACTTTTGTTCTAGGTATTGTTTTATACTATAGAAGTTGCTATTAAGTAACCATTCATACAGTTTAGATTTAAATGCATATCTCGCGTTTAACATTTTCAGGTGACTCGGTAATCTGTTATAAGTACATACACACATACTTAAGCAGTTTTTGTTGTACTTAACAAGCCTGGGAACACTGTTTAGCACGAGTCTATGCGGGTCTCGTCGGCTTCGAGGATTTATAGTGAACGCAGACCTAGCCGCGCCGTACGCGCCGCAGTCTTTGCATTCGAATTCTTTATATGAAGTTCTATGCAACCTCGCACACCTACCCGCGCCGCAGTCGCCGCAGTCCCTGAAACGACCGAACTCCCCTAGCCGCAGCTGATGACGTCACCCGCACGCAGCGCGGATGACGTCATTCGCATCCACGGCGCGCAGTGCTGCCAGAGTTATAAAGTAGACAGAGAATCTCTGTCAACGGTTTATAATGAAATTACTTATTCTCGTATAAATAATTACTTGCTTATTCCCTATTATAGCACCTACAGATAAAATTACACAAAAGAGCAAAATACCAATACCAAATACAGATTTTATACAGATTTTTTAAATCTTCGGATAGATAATGCTTTAAAAAATCTGGCAACACTGACGGGAACGACTGCAGCGACTGCGGCGCGGATAGGGGCATTTTTCAAAACAAATGTACATGTGACGAACTGGAACTGATTTTTGTGTTATAGAAATTTTACAGTACATTTTTATCTCATTTGATAAAACATATTCCTAAATATGTAAAAAATAAAAAAGTACATTAGTATTATGAAAAACAACGCGATAATCTTAGTTTTTATGGAAGACTTCACAGGAATATGCTCCGGTTCGTCACAAAGGAAAAATGTAAATAAAATGAAAAATATGAGTTGTTATGTTAATTTGTTTTTAATATATATTAAATTACCTTCATACCTTTGAATAAAAAACATCTAAACATAAATAGAACACTATAATCATCGCTTAGCAATAAATTTTCTTTCGAGATCGTCACAGTAGGAACTTTTGACCACTAAAACTTTAAATTTCTACCTTCTACTTAAAATGAAGTTGGACGAGATTACAAATAATATAAATAGCAAACTGAGTGTTAACTACAATAACATAAATATTATTAAATAACGAATTAATTCTTAAATAGGATTAGTTTTTGTCTCGGTAAAAATATGGGACAGTGACTATCTGGAATTCTAAGTGACTAATTGGAAAAAAATAAGCTAAGTTTACACAGTAATATTTTTGGTCGAACATTTTAACTTTAATTGTTTATTTTTTATTAATAATATAAAGTAAAAACAGGTTATTACCAAAACCAGTTTTATCTTTATCTTGTATATAATTATGTCAGTATCAGTATATCAGTTAGGTACATATTTTGAACTCAACTTTTACATTTTATTAATATTTTGTTTTACTTATTTTTAAATAATACTTATTACAAACACCAAATACATTCCAAATAGCAATTGCTCTCACAACTAACCAATCAAAAGTACATTGATGCAAAGAAAATCATTCTATTGTTAAGAAAATGATTCAGTTATATTTATTATAATAAGAAGTAAATAAAGAAACATTATTCATTATTGAAATTAGGTTTTGTTCATTGCTATTTGGAATGTATTAAGTTACGTATCGCTTAAGGTTCTAATCAGTCTTCGAAACATCGGTCGCAAATATAGTCAATAGCTGGTTGATTGCAACATGATTTGCATACCCAGTTTTTACAAGCAATACACCGCGTCATGTCGGTAATCACATGATTAGTTTATGCAGTTTACACATATGGCATGTAAAGTTTCTATTGATTATAATTTTTAGTGACGTTGATCTGTATTTTTCTGCTTTTATTGGTAAAAGTCCTTTTAGCTTTTTCTTTGATTATTTTCTAAAGTTCCGCGATAACTCCTACATATTTTTGTAACGAATTTTTAAGACTGGAGCTGCGCTGTTTTGAGCACAGGTTTTGAGACTGAGACTTCGACGAACTTGGGGTAGCTCTTTGATCTTCGTTTTCTTTTTTGTTCTTTTTCAGTTTCTGTTTTTTCTTTTCTTCACTCCATTATTTTCTTCTACATTCTATATCTTCTTCTGTTAAGTAACAACTTTTTAATCTTTTTAAGTCTTTTCATCTGCTTCTTCCGCTGCTCTTCAAATTTTTCAGGGTTTTGTTTAATTTCTCCCGGTATCGCTTAGCTCTTTCTGCTGCCGTGAGGACCATGTTCATTGAAATGAAACAAACAGCAACTTTGAGAGGAACAACTTAAAAAAAATGTAACCATGAATTCAATATAATGATTCCAGACACACTAGCGTAAACATTTCGTCAGTTATTAAAAAAAGTTTTTTTTTTAAATAATTAAATTTCTATGCAAGGGGACGTGCAGTAATCATGTGCTGCTTTTCCTTTATAAATAACCAACTACCTATAAATATCTTCGCAATGTTTCAACTGTTTTTTTTTCACTGTTAATTATATTATTGTATTCTACAAAAGCGTGTACCTAAGTACATAAAATTTCAACCAAGTTTACCATAATATTTTGATTCTAGGTCACGATGTATGTATATTTTAAATTGTTCAACCGTTCCAAAGATTAGCGGTAACAAACATCCAAACATACAATCTTTCACATTTCTAATGTTAGAAGGATTATTTATTTTAATACCAATCATACAAATGTAGCATCAGCCTAATAGTTCCAGTTCGTCACAAAATAATTCCGGCTATACAATACGTTACGAACCGGATGTGACGAATTCATGACATCAAAACTTTAAAAAATTATTCAACCTGTTGTGTCCATTTTATAACTAGTTTCGGCTTGTTTTACAAAAATTTATAAACCAAAATGTGATTTTGTTACGGCAAATATCTTAATAAACTGCTACATACCTCAAAAAATCCTGTTACTATCTGGAACTCCAATTCTGGACCACCGTAACGCGCCTACTTTCGTCACAGGTTTAGTTGACACTGAGGTTTGCTTCAAACAAGCGGTTAAATTACAGACAAGATAAATGTTTCAGGAAATGAAAAACAACCGTATTTAAGGGTAATATTGGGGTGGAGTATGAAAAATTCACCGTGACTATTGCCGGAATTCCGGTTCGGTCATATTCTTGGGACAACAATAAAATTGTATTATGAGCTATTTTAAGCCCATATTCGAAATAAAGGGCTCTAAATTATATTTATGAGTTCAAATTACGTCTACTGACCCTAAAATAGTGACGCCATTTAATTTGTATAATATTACCTGAGACTTGAAAGTGCCAGACATACAGGTGGGACATGAATATTTTACACATTTTTTGTTGTTAATACTATGATATTTTAATATCCGTGATACTTGGGTTGCATATTATAGTTGATTTTAAAACTTAAATATGATACTATTAAATAAATATGCAGTTTATTTGAGTGCGGTCCATACAAAAATTATTAAAAATAGCTAAAGTCTTGGACACCTCGAATTCGCAAATGTACATCTTTTTTGAAAAACGCCCATAGATGTGCGAGGCCATTAACAAAAAGCGATGACTGCGGGGACTGTAGAGACTGCGGTGCGGCTAGGTCTGCGTTCACCATTAGATGCATGAATGAATGAATGAGCAGCATGGAACATGCAATTTTCATAAATATTTATAAACTCAAAATATTTTATTTCACATAGGATCACATGAGCCCTTATAAAACGTCAGAAGCTAGTGCACGGTTCGAAATTGGTCGTTTCCTATTGTGAAGAACCGGCAAGAAACTCCAGTCTGTTCAAAATATCATTCAATAATCGTATTGATTTCTGAACAAAACAAGATATGTCAAAGGGTCTAGTTGAGTCGACGCGTTCCAGGTTATTAATATTATGAGGATAACGCAAAGAGTACAATATATATAGGGACATAACGTTTTTGTATATCTATTTCCCTTACACCCGAGTCACAAAGGCCCTAAGTAACTCGGTCTGACAGCTATAATATTATACTTCTAAAAGTCTAGGCTAAAAATATGAGATTATTCTAACACGTCTATTATTTCATTAGGCGGGTCAATTATTTACCAAGTGAAATTTGCGTTTATTTATTTTTGAATACCAAAATTCGTAACTGAAAAAATATTGAAAATGGCTCGCAATAGTAACGAGAATAACGAGGACAATATTGACCCTGCGTCTGTAACATCAAATGTGAAGAACACACTAAAACAAGTACGTATTCCACATTAATTAGCCATAATAAAATATTGTTCTAATTGATCGCGAAAGTCTACGACTATAACCAGGCTTTGATGATGTTGTTTATAATCTGCTCATTCATCGTCATCATATTCGTGTCCAAAATAGGTCCTTATATGAATAAATAAATGCTAGTAAATATGAAAGGTAAATAAACAAACAAAAATTACTACATTTCTAGGAAGTTATCAAAGAGCTTTTGCATGGTTCATTCCAAGACAATAAAACGAAGCTAGGGAACGATGCGTTGTCGCTTGTGGTGGAAGTGGCCAAGTGCCTGGTGACGGAGACCTGCCTGCGCGCCTCGAGCCACGCTCTGCGGGAGAGCTGCGACAGAGTCGATATTGAACATATTGAGAAGTGCCTGCCACAGCTGGTAAGCTCCAACACTTGTACACATCACAAAGAAGACAGTTCTTTTTTTTATATGGTGATAGGTTTGCATTTGTTAACTATCTCAACTGATGGTAAGCAATACCAGGTTGAGTGTAATTTGGTTGAATAAAATTTAGGAATTCCAAGGCAATAAGTAGCCTATATCAAGACATAGGCTAGAGGAGATAGGGCAAGCCCTATCTCTTCCTAGTTGTGCCCTCTTGCCAGAGTGGTTGTGATCATGTTGGGATTATTTCCTGGGCCGACATTGTCCTCATGATGATGATGTATCACCATGTATCTTGATGTTAAACAAAGTGAGGGCAATCGTTTACAGTTTAGTGGGAGATAGGGCAAGCCCTATCTCTTCCTAGTTGTGCCCTCTTGCCAGAGTGGTTGTGAACATGTTGGGATTATTTCCTGGGCCGACATTGTCCTCATGATGATGATGTATCACCATGTATCTTGATGTTAAACAAAGTTGGGGCAATCATTTACAGTTTAGTGGGCCACTGACGTGATGAGGTCTGTCCACCATGTCAGAGAATGCCCACAAGATCTATTGCCCTCGACTTTTTGTTGCACCACCAGCCATTCCATGGAGTCCTCGTTATGGGTGATGTGCTCAAAGAACTTGAGGTTTCATGATGTTTCCCTATAACCCCATTAAAATTGGATCAGTTGTTCCAGAACCTTAGCCCAGACAAACATTTAAAAAAGTTGGTTTGCATTTTATTATTAATAACTGAATAAGGATTAAGGGCTTGAGAAAAAGCATTTTTTTTTAAATCACAGACAAACATTTAAATTGTATTTATAATTATAGACTAGGAACAGACCCTTATTCACTTTTTCTCTTTTACAGATGCTGGATTTTCCATAAACTATCAGAGCCCCATTATTATTTATGAAGATTATGTATTCTGGAACTCATTATTACACAAGTGAAATTTGTGAACCTTGCTTGCTATGATAGGATCAGCTTTGCCCAATCCTACCTCCCTAACTATTGTAGCTTCATGCATTTCATATAAAAAGACTATATTTTATAATATTTCTTCAAAATTGTTGATTAGATGTATATAATGTAATGTATTAGGAACAAAATTTAATAATAATGTTGTTCATATAATTTGGTTGTTGTATCGATGAAAGCAATAAAGTGTATTTTAACCTAAAGCAATGTGATTTGTTTCTATGACTTTATTTCTCACTTCAAAAAAACTTTTTTGCAAAAAATAAAACCGACTTCCATATCAAAACACTACAAAGCCAAAAATAATTTTAATTTCGGTAGTCGGTGTTATTGGTTTTGTATTTTCTTTTTTTTTCACACCGCCTTCCGAAATTAAAATTATTTTTGGCTTTGTAGTGTTTTGATATGGAAGTCGCTTTTATTTTTAGCAAAAAAGTTTTTGTTTTCGCGCTTTTTAGTGGATCAGTTTTAATTAATCTAGTTACAAAAGCCAAAATGTCGACTACTTATCACCTTCACCATGTAAATATTTTTTTTCAGACTTTTGTCTATTTTTCAGAAACGGCTTGTCCGATTTCGATAAAATTTTCATGGGACCATTTGGAAAGTATACCCTTTCCAACAAAAAAGAAATTTTCAAATCGGTTGGCAAGCGATGGAGATATGCCCGAACAAACATAAAAAAAAAACAAACATCCGAATTGAGAACCTCCTCCTTTTTTAGAAGTCGGTTAAAAAGTGGGTTAAAATGAGACTTCTTTGTTTACCATTGAGGGTCACAACAATGAATGAATGTGCATGAAAAAAAAATCTCCTTAGCATCTATAATTATATATTACTATATAGGATAGGACCTGAGCCGGCGAACTTCATACCGCCATTATTTTTATTTTTTATATAAGCCTTGTCCTGATAATAACGAACACAACAGAAAGAAAGAAAAAACGTTTATTGACACATGCCACAAGGATAAACACAGTAAAAAAAAACAAACAACATCATATTATTATTAAAAGAAAATAAAAAATAATAGAATTCAGCAGATTTAGGACTATTAATAATACTGTGTAACTCACGGCTGCGCCAAATGGGCCTAGTTCAGCAAAATGCCGGAAAACTAGCCCCCAACGCTAGTTTTCAACTGGACCTAATGGTGAAATAATATAAAAAACCGACGAAAAATATTTATCCAATTTCGACAGTTCAGTTTTAGGGTTCCGTTACTTCGTTGTCCCTCTGTCAAGACCATTTATTTCACGAATGTCTGGATATATTATCGAGTTGAAATTACAGTCAAGCTGTGAAAGGCTGTTTATGCCGCAAAAATGCATATTTCGACTCTCAAGGGAATCAAATTTGATTGGGTACTTCCCGTTAAACTTCTTTTTTCAGGTTGGGAAAATCATCGAATGACTTCTCCCTCTCTAGGTTAAGCGGAAAGGAGTATCAGATTTCTACTGACTAAAAACCCACCGTGTTCCTTCAGCTGCCCTTAAATTCCGGGGTCGCGGAATCTCGTTAGAACATTTCCGCAACCCCGGACTTCCCATTGACCTAGATCAAGTAACCAACCAACCATTTGACAAGTAAAATCGTTCAAGGAAAAATCTAAACACTTCGTAATTAGATTATAAAAATATAGTCTAATAGAGGTTCGAAATTTAAAATTGACTACTAGTTCAAGCGTATCATATGACTGCGAATTTCAAACATATTTAATTTATCCCTCCCCATTTTAATTAAAGCTCGTAAAGTCTTTCCAAAGGTTGTCTGGAAGATATCACTCTCAGCGATAAGACCGCCATTGAAACCAAATTTTTAGCAATATCGTTATTTTAAGTGTTCCAATAACTATCTATCTATTTAAACGATGCATAAATTCATACAAAGATAATATTTAAAAAAAAAAGTTAAGCTCGAGAGTCGATTCGAAACTATTAGTGATCTACAAATACGTTCGGAACCAAAGATATATTTATAATACGTCATTGTTCGGAACCGTCGGCGGGCGAGTCCGACTCGCACATGTCCCTTTTTTTTTATATAATTTTATTTTATTAAAAAAATATATATCATGTTTCATAAATTAACAAGGCCACTGGACGACCGACCAGACAAATTCGAATTCAAGAATATTTAAAAATGATCGTGCGATCGCATCCGTGACAACAGCGTTAGCGGCAAGCTTTTGTGTTATGGTTTGAATAATAAAACAATAAAGTTCAGGTAGTATCAATTTTTCACACTTTTTCCAGAACTTATTTGGCAATTTGTAAAATAAATAGCTTTTTAAAATAATACAAGTTCGTTTTATGTCAATTTTATTATACAAATTATTTCTGAGAGTCCGTCTATCAGTAACATTCAGATAACTGTACATTTTTCAACATCACAACACTTCAAAGCATCTTCATCGTAAAAAAGACAGTCAGTCCTCATTTCAAGTTCCAATCACTCAGACCTTTTTCAATTAATATATTGGCGATAGATACATTTTAGTTGATATTTAATACGAGATGTATCAAACAGTTATACCAACAACAATGACTTAACATTACGTCTGAATTAGCCGAAGGGTAAGACAGTGGTACCCGACACTGCGTTTAATACTCATGTCCCTTTGTAATAGGAGGTCGCCTTTTACCATCGACAATTCCAGACTCCACGTTAACCGCCCAAATTGTGGTCAACCTGTTACACACACAAGTACCTAAAGTAGTTGCGTTTCGAGGCAAAGTAGGCATGTCCCTAAAAGTACAGCAATACAATACTGCCACACTCTTGGAAATTATTGCCTTAAACAAAAAGTAAGCTATTTATTGTCTACTTCTACAGCTATTTTACAGCCCAGTCATAGAACCAGGGATAATCAGTTTAGTAACAAAAATATTTTTATAGGCGGATATGAACACCAAAATGCCCAAGTTTTATATTTATTTATACATCGTTTTTTATTATCGAATTGTTTACAAGCTTTCAAATACATAAGTAGGTATAGTTTTATACATAATTATAACCAATTCCTCCTCTGTTTTTGAGATCAAAGAAAAATCAACTATACTCAAATAGTTCATAGGATAGTCAAAAGGAATAATCAAGATAACTATACCTATTTAGGCGCTTTTCAGACAAATGCATGGATTTAATTATCACATAACAAAGGGTTTAGCCTCAAAAACTCTACCCCATTTGCAATATAAGTGGAATATAAATATTAAGAGAGTTCAAAATGTCCGAACAAATTACACAAACCAAATTAACAAACAGACATGAAATAAAACTTAAGACATTTAGTCATATTTTGTTGTGTGTTATAATAATGACAATTAAGTGATTGGCAAACAAAGTAGTTTCTTGTTCTAATTCAAATATAGTTTGTCAATTGACTTGTCTAAATGGGGCTAAAATTTATGATTTTTTCTTCTTCAAATATAAAGGATATAAAAATAAATACGAATAAATTACTGTGTGATAGTAAACTGCTAGTTGATAAGGTATCTATAATCCACACTTTGAATCTAATAACAATACAATTTAGATTTGTTAACACGCTTGTATGCATCATGAAAAAAAAACAGTATAATGACCATCAAAAAATTCCATTACCTTTATCCAGAATGTTACGAATTCATGTTAACATTTTAATTTCATATTTAAATTTATATTATAATATGGATCTTTACCCCACCTAAGAGGGACAAAGACGGGTGACAATGATAGCGTGTCTCACTCGGAATTTAAGTTGGTACTACAGTAATACTGACCCATAATGGAATTTAGATTTTGTTTTTTAGTAATACTAATCGCCGAATATGTTGTACACAGCTCTCAGTACCGAGGAACTTAACTCGACCTATGTTTTGCTTCGCACCATTAGATACAGCAAACTCTTGAGCTCTCACAGTAAAGTAGTTTCTTTAAATATTGGCAGTTTTACGTACTTACAGCTAATTTAAAGGTTTGTAGGTAACAGCTGCCGTACAGTCTGAAACGAGTTGGCTATGCTATCAGTGATAAAGGCCAAATCTTACGACAGTCAATAGAGGATGTACAGCACATATAACTATTTCGTCATCGCATTACCAGTGAGAGCCAAACTGTAAACAAACGCTTATTGAAGTTCAACTGTCTCAGTAATTGTTGTATTCTTAAGTCTAAAATTATTAGATATTATATTGATACCAATTTTTATATTCCGACGGCGATATATTACTAGTTGTGATAACATACTCCCTGTGTTTACATTAGAATTGCTTTGTGTAGGAACACCGAGAAATATTACGTTTGCCGTTATTGCAGTACAACTGCATTAATTCGTAACACGACTTACACACCTACTCACTCGCCCTTAGGAGTAAAACGAGGCTGTTGAGATGAGCACCAGGTAGAGCCTCATAGAGACACATAGGTCATTGGACCTTACCGAGTAAGCGCTTATTCGAGTACAGAACTTTGGATAGGCTGGCGACCTTAACCTAAATTGGCAGTTCGCTGAAAGTGTCCGTCGTTAGTAGGACGTGGTGTCTAGAACAGGTCCATGTCTTCGTTGCACATCACCTCGAGGTAGTCGTCGTCGTCGTCGTAGTCGTGCAGGTGGCGGGGGGAGCGGGGTTCCGTCCGGTCGGGGAGCGGGGAGCGGCCGGGGAGCGGGGAGCGCGCGGGGGAGGCGAGCGCGTCGGTGTGTGCGTCCGTGTCGCTGGAGCCGTCGCGCGCGTCCGTGGCGGGCGAGGGCGGCGGGTTGCTCCCGTGCTCCGATTGCACTGTCGCCTCGCCGCGGGACAGCAACGACGGTAGCTCTGAATCTGGAAAATATCATAATAAATAAGTTTATTTACCCTAAAAATAGAATTTTGTAGCACAAACTTAATCATTAATTAGCCCAGATCGACATGATAGGGTTACCAATACTTCCTCACGGCCCAGCCGCCGAGGGAGACGCCCCAGGCGTAGGGGATCACGAGCTGACCTCCGGCCACCGTAGACGCGGCTCTGCGGACGGCGAGCAGGAGTAGCTCACCCTCCGGCAAGGACCAGGCACGAGTCGGCGGCGCGTCGTGTTCCGCACGCGCCTCAAAGAGCAGTCAGCAGCATTGACGGGGCCTTAGGCTATAGGGCCATTGCCTTACGGGGTTGCGGAATGTTCTAACGAGATACCGCGACCCCGGAACGCAAGGGCAGTTGCCCTTGAAGGAGCAGGGTGGGTTTTTAGTCAGTAGAAGTCTGACACTCCTTTCTGCACTACCCACAGCGCCAGTAGTTTTTGCGTAAAAGAGCAACAAACACAGTGGCGGTACCTTCATATAAGCCCAAAAGCCCGGCATGCCTTACTAAAAAATGCTCGATAGAGAATCAATGTCAAACCCGAACTATTTAAAAGTTCGCGCGCTTAATTCTTATCAAAATAACACAATGAATCTACTAAACTACTACGCATCGCGATTGTTCGCGCGCAGAGTTTCGCATTTGTAGCATCTAATGATCTAAATATTGCTATCTCGCTTACACGCACCGGCTTTTACCGGGCTTTCAAATACTATATCTGTCACTTTCGCACTTATAGCGATGTGCCGTATAACGAGTTAGGCCTTAAGCCCGATTTACACTTCAACAAGTACAGTAGCGAGTTAACTTGCGTCATTGGCGGTTAAGTTGTTAATGTACTACTACTTAACTCGCTTTTGCCGTTCAAACTACAATAACAACTTAACTCGCCGATGACGCAAGTTAACTCGCTACTGTACTTGTTGAAGTGTAAATCGGGCTTTAGGCATAGAACAAATCAGTCACTATGGCAGATATAAGCCGGGCATTCGTATGAAGTTGCATGCGTATGCGTGACCTTGTCAGCTTGCCAACTCTGCAGTGTTGCCGTTTTAGCCACACGTTGAAAGATCTTGGAGATTTTTAACGTGTTTGGAAACTTTTTTAACATTTATCAACAATAAAAACTAGCGACTTTTAAAATAACGAAATTAAATACAGTCAAAACCGTTTACAACAACATCATTTAGAACAACATACCGGTTATATAGACCAAAATCATAATATCATATATTGAAAACATCACCGGTTATTACGACTATCGGTTTTTACAACCAAATATGAGTGGTCCCTTGGATGTTGTTATAACAGATTTTGACTGTATTCAAGCAATATCTTAAAAATAAAAAGAAATTAGCTAGATTTTTCATATACCTGGCGACTTTTTTTGCCTAAATGACAACACTTGAGTAGTTCCCGACCGAGAGTGCAGCTAACTTCAGTTTCATTTGCTGAGAAAAGGTTTTGTTTGTTTTCTAAGATCCGTAGTATTATAGTACTCTATGTCTAAGATTTTCTCAGTGATACAATTGTTTTGGTGATTTACCTACAACAATGGAGGTAATTGTACCTTGTGAGGATTTAAAATGCGTTCAAGTTTTGATTGGCGAAGATAAGGTAAAATCTTTAAACTTTGCTCAGAAAAAACAGTTAATTTCTTCATTAAAACCGACGCCTAATCTGTGTATTTCTCAGACTAGTAAATCGCATAAACGAAAATTTAATAGATCAGTCAATCATTTCATTCATGAGAATAACCTCGAAGATGCCTTTCCCGAGCTGTTAAAGTTAGCGTATCTTGTTGTAACTATTCCGGCTACAAGTTCTTCCGCGGAACGTGCTTTTTCGTCTCTTAAACGTATCCATACCTATCTGAGAAATACACAAGGTCAAGAGCGTCTTTCCGAATTATCAATGATAGCTATTGAAAAACAGTTGTTGGTAGAATTAAAACGATCACCAACATTTTACTCTGATGTAATTAAAACATTTCTTAAGAAAGATAGACGATTCCAATTAGAATATAAATAATTTATTTAAATTCCTTATTACATTCTATCTAGCTATTTTTTAACTTTCGTTTTGTAACTTTTTGTTTTGTTTTTTTTTTGTCTGTAACCTGGGTTCTGTTACGAAGGAAGCAACTACTTACCATAACTTTGTCCCCTCAAGCAATGAAGCAAACCAAACGGCTTTTTTCAAAGCCACCGGAGGTATGCAATTGCTGATATGTTTATTATATTCAATCTAGCACTAGCATGCCTTCAGTGTGCTTTGGTTACCTCATTCACCGCACGACAAGCAAGAGTGAAATTGAAGAAAGAAGAGGAAAGAAGAAGATGGATGAATTCACTTTTAATTTATTGTACCTAACCAGTAGTTTATGAGAAAATTGCGATGATACATACGTAGGTACCTACATACTCAGTCGAAAACTGAACTTTCTTTTTTTGAAATCGGTTAAAATTTTATTGGGCTTGCGTTATTTTGAAACCCTAGGCACGCCACTGAACAAACATGCATGCCTCACAAACTTTCGCGTTTATAATATTAGTAAGAAGTAATATTTAATTCATTTATATTCATATTTTGCTGTCTGAGATGATAATATTCAAAATGCGAAAAATAAAAAATAAATCATTATATTTGCGTTAATAAATAATTCATTTCCCAATATTCATAATGAACTATTTTCCCAAAATATAGTTCATATAAACACAAAATTAGTTAACATAATTTGATTTCATAAATATTTGTTATTGTATTCTTACAAATTATGTTGCAACATGACACTTCTTAGTGCTACTGTATGTCAAATAAAGTTTCTCAATTTAATGAATGCATTCAGGCTAAACAATAGTCAATAATAATTAACAAAGAGTAATTTTTTGAAATACAAAATGTATGTACATACGACCTTTTTGTATATTATTGAAAGCAATTACGTGAAGCAAAATCTGTACCCCTTTTTACGAAAATTACGCAGAGAGAGGTAATATATAAAAAATTGAACGAATTTCGCAGCTGGGCGACCTCTAGTAACAATAAATGAACTAATACTAATCACATATCCAATCCTCATTATTTATTACTATGCACGAAATGACAGCGTCGTGTTACGCTGCGAGGTGTCACGTAATGAGTGACCCATGAAATAGTCAAACAGTGGCACACTTTGGCCACAACTCTTCCTTGACGAAAGTCTCCAGTTGGAAGGGTTTTAATGAATGGTAATTTAACATACCTGTGAGGCTCTGTTTAAGCTGTTCCATGACAGTCTGTCGGCTCTTGGCGCGCGCTCGTTTGATCTTGCGCTGCGTTTCCTTGCGGTCCTCCGTGAAGATCTGGTTAATCATTTCCTGGGACACGTCATCATCGCGCTTTAACAGGAAGAAGTACACCCCGCCCGGGGTTCGACGACGCGTACCGTTCTGTAAAAAGTATACACAGTATTTACATAGAAAAACATCGGTAAATAAACTTCGATGTCAACAATTCGGTGCCACTATTCTGAACAGTGAAGGGATAGGTAATCTTCGACTGACGTATGATTTATTCTAGGGTACGACTTTATAATCTCTCTGGAGCTTGTATCGACCAATGCATCAAAAAGCTTCTTGTTTAGCTTTCAATCAGCTATTTAGCAGGTCTATCTTATTTTTATTGAAGAAAATCAAATAAATCCTAAATGAGTGAAATGGAGTGTCCGACTTCTACTGACTAAAAATCTACTCTGTTCCTTCAGTTGCGCTAGCATTCTGGAACTGCCGTATCTCGTTATTTTTTTACACACAGCCAAAGGTTGTCTGTAAGAGATCGCCCTGTGCGATAAGACCGCCCATTGTAAACTAGTTGAAATTTTTGTATCCATAGAAATATTGTGAGGTGTACAATAAAGTATATAATAAATAAATAAATAGTAATGTGGGTAGAATTAACATAACTAACAATCATGTTAACCCCTCCAAATAAGCTAAATATGTTTGTGTAGAGTGGATTCACGGCAATATTGTAATGGGTGGAGTTAGAACCCGCGAGGTCTCGATCGACCTTAGACGATTATAACCTTCTCGCAAAGCAAGGCAATGGTCCTAATCTGGCACAGCCATTACTGCTGACTACTCTTTGAGCCGCGCGTATTACACGACGCGCCGTCGATTCAGGAGCACGTCCATTTCAAAGCTGAGAGCAGTAGTCCTTACAGGCTTACACGATGAAAGTTGCGTTTAGTAAAAATTTGTGAAGATTCCCTCCACTCATTGGCATCAAGTGACGGAATGTATCCCCCAAAATTGAGCCAGTCAACATTATCGCCATAAAGCTCTGCTGGATGATCGGTTATCAGCACGATTACACCACGAAAATATGAAGCCAATCGGTATTGGCTCCTTTTAGTGGAAAAACGATGTCTATATTTTAGTACCATTGATGTTTACCAATTCGACAGGCATTAAGACGAGCTTGTGCATTGAGCAATCCAATCACATAGTGCAATGGATAGACCAAAGGGATTAATGGGTCTCTCTCATTCAAATTAGTTATTTATTTGTGTCTTTTTTACCCGACTGCAAAGGAAGGGTTATGTTTTTCGCGCGTATCTTGTATGTATGTATGTTTGTAATATTCTTTATTACCTCATATCTCCAGAACCGCTGAACGGATTCACACAATTGAGGTATCATTAGATTTGTCTTAACAGCCCGAGTGTTCTTAGATAGGTGACATTTAAAAATATTAAACATGGCGGCTGTGCGAAGCCATTATACATGGTGAAATTTTTTTTTTATTTTCAAATACTTCTATATGGGTATCAAATTAAAGGGCTTAACATAAGGATTTCAAAAAGGTATATCATGTTTATCATTAGTGTAATACTAGCAAAATAACACAATGAGAAAGTTTAAAAATATGGACTCACTTTCTGAATCCGGTGGAGTGCCAATGTGACACGACCGGGAATACTAAAAAATTGTTAATTAATATTTTAAATAAAAAGTTGAAAAAAAAACTTATTTAAAAAATCTAAAAAACACGACTGCTCAACTGAAGTGTAAGAAACAAGCACATTTTTATTTTTAAAAGTGACAAGCAGGCGGACCCATCTCATTTAAAAAAAATATGTTCAATTGGGTCCCGCCTGCTTGTCACTTTTAAAAATAAAAATGTGCTTGTTTCTTACACTTCAGTTGAGCAGTCGAATTTTTAGATTTTTTAAATAAGTTTTTTTTAGAAATAAATATTTGTATGATTAAAATTAATAGGGTATGATGGGGTTGGCAGTACATGTAGATAAAAACCCCGTTAAATTCATAGAATAAAAAAAATAGACAGTGTCAACCTATCTTGGGCATGAATTGCATGGTGGCTTGCTTCCAAGCTTAGGGCAATTTTCTAAGTTTCAAACGAAAGGCAAAGCAGGCGCGTCATAAAAACAGCCTCCACTCTTAAGATGCACAAATTCTAAGGACAATTGCTGTTACAAACATATCCTGAGGATGACCTTCTGATGGAAACGAATGTCCAACAAACACAACTCACAGCCATCAGAAGAAGCAAAGGGTTGTTTAAAACCAGAATCCAGATGGAACAAGTGTTTATTTTCATTTTAGTTCAAGTCGCTCCGACCAAATGTTGTGGTAGGTCAATAAATTAAGTTGATTGGGAAAAAAATCATTTCATTTGTGTATAAATGAAATGGAGCAGATAGGGTACTAATTATAAATTATTATATTGGTTGTGTAGGGTACGTATTATGTGTAATTTGTGTTTGTTTGTATGTCATTTGTATTGTGTTTAATTGTGTGTAAATGGATTTTTTTTTCTTAAATAAATATAAATAATAATAACCCAGTAGAGCAGTACCTAGACTAACCATCACTCACCATCTTAGCAAATGAATTTATGACACCCTATTTAGCATAGGTTTATTATTCTTTGTTCCACTTACCATAACAAGCATTCCTCCTTCTGCTTCTACCCTTTGTGTTTCTTTGTATATTTCTATAGCTTTGTTAGCACCAACAGATTGTACAATCCGACCTAAAAATAAAATCCATTTAATAAACAAAATATTTTTCCATCAGCTATGTTTAGGCTACATGGGGTCAAATGAAATTATGAGCAAACTAAAGTTTTAAATAAACACATTTACCTACCATAAACACTATTGACCCCATAATTAACTGTTTATTGAACACTAGTTGTGCTCCTGACTTTGTTCCTGTAGGAGGTATGTCCTTCATAAATCCTGATTCTGAGGGAATTCCAGGGTAGTAACCAATATATTGTAATATAGCCTCCTCTATCTTCCAGCCGAAATCCCATTGAATATCAGATCAGGCATTCCAGATATTAGCGCAGACAGACAGACACAAATTTTTTCATAAACACTAAAATTTTGTTTAGATTAAACAAAAGCATTAACCCTTAAGGGCCTGTATTACCTCAAAGGGCTTAGCATGATCCTCCATTATGTCGAAAAACCTGCATCAATAATTTTATAGTAAAGTTGAGGATTAATGTTAGGTACTATAATTGACGAAAACACGATTCCATAAAATTTTCTTGGTAGAAAAAAATTCCAAAGGTATACCAAATAAACTGCTGGTATTCAAAAATAACTTCAAATTAGATAATGAAACTTTGCATATTTATTGAACTAACTATAAAGCAGGTCTTATGTTATTTACTTTTTTTTAAATTACCATTATTTTCACCGTAAAAAGAAATAAACTAAATTATTGATGTCTTGGAGTCTTTTCCTTGCCACCCTGTCTCGCTTGCTCGTGTGACCGCGGCCAGTAGTGTGCGAGCGAGATAAAGAGTGATGAGAAGCGCTGAGGTAGTATAGGCTCTTAAGTACCTGCCTGCGGTCACCATGACCCTGGTGTGTTTCTAAATTTGATTTTATCCATCAACTGGCATTGAGCATTGACGTGCATCTATGTACCTTTCTATGCTTTGGTTAGGATGGTGCACGGTACTTGGTGAGGCTCTATGAGGGTGCATTCAGCTAAGGTGAGTAAAAAAATATCTTTAGCAGTGGTGACCGCCCTTAGGTTTTACATACAGAAACTTCGAGTTTGACAACTGCATCGATAACTCAATTTCAAAGGAATCAATAGATGAAAATCAGTCTATGGGTAAAAATCAATGTATTTCTTTAATCGTGAGAGAAAGAAAAGACTTTTCACATAAGCTTTATGTACAAAAAATGCATTTGGAGTGTACCAAAAACATTGTCAAAATTACCATAAAAAGTTGTTGCCCATACCACTTGCAATTTTTTAAAAGAATTCATTTTTTTTTTCTTTATATAATTTTATTTTGTTGTAACATAGTTGGATTTTGAAAAGAAAGTGCAAGTTGCTGTAATTTTTCTATCCTTTTTAAATTGAGCTCATTATCAAAAGATGGTTGTTAAAAAAAGGAAATATGTCTGCATTTAAGTTGTTGTAATTTTAACAAACTGTTGTGTTTTAGTTTACTTTTTATTTTAATAATATAATAATTATTTATTTATTTTTTGCTATGTCAACACATATTATTATATAAAAAACTTTGATGTTTAGGTAGGACTCCCATGACCGCGGGCAGGTAGTTACATTATCAATATAGGGTCAGGAACTTAAGGGTTAACAAACATGACATACCTAGTAATTCCTTCTTATCCTCAAAAAGGCCGTCTGCTATATCATCTGCTACATTATGTGCAGTGTCCTCCGCACCCACTGTCAGTTCCCTTAGGCTTCTAGGCTTCAGTTTATCATTATAATTGTGATTATTTACTCTTTTTCCCAATCTTAACTTAATGTTAGACCGATCCACATGCCTCCGCTTATTAGACAAACGTTCACTATCATCATAATCAGCAACATCATTAGCAGTAAATATTTTCTTCTTAGATATATATTCATCATCTAATCTATACTTAATAGTATAATCATAAGATTCAACACCGTATCTGCTTTTCTTTGATACATCACAGCTCACCATGTCCTCTGTTAACAAGTCTTCCTGCAATAGATGTAAACAAATACTTATTATGGACATATACCCATGATTCAAGAAGAAGTTAACAGACCATCTAGTACATAAGTTTTGATATGAAGTGTAAAAACACAATTTGATTTTACTAAAGCCATGATAAAGGGCTAGTGAGAATTATAATTGTAAAATTAAGTAACCTGTAAGGCTTTGCACCAGACATTATACTTGTCCTTCTTTTCGGGCTGCGGCAGGGGCCGGCGTGGACGCATCTTGGTGCGTTTGGCGCGGCGTCGGGGCGCGTCATCCGATTCCGACCCCGACGACTCCTGCGCTGACCCCTCGTCACTCTGCTCATCCTGTATCTGCATATTCACTAAGGACGGAGGGTTAAACGAATCCGGCCGCGCCAAGGGAATATACGCACCCTCCTCTACATCCGAATCTTCCAACTGCAACGCAATAATATCTCTGGTTAACAAGTACGCCCTAAGGCGTCATAAGACATTTCCTCGATTAATAGATACATAATATTAACAATAAATACACTTGTCACAAGTGAAAGAAGATTTTTCGTTAATAATTGCATAGCATCATTAAAAAATTGCTATGCAATTAAAATGAAAATGTTTCAAATAAATTTATTCTAACCTCCCCGTCTTCCCTTTCAAGAAGAACTTCTACATCCAACTCGCCTTCAGTCGTTGACATCATGCTCCAGACTTATGTTCAAAGATATAAAATAAAAGATCATGAAAAGAATAGAACGAAATACAGTGATTATTCCACCTTAGAACAAACTCCGCTTACTGCTGTCATTTTTAATAATAGACAAGATAGAGTTTCCTAACCAGCTGTCAACATGTCAACAACCTAAATATTTACAAAGGTCGTTTTGGTAAAAAAATTATCTTCGAAATACGTCTTGACATTGTCAAATGAAAGTTTCACTTTGCCGAAAATAATTGAGAGATGTAATCAAAGAGTATAATAATCTATAGGGATGTAATCATTTTCACTGTCATCTACGATCTGCCCCACGGAACAGAAAATACAGTGGAAGTGCGATGCGACACCATTACTACGGGAACCGCTGTCGCCACACTCACACAAAAAAAAAACGGTAATCATATAATGCATTACAAATAAACAATTTTATTATTTTGATTTGTCATTTTATATTTAGTCAAAACCAACACAAGTCACAAATCCTACTTCTGGAAACAAACCTTGACGCTCTACAGATAGGATTTATTTTGCTTATGTGCAGAAAATCTTTACGACGTTTTATAATCTTATGTCAATTGACGAGTAATTTCCGCTACTTGAATGGTCAAGTAGCGGAAATTATTAAATTATATTAATATTAAATTGTGATATGTGTTATAAGTAAAATTACTTATAATATCATTGGTTCAAACTGATATTGTGATACGCGTGTTCGATGCGCGCTGGAGTGTCAACACTCAACACTACACAAAAAATACATTCACTGATTTCGAGTATACAGTTACAAATAAAATATAATGATGTAAAAATTTAAGATGTTAAATATATCGAACAAAATCGAAACCTAAATATCACAGTATCTTACATAGCAGTTTCGTTTCAGAGTTCCACACAGATTCAGCCAATATATAGATATTGAAATATATAGATGCGATATCCGATATTCAAAACCGATACATAGGTACGATTTGATACAGAGTAAAACCGATATTACCCATGCCTAGAACATGACTGAGGCCAATTGCGCGGTACAGCGCGTAATTGTGACACGCCTGCCACGCCTACTTTGCACTTCCACTGTATTTTCTCTTCCGTGATCTGCCCCATCAGTACAATTTTATGTATGTTGAGATCTCAGGTTGAGATTATGTAGATAGACCATAGATAGACGCTGATCTTATTAATTACCTACCAGATAAAAAAAAATTAAACCGACTCCCAAAAACACTGCAAAGTGAAAAATAACTTTAATTTCGGTAGTCGGTGTCTTTAGTTTTGTATTTTCGTTTTTGGCACCGACTTCCGAAATTAAAGTTATTTTTCACTTTGCAGTGTTTTTGGGAGTCGGTTTAATTTTTTTGTAAAAAGTTTTTATTTCACTCTTTTTAGTTGGTCGATGTTTAATTTACCTAGTTAAAAGACCCTAAATGTCAACTACTTATAACCTTTTACAAAATATTGCTTTTCCCAATGCTGGGCCGTTAATTGTTGAGGAGTTCTCCTGGTACTTCACCATCAGCTCTACATCACCATATGCATTGTGACGAACATAAAGTGCTTAACATCCATACTCAAGTAATCGAATTGCAATCCACGAAATACCTATTATTGAGTAAGTTTGGCGGCCGTCTGTGGTCTTCATCATCAGTTCCACTTCTCCAAATGGTACTTTTTGAGAGCAACTGCACAAGGTACTATAAGAAATACCCAAAACGCCAGAGGTATGCCTATAATATTTGAAGAGTTCCCTCGATATCTCCAGGATCCCATCATCAGATCCTGACTTGGTGGCAATGGGACCAATTTCGAAGTATACCCTTTCAAACAAAAAAAGAATTTTCCAAATCGGTTCAGCCGTCTTCGAGTAATCGATGATCATACATAAAAAAAAATATATATATTCGCGTTGAATTGATAACCTCCTCTTTTTGTCGTCGGTTGAAAATTAGAACTATGTTTTATTTTGCTTATCTATGAAAAAATGGTAATAAAGCGGGAAGTAAAATTATAAGAAGCACACTTTCTTCCAATTTAAATGTGGCCTTGGATGACCGAGCTGGTTAATTTTGATGTACCGTGTTTGTCCGATGCTTTGAACGCTTGGAAGATGACTTGTCCCAACACGGATTTGCCCGACAACCTGTCTTCCCAAAGACTATGGGACGCGTCGCTCTGCAGTATTTTACGGAATAACTTAATTAATACGTCTTCGAATACTGCTGAGCGAGCTCGTCTGTTGGCTGTGGGAGAATGGGAGTCGGGTCTATGGCTCCAAGCACTCCCGTCATCCACCACTGGCACAATGATGGATGACGCATCGTTCAGGGTTGCTACTTGTTTACGCTTAGGCGTACCTTGTGTTGCTTGCTCCACATCGGTGTCACTGCGATACAGCTGCTGACAGCCTCGGGCACCATGGTCTATCTTGTTGCAAGAGTGCAGGGCGCATAGCTCGGCACGCCAGCATCAATTACATTATTCGTCGAGCTCTTGCCACCGCCAGTACACCTGCGATATTAGAACCAAACGCCTTAGTACGAGACGATGGGAAGAGACCAGATGGTATGACTTTGATGCCTTGGAAGATGGGTAGGCCTCTAGTGTGGGACGCAACTTGTGTCGACACTCTTGCGCTATCTCATATTCCAAGTACGGCGAGCTGTGCTGGTGCAGAAGCCGCGACTGCAGAGGCCCTCAAACGGCGCAAATACCTTTCCAGTAATTACAGTTTTGTGCTGTTTGGGGTCGAAACGCTTGGGTCATGGGGCCCGAGTGCGCGTCTCCTTTATAAGAAATTATCTCACCGGTTGACCGATTCCTTGCGTGACCGGAGGGCCGGCTCATTCTTTGCCCCAAGAATAAGCATTGCCATACAACGTGGCAATGCTGCCAGTCTTCTGGGTACGTTTCCGGACGACAGCGATGAGGAGGAGTACTTTGACGCCTAAGCTTGTTTTTTTTTATGTTTTTTTAATTTTAATTTGTACATAGTTAGGTTTAGTATATATTATACAAGTTTGTTAATAAAATATGGATCTTACAATTGTCCGAAATAATCTTTAAATATAAAATTACTGTATAAAAAAAAATTATAAAACTGTATTTCATTGATTTGATGCATATATTTTAATCTAATAGTGATGACTCAATCAATCGAATAATAAATGAGAGTTTCTTAATCGTGAGAAATATAGATAAATGACTATTATCATTTGTTTTTCAGTAATGACTAGATTTTATTATAAATAAATCCATTTTTATTTAACACTAGCTTTTGCCCGCGACTTCGTCCGCGTGGAATAGTTACTTTGGGCTAACGTTAAATTTAACCCCGATTTTGAAGGATTCTTCATTGGCGCTCCGCTCCTATTGGCCTTAGCGTAATGATATGGCTATAAATTGACTATTTAATTAAAAAATAATTTTTCAATTCGAACCAGTAGTTCCTGAGATTATCGCGTTCAAACAAACAAACAAACTCTTCAGCTTTATATTATTAGTATAGGTAGCTGTTGCCCGCGACTTCGTCCACGTTTCCGTCGTTTTTCGTAAAAAAAAAGTAGCCTATGTCCTTCCTCATAGTTCAGTGATTTTGATGTAACAGACAGATTAACTTTCGTAATTTAGTAGGGAAATATAATATGTCAATCTATAATACTGTTGAAAAATATCGCAATACCGAACCGCAGAATATTATTGTTAATAGCTGTGACCGCGACTCCGTCAGCGTGTAACTCCTTGTGTGTTATTAAGTTAATGTATCGGTAATATTGTTTAGATCACGTTCACATGAGGCTTAAGTACCTATAGAACGAAAATACTTCAGCGCAAAGCTTCCCGGTAAACTATGATGAAAGTTGACCCGTCCGGCACGTGAACATAAAGATTTCTAGAACTGCTAACCCGGGAAAGAGCGACGTACCTACAACTGACCATGCGAGAAACAACTGACACCGAGATCTACTCCAGCAACATAAAAAGTCTGCCCTTGAGCCTTATTAATTGTCATTGCATAACACACCGATACTGGGAATTGCGTTCTTTTAAATTGGAATGGAAAATTATTTGGTATTATGGGAATTCTGGGAATAAAGACGGTTTCTCCTGCACCGCAACCTGTTAAAATTTGGGCCTCGATTATATTTTGTTGCAACTGGGTTACTTTTAGCCGAGTTCCATTGCAAAGTTGTGGTGGTTTTAAATTTCGGAGCAGAATAATAATCAGAAAGCTTCGAACTGCTAAGCTATCGGGAGTTACACGTGTTATTGTGAGTCAACCATAAAAGATAGATATATGCTGTCGTGGGATATTTTTTATATAATTTTAAGGAGAACATTTCCGTCATAAATGATTTCTGTGTAGCTTTAACCATTAAGGTTGCACTCGCGACGGAAGCTTAAAAAATGGAGTAACTTCTCCCGTTTTCCCAACATTTCCCTTCACTGCTCTGCTCCTATTGATTGTAGCGTGATGAAAAGTATACTATAACCAGCTCAGGAGTATGAAAAATAATTGTACCAAGTTTCGTTAAAATCCGTCGAGTAGTTTTTGTTTCTATAACGGTTATACAGACAGACAGACAGACAGACAGACAGACAAAAAATTTACTGATTGCATTTTTGGCATCAGTATCGATCCCTAATCACCCCCTGATAGTTATTTTGTAAATATATTTCATGTACAGAATTGACCTCTCTACAGATTTATTATAAGTAAGTATAGATATTCATATCTAACAAGACATGTTAAAAGCCACTCTTTTGCAAATCGTTTTATGTGATGAATATATTAACTATATATATTCACGCCCCTTTATGCATTTTACTTTTTGTTATTATTATTATTATTTTACACAGTATTATTTTAAAAAAATGACACTGCTATTCGATTTTATTCCCGAATCGATTAATCTATACTGATAATAAATCTGTAGAGAGGTCAATTCTGTACATGAAATATATTTACAAAATAACTATCAGGGGGTGATTAGGGATCGATACTGATGCCAAAAATGCAATCAGTAAAATTTTTGTCTGTCTGTCTGTATAACCGTTATAGAAACAAAAACTACTCGACGGATTTTAACGAAACTTGGTACAATTATTTTTCATACTCATGAGCTGGTTATAGTATACTTTTCATCACGCTACAATCAATAGGAGCAGAGCAGTGAAGGGAAATGTTGGGAAAACGGGAGAAGTTACTCCATTTTTTAAGCTTCCGTCGCGTGTGCAACCTTAATGGTTAAAGCTACACAGAAATCATTTATGACGGAAATGTTCTCCTTAAAATTATATAAAAAGTATCCCACGACAGCAAATCTATCTTTTATGGTTGACTCACAATAACACGTGTAACTCCCGATAGCTTAGCAGTTCGAAGCTTTCTGATTATTATTCTGCTCCGAAATTTAAAACACCACAACTTTGCAATGGAACTCGGCTAAAAGTAACCCAGTTGCAACAAAATATAATCGAGGCTCAAATTTTAACAGGTTGCGGTGCAGGAGAAACCGTCTTTATTCCCAGAATTCCCACAATACCAAATAATTTTCCATTCCAATTTAAAAGAACGCGATTCCCAGTATCGATGTGTTATGCAATGACAATTAATAAGGCTCAAGGGCAGACTTTTCGTGTTGCTGGAGTAGATCTCGGTGTCAGTTGTTTCTCGCATGGTCAGTTGTACGTCGCTCTTTCCCGGGTTAGCAGTTCTAGAAATCTTTATGTTCACGTGCCGGACGGGTCAACTTTCAACATAGTTTACCCGGAAGCTTTGCGCTGAAGTATTGTCGTTCTATAGGTACTTAAGCCTCATGTGAACGTGATCTAAACAATATTACCAATACATTAACTTAATAACACACAAGGAGTTACACGCTGACGGAGTCGCGGGCACAGCTATTAACAATAATTTTGTGCGGTTCGGTATTGCGATATTTTTCAACAGTATTATAGATTGACATATTATATTTCCCTACTAAATTACGAAAGTTAATCTGTGTGTTACATCAAAATCACTGAACCGTGAGGAAGGACATAGGCTACTTTTTTTTACGAAAAACGACGGAAACGTGGACGAAGTCGCGGGCAACAGCTATCTATGCTAATATATAAGGCTGAAGAGTTTGTTTGTTTGTTTGAACGCGATAATCTCAGGAACTACTGGTTCGAATTGAAAAAATATTTTTAACTAAATAGTCAATTTATAGAGAAAGGCTATAGGCTATATATCATTACGCTAAGGCCAATAGGAGCGGAGCACCAATGAAGAATGCTTCAAAATCGGGGTTAAATTTAACGTTAGCCCAAAGTAACTATTCCACGCGGACTAAGTCGCGGGCAAAAGCTAGTAATTAATATAGTTATGACGGGGAAGTCTTCAAAAGGGCACCTGGTCTTTTACGTAATAGATAAGAGAGTGTGAGATTTCTACCTTATTAAAACCACCCTGTTGAACACCATGAGCACATAGAAGGGACTCTCTAAGTCTAAGGGAATCTCTAAAGAGACCACTCCGGAACCCCTATACCAGGGGCCACCAAATGGTGGACCGCGGTCCGCATCCGGTCCGCCGACCCATCTTATGCGGACCGCGAGAACACAGCAACTTGCACTACATAACTTGCATATAGAGTACATAATTTAATAAAAACGCATCCCTCGCATTATCTTTGTTGACTAATTACATTTAAAACGGACCCCAAGCGAAACTAATTGGTGACCCCTGCCCTATACCAACGTCTATTAGGTCACGTCCCTGAGGAGACTGTAAAGGGGTCTCGCCCTAGCCACACTGTGCACAATGACACGTGAACACTTTGCCACCATATTTCCTGGGATCACTCGGCAAGCGAACAGGGTCACAACTCCGAGATCCCGGATACATTTACCTTAAAATATGTAGACAGGAGATTCGGTGAGTTAGTCGTCAAGTCAGTTGCCTCCACGACGCTTTCTTCTCCAAGCGAGATCGACCTTTTCACGACCTCTCTCGGCTGCCTCCTGAATCATCGCGGTCTCAAAGAAAGAGGCCATCCTGTTTTTTATTTATTATAGGCTTGCGTTTGACCACCACTTCACCTGCTGATAAGTGATGATATGGACGAAGCTGAAGCACGCTAACCAATAAGTACCTAACCTATTCAATTTTGACTTAAATACCCCCAGGTTCTAGATATCAGGAAACACATCTCCACACCAATTTTCTGTCTCCACACGCATAGCTCTCACTACTGCTAACAGAGAATGGTCTCGCCCAGCGGCGGATCTATCCTATCTAAGGGCTAATTGGGCTGCAGCCCAGGACTCCGTGGATGTAAAGGGCCGCCAGTGCTCGTTAAAACAATAAACGATATTTGTTTTTAATTAAAGTATCTAAAATTCGTATGTGCGACTATCAAACGAAGCAGGACATTCCCTTGTCATTGGTCGGGTATTCAGTATTTTTATCCAACTGCGGAGGGTAATGTGTTTCACAGTATATGTATGTATGTGTTTGTACCTATGTCGCGTTGTATAGGCCATAGGCGTAAGCCGATTTTGATAATTCTTACGTCTATTGATTTGACTTAACTTTGGGAGTGTCATTAAAGACATGATATAGTTATCAAAATTCATCACAACGACAACTAGACGCTATGTTGTCAAAAATAAAAAATCGACAAACTATGTCAAGTGGGTAAGTATCCTTCCATAGGTCTTTAAAAATGATTTTGATGTTCCTTTCACAATTTTTAATTTTAAGCAACTGTTTAGGATATTTAAGTGTAACGGTTTAAAACAGAATTTGGGGGCCATATTCAGAGGTGCGGTTTCATTTTCGTTCAAACCAATAGAATAGGGTATCAAAATAAAGGGCTTCACGAGAGGATCAAAAATTAATACATTACAATAACGTTTATTTCTAAGAAAGGGTTTACAGGTTTTTAGTATGATACTGAATCACACCCTATGTCGCAGAATCCAGTCTGTCTCGACATATATGGTTAACAGTTAAGGATACAAATGCAACGATTAAGATAACAAAATATGTGTAAGTCTGTTTCACTTAGGTTTTCTACGCGTTCGCTGGTCAGTTACTTCTGTGAGAATTGCAGTTTTATGGAATTTTAGCAGCCCAGACAAGCTTCACAGTCTGGCTCATCGGCGAAACGTTGCTTGACTGTCGGTTTTCTATAGATTATATTACGAGGACTGTGCGCAGGAGCTCCATGACCTGATCCCTCTATCTCTCGTTCACTACCGGTCTACCAGACGCACTGCTGGGTACCATCCACACTTCATTGATATAAAAAACATTTTTTTTATGTTTTTAATTTTAATATAATTATTCAAATGAACATACATATAACATAAAGAAGAAATAATCTTATTTTTGAAAATAAAGTTGTTCGTAGTTAAGGGTTTAGGATAAAATGCAGAAAGGTCGTACCTTTTTGCATTTTCTACAAATTCCTTAATTTGCTCATCACAAATCCTTTGTTAAATCACAATTTATAGAAAGAATTCAGCTGCAAACAAGGGTAAGGCAATATGGAATATAATAAATAATTATAAAACAGTAACTCCGAAAGAAAATATTACACAGATAAAAGTGAAAGACCAACCAGTCACATTGCCCAAGGAAATAGCGCAATCATTCAACAACTACTTCATTGATGAAATTCAGTCCATTTCCAGAGGTTCAGTGACAAAATCACTAACATATAATAAAAACTCAAATTCTATCTTTTTAAAACCAACAAATCCACATGAAATAGACCAAATAATAAAAGGATTAAACAACACCAATAGTACAGGGTATGATAATATAAGTACGACAATAATTAAACGAGTATCTAGTCACATAGCTCCAGTAATTAGTAATATTGTCAATCAATGTCTAGAATGTGGACTTTTTCCTTCAAAACTAAAAATAACTATTATAAAGCCATTATTCAAAAGAGATAATTCCGAGGATATGCGTAATTACAGGCCTATTGCATTAATACCAGTGATAGCAAAAATTTTCGAAAGGGTTATACATATATAACAATTTATATAACTACTTTGAAGTCAATAACTTATTTACTAACTAGCTTTTGCCCGCGACTTCGTCCGCGTGGAATAGTTACTTTGGGCTAACGTTAAATTTAACCCCGATTTTGAAGCATTCTTCATTGGCGCTCCGCTCCTATTGGCCTTAGCGTAATGATACAATATAGCTGTGCCTGCGACTCCGTCAGCGTAAGTTAATGTATTGGTAATATTGTTTAGATCACGTTCACATGAGGCTTAAGTACCTAGAGAACGCTTCGACCGCGAGACGCGTCGAGCGCGGCGACCGATTCTCAAAAATAATCCTTATAGCATGATTCAGTATTCACGCGCGATGGCTTATTATTATAAGCGTATTTCATGTATAACTTTGGTGTTTCTATACCGATTTATATGATTCTTTTTACGGTTTCGTAGCCGAATGGCAAAAAACGGAATCTTTATAGTTTCGACATGTCTGTCCGTCTGTCTGTCTGTCTGTCTGTCCGTCCGTCCGTCTGTCACAGCAATTTTATTCCGAAACTATTAGGACTATACATGTGAAACTTGATAGGTAGATGTATTCTGTGAACCGCTTTCCGATTTTGAGAAAAAAATTAAAAAATATTTAAAATAAAGGGGGGCTCCCCATACATGGAACTAAACCTGAAAATATTTTTTTTCATGAAATCGATGCATGTGTGGTATCTATAGACAGTTCTTTAAAAACGACATCGGGGTTTCTAAAACCACTTTTCCATAAAGTCAATCGCTTAAAAGATATAAGCTTCCAAAGTGGTAAAATGTGTGTGTGGCGGACACAACCTCTAACTTCTATAATAATGGAGTGAAAAATCTAAAAAAAATATATGTCTGTAGATCTTAATATAAAATTTCAACCAAAATTAGTTTGAACGAAATCAGTTCAGCAGTTTTTGAGATACATCATATTTTCTGAAACCGCAAATATAACTTTGTAATTCATACAAACACTATGAAAAACAAATTTATTCGGCGCAGTTGTAAAAAATGTAAAAAAGCTAGTTTTAAGAAATTTGTAAGGCTTTTTTTTTTCATCAAATAAATTTGCATATTATATTATAGTTACTACGGAACCCTTCATGGGCGAGTCTGACTCGCACTTGGCCAATTTTTTTATGGAATAGTTAATAATGTTAACTTTTTCAATTAGGGGTGACTGAGAGTGTTATAAACGTAAGAGTAGACAAATATTATAATCAGAAAGCTTCGAACTGCTAAGCTATCGGGAGTTACACGTGTTATTGTGAGTCAACCATAAAAGTTAGACATATGCTGTCGTGGGATATTTTTTATATAATTTTAAGGAGAACATTTCCGTCATGAAATGATTTGTGTAGCTTTAACCATTAAGGTTGCACACGCGACGGAAGCTTAAAAAATGGAGTAACTTCTCCCGTTTTCCCAACATTTCCCTTCACTGCTCTGCTCCTATTGATTGTAGCGTGATGAAAAGTATACTATAACCCGCTCAGGAGTATGAAAAATAATTGTACCAAGTTTCGTTAAAATCCGTCGAGTAGTTTTTGTTTCTATAACGGTTATACAGACAGACAGACAGACAGACAGACAGACAAAAATTTAACTGATTGCATTTTTGGCATGAGTATCGATACTTAATCACCCCCTGATAGTTATTTTGGAAATATATTTCATGTACAGAATTGACCTCTCTACAGATTTATTATAAGTATAGATAAACAATTTGGTTTTCGTAAACGAAGATCTACTAGCGATGCTCTTTTTAATTTTCTTAAGAAAGTAATGACGGATTTGGATAGCAAGCAACAAATGACAGCTATTTTTATGGACATGACTAAAGCGTTTGATCATGTGGATCATAATATACTAATTAATAAATTAGATAGATACGGGATAAGAGGAAATGCCTTAAATCTTATTAGATCTTATTTATCAAACAGGTTTCAAATGACACATATAACGAGAATAGATAAAAAAACAAAATTCGAACATACATACGTGTCAGACCCCAAACTTATTAAATTCGGAGACCCCCAGGGAAGTATCTTGGGGCCTCTTCTGTTTATTATCTACATTAACGACCTACCAAGATCTGTAGACCAGGAAATTATATTGTTTGCTGATGATAGCACGGCTATTTTCGCTGATAGTGGTCAAGAAAATTTTGAATTACAAGTGAATAAATATCTCGAAGATATTATCAACTGGCTGACGATGAATAATTTAAAAATAAACATTATTAAAACAAATTATATGTCCTTTACAAATAAAAATACAAATTCAAATAAAATCAATGTCCTACTATCTTATCTTACTAATATTATAAATGCGAAAGTTTGTGAGGATGGATGGATGTTTGTTACTCTTTCACGCAAAAACTACTGAACGGATCTGAATGAAATTTGGTAAGTAGATAGTTGACATTCTGGAATAACATATAGGTTACTTTTTATTCCGAAATTCCCACGGGATCGGGATTTGCGCGGGAAAACCTTCCCACGCGTACGAAGTCGCGGGCAAAAGCTAGTATAATAATATAATATAATATAATATCTTACTATCTTATCTTACTCTTACTAATATTATAAATGCGTAAGTTTGTGAGGATGGATGGATGTTTGTTACTCTTTCACGCAAAAACTACTGAACGGATTTGAATGAAATTTGGTAAGTAGATAGTTGACATTCTGGAATAACAAATAGGCTACTTTTTATCCCGAAATTCCCACGGGATCGGGATTTACGCAGGAAAACCTTCCCACGCGTACAAAGTCGCGGGCAAAAGCTAGTAATATTATAAATGCGAAAGTTTGTGAGGATGGATGGATGTTTGTTACTCTTTCACGCAAAAACTACTGAACGGATTTGAATGAAATTTGGTATGTAGATAGTTGTCATTCTGGAATAACACATAGGCTACTTTTTATACCGAAATTCCCACGGGATCGGGATTTGCGCGGGAAAACCTTCCCACGCGTACGAAGTCGCGGGCAGAAGCTAGTAAACTATAAAGGCAAAACAATAAAACAGGTCAATAACACAAAGTTTCTAGGGATCCATATCGACACTGAACTAAACTGGAAATTGCACGTGGATGATGTCTGCAAAAAACTTAACCAGTATTCATATGCTCTCCATGTACTACGAAAAGTTATAAATGAAAATGTTTTACTGAATGTTTATCATGCATATGTAGGTTCCACGCTTAAATATTGTGTGTTGTGCTGGGGTAATTCTACTAACAGAGAATTTGCATTCAAAGTCCAAAAAAAATGCATCAGAAGTATATGTGGGCTTAAACAGACCGATCCATGCAGACCGGAATTTAGAAGGTTAAAAATCTTAACCCTAGCGTCAATATATATATTGGAAGCAGCATCAATTACAAAGTGAGATATCAGTAATTACGAGACAATGAGAAGTACTAGATATAAAAATGAACTTAGGGTAGTAAAGTGCAGAACAGTTAAGTTTAAATCAAGCATATTTGGTATGGGGGTTAAAATTTGTAATAAATTACCTGACTCTATTAAAAACATTGAAACATTGCCTACTTTTAAATACAAGCTCAAACAATTACTGATACAGAAAGTATATTACACAATCAATGAATTCTTAAATGACAAATGTTTAGACTAAAATTTATTTAATATTATAATAATGCTTAATTATGACAAATGACAATCGATGCATGTATAATGAACCTATTTTTTCAATTAATGTTATTTTTCCTTGTTTATTTTTTATTATTTTTTGACATAATTATATAATTGTAAATATAGATATTGTACACTTGACTTATAATTGTAAATTTAAATAATGTACATATGAAATATAATTGTAATATTAAAATACTGTACACCTTATGGTTATGTTACAGTGATACTTGTCATAATAATAATTTTTAGAACTGATTTTCTACCTGTAACCAACAATATAATAAATCTAAAAAAAAAAAAAAAGTGGCCGAGTGGTTTAAACAGTCAGTAATTTGACATAATTTTCGTTTATTTATCCTAGTTACATTTAACTCTCACACATACACTCTTTAACACACATGCACGTATACACAAACACCCATTCTACAGGTCTATGTATATTTTTTTTAACCAACTTAAAAAAAAGGAGGTTCTCAATTCGTCTTAAACTTTTTTTTTATGTATGTTACCTCATTACTCGAAGATGGCTGGACCGATTTCGAAAATTCTATTTTTTTTGTTTGAAAGGGTATACTTTCTAATTGGTCCCATTGTCGTCATGTTTGGATCTGATGATGGGATCATGGAGTAATCGAGGGAACTCTTCAAATATTATAGGCACACCTACAGCGTTTTGGGTATTTCTTATAGTACCTTGTGTAGAAGCTCTCGAAAAGCACCATTTGAGGAAGTGGAACTGATGATGAAGACCCCAGATGGCCACCGAAACTACTCAATAATAAGTATTTCGTGGATTGCGATTAGATACTTGAATATAGATGTTAAGCACTTTATGCTCGTCACAATGCATATGGTGAAGTAGAGCTGATGGTGATGTACCAGGAGAACTCCTCAAAAATTAACGGCTCTGCACCGGGAAAAGCAATATTTTGTAAAAGGTGATAAGTAGTTGACATTTTGGCATTTGTAACTAGATAAATTACAAACCGACCCACCAAAAAGCGTGAAAACTTTTTTTTGCAAAAAATAAAGTAAACTTTCCTTTTATGAGAACTGGTGTGGTGGCTCTGTTTAGATCTGTTGCCGACAATATACAAGAAAAAGTATGTATTGATGTGGCCATAGCGTGTTTGGCATGATCTTCGTCTAGTGCTTCGTTAGCTGCTACTCTAGGGCTTTTGCTTTTTTCCACAATTTATGCAAATAATGAAAGAAGCTGGGCACTCGGAGCGCTGTTGATGAAGCCGATTTCGGCAGATATAACATCAATACTTACTAATATAATAAATGCGAAAGTAACTCTGTCTGTCTGTCTGTTACCTTTTCACGCCTAAACCGCTGAACCGATTGAGCTGAAATTTGACATGGGAATAGTTTAGGACCCTGGGAAGGACATAGGATAGTTTTTATCTCGGAATTCCCACGGAATGGGAATTACGCGGGAAAAACATTCCACGCGAACGAAGTCGCGGGCAAAAGCTAGTATTTCATATTTTCTTGGTTTTCTTGCAGCAGCGGTAGTGTTATCATTAGTGGTGTAATTTACAACTGGCGTTAGCTCTTGTCGGTAATTATCATTTTGAATTTGAGCCATTTCTAAAGACCGTGCTTGTTCATATGCTTTAGCTAAAGTAAGTGTGCTGTTTTCTAGAAGCCGTTGACGTATTCCCGGTGACGATAGCCCTACGACAAAGGCGTCTCGAACATATTCGCTCATATTTTGCTCAGCGGTAACTGATTTAAAATTACAATTCTTCGAATACAACTTAAGCATTTGAATATACTGATCAATTGACTCTCCCGGTTGCTGTTGTCACTTGGCTAAACGATATCTTGAGTATGTACGCTTCGTTTACCAGTTTTATGAATAGCTCATCTAGTTTCTTTATAGCTATGTCATATTCTTTCGATTCACTAATGCAAGTGTAAAGGAGCGGCGATAAGTGGTTAACTAGCAGCTGGTACTTGCAATCTGTACTTACTGAACTTCCTTTTGATTCTATAGCATGTAGAAAATTGTTGAATGTTTGTTTTCAGTGGATCCATATTGATGATTGGTCTGAGCTTATTGTTGGATCTGCTTCGAACCTTTCGGGTTTTAGATATTTGTCCATAATTTTTAAATGAATAAATTGTAGTAAATTAAAACATTCCGTAATACATTATTTATTTATTTATGTACACACATGACACTTACAAAAAAAAATTCAATACAGACAAAAGAGCACAAAGGTGCTGCTTATTTCCTAAGAAATTTCTTCCAGCAGACCTGCGACAGGGGAGTTCAAGAAGAGATGATAGACACAGTGTGTATAAATACTAATTACGATAAATAAAACATACTTAGCTATAAAATTAAACTATAATGATATAATAAACAAATATATACATACATAGAATTAAAATACATATTATTTAAATATATTAATGCTATAAAAATATATACCTATAATAAATATATAAAAACGGGTTTTATGGGATGGGAAATTCAGATGGAGTCTAAGGTGGGATTTACAAAGGGCATCAGTAGGACGAGTGAATGAAAAACGATCGCACAGGTAGTTAGGATATGCAGGGTTGAATAGAATGTTGTACAAAAGGAATAAGATTGGAGTGTTCCTGCGAAGACGGATAGGGAGCCACTTGAGATCCTTGCGAAACTGAGAGACATGAATACACAAATTTTGCAAGCGCTCAAGCTTACATAAGAGCTCCTCAGTGGCATCCAAATAGCAGGCATCGGCATAATCAATAATCGGCTGGATTAAAGTTTGAGCTTCAGAGATTTTAGTTTTGAAAGGCAAGAAGTTTTGAAGGGATTTTAAAGAGTGGAAAGAAAAGTGCAACTTTCGACTAACCTCACTTACATGCGCTCGGCAAGAAAGATTGCTGTCAAGTAAAACACCGAGATTCTTTGCCATATCCGTGTATGCAATGACCGAGCTGTTAACACTTTCACTGCCACTGACACGCCCGTCGTGTTCTCGTTAATTTTTTCGAGGTGCCGGCAACACGCCTAGCGTGTATTTAATATTTTATCGATATTTCAGTCATTTTGCTGTATTTTCTACTGAAAATGATAGCATAGTTTTATAACTTCATATATTTATAACGTTTGAAGTGGTTCGAGTATTGAAACTATTTTAATATTTTATAAAAAAATACATCGCTATGCTATGCTATTAACACGCTAGGCGTGTCAATTATCGGATGTAGACATAGATCGTCAACTATGAGCATGTGGGTAGGTCAAAGATTATTATTCTTGGGAATGTCGAAATTAAGATGCCATATAATGATACCTAAAGGTGTATGTTTTGGTCTCCCATGTAAATAAATAAATAAAACAAAATTATAAAAGTCCTATTTCATTACCACTATCTGACCCCCACTCACCAAATCTACAAAGAAACCAAACTATTCAACATTTCTAATATATATTTATATAACATATGTATTTTAGTTCGCAAAATTATTTCTAAAGACATACACACACAAATTACATTCACAAAAAACATACAGGTACAAAAACGTATTCTGAGACGTGCACATAAATTACACATTCCTAGTACTAGAACTAACTACGGAAAGAAAACAATAATCTATGAGGGAGCAAAACTTTATAACTCTCTACCAAAAGATATAAAAATACAGTCTTTATTTCTATTTAAAAAAAAATATTAAAATGCTACATCTTAAAAGGTAATACCAAAAACAATTTATTAATGAACAAAATTAATTTTGCACCCAGTGTAAACCAGTCCTTGTTTCGCTAACATAATGTGTCATCGCACGGCGGCCGCGACAGCGCGACGCGCGGCGGCGCACGGTGGGCTGAAAAACGGCTTTCATAGACTTAGGCATTTTATTTTGCAAGTGCCAGTTTTTGTGCCGGATATCACTTCTATTTGTTATAACAATATACAAAAATGACACCAGAATTGATTCTGCACAAAAACGAAGGAATTATAATTTTTTTACGAAAATTTTGTATGGAGCTAGTATGAAAAATCGAAATATCTCTGAAACGGCAGCGATAACCGTAATATCCTTATAGGAGGTTTTAGTACTAATTATTTATGATTTTTTGACATACGTTACATAATGGTTGTAGATGCCTTTTTTTTTTTAAAATCGTCAAAATATTTTTATTTATTTTTACATATTAAACGTTCCTTTTAGTGTTTAAGTTGAAGAATTCAGAGCTTTAACAACTCTTAACATAAAATAGCATCACCCCTATAGACCTGAAGGACTAGACAGAGGTGTGTAGTATCTTGTTGATCTTGTAAGATTTCCAACAATACCAAATAGTTGAATATCAGTGTCAAAGTGCCCATGCTGTCGCTTCTTTTAGAAAGATAGGGGAATGAAATTGTTAATTGATCATACCCTAAAAGTATGATTACAACATAACCGGATACATAATAATATCGACACAAAAGGAATTTTAAAACCTTGCATACGTTCAAAATACAAAATAACATATTGTGTAGTCATCTAATGAGTCTGATGACAAGTAATTAAGTAATTAGAATGATGGTTGTAGTCTTATGATTCTAATGAGCCTATTAAGTGATTAAATGATTTGAAATATCTCGCAACAATACCAACTAAGAACTGCATTCACCTTTTTATAATTAGTGAGCTAATGTGATTTGCTAATGTTGATTAGTTCTACTATGAGTTCTACGAAATGTTTTTGACGATTATAAATTTTTATTATCATATCTTTTATAACTTTAATGAGGGTAGTTAACTAATTATTGACTTTATACAATAAAAGGGCTATAATTTTGTTCCATAATTTAGATTGTTCACAACCGTGTAACTGCTAACACTAAAACTATTTGCTTTGCGACTACAAAATCTTAGAATGGAAAGTTTAATCACCAACTTAGATTTGTTTGTTCTTCTAAAAAGTGAGTGTCCTTCATTTAATCATGAAGTATTGTTTAGTGCAATTGTGTCCCGCATAGGCGATTGCCTTTCTGCCGAAGATCAAGTAACTCTCAAAGAATTTTGCCGGAGATTCACGCGAGCTGCTTTAAACAGGTGGCAGAAATCTAAACGATTCTTTGATAAGTTTAGAAATACGTACGGAGAGTGGTTGCAAGCAAATATTGATTGGCCGAGTTGCGTGCAAACTTTAATAAATCAAGAACCAACTGTTGATGAGATACCAAGAGCACGCTCAGTCTCTCCAGAACCTTCGACATCATCGACTGTTGGAACAATGACAAAAAGGTCCCGAAAACCATTCAAAGATCTGGGAAGCAAACAGAAAAAGAGAAGATCTAGTGAGCACATAGGCGAGGATTCCTGTGAATTGGCATATGCAGCTGCAGCACGTTTAAAAGAAGAAGGTTATGAAGATATCGCATCTGTAATCAATTATATGATCAAAAATCCAGAAGCTGCCGTTAAAATCAAGGAAAGCATTAAGAAAACAGTAATATTTACACCAGAGAAAGCACTTGGATTGCTTCTTTCACTTAAGCTTTCAAAGTGGCAATATATTACGTTGCGAGAGACTGCCATTCGGGAAGGTGCTAAGGATATTTACCCATCCTACTATAAACTGCAACAAACTAAGCTTGCATGCTACCCTCCTAATCAATCAGTATCAGTTACGGATTCATCAGCTAGAATTACACTTCAAGCTTTACTTGACATCACGGTGAAGCGGATTCTTCAAAGTCTTTCTGATAATGTGGAAAATAAGCAGTTAAAGCTGATATCGAAGTGGGGATTTGATGGTGCTTCCAATCAAAGCCGATACAAGCAGAAAATGGACGGCGAGCATGATGATTCAAGCATTTTCATGACCTCCTTGGTGCCACTGAAACTGACAGATGGAGATAATACTATATGGACAAACCCGAAACCATGCTCAACTTTTTATTGTCGTCCGGTTCAGTTCACTTTTGTAAAAGAAAGCCATGCAGTTGTCATTGATAACAAAAGAAAAATAGATGAGGAAATTGAGGCCCTTAACCCCACAGAGTGCATTAATAGTAACAGGGTGACTCATAAACTAATGATGACAATGATCGACGCAAAAGTCTGCACGTACCTTTCTGAAGCTAGATCAAATGCATCATGCTACCTGTGCTTAGCAAAACCAACAGAAATGAACCACTTAGATGCTGTAACATCAAAAACTGTGTGTTCTGACATATATGAATTTGGCCTATCATCCCTACATGCCCGTATAAATTGCATGGAATGTCTGTTACACATTGCGTACAGACTTGACTTCAAACAGTGGGCAGCAAGAAGTAATGAGCATAAAGATATGTTACAAAACAGAAAAAAAAACATTCAAAATAAATTTAAAGAGGAGCTCAATCTGTTAATTGATATAGTAAAACAAGGCTCGGGAACTACCAATGACGGGAATACCGCAAGGAAGTTTTTCGAGTTTCCCAATAAAACTGCAGCTATTACTGGGTTGGATCAAAACCTGATAAAAAGATTTGCTGTTATTTTGCAAGCAATAACATCTGGTGAGAAGATCGATGTCATCAAATTTAAAGATTTTGCTCGCAAAACAGCAGAAAAGTACGTGGAATTATACGACTGGTACTACATGTCATCAACCGTACATAAACTATTAATACACGGAGCTGACATAATCGAAAAAAATGATATTGTCCCGATTGGGACTCTCTCGGAAGAAGCCTCAGAGTCTCGAAACAAAGATTTTAGGAGGTTCCGGGAACATCATTCGCGGAAAAGAAGCAGGCAAGATTCTAATCAAGATATCCTAAATATGCTTGTTGTTTCTTCGGATCCTTTTCTAAGTGCACAAAGGCCGAAGTTAGATGCCAAAAGGAAGACAACCTTTTTTGCTGAAACTCTCGACCTAATACAGTTTCCGGAAACTGAGTTCGAGTTTGTAGGTATATCCGATCTGGATTCTGACTCGGAATTGGAGTCCGACAACGAAAGTTGTAAAGAAAATTTGTAAAATTTAATTACTTTTCTTTATGTTCTTTTGTTATTTATGTTAGTTTATTGTACCAATATGTTTAGTTAATAATTTCATAAATTATAGTTTCAAATATGTATTTTGTATAATTGAATTTATTAGATATTATTTTTGTTACTTCTGTTTTATTTAAATTACCTATCAATAAAAAGTTTATATACAGTCTTTTTTTTTTCACATATTCTTAATATTTGGGGAAAAAGCATGCTTCCTAACGATGTTCTTAACTTTGACACAGTTCATGGATCGTTTTGAACAGTTTCATATGTTAAAATAAATAATGTTAGTACTATAATCCCCTATAAGGATATTATTATTATTATGTGTCCGGTTATGTTGTAATCATACTTTTAGGGTATGATCAATTAACAATTTCATTCCCCAATCTTTCAAAAAGAAGCGACAGCATGGGCACTTTGACACTGATATTCAACTATTTGGTATTGTTGGAAATCTTACAAGATCAACAAGACACTACACACCTCTGTCTAGTCCTTCAGGTCTATAGGGGTGATGCTATTTTATGATAAGAGTTGTTAAAGCTCTGAATTCTTCAACTTAAACACTAAAAGGAACGTTTAAATATGTAAAAATAAATAAAAATATTTTGACGATTTTTTTTTAAAAAAAGGCATCTACAACCATTATGTAACGTATGTCAAAAAATCATAAATAATTAGTACTATAACCCCCTATAAGGATATTACGGTTATCGCTGCCGTTTTAGAGATATTTCGATTTTTCATACTAGCTCCATACAAAATTTTCGTAAAAAAATTATAATTCCTTCGTTTCTGTGCAGAATCAATTCTGGTGTCATTTTTGTATATTGCTATAACTAATAGAAGTGATATCCGGCAAAAAAACTCGCACTTGCAAAATAAAATGCCTAAGTCTATGAAAGCCGATTTTCAGCCCACCGTGCGGCGGTAGGCAATACAATTAACTTGTGAAACTTTTACAAGTACTTTCATATTTTGTATATTGTATAAATTATTCACAATAAGCTCGTACTACTCCTGGACAACGCAAATGTTTTACAAATTAAGTAATATTAAGTATTTATTTCTGTATAAGTGATTTGTAATCTTTAGAAATAAATGAATTCTAACCGTAAAACTACTTAAATTAATCAAGAAACAGTGTGAAAGTTTTTGTGTAATTAAATTAATTCAAACTTATTTAGAATTTTATTTAAATGTTAATCATATCTAAAATTATAAGAAATTTTAAACATAAAACGTATTGTGTGAGTTTAAAAAATATTAAAGTTATTCCATATCGGACTGAAAAAATCATGCTTTCTGATTTTGGCTATAATTTATAACTCTGAAAAGTTTTTATAAATTTATTTCATTTTTATTCATCAACTACAAAGTTTTTTGGGACTGCGAAGTAATTAAAACACCATGTATGAAAATCAATATAAATAGTACAAAATGTTGATAATTTCTGCTAAGATTACGAAACTTGCTTACCTTTAATCTTATTTTCAGACATATTCATCAATTTATATGCACAGCACATCCCTGAATATTCACTTTTTAGATGCACTGTACAATTGACAAATGTCGCAATCAACAGTAAAATACACTAATGACCATATTTACAATTTACCCTATGTAAAGTGCCGGTGGGCACGCTTAGCGTGACCATTAATTTCATCTTGTAGTGCCAGTCACACGCGTTGCGTGTTCACTTTGATTTGTAGGCGGCATCGCTAAGGACTAGGTAAAAACCACGGTGGCAGTGAAAGTGTTAGGGGATAAAGGTGAACGCAGACCTAGCCGCACCGCACGCGCCGCAGTCTTTGCATTCGAATTCTTTACATGAAGTTCTATGCAACCTCGCACACCTATCCGCGTCGCAGTCACCGCAGTCCCTGAAACGACCAAACTCCCCAAGCCGCAGCTGAGGACGTCACCCGCACGCAGCGGACGCTGTGGCTAGCGCAGCGCGGATGACGTCATTCGCATCCACGGCGCGCAGTGTTGCCAGAGTTATAATGTAGACAGAGAATCTCTGTCAAAGGTTTATAATAAAATTACTTGTTCTCGTATAAATAATTACTTGCTTATTCCCTATTATAGCACCTACAGATAAAATTACACAAAAGAGCAAAATACCAATACCAAATACAGATTTTTTAAATCTTCGGTACAGATAATGCTCTCAAAAATCTGGCAACACTGCAAGTGCGATGTGTGCGGGGACGGGAACGACTGCAGCGACTGCGGCGCGGATAGATGTGCGAGGCCATTAACAAAAAGCGATGACTGCGGGGACTGTAGAGACTGCGGTGCGGCTAGGTCTGCGTTCACCTTAATGGATTCATTTAAAATTTCACATGTACGATTATAAGTAATGACACAAGTATTTGTGTTCGATGTCATTTGATACATAGTAAACCGGCCAGTTCAATAGAGGTTGCATATCACCTCACATCCAAAGCTATGCATGCGAAGCCCAGGCGTCAAGCGATATCATACTAAAAACATGTATATTAGTACATATAAGTATTTTTTTTTATCATGGCGCTTGCAACAGTGCCGAAATATCGGAAACTCGAAACAATAAAATATACATATATGTATATATATCCCGTTTTAAGTTCTAATGACACTGTTAGTGACCATGATAGCTTAATAAGTAAGAACCTAATAATAGTTAATAATATGTAACTTAATGAATACACGAAATTGAAAATGAACACGCGTGTTTTCTCATCATTGTCGGTCTGCTCTCTTTCGATGATATACAATGTATATGTAAACTGTCAGATTGTAGAGTAGGCTAGCTAAGTTGTAAAATGCCGAGACTATCGGATGTGCTGAACTAATGAACGGGGGATAATATAATAGGTAATTTAATGAAAATAAAAGATTTATATTGTTATGAACAAGTTGCTCATTTTTTTTCACCGATTTGGCCGATTTCTTTTTTGTTCTGTTTATAATTGTCAGGACAAGGTTTGAGTGTATAAAATTCTCATTTATTTCATTAGTAAAAAGCACCCTTGCGAAGCCGAGGCGATTCGCTAGTTGAAAACACTAAATGAAGTACAAATGTTTAAGACCACTGCCTTATTGCCAGTAGCATAAAAATAACTTGCACGATTTTATTTCAAACAGTTATATTTTATTTTGTGTCGTAGTTTATGTCATTTTATAGTTGAAACCTGTGTGCAATATTATATTTTAACTCTTTAATATATGCCTACAATTTTAGCACTATGTTTTAGTACTTTTCCTCAAACTACACGATTGAGGTTATTATTTAGAATTGGCAATACGTTTGTTTACATTTTTGATCTCGAATTCGAGAATAGGCACCTCTATAATAGAGCCGACATTATTGATACTAGTACTTATAGTAGTAACATTATAACATGTCAATTAATAACATTGTATTGAAATTGTCAAAGTGTTACCAGCCTTTGTTACTACAGCTATTTAAGTTTTTATGAACCAAAGTATGCTTGGTTTTGCAAATGTTCTTCTCGCGCTTCCATGACTACATCAAATATTCTCCTTTCGACTCTCATTTGTATGTATTCCGGTAGCGCACTTGTCATCTCACACATGCTGGCGAAGAAACTGTCCAGAGCTGGTCGTTGTGGGTCAGCCGCATCTACCACGCGTCTGTCTCCGAAAGATTGATTTCTGCCCACGGTATTACTATCGCTATCCTCTCTATTGAATCCACTAACAAATATATTTTCTATCTTACGAGGCTGCTTTGGAGTCGTGCTTCCAGATTCATCATCATTGAAATCATTTTCAGGATCATCTTTTAAAAGATCTGCGTGCGCAGTAGAATTTCTACTGTCATCTGTGCGTCTTAAGTATGGCAGTAAGAATTCCATATGATCTTGATGTTTCCATTTTTTTGTTCTCGCAATTTTCCGTTGTTTAGATAAAGATTGTCGGTGCACATCTCTCAGTTTCTTCCAAAAGTATTTAGCTTCTTTCACTAGAATAAGAATATTTGTTGAAATAATTAGTAATAGGTAATCAAACTGTTATCTGCGAAATCGTACTGACGACACTTTACAGCGCGCCCGGTATATTATCATAGTGAAACAATTGTGGAAGCTGGAGATACACCTATAGCCATAGCAGACTGTGGAATTTTACTTCAATTGCGGACACCTATATTTTATCCCTTCAACCTATAGATCCAGCGAAGAACTAAAACTTCTGAGAAGGAACCATGACTTTTTATGATTAGTTTTGAAGTTATTTGAAAACTCGAGAAAACTCCATAGAAACCATAAAAATGCATTATTTTATCTCAAATATATGATTTTGCAATTGTTATAGACGAGGTCTTAAAAAGGACTGTTATATTCACTAAATCAGTGGGTTTTTTTTAAATAATCGTAAATAAAAGGAAAAATCAAGTTTAAAAAAAATCTAATATATATTTTTTATTTGGTTAGTCTCATTGTAACCGCATTTTGTTTTAACATGAAGAGTTTTGCATTATAATAGACTATATTATAAAAAAATCAGGTGTGGATAATGCGGGACTTCCGAGTTATTGAACTATTATTTTTGAGGTTAGGGCTGTCACCTACTTTACTATAACTATTCTTGTATAATTTTGACTGCCAATTTACTATCTTCTTGATGTAAAATTAAATACATGTGTTTTTTTGTGTAAAATTAAGTATTTTAAGTTAGATTCCTGACCACACTGTGGAATTTTGCTTCAATTGCGGACACCTATATTTTATCTCTTCATCCTATAGATCCAGCGATGAACTAAAACTTCTGGGAAGGAACAATTATGTTCAGTTTTAAAGCTATACATATAAAGTTATGCTGACGTCAGCAAAAAAACTGTTTGTACATTTCAAAATAATGATGTGATTTACATAGTACATTGTTTTACTTCAGTAAAAGTACAATATCTAACTCCATACAAAGTTTAGGCATTGCAAATTTTTCTATTTGAACTAAATTATGGTTTTCTCCGTATTCCTATCGATTCCGTATCTGATTTTAAAATTAAATTGTTAATGCTTAAGATATTTCATTTTCTTTACTCTTCGTCATCCGAAGATATTAAAACTTCTTCAGATGGTAAAATAACATTTTCATCATCTTTGGTTTCTTCAAGTAAGTCCTCGTGATTCAAAACATTTTCCGTTGATTAATTTAAAAGCCAAAGAACTTTTTCAAGTAGAACCAGCTTTTTATTTTTTTTGGCAACTACCGAGTGACATCATGGATAGAAATGGACCGGAAGATTCTAAAGCTCGGTGAAATAGGTCAAGTACAGTTGTCTTCCGGTTTAATTTTCTCGTATGGTGTTCCCTATCATAACGCCAGAATTTGTTACGAGATTTTGAAGCTTACTCACTCAGCATACCAATTGGTATACCTGTCGCAAAATAACTTGGCAAGGTTTTGGTGTAGTGGGGGTAAGTTCGCGCATCGTGCACTTAGTGGAAGAAAAAAGTGGTCACTTTTACTGCTTGCCATTATTCTGTGGTTATTGTCATCATTTATTTTTAATCATATCTGTTCAGAAGAATGTTAAAGAAAACAGAGGAAATAAAAATAAAAATAGATATAATACATAAATACATTTAAAAGTGAAAAAAAATTATTAAAAAAAAAACATTAAAAATAATTTGTTCTCGTCGTCACGTCACGAATAGTTAATAAAACTGCTACCCCTTTTATTCTTTTTTTTCCTGGTGTCCTAAGGACAGTGACGAATTCGGAATTTCAACTTTCCTTAACTATAGTGTCTAACTGTTCTTTCTGACGTTTTAATAGTCTGCGTAAAACGGTATTTGGTCCTGGCATTGTAATCAACGTAACAAAAACTAAATATAAAATAAGGGTACAACTTTCGTGTACGCAAGTGTATTTGGGAGCAAATTGAACGAGAACTACTGACGCACCAATCGCGCGCTCAGAGCAGCGCTACGTCGAACCCCACGTCCCGCTGACAACTGCTGACACCTAAAAATCGACTTCTGCGCATTGAACGACTCTTGCCAAGTTATTTGGCGACAGCTATAGCGGACTAGATTTAATAATTTGACTCCCGTAAGCTAATATTTTGTGAAGTGTACTGACATGTAGCACCATTCGTATTTTTCTACATATTTTGAAGTGAAATTCGCACAAAATTCATGAAAAGTTTCATGATCTATTTCAAAATTACTTGACAGCGCTACTAATATACATGTAAATCATCTACAAGCCATTCTGCGACGCCTCTAATGTTTGCAAATGTTTTTCTATGTAGGTCTAATAGTGCAGTGCGGGCTGTGTTTCCGTCATTGGATGTTCCTGAATTCGGTCGTACAACATCGACTACCAAAGACATCTGAAATCCGAAATGTCACGGTCGTATTATTTGTTGCCAATGCCGAAATATCTCCGACTCCTAAGATACAGGTCTGCGTACCTAGTTTAGGTGCCGGAAATCTGACACAAATTTTTAAATTTGCTGTACAACCTACTGTTTTTAGGGTTCCGTAGTCAACAAGGAACCCTTATAGTTTCGCCATGTCCGTCTGTCTGTCCGTCTGTCCGCGGTTTAGCTCAAAAACTATTGGTACTAGAAAGTTGTACTTTGGCATGAGTATACATGTTAATGACGCCGAAAAAGTGGTAAAATAAAATTTTGAAAAAAACAATTATTTAGGGTGCCTCCCATACATGTAAAGTGGGATGATAATTTTTTTTTCGTTCTTCCCATAGTGTGGGATATCGTTGGATAGGTCTTTCAAAAATATTAGGGGTTTGGTAAGACCGTTTTTTGATTAAGTAAACCGTTCGTGACTTATCAAGCTTTAAAGCACCAATTTTCGTTAGAGTCAAGTGTCCTCCCCCTCTATCAACTAAACGGTTGTAGTTAGAAATTCAAATGTCACGGCGGTAGTACCTATATATAACGAAATTAAAAGGAAAACTATTACACATAAGTGGGCTTTACAAGTTTACAAGTAATAGTCGACCAATTGTATTTGACTCGAAAATTTCGAACAACTCTACAGAAATGTCGATAGATGGCGCTAAGCGCCAGTTGTATCGTGCTAGCTTCTTGTGACAATTGAGTAGTATAGCTCTGTGTCCGTATTTAAATTCAAAACACCGGCTATGACAAGTTTTATACAAATCTCTAAAAAAAAATTAAAACTTTTCGTGCAAAATTGTCGGATCAGGTGAGGATTTGTATAGGAAGTCAAATTAGTTAGGTAGTCATGTTTGGCTTTTATGTTAGAGCATGGTACGAAACGATCAGTCAGCGAATACGATACGCACTTGGCTATTATAAAAACTACGGAACCCTACACTGCGCGTGGCCCGACACGCACTTGACCGGTTTTTCTTTTATGTATTACATGTCTTTTCTTATGTACAAATAAATTTCATCTTATCTTATCTTAGCATAAATTTCAGCTTGGATTCTTGTTTTCTGCTCCTCAACAATCTTGGCCTCTATCGATTTTTTTGAGATTCTCTACTTTCGCACTGCTGGGTCATTTTTGTATCCTTAATGAATAAACTCAAAAATTCTAATCCATGCATACAACGGGCTTAGACCATATTTTAGCGCTTCCGAATTAACTTGGCCTCCCGGAAATCTTATCCAGTTTATTAAATTCTGTACATGTGGCATCGCAACACGCGCGTAGTAATTGTAATTTAGTATCCGTAATCGCGTTAAATACTTTGCCGTCAATTAAGGTCCAATATAATTTGGGATCTGCAATAAAAAAAAATAAAAAATAACTTTTTATTTCAGACATATTGGGTCCATACATTTTCAAAATCATTAATTTTCGATAACCACACACATGTCACATCGAATAAATAAATAATAATGTAATTTAATTTAATTTAATTCATTAATTTAATTTAATTTAATCTATATACACATTAATTTAATTTAAGTATTTGCCTCCATCTGGGGCACCGGGCACGCGCACTTGTGTTTGAACCCTATGATAATGACACTATGCCCGGCGCTAGTTTCAGCATAAATGTGAGAACTTTCATTTCCTCCTCAACCCGGTTTTTTTCTTGCAAAGTCAATTCTTTAGATTCAGATCGATATTGAATCTTGATTGGCGACAAAATCTGTAAGATTGAGGGTTTGAGTTTGACCACAGTACGAAACCGTCGTTACTTTTTATTCTTAAAGGTATATAAGTTGTTGTAAATAAACTATGTTCATCAATTTCACCATCTAAAAAACTTTGCCTATACATCGATTGTCCCGTATTGCCGTCAAACCCTCAAGAACCCTGAAAAACGCAATGAATTGTATCGACTTGTTTTTGGTTGCAGTACTCGTTAATAATTTCATCTAACGATTCAACGAGTCGACGAAACGAGTGCATAATCAGGCTAAGGAGAGACACTGTTGCTTCTCTTTCTGTTACTAGAACTTCATCATCGGGATAGCACTTTTTTTTCGTTGGTTGCACTTTATAATAAGCTGAGTAAATATTGTGTCCCCGTGATTTTGCACCATTATAGAGAGCTATATAGTCCTCAACAGTAAGCTTTCTGTCTATAATTAAACAAAGAGCTTCGTCAGGACTATACTGTTCCCTAGAATACCATACGAGAAAATTAAACCGGAAGACAACTGTACTTGACCTATTGCACCGAGCTTTAGAATCTTCAGATCCATTTCTATCCATGATGTCACTCGGTAGTTGCCAAAAAAATAACAAGCGTTTGGTTCTACTTGAAAAAGTTCTTTGGCTTTTAAAATCATCAACGGAAAATGTTCTGAATCACGAGGATTTACTTGAAGAACCAAAGATGATGAAAATGTAATTTTACCATCTGAAGAAGTTTCAATATCTTCGGATGTCGAAGAGTAAAGAAAATGAAACGGCTTAAGCATTAAAATTTTTATTTCGGTTTCGGTTCAAAGAAACTTTGTTCCCAATAAAGACATAAGTCACTTACTTGAGAACAATACTAAAAATATAGATTACAATATGTTCGTCATCAGTATTACAATATAGTAGTTACCCATCCAATGCATTCATATCTCCAGAAGTGATCGATCCGCAATGATGTGCTGGCTAAGTTGAGTTTTGAATGCATTGTAAGAGTGTACATTTCTTATACAGGATGGTAATTTGTTATAAAGCTGTGCTCCTTCAAAAGTTAGCATTTTTTTGCCATAGTTAGTTCTTGTTTTTGGTAAAACTAGCAAGCTTGCTCGCCGTGTGCTGCGTTGACTAACTTGTTTATATTGAGTGAGTGTTGTGTTTGAGTGAATGCTTTTGTTGAGAATATTTCTGATGAAAATGCATGTGTTGTAAATATAAAGTTGTTTTATGTTCATTATTTTTGTGTCTTGATAAATTTTGCTGGTAGATGTTAGATATGGGTAGTTGAATATTATTTTTATGATATTATTTTGGGTAGTTTGAAGTTCTGACAATTTTGTTTTAGCAGTACTGCCCCAAATTTCGATTAAATTAAGTAGATGTGGCTTTACTAGGGAGTCGTAAATAGTATACCGCAATTTTGGTGGAATACAACGAACAGTGTTACGCAGTGACCCGGAGAGTGCCGAGAGTTTACTTTTTATATAATCAATATGAGCGTTCCACGTTAGTGAGCTGTCCATTCTTAGACCGAGGTATTTTTCACATGGTTTTTGCTGTAGCGGGATATCATTTATTGTTAGAGGGTCATATGTGGGAATTGATTTATTTTTAGCCTTAAATATTATATAACATGTTTTAGAGATATTTATTGTTAGAAGATTGAACTGAAACCATGCGAATAGGGTATTTAAATCTTCTTGTGCTTGTGAGATAATGTAATGGATGGAAGATCCGAAGTAAAATAAACAAGTGTCGTCGGCGTATAAGGTAAGGTGACCATGTGGTTTAATTTCATTTATATAATTTATATAAATTAAAAAGAGTAAGGGAAAAATTTAATAATACATTTTTCCATTTTTAATAATGCATAAAGTGCTTCACATCTATATTGAAGTAATCGAAGCGCAATCCACAAAATACTTATTATTGAGTAGTTTCGGTGGCTATCTGTGGTTTTCATCATCAGTTCCACTTCCCCAAATGGTGCTTTTCGAGAGCAACTGCACAAGTTACTATAATAAATACCCAAAACGCTATAGGTGGCCTGTAATATTTAAAGAGTTCCCTCGATTTCTCCATGATTCCATCATCAAATCCTAATGTGATGACAATGGGACCAACTAGAAAGTATACCCTTTCAAACTAAAAAAGAATTTATCAAATCGGTCTAGCCGTCTTTGAGATATGAGGTAACATACATAAAAATAGAAGAAAATGGTTAAAGACGAACTGAGAAAATCCTCCTTTTTATAAAGTCGGTTAAAAAAAGAATTTTCCAAATCGGTTCGTAAATGACGGAGTTATGCGCGAACAAAAAACGCAATGCAGAGTAAACGAAAAGATCGTCAATGTACATTTTTTTACTTTTGTTGATTTTTTAGAAACGGCTTGTCCGATTTCGATAAAATTTTCATGGGACCATTTGGGAAGTATACCCTTTCCAACAAGAAAAGCATTTTTTAAATCGGTTGGCAAGCGACGGAGTTATGCCTGGACAAACATAAAAAAAATACAAACATCCGAATTGAGAACCTCCTCCTTTTTTAGAAGTCGGTTAAAAAGCAAACAAATAATATTGACAGGCCCGTTGGTATAGTGGTCAGTGGCCCTGACTGCTATGCACAAGGTCGTGGGTTCGATTCCCACCTAGGACAAATGTTTGTGTGATGAACACGGTCATTTGTTCTTTGTTTGGGTGTAATTTATCTATAATATGTATGTATTTAGAAATATATATGTATGTTTATCAGTTGTCTAGTACCCATACCACAAGCTCTGCTTAGTTTGGGACTAGATGGCGTTGTGTGAAAAAAAAAAAAAACTTGTGGAATATTATTATTATTATTAAAAAAAAAAATTTTGGTAAGTTTTCATAATATACTTAGTTCATATACCTAATCTTTAGATGATAATATTTGACGCGTGAGCAGGATTTTTGACATGCATAAAATAATGTTCTATGTTATTAACCAAATGTTAAAAACACTTCTAAAATGCTCTCATATTTCAGAACTTTGATACAAAATGTGTCGTCTTTGTAGACTCAGATTAGGTACCTACTGTCGCGGACTTTTCTAAGAGCTACAAAAAACAATATTACTGTAGGTATTTATGTTTTTAACATTGTTCCGCACCAGGAATTTCTCCTGTATCGTAGGTGCATTTTTACAAACACTTATACAAACAAATATTTATTTTGTAGGCCATACAAACATAATATGCTACTAGGGCACCAAGGGGGCATAAATGGGTCACGTAGTATTGGTAAGTTCCCTTAATTATGCCTATAAAAAGACCTTAAATTTAATTATTTAAAAATACAAGAATAATGCACGTGCATAAGTTATTTACTTATACGAAAGCATAAGCATTTGCAGTTGTTTTTCCATTAGTTCAACTTTACCCTGAAAACCTATCAAAATGTGGCGGTTTTTTAATATTTATAGTTTTTGATAGAAATAGCATTTGATTATTTTCCCAATTACCAATGTCAACCTACTTAAAAAAATACATTGGTCCCGAGCTATGAAATTGCGGTATTTATTTTTATACTTATAATGGTGTGATCGAAGTCAAGAGCGGGCTCATTAGTAATTTTTTTTTAAATGTATACTAGGCGCACTGTATCATACTGTCATTGTATCATCTGTCAGACTGACAGTCAAAGTCATAGAGTACCTACTATAATACTACGGATAGTCAAAGTGGAAAAATACTTTTCGCTTCACTAGTCTAGTTCACTTCACTTCATTTAATTAATGACTCTTTAAATTTGATAAATAAAACTTACCAGTTTTAATGCCGTTCTCTGATACTTCGCTCTCTTCTATTACTTTTCTCCAAGCTTTATCCTTCTTTTCACTTATCTTATAATCTTCTAAGTCTGTTTGCCATAAACATGGGTGTTTCTTAACACATTCGATGAATATCTGCTCCATGTTATCGTAAAAAATCAAGACGACGCTCCGTCACTCCATAACAAAATACAAGATGGCCGATGCTAAGGGCGATAGGAGGATGTAAATAATGTTATGTTTTGGTGATACACGATCTTATCTGTATTGTATTAAGTATGAGTGTAGCTTAGCTACTTGGCCTAAATTTTCGAGTTTCCGACACTGATAGTTGAGGGAAAACAATATAATTGAAATAATGTCTTCCTACTGCAAAGCTACCAAAGGAAAGTGGTGTTTGGATCGCTGAGGAATGCTTGAGGAGAGAAGTCTTCATAAATTAGCCGTATAGTAACAATATTTCACTGCTGTACTTCACCGATAGATGTCGCTAATTTAACTAATGTGTAAAGCATTTTTCGAGCTCGCTTATTTTTAAGCATAGTACTGTCTACAAAAGTCCGACCAAATAACTTTAACCCTTAGATGCATGATTTTTTATATTTTCGTAAAAAAAATATATATTTTGAAATAAGGTCTCTAAAACACGGGAAAAATAAAATAAAAAATCATGGAAAATTTTATAGTATATTTTTAATGAAAAAAGGTTGTTATCATTTTTGATAAATTATGCAGTAAGATCATATTTTTTTTTTCTTTTTTATTTAGTATGGAAAATCCTAAAACAGCTATTATTTCTGTTGTCACAGAGTGATACACGGCATTTTCCACACATGACTGACGTAAGTTTTATACATTTGGCATATTTACACTGGTTCCTTTTGGAACCATAAGATTTTTCATGCCCAACACCGTCGAAACGTATGTCATCAGAGGGTAATGTTTGGCACCCAGCTTTGGTCTCTTCTGCTTGATTGCAGGAACTTCAGTTTTATTTAAACTTGGGTAGCCTGGTTTATTTTCCGATGTGTTGTTGCCATATTTACATAAAGTTTCCGCGAGTTCAGTTCTGTAATCAGCCAGTTTCAATTTGGAGCCCTATTTGTGTGGCTTTTTAAACAAATATTGTTTCATAAAATGTGCAATCTTTGTCGAGCACATCTGTTCGTCTATTGCCAAGCGATGGTCAAACGGAACTGACATGAACCTCTTATTGAAATGGTCTACAACTGTACGTATTTTATGTAATAGATCGTGCTCAGGATCGTCAGGAGGTAGGTGGTTGCTATTGTCGTTGAAATGTATTACTTGGCAAATTTTTTCAAATCTGTTTACTGTCATTGTGTCTGAAATTGGATGCAATTGTACAGCTCTTGCCCAATAAGATCTCATGCTGGGATAATGGTATACTGAAGTATATATCAAGATGCCAAGGTATTTTCGAAGTTCCAATGAGTTCATTGGGTCGGAAAAATTACGATTCATTTGTACTGCATATTTATTTGTCTCGGCAACAATTACTTCTTGTAGGTTTTCATCAAAAAATAAGAGAAAAATTCGTATGATAAATCTAAAATATGTTGTGGGTAGGTAGTCAGTGACGCCTAGAAAGGTAAAAGCTCGATCAACCAAATTGATTGGTGGACCTTGATTCATTTTCAGGCAAATCTCAGAAATCAATGAGGGATTGCATTCTAGATTACCATCTGAGTGCGTTTGTTCGTCTTCTACTTCCTGTTCTACATATTCAAGGTCTGCAATCAACTCATTCACACCGTCATAGTAATGAAGAGCATCTTCATCGATGTCTGCTTCATCCTCAGAGATGTCGCCATTTTCAAGTTGCCATAGCAGTATTTAAATATTTCCAGCATCCATGTTTTGTGTCGTATCAATAGCGATCTAAAACCATAATAAAACCATGCAACCCAACACCAAAACACATATAACACGCTTCAAAAATATAGCATTGAAAAAATATTCATATACCTACATCCATAGTAAGAAAAAAATATACCGGTAATGCATAAATTATCATTTTTGATTTTGTAACATAATTTTATTTTATTTATTAACATTCCAAAGCAAAATTAGTACCATGCCAAAAATATTTTTTGTAAAATAAACATATTATAACAAAATATAGATCCTTACCTTTCAGAAAGTATTTTTTCGAGAAAAATTACACTAATTTTATATTAGATACAAACCGACATAAATATTCAAATCCGTACATAAGCAAGTATTACGACCTCGCAGTTCGCAATGTCAAATTGAACCAATCACAGCCCAGCTAGTGTTGTCGTCATGTTCACAGATTATAAAAATGACAGATATATAAACATTCAGAAACGTTACGTTACTTTAATACCTTTTGTTCAGAAATTTTAAGCGTAGAAATGTTTGTTATCATTTTTGATTAACTATGCACTCAAGGGTTAAATATTTATTTAATATACTAGAAAATAAACGCTTTTAGAGCAGGCACATAGGACAAATATTAGGCCTTTAAATATGAAATACCTGACCGTACTGTCTTAGTTCATACTGCTACACAGCTGACTAATCCGCTGCTGTTAGCTATAGTTTATGTGTTTTTGCTGTTATTTTTGTGATGGATTTGGATCTATGTTGTTTTTTATCTACACTAATAATAATATTATAAAGAGGAAAGATTTGTATTTTTGTGTGTGTGTGTGTGTGTGTGTATGTTTGTAATGAATAAACTCAAAAACTGCTGTGTCGATTTCAAAAATTCTTTCACCATTAGAAAGCTACATTCACCCTGAGTAACATAGGCTATATTTATTGCTAGAAAAGATTAGGGATCCTTCCTAAAACTTTTGTAACGTAACCCAAGGTGTAAAGAAAATGCCATAAAACGTCTTTCGTCGCATGCGCTTCGGAAACTATTGATATAGAACAAAAGTATGTCCTACAATATTAAAGAACATATCTACAAATATCTACAAAAAAACTTTGCAATACTATATTTCCGACTATTACCGTTATGTCAGATTAACCATTTTTTACATTATTATTTTAAAAGTTGATAGAATAAATACTGATCAAAATTAGACCATGTTATTTATACCTCTGCTTAAATCCTTATCCAAATAAATCATATTGTTTTCTGTTTCAATTCACATAGAATACTTTTTGAATTGTTCAAATCGGCTATTCTATTAAATAGATATTACGAATTTAATAAGTCATAGAAATAGAAAAAATAAACGCTGTCGCTCCTCGGAACCTCTCAACTTATGGGACACTAAGGCTGCGTTTCCACCAGAGATGTGCGATGGAAATGTGCCTACGAGGATGTGTAGCGGAGCTGTGAAAATGCGCATTAATGTGTGGTGCGAGGATGCACAAACCTCGCAACATATCCTTCTCAACACACATTCCTCGCAACACATCCTTCGCAACACATCTCTCGCACACATCCCTCGCACACATCCCTCGCTTGTTTTGTATGCGCAAAAATCTAGCTCCACTGAGCCGTTTCCACCAGAGCCGTGCTGACCGAGGCGAGGTAAATGAAGCAATTCTATTGGTTCTTTACAAACACATCCCTCGCTACGCATCCTCGCACATCTCTGGTGGAAACGCAGCCTAAAAGACGATTTGTGTCAAGATGTCAGATACATAGCCCAACAACAAGGTCAAGATTTTGATGTTTATAATGAAGGCTTGATACAGATCGAAAATAAACTTTTAGAATTGAACGACAAAAATTTAAGAGACTTTGGGTTACGTTCTCCGAATCGCTCACTATAAAATGTTGTTAATGCCATACCGAGCTGTACATACGATGTTAACGATCGTTATTAGTATTTGTCAACTCAAATGTACCCAAGTTGATGGCAGATCAAAAAATAGCGTTCGATGCTATAATTAAAAGTGTGGAAAATAACAAAGGTGGCCTATTTTTTTTTTGGACGCGACTGGCGGAACAGTTTAAACCTTTCTTGCCAATTTAATATTAGCCAAAGTACGACAAACTGGAAGAAAAGCACTAGCAGTTGGTGGGAAAACTGATCACTCAACCTTTAAATTACCGTTGGCTGTGTCTTTAGAACAACAATTTGTATGCTCAATCCGCAAAAATGGTCCACTGGGGATGCTCTTACAGGACACGTCGCTGATTATTTTGGATGATTGCGCCATGAGCCATAGAGCTCATGTAGAAGCTGTGGACCGCACATTAAAAGACATCAGAAACTCAGGCAATTTGATGGGGGGCGTAACCTTTGTGTTGGCTGGAGACTTTCGCCAAACACTACCGGTTATAACAAAACGTACACGTACTGATGTTATTAAAGCATGCCTCAAATTTATGGCAATCAATTGAAACTCTTAAATTGCGCACAAAATATATGAGAGCACATTTAAGTAGGTAATAACCACAATGGAAATTTCTCACAAAAAATACTTCAACTTGGAGAAGGAAATTTTTTTAATGGGTCATAGGCTCGCGTTTGATCATCATCTCATCTCACATGATGAAGATGGAGCACGCTTACCTAAAAGTAACCTATTCACTCTTGACTTAAAGACCCCTAGGTTATAGCTATCGGGAAACACAGACTCCGGCAGGGAATTCCACTTCCACATTCCGTTTGTCTTGTAGTCCGTTGATGGCACGGGCTTGGCGGAATTAGTTAGATTGTGTAATTCCACCGCACACTCTTTGAAATGTAACCGATAGAAAACCGATAGACTAGCAACTCGTCGTCGATGTTAAATAAAAATAAAAATTACCATCGGCAGTTGCAAATAGCCCCCAAGTATTGTTGGACAATGAATTGGCTCAAACAGTTAAAGATATTCTTATAGACACAATCTATCTCGATATCGAAAATCTCACAGAAAGAAATTTCAATTGGCTCTGTTCGAGGGCGATAGTGTCACCGAGAATCGATTCAGTAAATGAGATAAATAGAATGATTATGGAAAAAGTACCGGGTGATTTTAAATGTTACAAATCTATTGACACCGTGTGCAACATCGAAGATCACACACAAGGTGCACAACAGTGCATTACCCACAAGAATTTTTAAATTCCCTCAATCCTGCCGGCTTGCCACCCCATAAATTAAAATTAAAAGGAGGTACTCCCATTATAAGCCCGAAAGTTTTCTTTAACAGCATATATATTTTTCACTATCTCATTTAAAAAGTTAGAGGCAAAGACTAGTATAGTATACCGGATTGGGTCACACATTTTACCACTTTGGAAGAGTCTATATATCTTTGAATGATTGTTAGACTCGTTTAAAGAAAACTCCGTGCGTCTCATGTATTACTTTTATTCATACATTTATAACTTTTTCTATATTTCAACAGTACAGTAAAATATTCCAATACTTAGAGAAATACTACACTCTGCGCTGGTTACAACAAGAATGCCGAGTCAGCCTCACGTATAGCCTTTTATACCTACTGTCATTACGCCTTCTACCGCGTTTTATGAGAATAATTATTTAACAACTACCCTCAACTAACAATAATTGAATCGAGTTTGACAAAATATACTTACTACTTAGAATAACAACGCATAGAAGGATAGTACGAGTGCAAAAAGTGAGGCAACTAAAACTTAGCCATTTTTGGCTAACTTTGCTCGACGAGCCGTCAGTATTCAAGGTCACATTCTGCCGAACAGAGCTCGCGAGTAAATAATTTAAAACGACCGTTTGTAGCGTAAAGGGATGTCATAGTCCTTCAGGGAAACAAAAAACGTGTAATCAAATTACATTTCACAAGTAAATACTTACATTTTATACATTATATTTAAGTAAATCGACCATCAAACAAAAATTCTAATAACCTAACTTATCACAATTCAATGTTGCTATCCGTGAGGAAAAAAATACCCATATTGATTTCTTTTGTGCTTATTTTTGTTTAAAAAAATATAGTTTTGGCGGCAATTATGTATGCGTCAAACTAAACTATATTTATTTACAGCTACTACCTACAGTGTTTTATAACTAAAAGTTACTGTTAGTTCGAAGAGTGGCATCATAAAGATAACAATTTTATTGATTAAGATTTTTTTCATTTAAGTAATGTTCTCAATAATATTTTTCTATTTCATAAATACAACACATACTTTTAATTGATATCAAACGAGATTTTTCAAGCAATTAATACATTTCTATAATATCATTATAACACATTATGACATTACACATCAAACATTCTAAACGCAATAAACGATATCTCATTTCGTTTACCTTCCGTAAATATATGTCATATAAGTCATATTACATGAAAAAACATCATCTTATTTAGTTTCATAACATAAAATACTTGATTTGATCCAGCAACATAATAGTGCGTTTTCCCATTTTTGTGGTAATGGTACTGGTAATGGTATCACTGAAAGCTATATTTGTGTGCGTTTGAAGAACGTAGACACATTCGGCTCACGCACACAAAGAAAATAAAGTGGACACACGAAATCGCTCGTGTTTTGTTCTAGACGCCTCTTCTATGCGTTGTTATTCTAAGACTTACTAGTTACTTCCATTTTAAATTAAACCTAACACTCGTCCATCCTGACAGCGTGTATGCCCTCATACACGTATCTTGTGATAACCTAACACTCGGCCGACTAGACATTCTTTACAATTTATAAAAATTTTACGATTAACAACATTAATCAATCCTCATATCCATTACCTCTAAAATCTAGTAGGAGCAAACCTGGTCTCGCAATAATTAACTACAGTGAGCAAATCTGTTCTCACATAAGACAAGGACGTGTGAGCTAACCTGTTCTCACAAAAGATAGTTTCAAACCAATTAGTATCAATACAAAATCAAACCATTATCCATTTATCAATATAGAAGGAGCAAACTTATTCTCACTAAAGATTTACTAAGCAATTCATTGCTCATTTTTATTACATCTAAAATTTTGTACGAGCAAACCTGGTCTCGCTATAGTAGTAATTAATTAAAGTGAGCAAATCTGTTCCCACATAACACGAATTATTTCTGAGCTAACCTGTTCTCTCTAAAGCTTTACTGATCAAATCAGTCCTCATGTACATTACATCTAAAATCTAGCAAGAGGAAACCTGATCTCAAAATATTGGTAATTAAGGCTTGTATTCATGCCAATAACCTTGACCATTTGGGTGGAGCTAACGACCCCTCTCCGCGCGCTACTCCGCGCAGCTCCGCCACCCGCGCGCGCGCGCGCTGCCCGCTCCCGCACCTCCAGCATGCGTCGTCGCTTCGCCTAGTCTCGGCACAGAGTATCGAAATCACAGAAGGTCAAGTCATCGTGAAAGTTAAATTCATTTTTATTTGTACCGCATCAAAAGCGGTCAAATTTTGTTTTTATTTATTATCTATTGATATGGATGCACTTTTAATATGTACTGTAGAAACTATACCTCTATTATAAATCAGCCTGGCTTGAAACATGAGGTAAACAACTTGATGTATCTTTTTAACTAAATTATAAATAAAATAAAAATTAATGGCTAAATGTGTTGCTAAGCGCAAAACTCAGGAATGGCTGGACCAATACGGATTTTTTTGCGAATATTCGTTGTAGTCTGAGGAAGGTTTCTATGAAGAGAAAAATAGTAGGTAGGTAGGTATGTAGGTAGGAACTTAGAGTAAGGTAGATAGGTAGTATAATTATTACTAGTGTATGTCATATTATTTGTTATATTTTTTATAAACAAATAGATTATAACTAAAATTCACTGAAATTTAACTTTCTTTCACCAAGTATTTTTATTCTTTTGGTTAGTTGAACTTCTTCATCGTCACTTATTTCTCCATGTTCACATATATTTATTTTTGGAAATTTTGATAGCCATATAAAATCTTGTTCTATGTTTTCTTTTTGTCCGTCTTCGTTCTCATTTTCTTCATTTTTCTGTTCAATCTGTTTTGCTTTCCTTAGTTCTATTTCCTTCTCTTTGTCATTTTCTTCTTTCTCTTGTATATTATCTTAACTCTATTTCTCTATCTCAACTGGTGACTTCGCCCGTACGAAGAGAAACCGGTTCATATCGGCTCAAGCCAGGCCTCGCTCAGACGAAGTGCACACACGCGCCTAGCTTGTAGTAGTGTACCTATCATAGCGCAGTTGTACGAAGCTTACCCTCTGTCTGTTTACTCTGTGCTATCTACTTTTATGCGAGGTAAGTAAAGCGATAGTTTATAATGAAATCTATACTATATATAATATAATATATAATCTATACTAATATTATAAAGCGGAAAAGTTTGTTAGTTTGTTTGTTTGTTTGCTTGAACGCGCTAATCTTCGAAAGTACTGGATGGATTTGGATGCAATTTGGTATGGAAGTAGCTTGAAGCTTGAGGAAGGTTATAGGCTACTTTTTACGCGACTGCAAAAAAGGAGAGTTATGTTTTTACCGTGATAGAATCCACGGGAGCGAAGCCCCGCGTGAGTACTAGTATAATATTATAAAGCGGAAAAGTTTGTTTGTTTGTTTGCTTGAACGCGCTAATCTTCGATACTACTGGGTGGATTTGGATGCAATTTGGTATGGAAGTAGCTTGAAGCTTGAGGAAGGTTATAGGCTACTTTTACGCGACTGCAAAAAGGAGAGTTATGTTTTTACCGTGATAGAATCCACGGGAGCGAAGCCCCGCGTGAATACTAGTATGTAGATAAAACTTTAAACTTGCCTTGAGAATAAATGTATACCCTTTTGTTTGTAATATTTTTTTAGACCCCTCTTCATTCGTTTCTTCTTATTCCCCCTTTTTACAAACTAAATTTAAACACTAATAAAACTGTAAAATACTATAACTTTATAACATTAACACTACTTATAGATACCTACATAGAATACTCTTAACTTATAAACAAGAATCAGAAATAAAACTTTTTAGCAACAAATAGAACCGACATTCATATAAAAACACTACAAAGGCAAAAATAACTTTAATTTTGGAGGTCGGTGTCATTTGTTTTGTATTTTCTCTTTTTTTTTTGACACCGCCTTCCAAAATTTAAAGTTATTTTTGCCTTTGTAGCGTTTTTATATGAAAGTCGGTTCTATTTTTGGTAAAAAGTTTTATTTCACGCTTTTTAGTGGGTCGGTTTGTAATTTATCTAGTTACAAAAGCCAAAATGTCAACTACTTATCACCTTTTACAAAATATTGCTTTTCCCGGTGAAGAGCCGTTAATTTTTGAGGAGTTCTCCTGGTACATCACCATCAGCTCTACTTCACCATATGCATTGTGATGAGCATAAAGTGCTTAACATCTATATTCAAGTAATCTAATCTCAATCCACGAAATACTTATTATTGAGTAGTTTCGATGGCCATGTTTTCGAGAGCAACTACACAAGGTACTATAAGAAATATCCAAAACGCAATAGGTATGCCTATAATATTTGAAGAGTTCTTTCGATTTCTCCATGATTTCATCATCAGATCCAAACGTGACGACAATGGGAAGTAGTAGTGATTTGCCGGTTCTGGCGCACCAATCCCGTGGCTCACCGGTTCTGGCGCACCACCGCTTCTGGCGCAATCGCGGTCCAGGGAGTTTCAAACCTAAAAAAAAAAAAAAAAAAAAAAAAAAAAAAGTTTTGGGGTCCGCTGATCACGTTTCTGCAATCCGTTTTCGCGTAGGATGCATGGTTCCGGAGATACAGAAATCAATTAACAACAATCTGTTTCATTTCCGGTGACCCAAACCCTCATTATCGACTTTCATTGTTCGCCTTTTCTTATCTATTGTCCGTGCGTCCGGCCGCTCACCCTCATTAGGATTGCATTGACGTATGCATGTATTACTCATTGTTACTGCTACTGTATAATTTTATTGTTCATAAACCATTGCTTACTTTGCTATTCGGGATCATCAAAACGGAATCAATAAAACACATGCGTTATTCACAAATTTTATTTTTATCTACAAAATATGAGTGGAACATCACATCCACTAAAATATCGTTGTACAGTGTGTTCCCTGTAAATATGTTTGTAAAACTATGCATTGAACATCCCTGAAACTTATATAGCAAATACATTAAGCAATATTCACCACAAACTGAAGTCCAATCATTCTGAATCCTATCAATACTCCAGCCCCATCTTTTACAATTCCTTTTCAAAAACTCGAGATGATATCGCGCAGGTGTTCGTCCATAAGAATCAAAATATTGACCGATGCCATTCGTATCGATATGTACAGCTACCCAGTGTGAACCTGGCTTATCATCCGCATCCAAATTGCATATTATATACGTTGGTGCATGGGTATACATAGGGAGTCTATTAGCAGCATTAACATTATTTTCTAGACTGGGATGAATCTTTTTCAGATGTTTTTGTACTTCTAGTGTATCCATGATATAGCATATTATTACACTACCAATCTATTCAATGGTTGTCATAGGAATGTTCAATTATAGTGATTTGTAAATATTAAATCGCATTATTTTGTAGCACTCACAAAACAGGTTGATGCCAGCAATGTGAGATAAGTTTGTTGACTCATAGAGTTACTATCAGTTTCCGGAGGAACGTGAGATAATTTTGGTGATTCATAGAGTTACAATCAGTTTCGTTGTATTTAGGAATTTGTTTTAGATAAGAATGGTGCTATATAAGATCGTACCATTGCAGTCATGCAGTCAGTCTATGGTCGTTTGACCGTAGTGGATTGTATACGTCTACCAATACTACGTTTGTGTTACTTCAACGCATCAATGGCCATGGAGGTAAGTGTTTATTCTATTGACAAACTTACTTGTATTCTTGTTGTTGTTTCCTAACGTGTGTGATTAAGTGTAAACAAATTGATATTAACATGATAACTGTCTTGTTGCAGAAATCATTCAACTTCGATGAAAATACCTATAAACAGTATTACTACTCACCGCTCTCCCCTCAACATGAAGAAGAGAACGATGACATCGTTATTAATAACACATGCGATGGTGGAAAAAGGAAATCACAACCGATTGATCATTTTTTTGAAGTGGCACCAAAAATAAAAAAGAAGAAACTGTTATCGTCAACCGTGGCACGAGCCGTTAGAGATGGTGTATCATACATTTCTAGTAATTCTGACGACGGAGACCAAGCGACGCATCTCATAAAAATTGAAATGTACGATATGAAGAAGCTATGTAAGATTCCAACTACTGATCATTGGAAACACGCTACCACGAGGATTAAATATTATGTAAAGAATAATAAGGATAGCATCTACGACAGCACAAACGGGCTCGTATACAACATTACAAAGACAATAGCAGAAAGTGAAAAAGTTAAAAAATACTTTTTTAACAATGACACCCATTAGTTGATTAGTGAATGTGATGCATTTCAATATCTAATCGAGACAAATTACTATTAACCTTATTTTCTTGTTTTAATTTTTCAATCAATCTAGGTTCAATAAGTATCATTTTCTTTGCATTTTCCATGTTAACTGGCTAGTCCACTTACTAATCCACTCAATATTGCACCTAATATTATTGGTAAGAAAGCCCCTCCTTTTTGTATGATTATATTTTTTCTTAGTTTATGTTTACACTTATGCACCAGTTTACGGAGTATATTTTTGTGTTTATTCAATTTTTGTTTATCTTGATCTTTAAGAGGTACCTTTCCTTGTAAAACGTTATGAATACATTCACAAATACAGTTTATTTCTTCTACATCACATGTTTTAAGTAACGCTCTTTGATATTTTGGTTTAAGCGTATGCAAAGCGCTTAGCAAATGTTTATGCGTTGTGAGTCGACGATGCATCAATTAGAAATGATTTGAATTGTTTGATTCTTGGTGTATTTAAACTCTTTTGTGGGGACGTAGACTGTACAGTGTCCATTAAATGGGAAGACATTTGTCTTGATACGACAAAAATCATTGGTATTCTGTTTTAAATCAACCATTAAATATCCATGCGCTTCTAAAGTTGCATCCCTATAGGCATCTTCAATGAATTTTGGGTTGTCTGGTGACACTTGTCGTGCTAAATATCTTATTTGAGTTTTATCTCGAGGGTTTTTAAAATATATTATATAACTTGAGTTTAAAGAAATGTCTCTTTGACCTTTACCCTGATGAAATAAATTTTGTGTTAAATAAAATACACTCAGATTCCTGTGATGACTACCTTTTGTGAATATATCCACAATTCTTCCATCAGACTCTCTCATTAGATCATCAATAATAACAAGATGTGGGTTTTCACCATCAAACATATTAAGATTTGGAATTCCTTGATGATAGTTAACATTTGGTAAATTATATAAAGGTTGCATTTCATCAAAGCACCATGTGATCTGATTAAAATCGCAATTACATATTTCTTTAACTGATTTTATGAAATTTGTTACAAAATTTGACTTCCCACATCCACTTGGTCCTGCCACAATAGCAGTAAACGGATGGATAAAGTGAAACATTTCACACGTCTAGAGTTCAAAGGGATGAAATAAAAAATGAAAATTATGTTGTAAAAATTAAATATATATATTGCTAAAATTACAAAAAACATGTAACTGATGAAAAACAGACTGATCTGTATACTATTTCTAACACAATTATTACTTATCAGAACTTTACAATCTTCTCAAATGTATGTTCACCGTTTTATTATTACTTAGATATCATTATTTACAATCGAATAATTAAAACTAACACAATTAGTACATCAGAATTTTACAATCTCAAATTTAAACCTACAAATAAAAACCACAATTATCTTACATTATTTACAATCAAACAATAAATTTTAAATATGTAATAAACTATTATATAACATTATAGTAATATCATAATTTTACAATCAATATAAATTTTGTATAGGTACAGAAGTAAAAGTAAAAAGTATCAACACTTAACGTAATTTATAATGTCCCCAAGCCAATGTATCAATGTTGTTGTCCATAATACATCGTTTGCTATCATTATATGATAAAGATGCTTTATTTATTTTTTGTGTAAAAATAGTGTGTTTGATTGACTTAAACCGAAGCATACTACAATATTGTACATTTTTATTAAACAAACACGATTTGTAATTTTCCATATTCATTTTTTTGGTAACACTTTTGTTAACCCCTTTTGCCTTTGCTATAAATTTATCTTCTACTTCCAAGGCATACATTTTTGATCGCAACCCTACAAATTCCTTCAACACTTTACCATTATTCTCGTCTTTAAAAAAACCTAACTTCTTTTTATTTATTTTTGGATAATCGTAAATATTATTTTCTGGATAGTCTGATGTATCAAAATAGTGAAGTAGGTCAGGTTTTATATCCTCATACAAATTATCTGTAAAAATTTGATATATCAAACTATCGGTATCGGTGTACAATAACTTAATTTTGTTATTAAACTTTTTAACCATGTAGTTATAATGAAATTCGTACATAAGGGTCTTAGATATATCTAAAATACAAAATCCTAAATAAATTGGCTTATCATAAATCAATTTTGTTTTTCGTAATTGTATTGCGACTAAATGTTCTGAAAATATTGATAAACTATGGAATTCTGGTTTTGCAATCAATTCCTGAGCACCTAAAACTTTACCACGATTATCCCAGTGAGTTAGTAGTTTAACGTTTACTCTTTTTTCAATATTTTCCATTGTCTTACAGAAGACAGAATTGTTCATTAATTTAAAAAAGTCTTTTTCAAAGTTTGATTTAGCTAACGTTCTCAAACTAGTATTTAAGTCTATGTATTTCTTTAGCCAAGAACTCTGTTTAAATTTTAAAATTCTATGTACTTTAATTAATTTAATTCCCATTTCAATGCATTGTTTTAAATTCCTATAGTGAATGATGTATTTATTTTTATTATTTAAATTAGGAACTAATTTAGTTTCTTTAGTATTACCCACACATATGTTTTCAGGACATAATGGAAAGTCAGAATGCAAATTATGAAGTTCATCAGGATATTCCAAATCAACTTCTAAAACATAACCAAAATCAGACGTATCCAACACATTATAATCTGTATTACAATTTATCCATTCGAAACCACCAACAGGAAGGGATTGGGACATTGCCCAACCATATAAATTATTCGCATCAAAATATGTTAGATATGAATTAGGTTTTTCACCATCATAATCCTCCATGAATTTATTATTTGCTCTAGCAAAACGATTGCTACACTGAGATACACCCCCTCTAATACCAGCTTTAAAAAAAGCAATTTTGTCATAGTCCGTTAACAATTCTAATTCTATTTTTGTAAATTTTAACATTGCATCCCAACTTAAACCTGGAGCTGTATAGTAATGGGCAGGATCTAATCCATAAGTTTTAATACATAGCTTTCTGAAGTTTTCGAATACATCGGTCAAAAGTAAAGCATCAGTTTTTAAATACAAATCGGAATAATCAGACATACTACTACACTTAAAATGTTGCCAAATATCTTTTGCATGATTATAATCATCATTTGAAATATTTGAATCTGTGAGTGAACTATAAAACTGGTGTTGATCAGGAAGTGACGGATGTTTCAAGCAATCACTATTACGCATAAATTCATAAGGATAAATACCTTTCCGTCTTAAACGTAAAAAATCTTCATTATTAGGATAGTTTCTTTTTAGTTCTTTAAACTGATCGTCATTAAGATTTTTAGCTAGCTGATCTAAACTACATGATAAAAATTTCAATGAATCTACGAATCTTAAACTTACAGGTTGATTATTTATTGTTAACTGTTTTGAAAATGATATGTATCGTTCTTTATTTTGTGGAATAACTTCAACTTTGCCATCATCGAGGTTTAATGCATGGACAATAAAATGAGCATCGTAGTGACCGTGGTTATGTAAAAATATTGGAACATAACGAGGGGTTCTGTACTTAGAACTACACACTTGATGTGCAACACCCCTAAAACTGCCAGTGTACCAATCAAAATCATAAAAAGGATCTTCATTTAACTGAGTTTCACAAATATGACAAATGTTTGAATTTGAAATTTCAATTTTATCTTCATCTGATAATGGAACGGGACATTTTTGGAAACAATTTTTTTTAACTATTGTTTTCACATCTTCACAAAGGCGATTCATAAACACTTGTGCACAGTTTGGCCCACTATACGTCTCATATTTTGATAATCTGTCATCATATGAACATTTAATGTAATATCCGAAACTATACACTTCATGTTTTTGAATATTAATTGTACTAGGATTGGATGGATCGTTACTACATGATTCTATCGGGTTCAAAAATGCTTCAAAGTCTGCATAAACCACAAAGGGCATTTCCAACTTTTTCACGAATTTATCAAATTTTATTTTATTATTTGATGTTGCTTTACCGAACCAATCCTTTTTGGAATCCTTACCGTTTGGTAATTCCGTACAAATGTGAGCGCAATCATATTGTTGATGGTTATTAAGTCTTTCCTCTGATGGGAAATGAAGTAAACATGAATCGCATATATAAACTGCGTGATGATTACTCGAGATTTGTGAGCTAACTAACCGCGATAACTTTTTAATATAACAGTAATGATGTTAGTACCATTCGATAAATATAGTAGGTTGATATGATTAGGTGTACGACATTTTGTTAAATATAAAGGACCTACAACTGAATTACACTTTTTTTCTTTATTATACTCTAAACCAAAAACATTTATACTAATATTGTTTAATTTCTCTACTTTTGATATATCTACAATTTTAACCGGAAAAGAAATACCAGTAAATTTTAGTTTATTTTCATGAATTGCGTATGATGTTACGCGATCTACACTTTTACATACAGGATATAAACCGGAGAGTAATGCCCATTTGAAACACATATTATCATTATTTTTAACATTGATTACAGCTTTTTTTAATTTAATATCCTGAGGAAGATCGATATATGAACTACCACGTAAGGGGTTGAATTTGTTAACATTCATATCTATGTATTTAATTTGATTAAGACTCCAACCACTATCTTTTTTTTCAAATTGACAAATTTTACCAACAACAGTGTCTATTAATGATGAAAAAAAAATATTTAAGTCATCACCCTGACAAATTATGTAATTAAACGTTTGAAAATCAAATGTATTTTTAATATCTTTAGTTTGTTGTATGAAATCAGCATGCAATATGAAGTTTATTTTAAAAATTGTATGTTGTTGAATACATTCATTGATTAAAAATAAGATATCAATTTTTAATGAATTTAAAAACGATTCCGGTGTTTCAAAATATTGCCCCGATTTAATTGTTTTACTATTAATTCTATATGTTAAAATTCGGTTGCCAAAAGCGGTTTCAACAACTGTAACATTTGCTAGTGAATTATGTGATTTTAAAAGATTATTTTTGTGAACATTGCTTTTTAAATGGTTATTTAGATACCTTTTATTAATAAAAACATGACATGTGTCACATTCCACCTTATTGTTGTCCACGTTATTTGTTTCATTCGATGATGTAGAAGCTCCTTCATCAAATTTTGCTTTCTTGGGAACCTTATTTTCGTCAGTAGTGATACCTCGTTTGATACCTCTTCCAAGTTGTGGTTGACTGTAACAAAACAGCAAGAAAATTATTAGACAAATCTTAAAATAAAACAATACAACAATAATCTTTCTTATTGAGTTTGTACTTCTAATACTTACATCAACGCTGTTTCAACCATCGCACAGTAATTATACAACTCATCATCATACGATGAATCAAACAGTTCACACTTCTCCATTTCATCACAAACTTTAGGCAGCTCCTGATCGAATTCGTTGATGAATAGTTCCATATTCTCTTCCATGGGTGCGGAAAAGAAAGCACTGGTACACACTTCACTGAAGTTTTCCATCTTTATAGCAAAGAAGAAATTAGGTAGCACAGTAAGTAACAGTCAAGTGTTGGTAGACCAACTGATACCCAATTTCAAATAATGTTCAAGATTTAAAATAATGTTCATTATATAGAGTCTAGCAAAGGATTAGAAAGTCAGGTAGAATCTAATGAGTACACAGAAGTAATTTAAGTAAACAGAATCACATTCACTAATCAACTAATGGGTGTCATTGTTAAAAAAGTATTTTTTAACTTTTTCACTTTCTGCTATTGTCTTTGTAATATTGTATACGAGCCCGTTTGTGCTGTCGTAGATGCTATCCTTATTATTCTTTACATAATATTTAATCCTCGTGGTAGCGTGTTTCCAATGATCAGTAGTTGGAATCTTACATAGCTTCTTCATATCGTACATTTCAATTTTTATGAGATGCGTCGCTTGGTCTCCGTCGTCAGAATTACTAGAAATGTATGATACACCATCTCTAGCGGCTCGTGCCACGGTTGACGATAACAGTTTCTTCTTTTTTATTTTTGGTGCCACTTCAAAAAAATGATCAATCGGTTGTGATTTCCTTTTTCCACCATCGCATGTGTTATTAATAACGATGTCATCGTTCTCTTCTTCATGTTGAGGGGAGAGCGGTGAGTAGTAATACTGTTTATAGGTATTTTCATCGAAGTTGAATGATTTCTGCAACAAGACAGTTATCATGTTAATATCAATTTGTTTACACTTAATCACACACGTTAGGAAACAACAACAAGAATACAAGTAAGTTAGTCAATAGAATAAACACTTACCTCCATGGCCATTGATGCGTTGAAGCAACACAAACGTAGTATTGGTAGACGTATACAATCCACTGCGGTCAAACGACCATAGACTGACTGCATGACTGCAATGGTACGATCTTATATAGCACCATTCTTATCTAAAACAAATTCCTAAATGCAACGAAACTGATTGTAACTCTATGAATCACCAAAATTATCTCACGTTCCTTCGGAAACTAATAGTAACTCTATGAGTCTACAAACTTATCTCACATTGCTGGCATCAACCTGTTTTGTGAGTGCTACAAAATAATGCGATTTAATATTTACAAATCACTATAATTGAACATTCCTATGACAACCATTGAATAGATTGGTAGTGTAATAATATGCTATATCATGGATACACTAGAAGTACAAAAACATCTGAAAAAGATTCATCCCAGTCTAGAAAATAATGTTAATGCTGCTAATAGACTCCCTATGTATACCCATGCACCAACGTATATAATATGCAATTTGGATGCGGATGATAAGCCAGGTTCACACTGGGTAGCTGTACATATCGATACGAATGGCATCGGTCAATATTTTGATTCTTATGGACGAACACCTGCGCGATATCATCTCGAGTTTTTGAAAAGGAATTGTAAAAGATGGGGCTGGAGTATTGATAGGATTCAGAATGATTGGACTTCAGTTTGTGGTGAATATTGCTTAATGTATTTGCTATATAAGTTTCAGGGATGTTCAATGCATAGTTTTACAAACATATTTACAGGGAACACACTGTACAACGATATTTTAGTGGATGTGATGTTCCACTCATATTTTGTAGATAAAAATAAAATTTGTTAATGACGCATGTGTTTTATTGATTCCGTTTTGATGATCCCGAATAGCAAAGTAAGCAATGGTCTATGAACAATAAAAGTATACAATAGCAGTAGCAGTAACAATGAGTAATACATAGAAACGTCAATGCAATCCTAATGAGGGTGAGCGGCCGGACGCACGGACAATAGATAAGAAAAGGCGAACAATGAAAGTCGATAATGAGGGTTCGGGTCACCGGAAATGAAACAGATCGTTGTTAATTGATTTCTGTATCTCCGGAACCATGCATCCTACGCGTAAACGGATTGCAGAAACGTGATCAGCGGACCCCAAAACCTTTTACCTTTTTTTTTTTTTTTTTTTTAGGTTTGAAACGCCCTGGACCGCGATTGCGCCAGAAGCGGTGGTGCGCCAGAACCGGTGAGCCACGGGATTGGTGCGCCAGAACCGGGAAATCACTAACTTGTCAATATTTTCGGTAAAACTAGTAGCCATTCATTTAAATAAGACAAAAGTTATTTTAGATCGTCTTATTTATGTTGGATTTTCTATTCTTAAAATTTCTAAAGCTCATTTATACAGTTTCCATTACTCTGTTATGAAAAATATGTATGAAGATAATATAAATCTATGTTATACAGATACCGATAATCTTCTTTATTCTGTAAATACTGATGATTTTTATAAAGATATGAAAAAAGTATTCAATATTTTGATACGAGCAATTTTGAGAAGAATAATATTTATTGTATGCCTAAACGTAACATGCAAATACAAGGCTATTTTAAACACGAAATGGGAGGAGAAGTCATTTCAGAATTTGTTGGTTTACACGCCAAGTTATACTGTATAAGAACTGAGAAAAAATAAATAAAAAAAGCAAAAGGAGTAACAAAGCCAATAACAAGAAACATGGATATTAAAAAATATTAAAGTTTTAAAACATAATGAAAGTTTAAGGTATATAAATATTAGTTCTGTTCTCTCTAAAGCTTTACTGATCAAATCAGTCCTCATGTACATTACATCTAAAATCTAGCAAGAGGAAACCTGATCTCAAAATATTGGTAATTAACTCTGGTGAGCAAAACTATTTCCACAACATGAGAATGTGTGGGCTGTTCTTACAGATAATATAGATATAGAGTGAGCAAATCCATTCTCATTAAAAAATTACACAGCAAATCAGTTCTCATATCAAAACATTTAAAATATAGTACGAGCAAACGTGGTCTCGAAATATTAGTTCTGTTCTCTCTAAAGCTTTACTGATCAAATCAGTCCTCATGTACATTACATCTAAAATCTAGCAAGAGGAAACCTGATCTCAAAATATTGGTAATTAACTCTGGTGAGCAAAACTATTTCCACAACATGAGAATGTGTGGGCTGTTCTTACAGATAATATAGATATAGAGTGAGCAAATCCATTCTCATTAAAAAATTACACAGCAAATTAGTTCTCATATCAAAACATTTAATATATAGTACGAGCAAACGTGGTCTCGAAATATTAGTTATTAACTAACCTAGTGAGCTTAGAATAACAACGCATAGAAGAGGCGTCTAGAACAAAACACGAGCGATTTCGTGTGTCCACTTTATTTTCTTTGTGTGCGTGAGCCGAATGTGTCTACGTTCTTCAAACGCACACAAATATAGCTTTCAGTGATACCATTACCAGTACCATTACCACAAAAATGGGAAAACGCACTATTATGTTGCTGGATCAAATCAAGTATTTTATGTTATGAAACTAAATAAGATGATGTTTTTTCATGTAATATGACTTATAAGACATATATTTACGAAAGGTAAACGAAATGAGATATCGTTTATTGCGTTTAGAATGTTTGATGTGTAATGTGTTATAATGATATTATAGAAATGTATTAATTGCTTGAAAAATCTCGTTTGATATCAATTAAAAGTATGTGTTGTATTTATGAAATAGAAAAATATTATTGAGAACATAACTTAAATGAAAAAAATCTTAATCAATAAAATTGTCATCTTTATGATGCCACTCTTCAAACTAACAGTAACTTTTAGTTATAAAACACTGTAGGTAGTAGCTGTAAATAAATATAGTTTAGTTTGACGCATAGATAATTGCCGCCAGAACTATATTTTTTAAACAAAAATAAGCACAAAAGAAATCAATATGGGTATTTTTTTCCTCACGGATAGCAACATTGAATTGTGATAAGTTAGGTTATTAGAATTTTTGTTTGATGGTCGATTTACTTAAATATAATGTATAAAATGTAAGTATTTACTTGTGAAATGTAATTTGATTACACGTTTTTTGATTTCCTGAAGGAATATGACATCCCTTTACGCTACAAACGGTCGTTTTAAATTATTTACTCGCGAGCTCTGTTCGGCAGAATGTGACCTTGAATACTGACGGCTCGTCGAGCAAAGTTAGCCAAAAATGGCTAAGTTTTAGTTGCCTCACTTTTTGCACTCGTACTATCCTTCTATGCGTTGTTATTCTAAGCTAGTGAGCAAATCTGTTCCCACATAACACTACAGTGTGTGACTGTGAGCTAGCCTGTTCTCACAAAAGTTTACAATCAGTCAGCAAGTTTATTACAATTGTTCATAAAACCATTTATCGATATAGTGTGAGCTAACCTGTTCTCACTAAAGATTTACTAAAAATAAAACTTACAATCTTATAACCCAGTGATATATAGTTACTAGCTTCCGCCCGCGACTTCGTCCGCGTGGAAAAAAAATCCCCCGATTTTGAAACATTCTTCATTGGTGCTCCGCTCCTATTGGTCTTAGCGTAATGATATATAGCCTATAGCCTTCCTCGATAAATGGGCTATCTAACACTGAAAGAATTTTTTAAATCAGAATCGTAGTTCCTGAGATTAGCGCGTTCAAGCAAACAAACAAACAAACAAACAAACTTTTCCGCTTTATAATATTAGTATAGATAGAAATGGTAGTGAGCAAATATGTTCTCACTCAAGGAAAATAATGCAGTAAGTACAAATTCAACGTTATAGCTTACTTCAACACTTTAACTTAAACAATAACTTTGTAGTACATATTACTTGCTCGTATAATCCAAACAAAAGACATCATCATCTTAATAATTGCAACCAAATACAGTTACAGAACACATCTATATTACTTTTACTTGTACCACAAGCAAATATTACAGAAGTTTTATCATAAAAATTGTTCTAACAACAAAAACTTCAAAATTACTTTAACCTCATACACATTAGTTTTACTCAAATATGATATAATATGTAGATACTGATCCATAATCCGGCCCTTCAATGTACTTATATATATACTAGCTTCCGCCCGCGACTTCGTCCGCGTGGAAAAAATATCCCCCGATTTTGAAACATTCTTCATTAGTGCTCCGCTCCTATTGGTCTTAGCGTGATGATATATAGCCTATAGCCTTCCTCGATAAATGGACTATCTAATACTGAAAGATTTTTTCAAATCGGAACCGTAGTTCCTGAGATTAGCGCGTTCAAGCAAACAAACAAACAAACAAACAAACTCTTCAGCTTTATAATATTAGTATAGATAAAATATGGTTTAACCGAAATACATACTATATTGAAGTTAAAAAGGCTCGAGGATGAGCCGCTCAGATTATTATATATATTGTACAAGAGCCATTACTAATTCTTACAAATTATAATTTCTTTTATTCTATCTTGTACAAATTGACATTCTTAAGACTTTTTAATTCTTTAGACATGAATAATTGCTTTAATTATAAAGCATATATATATATATATATATATATATACATCTTGAAGGACATGTTGCGTCCTACATGGCGTTATTTACCGATGATGCTGCGTCCCACTGACTTTGTGCGTCCGAAATACGGACGCAAGATTGACCGACCCTCATTTTTAGCCCAAGGGTCCCTCATGATCATTAGAATACAAGGGCGAAAAATTGGCATGGACGTAATTTCATCACTACAATGCCTTTTAGCGTATAATATAGTTCCGCCATCGTCCGACTGAAATTTGGAGGGCGCTAGTGTTCAGCGTATAATTTACCACGTATACTTTGCGTTCAGTTCACCGGTCTTATCGTGTCCATTGAATATCGTACTTAATTTGTAAAGTTTTTATCGTGTTTTCGTGACAACAATGTTGCGTCTCTTAAATATCCTTAAACGGGCACTAGGTACGGTGTCTGAGGGGCCAATTCGGGGTTCACGAGGGACGCATGGCGCGGGGCGGCGGACTCCAGCGCGCTCGCGTGCCGAAGTTTTTAAGATTCGTCGATTTTCAACCGACGACAAAAAGAGGAGGTTATCAATTCGACGCGTATATTTTTTTTTAATATATGATCACCGATTACTCAAAGACGGCTGAACCGATTCGGAAAATTCTTTTTTTGTTTGAAAGGGTATACTTCGAAATTGGTCCCATTGTCACCAGGTCAGGATCTGATGATGGGATCCTGGAGAAATCGAGGGAAATCTTCAAATATTATAGGCACACCTATGGCGTTTTGGGTATTTCTTATAGTAACTTGTGCAGTTGCTCTCAAAAAATACCATTTGGGAATGTGGAACTGATGATGAAGACCACAGATGGCCGCCGAACCTACTCAATAATAAGTATTTCGTGGATTGCGATTCGATTACTTGAATATGGATGTTAAGCACTTTATGTTCGTCACAATGCATATGGTGATGTAGAGCTGATGGCGAAGTACCAGGAGAACTCCTCAACAATTAACGGCCCAGCATTGGGAAAAGCAATATTTTGTAAAAGGTTATAAGTAGTTGACATTTAGGCTCTTTTAACTAGGTAAATTAAAAATCAACCAACTGAAAAGAGTGAAATAAAAACTTTTTACCAAAAAATTAAACCGTCTCCCAAAAACGAAAATACAAAACTAAAGACACCGACTACCGAAATTAATTTTATTTTTCACTTTGCAGTGTTTTTGGGAGTCGGTTTACTTTATTGGTAAAAAGTTTTTTAAGATACGTCATCTTTAAATCGACGAAAAACTTAAGGAAACTGTATTTCCCCGAATGCGGCAGACAAAATATCACTTACTGCAAAAAAAGATAACCTTATATGTGCTTTCGGATCTCAATATTACTAGAATTAAAAAAGATTGATCCATCCATTAAAGAAGAAGAAAATCCAAAGAAGGCTTACAAACTACTGAAACACATACACAAATTTTAGAGACTGTGTATTGTAGGGTTTTATTATTAAATAGGAGCAGGCCAGGAGAACTTCAAAGAATTACAGTGCACGATTATTTAGAAAGCGACAATAATGATAATAATAAGTATGAAGAGTTTGATCGTGCGCTTACTGCCTCAGAAAGGATTCTGGTAAAGAAATTTAAACGTGTTGTCATTAGAAATGAACGCGGTCGCGAAGTACCAGTTCTGTTTAATACAGAAGTTCAAGATGATATTAAATTATTATTATCGATTAGGCATATTTTTTTTGCTTCGACACCAAATCAATTTTTGTAAGCAAATGTTGCTCCGCTGAGCCGTTTCCACCAGAGCTGTGCTGACCAAGGCGAGGTAAATGAAGCGATTCTATTGGTTCTTTACAAACACATCCCTCGTTACCTGTTTATACATACTTACCTGTTCAACTCCGGACTTACTTGTTCACACCAGCCTGTACCTCTGAGCTTACCTGTTTATACATACTTACATGTCCAACTCCGAACTTACCTGTTCACACCAGCCTGTGCCTCTGAGCTTACCTGTTTATACATACTTACCTGTTCAACTCCGAACTTACTTGTTCACACCAGCCTGTGCCTCTGAGCTTACCTGTTTATACATACTTACCTGTCCAACTCCGAACTTACCTGTTCACACCAGCCTGTGCCTCTGAGCTTACCTGTTTATACATACTTACATGTCCAACTCCGGACTTACCTGTTCACACCAGCCTGTGCCTCTGAGCTTACCTGTTTATACATACTTACCTGTCCAACTCCGGACTTACCTATTCACACCAGCCTGTGCCTCTAAGCTTACCTGTTTATACATACTTACATGTCCAACTCCGAACTTACCTGTTCACACCAGCCTGTGCCTCTGAGCTTACCTGTTTATACATACTTACCTGTCCAACTCCGGACTTACCTGTCCACACCAGCCTGTGCCTCTGAGCTTACTGTTTATACATACAAACTTACCTGTCACTCGATAAAAATGATTACATTGCTTTTTAAGATTTTGTAGACCACCAAAGTGAAAATACCTACGCTATACATAGGTATTGTCACTTTTGTATGCTAACTATTCATTATTTATTATCTCTGCCTGGAGTCATTATAAGCCCTTATATAGGTGGAAGCCTCTTGGCTGATAAAATAAAGCCCCGATCCCTAAAGCTAGGACGAGATCGCGACTTTCTTTCGCGATCATAGTCTCGACATCCTTCTGGTCCAAGAGACCTTCCTCAAACCCCACCTTAGGGATCCCAAGATAGCCAATTACCGGCTAGTTAGGAACGATAGGACTAGATGCCACAGAGGTGGCACTCTAATATATTATAGGAACTCCCTGCACTGCATCCCTATGGATCCGCCGCCCCTTGCCCACTTAGAGGTATCCGTTTGCCGGCTGGGCATGACGGGCCATCCCTCTATCACAATAGTATCCGCGTACCTCTCACCGTCCAACGTAGTAGATGTAAATTCATCGATAAACGCCTCACTTCGAAGCGACCTTACCGCCCTTCTTGACATGAGTGACTCCGTCCTTATGGCGGGGATCTCAATGCCAAACATCCCGCATGGTGTAGTCGTATTACCAACCTCCGTGGGAAGGTACTATACGACCTTTGCACACCTCTCCACATAGATATCATAGGTCCTATGTGGCCTACTCATTACCCGTTCGAGCCATCCCACTTGCCCGACGTACTCGACATTGCCCTCCTGAAGAATGTGAACTTACGTTTGCACTCTTTAGAGACGGTAGACGAACTTGACTCTGACCATAGACCGGTGATCATGGAGTTAACTCCGAGATCGGGTCCCTATGACCCTAACCGCCCCCCTCCCACACAGGTGATCACTGACTGGAGGAAAGTAGGCGAATTGCTGAAATTCAACACGTCTCCTCACCTGGACAAGATCCCCGACCACATCCAGTCCGCCACCGACACGACGGCTGCGATCGACTCACTCACAGAGCACGTACAATCTGTCTTGAACGACTGTTCAAGGGAGATTCCGGTGTCAGAGCACTGGCGCCGGAAACTCCCGGACGATGTACGGGCCCTGCTGACTGAGAAGAACGCAGCAGTCCGTGCCTACAGAGCGTTCCCCTGCCAGAATAACAAAACTTTCATGCGGTACTTACAGCGCAAAGTAAGTAACAGCATCAGAGAGTGGCGTGAAGCCGGCTGGGACAAGACCCTGAGCGAACTGGAACCCACCCACCATGCCTTCTGGCAACTTCAGAGGAATATGCGCGCCACTGAGGTTGCCTCAATGCCTGCCCTTATCCGCCCGGACAAAAGCATTGCCTTCGACGACGAAGACAAAGCCGAATGCCTAGTCGACAGCCTGGAGGCCCAGTGCTCTCCCAGCTCCCAACCAGTCGACCCAGCCCACCTTGCCCACGTGGATGCTGAGGTCGAACGTAGATCTGCCCTACCCCCTGTCGAGGACCCTGATGCTCCCCTCCCCCCCGTCACGGAAGACGAGGTGGAGGAGATCATCAAGAAACTCAAACCTAGGAAAGCTTCCGGGACTGACAGACTGACCACTAGGGCACTTAAACTCCTCCCACGTACGATCACAGTCCTACTGGCTGCCATCTTCAATGGCGCCTTGTCCAACAACTTGTTTCCACAAGCTTGGAAAGAGGCTATAGTGATAGGTATCCCAAAACCCAAAAAGCCCAAGAACCTCCCGACTAGCTATAGACCCATTAGTCTGCTCAGCGCCCTCGGCAAGGTCTACGAGCGGATTATTCTTAATCGGCTCAAGGACTTTGTCGAGGCAAAGAGCCTAATCCCTAACGAGCAGTTTGGCTTTAGAGCCCATCATTCCAGTGTCCACCAAGCCCACCGCATCGTAGAGCACATTAGCGGCCGTTTTCAACGCGGTCTGGTGACGGGGGCCCTATTCTTTGATATAGCGAAGGCTTTCGACAAAGTCTGACACAATGGCTTAATTTATAAGCTTTACCAACTATGTGTGCCGGACCGTCTCGTGCTCATCATTCGAGACTTTCTGTCGAACCGCTCCTTCAGATATCGTATCGAAGGAGCGCTTTCCACTCCCCGCCCTATCAGAGCCGGCGTCCCTCAGGGCGCCGTGCTCTCCCCCCCACTCTTCATGCTATTCACTAGCGATATCCCCAAAAAGCCCCCAGTAGAGTTATCCCTATTTGCCGACGACACGGCCATCTATTACTCGGGACATAATCCCGATACCATCGCTCATACTCTCCAGACCTCAGCCAACGCACTAGGCGATTGGTTTAGGAAATGGAGGATTGAGGTAAATCCCGACAAAAGTCAAGCAGTCCTGTTTCGCAGGGCTCGCCAACATAGACACTTCACCCCCCCCGCCCGATCACTATGTTCGGCAAGCCAATCCCTTGGGAGAAGCGAGCCAAATACTTAGGTGTGATCCTCGACCAGTTCCTTAACTTCAGTGAGCACATAAAGTCGGTTCGCTCGCGAGCCGCTTTCGCTCTCGGTAGGCTCCACGCCTTGCTGAATAAACACAGTAAGCTCTCCTTTAGATGTAAAATCCGAATCTACACGACATGCATACGTCCTATCATGACGTACGCCTGTCCGGTGTTTGCTCATGCCAGTCCCAATCAGATCCATAGGATGCAAGTCATTCAGAACCGTTTTCTCCGAAAGGCCACGGGCGCGCCCTGGTTCTGTAGGAATGACGATCTCCACGTAGACCTCAAACTCCCGACCATAAAGCAAGTGTTGAAACGCATGTCAGTGCGTTACTTCACCTCTGCTGATACCCACACTAACCCCCTGATCGTATCGGCCGCCCGATACAGACCCTCCAAGATTTCTCGGGTTCGTCGCCCGCGTAACGTCCTAGACGAGCCTGACGACCCCACCACCATCCGACAAGAGAGCAGTAGGGAAACCGGCACTCTTAGAAAATACAGATACAAAACGCGTTCCGTATTCCGGCCTCGCCGACGAGGCCCATCGCGACGTCCGCGTACTTGTAATGGAAATCCCCCCCGACCTTTGCCAAACGAGCCAGCCCGCGATGCTGAGCCAGTAGCAATAAATACTCCCGTAAATAATAATATGACCCAGCCTGTCCCTTTGCTGCCCTCCCAAAATGACCCCGCTATGCCGAGGCCCGTACTCCACAGGGAGTGCCCTTAGCGTGCGGTCATTAGTTTTTAAGTATATTTTAGCTTGTAAGCCCTGGCTGGGGGCCTTTAATTTATTAGAGGTCACCACAGGACAGACCGGTTAAGTAGTACATTAGCCGTATAGAGCTAAACTACGAGTGGCCCTACCTAAAAAAAAAAAAAAAAAATTGGCTGATAAGCTGAATACAAAAATTCAAAAACAGTATTCGGAACCAATCTGAATTCAATAGTAGATGGATGTCATTTAGTTATTATAATCATTATGATATATGCAGAGCATTATACGGAATTGATTTAAACATACAGTTGGATGGAGGCGGGAATGTGCATGCAGTGTTTTGAACGTATACGGAGATATTCAGTGTGCAAGAAAGATTTAAGAGTGAACGGACGCACTAATTCAGTTATTCGGAACCAATCTGAACTCAATAGTAGATGGATGTAATTTAGTTATTATAATCATTATGATATATGCAGAGCATTATACGGAATTGATAAACATACATTCGGATGGAGGTGGGAATGTGCATGCAGTGTTTAGTAGGTATACGCAGGTATTCAGTGTGCAAGAAAGATTTACGTTAAATGGTGATATTCAAATTAAATATTTCTAGCTGAATTTGTACGGCCGTTCACTCTTAAATCTTTCTTGCACACTGAATACCTGCGTATACCTACTAAACACTGCATGCACATTCCCACCTCCATCCGAATGTATGTTTAAATCAATTCCGTATAATGCTCTGCATATATCATAATGATTATAATAACTAAATTACATCCATCTACTATTGAGTTCAGATTGGTTCCGAATAACTGAATTAGTGCGTCCGTTCACTCTTAAATCTTTCATGCACACTGAATATCTCCGTATACGTTCAAAACACTGCATGCACATTCCCGCCTCCATCCAACTGTATGTTTAAATCAATTCCGTATAATGCTCTGCATATATCATAATGATTATAATAACTAAATGACATCCATCTACTATTGAATTCAGATTGGTTCCGAATACTGTTTTTGAATTTTTGTATTCAGCTTATCAGCCAATTTTTTTTTTTTTTTTTAGGTAGGGCCACTCGTAGTTTAGCTCTATACGGCTAATGTACTACTTAACCGGTCTGTCCTGTGGTGACCTCTAATAAATTAAAGGCCCCCAGCCAGGGCTTACAAGCTAAAATATACTTAAAAACTAATGACCGCACGCTAAGGGCACTCCCTGTGGAGTACGGGCCTCGGCATAGCGGGGTCATTTTGGGAGGGCAGCAAAGGGACAGGCTGGGTCATATTATTATTTACGGGAGTATTTATTGCTACTGGCTCAGCATCGCGGGCTGGCTCGTTTGGCAAAGGTCGGGGGGGATTTCCATTACAAGTACGCGGACGTCGCGATGGGCCTCGTCGGCGAGGCCGGAATACGGAACGCGTTTTGTATCTGTATTTTCTAAGAGTGCCGGTTTCCCTACTGCTCTCTTGTCGGATGGTGGTGGGGTCGTCAGGCTCGTCTAGGACGTTACGCGGGCGACGAACCCGAGAAATCTTGGAGGGTCTGTATCGGGCGGCCGATACGATCAGGGGGTTAGTGTGGGTATCAGCAGAGGTGAAGTAACGCACTGACATGCGTTTCAACACTTGCTTTATGGTCGGGAGTTTGAGGTCTACGTGGAGATCGTCATTCCTACAGAACCAGGGCGCGCCCGTGGCCTTTCGGAGAAAACGGTTCTGAATGACTTGCATCCTATGGATCTGATTGGGACTGGCATGAGCAAACACCGGACAGGCGTACGTCATGATAGGACGTATGCATGTCGTGTAGATTCGGATTTTACATCTAAAGGAGAGCTTACTGTGTTTATTCAGCAAGGCGTGGAGCCTACCGAGAGCGAAAGCGGCTCGCGAGCGAACCGACTTTATGTGCTCACTGAAGTTAAGGAACTGGTCGAGGATCACACCTAAGTATTTGGCTCGCTTCTCCCAAGGGATTGGCTTGCCGAACATAGTGATCGGGCGGGGGGGGTGAAGTGTCTATGTTGGCGAGCCCTGCGAAATAGGACTGCTTGACTTTTGTCGGGATTTACCTCAATCCTCCATTTCCTAAACCAATCGCCTAGTGCGTTGGCTGAGGTCTGGAGAGTATGAGCGATGGTATCGGGATTATGTCCCGAGTAATAGATGGCCGTGTCGTCGGCAAATAGGGATAACTCTACTGGGGGCTTTTTGGGGATATCGCTAGTGAATAGCGTGAAGAGTGGGGGGGAGAGCACGGCGCCCTGAGGGACGCCGGCTCTGATAGGGCGGGGAGTGGAAAGCGCTCCTTCGATACGATATCTGAAGGAGCGGTTCGACAGAAAGTCTCGAATGATGAGCACGAGACGGTCCGGCACACCTAGTTGGTAAAGCTTATAAATTAAGCCATTGTGTCAGACTTTGTCGAAAGCCTTCGCTATATCAAAGAATAGGGCCCCCGTCACCAGACCGCGTTGAAAACGGCCGCTAATGTGCTCTACGATGCGGTGGGCTTGGTGGACACTGGAATGATGGGCTCTAAAGCCAAACTGCTCGTTAGGGATTAGGCTCTTTGCCTCGACAAAGTCCTTGAGCCGATTAAGAATAATCCGCTCGTAGACCTTGCCGAGGGCGCTGAGCAGACTAATGGGTCTATAGCTAGTCGGGAGGTTCTTGGGCTTTTTGGGTTTTGGGATACCTATCACTATAGCCTCTTTCCAAGCTTGTGGAAACAAGTTGTTGGACAAGGCGCCATTGAAGATGGCAGCCAGTAGGACTGTGATCGTACGTGGGAGGAGTTTAAGTGCCCTAGTGGTCAGTCTGTCAGTCCCGGAAGCTTTCCTAGGTTTGAGTTTCTTGATGATCTCCTCCACCTCGTCTTCCGTGACGGGGGGGAGGGGAGCATCAGGGTCCTCGACAGGGGGTAGGGCAGATCTACGTTTGACCTCAGCATCCACGTGGGCAAGGTGGGCTGGGTCGACTGGTTGGGAGCTGGGAGAGCACTGGGCCTCCAGGCTGTCGACTAGGCATTCGGCTTTGTCTTCGTCGTCGAAGGCAATGCTTTTGTCCGGGCGGATAAGGGCAGGCATTGAGGCAACCTCAGTGGCGCGCATATTCCTCTGAAGTTGCCAGAAGGCATGGTGGGTGGGTTCCAGTTCGCTCAGGGTCTTGTCCCAGCCAGCTTCACGCCACTCTCTGATGCTGTTACTTACTTTGCGCTGTAAGTACCGCATGAAAGTTTTGTTATTCTGGCAGGGGAAAGCTCTGTAGGCACGGACTGCTGCGTTCTTCTCAGTCAGCAGGGCCCGTACATCGTCCGGGAGTTTCCGGCGCCAGTGCTCTGACACCGGAATCTCCCTTGAACAGTCGTTCAAGACAGATTGTACGTGCTCTGTGAGTGAGTCGATCGCAGCCGTCGTGTCGGTGGCGGACTGGATGTGGTCGGGGATCTTGTCCAGGTGAGGAGACGTGTTGGATTTCAGCAATTCGCCTACTTTCCTCCAGTCAGTGATCACCTGTGTGGGAGGGGGGCGGTTAGGGTCATAGGGACCCGATCTCGGAGTTAACTCCATGATCACCGGTCTATGGTCAGAGTCAAGTTCGTCTACCGTCTCTAAAGAGTGCAAACGTAAGTTCACATTCTTCAGGAGGGCAATGTCGAGTACGTCGGGCAAGTGGGATGGCTCGAACGGGTAATGAGTAGGCCACATAGGACCTATGATATCTATGTGGAGAGGTGTGCAAAGGTCGTATAGTACCTTCCCACGGAGGTTGGTAATACGACTACACCATGCGGGATGTTTGGCATTGAGATCCCCGCCATAAGGACGGAGTCACTCATGTCAAGAAGGGCGGTAAGGTCGCTTCGAAGTGAGGCGTTTATCGATGAATTTACATCTACTACGTTGGACGGTGAGAGGTACGCGGATACTATTGTGATAGAGGGATGGCCCGTCATGCCCAGCCGGCAAACGGATACCTCTAAGTGGGCAAGGGGCGGCGGATCCATAGGGATGCAGTGCAGGGAGTTCCTATAATATATTAGAGTGCCACCTCTGTGGCATCTAGTCCTATCGTTCCTAACTAGCCGGTAATTGGCTATCTTGGGATCCCTAAGGTGGGGTTTGAGGAAGGTCTCTTGGACCAGAAGGATGTCGAGACTATGATCGCGAAAGAAAGTCGCGATCTCGTCCTAGCTTTAGGGATCGGGGCTTTATTTTATCAGCCAAGAGGCTTCCACCTATATAAGGGCTTATAATGACTCCAGGCAGAGATAATAAATAATGAATAGTTAGCATACAAAAGTGACAATACCTATGTATAGCGTAGGTATTTTCACTTTGGTGGTCTACAAAATCTTAAAAAGCAATGTAATCATTTTTATCGAGTGACAGGTAAGTTTGTATGTATAAACAGTAAGCTCAGAGGCACAGGCTGGTGTGGACAGGTAAGTCCGGAGTTGGACAGGTAAGTATGTATAAACAGGTAAGCTCAGAGGCACAGGCTGGTGTGAACAGGTAAGTTCGGAGTTGGACATGTAAGTATGTATAAACAGGTAAGCTTAGAGGCACAGGCTGGTGTGAATAGGTAAGTCCGGAGTTGGACAGGTAAGTATGTATAAACAGGTAAGCTCAGAGGCACAGGCTGGTGTGAACAGGTAAGTCCGGAGTTGGACATGTAAGTATGTATAAACAGGTAAGCTCAGAGGCACAGGCTGGTGTGAATAGGTAAGTCCGGAGTTGGACAGGTAAGTATGTATAAACAGGTAAGCTCAGAGGCACAGGCTGGTGTGAACAGGTAAGTCCGGAGTTGGACAGGTAAGTATGTATAAACAGGTAAGCTCAGAGGCACAGGCTGGTGTGAACAGGTAAGTTCGGAGTTGGACAGGTAAGTATGTATAAACAGGTAAGCTCAGAGGCACAGGCTGGTGTGAACAAGTAAGTTCGGAGTTGAACAGGTAAGTATGTATAAACAGGTAAGCTCAGAGGCACAGGCTGGTGTGAACAGGTAAGTTCGGAGTTGGACATGTAAGTATGTATAAACAGGTAAGCTCAGAGGTACAGGCTGGTGTGAACAAGTAAGTCCGGAGTTGAACAGGTAAGTATGTATAAACAGGTAGCGAGGGATGTGTTTGTAAAGAACCAATAGAATCGCTTCATTTACCTCGCCTTGGTCAGCACAGCTCTGGTGGAAACGGCTCAGCGGAGCAACATTTGCTTACAAAAATTGATTTGGTGTCGAAGCAAAAAAAATATGCCTAATCGATAATAATAATTTAATATCATCTTGAACTTCTGTATTCTTTTCCCAATGCTGGGCCGTTAATTGTTGAGGAGTTCTCCTGGTACTTCGCCATCAGCTCTACATCACCATATGCATTGTGACGAACATAAAGTGCTTAACATCCATATTCAAGTAATCGAATCGCAATCCACGAAATACTTATTATTGAGTAGGTTCGGCGGCCATCTGTGGTCTTCATCATCAGTTCCACATTCCCAAATGGTATTTTTTGAGAGCAACTGCACAAGTTACTATAAGAAATACCCAAAACGCCATAGGTGTGCCTATAATATTTGAAGATTTCCCTCGATTTCTCCAGGATCCCATCATCAGATCCTGACCTGGTGACAATGGGACCAATTTCGAAGTATACCCTTTCAAACAAAAAAAGAATTTTCCGAATCGGTTCAGCCGTCTTTGAGTAATCGGTGATCATATATTAAAAAAAATATACGCGTCGAATTGATAACCTCCTCTTTTTGTCGTCGGTTGAAAATCGACGAATCTTAAAAACTTCGGCATGCGAGCGCGCTGGAGTCCGCCGCCCCGCGCCATGCGTCCCTCGTGAACCCCGAATTGGCCCCTCAGACACCGTACCTAGTGCCCGTTTAAGGATATTTAAGAGACGCAACATTGTTGTCACGAAAACACGATAAAAACTTTACAAATTAAGTACGATATTCAATGGACACGATAAGACCGGTGAACTGAACGCAAAGTATACGTGGTAAATTATACGCTGAACACTAGCGCCCTCCAAATTTCAGTCGGACGATGGCGGAACTATATTATACGCTAAAAGGCATTGTAGTGATGAAATTACGTCCATGCCAATTTTTCGCCCTTGTATTCTAATGAACATGAGGGACCCTTGGGCTAAAAATGAGGGTCGGTCAATCTTGCGTCCGTATTTCGGACGCACAAAGTCAGTGGGACGCAGCATCATCGGTAAATAACGCCATGTAGGACGCAACATGTCCTTCAAGATGTATATATATATATATATATTTGTAATGTGTACGTGTGTGTTATTATTATGAATATTTGAAATAATATGTAGGTTGTATAAACATCGGGATAAACATACTTTTTTTTTCGACACATGCTTTCGCTTTCTGGACGAGCCCATTCAAATCTGTGTGCATCTTTACAAGGCTCACATGATTCGACCAGTACAGATTGTACGGGCTTCAAAACAGACTAATTTCATTTAATAATGGCTGTCCACTTCATCTATCGATGTCGCTATCGTCATTAGCTTGCAGGGATTAATATTTGAAACGGTTTGCAGCTACATAAGAGCCGCTTTTGTGCTTCATGTTACTGTACGCTGGATATAATTTTATACCGTTTATTTCCCAATATCCCCTACGCGAAATAAACACAAGAACATACGATAGGAGTAATACTTTTACAGTTATTGTAAAAAGTCATTTGCGTTAGTTTAACTGAATCCCTTCGTTGTATATAATTATGTCATTTTGTGAGCTGGTTTCCTATTTTTGTCCTAATAAATCTTTTGTTATCTGTTTACCATTAACCATGTTATTTACTTGTTATGTTATGTTATGTATGTTAACACGGGTCTCTTGGGAAATTTTGTCTAGGAAACGGTTTATGTCACCGTTTCTACCAACTCCAACCTTTACCCCGTTTAGTATTGTTTATGCCCCATTGAATTTTCACTACCTGGATATCCAAATTCTTTGCATAATTATTTAAATTTTAGGCGGTTAAACAACCGACTAAATTATATTATTAAAAAGTAATCCATATTATTAAGGAGGAATTCGTTATATACCCTTTTTCATAGAACATAGTATGCATCTATTTATATTATAGAAATTAAGTTTGCTAGAAAATACGTGTCTTTCATTAAAACCCGTGGTGATAACCATCTTGACTGATCAGTTAGATACAAGAATTAAATAGTCCTCATGTTATGTCGATGATAATAAACGCTTTAAAAATGTACATTGAAAAAACTAAAATATTAAATTTTAAATCCCAGAAAAGTAAACATATCCTCCTTAAAATTGCACCTAGAGATCAAATAGTTGAGCAGGTACACACAACAAAAATTTTGGGTATAACTCTTGATCACATATAGGTACATAATAATATAATTTCAATAAATCAAATGGGCACTGTATCCTATTATTGACATTAAATAAATGAATATCTAAAAAATATTTTTAAAAACAAAAACCGAAACCGGGAATTTCTGGCATAGCATTCGGGTATGATAGCTTTTCGTAATTGGCAACACTGGTGTGCTTATACTTCACTTATTTCAATTTTTATTGCAACGTTCTTTGCTTTGCGATTTTATATGCGTTTTATGGTTTTATTCTAACAACTTTGGCTTGATAACGGACTCTCTTGGTAGACTCGGCTGTGTATAAAGGACTCTGTGACCCTTACTACCTGGCTATTTTCGGACTTGATTTCGATAAATTGATTATTTTTGTGTCTTCAAGTGTCCGTTAGTAAAAATTTATTTACTATGATTTCATAAAATATTTAGAGTCTATCTAAGTCATTTTCGATTCAAACGATTCTTAGGCATGATATGTATGGAGCCGGAACAATGTCCTTTTACTATGGACTGGACTGATTCTTGCAAACCATTATTTAAATCCAATAACCTACTCACAGTTCCTTGTATACTTGAAATAGCCAAATTTGTAAAAAAATAATTCTTCACTCTTTGAAGCTAATAAAAATAATAATACGCGGAAAGTTACACAACATCAATTAAAATTGCCTGTACCTAGAATAGAATTATTCAGCTGTGTTTATATGGCCCCGCTTGTTTATAATTCCATAACAAAATTTATTACCGATCTTCCCTACAGAAAATTCTGCAGTTTTTTTTTTTTTTAAAGTGACTCTTCTCTCAGCTTTTATTCAATAGCTGAGTTTTTTTTTTATTAAAAAAAGGTTCTTGTCCATTACAGAAATATATTGTAAATTTATTATTATTGTATAAACTCTGGTTGGAAATTTTGGTAGTAATGTTTGGTTTGTTTTTATATTTTGTTTTTACTTCATGTTTTTAAAATATTATTGCAAGTATTCAATTAGTTATAGTTAAGATTATATTAGGCACTCTATTATAGTTTAATATTTGCAAGCCAATTTATTGCGAAATGTGTCATTGCATTAAGTATTATATTATGCTAACATCTTTTGTACCAAATTTTAAGCAAATGAATGAATTTTATTTGATTTGTTAAAAATATATAATAAACTTCCGGATGCCATAAATGGAATTGGTGAAATATTATTTATTAACCAACTCAAGCAGATGTTACTTCATACATTCAACGATTATTTGAATGAGAATAATAATAATTAAATTATATGGGCATTGGTCTTAATATACACACATCAAAAGTGTCTAGGGATCAACATATATTTTTGCAATAACTTTTCTCCTGATTGATATTAATTAAAATTTTCTTTAAGGATTCATCAAATAAAGTGTTTTCGTTTGTCACAGTAACGATAAACCAAGTCACCTTTGCATTAATAAAGAAATTTGCCATTTTCCTAATAAAGGGATTTTTGACATTTGAACCACTAACATTAAAGTTCGAAAAAAAGACTGAAATAACAGTTTTCTTTAAAATTTTATTGGGTAACTTAAACAATTAATAATCCGTGTTTCTACCGCGAACACTAACAACACAAGAACATCGGTTTGGCATACTCAAAATGAGTTCATCCAAATCACGCTGTGGAATGGCCGCCCATGTTCGTTGCAACAACAAAAAAAGGTCTTCTTGCGACTGGATACCCTCTATATTCGGCAGAGCTCTTCTCTGTAGCATATCCCATGCATGCTCAATCGGGTTCAAGTCTGGCGACTGAGCAGGCCAGAGCAGGACATTGATGTTAGCTGCGGCGAGAGTCTGTCTTACAACTCTTGCGGTGTGCGGTCGTGCATTATCATGCATTAACTGAAATAAGGGACCGATTTGCACTTGTAGAGGAACGATGACGTCAGATACAATCGTCTCAGCATAAATTTGAGCGTTGAGGTTGCCTCTGATCCAAATCAACTCAGTTCTTCCGCCGATCCAAATACCCGCCCATACCATGATGGTTCCACCACTATAAGGATGGACTTCCTGGCAGGATTTTAATCGCTGTTGGCGTCCAGGGGTTCTCCAGTGTCGTATACGTCTTGTATCCGGTCTCATACCAAAACGAGACTCATCAGAAAAGCACACGAAACGCCATTGTTCTTCTGCCCAATTTCTGTGTTCAAGAGCCCATTGATATCGAATCCTACGATTGTGCATTGCTATAGGTGGTACCCGTAGCGGTCTTCGGGAATGAAGGTTCACTTCATGCAAGCGGTTTCTGACTGTTTGGTCGCTAATTAAGTTCCCTGAAGAGTGATGAAGCCTCACGGCTAACATCATGGCGGTTATTGTTGGAGCTCTTCGAGTTAAGATTTGAATGTATCGGTCTTGTCTCCGTGTGGTGCAGCGATACCGTCCTCCATGACGCTCAGCCACGGTACCAGTGCTTCGGTAACGTGTCCAAAGTCGACTGATAACACTCTGACTTGTATTCAGAGCTAAAGCCACAGTACGTTGCCGGGAACCAGCTTCTATCATTCCCACGGCTCTGAGCATTTCTTCCCTGCTTAAATGACGTCGCCGCTCCATAATAACGTTGGTTTTAATCAGTAGTAGGGAAACAGTAGCACTAATAATGTCTTCAATGCGTTGTATGTTTTTATAGGGAAAATATTGACAGCTGATTTTCATCTTTTACTCGAATTTGATTAACAGTTCCTGTTTCAAATTATGAAATGTACCAAAAAGGATCCATATAAATTTATAAAATCATAAATTTATTACAAAGCCACATCTCAATCTCAAGAAATCCGCATAAAAATGCTTGATCCCTAGACACTTTTGATGTGTGTATATAATTATGATTTATTTTACTTAGACATGATAACGGTTAATATTTCGACTGGTTTTTGTTATTCTATGACACTTATTATTATTATTATTTTAATCTATTTAGGTACACTTTTTTATGTTTTCTAAAATTTTATTTTTAGTATTATTGTTTTAATTTTATGTTTTGCCGAATCCCACAAGGTCCATAATTGTATCTTAGCTTTAAGCGATTATTATTACATCTAAAACGATATTATGGAACGAAAACAAATATATGAATAAGAATCAGATTTCCTGCGTAGTTCAGTGTCTCCCAGTTAGAGAGAAAGTAACTCTGTATAAAGCGCCATGCAGCGTTTTGCACTTGATTTATTATTCTCCACGGTACAGTCAAATTTCAGCTACATGAATGGTAAAATACTGACCTCAATTCCCTATTCATTTATTCTTGCCAAATGCCGCTACTAAATTTTTCTTCCGTATAATACTTACATTAATAGTAGCGGGACCAATTGTTCTAAGTCTTTAGAGATAATTAAAATTATTAATCTTATAAAGTGGTCCTGAATGCACCTAGGTATCTAGGGCAACTCAATTGTGAATGCTACTGAGATGTAGTTGTGATTTATCTTTGTAAACGTCAACGTGAGGTAGTTCAGTGAAATTTTGGTCCGCCAGAATAGTCCTGTCTAAAAGATCTTACGCAAAACTCAACTGACCTGAGTTTGGAAATACAATGTGTAAAGGGATACCCTTTACACATTGTATTTCCAAACTCAGGTCAAAATTCTCTAAAGACTTCAAGTTAATACCCGAAACCTGTCATAATAGATTTCCTATAAGACATTCCCTTATTAATGTGACGTCACTCCCATCAGTATAATATAATGACTTCATTGACCTTAACTAGAAATTCTGACTCAACGTCATTTAATTTATTTTATAACTATTGTATGCCCTAAGGGTGGGACACAGCTGATCTGTATTCAATATGGAAGATCTGTATCATGTACTACCTATGCAATGACCCACAATAAAAGGTTGTATTGATTGATTAATATTATTATACGAACTTCATCATGTTCAGTTAAAAGAGAGCTATCCGGTAAATTCTTAAAGAACATTGTTCCGGCTCCATACATGTCACGCCTAAAAATCGTTTGAATCGAAAATGACTTAGATAGACTCTAAATATTTTATGGAATCATAGTAAATCAATTTTTACTAACAGACACTTAAAGATACAAAAATAATCAATTCATCGAAATCAAGTCCGAAAATAGCCAGGTAGTAAGATTCACAGAATTCTTTATACACAGCCGAGTCTACCAAGTATGCAATCTGATCAGAGTCCGTTATCAAGCCAAAGTTGTTAGAATATAAAAACTTTTTTGCAAAAAAATAAAACCGACTTCCATATCAAAACACTACAAAGCCAAAAATAATTTTAATTTCGGTAGTCGGTGTTATTGGTTTTGTATTTTCTTTTTTTTTCACACCGCCTTCCGAAATTAAAATTATTTTTGGCTTTGTAGTGTTTTGATATGGAAGTCGGTTTTATTTTTTTGCAAAAAAGTTTTTATTTTCGCGCTTTTTAGTGGGTCAATTTGTAATTAATCTAGTTATAAAAGCCAAAATGTCAACTACAAAAAACTAAAAACGCGCGAACAAAAAACACAATATAGAGTAACCGAAAAGGTCATCAATGTAAATATTTTTTTAGACTTTTGTTGATTTTTCAGAAACGGCTTGTTCGATGTCGATAAAATTTTCATGGGACCATTTGGGAAGTATACCCTTTCCAACAAAAAAAGAATTTTTCAAATCGGTTGGCGAGCGACGGAGCTATGCCCGAACAAACATAAAAAAAAAAAAAAAAAAACAAACAAACATCCGAATTGAGAACCTCCTCCTTTTTCAGAAGTCGGTTAAAAACCATAAAACGCATAGAAAATCGCAAAGAAAAGAACTTTGCAATAAAAATTGAAACGAAATGAAATATAAGCACACCAGTGTTGCCAATTACGAAAAGCTATAATACCCGAATACCACCCCAGAAATTCCCGAATTCAGATAAAAAATTATGGAATACATTTTCTTCTCCAGCTAGTCAATTCAGGTATTTAAATGAATAAAGTGTTAAATAAATACTTTTTTAGATATTCATTTATTTATTGTCAATAATAGGATACAGTGCCCATTTGATTTATTGAATTTATATTATTATTTATGTACCTATATGTGATTAACTCAATTTCAAAAATAATCAGTCAATTGAAGAAACGAATGTGAGCTTCACTAAGTGAATGAGACAAAGCGTCAGACTGAAGAAGCATGGAGGATTTCCCGTCCTCAATTAGTTGACGATTATATATTATTTACTAGGGTTAAATTAATAACGTAACCCACTCAATATTTTATTATTATTTTTATTTCTATCTATACGTTGAAAATACCCGTAATAGTTCGGATTTTATCAATTTCTGATTTAATTCAGACAACCGTCCGTATTTCCTTAAATCGGGGAAAAATCCCGTAAATCGGCAACACTATCTGGCCAATAGACATTTTTTACGGCACCACGCATTCGTTAATCGTGACCCAACTTTTTATTTTGAAGTTACTTATTTGAAGTTTCCGTGGAATACTAAAATATGTTTCAAGCAGTATAAAAAGAAATAAAAATTATCATGTAATTTATATTCACATCGGTTATATAGGCCAAAATCGAACAATGTCTTTTATGAATGCGTTCAAATGAATTACCAGAATCCTTATACTCATTAATAAATTGTAATAGTTGATCAGGATTAGAACAGCGCAATGCTAATTTTTATTTCTACAATAGGACTTTTGAACTTAGACATTTTTGCATGTATTCCCTATCGATTTAAAAGGCTTGTACTTCTATATTTTTGTTTTAGAATATACATGTATAATGTATATCTATATTAATTTTATAAAGTAGAAAAGGTTCTTTGTTTGTTTGAACGCGCTAATCTTCGAAAGTACTGGTTGGATTTGGGGTGAAATTTGGTATGGTAGTAGCTTGAAGCTTGATTATCTTATTAACTATTTATGTATATAGTTTTTAAAATACGTGTGTTGTCTAAATTTTTACGGTTCTTAACGTTGTGTAGGCACAATTCAATTTCTTTTTATGATATGTCAATAAATAGGTTTTTTAAATAGTTTAGTAATTTAAGAGGGTGTCGAACCTACGAGACGCGCGGAAAATAGGTATTTACTGCAGCGGGCTAGTCGTGTGCGTTGTCACACACACAATGACAAGTTCGCTCGAGGCCCGCTTGCCGTTGCACGACGAAGTTTGCTAACTTTGCATTTTTTAATTTTTTGTCGTTATGTTGAATAAACTTGAAAAACGAATATTAATTATTTAGATGGTTTTATTTATCACACTAATATTATAAAGGCGAAAGTTTGTGAATGAATGTGTCTGTTTGCATGTTTGTTACTTCTTCACGCTCAAACGGCTGGATGGATCTAAATGAAGCAAGTAGGTACGTAAATAAATCACAAAAATAAATTTAATAAATTATACCTATTATATAAAAATTAACGTTTGTTTTTACTGTAGTAATACATTATCCGTTCCCTCACTATTCATCCTATTGCAATAAAACTTTGATTTTATATATTAAACTCCTCAGATTTTTTTTTAAAGAATACTAGCAATGTGGGTACATTTCACATTACTAGCAATCTTGTTAACCCCTCCAACTAAGCTAAATATGCTTGTGTCTGGAGTGGGTTCACGTCAATAGTGTAATGGGTGTTGTTCGGACCTGCGACCTCTCGATCACAAGTCCGACACCTTATCCATTAGGCTATTGACGCTTCGAAACTGGGTAAGTAGCAAGTTAGGGTAGATGGGTATGCAGTACTTATTTGAATAATAAAACCAGTATGAAATAAAAAAAAAATATAATTATGTAATGTCATAATAAAACCAGACTAAAATAAGTTTTGTTTATTAAAATTTCATTTAGTGCTCGTTTAAATTCTGATGTACTGTCATATTTTTAATAACATTCGGTACTTTATTATATATACGTGGGGCCATACCAAAAAAAACATTTTTTCATTAATGCTGTCTAGCGAACTTACTTCGCAGAAAATATAAGCGTAATTTATTTCATAACAATATATGTAACAAGTGTAACTTAATTTAAAAGAAAAAAATAATAAAAGAAATCTATAAATCTAATGTTATATTGCTTATTATAACATTTTACAAAAATTGGCCAAGTGCGAGTCAGACTCGCCCATGAAGGGTTCCGTAGTAACTATAATAATATAATATAATATGTATATTTACTTGACAAAAAACTAAAACTTACAAATTTCTTAAAACTAGCTTATTTACATTTTTTGCAACTACGCCAAATAACTTTGTTTTTCATAGTATTTGTATGAATTACAAAGTTATATTTGCGGTTTTAGAAAATATGCTGTAACTCAAAAACTGCTGACTCAATCTCTTTAAAACCAATTTTGATTGAAAGTTTACATTAAGATCTATATATATATATATATATATATATATATATATATACAACGTGTAATTTAAAGGGTATATACATACCAAGTGCATGGCTTCTTTGGATGATAACAAACGATATGGCAAGGGTTTTGTAATCCTAAGTCTACATGTGTAGAACTTATTACAAATTCCAGTACACTGATACCAGAGACCGAATTTTTCAAATTAAGAAGAACGTAAAGAATTATCGTGTTATTGGCAAGTGACGTGGAAAGTTATTGACCCTCGTAGTGCTGTGACACGTTTGTTATGATTGGTATTCAAAAAATATGTGAAACCAATAATTTGGTATCAATTCTTTAAGTCAGTTATTTTGTGCTGAAACTGTGCATAGAGACTCCATACCAAATGTTGTCTTCAGCCCTTTTGGTTAGATATGGGGTTTCCGTTACACGTTGTATATATATATATATTCATATTTTTCACTCCATTATTATAGAAATTAGAGGGGGGCACACATTTTACCACTTTGGAAGCGTATATCTTTTAAACGATTAATTTTTTGAAAAAGTGGTTTTAGAAACCTCAATCTCATTTTAAAGACCTGTATATAGATACCACACATGCATAGGTTTCATGAAAAAAAAATATATTCAGTTTTAGTTCCATGTATGGGGGGGCTCCCCATACATGGAACTAAAACTGAAAATATTTTTTAATTTAATTTAAATATATTTTAATTTTTTCTTAATATCGGAAAGCGGTTCACAGAATACATCAATCTACCAAGTTTTATATGTATAGTCCTGATAGTTTCGGAATAAAATGGCTGTAACATACGGACGGACGGATGGACAGACAGACAGACTAGTAGTTGTAGTAGTTATACATATTATATTATTATAGTTACTACGGAACCCTTCATGGGCAAGTCTGACTCGCACTTAGCCAATTTTTCTTTGGCTAATTCCCGTAGTAGACAGACCTTGTTATGGCACTTGGCGTATAATTTGTCGGACATAGAGGGAATGTCAAAGGAAGCTGAAACTTGTTCTAAACCAGAAAACCCGGCTCCTATCGACATAAAACTGCTTACAGAATTATCGTTCAGATTGAGGTCTGTAGGGCTATCTATCTGATTCTTTACAATTTATAATTCTATTTTTTTTCTACACATTTGGCAACTAAAATAGAATTTCGATAGAAATCCTTTCTTAGTTGCAACTAGAGAATACAATCCCGAGCATGTTTTTCAATCCCGGGATTACGTGATTCTTGATGCTGAATCCTGGGACCCTGGGGCTATCCCCGGATTAGACTATGTGGTTTCTAATTGGTCTCAAATGTAAAAAATTGGCCAAGTGCGAGTCAGACACGCGCATGAAGGGTTCCGTGTGTAACTATAATAATATAATATAATATTTATATTTATTTGACGAAAAAAACCTTACAAATTTCTTAAAACTAGCTTATTTACATTTTTTACAACTACGCTAGATAACTTTGTTTTTCATAGTGTTTGTATGAATTACAAAGTTATATTTGCGGTTTTAGAAAATATGCCGTATCTCAAAAATGGTTAACTCGATATCATTCAAACCAATTTTGGTTGAAAGTTTACATTACGATCTACAGATACATATTTTTTTAGATTTTTCACTCCACTATTATAGAAGTTAGAGGGAGGGATACACATTTGACCACTTTGGAAGCTTATATCTTTTAAACGATTGACTTTATGAAAAAGTGGTTTCAGAAACCCCTATGTCATTTTTAAAGACCTGTCTATAAATACCACACACGCATAGGTTTCAAGAAAAAAATATATATATTATCAGTTTTAGTTCCATGTATGGGGTAGTAGTATGTTCCTTTATTTTAAATGATTTTTAATTTTTTTCTCAATATCGGAAAGCGTTTCATAGAATACATCTACTTACCAAGTTTCACATGTATAGTCTTAATAGTTTTGGAATAAAATAGCTGTGACATACGGACGGACGGACAGACAGACAGACAGACAGACGGACAGACATGACGAAACTATAAGGGTTCCGTTTTTTGCCATTCGGCAACTGAACTCTAAAAAACGAGTAATTTCTTAAAATATATATATTTTTAATTTTGGTACACTTCACATACCACAGTATAGTAAGAAAAGAAAAAATGACAAAAAGATACTATACTTTGTAAGAAATAAAAAGACAATAAAACTTATTTCGAATTTTGAAAATACAATCGTAGAAATATCAATGCATCCAAGGTTTGACTTCCAAGCCTGCTTCGTTTATTACCAACATAAGCAGCAGCTGAAAACGCTCGTTTAGGTTTTACACTGGTTGGAGGAATAGACAATAGATACTTATATGCTGTTTCTAAGTGATATCCACTAATTCCTCCATTTTCAAACAGGCTTATTTCACGTCTAATACTATATTTTGCCAACCCCGATTAATTTTGTATTTGTACTTCACGATCTGGGGATTTCATACTCTTATCAATTTCCAGCTATAACTTTTCCTTTAGTGTCAATTGGGGTTGGGATTGGGAGGTTTGTGGCCTTAACTCATCATCTGTTTGTGATCCTGATCTTCCTTCTTCTTCTTCCGTGTCATCTCGACTTTTAAGTTTTTTAACAATACACTTTATTTGCTTCCAAACTAAAGCCTGTATAGAAACTGGAAATAAGTCATGCCATTCCAAATCCGATAATAACTGATTTTCATCATCTTTTCATGGATTTTGGATTTTTTCCACTAAGGATGTTTTATAAGAAATTTCAAAGCGGAATCAGCTGTGCATAAATTAGCATCTCGCCGACAGATTGCTTCTACTGTCAATTTAATTGGGGTCAGCACATCAACAATTTTATTTACCAATTCAAAATCAACTTCTTCCAAACGAATTGGATGATTGAGATCTATAAGAGCTTTTTGAATGAAGGTTTTTAAAAGATAAAATCGCTCCAGCATTGTTAAAAGACTATTCCACCTGGTTTTACAGTCCAAAAGAAGTGACAGCTCTTTTTTTTCAGCTTTTCTTCAATTCTGATGGTTAACCTATATTATTATATAGTTGTAAGATATGTTTCCAGTTCTAAGATATGCTTAATTATATTTAAAACTTTGGTCTATACTGTCGTATAGACCAATTAATACAGCACAATGGAGTTACAAATAAAAAATATCCGATAAGTTGGTCATCGTGTATGTCATTGATATACACTATAAAAAGGAAACAAGAATTGAACCTTGCGGAGCACTCATCTTGGCTAGGGATCCTGCAGATGTCGCTCCATTAACAATAACTTTTTGTTGCCTGTTTGATAAATATGAAAGAACAAGGTCAGCAGAACACGAATCCACGAACTCCGTAATGGTGTAATTTACAGATCAGTGTTTTGTGGTCAACGCAATCAAAAGCTTTGGAGAGGTCACAAAATATGCCAATTGCATCCTGAGATTTCTCCCAAGATTCCAGAATGTGACGGATGAGCGCTACTCCTGCGTCTGTTGTTGACCTACCTTTCGTGAAACCAAACTGCCGACTATGCAGAATTCCATTTGAGTTAAAATATGATAGCATCTGGTCCAGCATGATTTTTTCGTATATTTTGCTTAATGCTGGAAGCACATATATCGGTCTATAGTTAGAGGGATCACTCTTACAACGCGACTTAAAAATTAGTACTACTTTACTATGTTTCATTAAATCGGGAAAATTACCGCTGTCTATACATTAATTAAATGTGCCTGTTAGGATAGCAGCAATTGAGTCAATAATATTACCAAGAATCCTAACAGATGCACTCCATAAGTCATCAGTGTTTGTTATGTTAAGACTTTGGAATGCTTTTTAATTACATCAATAGAAATGGGCTTAAATGAAAATGTTGGTATATCCTTATTGAAGTTTTCCTTTAAAAAAGATTCTGCTAATAATGGCGAAGAATTTAGAGATTTAGTAACCTCTACTGGAATATTGGTAAAGTAATTTTCCAACTTCTCAGCCACTTTTGACTTATCTGAGATGACCTGATCATCGATGTTCAAAGTCAAATCATTCTAACCCTATTTTGGTTTGTGTTTCCAGTTTCTTTGTTTATCACCTTCAACACAGTTTTTATTTTATTGTTAGAAATGCTAATTTTATTACTTTCTGATTTAGATTTAGCTTAGGGCGCATACTCTTTTAAATATATTTGAGTAGTTTCTTACATAATTATGGAAGGCTTCATCGGAAGTCAATGATTTTTCATGGTATAAGTTGTATACATTGTCTCAGCTTATTCTTATTCCAGCAGTGGCCCATTCATTAAATTTAGATTTATTACTCATTTGAAATTTTTTAACTGGACATGTCTTACTAAATTCGTAGCATAGTGAAGAAAATAATATCCTGTAATTTTCATTGGGGTCATGGGAGTCAAAATTGGCCATTGAAAGATTACTTAACATGTTATCATTAAAAACATTAATTTCTTTTTAGTTAGCGGCCTAAATTTAATAGTCTTATTTAATTGCCGCTTTTTAACCAACTCAAAGGATACTAGTTAACCTGTATGGTCAGACCTAACTCCACTAATTTGAGACGAGTATTTTATGGCACAATTAGTATAAATATTATCTATGCATTGAGCTGATGTTGCTGTTATTCTTGTTGCTTCCTTGTATGTGCATTTTAAGTTAAATGAACCAAACAATGAAGTAAGCTTGCAGTGTTCAGGTGAATTTACTAACAAATCAATATTTAGGTGACCACAAACGAAAACTAATTTATTATCTCTTATAAGCTTAGGTACTTAAAATTTCTCCCATTATCATTAAGAATGATGACAAGTTTGATGCTGGTGGTCTATAAACACTTAAGAAAGTTTGGCCTTCAACTTCTGTACATGCTACCTCACACAAGCAATCAACAGAGCAAGCGGTGATATATTTTTGTTCCTTATATCTAAGAGATTTGTTCCTTATATCTACGTAATATTAAAGTACCACCTCCTACTGAGGACCTGTTGTATGCACTAGTAACAGAAAAATATTAATTTTAAACAACATTCTATCTGGTTTTAGCCAGGTTTCACAAAAACATAAGATATCTATATCATATTTATCTATTAACATTTCCTCATCTAATATTTTGCCGGAGAAACGATTTATATTCTGATGATATAGTAAAATTGTGTTATTATACCTCTCCTTTGTCACATCTAAGGGTTTAAACAATGTGTTTTAAATTGGATTTTTAAATGAAAGCCAGATTTGCAATCACCACCCCCAAAAACCCATTACACGATACCCATATCGAATGTGTGAGAAAAAGTTGCATCCGCCATCTTGGATTTTAAAATGAATGCCAGATTTGCAATCACCACCCCCAAAAACCCATTACACGGTAGCCATATCAAATGTTTGAGAAAAAGTTGCATCCGCCATCTTGGATTTTAAAATGAATGCCAGATTTGCAATCACCACCCCCAAAAACCCATTACACGATACCCATATCGAATGTTTGAGAAAAAGTTGCATCCACCATCTTGGATTTTAAAATGAATGCCAGATTTGCAATCACCACCCCCAAAAACCCATTACACGATACCCATATCGAATGTTTGAGAAAAAGTTGCATCCGCCATCTTGGATTTTAAAATGAATGCCAGATTTGCAATCACCACCCCCAAAAACCCATTACACGATACTTATATCGAATATTTGAGAAAAAGTTGCATCCGCCATCTTGGATTTTAAAATGAATGCCAGATTTGCAATCACCACCCCCAAAAACCCATTACACGATACCCATATCGAATGTTTGAGAAAAAGTTGCATCCGCCATCTTGGATTTTAAAATGAATGTCAGATTTGCAATCACCACCCCCAAAAACCCATTACACGGTACCCATATCAAATGTTTGAGAAAAAGTTGCATCCGCCATCTTGGATTTTAAAATGAATGCCAGATTTGCAATCACCACCCCCAAAAACCCATTACACGATACCCATATCGAATGTTTGAGAAAAAGTTGCATCCGCCATCTTGGATTTTAAAATGAATGCCAGATTTGCAATCACCACCCCCAAAAACCCATTACACGATACCTATATCGAATGTTTGAGAAAAAGTTGCATCCGCCATCTTGGATTTTAAAATGAATGCCAGATTTGCAATCACCACCCCCAAAAACCCATTACACGATACCCATATCGAATGTTTGAGAAAAAGTTGCATCCGCCATCTTGGATTTTAAAATGAATGTCAGATTTGCAATCACCACCCCCAAAAACCCATTACACGGTACCCATATCGAATTTGTGAGAAAAAGTTGCATACGCCATCTTGAATTTAAAAATAAATTCCAGATTTGCAATCACCACCCCCAAAAACCCATTACACGATACCCATATCGAATGTTTGAAAAAAGTCTTCATCATCACTTTCACTTCCTCAAATGGTGCTTTTCGGGAGCAACTGCACAAGGTACTATTAGAAATACCCAAAACGCTATAGGTGTGCCTATAATATTTAAAGAGTTCCCTCGCTTTCTCCAGGATCCCATCATCAGATCCTGATTTCATAACAATGGAACCAACTAGAAAGTATACCCTTTCAAACGAAAAAAAATTCCAAATTGGTCCAGCTGTCTTCGAGTTTGAGGTTACATACATAAAAAAAAGTTTAAGACGAACTGAGAACCTTCTCCTTTTTTTTTGAAGTCGGTTAAAAAGCAATAATACCATCACAAAATAGAAATACGTACTTTTTATGAGAATGGCTTTTTTTTCGAAAATTTGCGCCAACTTTCTTCTAATAATATTTTTTTTTACATTTTCCCATAATAAAACAAATATTAAAAAAAAAAATGTTCAAGAAATATATATTTAACAATAAAAAGTAATTGTTGGGTATGCATAATAAATCGTACTCAAAAAACAAAAAATATGACTTATGTTATTCAACGGATTGCTGCAATACATACGTACACAATAGATCGCGAATTATCGTTACCGGCGAAACGCTCCACGATGAGACGTGACCCCTCTCTGAGCTCCCGTGGACGACTGAATTTTCGACCGGTGTACGTTGCGTATGGTTCAAAATAGCGCGCAAATTAGAAGAAAAAATTAAAATTAAAACAACCAAGCGACATTTTTGAAATGTTAAAGCTGTAAATGATAGTATGATAATTAGAGAATAATATGAATTGAAGTTTATGAAAAAATTCAACAGTTTACTATCAAAATTCAGCGACGCACGAGCATGTTTTGTAAGGATTTTTGTCCAACTTTATGTATTTTTGTTTAATAAACTATAAAATATTTTTAAATTTTGCCAACTATGTTTGCTAACAATTCTAGTGTTCATTACATATTTTTGTATGGTAATTAAAGTACTATTATAGGTTATATTCCTTTAGTTGTGAAGACCGTTTTGAGTTATTTTACTCGGCGCAGGCTTAACTTATTTCTCTTTTACCCGACTGCAAGAGAAGGAGGTTATATTTTTAACGTGATAAAGTCCACGGGAGAGAAGCCCCGCGCGACTGCTAGTGTATTGTATATACATGTAAAGCACGGAATGATAATTTAATAAGTTAGTATATTATTATTATTATTATATAGAACGTATTTGTAACCACAGCGATTATTTTCACTGTATTGTAGCCTATCAATACTCAGTGAAGAGCGTTGTGGGCTGCAATATTGATCAAATGTTTTGTGTATTTATTCTTTCTGTGTTTTGTATTGTGGCTGTTGTGTATTGACAGTGTGAACAGTGTTATTCTTCTTAAATATATAATATATAATAACTACTCACAATAATTATAAAGTTCCATTGATTCATTCATAGTCATAGTCATAGTCATTTATTCATAAACAAGTAATTTGTATCTGAATTTACACACATAAATAAATTACAATATTACAGTATTACAGACATTCAATAGACTTACGGTCTAAGTAGAGATACAAGTCCAAGAGGTGACTGATTTTAGTTACAAGAAAACGTGTTCGTTAATTTTTCTTGCCATTCTCGTCATAAAAATGGAATTGTGTTTAAAAACATTCGTACCAAAGTTTTATCATCCCAGCCATACACTAAGGCACATTCGTTTTTTTTTAGCCAAATACGAAACCGTTAGTTTCTAGAAAAGGGGGTCAAAATTTGGGAGATTTTTTTTTAGTTTAACTTTTTATTAATGGGATTACTAGGGTTTGATGGCTGAGATGGTAAAATCTATAATTTTCGCAATAACGTTAGTGAAAAAATCAAATGGGCGGCGAGTCTACTTACGATCTACATTACATTAAAACTATGACTAGGGGATTCAGAGAAAGAAATACGTCTGCACCTATAAGCACGCGATCGCCTCTTGCTCTCACGGTACCTTTTCTATGCTCTTCAGGGTCAGTATTCCGACCTGGGCCCGTTTAATTTACTTCGCACGTAGTCAGATCCAGGATTGTCCTCACGTGGTAGACGAGATTCACTACTTGTTGGAGTTTGCAAGCATCGGCGTTTACGTCTTGCCTCCTGATTGTTATTGTCCGTGATCTGCGAACTCAAACAAAATAACCACATTTGAGAATACTTGTAAGAATGTATAGATTGTTTTTTTTTTCTAATAAGCGTGGCTGAAAGAATTCTTTTTCTAATAATAATTTAGTAAATGTAATAAGTCCTTATTTGTTAACCTTTTCACCGCCAAGCACTTCTATAGAAGTTCGGGATTTTCGTGCCACCAGCGCCACAACTTCTATAGAAGTTGTTCATTTTAACTATCTTATTAAAATAAATTTACTGTGATTAAAAGTTTTGTTTCATTTTATTATTTAAGATAGCACTGTCTACTACCCTGTTTTTTATTTTTCTACACAAAATAAGCCCTAGTTTATCCTAAAATCGGCAAAAACAGAAACTCCGAATTTTGTTACTTTCCTCAGAACGCCAATCACTTCATATCAAGTTGGCCAGTGATGTGCCGTGAAAGGTTGATTTCACCATTGAAATATTTATAAATACAGAAAGTTACGAATATCGAAAACAATTTGAGGTCAATTAAATATGAACTTAGTAATCTACTTCATTACAAAGGATAGTAGATGAATTTCGACCTTCAGGTAGATGCCGATACGTAATTATAAAGTTGTTACCAATTCTTGTCGATAGTTATTTTCCCATCTCTACAAAACAATTGGTCGTCTATGCCTCTGTGCGCCACCGAGTGCCACGAACTACTATAGAAGTTTGTCAGTGACGTCATAGGCGTGCGGCTGTCAAGGTCACTTTGGCATAGTGCAGCACAAAATCGGATTCGCGCGCACGCATCTTTCTTTCTTTCACTTGATAACAAATAGAAAAATGAGTGAAGAACTTGATTCGGACGAACTTCTTAAAATTTTGCAAGGTGTAGAATCGGACTCGGAGTATTTTGTGGAGAACATTGAACCAGAAGATAATTCTGAGGTATGTCTAACTGGATGATAATAATAATGTTTATTCATCAAAGAGTAGGAATTCAATAAGTATGTAAAATGTTCGGTGAGCCCAGTATCTCCAGATGCACACACAGGAATAAACAAAAATAGAAGAAAGAAAGACCATAGACCCCATCCCTGATCAGAATCGAATTCAACGTGCCCTCAGTGCCAATAACTTGATATGAAGTTAAAGAATGAGATCATGAAACAAATAGAGATGTACCCCATTCCTTATAGTTCTAATTGAGTTATGTATTAGTTTCTTTGATACTCATAATTTACACTGTTTTTTCTTATTAAGGATACTGTGAAATAAAACAAATCTGGAAATATTTAATCAGTTTTTATTTATATTCGTAAAATCAACTTTAAATCTTAACTTTACGCGTACAAATCTTATTCATCGATATGACGATATCCCCATCACTACTGTTTACTGTATATTTAGTTATACATTTATAGCTTGGCGCTCGGCGAGGCATTGCGTTTTGTGTACGTTGGCGGCGAAAAGGTTAATGTTGTGGTGTATAATAAAGAATATATCTATCTACGAGTTATATACTGTGGTTCGATTTATATCTGTGTTAATTAGTTTTTTTTTTACACCGTCATAAACTTTCTCATTGCCTGCCAATCCCGACACTATCGGAGAGTAACCCCGACCAAGCACAGGATCTACAGACAATGCTTAACCCTTCCTTATTGAACACAACACCGGAGAGTAGCCCCGGTCAGAAACATTCAACAAATAAGTCCCTACCTAACGTGGGTATTCTTAAAACAATTATGAAATTAAATCTAATAACCGTCTGCAACCTTACACTGTCAGAGAGTAGCCCCAACCAAGTGCAAGATCCAGACAATTTTCAATCCTTTCTTATTGAACACAACACCGGAGGGTAGCCCCGGTCAGAAACATTCAACAAGTAAGACCCTACCTAAACGTGGGTATTCTTAAAACAATTATGAAATTAAATCTAATAACCGTCTGCAACCTTACACTGTCAGAGAGTAGCCCCAACCAAGTGCAAGATCCACAGACAATTTTCAATCCTTCCTTATTGAACACAACACCGAAGAGTAGCCCCGGTCAGAAACATTCAACAAGTAAGACCCTACCTAAACGTGGGTATTCTTAAAACAATTATGAAATTAAATCTAATAACCGTCTGCAACCTTACACTATCAGAGAGTAGCCCCAACCAAGTGCAAGATCCACAGACAATTTTCAATCCTTCCTTATTGAACACAACACCGGAGACTAGCCCCGGTCAGAAAAATTCAACAAGTAAGATCCTACCTAAACGTGGGTATTCTTAAAACAATTATGAAATTAAATCTAATAACCGTCTGCAACCTTACACTGTCAGAGAGTAGCCCCAACCAAGTGCAAGATCCACAGACAATTTTCAATCCTTCCTTATTGAACACAACACCGGAGAGTAGCCGCGGTCAGAAACATTCAATAAGTGAACTTTCCTACCCTAACCTACAATGATCAGTCTTAAAAGAATCAAACAGACATTAAATCAAATCATCGTCTATAGTTCCAACACTATCGGAGAGTCGCCCCGACCAAGTGAAAGATCCACACACAATGCTTAACAATTGCTTATTAAACACAACACCGGAGAGTAGCCCCGGTCAGAAACATTCAACAAGCAGGTCCCTATACAACGTGAAAAAATAAATAATTTTATTATTTCTATTTTCTGATGCAAGCCACCCAAGAAAACTGTTAAAACTAACAAAGCTCGTGCTATTGCAGTTCTTATTATTCCGCTAGCGATTTGCACCAGAAAAGCAAACAACCTGTTTATTTAATTTTCATGCACAAATTTTAACGAAATAAAATGATTATAGACGTGTACTTACGTGAAACGCAGGTTCATCCCACTTCTGAAGTGTTAGACACGTTTAAAGAAAACTCCGTGCGTCTCATGTATTACTTTTATTCATACATTTATAACTTTTTCTATATTTCAACAGTAGGTACAGTAAAATATTCCAATACTTAGAGAAATACTACACTCTTCGCTGGTTACAACAAGAATGCCGAGTCAGCCTCACGTATAGCTTTTTATACCTTCTGTCATTACACCTTCTACCGCGTTTTATGAGAATAATTATTTAACAACTACCCTCAACTAACAATAATTGAATCGAGTTTGACAAAATATACTTCCATTTTAAATTAAATATGATTGACATGAAGAAAAAAATCAGATACCTTAATGCCATTTTTAAAAACCTATCTATTGACCCAACACATATAGGTTTGATATTTTTTTTTACTTTGTTCGTTAGTTGCAAGCCTTATTGTATAGACCAAAAAGCTATGGGGATTTACTGTAAGAAATTTCTCAGTAGTAGCCCGGAGTTTGCAAGTTGACGGTCTGATAAAGTGAAAGTGCCTTATCGAAATTCCCACGGGATCGGGATTTGCGCGGGAAAACCTTCCACGCGTACGAAGTCGCGGGCAGAAGCTAGTTTTATAAACGCGAATGTATGGATTTTTGGATGAATGGACGTTTGTTACTTAATCAGGCCAAAAGTAATGAACAGATTTTGATGAAATTTGGTAAGTAGATAGTTGACATCCTGGAATAACATTTAGGCTTTTTATCCCGGAATTCCCACGGGATCGGGATTTACGCGGGAAAACTCTCCCATGCGAACGAAGTCGCGGGCAGAAACTAGTATAAAATCACTGATTGGTTAAATACTCTCTGTATAAAATATATGGTTGTGAATGTTTGGATGTCAATCACACAAAAATGGACTAAGGGGCTAAAACAAAACATGGCACATAATTACATGTGCCATGTTTTGTTCTAGTTAAACTATAAGCTTGTATATTAATACAAGCTTATAGTTTATAACTTTTAATAGGCCAGGGCTACTTTTTATGCAGATGCTGGAAAAATGAGCAAAATTTCTACACGAGAGAAGTCGCGGGTAACATTAGCTGTTTCATAAAAAGAAGTTATAACTCTAGAAATAGAAAATGGAACTATGCGGTTTTACTTTGGAATTTTCTGCTTTCTCCTACATGGAAAAAGTGATGTGATGTTGTAGTGCATAAATATACTTAACTATTTTAATATATGAGTGCAGAAATCGCAGAATAATACTTATTGAATAGTTATTTGTCTATCGAAGATTTTTTATCATTTACTCACTCAAACTGAATAAGACTAACGTACAAAATATTCGTCCTTACAAAAATCTCTTTTAATATTTTTTTAAGTTATACCAACAATCATACAGAAGAACGTATGAGTCGTATGAGAACCTCCTCCTTTTCAGTCAGTTAACAAGACTTACGTATGATTCCTTGATATTTACACTATTCCTTGACGTCATCTTAACCCCTTCGACCTCTTCTTATCGACTTCTTATCTACAAATTGTAGGTAAGATTAAAGGTCTAAAATCTATTCAAATAAAAATATCGATAAAATTGCATTAGGTATCTAACTAATGTCATAGGCCATTGAATAGCTTAAAAAAATGTGTTATAGGATTGCATGCTTTTAACTTTAACTTAAACTTTTAACTTCCGGCACCGCCCTTTTTAACCGACTTCAAAAAAAGGAGAAGGTTCTCAGATCGTAGAAATCTTTTAGCTCTGTTTTTAGAGCTGTGTGAGACTCTCACACAATTAGTTTATCACAGTGAGAAACGTAAAAATAATTACAACTGTAGAGATTTTTTAACTCTTGTACCAATAAGTACCTACTAGTAAAGTAGTAAAATATAATAAGTATTACCTATTAAGTTGAAGCGTGTTTCCAAAATTCTTACAATTTATTTAATGATTGAAATATAAATAGGTAGGTATGATTAACGTGACCATTAATTCTTTGACTCAAAACGGGACGGACAACTAGTCGGTGAAAAAAAAAAGACTTAAAAGTTATTTATTCAGAAAAGTCAGACAGCATTCAATTATTCATCCCCAATTTCACTCCCCATATCTAGTAAATAGCTGAACCGATTTTGATAAAACATGTCTGATTGTAATATTCACATCGTGTTCTTTCATTTGATACTCCACTTGAGATAACATGCAATTATTTATCCCCACTTTCACCTCCCATACCTTTTTATAATGGTGTTTTGAACAATTCTACCAATTTTCAGCTAAGTGAGAATTTTTGTAACTTCACTCCTATTTTTCAGTCTAATTTTAGACTATATTATATAGTACCTATATTCGTTCGGCCAGCTCAACTACTAAAATTTTCGCACGGTTTCAGAAAACGGGACAATTTTGCGTCCCAGAGTTCATTTCGGGGACACCGGGCCTTGTAACAATAAAAAGGGACAGTCCCGTTCAAAACGGGAGGTCTGGTCACGTTAGGTATGATTAACTTTGACTACCTAATTGCAATATTCGCATTTGTCTTCTGGGAAATGATTATAGATAGCAAAATATTTGCAATGGGGCACCAAAACAAACCGTAACGTAATACATTATTTACATTGTTGTCTGTCAAAACAAGATGAAGTGGTCTATTTCCACGCACTATCTGGAAACCACATCCATAACAACGAGAACAATATGAAATGAGTTAATGTCCACGGCCATTTCAAATGTGCGCGTATCATTTCGATGAAGTCCATCTTTGATAAAAACTTATCAACATTCTCATAATTATAGATCATTAAGGGATTTACCTAAAACAAAAGAGTTATTAAGACTTAACTAAATTATATGTCACGCAAGTCCTTCTGTTCTTGAAATATAAATTCTTTGAACTAAGTTAGCTAGGCGTTTATTATTTTATTATTGATCCCTAAATCAACTGTTATGTCGTACACATTTACAATGAACATGCAGTTTATAGGTCGGGAAGTCATATAGTTGTCATAGAGTCCAGTCACTTAATAAATTATTAATAAAAATATGTGAAAACATTAAAATTTTAAAAGCGCATAAAAAATTGTCACAAACTTACCTCACATTAATCAGTAAACTTGATTGCACAATGGCTTACAAATGATGAAATGGTTTTATCACCTCAATTATCAAACAAGAAAATGCAATATTAACTCAGCTGTCAAAAACACTGCTAACTTATATTAACGTGATATAATCTGTTTTAATACAATTAGTTCAATATAAGCATCATCTTTAAATGACAATAACACAACGATAACATTATATGAAAGTCATATTGTGTGTCATTATTCGACACGAAGTCGAATACACGCCGCGACAGCTATTATTACATGACATGTAGTCAAATCGCCGACGTGTTTAAGACTACTATGCGACTAAGTAGGTGTATATGACTGTTATACGAAACTCTTAGTGCCTTTAGTTGAATAAAATGGGCCCTAATGCCGTCGAGTAAACGTCCTTATGACATTTATACTATAGTACTAAATAATATTAAGTTGCCACCAAAACGTCTACTCAACGTCTTAAATGTTTATTGGGTCATCACGTCAGGATCTGATGATGGAATCATGGAAAAATCAGGTAAACTCTTAAAAATTTATAGGCACACGGGCCATACCATGACGTGTTTGATTTGGGTATTTTATTGACGATCGATTTGGGTATTTTTATTGTAACTTGAGCAGTTGCTCTCGAAATGCACCATTTGGTGAAGAGAACTGATGATGAAGACCACAGATGGCCACCGGAACTACTCAATAATAAGTATATCGTGAGATGCGATTTCATTACTTGAACATGGTTGTTAAGCACTTTATGCTCGAAGTGGAGCTAATGGAAGAAGAAGTACCAGGAGAACTCGTCAAAAATTAATGGCTCAGCATCGGGAAAAACAATATTTTGTAAAAGGTGATAACTTGTTGAAATGTAGGCTTTTGTAACTAGATAAATTACAAACTGACCCACTAAAAAGTAAAACCAAAAACACCGACTAAATTAAAGTTATTTTTGGCTTTGCGGTGTTTTTTGTTGGAAGTCGATAAATTATTTTTTGTTAAAAAGTTTTAATATTACGATATACAGTTCAAATGTAGATAACTATTTTTTATGTTGGTATATTACCTAATTGTAAAGTTCTTTCGCGTTTAGAGTAGTTTTATCTTCTGGCTGTTTCCACCAGCATGCAGCTCGATTACAAGAAGAAGCTATACATTGCGCGATTTGATTGGTCATTGGATCATATTATATCTCAGTAGTCAGCAATGTACAGCACTTGCATACGAGTTATATCAACTTGCAGCATAGTTGACATATTCATAAAGGTATTCAATTCCACATCACTATAAATCATTAAGGTTTTGTTTGACTATTTTATGTCATGTCAGTAAACTCATAACCGTCAAAACAAGTCAGTGTAGTAGGAGGGAACTATTGGTTTTTGGAAATGTTTTAGAAGTGTAATTGTGGCTGTTTTAAAGTAAAATATAAATTAAGAAGTAATGTGGCTGATTATTCAAGCTTTGCGAAACAGTATTTTACTCTCATTGTGTCTTTCAGCTTTGAAAAAATCCGATTGCCAGGCTACTTTTACTAAGTATGCACGCAGCTCCTTTTCTTTATCAAATAGTGGACATGTTTTCTAAAAGATATAGAAATTAATAGGTAAACAACGAATTTGTTTGTTTTAGAAACTCGTTGCCGCTGTGGAATTGGGAATGTATTGATGATAAATGTTTGCCTTTTAGAGCAACACAGATATCAAAGTTGCAGTCCCTGGAAACATGCAATATGCTTTGCTCATCGATGCAAATTTGGCCGCAACCTACAGGGACTGTCAGTTTGTCGACCACCGCAGTGCCAATGCGCTCAGATATGGTTCAGCTGCAAATAGTCCAAGCTCCTTCAAAAAAAGTTCATGAGCTTCTACAAGATACATTTTCTTTGTTCCGCGAAGACTTGCGGTTAATGGAACACGAAGCGCGAGGATTTGAAGAATGGCGTACTGTGTATTTGCGCATAGTTGTGAACAGCAGTGGAGATCCCCGAATGCGTCTTGATACTGACGAAAGTTATAGTCTGTCCTTACGACCAGAAGAGGGTACCGTCGGCGTCAGTATACTCATGGCAGATATTGCTGCACGTTCATTCTGTGGAGCTAGACATGCTATGGAAACACTTTCGCAACTGGTGTGGCTGGATCCGTACATGGGAACTCTTTTGATTTTAGAAGCTGCAAGGATTGACGATGCGCCGAGGTTTCGGTATCGTGGTTTACTTGTAGACACAGCACACAATTATTTTCCCATTTCAGAGCTGATAACGAATATAGATGCTATGGCAGCTTCTAAATTGAATACATTTCATTGGCACATTAGCGACTCTCAAGCATTTCCGCTGCATACTAACAGTGATCCAGAATTAGCTAATTATGGCGCACACACCCCTGGAGACATCTACACTCCTGAAGATGTACGCGCAGTAGTTCGGCGGGCGAGGCTGCGAGGCATCAGAGTTCTGATAGAGATAGACGCTCCGGCACACGTAGGCCACGCCTGGAGCTGGGGACCAGCCACGCAGCAAGGTGAATTAGTATTTTGCCTTGATGTCGACAACTGGACTCAATATTGCGGTGAGCCTCCATGTGGACAACTAAACCCATTTAATACACGCGTTTACGACGTGTTTGAACGCCTTTTTGTTGTTATCCATCGTTTGACCGGGGTTGAAGACATTGTACATCTAGGAGGAAATGATATTTCAATGCGTTGTTGGGAAGAAAAATATAATAACACAAAAAACGACACCATGGGCCTCTGGTTACATTTTACGCGCACTTTACTCTCACGCCTAGAAATTCGTTCCGGGAAATTACCAAATCTTATAGTTTTATGGATGTCGCACCTCGGTGAACGGTTTAAAGCTGACTTAAGGGATTATATACATCATATTGGTATTCAAGTTCGAGATGTCGCATGGGCTCAGCATTATGTTAGCGGTATCCGAACAATAATGTCCCATGAGGATGCTTGGGACTTGAACACGGGTTTCGGAGCGTGGTATGAAGAACACAGTGGTGCTCCGTACAATTCATGGCAACGCGTTTATGAACATCGTCCATGGGTCAAACATACTTCTGGGATCGTAGAAGGAGGAGAGGCCACGGTTTGGTCGGCGTTACTAAGTGAAGGAGGCTTGATGGCGCGCGCATGGCCACGAGCGGCGGCCCTGGCGGAGCGGCTGTGGACGGACCAACCCGAGGGCGCCACGCGGCCCGTGCACGCTCGTCTCGACGTCCACCGTTCCCGGCTTGTCGCGCGCGGGATGCAGGCTTCCCCTATATGGTCTATGTGGTGCACACAAAATACTCTTACATGCGGCTAGATTCTATGGCCAGATTATAGACGTGATATTTATCCAATCTCCCGATTGTCCAAATTGACCTATTGAATTGGGTTATAGATTTTTCATTCATTGAAGAATTCATCGAAACCTAAGTCTTTGTAGCTACCTACTTATTTATGGAACTACTTCCATAACACTGGTGATAATTATGTATAAATCTAACTTATTTCCATACACTTGTGGAATTACCACTTGGGCGTCCTGCAGCTAGAGTGAGATACTGAGGTTTTCGTCTAAGCGAAATTGAGTGCAGCCTGCGAAGCGGTGGTCTGTACATTAGTAATAAAGTGGGGGTGGCTTAAGTTATATGTTTATGTTCCAGCCCCTCTACACCGTGCTTTCACCTCTTAACAATCCTGTAGCCTATTTGTATAATGAAAAATCAGGGTGAACACAAACCCAAGGTTTGTTCTACGAGTGCTGTTATGACTGTTTCTGTTTTTACCTTATTCATCTATTCCGTGGTTTTTAAAACGAAGGGCGGAGACGGTTATGTGTACGTTTACTGGTGTGGCTCTCCGATCATATTATTCAACATTTTGCTCGTAGTCACCGATATAATTACGCTCTCAACTGTATTCCTTTTCGATATGTCTTACCGGAAATTATCTATCAACAAATTTTTGACATGATAGATACATAGTATAGTAAAAATTTACTATCTGGCATGTTCATAACTCTTTATTTTTTAACTTGAATTTATTAAACCTTCATATAATAATCTGACTCGTATTTTAATAACCAACTTGCTGCACTGGACTCGTTCGAGCGCAGGGCTAAAAGTAGTGTTGCCCAAACGAGAGTCTCGCAAGAGTCTTGCAATTAGCGATTAACCTATTGCTATTTATTAAACGGTAGTTGAGATCTCAGAACAATGTAACAGACTCTGTTACATTGTTCTGAGATCTCAACTACTCGTTTGGGCAACACTAGCTAAAAGGCTTATAGGCGACGAGGCGCTATCGGGCAAGCTTCATAGCCTGGCTCATCGGCGAACCGTTGCTTGCCTGTCAGTTTTCTACAGATTATACTTCGGGGAGTGTGCGCAGGAGCTCCATGACCTGATCCCTCCATCTCCCTTTCACTACCGGTCTACCAGACGCACGGCTGGATACCATCCACACTTAGTTGATATACCGTCTTGTCGTACCAAGCGATTCTCCTCCACATTTATTGTGCGCTCTTCCAAGCTGTAGAATTCTCTGCCAGCTTCTGTGTTCCCTGCCACTTATGACCTTTCAACCTTTGAAGCAAGAGTAAACAGGCATCTTCTGGGCTCGCTCGTTCCATCGTAGACCTCATCTATCGCTTACCATCAGGCGAGATCGAAGTCAAGAGTGAGCTCATTCTGAATAAACAAAAAAAAAACTAAATTATACCTAAAAAACATAATTTACATATGACTGATATGTATCTTCTTTACACAGTGAGTTAATAATGCAATAAGCTATGTAAATGTCCAGATATGGCTGTGAGTGAGACTTATGGGCTTAAGTGGTATATTATTTGGGTTTTCCGAAAATGAAATGGTGACATCTTTTGATGATAATAGAGTATCGATATGAGGCCATCACAACTTATCGATAAGTTAAAGTATAGAACATCTGAAATGATTAGGAAACGGAAACATAGACACAAACAAAAATATTTCCGTTTCCAAGAAGCTTCCTTCCTTTTCTACTTAAGTTGCGTTCAGAAACTTAAATTATTATCAATCTAAAGATACAGCAACGGTTTTACAATTATAGTCAGGAGGAATAACAAATTTAATCTAATGCATTACATTAGTTTGAGTAATTTATTATAAATAAACTAAGATTCACTGCACTGCTAACGTTCCTCTCAATTAATATATTAACAATCGTCGTAGTGAAAATGTGAGTTTATAAAGAATATGAACGGTTTACGTTCGGATACATATTACATGAATATTTATATACATATAGTACTATATTTTCTCACAATTCTATTGAGTCTATTGTAAGTATATCTGACTCTTAGCTTTTTTCACTGTGTGACAATTTTTCTCAAACTCTTCTATCAGAAGGTTCACTGGAAGAAATTTCTGTTCTAATAAGCAAGATCTTTGTATTCTTCTCTTACTTTTGTATTTTTTCTTTTGGATGTTTAGAGATAAATAATAGACAATAAGTTGTATAGTGTAGTTTGGTGTTTATTAATTAATTGCACTTCTATGGCTGAACTGGTTTAGATGAAATTTGACAGACGGGCAAATATGACCAAAATCAGAAAAAACTATGCTTATCCTTAACTGATCATGACATACGTTCAACAATCACACGATTGTAGCTGGAGAAAGTTGTATTCCAATATTTCATGTAATTGGGACCTCCTTGTCCAAGTTATGTCTAATGAATCAGATAAAATACAGTTTCTGAGACTATCGAAGGACCGTAATACCACGAATCTGTATAACATAAGGGTGGTTGTATCCAAATCAATACAACAAATAATAGTAATCAAGAATATTATTTAATAAATATTGAACAAGACTTTTATATAATTGACATTCTCAGATATCCGTTTATATTTGCTCTCAACTAATATATAAGGATAAAATTGCTATCGTTTATATTTTGGTAAAAGGTTATCTTGAAGGTGGTTCTCATTATTCGTAAATTTCGCAAAGTTTCGATAAGATAAATAAAGCTTTCGATACACATCGACAAAATAAACGTAATAAGCCATGAGATTAAGACCATGTGTTAAACCTTATACGTTTAAATTCAGCCTAGCAAAACCAATTTATCATTGTTACTCTTTTTAGATTTATAAATATTTTGAGCTCACCGAAAAAATATATCCGAACAATAAAATCACAACACACAAAACTAGGAAACGGAACTTGGGTTTACTTAGAATTGTTTCTCTGGTGTGTACTTAGCTTAATAAATACTCATATATTTTTTGTCGTAATGCATCTGTTTGAAGTGAACATATTCTTAATATTTTTTTGTATATTTATTGTCTGATAACTATTTGTTAAGACTTCGAAGAGAATTGAGGAAAATAATATTTTTTTTGGAAGGATTTAGTTAATTTCATCGTTTAAAGATGTAAAGGCTTATACACATGTCACTAAAAAGAAATTTAGTCTATGGCCAACGTGGCGGCCGAGTAGATCTAAGCGTCAAGTTATGGCGTTTAGTGAAAAACACGTAAATAATTTAAATTTTATAGTGTAATATTTATAAATTAGATTTAATATGAGTAGATATTACGATTACGGTAATGCGATATCATGGTGAGTAAACTTTGATTTTTGGTGACAACCATATTGTTTGAGATTTTGTGTACGTTTTTCTTTTGAGACATGATCATGTCGTTATTTATCAAATTAACCAAATAGGTAACTCTAAGCTTCTAACCAATGAGTAAATAATACTTTTGTCTTTAACATATTGTTCTGATAATAACTGAGTTGTTTAAATTTCAAAGTTTCCAACCTACGTTTTTTAACGTGGTTTTTGTCTAAAGATTAAAATAGTTGGACTTTCCAAATTAAGTGTATCTTTCGCCTTCTAAAATTATGGAAGGATTTCCATGGCCTTAAAATTTACATAAAATGTTACAAATGTTAATCCCAATAATAATTCGTATGCATAAGCTATTATCGATTTTTAAAGCTTTTAAGTAACCAATGTTCCCGGAATGTGGGTACTTACTCAATAAGGATAAGGTCCAAAATACTAGAAGTTATTTATTTTATTTGATTAACCTAGATTCTGTTTGTTTTGGTTTGTTGATAAACATGAGCATTTTCATCCACAAATATTAATAATAAGTGGAAATGCCCTTTTAAATAAACTGTTATTAACTATGTTATTTAAGCCATATATGTGCCACACATAGCCCAATACATTTACAAGTATACATAATGGTCATTAAAAACTAAAGGAACATTTTATAATTATATGATCCAGACAGTTGTCTGAGAGAACACTTTGTTGTTAGTATACAGCTCTAAAATTTATTTATCTGTACTGTGGCAGCTAATCATCATTATTTCTTAATGAGTATGATGGAGTGGTCCTGTTACCTCTGTTTTCTATATTATTTTATAATAATATTTGTTGTCAATATTCTGGAAAATTTCACAAACAGGACACCCCTTATTTCTCTTACCAACCAGTTCATGTCTTCTCAACACCTGTTTTGGGTTCTCATGTTAACAATTTGTTAATTTTCTTTTCTCTCCCTAGCGATGCACATTCACAGCTGCAGTGGAATAATTTCTCAAATTATTTAAAACTAAAGGATCACCAACAAATTGTTTTAAAACAATTTCTTAGTTTAAGTACTTTTATGGTTTATCTAGTTGTTAAATTAAAGCTGTAAGACATGTTTTAACCATTGATGACTAAAATGGATAATTATTCAATTGCAGATGTTCATTAGTTTTTGTCCCTTTCCCTATCAGTCATACCAGTCTGTTATGTAAGAGAAATAAGGTAAAGTCTGCGTGGTGCCATTTCATTCACAACATGAAGAAATTTTCCAGAAATCTCTTCAACTTAATACTGATAATTGATGTTAGTTTGTCCATTTTTGGACTCGTGAATTTCAGTTGACATGAGATGGTTGTTCGTCAACAATGGTTAAAACACGATCTTCAGCGAGGGTAGGAAGCGCGGCCGCGAGTGCGCCCGCAGAAAATGGAACCTCTTCTGAGCTTAGATCACGTCTCAGAATGACTGAGAATGGTCACCGTTCGCAAAGGCCCTACAGTCAAACTAGGCAAGTTCCTGTTCATGTCGCATTTGCCTCACGCATAGCCGCTAGCATGATAACCCAATTCTGTCCATCAGTCACATGTCATTTCTGTTTGCTACTGTAATCAATACCTGTGGAGAGCCAGAGGCAGTTGCAGCATGAGGGCTTGGGTGATGGTTCTTGTAATGAAGAGATAACTGTTAGCATTCAACTAAATGTGAATGCTTAATGTCCAGTGATTTTTGCATGATGTTCGATCCCTGAAATAATGTTCACTTGTACTTTTTAGGGTTCCGTAGCCGAATGGCAAAAAACGGAACCCTTATAGTTTTGACATGTCTGTCCGTCTGTCTGTCTGTCTGTCTGTCTGTCTGTCTGTCTGTCTGTCTGTCTGTCCGTCCGTCCCTTATGTCACAGCCATTTTATTCCGAAACTATTAGGACTATACATGTAAAACTTGGTAGGGAGATGTATTCTATGAACCACTTTCCGATTTTTAGAGAAAATTTAAAAAAATATTTAAAATAAAGGGGGCTCCCCATACATGAAACTGAAACTGAAAATTTTTATTTTTCATGAAATGTATACGTGTGTGGTATCTATAGACAGGTCTTTAAAAATGACATTAAGGTTTCTAAAATGACTTTTTCATAAAGTTAATATTAATAATAAAGTTAATATTAATAATAGTTAAAATTAATAAAGTTAGTTGTTAATGTCAACTTTCAACCAAAATTAGTTTGAACGAGATGGAGTCAGCAGTTTTTGAGATACAGTATATTTTCTAAAACTGCAAATATAACTTTGTAATTCATACAAATACTATGAAAAACAAAGTTATTTGGCGTAGTTGTAAAAATTGTAAATAAGCTAGTTTTAAGAAATTTGTAAGGTTTTTTGTTTTTTTTTTTTTTTTCAAATAATTATAGTAAGAATATTATATTTATTATAGTTACTACGGAACCCCTCATGGGCGAGTCCGACTCGCACTTGGCCAATTTTTTATGAGCGTTGACAAAGGGTTCAGATTTGTAAGTATTGATGGTTTTTTAGGAACAATCAGTCGCTGTCGTCGGGCGGCGTGGGCCCGGGCAGCGGGTCGCAGGGCAAGGACCCGCTCGCGCCCGCGCTGCCCGGCTCGCGCGCGCTCTACCAGCACCCCGCCGTCAGCGGCTACAACACTCAGGACTCCCGGGGACAAAATATGCCTGTTACGGTAATTAACGTAGTTAATTACGTAATTAATTAATTACGCTTTACTATAAACCTACAAAAGCATGAAATACTAATCCTACTAATATCCTACTATCCTACTTCCTTCCTACTATCCTATCCTACTTCCTACTAATCCTACTAATATTATAAATGCGAAAGTTTGTGAGGATGGATGGATGTTTGTTACTCTTTCACGCAAAAACTACTGAACGGATCTCAATGAAATTTGGTAAGTAAATAGTTGACATTCTGGAATAACACATGGGCTACTTTTCATCCCAGAATTCCCACGGGATCAGGATTTTACGCGGGAAAACCCTCCCACGCGAACGAAGTCGCGGGTAGAAGCTAGTATTATAAATGTGAATGTCTCTCTGTCTGTTAAACTTTCACAGCCAAACAGAGGAAATTTGACAGAGATGGTTTGAGATATGGGATCAATAGTAGGCAACCTATTAAAAAAAAAACCCTAAAGAGCTTAGGAGATGAAAGTTTCCCCAAAAATAAATCAGTCAATCTAAACCGATTTAACAGTGGACTCTTATTTATGTGTTACTTGCAGCTCTAGGAAAAAGTCCATTTAATCCCATGAGCATTAACTGTTTTTGAATTTTGAAAACAAGGAAAGTTCTTACTGCAAATTAGCTCAATGGTTACTTCAGAAGATATCAAGGAAAACGTGGCTAAATAATAAATTAACCTTTTGAACGCCATTGTCACATATATGTGACAAACGAAATCTTACCCTGAACGCCAACGTCACAAATATATGACAAAATACACGTCGCACAATATTATGAAATAAACAATTTAACCATTACTTTTGTGTGTTTTTATTTATATAATTTAAAAGTTTAAGCTTCCGTCTATCGGGCACGCCGCAATTGCGGCGGTAAGACCCCTCTTTGAGGAGTGGCTAGATCGGCGTCACGGCGTCCTGACCTACCGCATGACGCAGGTCCTCACCGGACACGGAAGTTTCGGGAGGTACCTGTGTCTGATGGGTAAGGAAGAGACGCCTGGGTGTCACCACTGCGAGGGTCGCCCTGAGGACACAGTCGAGCACACGGTGCAGGACTGCCCAGCTTGGGCAGAGCACCGACGTGTCCTCACGGCGACAATAGGCGGAGACCTCTCGCGCCCGGCCTTGGTCGAGGCCATGCTGCGGGGCGAGAGGGAGTGGGAAGCGGTCGCCTCCTTCTGCGAAGCAGTCATGCTTCCGAAGGAGGAGGCGGGCCGCGTGAGGGAGAGGATGGCGTCCTCCCTCCAGCCCAGCCGCAGTGGTAGACGCTCACGGCGTCGGACGTCGGCCGACGATCTCCGGCCACCGTAGGCGCGGGCATGCGGACAGCGAGTAAAGGGCAACTCGCTGTCCGACCATGGACCATGCCCGGGTCGACGGCGCGTCGTGTTCCACGCGCGCCTCAAAGAGCGTCAGCAACATGACGAGGCCCCCTCTGCAGAGGGCCGAAGCCCGCCGGGGTCGTGGGACTCATCCCGTTACCGTGGCCCCGGTATGTAAAGGGTTATTGAAGGAACACCGTGGATTTTAGTCAGTAAAAGTCTGACAGTCCCTCCCACCCTGCCCGGAGTGGGAGGACTTATTTGATAATTTTACCACGCTAAAAAAAAAAAAAAAAAAAGCTTCCGTCTATATTGTATTGCATGAAACTAATATAAATAAACCAACAATATCGAGAAATTTGTTGTTTTAAAAGTAGATGTTAAACGAGTATAAAAGGAGTGTCTCACACGCCGTAGTCTGCTATATGTGACAGCTAGTGTTGTGACGTATGATTGTAAAATCAATAAAAACTTAAGAAGATGAATATGAAATTTTAGTCCAGAGTATATTATTTGTGTATTAGTTGGTATCAGGAGAAATAAAACGTATTTTCAAAATAACTCAGCCTTATACAACCATGCCTGTTTTGTTTATATTAGGTACTAAACTGATGTTCTTCCTAGTATTATTAGGTACATTTTGTTAAGCCACTCCGTGCCTCGGACGTGCTCGTCAAGCCGCCCGTCCCGGATGTCATTTGTACACCTTTGACCATCGTTACGTGAAGTCAGCAAAAAATCGGACACCGGTACTCAGCTGCATCCGATTAGGCTAAAGACCGATCGGGAAAAGATTAAGTCTATGCTGATTACGTACCGCGTATGAATGGTTGAGGTTTTTTCAGGCACGGCAGAACCCGATATACCCGAGCAGTATGTACCACGGCTACGGCGGTGGCGGCGGCGGTACCCTTGCACCCATGCCTTCGCCCTCGCCCACAGCGCCGCTAGCTCCCTACCCCGTACATCCGGACGTCAAATTTAGGAAGTAAGTAATCTTTGAACACTCCAGATACGTACTTTTTCTTTCAGAAGTAAGAATCTGAGCTCATATCCGTATGAGCTAATTACTAGAGTTATTAAAGGAAATATAATGAGAGAACTGGTATAATTTAAAACCAAAAATTCAATATTGTTTGTCACTCCCACAGAGTAAAGACTACGTTTGCAACATTAAGAGCATATTCATTTACGTATCGCCTTTCATGGAGGCTAATAAATAAACAAGACATATTCAAGAGAGATTTATACAGACATCTCGAAATTGTTAAATCTTCTTAATTTAATGTAACATTATCAGTCTATAACAGTACCACGGCTGGGACACATATCTCTACGAGAGGGAATGACCCGAAAGCCAGCACGCGGCCCTAATAATGCGGGGTGATTGAAATCGCATGTCTTCAGATTTTTGGTCCTAGGATAGGCCGGTTTCCTCGTGATGTATTCCATCACCGTTTTGAGAACCCGCACTGGGCCCGCGTGGTGGATTATGGCCATTAACCTCTCATAGAAACGAGGCTTGGGTCCCAGCAGTGGAAAGGTAATAGGCTGAATTATTAAGTATTATAATGTGCCTGTTTGGGTTCGAACCCACGACCTCTCTTAGGGCGTGCCTGTAATCAATACGCCAACACTTCGGAAAACTTCAGTAACAGTAAACCATTCCAATAGCAACATTTTGTTACTGGTCTTTGACCATAATATTAGGTATTAACTTCTGTCGTGTGTTGTGCTGGACTGGGGAGACTAGGGTCTAATTGTCGGGAGACGCCCCGGGCGTCGGGAATCGCGAGCCGATCTCCGGCCACCGTATGCGCGAGCTTACGGGCGGCGAGCAGGGGTAGCTCAGTCCCGTAAGGACTAGGCCCGGGTCGGCGGCGCGTCGGTTATCACGCGCGCCTCTAAGAGTCGTCAACACTAGTGACGGGGCCCCATAGGGCCATTGCCTGCCGGGGTTGCGGGAATGTTCTAACGAGATACCGCGGCCCCGGAACTTAATGGCAGCTGAAGGAACTGGGTGGGTTTTAGTCAGTAGAAGTCTGACACTCCCTTCCGCTCCACACAGAGCGCGGAAAGTCATTATATATGATTTTCCCACCCGAAAAAACAAATGGTCTGATTGTGTATGTTCAACCATTGAATCACTGCTATAGCCTTCCACTCTTTCTGGGGTGTTGCCTTATCCAATCAATTGCTTGTAAACGCCAGAGTTTCCTTGGCGTCACCAATAAGTGATAGAGAGCTATTTTATTTTCCCACAGACTGCCATTCTACGATGTGTTAGCTGAACTGATGAAGCCCTCCACGATGATGCCCATGCAAGCAGGCCGCATGCAAGAGGGCACCTACGTGTTCCACCTCACGCCGCAGCAAGCCACAGAGATCGCTTCAGGGAAAGATATCGTCGGCACAAGCAACAAACTAGATTATGTCATACAGGTATGCAGATACTAGTACATTGTGAAGTTTCCATTAACTTGTTGAAGCCAAAATTATCCATAAATCTACTTCCTTATTTCATGATTTATAATAGCTTGCTTGATTTATTCAGCTATGAAATATTGAAACAATATAAAGATAAAGAACTAAACCATGGAGGCAAACAATCAATCAATCATTTATTTTGTCAAACATAGGTAAGGTTACAGATAGTAAAATTATTACTACTTCTAAATATAAAATGTGAGTACAGTCCTACCAACTTATCTGTGAACTGAAAGAGGACAGCACCGTCAATCCAGTGTTGCTTATTAATATAAAGTGCCCAAAATTGAGTGAGTTTTCAAGAAGGTAATTTCACATTAGACATAATCGTTTAATAAGAATTACAGTTTTTACTAATTAAAACAATGATACCTATATAAAAATAATAAAATAAATAAAAATAATTTGATAATTTACAGTTACGTAGGTACCAGTGGCGAAGGGTGAATTTTCATAAAAGGGAAGCCGGACCAAAAAATGCTCACCTTGCTCAAGTGTGATGCGTGAATTCCAGTAACTGTGGCCCTGTGTCTGACTTCGAAATCTTGTAACTTCGTAAATAATTATTTGTTTAATAGAAAATAATAGATTACTATTTATATATTCATATATAAAATAATAGACTAATATTTGCCATATTTCAAAAGGAAAGCCGGTAGGAATCGAGTTGTATGGAGCCTTCGCCACTGGTAGGTACACTAACAGTTCAGTCTCTCAGCAATAAACAATGGCTTTATCTAAAAAGTAATCCAATGAAGTGAAAATTCAGCAGATAAAATGTTCCATGGGGGATACAACTTTCATTTAATGCGAAGTTAAGTAGATACCTACCTTGCAAGAGGTACCTAGATGTCTAGTATTTAGTTATGACCGTACGTAACCCCTTAACACCAGATTTGACTAATTATAATTAGCAGTGGTACCTAGTGGTAATGTAGTGTAATAAAAAAAAAACAAATTGCTTCACAGTGATTTATTGAAAACCAGGTTTACAGTAATTGTGATCTTTAGATGAACCTGCATACACAACTTCATCCTGGTTGTGAGGCCATACTCCGCTTGTTTCCGTACCACTATCATCATTATCATTATCGCTTTCGGTTTCAGTGTCACTTACCACTTCTATAATAAAAGGTTTATCTAAATACAAATCATGTTTTAAATATTCTCCTTCTAACCTGCGAACGTGTTTACAATTCTGTGCCCACTCATGAACTGTAATAGCGTCAAAAGCTTCTCTAACTAGGCGGGGAATTTCAGCATTTTTGTGCTCAATATTTACATCAGCAACTTTTCTTTTCATTGTGCTCCATATGAGTTCACTGGGATTGAGATCACAGTGATAAGGTGGTAAATATAAGCAATTGTGTATATTGTATTCTAAAATTTTTTCAATCTCATACATAGGTGGTTCAGGCTTGTTTCTTTAATCTATACTTATAATAAATCTGTAGAGAGGTCAATTCTGTACATGAAATATATTTACAAAATAACTATCAGGGGGTGATTAGGGATCGATACTGATGTCAAAAATGCAATCAGTAAAATTTTTGTCTGTCTGTCTGTCTGTGTGTCTGTCTGTCTGTCTGTATAACCGTTATAGAAACAAAAACTACTCGACGGATTTTAACGAAACTTGGTACAATTATTTTTCATACTCCTGAGCTGGTTATAGTATACTTTTCATCACACTACAATTAATAGGAGCAGAGCAGTGAAGGGAAATGTTGGGAAAACGGGAGAAGTTACTCCATTTTTTAAGCTTCCGTCGCGAGTGCAACCTTAATGGTTAAAGCTACACAGAAATCATTTATGACGGAAATGTTCTGCTTAAAATTATATAAAAAATATCCCACGACAGCATATATCTATCTTTTATGGTTGACTCACAATAACACGTGTAACTCCCGATAGCTTAGCAGTTCGAAGCTTTCTGATTATTATTCTGCTCCGAAATTTAAAAACACCACAACTTTGCAATGGAACTCTGCTAAAAGTAACCCAGTTGCAACAAAATATAATCGAGGCTCAAATTTTAACAGGTTGCGGTGCAGGAGAAACCGTCTTTATTCCCAGAATTCCCATAATACCAAATAATTTTCCATTCCAATTTAATAGAACGCAATTCCCAGTATCGGTGTGTTATGCAATGACAATTAATAAGGCTCAAGGGCAGACTTTTCGTGTTGCTGGAGTAGATCTTGGTGTCAGTTGTTTCTCGCATGGTCATTTGTACGTCGCTCTTTCCCGGGTTAGCAGTTCTAGAAATCTTTATGTTCACGTGCCGGACGGGTCAACTTTCAACATAGTTTAGCCGGAAGCTTTGCGCTGAAGTATTTTCGTTCTATAGGGACTTAAGCCTCATGTGAACGTGATCTAAACAATATTACCGATACATTAACTTAATAACACACAAGGAGTTACACGCTGACGGAGTCGCGGGCACAGCTATTAACAATAATATTGTGCGGTTCGGTATTGCGATATTTTTCAACAGTATTATAGATTGACATATTATATTTCCCTACTAAATTACGAAAGTTAATCTGTCTGTTACATCAAAATCACTGAACCGTGAGGAAGGACATAGGCTACTTTTTTTTACGAAAAGCGACGGAAACGTGGACGAAATCACGGGCAACAGCTACCTATACTAATAATATAAGGCTGAAGAGTTTGTTTGTTTGTTTGAACGCGATAATCTCAGGAACTACGGGTTCGAATTGAAAAATTATTTTTTAATTATATAGTCAATTTATAGAGAAAGGCTAAAGGCTATATATCATTACGCTAAAGCCAATAGGAGCGGAGCGCCAATGAAGAATGCTTCAAAATCGGGGTTAAATTTAACGCTAGCCCAAAGTAACTATTCCACGCGGACGAAGTCGCGGGCAAAAGCTAGTCTATACTAATATTATAAAGCAGAAAAATTTGTTTGTTTGCTTGAACGCGCTAATCTTCGAAAGTACTGGGTGGATTTGGATGCAATTTAGTATGGAAGTAGCTTGAAGCTTGAGGAAGGTTATAGGCTACTTTTTACGCGACTGCAAAAAAGGAGAGTTTGTATTTACCGTGATAGAATCCACGGGAGCGAAGCCCCGCGTGAGTACTAGTTATTTCTAAAAGCTGAGGTTTAGTCAAATTTTCTCCGTAGTCAATTTTATTTTCGGTCGACCATAATTGCATATCTTTTTTTAAGGAATTCGTATTTGGGACTTTATTCACACAAGTACGGTGATGAGCCATCCATAATAGTGATGGATAATGCTCCTTCATTATCCATCACTATTATGGATGGCTCTTGTAAATTAGGCACAAATTTTTCAATAACCCACTTTTTAACTCCTCGAGTGTCGCATGTTGAATTTCCTTATGATTTTGGGTAGGACTTCAGAAAAAATGATAAACTATTTATATCATTCAGTAAGCGAATCAAACTGACCTCATCTCGCAGTGATGTGATATGTTTATACTTTTATAATTTTCAGTCATATTCGAAAATAAAATGTGTAGGCAATTTTAACACAAATAATTCCAAAAAATTAATAAAAACTATTATAAAAAGTAATAAAAACTATTTGATAACACAACGAAAAAGTCTGCGGCGTCACAACAAAAACCACAGATGCATTTTGTAATTTTTTTTTCGTTCATTTTAGTGGTGTATCGTCGTTGCGCTTGCAAAAGTCGCTATGTGGTAAATAGTCATTTACGTTCTTTTATGAAGTTTCAATCGTTATTTTAATACACACATGCTGTAAAAACAGCTATCTGATAAACGCAATATTGAAAGGTAACTCTTTAAATATTTCGTTTATTAGATAGCTGTTTTACAGCATGTGTGTATTAAAATAACGATTGAAACTGCATAAAATAACAAAAATTGGCCAAAAGCGAGTCGGACTCGCCCATGAAGGGTTCCGTAGTAACTATGATAAATATAATATACTTAATATAATTATTTGAAAAAAACAAAAAAAAAACAAAAAACACAAATTTCTTAAAACTAGCTTATTTACAATTCTTACAACTACGCCAAATAACTTTGTTTTTCATAGTATTTGTATGAATTACAAAGTTATATTTGCGGTTTTAGAAAATATACTGTATCTCAAAAACTGCTGACTCAATCTCGTTCAAACTAATTTTGGTTGAAATTTTACATTAAGATCTACAACATATGGTTTTTTTAGATTTTTCACTTCATTATTATAGAAGTTAGAGGGGGGACACACATTTTACCACTTTGGAAGCGTATCTTTTAAACGATTAAATTTATGAAAAAGTCATTTTAGAAACGTTAATGTCATTTTTAAAGACCTGTCTATAGATACCACACACGTATAGGTTTCATGAAAGAAAATATTTTCAGTTTCAGTTCCATGTATGGGGAGCCCCCTTTATTTTAAATATTTTTTAAATTTTCTCTTAAAATCGGAAAGCGGTTCACAGAATACATCTACCTACCAAGTTTTACATGTATAGTCCTAACAGTTTCGGAATAAAATGGCTGTGACATACGGACGGACAGACAGACAGACGGACAGACATGTCGAAACTATAAGGGTTCCGTTTTTTACCATTCGGCTACGGAACCCTAAAAATGACTATTTACCACATAGCGCCTTTTGCAAGCGCAACGACGGTATGCAGAACGTATTGCTACTTGCAACACAACCACAGATATTCATCGACCAATCCTGACCAAGCCCTTAAGTGTAACTGTCCGACTTAAGACATTTGGAGCATTTTTTTCTTATGTCGCACTGTGTAACTTAAGACACGCGAGAGGTTAAAGTTGGTACAATTCATCTTGTCATGATGATCACCACTTTTTGTATTTGATTTAAACAAAAGTAGTGCATTTGTAACAAATCCAGTATCTCCTCCCGCATGAACAATTATATATCTTTGCCCTTTCGATACAGGCTCCAATACTCCATCTTCACCCTCTCCTTGCCAACATTTACCCGATGTATGCGAAGAGTGAATATAGGTCTCATCTAAATGAAATAAATTATGGGCCGGGGCTGGGGAGATTTATTATTTTATCCACTGCATGCAAGTACTTAGCTCTCCAAGCTGATACTTCAGTATGCTCCATAAGAACCTTCCAATTGGATTGAGATTTTTTCAAACGAAATCCCACCTTGTGAAGCAGCTTTCGCAGACTCTCTCGCTGTCCTGTGTAATTTATTTCTGTCTTTAAGACCTCTAGAAGCTTTTTAACAGTAGGGACCTCTTTTTTAGCAGAATAAAATTCATGTCCTTTCCTCCGTATAATTCCCATGTCAAATCATCAACATGCACAAATCAACTTTTACGTTTTCTCTCCTTGCCTGGTGTCCGAATTTTTGTACCAGTTTCTTCTGCTGTGTGCCCTTCCTTAACTATTTATGAAATTAGTCCTTGACTCACACCTGAAATATAATATAATAAAATAAATGTTAGTTGAAATTTGAAATCTGGCAGGTTAGTTTGCTCACTCACTTAGCAAGTTACCTATTAGATGTACGTTACCGTTACGCTAACCTGCAGCAAGAATAGAAACGAATATTTCGTGGACTTAAATAATTAGTTAAGTATCGGGTAATTTATAACAAGAAAGTTGACAACACTAACCTGTCGCTGCCGAAATTCGTTTGTATATTTGATTAAATAGAATAATCGGAGACCCCACCCGAGCTTCTTCAAAAGGTTTTAACCTTTAGAATAATGTTTCGAGCATCACTTTCGGCATATTTAATTTTATAAATTCAGCAATATCACGACAAAACAACCAGAGAACCCGAATGTATAAAAAAAAAATAGTATACACTGACAATCGGATGACATTTCAACATGACGGCCGTAGTTTCAATTTTCGCCATTTCACAGATAAGTTTGTCGGAGTGTAATTAATTTTGTTCTCAGGCACAACTCCGGTTTTGTCTCCTAGAAACGTCATGTGAACAAGAAGACCATTTCCCGCCTAGTGTTAATGTCAAAGTTAACAACAAAATGTGTCCACTGCCAGTGAGTATGTTTTGGTACTAAATAATCCATATACTAATATTATAAATGAGAAAGTAGCTCTGTCTGTCTGTTACCTTTTCACGCCTAAACTGCTGAATGATTTAAATGCAATTTGGCATGGAAATAGTTTAGGACCCTGAGAAGGACATTGGATAGTTTTTATCCCGAAACTCCCACGGGATCGGGATTTACGCGGGAAAAACCTCCTAAGCGAACGTAGTCGCGCATAAAAGCTAGTTATAATTATAAAGAAATAAGTAAAGTTCAAACCTTTGCTTGTTGCATATAGGTACTTGAAGGGTTATCACAGAAACTATTATATATGTCTATCAGCTGCTTGTATGTTGTAAGCTATAGGTAGATAGAATAGGAATTTGCCCAAGGTATATACATGCTTTTTTGGTGTAAATGTGGGCCAGTTTCACTTGAATTGGTGATTGTTTTGTTTTTTTTTTATATTTTGTAAAAACATGGGGAACGTGTTTTCATCGCAATGACTTATTATTTTTGTATACCCTGTTTTTTAATCTCAGAGACAGAATTGACACATGCAAATGTCAAGTTTAGAAATAATGTTGCCCGCTCTTTTGCGCAGTGTTGTACCTACGATACCGGTTTGTAGAATCGTAACTTTTTACCCGACTGCGCGACGCAAAGGAGGTTAATGTGTTTCACAGTCTGTGTATGTATGTAAGTATGTGTGTTTGTACCTATGTGGTGATGTACAGGCCAAACGCGTGGGCTGATTTGAATAATTCTCACGTTAATCAATTCGTCGTAACTATGCGAGTGTCACTAGAGAAATGATAGTTAATTATCAAAAATCGGCAAACTATATCAAGTGGCAGATATCCCACTTGATATAGTTTGCCGATTTTTATCCTTGCTTTAGTGTTACGATTTTTCAGTCTTTTTTATATGATATTTAATTTCTAATTAGTTTTATACAAGTAAATCACATATTTATAATGTATGTTTATATAGCTTAGTTAGAGGGGTCACCAAGATTGCTAGTAATGTGAATTATACCCACATTGCGAGTTTTCTTTATAAAAAAAAATATATAAAAATCGTAACACTAAAGAAAGGATAAAGTTGGAATAATTATTCCTTCTTCCTTGACTTTTAATATTGGTGTTTGATAATGGCTTGGATAATGGCCAGCTAAAGTTGGTGTACCTTCACTTGGTGGAGGTGGTGATGATTTTATTGGCTTGTCCCTGACCCTGTGATGATGCTGCCGCTTATATTGTGCTGGGCAGTAACAATACATTGGGCGTTTCTTCATTGGCCGGCCCGGTCCGGCACCGATACCGATAATGACATCGGTAGACGCTTAATTCTATAAAATTGTATGGAATAGTGTCTCATTGATCCGACCCGACTCCAATATTAACTGCAAGGGACGACCTTAGCTGGGATGTATTTAACTTCTAATTTATTTACAATAGGTCTATATTGTATTGAGCAGAGTAAGGACACTAGAAGGCTCTATTTGTGAAGTTGATCCCAATAAACTTCTAAATACACTTCAAGACCACAATTCCTAGCAAGAATTAAATAATCTGTGAAATCTTTAACATAGTTAAACTAAAAGGTAATATTAAATAAATCCTGACTACTCAACTGAAAGGAAAGAAACAAGCACATTTTTATGTAAAAAGTGACAAGCAGGCGTGACCCATCCCATTTTTATAAGAATATATGTTCGATTGGGTCCCCGCATGCTTGCAATAAATCGGTATTTATTGTGTAAATCGGTAGTTATTTTGTGTTTTTATGTGTCATCTGGGCCATATAGTTGACGACATTACTGATAGGTTTACCATAGAAATAGGTGGTGATTCTGAAGATTCAGAATATTCCTAAGAAATGGAGTCATTATTTGAATCTGATTAACGAATACCTGTAATTAATTATGATTTTAATAACATAATTAATTACAGGTATATAGATATCTTACATTATTATTTTTTTATTTCTAGTTTTAAATTAGCATCTACACATTATTTCAGGATAACGTATTATAAAAAAACCGATACTTGATTTTATCAACGTTAAGTTTCGATAGTGGCACATCACTATTTAAGATTTGCAAAAAACTGGCAATCATCGTAATGTCAACTTTGTCTCTGAGATTAAAAAACAGGGTATAAAGGAAAAGCACTTCTGTTTAATCAGGGATTTAATAACAATTAATTTGCCACTATCCATGTCTGAATAAAATCATGAACTTATAATAAATACAGCTCAATATATTATTATGAATCATTAATTTTTCCTTTACATAGTGAGTATTATCTGTCCCTAGAACCCAATACCAACGAACAAGCCCACACCAGAACCAAAGCGACCACCGCGCCCGGTCAACATATCGTCGTTAGTAAAGCTATCGCCCACGGTCGCCAACACAATACAAGTGACGTGGGCGGCGGACTTTACGCGTGCTTACGTGCTCAGCGTGTTCATGGTGCGCAAGCTAACATCTGCCGAGTTACTGCAACGGCTGAAGAATAAGGGCACCAAAAATCCTGACTATACACGCTCACTCAGTAAGTTAATTTGTAGTTTGTATTTTTTTTTTAAGGAATTAGCGAACTATATCAATTGGGGTATAGTTGAATAGGTCTTTTGAACTGTGGGTAGAATTCACATTACTAGCAATTTTGTTAACCCCTCCAACTAAGCTAAATATGCTGCATTGGGTTCACTGCAATAGTGTAATGGGTGGGGTTCGAACCAGCGACGTCGCTTAAATTAAAATATTCCTGTGATATTATAAGAAGAAGGATACACTAACAACAGATGAGGCGATTTATTGTTAGTTAAAGACCACATAATGTAATTTTGGTCAAAATTAGACCAAAATTTAAATAATTTCGAATGCATTGTTTATTATAGAAAATCTAGTTGACCTGGCAAACGTCATATAAATTATTTATTATGAAATATTCTTCTTTTCATTCATTTCATTCTTGACAGACTGGTTGTAATGTACACAAAAATATTCATAAAAATCGGTCAAGCCGTTTCGGAGGAATTCAATAACAAACACTGATTCGAGATTTTTATAATTAGATATTAGCTTTGGGCACTCTTTCTCCATATAAACTTGTCTAGTGGGTGCCGGATTACTAGAATGAATTGAAAACTTCAAAATATTCTACTGCATATAGATAAGACTACTACACATGCTTAGGTCAAGGTAGATGAACTATGTACTTACATTAAAAATTCAATGCAACTAAAGATTGACATTTAAAACCTGCAGAGGTAGTGCACAGTATAATGCAGGTTATCAAGTGTATTTATTTTCAATGTAACAATTTATACTGCCAACTACAAAACTTGAAAGCATCAAGTATTTTGCCCTTCACTTAATCATATCTTCAGTCTTCATCTTCTTCAAAGGCTTGTTTAAAACTTTCTGCCAATGAAGTCATTATTTTTTATTGATGACTAGCTGACCCAGTGACCTTTGCAACGCAATATTATTTTTATTTTTGATAATTTCTCAACTTTCCCTGTATGAGAAACATACTCAAAAATAATTAATGAAATTGGTCAAGCCGTTGTCGAGTTTTAGCGAGACTAACGAACAGCAATTGATTTTTATTTATAAGATAGCTCATATTTGACCACCATTTCACCGGATGGTAAGTGATTGAAGATGGAGCACCCTTACCTAAAACTGACCTGAACTGACCTGTGACTTACCTGTAACTATTAATCAACAGTAAAAGAAAAGCTGTCAGAGGACTACGACAGCGAGATCGCGACGACTTCACTTCGTGTATCCCTCATGTGTCCGTTGGGCAAGATGCGTATGTCATGTCCATGCCGGCCCGCCAACTGCCCTCACCTGCAATGCTTCGACGCGTCGCTGTTCCTGCAGATGAACGAGCGAAAACCCACCTGGCTGTGTCCCGTATGCGACCGTCCTGCGCCTTATGATTCCTTGGTAGTTGATGGGTAAGAGAGAAATACATTTTCTAGCATGTTATTTATTGGGATTTAAAACATTACATTTTAGAAACACTGCTAAACCCAAATAAACTTAATAAAGTTTTTGTTGCATGTAAACTGCTTCCTGTACACGAGAAGGTCAAGTACTTGGTGGTTCTTGAGCATTTCTATAACGACCAGTATAAAGTGCATGTGCAAAATTCTTATAACACAAGAAGTGTTAGAGAACGTAAATTCGTGCGGCCACCCGTAAAAAATTACTACGGCAAGAGAACCAATAAGTATTTGACCCCTACATTGTTCAATAATTACGACTGGTTAAGAAAAGGTAACAGTATTAGTAAACAAACATTAAAGAATAAACTTAAAACTGTACTGCTGAATGAAGTAGTCGCAAGTTATGATTCTAATGTCTCTAAATAAGTTAAGTAATCTAAATAAGTTGTAATACACATGTTGTTGAGCTCCGCGTTCGCGCGACAACAATGAGTTTCCGTGTGGTTGTGTTAAAAAAAAAAAAATTATATGCCTAGATTGTTTTCAACGAAAGCATGCACGTGTGCCGGCGACGACGCGACGGCCTGCGCTGTCACAACAACTGTCTGTACCTACTTAGTTTTATCGTATATTAGTACCTCAGAGCCAAAATATTGTAAAAACAAGCGCCAATCCCGCCGACAAACTGCTAAGCAGTTTGGTGGGTTTTTAAATTAAGCCTGCGCCGAGTAAAATAACTCAAAACGGTCTTCACAACTAAAGGAATATAACCTATAATAGTACTTTAATTACCATACAAAAATATGTAATGAACACTAGAATAAATGTGTTAGCAAACATAGTTGGCAAAATTTAAAAATATTTTATAGTTTATTAAACAAAAATACATAAAGTTGGACAAAAATCCTTACAAAACATGCTCGTGCGTCGCTGAATTTTGATAGTAAACTGTTGATTTTTTTCATAAACTTCAATTCATATTATTCTCTAATTATCATACTATCATTTACAGCTTTAACATTTCAAAAATGTCGCTTGGTTGTTTTAATTTTAATTTTTTCTTCTAATTTGCGCGCTATTTTGAACCATACGCAACGTACACCGGTCGAAAATTCAGTCGTCCACGGGAGCTCAGAGAGGGGTCACGTCTCATCGTGGAGCGTTTCGCCGGTAACGATAATTCGCGATCTATTGTGTACGTATGTATTGCAGCAATCCGTTGAATAACATAAGTCATATTTTTTGTTTTTTTGAGTACGATTTATTATGCATACCCAACAATTACTTCTTATTGTTCAATATATATTTCTTTAACATTTTTTTTTTTCAATATTTGTTTTATTATGGGAAAATGTAAAAAAAAAAAATATTATTAGAAGAAAGTTGGCGCAAATTTTCGAAAAAAAAAAGCCATTCTCATAAAAAGTACGTATTTCTATTTTGTGATGTTATTATTGCTTTTTAACCGACTTCAAAAAAAAGGAGAAGGTTCTCAGTTCGTCTTAAACTTTTTTTTATGTATGTAACCTCAAACTCGAAGACGGCTGGACCGATTTGGAATTTTTTTTTTCGTTTGAAAGGGTACACTTTCTAGTTGGTTCCATTGTTATGAAATCAGGATCTGATGATGGGATCCTGGAGAAAGCGAGGGAACTCTTTAAATATTATAGGCACACCTATAGCGTTTTGGGTATTTCTAATAGTACCTTGTGCAGTTGCTCCCGAAAAGCACCATTTGAGGAAGTGAAAGTGATGATGAAGACTTTTTCAAACATTCGATATGGGTATCGTGTAATGGGTTTTTGGGGGTGGTGATTGCAAATCTGGAATTTATTTTTAAATTCAAGATGGCGTATGCAACTTTTTCTCACAAATTCGATATGGGTACCGTGTAATGGGTTTTTGGGGGTGGTGATTGCAAATTTGACATTCATTTTAAAATCCAAGATGGCGGATGCAACTTTTTCTCAAACTTTCGATATGGGTAACGTGTAATGAGTTTTTGGGGGTGGTGATTGCAAATCTGGCATTCATTTTAAAATCCAAGATGGCGGATGCAACTTTTTCTCAAACATTCGATATAGGTATCGTGTAATGGGTTTTTGGGGGTGCTGATTGCAAATCTGGCATTCATTTTAAAATCCAAGATGGCGGATGCAACTTTTTCTCAAACATTCGATATGGGTATGGTGTAATGGGTTTTTGGGGGTGGTGATTGCAAATCTGGCATTCATTTTAAAATCCAAGATGGCGGATGCAACTTTTTCTCAAACATTTGATATGGGTACCGTGTAATGGGTTTTTGGGGGTGGTGATTGCAAATCTGGCATTCATTTTAAAATCCAAGATGGCGGATGCAACTTTTTCTCACACATTCGATATGGGTATCGTGTAATGGGTTTTTGGGGGTGGTGATTGCAAATCTGGCTTTCATTTTGAAATCCAATTTAAAACACATACGATGTCCATATTGAATGTTGGAGAAAAAGTTGCATCCTTGGTGGATGCAACTTTTTCTCCAACATTCAATATGGATATCGTGTGTGTCTACTAAGTTAAATACACTGATAACCTTCAAGGGTTTATTGCTAAGTATAATTAACAAAGTAACGTAAGGGCTAAAATTATCGCTAAATGATGAAAATGAGTGCACCCGGTTGCTGTTCGAAATACACTAAGCTCGCGGCGAACTTAGTGCGACCGCATTATATCGCTTGCTCAGCAAACGTGGTCGATTGCAAAATATTGCATCAAACATCGTGTAATAGGTTTTTGGGCATACCGATTGCAATCCTGACATTCATTTTAGAATTTACGACGAAAGTTCATTGGCTACTTTGTTAGCTTACAATTTACACTGGGTTATTGACAATTTAACTGATCCTAGGTTAAGTGACTATTCAGTATTATCTAGGGTATCTAATAATACTGAAATTAATTGTTTAAACCCTTAGATGTGACAAAGGAGAGTTATAATAACACAATTTTACTATATCATCAGAATATAAATCGTTTCTAATAAATCGTTTCTAATATTTTGATATTAGATGAGGAAATGTTAATAGATAAATATGATATAGATATCTTATGTTTTTGTGAAACCTGGCTAAAACCAGAAAGAATGTTGTTTAAAATTAATATTTTTCTGTTACTAGTGCATACAACAGGTCCTCAGTAGAAGGTGGTACTTTATTATTACGTAGTAATTCTCTTAGATATAAGGAACAAAAATATATCACCGCTTGCTCTGTTGATTGCTTGTGTGAGGTAGCATGTACAGAAGTTGAAGGCTAAACTTTCTTAAGTGTTTATAGACCACCAGCATCAAACTTGTCATCATTCTTAATGATAATGGGAGAAATTTTAAGTACCTAAGCTTATAAGAGATAATAAATTAATTTTCGTTTGTGGTCACCTAAATATTGATTTGTTAGTAAATTCATCTGAACACTGCAAGCTTACTTCATTGTTTGGTTCATTTAACTTAAAATGCACATACAAGGAAGCAACAAGAATAACAGCAACATCAGCTCAATGCATAGATAATATTTATACTAATTGTGCCATAAAATACTCGTCTCAAATTAGTGGAGTTAGGTCTGACCATACAGGTCAACTAGTATCCTTTGAGTTGGTTAAAAAGCGGCAATTAAATAAGACTATTAAGTTTAGGTCACTAACTAAAAAGAAATTAATGTTTTTAACGATAACATGTTAAGTAATCTTTCAATGGCCACTTTTGACTCCCATGACCCCAATGAAAATTACAGGATATTATTTTCTTCACTATGCCACGAATTTAGTAAGGCATGTCCAGTTAAAAAATTTCAAATGAGTAATAAATCTAAATTTAATGAATGGGCCACTGCTGGATTTTTTTTTTTTTGGAAAATTTGTCTTTGCAAAATACACGGATTTACCAAAGTCAGCCGTCACCATTCAAAAACGTGTCATGAATTACAGTGAAAAAATCAGAAAGCAAGTAACTGCAGAATTGAAACATTTGAAAAGTGCAGGTGAAAGATTTAGTCTTTCTTTCGACAAGTGGACTTCAACATCCAATAAACCATACATGGCTGTCAACGTTCATTCATATAAAAAAAAATTTGGAATTTAGGACTTGTTCCTATTTATGGAAGTATGAAAGTATGGCTGAAAATTGTCTTCGTGTATTGAAAGAGCGTCTAAGTATATTTGATATTTCCCTGGATACTGGCTTTATGAAAAACATAATTATTTGCAAGATAGCTCTACCTCAGATGATACTATAAATAAACCACCTGTGGCTGTTGATCATATGGACGACATCCATGATGATGAACATTTAGAAGACTTAGACAGTCCAGAATCAGACTTAATCTTAATGTCACAAAATGACCTTGCGCTATAACACATACCAGAGTTAACACAAGATGAAAACATTAATGAGCTGATAAAGAAAATCCGCAAAGTTGTAGAGTGTATTTCAAAAGATCACCATTGAAAAATGAAACAGTACTTCAAAAATAAATGAAAATTTAACATGGAAAAGAGCTGTCACTTCTTTTGGACTGTAAAACCAGGTGGAATAGTCTTTTAACAATGCTGGAGCGATTTTATCTTTTAAAAACCTTCATTCAAAAAGCTCTTATAGATCTCAATCATCCAATTCGTTTGGAAGAAGTTGATTTTGAATTGGTAAATAAAATTGTTGATGTGCTGACCCCAATTAAATTGACAGTAGAAGCAATCTGTCGGCGAGATGCTAATTTATGCACAGCTGATTCCGATTTGAAATTTCTTATAAAACAGCTATCTAGCATAATCATTTTTTGGCAAGTGCTGACACTTGCCAAAAAAATTAAAACATCCTTAGTGAAACGTATGAAGCAACGACGAAGTGATGATTTGACTGGTGTGTTGAATTAATTACAAAATCCATGAAAAGATGATGAAAATCAGTTATTATCGGATTTGGAATGGCATGACTTATTTCCAGTTTCTACACAGGCTTTAGTTTGGAAGCAAATAAAGTGTATTGTTAAAAAACTTAAAAGTCGAGATGACACGGAAGAAGAAGAAGGAAGACCACAAACTTAAGGCCACAAACCTCCCAATCCCAACCCCAATTGACACTAAAGGAAAAGTTATAGCTGGAAATTGATAAGAGTATGAAATCCCCAGATCGTGAAGTACAAATACAAAATTAATCGGGGTTGGCAAAATATAGTATTAGACGTGAAATAAGCCTGTTTGAAAATGGACTCTATCAAATGGAAATGAATGAATGAAATGGAATGGAAATGGATCACTTAGAAACAGCATATAAGTATCTATTGTCTATTCCTCCAACCAGTGTAAAACCTAAACGAGCGTTTTCAGCTGCTGCTTATGTTGGTAATAAACGAAGCAGGCTTGGAAGTCAAACCTTGGATGCATTGATATTTCTACGATTGTATTTTCAAAATTCGAAATAAGTGTAGTGTACCAAAATTAAAAATATATATTTTAAGAAATTACTCGTTTCTTAGAGTTCAGTTGCCGAATGGCAAAAAACGGAACCCTTATAGTTTCGTCATGTCTGTCCGTCTGTCTGTCTGTCTGTCTGTCTGTCCGTCCGTCCATATGTCACAGCTATTTTATTCTATTAGTTACTACGGAACCCTTCATGGGCGAGTCTGACTCGCACTTAGCCTCTTTTTGTAAAATGTTATAATAAGCAATATAACATTAGATTTATAGATTTCTTTTATTTTTTTTTTCTTTTAAATTAAGTTACACTTGATACATATATTGTTATGAAATAAATTACGCTTATATTTTCTGCGAAGTAAGTTCGCTAGACAGCATTAATGAAAAAATGTTTTTTTGGTATGGCCCCACGTATATATAATAAAGTACCGAATGTTATTATAAATGTGACAGTACATCAGAATTTAAACGAGCACTAAATGAAATTTTAATAAACAAAACTTATTTCAGTTTTATATTTTTTTTTATTTCATACTGGTTTTATTATTCAAATAAGTACTGCATACCCATCTACCCTAACTTGCTACTTACCCAGTTTCGAAGCGTCAATAGCCTAATGGATAAGGTGTCGGACTTGTGATCGAGAGGTCGCAGGTTCGAACCCCACCCATTACACTATTGACGTGAACCCACTCCAGACACAAGCATATTTAGCTTAGTTGAAGGGGTTAACAAGATTGCTAGTAATGTGAAATGTACCCACATTGCTAGTATTCTTTAAAAAAAAATCTGAGGAGTTTAATATATAAAATCAAAGTTTTATTGCAATAGGATGAATAGTGAGGGAACGGATAATGTATTACTACAGTAAAAACAAACGTTTATTTTTATATAATAGGTATAATTTATTAAATTTATTTTTGTGATTTATTTACGTACCTACTTGCTTCATTTAGATCCATCCAGCCGTTTGAGCGTGAAGAAGTAACAAACATGCAAACAGACACATTCATTCACAAACTTTCGCCTTTATAATATTAGTGTGATAAATAAAACCATTTAAATAATTAATATTCGTTTTTCAAGTTTATTCAACATAACGACAAAAAATTAAAAAATGCAAAGTTAGCAAACTTCGTCGTGCAACGGCAAGCGGGCCTCGAGCGAACTTGTCATTGTGTGTGTGACAACGCACACGACTAGCCCGCTGCAGTAAATACCTATTTTCCGCGCGTCTCCTAGGCTCGACACCCTCTTAAGTCTCATGTTTGGTCTCGAATAAACGTTTTATTTATTATTTATTTATTTATTTTTAAATGTAAAAAAAAACCCTTTTGGCATCAAAGTACTCCTCCACATTGCTGTCGTCCGGAAACGTGCCCAGAAGGCTGGCAGCATTGCTGTAGAATTTAACGCTTGTTTGGTTTAGCATTAACTTCTGAGTTGGTTGATATCCGGTTGATTTGGTGCTATACTATACTGGTTGAATGATACGAAATGATATGGTGTAAAGGATATATTTAATATTGGTGATAATTATTAAATGGTAAATCTAAGCTAAATTAGCACTAAGATGGTTTGATCTAGTTTGGTTTGAGTTACGCTATTGGTAGTCGAACATGTACTAACTGGTAATAGTTGCGATACATGCATTTATGGAAATGCACTCAGACAAAAGTGCTGAGCTGTTCGGTTCCCAATATTGTACATTGTATGGCAATGCTTATTTTTTGAGCAAAGAAATCGATCAGCCGGCGAGACAAATCTTTATGAAGAGACGCGCACTCGGGCCCCATGACCCATTTTCTAGCATGTTTTCATGATCTGTTTAGCCTTTACACAACTATGTTGTGGTCGCGTCGACTGCCAGTCTAAATGAATACTGCTGGTGTTTTACATGGAGTGACTAACTAGAAGCTGGGTAACACGATAGCTTTTGGTGAAATGTGTCCGATTTTCTTACTTCTGACTGACACTGAGGCAATGAGGGAAAACAGTTTAACATGCTCTTTGAGGCATGGGAGAGTCTCGCTATGTCAAGACAGTTACCCAACCTGCGGCTGGCATTAGGTATTTAATGACAAAGTCACCTTTATTTTCTGGCATTTTTTAAAGTAGCGTTAAGTTACAAGTCCTATCTATATTTCTATACAAATATTATAAAGTGGAAAATTTTGTTGGTTTAAACGCGCTAATCTTCGAAAATGGTATGGAAGTAGCTTGAAGCTTGCGGAGGCTACTTTTTACCGGACTGCAAAAGAAGGAGGTTTTTATAGGCTATATTTTTATCGTGATTAAGTCCACAGGGGTGAAGTCCCGCCCGACTGCTAGACTTTCCTATTTGACCTATTTTTTTTACATGTAAAAGACTCGATAGTGAGATTAAATATCGTGGTTGTCGGCCAGGTACTTCCAAGAGGTGCTAACGTCGGCTCGCCTGTCGACCGACTGCAACGAGATCCAGCTGCACGCGGACGGCAACTGGTCTGCGCACGCGCCGCCCGCTCGAGCTCCCCAGCAAACCCAACCCGCTGCCGAGCCTGTCACACTCATCTCCGATGATCTAGGTCAGTTATATTCTATGATCTAGGTCAGTTATATAACGTCGGCTCGCCTGTCGACCGACTGCAACGAGATCCAGCTGCACGCGGACGGCAACTGGTCTGCGCACGCGCCGCCCGCTCGAGCTCCCCAGCAAACCCAACCCGCTGCCGAGCCTGTCACACTCATCTCCGATGATCTAGGTCAGTTATATTCTATGATCTAGGTCAGTTATATAACGTCGGCTCGCCTGTCGACCGACTGCAACGAGATCCAGCTGCACGCGGACGGCAACTGGTCTGCGCACGCGCCGCCCGCTCGAGCTCCCCAGCAAACCCAACCCGCTGCCGAGCCCGTCACACTCATCTCCGATGATCTAGGTCAGTTATATTCTATGATCTAGGTCAGTTATATAACGTCGGCTCGCCTGTCGACCGACTGCAACGAGATCCAGCTGCACGCGGACGGCAACTGGTCTGCGCACGCGCCGCCCGCTCGAGCTCCCCAGCAAACCCAACCCGCTGCCGAGCCCGTCACACTCATCTCCGATGATCTAGGTCAGTTATATTCTATGATCTAGGTCAGTTATATAACGTCGGCTCGCCTGTCGACCGACTGCAACGAGATCCAGCTGCACGCGGACGGCAACTGGTCTGCGCACGCGCCGCCCGCTCGAGCTCCCCAGCAAACCCAACCCGCTGCCGAGCCCGTCACACTCATCTCCGATGATCTAGGTCAGTTATATTCCGCGGCCCCGGAACGTAAGGGCAACTGAAGGAGCAGGGTGGGTTTTTAGTCAGTCGAAGTCTGACACTCCCTTCTACTCCACCCACAGCGGGCGGAGTCATTTGATGACTTTCCCACCCAGGTTAGTAATATTACATAATTTGCCGCTATTAACGCTCTCTGGACTCCAACACACGTCTATGTTTGCGGATGATTGGAAGATATATTTTTTTTTATTGAAAATACGTTCGCGTTTGACCATTATACCATATCACCTGATGTTAAGTGATGATGTGGTCGAAGATGGAGCACGCTTACCTAAAAGTAACCTATTCACTCTTGACTTAGACTCCTAGGTTGTAGCTGTCGGGAAACACAGACTCCGGCAGGGAATTCCACTCATTAGCCAAAACGTTTTGTGCGTATAGGCGGGATGTCCACCATGTAACGATGGCGCTGCGCCGTTTGTCTCGTAGTCCGATGATGGAACGGGCTTGGCGGAATTAGATTGTATAATTCCATCGCACACTCCCCGAAATTTAACCGATAGAAAACTGATATACTTGTAACACGTCGTCGGTGTTCAAGGCTCTGGAGCTTTGAATCAACCAGTGCATCGTTGCCAATGAATGTTTGAATTTTTATGAGAATAATATGTTAAATCATCATCTGCATAGCATTTTTCCCAACTATGTATGGGTTGACTTCCAGTCTCAGCTGAATCCGGTAATTCAGCTGAGTATGAGTGTTTTACATGGAGTGACTGTCTAACCGATAACTGGCTTCTAATTACCCGCAACGACTGTCATAGATGTCCAAATGATAGACGTGACCAACAACTCAACGTGTTTTCCAGGGCACGGGTATCAAATCGCTAACTTCCAAACTCTGGGCTATTACATATCAAAAATATCACTTTTGCCCAGCCCGAGAATCGAACTCCGGGTTCGATTCTGACTTGTCCCCAAGTCATACGACCACTTGACTAACGAGGCAGTATGTATAAATTCAATTAAATCGTTAGTTAACTGTTCTATTTAAATAAATAAATATTCGACCGAATCATATCCACCGCTTTTTTTTTATTACGAATGAGCCCGCTCTTGACCTCGATCACACCTGATGGTAAGTGTAAGATGAGGTCTACGAGCAAACGAGCGAGCCCAGAAAATGCCTATTCACTCTTGCTTTAAAGGCTGACGGATCATAAGTGGCAGGGAACACAGAAGCCGGCAGAGAGTTCCACACCTTGGCTGTGCGCACAATGAATGTTGAAGAAAAGCGCTTAGTACGACAAGACGGTATATCGACCAAGTGTGGATGGTATCCTGCGGTACGTCTGGTAGACCGGTAGTAAAAGGGGGATGAAGGGATTAGGTCGTGGAGCTCCTGCGCACACTCTTCGAAGTTCTCGTACAATCTGTAGAAGATAGACGCTTGCTCAGCAGACTAGCGTGCCAGACCCTGTCAAAGGCCTTTGAGATGTCGAGGGACACGGCAAGGGATTCGCCGTGTTTCTCAATGGCCTCGCCCCAGAAGTGCGTAACATACACAAGAAGATCTCCGGTTGACCGACCACGGCGGAAGCCATACTGTCGGTCACTGAGGAGCTCATTGTCTTCAAGGTATGCTAGCAACTTACTGTTGAGTACCCTCTCCATAACTTTACATAGTATGGAGGTAAAGGCAATTGGTCTATAGTTTTTAGAGTCGGCACGGCTACCCTTTTTGGGTACTGGTTGCACATTAGCCAATTGGTGATTCTGTGGAGTTTCTTGCTGGTTCTTCTCCATAGAAAACGACCATTTTCGAACAGTGCACTAACTTCTAACGTTTTGTAAGTGCCTACGTAGACCTATGTGAAATAAAATATTTCGAGTTTGAATTACATAAGAGGATTTGTGTATATCAGAAGTAATACCGGTGGAGAGCGGCGGCGGTGGCGGGAAGCGTGCGGCGGTAGGCGAGGCGCGCGCGCCGCGCTCCGCCGACGTCATGGTGGACCTCACGTCGGACTCCGACGACGACGTGCCGCTCAAGCGCAAGGTGCCTCAGCCCAAACCGACCCCACCAGCCTCAGAGTCCAGCGTCAAGAGCGATGACAACTACTCTTCATCTAGTGGTGAGATACTTACATAGATTTTTGTACATATGCACTAATAAACGTAAACTCTCACTAATCTGGCAATATTCAAAAGTAATGAGATCAGAAAAGGAACTATTATTTCCTCTTTGGTTGACAGACAAATTTATACATCTCTATAGCATCTTTACTGTAAAGCTTGGATAAAATAGTTTGCAATACACCTAATTCGAAAACGTTAATACTTAGTTTGGGTTATTAATATTTCCCTTTCTCTTCGAATACATTCCACCAACAAGCGATAGACATTTTCCACAATACCACAAACTTCGCAATAAGGGCTGGTGGTCTTTTATTTAATTAAGAAGCCAAACTTGTTCAGTGGTAAGTATCTAGATCTTAACCTATGTGCAATAACAATTCGTCAACCAGGGAATACGAGCAGTTTCACATTGAAGTGTCCAAATACAAATACCCGTTTCCCGTAAATTTTCATCAAAACACTCATTCAAATTTGATACTCTTGACTTAAAATATTTATAGCGATCAACTTATAGGAACTCAGACTCTGGCAGGGAATTCCACTCCTTAGCTGCACGCACAACGAAAGTATTCCCGAAACGTGTTGTTCACCATGTAACGATGGCGCATCGCCATTTGTCTTGAAACATAAAAAAAAAAATTAAATCAAAAACACTATTAAGGCAATGTTACCGATGAGTGTATGAATATGAGAAACAATCGTTTGTGTGTATAGCGGCGGAGGCGGTGTCATCGAGCGGGTACCGATCCCCGGGAGTGCCGGGCGCGGCGTGCGGAGTGATCTCGCTGGACTCCCCGTCGCCCCCCGCGCCCGCCTCCCCGCCCGACGGCGAGCGAGGGGAGCGAGCGGAGCGCTCCGAGCGGCCGCACCTGTCCATCACGCCCGTGGCGCCGCCCGCTACCACGCCGCACCACATAGGTACACACCAAACCACTACTTCGCACAGCTAATATGGTACATGGAGCTTAAAAGCTTAACCATTTGTTTTGGTATAACTTGCCACTAGCTAGACGAATTCTGAGAGAGTTCTCCGGCAGTCTTTTCTTTCAGACTGATCACCAACAGGATGTTTCGTTTTTGAGAGATTCGTCGACAGAATGTTTCACCTATAAACGTTTCATCAACAGATTGGTTTGCATTAGTGAATTTCGATGAAAGGACTTTGCCTATGGAATATTCACCTTGAGATTGTTTCAACATGGCTTTATCACTATTTAATTCAAGCTTTTTGTTGGCTTGGTAATTAAGTAGTGAAAAAGCCATGTCAAAACAATCATAAGCAAAAAAAAAACTCACAGTGTATATTCCATAGGTGAAAAGTCCTGTTGTCGAAAGTCACAAATGCGAACTAGTCTGTCGACGAAACGTTCTGTTGGTGATCAGTCGAAAGGAGAAATGACCACTGGAGAACGCTTGCAAAATCAGCCCAACGAGATATAGTCTAGTGGCAGATCTGACTGTCGTGACTAATCTTGTCTCGTCTTTGTGGCCGTACATGAGGTTAACGTTACTAAAACTCCATGTATGATATTGTGAGCTGCTATATGCATGAATGACCCCAGTCCCCGGACGGAACCACTGAGCCGAAGTAATAAGTATAACCTGTATGTCCACACCCTTCAATGGTGCCAACGATGTTCTCCATCTCAGAAAACAGGTAACTGATCACTAAACCTTTAATAACGCCATAAATATGTATACACAATGCCCGTCGCCGCTCGCCACCTTTCAGATATGCTGTCGAAGATGCCGCACTTATCCGTCTCGGTGCTAGCGCCACCAACACCCTCGCCGCAGGACTTAGGTAAACTTAAGCGCACAAGACTACTTACAATAGATCATCTAATTTAATTATGTGCGCCTTTCCATCTGTATTGTGATCAAAAATGTCATTTATCAGTATGTAGTCACAGGGTACGCATTTTAAACTACTTAGATCTATACTATAATAATACTTTACTAACCTAACCTTAAAAGCCTAAAATTATCATCTCATAATATGAGATTATAAATATTTTTTTTTACGTTTATACATCTAATATATAAATATATTATATTATAAATATATTATATGTATAAACATCACCATAATGCCTTAAGGCAGCGCTAGTCGGTATTTCCCTCATACAAATGTTGTGGGTGATTATTCTATTGTTTGACATTGTTCGTTCAGAGTTGGGCATAATATCAATTTGTCTTGTCGTTATCTGTGCCTGTACGTAACCAGATTGTAAAATAATAAGTGTTTCCGAGCGTCGAAAATTCCGTATTTTAACCCGTTATTTAGAACTTTGTAACTTGTGTTTAATGATAGTTATAATACCAAATAGGGTCAAATGAAATAAAAGAATACTGCATCAAGTAATATTTTATTAAACCGATATGGAACGAAAAGCAGTGATTAATTGGTTATCGATAATTTATCGATAAAAAGTTGGAATCCCTATTTTTTATAAAGCGGAAATGTTTGTTTGTTTGAACGTGCTTTTCGAAAGCACTAGGTGGATCGGGATAAAATTTGATATGGAAGTAACTTGAAGGTTACTTACCGTTAAAGTACCCCTATCAAGTTTGATTCCCTTGAGAGTTTCGAAATATGCATATTTCTGTTCAGAAATTAGATATACATATTATTACGACGTTTTACAATAATTATAGTACTATACACATTGATATACTAAAAACCCAAGATGCACAGTCTCGAAGAAAAGTGACGCTCGAAACTGTCGCCAAACACTCACCACCTACGTAGTAATAGTAATGCTATAAGTATAAAATATGTTTTTGCAAATTCCATCTTATGAAAATTGTTTAAAGTTGTTTTTACAAAGCCGTGTGCGAAAGAAAATCAAATTTTATGACTGACGTTGCTCGATAGGACAAGGCCTTGAGTGGAGACTCACACCTTATACTAAATTTTATTATAAAACATTTTTGTTAGTATTATAAGTTTATTAAATTGTGTTCTAAAGACGTAATTATAGCGTAAATGTTTTGGGTAGAACATGTGTATATCAATGAAACAAATATTAACTCTTGAAATCGTTTATTAATTTTTTTAATTCAATAAAGCTTATACCTTTTGCCGTGATATACATAATATCTTCGTCAAAAAAATTCGCCATAAAAAAAATATCTCGCCTTTGTCGGCTGACGATTGATGTCCGTTCTCCGCATCGTATTTGGTCACGAGAAAAACTAAAGTATAAAAATAAGAAGTTTTTAATGAGATTGGTGTTGCGACAAAGCAACACTCACACACACTTTTATCATTAGCATACCGCATGTCGTGAACCCATAAGTTATCCCATAATGAATCGATATACTTAAAATATATTTTTATTCTATTATTAAATCGTTTAAATTATTCCAGTATGGGGAGGGACGTTTAAAATTGTAATACTAAGAGCGGAAGGCGCACAATGGGCAATACTTAAAGTGATGTCGTTCAAAAAACGAATTTATCCCACTGGACTGCTATACTCGGAAGCTCAAGCACTTACAGTTCCCAATATATATCCTCCGTACCATACTACGTAGACACAGATTGGTACCAGTAAGCCCAGATTTAATAAGCAAACGCACTGGGTTTCCCGTTTGTAAAGTTCCCAAATGTCACACTAAACTTACGTCTAGATACTTTTAGGCATTAAGATCTAGGACCTACAATAGAGCAAACAAAACTATCCCAACTTAGAAGCTTATGTGACATAAGGTCAAACAAATTTTAAAACCATGACTTCAGTCTTTGAGCTATGACGACATTAAAAAAATCATTTCGTCAGTACAGTAAATAAAGCTATTCAAAACACACACTCATGTTAACGCACACGCGTCCAGAGTTCCAGACACACACACACACATACACGTTTTGCTTCTATTTCTTTTGTTCTCAATACCTTCTAATGTTACTTTTTATTTGTAATTTATTACATAAAAATTGAAATGTGTTTTAATGTATAGCATAGGACACTGATTCCTGTAACACAGGCTCGCTTAGCATATGAGTCAGGGGCTTCACTTGAAAGATGTAATATTTTTATGTTCAATAAGTTATTTATTTATTTTATTTATGAACATTAAAAAAACCGTAAAATTGACGACCTCTTCTCCTTCAGTATATTATATAACGTATACATATTTGCCAAAAACTAAATTAGTATCTATTAATTATTGTAAAATAGATGTATTTAACTTTTGGTGTACAATAAAGTTTATTTTAATCTATTCTAAATACTAGCTTTTGCCCGCGTCTTCATTCGCGTAGAGGCTTTTCCCGCGTAAATCTTGATCGCGTGGGAATTTCGGGATAAAAACTATTCCCATGCCAAACATCGAAATAGGTTCAGCGGCTTAGGCGTGAAAAGATAACACCCAGACAGACAGAGTTACTTTCGCATTTATAATATTAATATGGACAATAAAACATAAACTTATTAATAAAAATAAATAAATACAAGAAAAAGAATCGACTCCATTATTTGTTCAACAGGGTAATTTTTATTATGCGACTAAAATAAAAAGATGCCATAATACATTGTTTTGACACTGAAAACGCGGCCATTGAAATTTGCTGTTACTATTTAAAATGAGCGCATAATTTAGAATTAAGCACTCATTTTATGCGGACGGTTTTGAGACGTTGAGTGTGCATCTTGGGTTTTTAGTATATCAATGACTATACATTTATATTACTTTATAATATTAAACAGACTCATTTTCATTCACAATATAAAAATGAAAAAAGTATAGGTACCAAAAAATATTTTGTCTACCCTGATGTGTGCAATCCAACATAGGAACCTCGCGATACAGCCATGTTTGTGAGGACCTGCGTCAGGCCAAACTTGAGGACGTGGGGTTCCCCAGCCTCATGTAATTGCTATTTATTAAATGGTAGTTGAGATCTCAGAACAATGTAACAGACTCTGTTACATTGTTCTGAGATCTCAACTACCGTTTAATAAATAGCAATAGGATAATCGCTAATTGTAAGACTTGCGAGACTCTCGTTTGGGCAACACTAGTTGTAATATGTTGTTGTAACATGAATATGTTATAATATGTAATTGAATAAATACACGAAATTGAAAATGAACACACGTGTTTCCTCATCATTGTCGGAAACCAGACGGAGCGAAGCGAAGGTAGTCAGTCTCCTGTCTGGAGATATATTTATGTAAACTATAAGATTGTAGAGTACGCGCTGAGTTGTAAAATGCCGGGACTATCGGATATGTGTGTACTAGGTACTGTTTATTTTGTTTGCTCAATGTTAATACTGGCGGCGACATGGTATTGCCTGTGTAAAAATGGCTTTTAATTTGATACGGTCCAAAAATTAAGTAATTAAATAATAAAGACGGTTAATTTATCTAAAGTTATTTCAGTAACTTTTTTACAATGTTATTTAATAACATTAAATAACATTAACATAACTGTACTAACCTTATGTGATGGTATTCTGGCTTAAAGTTCCACCTGCTGACACTAACTGACCTTGCTATGTTCTGCCCTTTGCCGCCTCTCGCCTGGTCGCTGCAGCTCAACAAGACGTGTTGACGGAAGGACCGCATCTCTCTATCACACCCGTTACGACTACAGCTTCATCGGCGCATCATATCGGTAAATATGATCACCATCATACCCCATTCACATACTAACAATAACACTCGGTTTCTGCAAGGCTGATCAACGCAAAAATAACTAATCGGCCGTTTAGTCTCTTGTCAAGAGCAATTTGTGTTGCTAAAAGCGTGGTTGACAAGAAATTTACCAGCCGACTAGTTGATTTTTGTGTTGATCAGCCTTTCAGAAACCGGGTGTAAATAACAAATTTTCTAAAATAAATGCATACAAACTATTTGTTTCTTTTTTGAGGTCTTCCCCTTACAGTGGGACGTAGCTAGATACAGTATATTAACTAACAGTAGGCGTTCCCGTTAACCCGCAATAGTATAGCATGCATACATGCAAAAAAATATTACTATATAAATATTTATTATTTTAATATTAAAATATTCACTAAAATGTTAAATTGATACGTAAAAAAAACACTACACGCGTACTTGAAGGACGGCAACGTCGCAATTTATTTATGAATGACGGGCCGCGTGTGCGGTGATCTAATTGATGTGCTTATACTATTGCGAGTTAACGGAAACGCCCTCTGTTAGTTAACATACTGTATAACATAACATAGAATAATATATATGAATACGTTACTTGTGTAAATATTCAGATAAATAATAGTCTATCGTATACAGCCTCATTTATAATATGCAGCTGTGTTTTTTTTTTTTAATATTAAGATTTCGTTCTTCTCATCAAAATATAAAACACTAATTGGGGAGAGGAAGCTTTTTTTCTTCATTGTAGAATTATATGTACAGGCTAGGGACTGTAGTTCAAATCTTGCAGATGGCCGTGTTTGATCAAATATAGAGAGGTCTGCAAGTGTATCAATTTGTCTGATATATCTGATAGATAAAATCTCAAAAAGAGTGGGCAGTAGGCATAAATTACACTAAGTAATAAGTTACACTGGCGGACAAAATCGATGGGCCATTTGTCAGGCACTGGGCTGGTAGGCATGTGCGCACAGGCGTGCATGTCGACAATTAAATTGATGTTGTGTTTTAATTTATTGTACTAACAATAAGTTAAGTATTTTACTAACACTCTATGGATCAATGGTCAGAGACAAATAAATAAATAAATTATTTCTGACACTTTATTTAGTAGAAATTACAAACATTTTTCAACAGCTTTGCTTCAGTAACCTTTCCCGTAGGACAAGTACATTGTCCGGGATAATAACTATGTCTATAACACTATTCATCACTTCAAAGAATCGTCACTGTCAGTGTTTCCAATTAACTCCAAATTGTCTCGAAACGCAAGTTAAGGCCGGCCGCAAACGTTCGGTTTCCGAATTAGGTTTCCTGATCAGGAATTCTGATTCGGAAACCAAAATGTTCAACAAGGCGAACGATTCCGAACGGCAAAAATAAGAATAATGTGCGCCTTGTTGAATATTTTGTATGTAAGCAGCAGTGGCGAAGGGTGAATTTTCATAAAAGGGAAGCCGGAACACAAAATACATGAATTCCAGTAACTGTGGCCCTGTGGCTGACTTCAAAATCTTGTAACTTCCTAAATAATTATTTGTTTAATTGAAAATAATAGATTACTATTTATACAAGGTGTAACGGAAAGGGTATATACATACCAAGGGCACGGCTTCTTGGATGATATCAAACTATATTGGAAGGGTTTCAACTCAAAATAAAATACTCTAAAAATTGATACCAAATTTTCGGTTTCGTAAGTTTCTTAAATTGAAATCATAACAATCGTGTCACCGCACTAAGTAGGTCAATAACTTTCCACGTTACTTGCAAATATCACGATAAATCTCTTCTGTGATGTGCTTATTTCAATTTGAAAAAGTTCGGTTTCTGGTATCAATGTATTAAAAATTCTCATTACTTCCGAACATGTAGAGATAGGATTAAAAAACCCTTCTAATATAGTTTGATATCACCCAAAGAAGCCGTGCCCTTGGTATGTATATAACCTTTCCGTTACACGTTGTATATTCATATATAAAATAATAGACTAATATTTGCCATATTTCAAAAGGGAAGCCGGTAGGAATCGAGTTGTATCCATACAACTCGATTCCTACCGGCTTCCCTTCGTTCAGGTTTCCGAATCTGAATTCCTGATCAGGAAACCTAATTCGGAAACCGAACGTTTGCGGCCGGCCTATGCCGTTGGACCTGGGTGTCATTTGTACATCTTTGACCATCGTTGCGGGTAGTCAGAAAATCTGACACCCGTCTAGCCGAGGAGTGTCGTGTTGGCCAGATACGCAGTGCAGTCACTCCATGCAAAAAACTAGTACTTAGCTACATCACATCCAGTTAGACTGCAAGCTGAGCCAATGTATAATTAGGAAAAGGTTAAGCGGATGGTGAGGTTTAGTACGCCAGGAATATAATATTTTAACACAGATGTGTACACATGAAAAACTATATTATGTATTTTATATGTATACAACATGTAATTTAAAGGGTATATACATACCAAGTGCACGGCTTCTTTGGATGATATCAAACGATATGGCAAGGGTTTTGTAATCCTAAGTCTACGTGTGTAGAACTTACAAATTCCAATACACTGATACCAGAGACCGAATTTTTCAAATTAAGTAGAACGAAAAGAATTATCGTGTTATTGGCAAGTGACGTGGAAAGTTATTGACCCTCGTAGTGCTGTGACACGTTTGTTATGATTGGTATTCAAGAAATATATGAAACCAATAATTTGGTATCAATTCTTGGAGTCAGTTATTTTGTGCTGAAACTGTGCATAGAGACTCCATACCAGATGTTGTCTTCAGCCCTTTTGGATAGATATGGGGTTTGCGTTACACGTTGTATAAACTCGACCACGTTATTTGCTGATCCAGGTTCCAGCACGGGCGGCGATCGTGAGGATGCTGAGGCGACGCCGGCGCACTGGGCACCCTACGCTGACTCGGAAAGGGACGATAACTTTAGGAAGTGAGTATTTTAACTCTAGTTAAGATTTTAACTACCAACTACTCACTGACAAGAACAACAATTAGTATTCTTGTAATTTTTTTAAATTAAATAACACTTTTACATGTCATGAGTTTTAATTTAAAATTAGATGAGACTGGTTTTTCCTAACTGATAACGCTAATAAGAAACACTGAAACAAACTACGAGTCCAGTCTTTTTTTCCATAGTTAAAAGTCCATACAATCTGTACTGGTCAAATAATATGAGATTCATGTAGGTTAAAGTCTAAAGTAATCTTTTGAGGAAAGATGCGCAGGTTTGAGTGGACCTATCTTTTCAGTGCAAGCCTTTGTAAGCTTAACTTAAGACTACTAAGAAGCTCAATACTTGAAAACTTGTCATCGAGAGCTCTCCTAGCCTACACAGCCACAACATATTACACATTATGATAACTCTTTTTGAATGCTCCGTTTATAGACATGTTGCAGGTCTAACATAGATTTGCGTTCAGGCATAGTGTATCAGCCGCTCTAAATATAACTAATAAAACAAAAAGTTCAAGACGAACTGAGAACCTCCTCCTTTTTTGAAGTCGGTTAAAAATGGCAATTTAATTATTATCATCCAAAATATTTTATTTTACATAGGCCTACATGAGCACTATAAAGCGTCAAATAAGTTTTTTCAATATTATTCACAATGTATTTTAAGATCCATTACTTCATTATGTTGAGAAAATCTACCCAAAACGGTTGATAGTTATGTACAAATGAAAGCATTTGTGACTGATTTTATTTATTCTGCTATACATAATTAAGCTGCAGAACAATTGTGATCTCCAGGGCCGGATTAACCATTAGGCGGAGTAGGCAACTGCCTAGGGGCCCCGCATCAACTAAGGGCCCAGGCCCAGTGCACGCACCAAGAAAACATGTTTCTTCGAACGAGAATTTGATGTGCGTGTGAACTTAGGGACCTTACCGTTATTTCACAAAACACAAATCGTTAGATTTAGTAGTAGGTAGAATTAAAACAATTTTAGAACAAATCTGGGAATAGGTAAACAAATATATTGTGCGTTTCCTCAGTTCACACACGATTTGGTCAGTCAAAGTAAGAAAAGGGGCCCCGAGAATGCCATTGCCTTAGGGCCTCTCACAGGGTTAATCCGGCTCTGGTGATCTCCTTCAGTTTTACACAATAATGTTTATACAGAATGGAATCAAGCGTTACTTTGCGGAAATCCATACCAAACTAATATCTACTTTAGAAAGAATATCGCATATTAATTCTGAGCAAATGAGCCCGCTTTTGACCTCGATCACACCTGATGGTAAGTGTAAGATGAGGTCTACGATCGAACGAGCGAGCCTAAAAAATGCCTATTCACTCTTGCTTTAAAGGCTGTCATATGTGGCAGGGAACACAGAAGCCGGCAGAGAGTTCCACACCTTGGCTGTGCGCACAATAAATGTTGAAGAAAAGCGCGTAGTTAACTCTAGATATTTTTTTCAAAAGTATTACTTTTACGAAGAGCATTGTTGACTCAGTGGTAGTGGGTCCAACTTGCAAGTTGCAGGTCGTGGATCTGGACTAATCCAGTCAGGCACATTAATTACTTAGTGTAATTTATTTCGTCACCACCACTCTCAATGGTGATGGAAAACATCGTGAGGAAACCGGCTTGTCCTAGGACTAAACATCCGAAGTCATGCGACATACACCAACCCGCAATGGGCTCGCGTGGACGATTACGGCTTATTCCCTCTCATAGAGACGAGGCCTGCGTCCCAGCACTGGGAACGGAATAGGCTGAATTATATCCTAGCAGTCCCGCGGGGCTTCGCTCCCGGGGCCTCTAAAACCAAGCCTATAAACCTTTCTCAAACTCCAAGCTGTTTCCTTACCAAATTTCATCCAAATCCATCCAGTACATTCAATCATCAGCACATTCAAGCAAACAAACTTTTGCGCTTTATAGTATTAGTATAAATTACTTTTACAAAAATGTTTAACTAACAACTCTACACAGATACTGACTGAGGGAGAAGAGTGGCCGCGCTTCATATACCAGCGACCATTCTTCAGAGGAGGACCCGGAGGCGTCGTACCCCGAAGTGCCGTTGCTGCCGCCGCCCTAGAGCGAGCAGAACCCACGCGACACGCACACCGGGGGACGAGGAAGGCTGCCCATCAATCAGCTACGCCAACGGCCTCCACGATCCCCAGCCAAAGCAGATCTTCCAGTGAACTACTAGCATAGCAAGCTGCTACAAACACTGTACATAAACTCTAATGCTGCAACTACGCGGGAGTCACATTCCACTTGACTTTCAGCTCAATCCCGGACGCTCCATGTTCCTTATGATCATTAAACTCTCCCCACATCAACTATTGTGGCTTACGTGCATTTTGTTCACCAAATAAGTTTAAAACTGTAAAATAAATCTTTAAATAAACTTGCAAATTAAGCTAGCGAGATCAAACATTTTTGTCGGTAAGGGCTTTCATTTGACTTGGTTCACTGTAGTGTAGTAATACCATCTTATATATCAAAATTGTTTAAACTTTCCGATGAGCATGTATTATAGAATCATTATTACAAATTTTAGTTTTAATCTGTTTTGTATTACTTGATCTGCATATGTCTGTCTCAATGAGTCCTAAAAGTAAGAATAATTGATGCGTTTTTAATGTGTGAATGAGATCGTTTGTAAACTCAAACTCAATATATTTTATTTAGTATAAAACATCAGACGCTAGTGCACACTTTAAAATTGGTCTTTCCTATAGAGAAAATTGAAAAACGAATCTAAGTCTACAGTGTTCTCACATTCACAAAAAGGTTTATAAAATATTAAAATAAACTTGACAAGCGACAAGATTAGACTTCAGTAATGAAGGAAACTAGAGCATTGTAAATACATAGCTATAAAAAATTAATAGAAGGCCTTAGGATTCAAACTTTGAGTATGCAAGTATTTCGTAATTTTGTATTTCAGGTAGTGTCGTGTAACAACTATCCATTTTCGTATTAAAATAACTGAGTGAGAGAGACTATTTATTTATATACACTAAACTCGTATGAATTTAAATGCAAAAGGGTTAATATACCACCAAACTTTTATTTTAGAGACAATGATAAATCTAGTTTATTTGGGACTTGATCATCACTACGAATGATGTAGTTTGTACAACCATTTTGCAGTAAATAATATTTTTCAACACAAATAAATGTATGTCCCATATGACAAGTGTACCTGCGATAACTGTAGTTGTGAACAGTGTGTCTGACCCCATGTCACTGTATAGTTCCACCTGTATATAACATCATTTATTTTACCTAAATGTTTACGTGACTTGGTGTCAGTTAGAAAAACGTGAGATTAGTAGGTATCAATTTTACATAGTTTTGTTTGATTTCCATCCAGTTCATATGAATTTATGAATGAAACTGGATCTTCGATATTTTTTATACAACTCAAGCTGTTTACAACAGTTAAATAGTACTTATGTTAAACCAAATTTCTAATTATTAACTTTTAGTGAGTAAAAACTTAATTGGTGAGTCAGTCGACCAGATACGAAATCGCATGGAAATTATACTAAGATTCCTATATTGTTGTACTTTATTAATTATAAAATGGGTATTTTTACTACAAATTCAGCAGTTCTACTAGGACTTTTTGTTAAACATGCTCTTAAATTGTTTTTCTGTAATTTTAGTAAATTACCTAAAACCTAAACCAATCTTCTACTCTTTGACATGAATAATGAATGGCTTCATCTCTTATAAGTTTCGATAATATTGTTCGATCTTATGATTAATTTTAAATTCATAAAATCACGTCGCTGAGACAGTACCGAATAATTTAATGTTTATAAGCGCTCCGAGAATGTTCTAATTTATTTAAACTAAGGTGTAGTTCAATAACTTGTACTTGTATTATAATATTGAAGTGTTTGTCGACATTGATTGCTAACTTGCGATACAAAGTTATGATGAATGTTAGAATAAGACTGTCTGTGTGACATTGGAGTTTGATAATTAATAAATGTAAATATTGTCCTACTGCATTTTTTTATTTATTTGTAATACAAATAAATAATATAAGCATAATATGCTATTAACACCTGCTTTGCTCCTTTTAGGTATTATAGCAAAATATCAACAAGCGCTACGACGACCTATCCTGTTAGGTAAAAAATACCATTACTTCAAAGCCATAACATCAAAGATTCAATCATAAAATTAAATCCGAATACACGAAGTTGTACAACAATAGAAAAAGAAGTTATAAGCTATTCGAACCAAGTGTATAAGTGAGGCACAGTCAGTAACAGAACTAAACGGCAACGACCTCTGTCGCAATGTTTAATTGTCGGATAATTATTGTAATGAATGGGCGGCTGTGCTGATGCTGCCTCAAACACTACAACAATCATTATCTATTCACTCGGTGGATCAATCCAAGATAGCAGTAGTCTATGCCGACGCCGACTCTGTGTACTGTATGTACGCGCCCTTCTCACATTTTTATGCCGCCCGCCTCATAAACCCTCCCGTCCCTCTCGCACCAGCACGCGGCATCGCTGTGCATCTCGCTCGTTCGCACACCTCGCTCGGGAGGACACGTAGCTTTGCTCGCTCGAACCCAGTTCCGCGGTCGTCCGCCGACTCTTAGCGGCGCTGACGTGCGTTACGCTCTTACGACAATTTTGTGTTTCTACTGTGAAATCACCAGTGTTATTTGTTTATATTTTATAACATAGCCCATGGATTGATCTACGTCGCTCACTGGATCTGTCGTTAGCAGTGTAGTGTACTGTACATGTTTGTGTGAGAGCCGAAGCGAATACTATTGTGAAACGGGTCGGCCGTGTTCGTTTATGTGCTGAATGGTGATTAAAAGTAATTTACTCTGCTTTTACGGTGTTGAGGGTTGGTGCGTATCGATCGTATATTGAAAGACAAAGCGGTGGATTGTTATTGTGGCGTGGAGGAGACCGGTGCAGTGATAGGTGAGTGATGACAAGTGTTTTCGTTGCGTAGTGGCAATAGTTCGGACTGGCCATGTAAGTTATCGTAGATGGCCGGCGCGAGGATGCGGCGGCGCCACGGCAAACTCCGAGCCACAGACTAGCTATAAACCAGTGAACTAACAACCGGATTGTACATGAGTAAATAACTCAGACAGAATGATATCTTCTTACTGAAAATAACGCTAGAGTTTCAATTTAAACCACTGTTAAGTTTTAATTGTTAACTATACATACTCACTTTTGTGTATTCCGAGCGATACGTTTATAAGATTCACTTTGACAAAGAGCACGTGCTTTAAAGCTTTGTGACAGCATCAGCATTTTCGTGTTAAAATTAATGATTAAACTTTATATTAAGATTAAAGTACGTTAAGTGAATAAGACCTTTCAATATCCAAACAGTACCTTTATTCGCATCACTTTAAGTACAGAATCATTATGCATTAAAATTTTATGCACTCGTAAAAAACAGTTCAAAGATGGAATGCCCAAGCCTTGGTCATTTTGTAGCTGTAAGCCGCATGTCATAGGCAATACTGAAACTATGAAAATCGCGTTTTCTAGAACTATGTATTCATATATCGAGTGACAGCGCCTTTGCTGTGAATGACCAGTGACCACTTTTTAGCATTACTGCATGTGGTTGACTGTACTTGTTTTGGTACATGAGCCATTCCGTGAAAAATTGAATGTAAGAAAAAAGTACTGTCACACAATTTTACAAACAGTTTACAAGACTATCTTATACTCTATTGAATGCATTTTTTTTTAATGTACAGTGTAGATCATTAACTTTAAAATATATATATAATGGAGTCAGTTGTTGTTAATTTAACCGATTAAAAAATAAAAATAAGAGGCAAAAAATAACATTTTAGCGTGTCACACTTCCTGTCGCAAACTTTAACTAACCGAAGTTTATGTTTTTTTTATACATACTTCAGCGTTTTTTGGGAGCTTTAATTGAATATTGCTTTTTCTCAAGTATAACATTAATTTTACTCGTAAATCTTATTGTATTACAACAAAATTCATGAAATTAAATGATAATCAAATTAGCACCAAGGTGGACATTCCACTTTAGTCACTACTGTTTTATTTGCTTTCCGTTTAAAAAAATTACCAAAGCAAGTTATTTTATTGTCATAGTAATGTTATTGTAGTAGATCAGCCATTTATTTTTACCCATCGTGCAGTTGTAACGCAGTGATCGGTGACGAAGCCGTGTTTTTAACACGTAATCGATTAAGAAGTCCACTATAGTCACAGCAATAACGTGATACCGGTAAGTTCTTAAAACATTCTTTTATTTTCGAATTATGCCTAATGTATGTGTGTATGTCGTGAAATAATGATTTCCTCCAAAAGAACAAAGAATATTGAGTGTTGTCGTCATTATTATTAGTAAGCGGAGTTCGTCACGTCCATTTAGTGTCGTGACATATTAGTGGAACAATAATTGTGACGAAATGGACACATAAGGCTAAGTTTACGTGGTGCATGTTTTACCGACAACAACTAAGATGGAGTTATGTGTTTCTGTTAAATTATATTAATCATATTAGATGGTCTATCTTTTGACTACCTTAGTTAACGTTTACTATTGTTTTATTTTCGGAACAGATTGGCTTACATTATTGTAGGTATAACTCTAAAAACCATAAGCATTTAATTTAATAAATAATAGTAAATTAGGATCTTTTTATTTGTATATTTCCCTTTCAGAGTTACTCCGCGAACTTTTTAATAATGGAATATTGGTAGATATTGACAAAGTTTTATCTATTTTCATTCAAACCCGGTTTTCGTGTATATAAGAAGTAAGTTACCAAATATTATAATTAGAATAAGAGATATCGTATTGCAATGTTATGTTTAACTTTCATGTCATGTAGTAGTAGTCCCTAAGTTTAAATAATTCTATAAAACCTGATTTGTTTGTGCAAGTTTGCTAGGAGTACCCTAAGTATTCACGTGGAAATTCAGTCCTATTTTTATTCAAATGGAGATTTTTTTTTACCATATATTACAAAATATAATAGAGAATAAGGAATATCGTACGGCAATATTTATAGTTTTAAGTTAAACTCATGAGTTTAACTTAAAACTATAAATATACTTGTTTGTCACTAAGTCATTAATTATAGAATCTAAGCATCCACGTAAACGTTCCTACTTGATTAATACCAAAAAAGTGTGAAGACAAGCAGGCATAAGTAATTTTAAGACAAGCAGGTACACCTTCTTATATTTATTATACTTCTTTAAATGTTTATATCCTATGTAGATACAAAGTTCCTATTAATTTAATTTAACTGTTAAAAAAATACCACAAAATGTGTGAACACAACAGAAAGTATTAAAGAAAGCTTATGATAAGAAGTATAATATAATATGAAGAATTCTTTAAGTTGATTGTTAATGAAAAATGATTTGATTTTGTTTGTTTGTTAATGTTTGATTTTTTAATTAATATTTTTGATTATTAAACTTATTATGAACACAGCTTATGTTTCAATTTAGTAACGATGACATTTCCTACGAAGTCACTGTCACAATTTTATCTTCCAAGTTTTAGGCTGTAAACTGGAATTTGTTACTAGTAATGGTTTATTTTGGAATGAAATATAATAGAATATGATGCTAATTTTCATTTAAAATAGTTTGAATCATTTTCAAGGAGCCAAATTAACTACAAAGTTAAAAATATAAGTCGCACTGACCTAAAACGTGACGAAAATATTTTAATATGTGATTTAAAGCTAGAGAAATATTTCAAATAGGGTAAACGAAATTGATTTCAAAAACAGTATATGTATTTTAACTAAACATTGTTAAGAATTTGTAAAAGATAGTTCACATTGCTGATAAAATATTACGTTAGTAATCGTTACTAAATGGACAGTGCTTGTCATAGATCATGTTTGAAAGTCCGTTTTTTTTAAACTGTATACTATTTAGTTATAAACTATATATTTTTCTTAAACTTTGGTAAATGCCGCATCGAATCATGAAGAAAACTAATAAAGAAAATTTTAAAATTGTCCATTTTGTCCCCTAAGTAACGGTACAATTTTTCACGGAATGGCTCACATAGACAAGGTGTTATTATTGCCTTCAGCAGACGCTTGTAGCAAACAGACATACATGGCAACAATTTGACGTTGACAGAGCCTTTATTTCGCTGGAGTAAGAACCGTTTTTATCAATCCACAGTTACTACTGATGCGATGCGAAAGACGTAATCAATTAAAATATTCTTACTTTACGTTGTATACACAGGGCCGGATTAACCATTAGGCGGAGTAGGCAACTGCCTAGGGGCCCCGCATCAACTAGGGGCCCAGGCCTAGTGCACGCACCAAGAAAACATGTTTCTTCGAACGAGAATTTGATGTGCGTGTGAACTCACAAAATCACAAAATACAAATCGTTAGATTTAGTAGTAGAATTAAAACAATTTTAGAATAAATCTGGGAATAAGTAAACAAATGTATTAAAAACCACAGCCCTTAATGTGCGTTTCCTCAGTTCACACACGATTTGGCCAGTCAAAGTAAGAAAAGGGGCCCCGAGAATGCCATTGCCTTAGGGCCTCTGAGAGGGTTAATCCGGCTCTGTGTATACATACCTCACAACAACTTTCAGAGCCGTAAGTAAGGGCCCAAGAATCTATATACATATATAAAAGAAAGTCGTGTTAGTTACGCCACTTATAACTCAAGAACGGCAGAACAGATTTGGGTGAAAATTGGTATGGAGGTAGCTTAGAGCCAGGAGACGGACATAGGATAGTTTTTATCCCGGAATTCCCACGGGATAGGGATTTAAGCGGGAAAAACATCCCACGCGAACGAAGAAGAAATGGAGAGTAGGGTAGGGGTAGGGTTGGTGTAGGGTAGGCGTAGGGTAGTGGTAGGGTAGGGTAGGGTTGGGGTATGGTAGGGGTAGGGTAAGGGTAGGGGTAGGGTATCGGTTGGGTAGGGGTAGGATACCACGCGAACGAAGTCGTGGCGGGTCAGCTAGTATAATATAAAACATCAAATACGATTATGCAGTACGAATATCATACTAGCCTTTCCAACATCTAAAACTGCTAGGGTTATTTATAACTTAGTTAGATTAGGTCTTAAGCGTAGATTGTAAGTTTTGTATATTCCTCAAGTGTTCCTATGAGGGTGGCATGTTCGTATTGTGAACAAACCCTCTTTAATAAATAAAGATTTTAAAAAAAGTAAGTAAGGGCCAAATTCAAGATAAGCCCTCAATAGCTGAGTTCCAACGCAGTACCTGTGAAAATTAATAAAGAAACCGGTCAAGTGCTGTCGGCCGGATCACGCACAATCTAGAGTTTGGAAGAAGTTCAGAAAGTATGAAATCACTGAACATTATTGTAACGAAAACATTTAACCTTTTGAACGCTTAAAGAAAATAAATATATTCCCATATAATTATGTATACCTACATTGTTGTATCTGTATGTAATGTAACAGTCCTTCCTCGAACAAAAAAGTATAGGTACCTTTGTCATAGCAAAAATGTGATAAAATAAAAAAAAATAAGATTTTCGATTAGGTATTTTTATTGCGCTTGCCTTGCTCCGCACCAAATTCCATGGTTCTAGATCGACTACATATCGTCGCCTTAGAGTGAAAATCTCGGGAGTATATTTGTGTCCAATTTTTTTTTATTGCTTTTCCAGAAAGCAATCCTAGCAACGCACATCCTGATCTCACTAATATGTTCATTCGATACTCGAAACGCTATCTATGAAAGTAAGTGAGAACCTCGTAAACACTCGCATCGCGTCGTCAGTTTAGCGTAATCAGGCCATGGATTATGCATTTCTGAACTGTTTGATATTATGTATCATATTGTCCATATTATACATAATATCGAACAGTTCTGGATATAAAAATGGGTTAAATTTACATATAAATTAATAAAAATAAAATATAAAAGAAACCGTACAAAAATTTTATAGCACGCAGATTTTTCTTCCTCCTGAAAAGTTACTCCTTTTTCACTTACGAGGTTTTCACTCTAAGGCGTCGATATACCATGTAGATTTCAATTTGTTCGCGAAGTATACCATCTACATTCCTCAGAAGCTTGACTTATAGAGCTCCAAAAAAACTTCTTACCAAAAAATTAAACCGACTTCCAAAAAACACTTTAAAGTGAAAAATAAATTTCGGTAGTCGGTGTCTTTAGTTTTGTATTTTCGTTTTTGGCACCGACTTCCGAAATTAAAGTTATTTTTCACTTTGCAGTGTTTTTTAGGAGTCGGTTTAATTTTTTGGTAAAAGGTTTTTATTTCACTCTTTTTAGTAGGTTGTCGTTGTCAATGTTGGTCTCCTGGTACTTCACTATCAGCTTCACTTCACCATATGCATTGTGACGAGCATATTGTGCTTGAAAACCACATTAAAGTAATCGAAGCGGAACACATGAAATACTTATTATTCCTACTTGTATATATTGAGTAGTTCCAGTGGCCATCTGTGGTCTTCATCATCAGGTCCACTTCACTATAGGTGTGCCTATAATATTTGAAGAGTTCCCTCGATTTCTCCAGGATCCCATCATCAGATCCTGACTTGGTGACAATGGAACCAATTTCGAAGTATACCTTTTCAAACAAAGAATTTTCCAAATCGGTTCAGCCGTCTTCGAGTAATCGGTGATCATACATAAAAAAATAAAATATATATACTATATACGCGTCAAATTGATAACCTCCTCCTTATTTGTCGTCTGTTGAAAAACGACATAATTATACACTTCTCATCAGAAAAATCGAAACACCTTGCAAGTTTATGTTTTGTAAGGATTATCAGAAAAATGTGTCTATTTAGGAATATATGTCAAATGTCTTTTAATATGAGGTTTTCAAATCCTAATGTTAATGTTCTAAATTTAAATTAAATTTTCATAGGTTTCGTAATTTGTTTAACAAGTAATTTTACCCTGTATGAAGTATGAAGGAAATTGATGAAACAATACACGTAAATGAAAAAAAAGCTGAGAAACGTTTATTTAATAACTTGTATTTCGTCCCCGAGCTCTTATTACTGCTTCCATATGGTTCTTCATCGTACGGATGAGAGTCACGATCAAATGTTGTGGCATTCCATTCCTCTTGGATTGCATTTTGCAGCTGGCTTAGTGTTTCTGGGGCAGGATCTCTTGCACGAATTCGTCTCTTTAATTCATTCCATAGATTTTCATGTACGGGCTTCTTGCTGGCCATTCCATAATGGAGATACCAACTTCGGTAACATAATCTCGTACGACGCTTGCGGTGTGAGCCCTAGCATTGTCGTGCATGAATATGAAACCGTTGCCAATAAAATGTGTATAGGGCATCACGTGAGGCTCAAGACACATGTTCGATGTACCGATGACTGTTTAGTGCAGGCAGACGTGGCCCAGACACAAAGACAAGCTTTGTCTTACCGTCGTCGGCACTGATTCCTCCCCAAACCGTCCACGAAACGCCACCATAGCTGACCTTTTCTTCAATGCAGCATTGTGCAAAGCGTTCTCCATCTCTTCTGTAGACCTTGTTCCTTCCGTCGTTACCATACAGCATTATTTTACACTCATCAGAAAAGAGGACTTTGTTCCACTGGAGGTATGACCAATTTAGGTGGCACACGTGCAAAGTTAAGGCGCGCTCTTCGATGGTCTGCATTTAATTTCGGCTTATTTGCTGGCTTGTGCGGTACCAGTCCACGTTCCTTCAACCTTCTTCTAATTATAGAATCACTTACAGCCACCCTACGTACAACATGAAGCTGCTGCTGCAGTTGAAAAGCATTAAGGTGTCGATTTCGTTAAGAAGTTGTTACAATACCACCGTGAGGCACACGCAACGCGGTTTTCATTTAATTAAGTGTTTGTTTTAGTTTTATTTAATTATTTTTTTAAATTTTAGTTTTATTTTATTTTATTGTGAGCCTTTACATCTGGGCCAAATAATTTTTTTTTTCTTTCTTTTTTCTCCCGATCGCGATAGCGTTTGTAGACTCTATGAACAGACGACAGGCTTAGATGCAATCTTTCAGCCACAACACGCTGACTAAGTCCAGAATCCAGCAATGCCACCACTTGGGCGGCTTCTGCGGGCGAAGTATCCATAATTATGTTTTAAAAAAACTTTTTCAGTCGTCCCAAAGTCACAGTAAACAAATAAAGAACAAAGTGTTTAAAGATAAGCGCTAATTTTTAGTTTTTAAAGGTGAAATTTACTTCAACTCTAAACACGCATATGTCTCAAAACAGTGAATCATTTCATTTATAATAGGATAAACAAATGAAATTCTAATTTTGAATTTTCGCTTATGTGATTTTTTTCATGGAATGAAAACTTTTGTGTTAAATTAGGACAGAAACCATAAAAACGGAAGTGTTTCGATTTTTCTGATGAGAAGTGTATTTCTGATATTATGTAATTTCAACAGACAAATGAATGACTAAATTATACTATGGGAGCCATTTCTCTTTTGAGGAAAGGAAACATTAAAAAAAACGCGTAGGTACCTAGCTAGGCTATGTAAATCCACTAGTAACCCTGTTTTGCGGTTATAGGTAAGACTTGACAAAACTACGAGATTTGCAGACCTACCGGGATATATTTTACTAGTTAGTAGTCACGCGGGACTTCGCTCCCGTGGATTTTATCACGATAAAAACAAACTTCTTTTGTATTCAGTCTTCCTCAAGCTACTTCCATATAAAATTTCATCCAAATCCACCGAGTACTTTATTTTGAAAATGCATCATACCGCACCAAAATCTGTAGCGTACAACTTACAGACAGAAACGCAATGCTACTGACCATTACCAGTACTAGGTAGAGATGGGTTTTCACCCGGGTTAAAACTCAATAATAACCCATTTCATCGTGTGATAACAAATTATTTCAACATTTTTGTTTTAAAGTAAGCAGACGTTACAACCGGGTCGAGGGATGGCTGCAATAATGTTAGATAATTGGTCAAATTGTAGAAATGAAGAGACTAAAAAACTTTTTACCAAAAAATTAAACCGACTCCCAAAAAACACTGCAAAGTGAAAAATAACTTTAATTTCGGTAGTCGGTGTCTTTAGTTTTGTTTTTTTCGTTTTTGGCACCGACTTCCGAAATTAAAGTTATTTTTCACTTTGCAGTGTTTTTTGGGAGTCGGTTTAATTTTTTGGTAAAAAGTTTTTATTTCACTCTTTTTAGTTGGATGATTTTTAATTTACCTAGTTACAAGAGCCTAAATGTCAACTACTTATAAACTTTTACAAAATATTGCTTTTCCCAATGCTGGGCCGTTAATTGTTGAGGAGTTCTCCTGGTACTTCACCATCAGCTCTACATCACCATATGCATTGTGACGAACATAAAGTGCTTAACATCCATATTCAAGTAATCGAATCGCAATCCACTCAATACTTATTATTGAGTAGTTTCGGCGGCCATCTGTGGTCTTCATCATCAGTTCCACTTCCCCAAATGGTACTTTTTGAGAGCAACTGCACAAGTTACTATAAGAAATACCCAAAACGCCATAGGTGTGCCTATAATATTTGAAGAGTTCCCTCGATTTCTCCAAGATCCCATCATCAGATCCTGACTTTGGTGATAATGGTACCAATTTCGAAGTATACCCATTTGAACAAAAAAAGAATTTTCCAAATCGGTTCAGCCGTCCTCGAGTACTCGATGATCATACATAAAAAAAAAAAAAAAAAAAAATATACGCGTCGAATTGATAACCTCCTCTTTTGGTCGTCGGTTGATAAATATAATAATAGCAAGACCAGAACCAGACTTTCTTAAATGTATTAGAACGGCAGAAAATCGACACACGAGTAATTATATATCTTTACACCCTTACACATTATAAAAAGAAGTCCCTGTCGTGTCTATCTGTATGAACGCGATACGCTCAAAACCTACCGGACGGATTTTGGTACGGTTTTCGCCAATAGATAGTGTGATTCCTGAGGAAGGTTTAGGTATAATTTATTATGGTTTTAGTTATATAAAATGGCTGAAATATAACGAAAGTTGCTAAAGATATCGCAAAAAATCTTGCTGGGAGCTCTACTCGCGTGCGCCGCGTATACCAGCAGAGTTACATTGAAGTAATGACCTATCGAAAACATAAAAATTGTCTTGTAGTCCTTAGCTGTACATCAAAAAGCTATGCTTCTACCTGCAGAAGAAAGATCAGCATTATTGGATGAAAACTTTTGGAAAATTGTGCACGCTTACCTACTGTTTCACTTAGGAAAACAGTAGGTTTTTCTAAGTGAAACATCTCTAAGGCCTTTGACAGTGTGTGGCACGATAGCCTTATGCTAAGCTTTCTTCTCTCGGCTTACCCACTCAACTTTGCGTTCCGGTTGAAGACTTCCTAAGAGGTCGGTCCATTCGTGTGGTCATTGAAGGCTGCTCGTCTGGCCAATTGGCAATTAATGTCGGGGTCCCTCGAGGGTCGGTTCTCTCAACGCTACTTTATTCTTGCTGCACATTAATGATCTGCTTATGCCCGGTACCTTTGGGTATGCAGACGACAGCACAGTTGCTGAGAGATATGTGTCCAGCGCGCGTGCTGGTAGGTCACAGATCCAGTCTCTCCATGAGGACATGGTTGGGCGCGTGAACTTGTCCTTGAAGACTGTATGGGGCGATGCCAACTTGGTCAAGTTTTATGCAGCTAAGACCCAGTCTTGTTTCTTTTCCGCAAAAAGGAGTCAATTATGATATGAAAGCCGATAACCGATCGTATTGAGCTTCTTGGGGTAACACTAACTTCCACCCTCAATTTTGGTCTGTTTATCGAGGCTAATGCTCAAAAAAGTTGGGAATCCTACCAAAGGTGCGAGGGTATTTCATACTGGAACAGCTGCTCAATCTGTATCAAGCCCAGGTTCGATCGTATATGGAGTACTGCTCTCATCTTTGGGATGGATCTGCCAAGTACCAACTGGACGCACTTGAGTCTATCGAGAAACGAGCCAAAAGACTCATTGACAACGATGCACTGGTCGAGACAAAGCTGAACATCCTTGAACAGCCTTGAACATCGACGACGAGTTGGTACGCTATCGGTTACATTTCGGAGATTGTGCGATGGAATTACGCAATCTAATTCCGCCAAGCCCGTTCCATCATCGAACTACAAGACAAACGGTGACGCGCCATCGTTACATGATGTACATATCCCACCCATACGCACGAAACGTTTTGGGAATACTTTCATTGTGCGTACGGCTAAGGACTGGAATTTCCTGCCTGAGTCCATGTTTCCAGATAGGTACAACCTAGGGGTCTTTAAATCAAGAGAATCCATGTTCGACCACATCATCGCATACCATCAGGTGAGATGGAGGTCAAACACGAGCCTATTTCGAATAAAAAAAACTATCTATCTTAGCTTACTTAGCTGTGTTTAGTTAGAATGGAAACCCAGCCCAACATAGTTGTGAAAAGCAGATCATGATACAGAAACAGAAGCCCCGTGACACAGTGAAACACTATTTAATGAGCATTCATTAATTCCGGCAGGTATCTGGAATTTATTGATAATAAAGTAGGTACCGACCCGAACTAGGCCCGCGTGCTTGATTACGGCCGATTTCTTTTCATAGCGAGGAGGCATTTATACCAGCAGTGGGAACGTTGTAAGCTGAATTGAAATAATGATGTTTATTTTGCAAATAGGTTATATACATATAACACTTTTACACGTCATTTTTTTCGTAAATGTAAACTAGATGAGGCCAGTGTTTCCTAACTGACTACTATGAGAAGAAACACTGAAAAAAAACCCGGTTATAACCCAAACCACCCAGTTTTGACCCATTCGGGTAGAATGGGTTTTAATCCACTACCCATCTCTAGTACTAGGTAGTATATAGGTATAATTATTGTAGACAAAGATTAGCATAAGCAGTGCTTGTTTAAAAACAAGCCATAAAATGTCGAATTCGATACCACACTACATCAACACACGCTTTCGTTATCAAAGCCGTCGAACAACCGTCGCCAACCAACTTCGATTGATCCATTGTCGAGTAGGAAGGCTCGCTAGTGTGGACAGGGTCTAATAGCTCCACATTCTCAGTGAGTAATGCCCTTCTCTAATGGGATAATGGCAGGCCGCTTCTCGCCGCGTTCCAACTTTGAAATATTTATAAAGCGGCCGAATCGCACAGCGCCGTGTCAACAACCATCCGTGTTTGCTTTCCCATTTAGACGCACTGGCGAGGGTGCCGATAAGGCGAGCTTCGACAATCACAAATAGTTTAGACTTGTAAGGCGACAAGGGATATGCTGGCCCATTCATATGCTTTTAGTTCTATGCCATGTACTTACATATTACTTTGCTAACACATATCTTTATACATAGATACTATAACCATAAATGTGCGTAGTTCTAGTAAAATATCAAATAAAAAGTCTGAAAAGATTACCTACTACAATCAAAATTTCCAGCTAAACTAATACATTTCCTGACAACTTGAAAGCAACAAGGCATCGCACAAAATCTCTATAAAACATTAAAACGACGATTCACAAAGGGACATTGAAGGGTCTCGAGGGCCCTAAAGTACGTTGTCGAGCTCAATGGCACTTAAGAATGATAAGTAAACACCCACCACCTACCTTCTTGAAAGATGTAACAAAACAGATTTATGTAAACAAAGACATTTACGTGTTTTCACCCCACTTGATGCGGTTAAGAAAAACGAGGGTGTGCCTTTGACGACGGACTGACCGGGATACCGGACACGCCGCATGCTATACGCTAGCGATGGCCGTTTTGTAACATCAATAGTTGTACAACTATCTATTTGAGTTTACAACCATCACTCGTTTTCTAACCAAGCATAACTATCTATTTTCACAACGTACGTTATGACAATAACTGCAGCTGTAACAACCATCGGTTGTTTTGTAGCGCATAATAACCGTAGCTATCTCACAACGCTCTAGAAATCACGCAATAGATATCGTAGTTGAAGTTGGCTACGTAGCGGTATCGCAACGGTTAGAGCGAGAAAAATACAGGATAGGTAGCGCGTCTCGTTCGCACAAAAGCAAAGATGGATGGTTATGATTTATTGCATAATGTGACGAATCTTATAAACACGAACGTCGATAATTGAATGACTAACTTTCGCCACTGAAAAATATTATTTGAAAATTTAGTTTGGTTTTGACCTTGATACCCGCAAGTGTTCCATTTCCCATTTCTCCACGATTGTTTTTAGGGTTCCGTAGCCGAATGTCAAAAAAAGGAACCCTTATAGTTTAGATATGTCTGTCCGTCTGTCTGTCTGTATGTCCGTCCGTCCGTATGTCACAGCCATTATATTCCGAAACTATTAAAACTATACATGTGAAACTTAGTAGGTAGATGTATTCTGTGAAAAGCTTCCCGATTTTAAGAAAAAAAAATAAAATAAAATAAAGGGGAGTCCCCATACATGGAACTAGAACTGAAAATATTTTTTTTTTTCATGAAACCTATGCGTGTGTGGTATCTATAGACAGGTCTTTAAAAATGATATAAGGGTTTCTAAAACCACTTTTTCATAAAGTCAATCGTTTAAAAGATTTATGAGCTTCCAAAGTAGTAAAATGTGTTTGTCCCCCCTCGAACTTCTATAATAATGGAGTGAAAAATCAAAAAAAAAAATATACGTCTGTAGATCTTAATGTAAACTTTCAACCAAAATTGGTTTGAACGAAATCGGGTCAGCAGTTTTTGAGATACAGCATATTTTCTAAAACCGCAAATATAACTTTGTAATTCATACAAACACTATGAAAAACAAAGTTATTTAGCGTAGTTGTAAAAATGTAAATAAGCTAGTTTTAAGAAGTCTTTAAGATTTTGTTTTATTCGTCAAATAAATAGACATATTGTATTATATTATTATAGTTACTACGGAACCCTTCATGGGCGAGTCTGACTCACACTTGGCCAATTTTTTTTTCTAGTCATTAAATTTTGTATGTGTGTTGAATTGAACAATAAGTAATTTTCATCTATAGTGTTAATAATTGTAAATAAATCTAACTTTTTTGACAATATCAAGTACTTACTTTCTTATTGCAAAAAACCTAAGCCTAAGCCTGGATAAGTACGAAACAAAGTTGACTGTATGTTTAGTATCAATTGTAACTGCAACAGATATCACGTTATAAGGCGCGTTCTATACGAGACGTTGTCGAAATAGATAGTTGTCAAAATAGATAGTTTTCACAACGTTATTTGACAACGGACAACGGCTTCGTTACGTTATTAGAAAAACTCATAACGACACATGTCTACTATACGCGACTCGCATACTTAACTACACTTTTCTCATTTCCTTTTACATTAAACAGGCTTCACCGCAGCACTTACGCATCAATAACTTGACATCCGATGTTTATTTCGAACTCAGAAACCTGACTTGGAAAGAACCCAAAAACAACAATCAAACTTAGCAATTAGTTATTACCGCAATATAATTTTCGTGTCAAGCCGATAAAGCCAGCTCAACATTTCAGTATCGTTTACGATCAAACAAAACTAATGACAAATTGCATCTCAAAAGCGTGTTTTACGAAGTCTAGCGCGTGCTTGCTAATGCTAATAGAAAACCGGATTTATTATGACCATAATATCACTATCTGTGTTTGCCGACTCCAATAAGGGCTTTGCATAGCGTTGACTTACTAAACACGCCTTGACAATTTCTCTTCAGAACATAAGAATATGTTAAAGTAGGTAGGTACCTAATAGGTATATTGTAGTATTGAGATAAATTACTGCTATTAAGCAACATGGCACTTATTTTGAAATGTTAGTACACTAGTATGTAATGGAAGTCAATGCTTGCCAACAAACATAACGTTAACTAGGTGCGTACTACGACGTAATGCGAAAAATATCATAAAATCGATTTTTCACACACCAAATGTAAAGTTAATAGAATTGACGTAGCTATACAGTCTCATTTTCACGGTTGTATAAAATGATTTGGAACAATGAGCTATTCAAGACGAGGCAAGTGGTAACTTGAGCAAATGTTTTAAACATTGTCGCTCGTTAGTGGTGTTCGTGGCATGCTCTTCGCGTCCAATTTGTTAGTTTTTTGGACGCTTGCAGCGCCGCGGGAGCCGCTGCGGGCGGTCCGCAAAACACTGCTCGCTTTGTGCACGAACTACGTTGTTCCCTTTCATAGCATTGGTTATAGTACACCATACTTATTGCCTTGCTCTTTGTGGCACGAATACTGTTCAGGAATAGAAATGCGGTGCCCGCTAGCTATTCCAACATGCCTTTATTATTATTGTTAGCTTGTTTAACACTCCTCTATCTATCAAATTATAGCTTACTGGGCAATCTTTATTTCTTTGGCTCAATTAAAACCAATATTATCATTGGTGTCTATCAGTAACGGTCTTTGACGAGATTCGATACTGATATCAGCAACGGCTTGTGTAGGTATTAATTTAATAAATTGTTAACAAAACCGTTATCTATTCTGTAGTCAATCGTGGCGGGGCGCGGGCTGCTGCCCGCTCGATCAGAGCAGCACTCTATTAAAATCACACTTGATTAGATCTCAGTGCGGTTTAATTGAACACTCCAACCTGGTATGCACGCCTGGTACACGCTGCACAACACAAACCGGGGCCGCCGAACGAGAACGCTCGGCGGCGCGCGGCGGCGACGATGTCTTATTTCTTTTTTTGTACTTTCATCTCTCGTCCGATTCGTTTTCGTATTTTTTCCTTTGTCCCTTTTGTTGGATTTTTCATATCCTTCAGTTTTCCGGGTGGATTAATTTTAATTTGAATTCAAAGATTTCTTCCAATATTTGCGCTTTTTGTTTCCTTTGAATATTTACGTTGCAAAGCTATCAACTCATGAAGTATGTTCTAAAGTGGTTGGTATTATTTTTTCGTGGTGGAACGTACACGATCTTACACGATATTTATCGCTGGGGTCGCGGGATCACGGCGCGGCGCGCCGCCGCCGCCCACTGGCAATTTGCCGTCCGCCCGCGGCGCGCCGCACTCACGGGCTCGTAGCGAGCTGTAAGACATGTTCTCAAACTAAACGCTATGCTAATGTAATGGGGCTCCATTTGATCACAGCCCACGGCTAATTTCAAATTTTCAATGAGACGTCTGTGGCAGCAACTTTATTAGGTAATTAGTTTTATTATTAAAGCGATATAATCACAGGAAGGCTTACTGTTAAAGTTGATAATTTTATTAATGCGGCATTTTAATCGCTCCTCTTAGTTGATGCGCTGTTCAAGATGATAATCAAAGTAATGATAAAGGATTTCATTTTATCGTGATACCTGCAAGTAAATGACTTATTATTCGTGAACCCTATAACCATGCACGCTGCCTTTGATTTCGGGTGAACCTACCTGCGGAAACTATAATAGCTCTTCCCGGAAACACCGCTCCTACTAGTCATACATGCCATTGACAAAGTCATTGTGTGTGATGTAGTTTTGTATGAGTGGCGTTTCTATCGCAGTTATTTCAACGAACAACGCGAAGCTTCCGATTTGTCTTTTGCATATTAATTTATGGCAAATTCGTTTCAAGAGGCTTGAAAGGTTTTTTGGTACTTATTCACGTTAAGAAACAGATAATATCGGCAAGCACTCAGCGTTTATTATAATCACGATTGCGCGCCATTTCGTATGACAGCCGATCAACCGACAATCTTGTTTATGTTTAACCATTTATGCAACGTCTCAACTGGCATGTTTAACACTCAATTCACGTCTGTTTCTCAACCAGGTTATGTCTTTTCGCTCGGTAAAACCGGTATAATGTAAGTCGGAGTGAGTCTCGCATGTGTGGAGTAGGTAGCCGGATCGTAAATCACTGAACGCGGCGGTAATGCGTAGATAAGAGCTCTCTCATTTGTTTTCCCATTTCCCCAGAGAAATTTCTTAGCGACATTACCACGCGTTGCGTACCTATGACGTAACGAGCAATTACCCCGGCTTCACGCGAATTCCTAGTATTCTTTCATTTTCATAATGTTCCACTAGTGTGGAGTTTTATTATTGTATACAAAACACATCAAGTATTCAGGGATTTGTCATCTCCGAAGACAGTTAATTTTCCGGAAACCACGATGATGCGGTGACTTGACAGTTTGTCGTTTTCTAAAACCTTTGAGTTATGTTAGAAATTGTAACTACCTTAATTATACGACACATATCCACATTAAGGTATTAGACATCAAAGTACTTTATTAAAGCATTTTATTTGATACAATTGGCCGAACACAGCCCTGTGGTGCACGCCATCTCGCTTGATTAAGCCCAATTATAGTCTTCACGCGATTATACTGTCGCGATTTGCGGATAGCCCCGCCATTTTAAGAGAGACGCCTCTTTCATTAGCATGCCATGAATTGCCATGCCATTTCCATGTTCGAAAGCTTAATGACCACGGGCGTGGATGTATTTAATCGTCGAGGCATTACGAGTGCTGTCTTTGGTAAATTACAAATGTAAAATTACGGCAGAAATATTGCGCCTCTTTCATCTGAGAAACTCAGAAGTTGTTTAAAACCTGTGTAACAAAAAAAAGAACCAGTAAACTCATTTCAGAAGATTTCCAAATGTCTAATTGAATACCAGGGTCGCATGACTACATTGTAGTTAAAGTTACATAAGAACAGCAACACAAACAAGGGCTTGTCCATAGATTGGCGCGATAACACGCTGCGCTTGCTTATCGTGAATACAAATTGATTATCATTTCAGTTCGATTTAACTCTGGACGAACCTTTTTACTTTTGGAAAATAAACTCATCGTTGCAAGTTCCTGACGAGTAGTTTTATTTCTTTATACCAAAGTACATTGTATGTAGATATTTAATGATAAAAGAGAAATACCAACATTATCCCATTAAGTACCATGATTATTTTGATCAAAAATTTAATCGAAAAGTAGAAAACAAAATTGTTGGTGGAATTTTGCTAATTAATATAAGAGAAGAAGTCAAACAATGCTAAACAATAGAGAAATACCAATATTATCCCATTACCATGATTATTTTGTTTTAAAATTTAATTGAAAATTAGAAAAATCTTTTGTTGGTGGAATTTTGCTAATTAATATAAGAGAAGAAGACAAATAATGCTAATCTGAGGTCGTAAATTGTTTAATTAACATAAGCCCAAAATAAATCCAACTATGTATATTAGTAGGTAACTTAAATATTAATAATAATAATAAAGTGTATAATAAATAATAATAAATATCAATTGGATGTCTCTGTCGTAATTGGTATGACCACATTAAACAGACAACATTAAAGTTAGAGACAATGCAACCTAAAAAACTTGGCCAAGTGCGAGTCAGACCCGTCCATGAAGGATTCCGTAGTAACTACGCCAAATAACTTTGTTTTTCATAATGTTTGTATGAATTACGAAATTATATTTGCGGTTTTAGATTATATTATTCTTTATCTCAAAAGCTGCTGACCCCAACTCGTTCAAACTAATTTTCGTTGAAAGTTTACATTAAGATCTACAACATGTATTTATTTTAGATTTTTCACTCCATTATTATAGAAGTTAGGGGGAGGGGGGGACATTTTACCACTTTGGAAGCGTATATTTTTCAAACGATTGACTATGAAAAAGTGGTTTTAGAAACCTCAATGTCATGTTTAAAGACCTGGCTATAGATACCACACATACATAGGTCTCATGAACAAAAATATTTTCAGTTTCAGTTCCATGTATGGGGAGCCCCCCTTAATTAGCAATATTTATGTATGTTTTTTTCTTAAAATCGGAAAGCGGTTCACATCTACCTACTAAGTTTCACATGTATAGTCCTAATAGTTTCGGAATAAAATGGCTGTGACATACGGACGGATGGACAGACAGACATGACGAAACTATAAGGGTTCCGATTTTTGCCTTTCGGCTACGGAACCCTAAAAACCATAATATATTCGTAATAAACATTCTATAAATCTTTTTAAAGTATCGGTAGGTTAACCTTTATTACCCTAGCGATAAGTTTCCGATCGAATTGTAATAAAATCGAATCAAAATCAATCAAGCACAGCGATCGGCGGTACCAAGGCAGCATAGACGCGCAGAGCGAGACGACATGAAGGTCGACGTTGAAACCAGTTTAGCTGGACGCGGCCGCAAGGTGCCGCGGGCCAGGTTAAGTGCACTGTATTAGCATCATCGCCCGCCCTTTCATGTCTGCTTATCTCCTGGTCTAGCCGATCTAAATGGGCCTATTGAATTGTATCGGGAGTGAGTGATTGTTTATTATCACATATTTTATGGCTCATTAAATTATTGGCGTATAAAAAACAAAAGCGGTTTAGTTTTGTGTTAGATTAAAAATCGTTTTCAATTTCAAGAACAAAAGATGCATAGCACCTTTAATACAAGTTGTCTCGTCAACTTAGCAAGGGTGCTAGAGTCTCCAAATACATTTACTGTGTATAACAAAACAATGTAACTCCATCCTATTTCAATGTATGTACATATATGTTTTCATTTTACTGTGCAAATAAATAAATACTGTAAATACTGTAATACTGTAATACTGTATATGCTACCTAGGGAGTAGGCAGTTAGTACCTATCTATGCAACTGTCCAACACTATGATTTGTTAGTGTTGTGCTGAACACTTTTTTTAATTAACCGACTTCTAAAAAAGGAGGAGGTTCTCAATTCGGATGTTTGTATTTTTTTTTTTTTTTTTTTTTTTTATGTTTGTCCACGCATAACTCCGTCGCTTGCCAACCGATTTGAAAAATTCTTTTTTTGTTGGAAAGGGTATACTTCCCAAATGGTCCCATGAAAATTTTATCGAAATCGGACGAGCCGTTTCTGAAAAATCAAAAAAAGTCGAAAAAAATAATTTACCTTGATGACCTTTTCGTTTACTCTGCATTGCGTTTTTTGTTCGCGCATAACTCCGTCATTTACGAATCGATTTGGAAAATTCACTGACCCACTAAAAAGCGCGAAAATAAAAACTTTTTTGCAAAAAATAAAACCGACTTCCATATCAAAACACTACAAAGCCAAAAATAATTTTAATTTCGGAAGGCGGTGTGAAAAAAAAAAGAAAATACAAAACCAATAACACCGACTACCGAAATTAAAATTATTTTTGGCTTTGTAGTGTTTTGATATGGAAGTCGGTTTTATTTTTTGCAAAAAAGTTTTTATCTAATGGAATAAAGCCAGTCCCGATTTATTGTCCGTGTGGACGATTATGTACATATTTGGAATCGTTTTGTTTTTCAATAATAGCCTTAGTAGGCAGCCTCGTCCTATCATTGCCGCAGCAGCGTCTTGACCACCATACTGAATTTGCTGATTATTCGCTACATTTTTTTTTCTCTAGCCTATACTATCCCACTGCTGGGCAAAGACCTCCCCCAATCCCTTCCATGAGCTCTTTTCACGCGCCTCTTCAAACCAGCCCTCGTGGTAGACGGCATACAAAAAAAAACATTTATTTTCAGGCATCTATGACCCATAGATACATACCTTACAAACTAACATACATATTTCAATAAAACTAATTGAGTTAGTAAATATAAACAGAAACACTTCACATAAGCACTAAGTCACACTGCACACGTGTACAAAGAATATGTGACGCGTCGTACGCTCGAGAAGACAATCATTTCATATTCTAAATGTTATGTTTTTGTTTGTGATTTAACAAAATTAAATGATTGCACGATTTAAATTTCATTAGATAAGATGTTGGTTAAAATAAATTTGCCTAATTGCGATGTCCTTCATCAAGTGATCTTCGATGATTTTGCAAGCATATTAATTGCGTTCGCAAATGGTCATAGTGTATTTGCCGTGAACGTGAATTGCACAAGTCCACAAATCAAACACTTTTTTTTGATAAAAGCGGTGTTGTTCGAATGGTTGTTCGTAATTCTAAAATAAGTGTAAAATGGTTTCCGATACAGATAAAATTTAGTTTATAATGATTGGCAGGTTATTTACCACTATTTAGTGAGTCTACGTGTTTCATAACGTTTAACAAGGTAATGGTTCCACACAACAATACTCAAAGTTAGTTTCTACTTTCAGCTGTAGTACAATACAATATTATAGTAATTTACTACTTTTGTAAGAACCGCAGTCAATTTCCCTTGTGTATTCGGCTTGTACTTTTTAAACGATCCGTAAACCAATTAGTAGGTTTGTAACTACGTTTAAAATTGGAACAAATACGAGGGTGGGAATCATGGCGTCACATGGCAACTGTCCGTTACTCTGCTGACCTATTACGAATTAGGTATTACATAGCTAAAGTTTACATAATAGATCATAAATTCTACGGAGAAGCATCTTGGTTCGGTATCAAATAACTAGGATCGTATTTTCTATTGTGTGAAAGAAAACTTTATCGTTGAGTCGTAGTATCTTCCCAGATTCGTAGTTATTGTAAATTGTCTGTCTGAAAGCGACATGGTTCATTTTACGTCAGCAATTCTAAACGCTTATTCTTTTACACTTCGTAGAAAATAACGCCTTCTTTCACAGAATACTGCTTTATTGTGTTTACAAAGTAAATATACATGTATGTCACTGCTTCTTATTTATTTGTTCTTACATAACAAAGGCGCGGTACGTTCAGTTCTCATATAACTAGCATACTTACGTGTGTAACATAAACATGTACGTTACTTACCCACTTGTACTTATTAAGAGTTGCTCAGACATTAAAATTGAATACTTTACGCACCCACTACCATTTTTACGACTACGCCATAGAAGTTGGTAATAAAGTATGTTGCTCTAACTAATAATATTTAATAAGACTTACAAAATACACACCTAGTATAATTTAATATAAGTTGACATAAATCTGATCCATTAAAATGCGAAGAGTACCTGAAAATAATATAGGTGATCTCCTTTGTTTAATTTACCGGTACAACCGACGAAATCTGGAGGCGCAAGGGTAGCTACGGTTTCCATAACAACACGCGCCTGGTGGTTGTCCCCGCCTGCCTCCCCCCACCCCCTTTCCCGCGCAGTATCGATCCCGTCGCCCCGCGCTGCCCCGCTCCACTCCAAATCAAATTACAGGAGCGCGAGCAGGCGAGCGAGCGGGAAGCGGAGCGGAGCGAGCGAGCGGGTAGAGGAGCGGAGCGAGTGCCGGCCGCGCGCCGCACGCTCGCCTCCACTGAATCAACTTTGAATTGCCGTAATAGTATTTTAATTCTATTGGCGCGCTTTTGACTGCGGCCCCCCTATAATAGCTTGTTTGCAAATTGGTACCTACACGTTACGACGACGACGATGGTGGGCGATTTAGCACGATTTTGATCGAACGATATAGGTATTTTGATAATTGAAGACCTTTCATCGGCTTTTTATTAATTATAGATTAAACTTTATACTAAATGGAGTTAGGTACCACTTCAAAACTTAAATGAATCTATATTATTAGATAGGTCCTGTATGTTTTAGAGCTGATAGTATACAGAAGATAGTCTGATAGGTACTAAGTACCGTCTTAAAGTTGAATGGTAAAAAATACCTAAGTGATGGTTCGCGTTTGTTTAGAGCTTTTACTTGTGGATAAAGTTCCAATATGAGTAAATAAAACGAAACTAGGTACATAATCAGCTCTGAAATTCCGGCAATAAAATCTGTACGAAACACGGTTCGATCTATCTATAGTGACTGACAAAAGGAGTCAATTGCCAATAATTGCCTAATCTCTATTCTTGTAAGTGCGCCTATAAAAGGAAAATGTAATGGAATAACGTGTGTAAGTAATAAGTATTACTCCGGGGAAAAAAAGGATCAACAACCTTGTGAACATAAACAAAATTCTATTTCAATCGAATGGCTCCAGTGCTCGCGTGAATTGGTTCCGCTTTATACAACAATCGGACATCGAAACCACAAGCTCTCGCTCGTATTGCCACCTAATTAGAGCTGTTATTTACTTTACCGGACGTTATGAATAACTCGCTATTTTAACAGCTGTACACTGATTAATTTGTGGAATGTGTGACAACTAAAATAAATACGTTGAAAGGTTTTATAGCGATCGCCAATAAAATCGATTATCGTATCGAATCTGGCGGCCCAGGGGACCGCACTCGTACGGGGACATTTTAATGAGGGAATGCCGTGATGCTGACTCGAGTAAACCAACCGGGACATTTGTCTCTCCCGAATAATGGAAAAGCGATGAAAGGATATTTATCAAAACCGACGGAGTTCTTCCTCGCTTTATTTTATGTCGTCAGTCGTTAAAATTGTCAGTGAACGTGGTGGATTGCGAGTGTTGCGAGAGCCGCACGCACTTTTATTAATACACGCGAATAGGAGTCGAGCGGAACGTTCAGTATTTTATGATAACATACGACATCATACATTGGCTCATTACGAATAGTGAATAGCTATTACGATGGGTAGTTTCTGTGACACAGTAAATTTGTCGTTAAATGATGTCGGCGTGTTGCGTGATTGTGATGAGCGTGTTCTTGGATCGTCGCCAGTTCAGTTACAGACACTTCCACAAACATTCTAAAGAAAACGTTTTTATGCGGCTCGAGGTGATTCACTTCTGCCTCATTTATTACCTTGTACCGTTGTCAAACAAACCACCATTTATTTACTTGTGTTGTTAAATAAAATAGAGATTCATTCGCCTACCGCAAAACTTTGAATAACGTTTTAAATTGTTCATGCAGTACACTAAATCAGAATTGTAAATGACGTTGGATTTCCGCCAATGTTACTTTGTTTCCAACTATCCAAGTAATTATAGCTTCCTTAATCGAAATATGGTTTCGGTAGTATCTTAGCCAGGCTTGTGAGGTACATCATACAGAAAGTTAGTAATTTAACAATTGTGTGAGTAATTATGTAAATCGAATTAGTGTTGCTTGGAAAGTGAAATTTAGATTAGAAAGTTGTAATTGGGTCATAAATCGTAATAGTGATGGAGCATTAGGTCGTGGGACGTGTCGGCGGGGATTCGTGATCAGTGAAACGATACCGAGTGACCTGTGAGGGTCTGGGGAGCTGCGGCAGCCGGCCGTGTGCACGATGCCGAGTACACGTACGTATTAACATAGCTAGAGGGCGCTAATAAACACCTACGACGCTACGCACGTACAAACCCACTTCGTGCGGACACAAATTGCTTTTGTTCGACGGGAACGTGCTGTGATGGAACCAGCTAGAATTATAGGCCTCTTATTGTGGTCCGCTGCTGATGGACATACAATGAACAACTTCTCTCCGTTAATTACTTGTAACTTTTACCTTTTCTAGTAGTGTTAAGACGCGCGTTTATTTCTAAGTGATATATTGGTACTAGTGAAAGAAGCGAGACCAAGGTACGGCAACGACGACTCTTGAATAACTTATAAATAGAAAGGTCATTGTCATTACAGATTAAGATCGTTAATCGTGTATAACTAAGGTACATTTAGTTTAATTTAAATATTCGTATTATGTATAGCACGTACCTATATTAATGATTAAAACAGCAGGCACAGACGACATTTAATTTTGTTGCTTTGTGACTAAGGATCTGGGCTCGTAATGATTATTTTGGACATGCTCATCAGTTCTTTGGTTTGGAGTAGTCTCGACACAGTATAAAGATTACCAACTCTAAATCGCTCATAATCCCAGAAGGGTAGAGTAAAGGTATCATGAACGTATTACCCGCTGTTCTCCAATATTAGGACGGGACCATCCCTTGCGATGAGGTGCGAACCTATTGCTATTTACCCGAATCCAATCCCCTGCCAGAGTAGAGGATTGTTGCAAAATAATTCAATAGTGTAGTTGCCCTTGCCAGTCTTTGTAATCCGATGGTTCGGAGTTTCGTTCCCCTAGTTCACAGCCAGCTGTGTTTGCTTTGAATACGCCAATAAGGAAGGCGATCAATTCAACAATAATACAACCAATTCAATTTATGATTACGGAGATAAATAGGAAACTTTACAATGATTTAATAACGGATGGGTCAAGTCATCATATCCTTTTTTATGGACTCTATCCGCAACACATGCAATCTCAGATAAGTTTATCCTTTATAAAGCTGCGTATCTAATCTTGTTGAAATAGAAAAAGAAACAATGTATACTGTATATCAAACATGCGAGCTCGTTTCTTATTTTATCTTTATCGAGATAGACAATATATGTGTGTTATCTTTGTGCCGCTGTCGCATCTATTAGTTGAGTACTAGGCGGGCATAAAACTGAAGAGAACGATTTGGCTTAATAATGTCGTTTGTGGCTCACTTGACGCGCGTGGGTGCACTCCGCAGCGTACATAGTGCTGTCAAACGATAGCTTTCTTTCTCAATATTTAGACTGGGAATGTATTGGAAACTTTAGTATTTTTAAAATAACAAGATGAATCATTTTTAAGACCAGCCAAAGGAAATAAAACTTTAATGTATTGTAATGATACTCGTGCTACACAATTTGTAACAAATTTATTCTTGTTGTAGGTAGGTAAATTTCATCAATAGACCTAGGGCATTCATAACTAATAGTGAAGTTAGTAACTGTGTGCGAAATTATTCTTCTGAATAAATTCCCACGCATCTAGGGTTGCCAGATCAAAAAATCGAAAATCTGGAGTAAATTCCGGACATTTGATGAAAATTCCTGACTTCTTTAATTTGAAGTAAAACATTATATATTTTTGATGTTTCACTCTTTCTTTCAATTGTAGAAATTCCGGACGGTTTAGGATTCCCTCCGCATTCCGGACAAAGACCTATATTACCGGACATGTCCGGAAAATTCTGGTCGTATGGCAACCCTACACGCATCGGACAACCCGCTATGAAAGTAGGTAGGTAACCATGATAATACGTGCTATAGAGACTACAGAGGCACTCACATAAAAAGGTGGAGGCGAATGCGTGATTATTCAAGTTCGGTTGGCGAGCGGGACCACCGACCGTCTCGGATAAAGGACTCCTAACTCGAATTTCATTTCACTCAAAATGGATCCAGCCTCAGAGGCAAAAAATATTTATATTATATCAAAAGAAAGATCAAAAAAGTGTTCGCGAATATGAGAGCGTACGACCGCGAACAACTCGAAGGAGTGAGCAGGGGGAACAGGGTCTGGTGAGGGATTTTTATCGAGTCCCGCATTGATGTTATGAGTTGACTTATACGATATAGCGCCGCGTCGGAAATATTGTAATCTAACATGAATACAGAATTCAGATATAGGTAATACGTTTTACGACGCTCGTGCGTGGGAGCTTTTACGTCTCCGCTGTCATATTTTGTTGTAAATTGTTTATTTATTTAACAAATTAACATGAGCGGACGTTGTTGACATTATTACGACTGTTATAAGTTAGCCGACATGATTAAGTCAAACTCAAACACCCGTCGTTAAACATGTTGATAGTTACAGAACTATGTAGATTACAGGAGACAGAAGTTTTACTCGAAGAGAACGAATCTAATAAAAAAGACAATCTTAATTATGTATAATTAAACTATATATAATACAATTATAATTAAACTATACATAATACAGTTTTGTTTGTAGTTTATTTATAACCGATGGTATAAATAAAAACACGACGTTATACGTAATAAAAACAGAACGTTAGCGCTATTTTCATAAAATAATTAAGCCGGATCTTTTCGAGGCGGGCGTAAATGATTATATGAACGTGAGTAACAGTCGTGTAGGTTGGTACTACGTAGTTACGTACCTAGTCATTTCAAATAATCAAAAGAGGGGAATGTTTATGTGTGTACGAAAGATCGTTATTTTTTACGCGGTAATAAATGAAATAACGAGCGACTTACATGCAATGTGCACGCGCGTACTTATACGAAAACGAATACCTTAGCAGTACCAGGGTTGCATTAGCATAGTGCAGGTGACATTTTGTAAATTATAATTTGTATTGCTTCTATGCATATAAATAACTAGTACCCATATGGTTAATAAGATCAATCCAGCCTTTATAAATCCCAAAACAAAAGCCCGTTACCGAAAGTATGAATTAATCATGTCGGTTGCCAATAAAATAACTGTACCTATAAATTCCGGTGAGCAAACATGTAATTGAAATATAATATCCTTGTCGTATGACCAATAGAATAGAATAAACACTGTGAAAGCGATTATATTGATGAAGTTCTACACGAGCTCAAAGGCCATACGTTAAAGCCAGCAAAGCTTTTACTTAGTTTTAGTATTTGTTTTGCGCCGAGACGGGGGAAAACATTGTACCACTTGAGGCCCGTCTTCAACTTCTAGGCCAAATATGTGTTTGTTATTTGCCTTGTCTTGTGCTAACATTCAGTGCTGAGTATCCAAGTTATAAAATAATTGAAGAGTTTCACGAAGAACAAAGATTTTGTATTTAAAAAGTCACCTATCTATCAATCAATAAATCATGTAGGATTCGTTTTGATTTTTTAGTTACATTATACGCATACTTTTAGCTGCCTATAAATAAAAATCACTATTTTTTACATGTGTGCGTAAGACAAACATAAAATGCAATAAATAATCTACTTAGTATGTACTGATAGGAACTTTAATTGGTCACCATAGTAGACAAAATGTGCAATGTTACAAATATAAAACAAGACACAAACATGATCCTAATCAGAGTTGTTGCTTTTGTTCATTGAATCGATTATCCCACGCTCTCGGATTATTTCTTGTAGCCCACTTATCTCCACTCCGATCTTATCGAATATGAATATCGATTCATCGATGCTAATGGCTTATATAAAATGTTTAAAGAAGAAACTAAAACACAAGTAGATAAATATTAGCTTTGTGATATTATAAACATGTCAGAATGATGCACCGCCGTAGTTTTAAATAATGAAGACAAAGACATTAAATTCAAAGAAGTTTCAACATTTTACATTACACAAAGGACAAAAGAATGGAGAAGAAATAGCGAGTGATTCCCGCAGCTCGGCGCGGTGCAATGTTTGTACAAGTTATTAACCAAGGCCCGTAGTGTTATCTCCCGTGTAAATTAATGCAACAATCTCATCGAGGCGGCCGCGGGTTCGGGGTGCCAGCGATAACATGAAATTGACACCGCGCCATCAATCACTTAGGAGTGAGTGGGCTGGCGGAGAGTACGGGTGTCGCGTTGCAGTTGTGGTTATCGGCTACAAATTGATGTCGCTCCACTGATTAACAATGTACGACTGTACGTAAACACGAATAAATAAAAAGCAATATAGTTTTAAACAATCATACAACCGTATGAATAAAGTCCGTGGAATATTTGCCGCGAGGCAAACAAAATACCTGGTGTGTAACAATAACGCGTGAAATAAAATCGAATCGCACAATTCGAGCTCAGCCTGTAAACAATCAGAGTGGAGGTACTCGAATAGAAAGAAGTTGATAATAACGATCACGTTAAACCGTGTGGCTAGGTTTACAAGTGAAGTAAAGGATGTGACAATCCCGCGTTTAAGAGTAAGCCCATATCGATTATAGTTTCCGGTATCTCTTATGTTCCATTGTGTGTATTGTCGTCGGCCAGGGCTGTGAAAGCCCGGCTTCCTCCGCCGGCTATAAGGTTGGTTCTCGGAAAGCCAGCTGGCGCGTCGTTCACATCGCCTGCTGCCTCGCTGGGTTAAGATTACAATGTTAACAGACGTTTTGGCTATTGAATCGCTCGCTTGGTTGGGAACTTGTGTCTTTTTTAACAACATTCTTAAGATAACGAGTACTTAGTTAGCAATTCTGTAGACAATACCAATATCTACGAACTGTGTATCATGCTTTTACTAGAAAAGATATTTCGTAGAAATGTATTGTATTCTTATGCGACTTTAGTTTTAGTCCCATTGCTTGAATGAATCATATCTGTATAATTTTACTTGGTTAATGTGGCAATAATAAGTAAGCTATTACTGTACTGATTGCCTTTTATTTTATTATAAATCATAACTTCTACTCTCTCTCGTCCCGTCTTAGACCTCATCTATCGCTTACCATCAGGCGAGATCGTAGACTGGGCCCATCAGTAATAAAAAAAAAATTGAAATATTCAAACTAAAATATCAATTAGTGCATTTATAAAATTGTCTTAATAAATATCTCTAGCCTATTGTATACCGGCTCAAAGTTCCGTAGTTCAGAATCTTAAAGTATTCCAGTTTGTGAGAGCGACTTTTGAATAATACTTCAGTTTTTCGTATTCAGTAAGTCTTCCTATAACTCAAACAACAAAGAGCCGGCTGGAGAGATCCTAACAAAAGAATATGAGAAATATCTGCGCCTCTACAATCCGAACCGCATCACTACTTCGGTTATATTGGAAAATATTTCTTGCTTCTCGAATACCCAGTTAAAATCTGTATTTTATTTATCAAAGGCATGAATGTTTGTAAAGGTTGATATCCGAACTATATCCAAATAATACTGTTTCAACTCTCATGGGGTTTTATGGAAAGTTTTATGTAATGTCCTAGTTTTGCATGTGTTTAGTTTGAACATAGACGGAGCCCATTCATAATTTAGGTCCCAGATGCTCTGATTAAATTTCTTCCGCTCCAAAGGTTTCTTTGTTGTCAGTAACTTCTATTGCGACACAAAAGCACTCGTCTACGGCAGGATAATTTATTTTAAAGAGCCCTCTGTCTTACAGAGACTTTTTCGACTTATTACGCTGAATTGTACTTTAAAGATTGTTTTTGTCGAAAAATATGCTTCGTTGTATTTTCTTTTTATGTGTCTGAGCTATGTAGTCTCTTTTATATTAAACGGGACATACTTCAGAATGAATTTGTTTAGGACGTAAAATGACTATGAATGTTTGGAAAATTGAAACCTATCATTATAATTTATTTATGTTCGTTCATGAACAGTTCTACAGTAGCCTTAGGCATTGACCAGCGTTTAATTCGTTATATCCACAAATTAATTCTGAGGAAAGCCGTAACAACAGCGCAGCCATCTAAATTTTGATTATTTAGTGGCAATTCATTGAAATAAATTATTCGTTCCAACGAGCGCTGTAACTCGCCATAAAACGCTTTGTAATTATCCGTTTGTTTAAAGAATGTATTACACAAATAAACTTTACGATTCCAGCGTTTCAACATAACTTTTTATTATCTCACATGTTTTCTTGAACGCACACACGGGAAAAAATGTTTTATCACCACCTACCGCGCGTCCAAGAACGACGCGGTCTCATTACATGGTGTTCAATAATTTGTCCATTAAGGCCGTCAGTGGTCGACGTGATCCATCATTATAATACGGTAGGTATGTATAAATCAGAGCGGCATAATAGGGCCGGTATTTTGTTATCCCTTCATGCATAAATGTTTTTGTAATATTTTGGAAGCAGTGTTCCGACGTGCCCCCTTCGCCCCTCGCCTCCCATACCACGTTGCCACGTTGCATTGCACGGTTTCATATTTCTCTTTCTAACTTTAGTTTTGTGAATACGGTGCGCTGCGCGAGTGACGCCCGGTTCATCACATTCTTTATAAGGAAACTTTATGAGCGCGTTCCTCGCACTTCAATTCCAATGCCTTCAAATCAATAGATCGGTACGTGGCTGTGGAAAGTATTAGGTACCACAAGTCTAAGTGTGATTAAAATTGGAAAATGTGTTCATCTTAAGGGTGTAAATACAAGTTAGTATTTGCGTGTGATTTTACACTTTACTCTTCCACTTAGTGAAGTGTGAAATGATTGTTGCCGCGCGTTGAACATCACGATTTGAATTCCGCAGGCGGGCGCGCGGTTGCCGGCTGACGGCTCGCTGCTGCCCAAGTCAGTATTCGTACAGCGTGCGGTTACGACGCCCGTCTGTTAGTCGTCGACGCTGTGATTCCGTAGCTTGTACATACTGTGTATCGAGTGGCCACAAAATTCATGTTTTGGTGTTTGTGGTGTGCTGATAGCTTCCTTTGTCTCTCCGTAGGTGTGTCGAGCACGGAGCGCTGCGAGGATCGCTACCGGGATGCCAGCGTGTCTAGTGCTAGTGTGAGATCGTGCCGGTACGCCGTAGTGTAGTGTAACTATAGTGCATCACAGTGCTGAATGGATTGTGTCTCTTTTGGATTGCCATCGAGAGTCATCGATAGACCAACTTGGGAACGGTGAGATATTCCATTATGACATTTTTATTTATTCAGATAACAGACGTGATAAAGCGCTTAATGTATAATTATGTTTAATTAGTATATTTGTTGAAGACTGAAGAGTTAATGTATTACAATCAAGTTTTGTTTGCGTAATGTATCAGCCCTTGAATAGTTATGTAGATTCAAACAAATTAACCTTTGAAATGCTTGGCTAAATAACTTTGCTCGTATTGGGTATCGCTTACCTGTAGTCCTCTAAAACAAGCAGGTAGGTTAGCTTACCTGCAGTGATTAATACTAGTTAATGTCTTCCTTTATCGCTAATAGCTATTATATACTTACATAAATGGTAAGAAGATACTTATCAATACATCCTGCCTGTTATCTTTGATAAATAGTGACATTTAGTTATATCAGTGCTGTCGATAAGTCCTGTGTAAACTATTTCCGTGGCGGTAAAGCTCGGGTCTGTTCAAGAGCCGTCACACAGTAGGAGCGCACCTTATTACACACCCTAAACGAATTTACGCCGAGTTAACGTCTATCAAAACACAATGTATAGCAAGTCCCGAACAGGATGCGTACTTAGTGCAAACTTGCAAAGCTACCCTTTATGTGAGACTGCCCAACGTAATGAGAAGGTACCTACTAAACTACAATGTTAGTTTATTACTAAACAGAGTAGGGTAAATACGCCAAATGTCGGCCCCCTAACGGATTTTCTGACTGGGGATCGCTCTGGCGCCATCAGTTTGCAACGAAGCATAGCTTCTGATGCGGTTTTGGATAATTTCATATATCTATTTCATGTTTAGAGGCATAAGGTTGACATTTCTATTAAAAGAAAAAAGTATTAAGGTTTAAATGAGTCGAGAACAAAAAAACCCTAAAGTCGGCCATTCACGGCCCATGGTCGGTCGCGTTTTTCCCAAATGTCGGCCGGGTATAGGGTGTTTTAAATTAAGACAGTGACAAATATTATTAATATGATTTATTTTGGCAGGAGTCTAATATCACACTAAGTATACATTTGTAATTGTATTTGTTTATTACTAAAATATATTTTTTCCCCTCAACAATGTTAGGTACTAAAATTATAACAAAGTTAAACATCACAATAAAATAAAATACTTGTAACGTTGTTCACTTGTTCGTGGGACGCCAAATAGTTTAATGCACGAATGGGCATCCCATTACCTATTGCCTCAAGAGCTTCTTTTATTTTATTGCGATCGTAACTGCATAATTTTCTTTGCTTTCGCGAAGGCCTTGCATCTACCTGCTCTGTCATTGTAGTACCTTAAATTAAAAGCATTAAGTGAAAACGAACGAACTTTTTGTCACGTGCAGGTTAATGAATCAATGAAAGTAAGTAAACTTCAAAAATTCACGACCAACCATTTATATTTTTTAAGCTAATAACCAAGGGTTTCATAGATAGCAAGTTCCAAAGAGCAATTTATATTTATATCCCAAATTCTCAAACCATAATTAGCTACCATAAATATGTTTTCAATATTGTCAATACCTACATTAAAACTTAACTTCTTAATAATGTTAATAAAATATACTTGTCATAATACATATTTAATTTTGAGAAAATAAGTTACATAAATAAATTAAAAATGACTACCTTCCCACCCAATCAATGAAAAAATACAAAAGTAATCAGCCTGTATAGTAGCGTCCGAATTTGAGGCTGGTGGTCGACATTACGATCTTTAATATTTCTAATGTCGGCCCCTATTTCGTGTACCTTATTTCTCGAGATTCAACTAATATCACCCCGGCCGGTATTTGGCAATTAAACGTAAAATAGACTTATTTGCCTGTAAGCTTTGCAAATTCTCTTGTTAAACCAATGGAATTGGTAGAATTGGAATTTATAAAACAGACTGCATTTACTTTAAGTCGGCCACGGCCGAGAATCGGGTTTTAAATCAGAACTGGCGCTCTATTGACGGCCTCCTATTTTGCCCTTAAAACAATACGCAAAACGTTGAAAAAACTATCTCAAAATATAGTCAAAATAACGTTTTAGTGATAATAAAGCTCAAAACAAAAAAAAAAGAAATGTCTTACCGTGGTAATATCAATTCCCGAAGTATGGGTATTCACATCAAGTAAACTACTTTTAACGCAAACTTGACGCTTCAACGGCGCAGTCGCGACTTACGTTCAGTGTGAGAAGAGCAAGTGACGTAATCGAATAGTAACGGTTTGTACATATAGAGTATTAACTAAGGTTGTAATTCAGGTAGCTAAATTGTCACTTAATTACCTTTTGAATGAAAGCAAGTTGAAAACGTACAGACGGCCGAAGATTGGGGGGGGGGGGGACGTTTAGCGTATTTACCCTAGGTAGACAAGCGATCTACCATCATCATCTAAATAGCTGTAAAGCTGTGAGGTTGAAAATTAAAACTACCGTTTTTATTAATTTCCTTTTACCAGTCTGCACAGCGGTCGACTGAGAATTAGTAAGAAATCCTGCCATCGTCCTAATTGGATTATCCGGCATTAAAAAGTTGAACAGAATGTCAGTACCTACCTACTGTCAGTAGGTACTTACTATTACCACGGTAATATTACCGTGCTATTATACCGTGCCAGTATTAACGCTTAACTACTCAATACGCCTTTAATGCAACGCAATAAAGGCATTAATTAAATTATTATATTGCTATAATTATTGAGCGTCGTATGGCTAGGCTTTTGCTCCGGCTTCGCCTGCCTGATAAACAGAACGATGTTCTTTTCCAAAACGTGGTCTATCGGTCTGCCAAGTTTCAAACAAATCCATTCAGACTTTTAGAGTTATCAAACATATTACTTTAATAACCACCGAATAAAATAAGTCTGAAATGTCTCAACAAAAATGCCCCTTGTTTCATGACAACAAACAATGACCAATATTGACACCAACGAATGTATTTTATTTTTCAACCGACGACCAAAAGAGGAGGTTATCAATTCGACGCGTATATTTTTTTTTTTTTTATGTATGATCAATTGATCACCGAGTACTCGAAGACGGTTGAACCGATTTGAAAATTCTTTTTTTGTTTGATAGGGTATACTTCGAAATTGGTACCATTTGTCACCAAGTCAGGATCTGATGATGGGATCCTGGAGAAATCGAGGGAACTCTTCAAATATTATAGGCACACCTATGGCGTTTTGGGTATTTCTTATAGTAACTTGTGCAAATGCACTCAAAAAGTACCATTTCGGGAAGTGGAACTGATGATGAAGACCACAGATGGCCGCCGAACCTACTCAATAATAAGTATTTCGTGGATTGCGATTCGAATACTTGAATATGGATGTTAAGCACTTTATGTTCGTCACAATGCTTATGGTGATGTATAGCTGATGGTGAAGTACCAGTAGAACTCGCCAACGGCCCAGCATTGGGAAAAGCAATATTTTGTAAAAGGTTATAAGTAGTTGATAATTAGGCTCTTGTAACTAGGTAAATTAAAAATAGACCAACTAAAAAGAGTGAAATAAAAACTTTTTACCAAAAAATTAAACCGACTCCCAAAAAACACTGCAAAGTGAAAAATAACTTTAATTTCGGAAGTCGGTGCCAAAAACGAAAATACAAAACTAAAGACACCGACTACCGAAATTAAAGTTATTTTTCACTTTGCAGTGTTTTTTGGGAGTCGGTTTAATTTTTTGGTAAAAAGTTTTTCTAAAACAAGTTAAGCGTTCAATAAGAACCATTCTGCTATCTGATCTGATGATGAATCCAAGAGACATGCACCGGAACTCCATAACAAGACAATCTATCTTAGCTGTGTTTGGGCTTGTTGGAATTGTAACGGTATGCACTTTTCAGGTGTACCACGAATAATAAAAAGAACAAGAATCAGTTCAGTTTCAGTTCGACGCCGTTTTCTCATACGAGAAGCATGTTTACTAGCGCCTACACATATTTTATAAGATTAAAAATATGTCACTAAAAACTAACAAATATTTTTTTTAGCAAAGGAAGAAACCGTTTTTAAAAAACCATAAAAGCACTAAAAAATTAAAAATAGTACTGTAACCTACTTATATTAATAAACCTAACCTAACCTACGATTAACCTTTAATAAAATTTAACAATTTTTGGAGTCGGTGCCAAGCCTAAATGACTATAACTACAGACTAAGGCCAAAAACAAAAAACAAAATATAAATCTTACGGTTTCTAAATATAAATCGGAAAACAAAAACAAAATACAAAAATACTTTAAGAAAGATTTCCTAATACCTAATATTTAGACACAAAGAAAAAGATACTAACGTTAATAATTAATCAATAAAATCAGAGCAAACACAGTTTACACAATGCAACAACGCAAATATTAATAAACCTAACCTAACCTACGATTAACCTTTAATAAAATTTAACAATTTTTGGAGTCGGTGCCAAGCCTAAATGACTATAACTACAGACTAAGGCCAAAAACAAAAAACAAAATATAAATCTTACAGTTTCTAAATATAAATTTAAATCGGAAAACAAAAACAAAATACAAAAATACTTTAAGAAAGATTTCCTAATACCTAATATTTAGACACAAAGAAAAAGATACTAACGTTAATAATTAATCAATAAAATCAGAGCAAACACAGTTTACACAATGCAACAACGCAAGAAAAGCAAGGAGTTCGAGGATTATGAAACTTTTTACCAAAAAAATAACCGACTCCCAAAAAACACTGCAAAGTGAAAAATAACTTTAATTTCGGTAGTCGGTGTCTTTAGTTTTGTATTTTCGTTTTAATAATTTTTTGGTAAAAAGTTTTTTTATTTGATTGAATGAATCAAATTAACCCTAATTGCTAAACTTGTCCAGGCAATAAACAAATCTTCAACACGACAGCGCATTCGTTTTTAATCATACTTTTATTTTGCAACGCTTCCAAATCCTGACAAAATGTTGCAATTTTTTATTTCCATTTATAACAGACATCAAAATCAAAACATCCACGCTTATAAAAAGAACACATCAGAACACAAATATTTGACAATGTCTCCAGTAGGTGTTTTAAACCCGGGAGCTAATAAAACCTGCACGTAAAATGCTTACTTATAAAAACTTTCGTCGTTGGAACGTCAACAACGGATGAACGGACCCTTTTGTTTATTTTGAGACATCAAGGAGGGTCGGAGCCCATTATGGTTTAGTGTATGCCGACGTGAAAGGCCAGTATGGCTTATTGAAAAGGAAAAGTACCGCAACCATAGACACCTAAATTGGTCTTAAAAAGACTTGTTAAACCTACAACTTTTTTAATCTGTGGCTTACGGCAATTTGTTCACTTATCAAATAATATGTGATATGCCTTGCGAAAACTTTGAATTTACCTAGTCTTTGGAAGTTGCAAGACATATTAATTCACTTGTTGTTGATATAGGTATAGGTATATAGATTTATGGATTTTTATTATTAATTGGATTAACATTTATATGATGCCTCAACTTTTATAGGCAGTCGAAGTTACATAACTTTTAATTGATTGTGAGTTAGTTTTTATTGCTTTTATTTTCTATGAGATATTATTACTTAAATGGCTTATTAATTTATTTTATGTTTTTTCAAGTAGATTTCAAACTAAATCGACATAGACATCGTTCTTATTGTACAGACGCCAGCATATCAAGCTACAACAATCTGTCAAATTTCTTTAATTGATTTTCAACTTTATTGTCAAAGAAATTAGGTTCAAGATTGATTGGGAAAATTTGACAGTTTCGGGTAGCTTTATGTGCTGACATCTGTACAGTTGCCGCACTGTACAAGATGTCTTGTTTTTAAATAATGAATAGTTATGTTCTAAAGTCATACTTTTCCCAAGGCTAGTTTTGGAAACAATCGTCATCATCTGCTTAGCCTTTTCCCAACTACATATCAGTCAGGTCAGTAGCCCTGACTGCTATGCTCAAGGTCGTGGGTTCGATTCCCACCTAGGACAAATGTTTGTGTGATGAGCACGATCATTTGTTCTTTGTCTGGGTGTAATTTATCTATAATATGTATGTATTTAGAAATATATATGTATGTTTATCAGTTGTCTAGTACTCATACCACAAGCTTTGCTTAGTTTGGGACTAGATGGCGTTGTGTGAAAGTTGTGGGATATTATTATTATATTTTTGGGTTCACTTCCAGTCTAACCGGATGCAGCTGAGTACTAGTATTTTACATGGACCAATGGTCTATCTGACCTCCACAACCCAGTATCTGGGTAACACGATACTCCTTGGCAAGACCAGTATCAAGTTTTCAGGCTATGTCCGAGATATCCATATGGAAGCCGGGATCAACGGATTAAGTTGGACAGTCATCTACGGACCGACCTCAGCAAGTGTTGCTTAACTCGGAAGATTGACCCGTGCGGCTTTTATTATTTTAGCGAGATACTGAAGTAATAATAAGAATACTAAAAATTTATTCAGTTTCATAACTACGTAATACCAGTAGGCTGCGTTTCCACCAGAGATGTGCGATGGAAATGTGTCGTGCGAGGATGTCTAGCTGTGCTGTGAAAATGTGTGGGGGTTTCCACCAAAGCTGTGCGATGAAAATGTGCCTACGAGAATGTGTAGTGGAGCTGTGAAAATGCGCATTAATGTGTGGTGCGAGTATCCGCAAACCTCGCAACACATCCTTCTCGACACACATTCCTCGCAACACATCTCTCGCACACATCCCTCGCACACATCCCTCGCTTGTTTTGTATGCGCAAAAATCTAGCTCCGCTGAGCCGTTTCCACCAGAGCTGCTGACCGAGGCGAGGTAAATGAAGCAATTTTATTGGTTCTTTACAAACACATCCCTCGCTACGCATCCTCGCACATCTCTGGTGGAAACGCAGCCTCGATTGCTAAACACGCATTAAGCCATTTAAAAAAAAAATCTATGTACCTACATATTTATGAACTTATGTTCGCCACAACGTTGTAGAATTATGTTTATACTTAAGTGAAAATGTGTAACTTACGTACACGTTTACTTGTGTTAAGTTGAAATGGAAACATACTTACACGTGCATTCTACTGATAATATCGAAATTACATTAGGTATAATGTACGTACATACGTTTTGAGTAGGTTCTCCTACATAGAATTTATTTAATGGAGCTTTTATTCAATTCTAGCCTTTAAAAAAAACATTGGCTTAGTTCTTAATATAGATAAGTAAATTACTAATTTAATAAAATATTGCCGTAAGTAGGTATCTACTTACCTCAACAGTTACCTACTATTGAAAATACCTGAGTTAGCATTCTTTCATGCTGTGTTCACATTCATTCTCAACTCATTGTGTTCATGTGCCAGTTAACTTGCTTGCGAAAATAAAAGAAACGATTACGCATGAAAAATAATAAAAATAAATTACCATTAAAGTAAGCATGACAAGTATTGCTAATAGTCTGATTGTCGGTTACCGCAAGCGAATTCATCAAAATTCGTTTTGCAAACGGAAATATTTCGTTCCAGCAGCGGTGGAATAGTTAGTGGTTCTACGTAATACAATCGTGTATTCATTGTGAATGCAATGGTGGGTGGGAATACCTCTCAAATTACACTAGACAACTGCTTTGTGTTCACGAACATAGATGCCGTAAAACCTTCCACAATTTAGTATTTATATTTGGTTTGCAAAATATTATGATAACAACTAGTTACCAATAAATAAGCTCAATCTGCGTTGCTGAACCTCTAGCAATGTTCATATTTTAAATAGAAACATAAACATCGGGAATGTTAAGTGAATCCATTATCTATTCTTCAACCGAAGCTTCAACACCGGTGTAAGATCGACTAACTAAATAATTTCTCAAGGGAAATTTTGGTACCTACAAAACGTATTTCTTATTTGTCTGTAAACTTGAGATAACCTCCGGTCAACGTGCCCTCAGTCCGTTACTGGAGTAATTCACTACACTACACGTCTATTCGATTCTACGGCTTGGTAGTTACTTAGTTGTGAACCATTCCAGTTCAGCCACTCGTTTGATCTAATCAATCCGGCCAAAAAAATTACACTCCAACGATTTATGCTCTCTTGGTGGCTACGAGACTCTTGTACGAATTAAAATATTTCAGAATAATCAAGCGAAAATTCAAGCTCGAGAGATATCAAGTTTTATGAGTGTTTTAATAAATTATTGTTTAATGGATTAGATTGTAAATCGAATGGGCTCGGTAGTTGTATTAACTGATTTGATCGTTCATAAATATCTTCTAAATGACAATAGAACATTAGCGGTGTGTCCGCTGCTCCTGACTGGGTACAGTTGCGCTCGCTGCTGTGTGGGAGTTGATGAAGCAATGATTTATAATCCTATTCACTTGTCATAAAGTAATAACTTTATTTATTTCTACTTTTTTCATTGAAGTAACCGTTATCTTCACTATTATGGCCTACGGTTAACGTCGCAAGGTTACTGTTATTTTTTGTTTTTACTATCGTATAGCATTCAACTTTTTATTTAAATATTTTCCTGTTGACGTTAGTATTTGAAATAGCGGTTGACATTTATATTTTCAGTTAAATATGAGCGTTATAAATAAAGAGATTATGAGCTGCCTAACATCTGACACGAGGGCGATATTTAAAAAAATGCTAAGCCCTTTTATTTATATTTGGGTTCTTTGAATGCGTGACTTATTATTAGCATCGGCTTATAGGGTGACGGATCCAATCCATCTGAATCAATTTACGCTCACCTTTAAAAGAAAATAGCCTAGAAGCGTACGGGCCTTATCTCTTTGCCCTTGCTCTTTTATTCGCGTGAAAAGTGTGTGAAATGAAAGGGATGGGTATAATTTATTACCTACATCTCTTAGATTCGACTGCTTGCTGTGTAAAAACGTTATATGAATAGTCTTTTCAATATGTCTGATAATCCTGAGGTGGTTATGTTTGGATTATGTGCTCATCATTCATTTTGTAATCTGAGTCGTGTCACTACGTTTGTTTTCTTGTGTGTGTAAGTACTTTTAGTAAATAATGAAGCGATAACGTGATAAGAACAAAATAATACGATATTACGAGTTTTTTATTCAGTACTCGAAGCTTCGAGGACATATAATATAACCATGTATTTCCTTTTCATAGTTTATCTCCCTCTTCTTCATATTTATTTACAACATAGGTACATATTGGAAGATTTTTCCCGTTGTAATTAGTTAAATGGAGCAAAAACAAGCGTGTATAACATGTTTTATTTAATTTGAATAATCTGAGTTCTCACACACATCAGCTAAAGGTACTGTTTTTAATAAAATATGTATAAAGAAAACGTAACTATTAATTGCCCCTACATGAATGCCGAATCAATTAACCCACCAATAAAACTGTCCGTGCAAAATATCTACGTAATTATAAAACAGTAATAAATACTATAAAACAGTAATAAATAAATATTAATTAGAACGGGCGTTTTTATGTTTTCTGTGAGGCGAGGAGTAAATCGCTTTGGCTATTATGTGGTGATAATAGGGCTGCCATCCGTCCGGATTTTCCCGGATTTGTCGTAGTTTGCAGGGCGTCCGGGGGCGTCCGGGGGGATTTGACCAATAAGCGTCCAGGTAAAATCCGGACACACATTGGTCTTACGGGTACCAAAAAGCACGATCTCTATTATTATTTTCCTATGGTATTTCATCTCATTGTTTATGTTATGTTGATTAAATGAAAAGGAAGATACTGTTATTAAAAAAATTTTAAAGCTCTGCTAAGTTACCACTTTATCAGTAAACTAGTACTCACGCGGGGCTTCGCTCCCGTGGATTCTATCACGGTAAAAACATAACTCTCCTTTTTTGCAGTCGCGTAAAAAGTAGCCTATAACCTTCCTCAAGCTTCAAGCTACTTCCATACCAAATTTCATCCAAATCCACCCAGTACTTTCGAAGATTAGCGCGTTCAAGCAAACAAACAAACTTTTCCGCTTTATAATATGAGTATAGAAAATAAAAACCATAATTAAACATCGTTGTTTTTAGTTTTAAGTTGAAAAATGTATTTTTCTACGGTGTCCGGGGAAAAAATGTGATTTTACCCAAATGTCCGGGGTTAATAAGTCTTTGTCTGGGGCCGGCAAATTTGGTGATGGCAGCCCTATGTGATAACAATCGAGGCAAGCGCATTCGAGCCGTTGTAGACTTGTAGTAGGCAGTCTGAGGTGTTTATTGCTAGTGTTATACGAGATGTGACGATGCATGAGAAGTTGGCTACGTAAACCATTTTATACCTGATGAGCTAAAGGATTCTGTACATAAAGTCTATATTTATCATTTAATGTTAACTCTAGTCAACCCATCGACTCGCGTCATTCAGTTCTTTATAAGAAGTCTTTTATCTTAGTTAATGCGATACTGGAACTTTTATATAATACTAGTACTCACGCGGGGCTTCGCTCCCGTGGATTCTATCACGGTAAAAACATAACTCTCCTTTTTTTCAGTCGCGTAAAAAGTAGCCTATAACCTTCCTCAAGCTTCACGCTACTTCCATACCAAATTTCATCCAAATCCACCCTGTACTTTCGAAGATTAGCGCGTTCAAGCAAACAAACAAACAAACAAATTTTTCCGCTTTATAATATTAGTAAAGACTAGCAGTGTCCCACGGTTTCACCCGTGTATAATCCTACTACTGTTATTAACTCGATGATTTCTGAATATTAACAATAGATGTTAAAATTTAAGTATACCTATCTAATTCGCACTGGATAGAGAATCGCGAAGTAAAGATAATTGTTAATTATATTGTTAAGAATAGATTTACAGTATTTCGGTACATATAAAATTTTAGTCCTACTTTCTTGTGATATCGACATAGATAAAGCAACATATAATTGGCCATGTGAAAAAAAATTGACCAAGTGTGAGTCAGACTCGCCTATGACACGTACCGTAGTGGCTACGCCAAATAACTTTGTTTAATGATAGTGTTTGTATGAATAACAAAGTTCAAACGATCCATATATAGCTTCTGCTCGCGACTTTGTTCGCGCGGGAGGTGTTTCCCGCGTAAATCCCGATCCCGCGGGAATTTCGGGATAAAAACTATCCTATGTCCTTCCCAGGGTCCTAAACTATTCCCATGCCAAATTTCATCTAAGTCGGTTTAGTGGTTTAGGTGTGAAAAGGTAAGAAACAGACAGACAGAGTTACTTTCGCATTTATAATATTAGTATAGATAGACCACACGTAGTTTTTGTTAGTTGAAAGAATAATTACCTACATGTCCTATACACATATCGTCAGGTTGTTACAAAGCGTCAGGTGATTGAAGTGACTAATTTATGACCTAGCAACATTTTACTCACATATCGTCATTAAAATTGGCACACAAGAGATCTTGTTGACATCCGTAATGACAAATTCTTTACGAGAATAGTCGATTGCCTTTACTCTGCTTGAAGCATGGCCTTGTTTAATCAAACTGACAAATATTTGATTACTCATACTTAATTAAATATGTAGGTTAAAATAATAATAATGCTGTAAATAAAAGTGCAAAAAACACGTTTCAATTACTAAGCTAACAGGAAAACATAATAAGCATCAACGATTTAAAAAAATATGATATAGGTAGGTACTTAATATAATATTTTTCTTGTAACCTGTAATCAGACTTGTGGCTGTAGAAAGTGTGTTTATGTATTTATGCGATAATTGTGCGTAATCTAATAGCCAATTGTTATTTTATAGTTTACTTTTTAGCATAGTACATCTTGATGAATAGCTGAAATATATTCAATTACAAAGTTATTTTGATTCATTTTCTATTTTGATAGTGTTATTTTCTGTAAAAAGCCACTCCAATATTCGTACATCACAATAACCTACATCCTAATTAAGTATACACATGTAGATCTAAAATCCTGATGTCACGCCCGACGTTGTCATGACATAATCGGTTGTAAACGAAATACTAATTATAAATTCATTATTAATAGTCAGTTAGACAAATTTAATGTCTGTATTTATTAATCAAATACGACCTGTGTTTCTTGTATTAATTTAGATATAGTTTCTTTTATAGATTTATTGCTTAGCAACTTAACTTTTAAATGTGAATGTTGTCTCAGTGGCTTTAAAAGCATTGTTAAATACATTTGTAATTCAAGTATTTATGGAATTTACCACATTTGTTGGCATATTCCGATATTCCAAAAGAGAAGTTAATAATTGTATCGTCTTTTTTTATGCCTGACTATCTGACTATCTGTAAATCTTCGGTCTAATGTGCCGCATACGCGGGTAACATGACAATGTAGGAGTTCTTTAATAATATCATTACCTCTCAAAGTGGTGATGATGCACAAGGGGGCTATTACCACCACTCATTATAACTTGGTATAAACCACTGCAATTTAGACGCGTAACAATTTTACTTGTATATACGAATAGTTACGCCATTAAGGCTTGCTTGTGAGATTATCTCTTGGCGAGCGATAAGGCTGCTCAACCTTCCTGGAAACTTAAAGCTAAGTCTTCAAATTAAATTGTTCAATGATTTTTCTATTTTTTTAATTAACACCAGTCTCTATTTTTAAAGAATTCCTTTTTGTGTTCTCAAAAACAATTAGTCTTGAATAAATTACATCGTTGAAATTTATAGCGATATTAAGAACCGCTTCTAGGTGCTAGAAACGAAATTCGGTGCTTGATCTGAGTAAAACTAATTTTACGGATTAGCACGCAGTTCATTTAACTTTTTACCGGATTCTAGGGAATTTTTTTAGTTCCGTTGTAACTGAACTGTGTAAAGCGCTCGTAACTGAAAAACAACATTCAGAATCGATCGATTTCTGTTGTTCTCAGTCGTGACATGTGGGATGGGATAACCCTACTCGAGCAACATTAACGTTACACATAGTGATTCATGTCGGATTAACTCGAGTTCTGTTATTTTACGTCATGTGGCAATACTGGGGAAGCTTCAGCTATCCCTTTTTTTATAACTACTACTCCATTTTGTCGCATAGTTTTATGATTATTATTAATTAATTTTATTTTTTTAGATTTAATTCGCTGAATGAACAGCGAGCTCGTTGCCAAGAAATCATTTTCTCATTTACTTCCTAATCCTTCGTAAGATTATAAAGTAGGCATTTTTTAGCAATAAGCAATAACAAGTTTTATCCTTACTAATATTATAAATGCGAAAGTAACTCTGTCTGTCTGTGTGTTACGCAATCACGCCTAAACTGTTTAACCGATTTTAATGAAATTTAGTACAAACGTAGTCTAGAACCTGAGAAAGGACATAGGCTGCTTTTTAATGCGAAAAAAGGGCTGTAAGGGGTTGAAATAGGGGATGAAAGCTGGAAGCTTGAAACTTATTTTTTAGACTTTTGCTAGATATTAATAAATACGACATTCAAATTATGTATGAGTTTTATTTTCAAAATAATTAGTTTAAAAAATTAAAAATGCTGCTGATAGTCACTATTTCGCGCGGACGAAGTCGCGGGCGCAGCTAGTAATATTATAAAATAATACAAGTTTTGCTTGTTGTAATATGAATTTAATATTTTTCAAGACTTCCAACTTAAATATTGCGACATTTATATTTACTTCGTTTTCATTTTATGTGTCGCTCTTGTCTTTTGTAATTGGGCTTATAACACGAAAAGGAATTTTAAGTTTATAGTTCGTAAATTGTGTACTAATTATATGCAGTTAGTAGCAAGCATAGATAATAAAGTAATAAGTCATACAGCTACATTAGCGCCATTGATATTATTCCAGTTGCGAATTTACATCTTTAATCTATAAGCTAAAAGGTAATTATGATCAAGCGTTGTGTTATTATTCATGAATGCAGATTAAATTCAAACCACAAATTACTTATTTACATGCTAGATTAATGTTAACAGTAACTAGGTCTGTAGTCACCTATTACTTTAACAAATTAATAACCGAGTAGTAAGTATAATTCCAGTCAAATCGGCTTAGGGTCAAATTCTTTCCCGTCACGTCGAGTTTTCATTCCATGATTGATTGGTTTATAAATCAACGTTCTATAGAAATATGATTCACATAATATTTTTATAAAACAGCTTGTGGGGATAAACGGCTTCTTTATTTTTCTGAAAGAGTATACCTACTTTCCAACTGGTCCCATTGTCATCAAGTCAGGATCTGATGATGGAATGCTAGAGAAACCAAGGGAATTCTTTAAATATCTTAAATATAGGCATACCTATAGCGATTTGGGTATTTTTTATAGTAACTTGTGCAGTTGATCTCGAAAAGCAAAATTTGGTGAAGTGGAACTGATCATGAAGACACAGATAGCCACCGGAACTACTCAATAATAAGTATTTCATTCATAGGTTGCGATTCGATTACTTGAATATGGTTGTTGCTCTTTATGCTCGTCACAATGCATATGGTAAAGTGGAGCTGATGGTGAAGTACCAGGAGAACTCTTCAACAATTGACGGCCTTGCATCGGGACAATAAATATTTTGTAAAAGGTGATAAGTAGTTGACATTGAGGCTTTTGTAACTAGATTATGTATTTTTTTTTAACCCAAAGGTTGATTGGTAGAGAATGCCTCGCTGCATTAAGTCCGCCCATGTAACACTGTTGTACATAAAGTTTAAATAAACTATAAACCGACCCATTAAAAAGCGAGAAAAAAGTTTTTAACGAAAAATAAAACCGAATTCCAAAACAATACTGCAAATGTGAAAAATAACTTTAATTTCGAGGGGCGGTGTCAAATAACAAAAATACATAACCAAAGACTACCGAAATTAAAGTTATTTTTCTTTTTGCAGTATTTTTTGGAAGTCGGTTTTATTTTTGTTCCATCTTCGACCACATCATCACTTACCATCAGGTGGTGGTCAAACGCAAGCCTATTAATATTCCTGACCTACCGCATGACGCAGGTCCTCACCGGACACGGAAGTTTCGGGAGGTACATGTGTCTGATGGGAAAGGAGGAAACGCCTGGGTGTCACCACTGCGAGGGTCGCCCTGAGGACACAGTCGAGCACACGGTGCAGGACTGCCCCGCTTGGGCAGAGCACCGTCGTGTCCTCACGGCGGCAATAGGCGGAGACCTCTCGCGCCCGGCATTGGTCGAGGCCATGCTGCGGGGCGAGAGCGAGTGGGAAGCGGTCGCCTCCTGCGAAGCAGTCATGCTTCCGAAGGAGGAGGCGGAGAGGATGGCGTCCTCCCTCCAGCCCAGCCGCAGTGGTAGACGCCCACGGCGTCGGACGTCGGCCGACGATCTCCGGCCACCGTAGGCGCGGGCATGCGGACAGCGAGTAAAGGGCAACTCGCTGTCCGACCATGGACCATGCCCGGGTCGACGGCGCGTCGTGTTCCACGCGCGCCTTAAAGAGCGTCAGCAATATGACGAGGCCCCCCCGTAGAGGGCCGAAGCCTGCCGGGGTCGTGGGACTCATCCCGTTACCGTGACCCCGGTACGTAAAGGGTTATTGAAGGAACACCGTGGATTTTAGTCAGTAAAAGTCTGACAGTCCCTCCCACCTTGCCCGGGGTGGGAGGACTTATTTGATAATTTTACCACGATAAAAAAAAAGCCTATTAATATCAATAAAAAAAATCTATGAATAAAATACATAAATACTATATTTTTAAATTACTAGTATTCCCATGAACTTTGTTTCGCCCTAGTTCTTATTTTTTTCGGTCATATGATCACCTCGCATGCCTAATTTCACATTTCTGTTTCAGGTTTTTTTTTTTATTCGAATATGTTCTTATATACAAACCTTCTCCTGATAATTATAAACATAACAAAAATAATTAGTCAATTAGGTGCAACCGTTTCTAAGTTATTCGGATCAAATTTTTTTGGGTGAGAAAATCATCAAATGACTCCTCCCGCTTTGGGTAGTGCGGAAGCGAGTGTCAGACTTCTACTGACTAAAAACTCACCCTGTTCCTTCAGTTAGCCTTGTGGTCCGGGACGGGATCTTATTAGAACATTTCCGCAGCCCCAGCAGACAATGGCTATATCGGGCCCCGTCAGTGCTGCTGACTATTTTTTGAGGTGCGCGTGGAATACGACGCGCAGTCGACCCGGGCCTGGCCCTTACCCGACGGCGAACTACCCCTGCTCGCCGCCCGCAAGCCTACGATAGCCAGAGATTAGCTCGCGATCCCCGACGCCCAGGGCGTCTCCCTCGGCGGCTGGGGCGTGAGGAAGAGCGTTGTCTTTCACTCACGCGTTCAGCCTCCTCCTTCGCTACCGCTAGCATGACAGCTTCGCAGAAGAAGGCGACCGCATCCCATTCTTAATCACCCCGCACCATGGTTTGAACCAGGGACGGGCGCGAGAGGTTGCCGCCGCCGATCGCCTCCACGAGGACACGGCGGTACTCTGACCAAGCAGGGACACCTCCATCGTATGCTCCACTATGTCCGCTGAGTGATCCTCACAATGACGACACCCGGACATATACTTCCGATTCGAAACAGGTACCTCCCGACACACCCGTGTCCGGTAAGCACCTGCATCAGGCAGAAGGTGAGGACGCCGTGACGTCTCTCAAGCCACTCATCAAAGAGGGGACTACCGTCGCTATTCCGGTGTGCCCAGCCCTCGGTTGCGACAGTCGCTCTTTCCGACTTAATAATTTTTATTGACATAAAATTTTGAATCTATCATAATAATATCTTCGAAAGTATTTATTTCGTTAATTTAGTGTACAGGAAAATTTTAATCTGCATTAAATGCCGAAACGTATTTATTTACATACGAATTATTAACTAAGTATAGAAAACAGCTTCGATAATAAAATTTGGATCTATATTTCGACATAAAAGTAGTTATTGTGAGTCAACCGTAGGAGAGAGATAAGCTATCGTGGACTTTTAGTAGCATTATAATTGTAGATCTACAATTCTCTAGTATATTACTTTAATGTATCTCTGCTGGTTTACGCGACGTACTCGAGTAAATCTCTCAGGGCAATAATCGTTATATTTCAATCAATTTACATAAAATATTATATATTATTAATTATTAATAAAATATTATAATTCCTCAGGAATCACACTATTCGTGAAAACGGTACAAAAGTCCGTTAAGTAGGTAAACTTATATCTCGAAAACAATAATTAAATTTGCCTCGTTATTTTTTTTAAGGCAGTGTTTATAAAAACAATCTAGTATTTTACTAAATTTTTAAACAAAAAGCACAACGTTTTTTGGTTACATTTACGATATTAAATCTCGAAAAAGGCAGAAACTTTTTTAAAATTCAATGTAACTATGATGCGTTTCCACTAAGAATAGAATCGATTTAGCGACATATTGTGTCGTCATAGCTGTTAAATCAAACTAGTTGGGTAGAGTGAACAAAACTAGCATTTATTAAAATATTTATTCATAAATATGGAGCGCAACAAATTGCCTTCCTTATTCCAGTGATCAAACGCGAGCCTATCATAAAAAAACTTTTTACCAAAAAATTAAACCGACTCCCAAAAATCACTGCAAAGTGAAAAATTACTTTAATTTCGGTAGTCGGTGTCTTTAGTTTTGTATTTTTGTTTTTGGCACCGACTTCCGAAATTAAAGTTATTTTTCACTTTGCAGTGATTTTTGGGAGTCGGTTTAATTTTTTGGTAAAAAGTTTTTATTTCACTCTTTTTAGTTGGTTGATTTTTAATTTACCTAGTTACAAGAGCCTAAATGTCAACTACTTATAAAATTTTACAAAATATTGCTTTTCCCAATGCTGGGCCGTTAATTTTTGAGGAGTTCTCCTGGTACTTCACCATCAGCTATACATCACCATATGCACTGTGACGAGCATAACGTGCTTAATATCCATATTCAAGTAATCGAATCGCAATCCACGAAATACTTATTATTGAGTAGTTTCGGCGACCATCTATGGTCTTCATCATCAGTTCCACTTCCCGAAATGGTACTTTTTGAGAGCAACTGCACAAGTTACTATAAGAAATACCCAAAACGCCATAGGTGTGCCTATAATATTTGAAGAGTTCCCTCGATTTCTCCAGGATCCCATCATCAGATCCTGACTTGGTGACAAATGGTACCAATTTCGAAGTATACCCTATCAAACAAAAAAAGAATTTTCCAAATCGGTTCAGCCGTCTTCGAGTACTCGGTGATCATACATAAAAAAAAAAAAAAAAAAAAACAAATATACGCGTCGAATTGATAACCTCCTCTTTTGGTCGTCGGTTGAAAAATAAAACGAGACTACATAGGTATGTAATTGTAAACTATAGCACTTAAGTACGGCACCTTAGGGACCGCACATTAAGGGCTGTAGTTTTTAATACATTTGTTTACAAATTCTCAGAACTGTTAATTATTTTTAATTCTACTACTAAATACAAATACTTAGATTCATACGCACATAATAAAAACTTTTTTGCAAAAAAATAAAACCGACTTCCATATCAAAACACTACAAAGCCAAAAATAATTTTAATTTCGGTAGTCGGTGTTATTGGTTTTGTATTTTCTTTTTTTTTTCACACCGCCTTCCGAAATTAAAATTATTTTTGGCTTTGTAGTGTTTTGATATGGAAGTCGGTTTTATTTTTTTGCAAAAATGTTTTTATTTTCGCGCTTTTTAGTGGGTCAATTTGTAATTAATCTAGTTATAAAAGCCAAAATGTCAACTACAAAAAACTAAAAACGCGCGAACAAAAAACACAATGCAGAGTAAACGAAAAGATCATCAATGTAAATATCTTTTTTAGACTTTTGTTGATTTTTCAGAAACGGCTTATCCGATTTCGATAAAATTTTCATGGGACCATTTGGAAAGTATACCCTTTCCAACAAAAATAATTTTTCAAATCGGTTGGCAAGCGACGGAGTTATGCCCGAACAAACATAAAAAAAAAACAAACAAACATCCGAATTGAGAACCTCCTCCTTTTTCAGAAGTCGGTTAAAAATTGAGGTTCGATAAAAACAAATTGTCGCTTGCACTAGGGCCCTAGTGAATGCGGGGCCCCTAGGCGGAACTATTTTGACTGCTAACATTTTTAACCGACTTCTAAAAAAGGAGGAGGTTCTCAATTCGGATGTTTGTATTTTTTTTTTATGTTTGTCCGCGCATAACTCCGTCGCTTGCCAACCGATTTGAAAAATTCTTATCTTGTTAGAAAGGGTATACTTCCCAAATGGTCCCATGAAAATTTTATCGAAATCGGACAAGCCGTTTCTGAAAAATCAACAAATATCTAAAAAAATATTTACGTTGATGATCTTTTCGTTTACTCTGCATTGCGTTTTTTGTTCGCGCATAACTCCGTCATTCACCGACCCACTAAAATGTACGAAAATAAAAACTTTTTTGCAAAAAATAAAACCGACTTCCATATCAAAACACTACAAAGCCAAAAATAATTTTAATTTCGGAAGGCGGTGTGAAAAAAAAAGAAAATACAAAACCAATAACACCGACTACCGAAATTAAAATTATTTTTGGCTTTGTAGTGTTTTTTTGATTTCAACACAAATAAATTAATATCGGGTATATTGCAGCGTATTTCCGCCCAGCGAGCAATTTTTCTCCGGGTAAAGTGCACCTCTAGTCCGGGTTCGATGCTCGGGCAGCGCGCCAAGTAGCGCGGTGGGTCGGTAAATCACCCGAGCGTACCAAGCTCGCAGCGCGTCGAGGAGCTCCCAATCAGCCGCCCTATTGACAAACATACGGCTGGAGTATAATGGAATCCGTCGCGATTTATCTAACACTGCGGAGCATTCCGTCTCTTTCTTTTGAAAACATTCTCTTAATATAAGTTGACGTCTATAATAAAATTATACTAAAATAGGTTTATTTATGAGATCTAATTTAGAGAGTGATTATTGTTTGTAATTATTTCCTTTCAACTCTTTCATTTTAGTTGTTTACCACAGGAGACGATTTTTAACCGACTTCTAAAAAAGGAGGAGGTTCTCAATTCGGATGTTTGTATTTTTTTTTTTGTTTGTCCGCGCAGAACTCCGTCACTTGCCAACCGATTTGAAAAATTCTTATCTTGTTAGAAAGGGTATACTTCCCAAATGGTCCCATGAAAATTTTATCGAAATCGGACATGCCGTTTCTGAAAAATCAACAAAAGTCTAAAAAAATATTTACGTTGATGATCTTTTCGTTTACTCTGCATTGCGTTATATGTTCGCGCATAACTCCGTCATTTACGAACCGATTTGGAAAATTCACTGACCCACTAAAAAGCACAAAAATAAAAACTTTTTTGCAAAAAATAAAACCGACTTCCAAATCAAAACACTACAAAGCCAAAAATAATTTTAATTTCGGAAGGCGGTGTGAAAAAAAAAAAAGAAAATACAAAACCAATAACACCGACTACCGAAATTAAAATTATTTTTGGCTTTGTAGTGTTTTGATTTGGAAGTCGGTTTTATTTTTTGCAAAAAAGTTTTGTGTAGGTAGTCTATTAGTCTATTTTTGGAGTTTGTAAAAGATCTGCCAATAATCAGACTAAAAAAATTGGCCAAATGCGAGTCAGACTCGCCCATGAAGGGTTCCGAAGTAACTATAATAATAATATAAAGCGACCCGTCTCGGCTTCGCTCGGGTAATAGAGTTTATATTTGCTTAGATTGTGAGCGACCTCTTCGCTTCGCTTCATCGATATTTTAAGTATTTAATTTCTCGTCCGGTAATTTTTATTATGCGATAACTCATGAGATATTCATTTTATTGATATAGTGTAAAAAGCAATTTTGAGGGACATTAAATGCTCAACGTATCTAACATATTTAATTGGATAAGAAATAATACTGTACGGTTAACAATAGCTTCGTAAATAACCCATCATTTTATTGTAATTTTTAAAATAAATAAATATTTATTATGGGTTATCCTTGGGAGATAGACATATGCTATTTCGGACTTTTTTGTAGGTCTATAAAAGAGGAACAATACCATCATACATTGTTTTGATACAAGTAAAAAGGTTTAGGCAGTGTTTTCGATTAAAGCTCTCGATCGGCTTAATTTTTTCCGACTTGTTGAACTAATATCGTCGTATTTCATCCAATTTACACAAAACCTAACTTATTATACACTAAAACCTTCCTCAGGAATTACTCTATCTATTAAAAAACCCGCAATAAAATCCGTTGCGTAGTTTAAAAGATCTAAGCATATATAGGGACAGACAGCGGGAAGCGACTTTGTTTTATACTATGTAGTGATATGTATATTTAATTTTAAAAAAGCCTTACAAATTTCTTAAAACTAGCTTATTTACATTTTTTACAACTATGCTCAATTACTTTGTTTTTAATAGTGTTTGTATGAATTACAAAGTTATATTTGCGGTTTTAGAAAATATGCTGTATCTCAAAAATTCCTTACCCGATCTCGTTCAAACCAATTTTAGTTGAAAGTTTACATTAAGATCTACAGTATACATGTTTTTTAAATTTTTCACTCCATTATTATAGAAGTTAGAGGGGGGAAACACACATTTTACCACTTTGAAAGCGTATATCTTTTAAACGATTAACTTTATGAAAAAGTGGTTTTAGAAACCTTAATTTCATTTTTGAATACCTGTCTACAGATACCACACACGCATAGGTTTCATGAAAAAAATGTATTTTCAGTTTATTAATTTTCAGCCCCTATTTATTTTAAATATTTTTTATTTTCATAAAATCGGAAAGCGGTTTACAGAATACATCTACCTACCAAGTTTGACATGTATAGTCCTAATAGTTTCGGAATAAAATGGTTGTGACATACGGACGGACGGACAGACAGACAGACAGACAGACAGACGGACAGACATGATGAAACTATAAGGGTTCCGTTTTTTGCCATTCGGCTACGGAACCCTAATAAGGGATATGAACTTGGTAGGTAGATGTTGAATTAAAAAATATTTAAAATAAAGGGGAGCCCCCCTTTATTTTAAGTATTTTTATAAGTGTCTAATTAAACAATAAAAAGTTGTAAAAATAAGCAGCTTCTTTATTTTATTGGTTTTGCCTTTATGATAGTTTCATGTTAAACACTTATTTACTTGCTTAACTTCTTTTCATACTCAATCAGCGGAAAGGTCAACACTTTTTGTTAAGTAATGTTAATAAAACTTAATTAAATTAGTTTCCCAACTCATCCCGAGAACTGGTAATTTACCTAATTGGTTTTATAATAATTAAATTCTGCAAAATGCGTGAAAGGTGACGCTGATTACTGAACTGCAGCGGTTTTTTAATATGCATTGTATTTATAACCCAAAACATGAAGTTAAGTGCCAGCCAACATAATTTATGAGTTGTAGATATTATGCACGGCATTGTTTTAATATTTTATTTTTTTGCAAGAGTATCGTGAAATCAAAATCGAATCTAATAGCATTCCGTCGTTTTAAATAAATTGCGATTATATTATGACAGATGTGAATAGTGTTGGGTTTTGATTAATGATACCTTTTCTTAACATAAAAGTATAAAGGTGTTTCAATTATTAGTATTAGTATCAATTCAATCAATATCAATTAATTATTAGTATCAGTTAATACCCTGTAGCAGTCTAAACTTACTTAAACTTAAAGAAAATTTGAAAGCGTGCAGAAACATAATTTTTGTAATAACTTTCATATAAAAAAAATTATAAAATTTTGACAACCAGGTAACCTCTAGGAATATATTTAAAAGCTTTGTCTAAATACCTACTTAGTGCTTTAGAAACTTCAAGTTTATAACTTTGCTTCTGCTGCTTATAACCATTTCAACGCCACTGTCACAAATATAAATAAAAAAATATAATTATGGCGTTTGTCGCACGCTAATGCGTTTCTGCCCTGGCAATGAATAAATACCTTCGTAGAACCAATTTTTCGCGTCCTTGTCCAATGAAATTAAGACTTTATTGCAAGCAAAATAAACATTGTAACATTGAAAACAGATGAATAAAAAAATATTGTTCGAAATCATAAAAACCGCAAGCATGGTAACGCGGAAGCGGATTATTTGTATTCAATTTGGATCGTCAAATTCTTTATTCAACCCCGTCGTACAATATCGCTGTCGGTACGTTCCGTCGGAAGGTATGCGGGGTTCAAATTTCCCCACGAATCGGGCTCTTTTCAACACTTATGAACGAGGGGAAACTTGTCGAGAGTCCCCCCTGCTACTGGAATCTTAAAAGTGCTATAATTGGAAGGAAATACGACAAATATAGAGCTTCATCTTTATGCTTGTGTAATTTTATTTTTGTCCTTCTCTTTTTTTGTATAAAATGTCCTGTTGAAATTTAATCAACCTCTTTATTTGAGGCATACTACACCTTTCTCGCGTTTTCCAGTTCATAAGTATTATGTTTTTATTTCATTGTGTTATCGTAGCGTATTACAGTGTGACTACCTATGTATTTATAGCTACATTTAACGTGTAAAATAACACCCTTTATCCATTAAAATGATCATACAAGTACACAGGTCCTTTTTTCAATTCCAAGAAAGACAAATATGTATTGAAAGTTCACGTCTGGAACCGCTAATTAAGTGCCGGTGTAATTGGTTCGGGTATTAAGTAAATTGCAAGCGTTACTTGCTACACAATTTGCTTCGCCGTAATGTCTTGTTGTGGCCGATGTTTATTTACCCTTTAAAAACGTGTTTTAAATGAGATAGTAACGATTAAACTGCTTATTTCTACATTAATTGCGTTTATAATGTTAAAAAGAAGATGAGAAGTATTGGTACTGGGAATCATGAAGACGTGCCGGATGCCTGGGTTCAAATAGTTTATGTGTTAAGTAATGAAAAAAATACTGACTGACAACTGCGAATTTCAAATTCTCTGAAGCACACCTTATTTCAGAGAATTCTTCTCAATTCAGAGATATGCGAAATAAAACATCATCATCTTCGTTTTTATTACCCGACTGCAGCGAAGCAAGGAGGAGGGTTATGTTTTTACCGCGTATGTATGTATGTATGTCCGTTCCTTTATTCCCTCGTAACTATTAAACCAGTGAACGGATTTGGATAAATGATACCTCGTTAGATTTATCTTGATGGCGCGAGTGTCATAGGATAGATTAAAATAAAACCAAATCACCACAACGACAATCGGGCGCCATATTGTCAAAAATAAAAATTCAAAAATCGTCAAACTATGTCAAATAGGTTATCATTAAACAGATATTTAAAAAAGGTATTGGTTTCTTTTACCATTTTTCATCAATCGCTTAGGAAACATAACGTTTTAAAACGGAATTAAATACTAAAAAGCTGAAAATAAAAAACTTATTTAAAAAATCTAAAAAACCCGACTGCTCAACTGAAATGGATGAAACAAGCACATTTTTATTTTAAAAAGTGACAAGCAGGCGGGACCCGTCAAAATTTTTAAATTAAAATTATATCATGATCAATTGCTTGTCACTTTTTTTTAGCTTCATATTTTCATTCATTTTCTTGTTCTTTCTTCTTATTTAGACCACATCACGCTTACCATCAGGTGAGATGGCGATCAAACGCGAGTCTATTATCAATAAAAAAAATACGTTGTCTAGGTACACAAAACTTTTATTTGTTTTGTACTTATGGAATTTGTTCTTCGGGAAACCCATAGTAAATCACAATATCTTAAATCAGAGTTCGCCCCCATTACTCCCCGCGGACGTCGTAACTCGTAAGAGGTGAATGAGGGTCTCGTAACTAATATTCTTGCTAACCTCTCCAACTAATTTAAACTTGCTCGAAGCCACTGGCTGTGTCCACAATAAATAATGGTTGAATAATATTGGGACTTGAATTGACAACGACTCTTCAATTGACATCCAATGCCGTAGGGCCTTGTGAGTCATCTAGATTTTGCTGTGAATACAAAGAACTTGTTTGTACATATTTTATTTTACACTAGCTGTACCTATGCGTAGCAATGCCTGGTAAAGTAGTTAGGTTGTTTTCAACAAGTATATCAGAATGAATGCAACTTTTGTCAACTCTGTCAAAATTAGATCACAATCTAGATACGGTATAAACCCACAAACATTGATTTTTACTATATATATGGATATATTACACTGTGAAAGAGGACTTGTAGTGGTAATACGGAGTAGTGGGATTGTGAAAGACGTGTTGAGGTATTGTTTGAATTTTAAGAGTAGGTACCTACATCTTAAAACTTAAAGATCATTAGATCCTTTAATAAACCGAACTGGCTGGCATGTATTTTGAAAGAAGATGTTAATATATTTTCTAAGCATGTTTTTCATGTACAGCAAGAGTCTCGGGTAAATGCTGAAGCGTTTGTACCAGGCTCGCATAAGCACGCGCGTCATAAAAAAGTTACGAGGAGTTATCAAAAGGGCGCAGTAAAGCCGGCATCGTCGCCATCGCTATAAACTGCCCGCTCTATGTAGGGTTGCCTGCCATATACAAAGTTTTCCACACTACTTAGAAGTTTCGAAAAGAGCTTGGGGACATAGCGATACCGTTCAGAAAAAAAATGTTAGGTAGGAAATCTTGTGTCTGCTATTTGTAACTCTTATTTATTTGCAGTTATCTTGCGAATTGAATAGTGAGGTACTTAGTACTTATAACAGTTTATTGTAATTGTCTAAAGTACGTTCATACTCTCCTAACATGTAAGTTGAAAATGAAAATGTGTTCATCAATAGTCGCCAGTCAGATTTTTCATACGAGTACTTAAGTGTATGATTTAGTCGATTTCAAATCACTTCATCAAACTATGAGTATAGTCTATGATCTTAAAGTCTTAAACCAACAACCCTAGAATAATATTATCCCTGTAGCGCTGTTTTCCTATTAAATTAGAAACTGCTCCATTCAGACATAAAAGCGAGCCATGTTTAAAGCAATTTAAATTATTTCCCTCACATTAATGTAAACAGTTAATCAAAGATGTTGTTTATGAGGACATCTTTATTTATTGCAATTATCAAAGTGCATTCCACTGAATAGTAGCGATCAGTAAGTGAACAGTTAAATTGAAGATTTATCAATCAAATTAATTGCGAAGGAAATACACGGCGTGACTAAAATATAGTTGTATATTTAACTAAATAAGATGTTTAGGTAGTGTCAACGCCTCGTTGTTCAAAACATTAATTGTACATCGTTGTGGTCTTTGTCATGGCTCATCATAAAATTCTGGGCTCAGGTGTTAGAAGGGTGTGTGATAAAATAAAACAGTTCTAGTTCTATGGATAACACGATAATGGATTCGTGAATGGCACGCTGGCACGAAACGTACATTTCGTTTCGCTTTTAAAATTCTCGTCGTAAACTAGTGGTTTAAGCAGCAGGGATTTGCGTAAATTTGAAATGTTTTAGTCAAGCGCGGTGCAAACGCTAATCCTGTGGCAGTTTGCATCTTCTATTAATCTAATGCTCACAGTTGTAAATTGCAATAAATACGCATAGCCGTGGCACTAAGTACGCACCTAGTCCGGGTTTATGTTACGCTTTGTGAGAGTAACCGGGCTTATCTACGCCGTTTTATGACTATTTTACGATTATTGCCCTTTGAATTGGTTATAACTTCGTACGATATGAAATTTCTATAAAGGAATAATTTTAAATGGACATGTTCATTTAAGTGGTTTTTACGGCGCTGTATTAATTTTTATAGCTCCAGGCCCGTTGAGCTCGCCATGCTGTTATTTAAATTTTATCTTGTATCGCAGCCTCCGGTATGAGGCTATATAAGACGATAGAATTTAATTAGTTGTCGATTTTATGCTTTGATCAATCGTTATTCTGGCACGATTTTGCAAATCGTGATTGATATAATTATCTATATGTGTATGTGTATATATGTATAGTTATTAGTTAAAGAACTGTTTATACATTTATTAGTTATAATATGTATTTAATTGACATATAAACAAGAAACAGCGATTTCCTGGACGGTCGGAATCTCAGACAGGTGTAGTTAGTTTTGTGTAACTGTACTTGTTGCGGAAGAGTGGATGAGATGATGTAATTGTTGCAGGGCTACAATGGTGTGTGCGTGTGCGGGGCAGCGGGGGGCGGGCGCGGGCAGCCGGCGCGCATGGCGGCGCCAATGAGGGAGGGCGCGCCGGCCGGCGGAGCTCGCCCCGCGCCCCACGCGCACCCCGCCAACTTCGAGTACGATGACAACGAGTGGGACATCGGCATCGGCGACCTCATCATAGACCTCGATGCCGACATAGAGAAGACAGACGAGGCGGGCGGCATGGCGGCGCGCGCCGAACCCGACGCACAGCGCACCGCGCTCAAGATGAAGATCAAGCGCACTAAGCCTGGCACCAAGAGCTCCGAAGCCAAGCACGAGATCGTCAAGTCGAACGAGATGAACGGCGAACCTAAGGCGTCGGTGCCCGCGCAAGCCGCGCCGCCCGCCGCCGCCAAGCGCGGCTCCGGGGGGCACCGGAGAGACAAGGCGCGCGACAAGCACCACCACCCGCACCCGCCGCACGACGTCAACGGCGTGGCCCGCGTGCCGCCGCCGCCCAACGCGCCCGGCCCGCCCGCGGCCCCGCCGCATACGCCCGCGTCGCCGGCGAGCGCGCCGCACGCGCCGCACGCACCGCACGCACCGCACGCGCCGCATGCGCCGCATGCCGCGCCGCCCAGCAAGCCGGAGCCGCGCCCAGCGCCCGCGCCGCGACTAGTAGACAATAAGCCCCCCGCGCCGACGCCGCCCGCGCCCACGGCCCCCGCGCCCGCGCCTCCCCCGGCCCCGGCGCCCGCGCCGCTCCCGCAGCACGCGCACCATACCTCGCATGCCCCGCATGCACCCTCCACACCTTCAAAACCTGAACCTGACGACTCACGGCAAGAAACGCACAGTTCGCAGCCACCAGCCAAGAAACAAAAAACAGAATCCAATAAGGTATCTATTGAACTTTTAATTGATTTGAAGTAGATGGGCTAAAGTCATGGTCACGGTCAAAGCACTCATAGCACGTGCCGTAAGCCATGATCACGGCCGTAGCTCTTGACGTGGGTAGCTAGGTCAGTCAAATGGAACAGTGAATTGTTCATTCTATCCTGTAGCGTGACCAAAAGTACCTCATTCCTTTATGAATTGAGAATTTGAAGTTGAAAAATACCTAGTGTGCTGTGTGTCTCGTAAGACTATATTATAATCCAAAAGCAACAACCGGGAGTATCAGATATCATTGTTGCTTCCCAAATACCCATGTAAAATACTTGAGTGACCAGTTACAGAATACTTGCAGGTCCTCTCCTACCTGTAGACTAAACAAAACTGTTGAGAATATCTGAAAGAAAAGCTTTTTAGAAGGCATGGTGAAAATTAATCACAAATCGACTGCTTTAGGACAACTCCTTGTTTCCATATCGGTTCTAACGTATTGCAACTTTATTTATAAGTCATTTGTCAATTCTATCCAGACATTATAATGTCGCTTTAGCTTGCAGAGTGTACCATGCAACCCGTATTGGTCGAAACTTTTCACGGATAACTGTAGATTGATTTTGTCTTTTTGTCTTTTTGTCTGAAATGGAGAGGATTCTTAAAAAAATCTATTTAAACAGCCATCTGTTCAATTTCCTAAACTTAACAATCCTCAATCCTGAACTTTGATGTGTGATTCTATCATAGTCACAAAAAATACATAGGTATAAAAACTTTTCTGATTTATGAACCGATTGACTATAGTATAATCATATTTCATTCTCCTGGAATAATTATTTATGCGAATACAATGTGAGCAAAGCTTTGAGGAAGGTCAGGGGGCACTTGATTGCGACGTTTTGATGTGTTGAAGGCATTGGGAGTCCAGAATTCCCAGACACCTTTCTATTTTTTATGACTTGCGACCTTATCCACCGGTCAAACTTTTACATCTCTCTCCTAATGGATTTAAGCGCTGACGGGAAGATAAGAGTATCATCAATAGAAAGTAAAGCCACTCGCTGCAATCTATCGATCACCCAATCGCCGCTGATAACGATAATCGTGCGCTAATCGTCCGATTGCTCTTATCGCTTGTGTATCCGATTGTTTCGGAACAGTGTATTTAATTGTCCAGGCTTAGGGCTGTTTGCGAGCTTGATTGAGTGTAAACGGTCGTGGGGTGTAATCCGGGGCTGTCGCCTGCCGCATTGGTTCATTAAATCACCCCAGCGGGTCACCCCGACCCCCGCGCTCGACACCTCTCCCCTGCGACGTCACAATACCCGCTGCACTCCACAAATTAATGCGATTGTGGCCTCCGTGGCAAATAAGGCTGTGTATCTTCGATGCAGAATTGCTGAAGCCAAATTATACACTCCTAAGCTATCAACAATGGAATTCACAGTCGCGCATTGTATGTAGTTTGATCTACATTCAAGATTTTTTACTTAAATTGTTAACTGTTAACGTTCAATCTGATTAAAGATTCCTCTCGGTATTTCCATTTTCTTCAACGAAATGAATTATTGAAAGTACGTGACTAGAAAGCGATCACATACAAATGCAAAGCTGGTCTTAGGCCGTATATTGACTCGTATGTAATGTTGTTGCAAGTTGTCATGCGCGGTACTCACAGAGAACAGTATAAGTAATGGGGATCGGCTCGTTAACTCTTGGTAATCACCGGCCACTTTCCCCGCCTCCTATAAAATAGTTAAGTTACTCCGTTAATAAAATACCTCCAGTGAAGAATCCTCGTCGGCTAGTGCAGGTGCACGCAATGAACATCTTTCACAATGCTTAAGCGAATGCACGACATGCATCATTAATCATGGCGACGTGACTCCGAGCTATTGCCAAAGGTTTATGCAAACCGCGTCTCGTATGAACTCATCACGCTCAACCACATCAAATTATGGTTAGTTTGTTACATTAAAGTTTTATCAGCGACAGATGCTTGAGCAATACCGCGTCCGCAATATTTTATGGCACAAGCAAGATTACGGGGCCGCATAAATGTATAGGAGGGTGAATCTTAGATGAAGGGACTCTGTCCCTTTTCTTGTTATTCTGCACTCGAGGGTTGCGAACACAGCGCAGTCTCCCAAATTCCATTCATTAATCACTGTCGGGGGCTCTAAAAATTTCTAAAGTGTCTGTGGATTCAATTTAACGTTCGCTCCCTAAACTGGGAAAGTTTGTGAGCGTGATAATTAAAGACGAGATATCAATTTTGAAGTCTTTACTCTTAGTTTAACAATGTTCAAAGATTTAATCCACTTAGTCTTATTAAATTGTAATAGCGTAAAATATAAACGAAGCAAAATATTAAAGTAGGCGTCGAATTTCTTTTGCAGTCTTGCGAACAAGGACTCTAATTTGTTTTGATGTAGCTTTAAAATCTTATCCATGGCTCCAAAATCATTATCTAGTGTACAGTGAAAAACGACCACTTAATTGATGGTGGCATTCTCAATTCGTTTCACACGATAATATTATTAATCTCGTGATGAGTAGCCGGGTGTATTCAGTAAATTCTCTTTATTTGCTTTCGTAGTATCAATGTGTTCCCGAGCATTGTCTGCTCTCAGGGCACTTAAGCAGTCGTATCACTATTATTATGACCAAAGCATCAAACGAGGGGTGATACCCTCGTCAATGATTTTCAATTCGTTCGTCCAAACGCGTCGCTGCAGTAATGTCCCTTTCAATCTGACAATATGCATTTCATAGCGTTTTCTCCATTGATTGTTCATGCTGATTGTTAAGTTTAATGAGGTGGAAGATAAACATAAAAAATGTAAATACATACATTCATTACAAACATGTTATACAATCAGGTTTTGGATTAAAGAAAAATAAAATTGCAGACGATCACTAAATTCATAAGGTTAAATGTAAGTTAAGATGAGAAATGTCAAATTAAGCTGTAAGGCTGTAATTTTTTGCCATTAGCAGCGCATTTGCATTAAATTAATGACAAAATAAAAAATAACGCCAATTATCAGTATAGCTTCCGAAATAGTATTAGATAGAAACCGTATCATTATATTATACTTCATTATCTGAATTCATACACTCTAGGAGGCCATTACTTTATAAGTTCTGTTAGCAAGTTTTCAACTTCAAATACTCAATTCCTAACCAAGGGAGAGATATTCTTATATCAATAGAGATAACTATCAAAAATATTATATCAAAGTACTTTGAGTCCAAAAGATAATTAAAAAGAACTCAATCAAGTCCCAAAGTATTGATTTATTATACTTTAATTGAAATAATAAACCAATTATTGCTAACCGAAATTAATAAATATCTCGATGACATATTTATTCGATGTATCAAATTATAAATAACAATTCTTAAAACCTATGATTAGTGATTACGCACAAATGCACAATAAACAAAAAATTGGCCAAGTGCGAGTCAGACTCGCCCATGAAGGGTTCCGTGGTAACATTGCGTTTGCTATTTTAAACAATAAAAGAACTCATATTACCCATATCTCCTCATATTTCCCATAAGGAAATAAATAATTATTTGGATGATTGACACATAGTATGACATGACATGTTTTAATTTTCTCAAAAATTAACGTTTGAATAAAGAATATCGTTTAAAATAGCAAAAGCAATGTTTGATTGTTAAATTAATAAAGACATTTTATGAAGACTTTTCGAGGTTTAGTTATTCAAGATCGCATGCCAACGTTGTTCAGTTTTTCTTGTTAGTGTGCATTCGTTGTAAAGTGATTCGACTAGGTGAAATTAGAGATTTAGTTATTCGAGATCCCATGGCTATGGCGTGAGGTATTTCGTGGTAGCGTGTATTCGTTGTTAAGTGTTTCGTATTCGTAAACATACGGGGACGTGTTCTTCGGTGTTTCATTTTCGAAATCACGTATCACACCCATCAGCCCCCCTTTATTTTATTTTTTTTTTCTTATAATTGGAAAGGGGTTCTCAGAATACATCTACCTACCAAGTTTCACATGTATAGTCCTAATAGTTTCGGAATAAAATGGCCGTGACATACGGACGGACGGACAGACAGACAGACATGACGAAACTATTATTAAGGGTTCCGTTTTTTACCATTCCGCTACGGAACCCTAAAAAGAGGATTAATTTATAACCGTGGCAGACTACATAAATTAATATAATTTCTCTCAAAGTGACCAGGGGAGCATGATATTTAAGATGTTTGTGACGTCACAAATGAGGTTAATAGCACCGCAGTGCTCGATTATACCGATCGCTCTGAATAAATTTACATGTTGATTGCCGGCTGATCAGTGTTCTCACTAAACTAACTGCTAACTGGCTGCCAAGCTCACCGCTTACATTAAATAAATATGTTGGAGCTTGTGCCGCAGGTCACGCCAATTGTAAAATCAATTTCTGTGTTGTGACACAGATTGCACGGGTTTATGTTATACTTATACCGCTACCATCTACCGGTAACCGGCTCTGCCGTCATGTTATTAAGCCAGACATTCATCGAAGTATAATGTCCGAGTGCCATGTAATTAATATTCGCGCCAGTATGTACACATCCAAAAGAGCAGCGACTCACGATACTACATATTAATGTACCGAGTGGAATCTGAAAAATCGAACCATCTCTGACGTGAGTGATTAATTCCGTTGAATTTTGCGCTTCAACAATTTTATTGATATGTCGAACGTTCGTATCGCATTACCTGCCCCGGGCGTATTCGTCATTCATTTACAAAAGCGTTATTGCTTCAGCCAACTCCATGACTTCATGCCGTGAATTAAAATTTTAATAACCTTTACACGAAGTAATTGATTGATGCTATAAAATAAACGGGCTATCGGTCCCGCCATAACTCTCCCAGGACCACGGAACGAATTGCAATAATTACTATAAACGCACCACCATCATTCATTATTTTACTCGTTCACAGTGATCGTGTCGGTAGGCAGGGTATGCGATGGAAAGTTAGCTATGTTACAACAGTTTTACTGTATATCAACTAGATACTAGACACCTTTTTGATATTATTCACGAATCATGCGTAGGCCGTCATTATAAAGATGAAAATAATGTGGTATCAGTATAATAATTCCCGACACGAATGTAACTAGATAAGTAGTTGTTTTTTTTTTGTATTGGATTGGAAGTTCAGTAAGCTATTGATCAAGACAACAGCGGGTGCGAGGAGGTGGTTGCCAGCTGCCAGCGGCTACTGTGTAATTATTATTGGCGTAATTAGGATGTGAGGCCGGCCGGGCAAGGCCCGCGGCGCCGACAGCGCTCCACTCTAACAAATGCCATTATTATTTCCGCTTCGCATTATACTCGGCTGCGGTTTGTTACGTCCTCGTTTATTATGTCATGAACAATTGAAACGATAATAAATATTCGCTTCTGCAAAGCAAATTGATTCAACATTAATTGCAGTGATCTGTAAGTTATCACGATTCACGCTCCGCTTGCTTCGAGTCCGTTCTCGGCGTGCAGTTTATGTTTACAGTTACTTATTTAACGGTCTTGCAATTTGGCTGAGTAACTGAATATTATTCCGCTTGAAATGTTTGCTGGCCAATTGACAGCTGCCATGTTGAGTTGCGTCGAACGTCCCCTATTATTACTTCAATTAACACAAAACTCAATCTGTCATCACTGGGATAACGCATAAGGTGGCGTTCGCTGGGTTATAAATTCCCCCGTCTTAGTTGTCATAAACCCATTTAAGTTAGTTAATACGACGAGCGCGTTGGGTCGTCTGTGGAGTCGTTTCATATTTAGTCGATCGGATCCGGGATGGAGTCGATTGTTTGGTAGGTCACGGCAGTAATCCGCAGCTGGCGTTTACCTGCGCTTCTCAGTTCTCTTTGTTCTGTAAAATTTTACTGCGACAGACACGACCAACAGATTTGTCGTACCACACATTGTTTTCGAGAGTGTACACTTTGAATTTGAAATTTGAAACTATGAATGGAGTAACTTTGAACGTCGCTGAAATTATTCTCTCAAAGCTTTCAACTAATACCTATCTGCTTCTATTCTACTAAAACCATTTTACAGATGACGCTGTATGTAACCCACAACTGCGCGTCAGTTAGAATGAAACGATGAAAAAACCATTTCATAGAACCCAATAAAACTACACGATTTCCGAGTTGTACGAACAAATCGGATCGCTCGACTAGTTCGTCGACTAATAAAACCTTCACAAACAAAATATAGGGGAGCTTGGGATCAAAAGCCGATTTTTTGTTACTTTTTTTTTTATAAGCCGCTATTTTGCCCTCTTTTGTGCCGTGTTGTTTACTAATGGTTTCTGTTGGGTTCGACTTAAGATAATAACTCGGGTTTTTTCTCGCCATGTGTCGTGGTAAGCGAGTTTTTGCCGCCGGAAATGCGAGAATGCTGTTGGATTGGATTAAAATATTATTTGTTGATTTTTCGGCTTAATCTGTAAACGGACGAGTGCCGCATACATGTGCGTCGTGTTTTTGTTTTATTTTCGTTCGGAGCAGGCCGATTACGGGCTTTTCGATTCACCTTCATTCCCATATCAACGTTTGTTTTTAAACTGATTCTGCTTTATTAAATCGCGCAATGAGACCTTTTCTCCCTTCATTTTTCATTTAGACGCCACAATATCCGTAATCGTTATCGGGGGTTAATGAATCACCGCTCTCGTTTAATTCCCCAATATCCTGCGGTACCCAACTAACAATTACATGTGAGGGTCGGGTATCACCGGCAGCGGCGGACACGCGGTGCCAATAACATAAATTGTCACGGGTGGTCGGAAGTGGCCGCTCTCCCTCCGCGCCGGGCCGCGTACCTCGCGCCTCCTCGCGTCTCTCGTCTCCGACTCGAGGGCTCGAGATTGCTGTCGACTCGACAATCGATATTCAATCTCTTTTGACGTTTTATACGCTCCCTATCTTCTTACTTTGTGTCGGCGTTTAGCGCAGATGATTGGGATTGAAGCGAGCATTTCCCTTTTCTTTAATCGGTGACTGGTATTTCATTTCGCATAGTGACTTTACGAATGTATCTCATAATTTCTTTTTTTAAGACTAAAGAGACCTTATTGCCTATTGATGTTTTCATTCTATTCAATCGTTCAAAGAGAAAATTGCTTCTGACTTGCCAGTAATTATTAAACGGACTTTGTCACGACATTTGTTTTATCGAGATTCTATTACTTGAAGCAATTTATCATCGCAAACGTTTTTATTAATCAGTAGCTCGTCATACTATTAGCATTTAAATAATTTAAGTATTCTTGAACTTTGCTTCTATCATGCATTATTAAATTTATGAGCTGAACCATCCTTCACACATAATGATCACGACGATGAGTTCGCTAATAAGTTATACTCTTAAACACTAATTAAGAAAATTAAACAATAAACGTCAATAAACGTAGTGTGTGACTGAGTGAGCTAAAAGCTTTTAATACCGTTTACGATTTCACAGAGCTCGTAATTACGACATAGTTGAACTAATTAGTGAATTCCGAGCGCGGAGCAGCCATCGGTCGGAGGTAATTACAAATCCAACCCACGTCGCTTATCCTACCAAGTTATAATTGAAAGCTCGGTGGCCCAGAAGCCGGAGCCTCGTGTATCGCGTTATTAGGTGCGCATACGTAATTTGTTTGTTAAAGACGGCACGCAGTTATACCCGCTGTGAATAATTTAAATTCATCCCCTCGATGGGACGCGGGGTGGCGGCTCCGGTATCGATTCTGTGCTTTGTTCAGCTGTGTGTGTTCGTGATGTGCACTCCGTACTTTCGGCGGCGCTCTGTTCCCCTAGTATTAGTGAGCACGGATTCTCGGCTCGTTCGTTCGGTGTGCCGCAAAGCCGGGCTATATCAGTTGACACGGAGGCTAGGATTACCGAAACTAATCTGCCCGTCAGATGCTCTTATAGCCACTGAGAAACTTTAAATATACACTGCTCTACCGGCCCTTTTCATCACGTAAATGCTATAAAAATTAAAACTTTTTTATGCCTCACGCCGTAAAATATTCATGAGCATCTCTCATCACTTGTGATGTTAATTTCATTCTAATTTTAATAATTTTATTCAAAACATGTAACATTCTCTAATGAAAAAGGTTTAAACGTTTTATTGTTGTAGAAGGTATACAGGCAGCCCTAGTTTGAAGGGATTTATTTGATGCCTATGTATAACGTGCCAGTTGCGGTATAGGAGCGTGGGTAAATATTTATTAAGTGTATCAATTTACATTGTAGAAAACATTTCAATTGAAAATGTTGTTGATTTATACTTCGGGCATCGTGTTTACATAATTATCGTAAACGAAACGACATGCTGACAGCTAGAGTATTAAGGGAAAATATATTATTAAAGTACACATTCCACTTAATCTCTGTGGCTAATTTGGAATGTTTGAATCCATAATATTTAGATGTGATGGTCGCCCACGCAATAGCGGATGTCTATTTCTACATCGCTGAGTTTTCAGAAACCGGTGCGACTTTCGTTTCTATTTGTATCGTAATAGGTATCATTAGGCTGTATAACAAGAGTAATTTGTTGTCAAGAAAACTGTACGTCAACATTGAAATATGCGATCCATTTAGATTTTTCAGCGGTCGTTAGTAGGTACGGCGAGCACATCGATACGAGTGATTGCGCATCTAAAACTGTACCCGCTTGACGTCCGCCCCACTTGCGTCGCCAACAATAAATGACATTGATGTTATATTTAGAGGCTAATTGAGATAACTCGATAATCTATATATCTAGTGACTCGTGCGTAGGTCGGACATTAGTAAAGAAATCGGAAAATCTAGCACAATAATATCGTTATCTGAGACACTCCTATGCCATATTAAGACTTTGACAGATCATGCTGGCGGTACCGGTACTTGAGAATCCGTTTGAAACTTATGTAGGTATACTTATACGACTTAATTACGTAATATAATAGGCTTTACAACGTTAATGACTATAACATGCACAAAGGTAGAGTTTTCAAATGTCATAGTGGTAATGTTAAAACAATATCTGCTGCCAACCTCATTGTTTTCAATTTTAACATTTTGTATGACTCGTAGATTCTCGTCGAAATAAATACTTCGTAGTACCTACGTATAGAATGTTACAGTAACGTTCATATTACGTCCATGGATGAAAATAAACCGGCATTTTATTTTTATCAAGCTGCAAGCGAAATGTGACGGGTTATCTGATAAATACATGGAATATAACAGCTCTGCGACGAAGCAAATTAAGTTAATTACACATTTTATGTACCGCGCGACTACAATTAATTATTTTGTTAATACATACAATATACTTCATGCGTAACTTTAATTCAATTCAGTTTCTGGCTGGGCACGGCAGTGCCCCCGCCAAGTCGAGCGCAAAGCTAACACTGCCATGCCGTACCATCCTTTTCTGGAACCATTTCGGCGTATTTTAAGGCCCCTATTTGGGGACCTCTGGATAGTTTTAGAGCGCTGAAATTATAGTTATCTAGTAATCTACCAGCACACACTTAAACCACAAAATTTCATGTTTGTAGCTTGTTTATTTCCTAAGTTATGCAAAAGCAAAGTTGTACTATTTCGACATATATAGACTCACTGATCATCAAAATAGAACTAGTACTTCCCATAAACCTAGAGAGCTGAAATTTGGCATAGAGGTAGGATTTAGTGCCTTTATGAAGGGAAAACTATCAAAATTAGGATTATGGAAGATCTGGAGTACCTTACGACCCTGAGTAGAAACCGTAACAGACCAGCCAAACTATTGAAATTATCGACATGCTATGTTCACAAAGTTTATTAAGCGTGGTTAGCCCTTTCTTTTGAAATTAAAAAATTGAAGGTCTTAAGTATTTGATATATATAGTCCCTAAGAGCTCAGCTGAACTATGAGAGATATGGAAATCCGCCTTGACAAAAGTTATTCAGAGTGACGAGTCCCTTCTACTGATGTGTATAAAAAATTGAAGGTCTGAAGTATCTGATGAAGAACCCTTAGAGCTCAGCTGAACTACGGGAGATATGGAAATGCGCCTTGACAAAAGTTATTCAATGTGACGAGCCCCTTCTTATAAATGAATATGAAACTGGAGAACTGGAGTCTGAATAATTAAGAAACTAATCAAGTAAAAAATAGCTTTCTGCAAAAAGAAGTGAAATGCCACCAAAACATCCTGTAAAAAAATAGCTAAGTCTCGCCTAAGCTGCTTGTTTCTCTATAAAAAGTAATGAAATCTCTAAGCAAAGCGAAGCCAAGTCTAAGGATCTTTACTGCGATTTCCTTATTAATATAGTTAGATTTCATGTAACCGGCCGTTGAACATACTCTATGTACTTTTACTAGTTAATACATCGAAGTCAACGGCCAAGTAATTCTTTTTTCTAAATATCTCTCCTCCACTGTTACTCTGATGAAATAAATTTCGTGATTTTTATTTATTTTATCTAGATCGCATTTATTACTAAAAGAAATCTTATTTTTATGAAAAAAATTAAAGCTTTATTCCAATGAGATATGATTTCAAAATTTCGTTTTATTGAAATAAGATTTCAGACTGAGTTCTCGACTTCGCATTCTAAATTCAGAAACTGGTTGTAACTGTTTTATTGTATCACTTACTCAATCTCGGTGTTACATCGGTCCAATGATATTCAACTAGATATTTATTGAGGTGTTTGTAAAAAGAAAGTCCGAATAGAAAAGTATTATGAATCGAATAAAGTGAAGATATTTAAGGATTTTGGAAGGTGAATTCCAATCACAGATTCCAATACGTATATAGTTGAAATACATACCTATATCATTTGAATTGCTTTAATTCATTGTGATTTGGAAGGAGACATCACAGATGCCGCTTGAAGAGAGTAGGTAAATGTCATTACATTCTAATATTCATACATTTCAGGCAGGATCCATGTGTGTCTCATCTCATTAATTTTGTATGATCGAGTGACAGAAGCACTCTCATGAAATAATACCGAGTCTGAAGGTTTATTTGATTCCTTTGTGCTTGTTATACAAACTCTGCTGATCTTTTTATATTTCATAAAAGCTTTTGTGAAAACTTATCGCTATAACATTAGAAGAAAACTGCCGAATAACCATAAATTATATATAAGTCCACTTTACTTACTAACATTAACTAGATCTGGACTATCTAATAACCACATATTTTACTGCAACTCATTTGGTTATCAGTTGATGCCATATTATAATGATGGAAAAGGAACCAGGTTATGTTTTATTTAATTAGTTCTAAATAGATTGTAAATTATGATGTAGGTACGTTTTCTTGAAATGTTCCGTTTCCTTTATAAACAACTGCAAAAGAGTCATGCAGCGTAATAGGTACCAGGGTTACAGCGAGGCGAGATGTTAGTCAAATGGCGCGCAATACGCGGCTTGGCTGAGAATATTTCCTCAGCCATCACGGCTCGCGGCGAAGCGACAACTGAATAAAGTTTTGTACCGCGTTAATTGCCACCAGGGGCTCAGCCGAATGGCACGTCTTTAATGAGACGGCTTCTTTAATGAAAATACCAAGCGAACAGGGTTGTCATTTCACTATTTACGAGAATCTGGCTTTGTAGACATGCAAATTGGAATAGCTCAAATTCAGACATCTCTAAGTTGCATAACTGTGCGCTTTAAGCCGTCCTTTGAGGATTATTTCCGATCTTTATGGCGTCAGGAAACAGTAATTATATTTCTGTTAAAAGTACAACACGAATTTAGATCTAAAGTCTGTTAAAATGGATGCGCGAAGGTAGGTGCAGCTCGTATTTATACGCTGTACGAGTAAAAGGATATTGCATGCTGCTATTTTTTGCTAACGGATGCGTAAAAAATAGCTATTGTATTAAAATAACCCAGCACAAAAAAGGTTCGGCTTTGAGACTGGAATACTAAAGTTAACAGCCCAATGATATTGGTTTGGTTACAGGTATATTGTTTCAACTCTTCAACAATGTAATAATACTCAACCAGTCACTTGTTATGACAATATTTATACAGTTCACGGTCCATTTATATCTTGACAAGAAATATTCCAGCTATAAAGAACAACACAAAGAAAGAAGGGTTTTTTTATACGAAACACAAAAAAATCCATTAAAATGCAATTCATGTTTTGTTTTTTATCTTGCGACTGACACAATAAGATACAGAAAAATGTTAATTGTTTAATGCAAGATCAACGTTTTATCATTGCTTTTTTTTTAAATAACAATCATCACTGAAAAAAATCATTCAATTATCAAGATGATAACTACCAAGAAGGTTTAGAAAAAATGAGGTTATTGAGAGAAAAGAGATTATAAAGATGAGTCAAAAGATAAGCTTCGTTTCAACAATGAAGTTGGATTTCTGGTGTGTAGGTAGATGGTAGGTACGCAAATACACCACATTATTATATTGCACCCCTATTCCTGTTAATATGCGTAATTCCACAACAGCAGGCGGTTCTCATGACTCGACAACGACACGGCGAACATAAATAAACTCTTAAGAGTTGACTTTTTTATAAAAGTCGACGTTTTATAACGTCCGTAATAATTATACAGAGTGACGTATAGATAATTGAAATCGCGTGAATAATCGGCTAAGATGCGGCATCACCAAGGAGGCAACTACACAAAAAATAAATAAGTTATCGAACGTGACATGTGCTTCTCCGAAGCAATCGGTTAGAAGTTTTCCATAAAAATGTCAACTCGATATAAATGACACGGTCGTTAAATCGAAAAGAAATAAACGAAAACGGGAAAGTATATGTTTAAGCTCAATACTTTCGTTATTCCAGATTTTGATTCAACACAGGACTTGAATACGAACTCGATTGTAATATTTGTGGCTTTTGTACCGCCTAATGTAATCATTACATTAAAAATAAATAATACAAAAAAATCTGTTTAATCGCCGAAAACCTCGAATCAAGAAGATATTAATACAAATGTTATTGGAGTTTTTATCGAGCACAAAAAACTAATCGATTAGAGAGAAACAACTCACCCAGGTAATAATTATGTAGGTTTACTTTAAGTATATTTTGTTTTTTTAAATATACATCGGATGTTGAGCTCACAGCTTGTGAAACACAAGTTACAAAGTTCTAAACAACCTAAAAGCAGACATTAGAACTCCAAACGAATAAATCAAATAATAATAAGGTACATCACTAATCTCGTTCACGACGTCTTCCGCTGTCGGGAAGACCCGACTCTGGCGTGGCTGGCACGACTTTTGACAACTTTCTCGCATGCGAGTAGGGATGTGATATTGTGGGACATAATAAATAATAATCATATAGTAATTAAAACAATTTAATCAATTTACTAATAATTATTACTCAGGGTCTTCGTAACTTGGCAAACTTATGTCATCCAAGTCCTTTTTCTGTCGTACTTTTCTAATAACGTTCAGTATAAGTATGCTTATTACATAAGTTACTGAACGTTTTTCTTCTGGCACTCGATCCAGTTCAAAAGCGACCAGTCTTGCGAACGCAGCATTTCGTGGAACGCTAGGTCTTGGTTGGTTAAAATCCAACGGAGGTAAATTGGAGACGTCACACCTTCAATCATTTGCGTCCCATATGCTCCGTTGCTAGATGGAGTTCTTCAGTAGTCATTTGAATTATGATTTTTTTCCACAATTTTACAAATATTATACATTGGGAATATTCAGATACGAATAGTTGGCATTAAAAAATAATTGTCAAGTAATAGTAAGCTACTTTTAATAAAATATTTCGGAAATTTGAAATAAAAGTTACCTTACTTACCCATCACTAGTCGTCCTGTCTTGACGACTGTGGCGTGAGGAAAAGGACACTTTTTACGCATTTCGATTAGCATTTTTTGATTATTGTTTTTTCTAGTCAAATGTAAGTAATTAATATATCTTTGTGCTATTATACGATATATCATTAATGTAGTTTTAAATAATAGGAAAAAGAAACAGAAAACTTAATTTATTATATTTATTTTGTACTTAAAAAATGTTGTTTTCTTGTCGGCTGTAGACGACGGTGGCGTGTTTGGCACGGTTTCGTTTGTCGGCTATAACAGACCGTGGCCTTTAAAAAAATTTTTTAGAAGAAAATAGAACCGACTTCCATATCAAAACACTACAAAGCCTTAAAATAACTTTAATTTCGGAAGTCGGTGTTATTGGTTTTGGATTTTCTTTTTTTCACACCGCCTTCCGAAATTAAAGTTATTTTTGGCTTTGTAGTGTTTTGATAAAGAAGTCGGTTCTATTTTTTGCTAAAATTTTTTTTTCACGCTTTTTAGTGGGTTAACATCCGTACTCAAGTAATCGAATCGCAATCCACGAAATACTTATTATTGAGGAGTTTCAGTGGCCATCTGTGGTCTTCATCATCCGTTCAACTTCCCCAAATGGTACTTTTCGGAAGCAACTGCTCAAGGTACTATAAGAAATACCCAAAACGCTATAGGTGTGCCTATAATATTTGAGTTCCCTCAATTTCTCCAGGATCCCATCATCAGATCCTGATTTCGTAACAATGGGACCAACTAGAAAGTATACCCATTGAAACGCAAAAAGAATTTTTCTAATCGGTTTAGCCGTCTCCGAGTTATGAGGTAACATATTGACGCATTGAGAACCTCCTTTTTTTTAAGTCGGTTAAAAAGGTTAAAAAAGTGGCCAAGTGCGAGTCAGACTTGCCCATGGAGGTTTTCGTACTAGCTAGAAGAAGAATGACTGTACTACTACTGACTGACTGTATCTCGTTCATACCGTCAAGTGTTTATTAAGATGTGGAAAATATGTATATATTTTTCCAGATTTCTGACTCGTTAGAGGTGGGACACACATTTTACCACGTTGGGAGTGTTTACATGTTTCAAACGATTGACTTTGAGAAAAAATAGTATTGAGAACCCTAATCTCATTTACAAGTCGCTCCTCCCACCGAATAATATCGTAATGTGATATAACGATACTTTGCGTTTTATTGCATATTTGTCATAAAATGACAAATATGCAATATAACTCTTTTACACCTTGTCAATTTTTTTCACATTTTTATTTTGAGTATTTTAGAAACTAGCATTTTCATAATAACCATAGCCTTAGTATTCCGTTTCAAGTTTATTGTAATTCTTTACGTGAATAACATCGCTAATGGTGATTACGGATAGCACTACAAACAAGATTTTCAATATGTTACAATTACGATATTATTCGAGTAAGAACAGCAAACTCCTGTTTTAGTAAAGTATTCTTACAATATTATTCCTGTAGTCATTTTATTTGAAAAACATGGTAATGCTGGTTTAATGTTTATTAAAAAAAATAGTTTGTAAAACATTATTTTTGAATACTCAGCGAATTTCAGAGCATGTAGTTTTTACAGCTCCAGATAAAATCAGGCAGGACTAGAACTTAATAGACAAAAGAAGAACTCATTACAACAGGCCTCATAGGATTCCCGACATAGGCGTAGGAAGGGGGGGAGCCGGGTGGGCCGTGCCCACCCCAGAATGGTCTGGTGCCCACCCGAAAATGTTTACTAACAAACAATTATGGCTGAAAATTTTAAAAATCTGGCCAAGTGCGAGTCGGGCTCACTCATGCAAGGATCCGTTATGCAATACATGTTAAATTAATTTATGTGAAAATTTTCATTTCGTACGTTAAGAGTTGACGCAACTTATAAGCGATAAGATAAGCGATCATCGCTTCTACTACTGGGGGCCAGGCCCCCCCCGGGGAATTATCTCTAGATACGCCAATGATTCCCGATGCTACAAAAAGTATAAGAAAGAGATATTTTATAGAGAGAGATGATTTAAATGAACAACTAAACATTTCCAAAATGTATCGGCTGTACACTTTTTTTTTCGTTGGGAAAATCATTGAGTGACTTCTCCCGCTCTGGCGCTCTGCAGCGGAAGGAAGTGTCAAACTTCTATTGACTTAAAACCTTCAGCTTCCCTTGCGTTCCGGAGCCGCGGTATCTCGTTAGAACATTCCCGTAACCCCGACGGGCAATGGCCCTATGTGCCCACTTGTGCTGACGACTCTTTGAGGTACACATGGAACACAACGCGCCGCTGACCCAGTCCTGGTCCTTAGTGAACGGTAAGCTACCCCTGCTCAACGTCCGTTAGCCCGCGCCTATGGTGGCCGAAGATCGGCTCGCGATCCCCGACACCCGGGGTGTCTCCCGTGGTGGCTGGGGCGTGAGTAAGAGAGTTGTCTCTCCCTCACTCGCGTTCAACTTCGTCCTTCACTAGCATGACTGCTTCGCAGAAGAAGGCGACTGTATCCCATTCGCTCTCGCTCTGCACCATGGTCTGAACCAGGGCTGTATGTGAAACAGGTACCTCCCGAAACAGCCATGTCTGGTAAGCACGTGCGTCAGTTGGAATGTGTGGACTCTCTTAGTCACTTCTCAAATGAAGGACTTATCGCCGCGATTGCAGGGTGCCCAATCGACTGTATACCGTATGGTTTCCAAAATAAGAATACACAGAAGAACAATTAGCATCAAAACGCCAGTACGAATTAATATTGAATACTTCATTATTATTAATTTCTCATTTTTTAAACCTAAGATTTATGCGAAACGCTCTTTTATGAATAAGGAGGGAAGGAAGGGACCTGCTTACTAAAGTTCATAAATAATTATGAAAAGACAACGAAGAATCAAATACATATAATTTTATTGGGAAGGTTGCGCGAGCCAGAATAAAAACTGTTATATATTTTTGCACTTAACCTATATGCCATAAAAAGGTTATATACGCCAAATATACGCGTAGAAACTATTACCACAGTATAAAGATCGTACAGTAGGTTGACGCCTTTGATCTTGTGGAAAAGGCCGACAACGTCTAGACAGTCTCGCAGCGGCCAGGGTTGTCACAAGTAAACAATATTTATGAAATATTTTTTTATTGCAGATCGACATCGTTAGCAATATTATTACTTAATATAATAATGAAAACAATTTTAACCTGCTCTTTACTGCACGTATTATTTAGTAGTTGAGGGTGAACATAAAAATGCAGATGAGGCGTATACAAAGAGATTTAAAATTTGAACTGATGCACGTGATAATTAGGTACTGTGACACTTACTGTACTGTAATGTTGCTTAAGTGAAGGTTTTTTAAATAAATAAATTATAAAAAAATGATGTCCGCCATTTTGGATTTCAAAAAGGATGGCATTTTCGTAACAAGCACCCCAATCAACCTCAAAATTGACACCCATATCAAATTATTAAAAAGAATGACGTCCGCCATCTTGGATTTCAAAAACGATGGCATTTTCGTAACAAGCACCCCAATTAACCTCGAAATTGACACCCATATCAAATTGTTTAAACAAAACGTCGGCCATCTTGGATTTAAAAAGGATGGCATTTTCGTAAAAAGCGCCCAATTAACCTCAAAATTGACACCCATATCAAATTATTACAAAAAATGACGTCCGCCATCTTGGATTTCAAAAAGGATGGCATTTTCGTAACAAGCACCCCAATTAACCTCAAAATTGACACCCATATCAAATTATTACAAAAAATGACGTCCGCCATCTTGGATTTCAAAAAGGATGGCATTTTCGTAACAAGCACCCCAATTAACCTCAAAATTGATACCCATATCAAGTTATTAAAAAAATGACGTCCGCCATCTTGGATTTCAAAAAGGATGGCATTTTCATAACAAACACCCCAATTAAACTCTAAATTGACACCAATATTTTATTTTAAAAAAATACGTACACCATCTCAAAATTCACCTTTATTAAATAATAAAAAAGTTCACCATCTTCAATTTGAAATTACTATTTTCGTTATCTGTATTCGAATAAAGCTTGAAAGTATCGTTATCATTTTGAATAAAAATAGAACACCTTATAATATTAAGTAGGTATAAAAATATGATCTTTAGACTGTGCTATTACCTACTGTTTTTTTATGGTTCCGTAGCCCAATGGCAAAAAACGGAACCCTTATAGTTTCGTCATGTCTGTCCGTCTGTCTGTCTGTCTGTCTGTCTGTCTGTCTGTCTGTCCGTCCGTATGTAACAGCCATCTTATTCGGAAGCTATTAGGACTATACATGTGAAACTTGGTAGGTAGATGTATTCTGTAAACCGCTTTCTGATTTTAAGAAAAAAATAAAAAAAATAATAATAATTTATAATTCCCCATACATAGAACTAAAACGAAATTTTTTTTTTTTTATGAAACCTATGCGTGTGTAGTATCTATAGACAGGTCTTTAAAAATGACACTTAGGTTTCTAAAACCACTTTTTCATAAAGTTAATCGTTTAAAAGATACACGCTTCAAAAATGGTAAAATGTGTGTCCCCCCTCTAACTTCTATAATGATAGAGTGAAAAATCTAAAAAAATATACGTCTATAGATCTTAATGTAACCTTTCAACCAAAACTTGTTTGAACGAGATCGGGTCAGCAGTTTTTGAGATACAGCATATTTTATAAAACCGCAAATATAACTGTAATTCATACAAACACTATGAAAAACAAAGTTATTTGGCGTAGTTGTAAAAAATGTAAATAAGCTAGTTTTAAGAAATTTGTAAGGTTTTTTTTTATCAAATATATTTAGTCATTACATTATATTATATTATTATAGTTACTACGGAACCCTTCATGGGCGAGTCTGACTCGCGCTTGGCCGATTTGATTTTAAACGGGTCTCAGCCTAAATGAAGGCGACAGTATGCATTCGTTGATTGTTGAAAGAGCTATGAAAAATATTTTTTGTATACACCTGACTAAGTACTTATATGGTATTATAATGAATACCAAAATTACTGGAGACAAACATAATTAAATAGAAATGGAACAAACGGATTTTTACAGTATTAAATACCTCATTGCTGGTAAAAATTGAACTACAGATACCCAAGGCAGTAAAATCGCATGGACTTCTTAGAAGTAGAACATCGATCTTAGAAGTAAAGGTCATAAATTCTTATCCCAATATAATTCAGTTTCAATACTTTTGAGTTAGACACGAAAAGCTATATCAATAGGTCAGAAGACGTAAACAGAACAGAACAGGTTTCACAGGGGGAACAAGCTCTTCTAGCAGATTTACCCTGCTTATGTAGAACTCAAGTCATACCTGCTCATTATCATTTGTTTTATATTTATAATTCGCTCTGAAGCTGTAATGACAAACCTGCACCAGGCAACCAGCATCGAATTCTGATGGTGATGATGATAATGACGGAGACTAAGTTGTACTACTGAGATGTTTATGACCAATTTAATCTTAGTTTTAGTTGTTACATATTTTGTTTTAATAACTGTTAATTTTTTTTTCATTTTATTAATAAACAGTTGTCTTCAATCACAAAGCCATAGTATTATTGAGATTTACATTCCTAATAATTGATATTACTTTATAAGCAATATAATATGAAAATAGTATTAAACCAATACTGTAATATATGCAACATATCAGCGAAAAACCCAGCAAAAAATCTATTACCCTTTATGTTTAGAGGTTTTTGTTTAACGAATAACATTGTGGTATGCTGTTATTGTGCACACTGTCTTTTACTTTTTACGCGAATAATATCGTAATGTTGTTTTGCGAAGTAATGTAACGTCTACAGTTTCCAGTAAAATATATTTCTTTAAATAACTTAAATTGAATCCAATAAAGAATAAATAAGTTACTTTAAAATTAATCTGTAATAAAATAGCTTTCATTTGAAAAAAAACACTGTTTTCTTTTTCCTGTAAAATTTGAATTTATCGATAACGATATTATTCGGTGGGAGGAGCGATGTATGGGTTTGATGAACGTTTTTTTTTATGTTTAGTTCCATGCATGTATGGAGAGACCCCTTATGTTTTTTTTTAAATCGTAGAGTGGTTTACATAATACATCTATCACTATCACCTATCAAGATTCAACTCTGTAGGCCTAACAGTTTCGGAATAAATTGGTCGTGACAAACGCACGGACAGACAGACGTACATGACGAATTTATAGGGGTTCCGTTTCTTGCCATTCGGTTACTGAACCCTAAAAAGCGACGAATATCCGATTTGGAGCAGTGGTGACCCAGTGGATACAGGCACGACTTACAAGTTGTAGGTAGGTATTGAGTTCATACCCAGGCAAGCACATTACTGTAATTTCCATCATCATCCTCTTTTAACGGTTAAGGAAAACATAGTGAAGAAACCGGTACGTCCTAGGACACGGTAACATCCAAAGACATGCTACATCCATCAAAACACACTGGGTCGGCCGGCGTGGTGAATTGCGGTCCATTCGCTCTCTTACATAAGAAGCCTGCTGGGCTATGTCATATTCGATTTCGTAATAGAGACTTACTTGAGAACTTATCAAACTCTAGCGAGGTCACTACTTCAAATACTAAATACATAAACCTTACTCGTAAACGCTAATTATGAGAAGAAAGAATTTAGTCACGCTTTAATCATAAATTTTATCGCCGAACGAAGCAAAATGGAGCTACGTTTTTGACACAAATCGATTTAAGAAAACCGGTTTATTCAATTTAAAGTTAGGTAGGTGCTAAAAACGTCTATCTGAACGTAATCTACGCTCATCTTAATTATTATGTTACAATTTTATTATTTAAAACAATTCTCATTATTTATACTGCGTCCATTATGATAAAACTATTCACAAATTTACATTTAAATTATAGTTTAAAGTTTGATTATTGCTTGATGTTATGCGAATTATGCTATAATGAGTCATAAACGTACATTTTATCGTTGGCTTGTTTTAATATTAACAGGAGTGGTGCGTGACATAATATTTTAATCAGTTTTCTTCTTATCTCGGTTCTAAATTTAATGATTAAAGTAGTACTAGGGTATGATAAGATCGATGATTGAATCGTTGATGAAATTCCAATCAGTGACGGCGTCTTGCCTTTTGTTAAACTAACCGTGTAGTTTGTTCTTTGAAAACAGATTACATCTTTGCAAGCGTAATTACTTAAGTAAATGTAGTTTGATAGTCCAATCTTATCTAACCATATCCTATCCATCTATGTATGTAAAGTAACGACTGGTACAACTCCATAATTTTATGTATACCTTCAACTCTTCCCGGCCCGCAGTATTTATGGACGATTTATGAATAAATCAAATAATTTTATGCGTTTCGAATGTTCTTCCCGCTAATCTCGTACTCTTATCATAACTGATATCTAACTAATGGTGTGCATGGGACATAAATCAATATACGACGTAATTTTATTTACATTTACGCACAGCAATAATTATGAACAACTAGCTTCTGCCCGCGACTTCGTACGCGTGGGAAGGTTTTCCCGTGCAAATCCCGATGCCGTGGAAATTTCGGGATAAAAAGTAGCCTATGTGTTATTCCAAGCTGCCAACTATCTACTTACCAAATTTCATTCAGATCCGTTCAGTAGTTTTTGCGTGAAAGAGTAACAAACATCCATCCATCCTCACAAACTTTCGCATTTATAATATTAGTAAGATATTAGTAAGATTAGTAAGAAGTAAGATTAGTAAGATTAGTAGGAATTAGTAGGATAGTAGGACTAGCTTCTACCCGCGACTTCGTACGCGTGGGAAGGTTTTCCCGCGCAAATCCCGATCCCGTGGGAATTTCGGGATAAAAAGTAGCCTATGTGTTATTCCAGGCTGCCAACTATATACCTACTTACCAAATTTCATTCAGATCCATTCAGTAGTTTTTGCGTAAAAGAGTAACAAACATCCATCCATCCTCACAAACTTTCGCATTTATAATATTAGTAGGATTAGTAGGATATTAGTAGGATTAAGTATTAAGTAAGAGTAAGATTTACTGGGAAAAGTACTTTTATTTATTTCCCGTGAAGGCTCCTCGACTTGATTTCGTATAAAAAACCTGTTTGCTCCGTTAATTTATAAATTGAACACTTAATTATATCTAGTTGGTCATTTACGCCCGCGGTCGGTCGGATAAAAACTAATAACAGGTAGTTGTATTGATAATTATACATAATTTAGCTTAAATTACTGTATAAAGCGGTCACTGAAATCCACTATATCCCACGATATCAATGATCGAATGTCAGCTTACGTAACGTCATGATAACCCGTCTTATGTCAGATTTAATCATCACAATGCCTGTGTGTATTGTTGAATATGAATATGAGCAATACGGTAATGTAGTGCATTAAGTCAACAGGTTACGCAAATGTAATGAGATGCTCACAAATGACTGATATTTTTTTTAGACATCTGTATTTATTTGTGTACCGTTAATAAAATACTCATAAGTCAGCTATGGAGCCGTCCCGGGGCATTTAAACAATGTTGGCGTCGGCGTCGAGTACGCGATTGGCCATTATACCATAAATCAGCGTTGACGCGCCACAGTAATTGGCTCGGTGACCGCGGCCCCGCGGCCCGCCGCTGTGTCCGACTAGATTGCCTCTCCGTTTGATGGACCCCTGGTACTGCACAATTTCGACACTAATGGCTATGCTCTTCTGCTGCCCCACTCTAAGCGATTGATTGATTTTGGTGTACCACATTTAGCTATAACAGATCAGCCAGTTTAATAGTAACTGTTTTAGTCAAAAGTAACTCTTATCTTCTGCATGTCTATTATAACTGCTTATTATACCCACTACATTTTGCTTATACACATGCGTGACAAATTGCACCTACTTACATAGGCTTTACAAATTGTATAAAATATTAGCATTCATATATTACTGTTTCAAACAAATTACTACAACGATGAAAATAACGGTATCTACATAACAATGGGTCTATGCTCATTTGATCATGAATGCTGTATAAATTATGATGCGATATCGATAGTAGGTACAGAATATTAATTTGACTGATGCTGAATAAATGTTTCTCAATAACTTGACAGCGACGTAAAAGTTGTAGCTACGGCGTACATAATTTTTCACTATCACCGACTTTAATTTTTACCATCTCCGAGGAACTATTTCGGGGTGATGTTTTAATAATGTAAGTAAAATAAACGTTGGTTTTGATATAAATACATTATGTATGAAGGTATATGTATAATATTGAATAATTTATGAAGTTGTATACCTATGGCATAGCAGAGTCTATTAAATGATCTCCATACAATCATTCCACACCACAGAAATAAAAAATATTGGAGAAGTGGTAAGGGGGCGTATCGGTGTCCGCGCGACATGGCCACAGGGCTCATGTCACAGGCAAATGGCCGTCTCCGCGAACTAGTGCGCTTTCTACGGCGATCGTGATAACATATATGAATGCCGAGTTGTTCTGTGGTATCTTGTAAAAACCGAAGCCAAAATGAAAACTATGTGAATCATGGAATCACTTACCATATGTAAGTACAAGTATTTTACAATATTTGTCTTTAAAATCATAAAAAACAATAAATCGTAAAATATTTCTTGGTTTTACTATGTTATTTTTGTTTTCAAATATCAGAACGACTGTACTACTTTTGCTATAAATACATTGCTCCTTAACCACTACCTGAGTTCGTCACTAAGTAACTGGACAAGCAATGTAAAAATAACATACGAAACTGTATTACGCGGATTCATCGCGTAGTGAGGCCGCCACTTCTTGCGACGAATTAGTGATGTGCTTGTGCAGATCCACTAACGTAGGCTATCGACAGCAATGTCGATTGACGAATGAAATATTGCTATTATAGTTTAGGGGTTTTTCAACCGACGACAAAAAAAGGAGGAGGTTATCAATTCGACGCGTATATTATTATTATTTTTTTATGTATGATCACCGATTACTCGGAGACGGCTGAACCGATTTGGAAAATTCTTTTTTTGTTTGAAAGGGTATACTTTGAAATTGGTCCCATTGTCACCAAGTCAGGATCTGATGATGGGATCCTGGAGAAATCGAGGGAACTCTTCAAATATTATAGGCACACCTATAGTGATTTGAGTATTTTTATAGTAACTTGTGTAGTTGCATTCGAAAAGCACCATTTGTGAAGTAGACCTGATGATGAAGACCACCGATGGTCACTGGAACTACTCAATATATAAGTAGGAATAATAAGTAGTTCATGTGTTCCGCTTCGATTACTTGAATGTGGATATTAAGCACCATATGCTCGTCATAATGCATATGGTGAAGTGAAGCTGATGGTGAACTACCAGGAGAACTCCTCAACAAATAACAGCCCAACATTGGGAAAAGCAATATTTTGTAAATGAATATATTATAAGTAGTTGACATTTAGGCTCTTGTAACTAGGTAAATTAAAAATCGAACAACTAAAAAGAGTGAAATAAAAACTTTTTACCAAAAAATTAAACCGACTCCCAAAAAACACTGCAAAGCGAAAAATAACTTTAATTTCGGAAGTCGGTGCCAAAAACGAAAATACAAAACTAAAGACCGATGAAAGATCGATGTAAATAATGTTTTTTACTTATTTTGATTTTTTTACAGAGTAGTAGAGAAATGCGTAACCAATATTCGTAAAGTAAGTTACTTTAATTTTAGGTTATTAATCGGTGGTGTTTTTCGGTTTATAATTATCGTATGTTATGCCTTATCCTATGTTGCTGTTTCTTTATTTTTTTATGGTTTTTGTATTTTACTTCCGTTGAAGCTTCGAATGCGTTATAATAATCGGCATGGTTCAGATAATATATTTGTGAATTTAGCTTAAAATAAATCAATATATTCATGCTATTTATTTGTTATGCATGGATGTGTGTTTGTTTCCATATATTTAACAATTTCTCTACTAACTAGGATTTTTCTTATAACAAAAACCTATTATAACCTACTAAACTATTACTTGCGGGGTAATTGCGTAACACACTTACAGTAGGAATCGGTTTCATTATGCTAAATCAACAACACTCACTGTGGTATTTACGTTGTTGAGCAGACCAATATTTCGAACATATTAAGCAATGGATTAGCAATATACGTCAAAATCATTCTGATCTTGATTTATAGTGTGTTACGTAATTATTGCGATGCTTATTATATGGTGACGTTTAGAAGTAGCTTAGGATGTATGTAAATGATAAATAAGTGGTTTTCGTACTTTTCAATTATTTTTCATACATTTGCTTCTCAAAAGATGGTAATATAAAAAAGGAATGGATTGATGCCACAGGCATGCCACCTAACTGGTACCCTACAAAAATAGCACCATAAATGCTCGGTTCACTTCAGCGCAGAAATGTTCCAGCCTCTAAAGAAAAGTTGCAGGCTTTTTGAATGGACAATTCCAAAATTAAAAGTACAACTGATTTTTGCAGAAGTGGGTTAAATTTTATTTTATTACTGAAAGCTATTCTCATGTTTTAGGGCATTCATTAAATCAGTCATTCAACTTTTCAGGATTCTATACAACCTATACGGTTAGTATGTTCCGATCAAGAGCGTAATGTAAGTTAACATCAACTTCTATTTGACCTATCACTATGATAATTAAATATTAAGATTTAAGTCGAAAGCGCCAGGGTAGCCCTTAATACTTAGTAGGTAGTACTTAATAATAATTATGTAATGTTATGTTCTTAATAATATGTTTATTGTTATTATAATATTTTCTGGACATGCCATTTTTTATTTGGTTCATTTTCAGGTGCCCAAAAAAATTTACAATAATACATTTATTATTGTAAATTTTTTATTCTTCCATTGAAGAATCGATAACTTTCCGATTTAGTCAATCACTAGCGTATATGTAAAATAAATTGCTTTTGCACAGCACAACGATAGCGACCGATGTTTTTGTGTGGGTAAGTTCTACGGTGCATGGTAAATACACGCTGTGTTTGACGGAATAAGGTTTATTATTGATTGTATAGTACGTTCTGATTTAAGAAATGCGGGTGTGTGCGCGAGTGCGTATCTATTGATTTTATTAAACTGCATGTGTAGTTGTTGCCCCGCCCAGCGCCTAACTGGAGACACACGGTTCCGGTATAATTTCGTCTGTTGACCACATCTACTTATTTATTTTATCTATGTTCCACACAATATCTATTGGAAATTTTGTAGGTAGGGTTGCCGGATTCTGTAAGGGACAAATGTTTAAATAGGCAAAAAATACGGGACCTAAATTTTTTATCCGGGATAAATAAAAAACGAAATTATTTACTACGCGCATGTTTTAACGTATTTTTGATAGATTTGACTATTAAAAAAAAAATCAATACAATTATAATTATCATAATTCAGCTTTTATTAATTGGGGTGTACACTTATTTCGTACATCAGTCGACTTTAACACCATTTGTGTAAATCTCCTTCTACAAAGCAATTAGAACTAGGGATACTGAAAAAGAAACATTTCAAGACTTTCTTCCTCTTTTCAATCGCACCTATTGTTTTGTCAGCAGAAGATGTAGCAGCATAAGGCTGCGTTTACACCAGAGATGTGCGAGGATGCGTAGCGAGGGATGTGTTTGTAAAGAACCAATAGAATCGCTTCATTTACCTCGGCTCGGTCAGCACAGCTCTGGTGGAAACGGCTCAGCGGAGCTTGATTTTTGCGCATACAAAACAAGCGAGGGATGTGTGCGAGGGATGTGTGCGAGAGATGTGTTGCGAGGAATGTGTGTTGAGAAGGATGTGTTGCGAGGTTTGCGCATCCTCGCACCACACATTAATGCGCATTTTCACAGCTCCGCTACACATCCTCGTAGGCACAACTTAAGTGTCGAAAACTGCCTAAAAATCTGTGAAAAAGCGTAAAGACTAACTGTGTATTGTTTTTGCTGAAGAAAAAGTCTATATAGTGCGAAAATACAATAACGAAAAACAGTACCATAAAAAGTGTTAATTCATTGCGAAATACTTGTAGCATATCGAAAAAAGACCGAGTGCGACGAACCGATCGAATAATTAGATATTAAATAATGGATTATCATAAACAAAACATCACGCAAAGGTGCATAACCAAAGTGTAATAGTGCGGATACAAATATACTCGAAGGTGTAAATTCTCTTTGAGAAATAACAAGGCTGTGAACTGTGACTACGTATGTGCAAAATTATAATAGTTCAAGTACGGTGTGATAATTACAAAGAAACAAGATCAGCCCTGGTGCACGTTTGGACAACATTAACCAACAACGGGTGAATATTATATATCTTTGTTTACTTTATCAAGCACTGATGACATGCACAGTTGAACTTAAACCGTTTTAAAATTGACAACAATATACGACATTCATGACGGTAAATAATGAAATCTATGATATATATATATTGACATCATCGCTGTTACTGAGATTTAGATAGCGACATCATGACCGTATATGATAAATTAACAACATCACTGATAACGAGATTTTAGACAGCGACATCTGTGAAGATATGACAGCGACCATATTATTCAGCGTACTTTGAGTAATGTAAGTACAATTTTTAACAATATTTCTTAATGACACGGTAGCCGAATAATCAAGAGCTTGGCTGACGTATCCTAGATACTGAGTTCGTGTCCTGAGTGGAACAGCTCTTTTTGTGAATGAATATCATTGTTAAAGATTGACCATAAGGTGTTGAAAAAAAAAATACAGTTAAATAAATAGAGGCAAAGAAACACTTATAACGCAAAATGAATTTCTTAGAAAACATAACCTTTCGCCGTAATAGAACAAACTCGGACTCGAATCTAAACAATAGCGTTAATATGACACATAATCTGAATAGTACGGTCACTAGTGTACCGGATATGTCAGACGATGAGGACGACGAACTAAAAAAGGCACGGGAACAAATTATAAAACTAACGATTGAGCTACAAAGTGCCCATTCAGAAATCGAAACATTATCATTAGAAAACAATGAACTTAAAAAGTTAAATGAGACTTTAACTAGAAATAACGATTTATTGAAGAAAGTAACAAACAGTCCGGCTAAATTAAGAGCATCTAGTGCGAAAAAACAGAAAGACAAACGATTAACTGTCAATAAACAGATTCCATTCATAATACCAGATAACAAACAAAGTCACGAGACTATAGAAGTAAACCAAAAATATCCTAATATTAAAAATCGCGAAAACGCAAATCCTAACCCTAATACTGAGAGAAGATGCAAAGTATGTATTTTGAGTACGGATAATAGTAATAAAATTTTGAGCATTGCAGAAGATTCTCTTACTCAATCGGAAATTTATCACCATATAACGCCTCATGGAAATGTGAACATATTGCTCAAAGGATTAAAAGACAAAGTAACAGACTTTACTTTAGATGACTACTGCATAATTATGTTAGGTGAAGAAGACTTTATAACAACCAATAGCTACTTCGACATTATCATGCATATCAGGCAAGTACTGCAGGAAATCAACCATACTAACATTATATTGTGCGCTCCAACATATAAATGCGAGGACTACGCTAATTTATATAATTCAAGAGTAGAGACATTTAATAACTTACTTTTCTTGGACATATTAACGCACGAATACGCATATCTAATAGACAGCAATAAAAATCACACATACAGCTACAATGAGTATAACGGACGGACTGGTGCAATAAATAATGCTGGAATACGAATAATTTTTAAGGATATAATTAATTTAATTGATGACATAAAATATAATAACTTTATGATATTGACTGACATTAATATGGACAATCAGTCACATGGTGAATTTTTTCGTCACTAAAGATCTCCACGTAATGCACCAAAACATTGCAGGTCTATTGAATAAGGCGGATGCACTCACGGTCTGTCTGACTGAACTTGCAGAAAAAAACATTGAAGTGGATGTAATATGTGTTACCGAACACTTTATGATGGAAGGGTACGAAAAACAGTTGAGCATACCAAACTATTGCTTAGCTGCTCACTATAGTAGAAAAGAAGTTAAGAGAGGTGGATCATGTATCCTCATTAGAAATGGACATGAATGGAAAGAGTTATTTGAAATCTCAAATTTATCAATATCAGGGACATTTGAATGTTGCGCCGTTGTGCTCACAAAGTACAGGACTGCCTTTGTATGTGTGTACCGAATTCCAAATATGGATAATCTCAATAGTTTCTTTAATCAATTCGAAATAATGTTACATAAATTATCAAAAAATGCCTATAAAAATATTGTGTTAGCCGGCGATTTCAATATAGACATACTAAAAAGGAATTATCGGACGATGGAGTTTGAAGGCCTTCTACTTAGCTTCAATCTAAAACTAGCAATAAATCAACCTACTCGAATGGAAAGTCAAACATGCATCGATAATTTTGCGCATAATTATAAAAAGCGGTGTAAAACAGAAGTGTTGGAGTTTGCTCTGTCAGACCACACAGCCCAGATTTTAAAATGTCCGGTAAATAAAATATGTACGATCGACAAATACGGTGCTTATAGACGCAATTACAGCAAGGAAAATATATCTAAATTTAAACACTGTATGAACCAAATGTATTTCTCCGAAATATATGAAACGGATGACCCGAACATTGCATACAATAAATTTCATGAAATATTTTCTTTTTTCTACAACCTCTGTTTTCCTAAGACTAGGGTGACGATAAATGTTATAGCAAAACCGAAGTGGATATCTAAAGGTATTAAATCCTGCAGTAGGAAAAAACGGCAGCTTCTGTGGGCCTACAGATTAAAAGCAAATCAGTTTAATAGAGCACGTTTTAAAAAATATGCTAAGCTTTTTAGAAAAATAATTACACTGACTCAGCGCTCACAAAATAATTATAAAATTAAAACAGCAGGAAATAAATGTAAAACCGCTTGGCAAATAATAAATCAAACTAAATTTAATGTACCTAAAAATTATATTTCAAAAATTAAAATCAATAATGACTTAATTACGGATGCTAATCAAATTGCTAATCAATTTAATGACTATTTTATTAATAAAATCCAACCCATCATGTCCAGATACAAAACTACACGGCCCATCTTAAACAACACAAACTCGATGTTTATGGCTCCCTGTACACCACAACAGGCAAGAACAATTATTATGTCCTTAAAAAACACAAATAGCGTGGGGTACGATGATATATCAACCAAAGTAATAAAAGCCGTAGCACAAGAAGTATGCGAACATTTGTCTCATATTATAAACCTATCAATTGTAGCTGGCACGTTTCCTGACGCACTAAAGATAGCGATCGTTAAGCCATTATTTAAGAAAGAAGATAGAGAGCAAATGAAATTCTATAGGCCTATTTCTTTGATTCCTATCTTCTCGAAAATATTTGAAAAATATATTCAAGAGGAATTAACCGGGTTCATAGAAAAAAACAATATATTATGTAATGAGCAAAAGGGATTTCGCAAAAATAAGACTATAAATATGGCGATATATGACTTCCTATACACTGTATTGACAAAAGTGGACAAAAAAATACCTGTATGTACGATCTTCTGCGATATGACTCAAGCATTTGACTACGTAAATCATGATATTCTAATAAAAAAACTTGAAGCATATGGCATTAGAGGTAATGTTCTTAATTTAATTCAATCCTATTTAGACAATAGAAAACAAAAGACTGAAATAATTAGAATTAATATAAAAACTAAAAAGGAAGATATATACTTGTCAGATGAACGTCAAACTACTTTTGGTGTTCCACAAGGCAGTGTATTGGGACCTCCACTTTTTACACTATATATTAACGACTTACCAAAATCAATTCCCCACCCGATGACTTTATTTGCAGACGATAGTACAGTGACAATTTCTAGAAGAAATAATGACTTGATCCAATATAAACTAGACATACATAATACCTTAACATCTATAATAGAATGGCTAAATAATAATAATTTGAAGATTAACTTAGATAAAACTAAAGTCATACACTTTAGCCAACGATTGATAATTGAAAATATAGACATAAATATAGATAATAAAACTATTGAAATGGTAAATAATACTAAATTTCTTGGACTAACAATTGATAAAAAGCTTGACTGGAAGTCACAAATTGAGAATCTTTGTAAAAAAATATGTAGTTCTGCATTTGCATTACACTCTCTAGCTGCAGTTGTGAATGTGGATACATTAATTACGGCCTACCATGGCTTAGTTGCGTCTCACCTAAGATACGGTATCATATTTTGGGGAAATTCTACCAATGCTAACACGGCATTTAAGGCCCAAAAGAGATGCATTAGAGCGTTGTTGGACTAAAGTCGGATGATACATGTAAACCATATTTTAAAAAATACAAGCTACTGACTCTTCCTTGTCTCTACATCCTCGAAACCGCAATGTTTGTTAAAACAAACCCCAATTTGTTTCCACGTCTCCAGGACGGGGTACCGCGTAACAGACGGGATATGACCATTCTTGGAGTCTATCCAGCTAAAACGAAACTCATGCGCAAAAGTATCGTCTGCATGGCGCCCACTATATTTAACATTTTGCCTAAACGTTGGAAGGAGCTAAATAGTAAGGCATTCAAGCATCAACTAAAAAGGTTTCTTTCGCAAAAGGCATACTATTGTGTCTCTGAATTTGTAAACGAAAAAGTGTTTTCTTTTGACTGATCGACTTAACTACTGAGACTTTTTCCTGACATTAATATTATTATATTTTTTCTGTTGACATAAATACTATTGAATATGAATGTAATTAATATAGAATCTGGACATTAATACTAAACTATATTTGACATGTAATACTAAATTGACAATGGAAATTTTGGATAAGAATGATTTTAAATTTATATAATTTTCAACTTAGCAGATGCCTATTTGAGTTAATGTTTTGATTATTTGTAATTACTCTCATCAACTATGTGAAATATTTGTACGCCGATACTGACGGCTAAACATGACTGGACTCAAACAAAATAATAACTTGCATGCTCTTGTATGTATACCATGTTTAAACAAATAAAGATCTCTCTCTCTCTCTCTCTCTCTCTCAAACTCATCTCAACCTTAAAAGTTCCGCAGCTTCTTGGAAATGGTTGTAATTTACTGGCGATTTAAAGTTTATAAACAGCACCTTAGAGAGGATGTTAGGCCGTGCGCGCACTGCCTTGCAGTGGCCGCAATTCCGGTAGTTCTACCGTAGAACTACCGGAATTGCGGCCACCGCAAGGCAGTGCGCGCACGACCTTACTTTCTGAGAAATCGTACCGTTGTACCAAATAGCTTAGGAAATTATTGTAAAATTGTAGAAAATCGCCTTTTATGGATTCCATTTGATATACGGGACAGAGTCGGTCTCGGCGGGACATTTGAATTTATGCCTGAAATTCGGGACGTCCCGTGAATTACGGGACGTCTGGCAACACTAAGGTAGGTACTCTTTTATATTTAAAACACTTTTTGCGAGCAGTCACGGGTAATCGTAAGTATTACCATAACATAAATTATACATTTGACATCTAAACGTGATGCTTCTTTGAAATGTCTTATAAATAATGTATTTTTCTGAAAGTCTATCATCTATAATAGGTTAGTTCTGTCATCTATGGAGTACTTATAAGTTAAACACTAGAACGGCTAGGTACATATTAGTGTGACTCGGTATGCTTGTATCATCAACATGCTTTTCACACACAATAAGTGACGTTGACACACGAACATAAATTACACATGAAAAGACGCCAACTTTCTTTAACAATTCATAGACTATGGCAGCTAAGTTTTACACAACAGCATAGGCATTATAAAACATTCTACAAAAAGAAATGTTATTTCAAAAAGAATTCACTACATAAATAAAATCTGAGTGATCTTAATTTATGAGTTGTTAAATTGCTATTACTTTGAGAAAAAGAAACCTATTATCATGTATGAATGTTAATTAATTGATTTCTTACGAGAGAGGACTGTGTTTTATAAATATCGTGTCTCTGTTTATTTGCTTCGCAATTAATTTTACTGCCTGTAAATAACGCTAATAAAGAATGCGTTAATAAAGATAAAATACTGAAGATTGTTGATGAGTGATTGGTTGTTTATTTATTACAATGTACAGTGATACATGATATTATGAGTGGTTTTATCGATACCTATACGTTAAGTGGTAGTCTAGTCATGTCGGTATGTTAAATCGTCAGCGAAAATATTAGTGTTTCATATCCTGTTAGCTTTTGTTGTTTCACAATCGAAATTTGATTTGTGTCACGTTTGCCTCGTAAACCGCGTTGGAAACTAATATACGGAACTCAACGTAGAAAGAACATATAACACGCCTTGTATAAGTGGCGACAAATCTTCCGTTTTCATAGTGACAGCTGCTAACTCTTCAATGCGTATTCACAGTTCACACCACGTTATAGTTATAAAGACTTCACTGTGATGAATACACGCGTATTACATAGATAGAGATACCTATTTTACAACAACAACCATTATAATAAATCGAGATAAACATACATAACATATTTTGCGACTACATTTATTCAGGCTAAAAAAAATAAGAACGACAATTCAATATAAAACGCAAATAAGACTCCTAAAACAGTATATTTGTGTTTTTATTCAGTTGGAATGGCTCCAACTACCGTCAAATCTATTTAGATGACGTCATGATATAACGTATCGAAATTTTCAGTGCTGTTTGAAATAAAACTAGCTGACTTCATGTTAAGTGATAATATTATTGTAGATCAGAGTTTAAATCTATGGCTTCGGCGCACTCGTTGGTTTGGAAGTAATTTTCCGTAAGACGTTTAATAGTAGCAGGCGCGCGGACGACCCGTGCCGGGTGACAAAAGCACTGCACTAACAGCGCGCGGCGGCGGTCTATTTGTCGGCGAGCACGGAAGGCGCCGCGCCGCGTTCCCCATTATTTCTGCTGCTCAGAGCACCGCTGTGCCCGATCGCAATATCCTGGACGCCATGCAAATGGCGGCCTAACTACCGCGTGCTGCTCTTTTTTATGCTCGCCTGGTACAAACTGCGTTTTGTTTTCATATGGTTCATAAATTCGGACAAAGCTTAAACTTTTTACTGCACCTGGTTGGTGTAATTCAATTAACCTAATAGGATACCAAAAATGTTTGGTACCTACAGGTGTTATTTTTAGGGTTCCGTAGCCGAATGGCAAAAAACGGAACGGTCTGTCCGTTCGTCCGTATGTCACACAGCCATTTTATTTCGAAACTATTTGGACTACTTATACATGTGAAACTTGGTAGGTAGAGATGTATTCTGTAAACCGCTTTCTGATTTTAAGAAAAAAATTAAAAAATATTTATAATAAAGGGGGCAAATACATAGAATTAAAACTGAAAATTTATTTTTTCATGAAACCTATGCGTGTGTAGTATCTATAGACAGGTCTTTAAAAATGACACTGAGGTTTCTAAAACCACTTTTTCATAAAGTTAATCGTTTAAAAGATATACGCTTCCAAAGTGGTAAAATCTGCCCCCCTCTAACTTCTATAATAATGGAGTGAAAAATCTAAAAATAATATATGTCTATAGATCTTAATGTAAAATTTCAACCAAAATTGGTTTGAATGAGATCGGGTCAGCAGTTTTTGAGATACAGCATATTTTATAAAACCGCAAATATAACTTTGTAATTCATACAAACACTATGAAAAACAAAGTTATTTGGCGTAGTTGTAAAAAATGTAAATAAGCTAGTTTTAAGAAATTTTAAAGGTTTTTTTTAATCGTCAAATAAATATAGATATTATATTATATTATTATAGTTACTAAGGAACCCTTCATGGGCGAGTCTGACTCGCACTTGGCCAATTTTTTTTGTCTACGTCGCTCGTTGACTTCAGAACCGATGGAGTGACACAATCATGTGCAATCAATCTCTTGCTTTTAAAATTAATGTACACATACATATTACGAGTTAACTTATTGGTGTAGAAAATTACAATGATTAATCAAACGATAACAAAGGCACATTGCCACTGCACTTTAGAAGACAAGTTTCAAAACATTTCACGCTACCAGTGCAACATTCACTAACTGTATTATTTTATCTGTTGCAGGTAAGACAGAACTGGCCGGGCAGGTGAGAGTTTTATTCTCTTTGCGGTTCGCGGGCGACATGTGTGGACTTTATTATGGCCGCCTTTATTGTCCTCGGACTTGCAAACGATGCGCGAGCCGACCACATTCCGCCAGTCGCCACAACTCGCCACCCTCTCGCTAAAACCTCACGAAAATCACCTTACATAGAAATGAAATAAAATAGACACGCTTGTTTGATGAGCTAGAAACACTCGGAAACATTTATAAAAACAACACAAAATATAGTTTTCATGGGCATGCGACAGGCGACATACTTATTTACATAAGTACTTATGTGATCGCAAAGCAAATTTACACGCTTGAGCAACGGTTCCGCGGCAGTAAATTTATTATAAATTACGAGCTGTGGTGTAAAAAAGTTATACCGTCTCATTGTTTGCGGAGTTGACGATGCGTGTGAACTTTAATGTCCGCGCCATTGTCGCGCGGGTTCGCTAAACGACTTACATCAGCTCCATTCAGCTGAACACAGCCGCGCATTAGGCCAGTACTAAAGCTGACTTAGCGCATTAGCACTCATAACAATAACGGTGGGCTGAGGCGAATTACTATTTATTGCTGCTATTTTGAACGACATTAAATTACAGCCGGCACTGGGCGACGTGAGATACATCCTTATCTCGGACGTTATTGCCGCTTTGACCTATTCGACGCGGCTAATAGCCGACACCAATTGTTTGTAAGTGTGCTGAGTGCGGCGAGGAGGTGGTGTCGCTGCCGAGCTGGCGGTGCGTAATGACCGCAGATACCATCTGTGATTTCATCGTCCCGGTATGAACACGACGCGATAAACCGAAAGTAAACCGTTGATAGCTGATTGATTCATTTTAGTGTAGATAAAGTCACGTTGTGAGGCGACAGGGTTTATTGCCCAAGATTTTATTGTCTCGTCGAGGATATAAAGAGGACGGCTGTACCTACGCGCCCGAGCCGCCAGACTTCGTTTACTCGTCTAATGGCTTTTGCAATATTTATTGCTCTAATTTAAAATAAAGTATTTTTGTAGTAGATGTATCGCTTTATTCCAGTGATAAATTTTAAATTTATTGTCTCTTTTTGTATCGCTTTATGAAGATAAATATTCAATTTGCTGCGATAATATTTCTGAGAAACGAGTCTGCAGTGTAGTTTGATTAAACGAGGTACTAAAATAAATACGAGGAGGTAATTTGGTTAGAGAGAAGTCGGCCATTTGCATTGCAGCTCGTCCAGGAAATTGCTATGGACCCGGTGGCTACTCGCCTGAGTATTAAGTACTCTCTGATTATCAGCCACCGTGACGGTAACTGCCCACTTCCATCCTACGGGACATTAATTAACGTGGCACTTGTACTAAATTATTGCGCAGCCCATTCCACGTTGAACAAAAAGTAATGAACGAGGCTGAGCGTTGCATAACGTTACTGTCATCAAACAACTGTTCGACAAATCCGTAATAACTGTAAACGCGATAAAACACGATAATGTCTTGAATGAAAACATAGTTACAAAACGCAATTAGTTAAATCCGAACAGATAAGATTCATCTGATCTATTACTTTGGTTGGAGTTATCTCCTGAAATTATCTCAGTGAGCCTTAGAGTGGAATTATTTCTTGAATTCGTGTTTTTATCTTAGCGGTGCGGTGGTCCAGCCCGAGCGAACGGAAAAATAAATCATTTCTCTTCTACATTCTGTTTCGCTTTTGTTTTCTGTACACCGACCGCAACGTTATGTTCTATTCGGAGAACTGAAACAGTAAAATACAGCGAGACTATGGAAAGAAAATTACAGTATTTACTGTGTATTGATCAAAAACTGTAAGGTTATTCGAACTTTGTTGAAATTTGCTGTTTAGTTATTTATTTAAACAAATATTGTAAAGAGGTAAAAAGTTCGTTTGTTTCCCTCTTGAAGTATCAATCCGATTCCAGAAATTATCGCTGATTCCTTGAAAATGTAAGACAGCGCAAAGAAGATCCATTGTCTGATAATTATATTCACATCGATAGCAATTTGTTTACGTTTTTGTAGCTAATCGCAATTATCATATTAACAAAATACTAAACGCTAAATATATGCAAAACAATTTCATAACTAGTTACCTATTTTTTAACTAGGTCATGTGTGTATCGTGATTGTTTGCAAGGTCAATAGTGTCATAATGTGGCCATATTTACCGTTTGATTCTTCCATATACTTATCTTCTCGCGATAGTGTATTGATTGATACAATACAATCTTCAGTAATAACTAAATTTATTTGGAAATTAGGATCTAGGACATTTTGTTCAAGGCCGGTCTTATTTTTCCATCGCATAAGTTTTTACTGTCTGCTCCCCGGATAGAGTGTGCATAGTAAATGTTTTATGATCCGACAGGCAGCCCAGTACTAAAACAACAATGTACACAGCTAGAGCATTTATAATAGTAGTAGCTTTAAATTTTTAATACTGTCATTTGCGAGCTGCGAACCTTCCATATTGTCCTAGTACTGTAGCTCAGAGTCATTGTAGTGAAGTGATGTAATTCACTTTGCGTACCTACTACGAGTTTGCTTTCTATGACTTTTTCCACGGTTCTCCGGTAAAACGGCTATTAGTGTGAGTGCACACGAGTAGCACGTTTTAATTATTTAATGAAGGCGGCGGCTTCGAGCCACATGGCCGCGCGGCCAGCGCTCGCGGCCCCGCCAAATGTGCTTCTAATTACACAACCCTACTTTAAACTAATAACTCGCTAGTGGGTACAAATCGGTCGCTTTATTTTCAGTTACAAATACATTACATTACGACTATCTCAAAATATATTCACTGATTTAATAAATTACACCACGCAATTACTTTGTCTATTTTACTAAGTGGATTAAAACTGGATCTTTTGTTTTTTTTTTTTTCAGTATTCTCAACTGAATACTCTGAATCGGGTCAGGCCGACTTTGAAGTTTTATCTCTGTATAAATTGTATTAGTTAAATTTTCTTAACTTTGACAACGTAACCGTTTCTACAGATTGAAGTTTCTTCGAAGATTCTTTGTCAAATTAATAAAGTTTTAATTGAATCTGTTGAAAAGCAATTTTCGGTAGATGTCAACTCAGATGTGTTTTGGCTGTTTATAGAAAGTATTATAAATGAAGTCATAACAATAGCTGTCTTCTTTCTGTTTTGCAGCTGGTCTGTGGTTCTCTGGTCACGTGCAATTCAAACCACAATTTCTTTGTCCGTATGACAGATATTCTCAAAGCCTGCAATCCGTCACGATACCTACTATCTCAGCTCAGATAACTAGCCAGGGTTTTCTTGCTGAAACAACAAACTTACCATTAAAAAAAATTGTTTTATACACCTTAATATTGTTGAACGCGATACCATTAGTTATTAACGCCTCTGTAGGTAATAAAGCAAGTTAGCAGCGCATTGAATTCCGTCACGAGTGACGCGAACGTCGGTAAATCAGAGTTAACGCTTTCTTTGCGACGGCGGATTTATGGCGGAAGGCTCGACACCTCGCTCGTGTATCTTCCGTAGCTTCATGCTCCCCTGGTACTACTGGTGCGCATCTGTGGACAGCGGCGGCGCGGCGGTCGACAGTTACAATCGCTGTTAACGTAGCACTTTATTCCGATAAACTCACATTCGACGAGAGAGATAAAATAAACAGCTGTGATGTTTATAATACTTCACGTCTGCTTATAAAAACACAGCTATCTTTTTATCGGAGCAAATTCCTCGAGCAAAATAAAAACGCTTTGAATATGACAGGAATAAATGAGATGTCTTGTACTTGAAATAGTGCGACGATAGTAAAAGCAATCGATCACAGGAACTCGCACGAATTGCAACATTTATATAGATCCGTCCTGAGCTTTCCCACTTTTATCCCGGCGAGAGATTTATATTCACGCGCGACACCTCTACGCCCTTTGAAGTTGTTAGATGGGGGATAAATTCTTACCGCGCTCAGTTGTTGTTTTAATTAAAATGTCATATAATGTTTAATAGCTTATTAAGTTATTATGTTTAGGACAGAATAATAATTATCAAGGAAATCATGTCTAGCAGACAACCACATCGTGCATCGTAATAAATCAGAAGGGTAAACACATAAAAGACGGTGTAAATGTTAAAAGCCATTACCGGAAGCCATTGTCCGAGTGGTGAGTCAGGGCTCGAGTGTGATCTCCACTTAATCCGGTGTACGCGGATAACAACGCTAACAATGTGATAAAGCGGCTCCGGACACGTCGCACTCGCTCGCAATAACTATAAACTATCAACCGCAAACGTCTGCCATCTTGTACCCGGACTCGATGAAATATCCACCTCTCCCTCACACCTCCAGGAAAGACGGGAGTGCTGTCTCCCTCCGCCGCCCTCAGGGTTCGTACACACGAGCTACATAAACGCAGCGTCATCTTGGCACTTGAAAATTCACCTTTCGTACACAGATTTTCATTGGAATAGTAAAAACAAATAAATGAAACGGATATATTTTTCTGTTTCATTCAAAAACTTTTTGGATTTCCCACATGTTAGCTAGCAGTAAATATTCCAGTACATTTTTGCTACATGTTTTTCTTCCTCTTTCCTGTTGCATTCCCATCTTTATTTTTCGCTGATATAGCATGTTGCAGAGTTACTCGTCTACTATTGCTAGCTGCACGTAAGTCGAGTTGAACATCTGCTCAGTTTCGTATTCTCCTGGTATTGAAGTTTAAATTACACGAATTAATCCAGTCGGGTACTTCGACTTCCCTCGGGATGAATGTGTTTACGGACCCCATCTTGCACGATATTTTTCTTACGAGACCGTTTCAAACAGATGGTTCGTTTTAGGATCCAATCTAAGTAGTTGTATTATTACGGTTTAGCATAAGAATATTTGTTTGAAACTAGGTAGGTACTAAGTATCTGTAATATGGATAGCATACAAGTCTACTACTATTCTAATTCTAAGTCTAATAATATTTCCTACACATAGACAATGTTTTCGTTGTTGAGAGATGGAACGTAAATGTTTACTATTTCTGGAATCGGTATCGATGTTTTAGAATTTACCTAAAGCCTAATTATTCAGAATGATAATAGGTATTATTCTATTTTATTTTTACTGCTAGAGACTACTAACATATTAAATTATCCATCAACAAAAAATCCAAACAATGAAATAGACAGTTTGTCGTTGTGCGTATACATATTGTGTTGAAGCGAGTATCACATAGAAATGTTTTAGTGATTCAATGGTTGAATTAGTATGGCGATCACAGAGCACTTTCTCAATGGCGCGATGTCGCATGAATTATTGATGTAGGGTGGAGCAGCGAGGAAGACGCGGCCAAACGCGACATCTCCGCACACTATTTTATTGTTATAAATTATTCTTTTTCTTTCCGACCACTTTTATTACTACATCACACAATTTGCTGACTTTATTGCCTCTCATCATATTGAATATCTATAAGCCGTTTTTTTTGTGCTGATTTACACGTGATTAGTTGTTATGTGTATAGTAGCTATAAAACAATTGAAATCTGACCAAAGTATTATAGAGGTATACGGTATATATTCTAGTTAATTATAGATAAATTGTCAAAAAAGCTAAGTTCTCCAGCATAATATGCCATTAGACAAATACGTGGATTAACTGATATCGAAACAGCACGTTTAGTTTACTTTAGTAAGTGTGATGTCATACGGCATCTTACTTTGGGGAAATGCCGCCGACATTTACACAATATTTGTATTACAAAAAAGGGCTATTCGTGCAATTTATAAATTAAGTCATAAGAGTCAAATTTAAAGCGATTAATGTTATGCTTATGACTGTGCCATCTCAGTATATTTATGAGAATCTTCTGTATGCTCACAAAAATATTAATATGTTTAAAAAATACGGTGATATTCATAGTGTAAATACAAGGAACAAAGACACATAAATGTCATTCCTAAAACAAGGTTAAAAAAAATGGTGGTTCGTTTAGATGCCAATGTAAACGTTTTTATAATAAAATTCCTAGCCATATTCAAAATCTAAATTTTTTTTTTGTTTAGTATTAATAAATTCAAATTATTTATAAAACGTAAGCTATGTCAGAAAGCTTTTTACACAGTAAAAGATTATATTGAGAACAAGAAGGCTTGGGAATAATGAGCCGCTCCAGTGATATACGTGAGCCTCTTTATTTTTAAATTTTGATTGTTGATTTATTGCTTTGTTAACATTGATATACTTTTTTAGTATATCAATGTTTGTTAAGTATTGTATACATAATTATACCTATTTTTTTTTCATATAATTATTTTATTATTGTAAATGTGAGGACTATGTAGGTTATTCTTTCTTCGTTGTTTTTACTTTCACTATAATTTATTTAATAATGTCAAGCAGTTTGAGAACTTCTGTGGCCTACCCAAATGTCCTTACTTTGGTATTGTTCGACAAATTGTTGGACAGGTCCGTTCAAATTTGCGGCGTTATTTCCTCAAAAGAACACCACAGACATGAACCTACATGCTTCTCATAAACAAATACAAATTGTATGGACTTTAAAAGTGACTATGACCTCTGAGTTTGTTTCGGTTTTTCTTCTCAGAGTAGTCAGTTAGGAAATACCGGCCTCATCTAGCTAAACTAAACTTAACACGCAAAAAAACATGACATGTCAAAGTGTTATTTATAACAAATTTACAAAATAAATATTTCTTTTCATTTCATATCATTAATCGTCAAAGAAGTTTTCATTGAACAATAAAAAGCTCAAAACATTCAATAAACGTGTAATAAAATTCCATTATTAGAATAACAGTTATGCGACGAGGGAACGTACGTTTATCTTCGCTTCGCATCGTTTATTATGAGGTTATTTAAAAGTGGAAGTGAAATGACATGCATAATATTTAAATTAAGATTTTAAATCGCTCAACGAGGCTTTCCGGCGAGGGGTATATTTGAGCAGCGCGTCCGTCACTGCTCGTCAACAGGTTCTCAAACTGTTAATCAATTACACACACCGTTGGTTCGCGCGCTTTTTCCTCGGCGTAATGGATACCGCAGTCCGCAAGACACGTACCGGTAATAAGTACGTAGCCATGTATGTACACAGCGAGTCGGTTGGGTTCACGCACGAATGCCTCGCCGAGTGCGAGGGTAAGCTGAGCGCCGAGCGGCCGCTGACTCGACTACACGCTGTTGTGTTCGTGTGCGGTTGGTTGTTTTTTATCCGTGCATGTGTGGCAGCTTTATACTGGTCGTGGGGCGAGGATGGCATCGCGGCGCGTCGCGTGTGTGCCGCTGCTGTTTTTCGAGAACCCCGTTTGCGTGTACGGTGTCATTTTTGCGCTCTCTTTGTTTTATTATTTTCCTTTGCGACCACAAAAATGAGCGGTGCCGTCGTTATTGTTCACTCGGCTCTTGTCTTGTACTGCCTTTTCGAACGATTTCTTGAAGCCAGTTCGGTTGCATTATAATGGCATTATTAAATGCTGTAATATACTACAGTTTTTGCCTTGTTAACGCTTTATTCATGTTGATTTTTTGTCCGGTTTGCAGACAACTAGACATAAAAGTTAATTGTTTTGTGGAGTAGGTAGATAAAAAATTTTACACGGTAACTGATTTAAAAGGGCTATTTATACAATAGAAGTTATAAGATACGGCTATCGGGAAAGCACGGGACCTCTCATTTACATTAGGACGTAGAGTTAACGTCCGCGGCCCAAATAAAGACGGAACGTAATTTGCATATGCAAATATCTTGTAATTTTCATGCAAATACTTACTTGGTGTATTACAGACGGCTTAATGGTACTTACACAGCCTCTAAGATCCCCTGGGCGCTTCGTATATAATGTATTCACTTGCTCTATTTGTTCCTGATACAATAAAACTAGACAGATATTCCATTTACATATGGATTTAAGATGACAGTCTTATTGCGTCTGTCTTCAAAATTATTTTTCACAATGTGCTTGCTAATGAGAAACTTAATAGGTTGTCTATGTGTTAAACATTATGCTATTCTTATAAGTTTGTATATTATACCATAATCAAAAAGCTTTTGTGATTGCAAACAGGTTTCTGTCTGTAGCATCAAAAATGTCAATCATCCTATTGAGTCGAGAGATATTTTTTGCCTTAGAGCTCATCTTGTTCGAGCGCTGATAATAACACTTCTTGAGTACCTAATTGTGGTGTCATTACCTTTTAAGCAACTTGTTGTATTAGCATAAACACTTACTGTTGCTTATGATGACATTTATTTATGTTTTAACTACTTTTATACTGAAATTAACACTTGGATGGTTACGTCGTGTTTTCACTTGTCCAATTTATTTAAAACTCGTGTTGATAAGTTCTCGCTCACACAGTTTGCAGTGTATTTTATAAACATCTGTTAACATTGTAAAGATGAATAATGCTCAGATCTCTTCTTTATGTAAACATCGTTGAATTCTTGTTTAACGTGCGCATGTATGTAAGAAAATGCATTTAATTTAAATATTACCTCTAAAAGGTTTATTATTTATTCACGATGATGTGACAAATCGGAACGTTTGCTAAAATTATTATCAACGTCACCTTAATGGCAACGCTCGGGCGGGACAGCTCGATTGCCTTCCAATTACATTGTTATGCGGATTTTCGCATTCTGTATTGCATTGTTTCGTTCCCAACGCATTAGACGTAGTTTGCTTGAACTTTTTTGTGCAATTATAATTTATTTACATAATTGAACTTCTCATATATTTGATTTATTAAGTTTTGCAGTAAGAAAACTTTATGACATATCGACAAAAGACAACACATAGTAAACAAAACGAGTCTGTACAAACACTGCTAAAACAAACACCACATGAACATTAGGAAGTAACGCGGAAGAAACGACACAGTCATGTTTAAAGCGAAGTGCGTTCAAATCGTTTAGTTGTATGGAATTATTCTGTGTCAATGTAGACAATAAAATGTCCGTGTCGGTCTCGCAGGCACAGCCTCCGCCGATAACATCACTCGCTATACAAATAGCGCTATTAACCTTAACACCGCTAAAGGCGACATGTTGAGAAACGTCGGCCCCGCCGTCTCGTTCACACTCGCTATAAAGGTGTCCCATCTCACTCTTACGTGAGCATTAGGAGCGTCGCGTGTTTTAAAATAAAGGGCGAGATGAATTAAACTGATAAGTGGAGTGTTCGAGAACATACGTGACATAATGTGTGGTAATTGATAAAATAAACATTAGCTTTGAGCACTAGTGGCACTAGTTTATGAGACACGATCACATCACCAAGTGAAGGTTTTGTTTGTATGTCAATGTGGTACTGACACAGATCATATAAACACAGAGATATGCTTTGTAAATAATTATTACGTTTTCAGGTATCTCCAGATTTCTTCCACTCAATTCACTAGCATAAAAGCAAAAACTATAAGAAGGCCACACGAGCTCATATTTCTCCCGCACACAAAGAAACTTACAGCAACACTAAAAAACTTAGTAATAGAACACATGCAAATAGGGGACGGCTCTTGTACCTGTAGCTACGGACTCGAAAATAAACTCACATGCAAGTAACGCGAATAGTTGTACGTGATTGTAATCGTAGAAAAATATCGATAATATAAACCGAACCTATAAATCCTTTAATATCTGATCTTTTTCCAAAATATTTTATTGACTGTGAAAATAAAAAGATTCTGGAGTTTCCGTTGTATACTTGCCACTCTAAACAATAGAAATGTGATTATAATATTGGAATATTAACTAACTAAATTTATTAAAATTTTGTCATAGTAAACAATACAATTATGATCTAGAGGCTATAAAATACAATACAACAATATATCTATATCTGTGTATAACTTCAGTAATAGCACTAATCAGTGAAACTTCAAAACTGTATATTTTAACGGATATCTGATAAATTATGGATACGGACGATATTAATCTCTAGAATTCTAATTTAATATTCAAATTATGATCAAAATACTTTTGCATTGATCACGTATGTGAATGTCACGAAGGGTGACATGACTCGTCCAAAATCGTACACCCCAAATAGAAAATCTTCTAAAATTTTGCAAAATATTAATAATAATATTATAATTTTGCGAAATAAGTCTTTCCAAATATTATCACCCGATTTGCCAATAAAAATAGAAGACTTCCATTTGTTTTATAATGTGTGCAATAAAAATTGTATTGTGCAATAAAGAAAACTCATTTACTCGACATATTTTATTGTTAGTGACCCCCCAAATTCCAGGCTGCGACCGTACCTGTATGGGGTAAACAGAAACTACTCTAAAAGTATGTGTCAGGACAAGCTACAAAATCACAATTATTTATCTTACTACTATTGTAAATGCAAAAGTTTGGATGGATCTCAATCACGCCAGAACGGCTGAACGGATCTGGATGAAATTTTGCAAAAAGATATAGTCTGGAATAGCACGTAGGATACTTTTTACCCCAGAAAAATGTACAGTTCCTGTAGGGTAATTTTCGACATGCATGCGAGCGAAGCAGATGGCAGAAGCTAGTAAGATATAATAGTAATGTTTTAACGAATTTAATATGAAAAACAATATTATTTTAGTACTTACGTGTGAAATGAGATGCCATCTTTGATGTAATTCACAATACAGCTGTTATTTTTGCAAACAAGCACTGAATAACGCGTCATTTTGTCAAAAATAATAAGCAGCGAAGACGTCGCAAGTTGACATTTGACTAATGGCCGAAACTGGCATCAAGACGCTTTGGGCCTTGATGAGTTCGCAAGCGCCACGCGCCCCTTTGCCATATTTCTTGTGTTTGTATGATCTGTGGGTACTGACAAGCTTTATTTTGTTTATTGAGAAGATACGCGAGTCAATTGAAGGAATTAGCTATAACCTGGGGATCTTTAAGTCAAGATTGAATAGGGTACTTTTCGACAAGCATGCTTCATCTTCGACCACATCATCGCTTACCATCAGGTGAGATAGTGGCCAAACGCGAGCCTCTCATGAATAATGAAAAAATATTATCACAAGAACTTTCTACAAACATTTTTGTACATGAAACTTATTTGTTTTATGATTTATAATTTACATTGTATTTATAATGGAATATTTTTTAAAAGAGAATGCCAGATACTCTATATACTTTTGCCCCACTCAATAAAAATCATTAACAAGCATGCAATATGCAGCATCTTATTGTATATTTATTACTGATAACTAAACATTTGTCCTAAAACCTGCAAAACTTACGGTTTTCGTTTAAAAATAAAAACAATAATGACATTGATTTATAGGTTTCTAGGTTAGGTGGTGTAGCTATATGATTGTTATAATAAATTATTATAAATGATTAATAATAGTATAAATTATACATATGATTATACATACCTGTTGCAACAATACCCACGAAGAAGAGTTTCTTATGAAGACACAATGTGTCTTAACATTCTGTCGACATTCAGGTAACAATTTATGAACCGCAAAATCGTTCACCAAATCACAAACAATAATCGGAATCCGTGATAACTAGCACAAAACAAAGTTAATCAGTAAAGTCGTCAGTAGGAAAAACAAATAATGAAATCTATACTTATAATAAATCTGTAGAGAGGTCAATTCTGTACATTAAATATATTTACAAAATAACTATCAGGGGGTGATTAGGGATCGATACTGATGCCAAAAATGCAATCAGTAAATTTTTTGTCTGTCTGTCTGTCTGTCTGTCTGTCTGTCTGTATAACCGTTATAGAAACAAAAACTACTCGACGGATTTTAACGAAACTTGGTACAATTATTTTTCATACTCCTGAGCTGGTTATAGTATACTGTTCATCACGCTACAATCAATAGGAGCAGAGCAGTGAAGGGAAATGTTGGGAAAACGGGAGAAGTTACTCCATTTTTTAAGCTTCCGTCGCGAGTGCAACCTTAATGGTTAAAGCTACACAGAAATCATTTATGACGGAAATGTTCTCCTTAAAATTATATAAAAAATATAAAACCACCACAACTTTGCAATGGAACTCGGCTAAAAGTAACCCAGTTGCAACAAAATATAATCGAGGCTCAAATTTTAACAGGTTGCGGTGCAGGAGAAACCGTCTTATTCCCAGAATTCCCATAATTTCAAATAATTTTCCATTCCAATTAAAAAGAACGCAATTCCCAGTATCGGTATGTTATGCAATGACAATTAATAAGGCTCAAGGGCAGACTTTTCGTGTTGCTGGAGTAGATCTCGGTGTCAGTTGTTCCTCGCATGGTCAGTTGCACGTCTCTCTTTCCCGGGTTAGCAGTTCTAGAAATCTTTATGTTCACGTGCCGGACGGGTCAACTTTCAACATAGTTTACCCGGAAGCTTTGCGCTGAAGTATTTTCGTTCTATAGGTACTTAAGCCTCATGTGAACGTGATCAAACAATATTACCAATACATTAACTTAATAACACACAAGGAGTTACACGCTGACGGAGTCGCGGGCACAGCTATTAACAATAATATTGTGCGGTTCGGTATTGCTATATTTTTCAACAGTATTATAGATTGACATATTATATTTCCCTACTAAATTACGAAAGTTAATCTGTCTGTTACATCAAAATCATTGAACCGTGAGGAAGGATATAGGCTACTTTTTATTTACGAAAAACGACGGAAACGTGGACGAAGTCGCGGGCAACAGCTATCTATACTAATAATATAAGGCTGAAGAGTTTGTTTGTTTGTTTGAACGCGATAATCTCAGGAACTACTGGTTCGAATTGAAAAATTATTTTTTAATTAAATAGTCAATTTATAGAGAAAGGCTATAGGCTATATATCATTACGCTAAGGCCAACAGGAGCGGAGCGCCAATGAAGAATGCTTCAAAATCGGGGTTAAATTTAACGTTAGCCCAAAGTAATTATTCCACGCGGACGAAGTCGCAGGCAAAAGCTAGTAATGACATAAAAAAGCAAAATATTGAGGCGCAAAAACACAACGGGAACGCAGACAGAGATGAATAAAGCTGTAGCAAACCGTATGTATTCGGTACCGAGTAACGGGTACGCCATCAAGTACCGAGTAACGAAACGTTACTCACGAATGGATTTCGTTACTCGCATTTTCGTTACAACTGTTTCAAATCGCACAAGTACCATTAACCTGAGGTGAATGTTGAATGCGCTGTCCAGTGTACTGTTCGTGTGTCTTACGCATGCGCGCGCGTTGTATTTAAAAACATACGTTACAAATAACGATGTTTATTTACTAAACAAAGCAGATTTTTGGAAATTCTTCATCCAAGTTTTTCCACTGTGTTTTTACTGCATTGTTTGCGATATATTAGTGTTTATTTTATTGATAATAGGCTCGCGTTTGACCACCATCTCACCTGATGGTAAGTGATGATGTGGTCGAAGATGGAGCACGCTTACCTAAAAGTAATTTATTCACTCTTGACTTAAAGACCCCTAGATTATAGCTATCGGGAAACACGGACTCCGGCAGGGAATTCCACTCCTTAGCCGTACGCACAATGAAGGCATTCCCAAAACGTTTAGTGCGTATAGGTGGGAATGTATCATTCTCAAATACTTAATATTAAAAAAGTCTCCCAAATAAACATTAAATTCTCAAATATTATATCTTTTGTAAATTCATTTGATTTCGTCTCAGTTTATTTGTAGTTCCAACCTTTACACATGAAATCAAACTAAATTCAGATTTATAAAATGCATGTTATGTACAGATGCCAGCACATCAAGCTACAACAATCTGTCAAATTACTTTAATAGATTTTCAACTTTATTTTTAAAGAAATTTGGTTTAAGGTTGATTGGGAAAGTTTGACAGTTTCGGGTAGCTTCATGTGCTGGCGTCTGTACATGTCACGCATACTAAGATTACATTTTACAAATTACGAATGATGCGACGCCGCGACGTCATACCACACGAATACGCAATACGACTCGATGCGTTGGTGCTATATTATGAATAACGTATCAAAAGTAACGAGTAGCGTAACGATACGATATTAGGGCTTTCAGTCTCGATACATTACTGAGTCCCGGGAAAAAAAACGAGACTAGGTGTGGTTTCGAAATTCCCGGGAAAACGAGACTTTCGAGACTATTTCAAAAATAGGTTTCTTATTTATAAGCTATGCAATTAGAGAGTCAAATCTAGATATTTTAATCAAGTAGTTACTTTCATAAACAAATGCAAATTAAAAAAAAAAAAACCATTTGTAACAGTTTTTTTTTTTCATTTTTGTTGTGGGCACGTAAAAAACAAAGGGCATTTAACCCTAATTTTGTTACAAAAGGAACCCGCATTAGAAAAAGCTCTTTTCTGCTGCTACGCTAGAGGGATTTAGTAGTAACAATTTGCGCTTTCACAATGAAAGGGGATAGAACCTTTCTGGCGTATCGACGTCACCATTTTGTTTTTTTTTTAATCGCGGTTCATGATGAAAGTGTGGTATGCATGGCTAGAGGAACAAAAAATGTCCAGTAACACGGTACCCCAAAGTGTCACGTAAACGTTTGAAGGTAAACTTCGACATATAACTTCAACGAAAATCATTAAAAATAGACTCATTACGCATCCACACGCTTATTAGTATTTAGCTTATTAGTCTAGCAGTAGGACAAAACCGCGACTATAATTAATTATTTGCTTACTAAATCGCATCGCATCGCAATAAAATGCATGTCAAAGAATTCCACATGTGTGTGTTGGCTGTCTTTCATCCCACCGTATTATAAAATGAACAATAAGTGTTTTGGTACATGTCTTTCTTTAGTACATGTATTAGGCTCGGCATCAAGAACCCCTATCCAACCTCCTTCTGAATTTATGGATTATGTAGTATAGTAGTATTTATGATACGTGTTAGATAATTATATTATAAATCTTTTAAAATGTGACATCTTAGTATTAATATTCACTTATGTTTGATATCATACTTACAGTTATAAATAAATGTTAACGTAAATGACAAACCTTTTGCTTTTGTTTAACTACTGCTTAAAAACGTTTTCAAGCGGAGTAACATGTCACATGATCCGCCACGCAATAGTAACATGTCGACTGCGTTTCATTGCGATGCGATATAGTGGATAAATAATTATTTGTAGTAGTATTCTCGTGCTAAATAATCATTCGTAGTAGTGTGTAATGTACCTACTCTTTCAATACCTGGGAACGATTATTTAGATACAATCTGATGCTTATAGATATGTAATAAGTCTACTTTTAATGATTGTCGTTGTAGTCATATGTCGATGTTTACCTTCAAATATCTCGGTAATGTGACATTTTGAGGTAGCATATTACTGATATTTTATGCGCCACAATTTCTAAAAAAAAGAACAAAGTGGCGGTGGGTCGACATGCCAGTCTTCATACGAAAAAGTTCAAACCCCTTTCAATTTAATCAGAATAGTTCCATAATTCAATCTTTATTGCAATCATAATTATGAGTTAACAAGATCTTAATATAAGTAGTAGCTCACATGGACCCTTTTGGGCACAGCAATTTACATAAAATATACAGTAGACAAAATCCGTGTTATTTGTCAATAAGGTTATTCAGCCTCCACAGATAATACTAAGCTTTACTCTATGCTCGACCGTGCTGCCATTGCCATATCCATAATAACAATAAATATATATATTAAATATAAATATTGACTGTTGGTTTAATAAATTATTTAATACAGTTTTTATGTTACTGAAGTCTCAAAAGTCTCGTTATTCCCGTGACCGAAGATATTAGTCTCGAGTCTCGAAAATACTAAAAAATCGTCGAGACTCTCGAAATTTTCGAGACCGAGATTCCCGGGATGAAAGCCCCATACGATATACATAATGGATATAGTAACGAATCCATACGGGTACGATATATTTCGTTACTTTCACACCTCTGGAGATGCATGATATTTTATTATTGACACTGACAGCTGACTTGAGTGCTGCAAAACGTTTTGTTACACCAAATTCAGAACTATGATTGTAATAGTTTTTTTTTATTTTAATAATTATTTGCAATTTCATCTTTAAAGATTTAAACAACAAATAAACGTTACGCATAATTATAATTTCATATTTTATGTAAAATGATATTTGTTGTTTTACAGTTTACATACTTATTTTTTTTTAGTTTTGTACACACGTTTTGTGTAACCCAGATGGTTATCAGAAAATATGAAATGGCAAAAAATAATTTCCGTGATTGAATTCCTTTTTTCATAAAATTTTAAACCGCAACTTTAAACGAAAAACAATTTATTATGAAAAGGTTCTTTATTCGTCACAATTATTTTCATCATTTTATTTTTTCTGTAGATGATAACCATGACTGGGTCAGGATCTGGCATTGTCATTTTACCTATATTTCAGTTACCTCTGTTTCATTTTACGCTCTATCTGCGAAATTTGGAGAAACGGCAAAGAAAATGATAATTTGATAATTTTCTCGATTACTTACATGGAACTGGAACATATTTTTCTGCAAAGTAATGCTATAAAACGGTATTATAGAACGAATGACCTCAATATACATAGTAATCGTTTGTTTTTATTGGCGTAAATCGGTTGACCGGATGCTTTCTAAATAATTTTGCCATGTGGCATTCCGTAATTAATTTTATATCAATATTCGTGATGTATATTAGATATAATAACATGAAACGAAACCTGCATTCAATTTAATATAAAATAATTTCGTATAGTTTATCATAATGAATTCCAAATTACCATTGATAATAGTAGCTGACTGTATTACTCAGAATAAACTTTACTTAGAAAAATAAAGTGGTGCTTTAGCATATTTTCAAAAGCTGCAATACCACACTTTTTACTCCTCTAAGAAAAAATAAATAAGTCATAGGTACAAATATGTAGGTACATCATAAAGTCGACCTTAATCAATTTTCGTAAATTAAGAATAGTTTGAATGCTTAGTACATAATTACTACATATAATAAAACAGTGTGTACTGTGTGTGTATTTAAATTTTATACAAAAATAATCATTGAGTTGGCTTAAGAAACGGTAACACGTCAAAAGAATTTAAAAAAAGTCTGTCTGTTTGTCTCTTTGTACACGCTAATCTCCGGACCTATTGGATAGATTTTAATGAAATTTGGTTAGTAGATATTTGACATTCTGGAATAACACATAGGCTTTTTATCCCATAATTCCCACGTGATCGGGATTTACGCGGGAAATCCTCCCACGCGAACGAAGTTGCGGGCAGCAGCTAGTAATTTAAATAAATACATAAATAACAGTAGAATATAATGTATAAGATTTAATGAACCAACACTTAAGTTGGTTGATTAAAACTTATTTATTATTATCTTAGGGTCACAGCACACATATCAACTCAGAAGCAGATCAAACAGGCGTCCACGTAACGTAAGCGGATCAGAAGCTCTCCGGCACGTCGACTCAGCTACAGCTAGGCGACGCCGCGCATACGGCTCGCCGACCGCTAGTTGACGGCTAGGCGGCACGACTGGAAGCTGCCTTGTGAATAACAGCTAGTGGTGGTTAATAAAGCATATAGCAAAATAAAGCACCGTGCATATACTATCATACATAACATAAAGCAAATGCTATCGTAGCTCTCACTTGTTGCTATTTGCTTTTTGCTTTATATCGCACATGCCTCTGTCCGTCGCACATCGCATGATCGCAATCGCAAGTAGTAATAATAAAATTAAGCAATAGCAGCGCGGTGCGTGCTATTGCTGCCAGTCGTCACATGCTAGCGATTGCTTTCGGACATTTTTTTTTTTTTCTTTTTTTCGATGTGGCCACTCGTAGTTTAGCTCGCTAAGGCTAATATACTACTTAACCGGGCGATCCTGTGGTGACCTCTAAAATTTAAAGGCCCCCAGCCAGGGCTTACAAACTAATATTTACATTTAAACAACCGCGCGCTAAGGGCACTCCCTGTGGAGTACGAGTCCCGGCTCAGCGGGGTCGTTGATGGTGGACAGCAAAGGGTCAGGCTGGGTCATATTATTTAAGGGAGTATTTATTGCTACTGGCTCAGTATCGCGGGCTGGCTCGTTTGGCAAAGGTCGGGGAGGGTTGAGGTTTTCTATGGCGAGCTCTATAAAATAGGACTGCCTGACTCTTGTCGGGGTTTACCTCGATTCTCCATTTCCTAAACCAATCGCCTAGTGCGTTGGCTGAGGTCTGGAGGGTACTTGCTTTCGGTCGCGTGCTTAATCATTTAAATACCTACTTTTACGCACCGCGTGCGATTTTGCGATCTCGGGTGGCGATCAAGTAACGTAATGTTATAAACAATGTTGTTATGCTTCGTCACGGTAATATATGATAATATTACCGTGGCTTCGTGCTTTTTAGTGTAAATAAACAGTGATAGGACATGCAATATTGATTAAAAATACAATCAATGAACTTTTAAATATGCCTATAATTGTTTTAAATACTAACATACTTTATTTCAAATTAACACTCAACCAATTATAGACAATCCTAAGTCTGGAAAGTATGAAGCCTGAATGAAAGTTCATTCTTTTTCTTTTACTGTTCCGTAATAAATTCATAAACGCGATGTAATATTTCGCTCTGACAGCACCGCGCTTGTTTTATTCGCACCCGCCTGCTTGACCGTAATTTTGTATGCTTATAATAAAGCATATAAAATAGCTTGCTTAACATATAAAGCATTAAGCAAGTGATTGCCATAAAGCAACTTTGAACACTACTAATGACAGCCAATGAAAGCACGTTCGGTAACGCAGACCGCGGGAGGGGCGTGGACGAAGAAACGTAAGCTAGGGTACGGAGAACCGTAAGCGCGGGAACTGCAAGTCGACCATGCACCGCACCGCGGTTCGTGAGCTTGTCCCGACTCCCGAGGCGAGGCGATTACATTACGATTCCGATTAGTGTGCGTTGTTGTAAGGAGTTTCATACAAATAATACTGAACGGCTCGAGTTAATACGGTGACGATCCCTTTCCGAGTTGATACGTGTGCTACGACCTTTACTCTCCTAACTACTTTAACGAGAGGGTTATATCGACAGACCTATTAAAAAAAACGATTTTAATTCGTTTTATTCATAAATTAATATTTTGAATAAAGAAACTACTTTATAATCATCAGTTTTAACCAAGCAAAAGAACAAACCTGATTATGTCAATATCTACCTGGATGCCAGCGGTCAATGGAGCAATCTGTAGTCTCCTGCAGAGTTTATTATGGACGTTTAATTACTGATTGTTTCATTAAACAAATTATGCTTCACAGGTCTCGCTGAATACCGGTAAGGCATAAACCGAAGAGTATAAATGAATCAATGACTATTAACTCTCGCAAATATTCTATCATCATAGGTTGACAATCGTAATTGAATGTGTAACTAACAGAAGCTTTATTGTTACAAAATAATAATTATACTATGTTTCCGGATTGACATGAAATTTTGATCGTAATATCCTATGAATATGTATTCAAAACAACAAAGCAATACCACCATATTAAATAAACAGGCTTAATTTACAATCGAACTGAAGCTGTCAGCAATGTCAGCATTTCAATGCAAGCTCTGATTTAAAATACTATGAACAAACACCCCGAAATGGGGAAGCTAATGCAATACAAATTATGCATGGGGTACCCGCGGCCAACGTGAGCATATGCCAGTAATTGCGGCGCGCGCCATCGATGCTCAACACCCGTGACATCAAAGGGTTCTCTCGATTTAATGACAATTTGATTAGATTGGAATTGATGCTTAATGAGCTTTGTGTGCGTTCGCAGCGAAACTAATTACCTTGTCTGATGTTTGAGATACCGATTACTAACTAACATTAATTCCTTTATCATGTTCAAGTACACCCTTCATAATTTTATTTAGTTATTTATAAACGCAGTAGCTTAAGTATAAACTCAATATTATATCGGTATTACTACCCGTAAATAATAAAATAGTGCTATTTCAAAAATATTTTCCAACTTCATCTGAGCATTTTGCTCTGAATCTCGTTCGCTCGTAAAAGCTGCACAAGAAAAAATTAGAGATGTCATGGCCGCTTTCTTTGCGCGGCTACGGTCATAATTTCATTTTCTTCGTCGGGGTAACATGAGGCAACAGAGCTCATTTCATAAACCCATAATGCGGTCGCTGCATCCCTCTCGCACTCCTCAGGAGTGAGCAGGATCAGCAGAGTTATAAAAGTGTTCCCGTCGAAGTTTGAGCTCTACGACGCTCTGTGTAGACTCAGTTTTCGGTTAGATAAGTTGGCGGGTGATGTCTTCCGCCCTCGACAAACAGAACACTACATAAGTAGAAGTTTTCTGCTTCATTTATTAGCAGGCGAATGTCGACGCGGAGCCAATAAACCGGCGTGCTCGCCACCCTCTCCAGACGATTTACGAGTGAAAGTCGTACTAATTCCACTAACAGCGCTCCCCCAATTTGAATGTTAATTTTTAACAATTTAAGACTGTTTAGTGACTTTGTTATGAGTTGAGGCGCGTCTGGTGAATTCGTAATATCCGTTTGTAGCTCATTCATTTCAGATTTGCGCTCGAACGGCTGCTGTAAAGGTTGACGTTGTAATGCCATTTTACGATTATAGTATGCTGTAAGCACCCGTGTACTGTGCATTAACGAGTCTAACAAATCCAGTCTTGTCGCAGAGTTATTCAACGTATTTTACGAAAAGCTATAAAACGTGAATTCGCAGAATGAAACCCAAACTAATATTCCTTTTGTGAATACAAAATATGAAAATATGTTATTTATCAATTGCTGAACATGAATTACCTTTTATTGTAGTAAGTACTTTATTCTTTCCAGGTAAGTTTGCGCTATTCAAACATTTGGAAGTTCTTTTAATCATGGGTAATTTTCCACCCACATTCAGGTAAGTGACAAAAAATAGAGCGAGAAATAAATATTTGTCTACATTCATGTTAATATTCATAAAGGCGTTAAGAGTGCAAGTTGGTTTTGCATAATTAAATGTTTTCAGTAACCTATGGAAGTGAAGGCTTCCAGTGATTATGCAAAATGATGGATTATATGCCTAGCTGTGATCAAGTGTCATTAGGGAAGTGTGAGAAGAATGTGCCATATACTCATTATTATGAATTTACTCTGTAGGTTACGTGTTTTACGTGAGAATGTTAGTAAGCAGCCTACCTACTTAGAAATTTCATTCGGCTCATGTGTTTTTTCCAAGGTGAAGTTGTGTTCAAGGATTGTCACGCGAATTTCCTTAATAGGTAGGTACATTTCTCTGAACGTAACAAAATTTGGCTTAGAAATACAAAAGCTTAACGGTATACCAAGTAACACCTAAAAAGGAAATAGCATGGTGAGATTTTTGAAATAATTACGTACGTATTTCCTCGTCATTAATACGGAGTTTTAATTCAATAAAAATAATAACGCCCAATTACCGCAATATTCCTCATACACAATACAAGACGATCTAAGTCCAATAATCCTGTGAAACAGATAGTTTACACGTTTAAAAGCCGCCCTCTTTCAGCATTCATAGCTCATTGACTCCCAGGGGCCTACGTTCCAAGTTATTGCTCAGTAATTGTCTCCATTGGCCCGACTCTAGTTTCGTTCATTAAATAATTAATTTGGATTGAGGTAAACCATGTCAATACCACTACCAAGTCTACCAACAGGTATATTGTAACCTTAGCAAATACCCAAATCCGGCGCGAGACTGCTATATTATTTACCCGAGGGTAAATTCTCTGCTTTGATCTCCCTCCCCGACATTTTCTTATACCCTCCGCTTTAATTATTTTGCCTTTGAGCCTCCCTTCGTGCTCGTGGAGTGAATTTTAAGAGGCTGTCACAAAATGGACTCTTAATTACGAGTCGACCAAGTTTTATTTGTAATAATTAATAAGTTTCCTTTAATGTAACGTTAAGAATGATATTGCGTTAAATAAACGATAAGATTATAACTGTCTACGAATCTCTGTTGCTCTCTGACAAGAGGACATAAATTGTTTACATTTTAGTAGTTAATTAGAAACCTATCACTGTGCTGACTTTTGACTCGCTGCCGACCCAACTGAAGAATTTAGCTTCTCACCTTTTGCACGCTCTGTCAAATAACGCGTTACCTAAATTGAAAATCAATTTCTTTTTCGCAAAGAAATGTGAAACTCATTTTCTTCATCGTATACAATTTAAAATTATTGCAAGGTAAAAGTTCAAAGAAAGAGCAATTGTGTTCGTGTCATTACAACATAAAAGTCGACAAGATTTTATGATAAGTACTTTCCTGCGTCACCCTGTATTCATTATCATTCAAAGCATTTTTTGTTCGGTTCGTACTTCGTTATTTTGCTGACATTCTCAACACCCTTGCCTATTTGCTGGGATATGTATTTTATGCCCCAAAACATTTGGAAATAACTTGATTCTTTCACATATGAGAAAGAAAATGAGATTGGGACCCTATTTCGATACATTTGTTGTCCTTGTTCGACCTCAGTCAATAATAATGCTGTTTTAGAGAAAGGACAATCGTTTGATGTCACTTGAATCTGTCGTACAAGGTCCTTCGTTCATTCAATATTCGAGACAAGAGCCACATAAAAATGAAGTTTACGAACTTCATATTGATTAAGTTTACTAACTTCATTTTTATGTGGCTCTTGTTTGTCACTATCAACACAATTTAGAAGTGACGAAGAAATATCACGATATTTTCTTAGTAAAAGATATGACAATAAATGAAGCCACGGTTATTCATAACAGAATTCAGGTGTTATATAGTTTATCTTCTCAAATACGCAGTTTGTATCGTCAAACTCAAAATATAGGAGATGTCAGAGAATAATTTTATTGAGGAAGTTACCCCAGGTCGGTCGTTAAACGCCGACTGTGGCGATCAAGTTAATCCATTACGATTTTATACTGTCGTAAATGTTTCATGACTGGCCGTCAACTGTTAAAAGTTTATTTGCCATAATTACAAAATTAAAATTCTCAATTGACTTGGGAAGTTTAAAGTTTAAACCAAAGGTTTGGGGAAATTAAACTGTGTATTGATGTGTTTTGATCGAAAGTTCTATTAACATTGATTGAAGAAGATAAACGAAATATCATATTTGAGCAGCCAAGTATATTATTAAATGTTCATTAATCCGTAGAGAGATAGTAAAAATATCTAGCTTTATCGGAGTTATTTTCGATCAAATCCCTCGTGTTTACATGCTATCAATAAAGACGCACATTAACTTTCACCCGAAAGATAAAATGGGGCTCTCGTTGATAATGTTAAATGCGTATGTTAAGTCGATATAGATTGTTTATCAGACTGTGTAAATATTATTATTTAATATTATTCGGCCTTCTCTTTGTAGATCTGAACTATTTTTAACCTACCCGTTAACCAACTGACCAAATCATTACGTTCTATCCACATTTGTGTTATTTACCGAATACGTTATTCCAAACATAAGCTCTGTTAATAATAACACAGCGTAATGTAGGTACGTTAACAGAAAATCTAATTAATTAAATGGCGTGAGTAGTAAATATATTAACGCGAACGGTGAAAGTAATAAGTGAATATCAAGCGAACTACTAGGAGAACATTATCGTGTCGAAAGTGTGGCGTGTGGGAAGTTTGCGTGCGAATTAGCCGGTAACAACACGGGAGGGCGCGTTAATCCTGTTATCGGCTAGGTATCCGTAACTCGGGCCGGGGCCGTGGTCCACACTACAACTTTTACCAGCCACTGCTTCTCTCTCATCCCCTTATACACTTGATTGTTCTTCTTTGTAGTAAGCACAGGGTTAGTTGTTTTGTTAGCACACTGGAATTTCAAGCTAAAACTTCCGAGCTCTTTCTTTAGTTTTATAGTTTTGCTGCGGGACTTGTAGTACAATGTAAGTGAACATTACCAGTTCTGTGTCGAAATGACCTAAAATTTCCTACTCATCCTTTTGCCTATTATATAAAAGGTATAGAAATAGAAGCTACAAGATAAATCAAATTTTTCACTGAGTTCCAGTGGAAGCAATTTGTTTTTGTACAGTAAGCAGCGGAACAAAGGAAAGCTCGGAAAACCTTGTTAACTTTTTAAAGCATTCGTTGGCTTCTCATGCATTATTCAGAACAGCCGGTGGGTATACACACGCATCCGTATGATGTTGTGTGTTTGTCACGGCCGCGTACATGTGTCCGCCACTACCAGGATAACATCGGTGGTAGCGGGCTGCTCGCTACCCTTCTCACAATTGACATTTCGCAAAGAGCCAACCCTTTTGTTGCTCGGATGAAATGTGAATTTCAATGAAAACGAGGTTAAAATTGCTCGGCCCCGACATAGCTGTGAGCCGTAAAAAAGAGATTTCATTACGGTCCATTGTTGCGTTATGATTTTCACGTTCCATTTTATTTTTAAGAATTGCTAAAGCACAAACACTTTTTCATGCAGTTTAACGTTTGTATTTCAGCGTAGCATCTCGAAAAGCTTTTAGAACGCTTTGTCGGGAGGGCAATTAACTCGGAGGGTTGTTATTGTGTTTTTCGCTTGCTTTTACTCAATTAAAAATAATTTGAAATAATAGCAACGGCACAAAGACAAGAGCGAGACGCGGCTGGAATAATTTAAGCTTCAGCCCCACCCCACGGAGTTAGCATCTTGTTTCATTAACGTGCCGAGTGTCTCGAGTTATATTCATGTGAGTTGCGGATCATGAATATTTAGTTATTCACACTGTGGCCACGGTTTTAAAAAGAGCAAATTTTTGACAGAGGTTCTCTCGCTGTTAATAAAATATAAGGATTACTCAGCGGATTGGCTGCGTAACGTTATTTAATTTAATAGTTTTATTTGCGGCGGGTGAGATACACGCACACAAAGCCGTCGAACGTTAAGCTTCTTTTATCTCTCCTCAAGGCGGGATGAAAATCTAGCGTCGATATTGTGCTCGTAAAGGGCGTTGGGCCGGGGATAAATAATACTTACGTCGTCGAGCTGTGCCGTGTGCCGCCTGCGCCGCACCGTGCCGAGTGGAGCCGAGCACGGGTTACTCGCGAACTACACTCGTTAGTGCACTCCTAGTCCTAGTACACATTTTGTGCAACCATCGTGTTTTGTAATGACTTTATTTTCTATTCAAAATTAAATGTACGCGTTTCTAGATACTGCTATAATTTTGGGATGTTATTATTTATGTTGAATTTTATTTGGCAGAATAATAATAGGGACATAATTTGCCAGAGTTGTCATGTACATCGCTCGGAGCACAGAACAACCCCTGAGGGAAGGGGAGGGTAAAACACAAACATTTGCGTCCCACCCCGGACATGTACAAACTACAAACTAGAGCTACGGTGTAGCTATTGTACTTTGTGCAATTATACTTACTTACTCAAATTATGCAGTCAGATGAGATATGAAAATGTTGGCCATATTTGAAAGGAGAATAAACGAATCAAACAACACGATTCTTCCAAAATAAATGAAATGTATAGGGTACACTATGTGGATGTAAAAAATAGAAAGACGAGTAAAACTTACCACGTTAGCACCGTGAAGTTTATTAATACCGCAGCTTCTATAAAACATCCATCGCAAATAGAATGAAGAAACTGAATTTGCGTGTTTTTCAACAAATTACGTCGGCTAGTGTGAAAGAGCGAATAAAGAAGAAATACGGCCTACAGATATAAATCAGATTATTCTCCCGCGCACCGCACTGTGCTTGAATTAAATGGCTTTGAACGAAAATTACGATGTTTTCCAAACGCTTTTATTTTGTTGATCATTCGTCTGTGAAAATTCACGAAATATTGGTGGTAAATAACATGCAGATGCCAGACAAATATTCGTGTAAATTTTGTTCGAAATTGCATATAAGAAAATAACATACATTTTCTTATATGCAATTTCGAACAAAATTTAAGTAACGTAAGTCCTGTGAGTAAAAACTGTAATTTATTATTTTCTGTTTCAATAACACATTGAAGTGTTTCCTCAAATGCGAACCATAAGTAATAAAATTCAAATAGTGTAAACACAAATTGTAAACCATCAATTCTTGTTTTATCGTCTTCTTATTTTCCAGACCATCATAGAAGTAAACCTGTTGGAGTAGATATATACAAGTGTGTGCGCTGTGGTGAGCGAGAGGTGGAGCCTACACTATGATAATATTGAACGATGAATTCAATTATCAATTTGTATTTTAATTTGTATTGGAGTTCTTCAACACATAATTGGATTCCAGCTACAATTAGTTTCATACACACAACTGAGCCAGTCATTCGCAGATTATTTCATAAACCATTAACCTCCAAATATAATCGGCGGCCAAATCACGATCCCTTCTTTTTTTATTGCTTTATTTCTCGTGATATTTTACTAGATTGCTTTGAGAACCGGTCATATTATTCACTGAGCGCTGATTTAATATTGAATTAAATATCTGATGTATGTCTATGTTTAAATGTTAATTCCCATCGTGTTAAATGATTATACTTTAGGCTACATAATATATTGAGATTAGTGTTTTATGAACTCATTAGTCGCTTCCGTTACATGTAAATTAAACCAAGAGATTTCTTTCCAACAAATATGTTAACACCATGTTTTATTCAACGTATTAAGTTATTTATTCGGTTACGGATTTTAAAGTGCGATTATAGTGGAAGTGAATCGTTTCCATACCATCATTATATTATCTATCAAAGAGCGAGCGTGTTAAACTCGAGTGAATTTCATTTCCATACATACCAGGGACCCATGCACGCTCGGTGGTTGGAAATATAAAAGTCCCTTTGGCAACGATAAAGGCGTTCCAGATTCAATGCAATTTCGTCGTGTGTCAGTGTCGCTATTCCGTGTCACATCGTACGCTTCCGCCAGGCAGTCAGCAAGGCGAGGCTGGGCTTTACGCGTTTCGCTTCTCATTTACAAAGGCCGCCTTGGAACAAAGTTGCATTCTTTTAGTCGTGGCAGTTCTCGACAATAATCGCTGCACAATCCTACTTAGGTTTTTACTGAGTCTTTTGTAATGAATTAACTCTTTGTTTTAAGAGAAAGAGAGAAGCGAGCTCGGCTCGATTAGCATTTCATTTTCATTGCACTTAAATTGATCTCATATAAAAAGATAATTTATGCATTTCTTTTCATCTCAGTGACTGTCAGTTTAACTTTGTTTTTATGACATCAAGAGATCTAATACAAGCGATTTGTTGAATGATGTCGTTTATCAGGGTGTCATAAAGCCGTAGATGTTATTGATATTGCTATCAATATACTCGAGGTAGGGTGCTGGACCGGTTCTGTAAATGCCCTATTTACGACAGACCCGGCTACCTTTCTATTTCATAAAATCTATGGCTCCTTTTATGATTCTTATTTAGGAAGGAAGTTCCCCCTTGAATAAAAGAGAGCGTTTCAAAGCGCCCGCCCGGTATATTAAAAAATATTTTCCTTGCATTTTCTTTGCTCAAAGTTTATTTATTTACGAGCTTGCTATAGGTGCGCTTTTGTTCTGTAATTTTTCATTTTCAAGGACCACTTTTATTATGTAGGAGTAACAAAAAGTTTTGTAAACCTTTTGACTATCTATATTTGCGTTGTCGTAATAATGTTTTAACCTTTGACTCAAATAAACAAACACTGTTTCAGCTAATTACGGTTCACAGGTCAAAAGATTAAACTTTATAGTAATTTTATTTTATTTTATAAATTTTAAGGAAACTTATAGCTACTACATGTAAGTGATCAACTGATCATTGACAATATGTCGAAAAAGGCCAATTACAAGCTTCCGCTACTAAACAGTTATATGCAACAGTAGCTTTTGCCCGCGGCTTCGCTCGCGTGGAATTTGGTCTGCCACATAATTTGGTGACAAATCATTTAAAAAAAAAAATATTTTTTTTTAACTATAAGTTCTACTCCGTATCTGAAATTTCAGATGTCTTTCTTCAAAACTGATGGATTCCATACAATCTTTGAACCCCTATTATATTAGGGGGAAACCCTTGGAAGTGGAATCATCGAAATTCCTTTCTTAGTGTTCATTTAAGCTCAGTGGTTTCGGTTGTGCCTCGATAGCTGGGTGTGTTAGTCAATCAAGCTACAGTTTTATTATAAACTTTGCCTTTGTGGTGTGTTGATAAAAAGTAGCCATGTCCTTCCCCAGGCTTGAGATTATCCATATCAAATTTCATCACAAACAGATCAGCACAGCCATGATACATACAATGACACTGATTAACAAACGAGACCAACAGAGGTTACTTTCGTTTATTGTTCGTGTCAGTTAAGGATTAGTATGTATGTAATCTTATTGAATTTATTGAAATGAATTATTTCGTACGGCAGCAGCGAGCAAAACTGAAAGGATTAGAATTATTTACAATATAGGGTAATTTATCAATGTGTTTTTAGTTTTGGCGGTCCTACTTACCTACTGTAATATACTCCTGTAAACTATGTTACTTGATTTGTTTCGTTAAGCGAAAATATTTAGATTTTGCAAGTAAGAAACACGTGAGCAAGCAGGCCGTGGAAAAAACAGGGCGTGCTTGTGTATGTATCCTTGCTACCTTTAAAGTTTGTCCTTGCGATTTATTGATGGTCATTGAAAATTCAACTTTAAGTGGGAATTGTAAACGTTTGCAATTGCCTATAGGCAGTTTTTACACTTGGTACATCAAGAATATGTGGTTGTCTAAGAAACACAAACGGTACGCGAAGTCCAATCTTGGCCACCAGCTCGGGGACGTCAGTGGACCCGTTCAATAAACTAAATAGGAAAATAAGATCTGCGATACATCTGCGCTCGTGCAAAGGCAGAATATGAAATTTCCTACACCTACTTATGTAGTTAGGAAGATAACAATTGAAACGATATTGAGTGTACCTTAAAAATCCCCTTTGAATGCTTTCAAGGCGATTAATGTAGATATTATACTTCGGAATCCTTTGACAAGCGTATTCCATATAATGATTGATAAGTTAAATTATTGAAATGAAACATGATAACAATTGCAACTGCATTGCTATTTAGTGAAAGGTTATGGTTTTCGTATTGTTTTACGTTACATTACCTAGCGCAGGTACCTACTATGAAAAAGTCCGAACTTTGTTGAATTGTCAAAATTAGTTACATTTGCTTTGATTGTGTTATGCAATTCATTGGTACTTATTTCACGTAAATTATGTATATACAGGGTAAACTGTAAATGCTACATACACGCATAAGCAGCCTTACAAATTATCCTACTAATATTATAAATGCGAAAGTTTGTGAGGATGTATGTACATACTTGTTGCTCTTTCACGCAAAAACTCTTGAACGAATCTCAATGAAATTTGGTTAATAGATAGTTGACATCCTGGAATAACACATAAGCATAATATTTATCTCAGAATTCCCACGGGATCGGGATTTACGCGGGGAAAACCTCCCACGCGAACGAACTCGCAGGCAAAAGCTAGTAATAATATAAATTAGTTCTTCGCACATTCTTCATGACAAGTAAGTAAAGTTGTGCGACACTAAAAGAGATTTCAGTGACAACAACTCATCATGTATAAGTAAATCGTTAACCTATTCTAAAGCTAATTAGAGGCAGTTCTATAAAAGGTCTGCTAAAGACCTCAGACCAATAAAAAAGTATTTTATTGGTCTGAGCTAAAGACATTGTAAAAACTAAAATACGGACATTAAACTACGGTAAAACCCATCTTTCAACCTTTATCGTAATTGAAACTTGAATTTCGTTTTCATTTATTCCTGTTTTAATTACAGTGTCGGGGTTGGCGGGGAGATTTTATTTTTAATTAATCTCATTCGAATTTCCGAGCGACAGCGCGCCGGTGTGAAAGGGCACTTGATTGTTTTTCTATGCCACTTCAGTTTTTAAATGCCGCACGGTGGGCTGAAAAACGGCTTTCATAGACTTAGGCATTTTATTTTGCAAGTGCCAGTTTTTGTGCCGGATATCACTTCTATTTGTTATAACAATATACAAAAATGACACCAGAATTGATTCTGCACAAAAACGAAGGAATTATAATTTTTTTACGAAAATTTTGTATGGAGCTAGTATGAAAAATCGAAATATCTCTGAAACGGCAGCGATAACCGTAATATCCTTATAGGAGGTTTTAGTACTAATTATTTATGATTTTTTGACATACGTTACATAATGGTTGTAGATGCCTTTTTTTTTTTTTAAATCGTCAAAATATTTTTATTTATTTTTACATATTAAACGTTCCTTTTAGTGTTTAAGTTGAAGAATTCAGAGCTTTAACAACTCTTAACATAAAATAGCATCACCCCTATAGACCTGAAGGACTAGACAGAGGTGTGTAGTATCTTGTTGATCTTGTAAGATTTCCAACAATACCAAATAGTTGAATATCAGTGTCAAAGTGCCCATGCTGTCGCTTCTTTTAGAAAGATAGGGGAATGAAATTGTTAATTGATCATACCCTAAAAGTATGATTACAACATAACCGGACACATAATAATATCGACACAAAAGGAATTTCAAAACCTTGCATACGTTCAAAATACAAAATAACATATTGTGTAGTCATCTAATGAGTCTGATGACAAGTAATTAAGTAATTAGAATGATGGTTGTAGTCTTATGATTCTAATGAGCCTATTAAGTGATTAAATGATTTGAAATATCTCGCAACAATACCAACTAAGAACTGCATTCACCTTTTTATAATTAGTGAGCTAATGTGATTTGCTAATGTTGATTAGTTCTACTATGAGTTCTACGAAATGTTTTTGACGATTATAAATTTTTATTATCATATCTTTTATAACTTTAATGAGGGTAGTTAACTAATTATTGACTTTATACAATAAAAGGGCTATAATTTGGTTCCATAATTTAGATTGTTCACAACCGTGTAACTGCTAACACTAAAACTATTTGCTTTGCGACTACAAAATCTTAGAATGGAAAGTTTAATCACCAACTTAGATTTGTTTGTTCTTCTAAAAAGTGAGTGTCCTTCATTTAATCATGAAGTATTGTTTAGTGCAATTGTGTCCCGCATAGGCGATTGCCTTTCTGCCGAAGATCAAGTAACTCTCAAAGAATTTTGCCGGAGATTCACGCGAGCTGCTTTAAACAGGTGGCAGAAATCTAAACGATTCTTTGATAAGTTTAGAAATACGTACGGAGAGTGGTTGCAAGCAAATATTGATTGGCCGAGTTGCGTGCAAACTTTAATAAATCAAGAACCAACTGTTGATGAGATACCAAGAGCACGCTCAGTCTCTCCAGAACCTTCGACATCATCGACTGTTGGAACAATGACAAAAAGGTCCCGAAAACCATTCAAAGATCTGGGAAGCAAACAGAAAAAGAGAAGATCTAGTGAGCACATAGGCGAGGATTCCTGTGAATTGGCATATGCAGCTGCAGCACGTTTAAAAGAAGAAGGTTATGAAGATATCGCATCTGTAATCAATTATATGATCAAAAATCCAGAAGCTGCCGTTAAAATCAAGGAAAGCATTAAGAAAACAGTAATATTTACACCAGAGAAAGCACTTGGATTGCTTCTTTCACTTAAGCTTTCAAAGTGGCAATATATTACGTTGCGAGAGACTGCCATTCGGGAAGGTGCTAAGGATATTTACCCATCCTACTATAAACTGCAACAAACTAAGCTTGCATGCTACCCTCCTAATCAATCAGTATCAGTTACGGATTCATCAGCTAGAATTACACTTCAAGCTTTACTTGACATCACTGTGAAGCGGATTCTTCAAAGTCTTTCTGATAATGTGGAAAATAAGCAGTTAAAGCTGATATCGAAGTGGGGATTTGATGGTGCTTCCAATCAAAGCCGATACAAGCAGAAAATGGACGGCGAGCATGATGATTCAAGCATTTTCATGACCTCCTTGGTGCCACTGAAACTGACAGATGGAGATAATACTATATGGACAAACCCGAAACCATGCTCAACTTTTTATTGTCGTCCGGTTCAGTTCACTTTTGTAAAAGAAAGCCATGCAGTTGTCATTGATAACAAAAGAAAAATGGATGAGGAAATTGAGGCCCTTAACCCCACAGAGTGCATTAATAGTAACAGGGTGACTCATAAACTAATGATGACAATGATCGACGCAAAAGTCTGCACGTACCTTTCTGAAGCTAGATCAAATGCATCATGCTACCTGTGCTTAGCAAAACCAACAGAAATGAACCACTTAGATGCTGTAACATCAAAAACTGTGTGTTCTGACATATATGAATTTGGCCTATCATCCCTACATGCCCGTATAAATTGCATGGAATGTCTGTTACACATTGCGTACAGACTTGACTTCAAACAGTGGGCAGCAAGAAGTAATGAGCATAAAGATATGTTACAAAACAGAAAAAAAAACATTCAAAATAAATTTAAAGAGGAGCTCAATCTGTTAATTGATATAGTAAAACAAGGCTCGGGAACTACCAATGACGGGAATACCGCAAGGAAGTTTTTCGAGTTTCCCAATAAAACTGCAGCTATTACTGGGTTGGATCAAAACCTGATAAAAAGATTTGCTGTTATTTTGCAAGCAATAACATCTGGTGAGAAGATCGATGTCATCAAATTTAAAGATTTTGCTCGCAAAACAGCAGAAAAGTACGTGGAATTATACGACTGGTACTACATGTCATCAACCGTACATAAACTATTAATACACGGAGCTGACATAATCGAAAAAAATGATATTGTCCCGATTGGGACTCTCTCGGAAGAAGCCTCAGAGTCTCGAAACAAAGATTTTAGGAGGTTCCGGGAACATCATTCGCGGAAAAGAAGCAGGCAAGATTCTAATCAAGATATCCTAAATATGCTTGTTGTTTCTTCGGATCCTTTTCTAAGTGCACAAAGGCCGAAGTTAGATGCCAAAAGGAAGACAACCTTTTTTGCTGAAACTCTCGACCTAATACAGTTTCCGGAAACTGAGTTCGAGTTTGTAGGTATATCCGATCTGGATTCTGACTCGGAATTGGAGTCCGACAACGAAAGTTGTAAAGAAAATTTGTAAAATTTAATTATTTTTCTTTATGTTCTTTTGTTATTTATGTTAGTTTATTGTACCAATATGTTTAGTTAATAATTTCATAAATTATAGTTTCAAATATGTATTTTGTATAATTGAATTTATTAGATATTATTTTTGTTACTTCTGTTTTATTTAAATTACCTATCAATAAAAAGTTTATATACAGTCTTTTTTTTTTCACATATTCTTAATATTTGGGGAAAAAGCATGCTTCCTAACGATGTTCTTAACTTTGACACAGTTCATGGATCGTTTTGAACAGTTTCATATGTTAAAATAAATAATGTTAGTACTATAATCCCCTATAAGGATATTATTATTATTATGTGTCCGGTTATGTTGTAATCATACTTTTAGGGTATGATCAATTAACAATTTCTTTCCCCTATCTTTCAAAAAGAAGCGACAGCATGGGCACTTTGACACTGATATTCAACTATTTGGTATTGTTGGAAATCTTACAAGATCAACAAGACACTACACACCTCTGTCTAGTCCTTCAGGTCTATAGGGGTGATGCTATTTTATGATAAGAGTTGTTAAAGCTCTGAATTCTTCAACTTAAACACTAAAAGGAACGTTTAAATATGTAAAAATAAATAAAAATATTTTGACGATATTTAAAAAAAAAAGGCATCTACAACCATTATGTAACGTATGTCAAAAAATCATAAATAATTAGTACTATAACCCCCTATAAGGATATTACGGTTATCGCTGCCGTTTTAGAGATATTTCGATTTTTCATACTAGCTCCATACAAAATTTTCGTAAAAAAATTATAATTCCTTCGTTTCTGTGCAGAATCAATTCTGGTGTCATTTTTGTATATTGTTATAACTAATAGAAGTGATATCCGGCAAAAAAACTCGCACTTGCAAAATAAAATGCCTAAGTCTATGAAAGCCGATTTTCAGCCCACCGTGTGCCGCCATGATGAACCTTTGTGTTGTAGATTCCCGCGTTTAGAAAAAAGTATGATTGGATTATGTTGTTATAAATTGAAGCCTTTTGTAATATTGCGAAAAATGGTGAAAAGGTCAGTCTGTTTTTATTGAACAATAATCAATATTCATGTATAATGCTGGATTTACTAGAAAAGGTAATTTAATAGGAGTCACCCACCCGAGTTGTTTGATTTCTTTGTTAGAATACGGTGGGAAGTGGGAACTATTACCCAAAGTCATTTAAAAGTGGCACTGTACATGTACGTATAGTATGTATATGTACCTATACCAAAGGCTCCCACAGATAGGCGCGACGAGACAATGCGACATGTTTTCATTGAAATCGTTCTTCGGATACCTAATAAGCAGGGTTGGATTTTGTACTATAATTATAGTATTTATACTATAACTAGCTTCCGCCCACGACTTCGTCCGCGTGGAAAAAAAATCCCCCGATTTTGAAACATTCTTCATTAATGCTCCGCTCCTGTTGGTCTTAGCGTGATGATATATAGCCTATAGCCTTCCTCGATAAATGGGCTATCTAACACTGAAAGAATTTTTCAAATCAGAACCCTAGTTCCTGAGATTAGCGCGTTCAAGCAAACAAACAAACAAACAAACAAACAAACAAACAAACAAACTCTTCAGCTTTATAATATTAGTATAGATTTCACCCTTTGTACTATATACTATCCACATCTAAGGATAGTACGCTAACATACTATAATTTAAAGTATGCTCCCGAATGCTTAGTTTTACGTCATAATTATGAATATTCCGACCGAATTCCGATCTTTCAAGGTTTTCTGTGTTGATGATCGGGGTTTCCCCGATTATCTTCCGAAGTACACTTCTCTCTTTGCCAGGGTTAGATTTTGTACTATAATAATTTGTATTTAAAATTCCATTTTATTGTCTTGTGAGTTGTGACGCTATCAAAAGCGGTAGCAAAAGTGAGAATTTTACTGATTTTATTCCTACTAAGGATATGTTGATGAGATTAAATGCCAAGGATGAAGATTGAACTAATAGTAATATTCAAGAACTGATAAACTTAGAAGAGGAGTAAATCTTGCCTTAACGGGTGTTGATTTTAATGACTATTATAAGTTAAATAAAAAAAAAAATGAAAGTATACTATATTTTTTTTATAAATACTATCCTTTTCATTTGTTTGTACTATCTTTTTCAACATACATAAATCCAACCCTGCTAATAAGCGTTCTAATTTCAATACGCAATATCTATAAAAACGGTATGACTCATCGTTTTTGCATTAGCGAGTACGTTTGCGGGAGCCTTCAAAATCAAGTAACACATCTTTCAATATACTATCTATACTTCTATACTATATTATAAATGAGAAAGATATAGTTAATTGTTTGTTTTTGAATCACGCTAATATTAATAAGATACGAAAGGACAATGCCAATTGATGTATGGAATTCCGTACCAAGTTGCATCAAAATAAAACTTTGTTTTTTATCGACTACATATAACATATTAACTCCAACCAATGTTCTTTTTGTAAACAAAATCGGGGTTCCAAAGTAATTTCATAAAATCGAAGATAACCTAAAACTATATTGCCTACTGATTGATATTCAAAGAGTAAAATAAGATCTGCTTTTACCTGAGAAGGAGTTATCCAAGTGTGTAATAAGTTAATCATTGAAGTAGACGCTTGTTCTAATGAATGCGTACGCAGGTTTCTAGGTATCAACAGAGAACATTTGATACACCGGTCGGCCCCACGTCTCGCCATTTTCATAATAAAATACAAAAAGTTCTACTTCTCAATAAACTTACAAGTCCACTAAATCAACACGAAACATAACATATATTAGAGGCACTAGCGCATACAGAAATAAATGAATGTGGCATCAATCAAATCAATAAACATTGTACAACTACAAAATAATGTCAAATATCATAAGCCAGGCCGGCTAGGGATGCGATATCGATATCTAAAATCGATAAATCTTTACGAGTAAAAGAACTAACTATTTTTTAATCGATCATAAATATGAAATCGTTTCTAGAAGCCCTTAAATCAACAAAATATACACCATTTCATTGAATTCTACAATAAACCAGATGTTATGTTATTAATCGATTATAATCTAAACTCAAAGCATAGCTACAATATGTAAATGTTTATCTAGTTAAACTTATTTCTATAAATAAAAATCGATAAGCGAGTGAAGAGAACGCAATTGAAAATCGATCGTGAGAAAATTTGGTACCATTTTTTGTCATTCTCCTTTGACAGAGATAGATTATAGTCTCGAATCGAATAGCATATGTTTATTTATTTATTATATACTTTATTTTACACCTTACAATATTTCTATGGATACAAAAAGTAAAACTAGTGTGTGATACTAATGTGATAAACTACACAAGTTTATTATTATTAAAATTGCCACTGGAATGAAGTCGTTAGCATCAGCTAGCCATGTATTAGATATAATTCCTAATTGAGTTCCAACGTGACTAATTATTTTTTTATTTCATCTTCATATGAATTAAACAGTTGGCCAAACAACGCAATAAACTAGCTGATAGTATCTAGATCGAGTGATAAACGCTATCAGATACGTCTGACGTCTCGGGCGTGAAGTATTTTTTATTTGTTTTTATTGTAATGACTGTATGACGGGTTGATATTTACTAAAGCGTTAACAGAACTTTTTAAGGGGACCTTTAGGGTTTATAAGACTGATTTTAAGTTTGTTTTAAGCCCCGGAATTCCGATTTTGTTTTTTTACACAATTTTTTAGAAGAGGGGCAGATTTTTATTTCGGATGTAGGAGGTAATATCCGATTCTTCTTTTAAGCGAGTCAGGGAAAATAATTTTATGTTATAAGTTTAGTCTAAAAATCGGCTACCTAGGCGAACTCCGCTCGCTAATGCAGATATAAGATCATCAAGCGTTACAGGTGATAAAGAAAGATTAAGGGTGGGCCATTATGTGTGGAATGCTGCCGGAATCAGGAATATAATATGCAGCCGTTATGCTGCATATTATATTCCTGAGATCTGAGCCGCCCATGAATCACAGAACCCTTGCAAACACAATGTAGGTCCCAAAAGATATCCTGCTGTGGCGGGGCGGTTTTGACGCCCATCAACGGTATAGGTATAGGTCCACACTAATTTTAAAATAAATCGTTTTATAGCTATGATACAAGATTAACATAAAACCACCTTCTTGGAAACACGACCCTCATTCTTTTGCAGTCCGGTAAATTGCCTATGTATGTATACTCTTTACCAAGCTTCGAGCTACTTCCATACCAACCTTCATTCAAATCCACCTAATACTTTCGAAGTTTGCGCGTTTAAACATATAAACTTTTCCCCTTTATAATATTAGTATAGATTATGTTATATATGTGAAAGCAGGTTTTAGTTGTGCAGGTTGCAACCTCACGCACATGTCACTTTTTAAATAATAAATTGGCAGTGCTAAGCAATTCGCCGTTTGATTCGCACGTACGTAATAGTGGCGACGAGGGAACTACAACGCTTGCAAAATGTCGGCCAATTTTTTCGGTATCCTTAATACCTTTGACTATACATCTCAAGATTGGGAGTCGTTCAAACATCGTCTTCAGCAGTGGTATATCGCCAACGACCTTGTGATAAATGAAAAGTCGGGTGTGAAACGCAAAGCGATATTGCTTACGACACTCAGCGAGTCCACCTACAAACTCGCAAGCGACCTAGTCCTGCCAAGGAAATTGGAAGAAAAAGAGTAAAGACTTTAATTTAAGAGAAGAAGTGATGATTAAAAAATATGTGAATAAGATAAAACATTTTTGGATACGAGGAACAATAGTTAAAAAAATTGGCAGGGTGTTATATAAAGTTTTCGTTCCAGAATTGAACTCATATGTAACAAGACATAAGAATCAGATAAGGAAATTTCATAGTGCCGAATGTCAGCACACATCTTCAACGTGGGATACTGACAGTGATTCCGACGCGACCGATATCGAAACTGTACCTGAAATCACATCACAGTCGGAACAAGTCTGTCCAACTACTGTCCCAGACGATGAGCTCGTGTCAACGGAATCTCAAGTACAGGGACTTGATATACCACTTCCTGCTACACAAGCCAGGTCAACTCGTAATCGTCCTCGTTTTGATTATAAACAGTTTTTTTAGAATTAAGTCATTACTTGTAAGGGAGGGGTGTTATATATGTGAAAGCAGGTTTTAGTTGTGCAGGTTGCAACCTCACGCACATGTCACTTTTTAAATAATAAATTGGCAGTGCTAAGCAATTCGCCGTTTGATTCGCACGTACGTAATAGATTACAAGAAAACCTAAAAGAGGTCTATGATTTTAAATTACATAACAGACATATTACTCTGTTATTTATAGATCTGTGTGCTTTCTTCGGAACGAATAAAGGACTCCGGCAACGGCCCATACTTCGTCCGGCCCACTTTTTCAACTCAACAGACAATAATAATATGAATACTAAATTGACTGGTAATAAACACTATTTACTATAAAACCATCAATATCAATATTAATCATGGGAATACCGAGATAACAGAGAGATAACAAAAACGTTTTTTAGGTTATGAAAAATAAAAACATTATAAGGTCATTGAGAATTAATAAAACCGAAAATGAATAATTAATAAATCATCTAAAAAGTATGAGTATTCACAGCGGTGTAAGAGTATAAACAAAAATGTACTCTGTGGTCTATACGAGTTCGCGCCTTCGCAGAGTGAATGACATTGATTGATTTTTTCAGCTCATTTGACGTTTCTTGAGTTTTTATAATTTGGCTTCTAGCATTTTTATCCACTATCGAAATCAACACAAAGCCACAGTTATTAATGGACCAAAAACGTTGTAATTAACAAAAATATTTACGTAATGCGTTAACTGATATATTTAGACTTTCAAAATGGATCTATTTTTAACCTTTTCACCGCCAAGCACTTCTATGGAAGTTCGGGATTTTCGTGCCACCAACTTCTATAGAAGTTGTTCATTTTAACTATCTTATTAAAATAAATTTACTGTGATTAAAAGCTTTGTTTCATTTTATTATTTAAGATAGCACTGTCTACTACCCTGTTTTTTATTTTTCTACACAAAATAAGCCCTAGTTTGTCCTAAAATCGGCAAAAACAGAAACTCCGAATTTTGTTACTTTCCTCAGAACGCCAATCACTTCATATCAAGTTGGCCAGTGATGTGCCGTGAAAGGTTGATTTCACCATTCAAATATTTATAAATACAGAAAGTTACGAATATCGAAAACAATTTAAGGTCAATAAAATATGAACTTAGTTATCTACTTCATTACAAAGGATAGTAGATGAATTTCGACCTTCAGGTAGATGCCGATACGTAATTATAAAGTTGTTACCAATTCTTGTCGATAGTTATTTTCCCATCTCTACAAAACAATTGGTCGTCTATGCCCCTGTGCGCCACCGAGTGTCACGAACTACTATAGAAGTTGGTCAGTGACGTCATAGGCGTGCGCCTGTCAAGGTCACTTTGGCATAGTGCAGCACAAAATCGGATTCGCGCGCACGCATCTTTCTTTCTTTCACTTGATAACAAATAGAAAAATGAGTGAAGAACTTGATTCGGACGAACTTCTTAAAATTTTGCAAGGTGTGGAATCGGAGTCGGAGTATTTTGTGGAGAAACAACACTTAAAAAACAATGCTTTGATAAGTACACGGCTACAAGCGTGATAGAATTTAAATATATACTTACCTTCCATTTCAAAAAACACTTTAAAAACAATTAAAAATTCTGCCACTTAGATACCTACGGTAAAAAACGTTGACTGAAGTTATTAAAAAAACACAGGAATAAACAAAAATAGAAGAAAGAAAGACCATAGACCCCATCCCTAATCAGAAGCGAATTCAACGTGCCCTCAGTGCCAATAACTTGATATGAAGTTAAAGAATGAAATCATGAAACAAATAGAGATGTACCCCATTCTTTATGGTTCTAATTGAGTTATGTATTATTTTCTTTGATACTCATAATTTATACTGTTTTTTCTTATTAAGGATACTGTGAAATAAAACAAATCTGGAAATATTTAATCAGTTTTTATTTATGTTCGTAAAATCAACTTTAAATCTTAACTTTACGCGTACAAATCTTATTCATCGATATGACGATATCCCCATCACTACTGTTTACTGTATATTTAGTTATACATTTATAGCTTGGCGCGCATTGCGTTTTGTGTACGTTGGCGGCGAAAAGGTTAATAAGAATATACAAAATAATGAGAAATCATGACCCCTCTACATACAATATTATACTATTTAACCCCCTGGCAACCCTGGAATTTGGAAATGCAGATGTCATGGATGACAGATAATTTATTCAAAATGACTTCCGCTATATCCATTGAGGTAATATGTACTACGTACTAGAGGAGCTATCCTAAGCAAAGGATATGTTCCATTTTGGCAAGAGTTTAAACTTAACTTCGCTGCAGCGCTGAAACAATAATTACTCGTATAACGGTGTCGGTCATATAAAGGTGTAGTTTTCTCGCGACCAAAAGGTCGGATGCGCCGCGATTTTGTATGGCGCTTACGCGTTTTGTTCAACGTTCTGCTATAACATGTCACTTATATAGATTAAACTGCTGACTGACTACAGAAGTGACATAGCTTTGTACCTAGCAATCTTCATACGCACACTTTAAAACAAATAATGACTTATGCGCTCAAGATCTGACAAGCGTCTAAGTGAAGAGCAGTCAATAGACCGCACTTGAACTGAACGCAGTAGTGATGTGTGGTGGCTTCTCTAGTACGTAGTACATGTTACCTCAATGGCTATATCTTCTTTTTTTGTGTGCTTCATTTCCCCAGATTAAAAGTAGTATAAAAATTACGATAAATAACTATTAAATAAAAGTTTTTTTTTTAAATATATATTTAATTTGTGTCCGCTACTACATTGCTAGTGAGCCTAATTTCGCCGACCTCCTTTGACGGCGAACTTAAATAATTTGACTAGAATTAATTATAATTGTTATAAATCATCTTCTTCGAGAGCCGGGATTAGGATTAATTAACATTAATAAATATACGTGTTCTAATGTCTACGGCTTGTAAAGAATATTCCGCTTATTTTTAGAATCTTAACCTCAACTCATTAATTAATCCGTCTGAGTGGGGAAAATATTGGTACTTACATATATTTTTCTACACATTTACAATTATTTTACTGTTGGTTTGCATGTAGATTCCTTTGTTCAACAGCAAAATAATTTACTTACATAACGCTACTAAGGTAGGTATTTCCTTTGTGAAACAGAGCTCTTTAAAATGAATATCTTTTAGAACCCTTTTAGCGATTCTGTAAATTAGTTTCGCTGTTTCGCATTATTCATTCACGAAATTATTCAGCACGATGTTTTATTTACAGAAAATGTCGTTTTAAAAACGTAGTTGACGTGCACTTCTGACAGTTACAAAAATAATGAATAAATTAAAAAAGTTCGAAGTACGCTGAGGGTTGGACGAATATTGAAACAGTTGCGCATCAAATCGAATAGTACAAAGTTAATTACTTGGTGTCAGCCGTGAGTAGGGTGACTGCGACCCTCCACACTCGCAAACAGTCTGTCCAGCCCGTTATTATTTATAACTCGTTAGCGCTCCTGATATGCTACTATAAGTACTGGAACTATGCCAGCGTACTTTTATAACACGTTATCCCATAAAAAAAAAACACAATTTTATTATGCTAATAAACTCCCATTGTTCACAAAGTACTTAAGCCTCGTCATAGCTATGTATGTTGGTCATGAAACTGTATGTTAAACATAAACAAGTAATATTTGTTTATGTATCCAATAGAGAAGAGAAACACATTACCGCCGAGGTTATTCAAGTAATTTGTCTCATAAATATTTTACTCTTTGATTTACATAATTTATTGAAAACACGACGTTTCAAAGGAAAGAGAACACGAGAAAAACGGCATGATAATTATTTCCAGTGCTCACGGACCGCTTTCTTTACTTTTGAAAGTTAATTTAAATGATAATTTCCTCTACTAATAGGGTTAAGGCGCTGCAGATTTCCTCGCAGTTCTCACAATACTCGGTACAATTAACCTTATCCGTAACTTCTTTAGCTTCTTTTCTTGGCAAAGTTCTTATAAGTCGTAACACTGATGTGTTCTAGCCCATTAGCTGACACGAACACTCTTTGTCGCCACTTATTCCACATAGCAGAAAATTAATGTTGCTTCTCGGATAGGTGGTGTATAAACAAGATGGTGGGTGGCTCCGCCCCGGTATTTATTGCTTCTGGCACGCCGCGAGCGGCCCATCCACCAGGCTGCCATAAACGCGAGCACTAAAACGTGCCATTTCCCTAAATTATTTTAATGACGTATGTTCCCTCGGTTTAGTGGATTGTAATTCGGTTACACTGTTGGGAATCGCTTCCCGTGCTCTAGTGGACTTATCCGTTGCCAAATATTCAGCAGTTAGCGAGGTTTAGCCGTGATTTGTTACGGTCGACCGCGCGCGAACTAAATTGTTACAAGTTTTGGAAACGATACTGTTATGAGTCGGTGTGCGGGCAGCGGGGACATTGTTTCAAGTGATTTGACATGTAGGATGGTGGAGCTCGGCGAAGCGCTTTCCTTTTTTGGAACTCGTCGGAGTTACGACTACAAATTAGTTCCTACGAACCTGTTATAAATGATCTTCAAACGACTCCCTTCGGTGTCTTAATCGTACCGAGGCATGCCGACGCGCTCATTACACTCCACGCTCGGCACGCTCTTTTGTTCCTGTCGGTTGTGAATTGATTTCCTCGCAAAATGTGTGCTGCGGCTACACTGGCATGCAGTACCGACGCCGCGCCGCACCAAACCAAGCCGCATGTCGCCGCTACACCTCCGCCTGACTGTTGTTTGCGCTCGATATGCCCGTTGGCGTGCGCTTCACCTCGCTTTTATTGAAATGTAAATTCCAAGTTTCGGTAATAAAGTTTTTTTCTAAGTTTCTGCTCGTGAGTAAAGTTCGTTTACTGAGATAAAACGGCAGCTGGTCGGGCCCGACCCCTCTTGTTTGCAGTCAACTAGCGGGAGAGCATTGAGCCAGCGTTCATAACTTCGGCTGGCGACCCCTCCGAGGTGCGCACAATGCCTCCCTCTCGACTGACTCAACTTGTAACGTTCACGCCGTCATATAAAGGATTTAATGGCGATACGGTGTGTCGAAATATTAATATGTTTGTGGCAATATCGTTTTAAACTAGTATTGTCTGTCGCTGTCTCCGCGCGTGCGTAGCCGTCGCGCACTGCGGTCGAGTGAGCTCGAGTCTCGAGTGCTGCGCGGTTGGTGGGCGTAAGACTATCGCACATTTGTCATTCGACTAACAATAAAGCGTTTAATTTTATTTATAGGCGTCGCGTGGGCATGATTTAATCGATTATTTGCTGTTATCGCAGTTGAGATATTCAGACGGTATGACTTCATCGTAGAAGATCGGATTATGGTAGCAGACATTAGTTGCGGCACTTGATAATTGACAAGTTATTACAACAAACTTCATTTTCAGTTTTCAATTTTATTTTTATTTTAAATTACCTGCGCTATATGAAGCCGAAGAGCTCAAGGTTTCTTAGAATATAATCAACGTATCGTTGTTGGAGCGTATTGATTCAATCCACTTCGTCATTGTTCTAATCTGAAACGTGAAAAGATTATTGTTAGACTATATCTGCCGATTCACATAAAATTTTGCTATTTTTCCAAAAGTACTCTTCGGAACGACATCTCTCGGATTCAACGCTGGAGTGCTTTAGTTCGCAATTTGTGATGCCATTAAGCGTGTGCGTGAGCGAGAGGGGTGATATTGTCGCACCGTTCTCATATCGGGCGCTGAATGTAAATGGCTTCATTTGATTATGTTCTACGCCGTAAACGCTCTTTGAATTTATGCAATCCCGTCGACTACGGCGGTCGACTCGACAAACGTTACGATTTTCCGGAGGTCGGTGAGAAAAATTGTAATATTCAGGAGACTCGTATTTCAATGGTTTGTTTCCCTGCTTTTTGTACTTATCGCATAAGTTGGACATAATGTGCAATGTAAAGTATTGAAATTAGGAATATCCTATGAAAACCGTAGGTTTGTCCGCATTATTAGTAAGTATAGCATATTATACTAGTTTTGCCAGTTGCTTCGCTCGCCCATCTTAAAGCCCAAATTTTTTCTATGTTCTATACCAATCCAAATCCGTTATATCATAAAGAGTTTAAAATATGAGCACATAATGGATACATAATGCAGAAAATAGTACGTAGTTTAATATTCTGAATAAAATACTGTTGCGTACACCACCATAACCCGAGCAAACAACCCATTAATGTTTTAATTACTCATGTATTTACTTCAATAGTAACATTTGTGAAGTAATATCAGAATAATTCGTGCGAACAGTATCAAATTAATATAACGGGAACAATAAGTTTTAATTAATAACACTTGGGTATGTTGCGGAGCGGTGTGGCGCGGAGCTTTGCTATTCGATAACAAATTGATTAATTAATACGGCACAGTCAACATGTTATTATCTTATTGAGATTGGATATACTTGTAACCTTTACAACAATGATGTCTTGTTTTTTTTTGTGTTGTGTGTATTTGGACCGATTTAAGCAAAAATGTTCCCATCCACACAAACATCTTTCCGAGATAAATTGCCTTTAAAGTTTTTTCCAGACAACTGTGGGTTGGATCATACGGATTTCCGTCAATTATAGAGTTATGAGTCTTTGGTAATATGTTAAAATATAATACCTTCTTTGGAGTACCTTCAAAGGTCACAAAAATTCGAAATAGTCGAAGTTGCGGGTCGGATCATTTTTGCTTAAATCGGTCCATTTAGGGTTCTGTAACTCTAAAAGAAAAACAGAACCCTTATACAAATGTAGTCACACTTCGTTGTCCTATCCGTCTTTCAAGACCCTTTCTCTCAGAAACGTGTAATGATATAAAACAGAAATGTTCAGGCTTCTTTAAGCTGTGAAAACATTAAACTTCTTAGTCAACGCGATCTAAAGACATGACTGTTAACGTCACATATTTTAAGAATTTACAATGAGTTATACCTATAGGGTTGACCTAGAATCATTATCAATTAATTTGTATCTTATTACTATAGTAAATAAAATCATTAATATGGCAAGAAGCAATGTTAATAACAAAAAAAGAGACTGAATATTGAACTTTATGTCTAAACAGCTTATACGGAAACCTCGCAGCGCGAATCATACTCACATTTGGCTGTTTTTTTATAAGATCTACTTGATAATTGATTTAGTTGGACACGTATCTCATTACAGTTACTGAACCTATATTAACATTTTTTTTTGGCCAGCTTTGGGACAATTGTTTTCTTCCCATAGCTGGGCAAAACAAAACAAAGTAAATAAAAATCAAGTGTACTTATAATGCTTTTAACTTGACTGTGTTTTTCATGTTTTCCGTGGTCGAGTGGTTTAGTTTAGGCGTTTGCCTTGTGGCCATATGCATACTTTGTAAAGTTGTTTCCAGTTTGGCTAGGATATTGCAGGCCTGAATCACCTGATTGTCTGATAAAAAGATGGTTCCGTGCTTCGGAAGGCACGTATAAGCTGGTGGTCCCGGTCGCCAAATGGCGGTCGTCAAAATAGACCACGTCAGAGGCGCTTGAGGCGGTCTAGAAACTCTGACACTAGGGTGTATGGGGTCGTTAGACCTTACTACCCACACGATAAGAAGAAGATGGAAAGCAGGATACCCATTTAGTACTAATTTGTTTTCAACTTTTCATTATTAATTAAACTACAAACATTCACAAAGCAAATTAAAACTAATAAAGAGTTTTGATTTATTGTAGGAATACGAAATAGCGGAAATAGGATACAACAAAACTACAGTATAAAAATATGGACAGACAGTAAAGACTACCTACAAACGCTCGAAACAGCACACTCACACAAACATGCGCACTGACGAGACTCCTAAGCGCGGGTCACGGTGCTCTCAGTAGTGCGTGCCGCGTCAAGACGAGTGGTCACGCTTAAATTTTATTTATCTCCGAAAATGCCACGAGCGTATTGCGTTGTACATATGGCTGTTTGAATTCGGCTTCAACAAAACCGGAGCTATCGTATTTCTTATCTAATTGTTATGGTTATAATCGTCATCAAATTATAAGTCCGCGATCATAATGAATTCGTGATCTTATTATTTATAAATCCAGAATCGGCGGTTATGAGGATATTTAAAGCCGATAGTGCAATAGTTGTAACAAAATGTAAATCAAGGATACGCCGTCGTAACAGATCACAAACAGATCTTTAATCTGTAACTTTGTCATTACGGCGTTTCGTTCTACAAGTTGTTGTGTGTTAATATTAATATAATCTTCATCTAAATCTTTATTTATAAAAAAAACTTTTTACCAAAAAATTAAACCGACTCCCAAAAAACACTGCAAAGTGAAAAATAACTTTAATTTCGGTAGTCGGTGTCTTTAGTTTTGTATTTTCGTTTTTGGCACCAACTTCCGAAATTAAAGTTATTTTTCACTTTGCAGTGTTTTTTGGGAGTCGGTTTAATTTTTTGGTAAAAAGTTTTTATTTCACTCTTTTTAGTTGGTCGATTTTTAATTTACCTAGTTACCAGAGCCTAAATGTCAACTACTTATAAAATTTTACAAAATATTACTTTTCCCAATGCTGGGCCGTTCATTTTTGAGGAGTTCTCCTGGTACTTCACCATCAGCTATACATCACCATATGCATTGTAACGAGCATAAAGTGCTTAATATCCATATTCAAGTAATCGAATCGCAATCCACTCAATACTTATTATTGAGTAGTTTCGGCGGCCATCTGTGGTCTTCATCATCAGTTCCACTTCCCGAAATGGTACTTTTTGAGAGCAACTGCACAAGTTACTATAAGAAATACCCAAAAAGCCATAGGTGTGCCTATAATATTTGAAGAGTTCCCTCGATTTCTCCAGGATCCCATCATCAGATCCTGACTTGGTGACAAATGGTAGGTACCAATTTCGAAGTATACCCTATCAAACAAAAAAAGAATTTTCCAAATCGGTTCAGCCGTCTTCGAGTACTCGGTGATCAATGTGATCATACATAAAATATATATATATATATATATATATACGCATCGAATTGATAACCTCCTCTTTTGGTCGTCGGTTGAAAAAGGGAGATCGTTAAATTTTTTTTTAATAGTAATAGTATTTTTCGTGTTTAAACTATCGTCTTTTGCTGAGATTAACCGACGCCATGAGATTACCTATTTAAATTGTATTTGTAAGCTAGGTAGTTATTTAAATTCGATGGATTCACTACAGAACAAAAATGTAAAAAAGAACAATACCAAAATCATTAAAAGTTACAACCCTATCTATAGCTTCAATGGAGCACGCGTAGGTAATTGTGTCCTCAACTAGGCTTAGTTTCTGTACTGTCCATATCTATACTGTGACAAAACTGTCAGATTCAATAGCGCTTTCTGGCGGGACTCTAAACACGTTCAGTCGTTCACTTTACATTCGCCGTTCAGTAGTTCATTAACGTTCCCCGTTGTGCTCATTTGGTTTACCTTTTATTCACGTTCGTCAAATGACTGGGAATTTTGAGGTTCTCTTGGTATAGTTTTGAAGATATTTCCTTACTAGTAGGTAAGGGACCATATTCATTAAACCCTTCGACCCTGAAGTATCATCTGTATAATGTATACATACATGCGTGTGTATAAATGTTATTTATACACAAACATGTATAGATAATATTTGCCCCCTTTTGGAAGTTTATCACCTATATTAACTTATAAAAATTAGCCAAGTGCGAGTTGGACTCGCCCATGAAGGGTTCCGTAGTAACTATAATAAATATAACATACATAATATATTAATTTGAAAAAAAAAAAAAAAAACCTTACAAATTTCTTAAAACTAGCTTATTTACAATTTTTACAATTACGCCAAATAACTTTGTTTTTCATAGTATTTGTATGAATTACAAAGTTATATTTGCGGTTTTTGAAAATATACTGTATCTCAAAAACTGCTAACTCGATCTCGTTCAAACCAATTTTGGTTGAAAGTTTACATTAAGATCTACAACATATGTTTTTTTTTAGATTTTTCACTTCGTTATTATAGAAGTTAGAGGGGGGGGACACACATTTTACCACTTTGGAAACGTATATCTTTTAAACGATTAACTTTATGAAAAAGTCATTTTAGAAACCTTAATGTCATTTTTGAAGACCTGTCTATAGATACCACACACGTATAGGTTTCATGAAAAAAATATTTTCAGTTTCAATTCCATGTATCAGCCCCCTTTATTTTAAATATTTTTTAAATTTTCTCTTAAAATCGGAAAGCGGTTCACAGAATACATCTACCTACCAAGTTTTACATGTATAGTCCTAATAGTTTCGGAATAAAATGGCTGTGACATACGGACGGACGGACGGATAGACAGACAGACGGACAGACATGTCGAAACTATAAGGGTTCCGTTTTTTGCCATTCGGCTACGGAACCCTAAAAACACAAAAGTTATACGTTTTATTAGACGAAGTAATAAAACTTGCTTATACGGTTTCACATTATTGTTCAGTGTTGCCAATGAAAGTAATTTACATCGGCTTTCATATTTTACAGCGCATTGCATTCAATTTGATGAATCAATTAATTGAACCGCTGTTTTAATATCGTTGCTGAAACAAGCCGATTTCCCGGGAATCGACCGTATCGTGAATATAGTAATTATTGAGCCATAGGCAATACAGAGCCCGGAACGCCGCGACATCGAGTATGTATAGGCAGGCGCCACGCCATTGTTAAAAAATCGTGACCGCGCAATTATTGTCGCCGTAAGCAAAAAGGGCGAATCTAACAAAAACACAACAATGAGATATAAAAAAACTTTTTTACAGAAAATAATGAACATAATGAAATAACACACATACCTACAGCATTTCCTATTTTAAATTTAGTGATTTGAATTTGTGCAGTTCTAACCGAAGTTTCAATCCATAGGTATCTATTGAATTGTCTATCTGCGAAGTTTTTCATCAGATCTTCACAGATTTCAAACATAAATAGCCTCCTTTCTGAGGCCAGTTAGAACTTACAATTTTTTTAAAATTAATAGTAGGCTCGCATTTGACCGCCATCTCACCTGATGGTCGAAGATGAAGCACGCTTACCTAAATATGAAACATTAATTTTAGACGCTCGAATGAATAATTGTTTGCTTTGAATAATGCTTTGTTTGTTCCCTCCCACACGGCCCGCCATATACTTTTCAGCAACCGAGTGACGTTACCATCACCAAGCCCCACCCCTAAGGCAGTGCGCGCACTGCGTTGCGTTTTGGAAACGCAAAATTTGTGAAGTATGGAGTGTCATAGAAGTGCGCGCACTGCGGTCAGTCTACCGGTGCGGTAGAACTACCGGAATTGCGGCCACCGCAAGGCAGTGCGCGCACGGCCTAAACCAAGCTTTTGATCGTTGTATTGATTTGAAGAGCAAATAAACTCGTTCAATAATTTTTGAAAACGATACTTACGGAGAAAATAGAATAATCACTTTTCAACACAGTCTTGGGCCGTCAATTAAGTAAATGATGACACTCATTTTGTTCCTGCACTGGCCTCTGTGGAGTCACCATGTTCTGTGGTTTACAATACACTAACAAATATGTATGGTATACATACAGATAACTATTAATTTCTGGTATGGATGTTATCCATACATACATTTGTGGGATTCATGTTTCTAAATGCATCCGTCCATGGCAATCCATGACAATGTGAGCTTTGTTATAATTTCAGTGTCCAGTAGTCCTATCTGTCTATCGTTTCAACGCTCTACATTATCTGTGGCATATGTGCTAATGCTGGGCAAATTTGTCTTAATTCAATTGTTGCCTGTTTTTAGACAACAGTTATTAATAAAATATGTGTAGGTACCTGGTATTGTGATAAACAATATTAGGTTCGTATATTTTACTAATAAATAATTATAATACTTTCGGACAGATGAATACTATTACTGTTAATATGAAAATACTTCTCTTATGAAGTTTTTCTTATAATCCTGTTCAATTAAATGCGGTCGGCCGACAATTGGATATTTCACCCTATTACGTTATATTTTGCGCAGCAACGTGAAATGTGTGTACAGCCAATAAATTAACGTTTTTAAACATGTTAACATGTTTGCGGTAACATTATTATTTATTATTTCGAGTGGTACAACATACATACGGCCGTAATTAATGTTTAATAATTACATTTCATGTTGTGCTGTATCCGTATGAATTGTTTTCATATGGATGAACAGTAATAAATTGCATTAGATACATTTTGGGAAATAAATTATGTAAATATAAATTGTAATTACTAAGTCAAATTATTTTATAAGCACAGAGTTGTAGACTAAGCACATAAAACGTGACATCTAACTCTATGTTTTATTTAACGCGTTGACATTTACACAACACCATTTTTATATTTACATTTACACAAGACAATTTATTAAATCTACCTAATCGATTGTGTAAAATGTATAAAAACAGAAATAGAATAGTACCTAATAGATTATTATTTGTTTACAGGAAACCGCAGAAGTATGCGTTGGCACGTCTGTGGGCACCATTACAGAGCCAGACTGCCTCGGACCCTGCGAGCCTGGTACTTCGGTCACCCTGGAGGGCATCGTGTGGCACGAAACGGAAGGTGGTGAGTTGTTACTAGCGCACGAACGCAACGCACCGTAGCGCGCTCATCCCCATACACTTTGCACGCTTCTGCACGCCTAGTATACGTTCATGCTTTGCGACTCATCATCACCATCGTTTTTTCATACCATTGTTATTTTCAAACTTGAAGAAAGATAAAGTAATTAAGTACCAAAAATAAAAATAGGATGCTTAATAAGTTTTAGAATAAGTTAATTTGTCTATAGTTTTCGTTTGACTACATTATGCGGCACTTAATGCCCGTTTTACAAACAAACTGCACAAATACCATTATAATAATGGATTTTAATTAAACTCATAGGCGCGGACTCGAGTGTTGATTTATAAAGATCTACAGTGCACCTTCATTTATTTTTGTTATCACCTAATTTAACGAAATCGGGAGATGACGTTTAAGTGCCTAAACTAAAACCAAAAATGAAAACGGTAATAGATGTCGAAACAATATGGTTGTTGTGCAGGCAAAGCTTGAATGAATTCGGAGAAATAGAGTTTGGCAATAAATATCGCCCAATTTAGTCTGACAATAAATAGGATTAAATATACAATAAATATTAGGGTTTCCTGTTACAATGTTTATCAAAATTTATTTTATGTCAAAATGAAATTTGGTGAAACGCACATTTTACTTGTAATAACAACATTGATTAAAAATCCACAAATACCTATTTTTTTTTCGAAACGAAGCTCATGTTCAGAATAATATACTTAAGAAATAAAGCCTTGCTTGTGGCCTTTGTAAATAAAATACTCATAAAATATGCGTCATTAACATCAATATATAAATAATAAAAAGCCTCTATAAAGCATATAATTAAGAAGTCCACTTACAGAAGCAATATTAATTTCTTTACGACACCTGGCTCGCTGATTATGAGTACCGATTGTACGTCTACAGTTTTTTTGTCGCTCGTCATTCGTATTTCATTTTCACGACGTCCATAATCATCTCGTCCTTTCTCAGTGTTTTATATTTATTTATACCTTACGTTCCCGAACTGGCTATTCATATTAAAATCTTCATGTCTCACATAAAACGGTGGAGTCAATGAGACTCCCTACATAATTACTGGGCGCTTATTAGCCGGAGATAGCATCGCGGAATATTTAATAACCCGCCGAACCGATACGAGAGCCTTTACACCTTTTATGTTCGCCTGGTAATAATATGCCCCGCAAATCTTTAGGGTAAGTAAATAAATTCCAAAATGGCCGGCAATCTCATTTACATAAATTATAATTATGTTTGCGATGAAATCAATTCTCACTGCGAGCGAGCCTTTATATATTACTTATTTTATTCTCGGTATTCAGACATTTAATTTCAAGTAGGTAAGAGCAATTCGATTGTTCTCGCAGAATAGAATCCAATATTGAAGTCGCGGGAATTTTAGGAGTGCTTGTTTAATTCGTTTGCGTGATTTCTTTTTATTTTGAACACCATTATGGGATAATTTTAAAGCTTATATCCATAAGATATGGTCGTCCATCATTAAGATCAAAATAAAACAGACAATGAAATACGAGAGCACACGTCCCGAACGCCATTAGAGGGCCAGAGCACGCAACACAATGCCGCTCCCCCGTAGCCGCTCGTAATTATTATAAAACACGATAATAAATCACCATCTGCTCGCTTCTGTTGCCACTTTCCAAATTTATCCGGGCGATGGACGTTCGCGGGGATCGGGCCGCGGGGGAGGCAATTCACGCCCTTCCTCTTCAGGCTTATTTATTTTCGGCTAATGGCGCCGAGGAGCTTACGGAAATTAAATACCGTTTTCTGTGTGAATCCGACCGCGTTATAATTTTATTACGGGCTCACGTGTAAAATAATCGAGTTATGAAGTTTGCTCATTTACTTACACGAGCGCGGCACCGCTCTCTCGGAATAAATTCTCCATAAGTCTAAATACCGGGGCATAGTATCGAGCGGCATCTGCTGCCCAGCTACCACTCAAAAAATGTCCTCAGAGACAGGTTTACGAGGCTCGCTCAGCCACACAGCAGTCCTCTGTGCAGTGTACGTGCTTTCAATTAAGCGGAGGCTCTACCCAGTACACACCGCGTTGCATTCCATTCCACTAATTAGTGGACGTATTTTAATATTTATGCTTGGTTTTCGAGTTTCGGTTTATGTCTCTTTTATGAAGCTTATTAAGCATTTTGTATCTGACACATAATAATCCACCACTTTTTGTGTGAGGAACATGTTAAACGGGTTTTGTCGTTCCAAATGCGGTTGTTGGACCTACCATTTTTAGAGAGAAAAGTTCACTTTTCCCAATCGGTCGGCACCATTGAATGGATGTAAATGAAATCGTCGGAGTTTTGTTTGTTTCTGTATGGGAAACAATGGGCGAGTCTGATTAGTGCCGAGCGCGAGTGCTCGGACGAGGCACGGACCAACGCGACGCTCACTGCCTGCCACTTTGCCCTTGTGCCCGACGCCCACTATAATATTTTGTGATATTTCTCGATCGATTTAGCTAACAAAAAACAAAACAAAACCTTTAGATTTTTTGTTTTTACATGCCTACAGGCCATGCGATATTAAATATTGCGTGCTTAAATCACAAGGCATGGAGTTAATCCCCAAGTTTAAGATTAACTTTTTGGAGTGCGACTTATACAAATATTGACGTAGGTAGAGATTTGTGAGCGACAAAATTGGAGGGGTGATGGGAACAAAGCGGGCAAGCGGCGGGCAGGGGGCAAAGAGGAGGCGAGGGCACGACAACTATTAGGCCGTTGATTACCGCGGCCGAGGTGTAATTAGCACCACCTAAATGAACCTATTTCGCTCGGTGTTTTCCTGGTAAAATGATTAGCGACCTAATCAAATGATAGTCCGCTAATCTGAGGTTTAAAATGTAAACTGAAATAATTTATGCTACCTATGTTTAATAAGTAAATATGATATTTATGTGAACTTATGGAAAAAAAATGACTATAAAAGGTCTATATATATTATCTCGTATTAGCTATGAAGATTTTTGCATTATTATTTAGTTGTAGGTAGTCGGTGTTGTTAAAAAAGTTTCAGCGCGTCCAGCAGAATCTATTATATTGTTCGTCTTATATTGAAAGTAAATTGTGGTCTTTTTAAATAATTATACAAACCATAGAAAAGAAACAGATTGGAGTGAACGACCTATTCATTTTTGCGAATTCCGGACGTATTCGTCGGATTAGATTAATCTATTGTGATTAATCACGATCACATAATAGAAACACAGTACACTAGCCAGTTTTATATAGCAATATACGATCGTCATCGCGTGTTTAAAAACGTTACTTTCGCGTATGTATGACACAAATATTGATGTACAAGCTATTTGGACGATCCCCTGTCGTTAACAAACTGTAACAAGTAGGCCCAGGCGGCACGCGGTCGAGCCATTAGTGACGTTCCAACAAATCGAAGCGATTACACGCAGGCAAACAGTGGACCGACATCTCTAATTTAACTTTTCCGTGACCGGTCGGCCGTATTAACAATTTACAAGGGAATTTCACCCCTAAATAATAAAAGTGCGGAGCGCGCCCAACGATTTCCTTTAGGAAGTTGCGCGCCATCTGCTCCGAGCTACTTTTTAAATATTTCTGACAACCTGGTATTTCGTTTTGTTAGTAGGCCTCGCACACGATGGTTTCCGTATTTGTTATTTCTTTATGGCTTGCGTTTTTTTTTAATATTCACACAACACGTTGCGGGTTTTTATACACAAGAATTTATCGTACATGTAGCGTGTGAATGTTACAAATGATTTACGCGTTCACAATAGAAAGCAAACACGAGGTTTTAAACATAAATAACCGTAGACAAAGTGGTAGCATAGCGGTTGTTCAATAATAAACTAATGATCGCGTCCATTGTCTCATTAGTCACCGAGTACGTCTCCTTGTTACAATAACTCCACCATTTTATGCTAATGGCTTATAGAGAAATGCTTTATGTGTTCATTGTTTTGTGGGACAATAAATAATAACTGAGGTATGGAGGACTTGTTCCCACATTATACGGGTCACTTATTAATCTTGTTACACATTTACATTTTGTTATTCCACGAAACAACTTTATTTGTGAAGCTCGCTATCAATTTATTTGGGATAATGTTGCTCAAAGTTAATGGAGTGTTTCTCATTATTATAAAGCTCGAATTCAAAAAGCGTGAATCTGTATTTGCTCCGTGATCTGTATTATATACCGTTGTTTGTTTTTGACAATTCGCTGAAGCGGCTTTACCCGTGGACTTTACTGGTATATCATTCTATATATTAAAGATAAATTAAATTTACCTATGCAAAATATGTAGCAAATTTTTATTAAGCTATAAACTATTTTGGGATTCAAAATACACACATACTGTGCGATGACCAACGCACAGATATTTGCTATAAATTGCCCCTACCAAATGAGCGACCAATTATATGATCACGTAATACTACACAAACATGGCTGCTTCAGGTCAGTCGCAGTAGCGTATGTGGCCGCATTTAGCCTAAAACAGTCCTCCAGAGGCCACTGCTGCGACCATAAATCAGATTTCACAGTAATTTTGTAACAATGGGATTGTATGCTTCACCAATTAAAATATTTGCTAGGAAAGCAAGATGGCGCTTGCATATGTACTCAAGTTCTCACCCAAATATATTGAAAGCGTATGGACGTAGTGTGATAGTTGTTTACTATCGTTACTCGTTAGTAGTTGTGTCTGTTTATCATTTCTCCGTCAGTAGAGTAATCTAAACTTCTTCAGCGTACATCATAAATTCGTGCAGCAACGCGGCCAAGATATAAAATTGTATAAATAAATATGCTGCAAACAATGTTAGTAGTATGTGAGATCATAACTTATGAGACGCGCGCTGTGCGGATACTGTGCTCTTTCAAATTGTTGTTGGCACCCGAGAAATATGGCGCACCGCATTTATGGAACCTATTTTACAATACAAAATTAAATACAACATGTGCATTTGTGAACAGACGTCTGTCTGCATGCGTACCTAAAACAAATCTCATCGTACCATGTCGTTTTAAAAGTTTGATATCTATCTACTTATTTACAATTCAACGAGACCGCTACATAAAATCGAGTCAACGAAAAAGCTCGCCAGGGATTAAAAAGGGATTGTCCGGGCTCTCACTTTTATCTCAATTTGTTACTCTTGTTTACGAAAAACATTTTGAGGACAAAGAGAAGATTAAATCGCTCTGAATCACAATAAGGTCCTAAACCACGGTAGGTGGCATTATAAATTCACAATGAGCCTTTGGTTTGTAGCAGTAAATTGTGATAGCGGAATGTCCTTTAGAGGCGAAAAAGTGTCGCGAATAGAGGGGTGAAATTGATTAATTAAATTTGCATAAGTTGGCACGCTAGCACGATAAGCGGGCGAGGTAAGGCAGAGCGGGGCGCGGCCGCGACTGCCTCGAGCGCCGCGAGCGCCGGAGTCACGTTCGCCGCGTCTCCTGCATCCCCAATATGCAAATGAGTGCTTCCGCGTGACAAATTGGATCCGAGGCTGCCGTCGTCGCCGCCGATAACTTCACTGCACCAATTTCGTTAAAGCCGTATTTTCTTACACAGTTTAAAACTAATCCCATTACACGAACGACAGAACGCGTATACAAGAAGCCATATATTTATCGTTCCGTGATATTGTTACAGGTGTACTAGTAGTGAATGTGACGTGGAGAGGGAAGACTTACGTAGGAACCTTACTGGACTGCACGCGACACGATTGGGCGCCACCGCGGTTAGTATTTATGCGACTGTGCTCTCAAACTGTAATGTACACGACCAGGGAATACTAATGCCGCCGGGAATGACGCGCAGCGAGCTGCCGAGCTCGCAAGAAGTGCCTCAATCTGTTACAAACACTATGTAATGGACGAGCTCAGTCACGTATGTCTAAAATGACTCGCAAAAACGTGAGCAGAAATTCCTGAATAGAGAAACAGCAGGAATATTTTTTCGTAAATAATGACGCCATTGATATTCATGGGTTTCCACAAGTTTGTCGATTCGGTCGTTGTAAGGCTGAATATCAAATAATATTTCGTATTATATTTCCATAGGTTTTGCGATTCCCCAACGGAGGAGTTAGATGCGCGAACGCCCAAGGGTCGGGGGGCTAAGCGCGGCCGCGGCGCTGCGCCCACCGACATGACGAACTTTACCGAGACGCGTTCTTCGGTACATAGCAAATTACGGAATGGTGGCGCTAAAGGAAGAAGAGCACTGCCCTCGCCAACACCCTTTACGCCTCCCAGACCAGACTCAAAAAGAAAACGTACTTCGGACGCGGAGGAGCGACCTCCTACGCCGAAGGCTAAACGTCCGCCTCCCACACCGTCTTCCCCTCCCCCAGATCCCGTCCTCCTAGAGTGTCCAGAGCCGAACTGTTCCAAGAAGTACAAACACGCGAACGGACTGAAGTACCACCGGTCACATGCGCACGGTTCGCCTGACGATGACGACAAGGACGGCTCTAGTTCTGAGCAAGAGGAGCCAGCGACGGAGCCCGCGTCTCCAGCTCGGCCGCCATCAGCGCCGGCGACACCAATCACGCCTGTCAAGTCTCCGACGCCAGTCAAATCGCCTGAAGCTAAAGCTGACAAGTCACCGGAGAAGTCTCCGGAGAAGCCTGACGTGGAAGCAGAGTCTCCTCGATTGGAACAGCCCCGGTTCGCCGAGGAGTTCATCACCGCGTCCGAGCCGCCCGCAGCTGCGGACCGGCCGCAGACACCGCCACCCCCGCCCGCCACGCCGCCGGATGCATTGCCCACCTTACAACCTACACAGTTTAAGGTAATATTATAAAATCTTATGCAAATAAAGATTTCTTTGTAATCTATACTAATATTATAAAGAGGAAACCTTTGTATTTTTGTATGTTTGTATTGAATAGGCTCAAAAACTACTGGACCGATTTCAATGTTTCTTTTACCATTACTTAGGGGGATTCTTCCGAATCCGTATAGGCTATATTTTATCCCGGAAAATAGATAGGATTTCTTGTGGTAGTGAAAATTGTGGAGTAAGGCGTCGAAAAAACTGCCGTACGTTAACGATTCTCGCGAACGCTGCCTATATTTAATATAAACATTGCACCCGTGCGAAGCCGGGGCGGGTCGCTAGTATCACCATAAAAAGGGATGATAATACTTCGAGATAACCATGTTAGTATTGACTTGTCGACCTATTGTGGGTATGGGCGTATGAAGTATCGTTTTTTTCATGACTTAAGTGTAAAATTGACGGCCTAAGAGGGGCTAAATGGGTTACATGTTGTCAAGCATGTTCCATCCTTGATCAAATCATCGCATAGCTTCAGGTGCGATCATGTACGAGACTATCGATATCAATATCAGACTCACCTCAGCGATATCGAGATCGCAGTCCCAATACTATACATAAACAGTTCAAATCCATGTCTTTTCTCAAACGGAAAAGGCGAAATTAGATTTGTAATAGAAATAATATAAATCGGAGAGAGGCAGAGAACAGAACAAAAAAACAAGTGAACAGCCCTCCCAAGTCAGCATAGGCTCTGACTTCTAAAGTCACTCCAAGTCCATATATAATTTTGGGCCTTGACCGGATAGGATCTTAGATAATTGGTAGCAAAAGACCTTACCAGACATAGTGCATCAGAAGAATGATCATGCTCTTGTAAAAAATGATTTTTGTATTGTATGTATGTATTTTATATTATTATGTTCAATTAATAATATTATTTATTTTGTTTGTACACTGACAGCCCTTAATCTGTCTCCTTTAATTTTTGTCCATCCAAATGTTGTCTGTGAGAAATCGCCTTGTGCGATAAGACCGCCCATTGTACACTAGTTAAAATTTTTGTATCCATAGCAATATTGTGAGGTGTACAATACAGTATATAATAAATAAATCGTATTTGTAAGAGACATGTACCTACGTACCTATATAAATCAATGTAAATAAACACATTATATTCCTATTAATAAGACTCTTGTATTTGTACAGGTGAAGCCTCGGTCAGCACTAATGGCTGAAGAGCGCAAGTCAACGGAATCTCCCGCAGAAGAGTCCCCGGGCAAGCGGAGGGCGCGACGGTCTCCGACGCCGGGCGTCCGGTCTCCGGCCTACTCGGACATATCGGACGACGCCGCACCGCCGGACGCACCTCCGGACGACCCCGCGCATAGGCCCTTCCCGGTTTATCATCAGGTACGGATGCACAGTTTACATAGAAAGCTTCAAAAATTGGTTTTTAAGAAGCTTCGAACAGACGAATTGCAGAAACGAGTCTCGACTCAGCTGTCATTTGCCCTCAAGTAGTCTAATTGAACTCGCTATTGTGTTATCTAGTCTTTGACATCAGAAATGCAGACTTTTTAGGGTTCCGTAGCGGAATGGCGAAAAACGGAACCCTTATAGTTTCGTCATGTCTGTCTGTCCGTCCGTCCGTATGTCACAGCCATTTTATTCTGAAATTGTATTGTGTGAACCGCTTTCCGATTTTAAGATAAAAGTTAAAAAAAAATATTTAAAATTAAGGGGGGCTTTCCATACATGGAACTGAAACTGAAAATATATTTTTTATGAAACCTATGCGTGTGTGGTATCTATAGATAGGACTTTAAAAATGATATTGAGGTTTCTAAAACCACTTTTTCATAAAGTCAATTGTTTAAAAGACACTTCCAAACCGGTAAAATGTGTATGTTCCCCCTCTAACTTCTGTAATAATGGAGTGAACAATCAAAAAAATATATATGTTGTAGATCTCGAGATTAATGAAAACTTTCAACGAAAATTGGTTTGAACGAGATCGGGTCAGCAGTTTTTGAAATACAGCATACTTTCTAAAACCGCAAATATAACTTTGTAATTCATACAAACACTATGGAAAAACAAAGTTATTTGTCGTAGTTACTACGGAACCCTTCATGGGCGAGTCTGACTTGCACTTGGCCAATTTTTATGTATGTAGTACGCTGCTTTTAGTTAGACTGGAAGCTTAAATATAGATGGGAAACGGCTAGACACTTTAACTTTCGCTCTTCAACAAGGAGTACACGATTATATAGGTACACAATTATACATTTCAAATTTAGTCGACAAGCCCCATCTCTTAGAGAAGAGGACTGCATGCATTATCTATATTTTGCTTATAAACCGCTATAAAGAAACAGTGAAAAGAAAAAAGAAATGGAATATTAAAACAGATGACGACGAATGATTCAGATGATAATTATACATCTATACTAATATTATAAAGCGGAAAAGTTTGTTTGTTTGTTTGTTTGCTTGAACGCGCTAATCTTCGAAAGTACTGGGTGGATTTGGATGCAATTTGGTATGGAAGTAGCTTGAAGCTTGAGGAAGGTTATAGGCTACGTTTTACGCGACTGCAAAAAGGAGAGTTATGTTTTTACCCTGATAGAATCCACGGGAGCGAAGCCCCGCGTGAGTACTAGTCTGATATAAAAAAATAGTAAAAGTAGTGTAAAAATGCCACATAAATATAGCAACGATTGCTGCAGCAGTTTCTAGACAGCTGAAATCTCTTTTTTGTCCTCTATTATTTGATGTCCCAAGACAAAATATTGTTAAAATCTTAGTAAATATCATATTTGTTCTTATAATTTCAGTTCTACGGTCAGCCATCTTACATGCCGCCTTCGCACCCGCCTCCCGTGCCTCCTCAGTCGTCCGACAAAGGCAAGGAGGATCTCTCCAAAGGAGAATCAAAAGGCGACATGAAAGTAAGTACTAAAGTCCTTTCAAACTTTCTTATAGCAGAATTAATATAGGTATGATGAAGACTGAAAGGACATGAGATTGTGCACTTTGTATTCATGGTTGAAGTAAACGTCACCTTGACTTTTTTTGACATCAAATAACTTTTCTCACTCTGGGTGGAGTGGAAACGAGTGTCAGACTTCTACTGACTATAAACCCACCCATCTTTCAGTTGCCTTTGTGTTCCGGGGCCGCGGTATCCAATTAGAACATTCCTCTACCCCACCTTACATGCTTTGCCTATTAACGCCAATGTGAGGTACTCATTGAGTTCATAAAACTTAATATGGTTCACATCTGAATTACACAATGCTGATCTCAACCATCGACATTCCACATGACCTATTTTAATTAGGAAGCATTTAAACATTACCTGTTACTTACAGTAAACCTATGTCCCTCTTTCCAGGACGGCAAAACCGATAACGGTCCACAAAAAGTGTTACCGCAACATTTTTACCCCTACAACTACGTTCCAAACTTCCCCTACAATGTAGAGCCAGGAGGGCCCCCTCCAGGCCCTCCCTTAGAGGACAAGAGCAAGGACAGTGATCGCTCCAAGACGACCCCAAGCCCTCTGGACAAGAGCAAGCAACAGCGTCCTCCGGATGGCAAGGAAAATCCAGCCAGGCCCAATGATAACCATCAGATCCTGAAAGAGAGCATTGAAATGAAGGCGCAAATGGGACCCTACGCGTTTCAAAGACCACCGCATGCGAGGGAAGAGGAATTGAGGAGGTTTGTGTAAAAATATCATGTTTTTTTCATAATCATAATTTCATGTTTACATGGTAAATAATATCTACTTGGCCTGTCAGAAATGTGCAATGATTTAAGAATCTTTGCACACGTATTTTCTGCCTTTTAAATCAATATAAATTGACTAGGATTAAGCACGCGTTCAGGAATGGGATATTGACGTCACGCGTAATTTCAAAGCACTATTTATTGAGTTCATCAGAAATGTAAAACGTGACTCTGTTGAAGATGTAGTTTCGTCTCCACAAAAGCGCTTAATTACTTATTGTAATCGCATAATAATCTATGGCCGTTAAAAAAAAACCAACAATTCAGAAATATTTAGTGTTAATTTCACTAAAAACAAAGTCCATCCGCAAATATTTATTTATACATTTTTTAAATGTTCAACCGCTTTTGTTTTCAGATATTACATGAGTCTAGACCAGAGAAGAAAAGAGGGAGGAAGCGATTCCAAGCCTCCCGGGATGCCGCCCGGGGCCAGTGCAGCCCCGGGCGGCCCGGGCTCCCGGCCCCCGCCGCAACCTGCCCACAAGCAGCCCTCCAAGGACAAGGACGATAAACCCAAAGAGGAGGTTAAGGTAACTATTTACTACGAATTTTGAATACCAGGCTGCCAGAAACAAGAAAAAATACAAGTTAAGAATAAAAAAATCAATGAACTTAGCACATTCCTCTCTGTTACCTCTTAGCTTTTCTGGCACCCGGGTACCTCATACTGTGATAACACCACCAGGCCAGCCTCTCCCCAACCTCGTTGGCTCCGGCTGCCTGTTAACCTAACCTAATTTTAGACGGAGCCACAGCCGCCTGACCAGCACTACCCACTCTATGGCAGAAACCGATACCCTAAGGTTAGATTCCAATACCAGATACAACAACTTTTAGACTTTGCGTGACAAAGACGGATCTTGAACCGAAAGGTCGCGTTTACCGTGGCAGCGGCGCATGGCGTGACATTTAGAATTTTAGATGCACCTTGCATGCGCCGCTATCGCTTAAATGGTTACCGATCTGAAACTTGACCTCCGCAGCCGTTATTTAACTTTGTAGCTTGATCGATTTGCACGGTAGCCACGGCCTGAATGGTAAGTTCCTGATCAAAGACAGGCGAGACTAATCTTTCGATGAGATCTCGGTCAAGCTTGCTTATAGATAAGATCTGCATATTTAGACGCCCCAAGAGGTACCTGTGAGTGGCAATTGGTTCGTATTAAACCCTTGCTGTCTCTTGCAGGTTAAGCAAGAAGGACAGAAGCCGACGACAGAGACGCAAGGTCCCCCGCCGCCGCCTACGTCGCAGTACTACTTACCCCCGTACATGCAGCCGCCGCACTACGGGGCTCTGCCCTTCGACCCGGTGTACCGCGCGCCCCTCAGCCCCATGCTCGTGAGCGGCTTCGGGGGCGGCTGGACGGTGCCTCGGTACCACGCGCCCGAGGACCTGTCCCGCCCCGGCGGCGCGGGCAAGCTGGACCTCATGCCCGGGGTGGGCGGCCCGGGGGGCGGACACGGCCCAAACTTCGCCTATGGCGGAGCACCGCACAAAATACACGAGTTGCAGGTTGGTTACTTGAGTTTGTCTTTTGAATTCGGTGTTTCTTCTCAGGTTAGCCAGCTAAGAAACACCGGAATCATTTAGTTTAAACGAATCAACAATGATTCATGGATAGTGTTAATTTTAATTCAAAGATAAATATAATATTAAGATATGAATTTAGAACACTAAAGCAAAATTATCATTCCGGGCTTAGCAAAACTGTCATTCCGGGGTAGGAAATTATCCATATCGATTCTAGTTTTTCCTATCACTGGTGACAGAAAAAAAAAAGAATACTATGTACATAAGAATAGTATATTTCTAGCTGAAAGTGAAAGTGTTTGAGGGGTTGTTTTCGCTAAATACCTATAATTATTTATTTCATGACTATGAAGTATTTAAGAGGAGGCTCCCTAAATTGTATGTAACTTTGCATTAATATTTTGAAACAATCACGCAATACAATTAAAATGGAACTTTAGCATATGATTTATTGGATCTTTTCTTTCCATGTCTAGACCGATTTCATAATTGGAACATTTTCGTTCGATTCACTTTTTTATCGAAAATCAAGTCTTTTTTAAAGATTATTCAAAATTTAATCAAGATTACTCGGATTTTATGTCTAAAATTAGTATTGACAATAAGAAAATATAGTTTATTATCCAAATATAGGACATTTTTTCTCTAGATCAATTATTACTTTAGTTATAAACGAAATAAGAATTGAGACTGACGAAATTTAGTTTCGAACCCGAATATGGTAAAAGAGCGCACGCGATATTCAACTTTACTACTGCTGCGTTAGTTTCGAAACCGAACATGGTGAAAGAGCGCACGCGATATTCAACTTTATTACTGCTACGTTAGCGTTTAGTATACAATGGCCAAACCGGGCCGCATAGGGGCGGAGCTTGCGTAAAAATTATTTTAAAGGTGGGTACTAACCAGCGGTATGTTGCAGGAGCACGCGAAGTCCCCGGCGAACAAGCCCCGCGCGGACGCGCCCAAGGAGCCGGCGCCGGCGCCGCGCTCCCCGCGCTCCCCGCCCCCGCAGCGCCACGTGCACACGCACCACCACACGCACGTGGGGCTGGGCTACCCGCTCTACCCGCCGCCCTACCCCGGTGAGTACCTCGCCTGCCCGCCTCCAGATGGGGGTTACACTACAAGCTTAGGCTCTAAACAGACAGGCTGCAAGAAGTACTCTAGGTGTTTTCGAAGCTGCCAAATGACTGTCCAGTCAGCTCCCAGACAGTGCAGTTAAAATGCAGCCCCTCTGTTAAGGGCCTTATGTAATAGACACGACGTAGGTAGTAAGCTTATGAGAATTCTTGCTAAGGAGTGTGAATATACTACTTCATTTCACAACGCATGCTAGATAACAGCTTAAATCATTTGATTGTTAACATTTCCTTTTTAATACTCCCGAGTTTGTGTGCGATTGCTTGAGCCGAAGTTCGATTACGTCCACTCTACACCCCTCGGCCTAGCGTCCGCCTGTGGTCGCTAATAATGTGATGTGCTTGGTTGCAGGGGCGCGATAGCACACGACGGACGAGCGGGGCAGCCCCGCCCGACCGTAGCTATCGTAGAGAGACGATAGTCGAGGCCGGTACAATGTCGTAGAGACAGTAATGGAAGATTGTGTTTTGCAGCGGCGGCCGTGCTGGCCAGCACGCAGGCCGTAGTCAACTCGTTCCCGACGCCGCCCAAATGAGAGAGACGCCATGACGTGTAGTGAGCTGACCGTGACCCGCACGGAGTGTTCGTGACCCGCGCGGAGTGTTCGTGATCCGCGCGAAGTGTTCGTGATCCGCGCGGAGTGTTCGTAATCCGCACGGAGCGTCCGTGATCCGCGGCGGAGTGTACGTGATCCGCGGCGGAGTGTACGTGATCCGCGGCGGAGTGTACGTGATCCGCGGCGGAGTGTACGTGATCCGCGGCAGAGTGTACGTGATCCGAGCGGCGCGTCCGTGACCCGCGCTAAGCGTCCGCGCCATTCGCGACGCAGCGCTGCGCGGACAGACTGTGACTCCGTAATGATCGAACTCCGATCGAAAACTTTATCTCTATGCCAGTAGCCATAATTTAAACACTGTGATCTCGCGTAACCCACAAAATGTGTATGTGATGTGCGCTTTGAATGTTATAGAATGTGTCCGGACCGATAGTTACCTTTTATAGTTGCGAGTGTTGTGTTGTGAAGACTCCTCGGTGGATGTAGTGAACGTTGTGCGGGCGTGCGCGGACCTGCGGCCCGTCACTACCTTGTTTTATATGTTACTAGTGGAAGCACAAACTAGTTTTGTACATATTAGTGTTATGTGTAAAGTACCCTACGATTGTTAGTGTTCCATAAGGGTTATGTAATATAAACATCGAATTTTCCGATTCTCCCTATGGGCATTGTACTGATGTTTGAAGCCCCGTGTCTAAAATTATATCATTGCGAATACAGCCTAGTAAGATCTTTATTTATGATGATATCTGCATTCCACAAACGAAAGCGAGCGTATCTAGTTTTAAAGTATAATATTAGTTAAGTTTTAAGTAATATAGTGTAAGTTAAAAGGCGTCAATGTGATCATTACAATATGAGTCGTAGCGTGCACAAATCGTACTCTGTCTCGATATAGTGAACAATGACTTATTATTATATAACGTAGAGAGCATCCTATAGATTCGTCGAGTGTTTGAACATCGCTGTGCGTGTATGTATGTCAGGCTTTTAATTATAACTATAAAACTCTCATAGTCCGATATGTCTCAATACAAGGGATTAGAGTTTCTGTACTGCACTTAGGTAAGAGTGGCGTTCTCCTGTGTTCGACGACGACTATTATTTCCATGCATTTAAAATACCATTGACTTCCTATTAGATTGTCTTAACGGAAATGTAATCTATTGTTTCGTCAAGTAGTCTTCCAACTGGTTAATGTGGGGAATCTTATTGTGTTGATGCATCTATTTTGTATTTAATATTAACTGATGGGATGTTTGTTGTTTAATTTGTAACTGTACACCATGCGTGTGCCGCGAGCTCTCCGCTGACGGAGACGACATGTCGGTTGCATTTCAACTTTGTAGAGAAAACATTTATAAACACATTTTAGAGAATTACATAAAATAATTGTAGTGATATGGTATTATTTTCATGACATTTTAGTCAATGTACGCGCGTACCTGTTTCATATTAAATTAACAAAAAAAAAACAATATTTTGTAGAAAATACGGGGCCTAAATACCTAAGTTTTTATGGTGTAAGCGAATGAAGTCTGCGAAAAGAAATTTTGGATACCCGGTGACTTATAATCTATTAAAAATTATGTAACTACTTAAATATTTATAATTTTTACTGCATACAGGGCTATCAGACAGTTGATTGAGATTAAATGAAAATTTATGTTTTAGTAAATTGATTGCTAAGTGGTGATTTTAATGAAAAATGGATTTGGGAGCCAACCAGAAAAAAGTGGCAGAGCAACATATAGTTCAAACTACTCAGGTCGATTGATGGGAAAATTACCATCAACAGTAGTGCTATTTTGTAACAATTTATTCATTGAACAGTGAAGTCAGCTACTGCCAACCCAAAGCTTTAGGAGGCATAACAGACACTGTATTCCGTTCAAATGTCAGCATGTACATTATTATGATTTTAACGGAAAAGATACCACTTCACAGTTATCTCGATCAGATTGTTACAGAATAGCAGTACAGACAATATAACTCAGTATATGCCGAAAAATTTAATCATCCTCTTATACAGACTTTTATTGAATATACAGTATGTTAAATAACAGAGAGTGTTCCCTTAAACTCGTTAATCTATATCATTAATAGATAAAAATGAAAATATCAGCATAGAAAAATAAGCATAAAATAATCCGAATTCAAATAAATTCGAAACCTCCTGTTTAAAATCAAAATAGTGGCGCGGAAAAGTACCTAGCCACGGTAATACTACCTATACAGTATTGTAACTCGGCCGTATCTTAGAAATAAATGCCTACAGCCGCGCGGTACGTAAATATGCGATAGGGCTGCCCGCCTCCAGCATTTTAATTACATTTGCCTACTTTGTGTTTCCATTTAGTTTTGTGATTAGAAATATACTGTTTTTATATAAACAAATAAAATACTTTGTGAATTGAATAGGAAGTGTTCAATAAAAATGCGTGTTGTTTTTTGATTGGTATGTTACATTTAAATAATTTTAAAAACATACCTAGATTTTGAACTGCTCAATATGCTTACCTCCGACTCATATTTAACAGGCGGCTGGCTCTTCTAGTGCCTGAACCGGGCTCCTCCACAAAATGCCTTAGCACGTTCTCTTCCTGCCGCACAGAGATCACGGGTCGGGGGCCACCAGAACGACCCGGCACTACCGGTTCATTGTTACGAATACGCCTCGAGGCAATCACAATAACACGAGAATTCCGCGGTTGATGTGCATTGGGGTACCTCTCAGTATCTCAGTATATCGGTTTCTCAGAGCACGTGCACCATCATAATTACACTTAGCATTAATGAGCACCATGTTCACCATGTTCATATACTCAGTACTGAACTGATAACGTGACATTTTTCACACAAGAATGACGCAAGATGTTGCAATGCGATAATAATGCACGTCCGGCCGAATCCGAAACCGTTCCGAATAAAATTAGGTGGACATTCGGGGGAGGGGGCGGTTCTAGGCACATCAATTAGATCGCAGCACACGCCGTCATTCATAAATAAATTGCGACGTTGCCGTCCTTCAAGTACGCGTGTACAGAGTGTTTTTTTACGTATCAATTTAACAATTTTAGTAAAATTTTAATGTTAAAAAAATAAAAACATTTTGTTTTCGAATGGTAATATTTTTTTAGCATGTATGGATGCTATACTATTGCGGGTTAACGAGAACGCCCTCTGTTAGTTAACATACTGTATGTATTTCTGAATCAAATTGTTTTCCAATCGCCACTATGATGATTTATGCATTATGACCATTTGGTATACTCCGAAAAAGTGCAAGAAAAATTTTTAGGTAACTTAAATAACTTAATTGATGATGATGAATTATTAAGAGAGAATGTGAAAGCTACAAAAAATACTGAAAACCAGTATTAGGTGTTCTTAAGTGTACCTGCTTACATACACTTTAAAAGCAATCATGAAAAAATCGTGATAATCAGCTGTGATTAACGCTATTTTGGAATACCTATCAGAGTCGTATTACCAGGGCGTTATGTTGTGAGAGGAGGCTCTTGCACTTACTGTCCCTCGAGCATTCAGTTAAGGCTGTGCTGCAATATGCGCTATGCGATACGTTTTGACAAATGAAGTAATTTAGCCGTAATGCGATCGCTTAGTAAATTGAGCGGGCATGCGATGCACCGCAAGGTACGTCAGGATGCGTAGCATTGTATTTATTAGTTGATGTGTATGTAATGAGAAGTACGTTCTACCGCGCCGCGTATGCAGCACCGCACATGTAGTTTGAACTACCAGGGGAGCAGGAACAGGGAAGAGCTCTCGTGATCTCATACGCCCAGCGTTCGGTGCATTGTCGACGCATAGACTGATCGATTTTTGTTTGTAACCCCGTTCGACCACGGACATTAATTACGCTTTCATTCAATTTGTACCAGTCGCGACTTGGTATAAAAATTGATCATTGTATTTATAATGTATCAATATATAAATGAACATTTGTGTATTTTTTTGATGTAACTAAAGCCAAGTTTGATTTAACTTAGAAAAGAATTCGAGACGTTGAAAAAAGGAATAATAAAGATAAATTATTTCTTAAAAATGTGTTTTATTTCCTGTTTAAAATGTCAGTAAAATAATGTTATAAGAGTTTATTGTCATGATTAATACATTATGCTTAACATTTTATTGTATTAATGACTAGGAACAGAGTGCAAAACAATAAAATACGAACTTATTTTACTTATTTATACAGGTACTACTAGGCAATATAAAAAGCATCTTAATTTCAAATTAAAATGGTGCGAGATACAAGGAAACTGCAGTGTGGTAACTTAAATATATATGCACAAGTTACGAATAAGTTAAAGCTACTTATAATGTCGAATAAATTATTCAAAATACTGATTACTAATGTAAATCTCAAATTATGCGAAATGTGTGTATAATAATTTATGTGGACCCATAAAAACGTCAGTGCTAACCCGTTGAGTTATAGCAAACTACATTATTACAATTGCTTCGTTGGTGTAAAGGTGGAGCTAGCAGGTATGCAGACATTGTTATTTATTATTATGTCATGTATAATAAATGTTTATTATTTGGTTAAATACTAAAGCTTAGATATGTCGTGAATGTTTGATTTTTCCATATCTGCTATCTATAAAATCATAGTAAGGTCACTCAGTATTTATTTGGAATACTTTTTTATTAGGTAAATCAAATATAAATAAATTCGTCAAAAAAATATTAGTTCCATACAACAACTGCTAGCTCCATCCTATCCTTGTAAAATTCTTTGGCTTCCAGTTTGTAACAGTGATACTCAGAAGTGGTAAAATTAAATATTAAAATAATTAATACATTAAAGCTTAATATACACTACAGTATACTTAAATATACAAACACTTCATAAATTTTGTTAACTTCAAAAATAAATATTGTTTAAGCTCATTTAATTTAACGCAAGAATTTCACAACCAATGTAAAAATATAGTAGGAGATCCTACTTCAGTCTAGGTCATCAGGTCTCAGTTGTCTTTCACCTTCACTTAAGAAGATGAGCATTGCTTTGTAGAGGAGATATAATCCGAGCATGCGTCTTTCTCTCAGTGGCCATGAGGCAACCACGCCATAGTAGTTACCAACTTTAAGATTCTTCAAGGCTGTTAGTCCTAAAGCATCTATCATAGACGCTTCGTACGTGTAAGCCTCAGCAGGTATAACATTCTGAAATATATGAAGGCACACCACACCTACTTTGTCGGACCAGATATCGAGAATATGTTGCACCTTCTTGTCTTTGGATGTTTTGAAATCTTTCTTCCATAGTGTGAGTGCTTGGTATAAATGTGAGTACGGTCGGGAGCGCTTTCCTGAAAATAGACAGGTACTTAATACTATTTCAAAGATTTGTGACCAATTATAATGGTGATGTGGTTAGTGGCTGCAACAGAGCCACATGAATAAACAATTAAAAATATTATTTCGGGGAGTGTGCGATGGAATTGCACAATCTAATTCCACGAAGCCCGTTTCATCATGGGACTACAAGACGAACGGCGATGCGTCATCGTTACATGGTGGACATCCCACCCATACCCACAAAACGTTTTGGGAATACTTTCATTGTGCGTACAGCTAAGGGGTGGACTTCCTTGCACGAGTTTGCGTTCCTTGATAGCTATAACCTGGGAGTTTTAGGTCAAGAGTGAAAAGGTTACTTCTAGGTAAGCGTGCTTCATCTTCGACTGACTACATTATCGCTTACTATCAGGTGTGATGGAGGTCAAACGCGAGCCTTTCATCAATAAAAGAAGAAGCTGTAATTATAATAATATCTTCAATATTGTCATTGCGGCACTTTTTTCGATACCCGTTAGTCCTTTACACTTTATTATGTTTTCGAATTTCAATGGCTACTGCCAGGATTATTTCCAGTTGTTTTTTACAAAATAAGAAAGTCATTTGCCAGAGAATATAAGATTCCTAAAATCGCCAATTAACTTCGGTTTTGAGTCCATCCAGCTGGCACCAGTACCATTGTCCCTTCTCCTAGCTAAAAAGTCGACTTTAGCAAATAAAATGTAACAAAAAACGTTACCTTTTCCGACATAAAATATCGAGTTAACAAATGTAACCCATGATACATGTCTATCCTGTTTCCCTGCCTTCACAGGAAGATTGTCGGTAAGCCGTGGGTCTAATAACAGGTACGTAAAGGACGTCTTGGCAGTTCCTTCGCGCCATTTCTTAGTGTTATCATTGAAGTTAGCCCGAGCTTTGCTCTCTAAGTCCATGTATATTGTGAGATCATTTATCCAGTCCTTAGTCCGCAGAGATTTTTCTATTTCTATACTGTATGCTGGAAATTAAAAGATATTAAGACAAGAATATACCTCTCTGATCTTTAAAACTGTTGTGGATATTACATATTTATGAGGTGTCACTATGTGTGAAATTTTTTGAGACAAGTGTGTGAATTGAATGGTCGGATTATCTTAGAATAGAAATAGATAAAAAAGAAAGACATCCTAACAACAATTTTGGAGTTACATTTTTATTATAAATTACCCGTTTTTGTACTGATATTGTATGTACCTGTTCAAAATCATTGCAATACTGATAGGTAGTCATATAAATACTACACTATTTCGGGATTCCCCTGAATCTGACCTAATTGACATTTATTAAGTAATAATATAATAAATTCTAATAGTATTTAGCTGGGTCATTTAGGTCATGTAACAAATGCGGCGATGTAAGTAAACTATTCTGATAGCGGTATCAGCCTCATTTTCCTAATTAAAAGGGGATATCAATTTATTTTATTTTAATTTAGCCCGCTTTATAGGCTGACAGGTCATATGACTCATAGTTACGGCGGAATGGGGTGAGTAGAGACGCAAGGTAGAATTGAGAATTCCACATTGAATGGGTTTGTTATTTGCTTATGTTTGCAAAAAACATACTAGGATTACGTGAACGGATTAGTAAGCAAGATTCGGCGTCTATCTGTTCAGAGTAAGCACTAAGCAGGCTTCGGAATCTTATTATAGGTAGACATTTTAAACGGGTGGCTCCTATATTATCGTTTAAAAAAAGATTATGTCAATATGTTGTCTGAGGTTCGTCTAGAAAAGTTATGCTAATAATCGAAAAAGTGTTTGAGTTTAATGTGAAAATGTAAAAAAAAATGCACTGAAAATCAAAGATAAAACCAATGTTATTACGAAGCAAACACTGAAATACTTGAAACCTTTATTTAGGCAGAATTTAACTCCATTTTTACTTGGTAATTTTAATTTTACAACCATTGCGATAATAAAAAAGATATGTACAAAAATGTGTCGAAAATAATATTTATCCTAATAAATTCACTGACATGATAAATCACTGTCAGTTATGTATCATCTATGCTGTCAGTGTTACTTTTTTTAATGAAAATTTATTAAATGTGAGAGAATGAGACTTATAAAATGAGTTTCAACATGTCCATACTTTATTTGAGCTAAAAAAACTAAATCGCCCTTTCTTGTTTGTTATAGGGTGTGTTAATAAAACCTACTATCCTTGCTTCTTACTAAAATTATAAATGCGAAAGTTTAGGCTATTGTTTATCCCAGAATTCTCGCTGCATCGGGATTTACGCGGGAAAAAATCCCACGCGAACTAATTCTAATAACATGACTTGGATAAACCAGCTAAGCTAAAAACATACTCACTTTTCTTTTGCTTGTTAATGACAAGTCCTTGCAGATTACTGGTTAGTACATCCACATTGTCCGTAGGCCTTTTCTTCAAAGCCTGCAATTTCTTCAGGTACAGGTTTCTGGTGGTATCCTGTATAGGTCCAGGGGTGAAGCCGAGCTTTAGCAGTTCAGCTCTTAGGGTGTTGTCATCATACTGTACTGAGGCAGGTAGGGAAGAGGCTACAGAGACTATCGTCTGGTCGGGGGTAAATACTTCCGCATCGTCATCTACGGGTAGTCTGCAAAACCGATACATTATTATATTAAAGCGAGAAAATGCGACTTTATCACTAAGCTAACGACTATAATTATATTATATATATATATATATATATATATATATATATAATTATAGTCTACTAAACAACAATTTTACTGAGAGACGACAACATTAATGATAATAACTACTAATTCATCAATAGTTTTGCTTGTACTCGGTCGGTGGTATATTACAGAAATTATTTAGGTGTACTAAATGCCGAGTTTTAATTAATCTGTATGGCTAACCATACAGATTAACTATTGTGAACTAATTTACTTGTTGTTCTTAGAATGAAAATGGCGGATTGGCGACAACATAGTCATTTGAACCGATAACTCTCCTAATCGATTAGCTAAGTGCTGATAATTGGAATTGCAGATAATGAGAGCACGAGTGACGTGTCTTCAGATAACTGATAAGTTTATGTTTTTTTTATGTTGAAGATTTATTCCAGAAGTCCCCAAACTTCTACAATGGGGTCCCTTAGAGATGTTGTCTATATAATTGTTGTAGAAACTAATTATCACGCGAAGCTTAAACGGCTATAGATGAAGACCTGCATACTGGGTTCCAGTATTGTGAATCCATTTACCTCTCACACTCCACCAATTTCTGATTTGTAAAAGGCAGAGACCTGATTTATATTGATGAAGGATAAAAATACACACAGCTAATTTCAAAAGTCTCTAATTATATATCATTGCCGTTATGCTGCTAAAATATTGGTTAAAATTATTGAAATAAATGTCTTCCGGAATAAGGATTGTTTCAAAAATTTGCATTTTTTGCTTGCATGGCCTAAAGTTTTTGTCTGCTTAAGTTAGACTTACTTGTGATAGGCCTAATAGAAATTAAAGCTTTCGGACAGGAAAAGTATGCACAGCGATTGTACCTATGTGTAGCAGTGCAGTTTAGATAGTGGCTCTTAAATTGTCCTGTAGCGTCATTTTCAATGAGTACGAATATAAAAAGCAAAATCTACTTACATAACCGGCGAGACAAGCATCCTCTTCTCAATCAGCACTACATCTTCCTCTTTATCTTCATATTTGTACTCCTCGTGTACATTCGCTATCACAATACTGCCACCCGAATAGTTACTGCTCACACCACTGCTGGCCGATGATCTCCTGGTATTCCCAGCCTCGTCGCCCTTAGTTGTACACAACCACTCATTCGTCTTATTCTGAACTACAGCCAAAACTCTATCCAACTCTTGAGAACAATCACTTGAGATCATATTACTTTTATTTGTATTACATTTGGTATTTTTATTTCTTTGTTTCTTCAAACTAGTCTTAGTATTATAATTCTTATGTGTCAAATTACTTGGTGAACCAGGTAATGAAAAGTTCTCGTAAATACTTATGCGCTGATTCATAACATTTGATGGTTCACTCGACTGTCTAGTATCGTCCGAGGTGAACTCTAATGGCTGTATACCACTTATTTGTACGTCTGATAGTTTGTTAGAAATGCAGGATTTAAAGCTAGTGTGTGCATCACTGGAAATTCTATCTTTAGTGAGATCTAGTGTTATGTTGTCTGTAAAATCTAAAAAGGTACTTTTCCAGGGAGCTGATTCATTGTCAATAAGATATGTGTCCCCTATGATGGTGGGGTACAGTTTGTTTATAGTCAAACTGTTCTTTTCGCACCATTCGTTTATTAGTTCTGTTTTTCGGACAGTGGGAGCGCTATCTTGCGGGTTTTCGTCAATTATAGGGCCATATTCAGCCACCATATGGTCTGTTGTAAGTAATACTCTCTCTGAAAAGGGAGAAATTATTATGTGAATTCTAAACACTAAACACATATCTAAGTCAATTTTGAAAACAAATAGGTACTGTTGCAAAAAAAAAAAAAAACATTTGAATATTTAGCTTAAAGTCAGCCTAAATTAGGATCAGCTTACCTAAATCCAAAGTATAAGCGCATTTATTTGCGGGACCATCGTCAGTTACATCTACTACATTATGTAAGTAGTCAAACACTTCCCATTGTTCCTCCCTGGTGGCATAGTCAAAAGCAGAGTGTCCATCCAAGTCCCGCTGAGAGGGATCTCCTCCACAACCTATCAGGAGCTTTAGGTTCTCCACACGGCCCCATATAGCAGCGATGTGCACTGGAGTTACTCCGTCGTCATTGCTGAAATATAGAAAAATTTAATGGGTTAGTAAGGTATTATACTTATTAGAATCCTCAGTTATTTCGGTCACATTACCCGCCGCCAAGATGAAAACTTGAAAAAGCTGATCATCAGTGCCAACGGAGATCTTCATTAAAATGGGCGGACCAACTGAAGCAGAGCAGCCCGCGTAGGTTCGAGGAAGTGGTCCGATTAGCTTCTGACCGCAAAAAATGGAAAAGCCTAACAAATTGCTGAAGATTGGTAGTCGCAATCTTAGTCAAGCATGAAGGGTCGACCACAGAGAGATTAAACTTATATGGATCTAAGATCACAGCGATTCCTATCCGACGGTAACGATGAAGCGGACGGCCTCGTCCGAAGGGCTTGGAGTATCTTGTCATAAGATCAGCGCATTGTCCCAGTTGCTTTCTGTTAGCTATGCAACCTGGTAAGAAAACGCAACAAACTCAAACATTTCATATACTTTGGTGAGTATACAAGTAGACAGGCAAAGAAGGCATTTTCTTCTATTGATGGCCACTTCATACAGCAGGCCCAAAGAATATCCAAAATTGAGTATAGTGTCAGCAGATCACAGGTACTTTAATAACGCAAGAGCAAGCACCTGACTACTTGTACTTTTAGACTAAGCTAAAAATATTGTTACTAACAAAGATATGGAAAAAGTCTAATAAAATATTGTTATTTATGAATAAACACCTCAATGTCTTAAGAGAGCCAAGTCTACAGAGCAGTATGTAGGTTGACAAGACTGCACACTGCACAACTGAGCTACCCAGTGTTCATAGTAGGCCAAAATTCTTTAGGAACTTTTGAGATAGCTGGTGACACTAGGGTGTTGCTGGATTTTCTTCAACAGATGGGATTGATCCAGGGTTACGGTTTTAGCCCGCAGTTTTTATTTTGTAAACAATTATTTACTTGTAGTATAGTATGTTTATGTAACATAAATATCTTCTTTATTTAAAATGCAGCCTTAACATTTTTGGTTTTTGCTTCTTTTTGGGAAATAATGGCTGTCAGACTTTAATACAGATTACTATGTGTAATAAATAGGCCACTAGATCCACCTAAAATGTGTACTTTTCGTGAGCAATCACCAATCTTATATATAAAAATAAATTGCTGTTCGTTAGTTTCGCTAAAACTAGAGAATGAGTGAGCCGATTTCATAAATTATTTTTGTATTGTGTTCCCTCCTTCTTGTATTTGTCCCTTCCCTCATACAGGGAAGGTTCAAAAGGTTCAATAGCAGTGCAAAGTTCGCCTGGTCAGGTAGTTAATAATAAAATTTATGTAATAGACTACCTAGGTGAATTAAATAAAATAAAAACTGCTTTATGTGGAAACCAATACCCATTTAGAGAGATAGAACAAAACTAATTAGGAATGTTAAATCATACAAATTAGCATGGTGCCTAAATAAGGCGAATCCGCCAATGAGTGGTATTAGTTTATTCCTAAACCAGTTAGGTGTGTATTTTAGAAGTTTGTGACTGAAGACTATTTAATATGAACTGTTTTTATTCATAATTGCACTGTTTATGTATTCTCTTACTTAAAGGGAAAACTATGTACTGTAATGCTTTTAGAACAATAAATAATATATTACCATAAATTAGGATCTCCTCCATTTTTCAAGAGCAACTCCGTGCATTTCTTGGATTTCTCCTCGGGTTCTATTCCCACAGCCAGGTGCAGGACTCCTATACCCTTGCATGGTATTATTTGATTGATTTCTATTTGGGTTTCTTTTAAGAAACTTTCCATAGAACTGGAAACATTTATAAATACATGAATGAACAGATAACACTGATAAAATATTAATGTTTTATTATGGTCACATTAAAGTGCGACCTGCACTAATAACTCAATTTATATACTGCTAAAAAAATAATGTGTGGCCCTTTCCCAACTGCATCATGCTCGGCTTCAGTCTAACTGCATGCAGCTAAGTAACAGAATTTTTTAAAGCATGATTTTCTATCTGACCTGTAATATTCACTCTGTAGAGTATATTAGATTTGTTCGAGTACAGACATGCAATCAATAGAAACTTCCAACATTAAGATAACAACAAAGAGATAGATTTTCTGGCTTGTGAAAACAAATATGAAATAGATAAAAAAGGTTTTTACTTTATATTTACTAACATGAGTATAGCATTAGATGGAATTTGATTTTAATTAATTAATTTTATAAATTAATAATTTATAAATAAATAAAAGTACCAAAATTTTCATCATAATTTCAGAAGGCGATTTTTAACGATTATTCAATATCCAGGAAAAATTGCAACCAGAATTATAATTATGGTGCAACTTTTGACTCTGTGGGGGGTAGCAATACATTTTAATAAACAAAATTCTTTGCAAATTCCAACAAAAAATTGGAGAATAAAGATGTAACATTTATTCATTATTACAGGCAGATGTATGATAACACAAAGAGATAATAATACTCATTCGACAATTCTGGTTTTGCGGCAGGTGTACGCTCCATAATTGCTAAAAGATGCACCCTTGCAAAAAGTTTTGAATTGAAGTTTTACGTACCTTTCAGTCCCATTCTGAATTATATCGTATAACTTGAAAAGCTCTTTGTATGCAGTACCCATGATTTTTGAAAGTAAACTGTGTATTAGTCATTGGCTTCCTAACTTGTATTCATTTCCTTTGGTGTTTCCTGCCTCGCCTACGTAACAAGTTATAATAAACTGACATTGAAACAATTTATCAAAAACACCACGATAACGATTATCCTCATGTTATCACTACACAGAGTTAAAACCAAAACTTATCTGCAATACTTTGTTTTCAGAATTTATTTAAATTAACGTCAAGTTAACTCGGGAATATTTTGTTTACGTTTGGTTGTAGGCATGGGCGTTATTTCACGTCACTATTTACAGAAACTGGCTACAGGGCATGTAACCGAATCACTAGTTTCGAGTCCAAAGACAAACTAGTGATTTTAATAAACAAGTGATTTGGTACATAAGTGAGTTACACGTTAATGAAGTGACCGAATCACCGAAGGGGCGAATGATATGAAACTAAATGAACGAAACTAGTGACGTTACAACTTTACGCGCATGTCCATCGCATAGACAGAGTCGAGAATTCCAGGAAACTAGAAAAGGAATTCCGACTAACCCCGAATGATGACACGATTTAATCCGAACAAAATAAATTGGAGTTAGGTGTATTGAAATGCATACAATTTTCATACGTAATTTCATTCATACTTTAGTTTAGAGATTAGTTTCGATTTTTTTTTTTGGACTGCTCGGGTGACGAGTGAGGGAAGGAACACAAATTGAGATCGGAATTCGTGTTATTATTTGTTTACCTATTTATTTAGTTCGTCTATGAATATTGCATAATAAGTTACTATTTATTTCGAAAGCGACCTCCATTCAAGTTTTTTTTTTAATACTTTGTATAATATAGTGTGTAAATCTAAATAGTGTAGTAAGTGTAAAAAACTGTAAATAATTAACTTTTTCGGTAGTCGTCATGTCTCGATGCAATTCGAGTGTCCTGTGGGAATATTTCCAAATAATTGGAAATGAAAAGAAAAGCCAAGTGCAACAAGTGTGGTGAAATTTAAAGCTTTAAAACTTCAACAGCGAATTTAAAAACGCATTTAAAGAAGAATCATCTTGCATATGAAAAGTGTTTCTTCAGGACAGTCGAGGACTCAAGAAACAAGTCGTGGATAAGAAATTCCAAGTGATGTTCAACGTGGGCCTTCATCGTCCAGCTCAGTTATTGCGTTAGGCACTACATCCACTTCGTCCGCACATCAAATACCGAGCTCAGTTAATATAGGTATAGGTGCTATGCCCATATACCGCCCAACGCAACAGCGCATTGAAAGTTACGGTACAGCCAAAAAAGTTTTCCAATCTCAAAAAAGAGTAATTTAAGTCAAGACTTTAAGTCAAGAGTGAATAGGTTACTTCTAGGCATGCGTGCTCCATCTTCGACCATATCATCACTTACCATCAGGTGAGATGGTGGTCAAACGCAAGCCTAAAAAAAATTATATACAATCAAATGGACTTCTAAATACACCTGCTTATCTCTGATTACAGAAAAAAATAGGAAGAAATTATGCAGTCAGTCCTAAGCCTGAATAAAGTATGAAGGAAAGTTCATTTGTGTTGTCTAAGATCATTGTGTAACTCATTACATAGGTAATCATTTATTATTTTCGTTTCGTAAATAACTGTAACACTTCGAAAAAATCACCATGTTGAATAACTGCGAAACAACAAAATTTTGAAAAGTAATTAGTTACTAAAATCACTAGTTTCTAAAACAGGTGATGCCTTCGAAGTCACTAGTTACGTTACGTTTCGCGCAAATCACGTAACGACCCACGCCTATTTGGTTGACGTTCCTTTCCACGATCAAAGCTATGCAGGTTTAGTTTACACGTTCCGTTTTAGGAAACAGTTTATGTAAGAATTACACAAAATTAAATATGAGTACGTAATTTAAGTTTCGTTTATGAGCAATAAATATTACATTATCTGTTTTATTCATTTTTATTCAAAGTGCAAGTTATTATGATGCTTATATGGTTGATTTTGTTCACTGAAACAAGATGGCGCTGTCCTCATACTTGCGAACATTAAAAAAAAAAAAGAATCTAAAAATCCGACTGCTCAACTGAATTGCATGAAATAAGCACATTTTGATTTTAATTAAATAGAAAAGCAGGCGAGCCCCAATAGAACATTGTAGCAACCCAAAACCTCTCCTCATAAGTTCATAATATACAATTATAGAAACCGGCTAAGTGCCTGTGTATAGATATTTTTATACTGTGTTGTCGGGCCACACGCATTGTAGAATTCTCTAGTTTGCAACGCCAAGTGCGAGTTGAATTAGCTGACCGAGAGTTCCGTACCTTGGTCTAATAAAAAAACAATTAAGAAAAAATAAAACCGACTTCCAAAAAAAAAAACACTGCATAGTGAAAAATAACTTTATTTTTCATTTTGCAGTGTTTTTTGGGAAGTTGGTTTTATTTTTTATTAATTGTTTTTTTATTAGACCAAGGTACGCAACTCTCGGTCAGCTAATCCAACTCGCACTTGGCGTTGCAAACTAGAGAATTCTACAATGCGTGTGGCCCGACAACACAGTATAAAAATATCTATTCCGATGAACTGAGAACCTCTTCCTTTTTTTTAAGTTGATTAAAAACAAACTACTCAATTTTACACTCAATAAGAATTTGACATAAATATTTTTCAATGGAATTTGTAATACTAGTTTTGTGAAGCCAACCTAGGTCTCATGGTTTTGCTTTTAACTTCGTTGTAAGTATAAGTACTACCACAGATTACTTAATAGTTACTACGTAGGTAAGTACTACTGTCGTGACGTGTTAACTACAACCAGTTAGTTGAGATGAGTCCCGTGTGCTTGTAACTTACTGAAATAAAAATAAAAATGGCTTTATTTCATGCATTTCAGTTGAGCAGTCGGGTATTGTAGATTTAAATTCTTTTTTATATTTTCAGCTTTTTAGTTGAAATAATTATGTTAAAGATTTCGCAGACCATTATTCTTTTGAATTTTGGTCGTGAAGGTTATTAAGAAGCTTTTTCGGATCAACTCTTACTTTGCTCAATGCAAAATAGGCTTGAACGTTTTCAGACAAACTAGAACTTAAATCCATATTTCCATAACAGCTAAGGTCGTCCCTTGCAGTTAACGTATTGTTTGCCCAGCACAATACGAGTATAAGCGGCAGCATCATCACAGGGTCAAGCCAATAAAAAGGGCCCAATACACCTCCCGTCACACAATGTCATACGTTGTTTTCCACCCCCTCCTCCCGTAAATGTGAGTAGGTGAGCAGGGTAGTTAGAGAAGCAACTCAATGTGATTCTGCTATGAAAATAACTTACTCTACCTTATACATTACTTAGGCTTGACTTCACAGTCAATGGTGCACCCAAACCGAAGCCAAGAGAGCTAGCCCATGGGTGGAGTAAGCACCAGCCCATTGTCCAAGGCTTGGATCAGGAACAGCAGCGCACACACGAACACGCAGTGATATCAGCGTTTCTTGAAGGATAAAATGAGACTATAACGCTGTTGGCGCCGTTAGTATTTCTTAGCCAAAAATGGTAGATATTTATTCAAAATAACTAATTTAAGTTGTCTAACAATCGTCATAGCTGTATTAAGATGAAGTTTTGCATAGCGGAAGTAAACGTAGGGTGGATGAAAAGGGTGATGAAGATATTTCTCTGTCAGTACTCATAAACGGAAAATCATAGTGCTTGCATTGCTCAGATATTTGTTTATTATTAGTAAAAACTAAATATTGACATGTGTTACGTGAACGATGATGTGGCTGACGATGGGGTACGTTTTCTAGAAGTAGGTAATTTATTCACTTGATAATATAAAAAAAAAAATGGATTAACTGGGAAATAACTTAATGTCTGCCAGGCGCGGTCCGAAGGGGGGGGGGGGTCACGGGGGACATGAGCTCGTAGCTAAATAACATCAACCACACTGTCTTCAAGGTTAAGCAACGCTTGCGGAGGTCGATCCGTGGATGGGTGCTGCTACTGGGCTGCGGGAGTCAGAAAGCTGGTCCCTCCATGTAAAATTCAAGTACTCGCCTACATCTTGTTAGACTGGAAGCCGACCCAAACATTGTTAGGAAAAAGTTCCCGTGGTCGCAAGTATAGATGCTGGCGGGAAAAATTCCGAATCATTCCCGTCGAATACTTCGGAAGTATTCCGAAATATTCCGAAACTTTGGGAATATTTCGCCAGGCCTTTTATAAAGCCAGGAAAATCGACCTTTGAAGTCGGTTAATATACCAAAACCTGCTCCTACCTAAGTATAACAAATACTTTTCCGAAAACCGCATCAAAACGTGTTTGCTTGCAAGGTTTGTCTTTATTTGTTTTTATTGACTGGGCTATTATACGCGTTAAGTAGGTAGGTAATGATTAATACCTACCTATGCGACTCGCGAATACTCGCGATTTGTACAGAGCTACATACAAACTAACCAAAAACATAGGTAACCGTTTTTCAAAAAACAAATAAAATATGCTAGGCCTGGTTGTTTATTCCACAACTGACATTTATAAAAATAGCATTCAATTTCGAAATATGTAAGTACCTACCTACCTAGAAACAAAAGAATAAAAGTCCTGTTAATCGCAGGCTAACATATCTACATACAAAAATATCAACATATACTTAATCAATCCCATTTATAATAAAATAAACATTTATATTTTACTCTCATATCGTACGTACTCTCGCACTGAACAATAATTAACTCACCCACCACACAACAAACAAACTCGTTAATTCCCATTGAATTATTCGGGCGAAATATTCGGAAACATTCGATTGCGGGGTACGAATCTTTCTCGCGGGGGGAAAACTTCTCCAGGGAGCATCTCCCCTCTTACCGCACCCCGCACCGCCATCGCGGCGCGCGCAGCGCGGCACCGCCAGCGCGGCGGCAGCGGCCGGCGCACAGAGGGCCTCATTTAAATTCATTTTGAATAATTCTGATAAGAAACTTTCCCAGAAGTATTCTGGAATTTTTCCGAATTTTTCAGAAGTTTTGCAACTATAGTCGCAAGGTAGCCGAGTTTGGGCTCATTTTAAAGAGCATCAAAAGCTCTACCGCTTGGCCCCAACAGAATTCCAAAATTCGGCAATTTATGTATCTGTCTCTTTTTACTGTCGCTTTTTCGTTTCATAAATTTTCAAATCACAACGATGCTAAAGAAGTTTTCACTTCAAAAATACGATGACGATGAATCAAAAAAAAATTTGGTCTCATTGATAAGCAATTTTTGGTAGAAATAACAATTCGATTCATACTGACTCTTAAACTACTTAACTTCGTGCTCCCGACTAGGTAATCAAACATATTGTATTGTGAAGAATTTGAGCAAGCATGTCTCTAAATCAATAGATTCTTATCTACACATCATTGTTTGCGGTCATGCGGGCTACACATTATTACGTTACACGTGTATTAAGACTGATAGGTGTGAATGTTCTAGTTTTTATGATTAGGTACCCGTAGATGGGTATCCGGTACCCGACCATTACTATTATTATCACTAAAACCATGAGGAGCTCAGGTTAAGCTATCTAACAAAATAACGCTTGCACTGTCTGGACAGTCCCACTCAAATCAGTGCGCATCTTTGCTAAAAGGTAGCCTACAAGGTACCTACATAAAAAAATTGACCCGTATAGATTGTATGGACTTCAAAAGACACTAACCTCTGAGTTTGTTTCAGTGTTTCTTCTTAGGGTAGGCAGGGTTTAAATTTACGAAAAAATTACGTGTAAAAGTGTTATTTAATAACAAATTTGCATAATAAAGATTATTTATCATTAATTTGCGACTTCCTCGCTTCTGTAGCGCCTCAGGAATGTTTGCGGTAACTCATACTGATGGGTTTCATGCAATCCTCCGCAAAAAGACGGCCTCACTGCTGAGAAGAATAAGAGGAAATCCCAACGGTATCCTGAATGCTATTGCGGGTGATAGTTCCTCCGCTCTGTTGAGGCACTTTGTACGGAAACTAATATCTACCTAGTTCCATGCATTTGTGTCTATTTAGTTATAACTAGCTTTTGCCCGCGACTTCATCCGCGTGTAATAGTTACTTTGGGCTATCGTTAAATTTAACCCCGAGTTTGAAGCATTCTTCATTGGCGCTCCGCTCCTATTGACCTTAGCGTAATGATATATAGCCTATAGCCTTTCTCTATAAATTGACTATTTAATTAAAAAATATTTTTTCAATTCGAACCAGTAGTTCCTGAGATTATCGCGTTCAAACAAACTAACAAACTCTTCAGCCTGTATATTATTAGTATAGATAGCTGTTGCCCACGACATCGTCCGCGTTTCCGTCGTTCTTCGTAAAAAAAAGTAGCCTATGTCCTTCCTCACGGTTCAGTGATTTTGATGTAATAGACAGATTAACTTTCGTAATTTAGTAGGGAAATATAATATGTCAATCTATAATACTGTTTAAAAATATCGCAATACGGAACCGCACAATATTATTGTTAATAGCTGTGCCCGCGACTCCGTCAGCGTAAGTTACTGTATTGGTAATATTGTTTAGATCACGTTCACATGAGGCTTAAGTACCTATAGAACGAAATTTTATACCTTCGGCCGACAGATTCTTATAGCATGATTCAGTATCCACGCGCGATGGCTTAGGGGAGAGTTGCGATCATTGGACTAGCTCTTTCATTGGACCACCATGGTATTTCCAAAACTGTCTAAGCTAGCAACGCCATAACTAGTCGAAACGAGTCCAAGCTGGCTCAGTTGCATCCCCCTCTTACCTCAGTGACGCTGCGGCACGTGGCGAGGATTGAAGCGCGTGGTTGTGTTTGAGGCGGTCAAAATCTTATTATTTGACTCGGAACAATTTGATGTAAGTATCATTCTATTCATATTTGTTTGTGTGCACTGGTATGAAATATAAGTTAATTTAATTGTCATTCCATGAGTGTTATTAAATTTTGTCTAATCATGTCCATGTATATTTTAAATTTTCTTTTCTTAATGAGTACCTTGTTGCCATCAATGGACCTCAAGAGAGTTCCACCGTTGGACCGGTCCAATCATAGCAACTTTTGATTGTATTTTTTTGTCATAATTATGGGAGTAGGCTCCGAGTATTTAACTAAATATGGAAAAAATTTTTGAAAAATCATTATAAATTTATAGTTTCAGAATGTTGCTGAATAAAAGAAAAACTTTACTTGGAATGAAACTAGCATGAACCTTGCTGTAGAATCAGTAAGAAAACAAAAAACTGGTTTAGATCTCATTAAATGTGCCCAATGTAAAATTTAATTAGTAACTAAGTAGCCTATAACTATAGTTTGTGTACTTGTCGTAATTGTATGAGTATTGTTTGTCTCTCCTCGTATGCCATAATTTAATAATATTGATAATTAAAATAAGTCACCTTGATTGGACCTCTAGAACAAATTTCTCGAAGTCCATTGATGGCAACCTGGTGGTTCAATGAAGGTGCCCATGGTCCAAAGAAGGTAACAGCCCATGATTTAGTTTTCTTCGTTTATACCAAAAAGTGTAAGCCCAAATTGTTTGTGCATTTGATTATTATAAATAAAGGTCCTACGAAATAAAAATAATAAACTACTTTCATTTTATCACTTATATTTTTTAAGTTATGCTGTCGTAAAGTTAAGGGGTCCATTCATAGCAACCTTCCCCTATTATTAGCGTATTTCATGTATAACTTTGGTGTTTCTATACCAATTTATATGATTCTTTTTTATGGAATAGTTAATAATGTTAACTTTTTCAATTAGGGGTGACTGAGAGTGTTATAAACGTAAGAGTAGACAAATATTATAATCTGAAAGCTTAGAACTGCTAATCTATCGGGAGTTACACGTGTTATTGTGAGTCAACCATAAAAGATAGACATATGCTGTCGTGGGATATTTTTTATATAATTTTAAGGAGAACATTTCCGTCATGAAATGATTTCTGTGTAGCTTTAACCATTAAGCTTGCACACGCGACGGAAGCTTAAAAAATGGAGTAACTTCTCCCGTTTTCCCAACATTTCCCTTCACTGCTCTGCTCCTATTGATTGTAGCGTGATGAAAAGTATACTATAACCAGCTCAGGAGTATGAAAAATAATTGTACCAAGTTTCGTTAAAATCCGTCGAGTAGTTTTTGTTTCTATAACGGTTATACCTGTATTTTTGATTTCTGTGGGTTATACAGACCGACAGACAGACAGACAAAAATTTTACTGATCGCATTTTTGGCATCAGTATCGATCCCTAATCTCCCCCTGATAGTTATTTTGGAAATATATTTCATGTACAGAATTGGCCTCTCTACAGATTTATTATTTTTACAGTTATAGAATTTTAAGTTAAAGTCTATAACTAACAAAATATAACGAACTAAAACGATTGAATTGAATTGAATTAATATTTTTTTGTTATTATTTCAATACCACTAAGAATGTTGTTAATAAATATTTTTTCTATGAGTATTTTTATTGTTTTATTTATTTTTGTATCTTAGGTTTGAAATGTTCTATCACTTAAAAACTCAAATTATGATTGATGGCTACCTGTAACATGAGGGGTCTTTAAAAACATTTACAAATCTCATTCGTACTTCAGTGGTAGTGTAATGAAATGACATGTCAGTGGTCAAGGGTTAAGTTCGGAGTTCGGCCTGTGGATGGGTGGGTGCCGGCTGTCATTTGGACATCTTTGACAGATGTTACGGGTAGGCAGAAGCCAGAAAATCTGACACTAGTCTGGCCACGGGGCTTTATTTATTTTTATTTAATTATTTATTTTCAGGTTACGAAGACCCATAGATAAAGACCTTAACCTAAAGTATGCATAATATAATAACAATAATGTTAGTAAATAAAACTGAATACTCGGTTTTTTTTTTTTTTTTTAACTTGGTAAAATTATCAAATAAATCCTCCCACTCCGGGCAGGGTGGGAGGGACTGTCAGACTTTTACTGACTAAAATCCACGGTGTTCCTTCATTAACCCTTTACGTACCGGGGCCACGGTAACGGGATGAGTCCCACGACCCCGGTAGGCTTCGGCCCTCTGCAGAGGGGGCCTCGTCATGTTGCTGACGCTCTTTGAGGCGCGCGTGGAACACGACGCGCCGTCGACCCGGGCATGGTCCATGGTCGGACAGCCAGTTGTCCTTTACTCGCTGTCCGCATGCCCGCGCCTACGGTGGCCGGAGATCGTCGGCCGACGTCCGACGCCGTGGGCGTCTACCACTGCGGCTGGGCTGGAGGGAGGACGCCATCCTCTCCCTCACGCGGCCCGCCTTGTCCTTCGGAAGCATGACTGCTTCGCAGAAGGAGGCGACCGCTTCCCACTCCCTCTCGCCCCGCAGCATGGCCTCGACCAATGCCGGGCGCGAGAGGTCTCCGCCTATCGCCGCCGTGAGGACACGTCGGTGCTCTGCCCAGGCGGGGCAGTCTTGCACCGTGTGCTCTACGGTGTCCTCAGGGCGACCCTCGCAGTGGTGACACCCAGGCGTTTCCGCCTTTCCCATCAGACACAGGTACCTCCCGAAACTTCCGTGTCCGGTGAGGACCTGCGTCATGCGGTAGGTCAGGACGCCGTGACGCCGATCTAGCCACTCCTCAAAGAGGGGCTTACCGCCGCAATTGCGGCGTGCCCGTGAATACTCTGTTAGTATCACTAAATTCTCTTTCCATCTTTGTGCGTTCCGGTGGCACTTGTCCGCGAAACCGGCGAAATACCACATCCTGCGGCCAAAAGCTTTCTTCCATCACCTGAGGCAGGAAACATGTTGGTATGCGCACCACAAATGCCTTGAAGTTGACATTGCGATGCGACTCCAGCAGCTGCACTCTCGGCGCGTATTTCAGCCTTTGGCGCACGTACGTAACGATATCTTCCGTGTCAGTGGTGTAGTGAAGACGGGAAATGTACACCGGAGTATTCGGCTTCGCACGCAGTTTCTCGTTGGGCTCCGGAGCCTTGCCGCAGCGGTTCTTACAGCTAATCTGACGGCGCTTCCTCCTCTGCACCGTCACGAAAACATCATCAGCCCGATCCACTTCCTTTAGCCTAGCCGGTTGTGGAGGCTAGGTAGGCAGTCGCTTAAAGTAAAACACTAGTATTCTATTATAGTTAGTGTGATTTCGTCGACAATGGTGTGGGTTACATGTGTAGTAACATAGATATAGAATAGATTAAGTATAATAGTAAATCTCATTGTTGTGTTAATTTAAGAATCTATTATTAAGCTTGGCATGTAACTGTTTTTTGTCCCTAATAAATAAAATAAAATAAAATTAAAATAAAAAGTATTCAGTAGCATCTGGTTAGACTGGTAGCCGACCCCAATATGGTTCGGAAACGGCTAAGCAGATGATGATGACTAAAACACTGTACGTTCATTATGTTTATGTTTATTGTGTATTCTAAGTTGAGCTACACGATAACTGACAAATGCTTGTACTGTCTGGACAGGTCCGCTCAAATTTGCGTCGTTATTTCCTCAAAAGAATACCACAGACATGAACCTACATGCTTCTCAAATAAAAATACAAAGTGTCTGGACTTTACTTTACTTTACCTCTGAGTCTGTTTCGGTGTTTCTTCTCAGAGTAGTCAGTTAGGAAATACCGGCCTCATCTAGCTTATAAACTTAACACGCAAAAAAACATGACATGTAAAAGTGTTATTTATAACCAATTTACAAAATAAATATTTCATTTCATTTATGTAAGGGCAGTATTATCTTTAAACTTCTCCGATAAATGTTATTTTGTACTCTTCCGTGTTTTTTTCTTATTTGTATAAGTATATCTCATTCATGACATAACTATTTCATTCGTGTCTTTTTTTTATTTGTTAAATGACTAGTGAATAAGTCGTTGGTGTATCAACAAATAAATAAATACCTGATTGGTGAAAATCGGTCCCTAATTGGGGGAGAAATGAGTGACGGTGAGCATACATTATAAAAATTCAGTCGAACATAGAACCTCCTTCGTTTTTAAAGTCGGTTGTAATAAGTGGCATTTGAGCAATTTATAACACTGCCATAATATAAAATGTATCAAAGTTAAGACTAACTTCCAAACAGAAATCATTTTCCGAATAAAAATGAATAATTAGTGTAGACTAGTCGTAGTCCATATAAAAAAAATTGAGCAAGTGCGAGTCAGACTCGCTCATGAAGGGTTCCGTAGTAACTATGCCAAATAACTTTGTTTTCCATAGTATTTGTATGAATTACAAAGTTATATTTGCGGTTTTAGATAATATCCTTTATCTCAAAAACTGCTGACCCCATCTCATTCAAACCAATTTTCGTTGAAAGTTTACATTAAGATCTACAACATATATTTATTTTAGATTTTTCATTGCATTATTATAGAAGTTAAAGTGGGAGGGGGTGACATCTTACCATTTTGGAAGCGTATATCTTTTAAACGATTGACTTTATGAAGAAGTGGTTTTGGACACCTCTGTGTCATTTTTAAAGACCTGTCTATAGATATGACACACGCATAGGTTTTATGAAAAAATATATTTTCAGTTTCAGTTGTATGTATTGGGAGCCCCCTTAATTTTAAATATTTTTTAATTTTTTTCTTAATATCTGAAAGCTGTTCACAGAATACATTTACCTACCAAGTTTCAAGAGTTTCGGAACAAAATGGCTGTGACATACGGACGGACCGACAGACAGACAGACATGGTGAAACTATAAGGGTTCCATTTTTTGCCATTTGGCTACGGAACCCTAAAAATGGAACGATCTTGTAACGTAATTTATTTCTAAAAGTCTATATGTTTTAACGTACGCTGACGCATTTATGTGTCCATCTTAACTTATTTTGATTTCTAACAACGAGTTTTGAGTTCCAATCTGCCCGTGCACGTTTACGAGAGCCAGACCCAAGAGCCAATTTATCAATAATCCAATCTAATCAGAAAACCGGTCGGGGTTAACGCCCCAGCTGTGATTTGTTAAACGGGCCACGAACAGTAGCAGAAACCGTTATTTTAATTATTTTATAATCTAACAGGGAACATTGATTGCCCATAGAATTAATGATTTGTTGTTTGAGAAGCAGGGATTTGCCTACGAGTTGACTTTGATTTAAAATTCTATTCTTTACATATGAATATGTAAGTAAATGTATTCGTCTTCTTAGTGTGTCGATGGCAAAAATATTTTATATAAGTTTGGCCCAAAACTCAGCTACACGAACTCCGCTCACTGATCGCAGACATAAGATCATTAAGAGTGTGCAGGCGACAATGCGGAGTAAATGTATTAAATATGTAAGTAGTGTATTAATTATGTATCCATACTAATATACTATACCTACTATACTAATATTATAAATGCGAAAGTAGCCGCTGAACCAAACAAAATAAGACTGTATACTTTACTCAATAAAAGAGATAATTCGTAGCGTACGTCTTATTTATACCTTTTTTTTTTAAATAGCGACATTTATTTTGCAATTAGGTTATAAATAACACTTTTAAACGTAATTGTTTTCGTAAATATAAACTAGATGAGACCGGTGTTTCCTAACTGACTACCCTGAGAAGAAACACCGAAACAAACTCAGAGGTCAACGTCTCTTTTGAAGTCAAATCCGTAGTGATCAAATCATATTAGAACCACGTAGGTTTATGTCTGTGGTGCTCTATTGAGCACAGAAATACAAAGATCTGAGCAGGCCCGTCCAAATAGTGCAAGCATTTGTCAGTTATCGTGGGAACTCAAATTTTTAAAAATAATAACATAGCTCTGTCTATTTTTAGGGTTCCGTAGCCGAATGGCAAAAACGGAACCCTTCTAGTTTCGTCATGTCTGTTTGTCTGTCTCCGTCCGTCCTATGTCACAGCCATTTTATTCCGAAACTATTAGAACTATACATGTGAAAACTTGGTAGGTAGATGGGTGATTCTGTGAACCGCTTTCCGATATTAAGAAAATAAATAAATAAAGAGTATTTAAAATTGAGGAGGGCTCCCAATATACAACTGAAACTGAAAATATTTTTTTTCATGAAACCTATGCTTGTGTGGTATCTATAGACAGGTATTTAAAAATGACATTGAAATTTGTAAAACCACTTTTTCATAAAGTTAATCGTTTAAAAGATATACGCTTCCAAAGTGGTCACCCCTCTAATAACTTCTTATATAATAATAGAGTGAAAAAAAAAATAATATGCTGTAGATCTTAATGTAAACTTTCAACCAAAATTAGTTTGAACGAGATCGGGTCAGCAGTTTTTGAGATAAAGCATATTTTATAAAACCGCAAATATAACTTTGTAATTCATAGAAACACTATGAAAAACAAAGTTATTTGGCCTAGTTCCTACGGAACCCTTCATGGGCGAGTCTGACTCGCACTTGGCCAATTTTTTGTTTACCTTCACATCCTACTCTTAACGGCTGAACAGATTTTGATGAATTTTGCTCGAAACGTAAACAATTTGAATATTAGATGGATTTTCTAGTCTAGCAGAAGCTTCTAAAAACATTGAGTTTGTGTTAACCGTTTGAAGTCAATTTACTTCTATATTCCGAAGCACTGCGGGTCCCGTATCATTAATACCTAGTAGTAGGTGGTAGTTACGCTCCTGGTTTTAAAACCAACAGTTTGAAAACAAAGAAAAAAGGTTTCGAGGAAAAGATAAGATTACCAAATAAAGTGTATGGATGTCAAGTACTGATAAACACTACAACTACAGACATCTCTTATTTAACTGGGTTAAGTGTAGATCCAATGTTAAAGATATAATCTTCATGTTTTTCGCTTTCGATATTGATAGTGCAGAAATTCTTGTTTACTAGTTAAAGCTTTTATAAAAATTGGGAAATGCTTTTTCTTATTTACACTATGACTCAAAAGTATTGGGCCACCTGCTGCGTTATGTGAGCAGATAACAAAGATGAGTCTAAAATTGAAAAATGTAGCGTGTTGGCTCATGCACAAACGTAGGGTTCCGTAGTTTTCTGTTCCTTAAACCACGACAGAAATGAAGTATTTTTATATCCACTTTAAATGTGGTTTATTCTGAATATGTAGTTTTCTGTAGGTAAATACACAAGAGGGGAGAATTTAAAGCTAAATATCTTGCAAACGGACCTGGACCGAAAAATGCCTTTGACCAGCCAAATGTTTTAATTGAGCTATACAAACATTGCCTTCTTGACGGGACATGGATGAAACTAAAATATCCCGCTTTACTTATATGACAGGTAAAGTGGGTTTCCAGATTTTGTTATGTGCAGATTATTTTTTGAAGTTGTAGGCGTGAAATATTTAATCAAAGCTATGATAATTACAGCTTTACAGCATTTTTCTCGGGGTGCTAAATTTGGAGCCGATTCATTTGTTTCATTCATTCAACTTTTCAACCGACGACCAAAAGAGGTGGTTATCAATTCGACGCGTATACTTTTTTTTTTTATTGTATGATCACCGATTACTCGAAGACGGCTGAACCGATTTGGAAAATTCTTTTTTTGTTTGAAAGGGTATACTTCGAAATTGGTCCCATTGTCACCAGGTCAGGATCTGATGATGGGATCCTGGAGAAATCGAGGGAACTCTTCAAATAATATAGGCACACCTATGTTGCTCTCAAAAAATACCATTATTTCAAATGCATTATTATAAAAAAATGTTTTCTTTCTGTACTCCTTCTCTATATAAAACTGTAACGGTGACAAATCTCATAGATACTCCTTCGTCCACGCAATTTTAGTAAAAAGGGGTACAGACTTAGAAATTCTTTGCTTCAATCAGTGCGATGTAGTTTTTGTCATCAAATCTGCATTTAAATTAAAATAAGTGTTGTTAAGGATTTTTCTGCGTTCGATTATTACTGGGTGATGAAATATTAATAACTAGTACCTACTCACGCGGGGCTTCGCTCCCGTGGATTCTATCACGGTAAAAACATAACTTTCCTTTTTGCGGTCGCGTAAAAAGTAGCCTATAACCTTCCTCAAGCTTCAAGCTACTTCCATACCAAATTTCATCCAAATCCACCCAGTACTTTCGAAGATTAGCGCGCTCAAGCAAACAAACAAACTTTTCCGCTTTATAATATTAGTATAGATATTCTTGAAGACTTGAGAGTTTGCTAGAGCAGAATTAATAAATAAATAAAGAAACTTGAGAGTAACCTAAATTACTGAAGATGTGATGATAAGGTAAGTAAGATGATAAAATTAGTAAGGATTTTAAAACCAGACCGCTATTGTTTTATCTTTTAGCAATGTCTTGATAATATATGAGTGGCAGCTCCATTGAATTCACGAAACAAACCTTGATCGGTTTATTTGCGAGATAGTAATTTGGGGCAAACCTAGTTACATATCTATGTACAACATACGGTTTACTTAGGACATACGTAGACTTGAACTAGTGAAAATATGGATATCGGCTTTCATTCAAGGTAGGCTAAATTTTATAGGACATGAGCAGTAAATTAAAGTGTTTTAACATGGTAAAATCATCAAATAAGTCCTCCCACCCCGGGAAAATTAAAGTGTTTAGAGTGAAAAAAGTTAGCAGTCGAGTGAGGTACCAGAAAACAACGAAAAGTCTAGGGAAACTATGATTTCCATACGCATATTAAAACCAAACTTTTTGAAAAAATAGTATTGAAATAAAAACAACTATTATCCTATTTTTTTAATTTCAGTGTTTTTTTTTATATTGTTGTTTTCAACTTTGTGTTATTGATAAGGACTTATATATTGTTGAACATTTTATCATGTACTTGAGGAGAGTATATAGGAACCTTGTAACTGTTCTTTGGACAGGTTAACAGGTAAAGCCACGCCGCGCTGTGTTGATTGCATTGACAATACGCTGAAGCTGATCGTTATCATTCGGCAATCGGCATCCGAACGTCGTTGGGTGCGCCATACTGCACGCACACTTTACCGTGCTCGTGGTCCAACAAGTGCCATAGACGACAAAAAATTCAGTGAGTGATAAAAAAAAGAATCGAATTCAAATTTCGAATATAAACAATTTGGCGCGGTAAGTTTTTTTGCTTTTTTTAAGATTTGTCTGATTAATTTAATGAAACTTGCATTGTATTTTATTAATAAATCCATAATTTGTGTGTTTTTTGTAAACATGCAACATTTGTAGGCAGTCTGTGAATGATAAATCCCGGTTAGAATATAGTTTTGTATACTATATACAAGGTTGTCACTAGCCTATTCTGCTAAATGAAAGGTAGCTATCAATTTTTGTTTGTAACTTTGTTGTGTTCAGATATAACTACAAAATTAGGTGCTTACTTATATTATTACATACCTAATGTGGGTACATATTCCTTATAGTATTTATATTTCACGAAGCTAGCAGCGAATTTACCCACAGCGATTTATTAAATTTGGACGAAGTCGCGATCAGAAACTATTTTATTTTATTAAAAGTAGATGATTTCAGACATTATTCTGGCTACTGATTTTTTTAATATCTTACTTCTTACTTATTCTGACATATTATAAACGCGAAAGTTTGTCATTGTTACTCTTTCACGCAAAAAGTACTGGACGAAGCTGAATGAACTTTGGTATGGAGATAACTTTCATCTCGGAATTCCTACAGGATCGGTATTTACGCGAACGAAGTCACGGGTCTTTCACCAATCCGACTCCGAAACTCTATCTGGAATACCTTATATTCAAGACAAAGTTCCAAATTGGTGAAATTCTGGGTTGGTCGGATTTATGAAGTATTGTAGGCATATAATATACTAGTTTCTGCCCGCGATTTGGTCTTCGCCTTTGGATGGGAGACACTCAGGTGTCTGGAATATGGGACATGATATCGTTTTACGATTATAACCTCGCGAAAAATTCATTGATATGTGGAGGCCAATTTAAGTGATATCTGAGGGGAGTCGGTACGCACAAATACGCACGAAGGGATCTATGGATACTACATATTATCATACTCTTGTAGAGGTGTACTATTTCTTATAAAGAGATTTTTTTTTTATTGATTTTAGGCTCGCGTTTGACCACCATTTCTCCTGATGGTAAGTGAAGATGTGGTCGAAGATGGAGCACGCCTGCCTAGAAGTAACCTATTCACTCTTGACTTAAAGACTCCCAGGTTATAGCGATCAGGAAACAAAGACTCCGGCAGGGAATTCCACTCCTTAGCCGTACGCACAATGAAAGTATTCCCAAAACGTTTTGTGCGTATGGGTGGGATGTCCACCATGTAACGATAGCGCATCGCCGTTTGTCTTGTAGTCCGATGATGGAACGGGCTTGGCGGAATAAGACTGTGCAATTCCATCGCACACTCCCCGAAATGTAACCAATAGAAAACCGATCGACTTGCAACTCATCGTCGATGTTCAAGGCTCTGGAGCTTTGATTCGACCAGTGAATCGTTGCCAATGAGTCTTTTGTCCCTTTTCTCGATAGACTCAAGCGCGTCCATTTGGTATTTGGCAGATCCATCCCAAAGATGAGAGCAGTATACTCCATACACGACCGAACCTGGGCTTGATAGAGATTGAGCATCTGTTCCGGTGTGAAGTACCGTCTTACCTTTGCTAGGATTCCCAACTTTTTTGCTGCTAGCTGAGCCTTAGCCTCGATAAAAGGACCAAAATTGATTGATTTTATTTTCATAACGACAATTGATGATACTCGATTTGAAAATTTCATTAATTACCTAGGTAGACAGACAGACGGGCTGCGGATAGATAACTATTGGGTTGATTAGAACCCAACCAACGACCGATAATTTTAGTCTAGTTAGTATTCTAGTAGTCCTATTCAGGCTTGCTTCTAAAATCTTACTGGTTAGCGGATTCTACATAAGGTTCTGTGTACAACTTAAGTTTAGAATCTACTAATCAGTATTTTAAATTGAGAAAATAATCTCCCCTATAATTTACGTCAAAAAGTTTGCGATTATTTCACAGTTTGCGATTGTTATGCGAATGCAGACCTTACATTGCCCTATATACCATGATACTCAGTAGTTATAAGTTGCTTTTTTTTAAAGAGAACTAGAAATGGGTATTATTCACATTACTTGTAGTCTTGTTAACTCCTTCAACTAAGCTAAATATGCTTTGTGTCTGGAATAGATTCACAATAACAGTGTAATGGGTGGGGTACGGAACCCCGACCTCTCGGTCACAAGTTCGACACGTTAGCCTTTATGATCAACCGCTATAACGCATTAGGTTTTAAGAAAGGATAGTTTAAGGCAGATAAAAAACCCACCAAGTTCATCTTCGACATGTGTATCCTATGTTATAAGTGTCTTTGGATTTACTCTGTTCAATATAATAACGACATTCAACTCATAATTAATTTCCATCACAAAAGCTTCCGTTCTCTTTAGTAATAATAAATGGTCAATTAGCAACAGGTATGAAGCGGGCCCTATTGTCAAGACTCGGGTCATGGTCAGTACAATGTGTTCAATATTTAGGCCATCTCTTTGTGTTTTTTAATTGAAAATATCCAATCAAGTGTCACAATATAAAAATATCCAAACAAGTGTCCTTCTTACATATAACTCACCTCTTTACAAATACGAAACAAATTTTGGACAAAATATTTTGTATCCGTAGGTCTTATTATCATAAATGTGAAAGTCTGTCTGTCTGTTACGCTTTCAGGGCTAAATAACTGATCCGATTTTGATGAAATTTGCATAGAGACATTCGAAAATCTGGGGTCAAACATAGGTTACTTTTTTTCGTAAAACATTGTGCCAACTAATGAGCGGGCAACACCAATGAAAACATTAATAATGATAACTCTAGTCTAACTTGTTTATTTGTATTAAAAAACAGTTGTGACCTCTTTTGTCATTTTAGCAGCCCTTTGATAATAATTAACGAGCACGACATGAAGCGATATATGGAGTATTTTATAAACGGTTTATTCCACTTTGTTTACCTGGGTGAAGAAATCACCTCCCTGATCTACACATATACCTGCTAGCAATGTTACCACTGTGTGGCTTATATGTAGAAGTAGAAGTTAAAAATGTTTTTTTTTGTAGAGATCACGGATGAAAACTTGATACGGCAAAAACAGTAATAAATGTTTTTTAACCGACTTCTAAAAAAGGAGGAGGTTCTCAATTCGGATGTTTGTTTGTTTTTTTTTTATGTTTGTTCGGGCATATCTCCGTCGCTTGCCAACCGATTTGAAAAATTCTTTTTTTTGTTGAAAAGGGTATACTTTCCAAATGGTCCCATGAAAATTTTATCGAAATCGGACAAGCCGTTTCTGAAAAATAGACAAAAGTCTGAAAAAAAAAATATTTACATAGATGATCTTTTCGTTTACTCTGCTGGTGAAGGTGATAAGTAGTCGACATTTTGGCTTTTGTAACTAGATTAATTAAAACTGATCCACTAAAAAGCGCGAAAATAAAAACTTTTTTGCAAAAAATAAAACCGACTTCCATATCAAAACACTACAAAGCCAAAAATAATTTTAATTTCGGAAGGCGGTGTGAAAAAAAAGAAAATACAAAACCAATAACACCGACTACCGAAATTAAAATTATTTTTGGCTTTGTAGTGATTTGATATGGAAGTCGGTTTTATTTTTTGCAAAAAAGTTTTTTTCTACTAACTAAAGACACGCAATAATAATATTCAAACTTCATGATTAGCCTTTAACCTTCCCACTGCCAGAATAAACTATTCTGTGACGCAGGTCTCCTCTCTAGGGGGAGGTGAGAGGGAATGTGCCGTAACCTATCACTGCCTAGTGCAGGTTGGTTGGGAAGTCGCATGTCATTGCATGTTCAGTCATGTTTGGTCCTAGGAATGCCTGTTTCCTCACGATGTTTCCTTCACCGTTTTTACCTGTAACCTCGGAGCCACCACTGCTCCCTATGTTAATATTCATGCTTATCATTTTAGTATTACCACACGATAGCACTGTTTAATGGAACCTCAGTAATTTCGGCAGACCACCCAAGTTGGCACGTGCCCGCGATATAAAATATCGTTCAGTATTCTAAATATGGTGCCGTGACGGGTTTGAAATTAATAACTAGGCACATTATAATTATGAATAATGACAATATTATTCTTAACGAGGTTTCAGTTGTTCACACAGATTTAAACTCCATGGCGGCATGAATTACAAGTAGTAGTGGTAGTAAGTGTTTGAAGTGAAAATACCAAAGACACCATTAAAGAATCGAACTATTATACTTTTTAATTGGCCAGAATTTAGTAAAAAATTTAGGCACCCGCCATAATAAAACCATCAGAGCTAATCAGCATGCTACATGTTTAAGTTTGATCTACACATATCAGGGCCGTTTCAGGGTCGTGGACGGACCTTGGTGCGGAAGAATCAATTCATACACGTTCCTAGACGGCTCAGACACGGGCGAGTGTGAACGAACTCGTTTCGCACTCATCTGTGTCAATCATAGATAAAATAAATAACTAGATATGGTCAACAGACGAAATTATATCGGGACCGTGTGTCTCCAGTTAGGCGCTGGGCGGGGCAACAACTACACATGCAGTTTAATAAAATCAATAGATACGCACTCGCACACACACCCGCATTTCTTGAATCAGAACGTACTATACAATCAATAATAAACCTTATTCCGTCAAACACAGCGTGTATTTACCATGCACCGTAGAACTTACCCACACAAAAACATCGGTCGCTATCGTTGTGCTGTGCAAAAGCAATTTATTTTACATATACGCTAGTGATTGACTAAATCGGAAAGTTATCGATTCTTCCATTTATTAATGTACAATTTTTTTTGGGCGCCTGAAAATGAACCAAATATAAAATGGCATGTCCAGAAAATATTACAATAACAATAAACATATTATTAAGAACATAACATTACATAATTATTATTAAGTACTACCTACTAAGTATTAAGGGCTACCCTGGCGCTTTCGACTTAAATCTTAATATTTAATTATCATAGTGATAGGTCAAATAGAAGTTGATGTTAACTTACATTACGCTCTTGATCGGAACATACCAGCCGTATAGGTTGTATAGAATCCTGAAAAGTTGAATGACTGATTTTATGAATGCCCTAAAACATGAGAATAGCTTTCAGTAATAAAATAAAATTCAACCCACTTCTGCAAAAATCAGTTGTACTCTTAATTTTGGAATTTTCCATTCAAAAATCCTGCGACTTTTCTTTAGAGACTAGAACATTTCTGCGTTGAAGTGAACCGAGCATATGGTGCTATTTTTTGTAGGGTACCAGTTAGGTGGCATGCCTGTGGCATCAATCCATTCCTTTTTTATGTTACCATCTTTTGGGAAACTGAAAAGTACGAAAAGCACTTATTTATCATTTACATACATCCTAAGCTACTTCTAAACGTCACCATATAATATCACAATAATTACGTAACACACTATAAATCAAGATCTGAATGATTTTGACGTATATTGCTAATGCATTGCTTCATATGTTCGAAATATTAGTCTGCTCAACAACGTAAATACCGCAGTGAGTGTTGTTGATTTAGCATAATGAAACCGATTCCTACTGTAGATGTGTTACACAATTACCCCGCAGGTAATAGTTTAGTAGGTTATAATAGGTTTTTGTTATAAGAAAAATCCTAGTTAGTAGAGAAATTGTTAAATATATGAAAACAAACACACATCCATGCATAACAAATAAAATAATAGCATGAATATATTGACTTATTTTAAGCTCAATTCACAAATACATTATCTGAACCATGCCGATTATTATAACGCATTCGAAGCTTCAACGGAAGCAAAATACAAAAACCATAAAAAATAAAGAAACAACATGAGGATAAGGCATAACATACGATAATTCTAAACCGAAAAACACCACCGATTATTAACCTAAAATTAAAGTAACTTACTTTACGAATATTGGTTACGCATTTCTCTACTACTCTGTAAAAAAATCAAAATAAGTAAAAATACATTATTTACATCGATCTTCCAACCAGGCTAAAACGGTTGACAGATTGAAAAATAAACTATTGTAGCGACGGCGACGTCGGAACTCCTTACGCATGCTGCGGGCGTAAAATAAATTGTTTATTTTTTTTTTACTTTTTTGTACACTTGACTTTTCAACGTATTTTTATTTCTGTCACCTCATGTAAAATAAAAGTTAAACATATTTTCTTAGAGGTTTCCGTATGTTATAAAAAACTTTTTACCAAAAAATTAAACAGACTCCCTAATAACACTGCAAAGTGAAAAATAACTTTAATTTCGGTAGTCGGTGTCTTTAGTTTTGTATTATCGTTTTTGGCACCGACTTCCGAAATTAAAGTTATTTTTCACTTTGCAGTGTTTTTGGGAGTCGGTTTAATTTTTTGGTAAAAAGTTTTTATTTCACTCTTTTTAGTTGGTCGATTTTTAATTTACCTAGTTACAAGAGCCTAAATGTCAACTACTTATATTCATTTACAAAATATTGCTTTACCCAATGTTGGGCTGTTATTTGTTGAGGAATTCTCCTGGTAGTTCACCATCAGCTTCACTTCACCATATGCATTGTGACGAGCATATTGTGCTTAATAACCACATTCAAGTAATCGAAGCGGAACACATGAAATACTTATATATTGAGTAGTTCCAGTGGCCATCTGTGGTCTTCATCATCAGGTCCACTTCACAAATGGTGCTTTTCGAATGCAACTACACAAGTTACTTTAAAAATACTCAAATCACTATAGGTGTGCCTATAATATTTGAAGAGTTCCCTCGATTTCTCTAGGATCCCATCATCAGATCCTGACTTGGTGACAATGGGACCAATTTCAAAGTATACCCTTTCAAACAAAAAAAGAATTTTCCAAATCGGTTCAGCCGTCTCCGAGTAATCGGTGATCATACATAAAAAAAAAAATATACGCGTCGAATTGATAACCTCCTCTTTTTTTGTCGTCGGTTGGAAAACCCCTAAACTATAATAGCAATATTTCATTCGTCAATCGACATTGCTGTCGATAGCCTACGTTAGTGGATCTGCACAAGCACATCACTAATTCGTCGCAAGAAGTGGCGGCCTCACTACGCGATGAATCCGCGTAATATAGTTTCGTATGTTATGTTTACATTGCTTGTCCAGTTACTTAGTGACGAACTCAGGTAGTGGTTAAGGAGCAATGTATTTATAGCAAAAGGAGTACAGTCGCTCTGATATTTGAAAACAAAGATAACATGGTAAAACCAAGAAATATTTTACGATTTATTGTTTTTCATGATTTTAAAGACAAATATTGTAAAATACTTGTACTTACATATGGTAAGTGATTCCATGATTCACATAGATTTGATTTTGGCTTCGGTTTTTACAAGATACCACAGAACAACTCGGCATTCATATATGTTATCACGATCGCCGTCGAAAGCGCACTAGTTCGCGGAGACGGCCATTTGCCTGTGACATGAGCCCTGTGGCCATGTCGCGCGGACACCGATACGCCCCCTTACCACTTGTTGATGACGACCGCGGCGTCCACGCAACACGGCAGCAGCAAGTAACGCGGGAGGCGGGACGGGGCGAAGAGGGGAGGGTACCAACGTACTTACGCGAGCCGCGCGCGCGCCGGACACTCTCTCGCTTGATTTTTTGTGCCGCGACGACGACTATATATAAAGAACAACCATTGTAAAAAGTAATTACACATAATAAGAATATATCTGGGTATAATTTAAGTACAGTCCACAAAACCAAACCCTGACCCACCTGAAACCAAAAAGCCAAACATAATTTGAACCTTCGAGCCGAACAATCTTCTGGAGCAACGCCTCCTGGAACAATCATGTGGAGCAACGCCTTCTAGAACAATCTTCTGGAGCAACATCTTCTGGTGCAACCTGAGCTATTATATGTTCAATTTGTGCTAATATCGTTCTTTTTTCGCAAAATTCCAGTGTAAAATTGTGCGTCTACCTACCACGGACTCACGCCGCGTACCGGTTTACTGTAAGTACTTGATTCTTTTCTCTTGCAAGCCACCAATATGAGCAATACAAAAAGACATTCTATTGTAGACATAGAAACTAGTGATGAAATTATTCGTGATTTAGTTAAAAAACGAGGTGTTGTTAAAAGAAAATTAACACTGTTTTCAAAATATATTCAGTCTTTGGATGAAACGCAAGTAACGGGCGCTCAAAAAGCTGAATTAGAAGAGCGTTACCACGCTTATAAATTATTAATCGATCAATTTTCTAATTTACAAGATGAGATAGACTCCTATATATCAGATAGTGATCTGGAAGGAGAATCGCTAGAGAGAGAAACGTTTCAAAATCAGTTTTACGCTATGGTAGGCAAGGCTAAATGTATGCTTAAAGATAATTCCAATGTAAACTCTGGGGGTCAAAGTCGAACTTCTAATTCCAACTATATGAAGTTACCCACAATTTCTTTGCCAAAATTCGACGGTTCGTATGATCAGTGGCTCGAGTTTCGCGACACTTACGTATCAATGATACACAATAGTGACAACCTGGACAACATACAGAAATTCCACTATTTACGATCTGTGCTTACTGGTGATGCGTTACAAGTAGTAAAGGCACTTGAGTTTTCCTCAGACAATTATTTAGTTGCTTGGAGTCTCTTAGTGAATAGATTCAATAACGACAATTTGCTAGTTAGTAACCACGTCAAAGCGTTATTCTATGCGCAAGCAATGAATAAAGAATCAGCTGGTCAAATTCGCAGACTCATTGATACAGTTTTGAGAAACATTCGGGCATTAAGAACTTTAGGAGAACCTACAGATACTTGGGATACATTAATTATCTACATAATTACTTCGAAGCTGGACTCTTCAACAAATCGCGAGTGGGAAAGTCATAAAAGTACCCTCCCGAAAGTAGAAAAATTAAAACTTTCTAATTTGATGAAGTTCCTCACGGATCGTGCTGATTTTTTAGAATCTATTAGGCCTCAAAGTAAACAATCGTCGGACTCACACACAAAGAAACAGTCGGTCACAAAATCACACAGTCATGTTATAACACACAAAGATAACAATAACAAAAAATCATCTCATTCACCTCGTTACAAATGCGCTCAGTGTGGTTCCAACCACCCAGTGTACTCGTGTGAAGATTTCCTAAATCTATCTCTTAAAGATAAGTTAGACTTCATTGAGAACAAAAAGTTATGTCGTAATTGTTTACGATCAGATCACGTCTTAAAGGATTGTTGGTATGGACCGTGCAGACTTTGTAACAAGAAACATAATTCGTTAATTCACTCTGATATAGCAGACTCTCGTACATCATCAGCTGTTGCTCAAATCACGCAAATAATGCCACAGTCTGATTTAAGTGATACGAGTGCTTCGCACACACAAATACCGCTAACTACGTCTTGCAAGTCTCACACAATTCAAAGCGAAGATAATAACATCACGGCACATTATTCTCCAAATGTCGTACTATTATCGACCGCATTAGTAGAAATAGCGGACGCACAAAATAAATATCACACAACTCGAGCTCTCCTCGATAACGGGAGCCAACATTGCTTCATATCTGAATCGCTTTGTAAAAAACTTAACCTTCCATTGATACAGTCCACTGTTCAAGTAATAGGAGTAGGTAACACTATCTCTCAATCCACACAATCATGTTGTATTCAAATGCGATCTAAAACAAACACGTATAACGCGCGCTTCAACTGTTTGGTTTTACATCGTATAACGGCACAACTACCTTCACTAAGAAATAATCACAGAAATATTTCTATACCAAACCATATTCAGCTGGCTGATCCCGAATTCTATCTGTCTAACGACATTGATTTATTGATAGGAGCAGATAAGTTCTGGGACCTGCTTAGAGATGGCCTCATACGATTACCGAATGGTCCATATCTGCAAAACACGCAACTGGGCTGGATCATATCGGGAATTGTTCATGAAAAGGTTTCACGCGCTAACCTAACTCATTGTAATCACACGCAAACTTTAGATTCAGAACTCAAACGATTTTGGGAACTGGAAGAAATACCTTCAATAAATAACAATTTCACTAAGGATGAAACTGCATGCGAAAATTTATTCCGAGACACGACTTTACGCGACGATAAGGGCCGTTTTTCCATGCGCATTCCGCTCAGTCAATCAGCTGATGTTTTGCATGACACATATTCTATGGCAAAAAACAGGTTTCTCGCACTCGAACGCAAACTCATTAGGAGCGCACCTAGCTATCGACAAATGTACACTGATTTTATGAGTGAATATTTACGTCTGGGACACATGAGTCGCATAACAGAATACACATCCCCCTTTTATATATTACCGCATCACGGCGTTTATAGGGAACAAAGTACAACAACCAAACTTAGAGTTGTCTTTGACGGAAGTGCAAAGTCCAGTTCAGGCAAATCATTAAATGACATACAACACATTGGGCCTGCGTTACAAAATGATTTGTTTTCGATTTTGCTTCGTTTTAGGCGATTTAAATATGTTGCATGTGCCGACATCGCAAAAATGTATCGACAAATATTAGTTCAGCCTGACCAGAGAAATCTGCAACTAATACTTTGGAGGGAAGATCCATCTGAGCCGCTCGGTGTATTTCAGCTTAACACGGTCACTTACGGGACGGCTTCCGCACCATATCTCAGTATTAGATGTTTGAAACAACTTGCGTTGGAATGTAAGGATGACGTCATCGCACAGGTAATTAACGACGATTTCTATGTCGATGATCTGATAACGGGACATCAGGATCAACAAAGGTTGTTACAAATATGTAAAGATGTTTCTGAAGTATTGGAATCAGGTTGTTTTTCCCTTAGAAAGTGGGTATTTAATTCACCATCTCCACAAATCGAACCACTGCTTTCGTCTAAGGAATTTACACAAGGGGAAAATTGTCATACCAAAACACTAGGCATGGGGTGGTTCCATTCATCTGATGAATTGTATTTTAACACAAAATGTGACCATGACGTAACTCACGCTACTAAACGCAACATTCTCTCAGTAATCGCACAGATATATGATCCCTTGGGTTTACTCACACCAACTATAATTATAGCTAAAATAATTTTGCAAAAACTGTGGTTGTGTAAGATAGGGTGGGATGATGCAGTTCCAACAAATATACTTTTGAATTGGCAGAATTTTATTACAAAATTATCATATTTAAAAGATATACGCATTCCACGTTATGTTATTGGAGAGGACTCACACATTGTTGAGTTGCATATTTTTTGTGACGCCTCGCAAGACGCATACGGGGCCTGCGCTTATGTACGCAGCTATACAGATGCACAGCTGATATCGGTCAAGTTGTTATGCGCGAAGAGTAAGGTCGCACCCGTCAAACCGGTTAGCGTGCCTCGTTTAGAACTATGTGGAGCGGTAGTGGCTGCAAAGTTGTTTACGAAAATATGTAACTCATTACGATTGAGTTTTCATAAGGTATACTTTTGGTCAGACTCAACAATCGTTTTAGGGTGGCTTAAGATGTCGCCTAACTTATTGAAGACATTTGTACAGAACCGAGTTGTGCAAATTAATGAACTCACGGGTGATATGCCGTGGCTTCACGTAGCCGGCAAACAAAACCCAGCTGATTTGTTATCGCGCGGTGTACATTTGGATTTACTTATAACTAACGACTTATGGTGGTACGGCCCATCATTTTTTAATATTCCTAACGCACAATGGGAACATAATATTGATTCAAGTAATATTCATCATGATGAATTACCTGAATTGAAAATAAATAAAACTTTATTGCTTGTTCAAATAAAATCTGATTCGTTTTTATTCGATAGATTCTCACATTTTAACCGACTACGACGTGTTGTGGCGTATATTATGCGTTTTGTAAATAACAGTCGTACAAAACTAAAACCACAGCGTCTCACAGGTTGCCTATCCGTAGATGAATTAAATATTTCTGTTAGAATTTTAACTCGAATCGCACAACAACAAGTTTTTTTGAATGTGTATGACACTCTGAAACATAATCGTCAAGTAACAAGCCCACGTAGTATATCTAGTTTAAACGTATTCCTAGATGAACACGATCTAATTAGAGTAGGTGGAAGATTATCACATTCAGACACATTTTCTTATGATAAAAAACATCCTTTGTTATTGTGCGGTAAACACAAGCTCACTCGACTTATATTCGAGCATCAGCATGAGGAATTGTTACACGCAGGAGCTCAGTTATTACTGGCTACAATAAGAGATACTTGGTGGCCTACTAGAGGGCGTAACTTGGCTAAGCAAGTGGTTCACAGCTGCATGAAGTGCAAGCGCATGCAACCTAAACCATTGAACATACAAATGGGTAACTTACCTACTGAACGATTGGAGCCAGGGTATCCATTCATACGTAGTGGCGTGGACTACGCTGGGCCATTGTTCATGTTGAACCGTGAAGGTAGGGGGGCCAAGTTAACGAAATGCTACATCTGTCTTTTTGTATGTTTTGCTACGCGCGCAATACATTTAGAATTGGTTACAAGTCTTACTACTAAAGCGTACTTGCTGGCATTGAGGCGTTTCATCTCTCGACGTGGCAAACCTATGCAGATTTATTCTGACAATGGCACTACTTTTGTTGGAGCTTTAAAAGAATTTTCAAAATTTTTAGATTCGTCACAATCCGATATTATAGATTTTACAACGAATAATGCTATTAAATTCACATTTGTCCCACCATACTCGCCTCATTTTGGTGGTTTGTGGGAGGCAGGGGTCAAGTCCTGCAAGTTTCATTTATGTCGCATTGTAGGCAATGCAAACTTTACTTATGAGGAGTTGACAACGATATTGGCACAAATTGAGGCTGTACTCAACTCCCGACCTATGTACCCGATGTCCACAGACCCGAACGACCTGCTTCCTTTAACTCCTGCTCATTTCCTGATTGGCCGACCGCTCACCGCACCAGCCAGCCCAGACCTCACCGCAACGGCTACGCAGCGTTTGCCACGTTACGATCGCGTGGAACAGATGAGACAGAATTTCTGGCAACGGTGGTCAACCGAATATGTCTCTGAGCTTCAGAAGAGGACGAAATGGCAACTCAACCGAGACACGCTCACACTTGACACCCTAGTCGTAATCAAAGAAGACAACTTACCTCCTCTGAAGTGGCGCCTCGGACGAGTGCTGCAAACATTCACCGGCAAGGATGATATATCACGTGTGGCTACCATCAAAACACAGACGGGCGTCATTCGCCGATCATTCCCGAAAATCTGTCCACTTCTGCATCCAGTTGATGACCGCAGCAGCTCAGCTTCATTGGAACCTGGTGCTTCCAAGGCCGGGGGCATGTTGATGACGACCGCGGCGTCCACGCAACACGGCAGCAGCAAGTAACGCGGGAGGCGGGACGGGGCGAAGAGGGGAGGGTACCAACGTACTTACGCGAGCCGCGCGCGCGCCGGACACTCTCTCGCTTGATTTTTTGTGCTGCGACGACGACTATATATAAAGAACAACCATTGTAAAAAGTAATTACACATAATAAGAATATATCTGGGTATAATTTAAGTACAGTCCACAAAACCAAACCCTGACCCACCTGAAACCAAAAAGCCAAACACCACTTCTCCTGTATTTTTGATTTCTGTGGTGTCAATGGACATGCCAACCATAATATGAGATGTGTGCAGAGATTTTTTATAGCTCCTGATGAAGCACTGTACGTCTGTGGATCAATCTTCTTTTTCTTTCCAAACTAGTGATCGAACGAAAGCTTACAAAATCGCCGCGTAAATCTAGCGCCATCCTTTTTAGGGTTCCGTAGCCAAATGGCAAAAAACGGAACCCTTATAGTTTCGACATTTCTATCCGTCTGTCTGTCTGTCTGTCTGTCCGTCCGTCCGTATGTCACAGCTATTTTATTCCGAAACTATTAGGACTATACATGTGAAACTTGGTAGGTAGATGTATTCTGTGAACCGCTTTTAAGAAAAAAAATTTTTTTTTTTAATAAACAGCCCCCCTTTATGTATGCCGTATGCTCCGTTAAACTCGGCTGTCATTTGCCCTCAAGTAGTCTAATTGAACTCGCTATTGTGTTATCTCTCTCTTGTGTCTTTGAGATCAGAAATGCAGACTTTTTAGGGTTCCGTAGCCAAATGGCAAAATCGGAACCCTTATAGTTTTTATTCCGAAAATGTATTGTGTGAACCGCTTTCCGATTTTAAGATAAAAATTAAATATTAAGGGGGGCTTCCCATGGAACTGAAACTGAAAATATTTTTTTTCAGGAAATCTATGCGTATGTGGTATCTATAGACAGGTCTTTAAAAATGACATTGAGGTTTCTAAAGCCACTTTTTCATAAGGTTAATCGTTTAAAAGATATACGCTTCCAAAGTGGTAAAATGTGTGTCCCCCCTCTAACTTCTATAATAATGGAGTAAAAATCTAAAAAAAATATGTCTGTAGATCTTAATGTAAACTTTCAACCAAAATTGGTTTGAACGAAATCAGTTCACCAGTTTTTGAGATGCAGCATATTTTCTAAAACCGCAAATATAACTTTGTTTTTCATAGTGTTTGTATGAAACAAACACTATGAAAAACAAAGTTATTTGGCGTAGTTGTAAAAAATGTAAATAAACTAGTTTTAAGAAATTTGTAAGGTTATTTTTCGTCAAATAAATGTACATATTATATTATATTATTATAGTTACTACGGAACACTTCATGGGCGAGTCTGACTCGCACTTGGCCAATTTTTCTTTGTATTCAAAAGGAAACCTTCAAATGGCGCTTGGAAATTTGGGGAAAATACCAAAGAACAGCAAATAAAACCTCGTTACCTCTTGAAAGATCACTTTGGAAATCCCTCCGTGCAACGTCTGTAAGAGCACTTTCCTGGGAGACAGTATAGGGGTGCACCTTGAGTCTCGCTGTTTACGGTAGCACTTGATCACTATTCCACCGTCTTTCCTAGGTTCACTTGGTCGGCAGACAGAGTCCCCACTCTGAGCGACCGAGACTCCCGAGGTGGTTTCAGCGACGAAACGGTTAGCTTCTTAACGCTTCCTTCTGCAAATCTTGCTTTATCAACACCATGTTGATAAAGTAAGCGGGCGATGCTCAAACGAATCAAACGAACGATGGCTTGCAAACGTCCCGTACGTTCGCAAGCCATCGTCTGAGCGTATGAAGACGCGCGTGTGGTGATTTCCACTAGTTATGAACACTCTTACGCTACTTAGTCTATACTCAAAGAGGTGTATTTTTTCTAAATGGTGTTAAAACACAGATACGGCAATTAATGCTCTTAAGGGGCAGATATTCGATTTTCGATGATTTTTAATCCAAGATCACGTCTAAACGGCTAGTCGGTATGCTTTGAAAAAAAAAATAATGATAAACTAGACTATTTCCTTAATAATTTGATATATGAATATTTAAATATTTTTTTGTAAAACATTGTGTAATTTATTTTTAAAAGTACGTCTAACGCGGCGTAAAAGCGAAGATCAGGCAACAACCATTGGGTGTATTTTTATGAAACTTTCACAGTCTAAAAGATAATTTAATTGCCAATCTTTTAGTATACGGCTTTTCTTCATATTGTGTTTGGTAAAGTCATGGTGTATTATTATTCGAATAATCTAGGTGCGCAATGAATCGGGGGCTCTTGCGGGCGACGGGCGGCAGTGCATCGCTGACCACTGTCACGAGTAGACGCTAACGCTCCGCGCAAAAAATACAAAATGATTTTATTCGCATAGAAGTTTAACGCCAAAATGGTTGGTAAACCCAAAACACTAAAAAAGAAACGCCTTACAATGTTAAAAATAGATTAATGAAGTAACGAATTTTAATTATTTATATAATTTACTGCCGCCATAGTCGAGTGGTTTAGGGGTTTAACTTGTGTGTGGTCGTGGGTTCGATTCCCGCGGGACGCATACTTTGTAAATTTGTTGCCACTTTGGCTAGGACATTGCAGGCCTGAATCACCTGATTGTCTGATAAAAAGATGGTTCCGTGCTTCGGAAGACACATATAAGCCGGTAGTCCCGGTCGCCAAAAGGCGGTCGTCAGAATAGACCACGTCAGAGGCTCTTGAGGCAGTCTAGAAACTCTGACACTAGGGTGTATGGGGTCATTAGACATTACTACCCACACGATAAGAAGAAGATTATTTATATAATCTCTATCAATAGTTTAAATTAGAATATTGGAATAAAATAAATGTGATTTAAATGTAGTAAACAAACTTTTATTTTATTGAAATAATTATGTTATTTCCTTTTAGGAGAACACCAAATAGTAAAGATTCTTGAGTCAAAAATGTAGAGACAGGGTGAGTATTGAAATGTAATTTACGAGTAGGTAACCATATTGGAGCGTAGTAAGGACAGTTCGATTAGAGTTTCAAAAAATACTTGAGTGTTGCTGATATTGGAATAGTTGTAGGTATAGCTCTTGATACGTAAGCAGCATGACCTTGAATGCGGAGATCTAATATTTAGTAGGTACTTACTTAAAATTATTTTTATTTTATTCAAATTATGTTTTTTTTTTTTTGGAGTATATCAAATAACTTAGATTCTCGCCGCGAAAATGCAGAGACGAGGTAAATATTGCAATGTAATAGCACCATACTACAGCGTAGGTACTAAGGACAGTCCGGATTAGAGTATCAAAAAATACTTGAGAGCTGATATTGACACGAGTTGTAGGTATGGGTCTAGGGTAGGTACTTATGTAGCATGACCTTGAATGCGGAGATCTAATGTTTAGTAATTTTTTATTTCATTGAAATAATAGTGTTTTTTTGTGGTGAGTACGAGGTGAGTATTTAACTATAATGTAACCATACTACAGCGTAGTAAGGACAGTCCAGATTAGTTTAAAAAATACTTGAGTGCGGTTTTTGACATAGTTGTAGGTACTTATAGCTAGCTATGGTACGAAAGTACCATGACCTTGAATGCGGAGATCTAATGTTTTGTTTACGCACAACTCTCCAATATTCCAATTTTCGCCCATATGGTCAATCCTACTTTCGCGCCCGTGCCTATACTTACCTAAATTTAATTTATATTATATAACTCGCTTTATATTATATAGATCGCATCGAACTTCTTGAGGTTACGTTGACATCCACCCTTAATTTTGGTCCGTTTATCGAGGCTAAGGCTCAATTGGCTGCCAAAAAGTTAGGAATCCTAGTAATTACACCCTAACTATTGATGATAATATAATAACATTAGATTCACAAGTCGCCACAGAATTTGAAAATTTTTTCACTGACATACCCGTATCGACAATCAAGTCGCTAAAATCATCTGCCATTGCTGCAGACACATTACTTAAAAAAAGTGTTCCAGTTTGTAGTTTAGAGTTTAAATTCCAATATGTTACTTCTAATGACATCATCAAAACTTTTAATTCATTGAATGTTAAAAAGGCTGCAGATCTGTGGGGTAATTCTGTTCATGTTACTAAGTCCATTATAGAGTCTGGCAAACGAAAGTAGAGACTGAAAAAGCGCGGCAAATTTAAAAAATATCAGCATAGCAACCCCAAAACTACTATGAAATACCTGGAATAACTTTATTTGATACTTTAGAATTATGTATTTTATTTCATCGGAATAAAAATACAAGAGATATTTTAGGTAGGTAAAGAAAAACACAACAGTATTCTGAAATAGTTCTGATTTATTCACTATAGTAAAAATCTGAATGTAAGACTTCCATGTGGAAAGTTTCATTAGAGTCACTGGAGTCATTGTTCCCTACGTTAATTATAAAACTTTCTAAATTATTTTCTGTGATTCTGTCCCTTTCTTTATGTTTATTTTCAACATGGATGACATGATCAGTCATTTTCTTTCACTCCTCGGGAGCTATATTTTCAAACGACTCTTTTATAAATTTCTGTAAGTCCACTGCAGGCCGAGCGATATTTTTACTTGCCACTTTACGTTTAGCCAAACTCCATACTAACTCAATGGCATTTAGATCACAGTGGTAGGGGGGAACTCGCAATACCTCGTGCCCATTCTGCTTCAGAATTTCATCAGCTTCATATACTGGCTCTGGTCTGTTTCGTTTTAAACTTGTTTTCTAACGATATAAAATTCGTTAATTTTGTTACGAATACCATCTATGTCGGACACTGTGGGTTTATATGGCCTTTACGCGCACCTTCCTTTTTAATTCTTATTAATTTAGTAACGCTCACTTCTGTAAAGAATGGTAAAACAAAATGATTAGGTTTTCAAATCATGAATTCAATTACATCTTTATAAAAGTTATGTACTCCTAGTAAAAACTTACCAGTGATTGAAGCTATTTTATCCAAGTACTGGTTCTGGGTTCTTATCCTATCTTTCTGCTCTAAATCCGTAAGTTTTTCAATAGGTTTCACTATCTCATCAACCCCTGCTACATCCACCAGATTTTCTATAAAAGAACAAAAAATGTTAAAAACCATGCAACATTTAATTGTAAGTTAAATAACCATAATGTTTAACATTCTATAAAATGAATGTGAATCAAAATAGATAAATATTTTTCCTCGATAAATATAAATTGTGAATTACGACAAAGTATCAACTTGGTAGCGTCATACTAACTATGAAATCGAACACCACACGTAAACAATCTTGTTTTTGTTTGAATTCGGCGTCTTTCTCCTGTTGTTTTTCTTGATATTTAGACATCATGCGAAACAACATCACCCGTACTGGACTTTTAATAGTTTTGTTCATTTTTCGCTGAATAAACGCTATTAACAAGATCACAACAAATCATCAACAACAAGCCATCTTGTTTTGAAAATTGAGTTTGACATTAGTTTAGCATTGCCATATAAAAACATTGCAAATAATTCGAGTGTCTGCTTTCGTTTGCCAGACTCTACACATTATAGCTCCTACATTAGCTGTTATATTTAATAATTGTATTGATTGCGGTGAGATTCCTGATTTAATGAAATATAGTAAAATAATCCCACTATTTAAATCAGTTAGTACATCTGACCCTACTAATTATAGACCTATTTCTGTATTGCCCACTTTCAGTAAAATTTTTGAGAAAATTATTTTAATGCAGATGCAAAGATATTTTAATAAACACAAATTGCTACATAATAAACAATTTGGTTTTACAAAAGGACGTTCAACAACTGATGGCCGGTGTTGAACTTTTAGGACACATTTATAACGCATGGGAAGATAAGTGTTGGGCATTTTTTGGGATTTTTCAAAGGTATTTGACTGTGTTCCCCATGAGACATTAATCAGGAAACTGCACCACTACGGATTCCGGGGCACCTCTCTGAATCTTCAGACCTCATACTTGAGTGAAAGGATTCAGAGAGTCGACTTGATCGGCAAAAGATCGCCGGGATCTGTGACGTCAAGATGGGGGTCCCCAAGGCTCAATTTTAGGTCCCTTTTTGTTTCTTATTTATATAAATGATTTACCGTACCTGATCAAAAATCATGACATAGTGTTATTCGCTGACGATACTTATCTTTTATTTAAAATCAAAGTTAACAGCAGGTTACTGAAGAAGTAAACAGTGCCCTTGCAACTGTAGTTAGCTGGTTTAACGTTAATAATCTTCTTGTTAATGAGAAAAATACCAAATGCCTAAAATTTACGTTACTTCATGTTAGACAAGTGAATACAAGTGTATCAATAATCTATTATTTAAAATCAAAGTTAACAGCAGGTTACTGAAGAAGTTAACAGTGCCCTTGCAACTGTAGTTAGCTGGTTTAATGTTAATAATCTTCTTGTTAATGAGAAAAAAACCAAATGCCTAAAATTTACGTTACCTCATGTTAGACAAGTGAATACAAGTGTATCAATAAAGGGCGAAATATTGAAACCCGAAAATACCACAGTTTTCTTGGGCATAAATTTGGGTGCGAAGCTTCAGTGGGGCCCCCATATAAATTGTCAAAATAGCCAAGTTCTGCAGCATATGCCGTTAGAACAATACGTGGATTAACTGATATCGAAACAGCACGTTTAGTCTACTTTAGTTACTTTCACAGAGTGGTCTCATACGGCATTATACTTTGGGGAAACGCCGCCGGCATTCATACAATATTTGTATTACAAAAATGGGCCATTCGTGCAATTTATAAATTAAGTCCTAAGCACTCCTTAAGAGACAAATTTAAAGAGATTAATGTTATGACTCTGAATGACTCTGACTATGAATATTAATCTCAGTATATTTATGAGAATCTCTTGTATGCACACAAAAATATTAATCTTTTTAAAAAATACAGTGATTTTCATAGTGTAAATACAAGGAACAAAGACACATATGTCATTCCTAAAACAAGGAAAAAAGATTGGTGGATCGTTTAGATGCCAATGTATACGTTTTTATAATAAAATTCCTAGCCATATTCAAGAACTAAGTATTAATAAATTCAAATTATTTATAAAACGTAAGCTATGTCAGAAAGCTTTTTACACAGTTACAGATTATATTGAGGACAAGAAGGCCTGGGAATGAGATGCTCCAGTGATATACGTGTGCCTTTTCTATTTAGTTTTAAAATTTTGATTGATGATTTATTTTTGATTGATTAGAATATTTGCGTTCTCAAGTATTGTATATCCTTATAATCAATAAAGAGAAAAAAAAAAATTGTATATACCTATTAATTTTGTTTTTGTTTATTGTTTTTTTTTATGTACAACGTGTAACGGAAACCCCATATCTATCCAAAAGGGCTGAAGACAACATCTGGTATGGAGTCTCTATGCACAGTTTCAGCACAAAATAACTGACTCAAAGAATTGATACCAAATTATTGGTTTCATATATTTCTTGAATACCAATCATAAAAAACGTGTCACAGCACTACGAGGGTCAATAACTTTCCACGTCACTTGCCAATAACACGATAATTCTTTTCGTTCTTCTTAATTTGAAAAATTCGGTCTCTGGTATCAGTGTATTGTAATTTATAAGTTCTACACACGTAGACTTAGGATTACTAAACCCTTGCCATATCGTTTGTTATCATCCAAAGAAGCCATGCACTTGGTATGTATATACCCTTTAAATTACACGTTGTATATAAATATAATTATTTCATTATTGTACTTGTGAGGACAATGTAGGTTATTCTATCTTCGTAGTTTTTACTTTCACTATAATTTCTTTAATGATGTCAAGCAGTTTGAGTACTTGTGTGGCCTACCCAAATGGCCTTACTTTGGTATTGTTCGTCAAATTGTTGAGCTCCTTAAATTCTAAGTTGAGCTACACGATAACTGACAAATGCTTGCACTGACTGGACAGGTCCGCTCAAATTTGCTTGGTTATTTTCTCAAAAAAATACCACAGACATGAACTTACATGCTTCTCATATACAAATACAAATTGTCTGGACTTTAAAAGAGACTTTGACCTCTGATTTTGTTTCGGTGTTTCTTCTCAGAGTAGTCAGTTAAGAAATACCGGCCTCATCTAGCTAAACTAAACACGCAAAAAAACATGACGTGTAAAAGTGTTATTTATAACCAATTTACAAAATAAATATTTAATTTCATTTCATTTCAAAAGTGAGACGGTACTTCACACCGGAACAGCTGCTCAACCTCTATCAAGCGCAAGTTAGGTCGTGTATGGAGTGCTGCTCTCATCTCTGGGACGGATCTGCCAAATACCAGCTTAATGCACTTGAGTCTATAGAGAAACGGGCCAAAAGGCTCATCGGCAACGAGAAACTGGTCGAGACAAAGGTCCAGAGCCTAGAGCATCGGCGACGTGTTGCAAGCCTATCAGTTTTCTATCGGTTACATTTCGGGGAGTGTGCGATGGAATTGCAGTCTTATTCCACCAAGCCCGTTCCATCATAGGACTACAAGACAAACGGTGATGCGCCATCGTTACATGGTGGACATCCCACCCATACGCATGAAACGTTTTGAGATTACTTTATTTATGGGTACGGCTAAGGAGTAGAATTCCCTGCTGGAGTCTGTTTCCTGATAGTTATAACCTGGAAGTCTTTAAGTCAAGAGTGAATAGATTACTTCTAGGCAAGCGTGCTTCATCTTCGACCACATCATCGCTTAACATCAGGTTAGATTATGGTGAAACGCAAGCCTATAAACTATAAAAAAAAAAAATTCAGCTCTGGCTGTATACAAAAGGGAAAAACTCAACTCAGCATGTCGAAAATGAGGACATGATTGCTGACAAGTAAATTCATACTTATTTCAATATTCCGATTTCAATGTTATTAAAACTTAATTATTTACGAGTATCAAATGAGTCTAAGTAGCGTAGCCACATAGTCATTTTTATATATATAGATAGATAGATTTACTTGTCTAAATACACATAGTAGTTTTCAATGACCAGACAATTAAAGTCCAGAAAAAATTTGGATGGTGATAATAAATCAGGCAGTACAGTCTTTACTATTTGAAACGTATGGTTACCTTACGAAATTTCGAGCTTGCGTTGCGGGGGTGCATTGCGCGGTCGCGGGGAGTGACGCAAGCTTCTCCCCAGTCGCTCAAGGTCGCTGCCATATAATGTCGCCTTAACTGATCACCTTTTGGTTAGAATCCCGTTTTTTCATATGCTAAAAACGTTAATTATGTATATATTCTGTTTGCATAATCTGGAAAATTATATGTCCAACGTATCATGCGAAACTAATATTTTTTATTTAAATAGAGTATCTATTTATACTGGTTGTTTCGTGAGAGGTGGTTGACACAGCTGTCCATATAGGCACTTATTTATCGGTGAGGTCGATGACTTTTAACATTCAATAAGTTAAGTGTTTTATATGGCAGACAGATGTGCTACTAAAAATAGATAACGTGGTCTGTCGTTGTGTTAGTTTGACAGATGATTAGGCAGATTCCTATTGAACATTGCTAAGTTACTAGAATTCAAATGGTTCCTGGCTTTTTGGGGAAATACCAGGGAGTGTGGTGTTTTTACCTCATTAAAAACACCCTGGTCGGTCATCCATGTAAACATGGACCGATTGCCCATTATCTTACCCAGTATCTGGGTATCTTGTCACAGTGTGCTTGTCATATTTTGACACCAGTTAAAGTGGCGAGGAGCTGCGTCAATGTTAGGCAGGGTGCGGGGGAGCGCCAACGGTATCAATAAAATGGACAGCTAATCCAATTTTTTAAACACTGGGTCAACTTACATATGACGATCCAGTGTTCAATATGATAAGTGAAATATATGTAACATACTAACAAAGTTTTAAGTTTTCTGTTAGTAACACTATGGCTTTGAAAAAAAAAAATAATTTAAAAGGATCCGTATCGACTACCGACTGTTAAAACTCTACAATCTGTACCTCTACCATGAGTTGTCATCGACAACTTACTCGCTAGCGCTGAACTCGCTAGCGTACAAACGTGGATCGAATAGATTTCGATAATGCTTGCACCATGAGATTTGAGGAAATTTACGGAGGCGCTAACGTGAGCTCGAAGGATCATGTCGTCTAGCTAACTTCACTCCACTCGTAGAATACTTTCGTCTATGGGTCACTACTTATGTTCTGTTTCTTTCTTTCCCGCTAATAAGAAGAGAGAACTGCTCTTAAGCTCAAAATGTAGTGTTATCGCTATGCTAAAAATATTAAGACAGTCAATATCACAAAATAAACCAACAAAATTGAAAAGTTTACGATTAGTGCACTACTTATGGTATTTAGTGGCTTTTGAATTTCGAGTGGTTCTTGTAACGTTATTGTCGTCTATTCAATTTGTATTTTTGTTTGTTGATGTTGTGTCACAGAGGTGCTTTGTGTGGTTTAAAAGTTTGGATTGTTTAATACAATGAGGACCAGTGTCTCACAGTTCCAATTGATGGTGAAGTTCATGGAAAGGTATGTTTCAACTTTCTACTAATAATCTAATTACTTAAATAAAAAATATTTATTTTTAAGAATTTGGTATAATAGGTGTTATATTTGGTTCCAGCATATGCTACAATTAATTGATGTATAAATTATTCCTAAAAAAAAATATGTTGGCTTGAAATTCACGTTATTCACGTCGTTGATCTTCAAATCCAGCGGCCACTAACATATTCCACGCTAAATAAGCTCTTGCAGACATTATTATAACTTTATTATACTCAAAACGTATTAAATGTTAATGTAAACACACGTTTCACACGCCCAAATGCTAGTGAGCAACGTAACTACTACCGTAAGCGTATCGTTTGCTAGCGCCTGTCGAATTAGTGACTCATGGTACCGTTTTGTATGGTGACAGCTATAAAACGTTAGTGACTATCGTATAGATTACGTTAGGTTTTAAACCTATCGTAATCTATAGTGCTCATGGTACGAATTTTAATTCTTTCTGTGACCGCTAGGGGCGCTGTACAATATTTCATACAAATAATTTACGGAAACGCTAGCGAGTTTTGGTTGCGTAAACTCATGGTAGAGGTACTGATATCTATTTTGCGAAACAAGCAAGAGTCTCTCGGTATATATTTATACAGTACCCCGCAATAGTATAGCATACATACATGCTAAAAAAAATACCATTCGAAAACAAAATGTTTTTATATTTTTTTAATATTAAAATATTCACTAAAAATGTTAAATTGATACGTAAGTACACGCGTACTTGAAGGACGGCAACGTCGCAATTTATTAATGAATGATGGGCCGAAGTGCGGCGATCTAATTGATGTGCTTATACTATTGCGAGTTAACGGGAACGCCCTCTGTTAGTTAACGTACTGTATAATCAATTAATCACAATCACCCATCTTTGGCTGCGTTATGCAATGGTTACCATTAAAAAAAAAAAGAGAACTTGTAATGTGGGTAGAATTCATATTACTAGCAATCTGGTTAGCCCCTTTAACCAAGCTAAATATACTTGTGCCTTTTTTTCTGGGTGGGAAAATCTTCAGATGACTCCTCCCGCTGTGTCCCGGAGTGTACTGCGGAAGAGAGTGACTGACTTCTATCGACTAAAACCTATCCTGTTCCTTCAACTGCCATTACGTTCCGTGGCCACGGTATCTCGTTAGAACATTCACGCAACAAACTCGTTGTGTCTGGAGTGGGTTCAGGGCTATAGTGGTTCGAAAAAATCACACAATACTCGGTGGTTATTTCTTAGCTACGAGTTTATCAATGGAATTGTAATAGCGTAATCTCGTTCCAGATGCTGTTGACGTTCATCTTGCTGGCGGGGGTGACTCTGACCCGGGCGCTGGAAAACGGGCTGGCCCTGACTCCGCCCATGGGGTGGCTCACGTGGGAAAGGTTCCGCTGCATCACAGACTGCAAGAAGTACCCCAATGAGTGTATAAGGTGAGACGATACTGGTAATCTACACTAATGTAATATGCGTCTATAGTCTAATGGCTACGGACTTGCTTATTGCTAGTAGGTAATTTAAATTCTACTAACTAGAAAACTTTTCTTAAAAAAATAGAGGAAACAATAAATTACTACGGGTTACATTTAGTTTAACATACACATACATAGACGTACGTACACAATAACGTTATTATTCAAATCAGATAACGAATACAGCGATTCGAACAAAAGGTTATTATACAACCGTCTTATGATATGAATCCGAATACGAATCAATTATTTAGGCTGATTGCTTAGAAGTAAATTACTTTTAGGGTCCCGTACCTCAAAAGCTACAAATGGAACTTTTATAGGATATCTTCATCTGTCTGTTCATATCAAACTGAATTTGTCTATGGTATTTTTCAGTTGTAAAAAACCTGTAAGTCAACGCGATCAAAAGATATCAACGTTTGTGTCGCGTATTTTCGCATCTTTTACGATTTCATAGGGGCATCATCGTCGGATACTTCCCGTTAACCTAGAATCTAGCCTAGTATAAAAAAAATATAGAAAAATGTAAATATATCTTTATATTAAAAAGCAATAAATTAGGTACCTATATCTGTAATAATCTCCCTTAGCCCAAACTGCTAAATATAAATTAAAGATAAAAACCATTAAAAAGAAACTTGAAATTTGAAAAGCAGTTGCCATTTATAATGGAAGGGTACACTAAAAAGGGATTTTACTAAATTTTTGCTTTTTAAGCAGAAAAAATACACATAATAATATACTTGTACGGAACTATTAGTTTGGGCTCTCGTTAGATTTATTATAATCGCTAAATTCTTTAGATATGATAAGTATAAAAAAAATAGTTGCGTTATATAAAAAATAGTGCATACCGCTCTATGGAATAAAGCATGTATGCTAGGTACTCTTAGAACTGCCTCTTTAGTCTAGTGGTCTTGGATTTTTATGTAAGGAATTTCAAATAGGTATCAATCAAGTAATCTACTGTGTGTCTTTATAAGGTAAAAAAATATTTGTCCTTCTTTCACATCAAAACAGAGTTGTTCGTGTGGAGATAGTTAAAAGGTGAAATGACGAAAACTTACGCGTTAGAAGTCACGAGCAGAAGCAAGTTTCCTTTAAAATACTGGTTGCTAATTTAAAATTCTCTTGAACTTATGTTAAACATATTCGTTCTACAGTTAGGTGAAATGTTTATGTATGATCTGTTCTTTCTATGCCGTTATCACAATTTGTATTCCTAACATTGCTTGTAGAGTGTTGAGAAGTGCAAATACCCGGTTGAATTATTTAAAGGAAGTTTAATTTGCTAATAATGGGTAAAGCGTTGAGTACTGAAGATACTATAGTGTTTTTGAGCACTTCTTTAGATGCCAAACGCCAGAGGGGTCCCAATATCGATAAATTATTCAAAACACTTAACTCTGTCATATACGCTGATCGAAAAAAATATCGTAATTTAAATGATTTAGAGACAGCTCGTTTAGTTTATTGTAGCTATTTTCATAGTGCCATGTAAGGCCGCTGAAATACAGACAATTTTGTTTTACAGAAAAGAGGTATTGTGTACCTGCACGTTTAATATAATATATTTGAGCTCATAGTTACATATTTTTTATTGATAAATTAAAATATGTATGCTGATATATCGTCATACAAACTTTTTAATTTTTATCTAAACTAAAATATATGAGATATGAACCCTCAGACCGCGGGACCCAATTTGAAAGGGTTGGTTTTTATTTTGGCCAGAAGCTAAGCATAGCCATACAACGTGGCAATGCTTAGGCTCTTAGCCGTCAGTCTCTTGGGCACATTACCAGCCGACTTAGAACCAATTTCTTTCTGCTTTATTTTAAAATCGATACTAATATTATCTAGCGGAAAAGTTTGTTTAAAAGCGCTAATTTTCAAAAAAGTTCGGAGTGGATTTGGATGGACGTAGCTTAAAGCTTGAGGACGGTTATAGGCAAATTTTTACTCGACTGCAAAAGAAGAAGGGTTATGTTTTAATCGTTAAATTTCACAGGAGCAAAAGTTCCGCGCGGCTGCTAGTAAATTATACCAGTGATCTCTTAACGCTCGCAATAATTCAGCCATAATTTAAGTTTGATAGTTATTACAAAACCTTTACTTATCGTAAATGCTGATTGCGCCTAATGTCTTATTTCTCCGTCCGCGTAATTTTCGAAAAAGGAATACAACATTTTCGCTCCACGCTCCACGTATACTAATATTATATACCGATCTCTCTGTTCACAGTGAGAACCTTATCAAAAGGACAGCCGATCTGATGGTAGATGAGGGCTACCTGGACGCCGGCTACGAGTACCTGGGCATAGACGACTGCTGGCTGGAGAAGACGAGAGGACCAGACGGACGCATGGTGCCTGATAAGGAACGATTCCCCAATGGAATGAAGGCTATCGCCGACTATGTAAGAGCAATGGATTATCTTACTTATAATTAATTATCTTTTTATCTTACTTTTACTAAACTTATAAATGCGACACTTTGTGAAGATGGATGAATACGTAAAACAAAATACGTAAAACAAACAAATATGGAGTCAAAATCCGAAATAAAAGATAATTGAATTGAAAACTATCTGTGTTTCCAGATAGCTACAACCTAGGAGTCTTTAAATCAATAGTGAATAGGTTACTCTCCAGTGTCTCCAGCACGTTAGTAATGAATTCTCATACACTTTTGCGACCTTTTTAAAACTTTTTAAAAAGTAATAAGGCACTTTCCGAGCATGTCTAGTATAAATCATATTTACTGCAAAACAGCATTTATATAAAGAAGTTTTTTTCGTAGTCTTTTTTTTTTCATTCGTAGGTTTTAGTTTTTATCATCATCATTACCATGTTCTGCTTGTTCTAAAATGTCCGTCTGGTCTCAACATTCCAGATCCACGGTAAAGGCCTGAAGTTCGGCATGTACGAAGACTACGGCAACCTGACGTGTGCTGGTTACCCTGGAGTACTCGGCAACGAACGTCTGGACATCCAGACCTTCGTGGACTGGGAGATCGACTACCTCAAGCTTGATGGATGCTATATTGAGCCGAAGGAGATGGACGCCGGTAGGGTACCTTACTATATTACTACTTAATACACTCTTTTGCAAAAAAAAACGGGCACCCAAGGAAATTTACGTTCTAAGGTCGATTTGAGTTAATTAAATGAAAGGACATCCTCCATTTTGGTCCAAATTCAAAAATGGCGGCCAAAGAAAAAAAATACAATATCTTGTTAGAACGTGTTCTCCTTAACATTTTTTATTATGGCACCAAAACTGTGTGATCATTGCCCTCGGTTTTATTTGAATTAAACGTCGCACACATTTTTCTTAACATGAATTGTCAAAAAAAAGGATTTAGCTTGAATAGAAACTTCCAGGTAGCTGCCGTTTACCTCCACGCAATGTGATGCACCTCCCCTACCCGCTGAATGACCTGCCCCGCTCCGCGCATCACAACTGTTACTATATTTATTTTTATTTAGTTCTGAAAGCAACGCTATCGTGTACGCTGTGTGAATTTCGCTAGCTCCTGCTATAAGCTGTTTTGTTTTTTTGTTCGTTATCATCCTTGTTAAGTTTTATTATTGACTGTTACGTGTAGCTTGGTTATTGTTTTTGTTGAGTTTTAAACTGTTATATTAAAGTGAGCCATGACGGACTTCTGTATCTTGTGTCGTGAATCGACAGAGAATTGACGAAGATACTCTTTGAGTTCTCGTGAAAGCGATCATCTTGATATTTCCCAAATAGTGACAGAAGAATTACTACTTCGACAGGTAAGAACGCAGTGCCCTTTATTTATGTCCGTGATATGTATATTATTATAAGAAAAAACCTGTATTAGCACATCGTCAAAAAGACCAAGTTTATGTTTGCTTCTATTGAAAAGAAACGTGGTGCAGTATTACATTAACTGACTGTCAACTAAAAATATACACACGCACTATGCCGTTTCATCTCAAGGCCATCCGGCCAGTCCGACATAAACAAAGCACGGTATGCGACTTTGACAACACGATGATTTCAGTTGGCGCAATAATCCTTTAACTCTTCGCACGTCAAGTGGACACCAGGTCTTCCGATAACAATAGAATTTCTATTATGTCTGCTAATTAGATGCGCGTCGGGAAAGCGTTTATGACCCGACGATTCTATCATTCATAAAGGGCTGTTCATAACAATGATGTTTGTCTGTCAAATACTTTGTGTTTTTTTTTACTTTCTAGTTGGTGGCTACAGAATTCATTTGCCGTTCGTGTTGGCAATGAACTGAAGCTACGCACCAACAACGTATGCGAGAAACCGAAGAGCAAGTTGATCAAGAAGATGAGCCAGTCGAAAATACAAATCCAAGACCAATTTCCTAGAATTGCTTGGTCTTCTTCGCGCACCGAATACCTCAAATAGCTGCATTTTTCAACATTGTTTGAATGAATCTCGTCGTCGGATACCCGAAAATATAAGGTTTCGTATATTGTGCCGGTACAGTTATTATGTGCCAGAAAGCATATGTGTATGCAATGAACACATGGAGCAAAACGTGTGGTATTTACTCCCTTTACAAGACAGCTCATCAGAAGAGTTCACTTCTGTTCAAATAATGGTCATAGTATCAACATTACAGAGACATATTACTCAGGACCAATTTAACTTCGAACAATATGAAAATATGGCACCGGACGAGTTCCATACCTGGACTGGAATACTTCAAGACCAGTTTGTCGAATTAATGGAGGGTTTGCCAAGTTTGAGGTCAGTTACTAAAACAATACAAATAGTATTTTTTGGCGGCAGTATTAGTTAAGTTGAGGACTGGAGACTCCAATGTCAGACTAGCAAACATTTTCAAATGTGGTGAATCAACCTTCCAAAGGTGGTTGCAGATTGGACGCGATACGCTTTTACAGGATTTTGTACCCTTAAACTTTAGTTTTGATCACATAATACGTGAGAACGTAGCACTAAGGAACACGTTAATACCAAACCATCTATTCGGGAATCCCCTGAGCCCAGAAGTTGAAAGGAAGGCGATAACAATTTGTAATGGTACGTACATATATTTGCAAAAAGTAGCAATTACTTTTTTCAGCGACAGTCTTACAGCCATCACAAATATAGAAACCTCCTGAAACCATTCCTCTTGGTTTGTTGCGATGGACATATTATTGAGGTAATTGGACCGTAAGTAGTAGTAAGTATGTGATGTAACCATCCAACGCAGAAATCATGAATGGTATGATAAGAAATGTAGACAGTCCATTCCTTTGGTTTTTTAGGACCGGAGATGTGTTTATTTTGGACCGTGGCTTTCGTGATTTTGTGGCAAACCTTGAGTCTTGCGGTTACATACCACATATGCCATCAATAAAATACTAAAATGAAACACAACTCACGACAGATCAGGCAAACAAATCAAGGCTGATTACGATTTGTCGATGGGTGGTGGAAGTAGTGAACGGCGATTTAAAAGAGATTTTCGGCTGTTACGAAATATATACAACAATAGAGCCATGACATAATGACAACAGATATGCCAGAGTTTGCAGATTTTCCTAGGCTGAGTGAAGATGATCTCTTTTTATTCGCTCTTGGCGTATATCAATTAAAACAGGCCAAAAGCTACTATGGTGAACATATCCTTCAAAACGGATCGCTTTCAATTGAGCTCAGTAATGAAATGCCAAATGAACACTTGGAAGAGTTAGAAGGAACAGATCTGTGGATGATACGAGGACGACTGCAATCTCGACATGTCCGAGCTCGCCAATATTATACCTACATCGTAATAGACAGAACATCATCCAGTCGAAGTGCAATCCATCACTATTATTGCACGTGCATAATAGGAAAAAGAACGATTGGGTGCTGTTCGCATATTATGTGCATAATATGGTACATGAGTTACGCTCGTCATTTACAGGTGTTATTACCCCCAGCTTTGGGATTAGAGAACATTATTGTTGTTCCAGACGAGGATGATTTTCTTGTTTAACCATATGTTTTGTATTAGCATTCTTGTAAGACGTACATGTATTTTTGGAAATAATAAAGAGTTCATTAACAATTGAACATATGATACAACTGTATTATTTGTAGAAAATCACATAAACCACAAAAACCAAAATAACACAATAAAAAACCACTACAGGCAGGTTTTATTTTCTCAATATTGTATTTTTTAAACTATTGTAATGCTATACCAGTACAATTCTTTTTTTATTCATTTCATAGAACTGTATAAAATAAAAAAATGAACTCAAATAAAAGCGAGGGCAATGGTCCCACAGTTTTCGTGCCATAATAAGAAATGTTAAGGAGAACAAGTTCTAACAGAATATCGTATTTCTTTTCTTTGGCCGCCATTTTAAAATTTGGACCAAAAATGTATGGAACGTGGATTATAATCGTGTAAATTAATGCGCGGCAATTAAAAGAAAAAAAAACGACGGATTCTTTAAAACCGATGTACACGCCCAAACAATAAGAAGTGGTCGGCAATAAAGACAAGATTTTTTTTTTTACTTTTTTAATTAAATAAAGTTACAAATGTAAAAACCTAATAACGAATGTGACCTCCTCTTGCCAAAATCACAGCTTGAATCCTTCTGGGCATGCTTTCCACGATGTTTTTAATAACGTTTTGAGGAATACGTTCCCACTCTTCTGCAATGACTATTTTTAGCTCCCTGATGTTTTGTGGAGCAGGTTGCACTGATCTTACCCGTCTATTTAGAACATCCCAGACATGCTCAATTGGGTTGAGGTCAGGACTTCGAGCTGACCAATCTAAACGACGGATCTCAATCTTCCCCAAGTGCAGTCAATGTGGGTTGTGCATATGGAATTAGGACTTCCATTATGTACCGGTGTGCATTTAATGTTCCATTTTCTATGAAAACTAACTCCGTACGCTACGTCGAATTAATTGCTGCCCAAAACATAACGGAGCCTCCGCCATAAGGAGTGATTTCTTCGAAACACACTTCCGCATAGCGTTCCCGTGGTCTTCGCAGCACTCGCCGGCATCGGTCCTCTCCACACAAAGAGATTCTAGCTTCATCAGAAAACAAAACTTTATTCCAGTCCTCCAGAGTCCATGAAGCACAGTTCCGAGCAAACTGAAGTCGAGCAACACGGTGCTCACGGAGTAATTTAGGGCCCCGAGCTGGGCGGTAGCTCCTGATATTGGCAGCCAAAAGCCTCCTCCTGACCGTCCACAGGCTAACTTCTACCCCTCTTACTTCTTCAAAGCTCTTCTTCAGGTCCACACTTGACGCTCTACGATTCCGCAACGCCTGACTCACCAAAAAGCGGTCATCTCTTGGTTCTGTGCATCGTTTTCTTCCCGAACCGGGTCTTCTTTTGACCAAACCGGTCTCTTGATACCGTTGCCAAGTCCTCTGGACAGTTAAACGACTCACATTTATCCGCTGAGACACGTAAGTTTGCGAACAACCTTCTTCAAGTAGGGCTATAATTTTACCGGCCCTTATCGCTTTATAACTCATATCAAAAAGTGGTATTTAATGTAAAAAGAAAGATTAAATTGTTTAATTTGCAGAAAATATTCAAAAGTTTTAAAATATCGTAATGAGTTAAAAATCGTTTCAGCAATTCTCGCCATTAATAAAGCAATTTTATAATAATCCACAATATAATCATTATTTTTCTTTTATTAATTTCAAATTTTAAATTTGGAACGTAAAGAATCATGCCAGGATGCTTCAAATAACATGCCAATACATCGTCAAATTAATAAAACCTATTTCTTGTTCTTCTTCATTGAAGTAGAGAAAAAAATCTAAAGTGCCCGTTTTTTTTGCAAAAGAGTTTATTATAAATGCGAAAGTTTGTGAGGATACTCTTTCACTCAAAAACGACTGGACAGTTCTGAAAGAAATTTGGTAAGTAGATGTTGACATTCTGGAATAACACATGGCTGCTTTTTATTCCAGAATTCCCACGGGGTCGGGATTATGGGGGTTTTTACTTGGGAAATGAACGAAGTTGCGGGCAGAAGCTGATGTTAATATAAAAATATTTCCTAATTTAAATAAGTTGTGCCGTTTTATGAAATACTAAAATTGACTTCAAATTAAATGATTAACCGTGGATGGAAGTAAATTGTTTGTGATAGATCATATGGCTTGGACATTTTTGAGCCATATCGTCTTTCACTGAAGTTTTAATAATTATTATACAAGTATGATGATAAAAACTGAGGTAATACAGGTTCTCGTTGAAACCCACTTCAGGCACCAGTCTCTCACAAAGTCAAACCCCTACTTTAGTTTACTGTAATTTTTAGCTTAGTTACTTTGTGTGGAGAAAATTAAACGTCTTATATATATTATATTATTATGGTCTTGAAATAGTCCATGTACCATATTTGCTCATAGGACCTATACAGACTATATTAATGAAAGCCAAAACAATATATCATTCAGTCGATTCTTCTCTGGAATGCGGTTCCTCTCGATGGTGTGCCTAAAATAGTTCCCTCGATTTCTCCAGGATCCCATAATCAGATCCTGACATGATGAAAATGGGACGACCTGGAAAGTATACCCTTTCAAACAAAAAATAGTTTTCCAAAACAGCCGTCTTCGAGTAATTGGGGAACATAAATAAAAATAAGTTTCCGACGAACTGAGAACATTCACCTTTTTTATTGAAGTCGGTTAAAAAACAATACATTTCCTAATAAATTAATGAAAAATGTTTTATTTTTTCCATAATTTTTATGTTATGTTTCAGGATATCCGTCTTTCGGGAAACTATTGAATGAGACTGGTCGGTCTATACTCTACTCTTGCAGCTGGCCCGCCTACCAGGAAGACGCCAAAATGCTTGTAAGTATGAAGAAACAGTTAATTTTTAGGGTTCCGTAGCCGAATGGCAAAAAACGGAACCCTTATAGTTTCGTCATGTCTGTCCGTCTGTCTGTCTGTCTGTCCGTCCGTATGTCACAGCCATTTTATTCCGAAACTATTAAGACAATACATGTGAAACTTGGTAGGTAGATGTATTCTGTGAACCGCTATCCGATTTTAAGAAAAAAAATTAAAAACTATTTAAAATTAAAACTAAAAATATTTTTTTTCAATGAAACCTATGCGTGTGTGGTATCTATGGTCTTTAAAAATGACATTGAAATTTCTAAAACCACTTTTTTATAAAGTTAATCATTTAAAAGATATACGCTTCCAAAGTGGTTAAATGTGTCCCCCCCACCCCCTCTAACTTCTATAATAATGGAGTAAAAAATCTAAAAAAACTTTCAACCCAAAATTGGATTGAACGAAATCGGGTCAGCAGTTTTTGAGATACAGCATGTTTTCTAAAACCGCAAATATAACTTCGTAATTCATGCAAACACTATGAAAAACAAAGTTATTTAGCGTATTTGTAAAAATGTAAATAAGTTAGTTTTAAGACATTTTTAAGGTATTTTTTATTCGTCAAATAAATATACATATTATTTATATTATTATAGTTACTACGGAACCCTTCATGGGCGAGTCTGACTCGCACTTGGCCATTTTTTTTTGATAATCTATTAACATATTTATCCATTATTTTGTGATAAAGTAGTTAAACTCTCATGTGTTGTCTCTAAAAAGGATTTTAGGAAACACTCCCTGTAAATCGAAACAATGGCGGTTGACAGTTAATTGGGAGCCCTTGTTTAAAAGCTGATACGGCGAAGGGGCGCGTATGGCTACTAGCCATTACAAACTAAAGTCAGTTTCAGTAATTTAACGACCTGCAGAAATAGCTGGGCAACAGAGATTTCTGGAAATAATAATTAAGCCTTTTTATTTCCTTAATAAACTACAATTTGCACCAATAATAATTATTTTTACAGTGCATGCAATATATGTAGATATTAATGAAATAAAAATCATTATATCTCAATTTTTGATTCAGAAATCTGTATCTAACATAAAATATATGAAAATACCAATACAAAAGTTACTCTGGATGGAGAGGCCATTTGTCTCGATCACTGTCTGTATTTGGCTCTTCTTCTTTTCGAGGCTCAAATCTCTTTTGACTAGTATGCAGCTACCTAGAACAGCTCTGATAATGGCCTCGTTCAGATCCTGCAAGATACAGGTCTTCTTCTTCTTCTTCTTCGGTAGTAATCATTTAAATATTATTTTGGGTCCAGTAGGTAGCCACGCTAGTCATGGCCGCAGTGGCATTTATAAGGTCGTTATAGGTGCATATTTGAGCACGTAGGACCCAGCAGATTGGACATGGTTTGCTCAGGAGCACCGCATTGGCTGTTACTGTGGTCTAGGACCCCCATTTTGCTAAATTGTGCCTGCAACGGCAAGGTACAGGTGGCCATTCACGATGTACATGAGAAGAGCTGGGCCATATCTTGTACTCTCTACACTGACATCGCATCCGTGACGGGTCAAGGCTTTTAAAGCTGAATATTGTTTTATTTTAACCCGACCAAAAAAAAAATTGGCCAACTGCGAGTCGGACTCGCCCATGAAGGGTTCCGTAGTAACTATAATAAATATAATATACTTAATATATTTATTTGAAAAAAAAAAACAAAAAACCTTACAAATTTCTTAAAACTAGCTTATTTACAATTTTTACAACTACGCTAAATAACTTTGTTTTTCATAGTATTTGTAAGAATTATAAAGTTATATTTGCGGTTTTAGAAAATATGCTGTATCTCAAAAACTACTGACCCGATTTCGTTCAAACCAATTTTGGTTGAAAGTTAACATTAAGTTCTACAGACATATATTTCTTTTAGATTTTTCGCTCCATTATTATAGAAGTTAGAGGGGGAGGGGGACATTTTACCACTTTGGCTTAATAGTTTCAGAATAAAATGGCTGTGACATACGGACGGACGGATAGACATATCGAAACTTCCGTCTTTTGCTATTCGGCTACGGAACCCTAAAAACGGAGGAGGTTATCAAGTCGACGCGTATTTTTTTTAATGTATAATCACCGATTACTCGAAGACGGCTGAACCCATTTGGAAAATTCTTTTTTTGTTTGAAAGGGTACTTCAAAGTTGGTCCCATTGTCACCGAGTCAGGATCTGATGATGGGATCCTGGAGAAATCGAGGGAACTCTTCAAATATTATAGGCACACCTATAATGATTTGAGTTTTTTTTATAGTAACTTCTGTAGTTGCATTCGAAAAGCATCATTTGTGAAGTGGACCTGATGATGAAGACCACAGATGGCCACTGGAACTACTCAATATATAAGTAGGAATAATAAGTATTTCATGTGTTCCGCTTCGATTATTTGAATGTGGTTATTAAGCACGATTATATGCTCGTCACAATGCATATGGTGAAGTGAAGCTGATGGTGAAGTACCAGGAGAACTCCTCAACAATTAACGGCCCAACATTGGGAAAAGCAATATTTTGTAAATGATTAGGCTTTTGTAACTAGGTAAATTATAAATCGACCAACTAAAAAGAGTGAAATAAAAACTTTTTACCAAAAAATTAAACCGACTCCCAAAAACACTGCAAAGTGAAAAATAACTTTAATTTCGGTAGCCGGTGTCTTTAGTTTTGTATTTTCGTTTTTGGCACCGATTTTCGAAATTAAAGTTATCAGTTCGGCTTGCTATTCATCTTGATCTCTCCCGTCACCCGATTGAAGACGATGGATAAGATAAAAGACGGAACAAGCAAGCCTATACGTTGCCATTCTGTTCCGTTTCACAAGTCTTACCTTCATTCGACTTGCGTGACTCCCAATTTTCCTTATTATTACAACGTACAGGTCCATAGAAAACGCGAGCAGATTTGTACACACGGCCTTTGTTTCTCATTTTGCGAGGTTTCCGCTTCATAATATGCTTGATACTTTTTTTAGCAGAAACTTGAGGTTTACTCTAATAAGAAACCTATAAACAGTAACATGATAATGTTCGTGATAAACTCAAAAACCACTGAACAGATTTTCACGCGGTTTTTACGTATGGATAGAATGTTTCACGAGGAAAGTTTGAGTTAATAATTTATTAAATTTATTAATTAATTATTTAAATTAATTTTGTGTGATTAAGTAGAATGAGACCGTGAGATGCCGTGTCGGGTCGCTAGTTATTTTATTTGGGAAAAAACAACAATTGTACAGTGTGTCTTACATCTAAATACATATTAAAAACTAGGTCAAAGTACAATTCACTTCATTTCCACACGTTACAATCGAGTTTAAAAGTACATGTTGTTTATCCTAGCTATAAATGATGATAGCTAAAACAAACACAACCTAAAGTTTTCTTTTATTTTTAACTAGCTTGTGCCAGCGGCTTCGCCTGCGTGGGAAAATTTTCCCGTGTAAATCCCGATCCCGTGGGAATTTCGCAAAATCCTTTCTTAGCGGATGCCTACGTCATAACATCTACCTGCATGCCAAATTTCAGCCCGATCCGTCCAGTGGTTTGGGCTGTGCGTTGATAGATCACTATGTCAGTCAGTCTGTCAGTCAGTCACCTTTGAGTTATATATATTTAGATTTAGAAGATTTCATAAATCAATACCAATATTTTAAAGCGGAAAAGTTTGTTCGTATGTTTGTTTGAACGCGCTAAATTGGGTACGGAACTAGCTTGAAGCTTGTGAAAGGTTATAGGCTACTTTTTACCCGTCTGCAAAAGAAGGGTTTATGTTTTTATCCTGACAAAGTCCCGCGCGACTGCTAGTTAAATATAAAGTCATATGAAAAATTTTTAGCAAAAAACAGAACCGACTTCCATATCAAAACACTACAAAGCCAAAAATCGGATCGCCAGAAGTCGGTTCTAAATTTTGCGCAAATTTTTTTTTGAGATTTTTAGTGGGTCGGTTTGTAATTTATCTAGTTACAAAAGTCATAATGTCAACAACTTATCACCTTTTACAAAATATTGCTTTTCCCGTTGCATAGCCGTTAATTTTTGAGGAGTTCTCCTGGTACTTCACCATCAGCTCTACATCACTATATGCATTGTAATAGATTCAGTGGCCATCTGTGGTCTTCATCATCAGTTCAACTTCCCCAAATGGTGCTTTTTGAGAGCAACTGCTCAAGGTACTATAAGAAATACCCAAAACGCTATAGGTGTGCCTATAATATTTGAAGAGTTCCCTCGATTTCTCCAAGATCCCATCATCAGATCCTGATTTCATAACAATGGGACCAACTAGAAAGTATACCCTTTCAAACGAAAAAAGAATTTTCCAAATCGGTCCAGCCGTCTCCGAGTTATGAGGCACGATACATAAAAAAAAAGTTCAAGACAAACTGAGAACCTCCTCCTTTTTTTTGAAGTCGGTTAATAAAGAAGTATCGAGTAGTAGAAGTATTTTATTTATGTATTTAATACACTATACATTCTTTAACATTAGTTTATTTATCCTCGTTCATATGTCACTGCTAGGTGCCAACTGAAAACCAGCGCTGGGTGTCTTTCGCCCAGCAAACGCTGAGTTGGTAACCCTTTCGGTGTAGACATGCTCAGCGAAATCAATAATAACACTAAGGTCTTACTTTTTATGTTTGTAATTTTCTATTGTTTGTTATTGTGTGTGTTTATCACCGAATAAATGGTTTTCAATTTCAATGTTATCTTCTCAAACTTTGCAGCCTGACTACGGGTCCATAGCGGAACACTGCAATATGTGGCGCAACTGGGACGACATCGAGGACTCGTGGGCCTCGCTCACCAAGATCATGGACTGGTTCGGAGACAACCAGGAGAGGCTGGCCAAGCATGCGGGTCCTGGTCACTGGAACGACCCGGATATGGTGAGAAAGCTTTAATATTCTGAGGCTTTAAGATAGATAGATATATTCTTTATTGTACACCATAACAGAATTAAATGAGGACTTAAAGACTACAAAGGCTGTTACAATGGGCAGGGGCGTGCATAGGATTATGACAGGGCATGCGGCGGAGTAAAAACACACAAAAACTTCTTCTTTTATAGATTTTTAGCATAGCCACAGCCACGCATCGTAGCATGGTGGTGATGCGTGGCTGTGGCTATGCTAAAAATCTATAAAAGAAGAAGTTTTTGTGTGTTTTTACTCCGCCGCATGCCCTGTCATAATCCTATGCACGCGCCTGACAATGGGCGGTTACATATTCTTTCATTTCGTCATTGCATTACGGGTTTAAGTTGTTTAGCAGATGATTTTTAATCATATGTAGCCGGCCTCATCTAGTTTAAATTTACAACAAAAAAATTTCATAGAACATTTATCATAGATCTGCAATTCTAATAGATTCTGAATGTCATCGTTATTTAGTTTAACAACAGGGTTGTTTCATTTATTGAAAAACTCTCAGCCAGTTTTAATTTTTATTCGCCCGGCGAACTTTGTACCGCCATTTTTTTCTATATTTTCTCAAATATTAAACTATCCCTAGACTTATTCAAGTATTTAACAATCAAATAACTGTATTTATTTTATCCCCAGCTCCTGATAGGTAACTTCGGACTCACAGTAGACCAGGCTCGCGTCCAGATGGCGGTGTGGTCTATCCTGGCGGCTCCTCTCCTCATGAGCGTGGACCTAGCCACCATCAAGCCCGAGTTCAAGGAGATCCTGCTGAACAGGGACATCATTGCGGTCAACCAGGACCCCATGGGCAAGCAGGGGATGAGGGTTTGGAAGAAGACGGATCGTGGAGTGGTAAGTAAACAAATATTTAAGGTTTTATCACCTTCATTAAAATAAAAGATATCATGATCACAAAGTGGGTCCTTCATTTATACGCGACCGCAGTGTGTACGGTAAAGTTAATAACTTAACAAAAAGAAACAGTTAAAGAATAAAAAAAAACATAATTAAATATTGGTACATATAAAAACTTGAACATTGCTTAAAATATATAATTTAGACTTAGTCATATTGTCTAGCTAGCGTGATTTATTATTTTAAGTTTAATTTCATGACATTTCAAGATCGTCTCTACTTTGTAATTAGATACTGTCAAATATATACACCAATTTAATATCGGCATCCTGTTAAAATACTGAAATGACAATTGGTATCGGAAAAACAGGGTACATACATAATTATCCATATACTCGGCAAATACTAAGCACCCAAAATTGGAGGACACCAATTAAGATTAACTGGCCTTAGTTTATTCGGTCCAAAATCGGCATTGCTGTTCAACATGGGTAAGGAAAGGTGGAAATTAAGGGTCTTGACAGACAGACAAACAGACGACAAAGTGATGCTGTAAGATTAATTTCCTTTTAAGGTACGGAACCCTAAAAGCTGACAGTACCCATTGACATCGATGAGGTTCAATGTTTGGATGTCTAATACTATTTTAATCTCTCGTAATGAAGAATGTTAACTAATTTTGAATATTAGCTCTCCATATTCTCTGTCAAAAATAAAAAATATAAGTAAGAGAATTACTTCGATACGTCAATTAGTTTCCGATTTATAGAAGTAAACGTGCGACGCGGAATCGTGACGGTGTGACGTTATTTCACAACAATCACTCAGTCCAGTCGCGCTTTCAGCACGGTGTCGTTTCATTAGAAATTATAAATACTTTCAAAAATGTCCAATCCAAATACTAGGAAATCATGTGTTGTGCCGAAATGTACAAATACAACCACCAATTTCGACTTGCTACTAAGCGGAGCGTTGTAAATTGACGTCACATGCGGTCACGTGACTGTTAGCGGGACTCTATATTTATCGTAAGTTTAAATGCCTGTAAAATTAAAACTAATAGGTATTTTTGAATACAACAAAAACTAGTGTATTTCTATACATACAAGCTTTACTGTAACTACCGATTTTGACCTAGTGACATTCTTAATTGTCTACAGCGATCAAAATTGGAAATCTGGAACCGCGAGCTTCACGACGGAGCGCGTGCGCTGGCCTTCGTGAGTCAACGCGACGACGGCATCCCATACGCTGCCAACTTCACTTCGGATGAAATGCAATTAGCGCAGGGCGAATATGAAGTTCATGTAAGTAATTTCCATCAATGGCGATGCGCCATCGTTACATGGTGGACATCCCACCCATACGCACAAAACGTTTTGTTAATACTTTCATTGTGCGTACAGCTAAGGAGTGGAATTCCCTGCCGGAGTCTGTGTTTCCCGATAGCTATATCCTGCGGTCTTTAAGTCAAGAGTGAATAGGTTACTTCTGCGTAAGCGTGTTTCATCTTCGACCACATCATCACTTACCATCAGGTGAGATGGCGGTCAAACGCTAACCTATTATCAACAAAAAAAAAATAAAAAAAATTAGTGGTAGGAAATAAGATGTGGAGTCGATCTACACGATGGCTTCTAGTAATAATAAATGTTGATCAATAAATATTAAGGAGGAAAGCTAAGGGGTTCGTGGCCAAATAATAACAGCCGGATGAGTCGATATTCAGCTTGTGAAGGTCGGTCAGTAGACTATTGTTGATCCTGGCTGTTATTTTTACATTTTTGACAGTCGTTACGCCAGAAGCCTAATAATATATAATTGACCCCAGTAAAGACAACGGGTATCTTGTTACCCAGCTACTGGGCTGTGGAAGTCAGATACGCAGTCGCCCCATGTTAAACTTGGAAGTCAGATAGGCAGTCGCCCCATGTTAAACTTGGAAGTCAGATAGGCAGTCGCCCCATGTTAAACTTGGAAGTCAGATAGGCAGTCGCCCCATGTTAAACTTGGAAGTCAGATAGGCAGTCGCCCCATGTTAAACTTAGAAGTCAGATAGGCAGTCGCCCCATGTTAAACTTGGAAGTCAGATAGGCAGTCGCCCCATGTTAAACTTGGAAGTCAGATAGGCAGTCGCCCCATTTTAAACTTGGAAGTCAGATAGGCAGTCGCCCCATGTTAAACTTGGAAGTCAGATAGGCAGTCGCCCCATGTTAAACTTGGAAGTCAGATAGGCAGTCGCCCCATGTTAAACTTGGAAGTCAGATAGGCAGTCGCCCCATGTTAAACTTGGAAGTCTGATAGGCAGTCGCCCCATGTTAAACTTAGAAGTCAGATAGGCAGTCGCCCCATGTTAAACTTGGAAGTCAGATAGGCAGTCGCCCCATGTTAAACTTGGAAGTCAGATAGGCAGTCGCCCCATGTTAAACTTGGAAGTCAGATAGGCAGTCGCCCCATGTTAAACTTGGAAGTCAGATAGGCAGTCGCCCCATGTTAAACTTGGAAGTCAGATAGGCAGTCGCCCCATGTTAAACTTGGAAGTCAGATAGGCAGTCGCCCCATGTTAAACTTGGAAGTCTGATAGGCAGTCGCCCCATGTTAAACTTGGAAGTCAGATAGGCAGTCGCCCCATGTTAAACTTGGAAGTCAGATAGGCAGTCGCCCCATGTTAAACTTGGAAGTCTGATAGGCAGTCGCCCCATGTTAAACTTTTGCACCAGGTTAGACTCGAAGCCGAATCCAACGTAGTTGTGAATAAAAACCTTTTTTACAAAAAAATTGAACTGTCTTCAAAACTTACAAAAAAGACTTGCTCTACAAAGAGAGAAATAACCTTAAATATTGTTTTATTAGGCTAGGTATCTACTCACATGGCTGAAGTCGGTACCAAGATGAATGAATAGTTTCGATACGCAAAGAACGCTGCATTAACGCAATCGGAATCGGATCAGTAGTTTCTGAGAAAATCGCGGATATACAAACATACATACATACTGATCGAATACAGAACCTCCTTTTTTGAAGTCGGTGCTAAAAAAAAATTTTTAGCAAAAAATAGAACCGACTTCCATATCAAAACACTACAAAGGCAAAAATAACTTTAATTTCGGAAGGCGGTGTCAAAAACGAAAATATATACAAAACTAAAGACACCGCCTTCCGAAATTAAAGTTATTTTTGCCTTTGTAGTGTTTTGATATAGAAGTCGGTTCTATTTTTTGCTAAAAATTTTTTTTTCACGCTTTTTAGTGGGTCGGTTTGTAATTTATCTAGTTACAAAAGCCATAATGTCAACAACTTATCACCTTTTACAAAATATTGCTTTTCCCGATGCATAGCCGTTAATTTTTGAGGAGTTCTCCTGGTACTTGACCATCAACTCTACATCACCATATGTATTGTGACGAGCATAAAGTGTTTAACATCCGTACTCAAGTAATGGAATCGCAATCCACGAAATACTTATTATTGAGGAGTTTCAGTGGCCATCTGTGGTCTTCATCATCAGTTCAACTTCCCCAAATGGTACTTTTCGGAAGCAACAGCACAAGGTACTATAAGAAATACCCAAAACGCTATAGGTGTGCCTATAATATTTGAAGAGTTCCCTCGATTTCTCCAGGATCCCATCATCAGATCCTGATTTCGTAACAATGGGACCAACTAGAAACTATACCTATTCAAACGCAAAAAGAATTTTTCAAATCGGTCCAGCCGTCTCCGAGTTATGAGGTAACATACATAAAAAAAAAAAGTTCAAGACGAATTGTAAACCTCCTTTTTTTGAAGTCGGTTAAAAAGCTAAGCAAATGATGATGATGGTCGATAAATATTAAATGGTCACCAGTTTTAGCCAACCTACTTTGTAACTACCAGGTTGTGGAGGTGCGATAGGCAATCGATCTCGGTATAATACTGTTCAAATAGGTTTGTGTTTTGTATAATGGACTGGATGCATCCAGCCTACCCTGGTGCAGTTCACGCGGACAGTTTGGATTTTTTTTTAAAGATCTAACAATGTGCTTAGAAAACACATTACTATCAATCTCGTTAACCCATGCAACTAAGCTAAATATGCTTGTGTCTGGAGTGGATTCACGACAATAGTGTAATGGATGGGGTTTGAACTCATTACCTATCAATCACAACGCCGACACTTTGGCCAGGTTATACTTTATACGATACTAGCTACCGCCCGCGACTTCGTCCGCGTGGAAAAAAAATCCCCCGATTTTGAAACATTCTTCATTAGTGCTCCGCTCCAATTGGTCTTAGCGTGATGATATATAGCCTATAGCCTTCTTCGATAAATGGGCTATCTAACACTGAAAGATTTTTTCAAATCAGAAACGTAGTTCCAGAGATTAGCGCGTTCAAGCAAACAAACAAACTCTTCAGCCTTATAATTTTAGTATAAACTAGTAATCACGCGGGGCTTCGCTCCCGTGGATTCTATTACGGTAAAAACATAACTCTCCTTTTTTGCAGTCGCGTAAAAAGTAGCCTATAACCTTCCTCAAGCTTCAAGCTACTTCCATGCCAAATTTCATCCAAATCCACCCAGTACTTTCGAAGATTAGCGCGTTCAAGCAAACAAACAAACAAACAAACTTTTCCGCTTTATAATATTAGTATAAATAATCGACAGAGCGATTGGTTTCGCTCAGTTTAGGTCATGTAATAAGTACTTACAATAACTAATTACTTCAATTAAGTACGCCAGTTTTCTTAATTGTGTTCGAATAATTAAATTAACAATTGTTATTTTCTTTTCAGGATCTCTACAAAGACGACGGAGTACGTCATTGGAACTCCGAGCACGACTTTGAAGTTAGAATTAATCCATCAGGTTTGTACCTAAATGTTACGCAACAGATTTGTGTTGTATTTTTTTCAACAGACCTCTCCACTCAAATATCGGTAAGCGCTTTACACAACTGACCAGACAGACAGAGAATTCAATCATTTCTGGCAAATCATTACTGATCCTAAAAACGATGAAAATTATATCTATGAGGAAAAATATTATTTTTAAAAACAATTACATTATAATTTATCTCTCAAAATTGCAATCTATCAATAAATTGTAATCCGCACAATTTAACGCATTATTTTTCGTTAGATTATAATCTATCGAACTGAAACCGTTTACTTACAATTTGCTACTAGCTAAGATGCCGAGTGCCCAAAGGCTGCCCCTGATGGTTCGGTTTTGCTGTAAGACGTTCTGTGACCATAGAGTAACGTACGGAGGAAAGACATTCAACCCATCAGCATGCGAGTGTGTTGAGTGCTTTCCATTGTATGCCATTTCACAATTTCACGATTCCACTTCTATAGATTATAATCTGTCGAAAAATAATGCGTTAAATTGTAAAAAGTGTGGCTGTCTTGCAATTTAAAGCATTATTTATCACAATTTTTCGACAGATATTAGCTATTTTACGGTGACATATATAAATAATAATACTTATAATGTTGGTAAGCACCAAATATTATAAATATTAAGTATGATAAATTAAGCCACGGTGGATTACGTCCCATTCCCTCTCATAGAGAGAAGGTTAGTGGACCTATACTCTTCAAAGAGAATTTTGAAGAGGATAGGTCCACTAACTAATTTTTTTATAAAATGTTACTTAGGCCATTTTTGCGCTCGCGGCCTGAATTATAGTCTGATTATGTCTGGTTATACAACGTGTAACAGAATAAACGCAATTCCTGAAAGTAGTTGATTCTGCTTCTGGCTTCTGAATCGATTTCCGAGGTGTTAAATTTTGACGGAAAAATCCTTCATTTAACGTAAAACAGAAACACAGCATCATGGCAAATTAATACAATCGTTAATTCAAAGAAATGCGCTCGTTTGCGTGTCGGACGCTAACATTGCATGAGTGTATGCGTCTGCGTAAGGATATTGTATGACGCACATACGTTATGCATTTAGTAAGGATTTTATACAAAATGTCTAGGTTTGGTTTCAATTTATTTAGTTACGGATGTTGTTTGAGATTTATAATTTAATATTCTAATTGGGGTGTCTGAGGTATAGCGCTTAATCTGTTACACCTTGTATGTGTGGGTCGTAAAAGCCCCAAGCACGCAGTAGAACCCAAATAGCTGCCGAGATTCTTTAAAAGGCAGTCATCTGACAATTTACCGATTTTGAGTTTTTATAAATTTGGCACTGGTATCAAAACCACTTCACAGCTTTTTATTAAAAAAATATCTCAAAAACTAAATAAGTTTCAGAAAAAGGAGTTAGATAGATCGACGCGCCTTTTTTCCTGATGTCGCTCAATGTTTAACTCAAAATCGGTGAATCACGGCAGATAGAATCTTAATCGATAGCAGATCTTCGACCACATCATTGCTTACTATCAGATGAGATACTGGTCAAACTCGAGCCTATGATAAAAACATAGATTTAGAGACAAAATAAACAATTTATTTTAATTACTTATATTTATTTATTAATAAATTATCCAGTGATTCATGGTTAATAAATTAATCCGTTTTTCAGGTGTGAAATTCTACAAATTTATTCCAAAGACGTCGGGCGTGAAAACCGAAGCTTTTTCCTATTCCAAGTTTGAGAGCAGTTCAGTGTCGGATGCAGTCGTCAACACTGTCTTGAACAAGACCTAGTTTTTAAGTCGGAAATATATTTAAGATAAACTGTAACAAATTAAGGACTTAATTATAAGAATAAAAGTTTTAAATATTTCTGTGGCGTTATTTTTAGGGTTCCGTACTCGGACGGGACCCTATTACTAAGACTTTGCTGCCTGTCCGTTCGTCTGTTTGTCACCAGGTTGTACCTCACGAACGCGATAGCTAGAAAGTTGAAATTTTCGCAAATCATGTACCTATTTCTGTTGCCGCTATAAAAGAAAATACTAAGAACAAAATAAAACAAATATTTAAGGGGGCTCCCATACAACAGAGATGATTTTTATGCCATTTTTATAGAAAATGGTACGGAACCCTTCGTGCGCGAGTCCGACTCGCACTTGGCCGGTTTTGTTTATCCTAATTACGAATATTGCCTAAATAATTACGAATAACCAGAGCTGAATGTAGGCGCGGCCATAGCAAGTGCAGGTTACGGGAATGGAGCAGCGCGTGTACACTTGAACCAATTAGAGTTAGGAGACGTATGTCAAGCACTTCAAGGTCTTAAGCCGAAAAAGTCTGCAGGGCCTGACGGCATTCCACCCTACATATTCAGGGATTGTTCACGGGTACTAGCTAGGCCACTGCTTCACATATATAACATGTGCTTAAAAGCTGCAGTGTTTCCGGAGAGGTGGAAAGTGACTCGCGTTGTTCCGGTATCAAAAGTTTGTTCAGCAGAATCGGTGGAGAGTTATAGGCCAGTCGCAGTGTTGTCGACGCCGGCGCCGGCAAAAGTATTGGAAGCTGCTATTCATAAAAGCATTTATCTCCAGGTGAGCGCACAACTCTCTGACGCTCAGCATGGGTTTCTGCCGGGTAAAAGCACCACCAGTAATCTGCTCTGTCACATGGCTCAACTGGTGCCGACAGTGGACAGTGGGGGACAAGCTGATGCTGCTTACTTTGATTTCAAAAAAGCATTCGACCTAGTCGATAATGACGTGTTGCTTAAAAAGTTAGCAGCATTCGGTTTTACCCCACAGTTACTGAATTTTTTTGCCAGTTACATGAGCGATAGGCAGCAGTATGTGGAATATGCGGGACATGTATCAGAGCCATATTTCATGAGATCTGGAGTAAGTCAAGGGAGTAATCTTGGCCCATTGGAGTTCATTCTGATGATAAATGACCTACCAGAAGTTGTTAAAGACGCTCACTGTTTGTTATTTGCCGACGACCTCAAATTGTCTCTCGCGGTAAAAAACGAGGATGACTGCATTAGGCTACAGAGGGACATAGATAGGGTAGTGAGCTGGAGCAAAGAAAACCTTTTGCCATTTAATAGAACGAAGTGCGTGACTATCACTTTTTCTCGAGCGCACAATCCTATCATACACAACTACCATATTGACGAGTTGCCTATGGTAAGGGTCACGGCAGTCAAGGATCTAGGAGTAAGTTTTAATACCGGGCTGACTTTCCGTGATCATATCATGCGTAGCTGTAAGAAGGCTTACAGAAATTTAGGTTTCATATGCTCCGTACGGTGCGAGGGTTCACGAGCATGAAAGCTGTAGCATACGTAGCACACCCTTCACTTTGATAACCAATCGCTCATACAATGCACAAAGGAATATTATTCTAAGTACTATAAATTAAATATAATGTCAACAGTTATATGAGACGCGGGTGGAGGGCCGCGCTCACCCACACAGTGACCACTGTTTAACTAATGTAAACACTACAATTATATATACACAATTCTATTTTAATAAAGAACATTCATTCCACATTCATTACTGCGACTTCACGCCTTGTCATTGCTCTCCCTAACTTATTCTCCAAAGTGCTGTCTAAAGTAAATCTCCGCTACCTTAAATATATTCTCTAAATTAGTGCTCCAACATAGCACTAAAGTAGTGCTACGACCTAGCGCTAAAAAGCTATTATAGCATTATATAATGCACTGGTTAGGAGTCAGTTAGAATGTAACGCAGTTATTTGGGCTCCGCATGAAATTAAGTATAGTCTCATTTTGGAGCGTGTGCAGAACAAATTTATTAGATATCTATATATGCGGTATTATGGTGTGTATCCATTTGATCCATTAATGTATCCTACTTTATTTATTCTGGGTATGGTATAGGGCATGCAATATCGCAAGGTTCTCAATTCCGGAACTGAGTTCCAATACTGGAAATCTGATTCCGGAATTCCGGAACCAGTTCCGGAATTCTGGAATCTTTTAAAGTTTGTTTTAAATCAAACAAGATTTATAATTATATCAGTCTTTTAACCTTTTGACCACCACGTCAAAAAAGCAAAAGCGTGCCCTCAGCGCCAAGCTTAGAATTCATCTTTTAAACCTACAAAATAGTAGTGAGAAATTATATCGATAAAGCTCATGGAAAACTGACAATATTTTTTTAACATAGGCTTTAAATTGAATAAAGATTTTTTTAAAATTATATTTGATAGGCTTGCGTTTGACCATAATCTCACCTGATGTTAAGCGATGATGTGGTCGAAGATGGAGCACGATTGCCTAGAAGTATCCTATTCACTCTTGACTTAAAGACTCCCAGGTTATAACTATCAGGAAACACAGACTCCGGCAGGGAATTCCACTCCTCAGCCGTACGCACAATGAAAGTATTCCCAAAACGTTTCGTGCGTACGGGTGGGATGTCCACCATGTAACGATGGCGCATCGCCGTATCGCCGTTTGTCTTGTAGTCCGATGATGGAACGGGCTTGGTGGAATAAGACCGATAGACGACTGACAGGCTTGCAACACGTCGCCGATGTTCTAGGCTCTGGAGTCTTGTTTCGACCAGTTTCTCGTTGCCGATGAGCCTTTTGGCCCGTTTCTCTATAGACTCAAGTGCATCAAGCTGGTATTTGGCAGATCTATCTGAGAGATGAAAGCAGTACTCCATACACGACCGAACTTGCGCTTGATAGAGGTTGAGCAGCTGTTCCGGTGTGAAGTACCGTCCCACCTTTGCTAGGATTCCCAACTTTTTGGCAGCCAATTGAGCCTTAGCCTCGATAAATGGACCAAAATTAAGGGTCAACGTAACCCCAAGAAGCTCGATGCGATCAGTTATCGGCACGGTTACACCACGGAAAGAAGCAGCCGGTTGAAATTGGCTCCTTTTTGCGGAGAAAAGACATGCCTGGGTCTTGGCAGCATTAAACTTGACCAAGTTGGCGTCGCCCCACTCAGAGACAGCTTTCAAAGTCAAGTTCAAGCGCCCCACCATTGCCTCTCGGAGAGACTGGACTTGTGACCCACTACCACGCGCGCTAGATATATATCTCTCAGCTACAGTGCTCTGTGATGCAAACGACAGCACTGTTATTTATGCAGGGCATTAGCAGATCGTTAATATGCAGTAAGAATAAAGTTGTTGATAGAACTGCCCCCTGAGGGACCCTGGCATTAATAGCCAATTGGCCAGACGTGCAACCATCAATAACCACTCGAATAGACCGATCTCTCAGGAAGTCTTCTATCCAAACGCAAAGTTCAGTGGGTATACCGAAAGAAGAAAGTTTAGCAATAAGGCTATCGTGCCACACCCTATCGAAAGCCATACCATCCTTGTGTTGAGTTTTATTTCAACATTTACGGCTTTTATTACTATTTAAATCCATAAATAGAATCAATAATCGATAAAACTAAGTCAATACCATCACAGCACTATTGTCCATCAAGACCTAATTTTTTGTCATTCTATGACGACAGTGGCGCAGCTGGCACGGATTTCTTGACATTGCTCGCTCCTGCTCTAGAGGTGCGACGCCGATACTTATTAATAGTATCGAAATATTTATTCTTATTGTTTTGTACTTTCAACAGTTTCAAGTAATAAAATGTAAGTTTCTTTGAAAGAACAATCAATTTAATGTTTTTTCAACACATTTGCTCGTAAAGTGCACAGTCTTATTCCCAAGCCCGTTCCATCATCAGACTACAAGACAAACGGCGATGCGCCATCGTTACATGGTGGACATCCTACCCATACGCAAGAAACGTTTTGGGAATACTTTCATTGTGCGTACGGCTAAGGAGTGGAATTCCCTGCCGGAGTCTGTGTTTCCTGATAGTTACAACCTAGGAGTCTTTAAGTCAAGAGTGAATAGGTTACTTCTAGGCAAGCGTGCTTCATCTTCGACCATATCATCGCTTAACATCAGGTGAGATATGGTCAAACGAAAGCCTATCAACTATAAAAAAGTGGCTCTTTATGAACCGCTATTAGGTCCATAATGCAGTGTATTAGAAACGCGTGCTTTTTACTTTACGTTATTGCACTAGTGCTATAACGCCACAGATAACTATTTACTAGTCGGAGGTTGGAGATAGCGGCTTGTGGAAAGTTCCACAGACTAGTTTGGTTAAAATATCAAAAATTTATGAATATCGGAATTCCGATATTACTCCTCTCAATTCCGGAATTGAAATACCAGAAAAATTGTTACGGAATTCCGGAATTACGAAATTCCGGAATTCCGCAATGCATGCCCTAGTATGGTAGGATACAATGAACTAAGGGTTAGGAGGGAAGTGGCACTCACTTCATATTTATTTAAAATATTGCGTGGGAAGGTGCATAATGCGATGATTTTAGGGCAGATGAGCCTGTGTGTCCCGGACAGGTACGTGTGGCGACGGCGGCAGCCGCAGCTGCTGGCGGTTCCGAGCGCTCGTACCAACCTTCTGAGGCAGGCGCCTTTGACGCGTGCAATCACCACACTAAATGTTATTGCTAGGGAGACAGATCTATGTTTTTGTTCTCTGGGTGAATTTACAAGGTCAGCACTGTTTGTGATATGTTATTACTAGCTGACCCGCCACGACTTCGTTCACGTGGTATCCTACCCCTACCCAACCGATACCCTACCCCTATCCTACCCCTACCCAACCGATACCCTACCCTAACCCAACCCCTACCCTACCCCTACCATACCCCAACCCTACCCTACCCTACCCCTACCCTACCCTACACCAACCCTACCCTACCCTACCACTACCCTACCCCTACCCTACCCCTACCCAACCCCCACCCTACCCCTACCCAACCCTCACCCTACCCCTACCCTACCCCTACCCTATCCCTACCCTACCCCTACCCCTACACTACCCCTACCCTACACCAACCCTACCCCTACCCTACTCTTCATCTCTTCTTCGTTCGCGTGGGATGTTTTTCCCGCTTAAATCCCGATCCCGTGGGAATTTCGGGATAAAAAGTATCCTATGTCCGTCTCCTGGCTCTAAGCTACCTCCATACCAATTTTCACCCAAATCTGTTCTGCCGTTCTTGAGTTATAAGTGGTGTAACTAACACGACTTTCTTTTATATATATAGACTAGTACTCTCGCGGGGCTTCGCTCCCGTGGATTCTATCACGGTAAAAACATAACTCTCCTTTTTTGCAGTCGGGTAAAAAGTAGCCTATAACCTTCCTCAAGCTTCAAGCTACTTCCATACCAAATTTCATCCAAATCCACCCAGTACTTTCGAAGATTAGCGCGTTCAAGCAAACAAACAAACAAACAAACAAACAAACAAACTAACAAACTTTTCCGCTTTATAATATTAGTATAGATTAATTATAATAACATATCACAAACAGTATGTTTGTTTGTGTATGTTTTATTGTTTTTTACCCGACTGCAAGGGAATGATACTTTTTTTTTCTTTTTGTTACGCTATCGCATTGGGTTAATACCTGTAAGGATAGTTGTATGTGTATATGTAAATAAATAAATAAATATATTTTTTTTTTTTTAAGAAAAGCATCCCCATTACGAACAATCTTGTTAATCACTCTAACTAATCTAATTAACCTTTTGACCGCCACAGTCGTGTATAGACGACAAGCCAAAATGTGCCCAGCTGTTTTTCGAACCTAAGTCCCGGGTCGACGGCGCGTCGTGTTCCACGCGCGCCTCAAAGAGCGTCAGCAACATGACGAGGCCCCCTCTGCAGAGGGCCGAAGCCCGCCGGGGTCGTGGGACTCATCCCGTTACCGTGGCCCCGGTATGTAAAGGGTTATTGAAGGAACACCGTGGATTTTAGTCAGTAAAAGTCTGACAGTCCCTCCCACCCTGCCCGGAGTGGGAGGACTTATTTGATAATTTTAACACGTTAAAAAAAAAAAAAAAAAAGTTCGAAAAAATTAGTGCCCTCGGCGCCACAGTCACCATAACAGGACACGTTGTGATGTAGATACCAGTCAATAAAACAAGAATATCGACATTGACGGCACGTAGGTTACGTTATATTTAATTTACTCTGAATTCTGCATCAATAAATAAATATAACATTTGATACTGAACTTTTATGATTGTGAAATCAAGAAAATTTTATAGTACTGAACGCTAACGCTCTTTAAACGTGGAGTGTTAGTAGATTATCGATTAATTGTAATGACTGAAATGCCCATCTCTATCACACTGTTGTATTGTCTGTTCCGGGGACGCCACAGTCGTCTATGTTTGACAGTCCCATGACGTCAAATCATCGTCAAATGCGATTTTTTTCAAATAGAGTAGTTCGTTTACTGTTATTAAATATTATTAATAATGGAGGACTATAATATGAGTAGTGAAGACTTATTAAATATACTGCAAAGAGTCGATAATGACACGTTTATCATAGAAGACAGTGCAATTACTTCAGCACTGATGTCATCAGTTAGTGGCGATGCACTATACTACATTATGATTATGATGCACGTTTGCTATGGTTTTTCAACACTCTTATGAGATAAAAACAGATTTGTATTATTAAATATTAACTTGGATGGAAAATATGTAGTCGCCGAGTCGTTGTTTGTTGATGAGGTTGAAAAAACGCACATCTCCGACCTCCGACTAGTAAATAGTTATCTGTGGCGTTATAGCACTAGTTCAGTAACGTAAAGTAAAAAGCACACGTTTCTAATACACTGCATTATGGACCTAATAGCGGTTCATTAAGAGCCACTTTTTTATAATTGATAGGCTTGCATTTGACCATAATCTCACCTGATGTTAAGCGATGATGTGGTCGAAGATGAAGCACGCTTGCCTAGAAGTAACCTATTCACTCTTGACTTAAAGACTCCCAGGTTGTAACTATCAGGAAACACAGACACCGGCAGGGAATTCCACTCCTTAGCCGTACGCACAATGAAAGTATTCCCAAAACGTTTCTTGCGTATGGGTGGGATGTCCACCATATAACGATGGCGCATCGCCGTATGTCTTGTAGTCCGATGATGGAACGGGCTTGGTGGAATAAAAAAACATTGAATTGATTGTTCTTTCAAAGAAACTTACATTTTATTACTTGACACTGTTGAAAGTACAAAACAATAAGAATAAATATTTCGATATTATTAATATGTATCGGTGTCGCACCTCTAGAGCAGAAGCGAGCAATGTCAAGAAATCCGTGCCAGCTGCGGCACTGTCGTCATAGAGTGACAAAAAATTACGTCATGATGGACAATAGTGCTGTGATGGTATTAACTTTTTTTATTAAGGTATTAAGGTTTTATCGATTGTTGATTCTATTTATGGATTTAAATAATAATAAAGGCCGTAAATGTGACACAAATTATTATATTTATGTCATAAAATACAAAGCGGGTTGAAATAAAACTCAACACAAGGATGGTATAATAATCTTTATTCAAATTAAAGCCTATGTTAAATAATATTGTCAGTTTTCCATGAGCTTTATCGATATAATTTCGATCTCACTACTATTTTGTAGGTTTAAAGGATGAATTCGGAGCTTGGCGCCGAGGGCACGCTTTTGCTTTTTTGACGTGGCGGTCAAAAGGTTTATATGCTAGTGTCTGGACCCACTCCAATAGTGTAATGGGTGGGGTTCGAACCCGCGACCTCTCGGTCACAAGGACGGCACCATAAGGCTATTGCAGCTAAGTTAGTAACTGCTGTGGTTGATTCTCGAATCAATTGAATACAATTTTATTGTAAGTACAAATGTATAACGTGTAATTGCTCTTGCGCATCTGAACCAAGATTGCTACTTAGTAAGTATAGATACATGATGTATTGCGCAACTCGATAAGTAGAAAACATAAATATATTTTTTTTTTTAGAAATAGCATATCGACGGTTAAAAAGAAATGGGGTATACGCGACATTTTGGACTGGTATTGTTTTGAAAGCCGACTGTTTCTTGTGTTCTATTATCTTTTATTTTGTCATATTTCCCGATTGGAAACTTAAAAATTGTTTTAGTTTTCACGATGTTTTCATAAAAAAATACATCAGTTTTTCTAAAATTCTAAACTTTGAACGACTCTCCTGGATATTTCTTTTTTTGTCGCTTATACCCTATTTCCTTTTAACCGTCGATATGTTGAATACTTTGAATACTTCAAAAGTATTCAAATTCAATGCAGCATTATCATCTCAGCGTCACTTATATCAATACCATGTCAAAATTATCTCTCGATGGAGGATCGGGAGAATATTGTTATTCCCTCTAAATGGAGAATAGGTTTCTTGAAACGCACAGCATAAGCAGGTGTTAAGTCTGTTAGTAGTTCATCTGTTTAGCTCTTCTCAACTTTGGGTAGTTTTTCAGACGTTAAAGTGAACGTGCTACCGTGCGCAGCAAGGCTCAAGGGAGACCCTTTTACAGTCTCCTCACGGATGAGCCCGAATGGGCGTTGCACAGAAGGGGCTCCGTGGTCTTTTAAGAGGTAACGGGGCCCTTCTATGTGTTGATGGTGATTACCGGGTTGGTTTTAGTGAGGTAGATATCCCATACACCCTGTTCTTCTTCCCCAAAAGTTCAGGTGCCTTTTGAAGGTTTCCCACCGATAACAAGATAAAAAAAGATTTTCACACGTTGAACAGAAAGTTGAACACCAGTATCATAAATGGGCCCATATAACCCATTTACCATTGACTACGATGAAAATAGATTCTTGTGACTGTTCCTTATTCCTTCACCTCGAACCCTGATAAGTAGAAAGCTACGGTAGATGCCTGCTTACCAACTTGGAGGGGTTTGTTCTAATTTTACTTCTATTCAATCTAAACTAATATTATAAAGAAGGATTTGATTTTTTGTTTGTTTGTAATGGATAAACTTAAAATAATTTTATCCATTACAAACATTACTAAACCAATTTCGATGGAATTTGGCGAGGAGATAGCTTGAACCCTTAGAAATAAATTAGGCTATAAAAATTGGCCAAGTGTGAGTCGTACCTCGACGGGGCGAATCCGCGTGAGGTCAGCTAGTATGATATAGGTTAAATTTTAAATAAAACAGGTATTCTCTGCGTTTTGTCAAGTTATATAAAAGCTCAAACCTAATAGCTACTGTTTTCTTTTCCATTTCTTTTTTGCATACATAGATCATTACTATGTATTATATTCGTTTAAGACACCTATTAAAATGTAACTGCCAAGGTAGGCACTTTGTGCGTGCCTTATTCTATTATTTTCATCTCGTCCTAGACAAGATTCATCGAGTTAAGATCATCGGGGTTTCCATTTAATCATCATCGTTGTTAAAGCTAACTCACCTCCCAAGATCAAGCCCATCGCTGCCGTATTAATCTGCGAATAACCCTCCCCCTTTCGGACTTCGCCGCAGTCGGGTAATAAGGTTAAATCATGAAACCAGATCTAGTTTGTGATGCTAAACCAAATTTCACTTTCTACAAACATCAATCTATTTACAAAACTGTTAATTTTCGACCAAGTTACAAGTTTTGTACTGATTTTGGAGCGATTAGAAAGAAGTTGGGTAGGTTCTTATCAAGTAGATAAAGTTAATACCGAGTTGGGGCCGTCTGGCCTGAATTCGGGTCAATGATCGAACAATATTTTGATAGGCTAGTCTTTGTTAATTATTTAAGTAGGACATACGGCCCTAGTATATGTACATACCTATCGCCATTATTTCAAATACCAGTTTTCTTTTGATATGTCGCTCATGCAAGCTCTAGTTTACCGTTACTACCAGTGAAAGTTTGTATTTGTCATCCATCTATTGGTAAAACATTGAAATGATTTAGAATGAAAAAGAACATAACATAATATTGAGGTTGAGATTATTATGATAGCGATTTTTACAGAGCGATCTCTTTTCTCGATTTAGTGTAAATTCCTGAACGCTACTATTAAATGACATAATGTATTTGACGTAACCATATGATTAGCCCTTATGTCAAAACTGTGTCAAATTAGAAATTCTGAAATCCGGAAGAATACGCAAGCGGCATAAATTATAAGTTAAATTATCAAAAGATTTACACATAGTTAATGTAAACACTAAATGGACAAGTTGATCATGACATTGCTATAAACAAGTCGGGATCGGTACTGCGCACGGCCCAACGTAAATATTGTTATCGTACGTTCGCGTAAGAGCGAAAGAAAGCTGGTTATTGGTATTAGGTCAATGGTGTATTCGTGCCTGTAACGTGAGGCTGCGTGCTGACGTCGGCGCGTACGAGACGCGGCAGCGCAGGCCCGCCGCCATCAGTTTGCGCCGGTTACATCGCTCGGGCAACACGTACCGACAAACTAACGGTCCACGGTCCACGAACACTAATCTCGAGCGTGAAAGTTACCAACAAAGATGGGCGGAAGAGTAGAAAACGTAGGCATACTCGCCATGGAGCTATACTTCCCTTCACAATACGTAGACCAAACAGAACTGGAAAAATTCGACGAAGTGTCCTCAGGCAAGTACACGGTCGGTCTCGGACAGCTCAAAATGGGCTTTTGCTCAGACAGGGAAGACATAAACTCAATTTGTATGACAGCTTTACACAGACTGATTGAGAAAAACAACATCAATCTTCATGATATTGGACGTTTGGAAGTTGGTACTGAGACTATCATAGACAAAAGTAAAAGTGTGAAGACTTTTCTTATGACCTTATTTGCTGAAGAAGGTGCCACGGACATTGAAGGAATAGACACAACAAATGCTTGTTATGGTGGTACTGCAGCTCTATTTAATGCTGTGAACTGGGTGGAGTCATCTTCCTGGGATGGCAGGAAGGCAATAGTGGTGGCAGGTGACATTGCGGTGTATGGCAAAGGCCCGGCGAGGCCTACAGGCGGTGCGGGAGCAGTGGCCATGCTCATAGGGCCTGGTGCTCCTCTGGTGTTAGACTGTGGTGTGCGTGCTTCATACATGACACATGCATATGACTTCTACAAGCCAGACTTGTCATCAGAATTCCCACTTGTGGACGGGAAACTCTCTATCAAATGCTACCTCAGTGCTTTAGATAATTGTTACAACTTATATTGTAAGAAGATGAGGATGATTGATCCTGACTTCAAAGGCTTATTAAGTTTAGATGGTATGTTGTTCCATTGTCCATACAGTAAACTAGTACAGAAGTCTCTTGCCAGAGTTTGCTTCAATGATTTCTTGAATGCATCACCAGAACAACGTGAACAGCAGTTTCCAGGGTTATCCAAGTTCAGTTCCTACAAATTAGAGGAAACATATTTTGACAGGGAAGTTGAACAGGCATTCATGACATACAGTCAAGCTTTATTTGATGAGAAGACGAAACCCTCTCTGTACATAGCGAAGAATGTAGGCAATATGTACACTCCATCGTTGTATGGAGGCCTTGCATCATACCTCATTAGTAAATCTCCTGAACAGCTGATTGGGAAAAAGTTTGGACTGTTCTCATATGGGTCAGGTCTTGCCTCCACAATGTATTCTATAAATATTTGTAATGACATGAGTGTTGGTTCCAAATTGGCAAAATTGTTAAATTCCTTGAGAGATACTGTTTCTCTATTGGATGAAAGACAGTGTGTGGAGCCTAGTAAATTTTCAGCCATCATGGACAACAGGACTATGAACTACTATACGGCTCCTTATCAACCATCAGGCTCTAAAGATGTATTATTCCCTGGTACATACTACCTCATTAGTATCGATGATCTTAGAAGACGTTTTTATGAAAGAAAAGTTTGATATAATTATTTATTATTAGTTAAATTTTGTGTGACTTGGTGCAGGAGTTATTTGGTGTTGTCGGTTTAAAATTTATTATATTGTAGTTTGATTAGGAATTGAGACTGTTATCTTTCTAGTTTGCTACTATGTTTGTGGAACATTCTGCTCCTAACTGCTAATTAGCAATGTTTATATTACTGTGACCCATTCACCTCATAACTGGACATTAGTTTCAGGAAGCAAGCGTACTTTGTACTGTATATTTGCACTTGAAATCAATAAAATTTATGACTTGTATATTTATAGTATCACTATCTTAGTCATTTATTATGTATTTTGAATACACAATGTTGAAATGAAATGTGAGGGTTTCAATTTATAATATGGCTATAATTAAATGGTATGTGAGGGGTATATGATAAAGAGACAATTAGGTTTAAGTTATGAGTGATAAAGTTCTCAATATTCCCGTTTTGTAATGTTATTATCGATTTCAATAAATTAATCCGTATGATAATATGTGCAAAGCTCAAATATTTATTTACAATTTGCAATTTGTGCATCACACCAAAGCTGTAGAACCTATAACAATATAAAAATATTGTGTCTTGTTATTTGATATGCTATTATTTATTAAGTTGGTATTTCATATTAGTGCAATTATAAAATGTAACTTATACATAAAAATCGTAAAATAAACTCCATGAAATGGATCAATATAACATATTGTCAATAAACTTATTGAGAATTGATGGAGTTGTTTTTTTTCTTTGTATATTTATATTTTTAAAAAAAAATTCACATTCAATGCCACACTTCTTCGAAATGTTCATATTATTATTTATTTATGAATTAAGATTATTTTGCTAATTTGACACAAGCATAATCAGTGTATTTCCTCCCTCTTCAATTTTCTAGCCTTTTCCCTACTACGCTAGGATTGGCAACCCGTCTAACTGTATTTATGCAGCTCAGTAGCAGTATTTTACATGAGAGAATGCCATTTGATATCCACGACTATCTTGGTTAACGCGATATCCTCTCGGTAAAACCGTAAAACTCGGTGTCAGATTATGTTGCTTATGAATGTCGCAAATGACGGCTGGGACTAACACCTTCCGAGTCACGTAAGTGTCGGTAAGTATGTAATGACTTGTATCGGATAGTTTAATAGGTACCTATACTCAAATACGAGGCAGGCATGCTTAGCTACATAGGAATGCATGCTATGGTCCGTGTATGGCATGCACGATTCGACTACTAATATCAATCCAATTATCGCCACGAATGCTCGTACTTGCTATGCCCCCATTACGTCTTAGCAGTAGATAGATTACTGCTAGTACTTTATTCTATTTCAATCTTAAGAAGGATAAACAGTGTGGACTGTGGGGTTAGTATAGAGTTGATTGGATTACGAACGTCTTGACTCAGCGAAGTTTCTTTTTTATGAAGAGAAATAGCAATATGGGTAAAATTCATATTGCTAGCAATTTTGTTAACCCCTCGAACTAAGCTAAAATATGCTTGTGTCTGGAGTACGGCAATGTGTAATGGCCGGGGTTCGAACCCTGGGGGGAAATGTCAAAATAAAACTACCCATAATGGTTTAACCACATACATGACCAAACTCCGTGCTCGCATTTACATGCAAGATAACCATCTTTTTATATCAGTAATTAAATATAGGTACGTAGCTACCTACGTGTCTAATCTAATCGGAAGATATGACACTGCAGAGAACATTTCTGCATTAAAAGCAGGAAAACCCACGTACCTACTTGTGGCAAATAAAAACGGTCTGTTTACGTAGATTTCAAAATACTCCGACGAAAAAGGAATTAATACGTCAATGCGGTCACAGGAGGACAGTTAATAATATTCTTATACCTAATGATCTAGCTAGGTCACCTATTATCGTAGACCTCGGATAACCTCTAGAAAAGTCACAGAAAGTCAACAAATAACAAAAAAATTTTTAGCAAAAAATAGAACCGACTTCCATATAAAAACACTACAAAGGCAAAAATAACTTTCGGAATTCGGAAGGCGGTGTCAAAAACGAAAATATATACAAAACGAAAGACACCGCCTTCCGAAATTAAAGTTATTTTTGCCTTTGTAGTGTTTTGATATGGAAGTCGGTTCTATTTTTTGCAAAAAAATTTTCTTTCACCCTTTTTAGTGGTTCGGTTTATAATTTATCTAGTTACCTACAAAAGCCATAATGTCAACAACTTATCACCTTTTACAAAATATTGCTTTTCCCGATGCTTAGCATGATATTTTTGAGGAGTTCTCCTGGTACTTGACTATCAACTCTACATCACCATATGTATTGTGACGAGCATAAAGTGTTTGACATCCGTACTCAAGTAATCGAATCGCAATCCACGAAATACTTATTATTGAGGAGTTTCAGTGGCCATCTGTGGTCTTCATCATCAGTTCAACTTCCCCAAATGGTACTTTTCGGAAGCAACTGCTCAAGGCACTATAAGAAATACCCAAAACGCTATAGGTGTGCCTATAATATTTGAAGAGTTCCCTCGATTTCTCCAGGATCCCATCATCAGATCCTGATTTCGTAACAATGGGACCAACTAGAAAGTATACCCATTCAAACGCAAAAAGAATTTTTCAAATCGGTCCAGCCGTCTCCGAGTTATGAGGTAACATACATATAAAAAAAAAAGGTTCAAGACGAATTGAGAACCTCCTTTTTTTGAAGTCGGTTAAAAATCAGACCATAACGTTCCCACTACAGGAATACAGGCCTCACTCTATTAATTTACAACCGTAATCCATCACGCTTGCCCAGTTGGCTATTGATGGATTACGGCCCATTTCCTCGGATAGAATTATATCGAATACTATTTGTATGCGCTGTTGAGTGAGGCGCACACAGCTTGGACATATTATGTTTGAAATGAAAGTCACTGATAGCTAACTAATATGAAATACCTACTATATTGATAACTGACTATCACGTAACTATGCTAAAATGTATGAACTGTGAATGATTGCTAGTGAGTACAAGCATGTATGACGCGTATCAATATAATTTTTACGAATTGAAGTAAAATTGGTGATCTTACGTTGCGCGCCTATCATGTACTGTACTCTATTATTCATTGTCATATATTATTTTTTTTTTTTTTTAAAGAGATCTAGCAATGTGGATACTATCAATCTTGTTAACTTCTCCAACTGTGCTAAATATATATGTCTGGAGTGGGTTCGCGGCAATACTGTGGTAAAGGGTGGGGTTCGAACCCGCGATCACAAGGCCGACACCTTAGCACTTAGTATTGACGCATCTACAACGTGTAATTTAAAGCGTATATACATACCGAGTGCACGGCTTCTTTGGATGATAACAAACGATATGGCAAGGGTTTTCTAATCCTATGTCTACATGTGTGGAGCATATTAGAAATTTCAATACATTGATACCAGAGGCCGAATTTTTCAAATTAAGAAGAACGAAGAGAATTATCGTTTTATTGGCAAATGACGTGGAAAGTGATGACCCTCATAGTGCTGTGACACGTTTGTTATTAGTGGTCTGTGACACGTTTGTTATTAGTGGTATTCAAAAACGTATGAAACCAATCATTTGGTCATTTAGTCACTTATTTTGAGCTGAAACTTTGCATAGAGACTCCATACCAAATGTTGTCTTCAGTCCTTTTGGACAGATATGGGGTTTCCGTTACACGTTGTATAGTAGGTATGTCTAGTTTTATGGACATCGAGTTGGTAGGTGAAGTCGGAAATAATCAATCTGACACACTACACCAATTTGGTCATATCAGAGCCATTTCGTGGCCTGGTCGAAGAATGTCGAAATTTGATTTAATCATACACATTTGGTACGATTTAGATATCTTCCTTTATCTTCTCTATTATTAAATAAATATGGGTAAGTACTACATTGGTGCATAAATAATATTTTTAGGACTTTATTTATACATGTACCTACTTTGCCACTTAGGTACTCAAAAATTACACACGTACCTACACACATAATAGCACATGCATTGCAGTAGTATACATTTTACAAATGATCCTGCGTCAATCATTACAAAGTAAAGAGATCTAATCTAAAATCAAAATATTTGGTTTCTCAGTTTCGGTTAATTGGTTAAACCTTCGATCAATGACATAAACGAAACTGAGAAACCAAATATTCTTATTCCTTTTTCACGTTTCTTATACCATACGTATCTATATTTCTAAAATACGAAACGTTCGCCACGTCACGTCATTCATTAAAATCTGTTCAGCAGTTTTTGCGCAACAACCGAACAACAATAAATTACCCTGTCAAACTTATTTACGATCCCTAATTTTTTTCGGAGACGGGTAAAAATAATTAAATCTCTCTAATCCCCCTTCTCCAATATCTAGGTATGCCTAAGATACCTAACTTTACCTATCGTATTCAACTTCTTACCTACCATTTCACGACCTAAGATGTAACACGGGTATTGTTTTTAAATGCGGAAAAACATTCGGATTTCCTAGGAAAACAAATAATTTAATTTGCCTAAAAAAACATTTTCTTTTAACGTTCGTTGTATTCAAAATAAATGCAAATGCATAAGAAATTAAGTAATTATATTGTATGCTAAATAAAGAATACCTAAATAAAATATACAGTACAAAACTGTTTTACATTGCTGTCGTTGGTACCTACATATTTAAATTTACTGATGACAAAGTGCGATTGCCTAACAGTTTGAACTTTAGCGTATGGATAATTATCTTCACATTTCAAAGCCGTTAATCTAGATAAGTCAGCTTAGAATTTTTCTCCATTGTGTTAAATTCTTTTCTGGAGATTGTTGGGCGAAAACAGGACGTGACGAAGGTCCTGTACCAGAGATAAGAACAGGATATCCTGTCTTTTTATTGTTGACGTCAAAAAGTAATGCGTCATTGAGTTAGGATACCTATGCGGTATTTGTGCGCATTAGTTATAGGATAAAGATAGATCTTACAGGAGGTCCATTTTAACGTGTTAAATGATAAATAATTTAAATTTTGCAAAATCGGTTATTAAATAACACTTTAACATCTCATTTTTTTTGTAAATTTAAACTAGATGACGCCGGAGTTTCATAACTGACTCAACTTAGGAATTTAAGGAGCTTAATGATTCGACGAAGAACTTGTTCTTTATGTTTGCGGTTTTTGACCGAAGGTAAGCTATAAGAAAAAAGTCATCAGACTGGAGCGGACGTAGGCCTCAACCACAACCAAGCATCACCACATTGACTGATCCAGAACTAGTTACAGTCAGTGGAATCCCGCTTGTGGAATGCCTTTCAACATAAGACCCAGATCTTTTCAGCTCAATCAGCCGTATATTCTGTGAACAAAACTGCAAAAAAGAGATGAATAGGTACAAAATGTTCGATCTAATAGAGATATTAAGGGGAACTGCTGTACGGACTTCACAATAGTTGAGAAAAGTGCATGATAGTAATAAGGCATCATCTGGGCTCGCTCGTTCGATCGTAGACTTACAATCAGTACGTCGATTCTGTAAAATTCGAACAACAACTCGCATCTCACATAGCTATTCACTGTCACTTCGCTTATAGTTCAAAGTGACCTTGATTTTGCATTCTGTAAACAGCGTCGAAGTGACGGAGGAATTACCTTACCGAATGCCACTTCTCACGTCATCTCATACTTTATCTGTCAAAATCTTTAGTTCAACTCGCTGACACGCTCGCAAGGGTAGCGCTAGTGTAAATTCGAATTAACAACCGAGTTTTTAGAATGCCAATCAATAAACTCACAGCGGATTCAGATTCGAAGTTCAGAATGAGGTCTTACAGAATAACACAGCAGGTGTGATTGGGGTCAAGAGCGGGCTCATTGGTAATAAAAATAAAAAATCACGGGTAGCCAATTACTGGTAATTTCCAAAATTTAGATTATAATAAATTTCCATATGTTAGCTTTTATAAATCATGAATTTACTACAAACCACTTGCACTGACCGCTGCGCGCTGCTGCTGTGTTGTTCTGTAAGACCTCATTTTAAACTTCGAATCTGAATCCGCTGTGAGTTTATTGAATGGCATTCTAAAAACTCGGTTGTTAATTCGAATTTACACTAGCGCTACCCTTGCGAGCGTGTCAGCGAGTTGAACTAAAGATTTTGACAGATAAAGTATGAGATGACGTGAGAAGTGGCATTCGGTAAGGTAATTCCTCCGTCACTTCGACGCTTTTTACAGAATGCAAAATCAAGGTCACTTTGAACCATAAGCGAAGTGACAGTGAATAGCTATGTGAGATGCGAGTTGTTGTTCGAATTTTACAGAATCGACGTACAGATGTTTCTTTGACGGGTGTAGTTGCGAAAACGTGCGCTAAACGTTTCGTCGCGGTGCCATATTCATGTCACTTATCACAATGCGAGGCGATATCTGGATATTTATAATAAGCTATGCTCGAACAGAAAATTGGCAGTTTGAGACAAATTGCTTTTGCTTGCAGTTGCGCTTCCCATAACGTTGCAGTTTTAACCCATTCATTCATCATTTTCAGTTTCAGCATAGTTTAATACAATTACTTCCATTATTTATTTCTAGTAATAGTTACTTGCTGCACGTAAGAGTATAGGTAGTAGATCTCAGCCAATCTGTTTTGGTCAGTATCAGATAAAGGTGGTTTCATACCTTTTTATTCGGAGGGAAAGTCATCAAATGACTCCTCCCGCTCTAGGTAGAGTGGAAGGGAGTGTCAGACTTCTACTGACTAAAAACTCACCCTGTTCTTTCAGTTATCCTTATATTCCGGGGCCGCGGTGTTTTGTTAGAACATTCCAGCCCCAGAGGTACTATCTTACCAATTACACACATTATATATAAATAAAGACAGAAAATACTAAACAAGCAAATCCGCAGAATGATATTTATGTGATTTTTTACTGCTACTGGGATTCAGTATGCAGGATACCAGCGTCATGCTTATTTGCCTGGCGCATGCCGAGCTCGACTCCCATTTGGTGACTCGGAGACACACACCACACCGATATTTATCTACATACCAGTATTTTTAAGTTTGTAATGTTTTTATTTATTAGATGCACCTATGTTACGTTTTTCTGTTTTCTGCTGTCCAATAAAAGTTTTATCTGTCTATCTATTTAAATTCTAACTAATATTGTAAAGCCGTCAGTTAAACAGATAAACGCACATGATATCTAACTAACATTCATCGCTCCGTAACCAGCAGATTAATAAACATTTACCATTATAACTTTACTTCACTTTTAAAAAATAAGTTAGTTTTTTTTTATAACCAACGCACAGGCTGTCTTTCGGTGCCAATTAGGGCTTTCATCCCGGGAATCTCGGTCTCGAAAATTTCGAGAGTCTCGACGATTTTTTAGCATTTTCGAGACTCGAGACTAACATTTTCGGTCACGGGAATAACGAGACTTTTGAGACTTCAGTTACATAAAAACTGTATTAAATAATTTATTAAACCAATATTAAATTTTTATTATGGATATGGCAATGGCAGCACGGTCGAGCGTAGAGTAAAGCTTAGTATTATCTGTGGAGGTTGAATAACCTTATTGACAAATAACACAGATTTTGTCTACATATTATAAATGTAAATTGCTGTGCCCGAAAGGGTCCATGTGAACCTAGTTATATTAAGATCTTGTTAACACATAATTATGATTGCAATAAAGATTGAATTATGGAACTATTCTGATTGAATTGAAAGGGGTTCGAACTTTTTTCTATGAAGACTGGCATGTCGACCCACCGCTATTTAGATTTTTTTTAGAAATCGTGGCGCATGCTGAAAGCTGCATGTATCTAACAAAAAATATCAGTAACATGGTACCCCAAAATGTCACATTACCGAGATATTTAAAGGTAAACATTGACATATGACTACAAGAACAATCATTAAAAGTAGACTTATTAGGTGTCTATAAGTATCAGATTGTATCCAAATAATCGTTCCTAGGTTGATTATGATAATTAATGTTTATAGAAAGAGAGTAGGTACATTACACGCTACTAGGAGCACGAGAATACTACGACAAATAATTATTTATCCACTAAATCGCATCGCAATGAAACGCAGTCGACATGTCACTATCGTATGGCGGATCATGTGATATGTTACTCAGCTTGAAAACGTTTTTCAGCAATAGTTAAGCAAAAGTCAAAAGTTATGTCATTGACATTAACATTTATTTATAACTGTAAGTACAATATCAAACATAAGTGAATATTAATACTAAGATGTGACATTTTAAAAGATTTGTAATATATCTAACACGTATCATAAATACTACTATACTACATAACCCATAAATTCAGCAGGAGGTCTGGTAGGGGTTCTTGATGCCGAGCCTAATCCTTGTACCAAAGAAAGACATGTACCAAAACACTTTTTGTTCATTTTATAATACGGTGGGATGAAAGACAGCCAACACGCGCGTGTGGTATTCTTTGAAATGCGTTTTATTGCGATGCGATGCGATTTAGTAGACAAATAATTAATTATAGTAGCGGTTTTGTCGTACTGTTAGACTAATAAGCTAAATACTAATAAGCGTATGGACGCGTAATAAGTCTATTTTTAATGATTTTCGTTTTTGTATGTCGATGTTTATATTCAAACGTTTACGTGATACTTTGGGGTACCGTGTTACTGGACATTTTTTGTTCCTCTAGCCATGCATACCACTTTCATAATGCGCGATTAAAAAAAATATATCAAAATGGTGACGTCGATACGCCAGATAGGTTCTATCCCCTTTCATTGAAAAAGCGCGAAGTGGTATTAAGTAGCTCTCTAGCGTATAAGCAGAAAGAGCTTTTTCTAATACGGGTTACTTTTGTAACAAAATTAGGGTTAAATGCCATTTGTTTTTTACGTGCCTACTACAAAAATGAAAAAATATTGTAATAAATGTTTTTTTTTTTTAATTTGCGCTTGTTTATGAAAGTAACAACTTTATTAAAATATCTTGATTTGACTCTCTAATTGCATAGCTTATAAATAAGAAACGTAGTTTTGAAATGGTCTCGAAAGTCTCGTTTGTCCCGGGAATTTCGAGACCAAACCTAGTCTCGTTTTTTTTTTCCCGGGACTCAGTAATGCATCGAGACTGAAAGCCCTAGTGCCAATTCTTTCGAAAGGGACTTAACGTCAGACAGAATCTACATTACTTATAGGGTAATATCGGCGCTGTAAAGGAAAAATTATCCAAGCGACATCAGACAAACTTTACAGTAGAGCAGTTTAAAGTTTGAATATTCAGAAAAAAAAAATCGTGTAAATTCTTGTAATGGTCCAAAAAGCCTAATTCTTAGAAATTTCTTTGGATATTTTTATCTAGGTACATTATAGTATACGTAACTATTAAAAATAATGCTTAATTTTAAAGTTAGTGTCGCTTAGTAAAGTTTTCCCTAAAAGTAGAAACGGGAAAAATTGACTAACCGACAAGTTTTGATTAAGGAAGGTACGGTAAAAATGTAATATATATCGTTTTTAGAATTTATATCAGAGTAAAACTTGCCTTACCAAAATAAAAAAGCATGTGGAAGTTGAGACTTAGATTTAAGAAGATTTAATTAAGAAGAAGAAGATTTAATTTTTAGAGAGTTAGATTGTGAGATATTATAATAGTTATCTGTATCATCTATGGTTATCTGTAGTAATATTTTTTATTTTCATTTCATTGATTTCAATTGATTTCTGTACAATTTTCCGATTAAAGAACATAATACATGTTCTTTAATCGAAAAATTCTCAATAACTGACTCTAATTTAGGAATTCATTACTGTTCCATAGATAAACTGCTTTGATATTGGTAAGTGTGCTACTAGCGCCACTTTGACAGTTGCACGCCCCATTAGGCTGGTCCTTGAGCTCACCCCAGTTCGGAGGGCGAGTGGGGAAAGATTTCCAAACGTTAAATAAAAAAATAATTTCTATGAACTGGGAACAACCACATTTTAGAAATATGTTGTTTACAAAATATTTCACATTCAAGAATACAATACCCTCTGATCTATGTAAATAATGACCTACACTTATTCAAATTCGACATCAATTAAATAAAGTTATTATGAACGAAAAATAATATGTTAATATGTAATACAATTAATTCAAGACCATTATTTTGGGCACAGTAATTTAGTATAATTATAACAGACTAATTAAAAAATTTTATTAATAAAAATGTCAATAACAATGGGAATAAAATCAAATAAAATACGATATTAAAATCGAAAAAGATGAAATAAGTGAAATGGCATGAAAACATAGTTTTTTGAGCCACTCTGTATTTCAGGGTGGTAGCCAGGGTGCTTAGTATGAGTTTGCAATACTATTATAGTTTTCGAAAACGATCGCTTTGTCTCTTTCACACTTATCTGCAAGTTTGGTGCATGTAAGAGAAATAAAGCGATAGTTTCCGAAAACGACAAAAGTATTTCAAACCCATTACTAAGCCGACGGTACACTATGTAAATAATAAGTATTGACAGTAATCATTATGATCTAATGGTATCTATGTATAAAACACAGAAACGTTAATAGGTATGTAATCAGGCATCTTTGCGACTCCTATTTATTTATTTTTTTAAATATTCGCAATGTGGGTAGAATTCACATTACTAGCAACCTTGTTAACCCCTCCAACTAAGCTGAATATGCTTGTGTCTGGAATGGGTTCACGGTAATAGTGTAATGGCCTCTATAATAAGGCTTGACGCTGAAGTCAGGCTATGGGTGATGAGTAGGAGATAAGGAGACTTGTAATTCCAAAAATTTAGCCAAGTGCGAGTCAGACTCGCCCATGAAGGGTTCCGTAGTAACTATAATAATATAATATAATATGTATATTTATTTGAAGAAAAAAAAACCTTACAAATTTCTTAAAACTAGCTTATTTATATTTTTTACAACTACGCCAAATAAATTTGTTTTTCATAGTGTTTGAATGAATTACAAAGTTATATTTGCGGTTTTAGAAAATATGCTGCAACTCAAAAACTGCTGAACTGATTTCGTTCAAACTAATTTTGGTTGAAAGTTTACATTAAGATCTACAGACATATATATATTTTTTAGATTTTTCACTCCATTATTATAGAAGTTAGAGGGGGGGGGGGGGGGGGACACATTTTACCACTTTGGAAGCGTATATCTTTTAAACGATTAACCTAATGAAAACGTGGCTTTAGAAACCTCAATGTCATTTTTAAAGACCTGTCTATAGATACCACACGCGTATAGGTTTCATGAAAAAAAAATTTCAGGTTCAGTTCCATGTATGGGATATGTATATAAAAAATATTTAAAATAAAGGGGGGCTCCCCTTTTATTTTAAATATTTTTAATTTTTTTTCTTAAAATCGGAAAGCGGTTCACAGAATACATCTACCTACCAAGTTTTACATGTATAGTCCTAATAGTTTCGGAATAAAATGGCTGTGACATACGGACGGACGGACAGACAGACAGACAGACAGATGGACAGACATGTCGAAACTATAAGGGTTCCGTTTTTTGCCATTCGGCTACGGAACCCTAAAAACCAGGAAGTGAAACATAAAAATCTCCCGATTGATATTGCTGACATTTTAAACACATAGTATTGTTCCCCGGGTTTTTTTTATTTAATTCTTAATTTATTTTTATTTATTTAATTTAACCTTATTCATTAGGCTATTGAACCTTGAACCTTAATTGCACTTATTTCGTGAGTTCAGTTACAATGCATTATATTACTTACAGTATAGTGCTCTTTATAATATGATCTGGTGCTTCAGCATGTGTAATGTGACGTACACGTGTATTATAAACTAGCTTCTGCCCGCGACTTCGTTCAGGTGTAAGCGTTTTCCCGCATAAATCTCGATCCTGGGAATGGGAAGGGTTAAGAAGCCTATGTGTTAATTCAAGATTTCAAATATGTGCATATCAGATTTCACACAGATCCATTCAGTTTTGCGTGAAATAAAAAAACGTCCAAGTGCGAGTCGGACTCGCGCACGAAGAGTTCCGTACCATTATCTATAAAAATGGCAAAAAAAAAACATGTCTGTTGTACGGGATGGTCCCTTAAATATTTGTTTTATTTAGATATATATTTTTATTTTTGAAGTGAATATATAACGTAAATATTCTGTGAATATTTCAAGCATCTACCTGTTGCCGTTATCAATATCGAGCAAAAAAATCACGTTTGTTGTATGGGAGTCCCCTTAAATATTTATTTTATTCTGTTTTTTAGTATTTGTTGTTATAGCGGCAACAGAAATACATCATCTGTGAAAATTTCAACTGTCTAACTATCACGGTTCATGAGATACAGACGGACAGACAGACGGACGGACAGCGGAGTCTTAGTAGGGTCTCGGGTAGGGTCCCGTTTTACCCTTTGGGTACAGAACCCTAAAAGCATCCATCCATTCATCTATCCTCACAAACTTTCACATTTTAATAGTAAAATAAAATTTTGTAAGATGTCTGATCCTCCTCCCCCTTGCTTGGCATGAACTTTTTTTCACTTGTGTTTTATTACTGATCACTAAATCATCATCATCACTTGCTTAGTCTTTTCCCAACCATGTTGAGACCGACTTCCAGCTAAGCGGATGTAGCCGAGTACTAGTGTTTTACAAGGAGTGACTGCTTATCTGACTTCCACAACCCAGTAACTGAGTATACCCAGTAACTGAGTATACCCAGTAACGATACCCCTTGGCAAGACTGGTGTCAGATTTGGCTTCTGAGTACCCGACTTAACTTGCTTTTCGAGGTACGGCAGAATCTCAACATGTTAAGTTGATCAACCATTCAACGTATAATATAATATTCCACAACTTTCACACAACGCCATCTAGTCCCAAACTAAGCAGAGCTTGTGCTATGAGTACTAGACAACTGATAAACATACATATATATTTCTAAATACATACATATTATAGTTAAATTACATCCAGACAAAGAACAAATGATCGTGCTCATCACACAAACATTTGTCCTGGGTGGGAATCGAACCCACGACCTTGCGCATAGCAGTCAGAGCCACTGACCACTAGACTAACAGGCCTGTATATAACAGGCCGTCCGCGCGGAATAGTGACAGTCGGCAGCATTTTTAATTTATTAGGCTAATTATTTTGAAAACAAAACTCATACATAATTTGAATTTCGTATTTATTAATATCTAATCAAAAGTGTAAAAATTAAGTTTCAAGCTTCTAGCTTTAAAAATTTCCATACAAACTTTCATCCCATATTTCAACCCCTTACAGCCCTTTTTTCGCATGAAGTAGCCTATGTCCTTTCTCAGGCTCTAGACTATATCCTCATATATATTTGCGGGCGGGAGGACGCTGCATACATACTGCATGCAAGAATGACTAGATGTTAATTCTTGCATGCAGTTAGCAGTATTCTTAGCGGAATTAACACTAGATTTTTTTTCTTAAGTAGGTAAGTATTAGTTTAGATTTCCGCAAAGTAATGCCTGATTCCATTTTGTATATATTTTTTATGTAACTTCAATTTTCAACGAAGGCTTTGTTTAAAATAAAGTTACCAAAAAAGGTAATTATTTCTTTGCTACCTCCATTCAAATTTCGTTTTACACGACCTTAGTGTCTAAATAGACATACCTATTAAGATGATGGTAAAGTTTGTAATGGAAATCGGTTTAGTATGAAAAACGGTCTTTCAGTCGCCGGAATCGGTAGGTATACCAAAGATCATTGGGTAGGCTATGATCTTATCATGATTGGCAGTTTATTGCATTCAATGCAGTAGGTAGGTAGATCAGATAAGCACCTGGGTTTACTTTAAGATAATCAGTTAGCTGCAGGGGATTTGTTGGAATGATTTGCATTTCTATACTTAAATGGTTTTGTTTTTAATGTTTATTATAGATGAGCTAAGTCTTGACCTCGATCTCGCCTGATGGTATGCGATAGATGAGGTCTATGATGGAACGAGTGAGCCTAGAAGATGCCTATTTACTCTTGCTTTAAAGGCTGACAGGTCACAAGTGGCAGGGAACACAGAAGCCGGCAGAGAGTTCCACAGCTAGGCTGTGCGCACAATAAAAATTCAGAAGATCTGAATGTAGTCTTGCTAAAGGCATTGTGTTACCTAGTTGCTGGTTGAGGATTGACTGTATCTCATTCAAACCAATTTTCTATGAAAGTTTTCATTTAGATTACAGCTTAATATATATTTTCTTAGATTTTTCACCCTCTTTTTTTAGGGTTCCGTAGCCGAATGGCAAAAAACAGAACCCTTATAGTTTCGTCATGTCTGTCTGTCAGTCTGTCTGTCTGTCCGTCCGTCCGTATGTCACAGCCATTTAATTCCGATACTATTAGAATTATAGATGTGAAACTTGGTAGGTAGATGTATTCTGAAAACCGCTTTCCGATTTTATGCAAAAAATAAAAAATTGTTAAAATTAAGGGGGGGGAGGCCCCCTTAATTTTAAATATTTTTTTTTCATACATGGAACTGAAACTGAAAATATTTTTTTATGAAACCTATGCGTGCGGTGTGTGGTGGTGGTCTATAGAGACAGGTCTTTAAAAATGATAGAGTTTTCTAAAACCACGTTTCATAAAGTTAATCGTTTAAAAGATATACCCTTCCAAAGTGGTAAAATGTTTGTCCCCCCTCTAACTTCTATAACAGTGGAGTGAAAAATTAAAAAACTTGTAACTAGGTAAATTAAAAATAGACCAACTAAAATGAGTGAAATAAAAACTTTTTACCAAAAAATTAAACCGACTTCCAAAAAACACTGCAAAGTGAAAAATAACTTTAATTTCGGAAGTCGGTGCCAAAAACGTAAATACCAAACTAAAGACACCGACTAGCGAAATTAAAGTTATTTTTCACGTTGCAGTGTTTTTTGGGAGTCGGTTTAATTTCTTGGTAAAAAGTTTTTATCTAAACAATTAAATACCTGTGCGAAAAAATTGTACAAAAAGAATTGACGTAATCGGTCCAGCCGTTCAATTGAGCCTAAAGCCCGATTTACACTTCAATAAGTACAGTAGCGAGTTAAGAACTCAGACAGTTAAGTAATAAGTAGTAAGTTGTAAGTAGCGTCCAAACGTAGGCGAGTGAGTAGTCATAAGTTGCCATCCCGAGAAGAAGACTAGTCGCGTCGGTTATTGTTTTTTTCTGTGCTGTGATTGTTTAGTTCCTCCGAAACAGTTGTTTTAATCAAGAAAATGGACGTTGAATTACTCAATACCAATTTACGTGCTATAGTGACAGAATAATAGTATCAATACTTTCAGAACACATTGAAAATGAAATAAAATGAATGAAATAAATACGTGTTCGCGGCCGCTACCTACAAATTTATGGTCTGTACTAAACTCGCCCGTCTACATTCCAGCCAGTTAAGTTGGCGGGGTGCGGGAGACGCGAGAGAGGGGGCTACTTCGCACTGGACTCGCCGAAAAATAGGATCGCGATCTATTTAACTCAACTTAATCAACAACTTACTACTTAACTCGCTTTTACCGTTCAAACTACATTAACAACTTAACTCGCCAATGACGCAAGTTAACTCGCTACTGTACTTGTTGAAGTGTAAATCGGGCTTTACGAACAGCTGTTTATTTTCAACCGACGACCAAAAGAGGAGGTTATCAATTCGACGCGTATATTTTTTTTTTCACTTTTTTTTTTTATGTATGATCACCAATTACTCGAAGACGGCTGAACCGATTTGGAAAATTCTTTTTTGTTTGAAAGGTTATACTTCGAAATTGGTACCATTTATCACCAAGTCAGGATCTGATGATGGGATCCTGGAGAAATCGAGGGAACTCTTCAAATATTATAGGCACACCTATGGCGTTTTGGGTATTTCTTATAGTAACTTGTGCAGTTGCTCTCAAAACATACCATTTGGGGAAGTGGAACTGATGATGAAGACCACAGATGGCCGCCGAACCTACTGAATAATAAGTATTTCGTGGATTGCGATTCGAATACTTGAATATGGATGTTAAGCACTTTATGTTCGTCACAATGCATATGGTGATGTAGAGCTGATGGTGAAGTACCAGGAGAACTCCTCAACAATTAACGGCCCAGCATTGGGAAAAGCAATATTTTGTAAAAGGTTATAAGTAGTTGACATTTAGACTCTTTTAACTATGTAAATTAAAAACCGACCAACTAAAAAGAGTGAAACAAAAACTTTTTACCAAAAAATTAAACTGACTCCCAAAAAACACTGCAAAGTGAAAAATAACTTTAATTTCGGAAGTCGGTGCCAAAAACGTAAATACCAAACTAAAGACACCGACTACCGAAATTAAAGTTATTTTTCACGTTGCAGTGTTTTTTGGGAGTCGGTTTAATTTCTTGGTAAAAAGTTTTTATTATTTATTTTACTTGCCGAGGTCGGTATAAGGATGGGTGATCATCTTAACATATCGGAAAACTCATTGTACTGAAAAATATCAAGATTTTGATGGAAGATTCGAGTATTACTACGTTACGTACGTACGTTTTTCTGAACATGAAATCAAATTGTTAAATATAACACAGACAAAAAATCGCAGTCAGTTGTTAGTATTTTTCTACTGTACGGTTGGTATAACTGCTTGGCTATGGTTAGTCGACTACTGCGCCATCTTCGCGCATAGTATTTCTTGTTTACCTTTACACTTCGCTATCTCGCCAATAATAAAAATAACATTGCTAAAATTGTTCACATAGTTCACAAGATAAAAACCACATCAAATATCAAAAAGATTATCCCCCCGTTCCCCCAATAATTTTATTGATGATACCTAATAGTGAAGGAAATCATTAAAAATGAAAAGTTTCGAGTCTGAAAATGTTTTTTGGTATCTAAATTTGTTTACGCCAGCTGCGGACTTCTTTTCTATTGTTTGATTAAGCGTACGAACCCTCCTTTCCAATAAAAATGTTGTGATATTTCTTTGGTATGTTCGATAATTTCTGCACTATATTAACGGTACACGAAATTGATTTTTTTTACTAGGATTTGAGTTCCGATACAGTTTATATATCAGTGGTGGTGGTGGCAGCGCGGCAGTGAAGCACAGGGGCACCAGTTTTTCGCTTTCAATACCAGCTTTCAGACAGCTCGGTACAAGGATTTCTGGGTGGCCGTCTGACATCCCTGATAGCATCCTTGATGCGGCGAGTGCGTGATAGCTCCAACAGCCTGATGATAGCTGTCGTCGCCGACAGGAAGAATAGTCCAATAATGTGGCACTGGATGACGACTCACAGAGCGTCATTCACATACATTAAGTAATTACGTTTTTAAGTGTATTTTATAATATTTTGAATTGTGTGTTTATTTTTTGTTTATGTGTAAATGTGTCTGAAAATAAAGTATTTTATTATAACCGTATGGTTACACTGGGATCCGACTCATATCTACTTGAGAAAATGATATTATAATATATTCTTCATACCATAGTTAGTTCTAGGATCATATGATTATGTAAGACGTTATATAGGGTAATCCCATTTATTAACTATGTTTATATTTTTAAGGAAACAGTTAATTCATCGATACCACATACAACATCAATAAAATTAAATTGCGCATCTCATAATCAATTTATTTGGCTCATAAACGAATAATTTTAGTTCCTCTGATATGATAACATGTTACTATAAAAAGTGAAATGCATGTTGGTTATAGCATCTTCTTGATCAAGGAATCAACAAAGGTGAGCTAAACTTGCAATTTATATTTTATTAGGTAATAATCACAATAAAATATGAATAATATATGTAATTCTGTTTTGTAAAAAGTATTTAAAAAGTATATTTTTGAGTTATAATAAGGAGATTAAATATATATAATAATAAGTTAATATCTCCAAAAAATGCGCATAGCTTTGTCATATACAGTGGTTTCTTAGAACTTAAGAGTGGGTACACAAAAGTGGTAGCAATTGGGGCTGAGCTAGGCATAGACATGTATTTCAGCCCTCAGACACCGATTCTTCTAATTCATAAATTAACTTATTCAATTCAATTTATTTAATTTATCAACTCACTGAACTCATTTAGTAGCAATTATCCTATTTTAGTAAACAAATATTGTATCTTAACCATAGTATTTAGAGGACGAACCTCCGATGCTTTACCGCCTCTGCACCGTTCCTTGGGAAATGGCGCAGCTTTATTATGATTATTTTTTATAATTTTAAAGTTTTTTTTTTACTTTTTCAAACAAATAATTCATCTATACTGGCGTTGTAGATGTTTTAGTAAGTCTTGTGTACTTGTCGGTAGTTTAGTGCCCGAGATTATCCTCCTTATTTTTTTGGTTTACTTTTTAAATAATTTTTAATTAAGAAAGTCCCTGAGCCTGAATTTATGTCCCAGTGTTTATATGTTAGACTGATGTCTGCCTTTACTCCTCTTAGGAAGCTAAGGGCATCCCCATGAAGTATTGGTCTTTTATTATTATCTGGCTTCCGCCCGCGGCTTCACTCACATATATGGAAAGGTTTTTCAGTGAAGATAAAGTAGCCTGTATTACTGACTGATAATGCTTTGAGTTTTTGAGTTTATCCAAAACATTTTTTTTTTAATTAAAATTCAAAATAATTTAGCTAGCATTAGCAGCTATTATTAGAATAGATAGGCTCACGTTTGATCACTACCACGTTAAAAACGACGTTGAGAAACGAAGATGTAACACGCTCGCCTAGAAGTATCATGAATGATTATTGTTAGTCAGAATGATAAGTGTCTCCTTAAAATTTTCAGACAAAAAAGCCAGCCGACATGAAATTCTTCGTTGCCTTCGCTGCCCTCGTGGCCCTCACCGCCGCCGCCCCTGTGGACTCTGACCTCGCCCAGCTCGAGGCCATCGTCGCCGCAATCAGCAGCCCCAGCACCGACCCAGCCACCGCCGCTCTCCTCGAGGAGCAGCTCGCTGACATCATTTCCGCACTCAACCCCATTGCTGCCGGACCCGCTTTCCTCCCCCCGAGCCTTGTTCCCGAAAAGCCCGAATCCGTCATCATTGGACCTGCTCTCGTACCCGTCGTGCCTGATGGTCCCGTCGCGCCTTCCCCCGTCGTTATTGGCGACATCCCCGTTGGATCATCTCCTCTAGTCCAGATCATCATTAACGTTAACAAGGCCACCCCTGAGGACATTTCGCCCGTTCTCAGGCCTGAACCCATCGGTGAGATCCCCGCTGAACCCGTTCAGGTTGTCGAGGTCGCTCCTGAGCCCGTCGATGTCGTGGAGGTTGCTCCCGAGCCCATTGATGTCGTGGAGGTTGCTCCCGAGCCCATCCAGATCGTCGAGGTCGCCCCCGTCCCCATTGAGCCCGTCCAGATCGGAGTCCCCATCATCCCCGAAGCCGCCGTCATCCTTCCCGAGCACCTCAACTAAGTGCCATATTCTTAAGCAGTGAACATAACACCTTATCGATGATCTAGCATACGCTAATTAGTCAAATAAAAGTTTACGCCAATATATCGTTTTTTTCTCTCTCATTAATACCTTAATTATAAAATGTCAGATGCTACAAGCACTATTCGAAATTAGTCGTTTCCTACGGAGAAAAACCGGCAATAAAATCCACTCTTTGCAAAATATCATTCATTTTCACAATATTATTTTCATACTCTCAGTCTGACACCCACGTAGTTACATACATGTACCTACATAGTAGAATAGAAATAGCAAAGGACAAAGTACGCACCATAGAAATATAAAATACAGGAGAAGTGGTAAGGGGGCGTATCGGTGTCCGCGCGACATGGCCACAGGGCTTATGTCACAGGCAAGTGGCCGTCTCCGCGAACTAGTGCGCTTTCGACGGCGATCGTGATAACTTATAAGAATGCTGAGTTGTTCAGTGGTATCTTGTAAAAACCGAAGCCAAAACCAAAACTTTGTGAATTATGGAATCACTTACCATATGTAAGTACAAGTATTTTACAATATTTGTCTTTAAAATCATGAATAACAATAAATCGTAAAATATTTCTTGCTTTTACTATGTTATTTTTGTTTTCAAATATCACAACGACTGTACTACTTTTGCTATAAATACATTGCTCCTTAACCACTACCTGAGTTCGTCACTAAGTAACTGGACAAGCAATGTAAAAATAAGAAAAGGGTACTGTATTACGCGGATTCATCGCGTAGTGAGGCCGCCGCTTCTTGCGCTGAGTTAGTGATGTGCTTGTGCAGATCCACTAACGTAGGCTATCGACAATCGGCAATATCGATTGACGAATGAAATATTGCTATTATAGTTTAGGGGTTTTATAACATACGGAAACCTCTAAGAAAATATGTTTAACTTTTATTTTACATGAGATGATAGAAAGAAAAATACGTTGAAAAGTCAAGTAAGTATACAAAAAAGTAAAAAAGAATAAACAATTTATTTTACGCCCGCAGCATGCGTAAGGAGTTCCGACGTCGCCGTCGCTACAATTTTTTAATCTGTCAACCGTTTTAACCCGGTTGGAGGATCGATGAAAATAACATTTTTTTTACTTATTTTGATTATTTTACAGCGTAGTAGAGAAATGCGTAACCAATGTTCGTAAAGTAAGTTACTTAAATTTTAGGTTAATAATTGATGATGTTTTTGGGTTTCGAATTATCGTATGTTATGCCTTATCCTCGTGCTGTTTCTTTATTTTTATATGGTTTTTAGGGTTTCGTAGCCGAATGGCAAAAAACGGAGCCCTTATAGTTTCGTCATGTGTGTCCGTCTGTCTATCTGTCTGTCCGTCCGTCCGTATGTCACAGTCATTTTATTCCAAAACTATTAGAACTATACATGTGAAACTTGGTAGGTAGATGTATTCTGTAAACCGCTTTCTGATTTTATGAAAAAATTTAAAAAATATTTAAAATAAAGGGGGGCTCCTCATACATGGAACTGAAACTGCATTTTTTTACCTATGCGTTTGTGGTATCTATAGACAGGTATTAAAAAATGACATTAAGGTTTCTAAAACCATTATTTCGTAAAGTTAATAGTTTAAAAGATATACGCTTTCAAAGTGGTAAAATGTGTGCCCCTCTAACTTCTATAATAACGGAGCGAAAAATTTCAAAAACATATATGCTGTAGATCTTAATGTAAACTTTCAACTAAAATTAGTTTGAACGAGATCGGGTCAGCAATTTTTGAGATACAGCATATTTTCTAAAACCGCAAATATAACTTTGTAATTCATACAAACACTATGAAAAACAAAGTTATCTGGCGTAGTTTAAAAAAATGTAAATAAGCTAGATTTATGAAATTTGTAAAGTTTTTAAAAAAAATTAAATATACATATATATTATGTTATTATATTTACTTCGGAACCCTTCATGGGCGAGTCTGACTCGCACTTGGCCAATTTTTTGTATTTTACTTCCGTTGAAGTTTCGAATGCGTTATAATAATCGGCATGGTTCAGATAATATATATTAGTGAATTTTGCTTAAAATAAGTCAATACATTCATGCTATTTATTTGTTGTGCATGGGTGTGTGTTTGTTTTCATATATTTAACAATTTCTCTACTAACTAGGGTTTTTCTTATAACAAAAACTTATATAACCTACTAAACTATTTGTAAAAGAATGGAAGTAGTCATGAAAACAGTTTGCCTCACGGATGATAAATTTACAGTTAAAAGTAAAAATGTCAAACAGGAACTCTTGGCAAAGGCCTTGCCACATTTCACAGGATTAGATGTCTTTGATAATATTAAGTTTCACCAGTTTGAGCAGTCCCCGATGAATAATCACATAGTAGTAACACACAAGTAATATTTCTTACCAAAACAGTCATGGAAAAATATATGAATTTAAGATTACACTTTTTGACAAAAAAAAATCCACCCCAGTAATATCAAAGCGTCAAGTGCTACACAAATACCTCCACTTCACAGGTCAGTGAGTAAACTTAAAGTTAAAGAGTACTTACCTAATTATAATTAGGTTATGTTATGTTCTTAATAATATGTTATTTTTATTATAATATTTTCTGGAAATGCCGTTTTTCATTTTCAGGAGCCCAAAAAAAATGTATAATAATAAATGGAAGAATCGATAACTTTCCGATCTAGTCAATCACTAGCGTATATGTAAAATAAATTGCTTTTGCACAGCACAACGATAGCGACCGATGTTTTTTTGTGCGTAAGTTCTACGGTGCATTGTAAATACACGCTGTATTTGATGGAATAAGGTTTATTATTGATTGTATAGTACGTTCTGATTTAAGAAATGCGGGTGTGTGCGCGAGTGCGTATCTATTGATTTTATTAAACTGCATGTGTAGTTGTTGTCCCGCCCAGCGCCTAACTGGAGACACACGGTTCCGATATAATTTCGTCTGTCGGCCATATCTACTTGTTTATTTTATCTATGGTACGCACACAAACAAGTCTTTATGTTCAACGCTTATGTGTCCCTAGTCACATAGTATCGCTTATATCGACGATTCCTATTAATAGTATGTACTTATGTCACTGTTAAATATTGTGGTCAAACTAACGTTATTATTTTTTTTTTATTTAGTTCATTTGTTTTTAACAAATAACTATGAAGACAAACGTGATTACAACGGCACTTTTAAAATGATATGATTAGATTAGTGATTATAAATTATATTTCTATGATAATATAAGTAAAGTAGGTCAAGGTTCGGGAATAACCCTTCATGGATAAATCTTTCTTTATTTTAAAATTTTTATTTTATTTTATTTTTTTATATACCTTGCTGTCAACGCTCACACTGTAAAACTGCTACTAATCAATTTAAAAATCCTTCTTTTGGAAATAAGAGATAACTCCGACACTCTTTAAAAGGCTTCTTTATTATATATTTCTCCATTTTCATCATCTAACGAGAAACCGCGGCCCCAGACCACAAGGGCAACTGACGAAACGGTGAGTTTTTAGTCAGTATAAGTCTACCACTCTCTTCCGTTTCACCAAAAGTGGAAGGAGTCTTTTCATGATTATCCCACTGCAAAAAAAGAAAGGCTCATTTATATTTCTCCCTTTTTATTTATTTTCCCATGCATCTCTCATACATGATAACGCAAATACACTACACATACACACGACATGACAATCAAATTAATAAAAACATAATCAAAGCTAATAAGGTGAAAAATGATGTAAGGGGGATCAATGCAATTTGGGATACAGGCTATCGCCTCCTTCGGTGCGAAATATTTATAGGTATGCTATCTATTGTGTGCTGGATACAGTAACCGTACAGTAAATATTACTAATAATGTTTATATTTTGAAGGAAACAGTTTTCAAATTCATAGATACCAAATAAAACCTCAATAAAATTCAATTATCAAATTATTATTTTATTAATTTTCACATCCTATAAAATTCTTGCCAACCAAATTCCTTTCAAAACATTAAATCCTATCAAATTGCGAAACAGAATAGTTTTGGACTTAAGCTTTGGGGGGGATTTTCTAACTTCTGCCCTAATTCAGCTGTACGACAGACCTATTCTAGTTCTGAGAGTTAAGCATCTTCCGGCGCCTTAGCTGACTGATAAAATTAATGTTTACTACATAACTACACTTTTTATACATAAAAAGCAGCGGCGAAATTTACGTTTAAAATTCCGCCCAGTGACATCAATAGGGAAAAAATATATCTCAATTAGAAATCACTGCAGCAAGGTGTGTAGAAAGTGATCCAGCTAAGGTCTGAAAATTTCTCTGTTTTGTCGATTACATTCAACGCTGTGGGTAAAGACAGTGTCAGCCGTAAGATGATAATTGATAAAAAATTTCCGGCCCTTTCCGGCCATACCATATATCCTTGATTTTTCGATTTCTAGTAGTGTCTTTTCACAGTCCTGGAAAGACGCCAAAATTATCCCTTTACTTTACTTAATGAGTTTAATACAGTTGACTTCGTCATTTTGATAGGCATTCTATGCTCTTTTAACATATAGATTTCCATCGGTAATTGACTGGTTTCCTAGTTACCAGATTGGTCGCCGGTAGCGTATTTGCATTGAGGAGTTCTTCTGGTTATGACACCTCTGCCGGAGTGCTGCAGGGTGGCGTTTTATGTCTTTACTTTTTCGTAGGTACTTTTTATTAATTTTAACACTCAACAACTATTCTTCTTTCTACCACTTGTATGCTGATGATCTTCAAATTAACACCCAAGCTCCACTCGTAGTGTTAGCTGATGCCATTGAAACTATTAATATGGACCTTGCTCGAATTGGTGACATTTTCAGCCCAAACTCAGCGCTGCGGCGCTGAGTTTAGGCTATCGATCCTGCTAAGACTCAAGTAATTGTTGTTGGTAGTTCTTGTACTATCTATCTCCAGGATTGATTGGATGACACTTTCTCAAGTTTATTTCCATAACACCTTCATTCGTTTTAGTCACACTGTGAATAATTTGGGGATACACATTGACGACACCCTTTCTCGGACTAAACAATATTGCAGGAAGTTAGTCGTAAAGTATTTGCTACTGTAGGCTCCTTGAGAAGTCTTCGTAATTTTCTTCCCATCTCCACTAAAATTACAATTGCACAAAGTCTCCTTCTCCCTTTTCTGGACTATGCTGATGCCAGCTATCTTGACTTGACCCAAGACTAGTTGGACAAGCTAGAACGACTTTAAAATCTCTGTCTCAGATTTATATTTGTCTTACGCAAGTATCACCACGTTTCTGATTTCCGTGCTCGGCTCGTTTGTATTGTATGTATGTAAGTATTTTATATTATTATGTTCAATTAATATTATTTATGATGTTTGTACACTGACAGCCCTAAATCTGTCTTCTTCAAGATCTTTCCATCCAATGGTTGTCTGTAAGAGATCGTCCTGTGCGATAAGACCGCCCATATATATCTATCTAGTTTCACTTTTTGTAAGTATCCATAGCAATATTGTAAGGTATACAATAAAGTATATAATAAAAAAATAAATACACATCTCATAATTAATTTATTTGGGTCATAAACGAATAATTTTAGTTCCCCTGATATGATAACATTTTAGTATAAAAAGTGAAATGCATGTTAGTTATAGCATCTTCTTGATCAAGGAATCAACAAAGGTGAGCTAAACTATCTATTTATACATACTTAATCAGGATATAATAATATATGTAATTTCTTTTGTAAGTTCTTTTACTGTAGAGTTATAATCATTATCTGTTTTGCCTATTTCCCGACTATGTTTTTTTTTATAGTTGATAGGCTTGCGTTTGACCATAATCTCACCTGATGTTAAGCGATGATGTGGTCGAAGATGAAGCACGCTTGCCTAGAAGTAACCTATTCACTCTTGACTTAAAAACTCCCAGGTTATAACTATCAGGAAACACAGACTCCGGCAGGGAATTCCACTCCTTAGCCGTACGCACAATGAAAGTATTCCCAAAACGTTTCGTGCGTATGGGTGGGATGTCCACCATGTAACGATGGCGCATCGCCGTTTGTCTTGTAGTCCGATGATGGAACGGGCTTGGCGGAATAAGACTGTGCAATTCCATCGCACACTCCCCGAAATGTAACCGATAGAAAACTGACAGGCTTGCAACACGTCGCCGCTGTTGGGTACCAGGCTAACCTGACGCAGCTGAGTATAAATGTTTTACATGGAGCGACTTCCTATTTAACCTCTACTAACCAGTAACTGGGTAACACGACACTCCTTGGCTAGACTAGTGTCACATTTACGGGCTTCTGACTACCCGTAACGGCTGTCAAAGATGTTCAAATGATTAAACGTGTTTTCCTAAGCACGGGCGTATCACACACCAACTTCCAAACTACGAGCTACTACTGAGAAATTCCTTACAGAAAAAGCCAGTAGCACTTTTTACCCGACACGGTAATCGAACCTGGGATTTCCTGCTCAGTAGTCGCACTTGCGACCACTCCACCAAAGATGCAGAGAATAAGAAGAGTTTATTTCTCCAAATAAATTTACACTGTCTTGCCAAATACATAGGTTTCTTAGAACTTACGAGTTTTGAAGTGTTACCAATTAATACTGACCCAAACCATCACTTACTATCAGGTGCCATGGTGGTCAAACGCGACCCTATTATCAATAAAAAGAAATATATATTTCAGCACTTAAACGCAGATCCCCTGATTTATAAAAGTACTTACTTATAGCATTTGAAAAATAAACGAAGATGGAGCACGCTCGCTTCGAAGTATTACGAAAGATTATTGAAATTAAATATTCATGTTGTAAATTGGTTATAAATAACACGTCATATTTTGCCATTTTAAGTTTAGCTAGATCAGGCAGGTGTGATAGGTACTAGTCAGAGTGTTAAGTGTAAAAATTCCTTAAAATTTTCAGACAAAAAAGCCAGCCGACATGAAATTCTTCGTTGCCTTCGCTGCCCTCGTGGCCCTCACCGCCGCCGCCCCTGTGGACTCTGACCCCATCGCTGCCGGACCCGCTTTCCTCCCCCCCAGCCTTGTTCCCGAAAAGCCCGAATCCGTCATCATTGGACCTGCTCTCGTACCTGTTATGCCTGACGGTCCCGTCTCTCCTTCCCCCGTCGTTATTGGCGACATTCCCGTTGGATCATCTCCTCTGGTCCAGATCATCATTAACGTTAACAAGGCCACCCCTGAAGACTTTTCGCCCGTTCTTAGGCCTGAACCCATCAGTGAGATCCCCGCTGAACCTGTGCAGGTTGTCGAGGTCGCTCCTGAGCCCATCGATGTCGTGGAGGTTGCTCCCGAGCCCGTTGATGTCGTGGAGGTTGCACCCGAGCCCATTCAGGTCGTCGAGGTCGCCCCCGTCCCCATTGAGCCTGTCCAGATCGGAGTCCCCATCATCCCCGAAGCCGCCGTCATCCTCCCCGAGCACCTCAACTAAATGCATTATTCTTAAGTAGTGAACATAACCTTATGGATGGTTTGGAACACGCTAAGTACTTAAATAAAAGTTTATGCAAATATTTATGTTATTTTTTTTCTTTAATACTCTCTCAATTGGACGTAGTTAAGCAGAAAGGACTCAATCCACAAAAAGTCACTTTTGAGATACGGGCGTTTGAAGTTTCAGCTGTAATTGCTCTAACAAAAAGTTACATTTTTTTAAAATTTTGCACTTTATTATTAAGATGATAGTTTATATTATATTTGTCTATCAAAATAGTGATATATTTTGCAATAGATTTCGAGATATTAGATGAAATGTGGGTTGAGTCCTTACAATTAAACCTATATTTGTAAAGACAGGTATTTTTTTTATTTTCTCAGAATCGACTCAAAACTACCTATCGACTAGAAAATAAGTTATTTAAAAGAATTGAACGAGTATTATTACATAAAAGTTATTAATTTTGTAACATTAATCATCAAGTTAACAAAAACACGTAAAAACCCCATCATTAAAATTAAAAATATTGTAAAAACAGCGCGAAAATGTGTCATCTTACTTTTGCTGTGCCCGTCAGGGTCCACGATTGTCTCCAAAAAAATTTGTTTACCACCTAAGCCTACATTGTGTAATGCAATAAAGAATTGAGTATTGAGTACTCATATCTATTTCCCTCATCCTCAGTCAAACTCAAGATTTGGCCCGTATCCATCAAAATCCTAGTCAATACAGCTGTTTCCATTATGGTTATTATGAAATGTATGACAGTCTTTGGGTACCTATTAAAGTAAATATAGATCTGAAATCTTCGATCTTTGCTTGAGGAATGATATTTCCCTGGGGCTAAAGGACTTCAAAATCTTCTTCTGAAAATTGGATTAAATCCATTTTGTTTTTATTCTTTTTGCCTAACGACACTGATTTCACGAGTGAATTTACGCCGTAGAAGAATATATGAATATACAACAATGAACATACAACGTCAGAGCGCAACGACTGCTTTCTTGTGGCGAGACCTATATGAAATCGACAGCTGAACGCGGTTGGGCTGGGACAACTGATTCGAGAAGTACGCAATGTCAGCATACGTCGGTGGACAGTCAGAAAATTAGCTGAAACATGATTGACTGCACATGTGAAATTAAATAAAATAAAATTGAAACCTTAAAAGGCGGGTAAGAGCAAGAAATCCAGCTCCTACACAACTCCAACGGCTGCATTCAGCCATCGAAGAGTATTGGAACGCTGGCCTACCCAAATGTCCCTACTTTGGTATTTTTCGTCAAAATGATCGAGCTCCTTAAGGTTCTAAGTTGAGCTACGCAACAACTGACAAATGCTTGCACTGTTTAGACGGGCCTGCTCAAATCTGTGAGATTCTGTCCTCTTAATGGCTCAACAGACATAAACCTACATGGCTCTAATATGATTTAATCACTACAGATTGTATGGACTTTAAAAGAGACGTTAACGCTGAGTTTGTTTCAGTGTTTCTTAGTTAGGAAACATTGGCCTCTTCTAAAAACATTTACAAAAAAAATTACGTGTGAATGTGTTATTTATAACTTAGGTATTTGCAAAATAAACATAATTATTGTATTTTCCTGATTCATTTCCATTCAATGTCTAGTTCCCTAAACGCAATAGTTGCAATTTTACTTGTAAGTTTCATTTCATCTCCTAAAAGATCCTTTTGAGCATTTTGCATACTGTTTGGTGGTATGCTTGGTATCATTGAAAAGGTAATTAATGAACCTTTAAGTTGACATTGCTACTTTTTAATGTTTTATCAATTTTATTAAGAATGTAAAATGTATGTAAAATGTAATGTTTGCTTTTTTTGTAAATATCTGGAGTGTGCGATTCTATTGCTCTCGAGTATATAGTTGACTATTTACAGATAATATCATACAAACTATCTTCTTAATAATAAGGGGCAAAAATTAAACTTTTTGTTTGAGAAATTACAGCTGAAACTTGGAAAGCCCATAATTATGTCAAAAGTGAATTATTGTAGATTGAGTAATTTTTGCTCAGCTATGTCCTAATGTACTGTTCATCAAAAGCTATTTTTCTGAAATATTTCGTGTTTTGAGTCGTTTCTGATAAACAAGAATAAATATTTATATGTCAGTAAACCTATATCACAGAAACGACCCAAACTGTTTGAGTTGTTTCAGTTATTTGATAATATTATATTTCCAATCAAAACTAATTCTCAGACAGGATCCAAACTGTTTGAGTTTATTCTGGTTTATGGACTTTAAGAACATACTCATATGAATGTCATTACTCAGAAACAATTCAAGCGGACTGAGTTCTTTCAGCAAATACATTTTGTATGCTTTTCATACTGTGGGTTGAGTCGAGGTAGTGAGAAAAACTAGTTTCCATGTACATTAAAAAAAAAAGATTTTCACTACATGATAGATTCGACTTTCAGGAGTACGATGGCATACTTAACTCAATTTAGGCCAAAGTGTGGATTGAGTCCTTTCTGCTTAACTACGTCCAATTAGCATCCGCCTTATAAATACATGTACCTACCTAGTAAAAGAGAACAAAAGAAAATACGCACACAAGACATTTTGATTAACACTTGTGTAGGTATCCACAGTCACCTAGTATCGTTAATATCGACGAATCCTATTAATAATAACAATAACAGAGCTATTCCAACCTCTTATTATAAGTACTGTCCCTACACTATTTTCAGTGTTGTACTAAATAGCAATTGAGTATAAATACTTTTGTTACTGTTAAATATTGGGGTGAAATATATTTTTTTTTTTTTATATTACTATTATTCTTATCTTTATAGTCTTTGAATGTCAAATAGGTGACTAGATTCGTATTATAGGTAAAAGCTATGGAAGCAGACGCGAAATTTCAACGGCACGTTTAAAACTATGTTATTACACTGGTAACAATTTTGTGTAACTTCTAACAATTAATTTAAAAATAAAAACACAAAAAAAAAACACAGATGAAGTCTAAATTTCATAATAAAAGATAACTCCTGATTCCACGGATCAGCGCTTTTCAACTCAATCACTGTAATAGGAACTGAATAATCCATTTAGCTTGACCTTATTCATTGTCACTGCCAAATACTTACGAGTAAACATGTTACATACTGCAGTTATGCAGTTTTCAAAATCTGTTTGTATCCTCTTGTGTAATCTCACTACTACTCACTAGTGTATCAACAATGACACTGACACCATACTTATCTGAAAATTGTATCTAGTGTGCCGCATAATGAGTCCTCTGGGACACAGAATAGTCAGTTCTGTGCTCTGGTACTCCTTAAATGCTTGTAGGATGTATCCTACAAAAAAAAAGATGTATCTTTCACTCAATTCTATATTACATCTATACTAATATTATAAACCGGAAAAGTTTACCTATTTGTTTAAACTTCTTTAAAATCTTCGAAAGTACTGGGTGGATTTAGTTGAATTTTGGTATGAAAGTATCTTGAAGGTTGAGGTAGGTCATATGCTACTTTTTATCTAACTGCAATATAAAGAGGGTTAACTTTTATCGTGATAAAGTCCATGAGAGCTAATCTCAACACGACTGCTAGTGTAACATACATTTCCCATTAAAAGGTACAGGTAATCACTACAAACTACAAACAATTATTATTTGAAATATTGATTAATGAACGCCATTGAAACAAAAGTCATACCGCTGCTTTTAATGATAAAAACATCTAACAAATATACAAGGACAGACAAGAAGATAAAGAAGAACAGAAAAAAAGATTTCTAGTAGATATGTCTTACGTATTTTGGTCTGTTATGAATATAACATATGTTATGTTATAGGAATATTAAAAAATAACAATTTTTTTTCTTCAGTCAGTCACTTTTTATTGTTTTATTAAGACTGTTCATTATGATTTGGGTATTTCTTTTTTTTCGTGCATATTACGCGTCCAGTGTCAAAATATGACATTAATCATTAAATATCTACACTGTTTATATATGAAATCAAAAGTTATACTGGTAAGCTTCCATGCATGTAACAATTACTGATTTAAGTAACGTAATTAATTAAATATAAATCAAAAACTTCATAAATTTTCATTTCCTTCGGTGTCCATTTCCTACCACCCTCATTATTTTTGTTTTTTATTCAAAATTACCATCATTGACTATAGTAAAACTACCAAACTAAAAAACTTTATTAAAAATGACAACATTTTCAACTCAAATTAATAAGTTTAATATCGTTATTTAGTCAGTTTTTATTTCATAAATAATTATCATAATTTTTTTGTGATTACCATCGTTTTGAAAGAAAGTCGAAATTATACCCTGCGTATTGCCCTTAACGTCGTCGCTAGAACGCTACCACGACCCGCGCACGTCCCTCAGTGGGTCAGCAAACGTCGAAGTAGGTGCACGCTTGGTTGTAGAAAAAAAGTATTGTCGTGTTAAGTTGCGCGGGAGGAGATTATTCTGGAATTGATCTCTTTACAATCGTCTGTATTACTCAGTAAGTATTAATGATTTTTTTTATAATAAAGCTGAATTTGACTTATTTGAATATCCTTGATTGTTTGGAATATGAAACAGTCCCCTAAATTTTATGTTCTATGAGAAATCTTGGATAAAGAATTCAAACCTCATTACATTCGTCCTCACTGCCTTCGTTTACCGTCGTTTTTAAGAGCGATGGTAATGAGGTCAATACGATGGCAATTATATTATTTTAATTGAAATTTGTGGTAAATTTTTTGATAATTTCAAATGTGTTTTAAATTGATGTAGTTTTAAGAAAACTTGTTGATGTGCTTACATTCTTTGTTTTTTTCATAGATAACCAAGAATTAAGAATGCCGAAGAAAACTAAACAAACATTGGAGGAGAAAAGAGAGCGCGATCGACTACAAAAACAAAAAAAAATATGCAGAAATTAAGAAAGATCCTGAGAAGTACGCAGAACAGAAGGAAAAAGAAAGAGCAAGATACCTTAAAAGAAAGGAACAGAAGAAAATAAAAAATGTAAGAGATATGACACCTAGACAATTAAGAGCTCAGAGAAAAAGATGGAGAGTTAATTCAAAACGTAACTATGAAAGAAAAAAGAAAGAAAAAGCTATACAACAACTATTACTAGAAAATTCTCCACCAAATAGTGACACTGAAGTACTTCCAGCTGAACAAGATCCTCTCACTGCCAGACCAGCTCTAAATATATCTAAGTCATCTCTTGATTGCATGGACTCCAAATATCAAAATTCTTGTGAACAATGTGTCAAAAAGGATATTATTGTGAGAAAGCTTCGATATCGACATAAAAAAGAAATAGGTATGTTAAAAAAAGAAATAGAAAAAACAAAGAAACAAAGAGATTCCATTAGAAAGATGTTTTCCAGGCTAACCATGACAAATAAGAAAAAGAAAGAAAATATATCGAGTGAAGAAAAAGTAGATAGTCTAATAGAAAATGTCACAGACACAGAAAAGCGTGAAGAAATTAAAAAAAAAACTTATATTTGGGGAAATTCTTTCAAGAAGTGTTGGACAAGGATACAAGTACTTGAGAAAAAAAGATAAGAAAGAGTTTTCTAATGTCATTATGTCTGAAAAAGAAAAATTTAAAAAATATAAGCTCCTGACAGAAACAAAAAAATTTACAGTAAGAGATAAAAAAGAAAATAGACAGAAGAGTGAAAACTTGACTGAACAAAAAATTTTGGAATTTTTCGACGATGATACAGTGACTAGAATTGCGGCTGATAAAAAGGAATATATAACGAAAAACAAAATAAGTAAGCAGAAAAGATACTTGTCAGATACATTAACTAATCTCTATAAAAAGTTTCAACATCATTCGAATATCAAGGTAACGTATCAAACTTTTTGTAAATATCGCCCATTTTGGGTTTTGTATCCAAAGGAGTCCAGCAGAAATACTTGTGCTTGCAAATTGCATATTAATTTTGATTTATTGGTAAAATGTTTAAATATAAATAAAATACTAAACGAAGCTAATGGGACAGCTATTTTAGAAAGTTTGTGTTGCAACTCTAATGATGAAAATTGTTTGAATCGATCATGTACTAAATGTAAATTTAAAAACTTAAATTACTCTGAATTTCGGAATGATAAAAATATTAAATATCAACAGTGGTGTACTTGTTCAGAAAAGTATTATGTAAAAGATGAGGAAAAAACTAAATTAGTAACAAAAAAAGAAACATTATATGATTTTCCAAGAGATATTATTATTAGATTAGAAAATAGTCTCGTGGGATATATGAAACACTACACTAATATATTAACACAATATAGAAATATTAAAGAGCTTAAAAATAATCTTACTCCTCAAGAGGTAGTGATTCATGTGGATTTCAGCGAGAACTACTGCGTTAAATATAACGAAGAAATCCAAAGTTTTCATTTTGGTGGCAGTAGAATGCAGTTATCGCTGCACACATGTGTTATCTATTTGATAGACCCAGAATTTGGCATTCAAAAACAATTTAGCTTATGCACTGTAAGTGAATGTACTCAACACGATGCAGCAGCTGTTTGGGCACATTTGATACCCACCATTGGGTATATTATGGAGATTTCGAATCAATTTAATACAATACACTTTGTTTCCGACAGTCCAACTAGCCAATATCGAAATCGTTTTATATTTTATATGATCAGCCAACTATACCTTGATTTTCCGCAATTGATATCTGTGACTTGGAACTACTTAGAAGCCGGGCATGGCAAAGGGGCACCAGATGGTGTTGGTGCTGTTCTCAAACGAACAGCGGATCAAGTAGTCCGTTTTGGCAGTGACGTGGACTCATTAGAAACATTCTTAGCCTGTCTTAAGCCTAGAGTAAATATTGAGATTCGCATTGTTACTAGAAATGAAATTGAAGCCAGAAGTTTTCCTGCAGATTTAAAAGCGGCCAAAGGTACAATGATGGTGCACCAAGTTCTTTGGTCATTAGGGTGTTCTAAAATGACTCTAAGAAAACTAAGTTGCATTTTGTGTGGCAATGACGACATTTGTAGTCACGGCAAACATTTAGGATATTACGATATTCCTTCTTTTGAGGACGTCAATACTAACCAATTTCAGAATTTCCTTGATGAGAATACAACACCAGAATTAATCCAAGAAATAAATGACACAGGTTTTTCAGTTTCACGTTCTGACCCAGTTATCCACTATGAAGATCAATGTCCAAACAGACCGCACTCACCGAAAGTCAAAATATTATCTGATATTAATGTAACTGATTGGGAAAACAGAACATTTTATATTAATAAAGAGAGTTTTGATAAAAATAAATCAGTAGGCAATTCTTATCAAACAGATTTTGAGAAATTCATACTAACATTCGATCGTGAAAAAGAAGATGATTCCAAAGAAAATAAAAACAAATTATATGAAAAGAAAGGCAAAAATATACTGAATAAATTTTGGGGCGATGATTCCGATGAAGATATTTTCTAATGCAAATTTTAACTGAGAAAATTTGTTCGCCACTTTTTCAATTTGAAACTATATTATTTTAATCAATAGTTGATAAGATTGATTTTTTGTTTTTGTAATAGAAGAAGTAAGACTTTATATTTTTGATCTCATAGGTATTTCCAAAGATTATGACTATTAGCATGAAACGTCAAGTTTAAACTTAGAAAGGCCAGGAGAAATAGCCTAATAAGTTGATCATAATTTAGAAGTTTAATTTTAGTTGATCTCAAAGATATTTCCAAAGATTATGACTTTTAGGAAGAAACGAAGTTTAATAGAAAAGCCAGGAGAAATAGCCTAATAAGTTGATCATAATTTAGAAGTATAATTTTAGTTATCCAAGTTGTTTCATTGAATATACAAATGATTCTTTCATGACACGAGTTTTTATCATTCCCATATATTTAGCATCATTACCTTCGTACTCCTATTTCCCTCACTTAATGACACAAACTCATTACCATCTTTAACGTTCTCATTACCCTCTCATTTAGAATAAATATATGATTGTAATTTTATTGTTTTCTACACAAATAAGGTAGAAACAACAAAAAATTGAAGGATTGGCTATATATAAACTATATTAGAAAAAAAAACAAGTTATTCGACAATTAATTTTGAATTTGGAAATTTCGTGGAATTTGCACGAACTGAGCGAAACACCCATTTATGTAAGACGTAGAAAGGTAGTAATGGCAATAGGAATTACAGTATTGAAAGCTTAGGCGGCCGGTTCCTGGATAAGTGACCATCATATCCAGATTCCTCCGTGGCTCGGTAATTAAGTTAAGCCGTTTTTGTCGCAATTGTCATTTGTAAATCTTTGACAGTCGTTACGGGTAGTCATTTGTGGAGGTCAGATGGCAGTCAAAATAAATATTTCAGATACGAGATACCTACAAGTTTTTTTTTGGAATGTAAATACGTACTAGATAATTAACAAAAAATAAACCCGACTTCCGAAAACACTGCAAATTGAAAAATAACTTTAATTTCGGAAGTCGGTGTCAAAAAACAAAAATACATAGCACTTCTCACTTTGCAGTGTTTTGTTTTGGGAGTTGGTTTTACTTTTTGTTACAAAGTTTTTTTACTTAAAAAAAAAAAAAAAAAAACAAAAATCCTGTAAGGGTCACAGCACACATCAACTCAGGAGTGGATCGTCACTGCCTCGCCTTTCCCCTTGGTGTCAAACAGGCATCCACGTAACGTAATTCTATGTAACGTAAGCGAATCAGAAGTTCCGGCACGTCGACTCGGCTACAGCTAGGCGACGCGACGCGACGCCGCGCTTGCGGCTCGCCAACCGCTGGTTGACGGCTCGCCGACCGCTGGTTAGTCACTTAAATCATATAAACATGGATATTTTCTTACTTCTTCTATGAGTTTCTCCCTATTTAACGTTATTTTTTGTTAAAATCTAAACTCGTGAATGACAGCCAATGAAAGCACGTTTGGCAACGCAGACCGCGGGAAGGGCGTGGACGAAGAGACGTAAGCTAGGCTACGGAGAACCGTAAGTGCGGGATGTGCAAGTCAACCACGCACCGCACCGAGGTTTGTGAGCTTGTCCCGAGGCGAGGCGATTACGTTACGATTCCGATTAGTGTGCGTTGCAGTAGGGAGTTTCATACAAATAATACTGAACGGCTCGAGTTGATACGGTGACGATCCTTTTCCGAGTTGATAATTATTGTGTGTAAATAACTCGCGGTTAATACAGGGTGGGCCATGAATTAGTTAACATTTGAAAAAATCGTATAAAAAAAACCATTTAACATATTTTAGAAATCGTTTATTTACGAGAGAGCTAATTAGTTGTATTTTTTTTTTTAAATTATTTCGTCTAAATGACCACCGTTTCGGTTTTTGCACTCATCTAAGCGAGTCCTAAAGTTTTCGAATACTCTTCTGCAAAGAGACCGCGAGATCGCCGACATCTCTTCGATGATTTTTTCTTTAAGTTGACGCAGTGTATTCGGTTTATCAATGTAGACACGACTCTTTAAATAACCCCATAAAAAGAAGTCTGCTGGTGATAGATCTGGACTTCTGGGTGGCCATGGGATGTCACCCCGTCTGGATATCAGCTTTTCCGGAAACATGTCTTTGACAACCGGCAAGGACTCGTTCGATGTGTGACACGTGGCTCCATCTTGTTGAAACCATGTGTTACGATTATAGCCAGCAAATTCCAGTTGCATCGGTGCTAAGAACTCCCGTAACATTTTCACATACTCGGCAGAATTAACAGTAACTGAACGGCCTCTAGAATCTTCAAAAAAGTAAGGTCCGATGATTCCTTTTGCTGAAATTGCAGCCCATACAGTTACCTTAGGAGAGTGAAATGGCCTCTCATGTTTAGCTTTAGGATTTTCGCTGCTCCAATACCTGCAATTCTGTTTGTTTACATGTCCATTTAGGTGGAAATGGGCTTCGTCAGAGAATAAGATGTTGTGAAAATTACTGAATCGAGTTAACATTGTTTCGGCATATGACTTACGCAAATTTAAATCATTAGGGTTTAGTTCTTGCACTAGCTGAATCTTATATGGATGTAATTTCAAATCTAATTTCAAAATACGGCGTAATGATGTGCGGGATAATCCTAATTCAGCCGAACGTTTGCGTGTCGATAAATCTGGATCACGTCGAACAGAAGCGGAAACTTGCTGCACGTTCTCTTCGCTCCGAGAAGTCCGCGGGCCGCCGCCGGTTTGTTTCACATTTAGTGTAGATCCCGTCTCTTCGAACTTCTTCACCCATTTCTTTATTAAAGGAGCACTTGGACACTGACTTAAGTCGTGTAAACCATATTCAACGCGAAATAAGCGTCTCACAGTAATGAGCGAAAAGTTGTTTAAATAAAACTGTTTCCCGCAGTAAGTGCGTTGCGGCCCCGTGAAGCGATCCATTGCGACTAAATTTCCAAGAAGCGAGCTAGTGCCCCCGCCCGCGCATGCGCCCCGCGCGGCAATAGTTTGCGCGGTAAGTTACATTTAAATGTTAACTAATTCATGGCCCACCCTGTAGTTCACCCAATAAATCACCCATAAGGAGTTGTAGAGTGCGTGAGTTAGGCCCTAAGTGATTTCTTCAGAAAATTGTTCAGGGTACTTAGGGAATAAACCTACTAAAAATCCTGACGTCTAGGGGGTGAGGCGGAGTGGGGGGAGGGGATAAAAGTTCATTTTTTTAGTTTTTTGCTAATATCTATAAAACGGTATGTTTTAGAGAAAAGAAGTTTTCTGCGCAATGAAAGCTTATAAAATATCCTACAACTTTAGTCTTATACACTTTTTCGAATTACTACCCATTTTTTACATATACATTCTGAAATAGTGAAAATTTTCGAAAAAACTACTTTTATGAATCTCTACCACCTGTTGCCTGCTACTTTGCGTTATTTCGGGATAAAAGTAGCCTAAAAATCCAAATCTTTAATCATAACGAATTTCATCCAAATCGGTTCAGCCGTTGAGTAATGAAATCTTGTATCTTTGATACATATTATCTTTTAATTCATTTAGGCTGTGAGGGTCCTGACAATGGTTCTTTTTCCAAGGCTCCCTCATCCTCAGTAGATGGTACTTGCTGAAGAGGCTCGTACCTCGTCTTCATCATCGTCAACATCAACAGACACGCCGTTGAGGCAATTCTCTTGGCAGTGGAGGCACGCCGCGGAACAGTTCAACATTGCTTTCTGACATCTACATTTTCTACTACCACAATCCTTCGTGCAGCGGCAAAATATTGTTTTTAGTAGTATCTCTGGTGCTGGCGAATCTTCGGTTGTTATTGGCACCAGGCTGTCCCCTTCATTCACCTGCACTTGGTGGTAAGTGGCGCCGCGAATGCTGTTTAGCTGCGTTTTCAGTTGGTGGGAGGGAGCTGAAATCAGGCTTAATATTTGCCACTGATCTCACGAATGACTGGTATCGGTACTCATTGAGGGAAGTCAGTCTTGCTGGTGCGCCATACCATTTGAGGAAGCACATCTTCCCAGCCTCTTCAACCTCGCTGTGCGTGGAGGTGGGCTTGTAAAAGATCGCAGCCGCTTCCTTGATAATATCTGACTTCAAGTACAGTTTTAAGAAACCCACTTTGCTTCTTCTGAAAGTTGCAGATGTTGTGTTACAACCTGTAAATGAATGAAGGAAAAGGATGTGCTCAAATCCATGTTGCTGCATCTCTTGGGTGGACAGTGCAACTGTTTTGGTTTTGCCTCGGCCGGATTTCAGCACAATAATGTCTTGGGTGGAAGGAGTTAAAGCTATCAAAAGGCCAGCAAGGTCCACATGCTCATAATAAACAATTAGTCATGAAGTCGAATTGGGGAGCTGAAGACCTGAGCTGAGACGGGCCTGCCTCTTCTTGAGATGTAGATGCAACACTTACATCTTTTTTAATTGTATCGGCTCGAGTGTAGTTTTTACGACAATTAGTGTGAATTAAAACGGATGTCAAGGCGCGGAAAATTTGGTGCTTATCATAGTTCCGATCTTTACTAGCTTTGATAAGGCCGAGTATTCCTTTTTGTTTCACCTCAGAAACATCCTTACTTCCTTTAACGATGTCCTTATCACACACAGGACACTTATTATTATTAGCACTCATGATGGATAATCCAATTGCGTAACTAATGATGATTCCAGAGCAAAGAACTGTTCTGGCTGCTCCCCTGCGTTACCGAGTAGACTACCGTGCCAAAGAGGTTGAAATCATAAACGACAACAATAACATAAGCCCGAAGCCATGGATGATTATGGGAGTTTTAGCCAGTAAGATCTCGTTTTCTACGACAGGAAATATGGAATGAAAAGTGACGACCCGCTTCTGCTCCATTACCACTGGTAGAAAACGAGATCTCAAACTGTTACCGCCTTCACCGCTTGGAGGTACTCCCAGCTTATGTTATCAATAAAATACCTAATTTATATACTAGCTCATATTTAACATTCGGTAATGCTTGTCACATCACACTAAATGAACTCCATTTTCACTTTCTTCGGAGCACGATACTCGAACACTGGTGAAAATTTGGAAAAAGTGTATAAGACAAGTGTAGATAAAAGTTTTGAAATCCCAACGGCTGTACAGATTTGGATAAAATTTAGTAAATTGATATAGTAGGAGTTGATTTAAGATATAAGATACTTTTTATCCCCAAATAACGTGAAGGAAGTAGTATACAAAAGGTAGTGTTCAATTCAAGTAATTTTTTTTTCAATTTTCACTTTTCCGGAATGTGTAGTTCGAAAATAGGTAGGAATGTGAAAAAGTGTATAAGATAAAAGTTGTACATAATTTTATAAGCTTTCATTGCGTAGAAGACTTCTTATCTCCATGACGCACCGTTTAAAAGATATTAGCGAAAAACTGAAAAATGGGAACTTTAACCCCCTCCCCTCACCCCGACTCACACCCTAGATGTCAGGACTTTTAGTATGTTAACTCTCTAAGCATCCTGAACAAATTTCTGAAGTAACTGCTTAGGGCCTTGCTCACGCACTCTACAATCTCTTTGTTGGATGGACTATAACTACAACCGCGAGTTACTCGCGTGGAGTCTACAGTTTAAGGTCCAGTTTTATATTAAAAAATAAATTAACAAAATGATGAGATACCAAACGTATATAATATTTAGTTCGTGAATAATATATGTATTCAGATATCAGCTGTTGCCGGCGAATTTTGTAAACTGTATCCCACAGGAATCCTACATTCTTTCCGAGGACAAAATGCAGCCTATGTGCTAATCCAAAGGATCTGAACTATCTCTGTGCCAAATTACATCTAGATCTGTCCAGTCGTTTTGGTGTGATTGAGACACTTTTTTGCACATACCTACATCTATCCATACATAAATTTAAACTGTTGCATTTATAATATTACTTTAGATTTCAGAAACTTACATCAAAAAGCATTTATAAATAAATTGGTCTTCAATCAAATTCATTTAATAAACTTTAATTTTTTTTCAAAATATTGTTCATGAGTGAATCTAATACTTATTAAAGCCCTTACTAAAACATAATATTATATTTGGATGCCATCTACTGTGTGCTAAATAGGGATACTATTATAGAATATAATAGAATAATTTATTTCAGAATTATTTTTCACTCCATTATTATAGAAGTTAGAGGGGGGACACATTTTACCACTTTGGAAGCTTATATCTTTTAAACGATTAACTTTATGAAAAAGTGGTTTGAGAAACCTTAGTGTCATTTTTAAAGACCTGACTATAAATACCACACGCGCATAGGTTTCATGAAAAAATAAATTTTCAGTTTTAGTTCTATGTATGGGGAGCCCCCCTTTATTTTAAATATTTTTTAATTTTTTTCTTAAAATCGGAAAGCGGTTTACAGAATACATCTACCTACCAAGTTTTACATGTATAGTCCTAATGGTTTCCGAATAAAATGGTTGTGACATACGGACGGACGGACGGACAGACAGACAGACAGACAGATGGACAGACATGTCGAAACTATAAGGGTTCCGTTTTTTGCCATTCGTCTACGGAACCCTAATAAAAACCGCTTACATATTTACTAATTGCAATACGAGACTGGTATATTTGCTCTTACCGCGTACGGTTAGGTGTTAAATACAAAATATTATTATTTTAATCTTATCTCCAACAATTAAGCTTACTTTGGGGCCTGCAATCACGATTAAAATTAATTTAATCAAAGTCTGAAAACGCTTGGTCATCACCACTTCTTAGTGGTAAGCAGCCAATTTAATGTGTATTTATTGTTTTCTATTTTTGCGAAAAGATTGAGTACTTTCTTAAATTTACCTATATCTTATAAAACATCTACAAACTGTAAATCTCAGTGCTAGTTATGTACTTTCTTAAATTCAGTAAATATTAAAAATGTGGATATAAATGCAGACGTGCTCAGTAAATTTTGGCAGGCGGTAAAGAGAAGATATTTTTAATATAAGTAAGTTCAATATGACTTACGTTGGCTTCCTTAAAAAGCCTAACATATTTGACATAATCTTATTAGTTATTCAACTAAGTAGGAATTTTCACGTACCGTTCTATCCATATGTAACGTCATACTTTCATGGTATTATTGACCCTCCCTCTCCTTCTTATAGTCACACCTGTGAAACTCCCCCTCCCTATTGTGACGTTCAGACCATGAGTGTAAAAATAATGTATCTATTGAAAAAGTTTCCATAATGTTAGACAACACAATCACTCTTTTTCACACACACACATTGGAGGGTTTTTCTACGTAAGTTCCCTATACTTTGTAAACTGGCAATTCCGGGATAAAAATACTGTTTCTTTATAGCCTCCGTTATTTTTCCCATCCAGAGATTACTCCAGATAAACAGAAACACTTTAAAATATCGTATAAATAACTATAAGCACTTTAGAAAACAGTGATTTTTAAATCGAAGGCTTAATGTTAATTATATGTATTTTTAGAACATGTATAGATTTTTACAAACCTTGTTCATTCTCACTAAGTAAGTTTTGAAGATCGGGACATGCCAGTAGAGGTACTGCATAGGTATATACTTCATAGGTCTACGTAAGATTTATTGTAAATCATTTATGTGACTACAAAATTAACTTTATTATTTTTCGGGCACTCTGTCTCTAGACATACTTAGCAACATTATAACCTTCAAATGCTGTTATTTTATCGAATCTCAATTATTGTTTAGTTGAGAGTTAGTTTCACGTATACCGCAGAAATAATTCGCAGCAGGGCAAAGGTCTTACTTAATAATCTTCATACAATATTAATTTTGCAATTTTAATATTTACAATTTTAATTTATACAATTTTATTTTTTTTTCTTTATAATTTTAGTTATGACAAAATCGATTTAGGCACGTGTAGTACCTAAATCGATAAGATCTGAATAAGAAAAATCGAGGCGGTTCGTAGTCATTACTTACACATGTTTAAAATTAGGGTAAATATAATTCATTCAGATCTGATATAATATATTTGTTCCGTATTATTCGGTAAATGCATTATAGAATAGTTCGTATGAACATAAGCAAAATTTTATAAAATTTACATCGGCATTTCGGACGCCACCTTGTCCTCCACCATCTAATCAGAAGGAACCTACCATCGACTAGTTAAAAGCTGTAAATTTGGGCAATAACATATTAGAATTCACCTGTTTGTTTTAATTTTTAAAATAGCACACCGATTTTGGTTTTAAATTTTTTTGATAGTTGAAGGACTGATTCGTATAGCCATAATTCCAAATATTACATTGTTCGAAATGAACTCTAAATGGAATGACTTGTTGATCAGGGGCAAGTAGAAACACGTCACGCGGTCGGACACCTATGCGTTGGATCTCTTTCTGCAGTCAATCCTTCCTGGCTGAAGATCACGTTCACCATTATTCAGCCTCCAGCGGATCGCTATGTTCGTTGAATAGACCTGATTAAATTAACAACAGAAACAAGATTAGTCCAAAGTACCCGAGACAATGAACACCGTAAGAAGTGGAGGCGCTTCGCAAGGGCTACTGTATCAAGAGAAAAAGCCTCATCGATAAACACGACTACCCTGTCAAGATGCCTAATCCCCTATAATACCAAAGCAAAAAAACTATCATACCTACCCTAAAACCTGTCAGTCTTTGCTATTCACGTAGGATTTTAATCATTTTAATTGATTTCGTTTAGTTATTAATTAAATTATCTGGATTCCACAGTAAACTTTTCGTGAGCTTACTTGTAATTTCTTGAAGTTGAAAACACATATTATGATTGTGTTTTAATCGGCCTAACATATGATTTGTTTAGGTATCAAACGGAAATGAAAACTCCTTTAATCCAGATTGCGCAGTGTTAGTGTAAATAATATACACACTAACTGGCACTTTGAGTACTTCATGCGGCCTGCCCAAACGTCCTTTACTTTGGTATTGTTCATCAATTCAGTCCTAAGTTGAGCTTCGCGAAAACTCAGAATGCCTGGACGGGTCCACTCAAATCTGTGCGCTCTTTTTCTTCAAAAGAGTACCTACCTTACATATTAATCTACCTGGTTCTCAAATGATTGTATGGAATTCAAAAGAGGGTTTCTAAGGGTCAGCTAGGAAACATCGGCCTCACCTGGTTAAAATTTAACGGGTAAAAGTGATATTTACCAACAATAGTTCATGCCAACGTCAAAAACTGCTTAATGCCATCCTGAGTTGCTCGCATACTTGCGCCGAGGGCCGGCCCGGCGCGCCCAGCCTGCTTCTGCAGTAAACTGAACTAGTACCAAATATTTGACGATTAATCGTCAATATGCTTAATCAGCATGTACCTAAACGTAATCAGTTTGATCGTACCGACCATAAATAAAACATGGAGCTATCACAAGTGTTTACCTTAAAGTTTATAATTCAGCCACCATATATCACGGTCTGATTGCGAATGATATCGTTCACTGTGGCGATTGTATACGATGGTATGCACGTGTCCCTTATATGTTAATTATTTAAATTTTATGCAACATCTGCGAGCAATGGGGGCTCGCCGCTCGACAGAAACCAGGCCAGTGTAGACGGCGCGTCGTGTTCCAGGCGCGCCTCAAAGAGTTGTCAGCAAAACTAGGGGGCCGTTGCCTGCCGGGTTGCGGAATTGTTGGAAACCGCGGCCTTGGAACACGATGGGCAAATGACGGAATACGTATGGGTTTTAGTCAGTTAAAGTCTGACACACCGCTTCGCCCAGATGGGGAGACAAACATTGAATGATTTTCCATCCTTATAAAAAATGCAACATATCATAGGAACTTAAAAGTTAAAACTAGGTATTTGCCATGTATATTGCCATGTCATGCAACAAAATGCCTGAAAACTCGTCTCTATATAATCTGTGTATTCTGAGCTTCATATATGATATATCGTAATGAGACGTGGACACAGGCAGTTGTGAATAGGTAGGCTTGAAGTAGCACTGAGGGCTATGGAGCGTTCCATGCTCGGCATCAGACTCGACATAACTAAAATAAACGTAAAAACATATATATATATATATATATATATATATTTATCCAAACTGAATCTTTCGCTAATCAATAATGGGAGGCCAGTTTGTATCAATAAGGAAGTGTCGAACTACATTTCAATATAAATAAATTTAAGAAGATTCAAATGTGTTACTTAGAGTTATGTTTCATGTTCGTATTTAATTTTATACATACTAAACCTTTTTTTATGTACATAGTTAATGTACATAAAAATAAATAAAAAAAAGAAACAAGCTTAGGCGTCAAAGTACTCCTCCTCATCGCTGTCGTCCGGAAACGTACCCAGAAGACTGGCAGCATTGCCACGTTGTATGGCAATGCTTATTCTTTGGGCAAAGAATGAGCCGGCCCTCCGGTCACGCAAGGAATCGATCAGCCGGTGAGATAATTCCTTATAAAGGAGACGCGCACTCGGGCCCCAAGACCCAAGCGTTTCGACCCCAACCGGCACAAAATTATAATTACTAGAAAGGTTACAGTATTTGCGCCGTTTGAGGGCCTCTGCAGTCGCGGCTGCTGCACCAGCACAGCTCGCCGTACTTGGAATATGAGTATATTACTTAGAAAGATAGGAGTTATGGGAAATTATAATTATAACTACAAATAAAACTTCAAGTCGTCTGAGCAATAATTTTTACCCATAAAAAACAATACTTGTCAAAAAAAACCAAGTCTCGCATTCTACCGTAAAAAGTTGTGAGATCCATGTAGTACCAAGTCGGTTATTCGATTATTCAGTCCCTACTTAAGGGACCTTCTGTCTTAAGTTGTTACGTAATTATCTAACCTAACAACATCTTATAGTGACCATATCAATATTAAAAATCTTTAACGTTTTAAATAAATGGATTGACTCGGCCATCGCATGAAAACACAATATATCTCACAAGTAATACATACACATATAAATAACATTGTTTTTGCGATTGCCAAGTCAATCTATTATACAATGCCTGCTTGTTTACTGAAAATTCAGGCTTCTAGTTTTATCCACAACGAAGTTATACGGGGTCGAAAATGGCCTGAATTGCTTCGAGAAAAGTATGGTACGGCCGTGCCGCTTTTTGCTCGACTTGGCGGGGGCACTGCCGTGCCCCCAGATCACGCTTTTATTAGGTCGATCTGTATGTAACTAACTATGTAATGGAATCTAAGGTAACTAGTTTAACCATCTTCCAAATGTCGTAGCGTAATGGAAATTGGCAGCTGTATGTAGTTCTGATGACAATACAATAATATAGTACTGTCGAACTGATTTAATGATGGAGCCGGAAGATATAAACTGGAACTTCATGATGGAAAATCGTATTATAGCTGTTTTGGATTTCTTAGAAAAGTCTTGTAATGAACTTTGACCACGATTAGGTTTCAAGGTCTGATAATGAAGCCGGAAGATAGGCACTGGCATTCCATGATGGAATATCGTATCATAGGACTCGTGTTTGCACTTGTGAGACAGGGACTTTGAACACGATCAGGTCAACCTCAGGTTAACCTTTTTACAAACATTTTTTTTTACGTGCATTTATAAAAGCGTGTTTTTCTAGTGTTTTTTAAACTATTAATTTATTTTTAATGCCTACATCCAATCTGTGTATGGTTATCTGTTCTGTGGCGTATGGTAATTTTCTACTATACAGAGATTGTAGGCTTTGAAAAAAAAATAAAAGAGGAGGACAAAGCCTGGAAAATTAAATCTGAGATCATCGCTAAATAATACTGTTATTATTTAACGTTGAGATTATTCCGTGCCTCGGAAAACACGTTAAGCCCTTAGTCCCAGCTACGTGTAGTCAGAAGCCAATAAATCTAACACCAGGCTTGCAGGGGGTATCATGTTACCCAGTTACTGGGTTGTGGAGGTCAGACAGGCAGTCGCTTCATGTAAAGCACTAATACTCAGCTGCATCTGATTAGACTATAAGCCGTCTGACATAAATAGGAAAAAGGCGAAGCCGATGATGATGATATACAACGTGTGACAGAATAAACGCAATTCCTGAAAGTAGTACTCCTTTTTATCTTAAGGAACGCTTTCAGTTCCTCTGTGACATACATTCTAGATCCCTGAGATCATCGGAAAATTTAGAGTTAAGTATTCGTTTGCATTCCACTTCTTTCTTTGACAAATCTTTAACTATTCAAGCAGCTCGTTTGTGGAATGCATTACCCATAGAAGTGAGGCGTGCTCAAACGCTACCAGCGTTTGAGCAACAATGGTGAAGGAGCATTACCTCTCCCTATAAGTTTTCCCCTTCTTTCTCAATTATACATGTAATATTTATTAGTATATTATTTTTGTATTGTATGTATGTATTTTATATTATTATGTTCAATTAATATTATTTTTGTTGTTTGTACACTGACAGCCTTTAGTCTGTCTCCTTTAATTTTTGTCCATCCAAAGGTTGTCTGTAAGAGATCGCCCTGTGCGATAAGACCGCCCATTGTACACTAGTTTAAATTTTTGTATCCATAGAAGTATTGTGAGGTGTACAATAAAGTATATAATAAATAAAGTAAATAAATCAGCTTCTGAATCGATTTCCGTCATAAAAACTAGGTGTTAAATTTTGACGGAAAAATCTTTCGTTTAACTTAAAAGGGAAACAATGTATCAAGAAGACCACTAAATACAATCCTTAATTCAAGGAAATGCGCTCGTGTGCGTGTCGACCGCTAACATTGCATGTGTGTATGCGTCTGCGTAAGGATATTGTATGACGCACATACGTTTTGCGTTTAGAAAGGATAACTATTTTATAAAAAAATGTCTAGGTTTGGTTTCAATTTATTTAGTTACGGATGTTGTTTTAGACTTATAATTTAATATTCTAATTGGGGTGTCTGAAGGTATTGCGTTACACCTTGTATAATCCTCTGTGATAGCACCCTCCATTCATCGTCCTGCATATAAATTCATGTATTTATAAAAAAGTTATAGAACGGTGTTTAGATAGTTACCTATTTAACGAATCACTGATTGTAAAAATAATCAATTTTTATTAACAAAGAAGTTCTCTCCTGAGCCTTGCTGTATAAGTTTATTTATTTCGATAAGTTACAGTTTTACACTTTTATAAGCTATATAAATATATTTTATTCACATTTTCTTAGCTGTATACGGCAGCACTTGACCGCTTCGCCACCGTCCTCCGAGACCTAATACGTTTGTTTGGCACTAAAATTTATTGCCTCTAAATTCTTCACGAATCTTTATCTTTTGAAATAATGCGTAGAAAGTAAAACATGCCGCTATGATTTTCTAGGCATTTAGTGGTAGGTATCGAGGCGTGAATTCTCGCGAAGTTGCGACTCTTGCCGGATTGCCATCCCATCATACTTCGAGACTATAGAGACAGAGAGTGCACTTTAATATCTCATGGCTTATGTCTATATAGATTAGCCATCGTCACTGATATTTGGAACTATAAATTTGCTTATTAATAATTAATAATATTATAGTGTCCATTGTCCATATGGGCGGCTCTTGTTTGCTTGTCATTCGATAGCAAAACACATGTTTTATTTTTTTTTCATTTATAAGTTCGCGTTGTCAACTATCTAATAAGCGATAAATGGTAATAAATTTTTATTAATTAGATTAACGTAATAACACGTTGACACTTCAATTCTTTTGTGTTTGTGAACACCCGCATCGTCTAGATTAACGATGCGGGTGTTTTCTAGCTGGCTGATAAGAAACACCGAAACAAACTCACAGTTTTAATCTCTTTTATGGTCTAAACAATCCAAACTGCTCATATCATCTTTCAACAAAAGGAATATACGGATTTGACTAGACCCATCAAGAAAGTGCAAGCAGTCAGTTATCGTAGCGCTCAATTTAGAAAAATCAGGAGCTCGTCTATAATGCAAATTTGAAAAATACAAATTTAGATAATTCTGGTGGGTCAGATAAAGTACCTACACTGCCAAACAAGAAATCCGCCCCTGAAATTGTAAGGCGGTATAGGGTAGACACATTCCTTCAGTCAGTTTGTTTCTGAAATTATTTTTAGTGTGACGCTTTCTAGTCAGTTCTTTTTTTTTAACTTGGTGAAATTATCAAATAAGTCGTCCCACCCCGGGCAGGGTGGGAGGGACTTTCAGACTTTTACTGACTAAAATCCACGGTGTTCCTTCAATAACCCTTTACGTACCGGGGTCACGGTAATGGGATAAGTCCCACGACCCCGGCAGGCTTTGGCCCTCTGCAGAGGGGGCCTCGTCATGTTGCTGACGCTCTTTGAGGCGCGCGTGGAACACAACGCGCCGTCGACCCGGGCATGGTCCAAGGTCGGACAGCGAGTTGCCCTTTACTCGCTGTCCGCTTGCCCGCGCCTACGGTGGCCGGAGATCGTCGGCCGACGTCCGACGCCGTGGGCGTCTACCACTGCGGCTGGGCTGGAGGGAGGACGCCATCCTCTCCCTCACGCGGCCCGCCTCCTCCTTCGGAAGCATGACTGCTTTGCAGAAGGAGGCGACCGCTTCCCACTCCCTCTCGCCCCGCAGCATGGCTTCGACCAATGCCAGGCGCGAGAGGTCTCCGCCTATCGCCACCGTGAGGACACGTCGGTGCTCTGCCCAGGCGGGGCAATCTTGCACCGTGTGCTCTACGGTGTCCTCAGGGCGACCCTCGCAGTGGTGACACCCAGGCGTTTCCTCCTTTCCCATCAGACACAGGTACCTCCCGAAACTTCCGTGTCCGGTGAGGACCTGCGTCATGCGGTAGGTCAAGACGCCGTGACGCCGATCTAGCCACTCCTCAAAGAGGGGTCTTACCGCCGCAATTGCGGCGTGCCCGGCCGTCGGTTACGACAGTCGTTCCCTCCATACTGCCCTGAGATCGCGCCGGAGCTCTTCCCGCCGCGCCTCGACTTCTCGAGGCTGTGGGGATACGCCCCGGCGCTGCGCCTCCACGCGCCATTCATAGACGCGCTGGAGGGCAGTCGCCTCTAGATCCCAGGGCAGCAATTCGGCAAGGAGGTTGGCCGATTCGCCGGCGATCGTGCGGTATCCCCGGATCATTCGGATAGCCATGACCCTCTGGCATGCGACCAACTTTAGTGGTCGCGTCCGGATGCACAGGGCCCACACTGGGGACCCGTAGAGGGCCATGGACCGCACGACACCGGCGTACAGCCTTCGGCAGGAGGCGTTTGGCCCGCTGAGATTAGGCAGGAGTCGCCTGAAGGCGGCTGCTGCCCGGTTCAGCTTTGGGGCCAAACTCAGGAAATGCTCCCTGAAGTTCCACCGGCTGTCGAGGACGAGTCCCAGGTACTTCATCATCCTCCCAACGCCGATGCGAACCCCCTCCACCGTTATGTGGGACTCGGACCGTGGCGCGTTCCGACCGCCATGGAAGCACATGGCCTCTGTCTTGTGCAGCGCCACATCGAGTCCCAACTGCCGGATCCTACGAACGACTGTCGTAACCGCTTGCGTCGCCAGGTCGGCCGCCGCCTGGTGCGACTCTCCGTGCGCCAGGACGAGCGTGTCGGCGACGGCGGCGACCTCCCTGACGGCGTCAGCGTAATATGTTACGCTGACGCCGTCAGGGAGGTCGCCGCGCAGCACCCAGTCGTATCCGATGTTCCACAGGGGCGGCCCCAAGACCGATCCCTGTGGGACACCGCACGACATCTCTCGCCGGTTCCACTCTCCCCGGTGACCGGGGTAGATGACGGCTCTGTCCGTCAGGTAGTCCTCGACTATGCGACGGAGGTAGGTCGGCACCCGGTGGTACCGGAGTGCCTCCCTGATGCAACTCCAGGGCAGGGTGTTAAAGGCGTTGGTGATGTCCAAAGACACCGCCAAGACGACCCTGCCCCGGGATACCGCGTCCCCCGTCGTGAGGGCTCTCACGCGCTGGCACTCCGCAAGATCCGGGCCCACCCGATTCAGGTGCCCGAAGAGGCGGTCTGCAATCACTCTTTCCAAGAGCTTGCCCACCTCGTCGAGCAGCACGATGGGCCGGAATGAATCACGCAGGATTTTAAGCTAGCATTGCAATATAGTTATTAACCTAATTTTTTTTTCGTTTAACGGTAATGTATTTCACGATAACCGTTACCGATATATCAACCGAGAACCGAAGCCGAAACCTTCCACTCCAAAAAGTTAGTTCTAGTATCTTGACTGAAAGATCAAAAATTTGTACCTACACAATATATATATATACAGAAAGGGATCAGTTGGTTCACTTACAAAAAAAAACAGGCGTAGCGTCGCGGAAATCCTACAGACCAGAAGAAGAGAAATGATAATTATGCCAAAAGCCAGTATTTATATCATTTTCTTCTATCACGTTCTACATTACTGAAGGTCTTGCCGTCTTGAAGAGTCTTAATAGCCTGGGTCGTCTCTTCTCTATCCATTCCTGTCTTCGTATTTATATAGACTTTAAAATAACTAACGTCACTAACAGGCAGGAAGACGATTCTCTGATCCAAACAAGAGTCTTATATTTATTGTTTTGATACGCATAACCTTGGTGTTTACTGTACTTAGAAAAAATATTAGAAAGATGATAATAAAATTTAATTCATGATAGGCTATCAATAAACTAAACAAATAATTTTACCACCACTATTAACTGATAAAAAATAAGTATAAATGCCGTAAATTCTACTAGTAAAATCATAGATACTTTGTATCTCGCAGCAATAACCAATCACCAAGTAAGTACCTGAATTTATACAATATATATTTTAAAACATTCCTTAAAAATAAAAAAATAAAATAGTCGCGGCGGGGTATCGCCAATTCAGAATCGATATTTTACCGCGACTATATTTATTTTTAAAGTATGTTTCTTAAACTACTTAGAAGTTTTTTTGCGTAGTGTGTTTTTTAAATTTAATTTTTATTTTAAGCTTTTTAAACTTTTCACCTACCATAGCTTTTGTCAATTTGACCAATTTAATGGAATGGACAATTTTTGTGATATAGTACGCGTCGTTCCCTTTCAATTGACACGGCACTTGGGTATATTTGACAATATTCAAATATTCATCCCCACTTTCACTGCCCATATCTAGTAAATGGCTGAACTGATTTTAACAAAACTGTCTCAAAACCACTGCCTTTTCCGGCAGTGCTCCTACTTTCTAACAAAAAAAAACCGCTTCAGATTCGGTTCACCCGCTTAGAAGCGACGGTGCCACAGACAGATACACAGATACACATATACACACGTTAAACTTATAACAGCCCTCTGTTTCCGTCGGGGGTTAAAAATAGTCGCGACTCGCAGTACAATATACACTTATCAATGACTAGTACTCACGCGGGGCTTCGCTCCCGTGGATTCTATCACGGTAAAAACATAACTCTCCTTTTTTGGAGTCGCGTAAAAAGTAGCCTATAACCTTCCTCAACCTTCAAGCTACTTCCATACCAAATTGCATCCAAATCCACCCAGTACTTTCGAAGATTAGCGCGTTCAAGCAAACAAACAAACTTTTCCGCCTTATAATATTAGTTATTTACTTGTAAGAAGAGCTCGTGGCTAAATAATAACAGCCACAAGATTCAATCTTCGAGGTTAAGCAACGCTTGCCGAGGTCAGTTGGTAGATGAGTGACCATCATAACATATTGAGTTCTCTCCATGCCACGGAAAGCACGTCAAGACGTCGGTCTCACTGCCATTTGACAGGTGTTACGAGTAGTCGTAGAAGCCACAAATCTGACACTGTTCTTGTCTAGGAGTATCGTGTTACCCAGCTTCTAGGCTGCGGAGATAAGTAGTCGCTTCATGTAAAACACTAGTACAGATCTGCTCTGCATGCCCCAACATAGTTGGGAGAAGGTTACGCAGATGATGATAAATCATTAACTTGTAAAATCTATCAGCGTTATGTAAATAAAAAAAATAGTTATTTCAAATACCTTTCCTTATTTACAGAAATGAAATTCCTGCTGTCTGTTGCTGCCGTCATCGCCGTGGCCGTCGCTGTGCCCACACAGCGACTGGTGGCTGTCGCTCCTGCTGGCCCCACCTTCGCCCCTGAGCCTATTGCCGTCGGACCTGCCATCATTGACTCCTTCGAACCCATCGCTGTCGGACCCGCCGTCATAAACCCCATTGAGGGTATCGCTGTCGGACCCGCCATGGTTGAGGGTTTCGAGCCCATCTCTGTTGGACCCGCTATCATTGACTTCCCCCTTCCCGAAGGTGGTGCTATCGCTGAGGAACCCGCCATCGTTCCCTCTCCCGTGCCCGTCGTTGAAGGTGTCTCCACCGAGATCGCTTCTGGTACCCCCCTGGTCCAGATCATCCTGAACATCAACCACGCCGCTAGCTCCAGCCCCATCGCTGTCAGCCCCGTCGACATCGCTGCCCCCGAGGTTATCCCTACGCCCGTTCACGTTGTGGAATCCGCCCCTGAGACCATTGATGAGGTCATCCCTACGCCCGTGCATGTTGTCGAGGTCGCCCCTGAACCCGTCCAGGTCGTCGAAGTCGCCCCTGAGCCCGTCCAGGTCGTCGAAGTCGCTCCCGAGCCCGTCCAGATCGGCGCCCCCATCATCCCTGAAGCCGCCGTCGTCCTCCCCGAGGAACTCAACTAAATATCTATCAACGCGACAAAGCCACTGCGCATGACAATATTACATCAAAAATTGTTTAATATTACATTTGGATTTTCTAACAACACCTTCAAACGCTTGTATGTCCAAAATATTGAAATTCAATAAAAGATCTAAAATGTAAATATTGTGTTTTGTTTCTTGCCATCAAATACTTGAATTACTTACAATTAATAAGGCATTATACCTAATATAAAAAGAATGCTGCCCCGTTTACGACACAGAACACTGTGTCACTATATTTTATGCAGCTGATGATCATTATTTGCTTAGCCTTTTTCCAACCAGAGTCGGGTTTGGCTTTCAGTCTAACTGGATCCATCTGAGTACTAGTGTTTACTATCGAGTGACCTCGAAGTTGACCTCCACAATCCAGTAGCTCTGTAATCCGATACCCCCGACTTCGGCAAGCATTGCTCAATCTTCAAGATTGACCCTTGCACCTGTTATTATTTAGCCTCCAGCTCCTCACCCAAGCAGCAAAACCTTGTCCTAAAGCAGCCCATAGAACGTTTTTCAAAGAACTAATTAATGTTGCTGAGCGGCTCTATAAAAGACCAAAGAACGTTTACACAACCCAGATTGGGCGCAGTTATATCGTTAATCGCTGATATAACAGATATATAGCAGCTTTGGCGTACCATTTTTGACCTCTAAGATTGATATTACAGTGAGAGATGTCACCAAACGGTGATGTAGTACCCACTGCAACGCTGTTATTGTTCTTTTATGTTTTAAAGAAGTGATTGTGGTTCTTTTAGGTTACCATATCACAACAAATCGTTCAATCTTTCGTTCATTCTCATACTGTCAGTGTTATTAAAGTGATTGTGTGTTAGGCTTATATTTACTAATTTCAACAAATCGTGGTAAGTAAAATTACAATATCAAAATATTTATTATGGCGTCTATCCAGTAGCAAAATGCGCTAGTAGTAGCAACCCAGGCATTGAAATAGTGTTACGATTATAATTTTATTGACAAAGTAGGCATAGATTAGTATCTAATTTTTAATGCCCCTCTCAAATTAATAAGTTTTATCTAAATTAAAATAAATGAATCGTAGATTAGTTCCATAATTTTCTACTATAGAGCAAAAAGTGTAACATTGGCGATTACAGGCCTTCTATAGTACTATGATCAAATTAGTGACCGCCGTTATGGTTAAATAAATTAGGGTTCCTTTGAATTGCCGCTGCAAAGTTATGTCGCACTTTTATGCGGCTTCACGTTGTCTTGGCCAAAGGTAATAACAAAGAAAAATTGTTTTAAATAATGGTAGAAGTAGATTTCATGATATATTTTTAACTTACCGGTGATATGAAATGTTAATTTATTTTATTGTGCTTTTTGTCGCAGTTCATGCAACCCTTCACGGCACAACTTGGCATTTGTGCTTGTAAAAGTTACGACCGCTCCCGAAGATAGCCGATCGCGTTCTTTTTAGTCACTTCGATAACGGAAGACCATTTTGGGACCACGTTCTAGGCGTCATTGTAACATGCGGTCCGCCCAGTCCTTACGCAGTAATATATATGTCAATGGCCGCGACATAGCAGCAGCACCTGTGTCGCGGTGAAGCAAAAGCAGATCCTCCAAATTTATTTTATTAATTAATAAATAAAATAAATTTAAGAGTTGGTTTAATTTATTTTATTTTCTCAGCGACAGAGCCTCTGTGACTGTATTGCGGTCCGCATTGCTCGGAAATGGACTACACTATAAAAATTAAGTGAGATTTAAGTACCTACTGAATTCATAGTATAAACACAGTCTAAAGATCATCATATAATTTTGTTGTTTGCAGAACCCGCAGTTAAGTATTAAAATGGAAATGCTAACTCTTGTTTAAAACACATTAGTTATTTAATAGTGTTTGTTTGCTTCCTTTATGTATCATTATGATGTTATAGTAGAGAGAGAAACTCTAATAAAAAATGACAGTGTATTATAGGTATCTAAAACTCTGTTACAAAATAATTCTGCTCTAAAAGAGTGTCTTCGTAACCAGTATAAAAAGGTAAATATACAGTGTTTTAAAAACTCCTGTAGCGTAAATTTCTCACATAAGGAGTAACACAAAATTCAGTTATATCACCAAATTGCTCTATTTTGGAGCAGTCGTGACTATTAAAACACTTTGTACTATAGCAGATACTTAAAAACCCACTTTATTACCAAATCTCCGTATTGCCAAATTTCAATAACCGTTAATGAACCAGGCCTATAACGGTAAATATATAAGTTTTACAAATCAAATTAGATACAAAAGGGCACCGATCAACAAATATATAGAACAAAGTAGTTTTATACATGTTTTCTTTAAGCCTTATATAGTATATGTCTATAACAGTTGTACAAAATGGTAATGAAATGTTTACATCATTAGCTTATAGAACGTTTTCGCTGTATAAGCTTATAGAGCAAAAAAGTATAGTCAAACGCCTTTATTCAACATGCTGCCACCATAAACACCGTTATATAACGTTTACAAAACTTTTTTGCGAAATAAGCTTTGGTTATAGTACTATTTTGCTGCTTGCGCAATTAATTTAAAATTACTCTATACTTATACTACCAAAAATCTTCAAGAAATGGTTTAGAAGATTAGTTTAAAAAGCAATTACGATCCCTGGCAAACAATACAGGGTAAAACTTTATAATTCAGATTAAGTCTATTCATTGATTATTATTACTGTACAAGTACAAATAAACATTGAAATTAGTATTTGTAGTCATGACTACCAGCAACAACTCGGCTAACTTCATACGTTTTTAGGGTTCCGTAGCCGAATGGAAAAAAAGAGAACCCTTATAGTTTCGTCACGTCTGTCTGTCTGTCCATCCGTCCGTATGTCACAGCCAGTTCCGAAACTATTAGGACTACGTACGTGAACTAGGTAGGTAAATGTATTCTGTAAACCGCTTTCCGATTTTTATTAAAAATTAAAAAATATAAAATTAAGGGAGCTCCCCATACAAAGAACTGAAACAAAAAATATATTTTTTCATCAAACCTGTACGTGTGTGGTATTTATAGACAGGTCTTTAAAAATGACATTGAGGTTTCTAGAACCACTTTTTCTTAAAGTCAATCATTTAAGACATATACGCTTCCATAGTAGTAAAATGTGTGCCCCCCCTCTAACTTCTATAACAATGGAGTGAAAATCCAAAAAAATATATATCTTAATAAAAACTTTCAACGAAAATTGGTTTGAACGAGATCGGGTCAGTAGTTTTTGAGATTTTCTAAAACCGCAAAAATAACTATGTATTTCCTACAAACACTATGAAAAACAAAGTTATTTGGCATAGTTACTACGGAACCCTTAATGGGCGAGCCTGGCTCGCACTTGGTCGACTTTTAAAATATTACCCTGCGCATGATGTGAAAACTATCCCTTGCGCTGTTGCGCATCAATGCCGTGAAAACTATAACCGCTTCTGCTAACATGTTGGAAATAGTAATAATAAATAATATAATTCAGGATTGGATTGATTGATTAATTGATTCGGATTCAGGCCTGGGCTATCGGTTGAGAAGAGGAGGTCAAAGTATATCCCACCTCCTTTGCATGGATGATTTGAAACTCTTTGCCCCCAACAACTTGCAACTGATGGAACTACTGAAGGTAACTGAAACGTTCAGTAGCGCCATCAAGATGGAATTTGGTGTGGACAAATGTGCAATCATGCATGTGAAACGAGGAGAGATTATGGAATCTGAGGGAATCCAACTTTCAGACTCCATACCCCTTAGATCTCTCTGCTTGACCGAAACTTATAAGTATTTGGGTATGTCGGAAGCTTTGGGCATTAATGTTGCTGACATGAAGCAATCGCTGAGGGAGCGCTTCTTTGGCCGCATGAAAAAGGTATTAAACAGCCTTTTTTCGGGAGGAAATAAGGTGCGCGCCTTCAACGGTTGGGTCATGCCGATGTATTCTGGCTGTATTTTGGCACCCATAACACAAGTTTAATCTTAGCTTGGGTGCCAGTGAAGTAATCATTGATTTATTTATGCAATTTTAAAGAATATTGTCCTAAAATCAAGTTATTGTCATTGGTAAAAATTGTAAAAAATTGGAATAAAGAATATATTATATTACTTATTCTTTCGGCATACTCAAATGGACTCCAACCGAACTGGACGCCCTAGATAGGAGGGTCCGTACACTGCTAACCGCAAATCGGATGCATCACCCACGATCATCGGTGATGAGACTGTACATCCCGCGGAAGTGTGGAGGTCGAGGCTTTTTAAATGCCAAAACTCTCCACAACCGCGAGATTTGCAGTCTCAGGGAATATTTCCTTAAAGCCGATGTGGGTATGCACCGAGATGTGGTTGCAGTGGACAAGGGACTCACCCCGCTGACTATGGCTAAAGAGAACTGGCACAAACCTGTTATACTTACCACAGATGACCGCAAGGAGGTATGGAAAAGCAAGGAGCTTCATGGTCGCTACTATCGGGCTCTTTATGGGTCCGAATTAGATTTGACAGCTTCCGTTGCCTGGCTACGCTTCGGGGATCTCTTCGGGGAAACTGAAGGTTTTGTCTGTGCAATTATGGACGAAGTTATCTTGACGAATAATTACCGGAGACATATTATGAAGGACGGGACGATTGACGTGTGTCGGGAATGCCATCATCCTGGTGAGTCCATCAGACATATTGTCTCCGGTTGTTCTCGTCTGGCTAACGGCGAGTACTTGCATAGACACAATCAAGTAGTCAGAATTATCCATCAGCAACTTGCTTTGAAACACAAACTTGTCGATTCTGAGGTACCGTATTACAAGTATGTGCCCGACCCAGTTCTCGAAAATGACCATGTCACGTTGTACTGGGATCGGTCTATCATCACTGATAGGACTATTGTTGCCAATTAGCCTGATATAGTGGTGATTGACCGATTAGTGCGCCGCGCAATGATAATCGATGTTACCATCTCACATGACGAGAATCTCGTGAAAGCTGAGAAAGAGAAACTCATAAAGTATCTCGACTTAGCTCATGAGGTTGTTGACATGTGGAATGTGGACTCGGCTGTCATTGTGCCGATTGTCATATCAGTCAATGGGCTGATAGCCAAAAGACGAGACGACCATCAGTCGAAGCCACATTGTGGAATGCAAATAAACGTATTGAGTATTGAAGCTGGCGTTGCACAGCTGGTTAAAGGGCCTGATACATAAGGCAGTTCTCCTCGATACAGCTCGTATTGTGAGGTTTCTTTCTGTGGAGACCTAACCACCGGTAGCTTGGACCCTGCTCCCGTCACCAGTGGTCTGCCATTTTTAGGGTTCCGTAGCCGAATGGCAAAAAACGGAACCCTTATAGTTTCGACATGTCTGTCCGTCTGTCTGTCTGTCCGTCCGTCCGTATGTCACAGCCATTTTATTCCGAAACTATTAGGACTATACATGTAAAACTTGGTAGGTAGATGTATTCTGTAAACCGCTTTCCGATTTTAAGAGAAAATTAAAAAAATATTTAAAATGAAGGGGGCTCTCCATACATGGAACTGAAACTGAAAATATTTTCTTTCATGAAACCTATACGTGTGTGGTATCTATAGACAGGTCTTTAAAAATGACAGTGAGGTTTCTAAAATGAAATTTTCATAAAGTTAATCGTTTAACAGATATACGCTTCCAAAGTGGTAAAATGTGTGTCCTCCCCCCTCTAACTTCTATAATAATGAAGTGAAAAATCTAAAAAAAACATATGTTGTATATCTTAATGTAAATTTTCAAATAAAATTGGTTTGAACGAGATCGAGTCAGCAGTTTTTGAGATACAGTATATTTTCTAAAACCGCAAATATAACTTTGTAATTCATACAAATACTATGAAAAACAAAGTTATTTGGCGTAGTTGTAAAAATAGTAAATAATCTAGTTTTGAGAGATTGTATGTAAAATAAAGGAAATAATAATATAATAAATTTATTTATTGACAATAAGTTTTTACATAATAAAATCAGAATCTGTAATACCTGCGCTAGTATAAACTGTGTTGCAGGTATTACTTGTCTTCCCCTTAATACTAGTGACAAAAATCTTACGTCATACAAATAAATCTATACTTATAATAAATCTGTAGAGAGGTCAATTCTGTACATGAAATATATTTCCAAAATAACTATCAGGGGGTGATTAAGGATCGATACTCATGCCAAAAATGCAATCAGTTAAATTTTTGTCTGTCTGTCTGTCTGTCTGTCTGTCTGTCTGTCTGTATAACCGTTATAGAAACAAAAACTACTCGACGGATTTTAACGAAACTTGGTACAATTATTTTTCATACTCCTGAGCGGGTTATAGTATACTTTTCATCACGCTACAATCAATAGGAGCAGAGCAGTGAAGGGAAATGTTGGGAAAACGGGAGAAGTTACTCCATTTTTTAAGCTTCCGTCGCGTGTGCAACCTTAATGGTTACAGCTACACAAATCATTTCATGACGGAAATGTTCTCCTTAAAATTATATAAAAAATATCCCACGACAGCATATGTCTAACTTTTATGGTTGACTCACAATAACACGTGTAACTCCCGATAGCTTAGCAGTTCGAAGCTTTCTGATTATAATATTTGTCTACTCTTACGTTTATAACACTCTCAGTCACCCCTAATTGAAAAAGTTAACATTATTAACTATTCCATAAAAAAATTGGCCAAGTGCGAGTCAGACTCGCCCATGAAGGGTTCCGTAGTAACTATAATATAATATGCAAATTTATTTGACGAAAAAAAAACCTTACAAATTTCTTAAAACTAGCTTATTTACATTTTTTACAACTGCGCCAAATAAATTTGTTTTGAAAAAAAAACCTTACAAATTTCTTAAAACTGGCTTTTTTACATTTTTTACAACTGCGCCGAATAAATTTGTTTTTCATAGTGTTTGTATGAATTACAAAGTTATATTTGCGGTTTTAGAAAATATGCTGTATCTCAAAAACTGCTGAACTAATTTCGTTCAAACTAATTTTGGTTGAAAGTTTATATTAAGATCTACAGACATATATTTTTTTTAGGTTTAGTTCCATGTATGGGGAGCCCCCCTTTATTTTAAATATTTTTTAATTTTTTTCTCAAAATCGGAAAGCGGTTCACAGAATACATCTACCTATCAAGTTTCACATGTATAGTTCTAATAGTTTCGGAATAAAATTGCTGTGACAGACGGACGGACGGACAGACAGACAGACAGACGGACAGACATGTCGAAACTATAAAGATTCCGTTTTTTGCTACGAAACCGTAAAAAGAATCATATAAATCGGTATAGAAACACCAAAGTTATACATGAAATACGCTTATAATAATAAGCCATCGCGCGTGAATACTGAATCATGCTATAAGGATTATTTTTGAGAATCGGTCGCCGCGCTCGACGCGTCTCGCGGTCGAAGCGTTCTCTAGGTACTTAAGCCTCATGTGAAAGTGATCTAAACAATATTACCAATACATTAACTTACGCTGACGGAGTCGCGGGCACAGCTATATTGTATCATTACGCTAAGGCCAATAGGAGCGGAGCGCCAATGAAGAATGCTTCAAAATTGGGGTTAAATTTAACGTTAGCCCAAAGTAACTATTCCACGCGGACGAAGTCGCGGGCAAAAGCTAGTATATAAATAAAATAGTATAGTATAGTTTATCCTAAGTAAAATCTAAGCAATATTGGACGCGCTGACTGCTGCATGTATATAACTGACAGTATGGTATAGACAGCGTAGCCATTACATCAGTCAAGCTTTTTGCAAATATGAGGGACAACATAATGAAGTGGAAAGCACGTTCACTGTTTATTTATTTACACTTCATACACATAAGTACAAAGGCGGATTTAATGCCTTTTTTCTAGGTGGGAAACCGCTGTGGGTGGAGTGGAAGGGAGTGTTAGAATTCCACTGACTAAAAACCCACTCTGTTCCTTCAGTTGCCCTAGCGGTCCGGGCCGCGGTATCTCGTTAAAACATTCTCGCAACCACGGCAGGCAAAGGCCCCAGACCCGGATTTAATGCACTAGGTATTATATACCAGTCAACCACAGATACTAAAGAGATAGCTTAGCATATGCAATAATTATTTATAGGAGGCGATAATTATAAAAATTACATATAAGTGTACATACATATTAGGTATATGATAAATTATCATACAACACTTGTTTTCATTATTTTAAATATCATACAGATCTCATGTGATGAGATTAATGGAAACCAAACTCACACTATACAGTTGAAAATACATTAAAAGTAATTAAAAAAACTTTTTAGCAAAAAATAGAACCGACTTCCATATAAAAACACTACAAAGGCAAAAATAACTTTAATTTCGGTAGTCGGTGTTATTGGTTTTGGATTTTCTTTTTTTTCACACCGCCTTCGGAAATTAAAGTTAATTTTGGCTTTGTAGTGTTTTGATATGGAAGGCGGTTCTTTTTTTGTTAAAAAATTATTTCACGCTTTTTAGTGGGTCGGTTTGTAATTTATCTAGTTACAAAAGCCATAATGTCAATAAATTATCACCTTTTACAAAATATTGCTTTTCCCGATGCATAGCCGTTAATTTTTGAGGAGTTCTCCTGGTACTTGACCATCAGCTCTACATCATTATATGTATTGTGACGAGCATAAAGTGTTTAACATCCGTATTCAAGTAATCGAAACGCAATCCACGAAATACTTATTATTGAGGAGTTTCAGTGGCCATCTGTGGTCTTCATCATCAGTTCAACTTCCCCAATTGGTACTTTTCGGAAGCAACTGCTCAAGCTACTATAAGAAATACCCAAAACGCTATAGGTGTGCCTATAATATTTGAAGAGTTCCCTCGATTTCTCCAGGATCCCATCATCAGATCCTGATTTCGTAACAATGGGACCAACTAGAAAGTATATCCATTCAAACGCAAAAAGAATTTTTCAAATCGGTCCAGCCGTCTCCGAGTTATGAGGTAACATACATAAAAAAAAAAAGTTCAAGACGAATTGAGAACCTCCTTTTTTTGAAGTCGGTTAAAAAAGGTTTGCTTTGATTTCTAAAATTCTTCTAAGCTTTCAAATAAATTGCTTAAAACAGTACTTAAGTATACATATTTCCATAAAACCCCGGATGGATATAAAATTGCCTTTGGCATGTACTTGTACGTTGTCTGAATTTTATTTTGAGTAAAAATAAAGATGTATTTCATTTAGGAATATCATATATCTTCGTAATTAGACCCAAAATTGTTATTTGGGTAACACTTCTAATATTTATAATGAATATCTCTGTAAACCGTAAAACATAGTTCCATTGACAGCAAAACACTGAAAACTATACTTTTCAGTAAAGAATTAAAAAATCGCAGTGAGTCGTGTTTAGCCGTTAACATTTCATCATTTTAACACGTTCGCTGACAGTGAGCACTTACCCTGACACCACATTACGACAGTAGAATTTTCCATGACGTAGGTACTCTTAAAAATAAGTGGCCCGTCCCTCGACGTACTGTCATAACGCACTATTTAAGGCCGTGCGCGCACTGCCTTGCGGTGGCCGCAATTCCCGTAGTTCTACCGCACCGGTAGACTGAGACTGACCGCAGTGCGCGCACTTCTATGACACTCCATACTTCACAGATTTTGCGGTGCGGTAGAATAATTTCCCGCCTAACGACGTTGTCAGCGAACCTGTTAATTTAATTTTTCATTGCTCTTTCTCTTTCTTTCTCTCAATATCTGGAAAAATCTAACGGTTCTCATTATGATTTAATTCGAGCGTATTGATTTGACTGGCTTAGCGTATTGACTGACTCCTGACTTGTTTTCGGTGTTTCTTCTCCGGGTAGTCAGCTAAGAAATACAGGTCTCATCTATAGTATTATTATAAAACGGAAAAGTTTGTTTGTTACTTTATACGAGCTAATCTTCGAAAGAACTGGATGGATTTGCACGAAATTTAGTATTTCATCAAATTTGGTAATGGCTTATTACTTCTTTTTTCGCAAAAGATGAAGAATTATGTTTTTATCGGGATAAAGTCGATGGGTGCGAATTTCCGCGAGACTGCTAGTTTAGTCTAAAGTGGTCGTAAAGATTGACGTGAAAATAAAACTGATAGTCAAGACATTCTTGCTAATTAGACTTTCATTATTTTAACGTTGGTTCTTCCCAAACAAATTACAAATAATTAAGTATGTTATTACAAAGGTGACAGGATTTGTGGGACAGTCAAACACCTCACTGGAAGGGACCGCGTTGAAAAGTACTAAAGTTCTCCCGTAGTCCCAATTCTAAGATGGAACGTGGAGTGTTATTATTCAGTTTGACTCTAATAGACACCTTCTCCAGCCCCAGGGTGGAAGACATCCATGAGGATTTCTAACTCGAGAAAAAGGCGACAGGTATCATGAATAGCATCATGAATTTTATTACAATATTATCAAAATGGTATATACTTCGGCACGTGTAACAAATGTCCTTCCACACCTCTGAAGCCCATAAAAACACGTGTCTAACCATAAAAGTTAATCATTTTATCATCTCGCTTGATAAAAAGTTAGTATAAATGTCGTGAATTTTATTGGGAAATCAATAGATACTTTGTATCTTGCAGCTATAAACAAGCAGCATAAGTAAGTATAACTATTTATTAATTTTAGAACTATATTTATAATATAGTCGCTCAACACTTTCTCATATTCCCTGTAACTTTACTGCCTTTTAACACATTATATGTTTTTAATGAATCTGTCGCCATATACAACGTGTAACGGAAAGGGTATATACATACCAAGGGCACGGCTTCTTTGGATGATATCAAACGATATTGGAAGGGTTTCAACTCAAAATAAAATACTCTAAAAATTGATACCAAATTTTCAGTTTCGTAAGTTTCTAAAATTGAAATCATAACAATCGTGTCACCGCACTACGTAGGTCAATAACTTTCCACGTTACTTGCAAATATCACGATAAATCTCTTCTGTGATGTGCTTATTTCAATTTGAAAAGTTCGGTTTCTGGTATCAATGTATTAAAAATTCTCATTACTTCCGAACATGTAGAGATAGGATTAAAAACCCTTCCAATATCGTTTGATATCACCCAAAGAAGCCATGCCCTTGGTATGTATATACCCTTTCCGTTACACGTTGTATACCCAAAAATGTCTTGTTCATCATCACCTTAGCCTTTTCTCAATTATGTTGGGGTCTGCCTCCAGTCTAACTGGATACAGCTGAGTACTAGTATTTTACATGGAGGGACTGCCTCTCTGACCTCCACAACATAATACCTGAATAACACGATACTTCCTAGTCAGACCCGTATCAGATTTTCTGCCTTCTATCCGTGGCGACTGTCAAAGATGTATATTGTCTATCTTGCCATTACAAATCCATTATGTCTTTCAACAAGGCTTTGTACTATTATTTGATTAACATAATTTGAAATACCATTCCTAATTTCCAGAAATGAAATTCCTGCTGTCTGTTGCTGCCGTCATCGCCGTGGCCGTCGCTGTGCCCACACAGCGACTGGTGGCTGTCGCTCCTGCTGGCCCCACCTTCGCCCCTGAGCCTATTGCCGTCGGACCTGCCATTATTGACTCCTTCGAACCCATCGTTGTCGGACCCGCCGTCATAAACCCCATTGAGGGTATCGCTGTCGGACCCGCCATGGTTGAGGGTTTCGAGCCCATCTCTGTTGGACCCGCTATCGTTGACTTCCCCCTCCCCGAGGATTCTGCTATCGCTGAGGAACCCGCCATCGTTCCCTCTCCCGTGTCCGTCATTGAAGGCAGCCCCAGCGAGGTCGCTTCCGGAAATCCCCTGGTCCAGATCATCGTGAACATCAACCAGGCCGCTAGCTCCAGCCCCATCGCTGTCAGCCCCGTCGACATCGCCGCCCCCGAGGTTATCCCTACACCCGTTCACGTTGTGGAATCCGCCCCTGAGGTCGTACCTACGCCCGTGCAAGTTGTCGAGGTCGCCCCTGAGTCCGTTGACGAGGTCGTCCCTACGCCCGTGCAGGTTGTCGAGGTCGCCCCTGAACCCGTCCACGTCGTCGAGGTCGCCCCTGTCCCTGTTGAGCCCATCCAGATCGGAGAGCCCATCATCCCCGAAGCCGCTGTCATCCTCCCCGAGGAACTCAACTAAACGTCAACCTTTGCGACGAAGCCACTGCGCATGACAATATAACATCTAAAATTGTTTAAACTTAGATATGGACTTTCTACCAACATCTTGAAACGCTTGTATGTCCAAAATACTGAGATACATTAAAAGATCCAAAATGTAATTATTTCGTTTTGTTTTTTGCCTTTTAATGATTAGGTATAACATAAATATGCTGAACTACAAATAAGGTGTAAAGTAGTCTATCAAATAGCAGACTGTAACTACAAACATACAATGTTTGTTTGAAAAACATCCTGTAACATTCAAAATCTTGGGCTTTCCAGTCCCGAAAATGTCGGGGTTTAAAAATTCGAATTCCGGGATTACTAGGATTAGCAAAAAATATAAGTTTTTAAACTTATAATTAGTAAGTAAAAGTATTATTAGAACTTAAAACGGGGAATTTACTATTTATGTTTTATTCTGTTTCTCGAAACAATAAATATAATTATATGGTAATTATCCCGCTTTAAGTTGTAATGGTAACAAGAAATATGTTTAAAAAAAAAACGATAGTAAAGTTAATTTCGATATTTTAGACAGGACTGTTTTGTTCATTTTACGAGAACTTTGTACAATTTGTACATATGTACACAACGTGTAATTTAAAGGGTATATACCTACATACCGAGTGCACGGCTTCTTTGGATGATAACAAACGATATGGCAAGGGTTTTCTAATCCTGTCTTAATGTGTGGAGCATATTAGAAATTTCAATACATTGCATTGATACCAGAGGCCGAATTTTTCAAATTAAGAAGAACGAAGAGAATTATCGTTTTATTGGCAAGTGACGTGGAAAGTGATGACCCTCATAGTGCTGTGACACGTTTGTTATAACTGGTATTCAAGCAACATACGAAACCAATAATTTGTGGTCAATTCTGTAAGTCACTTATTTTGAGCTGAAACTTTGCATAGAGACTCCATACCAGATGTTGTCTTTTGGATAGATATGGGGTTTCCGTTACACTTTGTATATACGAGAATTTGGATAGCATTACTTTTTCTGACTAGATGTGAAATGTTAATGTTAAATATCAAATGTTCGAGGAGCTCGTGGGTAAATTTTAACAGCCACACGGGTTGATCTTCATGGTTAAGCAACGTTCACCGAGGTTGGTCCGTGGATGGGTGACTATCTTAACATATCTAGATTCCTCTGTGTATCGGTAAGAACGTGTTAAGCCGTTGGTTCCGCCTGTTTGTACATCTTTGACAGTCGTTACGCGTAGTCAGAAGCCAGAAAGTCAGACACTGGTATTGCCAAGGGGTATCATGTTACTCAGCTATTATGTTGTGGAGGTCAGATTAGCAGTCGCTCCATGAAAAACACTTGTACTCAGCCACATGCAGTAAGACTGAAAACCGACTCCAACATAAATGATAAATGATCTTTATACTATACCTGCTCGGAAAGTGTGTTATTACTTTTTAAAAAGTTTGACAGAAAGGACGTCGTTACTGTAGTACAAATGTGCGGGTCGCAAAAGTGTATGAAAATCCATTACTAACGCGCTTTTTTGAAGTGAAAACTTCTTTAGCGGCGCTGAGCACTTTTTGTATGGGTAAAAACTGTTAAACTCGCGTCACGGTCACGTGGCCGATCGTAAAGCGTAAGACTTTTTTTTATGTGAAAACTTCTTTAGCATCGTTGTGATTTGAAAGTTAATGAAACGAAAAAGCGACAGTATCTATCTGTTGGGACCTAGGAGTTAGGTCGCAGGGGTTGAGGTATCCCTGAGAGGGGGGGGGAGGTTTCGTGGGGAGTTCAGGGAGGTGAGGGGTAAGAGGGGTCCCGTGTGGGGGCGGGGTGGGGGGAGGGGGGTCTCGTCGGGTGTTGAGGGGGGAGTAGAGGGGGAGTTGAGGGGGGAGTTGGGGGTGAGTTGAGGGGGAGTTGAGGGGGAGTTGAGGGGGGAGTTGGGGGTGAGTTGAGGGGGAGTTGAGGGGCGAGTTAAGGGAGTAGTTGAGGGGTGAGTTGAGGGGTGAGTTGAGGGGTGAGTTGAGGGGTGAGTTGAGTGGTGAGTTGAGTGGTGAGTTGAGGGGTGAGTTTAGGGGTGAGTTGAGGGGTGAGTTGAGGGGTGACTTGAGGGGTGAGTTGGGGGTGAGTTGAGGGGTGAGTTGAGGGGTGAGTTGCGGGGTGAGTTTAGGGGTGAGTTGAGGGGTGAGTTGAGGGGTGAGTTGAGGGGTGAGTTGAGGGTTGAGTTGAGGGGTGAGTTGAGGGGTGAGTTGAGGGGTGAGTGGAGGGGGGAGTTGAGGGGTGAGTTGAGGGGGGAGTTGAGTGGTGAGTTGAGGGGTGAGTTGAGGGCTGAGTAGAGGGGTGAGTTGAGGGGTGAGTTGCGGGGTGAGTAGAGGGGTGAGTTGAGGGGGGTGTTGAGGGGTGAGGGTGAGTGAGGGGTGAGTTGAGGGGTGAGTTGAGGGGTGAGTTGAGGGGGGAGTTGAGGGGTGAGTTGAGGGGGGAGTTGTGTGGTGAGTTGAGGGGTGAGTTGAGGGCTGAGTTGAGGGGTGAGTTGAGGGGTGAGTAGAGGGGTGAGTTGAGGGGGGAGTTGAGGAAGGAGTTGAGGGGGAGTTGACGGGTGAGTTGAGGGGTGAGTTGAGGGAGGAGCTGAAGGGTGAGTTGAGGGATTAGTTGCGGGATGAGATTAGGGATGAGTTGAGGGATCAGGTGCGGGATGAGGTGCGGGATGAGTTGAGGGGTGAGTTGAGGGGTGAGTTTAGGGGTGAGTTGAGGGGTGAGTTGAGGGATGGGTTGCGGGATGAGTTGCGGGATGAGGTGCTGTATGAGTCGCGGGATGAGTTGAGTGATGAGTTGAGGGATGAGTTGAGGGATGAGTTGAGGGATGAGTTGAGGGATGAGTTGAGGGATGAGTTGAGGGGTGAGTTGAGGGGTGAGTTGAGATGTGATTTGAGGGGTGAGTTGAGGGATGAGTTGCGGGATGAGTTGAAGGATGAGATTAGGGATGAGTTGAGGGATGAGTTGTGGGATGAGATGCGGGATGAGGTGCGGGATGAGTTGAGGGGTGAGTTGTGGGATGAATTGAGGGGTGAGTTGAGGGGCGAGTTGATGGGCGAGTTGAGGGGTGAGTTGAGGGGGGAGTTGAGGGGTGAGGGTGAGTTGAGGGTTGAGTTGAGGGGTGAGTTGAGGGGGGAGTTGAGGGGTGGGTTGAGGGGGGGTTGAGTGGTGAGTTGAGGGGTGAGTTGAGGGTTGAGTTGAGGGGTGAGTTGAGGAGTGAGTTGAGGGGTGAGTAGACGGGTGAGTTGAGGGGTGAGTTGCGGGGTGAGTAGAGGGGTGAGTTGAGGGGGAGTTGAGGGGTGAGTTGAGGGGTGAGTTGAGGGGGGAGTTGAGGGGTGAGTTGAGGGGGTGTTGAGTTGAGGGGTGAGTTGAGGGGTGAGTTGACGGGTGAGTTGAGGGGGGAGTTGAAGGGTGAGTTGAGGGATGAGTTGCGGGATGAGATGCGGGATGAGGTGCGGGATGAGTTGTGGGGTGAGTTGTGGGATGAATTGAGGGGTGAGTTGAGGGGCGAGTTGATGGGCGAGTTGAGGGGTGAGTTGAGGGGGATTTTTTATCCAGGATTAAACTTCTTAGGGCTATTAGCCCCAAATTTAGGGTAAAATAATGCTTATTGGGATTTTTTTGGGCCCAAAAATAAGTAGGGCTATTTTTTTTTTTTTTTTTTTTATACATACAAGCATCACATATATGCCCGCGGGGCGCGCGGCCGTCAACGGCCTAGTACTACAACATTACAGATTATCTATGTACTAGTACTAGGAAGTAGTATATCTATGTAGGTACTAGTACTAGGCAGTATTCGGAAGTATTTGATGATTGTGACGCTAGTAGGCATTTAATAAGCGTCTTGAAAATATTTCCAAACTTGCACTTGCATTCATGACTGTACCATTTTAAAATTGAACGCGCTTTTTCGATATATCATATGCTGAAAAACAAATTACGACATCGATCGTCCCTTGAAATGCTGTTAAGTTTGATGATGACACGAAACGTGATCTTGCGTTACGTTTACTCCATCTGTCTCCATATCCAAAAATGTTACAATTATATAATGTAAACATGTATGACTTTAAGAATTCCGAAATTTCAAATGAAACGCCAAGTCGGGATTTAAGCGATTTATTTAAAATAATTGATAATGTGGATGGATTGTTAATTAAGTAAATTCTATTACAAAAGTAATTAAAATTAAGTTATATTTTATTTACCTTAATAAAACGGGAAACTCATTTAAATATTAGCCTTGAATTGCAGCAAGAAACAGGGTTTTTTGAAGTGAAAACTTCTTTAGCGTCTTTGTGATTTGAAATTTTATGAAACGAAAAAGCAACAGTAAAAAGAGACAGACATATAAATTCATAAGATTTAACGTGGGAGAAAAAGAGATAGGGAGCATTATACAGTGTTTTTTATGTCGTGGAAATTTTATATGGGCAAACCAGGGCAAACGTATACCTTTGAAATTTCGTAAATTTTTTAAGGATTTTTTTTGAAGTGAAACCTTCTTTAGCGGCGTTGTGCACTCGCGTCAAGACACGTGACCTGATCGAAAATTCGTAAGACGTTCGGAGAGTAGACAGCCGGCGCGGCGTAGGAGAGGAAGTATCCCCCTCTCATTCTACGGCGCGGCGAAAATGTATGCCTGCGCCTGCTGTTTTGTTTAGGCGGCGCAGGACGCTTGCGCGAATGTTCGTGTGTTAACATGAAAGTTGATTTTTCTAAGAGATAAACTTTTTAATGTAATATAAATTGTCATGTTTGTGTACGATAGCGCAATAAATAAATATTGTATTCTACCACATAAATGATAGTGCACCGCATTTGCGGCGGTGTCCGGATACTCTCTGCGGACCTTGAAAATTCAGGTGAGGGATGTACGTGGAGATGTCGCGCCGGTTCGTACCCATATCCGCAGCAGGTCTCCAAGGTGAAGAGCCTCTAGTCGATAGAATAATGTAGGTAAGGGAAGTCGGCAAATTGGATCCGTAACTTCGGAATAAGGATAGGCTCTGAGGACCGGGGCGTGTCGGGTTTGGACGGGAAGCGGATGCGGCCGGTGCCGGGCCTGGTCGATGCTCTGGCGTCTCTCGTGGCGCTAGGGCGGAATCCGGACCCGCGTTCCGGCCTTCCGCGGATCTTCCTAGCCGTAAGGCCGTGTCGGTTTCGTCTCGTGCGCGATCGGCGCGGTTCTGTACGACCGCCGTTCAACGGTCAGCTCAGAACTGGCACGGACAAGGGGAATCCGACTGTCTAATTAAAACAAAGCATTGCGATGGCCCAATTATTCCCTAACCATTCCAAAATATCAAAAATGCACAACGTTAATATTAAAGTTTTCACTTCTGCCGGCACTCCCGGAGTGCAACCCGGATTTTTTTTTTTTTTTAATTTATTCTAATTCAGTAGCTAACTAAAAATACTTATAATGCCAAAAGACAAAAAAGTTTTTATCACCAAGAGAAAATGATACTGGCCACATAGTATTGCTCAACATTGATTTAAAATTACTCCCAACACGCTGCTGAACAAATTCTCACATTAACTTTCAGTATTCGAACATAATAAGAATAACAATTTGGCGCGAAAAATAAATGAGGTACCTACTGTCTATGGCCATAGGTCCTATCTTTTAACTCGGTTTCATATATTAATGTACAAAAAGCTATTTTCCTCGTAGGTATAGTATAAAGCACTATGTATCACTCGGAAGAAAGTGCGATTCCCAACTCGTGTGTATTAAGGCCCTCAGCTGTGCTTCGGGCCTCAAACTACACCCTCGTTGGTAATCGGTCACTTTCTCCCCTCGATGAACAATGTACTATTATTTTGCAAATATTATATTTATTTTGCAAATGAAAATTTACATCTATTAATTAAAACATTAGAATAATTACTAAAACATTACTTAAATAAAAACCCTAAACTACATATACACATCTAAAAATAAACTAATATATGGCATCCAGAAATTCGTGTACATCGCTGTCCACTGGTAATGTGCCCAAAAGACTGGCGGCATTGCCACGTTATATGGCAATGCTTAACCTTTGTCCAAAGTAAAAGCCAGCCCTTGGGTCACGCGAAGTGTCTACTAGGCGTGAATTTGGTTAAGTTGGCTAACACTTTTACACGTCATTTTTTTTGTAAATTTAAACTAGACGAGGCCGGTGGTTCCTAACTGACTACCTTGAGAAGAAACACCGAAACAGACTCAGGGTTCCGTCTCTTTAAAGTCCATACAATATATCCAACCATACACATACATACATAGCTGGGAAAATACCGGGAAGTGATGATTATGAGAAAGTGTAACTCGTCAATTTATTTAATGTTGATAATTATATCAACATTAAAAAAATACTAACAAAAAAGGAAAGGGTATTTTTTCTTAAGCAGCGCTTGCTGTGTTCGGCGTGTAGATGGGAGATCCTCGGAAAGTTCCTTAAACTTTTGTTCCCAGTCTGTGGTCCCGGTTATCAACGGTAAATTGTAAACCGCGTTTGATAGTCCTTCTGAATAGTCAAAGGCCAGATATAATCTGACATCGGATGATATCAATTAACCTAGTTTATTGTGTTGAATTTAGGAACGGTAGCCTGTTCAGCTCGTTGTGAATTACTAATATTTAGCTGTATTCGGTTATATTGGAAGCGGACCATTATGAAACATGCGAAAATGTGTGTCTCCGTCTCACACATCAAAATGGAGCAACGGATTGACATGATTTTTGGTGTGGAGATAGTTTAGATCTCTATTCCTGCTGCAACTGGTAATCTGGTAACATATATATTACAAAAGCTGTCATGTCATGTTTGCGTACAAAATAATTATGTTTTTTTTACTTTAATACTTTTCACCATCCAAATACTTAACCGAACAACCTCCCATGTTTGATGGTCTATCATTCTACACGTGTTATTGGCAAAATTGTGGTGGCTCCTCCACAAACGCCACTTAACAAGAGTTGAAGTTGAAGTTAGTTTAAGTCTGAAAGGTGTCATAATCTACTTTTTTCGCTGAAAAAAAATCTGTTCGCGCACGTAAATCTCGGACTAGAGCTTAACTAAATCATTTTATAATTAATAAGAAATAGTTATTTGGGCAACAAGAGAGCAAAGTCGTTTTTTGCTGCGAGTGCTGATTTTGAATCTTGAATGTGGCGAGGGATTCAAAAGCACGAGATGCAAAAAACTTTGCTCTCGTGTAACACACATAACTTTTCACTTCAGCAGCGAGAACACTTTAGGAGATAAAATAATAAACAGGAATAGATTGAAATAAGTTTTTATTGTGAATCAAAATAATTAACATTGGTAGGTAGAGGTACCAATTCAATAAAATGGAACATTTTAAAAGTTAAAACTTTTATTACTTCAATTCTGCAAATTAAAAGTAACCGATTTATTTGGCAACGTTATAGTTGTTGAGTTGGGTTTGATTATCTGGGGTTAAGGTTTCTGTTTCGGTGGCGGATTGAGAAGGAATAATGGTGAACGTTGGTGACTCTGATCGGCTTTCTGTATAAGTACACTGTGCTTCGTTGGAAGTGGATGGGCGTGGGTGAGACTAAGGATCCGAGGTCGAATTCAGACTTATTGTTTCCACTATACGCTTACAGATTTTCGACTTATTTTCTATTGAGTCTTCAATATAGCCTTCTGCAACCGTATTGGACTTCCACCCGCCGTGACGTTTTGAAGTGGTGAGATCGGCTCCGGAATCAGCCAAGAGCGTTGCGGAAGTTCTCCGAAAGCAGTGACCCGTGTATAGCTGTAAGCTGAGGCTCTTCCAGTTTTAAGAAAGTGGCAATTTCTCGTGGTATAGCACCTATTTTATTTATTCCTATAGGCTGTCTTGAGCATTTATTACTATGGTATTGTATGAAAAATTGGTTGGTTTTTATATTGGCTGGACGTAAATTTTGGTATTTTTCTACAAAAGTTACATATTCTTCGCGTACGACAAAATACCTGTCAAGGTTTGTCTTCGTATTTGTCAATTTTACTAACAGTAATTTATCTGATTGTTTTCGATATTATTAACTGTTAGCTGTAATAGCTCGTTATTGCGACACGCTCCACTAATTCCTATGATCACTACAACCTGTAATGAAAATATTACATAATTAATATGCATAATTTAACATTTACATCATCTTTTACATATCGTAATAAATATTTTAACAGTATTGCTAAGCCAGACTAGGATTCATTGCGCCTCCAAAAATTAGTAGTAGGCAGTAAGTACCTTTATACAAAACAGTCTACACACAAATTTTAATAACTAACAACATTGATTTATAGGTACCACTTACTTTAGCGGCAAGAAAATTGCAGTCCGGAGCTTTATTAAAAAAAAATTCTATTATAATTTCTATATATATTAATAGGTACTTAATCTAGCAAAGATTTTAATGCGTAATTATTTAAACAAAATAAAATGTTTAGAAAAAAACACAATAAAAACTTCCAAAAGTAGGTATAAACTTTGAACAAAACGAAAACAAAGTATTAAATGTCTCCATTATCTAGCAAAGATGCGTAAAAATTATCACATCATATTATTAGAAGATCACAAAAGAAAACATTTTTAGAAATTATAATAAGTAATATAAAATTAAACCTACCTTTCATAAACTTACCAAGCCTTAAAGAACACTTAGGCGACCTTTAGACGCTCAGTCTGACTGATGGATGACTGACTGACTGTGGTTTGAGTGACGCTTGACTGAGCGTACTTACACGCTCAGTCAAGCGTCACTCAAGTAGTCAATTCTTCATAAAACTTATTGAATCATAAAGAGTACTTACTTTTCGATGTATTTTGACACTGTACAACAGAAATTGGGCACTTTGTACACACTTTCTTCAATTTTTAATACGGAATAACGCTATTATCAACCGTACTGGCGAGTTTCTCAGACGAAAATGGCGGAGCCTATTTTGATACAAGGTTCTCATAGCAAGTCATTGATGGCGATAGGAGTAGCTGATTCGAAAGTTTGCTAAAGTAATCTGTGCTTACCGAGTTTATAAATCCAAAGAACTCATATTTTTATTTTTGGAGGAAATGAGACATCCGAGGTTTTCACTGCTGGGCGACGATATGCACGTTATGTTTCGTTTTTAAAGTAGCTTTCAACATTGAGTAAATACTCCACATTGTAGTGATCGCCTCGTCTGTGATAAATCTAAAAAATAAGATAGCAACACCGTCTCTGAAAAAATTGCTTGCACCCTTTTTAAGTCTCCGTTAATTGAAGACATGGTATGCTTTCAGATATTTCTCGCGAGACTTCTCAGGTAGGAAACTTAATTCTGCATTCATAACTTGTTGTTTTAACTCTTCCGGTTTTAAAATACTGTTCTCGTCGCTAGTTTCACTTACAGGTTAAATGTAAGTTTTATTTGCAGTAAATACTTATTTTCGTTTAAATACAACAATAAGTTAAAAATTCAATAAATTACATTAAAAGACATAATTATCTTTTTGCAAAATTTCTTTAGTTAGTACGAAATTCCGAACGTCTTTGAGGTCGAATTCAAAATCGGAACTTCGAAAGGGCTGGTCTTTATCTCTCTCTCTTTCTAATGGCGGGAAAGAGATAGAGTGTGAATGTTTCGAATTGTATGATTAACCCAAGGCTGAATAAGTTAAAAGTTACTTTGTCTCACTCAGTGAGCAAAATCACATTTTTAACCGACTTCAAAAAAAAGGAGGAGGTTATCAATTCGTCCTGAACTTTTTTTTGTTTTTTTTTTTATGTATGTTACCTCATTACTCGGAGATGGCTGGACCGATTTGAAAAATTCTTTTTTTTTTAAATGGTATACTTTCTAGTTGGTCCCATTGTCGTCACGTTTGGATCTGATGATGGGATCATGGAGAAATCGAGGGAACTCTTCAAATATTATAGGCACACCTATAGCGTTTTGGGTATTTCTTATAGTACCTTGAGCAGTTGCTCTCGCAAGCAAAAGCACCATTTGAGGAAGTGGAACTGATGATGAAGACCCCAGATGGCCACCAAAACTACTCAATAATAAGTAGGTAATTCGTGGATTGCGATTAGATTACTTGAATATAGATGTTAAGCACTTTATGCTCGTCACAATGCATATGGTGAAGTAGAGCTGATGGTGATGTACCAGGAGAACTCCTCAAAAATTAACGGCTCTGCATCAGGAAAGGCAATATTTTTGCCTTTGTAGTGTTTTTATATGGAAGTCGGTTCTATTTTTTGCTCACTGATTTCAGGCAGCAAAACCTACATGTTCGAGTTACTGAAGTGAAAACAATATTTTTGAATAGACAGCTGTTTTTTTTTCTAGGTCGGAAAATCATCAAAGGACAACTTCCGCTGTGAGTGGAGTGAAAGGGAGTGTCAGACTTCTACTGACTAAAAATCCATCCAGCTCCTTCAGTTGCCTTGGGTTCCAGGGCTGCGTGCGTGCGTGCGTGTGATGCTAACTGCTTTAGAACTTATGTTAAACATAACTATTGAAGAAAAGGTTTTTGTTTTGAAAGTAAGTGCTATTCACAATAGTGTGTTCTGTTCATCTTATGACTTTTAATTTAATTTTGATTTCAGTTCAAGAATGATTAATTATTCGTTACTATTTGACATAATTATGTTATGTATAATAGTAAAGATATGTTTTAGATTTGTCAGTCGTAAGACATATGGTCTACCGGTCGTCTCATGTTTCATTTTCATCATCGCTGCCGAATAAAAACGTCGTGATTATTTATTTATTCAATAAAAAAGGTGATTTTATATAAATTTTATTTGTATTGCAATTTTTGCCTTATCCCCGTAGCCCAAGTTATTAGAGGAGAATCTCAAAATTCCAGAGTTATCAGAGGACAATCCCAAAACAGGGATTTTTTGTATATGGCCTCTCGCAGGTCAACCTATAAGGTAGTCACCTTAGACTTGCCTATGGCGGCCTTAATTATAAAAATCATTCAGCCTTTTTTTGCGTGTGGAAATCCTCATGGATGTCCTCCGCCTTGGGGTAGGCGGAGGGGTCTGTCAGACTCTTACTGATTGAAACCACACTGTGTTTCTTTTCTTCATTTCTTGCTTGGGTGCGGGGACACGTTTGCATTCTCCACAATCACACCAGCAGTGACAGGTGACGGTCGTTTACCCCATCTCAGATGAGGGGAGGAGTGAGCATCTCCTCAACCTGTCATAATTTTAGAAAGGCGCGCAGAAACACCTGGTGACACCAAGCTCGGGCCTATATGATCGGATGCCAGACTTCCCCAAATCTGACACCATCAGGCATTGCGGGGGATATAAGAGGGAATTGTCAGCCTGCCTCCGTCGCCCAGTCCTTCGAACGCGGTTCGGTATAGTTGAGGACATCTCTCTCTCCCTCTCTGCCGCTTTTTTGCCGCCATGACCCGTTCTGCGAACCTCAGCTCCCAACCATAGATTTGATTATGGCCGGCAACAAGAGCTGGAGCTGGGGGAGCGCAGCTGGTGACAGTCTGAATAGGGTAATTTTAAAACAGGGACTTATCACGAGCGATGGTTTTGACGTGGTTCAATCATAATGCAGTATGTTAATGTGTGAAAACTGTTTATTGGAATCTTATCGTAAATAGAAAGTAGAAATGGACTCAATCGGAGCACCGCATTCAATATCTGCTCAGAAGTACGTGTACCACTTTAATGTGTACGTTCCAAATTTATTAACCTTCATATACAGCGTTATCCTGGAAACCGTAGCCATGTTAACAAAATCTCTTTCTCAGTTCGGAATATATAATCGATTGATATTTTTATTATTATTTGTTACTAGCTGTGCCCCGCGGTTTCACTCGCGTATAATCCTACAGCTACTGTTATTAACTCGATGATTTCTGAATTTTATGAATAGATGTTAAAATTTAAGTATACCTATCTAATTCGCTCTGGATAGAGAATCGCGAAGTAACGATAGTTGTTAATTTTATTCTTAATAATAGATTTACAGTATTTCGGTATATACAATATTTTAGTCCTACTTTCTTGTGGTATAAGTATGTTTTGGTTTTGCCTGCGTCCGGATCTACATAGATAAAGCAACATATAATTGGCCAAGTGAAAAAAAAAATTGGCCAAGTGCGAGTCAGACTCGCCCATGACGCAAATTTATTTTATTACCTAAATATGTTTTTTTAGTAATTTATGTAATTAATATTTATACACACTGTGTCCATCATCTCTTATTCAACTCTCCTGTGGCAGGTCTGCTCGATGAAATTTCTTATGAAGTAAACAGCGCCTTTGTGCTCTTTTGTCTGTATTTTTTTTCTCTTTTAAGTCTTTTGTGTTTACATAAAGAAATACACATATTTGCGGTTTATGAAAATGTTCTATATCTCAAAAACTATCTTGTTTGAAAACTAATTAAATTAAGTTAAAATATTTCATTAAAATATACAGTATACATATGTAGGTATATATATATATTTATTTTAGACTTTACTATTTTAAAAGTTAGAGAGAACATATTTTACTATTTTGGAATGTGTATAGGTATGTTCCAAATGACTGGATTTGAGAAAAAAATATTTTAGGAAATTAATTTCATTTTTAAAGATCTATCTATAGACAACCCGCACCGCCCGTACAGGTTTGATGAACCAAACATATTTTTAGTTCCAGTTCCATGTATGGGGAGCCTCTCCTTTATGTGTTTTTTTTTATATTTTTTTATTTAAATCGGAGAGCGGTTTGCAGATTACATCTATATATACCAAGTTTCATCTCGGTAATCTTAATAGTTTTGGACAGTCAGATGGACAAACAGACATGACGAATCTTTAAGGGTTCCGTTTTTGCCATTCGGCTATGGAAATCTAACAACATAGCAATCATAACAATAACTTCTCTCGCCCTAAGTGGAGCGGAAAGGAGTGTCAGACTTCTACTGGCAAAAAACCCACCCTGTTCCTTCAGCTGCCCTTGCGTTCCGGTGTCGCGGTATCTCGTTAGTACATTCCCGCAACTCCGGCGCTTTATTTATTGTGACTTCGAAACATACCTTTATAGGAAATTGTATATTTTTAAAACTAAAAGGTAAATCTGTAGATACCATAAATATTCGAGAGTGCCGTTTGTCTAGCCGCTGCACGCTGGTCCAGTGAAAACCATAGCAACTATGACATTGCTTCAAAGGTATTTTAATTAAAGTAACGATTTAGTTAGACCCTATATATTACCTACAACAAAATAATAAGAATTGAATCCCTATTCTATAATAGGGAAACATGAAATTAAGAATCTTAAAATATAGACCACAAATACGCACTTTTAAACTGTATACATCAATGGAACTAAAATAAAACAATATGAATAAACTAACTATAAACATTAAACTAAACTATGACATAAAAATTGGCCAAGTGCGAGTCGGACTCGCCCATGAAGGGTTCCGTAGTAACTATAATAAATATAATATAATTAATATATTTAATTGAAAACAAAAAACCTTACAAATTTCTTAAAACTAGCTTATTTACAATTTTTACAACTACGCCAAATAACTTTGTTTTTCATAGTATTTGTATGAATTACAAAGTTATATTTGCGGTTTTAAAAAATATACTATATCTCAAAAACTGCTAAGTCAATCTCGTTCAAACCAATTTTGGTTGAACGTTTACATTAAGATCTACAACATATGGTTTTTTTAGATTTTTCACTTCATTATTATAGAAGTTAGAGGGGGGGACACACATTTTACCACTGGAAGCGTATATCTTTTAAACGATTAACTTTACGAAAAAGTCATTATAGAAACCTAAATGTCATTTTTAAAGACCTGTCTATAGATACCACACACGTATAGGTTTCATGAAAAAAAAATATTTTCAGTTTCAGTTCCATATATGGGGAGCCCCCTTTATTTTAATTTTTTTTTTAATTTTCTCATAAAATCGGAAAGCGGTTCACAGAATACATCTACCTACCAAGTTTTACGTGTATAGTCCTACTAGTTTCGGAATAAAATAGCTGTGACATACGGACGGACGGACAGACAGACAGATGGACAGACATGTCGAAACTATAAGGGTTCCGTTTTTTGCCATTCGGCTACGGAACCCTAAAAAATGGGATAAAAGAAACAACAACCTATCAAAATGACTTGTTCAACTAAACAGAGAGTAAAATAAAAATATTCAAATGTATAGATACAAAAAACACATCTGACGTAAAAAAAGCTGAAACCATTTTACATTCTCTTAGCTTAGAAGTCGAAATGAAACCAAGTTTAGGTTCACTATCAGTGCGGTATCTATCGCGGACGCGAGTTATGCTCGACGCGCCGTGCATCCGCGCGCCGTTTGGTGAATAGTGTTGTTGAATAATTTTAATTTTACATTTTCTCCTAAACTATACGTCCAAATTACATAGCAAAGCAAAGTTTATCTTCATAAAGTTGTCTTGATGATGAAATTACTTGGGAACGTAAATATTAATATGGTTGCATAATTATAATACTACAAAGTCATGGCTTATTTTTTAAATATTTTCTTTACATATTTTCCTTATTGTGGATCATTCATAAAAGTTAGGTGTGTAATACTACGGAAATTTTTAGATCTACATAAATCCTACATTTTTGTAGTACATGGTCTTTACGTATATCTCAGCATTTCGCCAGCGTACGCGATTACAGTAATTTAGCGGCGTATTTACTTCCGACTTACTCACTAATAACCCTTTTTTTAGGAAAACCGAGAGCAGTAGCGTAATGCTAGATAACCTTTAGCCTTCCTCATGCAACTGCCTATCATAATCAGAAAGAACTTTTGAAATCCACCCAGTACTTTCGAAGATTAGCGCGTTCAAGCAAACAAACAAACAAACTTTTCCGCTTTATAATATTAATATTAAGTATAAGTATAGATTTGTCAACAGATGAAGAGATAATGAGAGTCCACGTTATCCTACAAAACAGTCGAATTTATGGATAGCATACGCGACATTACTTAAGAAGCTGTATGTGTGTTAAGCCGCTTATTAGTGTATCCATAAGATATATGAAGCTGAAGCTTTACTACCGTAGCAATTTCTTTTAGAGCAATCAGGTTATTACTACAGAAAAAAAAATTTTTTTTTCTTCGCCTATTTTTTCTGTTATTGATTCTGAAGCAGAGAAATTAAAGTTATTGGAAGATAGAAGTCTTCTAATGTAGGCATCGTTATGCTTCAAAGGAGACTCCAATCATTATGTAATATAAAACTTTTTGTTATAGAAATAAAACATTTGTATTTGTATAAACGTGAGTGCAACGAGTTTTCTTAATCTTGCGATTGCCTCTAAAGACAGTAATAAAAATAATCAGTATGGTAACAATCAGGCGCCATATTGCGGAGAAGCAAAATAAAAGTCGTCGAACTTTCCTAAGCGAGATATCTTATCATTTTTCATTTCGAATTGCTATTTAGAATCTACATACATATTACAATTTACGATTGGTTAGCAACCATTCTTACTGGAATTCCTGGGTGCATCGCTCAGAAAGGTGGGCATAACCTGGAACAGCTAATGGTTACTGGCAAAGTCGATGGCAACCGTCCGAGAGGTCGCAGCCTAATTAGATAGTGTGACCAAATTCTTCGGCACTGAAGACCAAGCTTCCAGGGCGAATCAGGACTCTTAGTAATGAGGAACAAAGCGCGAGTAGGGGGAGGGTCAATTTTATTATTTCAAAATAAACTGCTTTCCTGGCGTATTGATACTGTGTCGTTTGTTGTAGTTATTTTTATATTTTTGTTAGTTACTTACATATTTTATATGTGCATTGCTAACGTTCTTGTCATTTTGTAAAACTCATTTTTAATGTGAATGCAAGATCAATATACACTTTTAGATTATAGTTTCTGATTAGAAGTTACGTTGTATTATGTGAATTGGTCTATACTGTCCTCTCAATCCTATTAAAACTATGAAAACCAAACCTATTAAATATTATTGAAAGATTGTGAAATACAATAGCTAAAAAAAATAGTAACTGTGGAGTTTCTTACCGGTTCTTCTTCATAAGAAACGACTGATTCAAACCGTGCGCTAGCTTATTATATTTAAATAGGTAAAATAAAATATTTATGATTTTGATTGATTTTTGATTTGACTAGATATTAATTAGACTATCAATTATGTTAATTTTTTAAGACTTTTAATTGCGGCTAAACTAATAAATGATTAATTATGAAGAAATTGTGTGTTATTAACTGAGATATTACATTTCAATATTATCGGTCAACACTTTGGAACAAATCGTGAAAGATTCCATGTCCCAGAGCACACTTGTGCCTTGATTACAGTAGATGTGGAAGTACTGATATAATTTAGTTGATATATAAATACTTTAATTAGGTCAAAACGTTTCCATTGCTGGGACACAGGCTTTCAAGAAAATCATAATTTAGTATCGGCCGTACCGTACCTTCTTTCTTTCTTTTTAAAAAAGTCAAAAAAATCAAAAACCCTACTTCACTAAAAAGCGAAAACAAATCTTATAGGCTGTTTCGTTGCATTTCTAATTTCATCTATACTTATAATAAATCTGTAGAGAGGTCAATTCTGTACATGAAATATATTTCCAAAATAACTATCAGGGGGTGATTAAGGATCGATACTCATGCCAAAAATGCAATCAGTTAAATTTTTGTCTGTCTGTCTGTCTGTCTGTATGTCTGTCTGTCTGTATAACCGTTATAGAAACAAAAACTACTCGACGGATTTTAACGAAACTTGGTACAATTATTTTTCATACTCCTGAGCGGGTTATAGTATACTTTTCATCACGCTACAATCAATAGGAGCAGAGCAGTGAAGGGAAATGTTGAGAAAACGGGAGAAGTTACTCCATTTTTTAAGCTTCCGTCGCGTGTGCAACCTTAATGGTTAAAGCTACACAAATCATTTCATGACGGAAATGTTCTCCTTAAAATTATATAAAAAATATCCCACGACAGCATATGTCTAACTTTTATGGTTGACTCACAATAACACGTGTAACTCCCGATAGCTTAGCAGTTCGAAGCTTTCTGATTATAATATTTGTCTACTCTTACGTTTATAACACTCTCAGTCACCCCTAATTGAAAAAGTTAACATTATTAACTATTCCATAAAAAAATTGGCCAAGTGCGAATCAGACTCGCCCATGAAGGGTTCCGTAGTAACTATAATATAATATGCAAATTTATTTGACGAAAAAAAAACCTTACAAATTTCTTAAAACTAGCTTACTTACATTTTTTACAACTGCGCCAAATAAATTTGTTTTGAAAAAAAAAATCTTACACATTTCTTAAAACTGGCTTTTTTACATTTTTTACAACTGCGCCGAATAAATTTGTTTTTCATAGTGTTTGTATGAATTACAAAGTTATATTTGCGGTTTTAGAAAATATGCTGTATCTCAAAAACTGCTGAACTGATTTCGTTCAAACTAATTTTGGTTGAAAGTTTATATTAAGATCTACAGACACATATTTTTTTTAGATTTTTTCACTCCATTATTATAGAAGTTAGAGATTGTGTCCGCCACACACACATTTTACCACTTTGGAAGCTTATATCTTTTAAACGATTGACTTTATGGAAAAGTGGTTTTAGAAACCCCGATGTCGTTTTTAAAGAACTGTCTATAGACACCACACATGCATCGATTTCATGAAAAAAAATATTTTCAGGTTTAGTTCCATGTATGGGGAGCCCCTCTTTATTTTAAATAATTTTTAATTTTTTTTCAAAATCGGAAAGCGGTTCACAGTATACATCTACCTATCAAGTTTCACATGTATAGTCCTAATAGTTTCGGAATAAAATTGCTGTGACAGACGGACGGACGGACAGACAGACAGACAGACAGACGGACAGACATGTCGAAACTATAAAGATTCCGTTTTTTGCCATTCGGCTACGAAACCGTAAAAAGAATCATATAAATCGGTATAGAAACACCAAAGTTATACATGAAATACGCTTATAATAATAAGCCATCGCGCGTGAATACTGAATCATGCTATAAGGATTATTTTTGAGAATCGGTCGCCGCGCTCGACGCGTCTCGCGGTCGAAGCGTTCTCTAGGTACTTAAGCCTCATGTGAACGTGATCTAAAACAGCCCTGGCTGGGGGCCTTTAATTTATTAGAGGTCACCACAGGACAGACCGGTTAAGTAGACGCACAGCCTTACTGAGCTGATCTACGAGTGGCCCTACCTAAAAAAAAAAAAAAAAAAGTGATCTAAAACAATATTACCAATACATTAACTTACGCTGACGGAGTCGCGGGCACAGCTATATTGTATCATTACGCTAAGGCCAATAGGAGCGGAGCGCCAATGAAGAATGCTTCAAAATCGGGGTTAAAGAACAATGGCGAAAAAATTGTTGATAGAATATTTGAGCGTCTATAAATGTCATGTTTGCAAATGTTAATAAAATAATTTCTTAGTTTTTTTCAAGATATGCTTAAGAACTGACCCACTCTAATAAAAAATATAAATTATTTTGGAAACACAATTGACCAATATGATCACAAGGGATTAGATTATTTTTTTCTTCACAATTTGACTTCATGTCTTTTAGCCTAATATTGTCTCAGTTGAAAGTTCTCTGCTGGCTTCTCTACCATATATTAGTAAATCTACTCCAATTTACTTAAAGTGCTTTGCCCTCATCGCATAAGTATACTTTGCAAGCGTATTGATAAACCATAATAAATATAATTGCAGATTTTTGTTAAGAATCCTGCTGAATAAATAAATACTAAAATAAAGTTATACTGCAAGCAAAGTATGGCAACAATACGACATGACATTGACATCTGCGTAAGGTGTATTGACAACTGCCGCTATCTCGTGTAATGTCGGTTGTGTTTCAGTACTTTTGAAATTATTAACTGCTTCTGTGTATAAACTGAGTTTTCCTTGCGACTATTGCTTGCCTAAGGATTCCGATCAGCTGCTATTTACGACGACGACGTTTTGCTTTGACTTTTTGGACTACGATTCTACCTGATACTTTGGACTTTGTTGTTTGTGCATCCATTTGTATATCACAGCGGGAAGTCGTGTAATGCCTACTCGCATAATGTGTGTTAACTGCCGCATAAGTGGAAGTGGTCAATGGATAATTTAAAAGAGATTTTAAATTACTGAGGCAAGATTATTTCCATAGATCACTTCCTCACATGATGCAAAACTTCCAGATAGCAGTAGCTTTACTAAATAAGTTTGGTGCTCGCCTGCAAGACAATTAATATACCAATGAAATATTAAACATAATTAGGCAAAATATGAATTTAGAAAATAATCTGGCTAGTATGGTTGAGGCTGTCAATATGAATAGAAGAACTTCTAATTTCCAAAACATATCAGCAAACAGAAACAGCCATAAGTGGCCGTTTTTAAAAAAAATACGAATTGATTTTTTTTGTTCGGACGTGTTTAAAACTACTTTATAATTATATTTTGTTTTTCATCCCCCCTTTTTCCCTTGTTTTTCCGGGATTTTCACCTGTGTGACATTTGGATACACGTGGCCTGTGAAATAGTTCATTTGAAATTCATGCCTGCCAGGCCATGTGTATCCGAAAAGATACACGGGTAAAAATCACGCACACGTATTTCTTTTTTTGTTTCACGACTCAACAACGCGTTTTGGAAGAAAATATAAGAAACGACATGAATTCTGATTCATGTTTTTTCTTATATTTTTTATCTATTGTTACAGTTGTAGCATACCCGCACACCCTTCACTTTGATAACCAATCGCTCATACAATGCACAAAGGAATATTATTCTAAGTGCTATAAATTAAATATAATATCAACAGTTATGTGAGACGCGGGCGGAGGGCCGTGCTCTCACACAGTGACCACTGTTTAACTAATGTAAACACTACAATTATATATACACAATTCTATTTTAATAAAGAACATTCATTCCACATTCATTACTGCGACTTCACGCCTTGTCATTGCTCTCCCTAACTTATTCTCCAAAGTGCTGTCTAAAGTAAATCTCCGCTACCTTATAAATAATCTCTAAGATAGTGCTACGAATTAGCGCTAAACAGTGTTAGTGTTGAAAAGTTCAAATAAGTGATTGACTATGGAGTATTCAAGTGATGATTCCGTTCAGGACCCCAATTTTATACCTGATGAAGACTTTAGTGACACAAGTACAAGTAACGACAATGACAGTCAGATTTGGAACCCTCCTAGGTTTTCAAGGCGTTTGTCAACATTTTCGGATAGTGATATACCTCCACTGCCTGAAATAGAACGGCGTAGATCATTACGAACAGCTCTAGTTGATTTAGAACTGCAGCCACCAAACGTTCCTAGTACTTCTGGTACTACTGATGCTCAAATTTCTGAACAAGAGTGGGTGAAAGAAAAATTGTCCAATATACAATGGGAAATGCCAAGTCATGATGATCCTCCTGCCATACATTATACTGCACCAAGTTCCGGTATGAAGGATATTTATGTCGGAATTTTAGCCAATGCGAATCTAATAGACTACTATGACTTGTTTCTGACCTCTAATATTCTGGACTATATCACAGAACAAACCAACTTATACGCAACACAGTGTCTCTTATCTTCTGATTCTTCTGCTGGATCAAGAAACCATCTATGGACTCCAGTAACCAGAGACGATATGTTGAAATTTTTGGCTCTTGTTGGATGGATGGGTTTGGTGAAATTACCAAGTATCAAAGATTACTGGAGAAACCACAAACTCTATGGTATACCCCTAGCTCGTACTGTTATGCCTCGGTATAGATTCGAGCTGATTCTGAAATTTGTTCATTTTGCAAACAACTAAACTGCTGATACTGATGACAGACTGTGTAAAATAAAAGACGTACTCAATATGTTTATAAAAAACTATCAAAATGTCTACACACCAGGGGAAAAAATTTGTGTCGATGAGTCGTTGGTCGCTTGGCGCGGCAGACTTATTTTCCGCCAATATATTCCAAACAAAAGAGCCAAATATGGAATAAAACTCTTCAAATTGTGTACTGAGAAAGGATATACATGAAATCTGATTGTATATTGTGGTAAATCGAAGGAACCTGACACAGAAGTCTCAGAAAAGGTAGTACTATCTTTGGCAGATGGTCTTTTCAACGAGGGCAGGACCATGTACACAGACAATTATTACACAAGTGTTCCACTTGCACTGCGAATGCGTAAAAGAAAGACACATTTATTAGGGACATTGAGAAGTAACAGAAAATATTTGCCTAAGGAAGTTACCAACACGAAACTAAAAAGAGGCGAAATAGCAGCTCAACAATCAAGTGAAGGAATAGTAGCTTTGAAATGGCGTGACAAGCGAGATGTGCTTATACTTTCCACAAAGCAATCTGGTCTAAAAACGGTCACCAAAAGAAACAGAAGGGGTGAAAGTATAAGAAAACCTGCATGTATTGAAGATTATAATCTAGGCAAATCATCAATAGATGTGAGTGACCAGATGGCGACTTATGGGTCAGCTTTACGTAGATGCACCAAATGGTATCGGAAACTGATGTTTGAAATTATATGGGGCACCAGCTTGGTGAACGCCCATTTCTTGTATAACCAATATACCCATAAAAAGAAACTAACAATCACAGAGTTTCATGAACAAGTTATTACAGGTATGCTTGAAAGATCCAGTCACACATCAGTGACTGCTACACCTAGCTCGGTCAGTACTAAACATTACCTGGTCCCGAATATGAAAGATGGAATGAAAAAGAAAGGTCGTTGCTCTGAATGTTATAAGAAATACGGGCGACAAGGAAAAACGATCGACGGAAAACTACGAAAAGCTTCCCAAGTGGTAACCAAATGTTCTGTTTGTGATGTGACCTTTTGTAAAAGTTGTTTCAATGATTGTCACTAATTTTTTATTTCATGTTCAGTTATAATTACTTTTTACTATTTAGTCTTTTCCAGTGCCATAATAAAGACAGATTATAAAATAAAAACACAACAAAATATAAATGGTTTTATTGATTACTTACCTCCTATCGTAGAAATAGCAACCTAAAATTAAAAAGTCTATAAAATTTTTAAAATAATAACCGATCCCCAGACCATTTATATCTGAAAAATGCCACAGGCCAGGGCTTTCATTTTTGCGTAATAAATGAATAGAAAACGTGTTCCTAAAGGATACACGGCGCGTTTACTAAGTAGAAAGATGTGTATACTTTTGAATACACAGTGTTCCAGACACTGTGTGACAAAAAGATACACATGGCGCCTAAGGTGTTAAGAACTGACCCACTCTAATAAAAAATATAAATTATTTTGGAAACACAATTGACCAATATGATCACAAGGGATTAGATTATTTTTTTCTTCACAATTTGACTTCATGTCTTTTAGCCTAATATTGTCTCAGTTGAAAGTTCTCTGCTGGCTTCTCTACCATATATTAGTAAATCTACTCCAATTTACTTAAAGTGCTTTGCCCTCATCGCATAAGTATACTTTGCAAGCGTATTGATAAACCATAATAAATATAATTGCAGATTTTTGTTAAGAATCCTGCTGAATAAATAAATACTAAAATAAAGTTATACTGCAAGCAAAGTATGGCAACAATACGACATGACATTGACATCTGCGTAAGGTGTATTGACAACTGCCGCTATCTCGTGTAATGTCGGTTGTGTTTCAGTACTTTTGAAATTATTAACTGCTTCTGTGTATAAACTGAGTTTTCCTTGCGACTATTGCTTGCCTAAGGATTCCGATCAGCTGCTATTTACGACGACGACGTTTTGCTTTGACTTTTTGGACTACGATTCTACCTGATACTTTGGACTTTGTTGTTTGTGCATCCATTTGTATATCACAGCGGGAAGTCGTGTAATGCCTACTCGCATAATGTGTGTTAACTGCCGCATAAGTGGAAGTGGTCAATGGATAATTTAAAAGAGATTTTAAATTACTGAGGCAAGATTATTTCCATAGATCACTTCCTCACATGATGCAAAACTTCCAGATAGCAGTAGCTTTACTAAATAAGTTTGGTGCTCGCCTGCAAGACAATTAATATACCAATGAAATATTAAACATAATTAGGAAAAATATGAATTTAGAAAATAATCTGGCTAGTATGGTTGAGGCTGTCAATATGAATAGAAGAACTTCTAATTTCCAAAACATATCAGCAAACAGAAACAATGTTTACTTTCTTGTCTTAGAATATAGAGACCTCATTTTATTTGCCCTGGGAACGTACCAAACACGACAAGCATATTCATATTATGGTGAACATGTACGTTTCCATGGCAGATACAGGATTGAGGTATGCAGTGAGCGAGTAAATTCATCTGAATACAATCTAGAGGCAGTAGTGATACAACCCTTATTAGAGGTAAAATTAAATCACGCCATGTCTTCAGAAGGCAATACGTATATATTAATAGAAAATAATGTGCCCGGCCGTGCAGGAATAATAGAGTACTGTTGCAGTTGCTTAGTGGGAAGACGAACTGTCGGATGTTGCACGCATACCATGAGAGTAGATTGGTATCTTGGATGGGCCAGACATCAGACAACTATTACTCCACCAGCAGGTTTTTTGGACGATGTTAGTTATCATGAAGTTGAAGAATAAATACACACATATATAAAACAAATTGTTTCATTTTTTATAAGTACCTATTACCTACTTTTATATTATTTATTTATTTAATACGACTAAGAACCATATGAGAGGATGGCAAAAAAATGTTCCAACTGATGGAAAGTGATCTCCGCGGCATAGGTATATGGATCTGCATTACAAAAGGCATTGCACATGCGTTGCCATCCTAGAGACAGAGCCGTAATTAACTTGTAATACTTAATACCTGTAAGTATAGCTTTCATAACGTATAGTTACTTGTTTAAAACAGATTTTCGATATAATCAACCTCTAATACCTTAGAAGTGGCGGGGGACCCCTTTTTTCCTGGGTGGGTAAATCATCGAATGACTTCTGCCACTCTGGGTAAAGCGGAAGGGAGTATCAGACTGCTACCTACTAAAAACCCACCCTGTTCCTTCAGCTGCCCTTAAGTTCCGGGGCCGCGGTATCTCGATAGAACATTACCGGGGTTATGCCCCGGAAGGCAATGGCCTTATGGGGCCCCGTCACTGGTGCTGGCAGCTCTTTGAGGCGCGCGTGGAACACGATGCGCCACCGACCCGGGCCTGGTCCTTGCCGGACGGTGAGCTGCCCAGCTCGCCGTCCGCAAGCTCGCGCCTACGGTGGCCGGAGATTGGCTCGCGATCCTCGACGCACGGGGCATCTTCCGCGGCGGCTGGGGTGTGTGTGAGGAAGAGAGTTGCCTCTCCCTCGCACGTTCGGCCTTCTGCTTTGCTAGCATTACTGCTTCGCAGAAGGAGGCGGCTGCATTCCATTCCTACTCGCTCCGCTCCAGGGCCGGGCGCGAGAGGTCACCGCCGCCGATAGCTTCAACGAGGAAATGCTCTGCCCAAGCGGGGCACACCTCTACCGTATGTTCCACCCTGTTCTCTGGGTGGTCCACGCAATGTCGACACCCGGGCGTATCCTCCCGCTGAATCCGAAATAGGTACCTCACGAAACAACCGTGTCCAGTAAGCACCTGCGTCAGGTGGAAGGTGAGGATGCCATGGCGTCTCTACAGCCACTTCTCAAGACGGGACTTATCGCCGTGATTGCGGCGTGCCCAGCCTTCGGTTGCGACAGCCGCTTTTTCCATGCTGCCGTGAGATCGTGGGCGGGAGACCCCTGGCCAACTGACAATGGCTCACTACTAGGTCTATGTTTTCCACACTAGCGTTGACTATGGATATAATCAAGTCTACGGTACCAGTCTGCTTCCAATAAATTGGTTTACGTAATAATGGCCAGACATAACCTCTAAAACTTCTTCAACGAATATCTTTTTTTCAAGAGTTCCTTTAATAGTGGATCTTAAGGCAAAAGTGATCATGAATTGAAACTCTATACTCTTGTATATTTTTCATTAATAGACGCTACAAAATTATGCCAACAAAAATTTGTTAGACGATCCGCCATTGTTCTTTAACGTTAGCCCAAAGTAACTATTCCACGCGGACGAAGTCGCGGGCAAAAGCTAGTTTATAATAAGAGTTGGGTTAGTTTAATTAATCTGGTTGAAGTTGGTGACTGATAACTCGATTTTTTCGAGTCAGTTAGTTTCCTGAATGAATGAATCTGCTAAATATAAATTTAAGCTATTGTTAAAAGTTCTCTTGGAAGCCTTGGCTAGGTATCATTGGCTCAATATATGAAAATTGGTATGTATGATTAAGTTCAGTAGTCCAAAACAGTCCTGAGCGAATTTTTTTGTAGTTTTGTTCACTTACAAAAACAAAGTCAGCAATTGAACGCATTCAGCACTTTTTAATATAGCGATTCATATGTATGGATTCAGCTTTAAAAAGTAATCTTTTTATATTAGGTATACCTATTTAGTTGCGTGTGTATGTCCCAAGTGCACTCTCAGTTATAGTATGACGTACCCGCCTGGAGTGATTATTATGAATATTATGGAAATTTAAAACGAGTTCAGTATATTCTTGGATATTATTATATCCAAGAATTTACTGAACTCGTTTTAAATTTCCATTATTATTTACGTGCAATGTTATCTGCGGCAGTACCATAGATAAAATGATTTCTGTGGGCAGTACTATTGAAAATAATATCTACATACATATGAATATCCTAAGTCATATATCCTTTAGTATCAGGCGTCAGATAGTCATTATGATTATGGTTCTTGAAGGCATATTATGACATTTTGAATCGACATATATATATATATAATATAGAAGACAGTTCATATCAATTAGGTGGTATTTTTATTTGTTTTCGATTTTATAGTGTTTTGCCATGAATAGCAACCAACAGCCCTACTTTAAATACCTTATGTTTTAGATTCTGAATATTTGTATGAGATTCTGAATTATTCAAGTAATTTAATACTGTGATAGTTGGAAATTAAGAAAATTTAATTAACAAAACCATAATATTATGATGATTCAATTCGTGTATTCATTTTAGCCTATCAAAGAGAGAACAATTAGGAACAGACAATTAGGAATTTCAGATAATTCTAAACTCTTAAGTCTAATAAGATCATGTAGTTTAGTTGAGTTGCTCGGGAAGCACCACGGCAGCTTCGGGGATGACGGGGGCTCCGATCTGGATGGGCTCGGGGGCGATCTCAACGACATGGACGGGCTCAGGGGCGATCTCGACAACATCCACGGGCGTAGCGATGACTTCGTCAATTGACTCAGGGGCGGATTCCACAACGTGGACGGGCGTAGGGATGACCTCGGGGGTGGCGATGTCGACGGGGCTGACAGCGATGGGGCTGGATCCAGCGGCCTGGTTGATGTTCACGATGATCTGGACCAGGGGATTGCCGGAAGCGACCTCGCTGGGACTGCCTTCAACGACGGACACGGGAGAGGGAACGATGACGGGTTCTTCAGCGATAGCACCATCCCCGGGGAGCGGGAAGTCAACGATAGCCGGTCCAACAGAGATGGGCTCGAAACCCTCAACGATAGCGGGCCCAACGGAGATAGGCTCAAAACCTTCGACGATGGCGGGTCCAATAGCGACGGGTTCGAAGTCGCCGATGACGGCAGGTCCGATGGCAATGGGTGCGAAGGCGTCTTCAGGTTCAGGGGCGGCCACGGGGCCAGCGGGTCCGGGGGCTACTAGTCCGCGCTGGGTGGGCCCAGCGACGGCCACGGCGATGACGGCGGCAACAGTCAGGAGGAATTTCATTTCTGGAAACAAAATATTAATTGAGTAACTCAGTACACGACATATTGTCTAAAAATAGTCTTGCCGTAGTGAAAATAAAAGTAGAACCTAACATAACAAGATCAATTTAAATAATTAAAAAGCAAACCCTACTTACTTGTGTTTACTTTACTTGCGAATACAAAGTATGTTCTTTGATTAGGATTCACGCCATTTTATATGAAATTGTTATCAAATCTAAATACTCAAAGCTTAACATTTTTTAATATTAGATGATAATACTCTGCAGTAGGAAGTTTGTGATTACTAAGCTAATTTATGACTCTTTTCAATATTATCGGTTCATGACTTGTACTGTTGATTTCAGTTTTTAAACGAAGAAAAACGACGCCTACATATTTATTTTTGTATTCTATTGTATTTTATCTGTTTTTAAGGTTCCGTAGCCGAATGGCAAAAAACGGAACCCTTATAGTTTCGTCATGTTCTGTCTACCTGTCCGTCCGTCCGTCCGTATGTCACACCCATTTTATTCCGAAACTATTAAGACTATGCATGTGGAACTTGGTAGGTAGATGTATTCTGTGAACCGCTTTCCGATTTAAGAAAAAAATTAAAAAATATTAAATTAACGGGGGCTCCCCTAACCATGGAACTAAAACTGATAATATATTTTTCATGAATGCGTGTGTAGTATCTATAGACAGGTCTTTAAAAATGACATTGAGGTTCGTAAAACCACTTTTTCATAAAGTTAATCGTTTAAAAGATATACACTTCCAAAGTTGTAAAATATGTGTGTCCCCCCTCTAACTTCTATAATAATGGTGTGAAAAATCTCAAGAAAATGTACGTTTGTAGATCTTAATGTAAACTTTCAACCAAAATTAGTTTGAACGAGATCAGATCAGCAGTTTTTGAGATACAGCATATTTTCTAAAACCGCAAATATCACTTTTTAATTCATACAAACACTATAAAATACAAAGTTATTTGGCGTAGTTGTAAAAAATTTAAATAAGTTAGTTTTCAGAAATTTGTAAGGTGTTTTTTTTGTCAAGTAAATATACATAATATATTATATTATTATAGTTACTATGGAACCTTTCATGGGCGAGTCTGACTCGCACTTGGCCAATTTCTTTTACAAATTAGTGGTAACACAACTTAAGAAAATATTTGTTTACACTTCATGCACATAGGCGGACTTAATGTCGCAAGGCATTCTGAAAGTTAAACAGAAATTATGCATATTTGTTTAAGAAGTAAGTAGAACCCCAATTTCCTCTTGAATTCATAGCGACTGTTAGCCCTCCTGATCTCAAAAGGAAGCAAATTCCAAAGGAGAACTGACTAAATGTGAAATGAAGAATGAACAAAGTAAGTATACAAACGTGTCTTAAATTAAAAAAAATAATGCTAATTTCGATTTACTTTTGTTTGTGGGTTAGGGCCTCATGTTACGCCATTGCTTGCAAAAAGATATAAATTGAGTAAATCAATAAAATATAAACGACTTCATAAGAAATGTATTTGAAGAAGTTGAGATTAAAATAGACAAGCTGAAGTCATTACAGACTATTCGGTGTGTTATAGTGGTAGATTTTTTTTAGGATGCGAAATATTCCAATGACTCTCCCGATTTGTGCGAAGCGGGTGGGTGTGTTAGACTTTTACTAAAACCCATCCATGTTCCATCTTTTGCCTTCGTGTTCCGTGGCCGCGGTAGCTCTAGAACAATTCCGCAACCCCGGCAGGCAACGGCCCCCTAGTGGGCCCCAAAAATTTTGCTGACACTCTTTGAGGCGCGTGTGGAACACGACGTGCAGTCTACATGTGCCTGGTTTGGTTTCTGTCGGGCGGCGAGCTACCCATTTCTCGCATCCTACAGGCCCAAGCCTAGGGTGGCCGGGAGTCACCCTGCGACTCCCGAATTACGCATGTTAAATGTTTTAGTTTATTTCATAAATCGATCCATCAACATTCAAACTCATCACTCTTTTAGTCACATCCGATTTATCTCTTTCCACCTCATGTCCATAATAAAATAGGTGTCTTGAAATTTACGTCAATTTATATAAATTTGTTATCAAATCAAAATATAATAATAGACTATTAATTTTGTTAATCTTTTAAGATTATTATTTGCGGCTAAACTATTATGATTAATTACGAGGTAGTTCTTTTTATTATAAAACTGATTTATGACATTTCAATATAATCGGTCAACATTTTCGAACAAATTATGAAAGAGTCAAGTACCTTGATTAAGTACAGTAGATGTGGAAGTGTCTGATTTAACTTGGATAATATATCTATTTCAACCAGCCTGTAACATTTCCACTGCTGCATACATATATGTATGCTCTATAGCATGGGCAAGCAGGCCCAGTGTGACCAGTGTCTGGACGTTGCATGCCACTGCGTAGCCGGTAGCGTGCCTTGGAGGGGCCCTGTATCAAAATAACCCTGGAAAAAAGAGATTGTTTTGTTTTACTTTCGTTATTTCTAAAGTGCGAAGTCTATAAGCGCGTATGACAGTTTTTTATATTTTTTCCCGGTAAGCACAAGATTAAGTGATGAATCCACAATGGATTACACACGTTAAGGGCCTCTGTAGCCCGGGGCCCCGTATCATTAATATGGCTGATACGACGGTAGCTACGCCCCTGGTCTTAGGTCATTGGTTTCCTCACGGTCTATCTGGGTATGGTAACAGCGACCAACTACTCGTTATTTTCGGGCCCATAATCGAATCACCACTCTCCACTAACCTAGCTGCTTGCATTGCTAGCATTCTTTCACTACATAGTTTGTTAAATCTAAATCACGGCATTCTATCGCAAAGGCATACATACCAAAGGCAACCTTCTGAATAGATGCCAACAATGTATAGATAAAGAAGGTAAATATTTTGATTTAATAAGTATCTATGTTACATTTTAGAATTTTAATTTTTCAGTACAAATCGGCTATATACAAGTGTAACAAATTAAGCGCAATACCTCAGACACCCCAATTAGAATATTAAATTAGAAGTCTGAAACAACATCCGTAACTAAATAAATTGAAACCAAAACTACATTTTTTTTTTATAAAATAGTTATCATTACTAAACGCAAAACGTATGTGCGTCATACAATATCCATACACAGACGCATACACTTATGCATTGTTAGGCGGCCGAAGCGACACGCACACAATTTCCTTGAATTAAGGATTGTATTCATTTGTCATGATACTGTGTTTCCATTTTAAGTTAAATGAAAGAATTTTCCGTCAAAATAGAACACCTATTTTTTATGACGGAAATCGATTCAGAAGTCGATTCTGAACCAACTACTTTCAGGAACTTCGTTTATTACACGTTGTATATCGTCTTTGCCTCTTCACACAGCGGCTGGGCTATATAACAAATACCAGCCTGTGGCGTTACCACTGCTAAAACACAGGCCTCCTCTCTCTATGAGAGGTAATAGGTTATATTCCACCACAGGGGTACAATGCGGATACGTAGATATCACATGTCTTAGATTTTTTGTTGCATGCAGATTTGCCCACGATATTTTAGTGCAGCGATTAGAGAGTAGTGGTGATGATATTGGTGATCAATTTCACGCTGTAATGTGCCTGATTGGGTTCGAACCCACGACTTGAAACTCGTAAGCCAGACCCATAACCATTGGACCAACCTAAACACACTAAACTTGCCTAATTCCCGTAGATCCATATTGTATGTGAGCATTAAGGCGACTCTTTCAGCCTCGTTCCGGGTATATTCGGACATCACAAGGTACATATCCTTAACCACACCACAGTCGGTAAATATGTTATACTAAGTGGTTCCTTAAACAGTCCTGAAACAAAGGACTCGTGTTAGCAGATTATTCACTGTGGGTTCTGGTAAGTCCGACTCTTGTATGTATTCGCCTGTTCACAGAATGTTACATGTCTTGTTTAAAGGGTCTCAAATATTTTTCATCACACTTGCACGTAAACAGTATTTAAACATACAGGTTAACTTGGCCGTAATGCCCCATATATAAAACCCTCCGGCTTTCTTTTTGTCATGAAACCCAAGGTCGGTAAGTAGTTTTTTTTTATTTATAGCACAGCACACAAGTCATGCAAGTTCAAGCAAGGAGTTTACACGCCGTTGAAAAATTTTCTTAAAATGTTATCTAAACAGGAATGTCATAGTAATCTCGCTACATGTTACTTAAATACTCAACTAATGTTCTTAATAATCGATTTTAATACTTTTTTGTATCAAACCGTCGAATATATTTTAATTTTTTTCACTCCGTCATGGCAGTATACCTACGTAAGTATTTGCCCTTAACGTTTCTGAACGAAACATTTGTATAATCTGTGGTGTGGGCATAAAGCCCATGAAGGTATAGAATAAACTGGAGGCCAAACCCAGTACTTTTAGTTGAAGCCAAGTAGGTATAAACTCTGTTGACCTTTCGTTGGACTCCTGGGTGGCTATCTCATAAATCTAAATTTGCCCGGGACCTGTTTCATAAAAGTTACTGATATTATTACCTACTTTTATTTTTCTGTTTCATAAACTTTTTGATAACAGTAATAATATGGATTCTTTGTCGTCACTAACATCATTAGACTTAAGAGTTTAACTATGAATTAGTTTGTACTTACGTGAAATCTACTAAAAAATTGAATCCAAGATGAAAAACATAAGCAAAGTGTATAATAAGCAACCACTACAATAAAATAGTAAAAAATGGTACGCAAAATGCTGCAGGCAGATACAAAGCTGTAAATAAATAGAAATTCGTAACTTTTGACTCAGTTATTTCAATTTCATTATTCAATATTCCCGAATTGTTATTAAAACGTTTAATTCGTAAAATTATATTCCATTAGGTAATTAAGCAAATTCCTGAATTAAATCATCTCAATTATTTTTCTGAATTTCCCCATTGTTGTGGTAACTGGCATCCTCAAACAACGGTAACACCGCATGTGTAAATATGGCGGATGTCAATTTCTAATTTTATCGACTCGAAAGTTGTGATTTATACTAAAACGTTTCTCGCTATCAAAACGTGAAAAATGGTTCAAAAATGTGTAGTCCTAGGTTGTGGAAGTAAATGGTATCCTGGATATTCCTTGATATTTCACAGGTGAGTCGTAAATTGACATAATCAATTATTGTTTGCAATTTATCAAACATGATAGTTGTATTATTAACCCTTTGTTTTTCGATCATTTACGATAACCCAGTTTCCAAATTAATATTATTCAATAGGTTTCAGTTGCAATATTTCAGAATTTCACTAATGAAACAACAGTAAAGTAAACACTAATAGGGTGACCATGACCATGAAAGGGCGATAAAGTGATTTTCGTATCTGTCTCAGTCTAAGGGTTATTTACCAGCAGGTTTAGTTAAGTAAGGCTAATAAGATCTCTCATTGTTGATTATAAGGCATTTGAGATTTTGTGTTTACTACTAAACTTTTGCACTAACTAAGCCATAACTAGACTTAATGGAAGCACAAACTGCACACAATGTAAAAATATGTAATGCAAAATGCACACATATTTTTATAATTTATACCACAGATAAATATAGGCATACATTTATGTTACAATATTTTATTACTTTGACTTCATTACTATTAACAATATAACATGAACTTTGTTTTTTTTTTAATTCCATTTTTAGTTTTCCTAAGGATCCAACAAGGAGAAGCCAATGGCTATCAAGTGTAAAGTTAAAAAATAAATTTTATGAAACTGCAAAAATATGCAGTAATCATTTTGTGGCTACCGATTATATAACGGAGAATCGGTTAAAACCTACAGCTATTCCCTTTTATTCTGATGTGGTAAGTAAAAATCCGTAGGTTAGACTTAATTAGTAGCAAAAAAATACAGACTGGTGACAGCAGTTTGTTTTTTTTTAGCTCGCTTGATCCAACTTTTACATGTCCATAAAATAACTAGCTTGTGTATTCATTAAACTAATACCATTGTATACTGCATTCAAAATTTCATTTTAGAATTAATTCAAATTTGTTATTTTATATTTAGACACAGGAAAATATTATACATATATTTAAATGTTTTAACATTCGAACATAAAAGACTCGCACTTAGTATAGATTTTGTTTATGTTTATCCTTCATAGACAATTTTAATTTACTATTTTGTTCAGTTCACTGTATTCATGTCACTTTCTGATTCAAAAAAGGAATTTGGGAATTGCTAAGGAACAAGATATTTTTATTTATTCTATCTACTATGTCATGAAGAAATGGTCTCGAAGTAACGTAGTAAGTTATGGCGTCTGTAGCTTTTTTCTCACTGAATGTGTTAATTGCTTAACGTCAGTTTCTATAAGACAGAATAATCAATTTTTTTTTTTTCAGTTGGAACAATCCAAACTGAAAAGTGATCCATCTTCAGTATCAGTTTATTATACTACAGTGAGACATGATACCATATTCCCTTCTACACCTTCAACATCTCGTTGTGGATTGTCAGATAGTCTTGCTATGGTAACAAATAAATTGTATTTATTATCATTACCATTTTTTAATTGATACATAATTCGTGTTTGTATATCTATAGCTATTTATTTTACGTTTTTAGCACGAAGAATCATTACCAAAGAGCAGTGCAACTATGTTAACCCCGATTGTTGACCTTGAAAAACTTTTGAAAGGTGATAATTTAATTGAAAACATCCCTTCAAAGACTGCAGGACAAGGTGATATTTTACCTCCAAAGAAAAAAATATGCTGTAGAGAAGTTCTGGGAGGAATTAATGTCGACAACGAGGTAAAGTTTGTTACTTTCACTTTTTAGCACTTTATCTAAAAGTATATGTCGCGTTTTTACCATAGCAAAGTAATATGTTCATATTTAGAAATGAGTACATTCTTTAAAAATCTAGATTACTCAGATTGCCGTACTTTAAACATTATATCGAAAAAAGTCTTAAAAAATCGTGCATATAACTTCTCTTCCTACCTACCTAGAATCGTGTGATATTTAAATTTAATAAATTTATATCCATTTTAGGTCGGCGATGAAAACACTGCGCCCATGAGACCTTCCTATTTAGAAAAAAGTGTACAAGTAAAATTAAAAACAAAACGAGAAGAAATTTTGCAGAAACAGAACAAGAGCCTTGTACAAAAATTTGCACGACAAAAAAATAAGATTGATAATATGAAGTCACTGCTTGCGACTATACGGGACTATACAAACAATTCTGAAATTGAAAATATTATTAAAGGCAATTTTGCAAATATATGTAAAATATTCAAAAAACCGCCAGCTGATCCACGTGGTGTGCGGTATAGCGATGAAGTTAAAGCATTTGCGTTAACATTACACTTTTATTCGCCAAAAGCATACGAATTCCTAAAAAAACTTGTTGCTCTGCCTCATGTTGAAACATTACGAAGGTCTTTAGCAACTTTCAATTGCAACGTTGGCTTTTTAACTGAAGTATTAGACTATTTGAAGCAAGAGGTATTGAAATCCGACAAGATATATTTAAAAAACGTGGCCCTTATCTTTGACGGTATGTCCGTGAAAAAGGATTTATCTCCTGATCAAAAAACAGGCAAAATCTTTGGATATGTCGATTTAGGGCAAATCATTGTTAATGATCCCGAACAATTAGCATCTGAAGCACTTGTTTTTCAAATAGTGTCTTACGGCCACTACTTTAAATGTCCGGTAGCTTATTTTTTCATTCAGAATTGCCTATCGGGGGATCTGCTAGCAGAATTATTACATACTGCAATAATTTTATTACATGAAATTGGTATTACCGTACGCAGCTTGACTTGTGATGGTGCAGCATCAAATATAAAAGCCTATGAATGTCTAGGCTGTTCTTTGGAAGAAGACAATTGGAAGCCATATATTTTGCACCCAAATAGTGTAACTAATGTTTATTGCCTTTTAGATGCAGCTCACATGCTAAAATTAGCACGAAATACTTTAGCTGAATTTGTTATCACATCTGAAGCTGGAAATATTTCATATGAATTCATAAAAAAATTACATGAAATTCAAATGAAAGAAGGTTTAAAATTTGCCAATAGATTGAGCGCCACCCATGTAGATTTTAAAAATAAAAAAATGAATGTAAAACTTGCCGCCCAAGTCATAAGTTCATCTGTAGCTGATTCTTTGCATTTTTTAAAAGCTAGCGGAAACCCAGATTTTGCAGATAGTGGACCTACAATAGAATTTTTACGTGTAATCGACAGGATATTTGACATTATGAATTCTAAATCCCCTTTTGAAATAAAAAAATGAATGTAAAACTTGCCGCCCAAGTCATAAGTTCATCTGTAGCTGATTCTTTGCATTTTTTAAAAGCTAGCGGAAACCCAGATTTTGCAGATAGTGGACCTACAATAGAATTTTTACGTGTAATCGACAGGATATTTGACATTATGAATTCTAAATCCCCTTTTGACACTGGTTACAAGTCCCCGCTTTCTCTTAAGAATAAAAATTACTGGGAAGGCATATTTAACGAAACTGAAACATACCTTAGGTCCCTAAATATTAATGGTCAGAATATTTTAAGCCACAGAAGGAAAACTTTTGCCTTAGGTTTTTTGATGAATATGACCTGTCTATCATCCCTAGTTACAGATTTGTGTACTATGGAAGTAAATCCTCTGAAATATTTACTGACTTTTAAAAGTTCCCAGGATAACTTGGAAATATTTTTTTCTTGTATCAGGGCACGTGGTCGGGCCCAAGATAATCCAAGTCCCCTAGAATTTCGTTACATTATGAGAAAATTATTGTTTCGGAATTCTGTCCAGCCTTCAGTAAACGCTAATTGCGTAGACTACGGGTTCCAATCATCGCACGTTCTGGAATTTAGTAAAAAACATAAAAATTTATTAGAGGCACCACTGGAACCAGAATGTGAGGCGGAAGTACATGAATTAGCCGCGTTAATTCAGTCCGTCGAAACAAGTCCCTATCAGGAAAATATACTTTTCTATATCACGGGATATATTATTAAACAAATGTTGACTCACATTTCGTGTAAACATTGCCAAAATTCATTGTTAGCTGAAAATGGTTCCCAAAAAGACCATTTGTATGCAATGGACATAAATAAATTCGATACTTTTACAACCTTTGTAAATAGAGGAAAATTACATTTCCCTTCTGTTTCAGCATACAAAATCGTGAAATACGCAGATAAAGTATTCAGACATACAGTTTCATTAAATAAGCTAAATTCAAATTTAGTTGAAAAAAATATGATTAATATTGTTCAGCAACATTTTTTATCGTCTTTAACGCAATTGTTTATACATCCAGTTTCTGAATCAATAACTTGCGATGAATTGCACGAAATAAATTTATTAAAAAATATTTCAAGTTTGTTTTTCAAAATGCGTATAAAAGCTTACTTGAAAAGCAAAATGGAATCAACTCTTGGCCCTTTACGAGGGAAACGCCAAAAACATCATAAAACTGTACTATTTAGTAACCTGTAAATACATATAAATGAAAATATATAATGATTGTGTACTTATGACCTACTTTGTTTTATTTCTATCTACATAAGGGCAGTACTAAGTCCAAAGTGTTACACCTGACAAGCTGTTCACTGTACCTATTTTAAATTATATTTTAAAGCTGGTTCATTTAAAATATTAGATTATTTAAGTATGAAATTGCCGTTTGTTCTTGAATAATTTGAAATTGGCTTGTACTTTTTTATTGTTACATTGAAGTAAATTAATTAAATTAGGTAGGTAAGTGTTTAATTTAAGTCATTCATTGTTATGAAAAAAAAACAGTAATACAAAAATAGCAAAACTAATCACCGTTAAAATCTTTATTTTAACAGCCAATTTTCTCTTATGAACCGTTTAGTTACGTCCTCGCCTCAGCGGGGCACAGTGGTGCGGGAGGCAGGTACCTGCCGCCCGCACTCCTGTCGGTCCCCGTTCTCGTCCTACCCCCCAGCCCCAGTTTATCTATAATTCCGTTACTAAATCCTTCGCCTATTCTACCTTTACTTACTGGGTATATAGACAGTATAACTGCCTCGTTGGTCTAGTAGTCGCAAGCGCGACTGCTGAGCGCAGGGTCTTGGGTTCGATTCCCAGGTCGGGCAGTGTTATTGGGTTTTTCTATCTGGATTTTCTCAGTAGCAGCCCGGAGTTTGGAAGTTGGCGGTGTGACACCCCCGTGCCTAGGAAAGCACGTAAAGCAGTTGGTCCTGCGCCTGATCTATCTCCGGTCGTGTCGGATTGCCGTCCCATCGGACTATGAGAGTGAGGGAAGAGAGAGTGCACCTGTGTTTGCGCACACACTTGTGCACTATAATATTTCCCGCGCAGATGGCTAGTCTCCGTTGAGATTGGCCGCCGCGGCCGAAAACTCGGCCTGGAGGACTTAATTTTTTATATAGACAGACATTAATTTGGACTGTTTTTGAGTCTGAAAAAATGGCAATTTCATAGTTAGACCGAGAGACCAGATAAACTAAATTGGTCTAAACTTTTAACACCTACTAATATTATTTATTAATTATACTTATAATCCTTGTAACATTTTGGAAAGCAAATAAATTGAAATTGACCTTAGATAATTTGATAGGTACGTTTTCACATAAATCACGTGTCTACTCTGTTGCTATTTGTAATTGTCTTCTTTACTTTGTTGTTGTGTGGACACTAGAGATGTAAATTGAAAAAAAACAAAATGTTTTTTTTCACAATCTTGAAAAAAAACATGAAAAAAATCTTGGCACCGTTGTTTTTTTTCTACATTTGGTTTTTTTTCAGAAAAAGTGAAACTCTATAACTAAACTGGAATAAGACACTAAACTTGATTGTTTTGTTTTTATTCAAGTCAAATAATGTTTAAATCAATGGGTAACTATTATTATGACCTTAAAAAATACTTAATGTGTTACAATCATCTGTATCAGTATCAGTAGCTACGGCTACGCTTGTTTTATCAGCTTCGGAATAATGTTCTGTGTCTATATTTGTTTCATCTGATTCTGAATCAACGACTATACTATCAGGGACTCTATTACATTCTGCTTGTGTTAATTATTGTTGATGATTGTACTGATTGCACAATATACACTATTTTCCTAGCCCTGTCATTTGTCAGTCTATTACGTTTCTTGGTATGAATGTCGCTGTACGTACTAAATGTTTCTGCAGTCTGCACGCAAATCAACCAAAACATAAACCAAACGAGGATTAGGGAAATCCCCGTCCGTAAATGTAGTTTACACTTGGTGTTGCCAATTATGTTAAGACATGTGTTATTTAACAAAAAACAAATGGTATTTTATTATTAAACAAAAAAAATAAAAAATAATATCAACTCACATACGACAACCGCCTTACCATATTTTTATTTTCCTACTCATGAAAAAAAACCTACTCCAGAAAAAAAACTGTTTCTTTTCATGTTTTTTTTAAACGTTTTTTTTCATCTCAGAAAAAAAACCGTTTTTTTACAACTCTAGTGGACACCCTATTTAGAAAGAGAGGAGGGGGACCTAAGGAGCGAGATAGAATGCAGTCAAGGTCAAATTTATTTGCTTCAAGTAGGTATGGAGGAGTTTGGCCTCCAGTTTATTCTATAGCTTCATGATAAAGCCCGCCCTCCGCTTAAAAAAAACACTTATTTCGTAAGTTACGTAATAATAGTTGTGCTGACTTGTGTATTAAAGCTATAATTCATAATTATTTACCTTTTGTATTTGAAGACAAGTAAAAAAGTTATAAAAAAAGTCGTCGGCGTCGTCTGATGAGTGTGATTTAAATGCAACACCGCCAGATATCCATGCAGCAAAAACAATTAATGATGTACAGTGACTATAAATTTTAATAAATAAGTTTTTTTCTGCCCTATAAATTTTATTTATTTATTCGCAAATGTGATGAAAAACATTGTATGTTTCACGGGCGGTACGGGAATTACGAACCTCGACTCAGAAAGCCCTCAGTCTCCGACTTCAGGCTTCTACTAGAGCCTCGATCGTAATTCCTTACTTACCGCCCTTAATACACAATGTACTATTTCGTATTCTCTGTATTCGTTCAATTGTGTTGCTCTTTTCTAGTTCATTATAGTTACAACTGAAATACTATAGATAAATAACTTTTTGCTAACTGGTCTGTCTGTCCAGTGGTACCTATCCCACATTTAATTTGTGAACAAAGTTGTTCTAAAATATTATTATATCGTACCCCCGATTTATTGTAAATGGTTGTACCGCTACCAAGAAGCATCAGCCCTGTTTGCCAAACACTGTATTATAATCCATATAAAAATAAGAACACTTTGAAATAAGGGGGAGCCTTAAATTGGGGTTTCAAGGTTACTCGTTCATTAGAAACAACCTGAACAGTTTTCCGTAGAATTTATAAATAAGTAAAATTAACAACATTGGTATTCGATTACAATAAAAACTTACTTGGGACATTAAGTTATCTGGAACAAAACTGTTCCAATAAGATCTATATCCAAAGCCACATATCCAAGTCATATTACATAACACAATGTTTGACATTTAATTTGACACCTTGACATTTAAATAACTTCACCTGATCCCCTTATGTATTTTGATTTTATTTTTGATATTCGTAATTGAGTGTTTTTGTAAAACAATAACAACAGTGACATATGTGCTATTTGAAATTTATTTTATATGGGTCATAGACCTGAAATAAACGAATTTTATTATATTTATTTTTATTTATAAAGTTAGACGGTAGGTTGTCCTACCACAGAGAGAGAGAGTCAGATTCAGTCTCTTGGGTCAGCTAGTAACCGCTGGTATATTATTAAATTTTAAATCTAGCATTTTGTACTAAGTTATATTATGACGACTTTTTATGGTTCCGTAGTCGTATGGCAAAAATAGAACCCTAAAATAAATCGTCAGACCCTTACGTGCGGGTTCTCTATACATAGATAGGTCTTTAACATAGATAAGATCCCCCCTCCCTCATCCCCTCTTACCTACCTCAATATAAATTTTACTTTTAAAATCTGGGAGTGAAAAATAAAAAAAAAACAGTATACGATCACAATGAACACATTCAACGAAAATTATTTGAACAAGGTACAATCAGCAGTTTTTGATATATATGAAGTCCATTTTCAAATACAGCGAATATAACTTTGTTTTTATACAAACGCTGGAAAACAAAGTTACTTTTGTTGGCGAAAAATACTACTACAGAACCCTTCATAGGCGAGTCCGATTGGCACTTGGCTAGTTTTTATTCAGACGATTTGTGTTTAAAGTACAGTAACAAGAATCATAATATATCAATCCATAATGTAAATTACGTTAGGTAATTAAAATCGATAACTAATTAAAATACCACCTAGTTGTTATGAAATATTAATAAGAGAATTTTCCTTCAAGCGTGGTTATATATTATTATGTTAAAAATAAGGAAATGGAATAATTAAAAATAAATTATTTTGGTGATTCAATTCGTGTATTTTATCACAGAGAGAGTACATGCTTTTCATGTTCGCAGCAGAATGACACATAAGTACTTCAGGTAATTCGTCTTAAGTTTAATTATATCTAATATATAGTTTAGTTGAGTTCCTCGGGAAGCACCACGGCAGCTTCGGGAATGATGGGGGCTCCGATCTGGACGGGCTCAGGGGCGGCCTCGACGACGTGGATGGGTTCTGGGGCGACTTCGACAACATCCACGGGCGTGATGACCTCGTCGATGGACTCAGGGGCGGATTCCACAACGTGGACTGGCGTAGGGATGACCTCGGGGGCGGCAATGTCGACGGGGCTCACAGCGATGGGGCTGGATCCAGCGGCCTGGTTGATGTTCACGATGATCTGGACCAGGGGATTACCGGAAGCGACCTCGCTGGGGGAGCCTTCAATGACGGCCACGGGAGAGGGAACGATGACGGGTTCCTCAGCGATAGCACCATCCTCGGGGAGCGGGAAGTCAATGATAGCGGGTCCAACAGAGATGGGCTCGAAACCCTCAACGATAGCGGGCCCAACAGAGATAGGCTCAGAACCTTCGACGATGGCGGGTCCAATGGCGACGGGTTCGAAGCCACCGATGACAGCCGGTCCGATGGCAATGGGAGCGAAGGAGTCTTCAGGGGCGGCCACGGGGCCGGCGGGTCCGGGGGCTACTAGTCCGCGCTGGGTGGGCCCAGCGACGGCCACGGCGATGACGGCGGCTACAGTCAGGAAGAATTTCATTTCTGGAAACAAAAATATTAATTAGGCAAATCGGGACACGGACACATTTTCTGAAATTTGTCATTTTTAAAACAGGTTAAAGTTTTATTTGGCCCACCCACAGAAATAAACTCTATGTTATGTCCTCGATAGATCATACAACGATTTGATATTTTAATGTAAAGTTTTTGATACTCGTATTTAAGTAAACCATGTATATTCTTTTTGAAAAATTTTAAACTATAAACCGGAAAAGAGAATTTATGTAGTGAAAAAAAAAATACAATAACAACTTATGTGAAACTTCAAAATTATGTAATCAAAAAGTACATTCTACTTACTTGTATTTAGTTTACTTGCAAAATACAAAGTATGCTTTTCGATTAGGATTCAGGCCATTTTATATGAAATTGTTATCAAATCTAAATACGCAAAGTTTAACATTTTTTAATCTTAGATGATAATTGCACAAGGAAGTTTGTGATTACTAAGCTAATTTATGACACTTCAATACTCGTATAATCCGTTCATGATTTGTACTGTGGATTGTTTTTGTTTTTTTCCAGCAACCTTACTTATTTACAATTCATTTTTTCTTTTTCTGATCTGTTTTTTTACTCTGTTGTTGGAACCCCATATTGGGTATAGGCCTCCTCCAGCTTAGTCCATGTTTTCTTATTATTGGCTCTAGTTCTCCACTCCTTTCCCGCTATTGCTATGATGTCAGCGAGCCATCTGGTCTTTGGACGGCCTCTTCTTCTTTTGCCCGTTGGTCCTGCCCATGTTGTGACTTCTGCTGTCCATCTTTCATCCGTGTATCTCGCTAGGTGGCCTACCCAACACCACTTTTGAGTGAGAGCATATTTGAGAGCATCTGTTAGTTTTGTCTTTTTTCTTATGTGTTCGCTTCTTATCTTTTGAATTTCTTATTTTTGTTATTTTTCTTTCCATTGCTTTTTGACAGGTTACTGTTTTTGTTTTTATTTTGTTGTTGTATGTCCATGTTTGGCAGCCGTACGTGAGAGTCGGTAGGATAGAAGTGTCCATACCAGTCTTTTTCAGGTGAAGAGGAAAAGGCCCTTCCAGAATTTCTTTTAAGCTCCAGAACTCTCATTTTTACCCTGCGTTCGACTTCTTCTGCGTTGCTGTCTCTTAGTGATATCAATTTGCCGAGGTATATGTAGGTAGTTACATACTCCAAACGGTTTGCCAAACAGGCTAATTTGATTGGTATTGCTGTTAGTCATTGCCTTAGTTTTCTCACTGTTCATTTTGAGCCCTACTTTTCACTTTCCACACCTAACGAATTCAATATAATTTGGAGCCTTTCGCTGGTTTCAGCGAAGAGTACGATGTCATCAGCGAATCTGAGATGTGTAAGTCGCTTCCCATTTACATTGATTCCATAATATGACGGCCAGTGTAGATTGTTAAAGGTAATTTGCAGTACCGCTATGAAAAGTTTGGGCGACAGAGGGTCCACCTGTCTCTCTCCTCGGCTGATTGGTATGTTCCCTCCTCGTTGTTCTAATTTGACCCTGCTGTTGTTGCTTTCGTTATAGATGTTTTTTTAAACTTTTATATATTTTTCATGAATCTGGCATTTATCTAGGGCTTCCCATATGGAATTATGTGAAATCGTGTCGAAAGCTTTGGCATAATCCACGAAAGCTATGTATATAGGTCTATTGAACTCCTCGTACTACTCTATGACTTGTAGCATAATATGTATGTGGTCTGTTGTGGAATAACCAGAACGAAATCCCGCTTGTTCGATCGGCTGGTGTTCGTCAATTTTTTGAGACATTCTGCTTTGTAAGATGGATGTGAATAGCTTGTACACGCTTGAGAGTAGGCTTATAGGCCTGTAGTTACCTATACCTTTTGGGTCACCTTTTTTGTACAGCAAGACAAATAACTTAAGCTATTTTAAATAAAACTTCACTTACTTTTGATTAGTTTAGTTGCAAATCACAAAGTATGTTCTTCGCTTGTAATTCACGCCATCTTCATTTTTCTGCCCTTAGTCAGTTTGAGTGCTTTTTGCGGCCTACCCAAACGTCCTTACCTTGGTATTGTTCATCAAATCGTTAAGCTCCTTGTTCTAAGTTGAGATATACGTTATCTGACAAATGCTTGCACTGTATGAACAAGCCCACTCAAATCTGTGAGCATCTGTCCTCAAAAGATCACCTCAGACGGTAACCTACAGGGTTTCCATATAATTCATCCAGCATAGATTGTATGGACTTTAAAAGAGACCCCTGAGTTTGTTTCAGTGTTTCTTCTCAGGGTAGTCAGTTAGGAAACACCGACCTCATCTAGTATAAATTTACGAAAAAAATGACGTGTAAAAGTGTTATTTAATAACCAATTTGCAAAATAAAGATCATTTATCATTATCGTTTAGGATCATATTTACTTGAGGTCGGCCCAACACGTTTTTTTCTTCAATCTACCCTGTCAGACGTCACAGGATCGCTTATTCTTTTTTCTTTCACATCTTTTTCACACAATACATCTATCTTTTCTTTGGCCTAACTTCACCTCTCCATCCATCTACATTCAAACCCATCACTCTTTTAGTAACATGTTTGTCATACCTGTTCATGACATGTCTATATCAAGATAGGTGATTTGGAATTCACGCTAATTTATGTAAATTTGTTATCAAATCAAAATTAATGATAGACTATTAATTTTGTTAATCTTTTAGATTATAATTTGTGGCTAAACTATTAATTACCAAGCAGTGGTTTATTAATAAGTGATTTATGACATTAACTTATTATCGGTTAACACTTTTGAACTAATCATGAGTGTCAAGCCTACTTGTGCCCTTGATTTCAGTAGATGTAGAAGTGCTGATTTAATTAATTATACTATACAACGCGTAATTTAAAGGGTATATACATAGCAAGTGCACGGTTTCTTTGGATGATAATAAACGATATGGCGAGGGTTTTATAATCCTATGTCTACATGTATGAAGTATAATAGAAATTTCAATACATTGATACCAGAGGCAGAATTTTCAAATTAAGAAGAACGAAGAGAATCACCGTGTTATTGGCAAGTGACGTGGAAAGTTATCGACCCTCGTAGTGCTGTGACACGTTTGTTACGATTGGTATTCAAGAAACAGATGAAACCGATAATTTGGTATCAATTCTTTGAGTCACTTATTTTGAGCTGAAACTGTGCATAGAGACTCCATACCAGATGTTGTCTTCAGCCCTTTTGGATAGATATGGGGTTTCTGTTACACGTTGTATATTCGGCTAGGTAGGAGAAGCTTATGACTAAATAATTACAGTCGCACAAGTCGATCATCAAAGTTAAGCAACGCTTGCCGAGGTCGATCCGTTGATGGGTAATCTTAATATATTGAGATTCCACCGTGCTTCAGAAAGTACCGTAAAATGTTGGTCCTGGCTGTCATTTCATCTTTGACTTTGTTACGGCTAGTCAGTAGCCAGAAAAGCTGGCACCTGTCTTGCCAAGGGGTAAAGTTTTAAGTTATTTACTGGATTGTGGAGACCAGATAGGCAATTGCTCCATATAATACACCAGTATTTAGTTACATACAGGTTGGACTAGAAGCTGACTCTGAACTCTAGAAGATCCCCAGTTCAACTAGCCTATAACGTTTCCACTGCCGGCATATGCCTCTTTTTAACCGACTTCTAAAAAAGGAGGAGGTTCTCAATTCGGATGTTTGTATTTTTTTTTTTTTTTTTTTTTTTTTTTTTTATGTTTGTCCACGCATAACTCCGTCGTTTGCCAACCGATTTGAAAAATTCTGATTTTGTTAGAAAGGGTATACTTCCCAAATGGTCCCATGAAAATTTTATCGAAATCGGACAAGCCGTTTCTGAAAAATCAACAAAAGTCTAAAAAAATGTTTACGTTGATGATCTTTTCGTTTACGCTGCATTGGGTTTTTTGTTCGCGCATAACTCCGTCATTTACGAACCGATTTGGAAAATTCACTGACCCACTAAAAAGCACGAAAATAAAAACTTTTTTGCAAAAAATAAAACCGACTTCCATATCAAAACACTACAAAGCCAAAAATAATTTTAATTTCGGAAGGCGGTGTGAAAAAAAAAAGAAAATACAAAATCAATAACACCGACTACCGAAATTAAAATTATTTTTGGCTTTGTAGTGTTTTGATATGGAAGTCGGTTTTATTTTTTGCAAAAAAGTTTTTTTTATGATACTACCTACAAAATATGTCATAGCATACATATATATACAGTATGTTAACTAACAGAGGGCGTTCCCGTTAACCCACAATAGTATAGCATCCATACATGCTAAAAAAAATATTACCTTTCTAAAATAAAATCTTTTTATTTTCTTAAATATTAAAGTATATACTAAAAATGTTAAATGGATACGTAAAAGGAACACTCTGTACACGCGTACTTGAAGGACGGCAACGTCGCAATTTATTTATGAAATCGTACGCGTGCAGGTTAACGGGAACGCCCTCTGTTAGTTAACATACATAGCTTTTTGGTATGATACGGTATTTTTACAACACTGCCCATTGCAGAAAAGTTTAGGTACTGTAGCCATATAGTTTTAGAGAAAAACTACCCGAGAATTCCAACCTACTTATTTTAGTAGGTTCCAAATACGCTTAGATAGATACTTGTATTTAGACTTCTGGAAAGCGTTTAATCAAAATCAAAAGTCATTTATTCAAACAAAGCTGGAATTTAGCGACTTTTCACATCACACAGGCGAAGTTTATAATAAAACTATAACTTGATTGACTAACACACACAGCGGTCGACGTACAACCGAAACCACTGAGTTTAAATGAGCACTAAGAAAGGAATTTCTATAATTCCACCTCCAAGGGTTTCCCCCTTAATATAATAGGGGTTCAAAGATCGTATGGAATCCATCAGTTTTGAAGCTAGACATCTGAAATTTCGGATACGGAGTTGAACTTACAGTTAAAAAAAATATATTTAAAATGATTTGTCAGGAGACTTTATGTGACAGACCAAATCCCACGCGAGCGAAGCCGCGGGCAAAAGCTAGTAACAAAAGATATTAGAGAAACTACAGAACGGGTACAGTACAAATTCTTTCATAATAATGTTTGTGCAATGTTATCTGGGACAATACCTATTCTTTATTGTACACCATAACAGAATAGAACGAGGACTTAAAAACTACAAAGGGTCTTATCGGATGGATTTGAAACAGCAGGACAACTATATATATCCAAAATCATAATTATATCCTATACCACCTATTAGGAGTGTAGTCAGCCATTTCATAAGAAGGTTTATGTATTTGAAATCTAGAATTTTGAATCTATCTAACAATATGTAGCTACCTACACTTGAAGGTTAACTCTCATTTCAAAATTACTATTAGGAGCTGTTTTCATTTGTTTTCGCTTTTATAGTCATTAGTCATTACCCAGTAATCTACCAACAACTTTTAATGTATTTTTATTAAGGTCTGAATTATTCGCATAATATAATGTTGTGAATAATAATAATAATAATATTCCACAACTTTTTTCACACAACGCCATCTAGTCCCAAACTAAGCAGAGCTTGTGGTATGGATACTAGACAACTGATAAACATACATATATATTTCTAAATACATACATGTTATAGATAAATTACACCCAGACAAAGAACAAATGACCGTGCTCATCACACAAACATTTGTCCTAGGTGGGAATCGAACCCACGACCTTGCGCATAGCAGTCAGGGCCACTGACCACTATACCAACGGGCCTGTCAATGAATGAATGAATAGTTGTGAATGGGACACAAACTGTCAAATTAAAGTCATAATTATATAAGGAAATAAGAAAATGGAATAAACAAAAACAACATATTGGTGATTCAATTCGTGTATTTTAGCCTATCGGAGAGAGTACATGCTTTTTATGTCCGCAGTAGAATAACGATTCAGTACTTCAGGTAATTCTTCTTAACTCTAATAATATCTATTATATACATGTAGTTTAGTTGAGTTGTTCGGGAAGGACCACGGCGGCTTCGGGGATGATAGGGGCTCCAATCTGGATGGGCTCAGGGGCGGCCTCGACGACGTGGACGGGTTCTGGGGCGACTTCGACAACATCCACGGGCGTGATGACCTCGTCGATGGACTCAGGGGCGGATTCCACAACGTGGACTGGCGTAGGGATGACCTCCGGGGCGGCGATGTCGACGGGGCTCACAGCGATGGGGCTGGATCCAGCGGCCTGGTTGATGTTCACGATGATCTGGACCAGGGGATTACCGGAAGCGACCTCGCTGGGGGAGCCTTCAATGACGGCCACGGGAGAGGGAACGATGACGGGTTCCTCAGCGATAGCACCATCCTCGGGGAGCGGGAAGTCAATGATAGCGGGTCCAACTGAGATGGGCTCGAAACCCTCAACGATAGCGGGCCCAACAGAGATAGGCTCAAAACCTTCGACGATGGCGGGTCCAATGGCGACGGGTTCGAAGCCATCGATGACGGCCGGTCCGATGGCAATGGGAGCGAAGGAGTCTTCAGGGGCAGCCACGGGGCCGGCGGGTCCGGGGGCTACTAGTCCGCGCTGGGTGGGCCCAGCGACGGCCACGGCGATGACGGCGGCTACAGTCAGGAAGAATTTCATTTCTGGAAACATAAATATTAATTAGGCAAATCGGGACATGGACACATTTTCTGAAATAAATATTTTAAAAAACAGGTTAAAGTTGTATTTGGCCCACCCACAGAAATAAACTCTATGTTATGTCCTCGATAGATCATACGATTTGATATTTTAATGTAAAGTTTCTGATACTCGTATTTAAGTAAACCATGTATGTTCTTTTTTAAAAATTTTAAACTATAAACCGAAAAAGAGAATTTTTGTGGTGCAAAAAAAAATACAATAACAACTTATGTGAAACTTCAAAATTATGTAAATAAAAAGCACACCCTACTTACTTGTGTTTAGTTTACTTGCAAGATACAAAGTATGCTCTTCGATTAGGATTCACGCCATTTTATATGAAATTGTTATCAAATCTAAATACGCAAAGTTTAATATTTTTTAATCTTAGATGATAATTGCACAAGGAAGTTTGTGATTACGAAGCTAATTTATGACACTTTTCAGTGTTATCGGTTCATGACATTGTGCTGAGGATTTGTGTATAAGACTTAATAGTATGGACCTTTCAGAATTTGTCCAACAGAACTTAAAAAGTAACAGAAGGAAACAATAACATACGGAAAAGTCCAGACACCAATAAATTAAACTACTCCAGTCCAAAAGAATATCCAATTAGAGTCAAATATTATTTTCTTAGAAGATTATCTTGTGAGAAAATCTGCATCTTTTAAAATAATCCCTAAAATCTCGGATTATTAAACAATATGGCTGCTACTTTTATTGTTATACCTATGTGACAGTTAAAAATAAACTAAGTAGTACTAATACAGTCATGCTACTCATATTCTTCAAAGTTTTATTCCTTGGAACACTATAACATAGGTAATATTTTCTTCACATGCTAGGAATCTATATGTTACAAACAATCTTACGACTACCAGAAGGATCACCATAGTCACTGTTATCTATACTTATAATAAATCTGTACAGAGGTCAATTCTGTACATGAAATATATTTACAAAATAACTATCAGGGGGTGATTAGGGATCGATACTGATGCCAAAAATGCAATCAGTAAAATTTTTGTCTGTCTGTCTATCTGTCTGTCTGTATAACAGTTATAGAAACAAAAACTACTCGGCGGATTTTAACGAAACTTGGTACAATTATTTTTCATACTCCTGAGCTGGTTATAGTATACTTTTCATCACGCTACAATCAATAGGAGCAGAGCAGTGAAGGGAAATGTTGGGAAAACGGGAGAAGTTACTCCATTTTTTAAGGTTCCGTCACGAGTGCAACCTTAATGGTTAAAGCTACACAGAAATAACTTAAGACGGAAATGTTCTCCTTAAAATTATATAAAAAATATCCCACGACAGCATATATCTATCTTTTATGGTTGACTCACAATAACACGTGTAACTCCCGATAGCTTAGCAGTTCGAAGCTTTCTGATTATTATTCTGCTCCGAAATTTAAAACCACCACAACTTTGCAATGGAACTCGGCTAAAAGTAACCCAGTTGCAACAAAACATAATCGAGGCTCTAACAGGTTGCGGTGCAGGAGAAACCGTCTTTATTCCCAGAATTCCCATAATACCAAATAATTTTCCATTCCAATTTAAAAGAACGCAATTCCCAGTATCGGTGTGTTATGCAATGACAATTAATAAGGCTCAAGGGCAGACTTTTCGTGTTGCTGGAGTAGATCTCGGTGTCAGTTGTTTCTCGCATGGTCAGTTGTACGTCGCTCTTTCCCGGGTTAGCAGTTCTAGAAATCTATATGTTCACGTGCCGGACGGGTCAATTTTCAACATAGTTTACCCGGAAGCTTTGCGCTGAAGTATTTTCGTTCTATAGGTACTTAAGCCTCATGTGAACGTGATCTAAACAATATTACCAATACATTAACTTAATAACACACAAGGAGTTACACACTGACGGAGTCGCGGGCACAGCTATTAACAATAATATTGTGCTGTTCGGTATTGCGATACTTTTCAACAGTATTATAGATTGACATATTATATTTCCCTACTAAATTACGAAAGTTAATCTGTCTGTTACATCAAAATCACTGAACCGTGAGGAAGGACATACACTACTTTTTTTTACGAAAAACGACGGAAACGTGGACGAAGTCGCGGGCAACAGCTATCTATACTAATAATATAAGGCTGAAGAGTTTGTTTGTTTGTTTGAACGCGATAATCTCAGGAACTACTGGTTCGAATTGTAAAATTATTTTTTATTAAATAGTAAATTTATAGAGAAAGGCTATATATAATTACGCTAAGGCCAATAGGAGCAGAGCGCCAATGAAGAATGCTTCAAAATCGGGGTTAAATTTAACGTTAGCCCAAAGTAATAGTTACTTTTACTCCACGCGGACGAAGTCGCGGGCAAAAGCTAGTGATAGTATATAATGCCTTCTTCCTCTTGTATTCAGTACTCCAGTCATAACATGCTCATTTGAGCGAAGATTGCGGAGTTATTTTCTTATCTCATTGCAGAGTTATCTCAAAAATGACTTTTCATAACTTTATATTGCGGATTTTTCATAAATAAGTAAGCTGCAGAGTAAAATAACCTATGTTTTTTGTGTTTATTTTTCCTTTTGGTACAAAAGGTCTCTTGCTATAAATTCTCGGGGACGGCTATTGCCACTTATAGTACTGTATACCTAATTTACGAAACGGAGGGTCCGTAATCACATGAAATTATTCCCATTATTTAATACATATAATTTGTGAGAATGTAAGGAGGTATGTCACTCACAATATAATTCACAGTCACACTACATTAAAGCACACAATACAAATGACCTACACCAAACAATTACAACAAACAAACGTTACAACTTATATACTATACCATACTTTCTATATACTTGTAAGTCACATTACACTATAACAGTTTACTATATGTACAATAAGTTACATAATATTAGTAACTTATTGTACATATTGTAAACTGAATCCTGAAATACAGGCTTGGCCTAGCTCAGGCGCGGTTGCTCACTTTGTTTTTATTAAAATTTAAATTCTGTGTTTTAATGAATGGCTATGTGTTATTACTACTATGCTGTACAAATGTAAAATTTTATAAGTATCTACGATATGGTGCAAACAAATATATATAAAAAATGTACCTATACCTATGTATAATTAAATGAGTAACTTTTAATATTATATAGAAAAAAAATCAATTAAAGTAACGTTACCGTAAGTGATATGTATATCAATCAAACTTTATATTTCGGACCACTAAATTCATAAAATGTTAGGAACTTATACCTGATACCTTATTATCTAGTGTAAGTACCCATCACCCTCTGCACAAACTTCTTCATCATAGGAGAAGCCACACTCTCACTCACCGTCCTCAGGATGCTGTTACGACTGTCCCTTGCTTTTCTCAGAAGTGAAACTGTTTTGTTGGAATAGGTACTTTAGTATTTTTCTCTCACTAATTAAAAGTATATTTACTACTACGTTTATTATTTCTTCCCTGCCCTTGGTTGACTGGTACAACCGCACATAACGAACTACAAGGTTAAGCAAACGCTTGATAAGGTTGGTCCGTAGATGCGCAACATTTCGAGTTTTCTCCGTGCCTCGAAAAGCGAGGCCGATCTTTTGGGGAAGTTTATTTTCTACTACATTTATTATTTCTTCCCCACCCTTGGTTGACTGGTACAACCGCACATAACGATCTACAAGGTTAAGCAAACGCTTGACAAGATTGGTCCATAGATGCGCAACATTTCGAGTTTTCTCCGTGCCTCGAAAAGCGAGGCCGATATTTTGGAGAAGTTTATTTTCTACTACGTTTATTATTTCTTCACCGCCCTTGGTTGACTGGTACAACCGCACATAACGATCTACAAGGTTAAGCAAACGCTTGACAAGGTTGGTCCGTAGATACGCAACGTTTCGAGTTTTCTCCGTGCCTCGAAAAGCGAGGCCGATCTCTTGGGGAAATTTATTTTCTACTACATTTATTATTTCTTCACCGCCCTTGGTTGACTGGTACAACCGCACATAACGAACTACAAGGTTAAGCAAACGCTTGACAAGGTTGGTCCGTAGATACGCAACGTTTCGAGTTTTCTCCGTGCCTCGAAAAAATCGAGGCCGATCTTTTGGGGAAGTTTGGTGAATTGATTTTACTTCTTTGACACTTGTCGTAACGGGTAATCAGAAAAAGTCTGCCATTCTTGACATAAGGTTAAGTAATTACTGGATTATAGAGGAGGGAAAAGGTTTTTGCAAGAGTATTTCTACACATTAAGTCGTTATAAATTAAGTCTCTCTCAATCAATATTTCAAAAAGTATATACCTACTTAGCTTTTTACAACAAACTGAATTAAGGATTTGGTTTTAAATTCCTACTATAATCGTACTTAATACAATTTTAAAAAATCCGCATTATCTATGCCTGATAAGCAACATCACGTCGTTTTTGTATAAATTCATAATTTATTTTTACGTTAACAGAGATAAAATATCTAAAGAAGTGACCCTCATTTAATATCTTTAGAACAGCTGCACCACAGGCCACTATGCTTTCATATTTAAAATTTGTATTAAGAACCACGTTAATAACAAAACAATAGCAATATATAATATATATTGCCGAAAAGGCTCGTTGACGCTTCCCGTGACTATCTAAGCATTGCCATACAACGAGGCAATGCCGCCAGTCTCTTGGGTAAGTTACCAGCCGACAGCGTAGAAGATGAATTTTTTGATGCTGTATTCTATATGGAAATTCAATATGAAAACGGATATTCATTCGACAACTTGCGTACGATGCACTGTTAGTTGAACACTCATTGAGCTTTGTATATTGTGACTCCTGCGCAAACCATTTAAAATTACTAATCAAGGGTTTGGTAGTTTCTCAAAAAATTATCAAGGTAAAAATAAATAATGCGATTTATCGTCGAATTTATTCGTTACCATATCTATACTACTTGTTGTTAAGATTACAGTGAATATTTCATACTTGTAAGATTAAAGCTACAAACAAAATATGTAGAGAACGATGTTGAAGCAATAGATCAAGTTTTGGTTATTAAAACCGTTTTTGTTCTCGAGGTGGAAATCGAGTGGAAATAACGTTCTCGTAGAAGGAGATCACAGCAACCCAGGACCCCAGACTGATGTCCACTGATCTATCTAGGATATAGGCGACAGATCTCCTCCCACTACTAAGCGGACACAACGTGGGTCCTACCATTCTTCTTCTTCTTTTCGAGTCGATGCTCAAACATCCTTCGACCAATATGCAGCTACCTGCACAGCTGTTTCATTGGCCTCATTAAGATCATGCAAGGTGAAGAAGGTCGTGTACGATGTACATGAAAAGAGATGGGTTATGTCTTTTAAAGGGGCTCCACATTGGCTGATGGTAATTACAGAGGCCACCCTGGGCCCGAAATCAGTGCTTTCCAGATTGGCCACGGCTTCTCCCATGCGGTGCATTCAGCCAACGTATCGATTAACAATCCGTGTCGTCCCGACAATTTACGCGGTTATGACACCGAACATCTGGCTGCCTGCCTATGTGATACAGGTTTTCCCGAAACAATATAAAACCTAAAGGAACCTTATATAATCTACAGTAGTATAATAGGGATAGCTGTAGACCGTACAATTTAAGGTACTAACAACAGCTTAACGCACCAGGTACATGAATTAGATATGCTGTTTCAACGATAAAACGCCTAGACGATTTTCTTTAAGCGTAAAATTACTACCCTAAGTCCTGTCTTGTTATTTGTACAATATAATTATCTTTGTCATGGTAATTACGTTGTAAGTTCTCTTTATTAAATATGTAAATTTTAAAATGTTTCTATAACTATATGTATTTAATTAATATTTTGAGTAGGTATCTCATGGGTTTTACAACTACCACTGTACAGTCAATTAAACCCAAAGGTTGATTGCTACATACTTGCTGAGCTTGAGGGAATGTGCCAGTAGATACCGCAGCCTCGGAACGCAAGGAACAGGGAGAGTTTTTAGTCAGAAGGAGTCTGTCAGTCCCTTCCACTTCACTGAGAGCGGGAGGGAAGTCAATTTAATACTAAAAATGCCTTGTTATATTAACTAAGGCTGTGTAACTAAAGTTTTAGTAATAACACAGATAAATAGCACATATTATTATAATTACAGAAAATAATCATACAATTATTGTTTGTTGAAAATATCTTTTATTGTTATGTTTTGTATTGTAACAGAATTCGTTTTTGTGAAGCACATTACGCTGTACTAGCTCAAGTACTATATGACCAAAAAAACTATAGAATAATCTTGTGAGCTCTGTGGGCTTACCATTACAATATACATATTTACACACTCCACCAGACATGCTCGAAGGCTGCAATATTGTTATTGTTTTCATGGTAAAGTTCTTGTTTAGTTAAGTTCTGCGGGGATGTTGATGGGCTCTGGGATAATGGGGATGCCGATTTGGACGGGTTCAACGGGCACGGGCGTTTCCTCTACCACCTGGATAGGCTCACTCGGGCTCGGGTCGGGCCTTACGGGTTTGCTACCGGGCTCTTCGTCTACGACACCAACGGCAGCATTCACATTAACGATGATTTGAACGAGAGGACTAGCTGCAACTGGTACAACAGGCACAGGCTTGTCCACAATAGCAGGTCCAATAGATACGGGCTCGATGTCTTCAACGCATGCCGGTCCGATGGCAACTGGATCGAAGGAGTCAATGATGGCGGGGCCGATAGCGATGGGGACGAATGCATCCTCAGGGTTGGGGGCGGGGACCGGGCCGGCGGGGCCAGGCTGGACTAGACCAGGCGTGGCAGCAGCCACGGCGACTAAGGTGGCGAGTATCAGGAATTTCATGGTTTCTGTAAGCAAATAAATTTGGTTGAAATTACAATGTCATGCTAAGGTAGGAACCACTGGAGATTACACAAGCACAAATTCAAAGCTAAATCCATTAATATTTTCAAAAAGCTGGTCAATTACCTATCTAACATCCCGTAATTTTATATATTTAATATAGGTATATATTTTTATAGCATTAATATAAATATGTATTTTAAATCTATGTATGTATATATTTGTTTATTATATCATTATAGTTTAATTTTATAGATAAGTCTGTTTTATTTAGCGTAATTAGTATTTATACACACTGTGTCTATCATCTCCTCTTGAACTTTCCTGTCGCAGGTCTGCTGGAAGAAATTTCTTAGGAAATAAGCAGCACCTTTGTGCTCTTTTGTCTGTATTTAATTTTTTTTTTGTAAGTGTCATGTGTGTACATAAATAAATAAATAAATTCACTGTTTTACACACACTTTACAAAAAAGTTTAAAAATTATAGCACTAAGAAAAAAATCTGCGGACAAACCTGTTAGTTTTCTAGTTCAGACAGAAATATGGTGATTTCTTCGACTTTTTACCATTTTATATGATTGCATTATCAAGGGGTTATGTTCCACAGAAAAAAGGTATTTAATAGTGCAATAAATGCACTAAAAATATCAATGTTCGATGATGATACAAAAGTAATATAGTACCTATACAGTGTTATAATTACTGATAATAGATGAAATCATCATAGTGACGCCAGAATTGTGCTATGGGTTAGTTTTCAAATTTGTCAATAAGAATTTCTAATTGGGAAATAAGAAAGGGGTCTCTACCTCTAGTTGTCTTTGTCCCAGTACAAACAGTATATTCATACTAATATTATAAATTCAGTTCAATTCAATATTTATTTAGAAAAGACAAAGATCCATCATGACAATAAAATAACATATACCATACATCACAATTAAACTAACATAACACAAACGTTTCGTAATTAATAAACAATAGTTAGCAGTGACTTTAGTCCTTTGCACCATTGTACTCGTATAAACTACAGGACAGTCAAGTTTGGCTACTATATAATACCATTCAGGACGCTGTGCGCACTCCCACGCAACCGACTTAGAAGAGATGCGGTCTTTTTGCGCTAGAGAGTTGCCAACCCATCTGTTTGTGCATCAGCAAACATTCCTGACGCGCTAAAAGGCTGTTTGTAGTAGTCTTATGCTGTCACGGATAAACATTTACAAACAAATATGTATGTGTGTTGAATTAGCCATATATAATACAAAAAACTTTTAACGGAGGAAGCTCGATTTGTACAGTTCGTTATTCGAGTTAAACATGATTATCTGGCAGTTTTAGTGTTTTTGCGGCCTACCCAAACGTCCTTATCTTAGTATTAAACGTCAAATCGTTAAGCTCTTTGTTCTAAGTTGAGCTATACGTCATCTGTGAGCATCTTTCCTCAAGAGATGCCTCAGAGGGTAACCTACAAGGTTCCCATATAATTTAACCAGTATAGATTGTATGGACTTTAAAAGATACGGATCCCTGAGTTTGTTTCGATATTTCTTCTCTGGGTAGTCAGTTAGGAAACACCGGCCTCATCTAGGTTAAATTTACGAAAAATAAATGACGTGTAAAATGTTATAATTTAAAAACCAATTTGCAAAATAAAGATCATTTATCATTTGTAAAAGATGGTCACCGATTCATGACCCGAGCTAGGCAAAATAGATGAAGACGACATACGACTGGTATTATTTTGCCAAGTGCTTATTCGGTCAATAAAAACTGGACGCGGGAACATTCTAACGAGATACCGCAGCCCCGGAACGCAAAGGATAAGCTACGCTTGCGTTATATCGAGTTCACTCCTTGCCTAGGAAAGCACATCAAGCCATTGGGCTGGAGTATTATTTGTGAATCCGTAACAGTTTTTGTTTGTACACGCCCCGCTGCAGTATATATTTATACATATATATGTATACACTCCTTTGTCTGCCGGGGTTGCGGGAATGTTCTAACGAGATACCGCGGCCCCGGAACATAAGGGCAGCTGAAGGAACAGGGTGAGTAATTAGTCAGTAAAAGTCTGACATTTCCTTCCGCTCCACCCAGAACAGGAGAAGTTATTCGATGATTTTCCCACCCGGAAAAATAAGCTTATTCTTGGTAGATAAATAGCCACGAGTTTCTACCTCTATCTACATATACAAATACAACATTATTTTAGTACGTACCTACTTACGTGTTATTTTTATCAGAAAGGTATTTATATACTAATTAATTAATTGAAATTTCCTGCCGGTGCCTGTTTCCCGCTGGCTATAACTTGGGGTCTTAAGGTGAAGAGTGAATAGGTTACTTCTTGACACCACATCGTCGCTTAAGAAAGTTAAGCTTAGTTTATTTATAAGATTTTATATTTGTTTATTGTTTTTTTATGGGCCCTGTTGCCTGACACTCCCTTTCGCTGCACACAGAACGACAGGAGTCATTTGATAATATCCCCACCCATAAAAAGTTATACGGACAAAATAGGTTTATCTTTGTTACAAAATCATAATAATATATACGCCGAAATACAAAAGAAAAGATTGCAATCACGTTGTGCCCTCCGTGACGTCACGGTAGACTACATATTAATCTGAATTTATCGTTTTATGAGCCCTCCTTAAACCTGCCGAATTAGACGAAGTTAATCGCGACGGCAAATTACACTGCAATAAATTAACCGCGTGTTTTATCTTCAGTTATCAATTTTTTTGTATTATTGTTACGTTTGATGGCGTCGTGCTTTGCAATTTTTGAATTATTTGTGTAATGAGTAATGATAGACCAACTGTTGTTTAAAAATTGTTTGTTTGTTATGACTTTTGATTTTATTTTTCAATCTTTTTAGGGATTCGTAGTGAAAAATGGAAAGCTTATAGTAGATTCAACATAAGTCTGTCTATCACAGGCATTGGTAGGTAGATGTATTCTGTAAACTGATTTAAAGTTTTTAATAAAATATAATGTGGTGGGCTATACATGGAACTGAAACAATTTTTTTTATCAATCCTATTTTTTTATTAAACCTTTGCATAGTTCTTCAAAAAACGGACAGAATACATAGCTTATATCAAAAGAGTAGCCAGATAACTAGGTAATTGAAACAGTTTTGACTTGGTAATTTGGAGCTAGGCCATCCCAAGAAGCAAAATTATCCTATAGTTCAGGTGTTATAGGCCTCCAGCACTTATAATTATCTCTTAACGGTTCTAGTATCGGCTGCCATGCTTATAATAGCAACCATGGAGTTAGTTGGGTTTAATAGTATCTTATATATTAACTCACACACATATACACAAACAGACACACACACTCACGCACACACACGCGTGAAAGTACAAAAATCGTGCTTGAGTATTATTCTATATATTTCTTTATTTTTCAGTTTAATTTTAGTTTTAGATTGTAATTGCTCACTATTTTTATTTTTAAGATTGTTTAGTTTATATTTATTTTCTTAGCAGCACCTACGGATTTTGCAATCTTCTTTCTTTTCTCTCTCATAGTAAAAATAGGCTGACGGTCCTTAACACAGATTATTCTGTAATCTAAATAGGACGTCAGAATTCTAAATTCTAAAAATGTCACTGTGAGGAGCCATAAGAATCAGCGCTTTATGTCTGCCGCCCAGCAATGCTGATATATAAACCTATCGGCATACGCACGCACTCTGTAATTTAGCTATATTATTAATGAATTAAATATGATGTATTAATATGTAGGTAGGTATAATTATAAGTATCGTAGTAGATGGCGTTTTGTAGTATCAGCACCATCCAGTCCAAAACTAACGGAAGTATATTGTAGCGTAAATAAAATTAAGTGCACAGTAAAACACAAACCGCTACTTAACACGTTTAATTTTGATTAAAAGGAAAAAGATAGAAAACAAGTACTTAATTAAAAAATATAAAAAAGTTAAATATTAGTTGTTATTGGGAACCTTTCAGTGATGGCGTGGGTTAACTTAGCGGAAAGAAAAGAATATTATCGAAGGTATTATGCAAAATATTTTTAACTTACCTAACAAAAAATCGATTGCAATCGGTTATAGCTAGGCGAATACGCAATATTAGTAATTTTAGTTACAAAAAAAAAAAAACACTAAGAGCATCCAACGCGTCTTGATAGGCCTTAGGTTAGAAAGAGTTTTTGACGTGATAATTTTTAGATTAAAAATATACAAATTAGGTGCACTATTTAAAATAAAACTCCTGCTGCGAAAACTCGGTAATTCCTGGACGGCTGAACACGACTGTGGGAAGTAACGTAGAAATCACGGAGCCACTGCGCTGCGGAGTCCGCATCTACCTCGTACTCGCTTCAGGCCTTTGAGATGGACGTCTCAGGCACAGGATGTGCTCGGATACCGGGCGAGAGCGAGGTAGATGCGGACTCCGCAGCGCAGTGGCTCCGTGATTTCTACGTTACTTCCCACAGTCGTGTTCAGCCGTCCAGGAATTACCGAGTTTTCGCAGCAGGAGTTTTATTTTAAATAGTGCACCTAATTTGTATATTTTTAATCTAAAAATTATCACGTCAAAAACTCTTTCTAACCTAAGGCCTATCAAGACGCGTTGGATGCTCTTAGTGTTTTTTTTTTTGTAACTAAAATTACTAATATTGCGTATTCGCCTAGCTATAACCGATTGCAATCGATTTTTTGTTAGGTAAGTTAAAAATATTTTGCATAATACCTTCGATAATATTCTTTTCTTTCCGCTAAGTTAACCCACGCCATCACTGAAAGGTTCCCAATAACAACTAATATTTAACTTTTTTATATTTTTTAATTAAGTACTTGTTTTCTATCTTTTTCCTTTTAATCAAAATTAAACGTGTTAAGTAGCGGTTTGTGTTTTACTGTGCACTTAATTTTATTTACGCTACAATATGGCGCCCGAATTAAAGTAAGTTTGCATATTAATTATTACTAAAATACTTTTTTTTGTTATCTCGTGTGTGGTTGCTCTTGAGAGCAATCTTTAATTTTCATCTTTCTTGTTGTGAGTTTCAGGTTTTAGAATTGGTCAGATACCCGTACGGAAGTTAAAAGGATTACCTGTCTTGAATGTTTTCCCGATTCATACGACTGGACTACAGAATTGCTAACTGAATTTATGTTCTTCGCTAAATTGTGTGATGTTTGTGAAATTCAATTTTAAAGATTAACTTTGTAACTATACCCAATTTCCAATTCTTTTATTTTCTCCCAAAATATACGTATCTATCCCGAGTTTTATTTTATCCCAGTAGGTAGCGGTAGTTAGTTTCCCGTAGAGTGTGTTTGATGTGTGGACGGTTAGGCATCGTGACCAAAGGTAAGCTTTTTGAATGGTCGTGTGCTAGTGTCTACCTTTCTTATTTTTTTTTAGCCCGTCTGTTTGCTTTTCTGCTATTTGCTAGTATCTGTTTTTGTTGGATTCTTAGCCCAGCCGATTCCTTTGACGTTCATGTTGTTGTCTTCTTCCCGCATCGATATTACGGCACGATATCTAACGATTTCCTGCTAAGTCCCGCTCTTTCATTTAACCTATTTCTATTTTGTGTTTAAAAATGTCCGAAGAAGGTTCTATCGTTGAGACTCCTTTACACGGAAGTATTATTATTTCTAGACCTCCTCCCATTCCGCCTAGGCCCACTCCGGGTACTAGTCGTTCTAACTTACCTTCTCCGATGAAATCCGAGGACTGTCCCGGTTACTTTCTAAAACGATTTTCGCTAAGAAAATGGAACATAAATTATACTGGAGATACCAGTGTTCGAAATTTTTTTACCAGTATCGAAGAAGAGAAGGATTCAGACGACATAACTGACAGTTATCTGCTTAAACGCTTCCACGAAGTGTTATCCGGTCGCGCCTTGAATTATTATAGGTCAATCCGTCGACCTGATATGACTTACCCTGAATTAAAAGAAAAATTCTTCAAAACATTCGGGGAAATTGATTTCGAATTTAAAACCGGTCAACAAGTTAGGAATACAAAACAGAAATCAGATCAACCTGTTTTACATTTTGTGCATCAGATTTCTCAATTGAATGATACATTACGTAAACCGGTCGATAAATCTGAACTATTAGAAATTATCACTCACAACATGCATCCTAGATATTTTCCATGCTTATCGATACATAAATTTACTGACTTAGATGCGCTCATTGACACTGCATCGCATTTTGAAAGTTTTTTGCCCAAATCTACAAAATTAGTTTCAAGCGCAACAAATCAATCACAATTCTGTCCAAAATGCAATAAAACGGGACACCCCTATCGTACTTGCCCTGATTTCCCTGGTATGCTATGTTTTAAATGCCGCACACCTGGTTTTATAACTCGTGATTGCCCAAAATGCAATCCAAAAAATGTTTAGCCCACCGGCGACACGCATTACTCCGTACAGTGTCACCGGTGATAGCGTCCGATTCATCTGATAACCGTCCTTTCATCGAGATCATATTGTGTAACCGGGTCGTTAAAGCCCTTCTTGACTCTGGCGCACAAATGTCCCTTATTAGTGATTGTTTAACCCAACAACTGGGTATTTCTTTAAAATCAAACGTCCAGTGCCCACGTGTTATTTCCGCTAATAACTCTCCTATTGATATTTTAGGAACTATCTTTCTCCCAGTTAAGTTTAATGGTACGACTTTTATCCACGAATTTTTAGTAGCACGTTCTATGTCTTCTTCAGTTATTTTAGGTATCGAATTTTGGAATAAGTTCGGTTTGACTTCAGTTTTTAGTCAAGCTTTTAACAAAAATATCAAAGGTAATATGTACCTTCCTCCCGACTCTAATTCCCTACCTCCTGACCCACATACCCTTCCTTCTGACTCTCAATCCCTTCCTCAGATTAATTGCATTAGCGAGGTTCGATACATTCACCCTCGTAACGTTTTATTACCAGACCAAGAGCTAAAGTTGCAACGGGTCATTGAGGAATTCGATGTCATTTCATCCGATAAAGTTGGCCTTGGTAAGACTACTTGGCTATCACACAAAATAAACACTACTGGACCACCAATTAGACAACGGTTTTACCCTCTTTCACCTGTTAAGTTAAAGTTGCTCAATGAGGAAATCGATAAGATGCTGGAGATGGGTGTCATTCGTCCCTCACGTTCTCCATGGGCCAGTCCTGTTGTGATGGTTACCAAAAAGGACGGTTCTGTACGTTTTTGCGTTGATAGTAGGAAATTGAATAGCGTTACTACTAGAGATTCTTATCCGCTCCCCCGTATTCACGATATTCTTGACAACCTTCGAGGTGCAAGGTATATAAGTTCTCTTGATTTTAGGAGTGCATTTTGGCAGATTCCTCTCGCTGATGATGAGAGTTGTGAAAGAACCGCATTCATAGTTCCACAACGAGGTTTATTTGAGTTCGTCAGAATGCCATTTGGTCTCACGAATGCAGCTTCCGAGATGCAGCGGCTTACTGATATGATCGTTAATTTTGAATTCACTTCGACCAGTGATAATTGCGTTTTCGGTTACGTCGATGATCTAATCATAATATCAAAAGACTTTGATAGTCACCTCTCGCTCCTTAGAAAAGTACTAGACCGTCTCAAGGAGGCCGGTTTAACTATTAACCTAAAAAAATGTGAGTTCTGTAAAAGCGAATTGAAATATTTGGGTTATATCATCAACGAAAAGGGTTTACAAACTGATCCCAGCAAGCTCGATGCTATTAGGGATTATCCCGTTCCTACTACAGCTAAGTCACTACGTGGTTTTATTGGGTTATGCTCATATTATAGGCGTTTTGTTGATGGTTTTTCTTCTATAATAGCTCCACTCACTGCCCTTATAGGAAAAAAGAAGGGTCGTGACCCTATAAGTTGGGATGATGCCGCCGATCAAGCATTCCTAAAATTAAAGGATGCGCTCATCAATACTCCCGTTATGGCTTGTCCAGATTTCTCGAAGCCCTTCATTTTGCAATGTGATGCGTCAGCTGTCGGTCTTGGTTCGGTTCTTTCTCAAAAGTTCGATGGTGTTGAACATCCTATCGCTTATTATTCACGCTTATTCTCAAAAGCAGAACGCAATTATAGTACAACCGAACGTGAACTTTTATCCGTTCTTGATTCCATTAAGCATTTTCGCTGTTATTTAGATGGAATGAAGTTTTCTGTTATAACCGATCATATGGCCTTGAAATGGCTCCTCACACTAAGTAATCCCTCAGGGCGTTTGGCGCGATGGGCTACTGTGATTTCCCAATACACGTTTGATATCATTCATCGCAAAGGGTCGCAACACGTCGTTCCAGACGCTTTATCTAGAATGTACGCGAGTCCGGTTACATTCGATCAAGGACCTAACCATACCAATGATAGATGGTATAAAAAGGTGTATTTAGGGGCTCGTGACTCCCCTCAAACGTTTCCAGCTTACGCCATTCGGAACGGTGTTCTGTTAAGACGCATGCCAATCACTAACCCATTGTGCTCTGATCCTTGGCGCATAGTTTTACCCGTTGAAAAGGTTAAATCCGCTATATGGGAAGCTCATAATAATCCTCTCTCTATTCATCCTGGAGTTTCAAAGACTTATTTTAAGCTCAAGGATAACTTTTACTGGCCAAATATGTTTCGAGATGTTTCTGAGACTTTAAGGCAATGTGAGGTTTGTAAAGCTTATAAGATCGCGAATTCCCAACCACGTGGTCATATGTGTTATCCAAAGGAAGTTTCTTTACCTTTACAAATGATTTCTATCGACGTTATTGGACCGCTTCCAATCGCTTATTATGGGTTCAAATACATTTTATCTATGGTCGATGTTTTTTTTAAATATGTTTGGTTAGTCCCCCTTAAAAGGATTGACGCCAATTCAGTTATAAAAGCTTTGGAATCTGAAATATTTTTTAACTTCGGAGTTCCACGGTCTATTCTCTGTGATAATGCTACCGTTTTTCGTAGTAATCAGTTTTTAAACTTTCTTAGATCGTTTCGCATTGAATCCCCTACGTATACCCCTTATTACACTCCACAAGCAAACACGGTAGAACGTTATAACCAAAGTGTCGTTACTTGTTTGAGCATATTGGTTGGCGAGAACCAAAGGAATTGGGCTAAATTGTTACCCAAGGTCAAACTTTACCTCAATTCATGTATTAATTTAGCCACAGGGTTTACGCCAAACTTTCTCATATTCGGTAGAGAAGTCTGTATGGATTCATCGCGTGCGAATATCCAGACTCTAAGCACTAATTTAGCTGAAAGTCGGGAACAACACGCGAGTAATCTGACTTCGCTCGCCGAGATTTACGCAAAAGTAGCGGACAATCTTTCTTCTGCTTTTCTCCGTAATTCACGAAATTACAATACGAACCGCACGGCTATTACACTCAATGCCGGCGACATTGTATGGAGGCGTAATTTTTCAAAATCGTCAGCTGCTGAATACTTTACAGGAAAGCTTGCTCCTCGTTTCATTAAATGTCGTGTGATCAGAGTCATCTCCATGACTACATATGTCCTACAAGACTGTGATTCTCATCATATTGGACAATATCATATAAAAGACATACTTAAATGAATTAATTTGTTCCATATTCTTAACTTAATCAGCATTACTTATGTTAGGCCATTAGTTTTCAATTAACGACACCTCTTTTATTATTTCGACCCTCATTCCTCCCTGGAGTTAATATTTATTCATAACCATTTCCTCTCATTAAGCGTCGTATTTTTGATTTTGATTTAAGGTCCACCCTCTTCAACTTAACCCTCTCTCTTTAACTTAACCTTCTAACTTATCCCTCTATAACTTAAGCTCTTGACTTTGAGTCGTGTTAGACTTTGAGTCGTGTTTCACTTTGAGTCGTGTTTGACTTTGAGTCGTGTTTGACTTTGAGTCGTGTTGGACTTTGTGTCGTGTCTCACTTCGAGTTATTATCTGACTTCGAGCTTTTGTGTTCGACTTCGAGTTTTTGTTTGACTTCCTTTGAAGTTATTTTTAGGTTATTTCTTAATCTCAACTCTTATTTGTTTCGTCTTGAATATTGTTCTTTGTTCCTATATATATTTAAGAATATTACTCTAGATCTATCGTTTGTTTTTCTATTCTAATGTAGGTTTAGGAGACGCATCTGAAGCTCGCACTGTTAACGTCTAAACTGGAGGCCGGCTTTCAATTTTATTCAGTATCAGCTGCACTTCGATGTTGTTGATTTGATGTATTTAGTTTAAAGTTAGTTAGGCTAGTTTATTTAATTTGTATATTATGGTTTTCACTCTTGGTTGATGCTATCCCTTTTGTGTTGTCAGTCTGTTATTGTGTTTTCAATCTGTTGTTATGTTTTCAATCTGTTGTTGTGATGTCAATCTGTTATAGCGTTGTCACCCTCTCACTGGGTTGATACATTCACTTGGGTTGATCTCTCACCTTTCTTTTAGGGTTGTCAACCACCTTTCTTTTAGGGTTGTCACTCACCTTTCCTTTAGGGTTGCCACTCACCTTTAGGGTTGCTACTCTCATTTTTTTTTTTTACTGGAAATGGGGTACTGTAGCGTAAAACCGCTACGGTTAAAACTTCCTCCAATTCTAATCCAAACTTTTCAATAAAATTTTTTCTTCATAGCTGTTATTCACATTTGAACAAGGAATCGTGAAAAAAATCCTCGGATGTTTTGCCTTTTGACGGCGTCATTACATTTTTGGGACCCGATATGTGATGGTCGACCTTATTTTTTGATTCATACCGAAATTATGAAGTGAAAGTTTTTTTCTGTTGGTGTAAAGCCAATAAAAAATATAAAGTGTCCTAGCAAAAGGATAGTCTGTGGGTGATTTTCTGGTTAATTTGATCCCGTTACAAGCCAATTTTTGGCTCCACCCTACGGGCAAGCGACGTCGGTTATCGACGACGGAGGTCGGGGCGCTCTCGCCCGATATCCGAGCACATCCCGTGCCTGAGACGTCCATCTCAAAGGTCTGAAGAGGGTACGAGGTAGATGCGGACTCCGCAGCGCAGTGGCTCCGTGATTTCTACGTTACTTCCTACAGTCGTGTTCAGCCGTCCAGGAATTACCGAGTTTTCGCAGCAGGAGTTCTATTTTAAATAGTGCACCTAATTTGTATATTTCTAATCTAAAAATTCTCACGTCAAAAACTCTAACCTAAGGCCTATCAAGACGCGTTGGATGCTCTTAGTGTTTTTGTAATTAAAATTACTAATAATGCGTATTCGCCTAGCTATAACCGATTGCAATCGATTTTTTGTTAGGTAAGTTAAAAATATTTGCATAATACTTTCGATAACATTCTTTTTCTTTCCGCTAAGTTAACCCACGCCATCACTGAAAGGTTCCCAATAATAACTAATATTTAACTTTTTTATATTTTTTAATTAAGTACTTGTTTTCTATCTTTTTCCTTTTAATCAAAATTAAACGTGTTAAGTAGCGGTTTGTGTTTTACTGTGCACTTAATTTTATTTACGCTACAATATGTATGCCTACCTATTCATATTATGTGCTAGTGTGACAAATTGTAAATTATGTAATGTCGAATGTACAAAATGCAATGTGTGAGTACCTGTTTTTATGAAAAAAATAATAATAAATAATAATAATAAATAATAAATAAATAAACAGTTCTTCGTAAAAAAAAAAAAAAAAAAATTACTTATGGTGTGGCGTAGAGGTTTAGGTGGTAGAATTGAAAGATGACCACAGAAGTTTACAGCATTTATTCGGTAGAGGGGTGGATTCAGTTCACCAAGGTGCTCCTCCACTGGTTGTAGGTTTGTGGAAGGTACTGCCCTGGGCTTAGGCCGCGACGCACGCAGACCGACGGGCCGACCCCGAAGCCGGCAGCGACCACGTGTCAGACGCAGAGGTTATGCAGGGCAGGCCACGCGAGAGGATGTCTCTCCTGCCGTTAGCCGCGGAGGCAGCGTTGACACCCAACTCGCACGTGACAGGTGCAGAGGTTATGCAGGCAGACCACGCGACAGGGCGTCTCTCTAGCGGTTATACGCGGAGGCAGCGGTGACACCCGTCGCGTGGCAGACGTTGAGGTAGTTGATATCAGAGATGAAGGCAGTAAAAAGGAAAACCCTGGAATCAACACGAAGGGTGCTTCCGTAAGCGTGGTGCCAGGATTCGTGAGCGCCAGCGATGCGTGCGTCTCCCAGCCGTAAGCCCAAGGAACAGCTTCAGGGAAACGAAGGGAAACTCACCATCGTGGTGGTTCACAAAGGTTAAAGATAAGCATGCGCATGCCGCGTGCAACATAATAGAAGGTAACCGCGTGGCAAGGCGTTTAAGCTCGTAGCTGCTATGACACAGCAGGAAAGCAATGCTGCAACCTGCGGACGCTTCACAAATTTAGAATCACTAGTGGAAAACAGATGACAATGAAATAGCACAGTCATGTTCTAGACGGAAGCCATCTTGACAACCGGGCAATTATATAAATTTACAAACGCTGCAGATTATGGCGAAATAAGAGGATTGCGATTGGCAAGATGGAGAAAAATGGCAGATACGTTTGAGCACTTACCCTTGGGCACAGAGGCGTTTCAATATTAGTTACTAGTAGTAGTAGACGGTGTAAAAAGAACTCAGCAGACCGGGGATTAGAATTTATAGCCGGCACCGCATAAGTGTTGTCACTCAGTGAAACCATAGACATTAGGGATGAGTGTGCTAATCGATTCTAGTTTAATCGACTACCACGCTACAATAGATACAAATTAAGGGTGCAATATAAGCTTAGGTGACCTATAAAAGTATCATGAGGGTGTAAACGCACTCAAGAGTAGTTAAAATGGTAAGCTATACTTATAACTACTAACAAGGAGCATTACAGAACCGTTATAAGTAAAATACGGCAATAAGAGTGATGCACAGAACTAAACATACTGGAAACCATATGTATTTATTAATTGGTTTTATAAGGGTTTATAAATTCACTTTATAGAACAATTATAAGTTAAATGGAGCGGCTTTATAGCGGTTTAAACCAATACTATTATAATCTTAACACGATTGTAAAGGTTCGGTATAATATACTTAGTATCCTAAACTATATCCGTGGTGTCCTGTACAAGAATACATCGGTTTATAATAGTTTTGCAAATGCTGTTATACGAGTAGTCTCTCAGTACGCACCTTTTGATTTGTTGCCGACGTGTCGTGCTATTTACTTTTCTTTCAAAAGTGGATCTGAATAAATGTAAACGACTAAAAAGAAGAGGTTCTTACAAACAAAAAGTTCATAACCAAATAATACAAGTGTCGGTTTCTAACTTCGTATTTGGCGAAGAACGTATCGTAGATATAGGAGAAGGATCCGTACACATTAGTTCCAGCGAAACTTTGAGACAAAATGTTTATATGAATAATTCTGAACAAAACGGTGTTTTATCGTACAATATAAGCGACGAGCGACGACATGCGACGTAAAATTCTTTATCAGAAATTTTGAATTACCTAAGCCTGATTTGCACGCATTTTTGGGATAGAAATGATTCCACATCAAGATGGATTTACATTAGCAACTAAATTATAAAGAGAAATTAAAGTGCATGTGAGAATTCGAGCAGAATAATATAAGTTTTAGAACAACTGTTTTGGCCTTATTATTTGACTGATCGGTTGATTTAATTTTCTTTTGATCTGATTTTCTCATTAACTCCTATTCTTAAATTATACTGCTAAAGTACTTACCGATCATGTTAAATGTAGAACTAAACTGAGCGACAACAGGATATCAATAAAAGCAAATGTTTCTTACAAATGTTTTAATTGAAATTATTTAAAGTTCTCTCTTAAAATAGGTTCGCTACCTTAATCTTGCATAATAGTTGGGCTTTTTTCCTTATGTTATAATACTTAATCAACAGTCTTCAATTTCAAAATCATACCAGTGCTTGAATTACTTATTTAAATAGGTAACTTAGATATCTTTTATTCATTTATACTTTCATTCATACTTTATTTTACATCTAAACTAATATTATAAAGAGTAAACATTTGTGTTTTTGTATGTATATAACGTTTTCATACAAAAACTACTGGACTGATTTCAAAATTCTTTCACCATTAGAAAGCTGCATCTTCACTGAGTGACATAGGCTATATCACATATTAAAAAAAAAGAAATAATAGGGATCCCTAATAAAAATGTTTACTCTTTCACGCAAAAACTACTGAATGGATTTGAATCAAATTTGGCAAGTAGATAGTTTACATCCTGGAATAACACATAGTTTGATTTTTATCCCGGAATTCTCACGGGATCGGGATTTTACGCGGGAATATCCTCCCACGCGAACGAAGTCGCGGGCAGAAAGCTAGTCATACAATATTTCTATGAAAACAAAAAGTAAAACTAGTGTACAATGGGCGGTTTTATCGCACAGGCTGATCTCTTACATACAGACAACCTTTCGATGTACAGAACTTAAAGGAGACACGATATAAGGCTGTCAGTGTCAAACTTCATAAATAGTTTTAAATAATATTATTAAACGTTATTTATCACAATAATAGAAGAATAATAATAATTCACATACAAATAAAATAAAATAAATTCCAATTAAAATCCAATAATGTCAAAAAATAAAACAACAATGATATTTTTAAAAACAAAAAATCGTTACGTGAAGTCGAATAAGCCTCCCTAGCACTGCATACTCCGGCATTTCTAATATCATCTTCAGAATTCTCTCCCCCGGATCCTACACATCAGAGATGCTGCTTTTATACGTATTATGGCATAAAAATCATCGACTCTTGCGTCAGCAAACATGGCTGAAGCGCTACAGAAACGTGGGAGCCCCACCAGAATTCTGAAAGCATTGTTATATTGTACGCGAAGAGCGTTGTAGGTCCGTTACGTATAGCTGGCCCATAGAGCGCTAGTGCAATAGCTTTGGCAGCAGGCCCTGAACAGTGTCACTTTTACGTCTAATGTACACCTTGCGAATATATGCACCAACATATTAGCACGAACCGACAACGCCCTTCGCTCTCGCTCGGTCTCAGTTACTATGTGTCCTAGGTACTTAAATTTGGAGACACGATTTAGAGGTACTCCGTTTAAACGGACTGGGTACATGTTCCGGAGACTTATTCTTACCTACAATAACCATAAACATACTTTTCTTCTCGTTGTACTTCAGACCATGAGCTTTCGCATATGACTCACAGATACCGAGCAGTTTTCTCAATCCACTGAGCGACGGACTCAGTAACACCATATCGTCAGCGTAACTGATGTTGTTAACGCAGACGTCATCCATATGACAACCAACGTGGGTGTTACTGAGCCCCTCAATTAGCTGATTAACATACAAGATAAATAGTCTTGGAGAGGACAGGCCTACCTGTCTGACACCGCATTTAAGTGCATACTCATCCGACTCCCCACTTTACATAATTTTTCTGATGGTTACCACCAAAAGGACAAGATGTTTATAAATTCAGTGGGAGTCCCTACCTCTCCAAGTTTGGCCCAGAGCCTGCTGTAATCCACCAGGTCCAGGAAACTAGCATAGACAGGTGTTTTTCTATTAACATAGTAGTTGACTAATAAGTCTTTCCATATCCTTTGGATTTCAGTAAAAATAAATTACTTACGAGAGGTATTTCAAATAGGTAAGTTAATTACGTAACAAAGAATAGGAAATTAATAATTTATGTATAGGTACGTACTACGTATAGGTGACTGTCATGCAAAACTAACTATATTTAAAAATTATAATGTCTATGTGGTAATAACACTAAACAATTCAACAAAAACTAATGATTTTGTTCTAAATTTATTTAGAATCTAAATTTCAAAACAAAATCTCGGAGTATTCTTGCTTTATATACCTATAATATAATTTAAGCAACTACCGAGGGTAGTAGTATAACTACATAAAAATTTCTGTGGCACATGGCGTGGCGAGCTTGAAACGTAGGTAATTGTATAATTAGCTAAAACAATAAATTACAAAACAGAAAACTTTTAACAATTTAAATTAATTTAAGATTTACTTAAGTTTAAATTTCTCTTTTGAAGCAGCTGGTCCATTGACATGTATGACATTAAAATGAGACAGGTTATAGAAACATTAACGGAACCCTAATTCTAAACAATATGGCCAAGCAATGGTTCTTATGGTCACAATTTTAAAGAAAAGTACGCCTATAAAGGTTTTTTAATGTGTTTCTGAAAACCAACTCTGTGAAAATGGCGACTTTTAATTGTATATCTTACTGAACCAAATATTATTTTAAAAATCAACTTATCGATAACGCGAATTCCAGGAGGCGCGTATAAAAATTGATGAAATCTGATAATACTTCACCAAAAATATACGTGCGTCATGCACATTTATACACACATTATAACATCTTGACTGTTAACTACACTTTTAATATTTTAGATATTATTTATAATAAGAAATGGATCAATAATATACCTTTATTAAAAAAATGTCAGCAATAGCTATTCACCAGTTCACAACACTTTTGTATGAGCTTTTAAGAGATTCACTGTTTACGTTATTGTCGTGTTTGGTTCCATTAAGCGCTAATAGTTAGCTTCGCGGGAGCAAATAGTTCTACGCAGTCTAACTATAAGGTCGTTATTGATCGAAGTGGTGTTCAACAAGTCTACTATAGATATTTAATTAGATAATATACGCCTATAAATTGGGCCCTTTTCCGTGGTTATAATCGTTTACTATTCCGTTATAGTCCTGATGAAATGGTGGTTCCAGGACAATTACTCGACCACATTTTGCTTCTTGGGATGTTTTGACAAATAAGATCAAAGTAAATTAATCAATTATGAATGCTTATTATGAAATACAACAATCTAAAAAATATTTTTATGTAGATATTAAATAGACACGAATAGTCAGTATACTTACCTACCATTAAGGAGCTGTGTGTTGAGAAAACTCAGCAAGAGATTTTTTAATAGGTTACAAATAATTTTCGTCACACGTCCCTAATACACTTGGTTTTTGAAGAAACTACGAAACAAAAACTGAAATACCAACTCTTTTAAACTCCATGCAAACCTTACGAGAACCATACCTCTTTATTTCGGCTGTGAAATCATCGAATGACTTCTTCCGTTCTGGGCGGAGCGGAAGGGAGTGTCAGTCTTCTACTGACTAAAAACCCAACCTGTTCCTTCAGCTGCTCATGAGTTTCGGGGCCGCCGTATCTCCTTAGAACATTCCCGTAATCTTGGCAGGCAGGCAGGCCCGTCACTAGTTCTTACGGTTCTTGGAGGCGCGCGAGCCGCCGACCCGAGACGGTAACTACGTGCGAGATGATCTCTTGAGAGAAGAGCCATACAGATTTGAGCTTGATTAACGTGTCTATGACGACAAGGTCGTCGTTGAGCGAACTGAAACTCAAAATATATATTTTTTTAAGGATGCGTAATCATGCAATGACTGCCTTCCGATCTGGGCGAAGCGGGAGGGTGTGTCAGACTTTTAGTGCCTAAAATCCGTGTTCCATCACATGCCCTTCGTGTTCCGAGGCAGCGGTAACTCTTTCGAACAATTCCGCAACCCCGACAATTTTGCTGACACTCTGAGGCGAGCGTGGAACACGACGCGCCGTCTACACGGGCCTGGTTTCAGTCGGCCGGCAAGCTACCCGCCGCGCCTACGGTGGCTGGGAGTTACCTTGTGACTCCCAACGCCCGGAGCGTCTCCTGCGGCGTCTGGGGCGCGAGGGCTGTGAGACCTGCCTCTCCCTCGCGCGTCCCGCCACCTCCTTCGCTTGCATAACTGCTTCGCAGAAAGAGGTGACTGCTTTCCATGCCTCCTCTTCACATGGGCCTAAATGGGCACTTATAAAACGTCAGAAGCTAGTGCACGTTTCGAAATTGGTTGTTTTCTATGGAGAAGAACTGGCAAGAAACTTCCCAGTTACTCTTTTCAAAATATTATTCATTTTACAATGTATCTATAATACAGGTTAATTAGGTATGAGAGTACGGTGTAGAGTTGTAGACTAATTGACACAGCACAAAATAATTACAAATAAAAAATTTAAAAACAGATCTAAGAGTCTACAATGTTCTCCCATTCACAAAAAAAGCTTTATATAATATTAAAATAAACTTAACAAGCGACAATATTACACATCACTAATGAAGGAAAAATAAAACAAAAATGAATATCTGTCAAATCTGATAGATTATCTTAGGGAAAAATAAAAATAAATAAAATAAAAAGACACATTTACGAAAGTGGAGTTGTTAATAGATTAGTTGATAACGCAATCATTATAAGCCAGGGAAGCCACAAGAGCAGATGGAAGGAATCATCGCCAAGCAGTCATTGTCTTCAACGTAGTGCTGAATCTTATAATATGCTTTTTCGATAATGACACGTTTGTATGGGTTTAAATTTTCCCTCGCTAAATTCTGTAACAGACTTTTGCAACTTGTTATAAAAACGAATTCTATTTATGAGGAATGACTTGCTTGTCTTGCCTAATCTCCACTTGGGTAAAATAATTTCATGTTTATTGCGTGTATTTATAGTGTGAAGATTGCGTCTAATCTTATAAAGTCCAGTTTTTGCTTTCTAATATATAAAGTGACGGCAGAGTCAGTATATCGATCTCTTTAAAAACATTTCTAAGGGACTCACGAGAACCCATTTTATATATTGCCCGGATTGCATTCTTTTGCAGTATAAAGATTGAATCTGCAGTTCCCCACAGTAATATACCATAAGACATGATGCTGTGGAAATAAGCAAAGTAAACTAACCTAGCTGTCGCTGTATCAGTTAATTGCCTAATATTTCTTACTGCATATGCAGCTCAGCTTAATCTACTTGAAAGAGTCCTAATGTGATCGCCCCACTGTAACTTTTAATCGATAGATATATTCAAAAATAATTTTAAAATTAAATAAATTAAATTGATACTAGCTTGTGGTACATTAGGCAATGAAAACTTAGACATTTCGTTTTGTTCGCATTAAGTGCGAGATTATTAGCAGCAAACCATTTCGCTAGAAGTGCCAGACACTCATTTACATGTAAGACATTGGTATCTTTTCTTCTGGTCATTGGTGTACACTAGAAAAGGAAAGGGCCACGAATTGAACCTTGCGGAACGCCCATCTTGACTAGAGATCCTGAAGATGTCGCTCCATTAACTTAATAATAACATTTTTAATCAATTTTGCCTTCTACTACTACTACTTCTTTTTGATCTTGATGAGTTTGTCCACTTTTTTTTACTGGGTCTCGAGCTGCGTGTCGCTGGTTTGATTCCTGTTGTTCAGAGACTAGACTACAAATAGTTGTACCGCGTCTGTGAGTTTGTACAAACTGCATTAACAATATAGGAGAAATTCCAGGTGTGAGGCAATGTTTTTAAATATAAACAGAAAGTTTCTGATGACAACAAAATATGCGTGCAATATAGGCTTAGACAAGATAACATGTCAAACTATCCTGAACTCGAGCGAGAGTTTTTTGGCTCCATATTTTGTAATGTATCTGTACAACATACTTTCGTAAGATACGTTTTTGTAACTAACAATCTTAGCCTTTGTTTGAGAATATAAATTATTATGAACTAGATAATAATATATATATTTTCTTTTTCAATAAAGCTTTTATACGTATTTTTTTCCGTTTTAAGTTTCCTAACTGACTACTCTGAGAAGAAAAACCGAAACAAACTCAGAGGTTACCTTAGTCTCTTTTAAAGTCCGTACAAGTCTTACTGGTCAAATCATATGAGTATGTAGGTTTAATTATGTGTTTTGAGGAAAGAAGTATTTTGTCACTATTGTATATATTTTTTTCAGTAATTTTATATTATTATCTGGGTATCGATAGCAAATCAGCTGCTGCTACTATCTCTACGCTGCGTTACTGAATGAAGGTCATAAACAACACGAGCTCTCCCCTTTTTTATCAAGGTGTGTAATCCTTAAGGATATTCTCTGCCCTTGGACGGGGAAGGGGTTTGTCAGACAGACTTGGGGCTGCAGCACTTAAATACTCTTCAACAATATTAACACTGTCAGCGAAAGTGTTAATGGAAACCAACCTCAATATGGTTGGGAATAGAATAGGTAAATAATTTATTGAAGTACAATTAAACAATTTAATTTTGACATATACCTTAATTCACTGGATTAACAATATCTAGGGAATTAAGTTATATGTCAAAATTAAAATTTTAATCTCAAGATAGCAACTAGATAATTTCCATTCGCTAATCTATAAATGACTCATTCATAGAAATGACACACGTTTAATCAATAAATCGTATTGATTAAGGATACTAGACATAAGCGTTTTTGCAGTTGCCGAACTTTCTTTATATAAATTACGCGATTATAAAAACTTGATACACAATTATAGTTTTTTGACTATACAGTGTACAAAGGTGAAACGGAGAGCTGTTAGGCAGCATATCGGTTAATTAGCGGATAACAGTTTCATCTCTTGTATACAGTGTACACACGTGTGATTGTACGCTAAGGATTCAGATATTCATCGTTTTCACTTCATCCTTAAGGCAACAGACTTCTTATATGTTTACCTAAAATTTATAACCAAGATACATATATCTATATTTACTTTAAAAAAATATTAGCTCTATAGTTTTAAAACTAAGGGGAGGGAGAAATTGCCACTTCCAAGTGATTTATCATACTAAAATTAAGAAAAGAACCTTCATTATATTGTATAATTTGCTTGCTCGTTAGTAAAAACATTGTTACTAACGAGCAAGTTTACACTGTGACTAAAACGAAATTCGTTAAAATCTAAGTGTGAATGTTTGTGTGAAAGTTTACACGGTGGGCATCCCACTCATACACACAAAACGTTTTGAGAATACTTTCATTGTACGTATAACGTAGGTACAGCTATGGAATGGAATTCCCTGCCGGAGTATGTGTTTCCTGATAGCTATAACCTTGGGGTCTTTAAATGAATAGTGAATAGGTAAGTTCTAGGTAAGAATGCTTTATTTCGACCATATCATAGCTTACCGTCAGGTAAGATGGTGGTCAAACGCGAGCCAGTAAAAACGCGCCAGTTAAAAATCCAAGGAGAGATCAAAATATTTCTCTTTCAAAAATCTAACGATCGACCGGACAACGCCTGTCGGGGTCGCTAGTATACATAGAAAATATACACCTTGTATACAATTCTCCACTCATCAATCATTCTCCACATTCAACATGTCTAAGGCCTGAAGTTTGTTATTGTAGAGTAATGTAGAGTGCATCAAGCTCGAATAAATAAATATTTTATATGGATCGACAAACTTACAGAAACAGGAAGAAGGAGTACACATTCTTTATATTTGCAATTCCTAAGTACAGAAAAGCATTAGGGCTAATAAAGCGTTTTTATGAAAACCTTAGCTAAATTAATTTCTCACCATCAGAATCGATAACAGAACACATTGGTGATGGAAAAACTATTTAAGGCGAGGTTATTAGAAAAAACGTCGTTTTCAATTGTGTTTTATTCGTAGATAACACGGATTTAAATTTTGAAAAAAACATATTACATAATTCATACTTTGATCTTTCTATTTCGGTCATCCGATACACGATTACTTGCATTTCACTGCAACTAATTATTACTAACTATTATTACTAATTATTATTATTCTTATTTTATTTGAGTTGTATTAAGCTTTGAATAATAAAACTTATACCATAATATAGATCGTAAAAAATGTCATATATGTCTGTCGTCATAATGTGAAATTTGAAAATATTTATACCACTAATTTCAAAAATAAGTGTTTTCCTATTATTTTGATGCGCGCGGCCACGCGCCCCGCGTCCTTTAGTCCCGAGCGGAACGTGTTGGAGGTCGGACGTATGCCAATTTTTAGCGAACCTGCCACCCCCGCTAAGTTTGGTTCCGGTCGAGCCAATAAATCATTATAAAATAATAATTCCTATCGTTTAGTTTTAAATAGTTGTAATATAAATTGTTTTTATTAGGTACTTTAGTTATAATTTTGGTCAGTAAAACTAATGGACAAAATTAACAAAAAGAAGTGGTCATCGCTGGCTCTACGAAGGCTGAATAAACAAAAAAAGTAAGAAGGCTTTGTGACAATATATAAATATTTAGACGTAGGTATATACATAAATATTTTTCTTTACTAACTAGGTTCTTTTTGTATTCTGAGGTACCTACTTAGCTACGCGGAATAGATTTCGAAACCACAAAATAATATATGTGACTATGTGTAAATAAACACGCCACGCGCGCAAAAGCTGTAATAGTTTATTTTTCTCGCGGAATAGATTTGCCAACCGCAAAAAGTGTGTGAAACAATTGAATTTGAACACTATGTCAAAGCATATAAAGCCGCCACGTGCGCAAATGTTATAATGCTCTTTTCAAATGTCAGACTCAAAGGAAACTTTGACAATATTATTATAGGTACCTATAATTATACAAATTAATATTTTACTTTACTAAGTAGATAAGTACCTACGCAGAATAGATTTACAAACCGCAAACATGTGTGTAAAACAAAAACATTGTTGACTTTCTTTCTCCTATAAAAAAATGAAAATGTTTCTTATTTTATTCAAAAAAATATTTCCAAAAATATCTAAATATAATATAAAAGTACATTCAATAAAAAAGAAATCACAAAAAGATGTGATTAGAGCTTGGGTTTGATCCAGAATACTGACGGTTATCAAACCGATTCTTTACTAAACGCGCTAACAGAACGTCAGTAACTACGGTTGAAATAACTGACCGTATTCGACTGTATTAGGTTTTATTTTCGTAAATGTAATAATGGATAAATGGTACAGTCGATCATTCGTCGCTATGACCACAGTATAAAGATCATACAGTAGGTCGACGCCTTTGATCTTGTGGAAAATGCCGACAACGTCTAGCTCTAGACAGTATCGCAACGGCCAGGGTTGTCACAAGTCAACAATATTTATTACACGCAGCACACTCGTGCCATAGTGTAGAAATATACAACATGACCATTTCCTACGAAAATATCATTTATTATTTTCGGTAAACTTCGGTAAACTTTATAACTCTCTGTCTTCGGTGTTCGTATCAACTTTACGCTGATGATCTGCAGTTGTATGCATCTACGCGGGTGGAAAGTTTGTCAGACGCTATAGGAGATGTAAACCGAGATTTAGATGCTATAAAACTGGTCTGATTGATTTGGGGTGACTGTAAGCCCCTCAAAGTGTCAGGCCATTGTGATCAGAAGCTCACGTATGATCATTAGAGTGGCAACTAGTTCACTCCTTCCTATCATTTTCAATTAAAGATCTCGGTTTGCATCTTGACTCTGCTTGGCTGGCAAAGTTTGGTTTGGTTTTGACTGGAAAGGGCTTTGCGGACTTCCTTAACATGAAATGCATTTCCCAGCATTACGGAGCCAAAGTGAGGTATTTTATGTGGTAAGTTAGACGCCGTGTCGAGACGTAAACTTACCGCAAAGACGGAGGCATTTAAATTTGCTTTTTCTTGTGCGGTGTGAGCCAGTGTTCCATTCAGTTTTATCATAACTAGGAGGCAGCGAAGGACGGTAAAAGTTCGAGTTTCACTTCGCAGTTTCGGAGTCTGCAAACCCATACTTCCATACTCGCCATATGACCCTGGGGCATGTATCTGGAGGAGAAAAGGTAGATACCGTTTTCACCACTCCAAGTCATTGGGCGTGTGGCCGTCGACTTCTGGAATGCAGGTTGCTTGGTAAACCAGATGGTCGAGATCTAGCGATAAAAAAACCTGCGGGCCTCTACCAGCGTGCTCTGTTTGTTGATACGGGAACAACCATTCTTTATGGTGGGCATTAAAATCTCTTAAAAAAACAAGCTTTGCCATCGGATATTTGTGCTGGGCCATTTCAGCTCCTGCAGCTGCCTCCGTAAGGTGGTCGAAGAGCCTAGTCGTCTCCTGTTCACCGTTGTGCAATCAGTAAACAACACCAACAACGAGCATAGATGGTCTTGAGAAAAGTGCTTACATTTCTTTTTCATGAAAATGATTAATCAGAAAAAGTTTCACATCTTTGTGTATGTCTACTTTTTTAAGTTTTCCAATAAAGTATTCATGTACCAAAGGGAAACAGATAATATGTTGTAAAATGTCAAAAATGTGACATATCGTGTCAGGATGTCATCTATGGCTTTTTACTGCATTTCGAATCACGCGCACCCCCTAATGTTCCCCGTCCAATCTCCATTAAATACCTTATCCCTCTTGTATTTACTCGATTTGTTTATGATCTATGTAGGTTCATTGAGATAAATAAAATAAAGCTGTAGCGTACTGTATTATCGTTTTAACATTTCTATGCCATATTTCTAATTTTCTCTAGCCACTGGTAAACTGGTAAAACATTGAGTGATAACACATTTGACATTGCAAAAGCTGTCATGTCATGTTTGCGTACAAAATAATTTTGTTTTTTTTTTTTTACTTCAATTTTAATACTTTTCATCATCCAAAATACTTTACCAAACAACCTTCAGCGTTTATGAAATTGTGGTGGGTCCTCCACAAAAGCCACAAGAGTTGAAGTTGAAGTCGAATCACGGCATTAGCCAGTTGTGCATAAATGATTGTAGTTTTTAGAGAAAAAAAAGTGTGCGGTTGACCCTCGTCGTCTCTCTCGTCAGAAGACAGTCGTAAGTATTAACACTTTTGCGTTACAATTTCTGCCAGTTTAGAAGCCGCGTAAAATAAATACGTTCCAAAAAGTGTTTGTGTGTTGCTTTTATTGGTATAACTATTTAATTGAAAAATATTTATATTTATTATTTTTTAAACATAATATTTCACACAGAATACGTCTAAGCCCTCTTTCAATGTAACAATTGAATTGTAATACAATTCTCCTAATGTAAGTGTGCCTACCTAATACTTGATTTTTTATACTGTGCCATGAAGATTTCGCACCCTTTGGGAAAGTCGAATAGCGCGCGGCGTGTAATTTTGAATCATACCCGTATTCATGATCTACGTGTCAGTCAGATTTTTTATACACCTTATTCACAAAAATAAATAAATATACTTATTTTTAATTATTACCAATTAGGTTCAAGTTTATACAATACGTACCTATTCTATCTATAAACTTGAAAATACTTACTATTAAAACAAAACAAAATAAACATAAACTAATCAATTCAAGTTGATCTACTGAATTGCTCTATTCTGTGACGCATCTTCGTACCTACTTGAGTTCGTGAACTCATGAGCGGTGCGCTTGGCGCGCGCGTCTCCCGCGCGTCGTAATTTGTTACGTTTTGCTATTCGTTGCGGGGGCTGGGGTAAGCGTCGAATACCTACGGTGCTCGGGACAAGCCGGCCTTAAACATTCTTTTCCGTAATAATTTCCATATTGCTCTATTAAAACTTGCTCCAGTAGTAAAGTGGATGAACTTAGCATCATACATCTAAGGCGTACATACATATAAGCGGCAAAAGCACACATACCTACAGCCTACAGCTTCATAGGTAATGTCGCGAGTGTTATCCATAAATTCGGCTGTTTGGTAAGATAAAGTTGACTCTCATTATCTCTTTGTCTGTTAATAAATAATAATGAAATCATAAATTAATATATTCGATTCTAAAGAAATTCTGTTACTATAGCTAAGGCTTTCAGAATAACGCTGTATATTTAGATCTCGTTAGAAGAACACCTGAATAATTCAATTAGACAAAAAAAAACTGTTAGTTCGTCTTCTTTACTAATTGAAGCTCAATATGACCAGTATACAGCTACCATATTGATCTCATTTAAATGCAGGTGGTCGGGGACGATAGGTATGATAAAACTTTTTATTCCGCCCGCTCTGGGTGGAGCTGATGGGAGTGACTTCTACTGACTAAAAACCCACCATGTTCCTTCACTGCCCTTACGTTCCGGGGCCGCGGTATCTCATTAGATCATTCCCGCAACCCCGGCAGGCAATTGCTCTATCGAGGACTCAGGAGCGGCGCTGTCTCCACGATGAATAAGCGACGTGCCGCGCGCGTTAGTTCGTAGTAAATCGCGAAGTGTGGTGAAATGATGTAGAGTACGTTAGATGTAGTTATTGTTATTTATCATTTAGACAGGCATGTATGTATGGGACTACAGGATATGCAGAGCTTATTTGCACGTATGGACCGCACGCCACTGCCGTCAATGCCGCTGGGCTGACTGCTCTTTAAGGTGCGCATGGAACACGACGCGTCGTCAACCTGTGCCTTGTCCTTACCGGACGGTCCACATAGAGCCGGATTAACCCTGTCAGAGGCCCTAAGGCAATGGCATTCTCGGGGCCCCTTTTCTTACTTTGACTGACCAAATCGTGTGTGAACTGAGGAAACGTACATTAAGGGCTGTGGTTTTTAATATATATGTTTACTTATTCCCAGATTTGTTCTAAAATGTTTTAATTCTACTACTAAATCTAACGATTTGTATTTTTTGAGATAACAGTGAGGTCCATAAGTTCACACGCACATCTAATTCTCGTTCGAAGAAACATGTTTTCTTGGTGCGTGCACTGGGCCTGGGCCCTTAGTTGATGCGGGGCCCCTAGGCAGTTGCCTACTCCGCCTAATGGTTAATCCGACCATGGGCGGGCACAGGATTATAACACTGGTAATTCGGCTAGGGTTGCCAACTTTTTTTGACGAAAAAGACGTACGTCTGCATACCTGTTGTCATTAAAACTACTTCTTGCACAGGTGTTGTAGTCGGTTGGGTGCTAGATGACCCGGGTTCACATAATATTTCTTGCATCAGTGTGTCTTGGCACTCTTGAATGAGTTGGGTTCTTTGTTTTTTAACAAATACATGTCTAGAAGTACTAGCATCACTCATCCTTTTTCTGCGGTCTTCCTGGCAATAAAATTTTGTAAGCACAACTCCATCCACCATGATTATCCTCTTGCTTAATCCCATATTATATTGATAGCCATATCTTTCTCAATCTGAAATATTTTTAAATGTTATTTTAAAGCCATAAATGTTGATGTATTTAGTGGTAATAAATATTATTGAATATTATTTGCGGGTGCTATTTATAAAATATTAGGCGTTTTTAAGTTATTATATTTTGTTTATTCATTTATTTACTATTAATTAAAGTCATCTAAAACTTACGAACGTTTTATTAAAATATCTGTGAATGGCAAGTAAAGCACTGCATTTCTGCATTCAAGGAGCGCACTCCCCTGAATCTGGCCCTGTGCCCACAGTAACTTTTAATCTAGTGGTAGTACCCATCACCCTCCGCACAAACTGCTGCATAATCGAAGAGCATAAACTCTCTCCTAACGTTCTCAGGGTACCGTTGCAATCAGTGTAGTGATTCCAGATTAGCCACTGCTGTTTGTGTTTGTGGATCCACAGTTCGCCTTTCTCTTGTGAAACAACAATAGTTTATCAAAGTCAAAAATATTTTATTTCACATAGGCCTACATGGGCACTTATAAAACGTCAGAAGCTAGTGTAATGGAGAATAACTGGCAAGAAACTCAATGGAAAAAACACGAGTATCAATTACTTAACACGTTCGCTGACAGTGAGCACTTACCCTGACACCACATTACGACAGTAGAATTTTCCACGACGTACTCTTAAAAATAAGTGGCCCGTCCCTCGACGTACTGTCATAACGCACTTTTTTAATTTCCCGTCTAATGACGTACTGTCAGCGAACGTGTTAAGTAATTTCACCACAAGCTTTTATTTATAAAATGTAAAATTGATTGAATGAATTACACTCTGTAGTGGATTACCGAATACAGTTCCTAGACCTCTTTGTAGGAAGTATGGACGCCTGCGCTTAATTCGTTAGCTGTTATAATAAGTAGTCTGTGGAAATTTACTTATTATTCTTGTCTTTTCTAATTATGCATTGGGATTGTAAAGTAATAATTCTTATGAAGAAATGAAAATTAGGCCACCAAGATACAGGCTGTGGCTAGTTTGGGGCTCTCGTATACTTTTCGCTTTCATCTACTCTGTGTATCTCTCTTTCCGCAGTAACTTGTAAATAAATAAATAATTATAAAAATATTAAAAATAGTCCTTTAGAGTCAGTTGCCTTTTCTTTACTTTATCACTTGTGTTAGGAAAATGTTTGGCAAAACCAAAATGGTGCAAAATATCCTAAGGTCCTGAAAATATTTTAGTGGAAAGGTATTCTACAGCCAGATCCAGATTACCAGCATCTTCCTGGGATAGGTATTTCCTTCATACGAGGACATTTGATGTGACTCTTGATAGATATTCATTATAATTAGCCTACTCGCACAAATTACGGCCCCTTTCCCCTCTCATAGAGAGGAGCGTTCCCACGGCTGGAGCACACCAAGCCGTAACGTTATAGGCTGTTATTCTATGATTAAAAAAACTGAGTTACCTAATCAATTTAGAAGCTTTTTGTCTTAATTGTGTTGAGGCATGATCCTTATTAAATGTTTGTGTTTGTGTGTATCTAGGTACATTTCCGAGTTTATGGAAGATAACAAAAGTCACACCTATCTATAAATCTGGTGATAGGAGTGACGTCACCAACTACAGACCATTATACATTATGTTAACTAACGTTTCCGGCGTTTCCGTTAACCCGCAATAGTATAGCATCCATACATGTTAAAAAATATTACCATTCGTTTTATCTATATAACTGGGTTAGCTTATCACTCGTAAGTAAAATAATTTCGTGTTTTATTTTCGTATAGACAACCACGAGTTGTCAGTATTATGCAACAGGTAGTCAGCCAGTTTTTAATACCTATTATATATTTTATATTAAGTACAGAGTTTTATAAATTGGATGGATTGGTTTGCCTGTGTGTTTCTTATTTTAGTTTCCCCAAAAAAGAGATTCGACGACTACAGTGGATTGCAGCAGTCCGCTTAGAAAAAAGAGAGGATGACTGGTTACCAACTAATGCCAGTAGGGTTTGCTCCATACATTTTGGTAACGAAGACATAAATATTCGTCACGCACTGGCTATCGTATGCTAAAAAATCAGCTGTACCTATTTGTACGTTTAGTACTGTTGCACAGCATTTCGTGAAAAATTCTGGTAAATCCTAATAACTTAATTAAAGGATTGCTTAAGAATAAAAATTTTAAATCACGTCTAATGTGTTTTATGTTATCAGTAGGTATTACACCATATTGAAACAATGTAGGTCATTAAATCGGCTCTCCGTATATGAGCTGATAAATAGAGCGATAAATAGAATATTTAGGAGATATTTCTGTCCATTTTACTAAACAACAAAGTTTTGTTTTGAGTACCTCGAGTACCCTTAAATTTTGGCTCGTACTTTTTAAAAACCACCTTGTATATTAAATTTACTGTACTCACACATTATATATATATAAATCTAGTTTCAGAGCTTATAAAATGTTTTTTTTTTTTAATATTAAAATAATCACTAAAAATGATAAGTATAATAAAAGAAACACTGTACACGCGTACGGATTCATAAATAAATTGCGACGTTGCCGTCCATCAAGTACGCGAGTACAGAGTGTTTCTTTTACGTATCCACCTTAGACACATATTGAATACACGACAGCACGGATTTATCACTGGTAGCAGCGTTGCCAGATGTACGAGAAATCTCGTAACTTTACGAAATTTAGCAGTATCTGTACGAGAAACGAGAAAATAAAAATCTCGTACACTCTTTTACGAGATTTTAACAATGTTGTTAATACAAACCAAAAACATTTAAAGAAAAGAATGTATGTCCGTGCCACAAACTCGACTAAGCACATCACTAGATTCATTACCTCATCACTAAATGTATCTTTAGTCATTGACCGGGGAAACCCCGCTTGATGTATTATACTACACATATGTACTAGTAACAAGTACCTACAAAAATTACTTAAGTAAATAATTTGTTTTATTTTTTGAAGTTTTTGGTAAAATAATTAAAAAAATTTGAATCAGCTAGAGTAAAGTTTTTTTCATTTGGCGGTCCCAAACTTAAGGAATATTCCTACGAAATATTCCTATTGAAAGTACGAGATATTTGACAGCCCTAGTACGAGATAAAAAGTTCGGCATCTGGCACCCCTGACTGGTAAATCAACAAATTCTAATTTATTGTGCTACACAACATATTTATGTGATTCATTTAATTGCTAACGTCAAGTAGACTCCATATACACAGATTTTTCAAAAGCTTTCGATCTGGTTGATCATTTTATATTACTTGCAAAGATTTTTCATGTCGGGATTCACGGGACTCTTTATAGATGGCTCTCCTCCTATCTGTTAAATCGTACACAACTCGTAACACTAAGTGGGTATGACTCTATACCATGTTGTAGCAACATCCGGAGTGCCCCAAGGTTCGAATCAAGGCCCGTTGTTATTTTTAGTATTCGTAAATGATTTGCTTAGTAAAATTAAAAGTGAATGCCTAGCTTATGCTGATGATATAAAAATCTTCAGGAGAATCTCAAATAATCATTAATGCGAGGCTCTTCAATCACATATTAAAACAATTGTAGATTGGTGTGATGATAACTAAATGTCATTAAACACTAAAAAAGTCAGGTTATAACATTTACGAAAAATACTAAAAACATAATTAATTATGACTACACTATCAATTGAGCAGTAGTAGATAGAGTAAAAGTGGTACGTGACCTGATGTTTGATTCGTTTTTGTCATTCAGGCCACACTATGATCATATTTACAACTAGCTTTTGCCCGCGACTTCGTCCGCGTGGAATAGTTACTTTGGGCTAACGTTAAATTTAACCCCGATTTTGAAGCATTCTTCATTGGCGCTCCGCTCCTATTGGCCTTAGCGTAATGATACAATATAGCTGTGCCCGCGACTCCGTCAGCGTAAGTTAATGTATTGGTAATATTGTTTAGATCACGTTCACATGAGGTCTATAATAAGTATAAGTGATAAGTACCTAGAGAACGCTTCGACCGCGAGACGCGTCGAGCGCGGCGACCGATTCTCAAAAATAATCCTTATAGCATGATTTAGTATTCACGCGCGATGGCTTATTATTATAAGCGTATTTCATGTATAACTTTGGTGTTTCTATACCGATTTATATGATTCTTTTTACGGTTTCGTAGCCGAATGGCAAAAAACGGAATCTTTATAGTTTCGACATGTCTGTCCGTCTGTCTGTCTGTCTGTCTGTCTGTCCGTCCGTCTGTCACAGCAATTTTATTCCAAAACTATTAGGACTATACATGTGAAACTTGATAGGTAGATGTATTCTGTGAACCGCTTTCCGATTTTGAGAAAAAAATTAAAAAATATTTAAAATAAAGGGGGGCTCCCCATACATGGAACTAAACCTGAAAATATTTTTTTTCATGAAATCGATGCATGTGTGGTATCTATAGACAGTTCTTTAAAAACGACATCGGGGTTTCTAAAACCACTTTTCCATAAAGTCAATCGTTTAAAAGATATAAGCTTCCAAAGTGGTAAAATGTGTGTGTGGCGGACACAACCTCTAACTTCTATAATAATGGAGTGAAAAATCTAAAAAAAATATATATCTGTAGACCTTAATATAAACTTTCAACCAAAATTAGTTTGAACGAAATCAGTTCAGCAGTTTTTGAGATACAGCATATTTTCTAAAACCGCAAATATAACTTTGTAATTCATACAAACACTATGAAAAACAAATTTATTCGGCGCAGTTGTAAAAAATGTAAAAAAGCCAGTTTTAAGAAATTTATAAGGTTTTTTTTTTTTTCAAAACAAATTTATTTGGCGCAGTTGTAAAAAATGTAAATAAGCTAGTTTTAAGAAATTTGTAAGGTTTTTTTTCGTCAAATAAATTTGCATATTATATTATAGTTACTACGGAACCCTTCATGGGCGAGTCTGACTCGCACTTGGCCAATTTTTTTATGGAATAGTTAATAATGTTAACTTTTTCAATTAGGGGTGACTGAGAGTGTTATAAACGTAAGAGTAGACAAATATTATAATCAGAAAGCTTCGAACTGCTAAGCTATCGGGAGTTACACGTGTTATTGTGAGTCAACCATAAAAGTTAGACATATTATGCCGTCGTGGGATATTTTTTATATAATTTTAAGGAGAACATTTCCGTCATGAAATGATTTGTGTAGCTTTAACCATTAAGGTTGCACACGCGACGGAAGCTTAAAAAATGGAGTAACTTCTCCTGTTTTCCCAACATTTCCCTTCACTGCTCTGCTCCTATTGATTGTAGCGTGATGAAAAGTATACTATAACCCGCTCAGGAGTATGAAAAATAATTGTACCAAGTTTCGTTAAAATCCGTCGAGTAGTTTTTGTTTCTATAACGGTTATAAAGACAGACAGACAGACAGACAGACAAAAATTTAACTGATTGCATTTTTGGCATGAGTATCGATCCTTAATCACCCCCTGATAGTTATTTTGGAAATATATTTCATGTACAGAATTGACCTCTCTACAGATTTATTATAAGTATAGATAAGGCTAACTGTCTGCTACTGTCTTTTATACTACGACATACTAAACCATTTAAACACCCGCAAACTTTGTTAATTTTGTACTATTCCCTGTATATACTATTCCCGATATATTTTGAAGTATTGCTCGTCTGTATGGACCCTAATATATAACACTCACATAGATCGCATAGAAACCATACGGTTTGTTAGAGTTTTTATTACCTTCAGCATTTCAGCATTTTTACTACCCCAAATAACTTTATTACACACCATATTATTTAAAAATACTTTGGGTTTAACAATATCATAATCACAGTTTACTCACAAAAGAAAATTTTCAGACCACAAAACATTTATACCCACAATTGGACCGATTTATGCAAAAATGTTCCAATCCACACAACCATCTTTCCGAGATAATTGCCTTTAAAGTTTTTTCCAGACAGCTATGGGTTGGATCATATGGATTTTCGTCAATTATTAACATAGAGTTATGAGTCTTTGATATATTAAAATATAATAACTTATTTCGAGTACCTTCAGGTCACAAAAATTCGAAATAGTCGAGGTTGCGGGTTGGATCACTTTTGCTTATATCGGTCCAATTGACCTCTCCGCCGACTCAGTAACCACACAGTCACGGTAATATTATATAACACAGTGGTCAAGCCATCTTTTGCAATTATGTGCTTCACTAATAAATGTAAAGGTATCTGAATTTAAACGTAACATATCAATGTCGGCACATTTCCAGTGCTAATCTTATCATAACTGTTGTAACTCATTACCAAACAACTCATTAGGATGAGAATTGAAGTCACCAAGAACAAAACATGATACTACCTGTTGCTCCTCAATGACAACATCCATTAATTCGGCTCAAACACTCCGTAAACTCACTTAGGTTCTTAGCACAGTAAGTACGCATATATACACGCTAAACACCAGAATCGATTTTTGAGACCTCACTATTTTAATAGCGAATAGTTGTAGAGTTTTTTGTTTCTGTTTCTTCATAGTATGGCGATTCTACAATAGGGCCTGCCGTGAAGAAGACCACACGAGATGTCCACCGCCGATGTCCCAGTATGGCTAAAGTTAGGATCAATTGTACCTAACAGAGGAATGTCATACGGCAATAGCCATGAGGTCTCCTGCAGGGCTACAATGTCTGCTAATCTATCGGTTACATTTCGGGGAGTGTGCGATGGAATTACACAATTTAATTCCAACAAGCCCGTTCCATCATCGGACTACGAGACAAACGGCGAAGCGCCATCGTTACATGGTGGACATCCCACCCATACGCACCAAACGTTTTGGGAATACCTTCATTGTGCGTACGGCTAAGGAGTGGAATTCCCTGCCGGAGTCTGTGTTTCCCGATAGCTATAACCTAGGAGTCTTTAAGTCAAGAGTGAATAGGTTACTTTTAGGTAAGCGTGCTCCATCTTCGACCACATCATCACTTACCATCAGGTGAGATGGTGGTCAAACGCGAACCTATTCCAAATAAAAAAAAAAATAAAAAAAAAAAAAAAAAAATGTAAAGATCGTAAATTAGTACTGTGCAGTTAGTAAAACTGCACAGTGCTCATTTACGATCTTTAATTAAAAAAAAAAAAAGCGTCTAAATGATATTCCATCGGGCCATAGTTCAGCATCCATAAATATATTTAACTTACTCATTAGTTTTTGAGATCTTTGTATTTCATATAACTACTATGAAAACCAAAGTTATTTGGCGTAGTTACTACGGAACCCTTCATGGGCGAGTCTGACTCGCACTTGGCTAATTTTTATTAAGAAAACCAGCTTAGTCAGAAAGAGTTATGAATACCCACGAAATATGTTACGTCGAGTGACATTTACGCGGAAGTCATTTAGGTTATACGGCTATTAGATGATTGCTATTAGATTACCTAGATAATATATCTTCCTGTAATGATAGTGATGTTGAGTTAATAAATAAATAAATAAATAAATAAATAAATCTTGGTGACCAAAGTTATTATTTCGTATCATGTAATAATAACCAACCACCCACCCTAGGTTCAGATTGCTAAGATCTTTGTGATTATTATTTGATCCAAACATAAAACAAGAGCTTCGTGGAAAAAATACCAGCCAAAAAGTACACTCGACTCTTTTACCTATTTTGAGGGCCTTGACAAGTCTTTATTTTTGGAACGTACATATAAATAGATTACTTGAAAGGTCTGAAATGTGTACTAGGGTTAATGAAGAATAATTATGTTGAAATAGAAAAATAAAATCATGTTTGATTTTACCTCCCTTCCTTTTCATTCCGTGAACTTTTCGCACAAACAGCCCATCTTTTTACACTTCATTAACCCGAAGAAAATCTGCCATGAAAACTAGAGCAGCAGTGACCAATTTGAAAATCATTTAACCGATTACGGGCCCAGGTTGCAAGCTATAAATATAATTTGCTCAAATGGGGTGTCATTTTAACGAAATACCAGGGTGGAGCCCCTTTACAGTATATGCCACACCTCCTATTGTACCCGTCATGCCCGGTCACCTGCATTTAAACGAGGTCCATATAAAAGCTGTGCAGGTAGCTGAATATTGGTAAAATTTGAGTTTACAAAACGTGAGGCCTATACGGTAATCCTAAACTATGATAACCACTAATCTCTAAAAAGATATACAGATAAAATTCAGTATAAATACAACACTAATACTAAATCAGGCAAGTTGTCTTCGATACGCATCTTAAAAAGTAAGTACTACAATATATAATTATATTTGTGTTCACCGCATTGGTAGTAAAAACTAAAACAGATTGTTTTAATTTTATAAACTCTTTAAGAGTCAAAATTCACCATTTTCTTTTAAATTTTCAGATACTGTCAAAATGAAATTCTTCTTCGCCATTACCCTTATCGCCGCCGTGGCTTCAGCTGCCGTCGTCAGGCCCTTGAGATCTGAGATCGACGAGATCCAGGAGATCATCGCCGCTATCCAGAGCCCCAGCACCGACCCCGCCACCGCCGCTGCCCTTGAACAGATGCTCCTCGATATTATGGGAATCAAGCCTGAACCCGTCGCCGTTGGACCCGCTATCGTCAACCCCATTGAAGGCATCTCAGTCGGACCCGCCCTAGTCGAAGATTTCGATCCCAGCTTAGTTGGACCCGCTATCAATGACATCGCCCTCCCTGTTGAAGAAGTTGAAGCTGTCGCCGAGGAACCCGCCATCGTTCCCACTCCCGTGGCCGTCGTTGAAGGTGTCTCCACCGAGGTCGCTTCTGGTACCCCCCTGGTCCAGATCATCCTGAACATCAACCAGGCCGCCGCTGAATCCAGCCCCATCGCTGTTGGACCCGCAGTCACCCCCGAGCACGTTGAAGAGGTCATCCCTACGCCCGTGCATATTGTCGAGGTCGCCCCTACCCCCGTGCATATCGTCGAGGTCGCCCCTGAGCCCGTCCAGGTTGTAGAGGTCGCCCCTGAGCCCGTCCACGTTGTCGAGGTCGCCCCCGAGCCCGTCCAGATCGGCGCCCCCATCATCCCAGAGGCCGCCGTCGTCCTCCCCGAGGAGCTCAACTAAGAAGTGAAGTGTTTGAAGTGGTTCTCATACTTAATAACTGTATCTAGAAAATGTCTTTACGTGTGATACAATAAAAGAGATTGCGAACAAAATCATATTTTTTATTTATTTTTTACATAGATAGATAGATAGAATATACTTTATTGTACACCAAAAATTGAAACACACATAACCTTATTGCTATAACTTTGGTTACAATGGCGGTCTTATCACTAAGAGTGATATCTTCCAGATAACCTTTAGATTTAGAAGGAAGGAAGCGCAAATACAACACACACAAAACAAAGTTATATTAAAATACAATTTATCAACAAATATGCAGGTAGCAGGGTATACACAAAGGTTTCACAAAATAAAGATACTTAACTTGAATCCAAGATGTTTATTCCACAGTAGTCAGAGAAAGAGTAACAAATTATGGTTTAAGAACTTTATTTATTCCTCATAAAGAATTACAATAATTCACTTACTGAGAAAACATTTTTATAATATTCAAATATTAAATTATTATTAAAAAAATATTAAATATTATGCTTACCTACACTTCAAAGTGTAGGTAAGCATACAGAGATAATGGTTAAAACGACTTTGACACAAATAACAGATTCTTAAAATAAAGAAATAAGTGGGTAAATATTTGCACAAACCAACCATGATTCTGAATTTCTGATACAAAAATTTTGAAGTCACTCAAGCTTATCTAACTGCACTTCCGTGAGATCTGGATAACTTGCATCAGCATAGTGGAGGTTAGGGAGAAGAAGAGATTGGGCAACCGCAGTTTTAGTGGCATTCGGCAGGAAATTGCGCAATCTGCGTAAAGACCCCGCAGAGGCAAACAGTTTGCGGCTCACTTCCTGCAACTACTATGAAAAACAAAGTTATTTGGCGTAGTTACTACGGAACCCTTCATGGGCGAGTCTGAATCGCACTTGGCCAATTTTTATTAAGAATACCAGCTTAGTCAGAAAGAGTTATGAATACCCACGAAATATGTTACGTCGAGTGACATTTACGTGGAAGTTATACGTTTAGGTTATACGGCTATTAGATGATTGCTATTAGATTACCTAGATAATGTATATCTTGGTGACCAAAGTTATTGTTTCATGTCATGTAATAATAACTGTTGTGTTAATGTTTATGTAGCGGTGATCCAGCTAAAGTCTGGAAATTTCTTAGATTAATGAGAATTGGGAAGTCACGTCATGAGTCTGTTCCTAAAGATATATACACATTATATTTTATGTAATTATGTATTTTATATATATACTTATATATTTTAATTAGGTTTTTCCGTTACGAGTATTTGTAGAACACTAATTTAGCCCTGCCCATTTCAAATAAAGCTTTTAAAGTCCTTCCAAAGGTTGTCTAGAAGATATCGCTCCCAGTGATAAGACCGCCATAGTAACCAAAGTTATAGCAATAAGGTTACGTAAGTGTGTTTCAATTTTTGGTGTACAATAAAGTTTATTCTATGTATCTATGTATGTAAAAAATAAATATAAAAATATGATTTTGTTCGCAATCTCTTTTATTGTATCACACGTAAGTTTCTAGGTACAGTTATTAAGTATGAGAACCACTTCAAACACTTCACTTCTTAGTTGAGCTCCTCGGGGAGGACGACGGCGGCTTCAGGGATGATGGGGGCGGCGATCTGGACGAGCTCGGGGGCGACCTCGACAACGTGGATGGGCTCAGGGGCGACTTCGACGACATGAACGGGCTCGGAGGCGAACTCGATAACATCAACGAGTGTAGGGGCGAACTCAACAACATACACGGGCGTAGGGATGACATCTTCAATGTGCTCGTGGGTGACTGCGGGTCCAACAGCGATGAGGCTGGATTCAGCGGTGGCCTGGTTGATGTTCAGGATGATCATGACAGGGGGGTACCAGAAGCGACCTCGGTGGAGACACCTTCAACGACGGACACGGGAGTGGGAACGATGGCGGGTTCCTCGGCGACAGCTTCAACTTCTTCAACAGGGAGGGCGATGTCATTGATAGCGGGTCCAACTTGGCTGGGATCGAAATCTTCGACTAGGGCGGGTCCGACTGAGATGCCTTCAATGGGGTTGACGATAGCGGGTCCAGCGGCGACGGGTTCAGGCTTGATTCCCATAATATCGAGGAGCATCTGTTCAAGGGCAGCGGCGATGGCGGGTTCCTCGGCAACTTCAGGGAGGGGGAAGTCATTGATAGCGGGTCCAACAGAGATGGGATCGAAACCTTCGACTAGGGCGGGTCCGACTGAGATGCCTTCAACGGGGTTGACGATAGCCGGTCCAACGGCGACGGGTTCAGGCTTGATTCTCATAATATTCTTCAGATCTACAGAATTCCCTCTTAATCTTAAAAACTGTATCGTCCGATTGTTTGTTGATACCTTGTGACCTTGCACTTCTTAGGCGGTCATGCATCTTTTTGGACCGCTGCATGGAATCTTGTTTTGACTCAGGTTCATAATGATGTTTGTTTTGACCTAAGTTTTATCTCCAGTCACAATTTAGTTTATAAAATCATCATTGTTCTCTCTGTACACAGATCCAAAAATTATCGAGAACACACGACACACTGCTTTTTTTGAACCGATGTGAGCATTCACGGCACCCATCTTACATCTACACTGCATTAAACAAGTCAGGATGACTATCCTGACATGTTTAATGTAGTGTTTACTGGAGTATTGTCTACGACTGTAGACAATACTCCAGTAATCACTAAGTACGATTTGTTTTCTCTTCAAATGAACATCATCAAGAACATTTTTTCAACAATGCCTGAAGATGTTGCATAATTGGCTGACCAGAGCGCAAATCAACTTGAATAGAGTGCCTGCCCTGCTTGAAAATACTGCAATTTGTAAATAATTGATTTTCCAATGCAAGAGTGCTCAAAACTATTTTTTTCCAGAGACACTGTTCTCTGACCGAGTTTCTTCTCTTACAGCGACATTTTAAAGGTCTAATGAACCGATAGGGCTAAAACTAAGTACTCGTATTTCTTGTTGTATTGAGTCACCAAGTAGTGACGGGTAAAAAGAGTCCTTCCCTCACCACTCAAACCTCTCCATACCCCGAATTTTTTTATCCGCCCACGTTAAAGCATTGATTATTTTGCATCAAATTAAACATCGAAAACTGCAAGATAAACAAAAATAAAATCACCAGTTTCACATAAATTGTTAAATTCAGAATTACTAGACCTCTTTCACCTCGTTGTAGGATAGCAAGTATACCTAGCCTGTGCTTAGTTAGCTGCATACGCGTCTGTCATAATACATATATAGTCTGTGAAAATCAGTGAAATTTGACTTATCATTCTTGTTTCTGTTAATATTGAGACTGTACAGTAATAATTCTTATAAAGAAATTAAATATTATATTAGACCACCAAGATAGAAGCTGTGCCTAGTTTGGACACATACATACCCATTCTCTTGTATACTGTTTGCTTCCATCTTCTCTTTTTATCTCTCTTTCCTCATATAAAACTTCAAACTCATAACTTGTAAATAAACTAATATAAAAAAAATAATTCTTTAGAGTCAATCGCCTTTACTTTACTTTGATCACTTGCGTTAGGAAAATATTTGGCAATGGGAAAATAGTGCAAAACATCCTAAGGTCTTCAAAACATTTTAGTGGAAATGTATTACACAGCCAGATCCAGATTACCAGCATCTTCCTGGGATAGGTACTCCCTTCATACGAGCGAGGACATTTGATGTGACTCTTGATAAATACGCATTATAATTATCCTCCCCGTACACATTACGGCTCCTTTCCCCTTTCATGGAGAGGGGCGTTCTCACATCAGCAGTGGGAACGTTATAGACTGATTGATTATGGTATGTTCAATTTAAAAAAAGTTGGAGTAAATCAATTTAGAAGCTTTTTATCTTAATTGTCTTGCGACCCCGCTTGTCAGCTTACTCAGAAAGCGTCATAAACTATGCTACTTCATGTGACAATTATTTGGAAATAATTTAATGTCGTAAGATTATACCTACAAATATATTTTAGTCACCAAAGTTATTATTTCATGTCATGTAATAATAAAGATTATATTTAAAATTTAAGTTAAAAATCAAAATAAAAGATATAATTTTGTTCGCAATCTCTTTTATTGTATCACACGTAAAGACATTTTCTAGATACAGTTATTAAGTATGAGAACCACTTCAAACACTTCACTTCTTAGTTGAGCTCTTCGGGGAGGACGACGGCGGCTTCAGGGATGATGGGGGCGCCGATCTGGACGGGCTCGGGGGCGACCTCGACAACGTGGACGGGCTCAGGGGCGACTTCGACGACATGGACGGGCTCGGGGGCGACCTCAACAACATGCACGGGCGTAGGGATGACCTCTTCAACGTGCTCGGGGGTGACTGCGGGTCCAACAGCGATGGGGCTGGATTCAGCGGCGGCCTGGTTGATGTTCAAGATGATCTGGACCAGGGGGGTACCAGAAGCGACCTCGGTGGAGACACCTTCAACGACGGCCACGGGAGTGGGAACGATGGCGGGTTCCTCGGCGACAGCTTCAACTTCTTCAACTGGGAGGGCGATGTCATTGATAGCGGGTCCAACTTGGCTGGGATCGAAATCTTCGACTAGGGCGGGTCCAACTGAGATGCCTTCAACTTCAGGGAGGGGGAAGTCATTGATAGCGGGTCCAACAGAGATGGGATCGAAACCTTCGACTAGGGCGGGTCCGACTGAGATGCCTTCAACGGGGTTGACGATAGCCGGTCCAACGGCGACGGGTTCAGGCTTGATTCTCATAATATTCTTCAGATCTACAGAATTCCCTCTTAATCTTAAAAACTGTATCGTCCGATTGTTTGTTGATACCTTGTGACCTTGCACTTCTTAGGCGGTCATGCATCTTTTTGGACCGCTGCATGGAATCTTGTTTTGACTCAGGTTCATAATGATGTTTGTTTTGACCTAAGTTTTATCTCCAGTCACAATTTAGTTTATAAAATCATCATTGTTCTCTCTGTACACAGATCCAAAAATTATCGAGAACACACGACACACTGCTTTTTTTGAACCGATGTGAGCATTCACGGCACCCATCTTACATCTACACTGCATTAAACAAGTCAGGATGACTATCCTGACATGTTTAATGTAGTGTTTACTGGAGTATTGTCTACGACTGTAGACAATACTCCAGTAATCACTAAGTACGATTTGTTTTCTCTTCAAATGAACATCATCAAGAACATTTTTTCAACAATGCCTGAAGATGTTGCATAATTGGCTGACCAGAGCGCAAATCAACTTGAATAGAGTGCCTGCCCTGCTTGAAAATACTGCAATTTGTAAATAATTGATTTTCCAATGCAAGAGTGCTCAAAACTATTTTTTTCCAGAGACACTGTTCTCTGACCGAGTTTCTTCTCTTACAGCGACATTTTAAAGGTCTAATGAACCGATAGGGCTAAAACTAAGTACTCGTATTTCTTGTTGTATTGAGTCACCAAGTAGTGACGGGTAAAAAGAGTCCTTCCCTCACCACTCAAACCTCTCCATACCCCGAATTTTTTTATCCGCCCACGTTAAAGCATTGATTATTTTGCATCAAATTAAACATCGAAAACTGCAAGATAAACAAAAATAAAATCACCAGTTTCACATAAATTGTTAAATTCAGAATTACTAGACCTCTTTCACCTCGTTGTAGGATAGCAAGTATACCTAGCCTGTGCTTAGTTAGCTGCATACGCGTCTGTCATAATACATATATAGTCTGTGAAAATCAGTGAAATTTGACTTATCATTCTTGTTTCTGTTAATATTGAGACTGTACAGTAATAATTCTTATAAAGAAATTAAATATTATATTAGACCACCAAGATAGAAGCTGTGCCTAGTTTGGACACATACATACCCATTCTCTTGTATACTGTTTGCTTCCATCTTCTCTTTTTATCTCTCTTTCCTCATATAAAACTTCAAACTCATAACTTGTAAATAAACTAATATAAAAAAAATAATTCTTTAGAGTCAATCGCCTTTACTTTACTTTGATCACTTGCGTTAGGAAAATATTTGGCAATGGGAAAATAGTGCAAAACATCCTAAGGTCTTCAAAACATTTTAGTGGAAATGTATTACACAGCCAGATCCAGATTACCAGCATCTTCCTGGGATAGGTACTCCCTTCATACGAGCGAGGACATTTGATGTGACTCTTGATAAATACGCATTATAATTATCCTCCCCGTACACATTACGGCTCCTTTCCCCTTTCATGGAGAGGGGCGTTCTCACATCAGCAGTGGGAACGTTATAGACTGATTGATTATGGTATGTTCAATTTAAAAAAAGTTGGAGTAAATCAATTTAGAAGCTTTTTATCTTAATTGTCTTGCGACCCCGCTTGTCAGCTTACTCAGAAAGCGTCATAAACTATGCTACTTCATGTGACAATTATTTGGAAATAATTTAATGTCGTAAGATTATACCTACAAATATATTTTAGTCACCAAAGTTATTATTTCATGTCATGTAATAATAAAGATTATATTTAAAATTTAAGTTAAAAATCAAAATAAAAGATATAATTTTGTTCGCAATCTCTTTTATTGTATCACACGTAAAGACATTTTCTAGATACAGTTATTAAGTATGAGAACCACTTCAAACACTTCACTTCTTAGTTGAGCTCTTCGGGGAGGACGACGGCGGCTTCAGGGATGATGGGGGCGCCGATCTGGACGGGCTCGGGGGCGACCTCGACAACGTGGACGGGCTCAGGGGCGACTTCGACGACATGGACGGGCTCGGGGGCGACCTCAACAACATGCACGGGCGTAGGGATGACCTCTTCAACGTGCTCGGGGGTGACTGCGGGTCCAACAGCGATGGGGCTGGATTCAGCGGCGGCCTGGTTGATGTTCAAGATGATCTGGACCAGGGGGGTACCAGAAGCGACCTCGGTGGAGACACCTTCAACGACGGCCACGGGAGTGGGAACGATGGCGGGTTCCTCGGCGACAGCTTCAACTTCTTCAACTGGGAGGGCGATGTCATTGATAGCGGGTCCAACTTGGCTGGGATCGAAATCTTCGACTAGGGCGGGTCCAACTGAGATGCCTTCAATGGGGTTGACGATAGCGGGTCCAACGGCGACGGGTTCAGGCTTGATTCCCATAATATCGAGGAGCATCTGTTCAAGGGCAGCGGCGGTGGCGGGGTCGGTGCTAGGGCTCTGGATAGCGGCGATGATCTCCTGGATCTCGTCGATCTCAGATCTCAAGGGCCTGACGACGGCAGCTGAAGCCACGGCGGCGATAAGGGTGATAGCGAAGAAGAATTTCATTTTGACAGTATCTGAAAATTTAAAAGAAAATGGTGATTTTTTAGTATCAAAGGGTTTACAAGGAGATTGTTTTAATTTTTACTACTAATGGTGACCTTAAAAATAATTAAAATTATATTAGATTACTTACATTTTAAGACGCGTATCGAAGACGACTTGCCTGATTTGGTATTAGTGTTGTATTTATATTGAATTTTATCTGTGTATCTTTTTAAAGATTAGTTATTATCATAGTTTAGGATTACCGTTTAGGCCTCACGTTTTTTAAACTCAAATATTACACGTTATTAAATTTTATTGATGCTTGTTATTAAAAAGATAATATTATGCTTTATATCGATTTCCCTTTGATCTAAATAATGGTATTGAGTTTAGAAAATCATTGTTGAGTGTTTCTAACTCTACACGTATGAGTGTAATATGTATAATTCTCGTTTGTCATCCTCTTTTTAACCGACTTATAAAATGGAGGAGGTTCTCAGTTCGTCTTGAACTTTTTTTTTAAGTATGTTACCTTGTTACTCGAAGACGGCTGAACCGATTTGGAAAATTCTTTTTTCGTTTGAAAGGGTATACTTTCTAGTTGGTCCCATTGTTATGAAATTAGGATCTGATGATGGGATCCTGGAGAAATCGAGGGAACTATTCAAATTTTGGGTATTTCTTATAGTAACTTGTGCAGTTGCTCTCAAAAAGCACCATTTGGGGAAGTGGAACTGATGATGAAGACCACAGATGGCCACCGAAACTACTCAGTAATAAGTATTTCGTGGATTGCGATTCGATTACTTGAGTATGGATGTTAAGTACTTTATGCTCGTCACAATGCATATGATGATGTAGAGCTGATGGTGAAGTACCAGGAGAACTCTCCAAAACTTAGGGCTTTGCATCGCGAAAAGCAATATTTTTTTCAAAAGGTGATAAATATTTATAGATATATATAAACTAGTATTTGCGTGTTGCGCGAGGTGCAAGCACCTCGCGTGCTTGTGAAGAAAATAAGTGGGGGGGGGTGATGGGGATAGATGGGGGGGGTTTAGTATTTGCGTGTTGCGCGAGGTGCAAGCACCTCGCGTGCTTGTAAAAAAAAAATAAAAAACGAGAAGGGGGGGGGTGTTGGGGGGAGTTGGGGGTGTTTAGTGTTTGCGTGTTGCGCGAGGTGCAAGCACCTCGCGTGCTTGTGAAAAAAACTAAAGCATTGCCCCTCTAAATCAAGTATTTGCGTGTTGCGCGAGGTGCTTGCACCTCGCGCAACACGCAAATACTAAACCCCCCCATCACCCCCCCCCCCTTTATTTTTTTTGTTTTCACAAGCACACGAGGTGCTTGCACCTCGCGCGCTTGATTGTGAAAAAAAAAAAAAAAAAAATGCGGGGGAGGTTGCAGAAGTATTTCGACTAAAGCATTGCCCTTCTAAATGAATCTGTCGCGTGCTTGTGAAAAAAAAAGTATTTGCGTGTTGCGCGAGGTGCAAGCACCTCGCGTGCTAGTGAAAAAAAAATGGGGGGGGAGATGGGGGGGGTTTAGTATTTGCGTGTTGCGCGAGGTGCAAGCACCTCGCGTGCTTGTGAAAAAAAAAAAAAAAAAAGGGGGGGGGTGATGGGGGTTTAGTATTTGCGTGTTGCGCGAGGTGCAAGCACCTCGCGTGCTTGTGAAAAAAAAAAAAAAAAGAGGGGGGGGTGATGGGGGGGGGGTTGCACAAGTATTTCGACTAAAGCATTGCCCCTCTAAATGAATCTGAAAAAAAAAATGTTCCAAGTCTCTTAGATTCCGAGATCCGCCTAAAGGGGGGGAGAAGGGGGGGCGGGGGGGGGACTTTGAAAAATGGTTTTTACTTTACCGAGCCTCCTCTATACGAATCCGTAAAAAACAAAAAATACGGGTCTCGTAGTTTCCGAGATACGATAGGGAGGGGGGAGAAGGGGGGTGAAAAGGGGAGGTTTGGCACTTTTCCCGTAGGTTTGAGAGTTACTTGTTTACGAATCTGTCAAAATATACCCACCTCCCCATCCACCATCTGGGAGAACAATTATGTCAATGAGTGAGTCAGTCAGTCAGTCAGTCAGTGAGTGGTAATTTAGCTTTATATAGTATAATATAAAATTATTATTAATTTATTCCAGATACGGTCCGGTTTTCCGGTATGTATTTTTATTTAAATTAGGATATAACTTTCGAAAATAATTTATAATTTCTGAAAGACAATACAAAACAACTGGGACACTCCGTTTTTAATTGTAACCGAAGCATTCTTTACTTAAAAAAAACTTTTTAGCAAAAAATAAAACCATATCAAAACACTATAAAGTCAAAAATAACTTTAATTTCGGTGTCGGTGTTTTTTTGACATCGCCTTCCGACATTAAAGTTAGTTTTGGCTTTGTAGTGTTTTATTTTTTGTATAAAATGTATTTTTTCACGCTTTTTAGTGAGTCTGAAAATTTCAACTATTATACTATATAAAGCTAAATTACCACTCACTGACTGACTGACTGACTCACTCATTGACATAATTGTTTCACTTTTCACCCCCTTTAGGCGGATCTCGGAAATTAAGAGACTTGGAACATTTTTTTTTTCTGATTCACTTAGTGTTTGCTGTAATGCTTTAGTCGAAATACTTGTGCAACCCCCCCCCTCCCCCATCACCCCCCCCCCCTTTTTTTTTTTTTCACAAGCACGCAAATACTTGATTTAGAGGGGCATTGCTTTAGTTTTTTTCACAAGCACGCGAGGTGCTTGCACCTCGCGCAACACGCAAATACTAGTTTATTATAAAATTTATTTATAAATGTAAATTCGGACAATTCTTTCCGAATTTATTATTAAATTAATCAATTTTATAATAAATATAAAATTGTTTTTTTCTTTATTTGTGAATAATATTTTGAATGAATATATTTTTATTGCTATCTAATTATTATTTTATGCGTAGAATTCTAAATAATTCTACTATTTATAAAAATTAAAATATTTGCCACTGCCTCTGAGCTAAATCAGGACGCAGTTGACATCCCGGAAATTATGACTATTAATAACAATAGTTAGGTATAAAATATGTTACTCCTTATGGAGTTTATACTCTCATCGTACACACACTCTCATTGTACATGCGACTATTCGAATATCATATAATTATGTTTAGAATGTTCGTGTAATTTATTCTCAAACTTGTCAGTAATTTTATAACCAAAAACTGGCTGTGCCCTGCGGTTTCATCCGCATTAATTTGTAGTAAAAATTAAAATTTATTAAAATCGGTTAAGAGGTTTGAATTTCTCATACAAACTTTCATCCTCTTTTTCAACCATTTAGGGGAAAATTTTAGAAAAAAAGTAACTATTTTTATTCCACAAATCGGTGGTGTGGTGTAGCTGTGAAAGCGTAACAGACAGAGAGACAGACAGACTGCATTTATATTAGTTTGGATGGATGTAAGAAAAAAATCTTGTAATGAAAAGAAACGACTACTGTCGATTATTATGGCTATCGATTATTTCCTTTATTCTATTATTATGACATATAATTATGGTACTAGGAACTAGGTATTAACTATACGTTTTAAGTTGATTAACCCAAGGAATGAAATTTTTAAAAATGTGCAGCCTGGCGATAGGAAGTACTGGCTGACCTTTAAAGAATAAAGAAATCCATCCTTTCATCATCATATTAAGACGAATAGACACACCTTCCCCATTAAAAAGCTAGAGCTTTGAGCGACTTGCGGTGTGTCCTGTATGTGCCAGTCAAACAGTGAGTGAACTGAGTGAGTGAATCAGTAAATCTGTTTAGTACCGAACGTTTCCGAACGCACCCTTTTGACATAAAGAAATTTGATCTTGACATTACTCTGACTTGACAGATAGATTTTGCTTCCGTTGTTGAAAAAAATGTCCGCGTCGGACCTGTTGATTTAATTGTAATTGGTAAAATATCGTTTGGGATCGCCGGTTGCAACCGATAATTGGGTCGCGATTATCTATTGTTTGAAGTTGTAAAATCCATTTGATGAAAAAACCCGGGATATTTTGGGATTTATCGCCGGTTTGGTGCCCCGCGTGGCACGCGCAAGTGCTGGAAACGAGTTTGGGCTGTGATGCTATTTGGACCGCGCCATCTGGAGACTGGCGCCTTGTGAACGTTCTACAACACTTGACTTACATCACACTTTTCAATTACTCACCTCATATTTACATACATACCACACTTGGGCGTGACCTAGGAAGGTCAAAGCTTGGCGAACCCAGCACAGAAGGTTAGTGGTAATAAGGTATTTATAAAGCCTCAGAGGCTATAGATTGTTGTAGGCCGAAGAGCCTTTTGTTTTTTGTTCATTGAAAGCAACGGTAGGGCTCCACGAACCGTGGACAGTTTCGGACACCCCAGTTATCGTTGCACTGGCTTCTTGTAGTCTCGAACATTTGGTAGCAGAAGCGTGGTCTTATAAGATCCACTGGTTTAATTGGAAGTTTTGAAATTAACTTGAGTTTAATTACTTAACACAACTTATAACTTAATAAGTTTGAATATATTGCTTTGTCAGCCGGGCTCAAATAGTACTTGTAGTTTGTACTGTAATTTGTAGTGCTAGCCCCTTGGTATTGAATTGACAAGTAGGATTTATTTGTGAAATTAGGAATTATTGGTTGTATTTGGTACATAATTTGGTATATTGTTGTAAAAGTTGTTTGGTATTTGTTGCAATTAATAATTGAATGTCACTGATCTGAATTTAAAAGGTTATCTAAATAATAATTACACATAGTCTAACATAATAGGACTTGAATTGTGTGTATTGGTTATTGCATTTGTGGTACTTATTGGACTGTGTTGATAGAGATTCTCCGGCTCAATATTATACAGTCAATTGTTGTGTTTATTGATGTTTATTGGTGTTGATCCTGCACAATATATACATTGAATTGTTATTTATTTTGTAACTAGCCATCTGTACCAAGCTAGATTCATACTTGGAATAAGTACAGGGTCGGATTTGAACTTGAAATAATTGAATTTGAGTTTTTATTTTGGTGAAATTATTTGGTCGGCTAACAAGTCATTGTTGTTTGTTAAGTTAATTTTAGCCTGTTGTATTAATATTTGATTGTTGCTATGGCCTCATTAAGGGCAGTCAGGGAGGCTGCTGCCGGATTGACCTCACAGTTGAGATGGTTCACATCGGCAGCTGCAACGGTTGAGCGTGTAGATTTGGAAGAGCTCACCCTTGCTCGGTACGGGCAAGTGATTGAGAGGATCAAGTCAGCTGATGCTGCGCTCACTCGCTTCAACGAGTACATCATGGACGTGGATTTGGGGGTGATGGATCAGACAGCCCGCGATAAGATTTTGGGTGACTATGACCAGATTGTCCACCTGGGGGATGTCATATGTACGAGCGCGGGAAATTTTGAAGAGTCGGGTGCCTGATGCGGCCAAGCCGCAGACCCCCGTTGTTGCAGGCCCTGGACTATTGAGTAGGCTGCCCACCCTGGAGCTGCCACATTTTGACGGTCGCTTGGACCACTGGCTGGGCTTCCTAAATCTCTTTGAGAGTCTTGTCGATGCACGCTCGGACCTCGGACCTGCCCAGAAGCTGGCCTATTTATTGTCTGTCCTGGAGGGCGAAGCCAGAGCCTTGGTGCAGCACTTGCCGGTGACGGATTCCTCTTACCCGACCGCTCTGGAGCTTCTCTCCCGACGGTATCAGAACAAGCGCTGCCTGGCTGATGTGCACATCGACCAGATTTTGGGACTACCGGCCATTGCCAGCACGTCGACGTTGCGCACTGACTTGCTGAACCCGTTGGTCTCAGCGACCAACGCTTTGAAACGCCTGGAGTTACCGGTGGAACATTGGTCCTACTTGTTGGTGCACATAGTGCTGCAGTTGCTCCCCGCGGAGTTGAGGTCACGTTTTGAGCAGAAAGATGGTGGGGATAGTGCCACCCATCTTCCCCCCTTTGACGACCTCCTCAAATTTTTGGAAGACGAGTGTCGGTTTTCGGATAACACTCGTGGCGCCACGGGGTCACCCCCACTACCTTCTCACCCTAGAGACCAGGGACGGACTAGGGCTCGGGGGCCTGTTGATGTTCCCCCCGCCCCCCGTTTTGCTGGCGCCCGGAGTCCTCGGGCTAGGGGGCCTGTTGATGATCGCCCCGCCCCCCGTTTGGCTGGCGCCCGGAGTCCTCGGGCTAGGGGGCCTGTTGATGTTCGCCCCGCCCCCCGTTTTGCTGGTGCCCGGAGTCCTCATCATTGTGACTTTTGTAAGGCAACGGGGCATGTCATGGCGCGTTGCCCGGACTTTTTGAATTTGCACGTAAGTGCCCGCCACCGCATTGTCAACGCACGCCGTTTGTGCTTCTCGTGCTTGGGGGCCCACTTCCATCGGGACTGCCCCGACCCCCGCCCGTGTAGAATTTGTGAAGGGTCCCACTTGGAGATTTTGTGCGCCAACGCGAACCGCTCCAGCAGACCAGCTTCTGAGGGGGGTTCGCGCAAGGGGGGGTACCCCGGAGACGAGCACCGGGCTGAGGCCCGCAATTCTGTACGCCGCACTCCACCCCCCGCGCAAGTTGAAAGGGAGCCCCGCGAGCGCCATTTGGTCTCCCCTCGTCAGGGAGAACGCGCATTGGCTGCTAGGCAGCAGTGGCCGAGTCGGCGCCGCTGCCTTTCCCCTCCGTTGGCGGAACGTCCCCGGCTGGAGTCGCGCCCTCCGCCATTCGGGCATCCGGTGGGATATGCCCCTCCAGTGATGGCGAGCGGCTCGGTACACCGCGCGGACGAATATTTTGATTGTTGGCCTCGTCGTGAACGAAGGCAGTCTGGATGCGGCGATCGGTCGCCGCCCAGGCATCAATAAGAGATTGACGCCTGCCCCGCTAAAGTACCCCCCCGATCAAGACGGTTTTGTTGCCAACGGCCTCGGTCAAGGTCTGGGGACCCTTGGGTGACTCGATTGTGGTCTGTGCCATTTTGGACACGGGAGTCCAGGGTTGCCTTTTGTCGTCTTGGTTAGCGGGACAGGTTGGCCTGAAGGTGAACGACCTTTCAGGCAAGATTGGGGAATTGGCGAACCGGCTGACACCACTGTTGAGGGAAGGACCTGGTTTGAAATCACCCTTGTGAGTTGTCCGTACCCTAAAATTGGTGCTCCTGCCCTTGTTATAACTGAACTTGGTTGGGACGAGCCACTTCGGGAAACCCTGTTGGAGGACGGTTGAGGCACTCTAGCCTTCCTTATGGGGCCCGTCACCCCCTTTTTTTGCCCAAGGAGGGCCACTTGGTTCAATTGTTGGTGACTGATCGTCACACTAAGAACTCGCATGCCGGTTGCAATGCGCTGTTGGCCATTCTGCAGCGAGAATTTTAGATTTTGTCGGCTGATCGCGTCAATGAGGCGAGGCCCTTTGCTGGCGTCGTAACGGACTTGTTGGTCCCCCTTTGTTGAAGACGTCCACCCTTCGTAATAGTAAGATTGTTAAGGCTTATTGTGTGTTTTTGTATGCCTGTCAACCAAGGCAGCACACTTGGAGCTGGTAACCTCCCTCTCGACAGAGGCCTTTGAGGCGACTTGGAAAGATTTGTGTCTCGCCGTGGGTTACCTTTGATTAGTTCTGATTGCGGTACGAATTACAAGGGTACAAGTAACTATTTGAAGGAGGTATACGCCTTCCTTAATGAGAGCCAGATTGATATTGGTAATAGTTTGGCCCGCCGAGGGGTCACTTGGTTGTTTGACCCGCCAGCCTGCCCCCATTGGGGGGGTATTTTTGGGGCCGCGGTGAAAGCGGCAAAGGGACGCTGGCGGAGATTGTTGGAAGACACCTTTCTCACCTTTGAGGAACTAGCTACGGTATTTGGTCGCATTGAAGCTGTGTTAAATTTGCAACCTTGTCAAGACTTCCAATTGATTAGCGGACGGGTAGGCCCTTCCGGGGGGGGGGTAGATGTTTAGTACCGAACGTTTCCGAACGCACCCTTTTGACATAAAGAAATTTGATCTTGACATTACTCTGACTTGACAGATAGATTTTGCTTCCGTTGTTGGAAAAAATGTCCGCGTCGGACCTGTTGATTTAATTGTAATTGGTATAATATCGTTTGGGATCGCCGGTTGCAACCGATAATTGGGTCGCGATTATCTATTGTTTGAAGTTGTAATCCCCATTTGATGAAAAAACCCGGGATATTTTGGGATTTATCGCCGGTTTGGTGCCCCGCGTGGCACGCGCATTTGCTGGAAACGAGTTTGGGCTGTGATGCTATTTGGACCGCGCCATCTGGAGACTGGCGCCTTGTGAACGTTCTACAACACTTGACTTACATCACACTTTTCAATTACTCGCCTCATATTTACATACATACCACACTTGGGCGTGACCTAGGAAGGTCGAAGCTTGGCGAACCCAGCACAGAAGGTTAGTGGTAATAAGGTATTTATAAAGCCTCAGAGGCTATAGATTGTTGTAGGCCGAAGAGCCTTTTGTTTTTTGTTCATTGAAAGCAACGGTAGGGCTCCACGAACCGTGGACAGTTTCGGACACCCCAGTTATCGTTGCACTGGCTTCTTGTAGTCTCGAACAAAATCATAACAAAGATTATAGTCATCATCTGCTTAGCCTTTTCCCAGCTATGTTGGGGTTAGCCTACAGTCTAACCAGATGCAGCTACATATAATTAGAATAATGTTTTAAAATGCTCTATTTAAAATTGATAATGTGTCTATGTTTCTCAATTCAATTATAGCATAATTTATTTATAGAAAAATTTGTTATGACATTTTTATTTTATACATTTTATTTTGTTTATTGACATTTTTATTTCATTTAGTTCTTTTTTTGTAATTGTCATTTTCATTTAAATTTATTCTTTGAAAATAATATTTGGTATGTGTGTTTCTGATTACTTATGATAATCTTATATCGACGGTTAAAAGGAAATAGGGTATAAGCGACATTTCGGACTGGTATTGTTTTGAAAGTTGACTCTTTCTTGTGTTTTATTATCTTTTATACAACCACTGTGAAAAGTACCTTATCCTTCTTTTACTATAACACTTATTCAAATGTCCGATGTTTTAATAAAAAAAACATCAGTTTTTCTAAAATTCTAAACTTTAAATGGCTCTCCTAAATATTTCCTTTTAACCGTCGATATGAGTTACGTTACTTGAATTAAATGCATTTTCAACCGACGACCAAAAGAGGAGGTTATCAATTCGACGCGTATATTTTTTTTTGTTTTTTTTTTTTAATGTATGATCATCGAGTACTCGAAGACGGCTGAACCGATTTGGAAAATTCTTTTTTTGTTCGAATGGGTATACTTCGAAATTGGTTCCATTATCACCAAAGTCAGGATCTGATGATGGGATCCTGGAGAAATCGAGGGAACTCTTCAAATATTATAGGCACACCTATGGCGTTTTGGGCATTTCTTATAGTAACTTGTGCAGTTGCTCTCAAAAAGTACCATTTGGGGAAGTGGAACTGATGATGAAGACCACAGATGGCCACCGAAACTACTCAATAATAAGCATTGAGTGGATTGCGATTCGATTACTTGAACATGGATGTTAAGCACTTTATGCTCGTCACAATGCATATAGTGATGTAGAGCTGATGGTGAAGTACCAGTAGAACTCCTCAACAATTAACGGCCCAGCATTGGGAAAAGCAATATTTTGTAAAAGGTTATAAGTAGTTGACATTTAGGCTCTTGTAATTAGGTAAATTAAAAATCATCCAACTAAAAAGAGTGAAATAAAAACGTTTTAACAAAAAATTAAACCGACTCCCAAAAAACACTGCAAAGTGAAAAATAACTTTAATTTCGGAAGTCGGTGCCAAAAACGAAAAAACAAAACTAAAGACACCGACTACCGAAATTAAAGTTATTTTTCACTTTGTAGTGTTTTTTGGGAGTCGGTTTAATTTTTTGTTAAAAAGTTTTTTTATTTACTTTTTATTATAACCAATTTACAAAATAAATATTTCATTTCATTTCATTTCATTTCATATTAATGTTTTCAAGGAGTGACTGCCAACCTGACCTCCACAACCCAAAAGCTGTGTAACACGATATCCCAGGTTAGACCAGTGTCAGATTTTCTGGCTTCTGACTACCCGTAACGGCTGTCAAAGATGTTCAAATGATAGCCGGCAGCAACGGCTTAACGTGTTTAGAAGACACGGTGGTATCATCATGCAAACTCCGGTCTACTACTGGGAAATTTGAAACTGAGAAAAACCCAATACCTCTTTTTGCCCGACCTGGGAATTGAACCCTAGAACTCATGCTCAACAGTCACGCTTACCACCACTCGACCAAAGATAGCGATTATAGTATTACGTTTTATTAATGTCACGTGAGATAAGATAGAAACTAGGTGGTTTTGTGGAAAACATATATTCAATCGAAATTGAAAACATCCTCCTTTCTCATACAAAGTTCATGATTGGTATTTTTTTTTAATTATTATTATTTGAGTCTGTAGTGTCCCACCAATGGACAAAGGCCTCTCTGCATATCTCCCAGCTGTCACGCTTGTGCGCCCTCTTAAGAAAGCCATTCAGGTCGTCCCGCCAGCTCCTTCGTGGTCTTATTTATTCTAGGAGACGCTCCGGGCGTCCCGACGCCCGGAGCGTCTCCTAGTCGTCTCGAGTCTGGTTTCTGTCGGGTGGCGAGAGTCACTCTGCGACTCCCGAGTCGCAGAGTGACTCTCGCCACCCGACAGAAACCAGACTCGTCGTGTTCCACGCGCGCCTCAAAGAGTGTCAGCAAAATTGTCGGGACCCACAAGGGGGCCGTTGCCTGCCAGGGTTGCGGAATTGTTCTAAAGAGCTACGGCGGCCTCGGAACACGAAGGGCATATGACAGAACAAGGATGGGTTTTAGTTCTGCTACCGCTTCGCCCAGATTGGGAGGCAGTTACTGGATACCGCACATAAAATGCGCACCAATTCTGTTTCTTACAGCTTGTCCTGCATGCGGTAGACATAATGTTACACATATTGGAGACATAAGTTGGTTACAAAAATGTATTTTACAAATAAATATGTTGGCACAGATACTTGGTTGACACTTCTCGTGACTCAATACCTGGCTTTAGCTTTAGCCTTAGGACAAGCGTATATCCATACATCGTGGTAATGCCGCTAGTCTTTTGGCCGACAGTTTGGTGAAACATTTTATGCTTTATTTTAGTTTGTAGTTAAATTCAGATTAAATATGTAGTGTGTATAAAACTAAACATGAAGTATATTGTTAGAACATGATTAGAACACATACGATACAAAAAGTTAGATAAAATCTCACCAGAACCCGAAGGAAGACCTTAATGACTGCTGAGTTATACTTTTCAGTCAGTACATGTGGGATACTAAATAGTGCTACCACGCACTCTGTTTTATAAGGAACAAGTCTGCTTGCGCATTATTTTATATAACGACAATAAACATAATATATGAGACGCAAATCTAAACGTTCTGGCCCGGATCAGTGTAGTAATATTATAGTTGTTAAGTCTGATCTTATAAAAGCTATTAATTTTACCAATCCTCAATTTGTTTGTAAAATTTAGTTGGCAGTCGCATTGCTAAGTAATCCTAGTAATAAAATAAACCTGAGGGTTTTTACGTGTGTGTTAGTGTTGCCCAAACGAGAGTCTCGCAAGAGTCTTGCAGTTAGCGATTATCCTATTGCTATTTATTAAACGGTAGTTGAGATCTCAGAACAATGTAACAGACTCTGTTACATTGTTCTGAGACTCTCGTTTGGGCAACACTAGTGTGTGTAAATCACGCGAAATGCCTAAAAAGAGTTGGATGAAACTTGGCACATAGATTTAGAGTTTATAACTTTTTATTCAGAAAAAATTGCACAGTTTCCACACGCCAGCATCAGCTAGTACACCTTTTATGTGCTAGGCTTATCTACAAGCCTGTGTTACTATATTATCATCTTTGCCATGGCCCTGCCCTGGTTTCGTGTGATTTGGGAAGGGCGTAACGTGTTTTTCGATCGTATTTGTTGGTCGATGGCAAGCGGCCGAGAGGTCCCAACCCAATTTGATGGTCTGACCAAATCTGCTCAGCATTAAATACCAAGCTGCACGATGCACTCCACGATGCCAAGGATAGGAACAGATGGAAAAAGATCGTCAAAGAAAAACTAATTTCTCATAGCGGGAATCACGACCCTCAGTAATGAGGTACATGATGCGAGGAGGAGGAGGAACGTGTTTCTATTCCATCCCGTCCTGTAAACCATTATGCTATCATTGACTGACTCTATCAAATTTTATGCATTTCTTATTTTTTCCACTGCGTTGGCAAAAGGAGACGCTGATTGTTCACTATATTAATTAAAAGATGTCTTGGAATCAAAGCCCAGTCGTCCCCAATTCCTCGCACTCTCGGCGCGCTCAGCGCTCTCTTGAACGCCAAACCTTATAGTCACGTGTTCGCTGATGAATAGAAGAAAGTTACTTACGTTATCTATATAATATAAGCCTAGGAAATATTTTGAGATAAGTGTTTATGTCTGCCGTGTACAAATCATAGGTATTTATTATTATTTAACATGTGTTCATCCACAACCAATTTAATTGGCCTTCGGCAGTGCAATGTTAACGTCAATAAATAAATAATTATAGACTCTTATTACAGATCTGCGTTTGTTTTGAAAAATAAGCTTAGCTTAGGAATAAAATTTATTATGTAGCTTAAGTACAAAATTTTAGACGATATTGAATAATAAAAAATATCTACCGATAGCAAAATTATATATGATTGATTTCCTTTGTTAGACGTAAAATCGACCTTGTTCTTTATTACGTTACACGGTATCGTATTTCGCGCCAAACTGATATTTATTTTGTAAAATGGTTAATAAACAACAGTTTTACACGTCTTTTTTCGTAAATATTACTGGGAAAGTAAGTAGGTATACGATTTAAATAAATTATTCAATAGTGTTGAAGTGAAATGGAATGAAATGAAATATTTCAGTCAGATTCAGTCGGTCTCTGGATGGGTGTGAGTGAGTCTCACTCACTCACTCACTCATCTCATCATATCGAGATACCTCCGTGCAGGGACTGAATAACCCAAAAATTACGCTATCTTTAAATTGCGGTATGACGTCAAACCGAAAAATAACGGTTGCCGCTTTATTTCGATATCTAAATTGATTTCGGTACCGAAACTTTTTGTGTATAAATAGAAAAAGGTATATTTCGGTAGCGGTACTAAAACCTTAATTAATAAAGATATGAAAGAGACGGATATTGACCACCTCTGGCCCTTGTTGTTGAGTTTCTCATCAAATTGCATTAGTTTGGCAATGTCAAATAGCACACGAAAAGTTATAATTACAGAAAAAGGTAAGTAATAAATACTTATGTGGATACTGGTAATAAAGTGTAGAACAATAGTGTTAGTGTATAATATTTTCTTCAGCTAACTCATCGACTGGACTTTAGTAGGTATTTTTACTCATTCGTTTTTCAGATCAGAGCAAGATTAAAAAACGTGACAACATTCGCAAAAATCTTAATTCCCAGTCTGAAAATATGTCAACGGAATACGAAACTTTACCAAAAATATCCAGAGTGACGACTAATACCCAGGAAACCTTCTGTTACTCACAAGACAAATTTCCGGGTTCTCAACCTTTTGATGGTTTCATATATTCGAGAAAAATCGATAAAAATATCCATGAGGCACCTTACACTTTTGATTTACATAAGGATCTGCGTGATTATCAAACTAATGATGATTTATCCAACTCTTGAGAAATGTGTACCCATAAATATAACACTATTACAACAACAAGAGAAATTGGTACTATGACGGAATAAGAAGGCTGCAACATGAGTGCAGAAAAAGAAGCTGAATGTAACGAGTTCTTTGCGAAAATAGTAACATTGGAGATGTCTAAGTTTCACGGAAACATGCGTTACAATAAGATGAAGGAAATATTGGTTATAGTGAAGAAAAGTGACGCATAAAAAATTATATATTCTTATTAATGAACGGCTGATTAAATTGTACCTAAGCCATATGATTGTCTCTTACCTAGGATTATTTGGTAAATTTGATAAAACAAATATTGAAATTGAATCATTTATTTCTTTTAATCATTATTTAGTTTAACCATCTAGTATATGAACAATGATTAACCATAGATAAGATAATTTTGTTAATTTAGTTAAGTGGAAGGCCCATTAACGGCGCCAATGCTTTTTTATAGTGTGGCAAATTCGCCCTCCTAAGTCAAAACCCAAAAGTATTCTTCAGCGCAGTTTTGGTGGAATGAACTTGGAAAGTCTTCGGGAAGATGCTAGCAATATTGACTGGTCTGATCTTGTTCATATAGACTCGATTGATGACAAAGTTGACCTCCTCAATTCCAATCTTAACAAGCTTTATGACGTGCATGCACCTGTTCGTTTGGTAAAGATTAAGCATCTACCTGCTCCGTGGCTAACAGATGACGTGAAAGTAATTTTACAAAGAAAGGCGGCAGCAGCAAAGTCTAAATTCAAGTGCCTAGACCTAGTCGAGAAAGTCGAGAAAAATACGTCGCTATCCGAAGTCACAGCAGCTAGGTTTGTAGGGATGCCCAACGCCGCCACATTCATAAGTCCGTTGAAAACGGTGATCCAGCTAAAGTCTGGAAATTTCTTAGATCTATGGGAATTGGGAAGTCACGTCAAGAGTCTATTCCTCCTTAGGAATAAAAAAAAGGAAAATGTTGATTGAGCGATTCAAGGTCTATATCCTTATATAGACCTTGAATCGCTCAATCAACATTTTTCCACCTCTTGTAGCTTCAATGTTGCTGTTAAAACCACTACTCTAAATAATCTTTCTTCTTTTCCCACTCCTAATTATTCTCCTTTAATTTTTAATTAATTTACCAGTTGTGATGTTAAGAAGAGCATGCTATCTATAACATCAAATGCCGTTGGTAATAACTGTATTAGCCGTAAAATGATACTCCCTATCCTGGACGAAATTCTTCCTGTCATTTGCCATGTCCTCAATTATTCCGTATCCTCGGGTGTTTTCCCATCTTTGTGGAAAGAAGCTCAGATAACTCCTGTCCGTAAAAAGTCTAATCCTGTTTCTTTCTCTGATTTCCGCCCCATTTCCATATTACCGTTTCTATCCAAAGTCCTCGAACGCCTTATCTACAATCAACTTAGTACCTTCCTTTGTAAAAACCAACTCCTAAATTTGTACCAATCCGGGTTTCGTTCAGGACCACACAGCTCACAGAGCCACAGCTCTAGTTAAAATTACTGACGATATCAGATCAGGTATGGATAATAGGAAGTCGACTGTCCTTTCATTACTGGACTTCAGCAACGCCTTTAACACTGTCGATTTTGATGTCCTGCTCGGTATACTCTGCTCTCTTAACATATCTCCAACAGCAATTGATTGGTTTCGTAGTTATCTGTGTGGCCGCCGACAACGTACTTGCATTGAAGGTACATCATCTTCATGGTGCAATACTACTGCTGGCGTACCACAGGGGGGCGTTCTTTCTCCTCTTCTTTTCGCCATATTTATAAATTCTATTTCAAATGAACTTCTCTCATCTTATTACATTTATGCTGACGATCTGCAAATTTATTCGCAAGCTCCCGTTGAAGAACTGTCTGAGGCGGTGACGATTGTGAATAAAGACTTAACGCGTATTTCTGATTGTAGTTTGAATCATGGTTTGAGGCGAATCCTGCGAAGACTCAAGTCATTATTGTTGGCAGCCCTAGGCTACGTTCCAAAATTAACTGGGCGACCCTTCCTCAAATCGTTTTTGATGGAGCTGCTATACCTTATTGTGACTCAGTAAAAGACCTAGGTATTTATATTGATAGGGATTTGCCTTGGGGTCCCCAGTTGCAAGAAGTAAGCTGCAAGCGGTTTGCCTCTGCGGGTTCTTTACGCAGATTGCGCAATTTCCTGCCGACTGCCACTAAAATTGCTCTTGCCCAATCCCTTCTTCTCCCTGTTCTCGACTATGCTGATGCAAGTTATCCAGATGTTACTGAAGTGCAGCTAGATAAGCTTGAACGACTCCAAAATTTTTGTATCAGATTCATATTTGGTTTGCGCAAATATGATTATGTTTCTGAGTTTCGCATTAAACTCAAGTGGCTGTCGATCCACCTTTGCTGGAATGCACATATTTTATCATTACTTTACAGTATTCTCGTCAATCCTACAACTTCGTTTTATCTCAAAGAACGCTTTAAGTTCCTTCATGACACACATGTAAGAGATTTGAGATCATCGGAGAATTTGAGACTTTCAATGCCTGCACATTTCACTAAATTCTATGGCTCATCATTTACGGTGCAAACTATTCGTTTGTGGAATGCATTGCCGGTGTCAGTAAGACAAGCTCAGTCACTGGTTACTTTTAAAAGCTCGGTTGCTAATTATTTTCTTTCCAATTTATGACTATTCTTTTGTTGTCTCTCCACTTGATGTTAAAGAACACATTATATGTATTGTATTATTTAATTACCTATGTATTACATTGTATTTATATATATATATATATATATATATATATATATATATATATATATATATATATATATATATATATATATATATATTTGCATATACTTTTATTTATTTTAATATTTAAATAATTTTTGTTTCTCTGTTTTTATGAGTAATGTAGTAAGTACACTAATTTAGCCCTCCCCACTTTAATTAAAGTTTTTAAAGTCCTTCCAAAGCTTGTCTGGAAGATATCGCTTTCAGCAATAAGACCGCCATTGTTACCATAGAATAAGCAATATTGTTAAATAGGTGTGTTTAAATTTTGGTGTACAATAAAGTATATTCTATCTATTACAGGATATTTTTTAATAGGTTATATACCTGTATGTATTGGAATGTTGGACGATTGTTTGGAGCCAGCATTATAGATAACTTCTTTCAAATATTGTTTGGTGCTATAGTAAAAAGAGTATGGGTAGGTAGGTCTTTTTATCTGCGAAAAAAATAAAAAGTAGCATGTCAATCACTGACCGGTAGATATTGAGTATGTATGTATTGTATAAAATAATCAGATACGAACTTACTTTTACTACGGCTGAGCATCCAAGCACTTGGCAGGTACAAGAATTATTTTCCTTTCAAAATGAAAAAAGAAAGCATAGATTGCGTTTTTACGTTTTCGTCCCATAATTATTTTCTAAATAACGACACATACAACACAACTTTTATTGACAGAGTGTTAGTGGTCACTGTGTGCGAGCGTCCGGCGACAAGCGACAAAAGCAGGTTCTAATAGGTATGCCGGCGCGCACGCCTGTGCTTTGTCCACCCTTGCCGGTGCCTCACACCCCTCGTCCCACGTCCTGCAACGGTCAATTCTATGTTTTTCGGTACCGATATCGCATAAAGGTTAAATAACGGTATAGCCTTACCTTTATTTTATTAAGGTACATTTATTTTATACAGGTATCGTAACCGTATACCGTAACCGTTTTCAGTCCCTGCCTCCGTGCCTCTGAAAGCACGTTAAGTTGGTCCCAGCTGTCATAGATAGATAGATAGAATATACTTTATGGTACGCCAAAATTTAAACACACCTATTTAACAATATTGCTTATTCTATCTTAGTCATTTGAACCTCTTTGGTAGTTCGTGTGTAAACAGAAGCCAGAAAATCTGACACTGGTGGTATCGTGGTAACCAACTTACTGGTTTATACAACGTGTAACGGAAACCCCATATCTATCCAAAACGGCTGAAGACAACATCTGGTATGGAGTCTCTATGCACAATTTCAGCACAAAATAACTGACTCAAAGAATTGATACCAAATTATTGGTTTCATCTATTTCTTGAATACCAATCATAACAAACGTGTCACAGCACTACGAGGGTCAACAACTTTCCACGTCACTTGCCAATAACACGATAATTCCTTTCGTTCTTCTTAATTTGAAAAATTCGGTCTCTGGTATCAGTGTATTGGAATTTGTAATAAGTTCTACACACGTAGACTTAGGATTACAAAACCCTTGACATATCGTTTGTTATCATCCAAAGAAGCCATGCACTTGGTATGTGTATACCCTTTAAATTACCCGTTGTAGAGGTTAGATAGGCATTCGCTTTATGTAAAAATGCGTCTGGTAAAACTGGAAGCTGAACCCAACATAGTTAGGAAGAGGCTAATCAGACGATGACTGAAAGACAACGTATTCATTGCATGTAAAAAGTCAGTCAGTTTTAAAAGTGATTGATGACATCCGCTGGGCAATGGAAAATAATTCCCTTACAGTTCTTGTATTGCTGGACTTTAGTAGCGCATTCAACTCAGTGGATTTCGACTTTTTCGACATTAAGCACAATCTCTTCCTTCTTTCAAAAACATGGTAAAAGATCTCTATCTCTCTTTAATATGTTACTATTTTTGATATATCTCAGCTTTGTTATTTTTATGTATATATATGTATTGAGTATGTAGGTTATTACTTATTTATTGTATATAAGTAAATAGTACACCATGGACTACCCGCGAATTTATTTTCTCCTGCTGTGTCAAATCCATCTAAAGGTTGTCTGTAAAAGATCGCTTTTAGCGATAAGACCGCCCATTTGTAGTTTTTAAGTCCTTATTTAATTCTATTATGGTGTACAATAAAGAGTATATCTATCTATCAATTTCTCTCCTTCCACTTTAGCCTGGTTCGGTTCTTATCTTCGGGGACGCTCTCAGTGTGTTCGCCTGGAGGAGTCCTTCTCTGATTGGTGTTGTCTCACTGAGGGTGTTCCGCAGGGTAGCGTTCTCTCTCCTCTTGTATTTCAATTTTCATAAACTTTGTTACCAGAGTAATCTCCTCTAGTTTTCATCTCTACGCAGATGACTTGCAGCTTTACCGACATTACTGTAGCTAACGCGGGTTCTGCAATTTCTGCAATGAATCATGACCTGGCTTGCATCAGCCTTTGGGCTAAGTCATTTGGTTTGCAAATTAAGCCAACTAAATCCCAGGCCATGATCATTGGCAGCAGTTTCGTTCACAATGCGGCTGTTGTTGCATCTCTGATGTCTTTATATCTCGATGGTGTTCGCATTAACTATACCGAAACCGCTAAAGATCTGGGTGTAGTTATTGACTCCAATCTTTCGTGGCGTGCTCAGGTCAATGAGGTCAGCCGAAAGGTAAATTTCTTCTTTCATTTGCTGAAATGCTTTGGCACAAACAATTATTCAGCCGATTATAGATTATGCCGATGCCTGCTACATGGATGCTACTGAGGAGCTATTAAACAAGCTTGAGCGCTTGCAAAATCTGTGTATTCACTTTGTTTTCGGACTTCGAAAGTATGACCATGTTTCTCACCTTCGCAAGGAACTCAAGTGGCTCCCAATTCGTCTTCGCAGGAACACTAGGATTTTGTATCTCCTCTTCAACATTTTACACAACCCGGCTTACCTTTCCTACTTGCGTGAGCGTTTTTCTTACGCTCGTTCTAGCGACGTACCGTGTAGATCACATCTTAGATCCCTCCTTAAATCTCATCCTCATAAAACAAGCTACTACTCTTATTCCTTCTCTGTCCATGCTGTAAGATTGTGGAACTCACTTCCGCCTAGCATTCGTGATTTAAAAACAATATCTCTATTCAAATGTCGATTAAAAGAGCATTAAGTACCTTTCCTCTTAACTGCGTTAATTATTTATGAATATATTTATATTATATGTTTATATATTCTACCATTATGTATTTATTTAAGTATATGTTATTTTTATTGCATTATAAGTATGTGTGGTATATTTAAAATTTTAGTTTTAGTTTAGACTTCACATATTCATATTTATTTCTCTTCTTGTTCTCACACACTATTGTCTACATTTCTTTTTCACTTCTCCTTTCGCATGTCTGCTGGAAGAAATTTCTTAAGAAATAGCAGTAGGTACCTTTGTACTCAAATATTATAATTATGTTGTATCCTAATATATTTTACTGTGTTTACATAAATAATAATCCATACTAATATTATAAATGCGAAAGTAACTCTGTCTGTCTGTCTGTCTGTCTGTTACCTTTTCACGCCTAAACCGCTGAACCGATTGAGCTGAAATTTGGTATGGGAATAGTTTAGGACCCTGGAAAGGACATAGAATAGTTTTTATCCCGGAATTCCCACGGGATCGGGAATTACGCGGGAAAAACCTTCCACGCGAACGAAGTCGCGGGCAAAAGCTAGTAATAAATAAATAAAAAATATATTTACCTCACCTATCGCTTACCATCAGGTGAGGTCGAGGTCAAGAGTGGGCTCATCAGTAAGAGAAAAAAAAACTAAATATATCATCTAATAACTATTTAAAAAAATAATAAACATAATACATTATTTCTTTCTTATGAAGACCAATGGTTCGACTAGTTTTTTCATTATTTATTTTAGCCGTGTGGTGTCGGTTACGAATGGCACCACTGCTTTAGCCACTCACGCTAAGATCGTATAAAAGCAACGAGAAGTGTGGACTATGGATCGATAGATAGACTTTATTGAACACCATAACAGAAAAACAAATACGTAGATAGTTGATTATGACCATTTTGCAATCTCTACTTGAAGCTATGGGACCGTGGGCGAGAGTATATTTATGTGTTTATACTGTTGGGTATACCCAAATCGAAGATATTTTAAAGTAATAAAATCACCCCTTATTCTAACATCGCGTTGAGTTGCTAGTCTCGCAACGAATTTAATTTTCCGCAGCTATGCCGTATGGTTCCATTTTGGAGTTCAAAAATGATAGTAGGAGAAAAAATCTTAAAAATGGAGGTGGTTCATACTATCGCTAAGTACGATTTTATTTGTTTTCTAATAAAATCTTAGATAATTTCAATTTACTAATCATTTAATAGAAAGTCTTATCAAAATCAACCTTTTGTCATTGAAATAAAGTTTATTTTGGATTGATTGTATTCACTACATTCACACATTTCGTTCTAGAAAGATCTTCGCTACTCAATTAGTGACGTAGTTGGGTCGGATCCGTGGACGGGGCCATTGCCTGCTGCGGTTGCGGGATTGTTCTAAGGAGATACCGCTGCCCTGAAATACATGGGTAACTGAAGGAGCTGATTGTGTTTTAGTCAGTAGAAGCTTAACACTCCCTTTCGTTCCACCCTGAGCGGGAAGAGTCATTGAGTTTGTTAAAGAATGAAGAAGCACTATTGTTAACCTGTGTTGTCACTTTGACGTGCCGACCCGGGCCTGGTCCTTACTGGGTGGCGAGCTACCCCTGCTCACCGCCCGCAGGCTCGCGCCTACGGTGGCCGGAGAACAGCTCGCGATCCCCGACATTCGGGGCGTCTCCCGCGGCGACTGGGGTTTAAGAAGAGAATTGTCTCTCCCTCACGCGTTCAGCCTCCTTCGTCGCTAGTATGACTGCTTCACAAAAGGAGGCGACTGCATCCCATTCCCGCTCGCCCCGCACCATGGTCTGGACCAGGGACGGCCGCGAAAGGTCGCTGCCGCCGATAACCTGTGTTGCCACTTAGGTACATAACTGTTTTTGCGGAACTTTTCTCTGTTTTGTACTTTATCGATGATTTTAAATAAAATCCTATGACGGTCAAAGGATTTTTTTGAGCACCCAGCGATAATTCCAACTGGTTGGAATTATCGCTTGCGCTAGCTTGAGACAAAATAATAACAACACGGGTTGATCAGTAAAGCTTGCCGAGCTCCGTGAATGGGTGACCGTCTTACCATTTCTCAACTAAGTGAGGGTCGGCTTTCAGTCTAAGATTTGCTGGAAGTATCTAAGAGTACCTAATAAAACACATTTCGGGCTGGCCAAGCCACGTTTTAAAGCTACTAGATCTGTGTATGGATCTCTGGGGCGTCACTGCTTCGTGCCCACCTTGTAAATACCTTCTGTTAGTCACCCTTTATTTTATCGTATTTTAAACGAGACGAAAAAATATAAGAGAACATATGTTCCTAATGTAGTAGAACTTAAAACTTTACTTAAACAGTAATAAGATTTAAGTGTGTTGAAAATTCGTTTTCTTGTCATCCTGTCCATGACCATTTTTTAACCAGACGGAAATTGAATGTTACTAAATCTTACTTCTTATTAATATTATAAATGCAAATATTTTTTGTGAGGATGGATGTACAGATGTATTGTTTGTTACTCTTTCACGCAAAAACTAGTGAAACGATCTGAATGAAATTTGGAAAGTAGATAGTTGACACCAGGATGTCAACTATAACACATAGGGTACTTTTTGTCCCGGAATTCCCATGGGATCGGGATTTACGTGGGAAAACTCTTCCACGCGAACGAAGTCGCGGGCAGAAGCTAGTTAGATATAATGAAAGAACATAACTACATACGTATTATTATAACTTTTATTATTAATATTAGTGTTTTAAATCAACCATTATTTAGTTGAGTTCCTCGGGGAGGACGACGGCGGCTTCGGGGATGACGGGCACACCGATCTGGACGGGCTCAGGGGCGACTTCCACGACATGCACGGGCTCAGGGGCATCGTCGACAATCTCCACGGGCGTAGGGACGACCTCGTCAATGTCCGCGGACTCAGGGGCGTTGTCGACAACATGCACGGGCGTAGGGATGACTTCGGGAGCGGTGATGTCGACGGGGCTGACAGCAATGGGGTTAAGTCCAGCGGCCAGGTTGATATTCAGGATAATCTGAACCAGAGGAGTAGCGGGAGACGGAACGGCGGGGGAGGGAGGGGGTGCGACAACCACGGGGCTAGGCTCCTCAACGACATCGGCCTCGGAAATGGGGTAGGGGATAATGGCGGGGCCAACAGAGATGCCTTCAAGGGGATCGACGATGGCGGGTCCGACGGAGACAGGCTCGGGTTTCATTCCGAGAATGTCATAGAGCATCTGTTCGAGGGCGGCAGCGGTGGCGGGGTCGGTGTAGGGGCTCTGGATGGCGGCGATGATCTCCTGGATCTCAGCGGCCTCTTCGGTCAGAGGGGTAGGCCTGACGACGGCGGCCGAAGCCACGGCGGCGAAAAGGGCGATAGCTAGGAAGTATTTCATCTTGATTTATCTGGAAAAAGAGTGGTTGTAAGTTAGAATGCCACCGCGACTGATCGGACTGTCCTAGTCAGTCATCACGCCACACAATTATGTAATGTTCGATAGAGACTGGAAGTTACCAATGCACTTAGTTTTAAGTAACTTTCTAGTAAATATTGCGAAACTCATGATGACCAAGTCTAGTAAGTGGTGATAGTTTACAATTCGTTTAACATCTGCGTAAATTTCAGCGTAAGAAAGTTTGTATTATATACCCATTGTAAGTAATAAAATAGTGTAAGATAGGCGTAGGTACTTATAGCACAGGGCAATTTCTTACAGGCCACTTTCGGATGGACAGAACTTCAAGGAGATAGATTTAGTGCTTCCAGGGTACAAACCCTGGAAAAAATATGCACTAGTAAATATCAAAATTATGGAGAAAGGAGAAGAAAAGAATATTGTGAGAGGCAATGTAATGTTCCTTCACCAAGTATATCCTTCGATTAGACCTTTGGAAATGATCCAAAGGTCTAATCTATTTCCGTTAAAATTACACCAAAAGTGGTTTAGACGGGAAAGTATTTGTATAGTATTTGAAAGTATTTAGGATTTATCAATATACACAGATTAAAATAGTAAAGAATGTGTGTCAAATAGAAATAAATAAAGAATGTGTTTGTTTTGAAACTAATTCACGAATTTGACTGAAACAGAAACACCTGATGCAGAACTTTACACGCGAGCGAAGCCGCAGGCAAAAGATAGTAATATCAATAATGTGTTTTTTTACTGATGATCCCACTCTTGCGATAGCGATAGATGGAACAAGCAAGCACAGAAGATGCCTATTTACTCTTGCTTTAAAGGCTGAAAGGTCATAGGTGGCAGGGAACACAGAAGCCGGCAGAGAATTCCACAGCTTGGCTTTGCGCACAATAAATGTGGAGGAGAAGCACTTGGTACGACAAGACGGTATATCAACCAAGTGTGGATGGTACCCAGCCGTGCGTCTGGTAGATCGGTAGTGAAAGGGAGATGGAGGAATCAGGTCATGGAGCTCCTGCGCACACTCCCCGAAGTACAATCTGTAGAAAACCGACAGGCAAGCATCGGTTCACTGGTGAGCCAGGCTATGAAGCTTGTCCACCAGCACCTCGTCACCTATAAGCCTTTTGGCTCTGCGCTCGATCGAGTCTAATGCAGAAAGTTGGTATTTTGTAGAGCCATCCCACAAGTGGCTGCAATACTCCACGCAGGAACGGACTTGTGCTTTATACAGATTCAGAAGCTGTCCAGGCGTGAAATACTTTGTGTAGGCTTCCCAGCTTTTTTGCTGCAATCTGGGCTCGACGGTTGAGTCCACGCAGGAACGGACTTGTGCTTTATACAGATTCAGAAGCTGTCCAGGCATGAAATACTTTGTGTAGGCTTCCCAGCTTTTTTGCTGCAATCTGGGCTCGACGGTTGAGCCGAAGTTGAGTCTGATGTCAACTCCATGCCCAAAAGCTCCAGGCGGTCGGTAACTGGCACAAATGTACTTCGGAAAGTAGGCGATAGTTTAATAAGGACGAGGCTTTTTGTTAAACCATAGTTCGTAGTAATTAGTAGCCTGGAATGTAAAGTTGGCATGGTCACAATAGTGCGACTAACAGCTTTTATGAAAAAACCAGTATATTAACTTCGTGAAGTAGGTATTTTTATAATATTACTTAAAGAAATGTTCTTACCTTTGTCCGCTTTTTACTCGACTGTAAAATTTTTGGATTTAATGCACTTTTTATATTGTTGTTTATCTATTCATTTACAAGCTAATAGATGTTATCTGACTGCACGATGACTTGTAAGTCTTCCTTATTTACAACTCAGATTGGATATCGTCATTCTTTCTTATGTTCCTTATTGACTCTGTTTCCGAAATTCGCACGCAGTATTTGAATGCGTCTCCTTATTCTGATGCATGTATAGAAGACCGAAGTACGGCTAAATGGCAATACCAGTATAAGCTGAATGTCACATTGGTGTCATACTCCCTTTAGCGCTACTAACGAGTTCATGGGTCGATTTCTAAGTAATGTAAAAGTGTTTTTTTTTTTGTTAGTCTGTTCTGTCCCTCTCCTAGACAAAAGTCTCTAAATACTCCTTCTACTTTACGCGTGTCCGCGCGTCCTCTGTCCAGTTCCGACGGAACCTAAATATTTCGTTTCGTCATCGCTTTCGTAGTTTGGCGCGAGCCCGCCTGCCTGTCTCAGGGCACCAATTTTGTGAAACTATGTTAACTACATTATGTTATTTATGCCATTGCACTTATATACCTACATGTAACAAATTTAAATATCGTTTTGCGTGTTTATCGCTTTATTTTTTTATTGTACAATTGGTCTAAACTCCTGTTGTATGAATTTTATTTATAACTCTGTATTAGTGTACCAATTGTAGGTTTGCCAAATAAATAAATAAAACCGCAGTCGGTAAAAAACGTAATTTCTTCGTAGTCGGACACTCTTGCCAGAGTGGTCGTGGTCATGTTTCAAGGAGGCGCGGCGTTCGGGACCGCGGTCCCGGTCCCGAATGACTCATGCGACTCGTCTCGGCAGGCTGTTGTACTAGAACGTTGCTCTCGAAATACACCACCATGCAGCCCTATTTGCAGAGTGAGAGTTGCACCACCAATCTTCCCATTATTCGTTACTGATGATATGACTAAAGAACTTGAGGATTTATAAATTAATGAACGCCAAGGTACATGCAGTAATCACTCAGTTACAGTAATAAAACTACAAAATAAGGTAACTCTGCGTTCGTCTTTTTGTTAGTTTCCCTACCTATATTATTATTGTACTGTATCAGTTTCCTACGTCCGGTCTAGCCAGCAGGCAGCTAGAGACACCTAGATGCCCTCCCCCAGCGACGCCCTAAGCCGACACCAGTGTCCGTACCCCACAAGGGTTGGCCTTAGCGTGTAGTCGCTTTGTTTTCAAATTTGTAAGAAGCCTTGGCTGAAGGTTTAATTATTATAATTAAAGCAGCCAAGAAAAGTTCAAGCAGCCGACCACCTCATAGTTTGCACTAATATAATTTTGAAATACATTTTTGTGATGTGCCTGCCTTGGTTCGAACCCTCACCCTTACCCAACTCATAAGTCGCGCCTTTAACCACTGGGCCACCACTGCAGAAGCATAGATAGCAAACTTCCTACATAATATTTTAAGGTCTCATGTGCTCCCACCGAAAAATATTAAAAGCTTTATGGTACTATAATCCTTACTAATATTATAAACGTGAAAGTAACTCTGTCTGTCTGTGTGTTACGCAATCACGCCTAAACTACTGAACCGATTTTAATGAAATTTGGTACGGACATAGTCTAGAGCCCGAGAAAGGAGATAGGCTACTTTTTGATACGAAAAAGGCTGTAAAGGGTTGAAATAGGGGATGAAAGTTTGTATGGAAATTGCGTCATTTTTAAAGCTAGAAGCTTGAAACTTATTTTTTAGACCTTTGATTAGATATTAATAAATACAACATTCAAATAAAAAAAAATAGAAAAAAAGAATGATGTATTAGTTTTGTTTTCTAAATCATTAGCCTAAAAAATTAGAAATGCTACCGAAAGTCACTATTCCGCGCGGACGAAGTCGCAGGCACAGCTAGTATAGTATATAAAGCTTTTAACACATTATTTTACATGTTATTTAGATGCAAAACATTATTCATCCACTATGATCTAACGGCAAATCAACTAAAATGGTTGTTAACACTCATAAAAAATCGGAGTTAGTATAAAAAACAAACATGTTCTTGGTAGGTAACGGTCATTTATTGCATAATTGAAAAAAATAAATGTATTTTATCTTATTATGAAGTTAAGATGTAGAGGTGTATGTTAATCACTATCTGTGTTTCATTTAGTTAAGTTCTTCGGGGAGGACGACGGCGGCTTCAGGGATGATGGGGGCGCCGATCTGGACGGGCTCGGGGGCGACCTCGACAACGTGGACGGGCTCGGGGGCGACCTCTACAACCTGGATGGGCTCAGGGGCGACCTCGACGACATGCACGGGGGTAGGGGCGACCTCGACAACATGCACGGGCGTAGGGACGATCTCGTCAACGTGCTCGGGGGTGACTGCGGGTCCAACGGCAATGGGGCTGGATTCAGCGGCGGCCTGGTTGATGTTCAGGATGATCTGAACCAGAGGAGTGCTGGCAGCGGGCGCAACAACTGCGGGGGTGGGAGCAACAACTGCGGGTCCGGGAACGATGGGCTCCTCAGCGATGGCACCACCGTCAGGAAGGGGGAAGGGAACGATGGCGGGTCCAACTGAGATACCCTCAACAGGGTTGACGATGGCTGGTCCAACAGCAACGGGTTCAGGCTTGATTCCCATGACATCGAGGAGCATCTGTTCAAGGGCAGCGGCGGTAGCGGGGTCGGTGCTGGGGCTCTGGATGGCGGCGATGATCTCCTGGATCTCGGCCATCTCAGCACTCTGAGGGGTGGGCCTGACGGCGGCCGAAGCCACAGCGGCGATAAGGGTGATGGCAATGAAGTATTTCATCTTGATTTATCTGGAAGCAATTTTAGTGTTATCATTCTGTCAATTTGTAACCATGACATATCAGGAGCTGATTTAGAGGGTTACTAAACCTCATCGATCGATTGATTGAACACTTTGACAGCTAGGAAGGACAGGATATGTTATTATTAAGGACCACAAAGACTCAAAAAAAGTTGGTTAACTGGATTCATTTTGGGGTCGCTGTTACAAAAACAACTGAACATCAGCAAAACTATCCGTAAATGATTGATTGATTGTTTGATACAAGGGATTTATATATATAAAAGCGAAATACCACTCACTGATTAATCACGAATTCTCAGAAATTACAAGTAGTAGGGCTCTCAAATATTGCACGGGAAGTTTAAGACGGGATTTCGCGAAATTCCTAAGGATCGGGATTTACACGAGAAAAACTTCCCACGCGAACGAAGTTGCGAGCAACTGTGGGTTATCTAATAAAAACTTTGTGCTATAATTCTTATAAAGTAGGTAGGTACTCTAAATTTCTAAAAGAAGTCTTGATACTTACTTTTGTCAGCTTCTAAAACGACTGTGCTACTTCTAGCATTAGAGAACTTTTTATATAGCTCATTATCTATTATTTTACAATAGAACAGAAGATTATCTATCTCCAAACTACCAAGTTAACTATTCATAAAATTTACAACCAATTCGGATTAGAAAACCGCTTTTTATTGGGTATGTAATTTAGTAATTGTGTTCCTTATTGATTTCAAATTGATAAACGGCTAATACGTATTAACATACAGTAAATTATACCTATAACAAAATAACGAGGAAGGAAATGACCGATTATTTTCTCTTAAAGTAGGCCTTTTTTTGCGGCGGGAAAATCATGTAATCAAATTACTCCTACTCTGGGTAAAGCGGAAGGGAGTATCAGACTTCTACTGACTAAATATACAACTTGTTTCCTCAGTTGCCGTTGTGGTCCGGGGACACGGTATATCGAACATGCCCCAGCAGGCAAAGGCTCTATCGAGCTCTGTCATTGGTGCTGACAGCTCTTTGAGGGGCGCCTCAAAGTAGGCCTGGGATCTAAAGTCTAAGTTTATTCTAATTTCTGTCTAAGTGTATTATTTTGCAAAGACAATGGTTCCTCAAACCTAAAAGTATCTACACAAAAGTTGAGGACTAAACACAAACTTAATGCCGGTTCCCTTGAATATAAAATATCTTATTTATGTATGCTATTCAATAAAAAATAAAATAAAAATCATTTATTGAAAAATCCAGTTTTCGTACAACATAGCATAGTGATTGGAGCCACCATACCATACTACCACCATATTTTTTTAATATTATTTAATAAAAAAAAACTTTCCCAAATGTGAATTCATGAACAAAAAAAACAATAAAAACATCATCAAGTTTAATGTGTTCGTTTAATCTTGTACATTTGCAAAGATTTTTTATAAGTGAAAAATGTTATTGTGATCTTGACGTTCTATTACACAAAAAATTACATTTGAACCTGCATATAGGTTTAATAACACCCAAAGCGCAGCAAATGCACTGTCCTGTCATGAGAGCTTCTTATTCCAATTTTAACCACCCTGCTACATGCTGATATGTAGCATAAGTAGGTAATATGGGATCCACACTATAATAAATATGATCTTACGTACGTAATACGTATCACGCTAGCATATAAGACCTGTCAGTGGGCGGACGAGAAAGTTAATAAAGTGAAGCAGGTTGTCGAAAAAGTTCAACATCTATACTTATAATAAATCTGTAGAGAGGTCAATTCTGTACATGAAATATATTTACAAAATAACTATCAGGGGGTGATTAAGGATCGATACTCATGCCAAAAATGCAATCAGTTAGATTTTTGTCTGTCTGTCTGTCTGTCTGTCTGTCTGTCTGTCTGTATAACCGTTATAGAAACAAAAACTACTCGACGGATTTTAACGAAACTTGGTACAAATATTTTTCATACTCCTGAGCGGGTTATAGTATACTTTTCATCACGCTACAATCAATAGGAGCAGAGCAGTGAAGGGAAATGTTGGGAAAACGGGAGAAGTTACTCCATTTTTTAAGCTTCCGTCGCGTGTGCAACCTTAATGGTTAAAGCTACAAAAATCATTTCATGACGGATATGTTCTCCTTAAAATTATATAAAAAATATCCCACGACAGCATATGTCTAACTTTTATGGTTGACTCACAATAACACGTGTAACTTCCGATAGCTTAGCAGTTCGAAGCTTTCTGATTATAATATTTGTCTACTCTTACGTTTATAACACTCTCAGTCACCCCTAATTGAAAAAGTTAACATTATTAACTATTCCATAAAAAAAAATTGGCCAAGTGCGAGTCAGACTCGCCCATGTAGGGTTCCGCAGTAACTATAATATAATATGCAAATTTATTTGACGAAAAAAAACCTTACAAATTTCTTAAAACTAGCTTATTTACATTTTTTACAACTGCGCCAAATAAATTTGTTTAAAAAAAAAAACCTTACAAATTTCTTATAACTGGCTTTTTTACATTTTTTACAACTGCGCCGAATAAATTTGTTTTTCATAGTGTTTGTATGAATTACAAAGTTATATTTGCGGTTTTAGAAAATATGCTGTATCTCAAAAACTGCTGAACTGATTTCGTTCAAACTAATTTTGGTTGAAAGTTTATATTAATATCTACAGACATATATTTTTTTTAGATTTTTCACTCCATTATTATAGAAGTTAGAGGTTGTGTCCGCCACACACACATTTTACCACTTTGGAAGCTTATATCTTTTAAACGATTGACTTTATGGAAAAGTGGTTTTAGAAACCCCGATGTCGTTTTTAAAGAACTGTCTATAGATACCACACATGCATCGATTTCATGAAAAAAATATTTTCAGGTTTAGTTCCATGTATGGGGAGCCCCCCTTTATTTTAAATATTCTTTAATTTTATTCTCAAAATCGGAAAGCGGTTCACAGAATACATCTACCTATCAAGTTTCACATGTATAGTCCTAATAGTTTCGGAATAAAATTGCTGTGACAGACGGACGGACGGACAGACAGACAGACAGACAGACGGACAGACATGTCGAAACTATAAAGATTCCGTTTTTTGCCATTCGGCTACGAAACCGTAAAAAGAATCATATAAATCGGTATAGAAACACCAAAGTTATACATGAAATACGCTTATAATAATAAGCCATCGCGCGTGAATACTGAATCATGCTATAAGGATTATTTTTGAGAATCGGTCGCCGCGCTCGACGCGTCTCGCGGTCGAAGCGTTCTCTAGGTACTTAAGCCTCATGTGAACGTGATCTAAACAATATTACCAATACATTAACTTACGCTGACGGAGTCGGGGGCACAGCTATATTGTATCATTACGCTAACGCCAATAGGAGCGGAGCGCCAATGAAGAATGCTTCAAAATCGGGGTTAAATTTAACGTTAGCCCAAAGTAACTATTCCACGCGGACGAAGTCGCGGGCAAAAGCTAGTAAGAGAATATAATTTAAATGCCATATTGCAACGTTTCTGTGTAATGCATCACTTCAAAAGTTTAAGTTACTTACAGTCAAGCAAGACGTCTGATCTTTCAAGCTATTTTGCTTTATTGACTAATTCAACATACTATTAACTACCTAGAACTATAGTTTTTAATATTTCTAAAATATTAACTACTTTGAGCTTGACCAATATCTGTCGTACAAATGGGACAGCGGGCGCCACTGCACAGAATGGCCAAAAATAAGCATTTTCTAAAAGTGGATATATTGGTCTCAACTCGTTCTCCTTTTCAGGAACTAGAAGCAGTTTGCAATTGTGTTAATTTAATTAAGAATCTTGTGTTATTTGTAAATTTATTAGCTTTTGATGATATCATATATGTATCTACTATTAGCCATAATAAAAAAAAGAAATGTAATTTTTTGATTGACCTTGATTGTGGACTTCTGGAAGTTTGTGCACCATAATTATGTTAAGACAGGGAGTATGCATATGTCCATGGCCTTGCTTTTTAGTGCATTAGGGAATTTATTATACTGAATGAATCCCATAATGCACTGTTGCAATCCCTAATGAGTGGCCTCATCTAGTTAACATTTATAACAAAAATGACGTGTAAAAGTGTTATTTATGACCTATTTGCAACAGTTCCTTTATAGACTAGTAGCCTCCAGGCGTTGCGACTTCTTGTCTTGTCTCGCCTTTCTTTATTTCATCAATTCTTCAAAATTTACGTAGCTTAAATTATTTATAAAAAAAAACGAATATTTAAAATAACAATTTTAAAGTACTTTCATCATCATCTGGGAAAAAGCTCAGCTGAGGATTACGCACTAATAACCAGATAACATTATATAAAACGTCAGTAGGCTAAGGTTTCAGCCCTGTGATCGAGAGGTAACGGGCTCGCACCTCACCCGTTACAATATTTCCGTGAACCCACTCCAGACAAAAGCATATTTAGCTTAGTTGGAGGGGCTAACAAGAATGCTAGTAATGTGATTTCTAGCCACATCAAGGGCGGATCCAGGGGGGGGGTCCAGGACCTAGGTGGACCACTAATTAAAATTTTTAAACATTGTTACTAGATAATACTCCAGTTTCTGTCGTTGTAAACGAATATCGGCAGTGGATGGCCAAGTGGCAGCGGAGTCAGGAAATACAAATTATAACTTCTTGTGACTTGACCACGATTATATGACCCCCCCCCTGGGACCAAAGCTGGCATCCGCCCTTGAGCCACATTGCTAGTTCTCTTAAATATCGCACACTCAGAATGAAAGGGACCTAATTCAAAAAATAGTATTTTTTGGATTGAGCATTAATAACTAATAAAACAGCATTGAATAAATTATATTCATATATCTCAAGTGGCAAATGTATACATAAGCTGTCTCTTTATAACTCGTAATTCAGATTCCTGTTTCCACGGCAATTCAGAGTAATGTGTCAGGCCAGTTTACATCAAAACCTGAATAGAGTTAGGTCACTTTCATTCTATGTGTGCGATATATGTGTACCCGTTATCTTTGTGTAAAATTTTGTTTAGAAGAGTTTTAGAACCATCTAAGTAAGATTGCAGAGCAAGGTTTTCAAATTTTGTCAAAGGTATATTGATGCAATATTTCTAAAGTTTCTAGTTTTTTTAAAGTCCTGTCTGGTCACATTACAGGTTTACATACATAAGAGAAGAATAGGTTAGGTGTGGCAGTGCTAATTTTGATATCACATAATATCGTAAAGTAAAGCTCGTCACATTATTTTCAACCAATACAACTCCTGAATGTAAATAATTCAGGACTTGGACTGCAGAAGCTCTAAAGTCGAAAATTTCGTCACGGTGCAGCCCCCGACGGTTATTTACTCACGAGACTTGAGCTTTAGGGAGAGGTTTTGAAATATAATAAATGCACTCCAATCAAACACGACACAAATACAGGGTACACATATAATTCATTAGTGTCGCTAGCCCACTTGGTGTATTTTGTGTCGGTGTCCATTTTTAACAAAATTTTTAATAATACCTTGGTGGGATCTCGAATCGTCAAGAGTAACGTAGTATTTTTGGCATCACCAAGTCAGATACCTACTGAATGAACGCGAGCATAATTGTAAACACCATCACTGTGAAATGCCGATCTCTACCCTTCGACAAACTTCTTCTAGATCTCATTTATTGATTGAAGTCATCCCCTGTGACTTATTTAAGTATTGCATATATCTAATACTAACTTTTCACTATAATTTGTCCCCTCTTTTCGCAATTAGGCATTTTATATTTATATAAGGATTTTATATTATTTTGTTTTTATTCCAAACATGTATAATATATAGTCATTGTACACAGACAGCCCTAAATGTGTAAGAGATTGCCGTGTGCGATAAGGCCTTTCATTGTACACTAGTTTTTATAAATATTATCCTGTACATACATTATGAGGTATGCAATAAAGTAAATTATTAAAAAATAACTCTAGGCAGAACCTTCGCCAGCGTATTGGTCCACAATTATGGCGTACCGTATCCGGCCTGATTAACTAAAATCCAAATATCCTACACACTTTTAGTTTATACTTTTTTTTAATTTAGAATAGGCTCGCGATTGACCACTATCTCACCTGATAGTAAGTGATGATGTGGTTGAAGATGGAGTATGCTTACCTAGAAGTAACCTATTCACTCTTGATTTAAAGACCTCTAGGTTGTAGCTATCTGGAAACACAACTTTTATTAAAAAGCAAGACCTTAATCATAACAGTGGCCAACATAAATTTTGCGGCAGCTGGTAATTTCATGAAGAACAATGCATGGCGCGTATAATCCTTTAAAAGATTATAATTATGTTTGTAGATTTTAAGTAATCTGGTGGCAAAGTCCTAAAATGTCATACTTTTTGCTTATTCGTTCTTAAAATTAAGATTGTTTCAACTGAATCAAAACTAAACTTTAATTTGGTTGACTAGTGTAATTCTGTACTTATAATGTAAATTATACGAAAGTTAAGATAATAGGCTGATTCCTCATCAAATTTAGCACAGCGAGAGTAGCACATTGGATACTTTTTATATTGCGACATTGTGCAAAAAAATCCACGCAAACGACTTCGTTTGCGTAGACGTAAGCCCTAGTTAGTTCAGGAGCTACAGATTGATTGTCTATTGTCACAAGATTTTGAAGGTGTCTAATGGGATACTTTGAGTGTACTTGCATGATCGTTTATTGGTGCCTTATAAATGTTATTTTATGTCATAACATTGAAATGAACTATAAAGAAATGTCCAAAATGTTGATGAAAATTATGTCGTATCGTAGACTTTATCTGATTGATGTTCCCAAGTGCTCTCGCCCATCATGAGGTTTAATTGGCCGGTCGGAACTCGGAAAGAGAACAGACATCTTGTCTTATTGTTCGAATATTGGCAAGTGCAGATTCTCTAGTGAATGGAGTTTCACTACCTTTTGGGATTCGACAAAGTTCTAGATATAACAGTGTTAGGCAACAAGTGCTTTCGGGTTTCCGTTCAACGAGTGGACAAGCTCTATCATATTATAGACATATATTTTTATAATGGTCAGTCAAGGGCCGCAGTCTCCATAAATTTACACTTAAAAATAAAACAACAAATACAGACAGAAGATCACAAAAGCACTGATAACTTCAAAAGAAATTACTTTTTCAAAACATCTGCAATAGGAGACTTGGAACAGAGATGTAAACATTAGTATAAAATAGTTCTTGCATATCAATAAAAATACCACTTTCTGGAGTCCTGATATAGCCGGAAAGCGGTAGACCTCGTAGAAGTTAGCGAGACCAGCTGGATCAAACTAACGACCATTGGTTTAATTTGGCCCTGAATAGAACCACCTGGAAATCATGGGGAGAGGTTTTTTCCTAGCAGTGGGATGATACAAGCTAACAGTAACTGAAAGTTCTTAATCTAATAGTTGACTGATGCGGAATCAGTAATGCCTCATTCCACTTGTGACCCGAGGGGAAGCTAATTTGCAGTCACCTACGCTTTTCAAATCTCTAACATTAATAATACAAATAATAAATAAAACGATACGCTTTAATAATAAGATGTTTATTTCATATCAGATATCATGAGTAATTTTTATTTCGCCTTTAGTCCAGTTGGGGGAGCACGACAGCGGCTGCAGGGAAGATGGGTGCTCCAACCTGGACGGGCTCAATCTCAGGAGCACCGATGGGGTATATAGCAATAGGATTGGTGATTGGGGAGGGAATGGGAGCGTCGTCAACAACGTCGATGGGTGTAGGCTCGATCTCGGGGGCAGAGATGTCGACGGGGCTGACAGGTATGGGGTTAGATCCAGCGGCCTGGTTGATGTTCACGATGATCTGAACAAGGGGAGGTTTGCCAGGAACGTCAGCGACAGGTCCAGGGACGACAGTCACGGGGGAGGGAGCAACTTCTTCATCGGGCAGAGGGAAGTCGATCATGGCGGGGCCAACGGAAATAGGCTCGTACTCAGGTTCGATCATAGCGGGACCAACGGAGATGGGTTCAGCGTCAACTATAGCCGGTCCAACAGCGATGGGTTCCGGTCGCAGAGCAGCAATAGCGTCGAGAATATGATTGATAACGGCGCTGGGCCTATTGATTTGCTCAGCCGAGGCCACGGCGGCGATAAGAACGATGACTGCGAAGAATCTCATCTTAATAGATCTGAAAATAAACAAAATAATAATGGTAAATACCTTAATGCAAAAGTTAGCTAATGTAAGTTAGTTAATGTAAGGCTTTAGACTATTTTTTTTTAAATAAAAGTATGATGAAATGAGACAACTTACTTTTTCTTCTGTAAATGTGATACAAATATGCCATTCTGTAATTTCGTTACCTTTTTATAGTTCGAATAATCTATGAATTGTAAAGCTGACTGCAGTATAGGTATCAATATTATATTATGTTGCTGTAACCTGAAGTTATACAACTTGGGATCTATATTTATTATGCCGTTACATACATTTATTTTCATAATAAAAATATGTACTGGGCGGGCATTGTGTGCCTTTTTTTATTATAGACTAGCGACCCGGCCCGATTTCAGTCGGGTTATTGAGCTTATATTTGCTTAATTAATTTCTCGTTTGGCAGTTTTTATTTTGCAATATCTCATAAGATATTCGTTTTATTGAAATAGCAGTTTTGATCTACGTTAAATACTCAATGTATCTAACGTATTTAATTGGATAACGAGTGAGGACTGTACTGTTAAAAAAGATTCGTAAATAACCCATCATTTTATTGTAATTTCTAAAAGAATAAAATGGTTATTGTGGGTTCTTCTTGGGAGATAGACATGCCATCGCGGACTTTTTGTAGATGTATTAAAGAGGAACAATTCCGGCACACATTGTTTTTTTATAACATAAAGAGATTTGGCAGCGTTTTCGATTAAAGCTCCCGATAGGCTTAATTTTTTCCGACATGTTGAAGTAATGTCGTCGTATTTCATCCAATTTACACAAAACCTTAACTTATTAAGTTATTATACACTAAAACCTTCCTCAGGAATCGCTTAATCTGTTAAAAAACCCGCATCAAAATCCATTGCGGAGTTATAAAGATCTAAGCATACCTACATATGGACAGACAGACAACGGGAAGCAACTTTGTTTTATACTATGTAGTGATATCAATATCAAGACCCTCAACGTTGTAAATATTATTAATATTGCAACTAAATGTACTGTAGGTATTTGTTAAGAACTATCAAACAAGACTTACTCGTAGGTATGTATACCGTAGAAACTGTTTTTGGGTGGGCTGAATAATCTATCATACTTTAATCAGAATCACATTCAGGCCTATTCGTAAAAAATACCGATAACCCAAAGGAACGGGGCTATAATAATGGTAAAGATATTTATTTTTCTCAATCCACAGGAGCTAATACTAAAGTAAAACTGGGATTTGACTTTCTGAGAGACTAGTGCTTGATATAGGTGTGAAGATTTTGTTCTTTCATTGTTGATAGGATCGCGTTTGATGAACATCCCACCTTATGATAAAGTGTGGTCGAAGTGAATCAGAACCAGAATCAGAATCAGAATTATTTATTTGCTAAACATAGGTAAATACATAATTATAGGTCTTACATTAATAACAAGTCCGCTATGTTTTGTCAATAAGACATACAAATATTAGGAAGAAATTGAATATAATTTATGTCACAGTATCAAATTAATTAATTTAAGAATATGATTCATTACAATATTAAAACACACACAACAGAAAAATATTAATAAGAATGTCATAATATAAAATAAGTTTTAGTCATTTTATTATGTTCATATTGAAACATCATTTAAATAATCATCTAATTTGTAATAACATTTATCAATAAGTAGTTTATGAAGTGCCTTTTTGAATTTTATTAATGGCATGTCTTTAATCACATCCGGTAGGTACTTTATTGTAAACTTTTGGAGTGTTGCCGAAAAAACTTTTACGCATTAAGGATGTTTTACATTTAATATTACACAGTTTGTTATTGTATTGTGCACGTACTGGATATTTTCTTACTGCAGATAACCTAACAAATAAATGCGGGTTTTTTTTCACAAACAATGCTGTTTCCATTATATACATTGCCGGCAGTGTCAGTATTTTCAGCTTTTTAAAATGTGGAATACTAATACACTTTTACAATAACTTTTTAAAATAGAATGGCTATCTGTCGTTTTTAGACCACACATTGACCTCACACAACGTTTCTGCATCCTAAACACACACTCCCTATTAGTTGACTGTCCCCAGAAAATAATACCGTATCGTAAAACAGAAGCTACAAGGCCATGGTATGCTGTTAATAATGTCTCAATATTAACCTGAAGCACGCTTACCCAGAAGTAACCTATTATAGTTAAGTTATAGCTATCAGGAAACACAGACTCCAGTAAGGACTCCACCAGAGCTCCGTCACTCCATGTACTTGCGTGCTATAATTACCTACCGCCCGGCTGAGCGGTCTCGGGCCGTTTGCGGACCAAATTCAGTGCGGTTTTCACAAGCGAAGCGCAAGCACGTTGTTCAATTTTAATCGTTACCTACATTCGTTTGTACACGTACCTACAATGCCGTCTGGTGCCTTATGTGCTGTAGAAATCAAGTAAAAGAAGGGATAAACACCTAACATTTTTCCATTAACCTGTCAATGAAGAAAGTTAAGTCATAAATAAATAAAATAAATGTAGCAAGAAGCATACCTGTCCCGGCTTTGTTGCTGAATTACAGAACATTCCTGATTTAAATGAATCTACGAATAGATTGTTTATCCATTTTAAAGCATTCAACAAAACATCGCCTTTTTACGGAAAGTTAAAAGTGCCAACAGATGCGTTTCATAATTATGTAAGAGAACTTGAGACTATGTTTATTAATAATTTTGAAAAAAATATGTTACTAAGGCCAGGTAGTACTCTTTATGAATTTTAAATAACATACATTTTGATTCTCCCTGCCCTTGTTTCCCAAAACAATATCTAATAAAACTTTTTATTAGATTCAGGATATTTTCTACACTAAAATTTAATAACCGAGAATTTAGAAAGGGTAAGCAATTTATGAAATATTATGTAAAAATAAATCACATGTAACTTTAAAGATTTTTTTTTATTTTACCCACACACTGACCTCTATAACTATGTTTTATTTAGATGTGTTGCACAGTCAGCACCAATTTGTAAAAAAATATATTTTATAAACGATACAATTTTAAACTACTACCTATAGTCAGAGCATATTCACAGTTCTCAATAGCATAGACACAAAACGTTATGTTAATTTAATTTTATCGAAGAGGCAGCCCTGCGATTGCTGTGGGATCGCGCGGTGCGAAAGCAATCACAACTGTACTAGTGTTGCCGCTGGTCACTTGTAGAGTTACCGTACGCAAGAGATGAAATTACCGTATTGAAACAAAAATTGCCGTACATTTTTTATTTTATTATTTACATGAAAAAGAAAAATATAGATATGAAACACAAGTCAAACAAATAAAACACCTTCTGTTTATGAAAAAGACACTGAACCTATAGATTTGATAGAAACCACAGATTACTCCTCTCCTCCTATCAAATCCTCAATATCGCCTGTTAAGATATCTTTAGTGTATCCAAATTTCTGAGGTCAACGGAAAACTTGAGGCTAGAGGTACCGAGTCACTCCACCAATTTCTTTGGTAAGTAGTTCGCAGCTCAAGCAGTACGACTGTGGAATACTCTTCCCGTGTCAGTAAGAAAAGCACAAACCCTTCCTTCTTTCAAAAACATGGTAAAAGATCTCTATCTCTCTCTTTAATTTGTTACTATTTTTTTATATATCTCAGCTTTGTTCTTTTTATATGTATATGTGTATTGAGTATGTAGGTTATTACTTATTTATTGTATATAAGTGAATAGTACACCATGGACTACCCGCGTATTTATTTTCTCCGGTTGTGTCAAATCCATCCAAAGGTTGTCTGTAGGGCACGCCGCAATTGCGGCGGTAAGACCCCTCTTTGAGGAGTGGCTAGATCGGCGTCACGGCGTCCTGCCCTACCGCATGACGCAGGTCCTCACCGGACACGGAAGTTTCGGGAGGTACCTGTGTCTGATGGGGAAGGAAGAAATGCCTGGGTGTCACCACTGCGAGGATCGCCCTGAGGACACAGTAGACGGTACGGTGCATACGGTACAAGACTGCCCCGCTTGGGCAGAGCACCGACGTGTCCTCACGGCGGCGATAGGCGGAGACCTCTCGCGCCCGACACTGGTCGAGGCCATGCTGCGGGGCGAGACGGAGTGGGAAGCGGTCTCCTCGAAAGAGGAGGCGGGCCGCGTGAGGGAGAGGATTGCGTCCTCCCTCCAGCCCAGCCGCAGTGATAGACGCCCACGGCGTCAAGACGTCGGCCGACGATCTCCGGCCACCGTAGGCGCGGGCATGCGGACAGCGAGTAAAGGGCAACTCGCTGTCCGACCATGGACCATGCCCGGGTCGACGGCGCGTTGTGTTCCACGCGGGCCTCAAAGAGCGTCAGAAACATGACGAGCCCCCCCCTGTAGAGGGCCGAAGCCTGCCGGGGTCGTGGGACTTATCCCATTACCGTGACCTCGGAACGTAAAGGGCTATTGAAGGAACACCGTGGATTTTAGTCAGTACAAGTCTGACAGTCCCTCCGGCCCTGCCCGGGGTGGGAGGACTTATTTGACGATATTACCACGTAAAAAAAAAGGTTGTCTGTAAAAGATCGCTTTTAGCGACAAGACCGCCCGTTGTAACACCCTTTGTAGTTTTTAAGTCCTTATTTAATTCTGTTATGGTGTACAATAAAGAGTATATCTATCTATCTATGTGAGTACTATTTTACATGGAATGTCTGCCTATCTGACGTCCACAACCCAGGAAATCAGAAAATAATCAGAATTATTTATTTGTGATTCATAGGTGGTTGGTCATGTTTTAAATAAATATATATCAGCCTATTAAAGGCATACAAAAAGAATAAAATATAATTTTTACACGCAAATAAAGATAAGTTCAGGAGCTGGGTAACACGATTGACTAGACCCAAAGATATATAATAAACTATAGATACGTTGTCCGCGCTCTAAAATGGCAAGTTGAAATCAAGGTAAGTGCCTCGTGTCTGTTTAGTTACGCACGAACCTGTGTCGCGAACGCGACACTACACATCGTGTTTTAAAAGAAAATTAGGAAAAAAACATGCCTTTGTGTGTTTTCAGACGTTGCACTAATTATACTGCTTCCGTGAGAGGTAAAAATGTGTCATTTCATAGGTAAATATCAACAGAAATACATTTTTTATTTTTATTTTTCTACACGGCTAATGGCGGCTAGCGTATGAATGAAGTCAGTCACGTGACGTTAGGGGAGGTTGTAAAGATGTATATTCATCTCTCTCTAACATCAGGTGTACCTAAAGATGGCATTTATTTTCTGTCCCTTTCTTTACACGTATTAGATAGTAACTCTCTATGTGTGTGTTTCGTTTTTGAGAGGTGTTTTGTGGGAATATGACGTGTCTATTTATAATACGTCATTGACTAGACCAGTTTCAGAGTTTCAGATTTTGTTGGCTTATGATTACCCGTAACAACTATCAATGATGTTTAAATGGCGGCCAGGACCAACGGATTAATGTGGTTTCAAGGAACAGAGGAATCTCGTTGTGTTAACATGTTCAGCCATCCAAAAGCTGACCTCAGTAAGGCTCTTAAAATGTGTGCAGATACTAGGAAACAATAACATAACAGTACCTATAAAATACAAACTTATCAGTATTTATTATACGTTAATTTACAACGTCACTTATTACCAGATCATATATATTTTATACTAGTATAAAACATATCATTACGATCCAGATAGCTTGTTCAACTGTAGTAGCTATTTATGATGGGGCTTAGGGGAATGTAGTTAAACGATATCTAATTTTCACGTTTTAGATACGAGTATGACTTTGTAACACGTTTTTATTTTGCGTGTAGGTAAATAACAATGGTAATCTTAATGTTATAAACAAGACGGAAAAATACTTAGGTACTGTAAAGCCCTTTTTTCGGGTGGGAAAATCATCGAATGACTTCTACCGCTCTGAGTGGAACGGAAGGGAGTGTCTGACTTCTACTGACTAAAAACCCACCCTGTTCCGCTGACTTGCGTGTTTAGTATCTACCCTTTTCAAAGTGAACTCTTTGAAATGTTTTAAACTAGTCCATTTCGTAGTATTAGAGCTTTTCAGTTATAGTACCTTCGGGGTCGCGGGAATGTTCTAACGAGATGCCGCGGCCCTGGAACGCAAGGGTAGCTGAAGGAACAGGGTGGGTTTTTAGTCAGTAGAAGTCTGACACTTCCTTCCGCTCCACCCCGAGCAGGAGAAGTCATTCGATGATTTTACCACCCAGAAAAAAAAAAGGAATTCTCAACCTATCAAACTTAGATGGGGAAAAGATAACATGGCAACATATAAAAATAAACAAATACATAAAATTAGTAAATTAAAAGAATGTCCAGATTTCAATATCTTATAACCTTGACGTAACACGCAATTGGTAGGACTAAAACGATGAAATGAACTCTATGCGTTCATTTCATCGTTTGCGCGATTGATCGCCTGAATATGTGCACTACGCAGTTAGGCTACAGGTATTTTTTTAATATTGATGATAAGCTCGCGTTTGAGCAACATCTCACCAGTCACGGATGTGTTCGAAAATGAAGGACGTTTAACTTGAGGTAACCTATAATTTACTCTTGTCCCCATTGCTTGTCCCCTAGCTTAAGTATAGTTGTCAGGAAACACAAACTTCAGAAGGTCATTTCACTCCTTGACAATCTCCTTCACAATGAAAGTATTCCCAAAACGTTTTCTGCGTATGGGGTGTCTACCATGTAACAATGGCGCAGCGCCGTTCGTCTTGTTGTCCGTTGATGGATCGAGCTCGGTAGATGGTGGATTGTGCTATTCTATTCGATTGTGACATTCCTTCCACATTCCTCCATGTATTGCAGAAGTGGAAATTCTAGAGCCGCCAGACTTAGAAATTCGGTCGCAAGATCTAGATCAAAATCCATACTAAGACGAATGGAAAGAAATTGCCTGAATATCGAAATAAAAAAAAAACCGAATAAGAACATTTTATTTGTAAAAGTTGTTTGTTTTTTTTTATAAAAAACATGAATTTAATTCCTCCTATAAAATGAGGAACCAAGTCTTAAGTAATGTTACTGAAGTCAGCGATCTGGGCATCATTATAGATTCTGAAATGAAATTTCTAGCACACACTGAAGTAATAATAAATAAAAGCAACAGAATGCTAGCATTTTTAAACCGTAACACAAGAAACTTTAGTAATTTGGCAGCATTAAAAATTTTGTTTACAGCATTAGTTCGTAGTCATATATAATACTGCTCCATTGTCTGGTACCCAGTACATAATATCCACATTCAGCGCATCGAGAGAGTTCAAATAAAGTTTATAAAAAGACTCTCCTATAGAGCAGGTATAAGGAATACAGTTAAAACCTATGAAGATAGACTGAATTATTTTAAAATGAAATCTTTACATTGGCGTCGAGATTTTGCAGGTCTAACATTCCTATTTAAGGTATTGAATCGAGGTGTGAATTGCTCGCAACTTCTGTCATCAATCAATATTAATATACCCCGGTCATCAGCTAGACTTCAAAATTATAAGCCTTTTGCTCCTGGTAGGCGGAGAACCAAGTATGGAAAAAATGCCCCCCTTTCCTATATTCTCAGAAAGTGCAATGACATTTTTCACGATTGTGACTTGGACATATTTTCAGGCAGCATTACCAAGTTTAAAAGAGCTGTGCTCAATATTATGTAATTTTGTTCAATAATGTTTTATTTTTTATTCTTTGTTTGATGTTGTCATTACTTATTCTTTGTTTGTTGTTTGTTCTTGTCTTGTGTTGCTTAATTCAATCTCATTTAATAAACTAATAATTTTATTCAATTTTTATTAAAAAATCATATTTCATTGCATTTAATTCAATTTAATTTATGTTATTTCATGTTTAATATTACATTGTTATTTTATTCTAACTTTATGTAGGTATATTTTAATTGTACTAAGATAAATATTAAATGCTGTGCTAACCTCTAATTTAGATGCATGCAATACTAACGAATCTGAACTTAATCGTATGTTAAATGTCTCTGTGTGCATTTAGTTGGTTTGCCTAAATAAATAAATATATTTGCATATAAAACATACCTTATTTATACTTAATGTACACAGAACTTTAATTTTTTGGCTTTTACTAGCATACGAATATAATTGTTCATCTTGGTTGCATAAATGTGACTTATGAGTATTAATAAATTTAATTATAATAAATGAATTGTTCGCCATGTGACCTCTCTAAAAGATAATGGATAGACTCGGATAATTATAAAATGGACCACAAGGCACCAGAGGCATCCATGCCTAGCGCTACATGGGTAAATGAAGTCGTGGCGATTTAGATCAAAGCTGGCTAAACACAGCCAGCAATAAACAGCACCCCCTGGAGGCTGGCCCCCTTGGAGGAGTCTTATACACGACGACCCGCATAGACATGTATTTTCAACCAACGACAAAAAAAGGAGGAGGTTATCAATTCGACGCGTAATTTTTTTTTTGTTTTTATTTATGATCACCGATTACTCGAAGACAGCTGAACCGATTTGGAAAATTATTTTTTTTTGAAAGTGTATACTTCGAAATTGGTCCCATTGTCACCAAGTCAGGATCTGATGATGGGATCCTGGAGAAATCGAGGGAACTCTTCAAATATTATAGGCACACCTATGGCGTTTTGGGTATTTCTTATAGTAACTTGTGCAGTTGCTCTCAAAAAGTACCATTTGGGGAAGTGGAACTGATGATGAACACCACAGATGGCCGCCGAAACTAGTCAATAATAAGTATTTCGTGGATTGCGATTCGATTACTTGAATATGGATGTTAAGCACTTTATGTTCGTCACAATGCATATGGTGATGTAGAGCTGATGGTGAAGTACCAGGAGAACTCCTCAACAATTAACGGCCCAGCATTGCGAAAAGCAATATTTTGTAAAAGGTTATAATAAGTAGTTGACATTTAGGCTCTTATAAGTAGGTAAATTAAAAATCGACCAACTAAAAAGAGTGAAATAAAAACTGTTTACCAAAAAATTAAACCGACTCCCAAAAAACACTGCGAAGTAAAAAATAACTTTAATTTCGGAAGTCGGTGACAAAAACGACAATACAAAACTAAAGACACCGACTACCGAAATTAAAGTTATTTTTCACTTTGCAGTGTTTTTGGGAGTCGGTTTGATTTTTTCTTAAAAAGTTTTTATCTAACGTTAGATACGTAAACATTATTGACAGGATGTGTCATATCTCTAATGTGTTATTTATTTTTCTTTGTACTTATTATGGAAAAAAATATAATCACGCCTAGAAATACTTTATGTCGGATAGGTATCTATATTGACTGGACCAGCTTTGTAAGACAATAAATAAATCACCGTATATCATGTACCTATAGACTGCATATGAAATTGATTTAGGTGCGAAAATGACTTTTCTATACTAAGTAGGTACTACAATGTAAGTAAATTGGTATTTGGAACCTACATAATTCATATTTCGAACGAAAATGGAAATCGCAATCTCGACGGATTTTTTGAGATTTGTAATTATATTAATACGTTCTTATGATATACAAGTGGAGTGTAGACTACAAGATGGAGTTTAATTCGTCCAAATGCTTCGCTATGACATTCGGTCGCATGCGGCACCCAGTTAATTTTGAATATAATTTAAATAATAATACCATCACGAAGTCAACAGCCATGAAAGACCGATAGCTCACCTTCCACGTCCATATGGCCATGGTAGCTAAACAATTCTACTAAAGGTTAGGTTTTGCTCTGTGTAATTGTCGCGATTCTCGCACCGCTCATGCCGTCAAAATAATATTTAATGCGCTTGAACGTATCAAGCTAGAAACCAGCTCTTGCGTGTGGAATCCACATGAAAGTACCTACGCACTTTTATTACAAAAGGTTCAAAAAGCGTTCCTTACATACCAATGTATATAAACAGAAACACGGCTACTATGCTTACCTCTATCCGACAGAGTTCTTACTAGGTTGCCTCGGATACAACTCCCTAGAGGTAAGGCGAGCTCGAGATCAGCTCACAATAGCCTGTAAGATGCTCCGTGGCGCAATTGACGCTCCTGATCTGTTGCATATGCTGGCGCGCTTCTTTGTCCCAGACAAATACTGCCGGGGCAAAAACACAGGCTGTTTGCCGTGCCTCCATGTCATACTGTTGCACGTGCTAAGTCGCCAATTCCTCGCACTCTGGCCGCGCTTAATGATCTCTTGGATTCTAATCCAACAAGCGATCTGTTTGCGGATGGATGGATGAAGATTTTATTGGTATGTCAGATGTACTGTGAGAAGAATTCATGAAAGTGTTGTTAAAATGTTAACCTTCTTTTATTTATGCTTTCACTTAAAATTTTAGTATACCTACTTTGTTTATTTTGTATATTTTAGTATGTGACATTATTATTGTCTCTTTTAATTTTAGTTACTGTCATTGGTTGTAAACATAACCGTTGTAATTAAATAAATAAAGTTAATAAATAATTTATCTCGCGTGCCATTCGATTTTCTATCGCTAAGATTGCAAGACTCGATAGGCGTTCCTGGCTCATAGAAGATCGCAAATAAGTTTGCTAAAATTTCGCTCACAGCTTGCGGATGTAGTTGGAAGCGTAGAGTAAATTCGCAGGGCAATACAAATATTCGGAAAAGCATCCTGCAAATCATGAGTATAGATCTGTTACAAGAGATAGAAACCGTTAGCTTTTTCTATATCACCAAATAAAAGCGGAGCTTGCTCTTTAATTAAAAACGTAGAATTCATGGCAGAATTCAACAGCGCTTAAATCTCGCTTGTATTTTCGAGCCAGATCTGCCCCATACTTTTGCAGTTCTTCAATTGTCATTTTAAAAATATTAGTACCTACCATTAAGAAACGCAAAATTCAAATTCAGCATGGTAGCACAATCAAACTTTTTAATTTCTGATATGATTCGATCAAATACTATCATTATTTCTTTAGAAAATAGTTGAACAGGTTGGAGTGTTTGTAATTCGTCTTCACACATCTCATCAATTTTTTTTTTTTCGTTTCGGAATTCGTTTGTTGTGCAAAATAGGATCAACACCACTTTTTTTAGCAACCTTTTCAGCCTCTTATATCCAATATTCCATTGGATTTAGTCTCATTTTTTGCAAAGTTGCCCGTTCCGTCGCACTACTTAATGGATGGTCTTCAGCAGACCATCCATTAAGTAGTAAGAATAATATCTTGTATTGTATAAAGGAAAATTTAAATGATCAATATCTTTGAAACTCCTCAAAGTTTCTCCATCACAAATTCAGGTTATCATTATCGTCCCCGTCACAAAAATTTGAACATATTTTGAAGGCCGTAGATCATCATGCAACGGAGATACATGTGTCCAGCCAGCTTGAACTCAGGCTGTCTAGACATTAAGTTTTTATTGATTTCTCGTAAACACTTACATGTGATGCCATAAATCAAAAGTTATTACTGTCACACATTGCGTCACTAAATGCTAGTAAAGGAACCATATTCGAAAACGCTCCCGTTATTGAGATTCGGAAGTGCCAGCCAGAAATTTTATACGTAAATCCAAGCTGGCTGAACACAAATTTTTGCAATTTTCTACTAAACCGCTGTACGTACCACAAAACTTTTTTCTTTTTGTTTTGCTGTATAATAAACTATATTTCCTATTATATTTTGGTCAGATAAAAAAGAAAAAAATATATGAAAATATAATCGAATTTTACAGCAGGGTACCTATACTTTATTTTGATATTGCTCCTACGCACCTCGCGAATAAAATGTTCATGAAGCGCGTCCCATCCCGCGCTCTCGCTGCACCCGGTCACGTGGTCCGTGTGCTGTACCCAAAGACTATAAAGCCATTTACTCCTGGGTATCCGTCGAGTTGACAGAGACACAGTGAAACAAGAGTGAAATTTCTGTACTTGTACTATTATTTATTCTGTAGTCAAAGTTAAGTAAATGATGAGTTGTCCATACGTGTGTAAAATTTGAATTTGGCCGCCCTCTGAACTTGCCGCCCGGGGCATAGGCCCCGGCTTGCCCCCCCTGGATCCGGGGCTGGTGAGATGTCCACCATGTAACAATGGCGCATCGCCGTTTGTCTTGTAGTCCGATGATGGAACGGGCTTGGCGGAACAAGACTGTGCAATTCCATCGCACACTCCCCAAAATGTAACCGATAGAAAACTGATAGGCTTGCAACACGTCGCCGATGTTCTAGGCTCTGGAGCCTTGTCTCGACCAGTTTCTCGTTGCCGATGAGACTCTTGGCCCGTTTCTCTATAGACTCAAGTGCATCAAGCTGGTATTTGGCAAATCCGTCCCAGAGATGAGAGCAGTACTCCATACACGACCGAACTTGCGCTTGATAGAGGTTGAGCAGCTGTTCCGGTGTGAAATATCGTCTCACCTTTGCTAGGATTCCCAATTTTTTGCAGCCAATTGAGCCTTAGTCTCGATAAACGGACCAAAATTAAGGGTGGATGTCAACGTAACCCCAAGAAGCTCGATGCGATCAGTTATCGGTACGGTTACACCACGGAAAGAAGGAGCCGATTGAAATTGGCTCCTTTTTGCGGAAAAACCCACCCTACTCCTTCAGTTGACCTTACTTTCCGGGGCCGCAGTATAGGTACTTAGACACTATAATTATATCTAATGGGGACCTAATTGATTAATGAAGTCGTGAATGTCGCTACGACCCCATAAGCTGGCGCGGTGAGCAGTGGCGTAGCGTGCCTTGTCGGGGCCCCGTATAAAAATTTTTTTGGAGGCCCTTATATGGAGGTAAAGATTTTTCACAAAAGAAAAAAAATATTGTGAGAAGTAATATTTATTTATCACATAATTTACCCATTTTACAAATAAAAATCGAATTTTAAATATTCACTCTCCTTGCCTTTTTATCGGCAAACTGATTTATTAAATCATTTATGGCTGATGATGATTTTAGTTTTTCTAAAGTTTCTGCCTCTATGGACAATAGTGAGATGTCTGACAGCCGTTCTTGTCCCATCGAAGTTCTTAAGTAATTTTTTATTAGTTTTAATTTTGAAAAACTTCTTTCTGCCGTTGCGGTTGTAACTGGAAGGGTCAAGAATAAAAAGCATGCTGTGATTACCTCGGGAAAACTGGATGCAAGACTATTGAATTTTACTAGCAATAATTCAATGAGTTCTTTAATGGAATAAATTTTTTTAATTTCAGAATTTAAGCATGTTTTTAGAGCCTTTAATTGGTCACAAAGATTAAGTGAGATGTCTTTACTGTATTTAGCAGACAGTTTTCCGGAAGCGTTTAATATCTCTTCGCTTGAAGAAGATAGGAGTTTCTCCGGTTGTAATATTTCGAATATACTACTCAGGTTGCAAAGGCTCTGAAATCTTTCTTTAGTTTGAGAAATTAATATATCTAAACAGCAATAGTATACATTGACTTTGAAATAGGATTCCGGGTCGGAAATTCTCTCATCTTGTGATAACTCATCAAAAAAACGCTTCGTTATCTTTCGCCTACTGTTTTTAAAAACAGTTGTTACCCCCCACTTTTTTGCTAAATCTTTGGATTCATTTAGCAAGCTATTAAATGAATTCTGATTTCTTAATTGGCACAATCTATTTAAAAGATTACTTAATAAAATACTAGATTTCTGTAAGTCATTATTATCATGCTGTAGAGCTTTAGAAACAGGATTAATAATTTCAAATAGTGAAGAAAAAAATGTAACGAGCACTAAGAAATCAAAACTCTCTAAAATATTAATTATACTTTTACATTCTTCACGTTCATCTTTTTTATTTGAAATTAAATTTAGTTGGTACAAAGTTTTCATGATTAGTAAAAAATTTTTCTTTACTGCTAATAAAGCGTCGTTCCTAGAAGACCATCTGGTAGGACATACCTTTTTAAGGGTAATCAAATATTTTTCAGATGAATCGTCACTTAGCATAGCCCAGCGTTTTATACTATTGCCAAAAAAAGTATATATTTTTTCTAAATTATCGAAAAAAGTCGATACTTCACGAACATGTCTCGCAGCATCGTTCAAAACCAAGTTTAAAGCGTGCGCAGCACAATGAACATAATCGGCATTTGGAGCATGCTCTTTTATTAGGGTTTGTAATCCTCCATATACACCTGACATAACATTTGCTCCATCGTATCCCTGTCCTCTACATTTAGTCAAATCAATTCCATATTCTTTAGTCAAATTTAAAATGACAGTTTTCAGACCTGCAGCACTGCAATCGGTTACTGCTATGAATCCTAAAAAGGACTCACAGACTTTTATTTCTTTAGGCACATTATCATCATTTTCTGTAACCGAGATATATCGAAAAACTACAGATAGTTGGTCAATTTTTGACAAGTCTTGTGTTGTATCCAGAATTATTGTCAGAAATGGAGCTTTTTTAATTTCTGAGATAATACTGTTCCTAACGTTAGTACCAAGCAAACTAATAATTTCGTTTTGAATCGTAGGGCTTAAATAATTTATTTCACCTTTCGGTTTTAGAAAAAGTTCTTTTAAAGTTGCATCATAGTTAGATAGCAGACGTGAAATTGCCATAAAATTGCCAGAATCAGAAGATTTCAAAGGTAGATTACAAGATACTAAAGTAATTATAACATTAATTATACGATGCAGTACATCTCTCCAGAATGTAATTTTACTATCGATTTCACTTTTCAATAGAGTATCGATGGTATTTCCTTGCAACCAATTATTATAAGAGAGTGAGGCACTAATATGCTGCTGTGACTTTTCATGGTCAAGAATAGTTTGTGTGAAATTGCTTCTAACCGAAACACCGTTAACCCAAGCAGAGGAGTACGATTTGTTTTGACGATCTGCTAATAACCAACAGAAGTGACAGTACGGTTTGTTTAAAACGTTAGAATAACATAACCATGGTCTTATAATTTTTATGCCTGCCTGATTGAAATATGAATAATAATAAGCTGAAAAAGGTCGGTTATTTTCTGAAACTTTTGGAAATGGTCCTTGTGGTTTAAATGGACCCAATTTAAAAATTATTTTTCGTTCGCATTCAGTTAAATTGTCACCAAAATTTCCTCTATCTGATGAAATTATATTACAATCTGCATTATCTGCAGATATATCAGAATCGTTGACTTGGGGTTCCTCGATTTCTGGATGGACATCCGATAAAGTATGTGCTTGGCTTTCTTCTATTTCCGGATGGATATGTGACGAAGAACATGCTTCAGAAGAATCTAAAAATAAACGAGTAATTGTTAAAAAATAAATACGAATGCTTTGATACTAAACTAAAAAGAGTTATATATAAATAAATAACGTTACTAAGGGTCACAGTTAGAGAGTGTTCAGTTCAGACGCACACAGATTCTACGCGGATTGTGCTCGTACCTATTTGTTCAAGACTGCAATAGGCCAGCCAACGGTAACTGGACGTGTCCGGAACTTTTCCACGATACGTGGAGGTACCGTTGCTTTTCAATAAACAAGGTTACACAATGGCCTACCTCTACTAGGCTTCGGCCTACAACAATTTGATCCAAAAATTACAAATAACACTCACCTGAGCTGTAGACGGCAACCCGGATCTGTTTGATCACGTCCAAAGTGTGTATGTATGTACAATGGGGTGAGTAATTGAAAGGTGTGATGTAAGTCAAGTGTTGTAGAACGTTCACAAGGCGCTGATCTCCAGATGGCGCGATCACAACAGCAATCACAGCACAACTCGTTCCCACCAAGCGCGTGCCACACGAGGTGACGCAATAAGGCGATATGTTCCAAGAAATATCACTGGATTCTTGTTAATCCGAGATTACAAAGTTCAATCAATCACTGAACACAATTAATCTGTTGCTCTCACGTGAGATTCAAGTTGATTTCCAATTATAATCCGCGTGCCAGCCCGACCGACGACAAGGCGGCGTATGATTCAACAATATCCCGGGGTTTTCGGCAAATGGGGAATACACTTCAACAATTAGATAATTCGCGACCCAATTATCGGTCCCAACAGGCGAATTCAACGATATTTTACCAATTATATTAACTCAAGAGGGTCCCCATGACCGGCATTTTTTCCAAGCAAGCAAAGTCTATCTGTCAAGTCAGAGTAATGTCAAAATCAAATTCTTTATGTCAAAAGGGTGCGTTCTGTTTCACGTCGGACCGAACACTATTAGTAGATACAAAATCACCTGCAGCCCGTCCGTGCATTACTATACACCTGCGTGCTATTTAAACGCAGCGCGTAGTGTAGTGGCCATACAAAACGAGAACCCGAAAGCGAGTCTGCACATCTGAAGTTCTCAACACGCAATTAACGATACGATACGGACTGATAAACAAACAACAAAACAAATCGATCCTATAGATAAGTTAGAATTTTGTTTTTTTTAAATCAAGGCACGGAACCCTAAAAACAGTATAATTGTGAAAATCGAGGGGGGAGACAACTTTTTGTGACGGACAGATGGACAGACCGAAATTAAAAGATTTCCTTGTTTATCACTACGGGCCCCTAATAAATGGGTTGGGTAGTAGTGTAGTACTTACCTTTCCAATCTAAATCACTCACAGTATCTTGTCTCTGAAAAAATGAAGAAATTTTGGGCACTTTTTTTATAACCTCGTCCCTTTTCTGTTTAATTTTTCTTTTCTCAGCGCCGCTGGGATAATCTCTTTTCCTTTCACTCATTTCTTTTACAAATCGTTACTAATACTGCTAAACCAGAAGAACAATATTGTTTGTACTGAATTACAATGTAATGCACATTTATATAAAGCGCGTAAATAAACAGTGCACTGCACTCCGTGGTTTAACATCCAATGCAAAGTACAACAACGTACACGTACATCGCGATATCGATGAAGGATTCCCGGGGATTCCCCGCTGAGTTGAAGATGAAGTAAGTAAAACGGGGAAGTCCCGCAGCCCGCCATAACGATGTAGTGTTGCCAACTTTTGAACGCACGCTTAAGGCGGGAAAAAAAGGAATTGCTTTATAGAATTTTGTCATTTGTAAAATAAAATAAATTAGAAAGTTTTTATTCTTTTTCCTTACACACTTTGGGGGCCCCCGTGGCCCGGGGGCCCCGTATAATTGATACGGCAAATACGGCGGTAGCTACGTCCCTGGCGGTGAGCCATAACAGAAACGGCAAAGTGAATATGAGTGTGCGCCTACTCAAAATGTTTAGCAGCGCACAATCATGTGAATGTATAATGCATGTTGCTTGCTGTTCGCCCACCGTTTCTTCAGGACATCACCGCGGTGGTCGGTCACTTGGTCCCCGGTAGTCAGACCTCTAGTAACCTGGAGGGAGCCCGGTGGGGGATGACCAGTGATAACGATTAACTGAATTCACACTTTTCGCAACAAGACCGACTAGAAAACCTTGATGATGGTGAACAGCAGCTTTCCAGATTCAGTATTATGTATGATGCGCCTCGCTTCCCAAGAGGTGAAAAAAGCCTTTGTGCGCAGGTGGCTCAGTGACCTGTTGATGATACCTTCCGTTACCATCGGAGTAATTTTTTTTACGTCGTCGCTTCGCGTCATTCGCTGTGGTGCCTCCATCGGAAAGATCGAAACACACACCCTTCGGTAAAAACTCTTCTCTCTCAACACGCTCTCGATAGTATCTCGCAACATAAATTATAGTGTTTTGGCGCGACTCCAACCTCTCCGGTCTCTACCCTCAATATAAAGTTGGTCTTAGATAAGAGGACATATTGGACCGGATCGGACCGGACTTATAATTTTTTTTTATTGATATCTAATTTGTTTGCGTTTGACCACCATCTCACCTGATGGTAAGTGATGATGTGGTCGAAGATGTAGCACGCTTACCTAGAAGTAACCAATTCACTCTTGACTTTAAGACCCCTAGTAGATTATAGTTAGTGTTGCCAGGTGTCCCGATTTTCGCGGGACGTCCCGATTTTAGGGATCTGGGGACGCGTCCCGATTTGCCGCTGATCGGGACACCAAATGTCCCGATTTATAAACCGAGTTGACACTTTAAAAAATTCTTATCAGCTGCACGAAGCTGAATTTGCTCCCGTCTTGCGTCATGTTAGAGCAAGATGGTTGTCACTTCTTTCTACCGTAGAAGTCCGTAGAACGTGCAACTAAATTTTTCGATATACTAAAAGATTATTACATATCATTGGGAGAAGATGAATGTCCCAAGTGCGCTGTGGCAATTCTTCAGTTCAGTTGAAACGGAGCCATGCTTGGCATTTTACCAAGCTGCACTAAGATTTTACAGGATGTAGGTAGTAATATATCTTGAAAACGAAACATTGCTATATTTTGAAGGTCACGAAATAATGGTAAAATTAAGTAAGCAATTGAGGCAAAGGATTGAAGATGAGTTTGTGGCATTCACGTGCAGCAACGTGCAGTTCTTATTTATTATTATTTCTTCATTACATAGAGACCAAATATGAACTCAACGATAGCAAATTAGATTTTTTCAAACCATTTTCTCTAACCACTCGTTACTTACGCGTCATTTATTGAAAATCTAATAATGAGCGTGTTCTTCGATATGGATCAACTTTATGAAGAAGTGTGTACAGTCAAAACTTGGTAAAACAGCAGTACAGAACAAAGATCTTACGCCGCTACAAAACAAGACTTCGCAAAACTTCTGAAGTTATTTTCTTTTATGACATCAAATACCGGTGTCAAACATGGCAAGTGCGGCAGCGGAAAGAGTATTTTCACAAACCAACTTAATTTGGTCCGAGAGGCGAAACCATTTGACACTGAAGCATGTCAAAGCCGAAATTAAAAAAAAAAAACTTTAGTATGACTTGCGGTGAATTTCACAACAACGTAATAAAAAAATATGGGCCTTGTATACGAGTAATCTATGGACCAAGTACTACAAAAGATAGCTAGACGACATGAATCATGTGACATAGAAAGGGTGTCTCAGCGCCGATTCTAAAATTAGAATATTTATTTTAAAAAAAATGAGTGTGGCACTCGGGGATTGCCGCGGTAAAGCTATTGCAGAACATTTTTTATCAACTCTTGCAATTATAATTATTTATTTATTTTATTTATGCAGTATTTTTTTTCTTTTATATTAGTTCAAGTTACACTTTTTGAGCGTGGTGAGCGATAAGAAAACAATTTTTTGCTTTTGTTGAATAAATGAGAAGTTAATATTGTTTATAATATTTTTATTATCTTACAATACACGTAGGTTTCTCAGAAATAGTCGCGGGCTCGAACTCACTCGTGGACTCAGTTATGAGCAGTTAGCAGCTAGTCTACACGCATACGTCTAGTCGCACGCACACAAACACCTTGCCGAAGTCTGCCGAACTGAAACGACGTTAGACGATGCACGGCTTTCAACGCCGCACAGCTGTGCCGGTCGGAGTGTGGGGTGTTAGGTTTATTTTCGTTACGGAATTTCTTGATTCGGTCGCCACGCTCAAAGCCCGCGATAAAAGCTATGCAATAGCTTAAAACTAAGATTGTACTTATAATATTTTAATAGCAATAAATTATTGTTTATTAGTGCAGATTTTATGTACGGAATATTACACCGTCAAGATGTCTTCCATCACGGCGAATGCACTCTTCAAAACGGACTAGCAAATTTGCAGAGACACGCCGCAGAACGTCAACTGATATGACCCTCACTTTTGTCGTTTTTTTAGTCTTCAGTTGCTCCAAATTCGTAAGAGGGGTATCAAAAACTCTTACTTTAAGATAACCCTATAAAAAAAGGCAGCTGGGGTTAAGTCAGGAGATCTGGGTGGCCACAATATGTCTCCAAAGCGGCTTATGAGTTTTCCAGGAAACAACGCTCTTAGCGTGTCCATGGAGACCCTAGCTGTGTGGGCTGTGGCCCCATATTGCTGAAACCATACACCTGACTTGTCAACATCCTCTTCTTGAAGCTGCGGTACAAAAACAGTATTAATCATGCCGTATACCGCTCGCTCGTCACTGTAACCGTTGCACCTCGGTCATTCTCTAAGAAAAATGGCCCGATGATTTGCTTCGACGATATTGCGCACCATACAGTAACTTTGGGGCTGTGTAATGCTTTCTGATGTTTTTGTTTTGGATTGCTAGATGACAAATAACAGCAATTTTGACGATTTACGTACCCTTCGAGGTGAAAGTTATCGTTAAAATAAACATTGTCCATCCCATTTTCCTCCGAAAAAAATCTAACATCTTCTGACAGTAAATTTTTCGCTTGTTGTAGTCTTCTGGTTTGATTTCTTGAACTATCTGAATTTTATAAGGATGTATGTTTAAATCTAAGGCCAAAATTCGTTGAATACTTGATCGATGGAGGCCCAAAGAAGCAGCATGTTTTCTAACTGATCGTAGTGGAGGCTCCGCGACCGCAGCGGCGACGCGGTTGATGTTTTCAATCGATCGCACAGGTCTATTTCGAGGGCCAATTGAATGATTCAGTAAACATCCTGTCGCTCTACACTTTGCTACCCATGACTTAATTAACTGAATACTCGGGGCATCACTTAAACGGCAGATTTGAAAGCGATTACAAAACTTGCGCTGTGCTTCACTCAATGAAAACTCGTTGCAAAATACGCCTCGATTGCGTAAACGTGGTGTGCGCCAGACCACTGCAACATAGCGACTAAAAATCCGCACTAATTATCTACCAAACGCTACCGCTCCCTTCTTGCTAGCCCCACTGGTTGCCAAGATATTCGAGTTTAAAATCGGCGCTGAGACACCCTTTAGTTTCAGGATGTTGCAGCACAGCACGCGCTCTAGCTACTTTTAAAAAACTTGTTTTTTTTATGTTCGTCCCGATCTACAACCATAAATCCCGATTTTTTTTACCTTCTGTCCCGATTTAAAACAAATCCGACCTGGCAACACTAGACTTATAGCTATCAGGAAACACAGACTATTGATGAAGTGGTTTCGTGGAAACATTATACAGGGTGTGGCGGAAATAATGGATAACCCTGTAACTGCCAGTAGGTCATATAATGGTCTATCATATATCCCAATTTCAAACTCAGTTGGTCAGGCATTTCAAAGTTATTTTTATTTGTTTATTTTTTTTTGAAAATATTGTACCTATTTTATAAAATCAGCTGCCGTTTCAACATTTAACGGAGTTTTTTTATTCTGTTTTTTGCGGTCTGCTTCTGAATGTTTGTGTAATCACACGCGTATGAAGATTTTTTGTTACACTCTAAGATGATTTCAGAAAAAAACACATAATACTTACTTTTTAGTTTTTTTAATTGAATCCTGTAACTTTGACTCCATACCCTGAAAAAAAAATGTATCGCACAGTTATGGCCCATTACTTTAAAAAGTTGTCCATATCATGCGAATTCTAAAATGGTATCATAGTGGCCAGTATCGTACGAATGTGCAAAACTATTTCAGTTTGAATTCAAAAGGTCCATAATTTCAAAAAAATATTAAATTCAAAAAAATGTGATTCTGTATTTTACTAATCTTCTGTATCATGTAAATTGTTGTAAAAACGTTTCTAACTCACTTTGACATTGCTAAAACATCACTCAGGTAAAAAAAAACCGGTCCTTTCTTTGTTTGGGGCTACCTGGAATTCTGGCTCGATGGAAACAATATAGCTATTGTGCAAAATAGAAAAAGGCAAGCTGTATTTTTTTTAGAATCACCACATCAATAGTTCCTCATAACATCATTCAGTGTGATCCCGTTCGTTGTCGTACGTAGTCGCACGCGCCTTTGCTCCCTGTTTTTCGTTCGTTAAATCTAACTCGTGACTTACTGCATTTCTTTTCGGACTCTGATTTGCCTGTGATTTGGACTTGCGTTGTTTAGTGATCCCGACGACATTGCTTACTGTACCCGGACTGTTGTGGCAAGTGCGCTGTTGACAATGCCTCAACGTTACACATCGGTAGAATATGCCAACATGCACTACATTTATGGTGAATGTAGAGGCAACGCCAATGAAGCGGCAAGACTTTACCGAGAAAGGTACCCGAATAGTCGACACCCTGATTACCGAATTTTTATTCGCGTACACAATGCCTACTGTGAGGGAAGAATACCTGGTACAGGTGTGGGCGGCGCGAGTGAAGGACGACCACGAGTCTACAATAACGAAGAAGAAGTTATGGAGTTAGTAGAAGCAGATCCTACCATATCCATTCGAGTTTTATCTCGGTTTACTGGAATGTCAACCAGAACAGTACATCGCATATTAAAACGTCACGAATTGTACCCTTACCACTATCAAAGGGTGCAAACATTACTTCCAAGGGACTACCGAGCACGAAAAGAATTTTGTCGTATAATGTTGAGAAGAATTAGAGAACAACCACATTTCTTTGAAAATATCCTCTGGAGTGACGAGTCTACATGCAGGAAGGACGGGTATTTGAATATACACAATTTACACAGTTGGCAGCTTGAAAATCCACATTTAATTAGACAAGACCGATCGCAGTACCAAGTGAAAATCAATTTATGGACAGGAATAATTAACGGCCAAATTATTGGTCCGTTTGAGCTGCCACCGACTCTTAATGCTGAAAGCTATTTGAACTTCCTGCAAAATAATTTACCCGAGCTGTTAGAAGACGTTCCTAATGAAACACGTGAGAACATGTGGCTGCAAAACGACGGCTGCCCTGCACATTATGCGGCAAGAGTGAGAGAGCACCTGAATGAGACATATCCAGAACGTTGGATAGGGCGCTTAGGGCCAATATTGTGGCCACCCCGTTCGCCGGACCTGAACCCATTAGACTTCTTTTACTGGGGCTGTTTAAAAGAAAAAGTTTACAAAGAAGAGATTACGTCTGTGGAGCAATTGCGGCAACGTGTGCAGTCTGCTGCTCAGGAAATAAGTTTGGCAGGCTTTGCACGTCGCATCAAACGTTCATTTATTAGAAGGTGCAGAGCTTGCATCGCAGCCGATGGGGCTCATTTCGAACATCTTGTATGATTTTTAAATACATTTGTGTCATGAACATTGCTTTTTATTGTATCAATTGACCTGTAAAATAATTACCTAATTAAGTAAGGAGTCTTAAACTCGTTATTATCTACCTCTTTAAAGTAAATCAATAAAAAGCCACAGCCTGGAAGCACAATAGCTCTGTCATCCCAAAGAAAGTGAGACTGGGTTTTTTATTACCTGAGTGGTGTTTTAGCAAAGTCAAAGTGAGTTAGAAACGTTTTTACAACAATTTACATGACACAGAAGATTAGTAAAATACAGAATCACATTTTTTTGAATTTAATATTTTTTTGAAATTATGAACCTTTTGAATTCAAACTGAAATAGTTTTGCACATTCGTACGATACTGGCCACTATGATACCATTTTAGAATCCGCATGATATGGACAACTTTTTAAAGTAATGGGCCATAACTGTGCCATACATTTTTTTTTCAGAGTATGGAGTCAAAGTTACAGGATTCAATTAAAAAAAACTAAAAAGTAAGTATTATGTGTTTTTTTCTGAAATCATCTTAGAGTGTAACAAAAAATCTTCATACGCGTGTGATTACACAAACATTCAGAAGCAGACCGCAAAAAACAGAATAAAAAAACTCCGTTAAATGTTGAAACGGCAGCTGATTTTATAAAATAGGTACAATATTTTCAAAAAAAAATAAACAAATAAAAATAACTTTGAAATGCCTGACCACCTGAGTTTGAAATTGGGATATATGATAGACCATTATATGACCTACTGGCAGTTACAGGGTTATCCATTATTTCCGCCACACCCTGTATATAAGTTTGCCTTACCGTCAGCTGGATTAAAGAGACTGGGCTATGGCACCTAATGCTTACGTAGCAAATGACCAATACAATGAGCTTCAAAACCGAATCTGATAAATTCTAAACAACTTCCCAAGATTTTCTCAATATTGTTTCATGACGAGTTACATTTTTGAACGATTTGAAACATGTCTATTCAAAGACCTTATAAGGTCTTTGTGTCTATTACTATTAGCTCAAAATCCCGTAAGGTTATGTTATGATCTCTTACATCAATTTCTATACTTCGCTCTGCCTCTTTAACCGAAAGCTAATATAGCTGTCTCTTTCTCTCGAGAGAGATATGTCGGAAATTGACAGCGCAAAAATTATAAACCTTTAACCTAGAACGAAAATAATATAACCTCAAAATTTCTTCCATTTATTTTTATGAGAGGAAAGAAAAGAATTAATAAAGTTTTATTTTTAATAAAATTAAATCGTTTTAGCGTTTACAATGAGGCTAAACTATATCTTACTCGCGGGTCCTACGCAGAAAAGTGCTAGGAGGCCTCAGCGAGAACCTGTACCATTCAAACAGTTACTGCCATTGGAGCTAAAGAAAACAGTTTCTGGCAAAGGAGATAAACTAAAAGAAGCAGCTTGTATGCAAGAAATGGCTGTAATGTTTGCATGTTTCAAGAAATCTGAGTTTGACCAGGCAGCCTGCTTGAAGGAAGTGGCGGCGTTCCAAAGTTGTTACAAGGATTATAGTCAAAGAATGAACACCCAAAGAGAACAAGGAAAGAAAGGTATCCTCGTACCTGGAGAGAAAAAACTGACGCATAGACAACTAAATCAACTAATGAAAGCTTTTCCACCCAAAAAGTAATAGTTTAATTCATGAGGTAGTTTATATTTATAAATAATTATAGAAATAAATAGAAGTTATAAATTTAATGTTTGTTTTTATCTTCTTATTATACCGATCCTTTTCAGATCTTGTGATAAATTTCCTTATAATCTTGGTACCCACTTCAGGCCTGTTGGAGAGAACTGTGCTTATGTCACACTGCCTAATCTGTTATGGGAATGAGAGGAATTGATTTACTCAACTCCATATTTACTCTGTTAAGGTGCTGCTATAATTGCATCCAGTTCATCATAATTAATATTGTTCAATATCTTGTGATATAAATCACCTGATCCAATTCACCTCGGTCTACACTATGTAGATCAATTGAGGTACTTAATAGGTCCTTTTCCACCACACCTTTAGGTAATTGCTATGTACTGAACATTGTTTGATTTCTTGATCCACCTCTGCCTACCTGTGACTTGATCTGTATGAACTTTAGAATTGCTTTCATCATGAAATAAAATGTGTCATGAGTGCACCTGTTATAAATGTAAAGATTTCAACAGCTGCTGTACATTTGTGTCTATTTAACCATGATTAATTTTAATTACCTATTTTGTGGTTTTCTACTGGTCATCCAGCCTGCATTCCTTAGTAGTTTCATTTACCAAATTAAAAAGTAGCCTGTGTATTAATCCTACCAATATGTGCCTGCACATGAGAATTAAATCTAAAGAGTTATAAAATGCCTGGTTTCTGCCTGTCACTTCGGGACTAAACATTTTGATCAGGATGAAGGGTGTACATATTACTATCAATATAAAAATATTGATTTTATAGTAGCTTCTGCCCATGGCTTGGCTCCTGTGAATATTGTATGGACATGTCACGTTGCAGCTTTTGGGCATGATTCCAAGTGCCATTTTCAATCATTATATTTAAAATATCCTTTTTTCTGGGTGGGAAAATCATCAAATGATTCCTCCTTCTGTGCATGGACATGAAGGGAGTGTCAGACTACTGACTAAAAATCCACTCTGTTCCTAAAGTTACGCTTGCGCTTCGCCGACTTGGGCCTGGTCCTTTCAGGGCGGTGAGCTACCCCGGCTCGCCGTCCGCAGGGACGCGTCTACTGTGGCCGGAGATCAGCTCACGAAACCCGACGCCCGGGGCGTCTCCCACGGGGGCTGGGGTGTGAAGAAGAAAGTTACTGTTTGAGTCAGTCACACGTTCAACCTCCTCTAATATGAAAAAAAATAAACCTAGTTTTTTTTTAGTCTGTCTGTAAATAAAACAATCTTTACCAGGGAAAAAGTATCCATGCTCCAATACAGAATATACATTCCAAGTTTTAACTGAATTCCATATCAATTTGCCAAGGAAAGAAAACCGGTTCTTCATCCAGATGTACATGTAAAAAATGCATAATGTATATGCCAAGATTCATCCAAATCCCTAAGCCATTTTTGTTGTCAAAATCACTTATGTATATCAATAAAGCGGTTTAGAGGCACATTTCAAATGACCAAATTAATGAACTACCTATTACTAATTACACATACTAATGTGAATAATAGGATGGTGTATAAAAAGTGAAAAGCATTACATCATAGATAGATTAAACTGCTTTGGATCCATCACTGATCTGAAAATGATGATGAAATTTAAATTAATTGTCATCATTAATTAATTTAAAAGTTATAACTAAATCAGGGATAAATAATAAATAAATAAATAATTATTTATTGAAAAAAACAGTTTTCGTACAACATAGCATAGTGATTGGAGCCTCCTTTTAGACAAATAATGTCTGTATTAGGAGACTCCGCTCTTCCATAACTAATAGATACAATTAAGAATAATACTATTAAACACTGTAAAAGGAACTTAAAAGCAATAAAAAAAACATTGAAAATTTGTGAACGTGTGTGTTTAAGTTGTGATGTGTGTCTGTGTGTTTTTGAGTAGTGATGTAGCGTTGTGTGTATATGTCGTGTGTGTGTGTGCATGTTTGTATGTGTGAGAGAGGGGAGGGGAAAGGGTGTATGTGTATACATGCAATTGGTAGTGTTAGTGTGAATGTTGGAGAAGTTTCTCCGTCTCACTGTAGGTAAGAGTTTTCAGTATATCTGATAGTATATTTTAAGGATATCTATGCATTAGGTCCCATGGTTGATTAAAGTAGCCTTTCTCACACACAGAGAAGGTATAAGTGTCCCTGCAGTGGGATAATAAGGTACAGTAATACCCCGGACTTACGCGATAGCTGGGACCAAGAGATAGCCGTGCAAGTCGAATTTGCGTAAGTCGGGGTTCAACTTTGCATATAAATACGTAGGTATAAAGTTTATGTAATCGGGTTCAGAGTATATACAAAACAATAATTTAGAAGAAACATGTTTAATGAAATGAAATACCGTATGTTAACTAACAGAGAGCGTTCCCGTTAACCCGCAATAGTATAGCATCCATAAATGCTAAAAAAATATTACCATTCGAAAACAAAATGTTTTTTTTTTATATTAAAATATTCACTGAAAATGTTAAATTGATACGAAAAAGAAACACTCTGTAGGGTAAATACGCCAAAAGTCGGCCCCCTAACGGATTTTCTGACTGGGGATCGCTCTGGCGCCATCAGTTTGCAACGAAGGATAGCTTCTGATGCGGTTTTGGATAGTTTCATATGTCTATTTCATGTTTATAGGCATAAGATTGTTATTTCTATTAAAAGAAAAAAGTTTTAAGGTTTAGATGAGTCGAGAACGAAAAAACCCTAAAGTCGGTCATTCACGGCCTATGGTCGGTCGCGTTTTTCCCAAATGTCGGCCGGGTATAGGATGTTTTGAATTAAGACTGACAAATATTATTAATATGATTTATTTTGGCAGGAGTCTAATATCACACTAAGTATACATTTGTAATTGTATTTTTTTATTACTAAAATATATTTTTCCCCTCAACAATGTTAGGTACTAAAATTATAACAAAGTAAAACATCACAATAAAATAAAATACTTGTAACGTTTTTCGTGGGATGCCAAATAGTTTAATGCACGAATGGACATCCATACCTATTGCCCCAAGAGCTTCTTTTATTTTATTGCGATCGTAACCGCATAATTTTCTTTGCTTTCGCGAAAGCCTTGCATCTACCTGCTCTGTCATTGTAGTACCTTAAATTAAAAGCATTAAGTGAAAACGAACGAGCTTTTTGTCACGTGCAGGTTAATGAATCAATGAAAGTAAGTAAACTTCAAAGATGTTTTTTAAGCTAATAAACAAGGTTTTCATAGATAGCAAGTTCCAAAGAGCAATTTATATTTATATCCCAAATTCCCAAACCATAATTAGCTACCATAAATATGTTTTCAATATTGTCAATACCTATATTAAAACTAAACTTCTTAATAATATTAATAAAATATACTTGTCATAATACATATTTAAATTTGAGAAAATAAGTTTGATAAATAAATTAAAAATTACTAGCTACCACCCAATCAATGGAAAAATACAAAAGTAATCAGCCTGTATAGTGGCGTCCGAATTTGAGGCTGGTCGACATTACGATCTTTAATATTTCTAATGTCGGCCCCTATTTCGTGTACCTTATTTCTCGAGATTCAACTAATATCACCCCGGCCGGTATTTGGCAATTAAACGTAAAATAGATTTATTTACCTGTAAGCTTTGCAAATTCTCTTGTTAAACCAATGGAATTGGTAGAATTGGAATTTATAAAACAGACTGCATTTACTTTAAGTCGGCCACGGCCGAGAATCGGGTTTTGAGTCAAAACCGGCGCTCTATTGACAGCCTCCTATTTTGCCCTTAAAACAATACGCAAAACGTTGAAAAAACTATCTCAAAATATAGTAAAAATAACGTATTAAAGATAAAAAAGCTCAAAACAAAAATAAAGAAATGTCTTACCGTAGTAATATCAATTCCCGAAGTATGGGTATTCACATCAAGTAAACTACTTTTAACGCAAACTTGACGCTTCAACGGCGCAGTCGCGACTTACGTTCAGTGTGCGAAGAGCGAGTGACGTAATCGAATAGTAACGGTTTGTACATATAGAGTATGAACTAAGGTTGTAATTCAGGTAGCAAAATTGTCACTTAATTACCTTTTGAATGAACGCAAGCTGAAAACGTACAGACGGCCGAAGATTGGGGGGGGCGCCGACGTTTAGCGTATTTACCCTACACGCGTACTTGAAGGACAACAACGTCGCAATTTATTTATGAATGCGTACTCGTGTACAGTGTTTCTTTTACGTATCAATTTAACATTTTTAGTGAATATTTTAATATTAATTAAATAAAAATGTTTTGTTTTCGAATGGTAATTTTTTTAGCATGTATGGATTCTATACTATTGCGGGCTAACGGGAACGCCCTCTGTTAGTTAACATACTGTATAATGAAAACAATTTACATTACCTACTATGAATAAAACAATGTATTAAAAACAGAGTTATTTTGATGTCGAAGGCTTCATATACTCTATCAATATCACCTGACGAGTTAAGTTTCTCTTCTGGCTCACGTAAAATTTAAAATTTCATATTCATAAATTTCAAGTAATTTTACGTAAATAAACTAACTTTTTGTTTCCCGTTTTGTAGTAGGTAGAAACGCGATCTTCATTGGAATCTATTATTTCTAAAAGTTGTAACCAGTTTGAAATCTTCATTTGATTTTCGGATTCACACGTTCGAACTTGTTGTAAACAGAACACGTCGATGCGCGTGGTGATCAAAAATAAAAATCGCGTATCTCCGAATTCGTGTAAAACGGGGTATAGGTAGCGGCACGTAAGTCTAGCGCTGAACGATACGCGGAGGGGATTGCTGCGCATGGGTACTGTCGCGCACGCAATACAATTATTAGCTAAATAACGTTAATGACATTATTTTAATGTAATGTCAAATAGTAGGTCTAGCGCTGAACGAAATGTAGAGGATAGCTGCGCATGAGTACTGTCGCGCATGCAAATAATATTACCTATACTTTAATAAATAGTTTATCTCCAATGCCAATGTCCAAGGATTTATAGTAGGTACCTAAGATATAATTTTTAACAAGTTTTGTGGGGAGTATAAAAATAAAAACATTATTTGTTAATTTGAGAATTTTTATTTTAGATTTAAGTCTAATCTGAATCAGAGAATCTACAGTGAATCTGAATCTACAGAGAACCATTCTCAAATTTACAGTGATGCTGTCCAAATGACTGAGTAAAGTATTTGTAGCTTCGTCAATCTCACTTTTAATTTGTTTCAAAGAATCAATTAATTCGTTAGATTCCCTTTTTAAAAAGCAATTCACGTCATAAACCATTTTCCTTGCCTGTCTTTTCAAAACAGTATTTCTTCTAGGTATATTCACTTTAAAGTCACAAACAAACTAAAAAATTAATTTAACAAACAAATTTAAACTTAACAAAAAAACAACAACAAAAAATAACAGCAATAACAATACAATTAATGACGCGACTGTACACGGGATGTGCGTGGAGCGTCGTATCGGCGCGGGGAACATAATGCGGCTGGAGCACAGAACACATATACTCCTAGCGGAGAAGAATGCGAACTCCCTACAATATTTTGTAGAACGGTTTGGCCAGCGCCATCTATATGCATCCCAAGAAAAAAATGCATATGGCGGTAAATTCAAACGTTTGAATAGCTTATCCAGAATATTTAAAAACATGGTTTTTTGGTAGGCACATTCCTTTATATGTATCATCTATGCACATTCCCTTGTAAGAAGACTCAAATTTGAGTTTCTTACAAGAGAATGTACCTACCAAAAAACCTACAGAGTGAATATGGCAAAATAAAACGATAAAATTAATGTAAATAGTTTATTTATTTCAACAATTACAATTTAATAATATTGTGTTAATGTTTTATTTGCAAACTGTTTGCAGTAGCCTCAGAATACAGATTTGATATGGATAGCTGCATTGTGGTTATATTACTATTTAAATTGTTGTAATTATAAAGCCTTATTTTAAAAATATTTTCAAATTATTACCTACTATATTTGTATGTCATTGTAGATGGCAAGCATGACGACCGTTTATAATACTTTTAACACCTTGCACACAGATTTTACTGTATGTATATTCATGTTTGAACAAATAAAATTATCTTATCTTAAAAAACACCCGCCATTCTGACGTCAATATGGCGAGTGTAGCTAAATTTGATACAATTTCGTTCTGAAGGTACATTTTTTTTAAACCTAGTTACTAAATAAGGTATATTTTTTAGTAAATAGGATAATTCGATTAGTTAGGTACACCCGCCATTTTTACTCTCACGATATTTTTTGCTCTTATAAACCTATATTCATGTCAGTTTATGTAGGCACATGTTACTGTTCTCAACTGCTTTTTATTATTTAGAAACCTTCCTGGCCCTGTAATACTCAGGTCGTTATGCTATACATATACATTTTTGTACTAAATTTTATTTTTCTGTATAAACTATAGTGAATTATTGTATTATACAGTAGTAGTAGTATGAAAAACATTAGTTTTTGTTGCAGAGTTCTTTCCAGACGCGCCTGCTTTGTGGTCAAAACAGTTGTGTAAAAAAAATTAAGTTTATTGAAGTAGGTAGTATTAATTTTATGACAACATTGAGCAAGTAGAATTAGATCTAGTTAAAACTTCCCAACAAAACAACTGACAGACAATTTTACAGATAATACATGTACCGTCTGTGTAAGTATTATACTTTTGTATGGAACAGCAGTTTTTTTTTTTAACATTTTGGAGTTAATTAGGGTGTTCTGAATTATCTGTAAAAGTTGGAACAGGTATTTTGTTAGAACCTTATATAGCTCGAAGTTTTACTTGCTAGTGGTGCAAATAGACAGGACCACATCTTTTTATTTATGTAAAATAATATTCATTTTGCGGTTCAGTGCTGCAGCTGACGCTTCCTCAGCGAACAATCTATTTTTTAACACACAGAATCTTTTAATACATATAATAAAAACATTTTCTATTATATTAAGAATGTTTTGTTTTTTGTGAACAACGCAATTGTTAAGGAAATTAAAATTAACTTTGTTTTTTATATGTTCTAAAATATCTCTCTTGAGATCAGTAACATGACTTTTTTCATTCAAGCATTGATTAATTACAGTAGCGCAACATTCAACACATGTAACCATTTCTTTAGTGGCATAATTCAATGATTTTTTTACTTCAGAGTATTCCCGACACTCTACAAACTGATGATGTTTATCAATATTTTCTGACACAAACATAGGTTTACAATTATTGCAACTATTTTTAAATCGATTAAGCAAAAACCCACACACATATGCACATGCCTGTATCTCTGCACTGTCTTCATTTAATAATTCTTCAATGTTATGGGGTAATTATAGTGTTTCTGATGCAATTTCATTTCCAGGCTCTGTGCCTATGCATATGGGTTGTGACATAGACAACAATGTATTGAAGCTATTAATCATAATATCATTTTTATCTTCTTCACAGTTCCCCCCTGTTCCAATATGTGCTAAATTTGATACAATGGCAGTTTTTATACCTGCCACGAATTGTCCACATGTTGGGTTAATATTTGAACCGCAGTTACCCCTAATGCACCCAAAAAGATTTTCTAAAGGATCTTGCTGTAGCCTGCGTGTAGATAGGCTTTTTATATTATATGTTGACGATAATTTTCTCCACAACCGAATTATCCCATATTCACCCTTCTGTTGATGGTGGTGTACGTGCACTTCCGACGTAATTCATATTTTTTAAAAAGTTCACATCCTTGTACAGTTGAAGGTGTGGACTGGTTGAGCGTAAATTTGTGGCATAAAGCTTTCCTCTTCGTAGATCTGTACAATCACTATTGACACCAAAGAGTATGTAAAACCTAACGGTAATTGACACTGTCAAATAATTTGTCCATTGTGTTAATTAATTACTTCTGCCGTCACAATGGCATCTGCAGAAATCTCTCCTGAAATTAAGTGTATACCGTTAGGTTTTACATACTCTTTGTATTATGTGTTTAGCTTATAACATAAAGATTCAGTTCTTTTTTGTTCTCAAAACAGTGAAGGAAAACATCGTGAGAAAACTGGCAAGTTCTAGAAGCATAAATTCGAAGATATGTGTCATCTAGCAACCCACACTGGGCATGCGTGGTGGAGAGGAGGCCTGTGTCCCAGCTGTGGGAACATTATAGGCTGATTATGCTATGCAATTCTTTTTTTATGGGAATGTTATATCTAGGAATTAAATAAGAAACGTGTATAAGCATCATTCCATTCACCTGCTGATATTTTGGCGTACATTCCTCCTGCAACGGAGTGACTTAAAACTTGTGCAGCTAGTTTAACTCTCATTTTTTGTTTTGAGTTAGGATTTAAATGTTCTTTTTTCAAAGCTGGAGCAAATACAAAATTTGGGTTTCTGTTGTCCATCTCATAAAACTCCTTTATGTAGGACCATTTAGCAACACCTGTAAGCAGACACATTAAAAATATTAGGTAGTAACCTTTACCCACCACAGTGAGAAAATGGACGCAGATGATTAATTAGATGTCTATTGTGTTAGGAAAGCACTTGCAGTCTTATTTTGGGATTCTTCCCTTCTAGATTGATAGATAATCTTTGTTGTGGTTGCTAGGCTACACTTGTTACCTTTTGATGATCTACACACGCAATATATTTTACTGACACCAAATTCCACTGCATTTACTTTATCGAAAAGAGTTTTAAGTATAAAATTATGAAACTTAAACTTACCTCTCCCTGTCGTGCCATCGGAAGAAATATTTGTTGGACACTCAATGTCATATTTCATAAAATTATTTCTGAAACATTTTAATAAATGAGGTGTATCAAATAAAGTTATCACTTCATTATTATGAACTGTGATGAATGGATGCTGAGTACTAGCTCCTAAGTTTGTTAGAGCTCTACGGTTCACTCCATCCATGTCACAGACAATAGCAGCTATATTTATTTCAGCAATGAAGCACTGATTTAACACCTGAAATAAAAATGATACAGTATTTTAATAATATGATTAAATTTATAAGTTTAATAATTTTTCTTTAAGTGTAACATTCAGATTTAATGACAATTTCCATGAAAGTTTTAAAATAAACAAAAAATAATACCTCTTTAATAAGAGCAGCAAGCCTGTCTGCAGTAGAAATTCCACTCGAAAAATAGTAGGCGATAGGTTGTTTGACCCTCTTCCTAATGCCTGATATCATAAATACCAAGGCATATGCAGCAATCAGTGGCGACCTTCCCTGGGATGCATGGTCTTGATAGTCTTCTATAATAACTTTCTTAGGGTTGTAATTTAAATGCTTTTTTAAAGACATTTCGTCAAACATTAGAATGTATTGGTTGTCAGAAGGCTTTTGGGTTTTTACAAACTTCTTGACAATATTAAGTACTGGCTGACAAACACCAACACCAAAAGGTACTTTATTAAGCAAATTTCTTAAAGTGCTTGGAGATGGTAAATGAAAAAGTCTTCGTAGTAATCGATAGCAGGTAGGTGACCTCTTAAATATCCGCAAGGCTGTTATTTTTATCTGCTTTGACCATCTTCAACCAGTGTACTTTTTCTTAAAGTTACTTAATTGACCTTGCAATAATTGGGCAAATGTTGGGGTAATCTTTTCAGATAATTTTTTTACAGCCACATCATCACTGATAATGTTTATCATTGCATCTGGTTTTCATTTTTTTATCCGATTACGTAGGTAACAAATTTGCTTCATATATTACATATTCATTTACTACATTTGGCAAACATAATCTTCTCCCTTTCACTCTTCTCTTTGTTAGTGGTTTGTATCTGTCTATCTGATGCTTCAGGTTTATTGGCCAACAATCTATGTGACATACCAGCTTGTGGTTCCTCCACATTGAAAAGTACATGTTCAGTCTGAAATAAATTTATTCTTATCATTAAAGGGCCTTCATACCTTCTTTTTTAGAAATACACAGAAAAAAAAAACATAGCACCACAACAACTTTAGAAACACAGTTAGGATGTAGTGATACATATGTTTAGAGAGCATCAAAACAGATACATAGATAAGGCAGCATAAGCAGCTAAGCTGTAAAAAATCTAAGCTATAGATCAGTTAAATATTAAAAATAATGAGATTATAATAAACTAGCTGACCCGCCACGACTTCGTTCGCATGGTATCCTACCCCTACCCAACCGATACCCTACCCTACCCTACCACTACCCTACCCTACCCCCACCCTACCCCTACCCTACCCCTACCCTATCCCTACCCTACCCCTACACTACCCCTACCCTACACCAACCCTACCCCTACCCTACTCTCCATTTCTTCTTCGTTCGCGTGGGATGTTTTTCCCGCTTAAATCCCGATCCCGTGGGAATTCCGGGATAAAAACTATCCTATGTCCGTCTCCTGGCTCTAAGCTACCTCCATATCAATTTTCACCCAAATCTGTTCTGCCGTTCTTGAGTTATAAGTGGTGTAACTAACACGACTTTCTTTTATATATATATAGAGATAATGAAACCAAGAGAAGGCCTGAATTCTGAAGGTGAAATATTCAGTGTCTCATTGCCAGTAATCACTCTCATTAAGTCGAAAATAATCGTTTTGAATTTAGTGATGGTAGATTTTCTATTATTCCCAATTTTTATTGAATAAACCAATTTAAATATATCTTCATTATGGTTATGGTTATGGTTGAGGGCTCTCTGTCACAGCAATAATAATTTGGATTTTCGTTTTCTCAACATATAACCATGTATGATGAAGTGCACAGCAATTTTTAAAATGCATCTTTATAATATATACAACACATTTTTTGTGATAATATTACTAACTGTAGGTGATTATAAAAATATTCACTTACATCAGTGTTGGTGGTTTGTGTTTGTTTTGCTGTAGATGTTTCAAGCATATTGGCAACAGTTTGTATATTTGTTATATCCCCTAAAGATATTCTTTGAGATGGGCCAGCTTGTGGTTCAGTCGAATCAATAAGTATATGTCCAGTCTGAAACAGAAATTATTCCATTAATTAAATTTTAGTTTGAAGCACCAATACATACAATACAATTTTAGTAACAAGTACTGTCATTGTAGATAATCAGCTATTCAAATATTCACTTACATCACACGGTACAGCAGTTCGAAGTAACTGCGCCTTTGTGATGTCTTTAAAGTCTGTATCTTTAAAATGCTTTTCACACAGCATTCTGTGATCATTGTACATTTTTTTCTGATTTTGCAATGAACTATACTGTCCTTCCGGAAGAATGTACTTTGCCCACAGCAGACAGTCAATAGTTCTGGCAAACTGCTCAAATTTTTTTTCGAAATAATATAAAGATTGAGATAAGACAAACAAGACAAATGAAACAGGATAGCTATTTTTGATGTGGGGGAATGGCAGTGCCCCCGCCAAGTAAGCATACCCTTTTCAGTTTTTGGCACTACATCTTCTTTTAAACTGCACCATTGCCTTATCTCCTCATTCCTTAGCCTATCATTCATAGTCACACCACACATGCTTTGCAAGGAACGCATTTCCACAGCATTTATTCTACTTACATGCTTCTTTTGCCACATCCAACATTCACTTCCATACATAATCTTTTGTTTTCAATAAATAGATTGACTTGGCCATCGCATGAAAACACAATGCATCTCACAAGTAATACATATTATATTAAATTAGATTGTTTAGTGCGATTGCCAACATTAAAAACAGAAAACATTTTTAATTTAACATATTACATTTACATTTAAGATTTGGACCGACTATCCTATTACTGCCAAATAAATAAGTTGCAACTAAGTTTACCTAAATGTAACTTTTTTAAGCTTTACCAAAAATAAAACAAAAATTAACTATACATACACTTTGTGCAATGACCCCCTACTTAAAGTGGACTTCATTCGTGATCTCGGTGTTATCCTTGATTCTAAACTTTGCTTAGACCTACACATAGGAAGGATTGTTAATAAAGCATATCAATTATATGGATTTGTAATGCGATCAACAGTCGACTTTAAAAAGCCCTCTTCCTATATGTGCTTGTACAAGTCACTAGTACGCTCTCAACTGGAGTATGTCGTGTCAGTCTGGAGTCCATACTATAAAAAGTATAAGTTGAAATGATCGAGCGTGTTCAATATAAATTCCTGCGTGCAATGCATTATAGATGTTATGGATATTATTTGTCATACCATGATTTGCTTGCAAAGTATAAGCTCACAACACTTGAAAATAGACATAAGTATTTAGAAGTTATGAATTTATATAATATTGTTAGAAATAAATTTGACAGCATTGAACTTTCCAACATGTTGTGCTATGCAGTTCCTAGGACAGTCAACAAGCGAAAGGTACGCGCTGGAACATTATTTTCAGTGGGTACTTGCAAGTCCAATTCTGGCTTGCGTTCGCCTGTTCGCAGAATGGTCGAGTCCTACAATAGGACTTTTGAACATATAGACATTTTTGCATGTTCTCCCTATCGGTTTAAAAGTCTTATACTTAAGCTGAGACGTTTTTCAGGTAAGTAAAAGGAACGTGTTAGTACTTACCGAATAAGGTTTCGAACTCCAGGTTTAGGAGAAGCGAAACAGTTTCACGTTATGTTCGGCTGGTGAACAGCCGCACTTGAAACATTTCCTTTTATTTTCATCCATGTCACAAAGTTTCAAATCTCACAACTAAGTTATAGATGACAAAATACACTGTCTCAGAAGTCGTGAAATACGATTAACTGCACCTTACATACACTAAACGGAGGAACGAAAGCTCAACTCGGCGTTAAAGGCAAAACAAAGCACAGAAATACTGAATTTAAACGAAATATTCTGCAACAGTTTCACATAAATGAAACAAGAAAACAGAATGAAAATGAATCTGACTGATGACATTACAACCATTGCAGTGCTACTATAATTAATCAAAAATAACTACTATATTTTCAGTTTAATTTAATTTTAGGCATTATATTTTTTTGTTGTACATAATAAAAATTTTCATAACTTCAATCAGTCATTATTTTTTTTTATTACATGCTAAATATTTATATTTCATTGGAACGTTTCTAAATTAAAAACTACTATTTAGAAAGAAAAAAAAAACTAGTCACATACAATGAGCCTGTGTTACAATTTTAAAAATAAGTATTATTAGGGACCTAATTTTGTAGGTCCTTCATAATATTTTTAAAGTTGGCAATGTTATATTTCTGCCCCGGGTACCTCTCCTACATTGCCCCATACAAAGTTGACACCCCCTGGGCTGGAGAGCCAATCGGCGCTACGCACGCCCGCCCTTCATCCCGCTAGCCTCCCTCAGGTACCTTACATTTTACTTCTGCGCAATAACGGTCACCGCTAGTTTCGTGCCGCGACTTATAGCGTAACTCGGGGTATTACTGTATAGGTTAATTTTAATGTGAAATTAAAACAACTTTTAAAAAAAGACAACCATCATGTCTTATTTGATTATATTAGTAAAAATATTCATTCAATTACAATCTTATTATATATGAGCTGTAGTAAAGTGTATAAAATAAAATAGCACAGTTATGATTTAGGGGCAGTGTGTAGCCATTGCGGAGAAGACACTTGTAGCTCGATGCGACGCACCGTGATCAACTCGTCGTCTATTTCATGTATGTTGTAGAATCTCTCCAGTTGCTCTATCGCTTTGTCTTCGAGCTGGAAAAGGATAAATATTAGATTCATTCATTACTAAAGATAGCTTCTATGCCAGAAGCGGCATTACTTTATTTATTAGTTAATTTGTAATTTAGAACTTATAAGGTTAAAAATTTCTTAAATAAATAAAGATTTAAAAAAACTGCTTGCGGCTTTGTTAGCACGTTATAGTTTTTAAGTTGATTAGTTTTTTCTTATCCTTATATAATTTATTTACCTTTATAAGATAATAGTTATTTATGTAACATTAATTGGTTGGTTGACTGCCACTCTGGGCTGATCACTCCTAACTAACGTATAAAGAATATAACACACCCACACCTCGGGACACACGCATCTTATCTGTTAGAGGGAATGGGCGAATAACACAGGCCTACAAATTTTTAACCCAGAGACTAGACCTATCGTACCCGAAGGATTTTGATGCGCTGAATCCGAATCTGTGTTCAGAATTACTCCTATACGTCTGGTTTTCGAGATATCCTAACCTAATAGTGCAAAAAACGCGGTTTTTTTGCAGTTTTTGAGGTTATGTGATAGAAGGAAATAAATGATTATCAAAAAAACGTTGTATAGCAATTGAAAGTATCACCCTTCCCCTTTTTACTATTTGGATTTTTTCAAATATCTTTCTTTTTCACCAAAATATCGCTATTTGAAATTTTACACTTTAGCGTATTAACCCAACCACAAAAAAATCGAAAAAATTCTGCCCGAGACCAGACCATGTTGATCTTGTGTTTTTGGGGTCACTGATTCCCGAAGTCTAATTCACCCTATTAGATCAGAATTTTTTCGTAAGCTCTTTTGAGCTTTTGAGTTTCAGGGGTTGGTAAAAACCAACCCCTGAAAACCACCCCTACCAAACCATAAGCAGGTTAACCCACCTGACCCTGGAAATAGCAAGTTTAATTGCTTGTTTTTCTTAATATAATTCAATCCCACACCATAAGTGGACTAACTTACCCCTAACCCACCTTACCCCTAGAAACCACCCCTACCAAACCACAAGCACGCTAACCCACCAAACCTTGAGAACAGGGAGTTTCAAATAGCGATATTTTGGTGAAAACAAAAGATATTTGAGAAAATAATAGGTTTAAAAGGGACAGGGTGGTACTGAAAGACGTTTTTCGATGATCATTTTATTTCCTTCTGTCACGTAACCTCAAAAACTGCAAAAAAACGCGTTTTTTGTTCTTTTAGGTTATATCTCGAAAACAAGACGTATAGGAGTAATTCTGAGCACGGATTCGGATTCAGCGCATCAAAGTCCTTCGGGTATGTTAGGTCTGGTCTCTGGGTCTGGATTTTTGTTAAATTTTGTCGGCCTGTGTCCTCATGTATGTTGTATGATTTCGGATTTTTCGATCCTAGGCTATGATAATAGAGCATTGATAATGTTGTAAACTACACCAAGTAATTTACCAGCCTGGGCCACCACTGCTTTATATATACATCTGACATTAGAATTTATTTTTTCTTTATCATAATAAATCTTTTTTACCGATTTTAGATTTTACAGTTTTTACTACTACCATAGCTATAAGCGAGAAATGATTATGTTTTTAATTTGCTCCTATGCAAAGCCGGGGCGAGTCGCTAGCAACAAATAAGAAGAAGGTCCTACCTTTGTTATAAGTAATTAAACTAAAATGGTAACTCGTAGAGAACACCTAAGGCATTAAGTCCGCCTTTGTACCATTTGTGTTACATAAACTTTAAAAATATATGGTCAGTAAGCAATCATATACCTGAGTCAATAGAAGTGGTTTTGTCATGATTCTCGAGTGATCTTCCTTCTGTTTCCTCTGATCAGTCAATATTTTATTAAACTCTATCGACTTGGAATTAGGGCTGCTACTAGCAACTGGTGGCTCGCAGATCTTCCACGGATTCTTAGGCTTTTCAGACGGACTGCCAACATTGATCTTCGTGAAGTAATCATCAATACTCTGTGATGCTGTTTCGTTGCCTTGCAAAGCTAACTTTTTCCTTTGTTTCTGAGATAGTTTTGGTCCCACATGACTTATAACTAGGTTACCCTGTGTTGGACTCCATGCGGGTTCTGAGATTGGGGAGTCTTTCGGTGAGACTGACATTCGAGATGAGGTAGGCATTTTGTCTTGTATTGTCATGGCACTAGAAGAACTACTTTTTGTCAGTTTCGTGAACGATTCCACGGGAGTTTCATTGATTAAGTCCTTCGCAATGTTTATGGCTTTAAGTCTTGCTTGGACGACTTTTAACTGTTTCTGCTGTGAAGAAGGCACTTCAGTCCACTTTTCTTGTTTCTCTCGCGTTACCTTTTCGGATTCTTTCGGGAGTTTACTTAGCGATAGAGTAATATCGCCAGAGGTGTCATTAGAGAGGTCCAGTGACGTCACCGAACTTACAGATTCGTACCTCATCCTCTCTTTCTCACTGTCAGTGTAATCGATCTTCTTGCCTCTTTTTTTCTTACTAACTATTTCTACCATACTGTCATCTTTCTTTAAATCCTCGTCCGTTATATCTAAATTAACGGGATGTGTTTTAGCGAATTCTTCAATTATTTCGTCGTCTGGCGCGTTGTAGAAAGGGGTGATGACTCTCGAAGACATGATAGGGTTGAACTTGCAATAATAATGAGTTATATCATCTAGTAAGGTTTCTTCTAGAAGGTCTAGGGATCTGTTTTCTAAGACACTGTTGAGGTTTAGTGCGATGAATTCCATGCAGCATTGTTTGAGCTGTGTCGCGTTGTACGTGTGTGCGAATTGGCATAGTTCCGTACAGTTTTTCAGGTTGATAAGGTTTGCTAGGGCGATTTCGCTCATTTCTCTTAGGCGTGTTATGAAAAGCTGGTCGGCGACTATAAGGAGGTTGCATATAAAGTCGATGCTGTCACAGTTTTCTAATTCTGGACAACCGTCGGTGTAGAGGAAATTGATGACGGGTAGTAGGATGCCGTAGTTTATTGGAAGTGTTACTGTTGACAGCATTTTGCTCTGGAATTGAAATAAATTTCAGTTTAGTACATAAATCACAGGTAACAAAAATATTAAAATGATCAAATCACAGTTATTGCAGTAATTAAAGTGATTATTTCGCTTGCTGGTCTTGCTACTATAAATATGTGTATTTATTAAAGCATAGCAGCATAAATGAAACTTTGTGAAATGAACCTAATTCACACTATTATAAAGTTCATAATCGTCATAGCATAACTTAGGGTCGGCTTCCAGTAACGAAAAAATGATGTTTATTTTCCAAATAGGTTATAAATAACGCTTTTACACGGCATTTTTTTAGTAAATGTAAACTAGATGAGGCCAGTGTTTCCTAATTGACCAATCTGAGAAGAAACACTGCAAAAAAATCAGAGGTCTACGTCTCTTTTGAAGTCCATACAATCTGTAGTGATCAAATCATATGAGAACCATGTAGGTTTATGTCGGTGGTACTCTTTAGAGGACAGAATCACACAGATTTGAGCCGGCCCGGCTGGCTGACTGTTTCAGGCAAAAACTACTGAGCGGAACTAAATGAAATTTGGTAAGTAGATAGTTAACATCCTGGAATAACACATAGGCTTCTTTTTATCCCGGAATTTTAACGGGATCGGTATTTAATTGGGAACACCCTCCCACGCATGGGCGTGCGTTCCTTGTAGGCAGAAATGCAGTGCTTTACTTGCCATTCACAGATATTTTAATAAAACGGTCGTACGTTTTAGATGACTTTAATTAATAGTAAATAAATGAATAAACAAAATATAATAACTTAAAACCGCCTAATATATTATAAATAGCACCTATTTGCAAGCATACAAACATTGTTTGCCAGGCGCTGCGAATTAATGTACCTAATTTCCAAGTCATGCCGCGGACTCAGGCAGGAAATTTGTTCGCATGTGTGTATTAATTTTGATGTCCGTACAAGTGGTCCTGCGGCATGATACAAAAGTTCGGCAGTTTTCGGAAGTAATCGGAAATGTTCGATGCCTATAATCCAAGTAAAAATAATGGACAGAATAGGCAGTCTAGTACAATATAAATAGACAAGCTCACCTCTGTCCAAGAATGCATAAACATTCCCTGGAAGTACTCCAGCCGGGCTGCAAGCACACACTTGTTGGCTGGGACTCTAGCACCGTCTTTGGACACAACACTGGTGTCTACTAGAGATGGAAACGACTCTCGCTCCCACGAGGGACACGGGTTGCGAGTATATGTCGTACTCGCGTTCTCTTTCAGGCATATCGCACCGTTTTTGAAGCTGGGAGTGGGAGAAAGTTAAATAGACAAGCTCACCTCTGTCCAAGAATGCATAAACATTCCCTGGAAGTACTCCAGCCGGGCTGCAAGCACACACTTGTGGGCTGGGACTCTAGCACCGTCTTTGGACACAACACTGGTGTCCACTAATGAAGGAAACGACTCGCGCTCCCATGAAGGGCAAGGGTTTCGAGTGTATGTTGTACTCGCGCTCTCTTTCAGGCATATGGAGCCGTTTTTGAAGCTGGGTGGGAGAAAGTCAAATTAATAAAGGTACCATACTGTTACTAGTTTTTAAGCTAACATGATCATTAACAGTATCTTTAGAAGGGTTTTTAAAATTAATGTTTATGCCAAATAACATTTTTGTCTGTTTGTTTGTCCGGGATAATCTCTGGAACGGCTAATGGGACTTTCACTCGAAGATAGAAAAGAATACAGGGCAATATATAGGTTACTTTTAAATTTCGGAATTCCCACGTAAAAATCCTTCCACACGGAACAAAGTCGCGGTCACAACTATGTAGTACAATTATAAAAGTGAACTTGTCAACTTACTAGAACTTATCCAGCAGTTTGTGAAGGCCCATGACCTGCAACCGCTTGGCGGAAGCTTGCAGCAGTTTGACGGGGTCACAATATAGATGGGTGCGCGGAGGAGTCTCGGTGTTGCGCCTGTTGCGTTGGCGTTTCGACTTGTCCACCGGCTTGTTGTATACTTCGAAGGCTGATATCTCTGATGGATTTTCTGTAAGAGTAAATTAGTGTTTTATTTTGATGAATATAATACCTAATGATTGTAGACGTATTGTAATAAAATGTACACTAAGAAGAGTCTTTAATCTGCCTTATTCTGCAGATTTTATATTTTACATGTAGCTAGATAGATATACTCTTTATTGTACATCACAACAGAATTAAATAAGGACTTAACAACTACAAAGGGTTTACAATGGGTGGTCTTGTCGCTAAAGCAATTTTTTACTTTGGATGGATTTGACACAGCAGAAGAAAATAAATACATGGGGAGTATTTAATTACATACAATACATCTTAACATAATATAAAGCAAAGTCGCTTCCCTGTCTGTCTGTCCATATGTATGCTTAAATCTTTAAAACTACGCAACGGATTTGGATGCAGGTTTTTTCAATAGAAAAAAGTGATTCAATAGGAAGGTTTTTAAGTATATAACATGCATAATATAGCAGAGGAACACTGATAATTTTTGAGGTTTCTAATGTGATGTCGCAAATAAACACATTTTTTTTTGCGTTTGCATTGCAAACGCTGGCTGAACCCTACGAGATAGATCAAAATAATGTACTACAGTATTGTACACCTTAAAAAGGTCAACAAAAAAGTCCGCGATGGTTATAGATAACCCACAACAACCATTTTTTATCCTTTAATTTTTACGAGAAATACGAGCATATTTTACGAAGCGATTTTAAGCAATACAGCATTAATCCTTATCCTTAAAAATATTGCCCTTTACGGCATGTAATTTAAATGAATAGATTCGAAGATATTACAGATTTAAAATGCAAGGACATAGCGGTTGCGGCGCGAAGCCGGCGGAGGCACGCCGCGTGTGCGCGTAGGTCTAGATTTGAGCGTTGAATGTTTTTCCCATGGTCAATTATATGTCGCAATTTCAAGATTAATTACTAAAGAGAACATGTATGTCGAATGACAAAAAAAGTAGTCAACGTTGTATATAAAGACATTCTAGAGTATATTTAATATAAACATTGCACCCGTGCGAAGCCGGTGCGGGTCGCTAGTAAGTAATAAACTACATACTCAATACATAAAAAGCTGAGACATATCTTAATAGTAACAAATTAAGGAGAGATAGAGATCTTTCACTATGTTTTTGAAAGAAGAAAGGATTTGTGTTACTGGAGCTAGTGCCTGTCTGAGCTGCACAACCCAGTAACAGATCTAATGTGTTAAATTTTCTGGTTTCTGAATCCCAGGGACGACTATTAAAGATGTACAAATTATAACATAGGCTTAACGTGATTCTTAAAGTGTGGACGAAGCACGGACGAATCTTGATATCATAAGATGGTCATCCATAGGTGAACCAAGCTGGACAAGCCTAGTTTTTTTCATTTAGTCACGATCTAAACTGCTGGAGAAATCAAAGTAGTAATTTTACAATGAACAATTTACTACACTGTATGAACCGGTTGACTTTGGGCATTACAAAAAATGCGTCATACCCATGTAGGGCCAACAACAAAGTCTGTATTGGTAATTGGTAGACAGGATAGGATAAAACTGCCATCCATTACCTTTATAATGTCAACCTCAGCACCCGTACGAAAATAAAACATATTTGAGTTTCAAAAAGACCTAGTTTTGCACTTACCAATCAAATCATCTTCCTCAACAAATTCCTTATCCTTCTTCACCAGTTCCTCCTTAGTAATCTTAAGTCCACAAGGTCCTAGCTCGGTGACGTCACAAGTCCCGGTGTACATAAATTTCATGATTCTCTCGAAGGCTTCAGGATGCACGTTGTCCAGTGTGACCTCGGGCTTATCTCCCGGGGCGGTTATGTGGTCCTGGTACAGTTTGTAGAGGAGGTCGCTGCTGGATGCAACTATGAATATGTGTGCGGGAAAGCGTTTTGTGCCGACCTGGAATAATTAGACAAGAATCTTATTTTACTAATCTTATAAATGCGAAAGTTTATGGATGGGTGGATGTTTGTTATTCTTTCACGTAAAAAAGACTGAATGATATTTGGTAATATAAGTAATAATAAGTTTATTTGACATTAACAGTAATAGAAGAAATTTAAATACACAATACTGGTACATAGTTAGCTGAAATGCTGTAATAACACATAGGCTACTTTTTATCCCAGAATTCCCATGGAATCGGGATTTACTAGTGAAATCAACCCACGTGAACGAAGTTGGGGCAACAGCTAGCTACAAATTCAATATTTTTTTATGTTTCTTAAATAAACAGCTATGACAGACAGGCGAAGTCACGTAATCCCTCTTCTTTTCAGTCGTTTCCCTTCCTGCTGAGGGTCGTGACTCCTTGTAACTTTCCGACTCTGTCAACTAGCTATCCCCATGGGTAGCGTTCAATTGTTTGATATATATAGAGCACCACAGATAGACATAGCTAGTTCTATAGACATCTGATATGACCACAGTGGTCAGACTGCTGCTAAAAAAATCTACTTACCAGATTCCGTACAGTATTAAAATTTGTCTGTACATCTACTGTCATTCGAAATAGTTTCAGAAATAAGGATAGTGTCATTTGATGTAGTTAGTTACAGTTTGAAATCTTTACTAAATAATTTGCCATACAAGATGGCACTAGCGGGCATTTACACCTACCTACCAAGTTTTTCATCACTTAGCGATAACAACACTTTTGTTACCTAAAACGACCAATATTTGCTTACATCATTGGAGCATTGTGGTAATTCAAATGTATTATTTTTTGATTACTAGACAATGAATTGTACGCTTATAAATTTACGTGTGACGTAAAAAATGCTTCAATGTGAAGGATTTTATCAAGATGAATGGCTGTAGTGATAGGTTAGTGGTAAAGATATCGGTGTACAGTTCTGGAAAGTGTGAGCTCCAGTCCAACTCATGGTAAGTATGCATCTTTAAGTTTAAGTATATGTCGTCTTTACATTTAGAAATAATTAAAATTATTATTTTCTAAAATTATTATTTTTATTATCGACTTGTGTCTTTTTGCTGGCGGCGATATAAAAGATATTACGAAGCTTCTTGCAGTTGGAATAAACTTCGAAGTTCACGTTTACTGGTTTCACCATTAGATGGAGCGGCTTCTAGTTCCATGCTTCTTTACAAGTATGTAGTAACAAATAACCAAACAATAAAAACACAACAACGAAAACAATGAACCACGAAAATAATGAAAACAAAGAAGAGTAGAGGTGCTGCACACCTGACGCGATGACCACGGAAAAGTAACGAAATAAGGTCAGAATTAGTATTTTTATGTGATGGAATAATAAACTGTTTTTACAATCCTGATATCATAAGAATATTTAGTTATTTATATCCAACTAGCTTTTGCCTGCGACTTCGTCCGCGTGGAATAGTTACTTCGGGCTAACGTTAAATTTAACCCCGATTTTGAAGCATTCTTCATTGGCGCTCCGCTCCTATTGGCCTTAGCGTAATGATACATAGCCTATAGCGTTTCTCTATAAATTGACTATTTAATTAATAAAAACTTTTTACCAAAAAATTAAACCGACTCCCAAAAAACACTGCAAAGTGAAAAATAACTTTAATTTCGGTAGTCGGAGTCTTTAGTTTTGTATTTTCGTTTTTGGCACCGACTTCCGAAATTAAAGTTATTTTTCACTTTGCAGTGTTTTTTGGGAGTCGGTTTAATTTTTTGGTAAAAAGTTTTTATTTCACCCTTTTTAGTTGGTTGATTTTTAATTTACCTAGTTACAAGAGCCTAAATGTCAACTACTTATAACATTTTACAAAATATTGCTTTTCCCAATACTCGGCCGTTAATTTTTGAGGAGTTCTCCTGGTACTTCACCATCAGCTATACATCACCATATGCATTGTGACGAGCACCAAGTGCTTAATATCCATATTCAAGTAATCGAATCGCAATCCACGAAATACTTATTATTGAGTAGTTTCGGCGGCCATTTGTGGTCTTCATCATCAGTTCCACTTCCCCAAATGGTACTTTTTGAGAGCAACTGCACAAGTTACTATAAGAAATACCCAAAACGCCATAGGTGTGCCTATAATATTTGAAGAGTTCCCTCGATTTCTCCAGGATCCCATCATCAGATTCTGACTTTGGTGATAATGGTACCAATTTCGAAGTATACCCATTCGAACAAAAAAAGAATTATCCAAATCGGTTCAGCCGTCTTCGAGTACTCGATGATCATACATAAAAAAAAAAAAAAAAAAAAAAAAAATATACGCGTCGAATTGATAACCTCCTCTTTTGGTCGTCGGTTGAAAATTAAATATTTTTTTCAATTCGAACCAGGCGTTCCTGAGATTATCGCGTTCAACCAAACAAACAAACTGTTCAGCCTTATATTATTAGTATAGATAGCTGTTGCCCGCGACTTCGTCCGCGTTTCCGTCGTTTTTCGTAAAAAGTAGCCTATGTCCTTCCTCACGGTTCAGTGATTTTGATGTAACAGACAGATTAACTTTCGTAATTTAGTAGGGAAATATAATATGTCAGTCTATAATACTGTTGAAAAATATCGCAATGCGGAACCGCACAATATTATTGTTAATAGCTGTGCCCGCGACTCCGTCAGCGTGTAACTCCTTATGTGTTATTAAGTTAATGTATTGGTAATATTGTTTAAATCACGTTCACATGAGGCTTAAGTACCTATAGAACGAAAATACTTCAGCGCAAAGCTTCCGGGTAAACTATGTTGAAAGTTGACCTGTCCGGCACGTGAACATAAAGATTTCTAGAACTGCTAACCCGGGAAAGAGCGACGTACAACTGACCATGCGAGAAACAACTGACACCGAGATCTACTCCAGCAACACGAAAAGTCTGCCCTTGAACCTTATTAATTGTCATTGCATAACACACCGATACTGGGAATTGCGTTCTTTTAAATTCGAATGGAAAATTATTTGGTATTATGGGAATTCTGGGAATAAAGACGGTTTCTCCTGCACCGCAACCTGTTAAAATTTGAGCCTCGATTATATTTTGTTGCAACTGGGTGAAAATAAAACTAATATAAAAAAAGTAAACGTAAATTAGCCAAAACTTACCTATCGTTATACTAAAATAACTAATACCTATTTTATAAAATAACAACAAAAGGAATCTAAAAATAAATTATCAACGACTAAAAGTCGCACTGATAAGCACGGTTTGTTAATATCTGTCTTATAAGTATTGTCCAATATATTATGAAAGTACTCTGTGGTATTGTCTGTCAATAAGGTCGAACGCTCTGAATGTCTATTCGGATCAACCATACTTTTCCTATCTCAATGGGATCAACAGGCAAAAATTGTATGTTTTTTTTTGGGATTTTATGACCTGGTAACTGGACCTTTAGGTCAAATCTTATTTTAAAAAATTGTATGAAGCCCGCACTTTTTTTTTTTAGATAGGGCCTCTCGTAGTTCAGCACACTAAGGCTGGTCACTACTCAACCGCGAACCTCGCGCTCGGACACCCCGCCTTTTTAGGGTTCCGTAGCCGAATGGCAAAATACGGAACCCTTATAGTTTCGATATGTCTGTCCGTCCGTCTGTCTGTCTGTCTGTCCGTCCGTCCGTCCGTCCGTATGTCACAGCCATTTTATTCCGAAACTACTAAGACTATACATGTGAAACTTAGTAGGTAGATGTATTCTATGAACAGCTTTCCGATTTTAAGACAAAAATTAAAAAATATTTAAAATAAAGGGGGATCCCCATACATGGAACTAAAACTGAAAATATTTTTTTTCATGAAACCTATGCGTGTGTGGTACTTATAGACAGGTCTTTAAAAATGATATAAGGGTTTCTGAAGCCACTTTTTCATAAAGTCAATCGTTTAAAAGATATAAGCTTCCAAAGTGGTAAAATGTCCCCCCCTCCCTCTAACTTCTATAATAATGGAGTGAAAAATCTAAAAAAAATATATATGTCTGTAGATCCTAATGTAAACTTTCAACCAAAATTGGTTTGAACGAAATCGGGTAAGCAGTTTTGAGATACAGCATATTTTCTAAAACCGCAAATATAACTTTGTAATTCATACAAACACTATGAACAACAAAGTTATCTAGCGTAGTTGTAAAAATGCAAATAAGCTGGTTTCTAGAAATTTTAAAGGTTTTTAGGAACCCTTCATGGGCGAGTCTGGCTCGCACTTGGCCAATCGAGACGCGTCGAGCGCGATGACCGATTCTCAAAAATAATCCTTATAGCATGATTCAGTATTCACGCGCGATGGCTTATTATTAGCGTATTTCATGCATAACTTTGGTGTTTCTATACCGATTTATATGATTCTGTTTTATGGAATAGTTAATAATGTTAACTTTTTCAATTAGGGGTGACTGAGAGTGTTATAAACGTAAGAGTAGACAAATATTATAATCAGAAAGCTTCGAACTGCTAAGCTATCGGGAGTTACACGTGTTATTGTGAGTCAACTATAAAAGATAGACATAAGCTGTCGTGGGATATTTTTTATATAATTTTAAGGAGAACATTTCCGTCATAAATGATTTCTGTGTAGCTTTAACCATTAAGGTTGCACACGCGACGGAAGCTTAAAAAATGGAGTAACTTCTCCCGTTTTTCCAACATTTCCCTTCACTGCTCTGCTCCTATTGATTGTAGCGTGATGAAAAGTATACTATAACCTGCTCAGGAGTATGAATATTAATTGTACCAAGTTTCGTTAAAATCCGTCGAGTAGTTTTTGTTTCTATAACGGTTATACAGACAGACAGACAGACAGACAGACAAAAATTTTACTGATTGCATTTTTGGTATCAGTATCGATCCCTAATCACCCCCTGATAGTTATTTTGTAAATATATTTAATGTACAGAATTGACCTCTCTACAGATTTATTATAAGTATAGATAAGCAATATGACTTTGTATTTATTCAGTATTTTATATCCAATAAGCAATATGACTTTGTATTTATTCAGTATTTTATTATAGAATAATGCATAATTATTATGATGCATAATATTTACTTTTATAAAATTGTCCGAGTAATTTAGAGTAGTGTAAAAATATTTTATATTAACAAAAATACAATATTTAAAACAACTATTTTCATAGGGTATGTTAGCTCAATTTCCTATTTTTGTGGGTTATGGACTGCACTGTGTATGTGGGTCATTGTTCATGTATTATGAGACTATAGCGATATCAGTTTTGCGACAAATTTGTACGAACGGAGCGATAATAACGCTAATATTGAAATATTAGGATGAAACTCGCGCAATGACCGCTTTTGCCATGGGAGGTGGCGATATCTTTAATATTATAAATGCGAAAATGTCTCTGTCAGTCTATACGTCTGTTGAGTTTTCACAACTAAACCGTTGAATCGATTTTGTCGAAATTTGGCATGGTGATAGTTGAGGATCCGAGGAGGCTACATTTTATTTTTAAAAATCAACCTTTTAATTTTATTCTATTGAGAATTTAGTTCCTCTTTGTAGCCCACAAAGGGGAATTAAATTCTCCATAAAGGAATCCACGTTAACGGAGTCGCGGGCAACAGGTGGTAAAATATAAACCAGCTTACCTTGAACACCACGTCATGTAGTAGATCGTCATCAGAGGCACATTCACGCAGAGATTCCATGTGCTTGGACATACTCGACGGCGATAGCTGTGGCAATGATCTCAAACCACAAGTTGGTTTTATCTGTGGACGAGATTTTGAATTAATGTGGGTAGAATTCAAATTACTAGCAATCTTGTTAACTTCTCCAACTATTCGAATTTCATTTTGACATTTGATTTAATTTATAATTTCTGTTATTTCATTTATAATTGAATTAGTTTTCTTAATGTAATTATTTGCAAAATAAATTATCTAATTTGTATGTATCTAAATATGCTTGCGTCTTGAGTAGGTTCACGGCAATAGTAATGGGGGGGGGGGGGGGGTTCGAACATGAAACCTCTCGATCACAAGGCCGACACCTTAGCCATTAGGCCATTGACCCTTTAAATTTATTAGAAAAATGGAGTTCTCATTGTACTATGAACATAAAACAAAAATATAATTTATAAGTTTTACATCACATCTTAGTTTTCAGATAACATGCCTTCGGAAAATCACATTTGTTCTATAAATTCTAACTACAGGAGCCTACAAATAAGTGAACTATTTCATTTAATCATGTTTTTTTTATAAATACATATGTCAATAGCTTTCCCCTTACAAAAAAGCTTAAAGAATAGCTATCGCAAAAAAATATAAAATTTTCAAACTTCCATGTTTAACCAATAACAGGAATCTGGACTTTATTAATGCAATGAAGAAAGCAGTTCTAATAGTTTACAAAATATTACTTTGTGGCAAGACATGAAATATGTAAAAATTATGAAACTCTAGGTTTGTCAACAGATTACTAAAAAATAAGAATGGATAGACATACAGATCTTAGAAGTATATACACCATATGCATAGTTCTTTATGACATTATTATTATTTTAAATAAATAAAAATAAAATTCATTTATAAAAAAAATCAAAAATTATTGGCCGGTGTGCTGACAGTGGAGTGTTCTTAGTGAGTGTGTCTTAATTTATTTATTCTTTCCCCTTATGACAATCCATCCAATTTGACAGATTTTCTTATTTTTTTATTCTGTATGTGTCCACTGTTGATCACAATCTCGCCTGATGGAAGCGATAGATGAAGTCTACGGTGGAACAAGCGAGTCCAGAAGATTCGTGTTGTTACAATGCTTTAATTTCCATCCTTCATTAGTGAAATTTAATCTTGTTGCTTGACAAGTTTATTTTAGTTTAAGAGTTTATGAAACAAAGGAATTGCAGTGATCCCAGATAACACGATAGCTCCATGTGCTTGGATTCTAGCTGGTCTCCATGGGAGTTAATACTTTATTTCACTTGATTCGTTTAAATTTTTTGAGGGGAAATTAAAGTTTTAAGCACTGCTTTTCGCAGTGTGTACCATATACTAAACTATTTTTATAACACCGCTATTCTTAAAACATTGGTTTCATTTTTATTATTTATTTATTTATTATATACTTTATTATATACCTCACAATATTTCTATGGATATAAAAGCTAAAACTAGTGTACAATAGGCGGTCTTATCGCACAGGGCGATGTCTTACAGACAACCTTTGAATGGACAGAACATTTAAAATAATACAAACCTGTAAACACGCAAAGTTCAGTCCTTCGCTGTCCACAGCAATAGAAACCGCTCTATACACATTCGGTATTTTCGCGATTCTCACAGAAGTACAGTCGTCCTTTTCTAAAAACTTGACAAGGGACGACTTGTTGTCTCTTTCTTTCTCCTTTCTTATTGGCTGCTGCGGAGCGGTGGGCGTGGTCTTGCGGGAGATAGAACCAATGAAAGCTTCGCCGTATTTAGTCGTGAAGTAAAGGGCATCGTGAGTGAGGGCTACGTTTGTTATAATAGTTTGGTGGACGAGGCCGAAAACGCATCTAGAAAAAACAAACAATTTGTTAATGTTTATAGTATTTTCTATTTTGAAGTTAGTTGTTAATGAAAAGGCGCGACAAAAAAATTTTTTTTGCAAAAAATATAACCGCTTTCTATATAAAAACACTACAAAGGCAAAAATAACTTTAATTTCGGTAGTCGGTGTCATTTGTTTTGTATTTTCTTTTTTTTTTGACACCGCCTTCCGAAATTAAAGTTTTTTCAAGCTTTTTAGTGGGTCGGTTTGTAATTTACCTAGTTACAAAAGCCAAAATGTCAACTACTTATCACCTTTTACAAAATATTGCTTTTCCCGGTGCAGAGCCGTTAATTTTTGAGGAGTTCTCCTGGTACATCACCATCAGCTCTACTTCACCATATGCATTGTGACTAGCATAAAATGCTTAACATCTATATTCAAGTAATCTAATCGCAATCCACGAAATAATTATTATTGAGTAGTTTCGGTGGCCATCTGGGGTCTTCATCATCAGTTCCACTTCCTCAAATGGTGCTTTTCAAGAGCAACTGCACAAGGTACTATAAGAAATACCCAAAACGCTATAGGTGTGCCTGTGATATTTGAAGAGTTCCCTCGATTTCTCCATGATTCCATCATTAGATCCAAACATGACGACAATGGGACCAACTAGAAAGTATACCCTTTCAAAGAAAAAAAGATTTTTCGAAATCGGTCTAGCCATCTGCGAGTAATGAGGAAACTAACATACATAAAAAAAAAGTTCAAGACGAATTCAGAACCTCCTCCTTTTTTTTGAAGTCGGTTAAAAACTAGACTCAAATAGCGGCCACTAATCGGTATAAAAGGATAACTAGCAATGTGGGTAGAATTCACATTACCAGCAATCTTGTTAACCCCTCCAACTAAGCTAAATATGCTTGTGTCTGGAGTGGGTTCACGGTAATAGAGTAATTGGTGGGGTTCGAACTCGTGACCTCTCGATGACAAGTCCGACAGCTGATCCATTAGGCTATTGATGCTTCAGTTAGATGTTTAATTAAAATTGAGACACAAATCCACATCTATCTGTCTGTTACGCTTTCACGGCTAAACCGAATGAAGTCGTGGACACCAGCTAGTAAAACTATACATTGTTACTGACGACGCCTTATTGTTTTAACTACAGTTATAATCGAGCAATAAGGGATTCGATGTGGTTGCGCGGATGAGAGGTTTTCTTCTTTGAAAAGATTTTGATTTTCGTTCACTAAACCTAATACGTTATGTATTAAGCAAAAATAAAAATAATATAATAATAATAGCACAGTTGCTGAGAGATATGTGTCCAGCGCCCGTGCTGGTAGATCACAGATCCAGTCTCTCCGTGACGGCATGGTTGAGCGCTTGAACTTGTCCTTGAAGGCTGTCTCCGAATGGGGTGAAGCCAACTTGGTCAAGTTTAATGCAGCTTAGACCATGGCCGAATTAACCATTAGGCGGGGTAGGCAACTGCCTAGAGGCCCCGCATCAACTACGGGGCCCAGGCCTACTGCAAGTACCAAGAAAACATGTTTCATAGAACGAGAATTTGACGTGCGTTTGAACTTAGGGACCTCTGTTATGTCACAAAATACAAATCGTCAAATCTAGTAGTAGAATTAAAACAACGTTAGAACAAATCTGGGAATAAGTAAACAAATATATTAAAACCATAGCCCTTAATGTGCGTTTCCTCAGTTCACACACGATTTGGTCAGTTAAAGTAAGAAAAAGGGCCCCGAGAATGCCATTGCCTTAGGGCCTCTGACAGGGTTAATTCGGCTCTGGCTAAGACCCAGGCGTGTCTCTTCTCCGCAAAAAGGAGCCAATTCCGACCGGCTCCTACTTCCGCGATGTAACCGTGCCGATAACCGATCGTATTGAGCTTCTTAGGGTAACACTAACTTCCGCCCTCATTTTTGGTCCGTTTATCGAGGCTAAGCCTCAGCTAGCAGCAAAAAAGTTGGGAATCCTAGCAAAGGTAAGACGGTACTTCACACCGGAACAGATGCTCAATCTCTATCAAGCCCAGGTTCGGTCGTGTATGGAGTACTGCTCTCATCTTTGGGATGGATCTGCCAAATACCAACTGGACGCGCTTAAGTCTATCGAGAAACGGGCCAAGAGACTCATCGGCAACGATTCACTGGTCGAATCAAAGCTCCAGAGCCTTGAACATCGACGAAGAGTTGCAAGTCTATCGGTTTTCTATCGGTTACATTTCGGGGAGTGTGCGATGGAATTACACAATCTAATTCCGCCAAGCCCGTTCCATCATCGGACTACAAGACAAACGGCGATGCGCTATCGTTACATGGTGGACATCCCACCCATACGCACTAAACGTTTTGGGAATACTTTCATTGGGCGTACGGTTAAGGAGTGAAATTCCCTGCCGGAGTCTGTGTTTCCTGATCGCTATAACCTGGGAGTCTTTAAGTAAAGAGTGAATAGGTTAATTCTAGGAAAGCTTGCTCCATCTTCGGCCACATCATCACTTACCATCAGGTGAGATGGTGACCAAACGCGAGCCTATTATCATTAAAAAAAATACATGCATATTCTCAAGTCGGTTAAGTGATTCCCAGATTGTCCAGTGCAGTTTGTGTCCGGGTGGTAGGTGTACTATATATAATATTATAAAGATGTAAAATTTGTAAGTTTGTAAATTGTAAGTTTGTATGTATGGAGTAATCTCTGAAACTACTGAACCGATTTTGAAAATTCTTTCGCTTACATGTAGCTGCATTATCCCTGAGTGCTATAGGCTAAAAATTATCTTTATATCATGCATATTAGCCGAGCTATTATAATCTTTGTCAAGCAAGTCGGGGACGGGATCCCGTGGAATATTTTCGACTTCTACGCGGACGAAGTCGCGGGCAGAAGCTAGTACTATATATATAAAAGTAGTTATATTTACCTAGTAAGTTTGTTGGTGGTATCCTGCCATATGAACAGTTGTCCAACGTTGGTCAATAGTAACACTGTCACCCGGGAGTATACGCCCTGGTCGTTGACTTTAGCCTCCACGCACACTTGGCGAAGGTTGATTTGTCTGGAAAATAAGGAGGATAACAATAACTAAGTAGATCCATACTAATATTTTTTCACCTGCCATTTTATCTCACTGGTAGAGACTGCCTAAGACAGTAAGCCCTCCATTGTACAGACGCCACCGGCACATCAAGCTACAACAATCTGTATTTTTTTTAATAGATTTTCAACTTTATTGTTAAAGAAATTAGGTTCAAGGTTGATTGAGAAAATTTGACAGTTTCGGGTAGCTTCATGTGTTGGCGTCTGTACTTTTTTCTGTTGCATAAAGTGTTAATAAATAAATAACGTACGTAATATTTACCCCACTTTGATTTACTACTGAACGAAAGCACTTCTTAAGACAGGGAAAGAACTATTTTGCAAAAATATAATTAATATCAGCGCAGTGGAGTAGTGGTGGCCTTTTGATCAGAGGCACGATTTGCGAGTTTGTAGGTAGTGGGCTCGAAGCTTGTTCTACACTAGTTTGTCACTTCTTCAGAAATATCTGGATGCAATACATGAATGGTGTAGGTTAAACGTGATGATTCTTAACGTAAGTAAGTGCTATCATATAACTTTTACGCGAAATAAAAATACCATACCTTCATATTATAAATTAAATGGAGTTTCCTTGCAAAAGGTTGCCACCATCCGTGACTTAGGGAGTTCAGCTCGACAGTAAACTATCTTTTATTCATCAAATCGACCTAATTGTAACCAAAGCGACAAAAATGGAAGGTTTTGTGAAGAGAACTTGCTCGGAGTTTCGGTCTATTTCGACCCTAAAACTTCTCTTCAACACGCTTGTTAGAAATATACTGTATTACGCATCTCGGGCATGGAATCCACATACATATTGCGTCCATATTAATAGGATAGAACGTGTACAGAAAGCCTTCACCAGGTATCTGCGCTTTAGATGTTCTAGTTGCGGTCAAGACACCAGTTATTCTCAAAAATTCAAGCATTTCAATATGATATCTCTGGAACGTCGTAGAAGTCACTCCGATCAGATATTTCTTTACAAAATTATTCATAATCGATCCGCTGTTCCAGAGCTATTATCTAAACTTAATATTTCTGTACCTAGGCGTACTATAACTAGATCTGTACGTAAAACAGATATACTTGCTTTGTCCCCATCAAAAACAAACCTTGGTCGAAGTGCCCTTATGAACCGACTTATGGCTAAATATAATATAATCCACAGTAACAGCAATATTGACATATTTGCCGACTGTTTTTACCAGTTCCGTAAAAAACTTTTAATTCCAATCCACTCATAACATTTTGATCACACTTATTGCAGTAGTTTTACTTAAAAAAAAACCAGATTATCCATTGTTTATTGAGCAAGTAAATCTTGTTGTACCATATTTCTTTTATATTTCCATTTTATTATATTTTAAAGTAGCTCATTTTATAATCTTTAATTTTAATTTGAATCCGATCTCTTAGTTTTGTATGTATGTACTATAATTTATTTATGTTTAAGCTGTGTACTTCTATAAGTGACAAATTCACCATGACAATACATGTATAAGTTGGATAATTATGTAAAATATTATTAGTGAATAAGTCGTTGGAGTACCTTATATAATAAAATAAAAATAAATAATTTTCAGCATCGAAGATTAAAACTACTGCAGATTTTAACAGTGAAAAGAGTCATTGTCAAATTTCGCGCTGTTTTATGCGGCTTCACAAAAGTTAGAAATTTTAATACTTATAATGTCTATAGGTATAATGTATTTACTATATTCCATGGACGTAAAAATAATTATGCACTATACATAATATAGTACGCAGATTTTATTCGAAAATTTCTTTCTTTTCTCAGATATTATGATCTGAGTTGTAAAAATATATCGACTCTGTTACAGCCCTAACTAAATATCTACACTCTATTATCAGTAATGAACACTCTGTTACTTATAATAAAATATTTTTAACTGCACTTTATGGCATCATCAAATTACTTTAATTATACAATTTACCGTAACAACCATCCTTCCTACCTTGAGAGACAAGTTTACCTGCGCAAAATTTGGCAATGACCCAAAAGTGTGTACACAGGACAGGTACAATTTTTCATTTAATTATAAATCAATAGGTATTACTTTTGTTACATTTTTCTTTTAACTCGCAAAGGTTTCAGATTGTTGGCAAGAAACGATCGTTTACAACACTTTCAGGTAATCTATAACAATATTATAAAGCAGAAAAGTTTGTTCGTTTGTGTGTTTGAACGCTATTCTTCGAAAGTACTGGGTGGATTTGGATGGAATTTCGTAGTAAGTGGGTAGCCTGAACCTTGAAGGAAGTTTGTAGGATACTTTTACCCGACTTCAAAAGAAGGATGGTTATGTTATTTACGTGATAAAGTCTACGGGACCGAAACTCCGCGCGACTGCTAGCTTTTAATAGGTCTATGTTACCTTTTGGCACCAAATATTTAGACGTTCTTTTTTCGTAGTACACTCGGCGTCACAAAAATCGCACCTCTCTGAAAATATGTTTCAAGCATGTCCCGCCATCAACGAATACATTAAACCCAATTAATATTGGTATCGATTGAAAGTATGTTTATCGACCTTTAAATTAACAACAGTTAGAATTCCTAAACACAACAAATCACATTAGCACGTAACGTTAAAAAAAAAGTTCTCAAAATACACATTACAACGGTCACTAGTTGCACCACCCTACAAGGGTATAAAACGGGCGACCCGCGTCAAATGTGGGTTGCCCTGGCTGGGGGCCTTTAATGCCCTGGCTGGGGGCCTTTAATTTATTAGAGGTCACCACAGGACAGACCGGTTAAGTAGTACATTAGCCGTATAGAGCTAAACTACGAGTGGCCCTACCTAAAAAAAAAAAAAAAAATCAAATGTGGGTCATTCGCTATCCAACCTTTGAAGTGAACACACGTGAACAGCTGCAGCAAGAAAAATAACCCTGAAGATGGATACAAATGCAGATGAAGCCGCTCAAGTCATTGCACTACTGCAATCAGGGATGCGGCAATGTGATGTTGCTCGGCAACTGAATTTGAGTCGTTTTTCCCTTCGACGAGTGTTCCAACGCTTCCAAGAGACTGGTGGCTATATCCGAAGACGTGGATCTGGAAGACAACGCTGCACATCCGAAAGAGACGATCGCTTCATTGTTTCGACGTCTTTACGTAATCGGTTCTCCAATTCTGTTGAGCTGCAGCAACAACTCCGATCAGCTCGCAGAACTTCTGTAAGCGTCTCCACGATAAGAAGAAGATTGCGGGAGAAGAAAATTGCAGCTCACAGGGCTGCTACAGGGCCAAAATTGACTGCACAGCACAAGAGAGACCGGTTGGAATTTGCCCACGACCCTGTGGATTGGACAATGGATCAATGGAGGGCTGTGCTCTTTTCGGATGAGACGAGGGTTTGTCTTTTCTGCAACGACAGGCGTAGAGGAGTGTATAGGAGGTAACACTAGGTTTTAAGTTGTTTTTAAGGACTAAGTTGTAATTATTTATGTAAAAATAAAACGACACATTTTATTCATTTGCATTAGCTTGTTTTTTTTTTATTCCCTGGTAAACAAAAACCAAATCTGTTGCTTTATTCTGAAATTTAATTAAATTGCCTTTCCAATGATATCTTATAAATTTATAATCATATGTCTATCAATGTTTAATAGGGTTAAAATGACTTTGAAGGGAATTCTTAAAGACGAGGAGTGGAATTCCCTGCCGGAGTCTGTGTTTCCCGATAGCTATAACTTAGGAGTCTTTAAGTCCAGAGTGAATAGGTTACTTTTAGGTAAGCGTGCTCCATCTTCGACCACATCATCACTTACCATCAGGTGAGATAGTGGTCAAACGCGAACCTATTTTCAATAAAAAAAAAAAAAAAAAAAAACGATTTTTGTGACGCCGAGTGTATCTAGTTTGTTATTTTCGGTTTATAAAGCTGCTTTTTATGTCTAGACTCTTTGATTCAATTATTTTTTGTTAATTGGTCTATACATACCTATCAAACCTATGGATACAATGTGAAAATGAATGATGTTTTGAAAAGAGTAACCATGGAGTTTCTGCAGGTTCTTTCCCATAAGAAATAATCAATAGCTTCTGACGATTTAAAGTGCTCATGTAGGCCTATCTATACTAATATTATAAAGCGGAAAAGTTTGTTTGTTTGTTTGCTTGAACGCGCTAATCTTCGAAAGTACTGTGTGGATTTGGATGCAATTTGGTATGGAAGTAGCTTGAAGCTTGAGGAAGGTTATAGGCTACTTTTTACGCGACTGCAAAAAAGGAGAGTTATGTTTTTACTGTAATAGAATCCACGGGAGCGAAGCCCCGCGTGAGTACTAGTGTGAAATAAAATATTTCGAGTTTGAGTTTTGAACTAGTCTTTTCTCTCTCACTCCTTGTATTGAATTTATTTTTAGCACTAAACTCACTTGATAGCGATCTTCTTGCAAATGTACTTGTGCAGTAGATACACGTCTCCTCGACTGGTGGTGATCACTGTGGCCGCATCTGCAGCGTCCACCAACTGGATACCTGCCTCCTCTTTGTTGTTCATTGATATTCCCACCTGAAAATAATAAAATAAAGAGTATATTATACACAGGGCCGGATTAACCAATAGGCGGAGTAGGCTACTGCCTAGGGGCCCCGCATCAACTAGGCCCAGGCCCAGTGCAGGCACCAAGAAAACATGTTTCTTCGAACGAGAATTTGATATGCGTGTGAACTTAGGGACTTCACTGTTATCTCACAAAATACAAATCGTCAGATTTAGTAGTAGAATTAAAACAATTTTAGAACCAAACTGGGAATAAATAAACAAATATATTAAAAACCACAGCCCTTAATATGCGTTTCCTCAGTTCACACACGATTTGGTCAGTCAAAGTAAGGCCGTGCGCGCACTGCCTTGCGGTGGCCGCAATTCCGGTAGTTCTACCGCACCGGTAGACTCACCGCAGTGCGCGCACTTCTATGACACTCCATACTTCACAAATTTTGCGGTACCGCAATTCCGGTAGTTCTACCGCACCGCAAAATTTGTGAAGTATGGAGTGCCATAGAAGTGCGCGCACGGCCTAAGAAAAGGGGCCCCTAGAATGCCATTGCCTTAGGGCCTCTGACAGAGTTAATCCGGCTCTGATTATACAGCAGAAGTAGATTAATCCTTTCTTCACTTCACGATGGTTACGTGAATTGAACGCCATTTTACATCCAGTCTTTGTTTTTGCAGATTTATAGAAAGATATAAAGTTAATACAACAGTCTAAAAAAACTGTGCAGGAGCAAAGAGTTATAATTTAACAATTATGTTTAGATGTTATATCAAGTTTTAGAAAAGACTTTGTAATCTATACTAATATTATAAAGCGGAAAAGTTTGTTTGTTTGTTTGTTTGCTTGAACGCGCTAATCTTCGAAAGTACTGGGTGGATTTGGATGAAATTTGGTATGGAAGTAGCTTGAAGCTTGAGGAAGGTTATAGGCTACTTTTTACCCGACTGCAAAAAAGGAGAGTTATGTTTTTACCGTGATAGAATCCACGGGAGCGAAGCCCCGCGAGAGTACTAGTACGTAATATGTTACAAAGTCTTGTTATTATATATTCAAATAAATAACAAAGTAACCTTGACAATTCATTCAAAAGTGCTTGAAAATGGTTTATCTATACTAATATTATAAAAAGGAAAATATAATAGTAAAAAGTTAATTGAGAAACAATAACACAAGACTAGATACAACAAGTCAAATGATGTTAGCTGCAAAAGTATAAACTGTAGCGCAGCTAAAAACACCCTTCTCTGGATTCAGAAAACGTAATATGTATAATTATATGATATAATTTCTTTTTATTTTTTATTTTTAAAGATTACTAGCAATGTTGGTAGATTTCACATTACTAGCAATTTTGTTAACCCCTCCAACTAAGCTAAATATGCTTGTGTCTGGAGTGGGTTCACACGTCAATAGTGTAAAGAGTGAGGTTTGTTTCAAGTTAATTAACAAATAATTGAAGTGAAAATAACAGTGTAAATGAGGTGTGCAAGGGGTGTTTGTGGCATGTATGTTGTGTGTGGTTTTGTTGGGCAGTGTGAGGGAGGCTTCGATCAACAATACCAACTAGATAACGGGTCACGTACAAAATCAAAGCTAAATTCTGTCCGCGTGAATATGTACTTATACGGCTACTAAAGCAATAAAGGGGAATGCCCATCAGCCACACAAAAAATGCTTGAAATGAACAACAATAAAATATACGCCAAATTGCACTACAAATCGTAGGGAACGCATAACAATTTCAATAATTATCAAAAAACTAGGTAGAAACCAGTTCTAACCATTTTTATAAAATAAGCGTCAATAGCCTAATGGATAAGGTGTCGGACTTGTGATTGAGAGGTCACGAGTTCGAACCTTATCCATTATACTATTGCCGTAAACCCACCCCAGACACAAGCATTTATTTAGCTTAGTTGAAGGGGTTAACAAGATTGCTAGTAATGTGAATTCTACCCACATTGCTAGTAATCTTTAAAAAAAAAAAAAGTTCTAACCATTTTTATAAAATACAGGTTAGGTCAAGGTTAAGAATTAATATGCAACAAATAAACAACAAAACAGCATTTAAACTTTTTAATCATAATTAAAAACCACTACACAATATGTCATCAAGAAACTGTGCAGGAGGATAGATATTGGATTGGTACCGGGCCCATGCTAAGTACCATATTATTGAGATAGTATGAGCACAGGTACCAACCGTTCGCCGTCCCACTAGGCAGTTACAATAACGATGCTGTAGAGTTCTACTTCCAGACAAAGAATTGTTAACATGTAAACAAAATATATTTTTTGAGAAATATACCTACTTTGTATTTTTCCTCGTAGTAAAAAACAATTACCCGGAAGAGCTAAATCCTCAACCAATGCATTATACATTTCTCTGCTTATCTCAATCTTATAATTACATACCATTAGCTCGTGTATGCTCGCCATAGTATGAACGAGCCTGTTTTATTTGGTAAGTTCCACAAGCCAACAAAACCATTTTGCTGTATGTCACTCGTAGAAAATCAACAACTCTGCGACGATTCAAATAATTATGTAAAACAGGTTCAGGTCCGTCGAAAAGCCAAATCGTTGTTTAGGCGGGTGCAAAAGTCCGTGTTGAAAAATGGGTAACGTGTGCAGAAGTCAAATCAAAATCCTTAAAAAATGGCCACAGTCTTCGTTAAATATCCTTAAAAGCAATCTGTTTAAAACTCAAGTCGCACATACAAAACCATAAATCAATCAAGTAATCAATCGAAAACATAAAATGCAGTAATGTCAAACTGTAAGGTCACTAACTGTAACTGTAAGGTTGTAACGTCAGTAAAGCGCGTTATACACGGTCCATCTTGCTGTACGTCCCGCCAAGGCCATGCACGATGCACGATGCAAAACTACCATGAATAGGCTTGACGTACGTCGATAATTATTATTAATTGTTTGCTGGACTTGCACGACCAATTTTTCATCCAGCGAGCACCCCCACCACCGCGAACGTCGTGCAGATAGACAGTGAATAATGCGGACGTACGTCAGAGCAATCCTGCATCGTGCATGCTTGATCGTGTATAAACTTGCTGTACAGCAGATTACACAGATATATCATAAAGCTTATATGAGTCGCATGTCAAAATGGATCGCGAAACACTAGCAAGATTTATCGAACGATATAAGTCCCACGAATGTCTGTGGAATGTCTCTAGTGCAGACTACATTCACAAAAAAAAAAAGAATGAATGCATTATTAGATTTGGTGACCATTTTGGCAGAAGCTGCAACTATTGACACCGTGCGTAAAAAAATAGACATTATTAGAAACGGTTATTTGAGAAAGAAAGTTAATGCCAGCTCGTCCACAGGGACGTCCGCAAATTGGCCTTGAGCGGACGTACAGCGCGGATGGACCATGCTAGATATGCACACGATAGTGTGTATGCTACGTCCAGCGCCGCGGCCTTGAGCGGACGTACAGCGCGGATGGATCGTGTATAACGCGCTTTAGGCAAAAGACATAATTATGATTCATACAGTCTACGATACGTTTTCCATTTTGAAAATAACTTGATTATAATTAATATTGACACACATATATTATTTACGGTATAAATAGGTCGAATTATATTAAATTCATGATTACTGTGCAATAACTATAAAATAGTTCGCTAACGATTATTTGACGATTCTTGTTTGGCTGAATGTCGATTACTCACGTCAAATAAACACTGACCGCCAACAAAAAATAATAATGGATTAGACGGTGTAGGGTGAATCCCTAGCATAAATGGATGTCAAATGACAATGTAAATGAATGCAAATGTCAGTGAGTGAACAACGGGATGAGACGAAAATAAAAATGCAAGTAGTCCGACCCAAACCACGTCTAATTGAACACTAATTGTTAAAAGTAACATTATTTAAAAGATGCATAGAATAATGTAAAAGTGTTAATGCACTGTCAAATGTAGGTCGCGTTCAAAGTGCACATGCGCGAGCCTACTAGCTAACTTAAAACAATCCAATATTTTGAAAATTCATGTACGTGCAGCGTACATATTGCCACAACTAAGGATAAAACAAACCGTCAACCAAATGTAAACATGTAAATAAAAACAACCTTAAAGTAAAAAAAAATTAACAAACAATGTAAAAGGAATATGTATATCACTAATGTAAGAAACGATTAAAATCAAATCAAAATATATTACGAAAACTGCAACGTAAAGTCTATAAATAGAATGTCACCATAATTATATATTATGACAATTATCACTGTGTTTTTCAGTGTCAAATTTCACTTCACTTAACGTAGGGTTGGCACTCGACACTTTATGCACTTTAGCTTCCCGTTTTTCAATCTTGCGATCACCCAGCTCGATGTCGTGTTGTCCTTCTTCTTCTCTTCTGCTTCTTGCGTGTTGCAAGCCCTCCCCCTGTCTTAGGGTTAATATCTTTCGCCATAGGTACAACGTTGTTACTAGCAGTGCAAGGCTAATCGCAACGATCACATATATTGCTGTGTAGTGGTGGAAATCATGGGAGGATAACGTTTCTAGGTTCGATTGTTCTTTAAGGGAGCGTAATTGGTTGTTAATCTTCTTGAATGCTTCTTCGTGTGTTTCAAGGTGAAGTGTTGAGTTACGGATCGAGGTGTTGATGATATTGTTGATCGGTGAGATCGTGGGTATGGTCATGGCATAAGGTTCATTGACTATGATATTACTTTTGTACTCCATATATGCATGCAGTGTAAATGAGTCGCCTTGCAAGGTGCATCCTTGTTTGAGCGTAATCAAACCCGAGTGACGTAACGTCTCCGATGACATTTGTGTGCCACACGCTAATTGTAGTTCGCACGTGCCACAACAATAATAAAACCAGGTGTTTTGTTTATGTAATTTAACCCATTTGTCGGCACATAGTTTTATTTCCGTATGACAATAAGTGCTGTGTTCTTCGTTGTCTCGAATCAGCTGTACATCGCAAATCGATTTGTGCCGATTTCCAGTGTTGTATATAGGTTGGTTTATTTTGCACATTAGAGTTTGGTCATGTAATTTTTGGCAGGTTTGAATATCATATTGTTCTAGAGGTATAAATAAATAGTGGTTGGCGTTAAATGCTATTAATGCAGAGTTGGGGATCACGTACATTACCCGATTACTATCAATACGTTGAGGTATGCTTATTAGTTGATTTAGCTCATATAGAGTATCACTTAATATCGGTACTTTTATTTCCATCAATAGGTAATGTTTTGTAATGCGTGCATGTATCCTGAATAGTCTGTAGATATCTCTGACGTCATTTTGGACATCAGGAAGCGTAACATCGCGAGGTAGTAGCCGAGCTACTCTGTCTAATTCACTTTGCATTTGGGTTGGTGATAGTAAATGTACGTCCATATGCCCCTGATACATATTTGTCAGTGTGTTGATGAGAGATTGTTGAATATCTTTTAAAATTTGCGCCATTTTTTCTGCAGCTATGGCCGATGTTATAATGTAAAATGCATTTGTAGTCTCAAGTTTCTCTAGGAGCGTCTTATTTTCCAGTGCAGAGAGGTGATCATTTATCAAGGTTAATTGCTTTACCATTGTCGCTTCGTTGCGTTGTACAATGTTGTTTTCGGTTTCCAGAATACTTGTTTGGTTTTTTAGCAATTGTAATAGATGGTTTTCATTATGATGAATTTTGTCAATATCCTGTTCGTATTGTTCTGCAAAATGCTGATCTAATAGTCCAAATAACGAGTTGGCAACGTATCCTACTCCGTCGATCAATCCTCTTTTGAATCGGTGTTGTATTATCTGTTGAGACTTCAGGAGTTCATTGTAATAATTTAATTCATTTGTGCTTTGTTCTAGTTGGTTAATTATTACATGAAATTGCATTAGCCACTCTTCGCACCGAGCTTGCTTAATGTGAGATACGAATATTTGCAGAGTATCCACATTACGCCAATAGTTTGTCATATTGTAATAAAATACCAATTTCCATTCATCTCTAATTTCCTGTAAGTCTGCAATCTTGTCAAAATAAATTGTTTGATTTTTTGTCAATGGAGTAAGCTTCATATTTTGCTCGACAGTGGGTGTAATCAGTGTCATAACCAACATCAATGTGTAGCATAGCAAGCTGTTCCAGGTCAATCTTTTAGATCTATTTCGTTTATTTTTGTCAATGTCAATGCACTTTGGTTTCTCGGCCTCAACTAAGGGTACCAATTTTGTAATAGGGCGTTTTGTTTCGCCTTTCGCAGTTTGCAATGTGACGACTCTAGTGTGGCCGTCCTTCCCAGGGTGTAGCTCCACTACGCGACCTAATGCCCATTTTCCTGCAGGAAGCCTTTCATCCTTAATGCATACGATGTCATTTTTCTGTGGATCAGTCTTCTGTCGTTTCCACTTTAATCTTGCTTGTAATTGTTGAAGATATTCTTGCGACCATTTCTTCCAAAAATCCTTGCCAAGTTGTTGTACAATTTGCCATCTCTTGCTTACGTTGTAAGTGTTGTCAATTTCGGGTTCTGGAATTGTCAGGAGTGATGAACCGGTTAAAAAATGTCCTGGCGTTATGCAATCAATTTCTTCAACGTTCTCAGTCACGGTGCATAGTGGTCGTGAGTTTAAACAAGCTTCAATTTGGCATAGCAAAGTAGAAAATTCTTCGGAAGTTAGACGTTGCTCTCCAATGACTCGCTTCAGATGATGCTTCATGCTCTTGACTGCGGCTTCCCAAAGTCCGCCTGCGCTGGGCCAAGCCGGAGCATTAAAATGCCATTGAACTCCCATCTCTGATATGTTTCCCAAAAAAGCGTTGTCAATAGTTTCCACAATGCGCCTGTATTGTTGCAATAATATTCTATTTGCTCCAACGAAATTCGTACCGTTGTCACTATACATGTCCCGTGGCGTGCCTCGACGTGCGCAGAAACGTTTGAAAGCAGATAAAAACGCTGTACTGGATAACTCTGATACCAGTTCCAGATGAATAGCTTTGGTTGCTAGACAAACAAATACTGCCACGTACGCCAGCATTGTTCTGACGCCTCGGCCCTTACTTGCCTTGATCTCAACGTGACCAGTAAAATCGACACCTGTATGTGTGAAAGGTCGAGATACTATCACTCTTGGCTCTGGTAGATCAGCCATAATCTGGTTGGGTTGTCTAGCATTAAATCGGCGACATGTTACGCATTTATGTAAAACCTTTTTGACGGCGCGATGTCCTCCTACGATCCAGACTCTTTGCCGTAAATGTGTCAGGGTTAGCTTAGGACCTCCGTGTAAGGTCTTTTGATGTGCTTGCAAAATGAATAGCTCTGTCAGTTTGTGGTCATGTGGTAGGAGAATTGGATGTTTCTTATCTTCTTTAAGATGTGAGTTACGTAACCTTCCCCCCACTCTTAAAATGTCATGGCTGTCGAGGAACGGATTCAAATTCAGGAGGTTACATTTAGTACTCAAACTCTTATTTTCCTTCAATTTCAAAATCTCGTCGTGAAAGGCATGCAACTGAATATGTTTAATTATTAGCTTTTCAGCGCTTTGTAGTTCTTCAGATGTTAAATATGTTGTCAAATTCGAGCCGACGTTCGAACAGCTGTTGCTTATAAAGCGTTTGATCCAGGCTATTACCCTTGTAATATGAGTCAAATCGCTGTGTCTGTCTAATAGTTCAATTACAATCGAAGATGGTTCATATTTCACAACATTCGTTTGCATATATTTTTGTTTTGATTCGCAGGTTGTTGGCGTAATTACAATTTTGTCCGAGTTTTCTTCACTGTAGTTTTTGATCCACTGGGGTCCTTGCCACCATAGTGGATGTTGCAATAACTCGGAGCAACTGATACCGCGTGATGCACAGTCCGCAGCATTTTCTTCAGACTTCACGTATCTCCAATGTTGTTTTGGAATGACGTCATGCACTTGCTGGACTCTGTTGCTGACAAATGATTTCCATTTTGTGACGTCTCCATGTAGCCAACCTAGTACAATCATAGAGTCCGTCCAGGCGTATGTATAATTGTGTACTGTGTCCCATTTAAAGGCTTGTAAGACCCTTTTCATGAGCCGTGATAGTAGTAATGCTCCGCAAAGTTCAAGCCGCGGAAGTGTCAGTTTTTTGTTAATCGGCGCTAACCTTGACTTTGCTACAATAAGTCTTGTCACGGGCTCGTTTCTGTCATTTAACGTCACCAGATATATAGCGCAAGCGTAAGCCTTTTCTGACGCATCGCAAAACCCATGGATTTGAAAAGGTTTTGTGGTATCTCCCAGCCACCTCGGTATTTCATATTTGCTGATGTTATGTAAATTGCTAGTAAACTGCTGCCATTCTTCTTGCATACTGTTAGGTAAAATTTCATCCCAATCACACTTTGATAACCAGACGCTTTGGAACAGCAGTTTTGCTTTCACTGTCAATGGTGTCAACCAACCCAGTGGGTCGAATATTTTCGAGATCTCAGATAGCAGCTTCCTCTTTGTTAGTTGATATTTAGTGTCAGATTGTATTTTGTTTGTGAATGTAAATGTGTCAGTTGTAGGATTCCACTGGACTCCCAGAGCTTTTGTAATTCCATCGTTCGTGAAGTGCATTGTCATTTGGTTCCGATCTAGTGAAGACACGTTCTCAATCAATGTAGGGTTGTTGCTTGACCACTTCCTTAATGTAAGACCAGCTCCTCCCAGCATGTTGATAAGTTGATTTTGGATTTCTTGTGCTTGTTCGATGGAGTTATTGCCACTTAATACGTCATCAACGTACATCTCATTAGAGATGATGCCAGCTGCTAAAGGATATTTCTCTTGTTCGTCATTTGCTAGCTGTTTTAATGTTCTAAGAGCCAGAAATGGTGCTGCCTTAGTACCATACGTCACTGTGCATAACTGGTATTCTTTTAACGGATCTTGATTGGATTCTCTCCAAACAATCTTTTGCAGGTGTTGATCTTCTTCATGCACTAAGATCATGCGATACATCTTCTCGCAATCAGCAGTAAACACGTACTTATATAACCGCCATCCCAGAAGTAATGTCAATAGATCTTGATGAAGCTTAGGACCGCACTCCATCAAGTCGTTCAGGCTGTAACCTGTGTCAGTTTTCTGGGACGCGTTAAAAACTACCCTTAACTTAGTTGTCAATGATTCCTGTTTAAGGACTCCATGGTGAGGTAAATAGCATGCCGGATTATAGCCGGGTATGCTCTCCTTCATGTGTCCCATTTGCAGGTACTTTTGCATGAATTTTGTGTAACTGTCAGATAATTTGTCATCCTTGCCTAATTTTCTTTCTAACTGCATGAACTGTGCTACTGCGCGTGGCTTTGATTTGCCTAGCTGCTGATAGAAATTAGGCTTCATTGGCAAACGAACTGCATATCTGCCATTACTCAATCGTTTAGTTGTTGCAGTGAAGAACTCCTCACAATATCGCTCCTCTGACGTCATAGTATTGCATGAATCGCCACTGATGTCTTCTACTTCCCAGTATCTTGTCAAATCATTAATTCATTTACTACGACGTTGCAATTAAATGTTTTAGTCACGTTGCCTGACAATATCCATCCCAAACGTGTTTGTTGTGCCATGGGTTCGTTAACCTCCCCTTTGACCAACCCGTTCATGAGTATTTCCGAAAACACGTGTGCATCCAAAAGTATGTCAATGGGCCTGGATATGTTGTATTCCGGGTCAGCCAATGTGATGCCTGCGACATGAGCCCAAGGTTTCCTTGCAAATGTAATATTAGGCAAGTTGTTTACTACTCGGGTCATGATCAAGGCTTCTGTTGTAAACCGGAAGTCGTTTTGTAGGGACTTGCAGGATAGAAGAATTTTTCCTTTGCTCCTATTGGACAGAGTACCTATTCCACTTATGTTCGCGCTCAGTTGTTGACGCTGTATGCCCAGTCTTTGAGCTGCGTTCTCCGTGATCAATGTTATTTGTGATCCTTGATCAACTAGGGCTCTTAAAGTGATGTAATTGCCTCTAGCTGTTTCTACTTGTAATAGTGCTGTAGCTAACAAGATTTCATCGTCATTATTTGATGCAAAGTTATTCTGTACGTTTTTATTTGACCTAGTTGAAGTTGACGGCAATGGTTTTGGTGCTGTTTGTGTTACTGAGGGCGTTTGCGCTGATGCCGCTATATCGTTGTGCAACAGTGTGTTGTGTTGTTCGTTGCAATCTTTGCATCTTTTTTGTGACGCACAATAGCCTTTAGTATGCACAAATAGACAATTTTTGCATATGTTATTTTGCTCAATAAATGATATTTTTTCCGAGCTACGCATGTCACTGAATTTAGCACATTGAAATAATGCATGGTTGGTATTGCATACTGGACAAATAATTTTGCTGTATTGCCCAGCATTTGTCGCATGGAAGTTTCGAGAATAATGCAATGAACTTTTACTAGGTTGCGAGTTGGCAGGATTATAATTTTTGTGGAACGGATGGGGTGTCTTTGACAGTGGTTTAGATGTAGGTTTATTCCCGTTTTCTGGTTTTTTCCTATGCAATGGTTCTAATGCCATAAATTTGTTTTCGACAAAGTCCATAAAATGATTAAATGTTGGTATTTCTCGCGGATCCGACCGGGACTGCATGTATTCGGAATACGTCTCGGGGTCTAATTTTTCGCATAAGCCGTACACTAGAACCGGATCCCACGAGCTTGTGTCTACGCCCAAGTTATGTATCGCGTTTATAGTTTCATTGCTAGTGTCGTACAACCGCTTGAGGTCGAATGCAGATTGTTTTTGCAAATTAGGTTGACGGATAAATGCCTGGAAGTTCTTCGTAAAGAGGAGGAACTTATTGTTGTATCTATGGTTCAGTATTTCCCAACATGTGTCGTAATTCTCGGGTGCTATGTGTAGATGCTGTACGAGCTTTTCCGCTTCGCCGCGAAGTCTACCCTTGAGATGCTGCATTTTTTGTGTTTTTGTGATAGTTGGGTTCTTATGGATCGCTTCTACGTACAGATCCATAAAAGTGGGCCATAAGGTATAATTACCGTTAAAAATGGGTATGTCAATCTTCGGCAACGTTTGTTGTTGATGCAGGGAAGAGTTTAATTTTGTATTTAACGCCCGTTTCATTTTCACAAATGAGTGTTCATAGCAACCAAATTCTTCATAATACTCATGTGATCTCCCCTCTAGTATGCCGTCAATTTGTAAATGCACCTTGTCAATTGCTGTCCACCGGAACTCTACCGTCTTCAGCAAATCCTCAATCTCCCATTTTTCTTCCACGTCGTCTAGGCTTCGATCCAATAACCTAGTGAATGCACGGAAGTTAGCTTGTTGCAACTGCTGTAACTCGAGTAGCTTGTCCTCTGCTCCGATGGATGACTCGAACATGGTCTTGTCAAACTCTACGTTTACCTTACTATGGCCGGCGTTGGAGGGCCCGGCAACAGTCTTCTCGAACGCTGCAATCTCCTGACGCGCTCCGTGATACCAACTCCTAATGACCTCGTAAATGTTACCGGTGAAATACTGATGGTCTTTGTTTTCTACTGCGCTCAGCTGGCGATTATTCTCTTCACATTCCGCCCATAGCAAATCTACTCGCTCTAGCCTGTCACGAAGGTAATCGGTGGTCTTCCTGCTCAACGAATCCTTCTTAAAATTAGAGTGGATCTTCCTCACCTCTTCAAGGATCTCAGCTTGACGCACGATTAAACCTTCCATCGTAAATCCGTAAGATAAAAAATGAACGATCTTACTTGAAATCAGCGACTCCCTGTACGCAAACGCAGTGCAGTGACGCTCTGGACCCTGGCTCGCTGCTGTCTCCCCGGATGCTCCTGTACGGCAACACACGTGGCACACACGACACAGATCCCGCGCGACGAATATAGACCGATGTATCGGACTGTACGGTACTTGCAATAGTTACGAAAACTATAATCGAAGGACCAAAAAAAAATTATGTAGGGTGAATCCCTAGCATAAATGGATGTCAAATGACAATGTAAATGAATGCAAATGTCAGTGAGTGAACAACGGGATGAGACGAAAATAAAAATGCAAGTAGTCCGACCCAAACCACGTCTAATTGAACACTAATTGTTAAAAGTAACATTATTTAAAAGATGCATAGAATAATGTAAAAGTGTTAATGCACTGTCAAATGTAGGTCGCGTTCAAAGTGCACATGCGCGAGCCTACTAGCTAACTTAAAACAATCCAATATTTTGAAAATTCATGTACGTGCACCGTACAGACGGTTATCCAGTTAAATATTTTTATGATCGTGATATTTTCTCCCTAGGTTTGCGAACTTAAGAATTATTGATTAATTAATATTAATTACTTAATTATTATTCCTTGGAAGATGGGTAGGCCTTTAGTGTGGGACGCAACTTGTGTCGATACTGTCGCGCCATTCCATCTTCCCAGTTCATCATGTTGTGCTGGCGCTCCCGCTGCAGCTGCGGAAAACCTCAAGCGGCGTAAATATAGTCATCTCGGTGATAACTATATTTTCGAGCCGTTTAGGGTCGAAACTCTCGGACCATGGGGCCCGTGTGCTCACAGCCTTTTTAAATATCGAAAAGGCTCGTTGACGCTTCCCGCGACCCAAGGGCTGGCTATTTTGGTCAACGGCTAAGCATTGCCATACAACGAGGCAATGCCGCCAGTATCTTGGGTACGATGCCAGCCGACAGCGTTGAGGATGAATTTTTGATGCTTTATTGTAGTTTGTATTTTAGTACACAATTTTGTATATTTGTTGTAATTAATTGTTTAGAATGATTTCAATATTCATATTTAATTCTCAATAGAATTAAGGACTACTAGTAGTTTCTGTCCATTTCAAGCATTTTTTAGGCGTTCCCCTTACTCCTGTTACTTAGAAATGAAGACACAAAATAAATATCATTTAGTGTGAAATCAACCTTAAATGGCAACAGATAAAGTACATTTTCCCGTTATTGCCTTGCGAGCTACATCGTTTTGTTTCGTTTCAAAAGTTTGCGTGTATTGGCCAACCTTGGCCAAACATTTGAGCGGTGGTTTAAAGTCGGTAAATTTCTTCAAAATTTGATATTATTTTTTGGTTTAAAGCTTAAAATGTAATTTATTCTACATGTACTTACCGAAAGTAAGACACTCCGGCCATTAAATTGCTTTTTCGGGCATTATTTTTGCAACTTTTGAATACAAATTGCGGCATTGTGAAACGTGTTTACATTGGCTGTGTGTCAAGCGAACTAAACAAAATAAGAGCTCACTTCTCAAGTGCGCTGTTATTTACCGAGACGTATTTTTTGCGCCGACCCGATATCTAGTTGGTATTGTTGATCGAAGGAGGGAGGCGAGTTTTTTTGTAAGTTTGTATGTTTGTACCTATGTAGGGGGTAATCTCGGAAACGAATGATCAACTTACAAACATTTTTTCAATGGCAGTTAGCTACACTAGTTACTCAATAATAGTGTAGAATTTGATCATTCGTTTTCGAGATTACCCCTTACATACAAACATACGAACTATAAATTATATTGCCTATAAATTATTTTGGAACCCATGTGAAGTGCTAGTTTCAAATAAACTCTTTGTGTTGAGTTTCAGTTACAAAACATAGTTATAATCAGTCTGGATAGATGATGTATTATAAACTAACCTTTTTAGGCGTCGCCACAACCTTATCCTCATTGGAATGCCCCAGCTGTCCATGGTTCGTTCCCCACGTGTAAACCGCGCGCGTGTTCCACACGACGCAGTGTGTCCGGGCCCCTTTGACGCCGAGTGGCTCCGACAACTTGATCATCGGCTTAATGGACGCTAGCTTGATGGAAGATGGCGTCTTAGTTGTGGACTGGCTGGTGATGTTGTCAGTACTGTTTAGGGCGTATTGAAGGACCTGGGGAAATAGCAGGTTTTTTTATCTTATCTCATCTGGTGGTAAGCGATATATGAGGTATACGATGGAACGAGCGAGCCCAGAAGATACCAGTTCACTTTTGTTTTAAAGGCTGAAAGGTCAAAAGTGGCAGGGAACACGAAGCCAGCAGAGTTCCACAACTTGGCTGTGCGCACAATAAATATGGCGGGGAAGCGCTTGGTACGACAAGATGGTATATCAACTAAGTGTGGATGGTACCCAGCAGTGCGTCTGGTAGACTGGTCGTGAAATGGAGATGGAGGGATCAAGTCATGGAGCTCCTGCGCACACTCCCCACAGTACAATCTGTAGAAATCCGACAGGCAAGCAACGCTTCGCCGATGAGCCAGGCTGTGAAGCTTGTCCTCTAGCGCCTAGTCGCTTATAAGCCTTTTAACTCTGCGCTCGATCGAGTCCAGTGCAGCAAGTTGGTATTTTGCAGATCCTTTATTTGGCTTTACTCTGCTCGGGCTCTATATATTATAATATTTAAATAAATTTTATTTACTACAAGCTTTATAACTTGTATTTCATTGTGCGTACAGGCTAAGGAGTGGAATTCCCTTCCGGAGTCTATTTCCTGATAGCTATATCCTGGGATCTTTAAGTCAAGAGTGAATAGGCTACTTCTAGGTAAGCGTGCTTCATCTTCGACCGTATCATCGCTTACCATCAAGTGAGATGGTGGTGAAAGGCAAGGCATCAATTTTTTTTTAATCTACTGGTTGGTTTGGTCGTTGGTCCTGGTTGTAAAGCATATATTTTTGGTAGTCGTTACGACAGCAGTCTTGCTTAGGAGTATTGTGTTATCCAGCTACTGGGTTTCGTTTTCGTGCCATTTGTTTTAGCTGTAAGTAATCCTACACATTTAAATCTATAAAATCTACCTGTAAAAATAAAAGTTTGTCCTGTGTGCGTTTTTAAAACCATATATTGAGATGAGTCTGTGTTTCCTGATAGCTATAACCTGGGGATCTTTAATTCAAGAGTGATTAGGTTACTTCTAGGTAAATGTGCTTCATGTTCGACCACATTATCGCTTACCATCAAGTGAGATGTCGATGGTGGTCAAACGCAAGCTTATCGAGAATATAATAAAATAAACCTAGGGGTATTTGAGTCAAGAGTGAATAGGTTACTACTATTCAAAGAATAGTGTACTTACCATTCCACTCTCCAGCAGGAACACGGTAGAGTTAAGCGTGATAGCAACGGCTACGCAGGGCTCGTTGAGTTTGAGCGGTGCGGGGCGCAGTGCGGTCGCATGCGGGCCGCCCGCACGGGCTTGCTGCCCACAGCACCAAGCCTCGCCACCGTCGCTTAGCCATACGCTGTGGAACTTACCCAGACACACCTGCAAAACACAATGTCTTTCATTGCTACTAATCATCGGCATTTATTATGTCACCTACATACAGTGTCGGATTAAGATTACTCGATGCCCTAAGCATTCCACGCCTGTGCCTATCCTACTAAACCTATCCTCTATCTGAATATCCGCATGCTGACGACGATGACCGAGCGAATGGGGAAACTGGAGTGTGGCTATAACATCAATGCTCTTAACTTCGGCCTTAACTTTGTGCTAGCAATTTTTTGGTGCTGTTTCTGGTGCCCCCAGTACGTGATGCTCTAACTAAGCATTTGCTTATATTTACCGATAATAATAATAATCCGGCACTACTTAAGTGTCAATAGCCTAATGGCTAAGGTGTCGGACTCGAGATCGAGAGGTCGTGGGCTCGAACCCCTAATTTCACTATTGCCGTGAACCCACTCCAGACCCAAGCATATTTAGCTTAGTTGGAGGGGTTAACAAGTATGTGAATTCAACCCACATTTCTAGTTCTCTACAACAAAAAAAAAAACTACCTATACCCGGACTTTTAATTCGATGCAGTAGACTGACAGTTTCCGAGTTGTCAGACTACGAAATTGTGATGTAACTAAATGAATCGATTCAGGAATATTGAAATATTGTGTGAAAATAACAAAAAGTAAAATGTGATTATAAAGGGACGTGAAAAATAAAACGAATAGATCATGATAATATTTTTTTATTTTTTTGCAATAGGCCCCTGGACCCGTACCGATTCCAACGGGCTTTAGGTCGCAGTGGTGCGGAGGCAGTCTTTTTAATAGTGATCCTGCGCAATTTATTAAAATATTCATCACATGAAACAATTCGCAAAAGAGTGGCTTTCATCATGTCTGGTTAGATATGAATATTTTTAATAAAAATAGATTTATTAATAATAAAATCTAGTTACTAATTAAAAATAAATGATAATAGGATAAATGTTATCATTTATTTATATTTCAAACGATTAAAAATCGCTCATTTATTATTCGATTAATTGAATCCATCAGTATTGGGTTAAATAGGGTATCATTATTTTAGTAAGTGACATTAGCTTATGTCAGGTTACTGCATCGAATAAAAGTCTAAGTATATACATAGTAATGGTCGTCTTAACAGTAAGTTTAGGGTAATTGTGGCGCACCCCCTTCTGCAGCGCATCAGGGATGTTTGCCGTTTCGCGAACTAGCTGCTTTAATGTATACGCAAGCAGAGTGTATCCTTGGTGCACAGAGTCTGGCCTAAATCCAATTTTGTCCTAAAAATTACAGTAGACAGGCTGTACATGTTGTGGGATCAGGTTTGCCCATTTCGTTATACTTTTGTTATTTTTTGTTACGTGTGGTTAATTTAATTAATTTGTAATGTGTATTTTGTATGGGAGTATTAAATTCTTTTTATTTCTTTTTATTATACTTGAGCAAATTGATTTGCATCCTTAAAACCAACATAAGGTTCAGTTAAAAAAACGAATAAACCCGACTGCTCAACTGAAACGCAAGAAACATCCTATTTGATTAATTTAAATTATATTATGTTCAATAGGGTCCCGCCTGCTTGTCACTTTTTTTTATTAAAATGTGCTTGATTCTTGCGTTTCAGTTGAGCAGTCGGGTTTTTTAGTTTTATTAAATAACTTGTTGTTATTTTCAGCTTTTTAGTTTAAATATTGATTTTATCAATTTTTCAGTCCTTTTATACGATTGGATTCCGTTTTAAAACGTTATATTTCCTAAACAGTTGCTTAGAATGAAAAATGGTGAAAGAAACCTCGAAATAATTTTTAAAGATTTGCCACTTGACATAGTTTGTCGATTTTAAGTTTTTTATTTTTGATAATATGGCGTCTGGGTGTCGTTGTGGTGATATTTTATTTTAATGTATCCAGTAACAGTCGCGCCATCAAGACAAATACAACGACGTATAATTTATCGAAATCCGTCCACTGCTTTAATAGTTATGAAGGAACAAAGGAACGGACATACATACATACATCATACGCGATAAAAACATAACCCTCCTCCTCCGCAGTCGGGTAAAAACCAGCGTCCGGCAACTTTTATTAGTGTAACATTTTTTTGCAATAAACTTGTTTATTTTTATATCGACAGGCACAAATTTTTATTATTTTTAGTTCTTACATTGTGTATGTCTGTGTGTGCGAAATAAATGTATTCTTTCTTTTTATGGTCCCCTGCTGGACAGGCAAGTTTTCGCGTCCATTGGATTTGTGTAGAGTTAGCTGACTGGTCTATTCTGTAAACCTCTAAATTAAAAAGTGGCAGATAAGAATAAGCATAGTTTTACGGTACGATACGGTTTATGTTTGATGTACATCAACAAAATCTAGTCTATATTACTTTCAACTTACAGTCACAGATGTAAAACAATAATATAATTATCAATACTTGACTTCTGTAATAAGTCGAGTTTAATGGGGGCTGATTTTCTTAAACCCCGACGCAAAAAGTGAATTTTCTGTTGCGTATTCATGGGAAACAAAGGCAATATTTATTTTATACAATTTGTATGTGAACCTTGTTGCCTGATAAATAAATCGCGTTGCAGCAACAATGTCGCGCAACATGTTTGAATAAAAAGCTTGTGATGTGTTTATAGGTTTGAGCATCGTCGTAAATGGACTATTGAGCACTCAGACGCCGTAGATTTACTATCAGTCATAAAAGTAAAATCAAAGATATATTTAAAATGTTTAATTGCATATTAAAACTATATTTTAGTGGTATATGCCCGGTAGTTAGTTCTATAATCGCCTCGATAGTCTTCGGAGTAGCGCGGAGCATACGTGAACGACTGAAACGGATCTGCAGCAGACACCACTTTAACCACTTTCTTGGGTTTCTCTTCAATATACTCAATGTTGCTTGTTGCACGTTCTGAGGGAGCACTCGGCGCTTCAACTTTACTCGCAACGTTCGGAGGTGGTTTTGAAGGCCAAAATTCCGTAAAACGCCCCGCCATTGGCCCCAGTAACGGCTCTCCTCGTATTATACAATACGCAAACAGTGTTAAAATAGAATACAAACAAGCTATTAACACAATGTAGAATATTAGCATCCCTTTATTGGAGATTATGGCTGCCCGCAGCGCTTTGAAACATCCGACTTCTTTGTTGGACTCTATGCTAGGATCAAGACTACTAGTGCACTCTTTAGATACCGGTATGAGACTGGTCACATTAGAAAGCTTACAACACTGAATAGGATATACTTTCGTAGGGTTTAAAGTCTGCCAGTGACTTCTCGAAAAATCTCTATAGCTTAGCACTCCGCAACACTCGTGTTTCACCATTATGTAGTCCCACATGTATGTGATAAAATCGTTATCTTTCCCGTAATATTTTTGTATAGACGACTGCATAGATCTCCGTGTGCCTTCGTTTTTGGTGTATATATTGTAGACTCCTGTTATGAAGAACAGCCAAAATGAAACGAAGGTGAGTATAGTTACGAGTAATATGTATGTTTTTATGGCACATTTCACTTTGCAGCCAGCGCCTAGCACTCCGCAGCATGACGTCATCATTGCAACCGCGGCTAATGGTATCAGTATCGTCGTGAGAGGGGTCAACCATAGCTTCAAATTAACGAATGTAGCGATAACATCGACTAGAGAACTTTTCGTGATAGTGTAGTTCACGTCACGGAAGAACTCAGTGTTCATTGCACACCACACACAGATCACGAATCCGATCATACCGAAAACAAAGAACAAAAAATTTGTGAACCCCAGACATGTCCGTGGCAAGCCGACCGTGTGCATTTTGATGCTGTTACAATACGAAGCTAAATTGAGTAAAATTAATTGTTTATGTACAGGTTATATCCAAAACTGACAATAGTGACTTTGACAAATTTCTTGCAAGCCAGCTTTTTAAGAATGATTTTGTCAAGAAGTTTGGCCTAGCTACTTCCTAATTCGTTGCCTAGCTATGGTATAGTGATTTAGGGAGGTTGAATAGATATAATAATTTTGTTTATTGGCGTATTAATTCATAATATTGCAAATGGTTGTATAAATTCAATTTGAAAATATGTGTTTCATCTAAAATAAGGGTAACCGATGACATACTAAGTAATATATTGAAGCAAAAAGTTATCCGCAATGATTTACGTCGACATTTTATTCGACTTAGAATCTTAGATTTTAGAATTATTTTTGTTTACCGTAACATGATATCATAACACCAATTACCATAAACGCCACAAAAGTTTTGTTTAGTTTAAAATTTCAACGGTTTCAAAGTCTCACGAAAATGGTTTGCTTTACGGTCTAATATAAAAATTTTGTATAAGTAACTATTTCAAAATAGTGTCTCTATCTAGTTTCTTGAAGTAAAACTTTAGTTCATCAATAAGCAGAGTATTTAACGGGTAGACGATGGAATGAAATAGGTTGTTTACATGTCTCTTGATACGCCACATAAGGGATATTGTATCCAAGCATGGAAGAAAAGAAATAAAAAATGTTTATTCGGCACATGGCACAATGCACACAACGGTATAAAAGAGGAAAGTAAAATAACTTATGTACTTGCCATAGAAATATAAAAAACAGGAGAAGTGGCAAGGGGGCGTGTCGGTGTCCGCGCGATTTGGCCACATCGAACATGTCACACGCATATGACCATCTCCGCAAACTAGTGCGCTTTCGACGGCGATCGTGACAACTTATAAGAATGCTGAGTTGTTCAGTGGTTTCTTGCAAAAACCGAAGCCAAACCCAAAACTTTGTGCATCATGGAATCACTTACCAATAAAACAATAAATAGTAAAATATTTTTTGCTTTTACTATGTTTTTTTTTTGTTTTAAATATCACAGCGACTGTACTATTTTTGCAATAAATACATTGCTCCTTAACCACTACCTAAGTTCGACACTAAGTGACTGGACAAGCAATGTAAATACAACAAAACGATTTTATGCGAATTCATTGCTTAGTATGGTCGCTGACTCTTGCGAGGAGTTAGTGATGTGTTTGTGCAGATCCAATAACGTAGGCTATCGACAACAATGTCGATTGACGAATGAAATATTTTGTTATAGTTTAGGGGTTTTATAAACATACGGAAACCTATAAGAAAATATATTTAATTTTTATTTTGCTTGAGATGACAGAAAGAAAAATTACGTTGAAAAGTCAAGTGTACAAAAAGAATAAACAATTTATTTTACGCCCGCAGCATGCGTACGTAAGGAGTTCCGACGTCACCGTCGCTACAATAGTTTATTTTTCAATCTATCAACCGTTTTAACCTGGTTGGAAGATCGATGTAAAATATATTTTGATTATTTTACAGCGTAGAAGAAAAATGCGTAACCAATGTTCGTAAAGTAAGTTACATAAATTTTAGGTTAATAATCAGTGGTGTTTTTGTTTTTGGCTTCGAATTATCGTATATTATGCCTTATCCTCGTGCTGTTTCTTTATTTTTTTTATGGTTTTTGTATTTTACTTCCGTTAAATCTTCATTTGAAGATTGTGAGCGTTTTAATTATCGAGATAATATATTAGTGAATTTTGCTTAAAATAAGTCAATACATTCATGCTATTTATTTGGTATGCATGGGTTTGGGTGTTTTTGTTTTCATATATTTAACAATTTCTTTACTGACTAGGGTTTTTATACTATTACCTGCGGGGTAATTGTTAATAAGTTTCAAGAGCCCAAACATATTTTGTACAATAATAAATAGAAGAATCGATAACCTTCCGATTTAGTCAATCACTAGCGTACTATACAACGTGTAATTTAAAGGGTATATGCATACCGAGTGCACGGCTTCTTTGGATGATAACAAACGATATGGCCAGGGTTTTCTAATCCTATGTCTACATGTGTGGAACTTAGAAATTTCAATACATTGATATCAGAGACTGAATTTTTCAAGTTAAGAAGAACGAAGAGAATTATCGTTTTATTGGCAAGTGACGTGGAAAGTGATGACCCTCATAGTGATGTGACACGTTTGTTATTATTGGTATTCAAGAAACAATCGAATCAACAATTTGGGGTCAATTCTGTGAGTCACTTATTTAGAGCTGAAACTTTGCATAGAGACTCCATACCAGATGTTGTCTTCAGTCCTTTTGGATAGATATGGGGTTTCCGTTACACGTTGTATATGTAAAATAAATTGCTTTTGCACAGCACAACGATGGCTACCGATGTTTTTGTGTGGGTAAGTTGTACGGTGTATGGTAAATACACGCTGTGTTTGATGGAATAAGGTTTATAATTGATTGTGTACTACGTTCTGATTTAAGAAATGCGTGTGTGAGCACGAGTGCGTGTCTATTGATTTTATTGAACTGCATGACGTGTAGAAGTTGCCCTGCCCAGCGCCTAACTGAAGACACATGGTTCCGATATAATTTCGTCTGCCTTGTTTCTTCCTTGTTTATTATATCTATGGTACTTGCAAACACGAAGATAGACAATGAAATATATATAAATATAATTATAATATGTATATATAATTTACTAGCTTCTGCCCGCGACTTCGTTCACGTGGGAGGGTTTTCCCACGTAAATCCTGATCCCGTGGGAATTACGGGATAAAAACTAACTAAACTATCCTATGTCCTTCCCAGACTATTCCACAAATTTAATCCTAAGCTATTGCTAATTGCGGCGGTAAGACCCCTCTTTGAGGAGTGGCTAGATCGGCGTCACGGCGTCCTGACCTACCGCATGACGCAGGTCCTCACCGGACACGGAAGTTTCGGGAGGTACCTGTGTCTGATGGGAAAGGAGGAAACGCCTGGGTGTCACCACTGCGAGGGTCGCCCTGAGGACACCGTAGAGCACACGGTGCAAGACTGCCCCGCCTGGGCAGAGCACCGACGTGTCCTCACGGCGGCGATAGGCGGAGACCTCTCGCGCCCGGCATTGGTCGAGGCCATGCTGCGGGGCGAGAGGGAGTGGGAAGCGGTCGCCTCCTTCTGCGAAGCAGTCATGCTTCCGAAGGAGGAGGCGGGCCGCGTGAGGGAGAGGATGGCGTCCTCCCTCCAGCCCAGCCGCAGTGGCGCCCACGGCGTCGGACGTCGGCCGACGATCTCCGGCCACCGTAGGCGCGGGCGTGCGGACAGCGAGTAAAGGGCAACTCGCTGTCCGACCATGGACCATGCCCGGGTCGACGGCGCGTCGTGTTCCACGCGCGCCTCAAAGAGCGTCAGCAACATGACGAGGCCCCCTCTGCAGAGTGCCGAAGCCTGCCGGGGTCGTGGGACTCATCCCGTTACCGTGGCCCCGGTACGTAAAGGGCTATTGAAGGAACACCGTGGATTTTAGTCAGTAAAAGTCTGTCACACCAGTCCCTCCCACCCTGCCCGGAGTGGGAGGACTTATTTGATAATTTTACCACGTTAAAAAAAAAAAAAAAAAAAGATAAAAAAAAAAAAGCTGTTGGACAATAACAGATAGACAGACACAGTTACTTTCGTATTTATAATATTAAGTAAGTAAGGAAGTATGGATTTATTGGCTTTCCCACCTTTCTTTTTTTTGGGTGGGAAAATCATCGAATGACTTCTCCCGCTCTGGGTTAAGCGGAAGAGTGTGTCAGACTTCTACTGACTAAAAACCCACCCTGTTCCTTCAGCTGCCCTAAAGTTTCGAGGCCGCGGTATCTCGTTAGAACTTTTCCGCAAACCCCGGCAGATTGGCTTTCCCACCTACCTGTTTAACATATGTGTTGGCTCGATTGAAGCAGGTGAGTAGCTCGGGCGAGTTCCTCTGCTGTTGTGTACCAGTTCCGAGCGTATAATTGCAGTTGCTGCCCCAAACGTAGACCTCGCTAGGCTGGCTGCCTTCGTGCTTGTACATGTACTGGCGGTCAAGCATGGCATGTTCAAGGGCCCTGTAGTCGTCTTTGTCGACTATGTCGGTGTTTACGCCTGGAATTTATACATTGAGCATCAGTCTAGGACGTCAGACACGCGTGAAAATATGCTTCAGATCGCATAGCCGCGCTTGAGCGGGTCGTGTCGAATTACTGTGGCTCAACAAAAAGACGACTATGGTTTGCTTTGTATGTCATACAAGCCTTAAAGTGAAAGTTTTGAACATCGAAAATAGTTGAAATGGATATTTTAAAGGTATATTGTTGAGGAGAGGAAAAGATAACAAATCCCATGGTTACTCTTTTCAAATAAAAGTTGTTGTTGATGGAGTAAATCAATATGATTTGTAATAAGGAGAATAATTATGCAATTCACATAGCATGACAACAGGTTCTAATTTTATAATTTTTATATGAGTACATTACAAAAAAGCTCATCATACCTATCTTGATAAGAGCGACAGCAGCATGTATTTGACCGTAGAACACGCTTCGGTGCAGGGGCGTGTACCCTGACTCTCTGTCGCGAGCGTTTATGAAGGCCACTGACGAATGACGGATCAGCCAGTCCATTAGGGCTATGCGGCCGCGAGATGCTGCCGTGTGAAGCGCCGTGCGACCCTGGAAGGAACAGTTTCTAAATCTCAATACCAACATATGAGTCTTCAATACATGTGTTTGTCACCTAACTCGTAAATGGCTGAACCGATTTGGATCATGGATAGTTTGGAAATACAATTGGACCAGTTAGGTGGTGCTGCTATTCGGGACAGGACGACATCTGCTAGGTCCGCTAGTAGTATATAGAAGTGTAAACTACCACATCGTCTGGCAGTTTGAGTACTTTATATGGCCTACCCAAATGTCTTGTAGTTTTATCAAACCGTTGAGCACTGACATTCAAGCGAGCTATGCCAACAAATGCTTGCAATGTTTGGACAGGTCCACTAAAATCTGTGTGATTATTTACATAAATAAAACATAAAACTTCATGGTTCTCATATAACTTGACCAGTATGATAGTATGGACTTCAAGAGACATTGATCTCTGAGTTTTTGTTTTTCTCATGGTAGTAGTCAGCAATTGAACAGCGGCCATATCTAACCCAGATATTTTATTTAGGTTGTAAGTATACACTTAATGCAAATAACAGAGGAGTGGGCATTGCATAGTAAACTTATCCAAAGTTACACAACTTTGGATAAGTTTACTCATAGGTTGAAAGAACCAAACATTCATTTGTTAACTTTAATGATCAGCTATACAATATTACACCTTTGTGTAGAGAAAAAATACATTTTATATTATATTATTTTCAGTTTGAAATAGAGCGTTAAATCAAGCGATAAAAATACCTGTTTATCAATTTAACAAATAATGAACATACTTATCAAAAAATATACAGTTAACATTACTACTGCAATACTGTATTTATCAGTTGTTTAGCAAAACAATAGATATTTACAAAATAGTCATTAAAAGAGTTCAATTACTTACCTCAAAATCAAAAGCTTTGATAAAATTAGCACATGTCCCTTTAATAAAGCTTGCCAACGCTTCATCGCTGACCGACCGCTTCGTGATGGCACTTGTGAGAGCATGTCCGTGACTCCTAGACCTACACCTCGGTGTACAGTCCACTTCCACTTTGTGCTTACTCATATTAAATTGTCTGGCATAAGCACCGCAATCAAATAAAACCTTACAATTGTGATTTTTGGAAAAGACTAGATTTCTCTCTTGTAAATAAGTAGATATGTGGGTGGAACTCTCTAATAATATCAATGAGCAATGTACAGGTACAATGTAGAGCTGAGCTAAACGGTAGCTCCCGCAGGAGCTACAGTTCCTCACGTTAACAGCACATGATTGGGTAGGTAGCAATCTGCAAAAGAAATAACATAATTTGCTTACAATTGGGCTAGTAAGCAGTTATTGTAATTTTTTTACTGATATGACAATAGAGAATGTTAGTTTAACACCACAAAAATTTCACTTATATTTTGATAGTGAAAAACATGTATGTTACACTTAAAACCATCATAATTAGAAAGGGAGTTTCAGGAGATTCATAATAACTTGTAGTCACTGTAATTTACTATAAGTTATTACAAATCTCCTTCAACTCGGCATTTACAAGGGTGTCTCTACTCTGATTCTAATAAGACATACAATAAGAGATGTCAGTTTGTGGTTTGTTGATGCAGCATCAAAAAATTTTTTGTAGCTGTTGAATTTTTATATATATACAAATTAAATTTCTTATGATTGCACCACATGATGCGATCAAAATAATGTTTGCAGACAAAATGCAGTAAAATCTCCTAAATTAATTAACCACCATTATTAAATTAATTTGTTTGTGATAAATTCTTTAATGCAAGTTTGTGAATGTTTATTCAAATATTTATGCAACAACTTCAATTAATTTTTATTATAAAATTATATGTGGTGGCAGGGCTGAGCCGTCCCTATGTGCGAAGTGCAAGGCAGAAGGGGCGCCGGATGCAATGCCAGCATTAATTATTGAAATTATTTTTGTAGAACTACAACATATTATTCTTTATAACCGAGTAGGTACAAACAGTGTAAAGTTAAACCAGAGGCGTGAGTATTGTCTTGGAAGACCCCAAGACAATACTCACGCCTGTGGAAAAAATTATTGGCGCTTCATAGATTTTGCACACAAGCGCTGTCTTAGGTCAGCGCGGCCCTGTGTGGTGGTAAACTAACATTCCCATTTGACTTATCAGTGCAAAACATTACCATAACTGCTAAGGTAAAGTTCATAACAATTTACAATGACATGATATCAGTATTTGTGGTTGGTAGTAATTTAGAAAAACCATAAAAGGATACCCAGTGACAGAAAATTAAAAATAGGCTAGTAATTTCAATTGTAACAAGTTAATTTTTTATACCTATCGGAGCAAAAACATTTTCGAATCGATTCCCAAGGTCGACTGATAGCTGACACCGGCTACTTGGTATTCGCCTTAGTAACAGCATAGCTATTTCGTAATGTTGCAGAAACAACAGTTATCAATAACAACATATGAGCATAGGAGAATAAACTCAAAAATGCTTATATTTTAAAGAAAAACGCACCTTTACATGAAAACAGCTGTTTGAAGTCTAATGAACGCGAAAGAAATGTTGCATACCATTTTTCACGTTAAATATAAAAGTAAGTCACACTTAAGCATATGAAATAGATCGTCTATTTACGCATTTAATAGTTTTGGTGCAAATAGTGCATTAAGAAAATGACTACGATAGATATTCGATATACGCAAAACGTAAAAAATTAAAAATATTCTTTTCTTTCACAATCATAAATCGCTGGATTTGCCAAGACCAGTGTTGCCAACTCCAGCAAAAATCTTCTCCCTAGATTTATTATATCAAATCGCTAGAAGTCGCTAAAACTGAGTTAACTAGGACGGATCCCGATTTATTTACTTTCCGGTTACTGGAGGCCATTAGCAGCCTAGAAAGGGGATAGGGGGAGGCAAGTGAAGAAGAATGTACATAAATTAACACATAGTTGCCTTATGTACAGTCAGCATCAAAATTATCAAAAATGTTTGAAATACCGGCTTAACTTTTACTTATATGCATTAAAGAACGATTTCCGATAAAGCTATTTTATGTGACAAGTGGAATCCGAATGGAATCTTGTTGCGATAGGAATAGAAATCACTTCACATACAATGTTGTGCAAAAGTTTTAAAATATCGAAGTGCTAGTAAATGATATTTTAAATGAAGAAATGTTATTCTTCGCCATTACTTGATAAATTGAATACTTCTCCGCCCTCATGCTAATATAACTCAGCTGCAGTGGAAGTAGAGGATTGAACTTCGCTTAAAAGCTGATAGTGATCGAGGTCAGAGATTTTTGTTGAAAATGAATAACTATTTTTCGTTCCAATAAGTTGCAGGACATCCCACGGAATTTCAAAAGATGCACAATCTTTATTTTGTATTTTCAACTGATCCCTTATGAGAATCAAGGCATTAATCGTTTTTAGCGACAATTTATTGCGTTGTTTGGTTTTTAAAAGATTCATAGAACTGAATACTCTTTCGACTTCAGCATTAGAATGCGGCAACGATAGAACAGTGATTGCCAGTCGTGAAATCAAAGAAAAAGGATTCTTTCCCAGGGCATTTTTATACTGCAAAACTTCGCTCCAAAATTAAACAGTGTTAGTAGTGTTATTCCACTTGATGAAGTTGATATTATTCCATTTCTGCAGCATACCATCTATGAACTCGTTAGTAAAACCCAATTCTTTAGCTACATTCGCAATCGCATTATTTTTGTTTACTTTTAATGTTTCTTCCACATTTAAATTTGACATTTTTATAAGAACATTTATGTTACTTGGTAATCTTTGTTGTATCTCCTTTATAAGTTTCAGACTAATTTCAATGCATCTCTTTTTTATTTTTTATTTTCCTGTGACAAAGTTGACTCCGACAATTTCTGTTCAAAAATGTAGCCAAGGTGTGGATTTGTTTGTGTACATACATTTACTTACTACTGGTGTTGTCAATAAATCAACAGTTGGAAAAGTTATGTTTTTCCAAGCGACTGCATTAGAAACACTAGAGTATCTAGTAATTTTGTAGGGTCATTTTCTTCACCTTCAAATGCTTTTAGGGCTATTTGTACATCTTTTAAAGTATGTTTAAGGTAGAACATGTAAAGTTGATTCGAGTCATCACAAAACATCTTGTATAAAAGATCAGCTGTGTAACAATTATCTTGGACTTTTGACAGTGAAAAATGAAGCTTCAGTTCTTCTCATTGCTCTAGAATCCTGCGCAGAGCTAATTCAATTGAAAGCCAACGTGTTGTACAACTTTCAAAATTTTTTGTGGTTTTTTCCCACAGTTTATCGACTCAAAAACATTTTTATATTCTTCCTATCTTTTAGGAGAAATCGAAAACCAGTTATGGGTTTCCCGTTCTAGGAACTCTATGTTTCTTGGTATGGTATTAACTAAGGCATGTGAAACCGCAAGATGTAGCGAATGACATACGCAACGGAACAATACCAGGTTTTTCAAACCATGGTCTCTTTTAAGCAATTCGTAAATACCATTATTTACTCCAACCATTACTGAAGCATTGTCTGTGCCAATTCCTACCAAATTAGCAATCGAAATTTTAAGACCTTTCAATAAATTTACGAGAATAGCAGCCAGATTTTTTGCATCTGCAGTTTCTACTCACGCGAGCTTGAGAAATGCTGACCGAATAGTGCGGTTTTTTTTTTGACTATAGTACCTTATAACGACAAACGTTTTTGTAACAGACACGTCCGTGCATTCATCTATTAAGACACTGTATTTTAGATCACCTATATCTTGAACTAATAACTGAGCAAAATATGGAGCCAAAACTTCAGTTATAACGTTAGTGCATTTCGTTCGATGTAATTACATGTTTTTAGCACCATCATCAGTGGGAAACGCATTTTTGCAAACTACATCCAAATGATCTACTGCTAAAATAGAACAACGCTCGGCAATGTATAAAGAAAGAATACCTTCTGCTCTGCTTGAAATTCTGACTGTAGTTTTGGGTACAATTTTTACAGGAAGTACGAATTGTGTTTTTTTCAAGTCCAATTTTTGTTTATCTTTATTGATTTACGAATGTTTTCTAATGTCAAACTCTGTAGCATAAATTTGGCATGCAAGATGCCAAATTTATGCTACAGAGTTTGACATTAGAAAACATTTTAGACGAATCTCCAAGGACAATGATTTCAGCCATCCCTTGAATTCGGGCTCGGTCTCCCATGTTTCTCGATATTTTTGAATGTACTGCTTCTTTTTCTGAGGTGAATCCATAATTTTGTTCACCACAAAACAGTTCATACACTTTGTAATTATTATGATCGGTAACGAATTAAAAATCAGGATAGGTACAGCATATAAAGAATTTAGAATCCGAACAGAACCTCACTTTTGAGTGTTTTACGTACTTACGCAAGTCACTAAAAAAAGTACGAAAACTACGGAACATAATAAAATACGGGGATTTCCCGACCACATTGCTCTAATATTACCAGTGGGAAAGATAATTTAATTTCGAGTGAGCATTGTTAAAAAAGGTGTTGGGCATATAGATTTTTTTCTATGTATGTGTTTTGTTATCTTGTAATATAAAAAGTCGTCAGCTAAGTCGCTAGATCATTCCCACCCCGTCAATCCCTCCCTGCTCCAAGATGGAAGCAGTATTCAAGGAGTTCCTCAGCCGCATGGTTGAGGAATTTCCTCAAATCAAAGACAAATTCGGGCAGGAGCTCACCTCCCTCCTGTCCTCCACGCCACACGCCACGCCGACATGGAGTTTGAGGAAGAAAAGTCTCAATCAGAGTCTGAGGAAGAGAGATCCTCAGACTCAAATGCCTCGGACGAGTTCCAACTCGTCCAAGGTAAGAGAAAGAAGAGGTCGAAGGCCTCCTCCTCTCTGGCCCCTAAGGCCAAAAAGCCCTCCCCGGCGGAGCCAGCACGCCCGGTGCTGAGCCAGCCCCTCTCCCCCCCCCTGATCAGCACCCCTTCAGGCAACTTGCCTGCCGCTCCCCCCAGCGCCACCTCGCGCAAGACCCCTCCCCCCACCCCCTATTTTTATCCACGACAAGGGGGCGTGGACAAATGTCTCAAAAGCGTGTTGCGAGCTTAGGATCGCATACACGAATGCCCGAGCCGTCCTAAACGGCATAAAAGTCGGCCTTGCTACAGCCAAGGACCACAGAGAGCTCTCCAAGCTCCTGAAGACCCGCAACATCCCGTACCACACGTACACGCTCCACGAGAGCTAACCAGTACGTGTGGTAATAAGCCGCATCCCCAGAGAAATCCCCACCGCTGAGATCCACAGTGACCTAGAGTCACAGGGGATCCCAGTGATGGAGGTCCACCGCATGCACGGCATGGGAGGCAAGGCGTTTAATAACGTCCTTGCCATCTGCCACCCCACTGAGGGGCCCCACCCCATCTTTTCCCTGAAGACAGTGTGCAGTCTGTCAGGCATCTTGATCGAGAAGCCGCACAAAAGTGGCACGGTCGGCCAATGCCACCGCTGCCAGCTCTACGGGCACTCCCAACGTAATTGCTACGGCACTCCCCGATGCGTAAAATGCCTTGGAAAACACGGCACCGCAGAATGCACTCGCCCTAAAGACAGGAGCCAGTGCACAGAGCCGCCCAGCTGTGTGCTGTGCGGACAATCTGGCCACCCGGCCAACTACCGGGGCTGTCCTAAGGCCCCTAAAACCTCGGCCCCCATGCTGGCAAAGCGCGCTAGCGCACGCCAGGGAAGGGAGTGCCCCACCCTCTCGACTAAGCTCCCTCAGAGCCTCAGCCCACAGCGTCCAAACCCGTGGACTGCTGTTAACCACGCTAGGAACTTCCCGGCACTGAAGCCCAAAATCCCAGGGCTGATGGACAAACCCATCGCCCCACCCACCTCCCCTCCCCCGGTTATGGCTACTCAGCCTCCCCCGGAACCCTCTAACTCGGAAAACCCGGGTTTCAAACCGTTTGTTGTACTTACGAGTACATTTAACATCTTTTTCTCCCCACGAGCCATTCAAATGGCAAGAGAAGTAGAGGCATGCAGAGGTGACCTCGGAACATTAAATCAGGTGTACCTTAGGTACCCTGACATTACCGCCCACATCGAAAAACTCGCCCGTAAACCATAATGGGTACTACGGCCGCGAGTAGATTAAAGCCCCGATCCCTCAAGCTTGGGTTCTTCAATGCCAATGGCATTAGAAATCAAAGAGAGGAGATCGCGACCTTCCTCCGCGATCATCATCTCGACATCCTCCTGGTCCAAGAGACCTTCTTAAAACCCCACCTTAGGGATCCTAAGAATGCCAATTACCGGCTCGTCAGAAATGATACGACTAGATGCCATAAAGGCGGTACTCTAATCTATTACAAAAACTCCCTTCACTGTATCCCTATGGATCCGCCGTCCCTAGCCCATTTAGAGGTATCCGTCTGTCGGCTAGGCATGACGGGCCACCCTCCCATCACAATTGTATCTGTATACCTCCCTCCGACTAACGATGCAGATACAAGCGCATCGGTAAACGCCTCACTACGAAGCGACCTTACCGCTCTTCTTGATATGAGTGACTCCGTCCTTATGGCGGGGGATCTCAATGCAAAACATCCCGCATGGTGTAGCAGTACTACTAACCCCCGGGGGAAAGTATTGTACGAGCTATGCTCCCCGCTTCAGTTAGATATCATAGGGCCTATGCGTCCTACTCACTATCCTTTTGAGACAACTCACTTACCTGACGTACTCGACATCGCTCTCCTAAGGAATGTAAACTTACGTTTGCACTCCCTGGAGACGGTGGACGAGCTCGACTCAGACCACAGACCGGTGATCTTGGAACTAACTTCCAGATCGGGTCCCTACGACCCTAACCGCCCCCCTCCAACACAGGTGATCACTGACTGGGGGAAAGTAGGCGACTTGCTGAAATCCAACACGTCTCCTCACCTGGATAAAATACCAGACCTCATCCAGTCCGCCGCTGACACGACGGCCGCGATCGACTCATTCACGGAGCACGTACAATCTGTCTTGAACGACTGTTCAAAGGAGATTCCGTTGACAGAGACCTGGCAACGGAAACTCCCTGACGATGTACGGGCCCTGCTGACTGAGAAGAACGCGGCTGTCCGTGCCTACAGAGCCTTCCCCTGTCAAAATAACAAAACTTATATGCGGTACTTACAGCGCAAAGTAAGTAACAGCATAAAAGAGTGGCGTGAAAGTTGCTGGGATAAGACTCTGAGCGAGCTGGAACCTAACCACCATGCCTTCTGGCAACTTCAGAGGAGATTGCGCGCCACTGAAGTCACCTCTATGCCTCCCCTCATCCGCCCGGATAAAAGCATTGCCTTCGATGACGAAGACAAAGCTGAATGCATGGCCGACAGCCTGGAAGCCCAGTGCTCTCCCAGCACTCAGCCAGTCGACCCAGCCCACCTTGCCCACGTGGATGCTGAGGTTGAACGTAGGTCTGCCCTACCCCCATTCGAGGACCCTGATGCTCCCCTCCCCCCCGTCACGGAGGACGAGGTGGAGGAGATCATCAGGAAACTCAAACCCAGAAAGCCCCCGGGACTGACAGACTGACAAGTAGAGTATTTAAACTCCTTCCCCGCTCCATCATAGTTTTACTGGTAGCCATATTCAATGGCGCCATGTCAAACAATATGTTTCCACAAACGTGGAAAGAGGCTACCGTAATAGGCATTCCAAAGCCCGGTAAGCCCAAGTCCTCCCCAAGTAGTTATCGCCCCATCAGTCTACTCAGCGCCCTCGGCAAAATCTACGAAAGGATTATTTATAATCGGCTCAAGGATTATGTCGAGGCAAAGAGCCTCATCCCAAATGAACAGTTTAGCTTTAGAGCCCAACACTCTAGTGTCCACCAAGCCCACCGCATCGTATAGCACGTCAATGGCCGCTTCATACACGGTCATCTGACGGGAGCTCTATTCTTTGACATCGCGAAAGCGTTCGACAAAGTCTGGCACAATGGCTTAATTTATAAGCTATACCTACTAGGTGTGCCGGACCGTCTCGTGCTCATCATACGAGACTTTTTGTCGAACCGCTCCTTCAGATATCGTGTCGAAGGAGCGCTCTCCACTCCCCGTCCCATCAGAGCTGGCGTTCCACAAGGTGCCGTGCTCTCCCCCCCACTCTTCACGCTATATGCTAGCGACATCCCAAAAAGTCGTCGCGTAGAATTATCCCTGTTTGCCGACGATACGGCTATCTATAACTCGGGACTCAAACCCGATACAATCGCTCGTATCCTCCAGACCTCAGCCAACGCACTGGGCGATTGGTTTAGGAAATGGAGAATCAAAGTAAACCCCGACAAGAGTCAGGCAGTCCTATTTTATAGAGCTCGCCATAGGAAACCTACCCTTCCCCGTCCAATAACTATGTTTGGCACGCCAATCCGTTGGGAAAAGCAAGCTAAATACCTAGGAGTGATTCTAGATCAAAACCTAAACTTCAGAGAGCATATAAAGTCGGTACGCTCGCGAGCCGCCTTCGCTCTCAGTAGGCTATATTGCATGCTGAATGCACGCAGCAAACTCTCCCTTAAATGTAAACTACGCATTTATACTACGTGCATACGCCCCATATTAACTTACGCCGGTCCGGTGTTTGCTCACTCTAGTCCGGCTCAGATCCATAGGATACAGGTTATCCAAAACCGATTTCTCCGAAATGCCACGGGCGCGCCCTGGTACTTGATACTTGACGAGGATCTTCACGTAGACCTCAAAATCCCGACTATAAAGCAAGTGTTGAAACGCCAGTCAGCGCGTTACTTCACCTCTGCTGAAAAACACACAAACCCCCTGATTGTATCGGCCGCCCGGTACACACTCTCAAAAATTTCCCGGGTTCGTCGTCCACGCCTTGTCCTTGACGAACCTGACGATCCCACCACTATCCGTCAAGAGAGCAGTAGGGAAACTAGCACTCTAATAAAACACATAAACAAAACGCGTTCCGTATTCCGGCCTCGCCGTCGAGGCCCATCGCAACGTCCACGCTCTTGTAACGTCAACCCTCCCCGACCTTTGCCAAACGAGCCAGCCCGCGATGCTGAGCCAGTAGCAATAAATACTCCCTTAAATAATATGACCCAGCCTGACCCTTTGCTGTCCACCATCAACGACCCCGCTGAGCAGAGGCTCGTACTCCACAGGGAGTGCTCTTAGCGCGCGGTTGTTTAAATGTAAATATTAGTTTGTAAGCCCTGGCTGGGGGCCTTTAAATTTTAGAGGTCACCACAGGATCGCCCGGTTAAGTAGTATATTAGCCTTAGCGAGCTAAACTACGAGTGGCCCTATCGAAAAAAAAAATCGCTAGATAATTTTTGTCGTCAAATCTTTTTCCTTCTCTCTAAGGCTTAGGCAAAAGTCGTCATTTCTAGCAACAAAGTCGCTAAATTGTCAACACTGGCCAAGACTGAACTATTTTGCGAATCCGAATGAATGAACAATGAACGAGAACGAGTCCATCCAGTCCAGTTGTCAATATTGGTATTGCCAGCAATAGGTATACTATTTATTATTAATTAAAATTAAATGTACACTAACATTTAAAATCGCACCTCAAGCGGCTTTGCACATTATTTTTTAGCCGACGCGACGTCCAACGGATTTTATTGATGCCAAAACAAATTAATTGATAGGATACGTAAGCTAGGTCTCGCGGTCCCACCTACTGATGGGTAGAGTCTGGCTAACGAAAGCGTAACCTGGAGTTTTCTTAAAAGTTTAATATGGCAACATTATTAAGCTGTCAAAATCTGTGACTACAATTGTCAGTAGAGGTGTGTCGATCATTCGTTTTTTGTGACCCGGGTCGATCGCGACCCATACGGTAGGTGATCGAGCAAGTATTATAGTACTCTATGTGATCGAGTCAAAATGATTCAATCATATCGATCGTTTGGGTCGCAGCCCGAATCTCGGTCATGCAATCATATTTGATCGAACGATCGAGCTTCAAACTTCGACTCGTGACCCATCTTACAGGCTCACGATCAGTGGGAATTTGAAGAATTGAAACCGCGAGCCGCGCATTATCACGCCCGCCCTTTTTATAAGAAAAACGTCTTTAGTTGTTTACTTATAATAGCTACAGTAAGATTAAAAATAGGTACTCCAAAATAATAGATAAGGTTTATTAAAGTTCATTTATGATAGCTAGTCGATCGTGTTTAACTGGGAACACTGAAAAAAATACACATAAATTTGATTACCTTTTTTAAGTATCCAGATTACTATCACGACATATCTTATATCTTTCCATTATAACTAAGTAGGTACCTAATAAATGGCACAAAAACAAGAAGTATTTAAAGTTTAAATGACGTACCTACCTGTGATAGTTTTTTGGATGAAGTATTTCATTCAATTGTGAGTATGTCTTGCCTTGTCAAGTATAAGTTGGCAGCAAGGAACTTGGTTGGCAGACGGTAATCGAAAGAACTAAATGCCGCCAAAAATGTACAATATACGCTTTATGTCTTAAAAACAAAGATTGTGTGTTTTGTGAAATGTGTATGTTACATTAAGCAGGTAACCAAACCAAATTCAAAAACGTACATAAACCAAAACAAAACAGAGCGGGTCAAAAGTTCACGACACGAACTACGCTAAGTACCTTACCTATTGATCGAATCATTTCGATCGCGATCCGCGCCCGGCGGCGGCGCGGATGTGGGTCACGACCCATAGTAGAGTGAGAAAGTAATATATTTATAGCGCGCCATCTCGTTTTTGGGTCTTCGTTAGAAAGTGACAAACACATGCATGGTAGTATTTGATAGAAAGTGATAAACATATTTGTTGTTTGGGTCATTTTGTAAGCAGACAAAAGTGTGTTCTAAATCTTACTACGTATAGTTCAATTTTCTTTTCGATTTGGAGTACCTAAATGATCGAATCTTTTAATGCTTAAAGACTCGATCACTCACGTTCGGGTAGTGATCGAGTCAAAGTGATTCTATCAATCGTGATCGACTCACTTCTAATTGTCAGTAATTTGTAAACACAATTAATATTCAACAATAATCGCTTTAATATGGGTAAAACAATAAAAAGTAACGTGCGAAAGCTGCTACATACTATGATCAGTAAGTTTAAACAAAAACAAGAAGAGAAAGAAATTGTTTTTCAAGAAAAACAACAATGATTACATGCGATCTCGGATTTTTTAGGTTAGTACGACTTTTAATGTTGATCCTTGGTGGCTGATTATTAGATATACCTATTTACGATATTATGATACTTTTTCTTATCTTTTTCGATAATATTGGAGATATTCAAAGAATCTGCGACTTGTTGAAACGTTAAAAAATTTGGAGAAAACTCTTTAATAGAAACTCAGACTAAGTTCTTAGAAGAAATATCTTCATTAACTGGTACGTATGTTACGGATAAGCATGTTTTGTTGATGAGTTGTGTTATTTGACATTATCAAATTGTTTGGGTACCTTAATTTTGTAATATGCATTTTATACTTCGTTTTGCAGAAGTTGGTGTCACAACACTAAAAAGAAGGAAGGAACTCCAGGAAAAAAAACGCCCACACAAAAGCTCAGTGTTGGATTTAGACAGTTTTGATATTGATTCAACAAGAAATAAAATCAATGAATTTTATATTGTGACAAAGGAGGTCCCAACATTGCGAACATTGCTAGAAAAAATACATTCTAGCATTGGCTTTAGTGGATGTAGAGAAACTCTGTGTGAAATATTAATTGCTAATGGGTATGAGTTCAAGAAAAATAAAAATGAACGAACGGTTCTTGTCGAACGTTTTGATATTGCTGCTTCGAGGCATCTTTACCAAGAAATTGATGCTAAACGAATGGAAGGAAAACGAATCATCTATTTAGATGAAACATAGGTACACAAAAATTATAAGCCTAAAATGTCATGGCAAGATCTAACAAAACGAGTGGTGCCCCTAAAACAAAATTAAACACTGATAAAAACCTCATTTGGCTGAATAGCTGCAGAAGATTGAAAGAAGAATGACGTCATGTAATAAATGTGGAAAATAAAATAACACAAACAAAGAGATCACATAACAGAAAGAGTATTGGAAAAAAATATTATGTGTAGGTGATGACGACTCCACTGATACAGAAGAATCCTTAGAGGTTGAATTTTTGGACTCGGATTTTGATTACGATGATAAATAATTATCATACTAAAAACGCCTCTAGTTGATTTAAAAAATTGTTGAAGAAATTTAATGAACTACTTACATGTTAAGTAGGTTAATATTACGTATATACTAATAAATAAATCTACACATTCGTTTTTTTAATCAATCCATGACAGTTAAGGCTCCGAGACACCAAACGGAGTCTTTAAAAACATTATGTGGTATTATCCCTAAATTAGAAATTAGTTCGTAAACAACTATTATATAAATTGATTGTCGTAAATACATAAAATTTCCAAGTATCAAAACATTTTTCTCCTACTATAGTCAGTAATACCACATAAAGATTTTTTGAATTTGCCGCGCTTTCTCAAGTCACGCTTTCGTTAGCCAGACTCTAGTGGAAAAATTTCAGACGGAAAAGGAAAGAAAAAAAGGTATTTTTCAAATTTTTACAATATTTTTCCGATATTTTTGCATTTCATAAAAGCTCATTTTAATACATAAACAAGTTAATTATGTGTACACTAAAACAATATCAATATTACTACTGTTAGTAATAACATGTTAAATTAGCAGGACGAAACGAAAAACAAGTTTTTATCTATTTTTAACCGACTTCAAAAAAAGGAGGTTTACAATTCGTCTTGAACTTTTTGAAGTGAAAACTTCTTTAGCGGCGCTGAGCACTTTTTGTATGGGTAAAAACTATTAAACTCGCGTCAGGGTCACGTGACCGATCGAAAAGCGTAAGACTTTTTTTTAAGTGAAAACTTCTTTAGCATCGTTGTGATTTGAAAGTTAATGAAACGAAAAAGCGACAGTATCTACCTGCTGTGACCTAGGAGTTAGGTCGCAGGGGTTGAGGTATCCCTGAGAGGGGGCGGGGGGAGGGGGGGAGGAGGTTTCGTGGGGAGTTCAGGGAGGTGAGGGGTAGGAGGGGCCCTGTGTGGGGGCGGGTAGGGGGAGGGGGTCTCGTCGGTTGTTGAGGGGGGAGTAGAGGGGGAGTTGAGGGGGGAGTTGAGGGGGAGTTGAGGCGGAGTTGAGGGGGAGTTGAGGGGGAGTTTAGGGAGAGTTGAGGGGGAGTCGAGGGAGGAGTTGAGGGAGGAGTTGATGTGTGAGTTGAGGGGTGAGTTTAGGGGTGAGTTGAGGGTTGAGTTGAGGGGTGAGTTGAGGGGTGAGTTGAGGGGTGAGTTGAGGGGTGAGTTGAGGGGTGAGTTGAGGGGTGAGTTAAGGGGGAGTTGAGGGAGGAGTTGAGGGGTGAGTTGAGGGGTGAGTTGAAGGGTCAGTTGAGGGGTGAGTTGAGGGGTGAGTTGAGGGGTGGGTTTAGGGGTGAGTTGAGGGGTGAGTTGAGGGATGGGTTGCGGGATGAGTTGCGGGATGAGGTGGTGTATGAGTTGCGGGATGAGTTGAGTGATGAGTTGAGGGATGAGTTGAGGGATGAGTTGAGGGGTAAGTTGAGGGGTGAGTTGAGGGGTGGGTTGAAGGGTGAGTTGAGGGGTGAGCTGAGGGGTGAGTTGACGGTTGAGCTGAGGGGTGAGTTGAGGGGTGAGTTGAGGGATGGGTTGCGGGATGAGGTGCTGTATGAGTTGCGGGATGAGTTGAGTGATGAGTTGAGGGATGAGTTGAGGGATGAGTTGAGGGATGAGTTGAGGGATGAGTAGAGGGATGAGTTGAGGGATGAGTTGAGGGATGAGTTGAGGGGTGAGTTGAGGGGTGAGTTGAGAGGTGATTTGAGAGGTGAGTTTAGAGATGAGTTGCGGGATGAGTTGAGGGATGAGATTAGGAATGAGATTAGGGATGAGTTGAGGGATGAGTTGAGGGATGAGGTGCGGGATGAGTTGAGGGGTAAGTTGAGGGATGAGTTGAGGGGTGAGTTGAGGGGCGAGTTGAGGGGTGAGTTGAGGGGGATTTTTTATCGAGGATTAAACTTCTTAGGGCTATTAGCCCCAAATTTAGAATAAAATAATGCTTATTGGGATTTTTTGGGCCCAAAAATAAGAAGGGCTATTTTTAGGGGCATACATACATTTACAAGCATCACATAAATGCCCGCGGGGCGCGCGGCCGTTAGCGGCCTAGTACTACTACATTACAGATTATCTATGTACTAGTACTAGGAAGTAGTATATCTATGTAGGTACAAGTACTAGGCAGTATTCGGAAGTATTTGATGATTGTGACGCTAGTAGGCATTTAATAAGCGTCTTGAAAATATTTCCAAACTTGCACTTGCATTCATGACTGTACCATTTTAAAATGGAACGCGCTTTTTCGATATATCATATACTGAAAAACAAATTACGACACCGATTGTCCCTTGAAATGCTGTTAAGTTTGATGATGACACGAAACGTGATGATGGATCTTGCGTTACGTTTACTCCATCTGTCTCCATCTCCAAAAATGTTACAATTATATAATGTAAACATGTATGACTTTAAGAATTCCGAAATTTCAAATGAAACGCCAAGTCGGGATTTAAGCGATTTATTTAAAATAATTGATAATGTGGATTGTTAATTAAGTAAATTCTATTACAAAAGTAATTAAAATTAAGTTATATTTTATTTACCTTAATAAAACGGGAAACTCATTTAAATATTAGCCTTGAATTGCAGCAAGAAACAGGGTTTTTTGAAGTGAAAACTTCTTTAGCGTCTTTGTGATTTGAAATTTTATGAAACGAAAAACCAACAGTAAAAAGAGACAGACATATAAATTCATAAGATTTAACGTGGGAGAAAATGAGATAGGGAGCATTATACAGTGTTTCTTATGTCGTGGAAATTTTATATGGGCAAACCAGGGCAAACGTATACCTTTGAAATTTCGTAAATTTTTGAAGGATTTTTTGAAGTGAAACCTTCTTTAGCGGCGTTGTGCACTTTTTTTGTAATGGGTAAAAAATGTTAAACTCGCGTCAAGACACGTGACCTGATCGAAAATTCGTAAGACGGACGGAGAGTAGACAGCCGGCGCGGCGTAGGAGAGGAAGTATCCCCCTCTCATTCTACGGCGCGGCGAAAATGTATGCCTGCGCCTGCTGTTTTGTTTAGGCCGCGCAGGACGCTTGCGCGAATGTTCGTATGTGTTAACATGAAAGTTGATTTTTCTAAGAGATAAACTTTTTAATGTAATATAAATTGTCATGTTTGTGTACGATAGCGCAATAAATAAATATTGTATTCTACCACATAAATGATAGTACTTTTATATTGATAATTAAAGCAAATCGTGCAAAATTATTCCCTAACCATTCCAAAATATCAAAAATGCACAACGTTAATATTCAAGTTTTCACTTCTGCCGGCACTCCCGGAGTGCAACGCGGATTTTTTTTTTTTTTTTTTTATGTATGTTACCTCATAACTCGGAGACGGCTGGACCGATTTGAAAAATTCTTTTTGCGTTTGAATGGGTCTACTTTCTAGTTGGTCCCATTGTTACGAAATCAGGATCTGATGATGGAATCCTGGAGAAATCGAGGGAACTCTTCAAATATTATAGGCACACCTATAGCGTTTTGGGTATTTCTTAAAGAACCTTGAGCAGTTGCTTCCGAAAAGTACCATTTGGGGAAGTTAAACTGATGATGAAGACCACAGATGGCCACTGAAACTCCTCAATAATAAATATTTCGTGTATTGCGATTCGATTAATTGAGTACGGATGTTAAACACTTTATGCTCGTCACAAAACATATGGTGATGTAGAGCTGATGGTCAAATATCAGGAGAACTCCTCAAAAATTAACGGCTATGCACAGGGAAAAGCAATATTTTGTAAAAGGTGATAAGTTGTTGACATTATGGCTTTTGTAACTAGATAAATTACAAACCAACCCACTAAAAAGCGTGAAAAAAAAATTTTACCAAAAAATAGAACCGACTTCCATATCAAAACACTACAAAGCCAAAAATAACTTTAATTTCGGAAGGCGGTGTCTTTAGTTTTGTATATATTTTCGTTTTTGACACCGTCTTCCGAAATTAAAGTTATTTTTGGCTTTGTAGTGTTTTGATATGGAAGTCGGTTCTATTTTTTGGTAAAAATTTTTTTTGCAACAGCAATGTAATTCGCATACAGGGAATTCCCCATTTGAGTTATAAAATGCCGGCGAGGTGCTTTTTAATTTAATACCAGTACTACTTCTTAAAGGTATAGGGTAGAAAAAGGTTGTAATAAGGACAAACTCGTGTGGAATCTGTGCGAAAAACAAAATAATAGTGTATCTTACAAATATTGTAATAAAACATTTCGTTATGCTAATATAGTAGGTAACGCGGTCGCACAGTTTGCAATAAATATCCACAACATGTGAAAATTATAATAAGTTGGAAAACATCGTGAACTTTTTTTTTTATTGATAATAGGCTCGCGTTTCGCATCTCACCTGATGGTAAGTGATGATGTGGTCGAAGATGGAGCACGCTTGCCTAGAAGTAACCTATTCACTCTTGACTTAAAGACTCCCAGGTTATACCGATCAGGAAACACAGACTCCGGCAGGGAAGTCCACTCCTTAGCCGTACGCACAATGAAAGTATTCCCAAAACGTTTTGTGCGTATGGGTAGGATGTCCACCATGTAACGATGGCGCATCGCCGTTTGTCTTGTAGTCCGATGATGGAACGTGCTTGGTGGAATTAGATTGTATAATTCCATCGCACACTCCCCGAAATGTAGCCGATAGAAAACCGATAGACTTGCAACTCGTCGTCGATGTTCAAGGCTCTGGAGCTTTGATTCGACCAGTGAATCGTTGCCAACGAGTCTCTTGGCCCGGTTCTCGATAGACTCAAGCGCGTCCAGTTGGTATTTGGCAGATCCATCCCAAAGATGAGAGCAGTATTACATACACGACCGAACCTGGGCTTGATAGAGATTGAGCATCTGTTCCGGTGTGAAGTACCGTCTCACCTTTGCTAGGATTCCCAACTTTTTTGCTGCTAGCTGAGCCTTAGCCTCGATAAATGGACCAAAATTGAAGGTGGAAGTTAGTGTTATCCCAAGAAGCTCAATACGATCGGTTATCGGCATGGTTACATCGCGGAAAGTAGGAGCCGGTCGGAATTGGCTCCTTTTTGCAGAGAAGAGACACGCCTAGGCCTTAGCTGCATTAAAATTGACCAAGTCGGCATCACCCCATTCGGAGACAGCCTTCAAGGACAAGTTCAAGCGCTCAACCATGTCCTCACAGAGAGACTGGATTTGTGACCCACCAGCACGGGTGCTGGACACATATCTCTCAGCAAGTGTGCTGTCGTCTGCATACTTAAAGGTACCGAGCATAAGCAGATCATTGGTGTGCAGCAAAAATAAATTTGCTGAGAGCACCGACCCCTGAGGGACCCCGGCATTAATTGCCGATTGGCCAGACGAACAGCCATCAATAACCACTCGAATAGAGCGATCTCTCAGGAAGTCTTTAATCCAAACGCAAAGTTGAGTGGGTAACCCGAAAGAAGGAAGCTTAGCAATAAGGCTGTCGTGCCAGACCCTATTGAAGGCCTTGAAGATGTCAAGGGAAACAGCAAGTGCTTCCCCGTGCTTCTCGATGGCCTCACCCCAGATATGAATGGCATACGCTAGAAGATCCCCAGTTGACCGGTTTTTGTGAAAGCCGTGTTGTCGGTCACTGAGGATGTCGTTGGCTTCTTGGTATGTCAGGAGCTTGCTATTAAGTACACGCTCCATACTCTTACAGAATATGGACGTGACTGAAATAGGCCTGTAGTTGGCCGGGTCGGCACGACTGCCCTTTTTGGGCACAAGCACGTTAGCCAGCTTCCATGCTTTCGGCACCTTTCCAGTCTCTAGCGAGAGGCGAAACAGGCGTGTCAAGATCGGAGACAGCTCAGGCGCACAAGTTCTAAGTACAATTGCTGGTATCCCGTCGGGGCCACTAGCTTTGTTCACGTCGAGATTATGCAGCACTCTACGGACGTCCTTCTGATGTATGCGAATATCTGACATACACGTCTCGCATCCAATAGGAGCATCAAGAGGGTGAGCGCCACTACTATCCAGACGTGAAGACTCCGCAAAAAGAGCGGCAAACAAGTTTGCTTTTTCCTCAGTGGAGTGGGCCAGAGACCCGTCAGGTTTGAGCAGGGGTGGTAGTGAGGGGCGACAGAAGTTCGATTCAACCGACTTCGCCAGGGACCAAAACGCTTTGCTGCCAGCAGGGTATGAAGCAAGCTTGTTCCCAATTCCGCTAACGTGGTCGAACCGAGCCCTCCGGAAAACCTTGCAGGATTTGGCAGCTCTGTTAAAGGCTCTCTTCTTCTGATCCACGTCATTTGTTTTGCAGTTTTGAGCATCGACCCATGCCAGGTACGCTGCGTGCTTAAGCGCTTCTGCGCGGTTACATTCGGCGCCAAACTAAGGTCGAGCTTTGCCGGACAATGTTTGGTCAGAGAACGAAATGTAGTACTCCATCCCCCGTCGCAAAACATCTGCTACGGCATCTGCGCACAACGATAAATCATTTGAAGAAAAGCAAGTAGGCTGCCAAGGATAACATGCAAAGAAAGATCGCATGCCATCCCAATCCGCTGACTTGTATCACCAATTTTCCGGAAGGTGCAGAGTACATGAATAGTTCGCCTTCTACTTCATCCTATCAGTCATATTCGGCAAGAGCGACAGCATAGTTTCTGAGAAATACGTGTCCAGCGCGCGTGCTAGTGGGTTAGATCCGGTCTCGCAGTGAGGCCATGGTTGGACGTTTGAACTTGACTTTGAAAGCTGTCTCTGAGTGAGGCGACGCCAACTTGGTCAAGTTTAATGCTGCCAAGACCCAGGCGTGTCTTTTCTCCGCAAAAAGGAGCCAATTTCAACCGGCTCTTTCTTTCCGTGGTGTAACCGTGCCGATAGCTGATCGCATCGAACTTCTTGGGGTTACGTTGACATCCACCCTTAATTTTGGTCCGTTTATCGAGGCTAAGGCTCAATTGGCTGCCAAAATGTTGGGAATCCTAGCAAAGTTGAGATGGTACTTCACACCGGAACAGCTGCTCAACCTCTATCAAGCGCAAGTTCGGTCGTGTAGAGAGTACTGCTCTCATCTCTGGGACGGATCTGCCAAATAGGTTTGCTGCGTGAACATAATCCTTCCGCTTACGCAAAATGCCTATCCGCAATACTTGCCTGTTTATGCTTGTTGTGTTTGTAATATTCGTGGTGAGAATAAACTGTTAATAAAGTGTCTGGACCGTTTGATTGTGTTCCCTAAAGAAGATCTTACATCCCAAACAGAAGACACCCACAACACTATCATCTCCTACATTCCTACCAGCTTGATGCATTTGAGTCTATAGAGAAACGAGCCAAAAGGCTCATCGGCAACGAGAAACTGGTCGAGACAAGGCTCTGGAAGCCTAGAACATCGGCGACGTGTTGCAAGCCTATCAGTTTTCTATCGGTTACATTCCGTGGAGTTTAAGATAGAATTGCACAATCTTATTCCACCAAGCCCGTTCCATCATCGGACTACAAGACAAACGGCGAGGCGCCATCGTTACATGGTGGAAATCTCACCCATATGCACAAAACATTTTAGGAGTACTTTCATAGTGCGTACGGCTAAGGAGTGGAATTCCTCGCAGGTGTCTGTGGTTCCTGTTGGCTATAATCTGGGGGTCTTTAAGTCAAGAGTGAATAGGTTACTTCTGGGTAAGCCTGCTACATCTTCGACTACATCGTCACTTACCATGATGATGGTGAGACGCTTAACCAACGCGAGCCTATTGTCAATAAGAACAAGGTACCATCGTATCAGTTACCAAAAATTATGAAGAACGATCTGTTCATATTATTGAGGAGATTTATTGTATGTAGATACAGATGCAGGAGGAAATGTTAACCATGATGTTATTTTTACAAATGACGATTCGGATTCATTTTCAACTGAATAGATATATGATAATTCCCATTCATTTTTAATTTATCATAATATGTGATGGATGTACAGTCGCCAACACGTCAACGTATACCATATACATATCTATAACTATGACGCGCTTTGCAGTGTTAGAAAGAAAGTAACCTTCACTTGATTGGTGAAGTTATCAACGTTTTTAAAATTGCCCAATGGTTGCACATACTAATAATTGGGAGCCAATCATGTCTCACTAGGAATAAGCCACACCCTCTCGCGCATGCGCGTACGCCACTACTCACGAGTTTTACCGAATCTTTACGAAATTGAACGAGTCCCTCGACACATGACATGAGACATGACGTGACGTCCATTGTTTGTTTCGTTTACCTATGTTATGACAGTTGTTTTTATTCATATATTTTATACTGTGTTGTGTTGTGCTGTGCTGTGAAATGTATTTAAAGAAATTATAAACATAATAATATGCCGCCTCAATTGACGCAAATTCAGAGAGAGCGCATCAAAGCGCTTCGATTGAGTGGATGCCGGCTGATGGATATTTGACTAGCCGCCATAATGGTGAGTAATATTTTTTGTAATTTTTGTATTTTTATATTGAATCTAGTTACCTCTATTCCATCTAGCGATGTTTATGTGTAAATTGTCGGGGTTAATGTGTAGATACCAAAGGAATTCAAGGATTTAATTAATAAGAGGTTATTATCCTTTACTTTATATTACATATACCGGAAGGTGTGTTTCAATAATATAACGTAAGACGTGTGATCCCAAGCAGGGCTAAGGGAATACAGTACTGTTTCACATAAGGAATATCAGTCAAGTGGTGACACTGGGCTCGGAACATTAAAAACAATATTTATGGGTTAGAAAAAAGAACTAGTATGATTGATTTATGTTTGCTATACTCCAACACGCCCCCTCAAAAATAAATCTCTTTCTTTTACCTAATTACGATATAAAACTCCACATTATATCAAACATTATACAAGAATAAACACACCTTTTTATTTATCTCTGGGAATACAATATTATCATGGTCCAACATTTGTTGCGCAGGATTAGGTTAACCTAGTAGGAAACCCAGCAAAACCTAATCAGATCAATCATTTTCATCAATTAATGAAGCTATAAATGTTATTTATTTACTTATAACCAAGCTAATAATCCATATTGCATACTCATATTATGTTTACAACATCATCATCCCGAATTTCATTCTCATACTGGTGTAACGCTCCATGGAGAAACATTTCAGTATATCAGCCAGCTGGCTATCTGTAAAAACAGAAAACATTTTAATTATTTCTCATCATTATATTCAGTAAGACTGCTTGCAATGCCTTTACATCAACTATTTTCATAAAAACAAATAGTTGCCAATAGTCATCACTTCTACTTTAAGCACACACTGTTCATTGACCACATAATTTTAACAAGTAACACTGGATACTTTCCCTATTGCTAGTCAAAGTCAACAAATATCTACTTATAACATTATGAAATAATTTTGTTTAAAAGTTATCTTGAGATTTATACATATGTTTGGTTTCAATATCTCAGGACCCTTTTATTTCTTACATCAAGTATCCCATAAGATTGTTACAATAAGGCCCTTGTAATTTCTCATGGAACTTAAGCTTTTTAGTCTATAATATTTTGAAAGTGGAGTGTGAACTAATTTACAATCTCTCAGGTTAACTTCTCAGGAACTGTTATCAGCATTTACTAATTCAAACTAACTTGTTGTTTTCTGACTAAGCTGCTTTGGTTCACAGTAAACATTTTATTTTAAAGTTTTTGATCTTCAGTGTTATTTAAGTATGTATGTTTTACACTAGATCGTCAATATTCAATAGTACTTACATATTCTTTATAACATGACAACATCACGCCTGTAATCCTCTAAAGGGAAGTCAGAGGTGCATGTAAAGTGCATTATCAGATCCACACCTTTTTATTTACCACATCCCACACCTTTACTATTAACAGTTTTAGAAATATATTTTGTTTTTGTTTGTGTTCAAACAAAGTAAACAGTAGAACCAAATACTTTTAAATACATACTTTAATTGTGCTTTGTTCTGATTCCATTACTCAGGTGTGTTATTTATCCCAGTGCTCCCCAGAACAATCTAGAATGATATGTCATATTTAGACTTGAGTACCGAAACGACTCCATTCTGTATTCATTGTTCTTAATATACTTTAGGCATTAACATTGAAAGCCACAGTATAAAGTACTGTTTAGTGGTAATTAATACCTTTTTGAGCACACAACTCTTTAAATTATTTGGAAACAAATTTCTCTCTCTTATCACAATACAAGTTAATAATTCTCAGACCAAAATTAAACACATTTTGTAATATAGTTTCGAAACAACAAAAACATTTCATCCGATTTATCCACAAAATCACAACAACCCCTGTTTATCAACAGACGAAGAAGTGATAGGCTGCAAACATCTGTGTGCACTTTAAATAGAGGTTGTTTCCAATCTTGTTTTCAATTTGTCAAATGGCCAACAAGCTTTTTATTCATACATTTAAGCTTCACATAATTTATCATTAGGCACAATAAATATCAATTGATATTTATTGTGCTTGTAACAGCACAACTTTTTAGCAACAATTTTACAGTTAATAAAAAAAACCTTCTGTAATCCATATTTTTCATTTAATAACTTAGAACTTTTGATCATTTATTCATGTTAATGTATTGCATTGAATATGTAAAATTTTTTATTATTTATACCTACTGTTATGGAATATAATGATATCATAATATCGTTTTTTTTTTTGTAAAAAAAATGCATATATATGTTAATTTTGTAAAAATAAAAGTAAAAGTTTTGCAATTAAAGACATCTAATTAATCATAATTAAGTAGTTTATTCATTCAAAAAATGTTTCAATCTCTGAATATCTTCCAGTCCCATTCGCACTTTATATTTGAAAGAACTCATTCTGAATTTTCGCGGAATAGAAACTGTATGTCTAGCAGCTGGAGAGGTAGATATCAAAGCCATCAAATATGCATCCTGTTCAATCTTGTTATCAAGGTTATTGAAATTGGCAAGTATCTTTTCACAATCTCTGGGTGACACTTTAATAAAACATTGGTAATGCTTGCATCTAAAACAATGTAATAGACTGAGTTAGGCCTACTATTTCAAGATACTAACGAAAAAAATAAATACAATGTTATCCTTTGTTGTTTGTCACCCTTTACTTTCTTGTTTTTAATAATAGTTTTTGAACATTATTAATTGATTAATGAACATAACATATATTTCACAAAACATTTTTGACAGCTATGACTGACGTAATGACGTTTTAGTTTTTCACAAAAACTACATAACTGCGTTCAGAAACGTCGTTTTTGTAAAAAAATTACAGTGTGACTCTGTGGTAATTATGCTGTTTTTATAAAATCGAATTAAACTGTCTAGTGTAACTTTTCCTATAGATCATATTGCCATAATTAAAAACAAAACCTTAAAATTGTTAGTTACATAGGTTTTGTAAGAAAACCCTTCAATTGTATCACTTTCATAAAATAGTACTATTTTATGAAAGTGATACAATTGAAGGGTTTCTGTAGTATACCTGGTACACCCATTATCTTGGTAACCCGTAAAATCCTACATTTCACCAGAATTTAATCTTAGCTTTTTAAGCTCAATGAAGCATACTGCCAAATATTCTTGATTTTCCAATGATTTAAAACTCCAGATCCAGATATAAATATATGGATACTTATCTTGCCCATTTTTACATATGGTTGAATCATATTGCATCATGTAGTTTTGAACTAACCAACCAAACCATTCTTTTATTTTTAATAATTAAACTTTTTTCCAATAATGTTCACTGTATGGCAATTCGTGTTTATAATAAATTACCTAATGTTTTTAAAGATCATAACTTCATGACATTTAAAAAGAAATTATTTAACTTCCTATTGGTAAAGTGCTACTACTCAACAGATGAGTTCTTAAATGAAAAGTTTGATTCTAAATTTAAATTGGACGACGACTTGCCTTTACATTCCTAATAATTGAATTGAATCTAATACCTATGATATTGTATTCAATAATTCTTAACATTGTTTTTATTAATACCTGACATTATATTTAGTATTCCTTGACATTTCATCTGATAACTTTTGACATTATATTTAGCATGCCTTGACATTGTATTTAATAATTCCTGACATATTTAGTATTCCGTTAAATTGTATTTAATAACTCGTGGCATTCTAATTAGTATGCTTTGACATAGTATGTAATAATTCGTGATATTATATGTAGGATCCCTTGAAATTGTATTTGATAACAGTTACTGTTTTCCTTATCCTTGACATTGTATGGTTTTTATCAATTGATTTTAATTTAATTTTTTTCTTGAAAATATTTGTACGCTGGAAACAGCAGAATATTTTGGATGTAAAATTGTATGTAATACCTTGTAACAATAATATTCTAACAAATAAATTTATTATTATTATTTCCTTTATTACATTTTATATACAGATTAATTACATTTTTAAATATTCCTATAAAAACAAAAAAAAAACATTTAAAAATATAAAAAAAACAGTAGCCCATTGGTATCGGAACAGGGTCAGATAGTAGGCATACCCAAATACTTGTTTCAGTTGAGCCGACGGATCTTAGGTGGATGGAATCCGAGAGTTGAGTTCCCACGGATTCCATAATCACCCCTCGCTTTGCATGCATGATCGCACATTTGTCCACCCCAAATTCCATCCTGATGGCGCTACTGAAGGTTTCCGTTACCTTCAGTAGCTCCATGAGTTGCAAGTTGCTGGGGGCAAAAAGTTTCAAATCGGTTGAGAGCCAGACAAAACCACAGTGGGCTCAGACTATCACCCTGAAAAATACCACACTCAATCCTAATCGGTTCGCTGTTTTCCTGGATCTGTCGACATCCTGGGTAGCAGAGGACCGTCTTCCATTGCCCCATACATGACTATTATTATTATTTATTTGCTTTCAAGTGACTTCTTTTTATTTCATAGGTATTCTTCCACAAATGTCCTTTTTTAACAACATGGTAACATTTCTTGTGTTTAAAATTGTTCTTGAATGGTTTCATTAACTTTTGATTTTCCTGATGATTTCTTTAATTGATTGAAATTTCAGTCTGAATTACTTTTCAATTTAAATTTCGTGCTTCGCTTTTCCCTCGTTTAACCTAACATACTGTATAAGTATTAATACATCTTTGCCTATAGTAATTGAGTAATCATGGGCAAATAATCTATAGCTATTTGTTTCGTTCCAGAAAAAAACTGTTAAACTGCTTCGGCGGTGGGAAGAACCATAGAAGCCTACCGCCGGCAACTCCACGCGAGAGCTACTACGGCGATAGACGATGCGGCTATGGACTGGTCGCTGCACACTCCGCCGATCCTTTTTTGACCACACGAATAACATCAACAGCGTGAGTCCATGTGTAGCTTTCTTAAAAAGTGAATAACAAAATTGATTATAATAATACCTACTACCTAATAGACATGTAGGTAGTTGGAAGGGCGACGCAAACCGGTTTTACGCGCGCCGCGCGGCCAGTCTCAGTGATTGTTATTACTACTTATTAGTATTACTATTAGATAAATCTTCAGTTCTTTACAACCCACCTCAACAAAGAAGGAAGGAAGTTCTCAATTCGACAAATTGTTTATTTGATTATGTTTATATTTTGAATATTTTTAACTCTCCTATACTCATTTAAATTTTATTCTAACGAATGTTTCAAATTGATGTATTTTTTTATTGTTGATAGGCTTGCGTTTGACCACCATCTCACCTGATGTTAAGCGATGATGTGGTCGAAGATGAAGCACGCTTGCCTAGAAGCAACCTATTCACTCTTGACTTACAGACTCCCAGGTTATAGCTATCAGGAAACATAGAATCCGGCAGAGAATTCCACTCCTTAGCTGTACGCACAAGGAAACTATTCCCAAAACGTTTTGTGCGTATGGGTGGGATGTCCACCATGTAACCACAGTATAAAGATCGTATTTAGACTGTGATGTAACGATGGCGCAACGCCGTTTGCCTAGTAGTCCGGTAATGGAACGGGCTTGGCGGAACTAGACTGCAATTCCATCGCACACTCCCCGAAATGTAACCGATAGAAAACCGATAGGCTTGCAACACGTCGCCGATGTTCAAGGCTCTGAAGCTTTCTCTTGACCAGTTTTTCGTTGCCAATTGGGTGGGATGTCCACCATGTAACCACAGTATAAAGATCGTATTTAGACTGTGATGTAACGATGGCGCAACGCCGTTTGCCTAGTAGTCCGGTAATGGAACGGGCTTGGCGGAACTAGACTGCAATTCCATCGCACACTCCCCGAAATGTAACCGATAGAAAACCGATAGGCTTGCAACACGTCGCCGATGTTCAAGGCTCTGAAGCTTTCTCTTGACCAGTTTTTCGTTGCCAATGAGCCTTTTGGCCGTTTCTCGATAGTCTCAAGTGCATCAAGCTGGTATTTGGCAGATCCGTCCCAAAGATGAGAGCAGTACTCCATACACGACCAAACTTGTGCTTGATAAAGGTTGAGCAGCTGTTCCAGTGTGAAGTACCGTCTCACCTTTGCTAGGATTCCCAATTTTTTTGGCAGCCAATAAGAGCAGCCAAAAAAAAAATTTAAGGTTGGATGTCAACGTAACCCCAAAAAGCTCGATGCGATCAGTTATCGTCACGATTACACCACGGAAAGAAGGAGCTGGTTGAAATTGGGTCCTTTTTGCGGAGAATAGACACGCTCGGGTCTTAGCAGCATTAAACCTGACCAAGTTGGCATCGCCCCATTCAGAGACAGTCTTCAAAGTCAAGTTCAAGCGCCCAACCATGACTTCTCGTAGAGACTGGATCTGTGACCCACCAGCACGCGCGCTGGATATATATCGGGCGTACATACACCCGCGCGTGCTCTTAAATTGTGCTCCAGGGTAAACCCCTGGAGGAGGTGGCCGCCATCGTCAGGGTGGGTGGCTGCTCTCCCGAGCAAGTGAGGGCGGGCATTCTACGCCCTGACCACACGGGCATGCGAACCCTAGTGGTGAACTGCCCTGTAGCGGCGGCCAAAATAATTACAGAGGGCCGAAGACTCATAGTTGGCTGGGTATCCGCGCAGGTCAAACTGGAACCCAGAGCGGGAGAAGTTATTCGATGATTTTCCCACCCAGAAAAAAAAACAAAAAAAAAAGCGTAAACCCCTGGGTGTCATACCCAGGGGTTTACGCTTTTTTTCTTTTTGTTTACGACACGTCTGACGGACTTCTCCGTTCGTTCGTCCGTTCTTCTCTCGGACGTCTCCGATAGAAATAATAGAGCTGGTTTTTCAGTCTCGAGGTGATGATGGACTGCGACGAGATTTGAGTGCAGACCTCGGATGTAAGGTGCACTTTAAGAGAGAGGGAGTGTAGCCGCTATTTAAAATTTCTCCTCCATGATGATAACCTTCAGGCCCACATTGGGCGGATGGCATCGATTGGGGGACTGGTCTGGAGACTGCGGGGACGCCCGAGCCCCCCGAGAATGTCCATCGGGCCCTCTCATCTTGTCGCCAACCAGCACGATGGTGCATTTCGGAATTTTTCGACAGTTGGCGGGGCAGCCTTTCATGTGTGGCTGGCACACTCCTTGGGCCCCCAACTACCTGCGGTCGGCTAGCGGTGAACCGTACCTCGGATCCCGCTACCCTCCATGACCATCATACGTCCGCACCAGTTTGAGCCAGATTAGTCTGCCCGCAGTGGAGCAGCCATTTTGACCCAACTCCTTAATAGGCTACACAGGGCATCGTACCGGAACACGGCTAGGCCGTTTGGCGGTATGTTTTTGCCCTGTGGGTGGTCACAAGCCTGCGGTTAAAACCTACCACCAGTTAGTGTTACCTGATTAGCACCACCCAGGGACCACGTGTAGGGATTAGCTGACGGGTATTCTCCTACGGACGCGGGTGACTCAGCCCCCTAAATGTTGTTATTTCAAGTTAAACAAGTATCAATTTTATTTTAATGGAAATTAGATGATTTCAGAGTGACTAGCACTACTAGACTAGCAGTTATAAAAATGTTTGAAGTTGTAGCGTATACTGATCTTTATTGTGTAGGAATTAAAGTTATTTTTCCATAAACTCATATTTCTCATACTAAAGAATATACGGTAAGTATTAAAATTGACAAAATTTTCTTTGTTTTAGATTTCAATGGACACAGTCAGTAGGCGCCTTAAGGATGCCGGAAAGAAGTGCTGCCGCCCTGCCAAGAAGATATTAATGAACCCATCCTATGTGTTAATCCAGGTCATGGTCTATTTAAGTGCCAAATCCGTTCAACCGTTAAGGCGTGAAAAGTAACAAACATCCAGCCATCCATTCTCACAAACTTTCACATTAAATAGTAGCACAGTTTTACAATCCATAAGTTGTATTTTAATATTGTAATTTTTTTATTTATCAAATTAAAGGTTTTTAGGTATTTCCAACCACTGTTTCTCAAAAGCTTATTCTTCCATTCCTTGATTTGGGAAAGACACCAGACATGTCGCCCGTTGATGTTGCGTCATAATAAACTAGCTTCAAACTATCTGGCCGTTCCGCTCCTTTATACAGGTTCTTGTGCAGTTATAATAAGTTGAGCACGCGTACCAATGACTTGGACATATTTTCTAATAGTCTGAATAAATTCAGGCGTTATATCATGACCCTCGGTTCATAGTTGTTTCATTTATTTCTGTTGGAAAAATTACAATCTGTCTTGCTAAATACTTTGCTTTCGCTGTCGGATCCACAGTGACTTCATTTAATTTAATTTTTAAGTTTTTACATTCATATTTTAATTAATTTTTATCCTATTTATTGTTATTGCAATTAATTTTACTATGATGGTTACATTAATTTGTTAGTTAATATTGTTATTTGTATTGTTTTAATTTGAGTTCTCCATTTTAATGTGATTATTGATCACAATCAAATGAAATTATGTTGTACTAGCTTTTACCCGCGACTTCGTACGCGTAGGAAGGTTTTCCCGCGCAAATCCCGATCCCGTGGAAATTTCGGGATAAAAAGTAGCCTATGTGTTATTCCAGAATGTCATCTATCTACTTACCAAATTTCATTCAGATCCGTTCAGTAGTTTTTACGTGAAAGAGTAACAAACATCCATCCATCCTCAGAAACTTTCGCATTTATAATATTAGTAAGATTTAAGTTTAAATAAATGAAAATCTATTTATAAAAATTGTAATTAATGTATTAGGAAATAATTTATCTTTTATTTATATGTTTTAATTTCTTTTTACTTTTTCTGTCAATGTTATATTTAAAATTAATCAAACTTAATGATATTGTAATAATTTAGTGTTATTTATGGTATTCTGACTCACTGAAATCCCAATGTTATCTTTGCTTTGTTTCAATGCAACTTTAGCTCAAGATTTTAACGTTAATGTTCTCTTAATTTTTTTTTTTTTAATTTACCTACTCTTTATACAAGTGCTGTGGACACCTATAAGTGACGAATTCACCACAAACTATTTCATTCATGTCTTTTTTATTTGTTAAATAACTAGTGAATAAGTCGTTGGTGTGTCAATAAATAAATAAATCTCCATATTTTTCATCACAATTAGCCAGCGGTTTGGCCGTGAAGGCGTAACAGACAGACAAATTTACTTTCGCATTTATAATATTAGTATCGATAATTCTTCTAATAACGTGATAAAGATAGTGTAAATTGAAATTTTATACTTCTTTTCGCACCATTGTTATATTCTTGAGCATTTTTCCATTACTAATTGTTGATGATAATTTAAATTAGGGCCGTCACCCATTGGCGGCATGGCACGACAAGGGATTTTCCAGGGTAAGCGCAAATTATTTGAGATCTTATATTATCTTGGTTAGCATTCACATTTCGGGATACTACGGCATGCCAGAACGTTCCGAAGGATGCCAAAGCAGGCTGTGACGTAACAATTAAATTGTCGCTCCGTGCCGCCTGTGGGTGCCGGGCCTTATACAGCCCAGTCAATCTAATAAGCAAATAAACTTTTTTTTTCTTTCTACAAAAAAAAAAGCTTGTGAAAAATAAATATTATCTACTTAATTTTAGTCTATTGTATAGTTTGGTTTTATAAATTTTGTTGTAAGTATATTTTAATTTAGAGTAGGTATTTGTTTTTAAGTGTTCAATTTTTCAAATATTTTACCATTTATTACCTACATTAAATAAAAAAATTAAGATTGTTATTCCGCATTTTATTTTATTTAACCGTAGTAACCTATCGCATCCTATCGTAGATCTTAATGTAAACTTTCAACCAAAATTGGTTTGAATGAGATCGGGTCAGCAGTTTTTGAGATACAGCATATTTTCTAAAACCGCAAATATAACTTTGTAATTCATACAAACACTATGAAAAACAAAGTTATTTGGTGTAGTTGTAAATAATGTAAATAAGCTAGTTTTAAGAAATTTGTAAGGTTTTTTTTTTTCTTCACACGAGTTCCCATAGGAATAGGTTATTACGGGATCCCATGTCCTTTTCTGTACCCCTGACAACGTGTTACATGCAACATTCATTCGCAGGATGGCTGGTAGCAGCTGGACGAGAGTTTCCGAAAATCGAGTTAAATAGCGTGCAATAGGAGAGGATGATGATGATGAAGTAACGATAATAATAGATTAGACTGCTATAAGCTGATGCTGATGATAATGAAGTAACGATAATAATAGATTACAATTTTCATAATCTAAAATAATAAAAATAATATAATTTTCAAATTCATAATCTTCGAAATCGTATCTTATTACTAGCGCAATAAGGTTGAACTTGCATGTAAAAGCAAATTTCGGTAGGTTATCTCAAACACGGCGAACTGACAAGACTTTTTATAGGTATAATTAAATGGCTAAAATTCACACAGGTTCTTGATGGGGTACCTAAGTATCCATATTTTTTCTTTCAAGCTGATTGTGTTATGGGTTTCCAGCATCAAATTTCGTAAAAATACTTAGAACAGAAGAGCAAGGAACGCACGAAAACAGTTGACCGCCAGCCCGCCAGTAAGTAGGTAACAAAACCCGGAAAAGGTTATTGAAAAATGTGGTAATATGAGTAGGTAATACCTACTTAATACTTATAGGTAACTAACGACCCGGCCCGGCTTCGCTCGGGTAATAAAGGTTATAATTTACTTATATATAATTTTGTTTAATCAGTTTCTCGTCCGGTAATTTGCCACACCACACTCATTTATCGGTGATAACTCATAAGATATTCATTTTATTGATATAGTGTAAGAAGCAATTTTCATCTACATTAAATCCTCAACATATCTGAAGTATTTAATTGGATAAGGAGTGAAAAAAAGATTCGTATATGACCCATCATTTTAATGTAATTTGTAAAAGAAAAAAATTGTTATTGTGGGTTATTCTTGTGAGATAGACATAATATGCCATCGCGTATTTTTGTAGATCTATAAAAGAATATGTAACAATCCCGCCGTATATTGTATTTTTATACTTAAAAGGTTTTGGCAGCGTTTTCGATTAAAGCTCCCGATAGGCTTAATTCTTTCCAACATGTTGAAGTATAATCGTCGTATTTCATTCAATCTACACAAAACCTTAACTTATTATACACTAAAACCTTCCTCAAGAATCACTCTATCGATTCTATCTATTAAAAAACCCGCATCAAAATCCGATAGGGGCAGACAGACAGAGAAGCGACTTTGTTTTATACTATGTAGTGATAGAAACAAATAAGTATGTAAAAATGAAGGATTAAGTAAAATATAATTTCAATAAAACAAATTGATAATAGATAAGCTTTCATAAGTATTTTAGGCAATGCGCGGGCCGCCTGCTTTTCTTACCATGCCATTATTTCGATTCGATTCAAGTATTCAACCTGCTACGCTATTTCTTATCGCATAGTATTTTATTCTACACTACGACGCGCACACACACACATCCTCAAGTACGCACTGCAGCACAAAACATTACAAGTAAGAACTGACAAAAAGCTATACATCTCTTTCGCACGATTCTCGCTGTTGTTACTCAAACGCGTTCAAGGTCAAAGTGTAGTAACTTGATGTGCTGGCGACTGTACATGTTTGTTGTATAACCCATTTAAATTAAAAAAAAATCCGCGTTGCACTCCGGGAGTGCCGGCAGAAGTGAAAACTTGAATATTAACGTTGTGCATTTTTGATATTTTGGAATGGTTAGGGAATAATTTTGCACGATTTGCTTTAATTATCAATATAAAAGTACTATCATTTATGTGGTAGAATACAATATTTATTTATTGCGCTATCGTACACAAACATGACAATTTATATTACATTAAAAAGTTTATCTCTTAGAAAAATCAACTTTCATGTTAACACATACGAACATTCGCGCAAGCGTCCTGCGCGGCCTAAACAAAACAGCAGGCGCAGGCATACATTTTCGCCGCGCCGTAGAATGAGAGGGGGATACTTCCTCTCCTACGCCGCGCCGGCTGTCTACTCTCCGTCCGTCTTACGAATTTTCGATCAGGTCACGTGTCTTGACGCGAGTTTAACATTTTTTACCCATTACAAAAAAAGTGCACAACGCCGCTAAAGAAGGTTTCACTTCAAAAAATCCTTCAAAAATTTACGAAATTTCAAAGGTATACGTTTGCCCTGGTTTGCCCATATAAAATTTCCACGACATAAGAAACACTGTATAATGCTCCCTATCTCATTTTCTCCCACGTTAAATCTTATGAATTTATATGTCTGTCTCTTTTTACTGTTGGTTTTTCGTTTCATAAAATTTCAAATCACAAAGACGCTAAAGAAGTTTTCACTTCAAAAAACCCTGTTTCTTGCTGCAATTCAAGGCTAATATTTAAATGAGTTTCCCGTTTTATTAAGGTAAATAAAATATAACTTAATTTTAATTACTTTTGTAATAGAATTTCCTTAATTAACAATCCACATTATCAATTATTTTAAATAAATCGCTTAAATCCCGACTTGGCGTTTCATTTGAAATTTCGGAATTCTTAAAGTCATACATGTTTACATTATACACTTCTGGACACATCTATTGGCCCACCTTGTATTTTCAGTTTCGTTTGGTCCTAGCTAAAATTTTATATTAGGTCGAGCAAAAAGTTTTTATGCAGTTTTGAACCTGGCACATTCACAATTTCATTCAATAGTCTTTTTTTGAATTTCGAACACAGAATTTAAAGAAACAAAAGACAATTTGGAGCCTGTTTGTTGATATCAAACAATCGAATACTAAGAAAACTTGGTTTTATTGGTTTACTTGGATTTAATTCTTGAAAAAGTGATTGATATCTTTGCTTTTGCAACAAACATTACTTATTCTTAACATTAAGGTGAGGTTCTATCAATAATCTATGGATACTTCACCTGAAGTCGCCGCCCAAGCTGTGGCACTTATTCAGGCCGGACACAGCCAAAGAAACGTGAGTGCTCAACTTAATTTAAGTCGATCTGCGGTCCGAAATGTTTATCGGAGGTACCTAGAGACTGGCGGCTTTGTTCGTCGCCAAGGAAGGCCACGATCTCGGGTCACAACTGAAAGGCAGGATCGATTCATCGTGACGACCAGCTTGAGAAATCGTCACCTTACCTCCATTGAGATACAAAACCAACTTCGCGACTTCCACGGAGTATCTGTGAGCGCTCGAACTGTTCGGAGAAGGTTAAAAGAACGCGATATGGTACCACACAAGCCAGCTAATGGGCCCAAACTAAAGCGAGCCCACCGAACAGCGCGCCTTCATTTCGCACGCAGTCATTTAAATTGGACACAGCAAGATTGGAGCCGTGTACTCTTTTCTGATGAGTCTAAAATTGTGTTACATGGCAATGATGGAAGGAAGAAGGTCTACCGGCGTAAGGGAGAGCGTTTCGCACAATGCTGCTTTGAAGAGAGGGTTGCTTATGGCGGTGGCTCATGGACTGTCTGGGGCGGTATATCCGCGAGCGGCAAAACTCAACTTGAGGTTGTTACAGGACCACGGCTGCCAACATTAAATGCTGAAAGATACATTCGTGAGTGCTTAGAACCTCACGTGATACCATACGCGGACTATGTGGGCCCAAATTTCCTTTTTATGCATGATAATGCAAGAGCCCATGCGGCCGGCATCGTCAGGGAATATCTTCGGGATGTGAACATCACAGTTATGGACTGGCCAGCCAGAAGCCCAGACATGAACCCCATTGAGCACATGTGGGACGAGCTAAAAAGGCGTGTTAGGGCTCGTCAGCCAGTTGCCCAGACGATGCAGGAGTTGAAAACTGCCATAGAAGAGGAATGGGAGATGATCCCTCAAAATTTCATAGAGCGGTTGATAAACTCTATGCCTAATCGTATGAGAGCTGTGGTAGATGCCCATGGAGGCAACACGCGTTATTAAATTAAACCTTTATTTGATAAAACATGTTTTTTATTCAAAAATTAATTGCCTTTAACAAGGCGCATATCCGACTTGTTAGGCGTAGGTCCATGTCGTATGGTATTCTGAATTCAAATTTAAAACTATACGATCGAAAAAGATGGTAAAATGTATCAGGTTTAAAACTGCATCAACAGTTTTTGTTCAATCTAGCAATCATATTTCGGTAGGGGCCATCGAAACCTAAACTCTAAGGTGGGCCAATAGATGTGTCCAGAAGTGTATAATTGTAACATTTTTGGGGATGGAGACAGATGGAGTAAACGTAACGCAAGATCCATCATCACGTTTCGTGTCATCATCAAACTTAACAGCATTTCAAGGGACAATCGGTGTCGTAATTTGTTTTTCAGTATATGATATATCGAAAAAGCGCGTTCCATTTTAAAATGGTACAGTCATGAATGCAAGTGCAAGTTTGGAAATATTTTCAAGACGCTTATTAAATGCCTACTAGCGTCACAATCATCAAATACTTCCGAATACTGCCTAGTACTTGTACCTACATAGATATACTACTTCCTAGTACTAGTACATAGATAATCTGTAATGTAGTAGTACTAGGCCGCTGACGGCCGCGCGCCCCGCGGGCATATATGTGATGCTTGTAAATGTATGTATGCCCCTAAAAATAGCCCTTCTTATTTTTGGGCCCAAAAAAATCCCAATAAGCATTATTTTATTCTAAATTTGGGGCTAATAGCCCTAAGTAGTTTAATCCTCGATAAAAAATCCCCCTCAACTCACCCCTCAACTCGCCCCTCAACTCACCCCTCAACTCATCCCTCAACTTACCCCTCAACTCATCCCGCACCTCATCCCTCAACTCATCCCTCAACTCATCCCTAATCTCATTCCTAATCTCATCCCTCAACTCATCCCGCAACTCATCTCTAAACTCACCTCTCAAATCACATCTCAACTCACCCCTCAACTCACCCCTCAACTCATCCCTCAACTCATCCCTCAACTCATCCCTCTACTCATCCCTCAACTCATCCCTCAACTCATCCCTCAACTCATCCCTCAACTCATCACTCAACTCATCCCGCAACTCATACAGCACCTCATCCCGCAACCCATCCCTCAACTCACCCCTCAACTCACCCCTCAGCTCAACCGTCAACTCACCCCTCAGCTCACCCCTCAACTCACCCTTCAACCCACCCCTCAACTCACCCCTCAACTTACCCCTCAACTCATCCCTCAACTCATCCCTCAACTCATCACTCAACTCATCCCGCAACTCATACACCACCTCATCCCGCAACTCATCCCGCAACCCATCCCTCAACTCACCCCTCAACTCACCCCTAAACCCACCCCTCAACTCACCCCTCAACTCACCCCTCAACTGACCCTTCAACTCACCCCTCAACTCACCCCTCAACTCCTCCCTCAACTCCCCCTTAACTCACCCCTCAACTCACCCCTCAACTCACCCCTCAACTCACCCCTCAACTCAACCCTCAACTCACCCCTAAACTCACCCCTCAACTCACACATCAACTCCTCCCTCAACTCCTCCCTCGACTCCCCCTCAACTCTCCCTAAACTCCCCCTCAACTCCCCCTCAACTCCGCCTCAACTCCCCCTCAACTCCCCCCTCAACTCCCCCTCTACTCCCCCCTCAACAACCGACGAGACCCCCTCCCCCTACCCGCCCCCACACAGGGCCCCTCCTACCCCTCACCTCCCTGAACTCCCCACGAAACCTCCTCCCCCCCTCCCCCCGCCCCCTCTCAGGGATACCTCAACCCCTGCGACCTAACTCCTAGGTCACAGCAGGTAGATACTGTCGCTTTTTCGTTTCATTAACTTTCAAATCACAACGATGCTAAAGAAGTTTTCACTTAAAAAAAAGTCTTACGCTTTTCGATCGGTCACGTGACCCTGACGCGAGTTTAATAGTTTTTACCCATACAAAAAGTGCTCAGCGCCGCTAAAGAAGTTTTCACTTCAAAAAAAACAATAAACTATTTAATTCATAATTTGATTAACTTAGTTTAGAGTTACCACTACAAAATACATTGATATAACTGACTATTTACTGTAACGTCGAAGCACTGCTAAGACTACCAGCATTTTCACGTTGTATGACAATACTTATTCATTGGACAAAGAATGAGCCAGCCCTTTAGTCATCGTAGGGGCGATAGGCAGCGACCTCTCGTTCCCGGTCCTGGTTCAATCCATGGTCCGGAGCGAGGAGGCATGGGAAGCAGTCACCTCTTTCTGGGAAGCAGTTATGCAAGCGAAGGAGATGGCGGGACGCGTGAGGGATAGGCGAGTCACACAGCCCTCGCACCCCAGCCACCGCAGGAGACGCTCCGGGCGTCTGGAGTCACAGGGTAACTCCCAGCCACCGTAGGCGCTGACCTGCGGGCTGAGAGCAATGGGTAGCTCGCCGCCCGACTGAAACCAGGCCCGTGTAGACGGCGCGTTGTGTTCCACGCGCGCCTCAAACAGTTTCAGCAAAATTGTCGGTGCCCATAAGGGGGCCGTTGCCTGCCGGGGTTGGGGAATTATTCGAAAGAGTTATCGCCGCCTCGGAACACGAAGGGCATATGATGAAACACGGATGGGTTTTAGTCAGTAAAAGTCTGACACACTCTCCCGCTTCGCCCAGATTGGGAGGCAGTCATTGGATGATATCCCATCCTTAAAAAAACCCTCTAGTCACGCAAGGAATCGATCAGCCGGCGAGACGCGCTCTTGTGCCCTACGACTCAAGCGTTTTGATCCTTATTCAAAGTAAAATTATACATTAAACAATATTTTTCCATTATTTTTCCGTATTTTTATTTTATCGGAAAATGAAAGGAAAAATTTCCAAGTCTTGAAAAATTTCCGAAAATTACCCATCACTATCCCACCCACCACATCATTTCACCCTGCACTTGCTGCGGATTGCAATACCGATTTCAAGCAGATAAGTAAGACGGTATGAGGCTCTTATTATAAATGAAATTATAAATCCAATGAAAAAGTCAGATGAGCCATGCGCATTTTTGTTCCTCGAATTAAATATGGTTATAAAGTCGATTTTTAGTGCAATAATGTTTTGTTTTGTAGTCGGTTCAATTATTTGTTAAATAATTTTGTTTCAACTTCAAGCTTACTTAAAATTTCAACTCTTGATAAGTTAGTTTTGTGGAAGAGACACCACAATTTCGCCAAAAACACGTAGGTAATACAATGATAGGCCATCAAACGAAGGACTCGGGAAGTTGTTCAGTATTGTTTGTTGGAAACCTATTTAACTAAAAAATTTAAAGTTTAAAATTCCCTGAAATTTCTCAAATAAAGGCAATTTGTGGTAAATCTAACAGTAGTTATATTACTATTTACCAATTCTATGGATCTTATGTCGGACAGTAGATTAGATGTTCTGAAATTACTATTGTACTGATTTTGAGTTCCATTTGCTGTTTTTGCTTTCTTTGGTTTCTTTCTGGTTGGCAACTGTGACAGTTGTACATGATGTAATTTGTACATGAAGGTATAGATAAACATGGAGCCCACACTTCGAATACCTACTTGAAACAAAACTTTTGTATCGCTATCTCGCCCACTGTGGTCAGACCCTCTCTTTCTAAGTAGTGTAACCTTAATGTTATTTTACTAAGGACATTACATTTTATTTAATTTATATATCCACATCTCTGTTCTCTTCTAGACTTAGCTATTTTGCTTTTGCTGTGCTGAAGCTGTTTGTTACAGTGTGAAAGTTGGGAAGCTCCTGATTTATTAAATTTGGCTGTTTGTCATTTTCAATCACGCTAAACGTCCTAGGTCGTATACTTATGTACATAATTTTGCATGGAAATGAGTATAGACTATGAACAGTACAAAAGTTTAGTTCCTGTAGCAATACGAAATTAATGATAGATAATAAAAGACGCGGCCGAGGCCGACCCAGGAAGAGGCGGCGTGACGACCTGGACGCCTACCGCAAGGGCTGGTTTGAGGTGGCTCAGAATATCTGGAAGGGTTTGGGTGAGGCCTTTGCCCAGCAGTGGGACAGGGCTGGCCAATAAAAAAATATTTGGACTGGAAACTAACTTATTGTGTATGTAGCGTAAAAACGAAAAGGGGTTGTTGACCAATCCAACTAGCCTATTTTGTCCCACTACTGGGCAAAAGCCTCGCTCTCCCTTTTCCACAAAATTCTGTCTTTTGCTAGAGTACGCCAGTCCTTTCGGGTTGTTCTGTGAAAGGAAGTATGCAAGAGTGTCTACTGTTCCATGTTAATTTTAATTTTATTTTATCTTATATAATTTCAATTTTCAATCACAATTATTACTATTCTTATCTTAAATGTATTTCTATTTCTATGTTAATTAATGTAATTGGTGTTGTACCGTTTTAGTTAACTATAAATTTATATATTAAAAATTTAAATATTATAAAATTTTTAAAATTTATATATTATATATATTTATTTTATTTATTTATAAATAAATAAATAAATAAAATAAATAAATAAATAAAAATAAAATAATAAATAAATAATAAATAATCATAAAATCGCAAAAGAGAAATTAGTTGTTTCATTTATTTGTAGATCAAATAAAAAGTCATCTTGTGTATCATTTTCTTTATATTTCTTTGGTGAAATATAATGCAAATGATACACAAGATGACTTTTTTATAGATTTCTGAGTAAGTCTGTGTTAAAGTTTTTTACCACTGTGGAATTTTTAATATTGTGTATTTTAGTCATCTTATGTATCATTTTCAACCGACGACAAAAAGAGGAGGTTATCAATTCGACGCGTATTTTTTTTTTTTTTTTTATGTATGATCATCGAGTACTCGAAGACGGCTGAACCGATTTAGAAAATTCTTTTTTTGTTCGAATGGGTATACGTCGAAATTGGTACCATTATCACCAAAGTCAGGATCTGATGATGGGATCCTGGAGAAATCGAGGGAACTCTTCAAATATTATAGGCACACCTATGGCGTTTTGGGTATTTCTTATGGTAACTTGTGCAGTTGCTCTCAAAAAGGACCACTTGGGGAAGTGGAACTGATGATGAAGACCACAGATGGCCGCCGAAACTACTCAATAATAAGTATTGAGTGGATTGCGATTCGATTACCTGAATATGGATGTTAAGCACTTTATGCTCGTCACAATGCATATGGTGATGTAGAGCTGATGCTGAAGTACCAGGAGAACTCCTCAACAATTAACGGCCCAGCATTGGGAAAAGCAATATTTTGTAAGAGGTTATAAGTAGTTGACTTTTAGGCTCAACTAGGTAAATTAAAAATCATCCAACTAAAAAGAGTGAAATAAAAACTTATACCAAAAAATTAAACCGACTCCCAAAAAACACTGTAAAGTGAAAAATAACTTTAATTTCGGAAGTCGGTGCCAAAAACGAAAAAACAAAACTAAAGACACCGACTACCGAAATTAAAGTTATTTTTATTCATCTTTACCTTCATGGTATGTACATGGGAACGTCAGTGTCATTTGTCAATATCACCTGTGAATGTCACTGTCAAAAACAAATACAGTGACATTCACACTGAAAATTAGAATTCAGAACGGAAATTTCATTTCCCGAGATTGTTACGTAAAATTTAAGATGTTTCAAGTGATTAGCCGTGCAGCGAGTTTGTCTAAAACTCCACTGTCTAGGTAAGTGTATTAGAGGAATAAACCCTTAATAGTTTGAATTTCTTGACATGCAAATAGACCTTAGGTCATGCCAATCCAATGATATCAAGACATTGTTTTTAGATCCTTACCTGCATTCTCAACAACATCGTATATCAACGCTCGCGATCAACTTGGTCGTCATGAGGCGCCTATAATTGACGTAGATGTTGCTGTGGCATCTCCCGATGAGAGGCAACAAAAAGCATTGTTGGAATCCACCATAAAAGTTCCTGTCAAGGTAAGATTGGTTTTGCTTTGGTAGTTTTTCTTCTACAGGAGTGGCTACACTCATAGCCTTTAGTACTGCCTTCAACAGCCATTTATTTAGAAAAATCACAACCATATGAATAGTTTAAATACTGATTAGCACAATACTTAATTCATTTGTATTGAGAATTTTAGTGAATTCAGAATCAGCTAACCAAAATTTTGAAACAATCATATCGTAACCTTGTATAGAATAACCACAGTGTTCTGTGTTAAGCCACATACCATGCGTTGAAATTAGCAAAGTAGGAGCTTGGCTAGTGTGATGACCTGATGTGTGTGTTATATACATATTTACACAGCAGAATATTTATTTTTTATACTAGCAGTCACATGGGGCTGTGCTCCCATGGACATCAGCTACTAACAGTATAGATATACCACAAAGTGCACAGTTCGACGGCTCACCTCACCTAATAACCGTCAACACTTGACGCTGGCAGAATAGTCGGCACCGGCTCAGTTGCCAAAGAAGAAAAAAAAAAAATGATTCAAACATAGCCTCCTTTTTTTCTGACAGGTAAAAAGTAGCCTGTAGTAGTATTCCACAAGCTTTGAGCTACTTCCATACCAAATTTCATCAAAATCTACTGAATACTTTTGAAGATTTGTTTGTATGAACAAACAAACAAACTTTTCTGCTTTATAATATAAGGTATAGATAACAAAATATATAGAATACTCTAAATATAACAACAACATGAACCTAAGTCTATACATAGGTATGTTACATGCTTGTAACATGTAACATACATATGTATAGCCTGAAACATGTTGGTGGCCATGCAAGCTCTAGTTTAATTAAACTTACTAGTTTAACTCTAGGTCCTAGTTATCAACTTAGGTCCAAGGAATTCAAAATTAGGAGAGAACAGTAGACTGTTTTAATGTGACAAAATATGAATCCTACTACTTAAATATATAATTATGTGAAAGTTTGGATGTTTGTATTTCAATCATGCAAAAATGACTCAAAGGATTTGAAATATATGACATTTATCATTAAATTTGATTCATCAAAATCTTTCTTCAAAATATCTTATGTATTATTCCAGGTGGTAAACCTCCTATAATAATACATCGGCTACTTTATTCCCTTGAAAATTTGCAATATTCTCATGCAAATGAAGTTGTATGCAACAGCTTGTATTGGTAATAAACTTGAATATCATATTGAAGTGTAGTTGTGTTAATAAAAATTGGTACCTAACATGCTTACTGTGGTGGAAGGCACTATTTTGATGATTATGAGGCTGCATGCATACATTTGATGCAACGCAACATCTATTTTTTATGTAAAACTTTCGGCCAGGTTTTGCCCCCCCCCCTCCCATTACACAACAAAAAAATAAGAATTTCTCAACCCCCTCCCCATTCGTTAAATATTTACTACGTAATTATGTAAAGGAGAAACTGAATACACATTTGCCTAATTTGTAACTTTAATTTCCCACGGATGGGGTGTCAACTTGCATTAAAGACTGCTATGCAAACAAAGGTGCAAAGTGATCGGACACTAATATTCTTTGGGTCAGGAAAAATCAGTGAATTTTGACACCATAATGGGCATCATGGACGAAAAATACCTTAAGTAAGGTTGTCGCGTATGACACTCCTTATACCATTTCGCGCGGAGGCACGCACTTTTTCAAACTCTAATATAATGTTAGCGCAGATTTGTGATCTTATGTAAGAATTCAAGACTCCCTACCACTTGTAAGAAAAATAAGACATGGTGGACCCCCTCCCCTTTAAATGTCTTACGTAATAAATGGTTGGCACTTAAACATAGGAAGGGCTAATCCAAAGGGTTATTTGAATGACTTCAACTTTGCATACTTCAATGTAATTAATATCAGAGTTTTCTGATTTTGAATGCCTTACACTGAGCGGACAAACCTTCACAAAGACAGAAAAGTTTATTTTAAAGATATACACTTTTTATTACATAAAGAATGTCTGCCTGGTTATTGTTTAAAATTGATTAAAATTTTACAACATTCATTACCTAATATCCTTTTTGAATTTTAAATTGTATATCAGTTAATAAATATATCTCAGATGTTTTTTACAATGTTTTCCAGGTGGATCTCTCTCCTGTTTCTGGTGTTCCTGAGGAACATGTCAAACCCCGTCGTGTGCGCATCTACCAGCCACCCAAGAATGCCATGCAGAGTGGCACCAACAATATCCACCATTGGGAAATGGAGTTTGACAACCGCCAACGCTGGGAGAATCCCTTGATGGGCTGGACATCTACCGGAGATCCTCTATCCAACATGAAAGTAGCATTCAGGACCCCAGAGGAGGCTATTGAGCACTGCGAAAAGAATGGATGGTGCTGGTTTCTAGATGTTCCTAAGATTGAGAAACCAGTTAGGCCTAAGAACTATGGACTTAATTTCTCATGGAACCGTCGCACCAGAGTCTCTACAAAGTAAAGATGTTAGTACAATTTGATGATATTGTTGTTAGTTGACTTTATTTTAATATATACCTTATGATTTGAAGTACCATTCATTTTAGTTCTGAAAAACAAATAGGGAGACCTAAATTATGTATTCATATCCCATCTTAAATAAATAGTTGCTGTTATTTAACCTGGTTTATTTTCTTGAGGATTCTTTAAAAAATGTGTATTGATACAACTGTTGGAGTTAAGAGTAGAATAAAACTGCAGTTTTCTATATTTTCGTTTAATCATAGTTTTCAACATGGTTAATTTATATTTTGTACCTCGGAAGAAAATCATATTTCGCAGGTCTCATTTAAAGTTTTTATTTACATATCATACAATTTAAACATATGTTACACAAACGAACCATGCCCAACACATGCTTTAAACATTGCAATTTCACTAACTACGATAGTTTTACATGTACATCGTACATAATTATAAATTATAGTTAAAGTAACCACTAACAACCTCTCAAGATTACAACTATAGATAAAATTATGAACAATTATTGCATCTTCTTTCATTATGTACATAGTAATGAACAATATTGAGAAATATTATCTATTCTATTAGAACAATTTTATTATGCTTCCTCCTTTTAGAATTTAAAATATTTAATAGTGAATGTGGGTTGTTGAGATATCAAAGGGTTCAAAGCAAATGGTGTGAAATTTGTCATAAAGCGAGGTGGTACAAATACTAGTATGTTACAAGGTGTTAGCGTCTAAAATTCTAGCATAATCTGATACAGGCCTCGAAAATTCTACGTAAAAATGAATTCAAAAGTTGGTCAAGAATATAACTAGTAAATTGAGACATTTTTTCAAACGAAACAAAGTTTTGGTCCTTGCTAAATTGGAAAATATTTTGGGGTTTTAAAATGTACCTGCTCAAGTTTACTCCTAGAGAAATTTTAAAATTTTCTTTTTAAACTTTTCTTTTAGGAAAAAAAACCTAATGCTATAGTCATTATGAACTATTTAAAATCAACGCATCAACTTTTTATTGAATGCTTTACAATCATCCTAAGTAAATTCTCGTCATGCTTGTAACATCGGTTCTAAAAGTGATATATGGGCAGCACTTATAGGGTAATTCCCTGTCCTTTTAGAAAAAAAAATCTATTTGGTCAGTCAATAAGATTTTCATATTCTTACATTTCGTACTCATATTTTTTGCGTTTATAAATCAATAAAAATTGACTAAGGTCAAAGCTTCAAGTGTATGTACACAGAACAGAGAAAAGAGGTTAGAAGGGCCTTGTGGGTGGGGCAGGCGCGCCAATCATAGTTCAATCAAAATTAGCTTCATTGGTCAACAGTCGCGCTCTTATTGTATCAACGAACGAAGCTCCGCGAAAAAATAGAATTATGCCGTCTTTCGTTATCATACCCTCTCGGAAAAGACGCCAAGTGTGTAGTGTAGACCGAGAAGGGATTTCTTTTTACCGTTACGTCGTAAAACCTTAAAATACGAGTGATATTTGTAATTATTACAAACGTATTATGTAGTTTGTAGACAAAAATGACAATCGCAATTAGAAGCAAAATTATACATTGCTTGCAATACATGGGTACCATCTTGTAGTACGCAAGCGATCGCGCAATGTATTGCGTTCATTGCGAGTGTCATGTCTGCCGAGCCATTACATGAATGATGCGAAATTCCCTGCGTATCGATAGTGTTGTTCCAGTTATTACGAATGTATTCAAATTATTATTTACCAGTATTATTGCAATTAAAATACCTTTGTTTATTAATACTAATTATTGTTAATATTATGATTATCAATTTAGTTTCCGAGTGGGATTTTCGTCAAAAATTTTGTTTGAGGTTAGCAGTTTATAATGAACAAATACATTTTATTACTAGGATTCCAACAGATCCAAATATAAGACAATTATGGATTAAGGCAAACGGTAGAAATGAATGGATAGGTACCTACTAAATGTAGTGCAATTTACTCTATACATTTTGCAGAAAATGATTACATAAAAAAAAGCCAAAATATACTTAAAACAGGAGCTTCTCCACAAAAAATATCGCAGTATAGCGCATGTAATCATTAAATAACATCACCTATATCATTTTTTGCGGATATTATTATATGAAGCCGTGTTTATTGGGTCTATACAGCTTTTTAACTGAAAATTCATGGTTAAAATCGTTAATATGATTTTTTCGTTATGGTTAGGTACTTTTATACTCTTCTGATTACTGAAAAATCTCATTTTCGTTATTTTAACAGTCATTACTAAAATCTACCATCGCAATCCTGACACAAGCTAAAACAGGCTGCATTCTCCATAGATGAAATAACCAGTCAAACAGAGTAATGAAATTTAGAAATTTTCATTTTGATCTCATACCAAATTGGCTATAAAAAAGATCATTGCAAGCAATAGTTAGTGTAAAACAATCACATGACTTCTATTTAAGTACATATATCAAATGTTTGTCTTCTAAATTACAGCTGATTATGAATGCAAACAAATCACGGTTAGTCAAATGAAATGAATTAAATTATGTCACATAAAACAGAACTGCAATTACCAAAAAACGAAGAAAATTTGAATATCGTGGCTGTAACGGATGTTCCCTATTAGTTTTACATTATTATTTATAAGTTTTTAGAAGGTCTACACTATTCGTACCCTTCCGAAATTATAGCGAAAAATTGCAAAACTTAAGTAACAAAAATTTTAAGAATTACAATAATTTTATCGATATTGATTATCGACCTTTTGGACGCCGTAACATGTATGAGAAATAAATAGGTTTTGCGCGTATGTGAGTGCACGTCACGCACAGAGTTTGCGTTAGTGTGACAATCAGTAGCAAGCTTGCGATCTAAGCACAGATCTAATTGTGTACAGTCTATTTGTGTGCGTATTGCGTATACGTATGGGTCTCTTGCTTGCAGTAGAGCTAAAGAGTGGGAGACAAGCGGCGACACGTGTTCTCGTATAAATCAGGAACTATTTCCTTTCTAACCTCTTTTATATGTTCTGTGTGAACCTATACTCACTACATCGCCTTCGTTTTCTAATTACCTACGTGACAAAGAAAAAAATACTTGCTCAATATTTTTGGAAAATCTAAGTGACGGACTAAATAGATTATAATTCAGGAAATGTTCTACAGATTCGCCAACATGTATCAGTTTTCGAACCGATTGTACATAAATGCAGCTAAAATATAATTCGAAAGCACTTGGTGCGCTTATAATAGCAACTCGTTAACGTTATTAGCAGCTAATGTTACAACTATAAAACAATCAACAAAAGGAACATGTGGACGGGCTAAATATTAACAAATTATATACTTTCGCTTAAAGAGAATTAAATATACATCTAATAAATTAGGTAATATAACAGTAGAAGTGATAATTATAATTTACATTGTAAGCATATAAGTTTATGAATCGATCAAATAAATGTTATAGGAAAAGCAGATATATACAACGTGTAACGGAAACCCCATATCTATCCAAAAGGGCTGAAGACAACATCTGGTATGGAGTCTCTATGCACAGTTTCAGCACAAAATAACTGACTCAAAGAATTGATACCAAATTATTGGTTTAATATATTTCTTCAATACCAATCATAACAAACGTGTCACAGCACTACGAGGGTCAATAACTTTCCACGTCACTTGCCAATAACACGATAATTCTTTTCGTTCTTCTTAATTTGAAAAATTCGGTCTCTGGTATTGTGCATTGGAATTTGTAATAAGTTCTACACACGTAGACTTAGGATTACAAAACTCTTGCCATATCTTTTTTATCATCCAAAGAAGCCATGCACTTGGTATGTATGTATGTATTGTATGTATTACCTTTAAATTACACGTTGTAGATACAATTGATAAATCATATTTATAAATGTATAAGCAAACAAAGCAACACCATTTCTTAAGATAATAATTGCTATTGTAATGTAAAAACTGACTACCTATTTCAATATCTATTGAGATTTGTGCGAATATTTGCCCATTTTGTACATATCTTTATGCCGTTAGCTTGCCTCTTGTGCGAGAAAGAAATATCCTGTTACTAAATGTAATTTTAGTGTGAGTTTGTAAGTTGAAATGGTACAGCAGTAATTATTAATGCCAGGACCAGGAATACTTTGCATTTTATAAAATCATGGAGCTTTTTCGGATTTGTGTGAATTTGGACTACTGCTCTGGTATCAATTAAAGTAAAAAAGATACTATACAATGCTTCTATAATAAAGTTCTTGAAAATCAGTAATTTACTCCATGACTTGACATAAGAATCACATTATAATGCAATCGTAAAATGCATCAACCTATATAATTTCAGTAGGTACTCCGCTACTCGATAAGTCAGTTCTAAATGGCGTATTTTTGTTATAATTTAATTCAAACCCGTCTAATACTCACAATTGAGAGAATTATGATTATTTTGTATTTTTAAGTCATAATTTTGACCATTATAAATCCGGTCCACTTATCTAGTATCTACCTATCATGTCAAAAAGATTAAAGCTCTATCGAGATCGTATTGACTAGGTAGTTAAGAATACAATTAAATTTTGTTATTTATAGAAAAAACACTACTTAATGAAAAAAAAAACTATATCGAGGTAATTTAAAAACAATAGAATACTGACAATCTACAATGTTGATGTTGAAAAAAATCTAATCCAGTTTAGAAGAGTGGCAGTCCATTTACATAGTTTAGAATTTTGGAATATACAGAGTGTCTACAAAGGTAAACTTTGATATCTTATTTTATTTAATGTTGTCTAAGTTTCGATTTTTACAAATAATTCATGGAATTGGTAGTATCCACCCTGTATACTACATTATTATGTATGTATTTAAAGTTAGTTTAGGGGTGATGGTTATTGTTTACTAGTATTGACATTACTACGCCTTTTCCACAACCTGAGTATAAGTAATCCTGTCTGTATATTGGCTATAAAGCTTATGAGAAAAATACCAATTTACTTTATATAAATGAGGAGATATAAGCTATATTAGTTCTATGAAGGATATCGAGCACACTTTTCCTTAAATAATATAGCAACATACTTAAACTTAATAGATAACAACATTTTAATGCTCATATAATTAGAACCAATACTTTGCAAATACCTACATCTTTCAACAATAATAATGGCATTTAATCTGGCTACACTTATTTAGAAGTTCGAGCTCACTGGCGATAAATCGATTACGATCAAGTAGATTTGTGGGTACACTGCACACCAAACAAGCTCTGCGTATATTTAAGCTCGTATTAATGCCTATATAATTTACTTAAAACAAAAAATATCTATAAAAGAAGGTAAATGATTATCAGTATTTTCGGTCTAACCTTTTCAATGAACATAACGTCGCTGTAGAATAAATACCTCGTATGTCCAAAAATCACGTTTTCCTTTTTTTTTTGTAAAAATCGTATGAAAACGACGTTTATTATATATAATACGGTGAAACAAGGTGTTTACAAGTGCCATTTATGGAGTAAAATAAAAACTTCTTATCTATAGAGACATGGGCGTTTGAACAAAAACTACGTAGATATAAGAACAGAAAACCGCTTATATCATTTCTCTGACACAATCCAGTTAAGTAACGCATTGGTTAACAACATAAATAAGTCCTTTTTTATCATTCAAAACATGAAACAAAAGCACATAAAAATATTTTAAACATTAACAAAATTAACCGTTTTTTCGTTTCCTGTAAAGTTTGGATTTCTGGACATACGAGGTTATCATTCTACAGCGACGATAAGTGAGGCTTTCGATCATGTCTAAGATATTTCTACACTAAAAATATTATTATTGATGGTGCAAATGTTGAATAATTCCTATATTGGAAATATATAAATAGAAAAAAATGTAGTCAATATGTCTCAATGTAATAACTTAATTTATTTGAGACTATGACTACAATGGAGTTCCCCAGGGTAACATTTTAGGCTTGTTGCTATTCTAACAGTTTGTTTACCGGTCCTTGAAAATGATATGTCACTAAATTGCAGGGAATATAAAATTTAGAGAAACAACGCAAGTTTAAATATAAGAATGTGAGACTCCAACTTAAAAGTATATTTATTTGGTGTGCAGTTTTCTTTTATGACTTTCATTTAAATCCTATCGACGTGGTGACATCAGTCCTTCTCATATACAATACTATTTACAACAACAAATTGATTTACATCCAAGTTGACACTGGTCTTGCGGATTTACTAACATAAATATTAATTTCGTAAAAAAAATGCTGTCTTACCGAATTTTAGATCGTAGAAGATGGGACAGAAGTGGCTTTTATTTACGAGTAGTGCATTAATTACCTAATTGTTTGTAGTTCTTAATTCATGTACAAACTTGTAAGTGTATTTAATGTTTAATAAATCTGGATTTGTGTAAAAGGCGGCCGCTAAAACTGGGCACATCTTGATTGGCAGTTTCTTTCTTGATCAAAACTTATCGAACAAGCTATTGTTTCTAAAACATCCTAGTTTTCTACGATCCAAAATTACCAGATTCAGCAACATTATTCTATCAAAGCGTCTACAAACGAATTTTACCTAAGAGCGTGTAATGCAACTTGCGTAGCGCATTTCAGCGCAGTTCAGTATCATAAAGCTTATTGAGTTCGACGAGATACTAATGAACGTTATTGTAACGACTCTGGAAGTTTCCGGTTATTACTGTATTTAACTACCTATTATTATTAAGTGTTGAGATAAATGGTCGCATATCAAATTCTAGCAGTAAATAACAAAATTAAATATCTCGTGTTCTAAGTTTTACTGGTAGATGTAGAGGAATGGGATCATCTATCTCAACGTATCCACCATAATGTAACCGCGAACGGAGCTAGTTAAATTTAAAAATCACAATTATTCGCCGGAACACTGCCGGTTGGAGAGTCATTGGGGATCGTTCGACTCGGGAACGTTAGGGGGCGGAGCTCGGGGGGTGAGCTCGGGAGTCGGAGATCAGCTGGGGCGTTCGTCGGACTCGCGGTGCACGAGTACTCGCACCAGCGTGGGCGGCGGCGGTGGAGGCGCGGGGGCGGCGTCGGGGGAAGCCTCCGTCACCAGGATGCTCACCTCGCTGTTAGCATGCGGCGATGGAGTCCGGGCCCGCGCCGGCGGCGTCACACGCCTCATGGAACTGCGGCGCGAGCTGCTCAGCCGAAGGGAACCTGCGAGACGTCACACAACACACCATAACACACAACTTCTCAAATATTTTGCCATGTAGTGTCTTCGTTGAAGTGCATCAGTTGAGGTGTTAAAGCCATCTAGTAACACTGATATGATTGTCGAGTTAAAATAACGAATCAATGCAAACAACTCGAGGTTAATAATGACTATTTATAAGACCCATCAATTTGCACAGTAATCCAGACAAGTATAGGTACATTTAGTTAGGCAATCTTAGCCACGTCGTCAAACCGAAAAATAATGGCGGGCTAAATGGTTTGTTTTACAGTACAGTAGCTCTGTAACGGTGAAACTAGCAGCTACTCCAGCTAGTGATGATTTCGTGTCTTCTATAGTGTTATTCTGTGCTATCAAAGTGTTTTTACCTATGCCATAAATACATTTTAGATTCACCTCGATTGAATCAATAAAATCCAGAATTGTACTTACGAATTCCTGAGTTGCGTTAAAAGTGAAGGAAATACTGTAGAGGGGAATACTACTCAGACTTACACACTACATTGTCCATGCTGACATTCACTTACATAGATAAAGCTACAAAAGCGAGAATTCGGGGTACTACTAAAGCATGCATAAGCTCACAAATCCTAATTACTTTGAAACTGTTCTTAGGTATGCTTGTTAGAAACGCCATCTAAAAACTGAGAAATAGCAGGTAAAAATAAACTCAGTTGAAATAGGTTTCAGTAGAGTATTGAATTTAAAATGCCAATTTGTGCTTCAATGACTGTTACAATTTTCAATGAAATAAGTTTGGGTACCTAAGAAGTTTAGGACCGAGTGGTTGGTTCTGGCTACTCTTGCTGAGACAAAATACATAATTCCAGACAGGCACAAGACATCAAACGTAAGCAAACACTGAAGGATGGGTAAATACTGTTACTAGGTTTACTTTCCGAGTCCCTTTACTAACGGATAAAGAAAATGAACGACTGGTGACTAACCACTCAGTGCTAGCCAAGTTTTAAGTCAAGATTCACAAAGTGCACTTTCACTTTGGCAAGTAAGCGTCGCACACAAATATGAACTTTAAATATCTTATAAGAACAAGAACATTAGTATTAGAAAATAAAGTTCACGTTCGTACGAAATGCTGACCTTAAAAAGTTAAAATTGCATGTGTGAATCCTGAGCTGAGCAGCGCTTTGCATCAAAAACTGCATAGTTCTAATTTCCACTTTAATTTTAAAGCAGGTTTGTTATGCAATGCAACGCTTTGCCCAGCCGTGTTGGGTAACAGAATGCATCTATCTCTAAACCTACTGAGGAAGAGACACGGAAAGCAAAACATTACATATGAACCTGCTCGTTTCGGGCCGGTCTCTTCGTCCATGGCGTCTTGATGCCGAAGGAAGATCGGTAGCCCGTAGGCCGAACGCCTTCGGGGCGGCGCCGACTCGGAACCACTCGGCTGTGTCGCGACAAGTGATGCTAGCTTTAAAAGAGCGAGAGAAGAGACGCAAGACCGATAGCTACGAGTTCCTCCTACTAGCACCGACTGTGGCCGGTAGAGTAGTAGGTCTACCTAAAGCGCTATAAAAGAGGTACTTGTCAGACAAGCAGTACTGATGTAACCGAATTTTTTCCGCAAGAAATAAAGCTGGATTAGGTAACTACGAATGTATATAATATCTATGCCTAATAAGATTAGTAAAACCAACTCAACTTTTCTACACGAACTACTCTGGTATATGTAATTTCGTTAATTGCTATAAATCGTACAGTAAACAATGATGTTGCACAATGAGCAAAGAGGGACATTAAGTTCAGCCTGCCTATTACGAGACATTTTAATTTATCTGTGATACGTTTAACATTTTATATTGGCTATAGTATTTCAGATGACCACGCAGGGCTGTTTTTGAATTGAAAATTTGTTAACCGTCGTTAAGAAAACAAAACCAATTAGATTTCAGATTAGACCGCCCACATGGTGGTACGGACACGTATAAACAGATGGGCCTCCGTATTTTTGTTTTGTTTTCATACTGTGTCTGGGTCGAATAAACTTTTACTTCTTTCTTTTCCTTCCAATTGTTCCTGAGCTGTTAGGTACCCACCTGTGCCCCGGGCGCGGCTCCCGGCAGTAGTAACAGTGGTAAGTTGAGCCAGGCTCCTCCTAACTCGCTGATATCCGACGCATCAGACGCTCGTGACGATTTGCGACTGGACGCGTGGGATCCTCGTCTCACGTGCAGCAGTGCGCTTAGTCGCCCCCCCCAACCACCGCCAGGGGACCACTTTGTGCTTTCTTCTTCTGGAGAGGGGCTGCGGTTCTTGCGTCTGGAAATGTGGTGAGGTATTTTTGATGTTATGCTGTCATTTTAGAGTTGGATTTAAATGCTCATGAATATCAACTAAGGATGACCTTAGCAAAATCATGTGTTGAGTCTGAGATGTTTATTTACATGCTGAAAATAAGTCCTAAAACTACAGAAGAACGCAAACCTACGTCAACTAAAAAAATAAATAGCAGATCGAAGAGCATTTTTGTGCATTAATTTAAGTTTGCTTTTTCTTTAGTACAGTTTCGGGAAGAAAATCTGAATTCTTACTCACTTGATATAATCTCTCCAAGCTCGTTGCACAGTCCGTGCCGCCTTATCCTCCCTCTTCCATATCCTAGTCGAGGAAACTATCTCTAGCTCTTTCCTCGTGGGGAACTGCTTCTTGAACTTGATGTCCATCTGTTCCTGAAGCTGTCTGAACGTGTCCGTCTCTTCCACATGCCCCAACACGTGTTTGACGAGGGCATGGAGTATATCTAAACAATGAATCTTATTGCCTTTCGCGATTGGTAGATTAAAACTGACTAAAGCCACTGTATTTGGTTTGGAGATACCTAGCGGAGGGTCTAAGGAAGCTATGAAGTCTGACAGTTGAGCGAAACTTATAAATTGTGTTGCGTGGGGGTCGTATCTGGAAAGAAAAGAAATTTGTATTAGTTTAAGTTAAGAGTAAACAGGTTACGAGGTAAGCCTGTTTTACCATCGACCAATCATCGCTTACTATAAAGCGAATTGATGGCTAAACGCGAGAATCATAAATAAAAAAAATGTGTAAAGATTGTGGGTGGGTACTTTTTTCAAGATCCGTATTTTTATTTGGATTTCGAAACAATGGATTGGAGCCATTGTACGAGTATGAAGTACCTAATATCTATTTATTTGAGTAGAAACTGAGAAAACTGTCAATATTTAAAATACGAATTCCCTAAAGCTATTGATTTGAAAACCGAACAAGAAACAATATCTAAATACCATTCCCACAAATGATGAGGCTAATGCCAACCTATAATTGTTGAGTAACTTTTAATGTGTTCGGCTAAAGCCGGGGATCGAGATGGATGGCAAGATTTACGAGCTTCCCTTTACGACGTCATTTGTGTTTAAAGTGTCCATTCTGAATTGTAAATAGCTCTAATAACAGTAAGTGGCCTATTGGTTACAGACTGGTTTAATATTTGCGTTACTGAGCCAAGTTTTACTGACGGAATTTTCATGGTAACATAAAAATTATTTGATTTTTATATTTATTTAAAGCACTCCAACGACTTATTCACTAATTACCTACTACTAATTTCTTATTACTAATACTTATTCGATTGATGCAGTTGTTAAGATAATTATTTCTATAGTACCTATATTGAGTGTGTTCTGGCATAAAAGACAGATGAAAAAAAATAAAAATAAAGAGTTACATAATCCGCGAGTTGACAACTATGTAAAAATTGTTTGAAACGCTTTGAAACGCTTCATGTGTACTCGTAAAATAATATTTTATTCATCACTTAACCTTCCAATTAAAATATAAGTAATTTTTTAATTTATTAAAAAACTATGGCCTGAATCGTGGCATTGTGGTCACGTGACTACGTATGACGTCATCGTTCAAAAATCAACTTTCCTGGCATTTGGCACATAAATGTACTTCGGGTATTTTATGATATTTTACTGTATTATGAACGTGAAAAATTATTACTAGTGCTGTTCAGTACCTTGTTGTGGGAATACTACTATAAAAACGCCAGCAAAATTATTTATTCATGTCCCTTTAAAAAGAGATATTCGCAAGAAGTGGTTAGAATTTCTGTGTCAAATCCATCCAAAGGTTGTCTGTAAAAGATCGCTTTTAGCGATAAGACCGCCCATTGTATCACCCTTTTTAGTTGTTAAGTCCATATTTGTTTTACTGTTATGGTGTACAATAAAGAATATATCTATCTATCTGCTTTTTTTAAAAGACAAAAAAAGGAACTCATTGAACTACTATTACAGGACGATAAGACAAATGAACCAGAAGAGAGAGAGTTAGTTATGAAATGAAATGAAATATTTATTTGTAATTTGGTTATAAATAATACTTTTACACGTCATGTTTTTTTGCGTGTTTAGTTTAGCTAGATGAGGCCGGTATTTCCTAACTGACTACTCTGAAAAGAAACACCGAAACAAACTGCCTCTGAGTTTGTCGTCAACGTCTCTTTTAAAGTCCAGACAATTTGTATTTGTATATGAGAAGCATGTAGGTTCATGTCTTTGGTATTCTTTTGAGGAAATAACCACGCATATTTTAGCGGACCTGTCCAGACAGTGCAAGCAGTTAGTTAGTTAAAGATAACCAGTCAGCTGTCAAAATATTGAACGATGACGTCTCGTTTTCTGATTGGTGTTTCTAATCACGTGACTCACAGATAAAAAATCTCATTTTTCACAAGGGAAAATAAAATAAATTAATAATAATCTTTTCTTCATTTGTACTATTTTGTGCTTCATATCAATAGATTTACATAATTAAATAGTTATTTTAAATTTTTATACATACTGTCAACTCGCGGATTGCATAGTTTGTTTTTTCTGTTTTTTTTTTCTAACAGAACCGTAAGTAGGTAAGTGTTAATCCCATAAAAAGCAATACTTGTCAAAAAACCCAAGTCTCGCAACTCAGTTCTTCTACCGTAAAAAGTTGTGAGATCCATGTAATGCCAAGTCGGTTATTCGATTATTCAGTCCCTACTTAAAGGACCTTCTGTCTTAAGTTGTTACGTAATTATCTAACCTAACAACATCTTATAGTGACCATATCAATATTAAAAGTCTTTAACGTTTTAAATAAATAGATTGTCTCGGCGATCGCATGAAAACAATATATCTCACAAGTAATACATACATATATAAATTAGATTGTTTTTGCGATTGCCAAGTCAAAAAAAAATAACTGCTGTTATTCAAACTTAAACTCAAAATATTTTATTTCACATAGCACTAGCTTCTAATGTTTTATAAGTGCCCATGTAGGCCATGGGCACTTATAAAACATTAGAAGCTAACGCACGGTTCGGAATTGGTCGTTTCTTATGGAAAACCTGCAAGACACTCCACGGTTACTGTTTTCAAAACATCATTAGTTTTCACAATGAATCCTTAATACAGGTTTATTAGCTATAGTAATCATATTAAGCTACTTACTTCGACCACCGAATGTAGAACATCTCGAGATCATCTTCAACGATTCCAATCTCTTCCTCTTGATGCGCCTGGTTGAAGTTCTCGAGAATGATGGCTATGTACATGTTAATGACGATCATGTAACTGATGATGATGAACGACGTGAAGTATGTGATGGCCAGCAGTGGACTCCCACAGTTGCCGTTCTGGCCAGGATGCTCCCCCAACTCGCATTCGGGAGGCTGGATCATGAGGGATTCTAGCACGTCGTTCCAACCGGCTGATGTCATCAAACTGTAAAGTGAGGAGAATGAAAATTTTACTTCCATTGAGTAAAGTGTTATACCATCCTGTAGTCAACTATACTATAGGTATAACCTACAAAATGGTGATGTGGTTCGTGACAGTAACCGACAATTGTAAGCTTAATGATTTACAATTGTCGGTTATCGTCACGAACCACGATACTGCGACTTACGAACTAGTTCATCACTGAAATTTCATTAAAATTTTTAGGGGTTGTTGTTAAGGGTATCTTTTCTTTCTTTTGCGTTTACAAATCTTTATGGATGTCCTACGCCATGGGGTGGGGTAGACGAAGAGGTCTGTTAGACTCTTAACTCCTGATGAGTAAAACCACTCGGTATTTCTCTTCGTCACCTCTTGCTGGGGTGTGGGGACACGTTGGCATTCTCTACGATCCAAATAAATCTTATACCGAGTCATTAAAAAAACTTACCGAAAAAGCAATTGCATGCTTCTTCCGAAAGTCTGAAAGTTGACAATGTCGTTGAGCGCGCCCTGCTCCTTGACGTGGCCGAACACCGACATGCCGATGATGGCGTAGATGAACGTGATGAGGGCCAGCAACGCGCCGATGTTGAACAGAGCGGGAAGCGACACCACTAGTGCGAACAGCAGTTTTCTAATGCCCTTAGCGGCCTGGAAGGAAGACATAGTTAGGGTTTTATTAAACACTAGCTGTGCTTACAACTTCTTGTGCGTGGAAGTCCTGCGTGAATGCTGATCCCGTTCGATATCTGGGATAAAAATTAGGCTATAAGTAATTTCATTGTTTATTTTTTCGTAATAATAAGAACTCTCTACTAAAGATTTGAACTATTTATAGTAAGTTTCCAATAATATCATGAGCTTAAATGTGTCTTTAATCCAGGGATACGATACCTCCTTAATTCGTGAACATTCAATCAAGATACTATGCTCACTGCAGTGAATATCAGTGAGTTTAGACAAGACTTTCTATGTTAGTTTGTGATAGATCCGTATGTAAAGATATAGATACCGTAACACATATTGGCAGCAGAGGTGTGTAGAATACTACCTACAGCCACGTCTCAGCAGTTATGTTAGTCTTTTGTAATGGAAAGCATTGATTGCAACAGGTTGTCAGTAGACACACAATTAGGTTCTAGCCTACTACTTAGACATTTCTTATTAAAAGCGACAGAAAACTGGATCGAATCCAAGATTTATCGAACTAAACCGGCCGTAGATTTATATTTTCATGAGTAATCTCTATAATAAGGAACTGATAGTTTCACTATCTACAACAGCACAGTAAACATCGAGGCAATCCAGCTTCTCGACTACATAAATATAGGTACTTACTTAGAAGACTAAAAAGAACAAACCCATTCGAGTTAGTGTTTAGTGAATAGTGAAAAGTGCAAAACTGCTACCGAATAAAAACAAGAACGAAGTGTAATCCCCTTTATAGATACAATAGGAAAAATGAGATTGGACCCTCTAGTAGCAGTAGTTCGGTTGTTAGTCCGGTTGACCGAACTACTGAAACTTTCAGTTGCGATAGTTCGGTTCTAACAAAGCACCAAACTACCGAAATTTAAATATGTACCCCTTTAGTTCGGCAAATAAACCAGGCATATAATGTGAACAAACTATATCTTAATTTTATTTTAACACGTGAAAAGAGCGAGTTTGTGTATCAATACATGTACCTATAGCAACAGTTCGGCAAATAAACTATATAATACTCGTATGTACAAACTATTTATACACAAAGTCGCTCTTTTTACGTATTAAAAATAATATTAAGATATTGTTTGTTTACATTATATGCCTAGTTTATTTGCCGAACTAAAGCAGTACATATTTAAGTTTCAGTAGTTCGGTCAATCGGACTAACAACCGAACTACTGCTACTAGAGGGTTTCAGTAGTTCGGTGCTTTGTTAGAACCGAACTATAGCAACTGAAAATTTTAGTAGTTCGGTCAACTGGACTAACAACCGAACTATTGCTACTAGAGGGATTGGACACATTCTTAGTAAAGACAATTTAATAGGTTAAGTTAAAATTGAATTACTTATTAGTCTATACATAATTCTAGATTGTAATATGATTAGAGTGCATTCTGCTGATGAACCCTAATAAAAAAAAAAACTATTTTTTAAAGACATTACTGTGGATCAAATACTGCCGCTACCGAGTAGCGATTTTCTGTATAAGCAGAGAGGAGATGCCGCAAATTGTACTCACTTTTATCAGTCTTAAAATTCTCCCTATACGGAACACCCGTACGACTCTCAGCAAGGTGGGTGATATTGGCAGGTCGATCATGATGTCTTCCATCAAGATGCCCAGGATCGAAGCCAGCACCAGCAGAAAGTCGAACACGTTCCATGGCACCGTGAAGTAGTGGTACCGAAGACCTACTATTTTTACTATCGCTTCTGTAAGGTTTAAATGGGCATTGAAGAAACTGGGAATGGTTGAAGTAGCTATTACCGCGCAAAACCCTCAAAGCCTCGTGATTATCGGAAAGTTGAAGTGTGTTGTTATGGACGAGGTTGGGAGTACTTTATTGAAGCATAAGACTTTTTTTTTATAAAAATGGAAAGGGTTTGGCGCAGTTCTTCGGTACTAAGTGCGAGATTCATTGAAACGATATCATACCTAAACCAAAAACAGTCGTGAAAAACGCATTACTAACTTCTAATATAAAGAAAACAGAATGCGGTTGATCATAATGTTCTATGCCCATAGTGAGCATATTTAGAAATATTAAAACGAAAATGGCGATCTCGAATCTCCGCGAATTCGAGAGGTCGTAGAACATCGCTAAGAATTGATTCCTCGGCCTTTTTATTACTTTCTGGGGCTTTTTTCTGCCGAGTTTCTTCATTGCTGTGTAATAATGCTTTTGACTCTCGGTAAGGAACATTTCTAAAACTCCACCTTCGTACTGTAAAATGAAAATTAATAGTATTAACACTAGACAACAAGTATTTTATTTCAGATTGTCTATTATATTAAAACAAGTTACCTTCTTCTTGAGCATATTAAAATTATCTATAATTACTCCTATAAACAGATTCAGGGTGAAGAATGAACCGCACACGATGAAGATAACAAAATAAATATATGCGTAGATGTTGGCTTCTCTCGCTGGTTGTAGGTCCACTCCTCGTGCATCCACAGCATCAGCCATCACCTCCATCCAGCCCTCGAATGTAGCCACTTGAAATAATGCCAAGTAGGCTATGCCCACGTGGTCAAACGATATTTTTGAATTTATCCAAGTGAAATTGTTGAAATAACATTCCCATTTATCGTTCACTATCTGAAATCAAACGGATACCATTAAAAACTCCGTCAGAGTTTTCCAATGGTTGGTATCAATATTGTAATCATACTTGCCTCTAATGGTAATAATTCCCCTTCTTCATCGACGCACTTATAAAACTTCCCGCCAAAAAACTGCACTCCCATAATAGAAAATATTAACCAAAACACTAGACACACTAACAATACGTTGAAGATACTAGGTATCGCATACATTAGAGCGTTCACTACGATACGCATTCCCTGCCACCGCGATATCGCTCGCAACGGCCTCAATGCACGTAAAGTCCTTAACGATCTTAACACTTTTAAGTTTTCATTTTCTTCTATCAACAAACTGAATACTGAAACCTGAAAGCGGAATTAAAGCGTTAGAAAGAGACGTTCCAAAGCGTCAATTAATGTTGAATGAATTGATACTTACAAATACTATAGTAAAGTCTAATAGCGTCCAGAAACTAGTGAAGTATCTGAAGAACCCCAACGCTATCCACTTGAGAAACATCTCGATGATGAAGATCATGCAGAAACCCAAGTTGGTCCAGTACAGTATTTTCTTCAACGGCTTGTTTTTCTCGAGGTGGATGTCTTCGAAGCAGAGCGTGATGCTCGACGCGAAGATCAACACCAATACGAACCACTCGAAGGCTGGAGTGTCTACGTACCGCAGGATGTAGGTTCGGAAGAACATCCAACGTTGACCCATGTTGGTCTGAATACATGCATCCCAACAAGAACTCCTAAAAGGATAGCGTATTTGCATTCATTCGGATCACAAGCATCTATTACAACCCTGTACCTACCTACATACTTCTGCATATCCTATGGAGAGTCGTGATTCTAATTACCATCCCTGGAACCTTTTATTTGTTGCTTTGGTTCCACTATTTTATAGGGATATTAGTACGATTAATGTTGTGAAGCAATGGTAATAGCGATAAAGTTAGATGAGTTACATAATAACATTACATTACGGGATGCATTAGGTTATTTAGAAGTGCAAAAGGTTAAGAGACACACACAACTCGTAAGGGCATGAAGATTAATGTCAAAGGAAGAAGAGTTAATCGTAAAAACTGGTTTTCAAAAGACTTGGATAACTACCAAACTCCTACTATAGAAATGGAAGCGAATATGGCATTGAGCATCGAGACATTCTTGAATGAATACATACGCATCGTAACATTGGCGAGGGAAACAGTTCTCGGGTACTTTCGGCTCTTTCTGTTTCCCAAATCCGGGGAAGTTTCCCATTGCATCAACATATTGACCCTGTGAGTTTTTTCTCCCACCTACGGTTAATTCATCTACATATGAGACTAAAGTTTGCCACGGACGTTTCATTTCTTCTTCATTTCCTTTGACTGGTTCCTTACTTAGGTTGTTTGATGGCAGTTGTTCCCTGGGTTGATGTTGCCTCTTTGGTTTTTCTGGCGTTGTTTTACATGAAAACTGTGCCATTTCATAGTGTTCGTTTTCATCTGAAATTTTATTGAGACCGAGTTAATTTTTTTCCTAAATGCATATATCAGATGTACCTACATACATGTTATACAAGTTTCTACGTGTATTATTTTAGGCAAAAAGATATATTTTTGTTTGTGAAACATAAAAATACATTATTATGTAACGGACATTCGATACAAAAACGTATTGGTACCTCTCTCGGAAGGCTGTGTGTGATAACCCGAAGACATCTGGTTCAACAACTTCTGAACAGCAACTTGCTCGGTCGGCGATGTGTCTTCGAGATTTTCTTTCGAGTCTTCCCTAATACTAGTTATCTTATGTTCGGCCGCCAAGTCACGCACGTCTTTTAAAGTTTCTTGACTGCCGTGGTTAAAGTTGTTGGGAGCTTGGTAAAGCTGCGGGTAGGCGAAGTCGGAAGCTACTGATATTGGCCTGAAATATTTTTGTAAAGTTAGATAACTTGTAACTTGACATGTGAACGAGTTTCGAATCTGTCAATCAAAATGGTTAGATTTAAAAAATAAATAAGCCTTAAGATATTTATTTTTATTATTTGTGTACTTAGGCAGCAACATTATTGAGGGGAGCGATTTAATTATGTAGTTAGATATTTTATTATTAAGTGTATGTATGTATATTCTTTCAATAAAAATAAGCCTGTTACATTCTAAGCCTATAAGTAATCTCGGGACAATATTTGGTAATAAATATGAATACCAACCTATTTAATGCTTCTTGATAACTATGACTATAAATATTGTCGTGTGGGAACAGGATAGTCTCTTGTATCGACGCGGAGTACCTCTGTTCGCTTGGTATCGACGGTATAGACGCCTTCTTTTCCTTTATGGCGCGTTGTTGTGTCATAAATTCGTTAACTAGCTCTTCTAACTTAGATTTTTTGTCAGTCTCTTTACTTCTCGATATAAGAAAACCTTTTTTTCTTACTATAGAACGTATTCTATCGAAACTTTTAGCTAATTTTGAATCTTCACCAACTTCCTGAAAATTATCATTGGAATTATTAATGTACTACTACTTTTAATGTAAACTACTTAGCAATTAGCAATTAGTAATACCTAGCTAGCCATTGCAATGTTAGTAAGTTTTTTTGTTTTGTTTAATCTCTACTTTCACGCTTATTGTTTAAAGCATGCCGTGGCAGCCTTTAATTAAGGCTACACTATTGTTTGTAACAATATTTTAATTTTTAACATGTTTATTGCTGTATGCTTTGTTGGTTGTCATTAAATAAATAAGGTTCACTTTCCCTTATTTTTCCGAAGGTACTATTTCAGTAATATCTGTGATGTTGGCGGCGTTTATCGTATATGTGCGTCTCACAGACGCCTCGCTAATAAAGAATGGATAATGGCTCTGACGAAGGCCTACGTTGCACGCCCGGTAAATGATATGATAGTGCGATATCATCTTTAGGCATCGTAAAAGGGGATTCAGAAGAAAACGTACGAATAGTCTGACTAGTAACAATGACGTACTTTTACGTTACTCAATTTTTTGGATTTTGGATATGAAGCGGTTAATTCAATTACTGCCTATGTTGATCTATTTTAAGTTAAAATTTCCAAAAGAGAAGAAGTTAAAATTTTTAACTTCTTCTCTTTTGAAACTAATGGCTTTTTTAAACTCTACAAGTACTCATAAATACTAATACTTATAGTACTGCTATATATATATTTAGTGATGTTGAATATTGTACGATATGGTTATATTAAGATTATTGTATACTATTATTATATTTATGTTATATACTAAGTGTTCACTGTAAGATTTTACTGAATCTGAATGTGAGGACTTTTAATTGGCTTACTGTCTACAATACTATATATTTCCTGTACTTAATAACTGTTAGTCCTCCATACTTCTTAAATAAATAAATATGTATACTAACCTCCTTCTTATTTTTAAGTTCCTCACTGTTGAAGCTGTTGAGCAGCAAGGCAAGGAAGAGGTTGAGCACCATAAAGTTGCCCATGACGAGCGCGGGCAAGAATATGAAGAAGCAACTCTCAGCCCCCGTCTCCTGCTCCGCGCGCATACAGTCCCATAGAGGCTCGATCCACTCGCCGCAAAGGATTCGGAATATCATCATGAACGAGTGGAAGAAGTCGTTGAAGTTCCACCTTTTTACGTTGGTGAGTCAGAATCGTTAGTTGATTTACCGGTAGAAATATTGGTTGGAGGCGAAAATGTAAATAATCATGCAAAAAGGGGTAAAACATGAAAAAATGTGAAGCTACACATTGAAAATGAAATGATACGATATAGAGTAAAGGATCTCTAAGAACCTTTGTTGTTACTATAAGTTTTTGACGTCATGCAAAAACTGATAATCATACCTGGGAACTGGATCTGGGTCGAACTTATCCGGCGTATAAGACTTGGAGAAGAGCTGCATACCAATCACAGCGAATATGTATATAACTATCACTAACACGAACGTCAAATTACCAAGAGCACCGATTGTCGATATTATAATACTCAATAACACCTTCATTGTAGTCCATGATTGAGCTAACTTTAACACTCGTAACTGAAACAGAATTTACAAATTTTATTAAGGGTTTGATTTCCAAATAAATTGAACTAAACAAGACTACTTAACTATCTAGAGTTACTTTCTACAATACCTGAATTTTGGGATACGTGCATTGTTATTATAACCTTATGATAAACAAAACATTTTAAATTATAAAGTAATTCAATTTATTACCAATTCAGAAATGTCGGTGATACGAGAACAATAGACAATATGTATGTATTTTATTTATTTATTTATTTATAAAATATTTTTTAAATGTCTCCATCATTGAAGGAGATATTTAGCTTTATAATTGATAATAAGATCAAGAAGTCCGAAATAAGCTGTGACGTCAAATTTTATCAAGCATAATTTTCGCAAGCAGGCTAGATATTTTTCATTCGTTTAAAATTGTTTTTTCGATTAATTTACATTCTGTTTTCACTTGTAGTATAATGTACATGTATATTTTCAGCTATACCGGTTACATAATAAATAGGTTTGACACGCATATAAATCATCTATCTTATATCTTTAAAGATTTTATTTTAAATCACTTACCAAACGAAGACCTCGCAACACAGATAGGCCATCAACAAGCTCAAATATAAGATCTAGAAGGCTTGCCGACACTATAATCAAGTCGAATATATTCCAGCCGCACGCAAAGAAGTCTTTGCTCATAGCCATCACTTTCATTATACATTCTAATGTAAATATCGACGTGAACACCTGGAAATTATACGTTTTGTTTATATCATATGGAATAATGAATGATGAATAATGAATGAATGATGAATTCATGGGGTCGGCAAGAACAGCAATATAACTTTCACGGTACATTAAGCAGCCAGCGTAATGCTTCCTAAAAGTTTCCGTGGTGAAGTGTATTACCTTATTTCCTATATCTAAGGCCGATCTAACGTTCTCACTCATTCCATGATGCTCTAGCGCGAGGAAGAGTGTATTGAGAACAATGCAAGTTGTTATGAACAACTCAAACAAGGGATCCTTCACAATCCCATATAAGCAGTTCTGGAAGTGCAGCCAGCCTTCGTAGTCTATACAGCAAGTGACGCAGCACTCACAGTTTCTATCCACCAGCTCATCTGCCACAAATATCAAACCAGTCAACAAAATAAACACACATACCATAACAACATATATCACACACATATACGTCACGAACAGAAGAAAGAAAGAAGTGAAGAATTAGATCAATTAGAATAAGCGAAAGCATAGTGAGGCAAATTCAAGTTTCGTAAATGCAAAGCTTTCGTTTTACTAAATTAATCTATCCTTTATTAAATATTATTTAAACAACTCAACATGCATTGAAAGCGATAGACAGGACTAAGAAAATATGCAGGAAATTGCATAAAAATGCAAGGAAAACCAGCATGGTAATACGAAAAATTTTGTTATGCCAATTATGTGTACAAACGGTGCAGTTACCGGTACAGTGGTTAAACTGAAAGTTTGACAAAACACTGATATGAATTTTGATGTTTCCAGATACGAATCGCATAAAAGTTATGCACAAGTGTTCAAAGTATTTGTTAAAGTAATTGAATGTAATGTGGAAAGACTTGAATGCGATTCTTGAGCTATGACAAGACGACAGCTAGTCAATCGCAGTCACCCTGCAGTCTTCCTGTGGGGACAGGGGTGGACTGGGGGGTAGAAGCGTTTGCGTCTGTGTTTACTAACCTGTGAAGTAAGTGCAATTTTGCTCGTAATTGCCCATATGAGTTTTGTGCGTGGCTGCCAATAAACTGAGCTCATTAATTTTCGTCGTCTCCGCTTGCGGGAGGTCGGGCGCGCGCTTGTATGGCCAGTCCGCCCCTGACGATATTAATGAGGGTAGAAGCGAGATTGCAACTGTGTCGTATTAAAATGCTCAATGAAGTGTTCCTCATTGAGAAGTGAAGCTACTGGTGAATGTTACCAATCATTGAAAGTAACTGTTCCATCTCTTTACAGAAATCGTTTAGAAAATAAAATGAACTGAACTAGCAGAAATGGAATAGTTATTCTATGACAAATTAGCAGTACCTAAAACTGTTTTAATTGCATAATGTAATTGCAGTATCTACAACTTTGGTAGCTTTTACGAAAGCAAATACAATTATTTGACTAACAAAATGAATGAGTTTATTCGTAAAACTACCAAAGATATTAATGCGAAACCGTTTGATTCGGGACTCAAAATACATTTCGTAGAATTTGTCCCAATCAAACGGCCCACGTTTTTGAGGATTGTTCAAAAATCAAAGTGGAACCTTACATAATGCTTCTGAAATCCAAAGAAATATCATCTGTTGCAAATGAGAGTTGAAACAGAGTGAAAGTTAGAATTTTTAGAAGAAAAAGTACTTAAATTCAAACTACCTAGTAATTTAGAAACTTTATAATTAAAATTAACCTGTATATTGTAATTTCAATTTAGAAAAGGTAGAAAATTGCAAGTAACGCAAGCATTTAAAGTTGATAGATGTCGAAAATTGAAATAATGAATTCTTAAGTGACGCAATTTTGACAAGAAGTATCATGCAGAATTATAGCCAATAAGAAACTAACGTCCGTAAACTAAATCTACAGAATTAATTTTGCAAGTTTATTAATTGGAATAATTGTACCGAACCCCTATAAAATGCATTCGTTTTCATAGTATAGTTAGCCCTTCGTGTTTGCAAAGCGTTCATTCTGATACATAGTGGCAGCATCGTTTAGTTTCAGTGTTATTTGTCTCGTGCTTTTCTGTGTTGAAGCCGTGCCAATAAATTGGATTGGGTTGTGTAGTGCCATCAAATTGTTGAGTTATATTTGATTGCCTTCCAATTCCTCAATCATATATGCCTGAATATATTCTCGCAAACTATTCGTCTCTCGGTCTATATTCAATTTGATGGTATTACTGAACCCGAAAAGTTTTTAGGAAATGAAAAATGTGCTAAAGTTCGAAATAGATTTTACCTAGCACCACGATCTGGTTGAGGTAGTCAGGGTTCAGAGGATACTTGTCCTGAATGCTTTTCACAGGCTTTTTTGGTTTCACAGCAGGCTTTTCACTTTTTGTTGGATGTCTATGTTTAATACCTTGCATTTGTGTGTCCTGCATAACCTGTAAAACGGATATTTTTTGGAACGGCGTATAATGTAAGCTACTTAACAAATATTACAGTGTGGATTAATGTATCATTGATCATCATAAGAAAATCACCACATTATTCCTACTTAACACTACAAAATTAATAACAGTTGTACCTGTTGTATCTGGGGCATCAGCATAGGCATTGCCATCGGCGTTGGCATCGGAGTCGGCATCTGCATTGGCATCGGCATTTGCATGGGCATTGGCATCGGCATTTGTATCGGCGTCTGCATCGGCATTGGCATCGGTGTCGGTGGGTGATTTGGCGGTAGTGGCAGCTGTGGTATTAACAGATGTCTTCTTAGGTGAGGATGTGGTGCTTGGTCATCAGACGTATGCTCTCCGTCATCGTGGTCATCCACCACACCTGAGTCATCTAGGGAAGATTCCCTGTTGTTGCTGTGGTCACTCAACTGGCGACCTGCTGCACTTAGTGCTCCACGACCTATGATTTTAAGTAAACCAGATTTTAGTTATGTACATACAAAGACATTGTGTACTAGCTGTGCCCGCGGCTTTGTTGGCGTGAGAGGTTTCTACTCTGTTAATCTTCATCCCGAGGAAATTACGGGATAATACGTGTGTTTAGGTACATATAAATATATGTGCCTAAACATAACTGTGCTATTAAGTTCCCTTAATCATATAAAAGCATTCGTAATTTAAAATATACTAATACCGAGTATTAGCAAAGATTTTCTGATAAATTTTCCTTTCTCGATAACAAATTATGCTTAAAAAGATAACTTTATCTTCTACTGAAGCATCTGAAAATGTTTATCCAATACGTTTCTCTTCAAGGAAAATATTAATATATTCCGAGACAGTATTCGACAGAGTATCAATCTTTCCGTCGTTGTGTCGCCAGATTCATATTAATATGGAAGCTTTTAGTTCGTCGTGCGCTGTTAATGGAACACTCGTACTTATGTGGAGAAGAGTCTGAGTATGTAATTATGTTGGATGTTGGCTGAAGTATTTTATAAAAGTAATATTAGCAGAGACCAGATCATAAATACGGTCAAAATTTTGCTTTTATATAAAATATCTTCTGTAACGAAAAAAAAAATCAATATAAGCCAGAGGTAGTCTTTTAAAAATCGATAGCCTAATTGATAAGGTAAGACTTGTGATCGAGAGGTTGCGGGTTCGAACCCCACCCATTACACTATTGGCGCGAACCCTCTCCAGACACAAGCATATTTAGCTTAGTTAGAGGAGTTAACCAGATTGCTAGTAATGTGAATCTTTCCTTTAATCTTCAGCTTCTCAATAGCCTTTAGCAGAGTAAGCACAGGCTTTAAAAGTATAAAGCGATGTAGTACCTAATGCATTGTCTGGGTGCAAGGTGTGGGGCGGCGGCGGGGGCTGCGGTGCGGGCAGCGGGGGTGGGGAGTTGCTCGGGGTCACAGACCGAGACCGCGACCGAGAGCGGCGGTTGGCATCACTGAAACAACATGGACGCGGTTTTACAGCTGTAGACAGAAAAAGAAAAAGAAGAAATGATATGTCTCCGTCATCTGAAATGTTAAGAAAATTGTGGATGATCGGCGTCTTCTGCAATAAAAGAAAAACTTTAAAACTCTACTTTGCAGTAGGGATAAAATTTAGCAATAATGCTGTGTGAAGTTACAAAAACAGTCCATTTTACCATTACCATATCATTACATTACAATTTTACAGAAACTGTGATTGTTCCTAAATAACATGTAGGTACATTTTTTAACTTAAACTTAAGAAAATATTCAGAAATTAAACATTAAATGTGAGGATAATTTATTCTTAACTTAAGAAGACTTGGATTCCAACAATAAAGCTTTGGTTTCCTAGGATAGCGGTGCCGTCATATAGCGGCTGTAATACAGCGAAAAGTTCTTACTTTGGTATTGTTAGTCAAATTGTTGGACAGTTCCGCTCAAATTTGCGTGGTTATTTCCTCAAAATAACACCACAGAGATGAACCTACATGCTTCTCATATACAAATACAAATTGTATGGACTTTAAAAGAGACTATGACCTCTGCGTTTGTTTCGGTTTTTCTTCTCAGAGTAGTCAGTTAGGAACTACCGGCCTCATCTAGCTAAACTAAACTTAACACACAAAACAACGTGACGTGTAAAAGTGTTATTTATAACCAATTTACAAAATAAATATTTCATTTCATCGCTTCACTTAAGTTTTAGACTTCTACTGAGTGAAAATCCACCCTGTTCCGTCATATGCCCTTGCGTGCCGGGGTATTGGTATGTTACGCCTAGACCAACGTTGTGGATGGAGTACACAAAAGGGTAGACCTGTCTTTCAGTAGTACGAACATTTCAGACTGTATATTGATGCTGCTTGTGAAAAATTGTATAAATGACAAGGCTATAATTTCAAGTTTTTACATTGTGTGTAAAGCACACAATGTAAAAACTTGAAATTATAGCCTTGTCATTTATACAATTTTTTTAAATAGGTAAGTAAAATTTGTTTTTATGTTTATAAGTTTGTATGCAGGGGGTCTTCGGCTGCACTATTGGGGAATTATTTCGAAATCGAATCGAAGTCGCGGGCGAAGTGCTAGTTGTAGATAAGTTTGTAAAACCCAGTTATTCAACCTCCAAGAACCGTAAAAGCACGCTGCAGGCTACGTAACCCAACTTTGTGTTAACGTTACTGTGCATTGTACAAGTTGCCATTGCTCTAAATTCTAAATTGTATTCTGCACGCAGGTGTGACATCTAACAGGCGTGCAGACCGTCGAAACGTGGTCTAATACAGACGTGTATGTAGTTTGTAGGTGCTGCGCCGGTAGTATTTAAATGCAGGTACCAAAGACGTTTTGGGCACCCAATTAAAATGTTTGTGTATTCGTTGAGTGTACGTAGGTATATTATCGAACTATCTTGGTTCAAATTAAGAAAATAGTGACGTCATCAGTGCAACTGCAGGGTAAAGGTGTTTTCACAATGGAGTAGAAATTCAAAATAAAATTTATATTAAAAATCAAATGAATTGTCTTAAATTAGTAATATTTTTTAATCAGTGTCACTAGAATCTTCATTTGTATTTATTATGAAAGAATTTTGTTCTATTTATTTATTTATGTAGAAAATAAACAGTTGCGTATTTAAAAATACCAAAAATGTCTTAAACTATAAACTTATCTAATAAAGAACCCACAATATTTTTCTCAGATTGCTGTAAATATTTAAATATATCTGTAAGCCTATTTGCAGAGTTGTTCAACCAAACTATTAATTACATTAAACAAAACTTAGCCTAATACACTAAACTATTGCACTCAAACTAGATTCTTATTTTGTGTATGTGTGTGTAGTTGTGTATGTTTACATACAAAACAATCCCGTGATGTGATTCAGCGATAACTAATATGATTATTATTAAATAAATATAAAATAATTAAAGCTGAACCTAGACAAACAAAACTAATATGCAAACTAAACTTCCGGAACATTCTGCCGATCCGTAAGTATTTTAATGATACTATTTTTATAACTACATTTGCTGAGATGTAAAATGTCGATTGCACTAAAATGTTCATTATATGACAAGACCAAACGATGCAGCAGCGAATGCTCGCCAGAATTCGTTCTCCGAAGGCTAGTAGTAAATAGATGCCTCGTGCATACTGCTCGCTGCACTGCGCGAGGGATCAGGTAGCTTAGCTCCAGCGATTAACTAAGTCAGGGCAATCATTGCGACATACACTGAAGAGGGTCATTGTGTCAAGAAGCATACGTCTTGATTCTAAGGTCAGCATGTTGTATTTAATAAGAAAAGATTTGGAAGAAATTCTTCTGCGGAATAATATATCTTCTCTGTCTTACGTTCTCTATGACGTCATCCAAATTTCACATAAGATTTGCTTCTTGTATAACGTGGTCGCAGAATTTCTTCAATCGATTAGCAACTATTAAAGTTATTGCGTCACAAAATATGTTTTTACATCACTCATCTTGAATGTTGAGTTACACCAACATAATTTTTTATTTGGCCCAAACCAATTCAAAAGGACTGAATTAAATGAAATGATTTTATGTAGGTAACGCATAAAAGACAACCGTTTCGCCAAAAGACCTGCAACCAACTGGTCACTGTGAACTTAGCTTTCTAATTTGTCGCGACGTAATTGGTCGAGAGTCGCGGACAACAACGTCACAATTTTCTTAACGGGAACCAACTATAAGTTCTTAACGAAATGTAGAAAAAATAAGCACACATAAGAAGAATAATTCGTTTACTTTAACCGCATCTTTTATCGACAAAAACTATACTAATTATAGATGAATAAAAGTCATCAAATGAAAAAGCCATCATCTATCTAGCTATATGTACAGCACTATACAGCAATACACATAAAAATTTGCCTGTTTATGATTTCAAGACAACACGTTTTCTCAAGTTCTTATTGTTATTAACGCGATACTAAAACACTTTGTTAATATTTGGCTGTCTGCCTGTCTTCTTTTTTATCTGAGCTAATCTCTGGAACGACTGAACCAATTTTACTGGAAGATAGAACCGCTTATAGGACAACATATAGGCTTTTTCACCTCCGTACCCATTGGATCGGGAAGTATTCGGGAAAACCGTGTAGGTAATACCGACTACCTACCACGCGATCAACCGCAGACACAGCTATTCATTGTTGTATAAGACCGGAATAACTTACTACTCGGTATTGGCACAGTATAATAATGAACAGTATAGAAACTAAGCCTAGTTGACGACATAATTACTTACGGTCCATTGAAAAACAAAAAACAATACCAAAATCATTGAGTTACCACCCTATTGGTTGTAACTTAATGATTTTGGTATTGTTTTTTTTTTCTCATTTTTGTATCAATCCATCGAATTCAAATAACTACCTAGCTTACAAATACAATTTAAATAGGTAATCTCATGGACATCTTGGATTCACGTTTTGACAGCACTATCGTTTTTAGCACCCTCGAATACCATGAAAACGACACCCATGATGAAAAAATTGATACCTGTTACAGCCGCCATCTTGGATTCACGTTTTTACAGCACTATCGTTTTTAGCACCCTCGAATACCATGAAAACGATGACACCCATGACGAAAAAATTAATACCTGTTGCAGCCGCCATCTTGGATTCACGTTTTGACAGACCTATCGTTTTTAGCACCTTTGAATACCACGAAAACGACACCCATGACGAATAAATTGATACCTGTTGCAGCCGCCATCTTGGATTCACGTTTTGATAGCACTATCGTTTTTAGCACCCTCGAATACCATGAAAACGACACCCATGACAAAAAAAGTGATACATGTTGCAGCCGCTATCTTGGATTCACGTTTTGACAGCACCATCGTTTTTAGCACCCTCGAATACCATGAAAACGACACCCATGACGAAAAAATTGATACCTGTTGCGGCCGCCATCTTTGATTTACATTTTGTTACAACTATTGCACTATCGGCTTTAAATATCCTCATAACCACCGCATTCTGGATTTATAAGTAATAAGATCACGAATTCATTATGATCGCGGACTTATAATTCGAAATAAATCATTCTTATCTTTCAAAATCAGCAGGAAGTTTGAAATACGATAGCTCCGGTTTTGTTGAAGCCGAGTTCAAACAGCCGTACACAACGCAATACGTTCGTGGCATTTTCGGAAATAAATAAAATTTAAACGTGACCACTCGTCTTGACGCGGCACGCACTACTGTGAGTCTGAGAGCACCGCAACGGGCGCTTAGAAGTCTCGTCAGTGCGCATGTTTGTGTGAGTGTGCTGTTTCGAGCGTTTGTAGGTAGATTCCGTACTGTCTGTCTATTATTTTTATACTGTGGTATTGGCCTCCTTTGAAAAACACCATGCATGTTAAATGTTAACCCAACCAGCTTGGATCAACGACATCAATACCTGAACACACGTCGTGGCATGTTCAAAAATTTATAGCCTCTCAAGTTGGGCCGTTAATGGAGATGAGGCTTAGCGCTTACCGCTCGCTATGGTAAATGGTCCCACAGCAAACAGCATTATCATGTAAATTCACATGTTGACTCGGAGTTTTCCGGAATTGGGTCAAACAGGTGAGCCGGCTTTCAAACGGAAATATGTATTGTAGATTGCGGGAACTACATTTGTCGTCGGCTTCTCTAGATTAATAGTTAGCTTTATGTGGCGAGTTTAGTATTTATCGCGTATAATAGTCGCTGTTATAATTTTAAGTGGAAAATGCCAAGACTTGTACTTGCATAAAGAGTGTAGCTTCCAAGTGCTTTGAACTTTAAATCGGATCAAGTTAATGAAGTGCTTAGAGATTCTTCATTTAATTAAAAGCTAGAATGTGAAGTTTAATTAAAATTAAACAAAGTTAAAGCACACTCTTCTTCGGACAGACTTCGTCATAGTAGTTTCAACTGTCGAAAATATATTATTCTATTTGATCCATTATATAGATTTTCAAAAAATATTGTAGGTGTGTATTGTTTGCTTTTTCTAATCAATAAAAATATTAATTACATAGATCAAGAGCTTTAAAGTTCAGGAGTAGGGGTTGATGACGTTACTTGTTGGTAAATATGTACCTACGTCACGTGAAATTCAAAGTCGACCGTATCGCCTTAATTGTGTAACACAAAAGTATTTGTCGAATATTTTTTGGTAATCTAAGGGACGGAATTAATGAATAATAATAATCATTATATTAGCCCGTAGTGTCCCACGGCTGGGTAAAGACCTGCCTCCATTTCTTTCAGTAGTCACAGTCTGATAAATCAATTATTTCAGGAAAATCCTACTTTGTTACATTCTTAACACAACGTGATACAAGTCAGAAAATTGGATAAAGGATAGCTATAAATAGCTACAGTATTGCTTCAGCAACGAGCTCATTTCATCTGTTTGACGCTTTCTTTAAATTGGTTTACAGTGTCGTATATGTCCCCCAATAGACTTCACTCGTTGGAGTTTCACCAAGTTTTGATTACGAATCGCGGAACTCGCATATACCTATCTCCAACTCGATTAAGTTGCTACAGATACATATTATCTACGTTACTGGAAATCATATATTTTGCATTTCCACAAACCAGTAACTTTTGAACGTAGGAAACGCCACTGCAATATGTTAATACGAAGTACGTATCCGACAGTGCTCTTTGTATAGGATTTTCTTTAAGAATATTGTCGTCAAAAGATACCGATACTTCAAAGTGTTATTTTAAAATATTGAGTTCGTCTTTTTGCCCGATGGTTCGTCCACATTGCTACAGTCTTTTGATGTTTGGCAGGAGTCAATAGCCAGACGGTAGACAAATCTTGGCAGAATGGCCCAGACTAAATGAGCTTTTACATTATCACCTTGGGGCTTACTATCTCCTACGAATCGGGATCATTTCTATTTTATTGAATCACGCTTCATAATTGGACGACTGTGGATCAATTGAGGTAACGGTTTTGTTATAAAATTTCACAAATTAAGCAGAAATGCTTGTCTATTTTGAATTACATACGTTCAGGTCATAATTTCTATAGATGTCATAATTTTTTGTTTTTGGGAATGTTGTATTGTAAAATATACCTTTTCAGGTATTTTGTGGTTTTGTATTCAGGTGTTGTGCGAATGTTAGGAACTTATGGAAATTTAGTCTTAACTTTTACCAACTAACACAATTGCTATTATATTATAAATGCATGTACGCTTATTTGAGTTTATCTATCTTTGTAACCTAAAAACAAATAGTAAAATTATACGGTAATTATGCTACCGTCTTCGTTAACAAATTATAACTAGTTTTAATTTTCTGCTATAGATGAAATAAAGTGTTCCGTACACTATGAGATTTTCCGCTACTTTTGAAACTTGGCACCGCTGCTAAAGCATGCATGCCTGTTCCATAAACAAAGAACATCAGCTCAGTTCAACAAAGTCTGCCAATACAATACGGTGTTGCATTTCAGTCGACTTATCTACGAGTTTTCTGTGTGGATGTGAGTAAACTCGTTTCGCAAGTAAGTTTGCCGGCACAGGCTTGCTTATTTGATTCTCTTTTCATATACCTTTCACACAGGTTTCAGTAAAGAGACTAGATTCTGATTTATTTGCCCGTGGCTTCGCTCGGATGGAACTCCCCAAAGTTTAATTTATCTCTGTACCTATACCAATCAGTTTTATCAAAATTGGTTAAGTCGCTTAGACTTGAAAAAGTTACAGACAAATAGAAAGAATGAGTTACTTTCGCATTTACAACATTAGTAGGGATTAGTAAGACGTTAAAGAATCTGATTTCAAGAACCTACGTTTTATATCAGTATTTCTTCATCCGTTTTATAATCTTGAAATTCAACGAGATGTTTAAATTGTCAAAGGCTCACAGAATTCATAGCTTATTTCGAGTACAAAACGCAAATCCGTTGAATGTTTTCGCTCAAAAAGCAGATATTTATTTTTTGTTGAGCGTCGCCGTTAAAGTGTCCCGTGGCTGGCTCAGACAATTCCTTGCTCATCCTAATTCCAGGCTTAACTTCGTAATAATCCCGCCTCTGGAATCTTGTTAGCTGCCTCCTCGCTCTTTGACTGCATTCCTTTGTTTGTCACTGTGTTTTCTTTGTATAATTACTCTGTAGTACTTACTACGAGATTTGTAATTAGTTTTGTACGACACGCTTGTTTTATTTTAGGGATACGTCACTTTGTACACGCTTGCTACATAGCTTATTTCGTCTTATATGTTGAGCTGAGTGTGATTTGATGACTATGGCAATCTTGTTTTTAGAAATTCTGTATGTATATTTTGACTATACTATAATATAACTAACTAGCTTTTGCCCGCGACTTCGTTTGCGTGGTAAGGTTCTCCCGCATAAATCCTGATCCCGTGAGAATTGCGGGATAAAAAGTAGCCTATGTGTTAATAATATAATTTTAATTATTGATGGTAGGCTCGGGTTTGATTACTATCTCACCTGATGGTACGCGATGATGAGGTCGAAGATTAAGCACGCTTATCTTAGAAGTAATCTATTCAATCTTGACTTAACTTTACCAGGTTTTAAAGAATTCAGACTCCGAAAAAAGTCTGGAAAGTATTCGATAAAACGAACGCGTGGGAAAAACCCTTCTTCGTTTATTAACTCCACCTAAAGGCTCGATTTAGATATTCAATCGCTATACAATCTATTAGCACCTCAGAACACATTCATAAAGAAAAATAAGAGCAAAGCATTAAGGAATCTGTAAAATAGATAGGTTTCCATTTGCCATTAGACCGTGTATTAACCGGAACAATTTCGCATCTAGCGAGTGCCGCAAAACGCTGAATCTCGTTTAAAAGCGAGCTCGATATCAAAGCGAATGCATCGTTGATATACTTCAGTTGGCAGCTGACATTTCGACGGCTGTATCGCTATCGCTTATATCATCGTATACGGGATGGATTTATGAGACGATAGAGGTAAGGGTAGGTACGTTAACGTGTAACTATAAGAAGACGTGTATGTAGTAGACTAGTATACATATAGTCCAAACGTTTTCCTGTAGTTTTATTGACGTGTGACTTTCCTAGTACTCAAACTGCAGTTGGTCTAAAATAAATTTGTAATGCTTGTTGAGACAGTATTGATTGGTATCAATATTCATGAAGGTAGGTTTAGTCACATACATTTAGTCAGCTATTAGTTTTAAAGATTGAAACAGATTCATAACCCTTCCAAAAATATTGAAACGGAACAATGGTCGGAATTCGAATAAGCAATTATTTTTACTTAAGTAGGTACTCGACATAATTATATGAAAATAATATTGCAGCAGTTCAACGGTAGGCATCTAACTGCCAAAAAAATTGCTTATTATAAACAAAATGGAGCGTTAGCATAATCCATAAATGTACATAACGACAAAGTAAAGGCTATAATGCTCTGTCTCAAAAAAATCCGTAGATAGGCAGATACATATCGACGGTTGAAAGGCTAATTGATCTAAGCGACATTTTGTAAAACTTGCAGGAGGACGGATCAAAGTTATTTATTTTGAAAAAAAAATCATAAAAAAACAACCATTTGATAGACTTTTATTTATTTAATACAGTATATCTCTAATTAAGTAAGGAAGTTTTTTAAGTTATTACTGTTGAAAATTGTGTATTATTTTAGAAAATTTATGTAGGTTAGCCCAAAATGCATCAAATTTAGTTATTTTTTGAGAAAGGCAAAATGATACAAATGCCTACCGTAAATAAAATAGCTGAAAGTAAACTAGCTCAAGTTTTAACCTAGAATAAAATAAAACGAGAGAAAATGAATTTAGCGCCAAGTCAACTGACAGTTGTTTATACCCAATGAGCATAAGCAACATGATGGTGTTGCACCAGAGTGAAGTAGTTTGATGCAGATGCCCATTAGAGGGACTACAGGATGAAACAAAATGAAACCTCACTAGATTATAGTAGATATTGATGCTTAGGCTATCATAATTCAAAACATTTTTGTGTAGAGGTATCATTCAAGATGTTGATGCAATATGTTTTGGAACAAGGTATTAGATAAGGTGGTATATCATCCTAAGCCTAGGTAGTAGTATCACTGGAGGATACGGTGGAGCATACGGTGGAGGTGTGCCCTGCTTGGGCGGAGCACCGCCGTTCCGCTCGTAGAGGCGGTCGGCGGCGGCGACCTCTCGCGCCCTGCTCTGGTTCAGGCTATGGTGCGGAGCGAGAGGGAATGGGATGCGGTCGCCTCCTTCTGCGAAGCAGTCATGCTAGCGAAGGAGGAGGCTGAACGTGCGAGGGAGAGGTAACTCTCTTCCTCGCGCCCCAGCCGCCGCGGGAGACGCCCCGGGCGTCGGGGATCACGAGCCGATTTCCGGCCACCGTAGGCGTGGGCCTGCGGACGGCGAGCAGGGGTCGCTCACCGTCCGGTAAGACCCAGGCCCAGGTCGGCGGCGCGTCGTGTTCCACACGCGCCTCAAAGAGCTGTCAACACCAGTGACGGGGCCTGTAGGGCCATTGCCTGCCGGGGTTTGCAGGAAAGTTCTACCGAGTTACCGCGGCCCCGGAAATTTTGGGCAGCCGAAGGAACAGGGTGGGTTTTTAGTCAGTAGAAATCTGACACACCCTTCCGCTTGGCCCAGAGTGGAAGAAGTCATTCGATGATTTTCTCACCCGAAAAAACAAAAAAAAAGGTAGTAGTATCACCAATTACGGAAGCCAGAGAGGCGGAGATGTACAACGAGTACAGAGCAGCGAAGACCTTCCTCAAAGAAGAAATCCGGCGCGCCAAAGATCTGGCCAGCAAGGAGATGTTGGGGACTCTTAATTGGGACCCGTGGGATCGTCCATAGAAATGGTGCGGGACAAACTCCGCACCTGGGCTCCCCCACTGACACAGTCTCCGGCACCAATTAGTAGAGGACGTGGTGAGCACTCTGTTCCCCTCGCGAGGTGAGCATACTCGGTGCGGTGCCAGACGCGGGCCACAGTGACGACAACGCTCCAGAAGTGACCGAGGTAGACATGAGAGTGGCGGTACGCGGGTTGAATGCCAAAAATACCGCCCCGTGACCCGACGGCTTCCCTGGCAAAGCCTGGGTCCTAGCCTTGGAGCCTCTCGAGTCTCAACTGTTAGGGTTCTTTAACGCATGTTTGGAGAGGGACCAGTTCCCGCTTCGTTGGAAGACGGGAAAACTGGTCCTAATCAAGAAACCGGGGCGCCCGTGGTGCCATATCGGCCTATTGTGCTGCTCGACAAAGTTGGCAAAATGTTTGAAACAGTTATTGCAAACCGCCTCGTTGGCCGGATCTTGCCGATAGCCAAATTGGTTTCCGCAAGGAGCGCTCGACGGTGGATGCAACCATGCGTGTGAGGGCTCTCTCGACAGACACCGCCAAGATGACCCCACCCCGGGACAATCCCGGGGCGGGATCATCTTGGCGGTGTCTCTCGACATGGCCAATGCCTTTAACACCCTGCCCTGGAGTTGCATACGGGAGGCACTCCGGTATCACCGGAAGCCAACCTACCTCTGTCGTGTGGTTGAGGCCTACCTGACGGACAGGACCGTCATCTACTCTGGTCACCAAGGAGAGTGGAACCGACGAGAGATGTCATGCGGTGTCCCACAGGGATTGTTTCTGGGGCCACCCTTGTGGAACATCAGTTACGACTGGGTGTTGCGCGCCAACCTTCCTACAGGCGCCAGCGTAGTTTGCTACACTGACGACACGCTGGTCCTGGCGCATAGAAGGTCGCACCAGGCGGCGGCCGAAGTGGCGATGCGAGGGGTTGCAACGGTCGTAGAAAGGATCTGACAACTGGGACTCGAGGTGGCTCTGCACAAGTCCGAGGCCATGTGTTTTCATGGCCGTCGGAACGTGCCACCTTCGGGTTCCCAAATAACGGTGGGAGGGGTTCGCATCGGCGTCGAGACGACGATGAAGTACCTGGGACTTGTCCTCGACAGCCGGTGGAACTTCGTCGAACACTTCCGACGTTTGGCTCCAAGACTGGACCGGGCGGGGGCTGCACTCAAGCGGCTCTTACCCAATCTAGGGACGCTAAACGCCTCCTGCCGAAGGCTATATGCGGGGATTGTGCGGTCTATGGCCCTCTATGGGCCCCCTCTTTGTTCGCTGAATCTGCTGCGGCGATCAGCTCACCAGCTGGTCGCGTCTCAGAGGGTCATGGCTATCCGGATGATCCGGGGATACCTCACGATCTCTGGGGAGACGACGAACCTCCTTGCCGGATTGCTGCCGTGGGATCTGGAGGCGGTAGCTCCCGCGCACGTGTATGATTGGCGCGTGGATGTACTAAGCCGGGGTGAAACTCCGCTACCGCGGCAAGTGGCGGATCAGCGGATAGAGCTCCGGTGCGATCTCACGGCAGCATGAAAAGAGCGGCTGTCGCAACCGAAGGCTGGGCGCGCCGCAAACGCGGCTATAAGTCCCCTTCCACCTGACGCAGGTGCTGACCGGACATGGCTGTTTCGGAAGATTCGAATACAGCGGGAGGACACGCTCGGGTATCGTCATTGTGAGGACCACCTGGAGGACACGGTGGAGCATACGGTCGAGGTGTGCCCTGCTTGGGCGGAGCACCGTCGTTTCCTCGTAGAGGTGGTCGGCGGCGGAGACCTCTCGCGCCCTGCTCTGGTTCAGACTATGGTGGAGAGCGAGAGGGAATGGGATGCAGTCGCCTCCTTCTGCGAAGCAGTCATGCTAGCGAAGGAGGAGGCCGAACGCGCGAGGGAGAGGCAACCCTCTTCCTTCTCGCCCCAGCCGCCGATTTCCCGCCACCGTAGGCGCGGGCCTGCGGATGGCGAGCAGGGTCGCTCACCGTCCGGTAAGGACCAGGCTCGGGTCGCTGGCACGTCGTTTTCAAAGAGCTGTCAACGCCAGTGACGGGGCCTCATAGGGCCATTGCCTGCCAGGGTTTGCGGGAAAGTTCTATCGAGATACCGCGGCCCCGGAACTTTAGTTTAGTCATTCGATTATTTTCACACTCAGAAAAAAAAGGTAGTTGTATCACCACGGAATACATTGTACTTGAGTATCACTTTCCAAATAAAACAATAAATAAATTGTTATTAGTTAGTGTTACTCAAAATAGCCGAAGTGACATTACTGATTATCCTTAATAGACGCTTAATGGATCAAGAGACATAGTTAATTAATATAACTTAATGCAAAATGGTTCAAGTAACACGGTTTTTTAATGTAGTTGAATGCAAAATGGGCCAAACGACATAGCTTATTTTTTTGGTTTATTGCAAAATAGGCCAAACGACAAAACCACAACCATGGTGAAAAAGCCAAATGCCTTAATCAACACACGTTATAAAAGTTTGAAAAGTCATCCAGTCCTCAAATATGTCTAATTTTGTGTCGTATAGATCAATGAGCTTAGAAATGGGGCCTGTTTTGCAGTGGGTGCTAAGCGCCAAAAAAGTAGTCCAAAAAATTTGAAACCTGACTCAAACGATGGAGAAAAATTTGCTGATTCCGAATATGTATATAACTCAATATCGCAAAAAATGTCGCTTAGATCAATTAGCCTTTCAACCGTCGATATTGTCTACACAGTGCCGTATATCATCTGTATCTGTATTATCGAATGCTGTCGGCAGCATTCCAACAGTTAACGATTGACGATGCCGGGCTTGATTCGCTATATTGTCGAGTTTTTAAAATTCGAACATGGAACGATTTGTTTTTTTTTTTTGCTTCTTACAGTTGAGATCGCTGTGTCTAATTTTAGAGTCTGGCAAACGAAAGTAGACACTCGAATTATTTGCAAAGTTTTGTTATGGCAATGCTATGCTAATGTCAAACTCAATTTTCCAAAACAAGATGGCGTGTTGTTGGTGATTTGTTGTGATCTTGTTAATAGCGTTTATTCAGCGAAAAATTAACAAAACTATTAAAAGTGGAGTACGGGAGATGTTGTTTCGCATGATGTCTAAATATCAAGAAAAACAACAGGAGAAAGACGCCGAATTAAAACAAAAACAAGATTGTTTACGTGTGGCGTTCGATTTCATAAGTTAGTATGACGCTACTAAGTTGATACTTTGTCGTAATTCATAATTTATATTTATCTTTTAGCGAGGAAAAATATTTATTCATTTTGATTCACATTCATTTCATAGTCTGTTAAACACCTTCATAATAATGCATTATGGTTATTTAACATACTATTAAATGTTGCATGGTTTTTAACATTTTCTTTTCTTTTATAGAAAATCTGGTGGATGTAGCAGGGGTTGATGAGATAGTGAAAACTATTGAAAAACTTACTGATTTAGAGCAGAAAGATAGGATAAGAACCCAGAACCAGTACTTGGATCAAATAGCTTCAATCACTAGAAAGTTTTACTAGGAGTAAATAACTTTATAAAGATGTAATTGAATTCATGATTTGCAGAACCAAATCATTTTGTTTTATCATTATTTACAGAAGTGAGTGTTACTACATTAAAAAGAATTAAAAAAGAAGGTGCGCGTAAAGGCCATATAAACCCACAGTAGATAGATAGTTTCGACATAGATGCTATTCGTAACAAAATTAACGAATTTCATTCATATCGTTAGAAAACAAGTTTAAAACGAAACACACCAGAGCCAGTATATGAAGCTGATGAAATTCTGAAGCAAAATGGGCACGAGGTATTGCGACTTCCCCCCTACCACTGTGATCTAAATGCCATTGAGTTAGTATGGAGTTTGGCTAAACGTAAAGTGGCAAGTAAAAATATTGCTCTGCCTAGAGTGGAGTTAGAGAGAGTTATAAAAGAGACGTTTGAAAATATAACTCCCGAGGATTGAAAGAAAATGACTTATCGTGTCATTCATGTTGAATATAAATATAAAGAAAGGGACAGATTTACAGAAAATAATTAAGAAAGTTTTATAATTAACGTAGGAAATAATGATTCCAGTGACTCTAATGAAACATTCCACATGGAAGTCTTACATTGAGATTTTGATAATAGTGAATAAATCAGAATTATTTAAGAATACCGTTGTTTTTTTTTTTAATTCGAATTAAGACACAATATCTAAACTATTACCTACCTAAAATACTTCTTGTATTTTTATTCAGATGAAATAAAATAGATAATTTTATAGTATCAAATAAGGTTATTGCAGGTATTTCATAGTAGTTTTGGGGTTGCTATGCTGATACTTTTTAAATTTGCCGCGCTTTTTCAGTCTCTACTTTCGTTTGCCGGACTTTAGCATTATTCATGATACCCGGTTATTCTTTTTTTTAAATCTTTCTGTATTAATGGCTTGTTACAATTAAATATAGGTAGGTACGACATGTTTTTTGCACAGCGGAAATATTTTCTACTACAGAATTCCGGATAATCCTAAAATAAGCATTAAAGACTTCCTATAGAAATTACAAACTCATCTGGGTGAATTTGGATGAAATTTGGTATGGAAGTGGCTTGAAGCTTGCGGAAGGTTATCTTTTACTTTTTGCCCGACTGTGAAAGAAGGAGGTTATGTTTTTGTCGTGATAAAGTCCACGTGAGCAAAGCCCCGCGTGACTGATTAAATATGCCAAATCCACATGTTCGACTGGACACTAATTACAATTGAAAATATTCTAAATAGTATTTTTAGTACTTACTCATAACTTTGCAAAAATAAAAAACCTGGCGCAAAGCGTTCATTAAACTCCCTCACATTTCTCCACAACACAATTATTTCTTTCTTCTCGCAACAGTGTAGAAACTGAAGTACTCCACACAAATATGCAGTTTAAACTTTTACATAAGTTACAAAATGACCTCTTGCGAGGGTTTGCTCTGTTTACTCTGGAGAGCCATTCAGCAGAATCGCATTGTATAAAATATTGCTTATAAAGAATCAGGTGATTGCGTGCTCTATATTATTGTGCTTGTGTTTTGTTTTTGAGCTTTCATTGAAGTTTTGCTTAAGAGTTATTTGATTTCTCTTTTGAAGACTTAGAGAATGATGCCTCTAACCTTAGAATAACAACGCATAGAAGGATAGTACGAGTGCAAAAAGTGAGGCAACAAAAACTTAGCCATTTTTGGCTAACTTTGCTCGACGAGCCGTCAGTATTCAACGTCACATTCTGCCGAACAGAGCTTGCGAGTAAATAATTTAAAACGACCGTTTGTAGCGTAAAGGGATGTCATAGTCCTTCAGGAAAACAAAAAACGTGTAATTAAATTACATTTCACAAGTAAATACTTACATTTTATACATTATATTTAAGTAAATCGACCATCAAACAAAAATTCTAATAACCTAACTTATCACAATTCAATGTTGCTATACGTGAGGAAAAAAATACCCATATTTATTTCTTTTGTGCTTATTTTTGTTTAAAAAATTATAGGGTAAAACTTTCCTTTATGGCCCGTCGATTTTTGGGTCGGGGTGGGAGGGGAGGGGTGGGGAGGGAGTAGTGCTACTCCCCTGTACCATTCCCCCCCGCGCAAACCCATGGTTATAGTGATATCCATGGTTAAAGTTTTTAGGTTAGAATAAAAATTTCGGAAAAATTTAGTATTGTTTGGCAGGAGGAAGGCAGCGGGAGTGGAGTGACGGGGCAGGGGGTGCTCCTCTCCTCCCCGGCATTACTCCAACAAAAAGGTTTTCAAAAAACTCAAAAGTTGGCTAAAAGGTGTAGTCGGAGCCCCGCTTCGTGGGGCTCAATGGTTTAAAAAAAAATAAGAGAAGCCCGAGTCGGGTTGCCCCAAGTCCCGAGCTCGCTTTGCTCGCTATTGCATCCTAACTTCTCCTAGTAACGGTTGGAACTACCATGAATATTATTTATCATATATTGCGTACTATTTCCCAATTTGTATGGAAACTTTACATATTATATCTCACTTTCACATTATTATCACACTTCACTTTCCGTTCCACAGTGTAAACAAAAATTCGTAATATTTTTGTGTAAAAACGTCAACGCAATTACATAATACAGCACAGCTATAATGCCCACTAATAACACACCAAATTTAATACGTGAATATGTGAAAATAAAATTATTTTTACGTAAAAATATGACATAAAATTGAACAAAATACACTTCTTCTGTCAATGGAACGTGAAATGTCAACTTTGACGTCTACCATGACAATAAACAACCTAAAAATTTGCAAATGGCGTGCTATTAAACGAAACTTTAAAAACTTATATCTCGTAAACAGTGAATTTGCGCAACTTAACAATTCGTAAAAAGCTTTCTATTTATGAGTACTATTTACAGTAAAACTATGAACTTCCAACTCAACGGGCCATAAAGGAAAGTTTAGCCAAATATAGTTTTGGCGGCAATTATGTATGCGTCAAACTAAACTATATTTATTTACAGCTACTACCTACAGTGTTTTATAACTAAAAGTTACTGTTAGTTCGAAGAGTGGCATCATAAAGATGACAATTTTATTGATTAAGATTTTTTTCATTTAAGTAATGTTCTCAATAATATTTTTCTATTTCATAAATACAACACATACTTTTAATTGATATCAAACGAGATTTTTCAAGCAATTAATACATTTCTATAATATCATTATAACACATTAGTCATTACACATCAAACATTCTAAACGCAATAAACGATATCTCATTTCGTTTACCTTCCGTAAATATATGTCATATAAGTCATATTACATGAAAAAACGTCATCTTATTTAGTTTCATAACATAAAATACTTGATTTGATCCAGCAACATAATAGTGCGTTTTCCCATTTTTGTGGTAATGGTACTGGTAATGGTATCACTGAAAGCTATATTTGTGTGCGTTTGAAGAACGTAGACACATTCGGCTCACGCACACAAAGAAAATAAAGTGGACACACGAAATCGCTCGTGTTTTGTTCTAGACGCCTCTTCTATGCGTTGTTATTCTAAGCCTCTAACATATTACGAGTTTTCACAAGAAATTACATAAAAATGCCCGTGTATACCCAGGGGTAAATTAAATAATTAATTAGTGTTAAATTTTCCAAATGCATTATTTTAGAAAAATATTAGATCTCTGATTTTTTTACATATACATTATCGTTCTATCGTGTATTTCTCGTAAAACAGGGTACAAAGTTTTTTCTTCACGTATTGATATACAGGGTTAATTGTAAAACACCAAAAACCTCTCAGGACTATGTTACTAACATCATAATCAACAACTTTTGTTCTATGACTTTTAAAAATTCATCATATTTTAGTTCACCAGATTTTCATATAAAAATAAAAATATTTAAATTGAACGCCCTAAATGTTACGAACTTTATGCGAAGCAAAAGAAAGCAATTTATACTATCGCTTTCTTTTGCTTTGCATAGACGCTACATGCGTTTAGGGCGTTCAATTTAAATATTTTTATTTTTATATGAAAATCTGGTGAACTAAAATATGATGAATTTTTAAAAGTCATAGAACAAAAGTTGTTGATTATGATAATAGTAACATAGTCCTGAGAGGTTTTTGGTGTTTTACATTTAACCCTGTATACATACTAGCATCACAGAATGGATTCCATATCATCTGCGCGTGGTATCTGTAGTGTAAAACCAGTCCATCAGACATCTCAGCTCATTGAATTTCATAAATGACCTCTAGGTCACCTCATATGATTTCCTATTCGTCGTCGAGCGAGGGTAAAACCGTCACACGTAAATCTTACATTGTTCTGAGATCTCAACTACCGTTTAATAAATAGCAATAGGATAATCTCTAATTGCAAGACTCTTGCGAGACTCTCGTTTGGGCAACACTACACGTAAAGATGTACGTACGAAGAAAAACTGTAGGAATAGATATAATAGGAATGATAGAACATGATAAATTATACCTAAAGGGACTGATAATTGTGGTAGACTAAATTTTGGTTTTGTGTTCTAATGATTTTATCTTCGGCCACGCTTCATTTAATACTTTTTGCTAACAGCACTGTTGTTAGCAAATAGAAATCATCATTAGCAGATAGAAGAAGCTCAGCCTACTATCTCATGCACAAAAACTCTTGTACACGTTTTGCCATTTATTATGACAACTAGCGATCCGGCCCGGCTTCACTCGGTTTTATTCTACTAATTTACATTGCCTTAGGAAATTCCTTAAAATAGATTAGTTACTCTATCTATTGGTGAAACAGCATGGAACAGGCGGGAGTGAGACTTTGTATCAAAATATGTAAGGATGTTATTGTAACGATAAAAAAAAAAACTAGTGTCTTGAAAATTAAACGTTTGAATTGAAGGTCTAACCTGCAGAATGACTTACAGAAAGATAAACAGATTTTATATATAAGTACAGTAATAATACCCTAAAATGAATTAATTTCTAGAACAAAGATCTAAAAAACATTGTTGGAAAGCTTATGAAAGTAAACGAAATTGGGAATCAGAATAATTATTTTTACCCTATTAGGTAGGTACTGGAAAATGTGAAAACGATATTGAATCCGATGAACCATATTTTATTGGCATGTTTATGACGATTAATAACGAAGAACATATTAAGATTCTGAAAACGGAAAATATTTTTTTTACATGATTTAAATTCCGGTAAACCTTTGCAAAGTAATTAGGTTACCAAGGATCTTCTACCTACTAACTGGATTGCTTACGAATGATTCAAAGAATACAGAAAGTCTTTCTTAACTGTTAAATAATAGAGTATAAACTTGCACGCATAAAACTGAAGGAACTATTCGTTCCGAGCGAGACAGTGCCGTGTGTGGACTGTGTCCCTTTCTTCTGTGTGGCAGATTAAAAATATTTATTTCAATGGTAATTTTTTCGACCTGTCTGTTGTAGTAATAACACCTAGTTTTAAACTTCTTTGGAATTCTATCTTTAAAATGAATTACCATTATTACTGTATGCATATTAATGAAAATTAAAGTTATTTTACCATGCAAACACAAGATGTTTAAACCAAAAAAAAAATGGAATTTGTAAGAATTAGTAGTGATATATTATGCTATACCTGGCAATTACTACATTGCCGTCTGACGTTTACTTGACATCTGTATGTTTGTAAATTTGAATTATATTTAATTTTGTGAGTTTTCGTAATATTAAAGTGCAAGTTATTGTAACCATGGTAAGAACGTGTTTTGTGGTTAATTGCAAGAGTGAAAAGTGTACCCCGGGTCTGGAATTTCCTTTTTTAAGTAAGTTTTGTGACTTTGTTTACAAATTGCATTTAGGGTGACTATGTTTTCAATGTAAAAGTGGATGTTGGTGTTTCTTTATTTATTATTTTTCTTTCTTCTCATTATATATATATTTTTTTTTATTTTAAGCTTTCCTAAAAATGATGATCTTCGAGACCGGTGGCTCAGTGTTCTATACAGAAAAGGGTCAGAAACGGTTCTAAAATTTGTAGCCGCCATTTCAAGCCCGAAGAAATATTGCATTTCGAAACAAGATCATATGATGCAATTCCATCCATTTTCCCTAAAGTAAGTTATCAGTCTTTACAAATGACATGAAGATAACGGTTTGAAATAGAATATGAGCATAGCAAGATGAATTTTCATTTTGAATCTATCTTAACCATAAATACTAAAATTTTGTTCTCATCAATCTATTATTATTTTAGATTCCTGTTAAAGCGAAACAAATAAATGTTTTAAGTACTATAATATTAAAACCCACTAAAAAAAGAATATACAACTTGTACTGGGCACATTCAAAGATCAGTAAGTGAAAGTTATGAAAGGAGTCAAATTAATAAGCATAAAAGTCGACATTTTTGTTGATTTATTTACTTTTGCTTAGCAAATTGATGGCAAAAATATTTTATATCATTTTGGCCAAAAACTCAGCTACGCAAACTTGCTTACAAGTGTAGTTTATTATATTAATAATTACTTATAACTTAATTACTTAAGTTTTATCCACTGCAGTTAGTTAATGTCGACAAATAATAATAATAATTCATAATTTAAAGATTATTTCCATACTTTTAACTAATAATAGTGTAATACATTTTTCAGGGTTGTGTGTCAAGCCAATCTTGTAACAAACCTGCAGCTGCAACATATGAGGAACTAGAAAATATAGAACCAACCTAATAATAATAACCTTATAATTGTCATTCGATCTGCCTCCTTCATGTTTAGAATTATGTATGTTAATAATATTGATTTCTAACCTTAAATAGCACATGTGGTGTTAGCCTGTAATTAATTGTTACACTTATAAATGTAATATGACTGTTTCATACAAATGTATAGTGTAAACAATTGTAGGTTAACTAACCTAAATAAATATATACATAAATAAATTATATCTCTTCTGTTATTCTTTCTATTTATAATCATCGTTTTTCATGAAGGGTTTTAGTAGTTTTAATTATATATAAACATTGCATCATTTTATTTTTAGTCTACTGGTTCTGACCGTACAAGTGTCGAATAAACGTAGATTACCAATTAATGCACGTTTGTTTGGACGTCTATACCACTGCCTATCAAGGCCAAGCCTTCGAAGAATTGCCAGCTGGTGATTCTGTTATTAATTCTGTATCTGCAATAATTGTATTTGTATCACGGGTCTTAACCACTTTGAAAGTTTATAATTCCACGCAATAAAGTCTGCTTAACAAATCCAATTTTGCGTTTAGCCCGTATAAGGAAGGGTTTATTATAGAAATTAGCGCGCTCAATATAAGTTCCTCAGATATATATTGAGAACTAGCTTTTCACCCACATGGAATTCTGTTATATCGCGCTACCGAGCAATTTTTTTTTATTTATAATTGAATTTATTTCTTTCTTTCTATGTAATACGTTATTAAGAAAAAAACCGGCCAAGTACGAGTCGGACTCGCGCATGATGGGTATTTTTATAGGTAGGTAATGAATGGTACGGAACCATTACCTATAAAAAGCGCCAAAAATATCACAACTGTTGTATGGGAGTCTCCCTTAAATATTTATTTTAATTAATTTTTAGTATTTTTTGTTATAGCGGTAACAGAAATACATCATTTGTAAGGTTAATAATAAGTGTCTTAAAAAAACCTGCAAATATTGCATCAAATAAAATTGTCCTTACGTTTATCGCGAATTGATATCCACACTACTAGAAAGAGATAGCTAGGTCCTTCGAGGGTATACTCTTCGGAACGGATTTGAGCTTCGCGTCCGCATTCCAGTTTAGGTACAAGTTCCTTGTTAGGTTACTTACTGAATTTTATATAATCCGGAAACTACTTCACTGGTCGAGTGGTCGTAAACGCGACTGCTGAGCACGCGGTCTCGGGTTCAATTCCCGGGTCCGGTCGGTCAAAAAGTGCTATTTGGTTTTTCAACTGACGTCAAAAAAGGAGGAGGTTATCAGTTCGATGCATATATATTTTTTTTTTATGTATGATCACCGATTACTCAAAGACGGCTAAACCGATTTGGAAAATTCTTTTTTCGTTTGAAAGGGTATACTTTGAAATTGGTCCCATTGCCAACAAGTCAGGATCTGATGATGGGATCCTGGAGAAATCGAGGAAACTCTTCAAATATTATAGGCACACCTACAGTGATTTGAGTATTTTTTATAGTAACTTGTGTAGTTACATTCGAAAAGCACCATTTGTGAAGTGGACCTGATGATGAAAACCACAAATGGCCACTGGAACTACTCAATATATAAGTAGGACTAATAAGTATTTCATGGGTTCCGCTTCAATTACTTGAATATGGTTATTAAGCACAAAATGCTCGTCACAATGCATATGGTGAAGTGAAGCTGATGGTAAAGTATCAGGAGAACTCCTCAACAATTAACGGCCCAGCATTGGGAAAAGGAATATTTTGTAAAAGGTTATAAGTAGTTGAGATTTAGGCTTTTGTAACTAGGTAAATTATAAATCGACCAACTAAAAGGAGTGAAATAAAAACTATTTACCAAGAAATTAAACCGACTTCCAAAAATACTGCAAAGTGAAAAATAACTTTAATTTCGGAAGTCGGTGCCAAAAACGAAAATACAAAACTAAAGATAAAAAGTTTTTTATAAGAAATTGCTCAGTAGTAGCCCAGAGTTTGAAAGTTGGCACAGTAACAACCCTGTGTCGACAATTTTCCGAAAACAATATGTAGCCAGGTAGAGTACCTCGCCGTAGTGGGAATGGTTCGGTGGCAGTGGTTATTTCAATATAGTAGTAAGGGTGAGAATCATGATAATACAGATCTTTTGCAAAACTGTAAGCGATAGTCTGACTCATAATAAGTGCGTTTGTATGTTAGTTAATCAATCACGATTCAGCTGTTTACCGAGTTTGATTAAAGGAATACTGCATTGCATTAAGCTTTGGTTTCCTAGGAAAACGGTGCCGTCATATAGCGGCCGTAATATTACGGACGCAAAAAGGCGGCCGTCTTTACGGTGACGATATGTGGAAAGTTCCACGGCCGTTTTTTCACACTGTCAGTCATTTTTTTAAAGCAAACGTCAAACGAAAAGTATCCAAGATAGAAAATGGACGGCCTTGATTTAGCTTTATTAATTTACTTACAATCTACTTTCTTCGGATGATATCATCAGAAGAGGAAAATAGTCGTATGGTGGAAGACGATTTATTCCAATCTTGTGGTACTGAAGGTGCATTTGAGATTTTAGTACGTCCAAGAGTTGGAACTCATTTTGTACGTTGTTCCGGTAAAAAAAAACACAAATACGTATTAAAAATAGCTTCACCGCTATCAATGAAACGTTCACGAAACTATCTGACACCGACAAGACGGCCGTCATGCAAATGGCGGCACCGCTTTTTGACGTTACGGTGTCAGTTACCGTTCTCTAGGAAACCGCGCCATTTTGTTTACATGGACAACGTTCTAGTGACGTCATTCACCGCTGTATAACGGCCGCTATTTGACGGCACCGCTATCCTAGGAAACCAAAGCTTTAGGGATGCTCTCATTTTTTTCCTTTTTATTTTTGTTTCTTATTGTTACGTGTGTGTGTGTGTGTAATTTCTAACATAGATTTAAGTTCCTTCAATGTAATACTAACACTTTATGGACTGAATAAGTCTGAAATATATGTTTTGAATTTAATTGAATTAGGTTAAAGATACTACTAACTAACCTAATACTTGATAGTATATACATGTGAGATGTTGTTCTACTTACACGCGGTAGAAACTGAAATTTTTTATACGTACATAATTTAATTTCCGTGCTGGAACGGTGCTATTCCTAATAAAAAACTCCATAACAATTCGCCTAACCTTGTAACATTTATAAAGTTAAATTATAGAAAAGCAATATACTAGCGCCATCTACAGATGGTAATGATATGCAGTAGCCGTACATGAGATAAACTCTTAGAAGATATCATAGATGGCGTGGTATATAATTATATGTCCAGTGTTAGAATTTATATAAATAATAATGTTTAAACATAATAATAAAGGAAAATTAAAATAAGGTGTTCTCCTTATGCATAGAATGTGTGCAAATAATTTAATAAGATTCTATGCTGAGGTAATTCAATTAGTAATTGTCGTTTGTCATGGACAATGATAAATAGCTGTCAAGCGGGGGTGAGTCCTTTTTCTTTTTGGTCTGAGACAGCGAAGGTCGGAAGCGTTTAAGACAAGAGATTTTCTTTGGCGTAATAGCCTACTGATGACGAGAAGGAAGCAGGGGACTAGAGTTAAATATAAAACCCATGTAGGAGTAACCGGAGAATATGCCGTGAGTAAAAAAGTTTTCCACATTTCTGAAATTAGGCCAAGTGAAATGTTACCGGCGACCATATTGTGCTAACGCGACAATTCTTTGTCTTGTTTTAGGGTCGCATATTAGACTTAAAATAAATATTTTAATTAAAATTAAAGAAGAAATGGTCATATTGTGAAGATATATAAAGGGAGTTCTTCACCAAATACGTCGTTGAAGATCTGAAGCAAAAGCGATTCGGTTCCGGAGAATGAACGCCACGCGTTTTGATTAAGCACACCACATGGATGCAATACTGCTGGCGGAACCCGTACCATAGTTTAGTGAACTGAAATTTATTGTTCAAGGTAATTAAGAAACCCCAGACAGTAAGTGTACTTTATTATTAAATTTAAACAGTGTAAAAGACGGAACTAATGAAACAATCATCACGTGTTTGAGGAACGTTAAATATATTTAATGATATGACTAACTAAATTTGTCTTATGTTTTATTTCTACTGTATCCTCATCATGCGCAAGAACTCATCCCATGAGTCTCATCTTCAGGTATCTACCCTTGGTTAGCTGGTGTGTAGGGAAACCGAGCCTTACAACCTGAGTATCAAACCCAAGACTTCATGCTCAACAGACGTGGGATGAAACCACTAGCCCTACGTGGCAGTTGCACGTAAGTAAAAGCTTGCATTATTTAAATCTTATTTATAACTTCATCAACATTTACTATGTAGTCTACATACAGTAGGGAAAGTTATCTAACCTTTGAAAAAATAGCTGTTACCTGAATACAGTTCCTATAATTTCACGTTTCGTTACGTTGAAACGATTTCAGATGTCGTGTTCTGCCGTCGGCATCCGGTCTCGTACATTACCATAATGTCTCGCTGAATTTTGCAGTGGGACATGTGCGACTGTATTTGTAGATCGTTTTGTGGTAAATATCATGTTAAGAGTAGCGACTCATTTCATTTAGGCAAAACGCGTTGTGGGCGGTCTTAATTTCTATTGCCGTAAGTCTGCGTCCCTCAAAGTTCGCATTTATGTAATTCAATATAGCTTTCGAAGTTCCGTACATCGTGATTATGAACATTCTCAATTAAGTAATTCGTCTTAGCGTACCTCCTAACTCACGTAAGGCTCAATTTACACCGCCGCGGAATGGAATGGAAGCGACTTTTTGCTACGAAATTGTACATAGCATAATGAACTTTATGTCAATTTTATAACATACAAACTAAATAGGAGCCAAAAATTCTCGAGAATGGGCGTGGATTCCCCGGAAGACGCGCGACCTTTTTTTGGCTCCTTTTCAGTTTGTATGTTATAAAATTGACATAAAGTTCATTATGCTATGTACAATTAAAGTCGATTCCATTACATTCCGCGGCGGTGTAAATTGAGCCTTATTCTTATTTTTAAACTTTATGAATACAATACATCGATATTTTAAACTTCGAAGATCAGTAATACAGTCTAGTTTAAGCAATCTGCCAATACTTGTCACAACTAAGCTAGCTTCAGCTTTCATGCACCTATACCAGAATTTTAATAGAAGCGACTACTTAACAATCTCGTATAACTCATTGTCGATGCGCTGTGTCTTAAGCCAGCGTTCACACCGCTAGTGCAATTGTTTTATCCCCTATCCGTCATCCTCCTGCCGTTCTTGATCGTTGATCAGTCTCTTACCTGGGTGATGAGTTCGTGGCTAAACGACCGTAGCCACATCGGTCGCTTTATAAGTCGGTGCGTATGTGAATGACCAATTTAACATAAGTATTGAGATTTCTTCGTGCCTCGAAAAGCATTTAAAACCGATGGACCCGACTCATTTGTGCATCTATGACAGTCATTGCAGGTGTCAGAAGCCAGAAAATCTGTCAATATTACTAAGCTGTAGAGGTCAGATAGTGGCTCCATGTAAAACACTAATACTCGGTTTTATCCGGTGAGACGTGACGCCGACCCTGTTCATCTTGCGAGAGCTTTAGGCCAGCGGCCCCGAATGAAATTAAAATTGAAAACCATTTATTCGGTGGTAAACACACACAACAACAGAAAATTACAAACATAAAAAAATAACACTAAGAATTTCGCTGAGCATGTCTACACCGAAAAGGTTACCAACTCAGCATTTGCTGGGCGAAAGACACCCAGCGCTGGTTTTCAGTTGGCACCCAGCAGTGACACACGGACGAGGGTAAATAAACTAATGTTAATGAATGTGTAGTGTATTAAATACATAAATAAAATAATATTGTAAGGTTTAATATCGTCCTACGTGCTAAAAATAAAAAAAAATAAACTTTTAAATTGTAATTAGAAACTCGACACTAAAAATCGCTTCAGAACTCCAACATCAATGAATGTGTACCGGCGAAGATAGCTTTAAAATTTGCCCGATTATAACCTGCCCTCTGTGCTCCAAAATATACCGACTTGTGGAGTGATTGTGGTGAACTTTTGGAGCCTATCAAATCTAAGGTAACGTTGTCTGGAAAATAACGCTATCAGTGATAACACCGCCATTGTAACAATAGGTTGATCAATATTGTTAAACAGTTGTGTGTACAATAAAGTATATTCTATCTGTCTATGTAAATTTGTTTCGTATCAGGGCTTTCTTCCTCGCGTCCCAGCCATCGCGGGAGACACCTCGGGCGTCTGGGATTACGATACGATCTCCGGCCTCCGTAGGCGCGGGCCTGCGGACGGCGAGTAGAAGTAGCTGATAGTTCACCGTCTGGTGAGGACCAGACCCGGGTCTTGGGCAACTGAACTGTTTTTGATCAGTACAAGTCTGACACTCCTTTCTGCACCCAGAGTGAGATGAGTTATGATGATTTCCCCACCGAAAAAATAGGCCATGGAGAAGATGCAGATAGCATGGAATAAGTTCTACTCACTCAGCCACAGCAGCGACCGCAGCAGCATGATGAATGGCGCTCTTTCCACGCTTACGTCTTCTAGTGCGCTTTCGTGAGTACGAGGCCAGCAGGAGGCCCTTTCGCGCGTCTATGCGTTTCCGAGAGTCTTTGGCTAGCGTCCGCACCGCTAGCGATGTAGGGTCGAAGCTGAACGTGGAATCATCTCGATGCTCGTTCAGGTCTTTCTTCCTTTCCTAAAAGATAACATAAATAAATTGTATAGAGATGGAGAGAATACTTATAGCTAGTCATGGGAATTTGCTTAAGCATACCACTAAAATATGCTGAGAAGTATAGTATTTTACAGATTTTATTAAAGATACACGATAGTTATACATATTCCTCCTACGTAATATACATTTTTCTTTATTTTAAGTCATTGGTGATATACACTTAAAGAAAAACCCTAAACTACATACGAGTATATTATACATCTGACAATAAACTAAAATATGGCATCCAGAAATTCGTGCGCATCGCTAGCCGCTGGTAATGTACCCAAAAGACTGACGGCATTGCCACGTTGTATGGCAATGCTTAACCTCTGTCCAAGATAAAAGCCAGCCCTTGTGTCACGCGAAGTGTCAACTAGGCGTCTGAATAGATCTTTAAATAATTTGTGAGCACTCGGTCCCCACGACCCCAAGGTTTCAACCCCAAACGGCTCGAAAATATAACTGCCAACAAGGTTATATTTCCGCCGCTAGAGGTTCTAAGCAGCTGCAGTGGCAGCGCCAGCACAGCAAGACGAGCTAGAAAGATGGGATGGTGCAAGAGTATCGACACAAGTTACGTCCCACACTAGCTGAGAAGTAGATTTAGGTAAAGAATAAACACTTGAACACTTGAGTGTGTAGCGTTAAATGCTATGATGTTAAGTGCTCGGAATAAAGAAAGAAAAATGCGTTTATGTGCAAAATACCTTAAATTAAGCAACGTATACTAAAAAAAAAACCAAAGCTATTAATGCCAAAAGGGCCTCAGCTCAGCATAATATCAGATGGCACACATAATATGCCACCTTATGCTGAATAACAAATGCAGCCTTCGAGTGCTGTATGCTCGTTACCAATAAAGTCATATCAGTTATTTCAGAGTAAGTAGTAGATTCAAGGTTTCTCTCTACTCATGATGATCAATGTATATATGATCAATACCTACAGTATGTAAGCACTAATGAGACAAGAAATATCTTCATCACTGACGAATCTATAAAGCTTTAAAATTATTCATTAGAACGCGAAGTCCGACATTGACTTTGAAGGCAAAGTCTACAACGCTAATACAGCTGCCATAGAAAAAGCGTTTTTCGCGAGAGAGACAATACTTATTTGAAATCGTTATAACTAGTTGTACTTATACAACGTGTAACGGAAACCCCATATCTATCCAAAAGAGCTGAAGACAACATCTGGTATGGAGTCTCTATGCACAGTTTCAGCACAAAATAACTAACTCAAAAAATTGATACCAAATTATTGGTTTCATATATTTCTTGAATACCAATCATAACAAACGTGTCACAGCACTACGAGGGTCAATAACTTTCCACGTCACTTGCCAAGAACACGATAATTCTTTTCGTTCTTCTTAATTTGAAAAATTCGGTCTCTGGTATCAGTGTATTGGAATTTGTAATAAGTTCTACACACGAAGAGTTAGGATTACAAAACCCTTGCCATAGCGTTTGTTATCATCCAAAGAAGCCATGCACTTCGTATGTATATACCCTTTAAATTACACGTTGTATATTTTATGGTAAATTTTTTGCATAATAAATGTTTTTATCATGCGTATCCCTAAGTAAATTAATATATTAAAAACTAAACATAAATAAATTGCGAGTTATTAGTGTGGCCACTCAGTTCACACGCATGTCCGAATACTACGGCCATGGTGGAATACTAGTGGCTACACGGACATTGACAGCACCTATTGTTACATACCTCCTGCGTGATCTGCGACTCCTCTTCATAGCTGAGCGCGACGACGGCCAGCATCAGGTTGATGAGGTAGAACGACCCAAAGAAGACAACCACGGTGAAGAACGACACGGACATCGGACCACACGATGACAGCACCTAGGAGTAAAACATAGAAAATATCTTAACAATCAGTGTGACGTGTTCGTGGTTAAATAATAACAGCCGCATGGGTCGATCTTGGAGGTTAACCAACGCTGCTGAGGTCCGTCAACCATCTTAACCTTTCGAAATCCTCCGTTTAGCAATTGGTCCCTACTGTCATTGGTACAGACGCCAGCACGTCAATCTACCCTAATCTGTCAAATTTTACCAATCGAACATTAAACTTCCACTATTGTGATAAGGTTGAAAATCTATTAAAGAAATTTGACAGATTTGAGGTAGGTTGATGTGCTGGTCTGTACAACTTTGACAGTCGTCACGGATAGTAAGAAGCCAGAAAATCTGGTCTTGCCAATGGGTATCGATTTATCCAGCTACTGGATTGTTGAGGTCAGATAGGCACTGGCTCCATGTAAAGTATGAGTACTCAGATACATTCGGTAACCCTACATAGTTGGCAAAAGGCTAAGCAGGATAATCTTAACAATCAGTGAGTGCTTCATTTTAGTTATTTTAACATAAAGATTTGGGTTGTGCGATTGTTTTTATCGAGATAACGCGGCCCCGGAACTTAAGGAACGAACAGGGTGGAATGAATGCATGGGAATATAATTATGAGACAAGGGTGGGGGATTTTCATATTCTTATTATTTAGGTAATCTTATTTTTTGTTTAACCCAGTAAATTCGAATAGTCACACATACGAATGAACCCGACTCAGAAACTACGACATTACTCCCAAACTAATAATTACTAATTCAGCTTGTTAACGAATCTTCTGACAGAAATTACTTAAAACAATTGCATAATAAATCTCATACTTTTAGGCGCAGAATATTAGCAACCTACCAACAAATCTTTAATATTGAGCACTCAAGTTTACTAATTTATCTATATAAAATCCAAATTTGTAAATGTGATGATTGCCAAATTAATGACAGTGGTTGTCGAGGCTAAAGAACTGTGGATATCGGCCACCCAAACTCCACAAATAGAGTAGCGTAGGTAATGCTAATCATTCCATTATTTTACGAAATAATATATATTTCAAACGAAATATGTAGTTAACAAAGACATTTCTTTCAATTAGACCATCAATTGATTAACAACAGCTGATTATAACATAATTTACAAACACTGATGCAATAACACGTAAAATTAATTGTCATAATTTTATTTAATAGCCTCTGTGTCAAAATCGTCAACCATAGATAATGTACCTATTTTTTTATTGTTATGGTGTGCCAAATCCATTATACCAATCACTCTTATGTATCAATTCAATACTTACAAACTATAATAAAGAGCTAATAAAATAAATATGAATAATTTATGAATATGGATGTCATTTAACCAAATTTTTGTCCTTCATCGATAAAACCACGGGAACAAATCCGGCCGACGGAAAAGTAATTTCGTGCCAAAATATTCAAAATTTGAATTTGGAATGCGCTCGCTGTTTTTTTTTTATTACACCGCCCAAGTATGATGCACAGATTCCCAAACTTAGTCATGAAGTATCGTTTGGCGTTGTAACCAAAGACTACAATACATATAATATAGGGTAGTTGTAACTTTATAGTTCGACTGTTAAGTACCTACTTTGTGATCGTTTGTGTACCTACATTTTAGTGACATAAATGTAGTTTTGGGACCGTGGAAATAAAATCATTCGATTTTATACAACGTGGTTTATTTTCTTTTGTAATTTCACCATAAAAAAAATCCTCCAGATTCCTCTTCGAAACCCAAACCCCACGTCCCGTCCTCTCAAAACCACTGTCATTCTTCTTCCTTTTGTTATAAAAGTCCCTATACCTACCATCCATAAACTTTCATGCATCCTTTTTGATCAAATCCTACATTCGGCCGTCCTGCACTCATATCTGCCCTCAGATATGCCTCTTATTAACACCTGACATAACTCTTTCATACACCACTCATACACTTTACATAAAATAACAATAAAATTCTGAATGCGGAACATGTTCTTATTTTTAAAACACAAAAAATAATCATGTTCTGACATAACAGCGCTTTACATAGCATTTAATAACACATGACCTAGTATTCGTGAGGGTACTAAGCAGTATTATTAGACACACAAACAATCAATATTCACAATCATTCATCCTTACCTGGCCATCTCTTCATGTTGTCGGCTGAGCTAGACGTCCTCTTTGGTCCTTCTGTGGTATCATACAGCTTCTCATCATCATACCTATCGTTTCTTTTAATTCTAGTAATCCTGTAGGGTCCCAAAAACTTAGGTTTTATTTTAAAGCCTGGACCGAACTAAGTTCTCCTGATGGCCACTAGATCATCCAGTTCATAAGTTGAACTAGGTTTTCTCTGTTCATTGTAGGTCTTCTTATTCTCATCCTGTACTTTTTGAATCTGTTGCATGGCTTTCAACCTTACATTCTCTCTATTTTCATCAAAACAATTAATAATTTCCTGTTGTAGGAGATTAAGCACGTTAATATCTTCTTTACATCTCATTTTTGTTCCAGTAAGTAACTGAAATGGTGAAGTATTTATTGATCTTTGGTAAGTGCTGTTTATAGCACGCTGGACTCGACCCACATGTCTATACCACAGTGCTTTATCTTCTATACACAGCTTGGTTAACATAGGAATTAAGATACGATGAACTCTCTCTACTTGTCCATTCCCTCGAGGCACTCCGGTGGTAATCTTAACATGCTGGATATCCTCATCTTTACAATACTCCTCAAAATCTCCACTGGTAAAGGCTGTGCCTCTGTCTGTTATGATTCTCGTTGGATTACCAAAAGTCTGCTGGTGAAGTCGTAATTTATTCAACACTTCTGCACTTGTTGTGGACTTGGTAGGAAAAAGCCATGTAAATTTCGTAAATGCATCTATCATGGTGAGGATATAGTTATACTGCTTCCTTGTTTCTGTAAATGGACCTATGTGATCCAGATGTAATGTATGCAGCGGGATTCCTTCTTTATCTACTGAGTTCAAGTAGCCTTCTTGCTTTCCTTCTTTCCTGGTTGCTAATAAACAGGGTATACAGCTTAGAACTACTTCTTCAATCCTTTTATCCAGGTTTCTGATATAGTAATCCTTTCCTACGGCTTCTTTCATTTTTCTTATTGAAAAGTGCCCATTTTGATGAACTTTTCGTATTATTTCTTTCTCCATGATCCTTGGAACTACTAATTTCTTATCTTCACCTTTGAACAGAATGCCATTATCCATCCAAAAGTCATGATAATGTCTATCTTTCAATATCAGCTGTCTGATAGCGTTGAGCTCTTCATCTGTCTCCTGACCTCGTCTTATCTCTTCTTGTAGGCTCACCGCCACTGCCACAAATGGGTTCCTACTTAGAGCATCGGCGTGTTGCATTCTACAGCCTGCTCTGTGCTCGATCTCATAATCATACTCATCTAACATGAATACCCACCTTGCTACTTTTGGTGTCAAGTCTTTCTTCTTCAATGTTTGTTCGAAGGCTTTGCAATCCGTCACAATTTTAAAATGAATACCATATAGGTAATGTCTAAACTTCTTCACAGCCTCTACGACTGCAAGTGCTTCCAGCTCATAACTTGAGTATTTGCTTTCAGCATCAGTTGTCTTATGACTCATGTAATGCACAGGATGCAACTCATCATCTGGGTGTAATTGCAATAATATTGCAGCCAAAGCATGACTGGATGCATCAGTGTGTAACTCTGTTGGTAAATTGGAGTTGTATATCTTTAGTACAGGATCACTGGTCAGTTTCTGCTTCAATGTGTTGAAAGCACGTTGTTGCTCATCTTCAAATATAAATGTAACTTCCTTTTTCAGCAGATCCGTCAATGGTCTGGCAATCTTTGCATAATCTCTGATGTACTTCCTGAAATAAGATGTTAAACCAATGAAACCCATGACTTGCTTAATATTTTTAGGTTCCGGATACCTTGCAACTGCTTCAACTTTCTCCGGGCTTGGTCTTACTGCACCATCTTTGATCAAGTGACCCAAATATTCTATTTCACGAGAAATAAGTCTAACCTTTTTCCAATTTACCTCTAATCCATACTGTGCAGCTACATCTAACACTTGAGTTAGTCTCTCCAGTGCTTGACTCTCTGAATTAGCTGGAATTACTATGTCATCAATGAATATTACCATGATGCCCCTCATTATCAACTCTCTGAAAATGATCGTAACAAATCTCATAAAATATTTAGGTGAGGTGGACAAACCAAAAGGTGCACGTAAAAACTCAAACTGTCCATGATGAGTTATGAAAGAAGTATAGGGCACCGATTCCTCACTTATTTTGAGGTGGAAAAATCCGTTCTTAAGGTCCAAAACACTGAATACTTTTGAGTCCTTCAACTTATCAATGAGGTCATCAATAATCGGTAGCGGGAATTCATCCTTCACTATTTTCTTATTTACTAGACGGTAATCAACACAAATTCGAGTTGACCCATCTTTCTTCTTAACCAGCACTAATGGGCTAGAATATTCAGAAAAACTAACCTGTACTATTCCTTTTTGTAGCCACTCGTCCACCTGTTCTTCTACTATCTTCTGTTCGACGAGTGATATCCGCCGGGGTCGTTGAGCTATTGGTACTTCGTCTTTTAGCACTATCTTCATCTTTATTGGAGCTTCTTTGGTATAAATGGGCTTGTACTCTTCAACTAGCCGCATTACTTCTGTCTTTATATTGGTATCGGAGATGTGACCTGTAAGATCCATTGCAGTCACACAACAATTCACCCTAGCCAACCATTCGTCATCTTGCGTCAACAACAACACAGCACCCTCACGAACTACCATCACAACATTTTGAAGGAACTCTTGTCCTATGATTAACCTGTAGGGCATTGACCCTTTGGGCACTACATGAAATATTACATTGGAATAGCACTGTCCATCAATAAGTATACTAATATAAATCTTTCCGGATGATCTTACTTTATAGAGTCCAAGTCCAGACAAGATCGTATTATCGTTATCACATGGTACATCTATCTCGTTCCACAAATCCTCTGACATTAAATTTACATCACTACCCGTATCTACCAGCGCATTAATTGATTTATCGCCCACTTTCACCAATTTAATCGCTTTATTACGATTGAGTTGTCGGTCACTCGGTTTGTTTACCACTTCCATGACATCTGTGACATCTGTCTTGAAATTTTCATCATGGCAGCTCGATGCGGTCTGACTGGCTGCCGATGTCGCCCCGAACATAGCCGAGTGTTTGATTGCTCCCGAACTGTTCTCCGAAAAACGCCCTTGCAGATTGGACGATCCAACCGCTCTTTGTGGCTGCTTTACCGACATCGTCTTGCTCGTTGAACTTCCGCTGCTTCCTGCGCTCGGATTGGTACTCGTACATTTGAGACTTATATTAAAACATAGTGTATTACATACTCTTTGACTTATATGGCCAAACTCATTGCACCGGAAACACTTCACTCCGTTACGGCATGCGTTTGCTCGATGATCTTTTTCTCCACAATTATAGCAAAACTGGCCTGATGCAGCAGAATCTCCGCCCGATGGCGTAACAACTCGTTTTACAGCGATCTGTTTAGCAGCTTTTTTTTGATGGTTTCGTACACCGCCAACTTTTCTTTCAGCACTGGGTAGGTGACCGCACCGTACAAAATCGCTTTATTGTTTTCATGATCCGTAATACCGTCTATAATATATTGAATTGCGACGTAATCAGGGAATTTGGCTCGTTTTCCCATCTCTTTCATTATCAGCATATACTGATAATAAGACTCCTCTTTACGTTTCTTGCGCGCCGCCATGAGCTCGTGCATTTCCTTACTATTCGCGGTATCCGGGAATTCTTTGAGCACGGCCGCCTTTAAATCGTCAAAGGTTTTATGAACCTTTTCAGTTTTAAGCCACAGTTCTGCTGTTCCCGTCAAGGATCTACGGGCTATGATGAGCCGCTGTTGAGGAGACCAACCGAATATCTCCGCGTTGTCATCCAGGTCTTGTGCCCATTTCGCCGAAGAGTAGGTATGGTCCTCGCCACTGAACTTGGTCATGTCATACATATTGAAAAATAAGTCTTTGTCTTTACCGTCTTTGTTTTCCGCCATTTTTCGCGTTTGCGTGGTTGTGGCGTGAGCGTAATTAGGTTGACGAGCCCCCAGTTTTGAGTCTAACGTCTTCTGTCTCGATATTCGTCGACTTACTCGTAATTTTCGTCTTTCGTCTTGATGTTCGTCTTTTTAATCGTAGGTAATTTTCGTCTTCCGTCTTGATGTTCGTCGTATTGCACGTTGCCGCGATCCCGGACGAGCCCCCAAAATGTAGTTTTGGGACCGTGGAAATAAAATCATTCGATTTTATACAACGTGGTTTATTTTCTTTTGTAATTTCACCATAAAAAAAATCCTCCAGATTCCTCTTCGAAACCCAAACCCCACGTCCCGTCCTCTCAAAACCACTGTCATTCTTCTTCCTTTTGTTATAAAAGTCCCTATACCTACCATCCATAAACTTTCATGCATCCTTTTTGATCAAATCCTACATAAAGTATATATTTATAAATTTACATTGTACGTTAGTTAGTGTTTATATAAATATGTACGGACCGGTCAGCAGCAATTCCACAGACCTATTTGCGTACTTATTTACTTGAATTTATGTACGTTTAATCCTACCGATATTAAGTTAACCTAATGTAGTTTCAACTCAGTAGTCCTAATAGCTTCGGAATAAAAAGGCTGTGACATATGGACAGCCGACAGATCGACATGATAAATCTATAAGGGTTTATTTTTGTTATTCGTCTACGGAGCGCTAAAAATCAATTGTTGTATGTATAATCTCGATGTAGAATATCATAGCTTCAGAAACTATTTCTGAAAACGTATGAAAATTCTTAAATTTTGTGACGTAATTGGCGACACCTGTCAAGTCAGCTGATATATCATAAGCCAAAATCTTGTCTGCAGAATTGTTAAATTCAAATTCAAATTCTTTATTTCAGATTAAAAATCCATAGATGTGTTAGTATAATGCTTAGGCTAGGGTTAGTACATGATATCTACAAAATTAGTTATAACTAGCTTTATGGGAAGGACCATCAATTTATGGGAAACGTGCCCCGGTTGATAGTCAGTTAACACGTTCGCTGACAGTGAGCACTTACCATGACACCACTTTACGACAGTAGAATTTTCCACGACGTACTCTTAAAAATAAGTGGCCCATCCCTCGACGTACTGTCATAACGCACTATTTTAATTTCCCGCCTAACGACGTAGTGTCAGCGAACGTGTTAATCAAAGTCAGCATTTGCTTAGCCTTTTCCCAACTATGCTGGGGTTGGCTTCCAGTATAACCGGATGCATCTGCGTATTAGTGTTTTACATGGGGCGACTGCCTATCTGACCTCCACAATCCAGTAGCTGGGTAACGCAATACCCCTTGGTTAGATCAGTGTCAGATTTGCTTATGACAATCCGACACGACTGTCAAAAATGTCAAAATTACAGTCGGGACCAACGGCTTAACGTGCTTTACGAGGAAGGGGGTATCACACCGCCAACTTACTTACAGAGAAATTACTTATAGAAAAACCCAATAGCACTTTTATTTTTAGCCCAGTAGCACTTTTAATCACTAATTAAAATATGAAACTCCATGTCATGGTCAAAGATAACATTCCTGACGTGCGGTTGTTTATGCCAGAAAAGGTAGGAGCAGACTTGCCAAATTGTGATAAAATGCTAAGTGCCAAGTCACTTAAGGTCAAGAGTGAATAGGTTACTTTTAGGTAAGCGTGCTCCATTTTCGACCACATCATCACTTACCATCAGGTGAGATGGTAGTCAAACGCGAGCCTATTATCAATAAAAAAAGGTATTGGAGCTTTATAAGTAATCATCTTAGGTAAGTTTAATAATCAATTTCTAAGTATTCCCTAAGTGGTATATCAATATCTCAAGCGATAAGAAATCTCCGAACTTCTCAAAACTTTACTGATTAACTTGATATCTTGCTGTAAGACTTGATGTACGACTTTCACTGTTTTCCGTGGTTTAAACGTTCGTGTATAAAGATAGACGGATTAACGTAGGCCCAAAGTAAACGCATCCGTATAAATAGTGTTGTCACTACACTTTCCGGTCATTTCAACGGTCCGGAAAAACAGACGGGCCGGAACAATATGGCTGTGGAAACAGTGGGGTCTCTAATAGATAAGATCTTGATTTATAACCGAGTTTTACATCCAAATTATCCGTGAATGTGTTTCTCTTTTTTAACCCACGACGGAACGGAGGAGTAGTATGCGTTTGGGATGATAAGTTTTTTGTTAGTAGGCTCTGGGTGATATCCAATCTTCCAATTTATCTCCATAACGGTTTGTCCGTTGTTTTGATGCGATTTTATTTAATGAGGCGTGCAAAATATGAATGATAGTAAAGTGTTTTCAAACATTCCTTCTTTGCTGAAATCGTAATCGTTCGGCTAAAGAGTGGAATTCCCTACCGGAGTCTGTGTTTCCTGATCGCTATAACCTAGCGGTCTTTAAGTCAAGAGTGTATAAGTTATTTCTAGACAAGCGTGCTCCACTTCGACTACATCATCACTTACCATCAGGTGAGATGAAAAAAAAAATCATTCGCTTATTGTTGTTTCACAATAGGAATGCCATTATTATAGGTAGTAAATATTTCCCCGAAATACTTGAAATTCGCTATTGAACTAACACTAACCTACATTACCCGTGGACTTCTATAGTTCTATAAGTTTCGCTATAGCACACCGTTTTGATGTCTTTAAAAAAGGCAGTATAACGTATTAATATTCAATACGTCTTTTTTATTGTTGATACTCTGTCTGTATAAGTCTACTCAAATCTGTGTGCTGTTTTCCTGATCCCGTAAGAATTCCGGGATAAAAAGTAGCCTAATTGCAGGAAGTTACAGGATGTCAACTATCTACTTACCAAATTTGATTTCAATCCGTTCAGTAATTTTTGCGAGAAAGAGTAACAAACAACTATACATATTCATCCTCACAAATCTTTTGAGATACCGAGGCTTATGAACCACATACATTAAAGTGAACTTCCACAGATGGTACAAGCATTTGTCTGTTATTGTATAGCTCAACTTAGAACTTTAAGAAGCTTAACGGTAAGCGGTTTTGATTGCTTAAGGGCATCTGAAATATCGGGGTGTACTATAAACTACTAGTGATATGTCTACAAGTTTTTGAGACCGATTTGTTTAATTTTTTTATGTATTTGTTGATTTTTTTTCAAGCCTATCTATTCTACTAATATAGGTATACAATATATAAGAACAGTAAAAAAACTCTCTCATAAAGAGGAGGTCACAGCAGTGAAAACGGCTGATTATGCTTATAGAAAGTATTTAAAGCAAAAGTTAAAATGAGCAAATGATAAATATTCATCATGACAGAAATATGCGTATATTGGATGCAACAACGAAATGGTATGTATATAGGTATATGAGATATTGGTGTCCCAAATTACTAGCAATATTCAGTAATAACTTCGTCGGATATAACAGGCGCTTCTTAGGCTTCATTCGACGTTGTATAGTGGAATTTGAAAGAGCTTTGAATCAGGACTTTAGTGTCACTTAAAAAGACGGTTAATGAGATTAATTGAGTACTAATGTGTCATCGACTTTGTTTTTGTAGGAGATTTTTCCGGAATTAATCTTGAACCCATGGGAATTTCGAGATCAAAGTAGTACTTAGTAGCCTGTTAGTACCTATAACCTCTTCTATCTCTTATTTAATCGTTTCAGCCGGCCCAGACTTCAGCCCAGACTATTGAAAGACAGATGGACAAAAAAAAAACTTTGTATACTAGTGTTATGTGAAATGATTTTAAGCACTTGAGAAATCACAGTTATTTTGAAATCACAGACGAACATTTTATGTATATGTACCTATAGAGGAATGCCTTGTATACAGTATGTTAACTAACAGAGGGCGTTCCCGTTAACCCGCAATAGTATAGCATCCATACATGCTAAAAAAATATTACCTTTCGAAAACAATATTTTTTTAAATATTAATATACATTAAAAATTTAAATTGATACGTAAAAGAAACACTAGACTAGACTAGACTTCCCCTAACGCCTGTCAAAGATGTCCAAATGACAGCCGGAACTAACAGCTTATCGTGCTTTCCGAGAAACGGGGAGATCTCATACCGCCAACATTCAAACTATATAATTTTAATTTCGGTAGTCGGTGTCATTGGTTTTGTATTTTCTTTATTTTCACACCGCCTTCCGAAATTAAAATTATTTTTGGCTTTGTAGTGTTTTGACATGGAAGTCGGTTTTATTTTTTTCAAAAAAGTTTTTATTTTCGCGCTTTTTAGTGGGTCAGTGAATTTTCCAAATCGGTTCGTAAATGACGGAGTTATACGCGAACAAAAAACGCAATGCAGAGTAAACGAAAAGATCATCAAGGTAAATATTTTTTTTAGACTTTTGTTGATTTTTCAGAAACGGCTTGTCCGATTTCGATAAAATTTTCATGGGACCATTTGAGAAGTATACCCTTTCCAACAAAGAATTTTTGAAATCAGTTGGCAAGTGACGGAGTTATGCGTGGACAAACATAAAAAAAAATAATACAAACATCCGAATTGAGAACCTCCTCCTTTTTCAGAAGTCGGTTAAAAACCAAATAGTACAGCCCGTACCCGGGAACGGAAACCGAGACCTCATTGTCAGCACAATGACTAGACTAACGAGTCAGTTAATGTAATCATTAAAAATATCTGTCCCAACATCCCTTTAAAGTGCCTTTAAAGCGAAACAGTGCATTGTTCTCCCAACAGAAGAGAGAAAACAAACATAAACACACTTAGTAGGTCTCCAGACGGTTCTGTTATAAACGTTTGCCTCCTAAACCGCGGTAGAAGATTGTGCGAAGTAATTTATTAGAGTAACCGCTTGCTCAAATGGCCGTAAGATAAGCACGTGTACAATGTTTGCTTAGGAACATGCTTGTGGGTTATGCTTTAGATATAATGCATTACATGCCATGTTAAGGGGTTTGTATTCGGGCAACAGCATGCTGTTTTTGAATGGTTACGGTTTTTCGGGTCAAGTTTCGCCCTAAAGTGGTGCAATGTTGCCATTGCACCACTTTAGCATAAGCATAAGCAAAAAAAAATTATGTGTTAGAGAATGAATCAGTAGTTAGTATTAGTTAGTGGAGAATAACGACCAGTGTGAGTCAGGCTCGCACGCATGGGGTTCCAAACCAAAAACCAGATGTAGTATCATAGCCATTCATTTCAGAGATTTTCCTGTAATTCATTATCTACTATTTAAAAAAAGGAGATTTTTTTGTAAAATGCGCTTAGTACTTTCAGTGATAAAAATTGTGAAAAATATGTTTGTGACTCTCATATGTTCGCTCTTTCATTTGATACATCATACAGTACAGTGTATACTCGTGCAGGTCAGGAAAGCTTTGTCCTTCATCTGCGGGATTCCAGTGGAATATACAATCAGTGCCTACAATCTTAAAATATTAATTCTTTTATTAATATAATTAAACATCACAGATATTGAGTATAAATAACCTTTATACTTTATGCATCGACTTTTTTATTGTACATATTAAATTAAAAGATAGAAATATGTGTATTAAATTCTAGTAAATTTGGGATGGATCGGCTCGGAAAATTTGCAAATAGGCTGTGACGGATGCTCAAAAAGACATAATATGCATGCTACTTATGCTATAAGGGATTCCGTTTTTTATAAGGACGTTTCGAGCCGCAAAAAGTTTGTATTCTGGGATATTACAAAGAATGATGATAAAAAACGTACCTAAACGAAACTATACATACTACGTATATCGTACTACAAAATCCACCTACACAAGTTTTATTTAACTTTTAATTTCGTGCTACCGTTTCGCATAAGTTGGTTACTATTTGCAATTGAGTTTCAAATGAGTTCCACGATTTAAACTTTTGCATATGAATTGACTAATTGCATTGGTCTGAAGTACCTAAATATGTAGTTCACTTTGCTTTCAATCAGTTCTATCCTAGGGACTGGGATCCGATTCTCCATTAAAGCTATATAGGAAATCCCAAACGGCAATATGTGAATGATTGATGATAGCCGCTGCACCGTTTGCGATAGAGTAGTTTCTAGTCCCGTTAGAGCAGTCTAGTTAATTTGTATGATCCTAGAGTGTGAAATTAGGAACATACTTGTGTAAAATCTGTCCCTTTTACATTACAATTCTGAGCTCTAAACCGCTCATGAACTAGTTATTAAAAAAAAAAACAATAGGTTTCCACATGCTGCTTTAGCAAACATTTAAACTGACATACACAAACAACCAGACACGGAACAAATGTTTATAAACACATGAACATTTTATCCATGCAAGAATCGAGCCCATGACCCGTAGTGCAGCAGCCTATCGCTCAGCTATTGTGCCAACCGAGCCATCGAATTCTTATTGTACTTAGAATGATGCATTTTGGTGGCATTTGTTTTAGTTAATTTACAGATTTTATGTTCCCTGCCTTATCTGACTGAAAAATGATGAGGTTAGAACTTTTTCGTCGTTTAAGCGGTCGAGCCTTTCTTTAAGTTATTTTTCTCTAACATCCTCTCCTTCATCGTTTTCTTAATTACTGAAGATTTTATTAAAAATTGGCCAAATGCGAGTTGAACTCGCTCCTGCAGGGTTCTGTAGTAGCTTAGCAAAATCTTTGTTTTTCATAGTGATTGCATGAAAGACAAAGTTCAAAAATTCCTAACTGTATCTTGTTCAAACCAATTTTTGTTGAAAGTTTTTATAGAGATTTGCAACATATAGGTACTTCTTTTTGATTTTCACTCAATTATTTTAAAAGCAAACATTTAACCCACACATACATTTTACCACTTTAGAAGTGTCTATCTTCGGTTGACTTTAAGAAAAATAATTTTAAGAACCTCGCTGTAATTTTTAAAGACCATCTTTAGACACCGCCGACACCCACACGTAAATGTTTAAAGATTTTTTTTTAAATCCTTAATGTTTATTTTATTTTTGTATAATAATCGTCAGGCAGATCACAGAATATATGCAGCTACTAAGTTTCAACTCTGTAGTTCTGATAGTCACGGAATAAAATAGCTGTGACATACGGATGGATGGATAGATAGACAGACAGACATGACGAATCTATAAGGGTTCCGTTTTTTGCCATTCAGCTAAGGAATCCTAAAAGGCATTTCATAAGCTGCTTGTTGTATTTACATAAATAAATCCCATAAAAAACAATACTTGTCAAAAAACCAAGTCTCGCAACTCAATTCTTCTACCGTAAAAAATTGTGAGATCCATGTAATACCAAGTCGGTTATTAATTTATTCAGTCCTTACTTAAGGGACCTTCTGTCTTAAGTTGTTACGTAATTATCTAACCTAACAACATCTTATAGTAACCATATCAATATTAAAAATCTTTAACGTTTTAAATAAATAGATTGACTCGGCCATCGCATGAAAACCCAATATATCTCACAAGTAATACATACACATATAAATTAGATTGTTTTTGCGATTGCCAAGTAAATCTATTTATTTAAAAAGTTAAAGATTTTTAATTTATTTATTTATTTTACTTCAAAATAACACGGCCGAAGGGCAATTACATTAATTGAAGACATTATAAAAAACATCTAACAGTCATACACTCATCTCACAGTACTCCAGGCATACAGACAAGATCTTCTTCCATTCATCCGCAAACACATCACAATCAGGTTTGGCATCCAAGAGAACGTTGAGCGCGGAGAGTGTGCGAGGAATAGGGGACTGGGCTCGAGCGACGGTACGACTCCTGGGCACAGCGAACAATCTGTGTCTCCTATTTCGGTTAAAGTTGATCGGAGCAAATATATGGCTTAGTTCATCATGGAGATCAGGAGCATCTGTTTTTCCGCGAAATATTTTAAACATATTAATGATTTGATCATTTTTCCGTCTAACTTCTAGAGAATTATACCCTAAACTGCCTAGGAGAAAGTTAGAAGGATACAAAAAGGGATAGAAACCAAAAGTACGCTTATAAAGGTACCTAAGATAAGCCTTCTGAACCCTCTCTAAAACTAATGTGTATTTCTTTTCAAAAGGATTCCAGACACATGCGCTAGACTCCAGCTTACTGCGAACTAGTACGTTAAATATAGATCTTATAACACTTATGTTCTTAAAGTCCTTAGCATTGCGTAGTACGAAACCTAAACGTTGAAATGAATTTTTTGCTACTAATAATATGTGATCATGGAAAGTGAGTTTGCTGTCAAAATGTACACCTAGATCCTTCATTGTACTTGTCCTGGTAATGGTGCTGTCGTTAATTTTGTACGCAAAGTTGACGGGATGACGTGCACGAGTAAATGTCATTACAAAACATTTGGCAGGGTTAAATTCCATTTTGTTCTTTATGCTCCAATCTAATATCAAATTTAGGTCACGTTGCAGCCCCAAGCAATCGGTTTCAGAGTGGATTTCAGAAAAAAGCTTTAAATCATCTGCATATAGCAGACTTTTGGCATGAAGAATGACTGATGGAAGGTCGTTGACCATTATTAAAAACAGGAGTGGTCCCAGAATTGATCCTTGACTGACTCCGGAGCGCGTATGATAGGGCTTGTACTCATAAAGCCCCAATCTGACAAACTGTTAACGATCGCGGAGGTAGTCACCGAGGAGCCGCAGGAGACGTGGTGGAAAACCGATAGCGCAAAGTTTCGCCAGCAGAATATCGTTATTGACCCTATCAAACGCTTTCCGGAAGTCAAAGTACAACACATCTACTTGGCCTCCCTGGTCTAAACGTGTGGAAATATAGTCTACTAGGGTAAGAAGGTTCGTATTCACCGACCGTTTTGCTCTGAAACCATGTTGTTCGTCGCACAGATATTTTTCAACTTGGGAGTAAATGTAATTATGTAATATATTCTCGAAGACTTTAGCTGGTGATGACAGAATGGCAATAGGACGGAATTCTTCAACTAATGTTTTCTTGTGACTTTTGGGAATGGGCGTGACTCGTGACATCTTCCACTGTCGAGGATAGACTCCATTTTTTAGTGATAGATTAAAAATATGATGTAATGGTAAACAGAAATATTTTTTAAAACTTTTCAATATTTCAGGGGGAATATTATCAGGACCAACTGAGCTACTTAATTTAAGTTTTTTTATTCCTAAAATGATGTCTTGAGGAGAAAATTTAAATATGTTTATGTAATTGCTGTTGACATTATTATCACTAGCTAAAGTTTTTTCAGCATCAAGAAGTGGAACTTCAGGGAGATAGACGCTAACAAAAAAATCTGCAAAGGCTTCGGCTGCGTGAACACCTGTAAATTTATGACCTTTGTAGGTGACATTCGGTTCAAAACCACCTTTTGAGCGCAAACTAGAAATATGTTGCCAGAAATTACGTGGGTTGGTTCTTAAATTGCTTTCAATTATATTTATGTGTGATTCATGAGCCAATGCTACTCGTGTTTTAAGGCTAGCTCTTAAATCTGAAAAGGTTTTATAAGCTATAGTGCATTTTTTGCGCTTCCAAACTGAGTGCCACTTAAGCTTCAATTTAGTATCTTTAATTATATCTTTAGTGAACCAGACCGGATAGCGCCTAGTTGAAGTTCTACACCTCCGTTTTTTAGGTATGCAAGTATCGAATATGGCGTAGATGGTCTCATAAAAATACTTGGTGGCTAAATATACGTCGTTGGTCTGGATAACCTTTTCCCATGAAGTATTTGAGAGAAGTTCAGAAAGCTTATCTCGGTCACATTTTTTGAAATTCCAGTCTTTACAAGATTCAATGTTACTCGGTTCAATGACATCAGACATATGTGACGATTTAATTTTAATATTAATATCTAATGGTGGATGATAGTTGTCAGGTTTAACTAAACCCTCAGTGGCAGCGACAGAAGTATCAACTGCGTCAACATCCTCTCGGATCAATACCACATCTAACATACCTCCAATCGAATTACTCACTTCATTCTTTTCATTCAGGCAACAAAAAGATAAAAAAGAAGAATAATAGTTAACAATAGACAAGGAAGCACTGTTCAAATTTAAATCTCCTAAAATTAAAACGGTTCCCTTTAAATCATTTAAAAAACTTTCCACTTTACAAAACCAACGCATATAGTCTTCGTCTTTGGCACTTGGTTTGATATACACTACGCACACATAAACAGTTCGACCACACCACGGGAAACTTGCCCACAGATCTTCGCCACTGTCGGTTTCAAATTCACGACGCCGTCGCAACATAACAGGCGACCGCGCGGCGATTAGCACACCGCCACATGGTGTGTCTCTGTCACGACGAAGAATACTCCAGTCTCCTGGTGCTAGTTCTGCGTCTTCAACCGTTTCGTCAAGAAAGGTCTCAGTTATGGCAACGAGGTTGTGTTCTAATAACAGTAAATTGTTGCGCCACATACATAATTTGGTTTTTAATCCCCTCACGTTCTGGTAAAAACAATGTAAGTTTGAAACTTTATGCGGTACGAAAGGGCTGGTTATTTGCGATCTGAGGTTGAGTTCGATTCTGCTTATTGAAACTGAGTGGTCTTCTATAGTTCACCCAGGGTCTAATTTTCGCATTGACTGGCCAGACATTGGCTGAGTGGATGATCTCATAATTAGCAACAGGTACGCCTACCTTATAAGATTTGTAGTCTCCCTTTGACGTCAATAATTGAACTGAACATGCACCTGGATTTTCTGGACACAACTGCTGCAGGTACTTGAGAATCTCATCCGCACCCGATTCCATGTTCCAAAGATGTAAATGTTTACGCGGTTCAATTGCTTTTAGTGAAGTTATGTTAGGTCCAGCGGTTCCATTAATTGGCGCAATTCCTCGATGCTTCCGGGTAACAACTGTCCATTGAGAGTCGAGCTCCTTGACGCAAGCACCTACAGCAGCCACCTGGGTAGTTATAACTGGGGTTGATTGGTCGATTGCGTTAAACTGATTAGGGTCAATGACCTCAGATACAGGTTGAGGTTGATTAGGTGTGGGTAAATGGGCTATCGGTTGTGCGATTTTTTGTTTACGCTTCCTCAGTTTCCGTTGCTTAGACTTCGATTTATTTTTTGAGACTTGTATCAGCATGTCAGTGTTGTCAGTTATCACGGGCTCGGTAGCATCACATGGTGAGTTGGACCTGTCGGTGAGTAGCTCTAGTTTTTCTTTCAGGTAGTCTATTAAAGACACGTGTTTTTCCAACTTTACCTCATAGCTTAGAATCAAGGAGACTGCATTAGTGAGCTGTTCTTTCAAATCATATAATTCCTGCTTCAAGCTGTTTAATTCAGGTGAGAGTCCTTGCCGAACGTGAGATACATCGGGTTTTTCGATGTCACTAACTGATTTCTTTTGTCTGAATGTAATGTTACAGTTAGACAGATTTAAGGAATCAATAGATGTGAGGCTACTTTCACCATATTTTTTTGACATACAACTGCATTCCGGACAAACCCATGTATCGCTCTCCTGTGAAAGGTTTGTTTTAGCCATGCATAATAAGTGGTATGTTTTATTACATTCACTTAAAGAACATCTCAGAATTTCTTCTCCACACACAATAATAGAATAGCACGCGGCGCAATTCATTTTAGTCGAATAATACACAAAAGGCGTTTCAATACTGACCGCAGAAGCGAACATGCGATTAACCCTGTATCCAGTAGGACAGCGATGAAAGCGCGGTAAGCGTCACAAGAAGAGAAGCAGCTTAGGTATGTATAGCACACAGGTGTGGCCGGCACGGCATGCAGGTGTCCTTAGCGGTGGTAGAATACATAAACAAGATATTGTTCCATTAGTGTTCACGGTTCAAAATTCTATAAACATTTTTTAATCATTATTCAAAACTATTATGAAATAATTTCTATTGTATTTTAAAGAACATGTTCAAAAAGACAGGTCTGCAAGAACGGTTCGAACTCGAGTCCCAGATTTAACAGTCGGCCACCCGACACTGTGGCTATTTCTGGTGACGGAATGGATGTTGAAAGTTACATTCACGTCATTCCACTTTATAAAAAGTTCGTTGACGCTGGTTCTGAAAAAACAACGCGTATCTTTGTTTATTTTTGTTAGCTGTTTTATCAATTTGAATTAGATTTTTGTTTCACTGTTAAGCTTTACTGTATTTTAAAACACTGTACTTTACTGTATTTAGGCACATTTATTCCACAATTGTTTTCTTTTTTGAAGTCACTATAACACAACGAATTATAATTATAGTTTCTGTCTGCACTTTTCACAATAAACACGTTGTAAAGCGGTTCATGGTGTGAACTTCATAAAGATAACAATTACACCGAAAATACACAATGTCTAGATTATTGGGGTGTTGAAATTAGACCGAAACTTTAACTTTTTTTAATTTTTGCATTAAATTACACGGAGCGCGTTGTTTACGTGACGGCAGACATATTACCTCAATGATTAATTTTGATGAAATGAAATGATTAATTAATATTGATATGGTTACTATAAGATGTTGTTAGGTTAGATAATTACGTAACAACTTAAGACAGAAGGTCCATTAAGTAAGGACTGAATAAATTAATAACCGACTTGGTATTACATGGATCTCACAACTTTTTACGGTAGAAGAATTGAGTTGCGAGACTTGGTTTTTTGACAAGTATTGTATTTTATGGGATCTCATTTCTCTTTGTAGATAGTCCTACTTTTTTCCTTTCCGGTACCTTCTACTTCTTGTATACCAACAACGAATTTTCTTAAAGCCCTCTCTCTGTCTTATGAGCTTTCTTATTTTTGTAGGTATCCTTCCTTTTTTCTTTTCCAGTACTACTTCTTGAGCTTCAGCTACAGTTTTTTTCAAAGCCCACTCCCTGTCTCTATGGATTTTTTTCGGAGGCTTTGATGTTAAAACTTTTGACAAATCTGGACGGTAAATTAGTCTATTGTATTCATTCACAAATTGAGGATTCCTGCGCTTTAAATACTTCCAAAGTTGACATTAATTAGATGTAAACTGCCCAAACTTTTAACTCTCGAAAGTGCCACGTAAGCTTGACCGGATGTGAATACTGCATTATTTAGACTTAGGCCCTGACTTTTGTCTATAGTTATAGCATAGGCTATACATATTGGAAAATGTTCGCGATGAATATACGCTCTATTAATAATTTCAAATTTAGTTTTGACCGGACCAAGCTCGTAAACATGTTCTTTATTATATGTAATGTATATTTCCTTAATGACTTTTGTATTTTCCGGATCAACCTTTACTCTTTGCACTCTACCGATAGAACCATTAACTAAACCAAGACTCACGTTAATATTTCGCCTTAGCATGACTTTTGCTCCTATTTTTATAATTATATTCTCTTCCAGGCCTACAGTCATAGAAACACCATCTTCATGTTTTTTTATGCATTCATGACCTCTTTTTGTTAGGTATCTGGGGCAATCTATGCTATCTACAGCTGTAAGTTTTATTTCGGGATGTTGGAGAGATCTAAGCATTGCAGTATTTAGTTGTTGACACATGTTTTTTGTAGGTAATACGCAAACGGTACCATTAGGAAGTTTCGAGATGTGTTCAATTGCTTTAACTAATCTGTTTTTTTTTTTTTTTTATTTGCGCCATTTGAATCGGATTTGTGAGTTATTAATCTAGTTGAGAGTAAGTCAAGGTCTTTTTGTGTAGTCACATCTAATCTTATTCTATTTATCATTTCAACAAATTCAGAATCATTGAGCTGTCGCATGTTAATTATAAGTTCATCGTATAACCTGGGGTCTTTAAGTCAAAAGGGAAGCCTCCAGATAGGTTACTTCGAGGCAAGCGTGCTCCATCTTCGACCACATCATCACTTACCATCAGGTGAGATGGTGGTAAAAAAAAAATCATTAAAAAAAACGAAATTCATAAATATTTTAGTTTTTCCTTGATTCATACAATAAACACTAATTGAATTCTAAATTTGAAGCTTCTACGTCTGCTAGAAGTGCCTTAGACTTTTGATGATCGGTCAGTCAGTGAGTGACAAAATTAACAAACTTTGACTCGTTATAATTCTTAAACTACTGGTTCAAATTGAATGAAATTTGAAATATACCGTGTGTATACAATGTCTGCTTGGTTACTGAAAATTCAGGCTTCTAGATTTATCCACAACGAAGTTATAGGGGGTCGAAAATGGCCTTAATTGCTTCGAGAAAAGTATGGTACGGCCGTGCCGCTTTTTTGCTCGACTTGGCGGGGGCACTGCCGTGCCCCCAGATTTCAATATGAACAAAATACAATGACTAAAGTAATTATTTAATAATATGACATCGTTAAAAATAATATATTTGTTTTTTTTTTTTTAATTTGGAATGAATCACATTTGTTTTTTCTAATTTTTATTCTAATACTGTGACATGACATCTCAATTTTTTTATTGTAATATGTCTTATTGACAAAACATTGTGGACTTTTTATTATTGTACATATATGATTTCAGCTATATTTAACAAATAAATAAATAATTTTGGTAATTCTAAATCTGTCGTGTCTTAAGAAATTTCCGTCGATATTACTGTGTTTTATTCTACTATACTTACTTACAAATAAAATTTGAGAACGCCTTCCTGAAATATTCGTATTACACTAACAGGATGACATTTTTTATACGAAATTATGAAAAGCACAGAGATTTTTGATTCTGATTATATGAGAAATGGTGTACAACAAATAGAACATGTTGCGTCATTTGCAAATAAATTGACTGAATGTCGATTATTATCAGGTTTAATAAGGTACTTGTAAGTCAACGACATCTATTTCAGGGAACAATAACAGAATCAAACCTTAATTGAAGTCCCAAAGTACACGAATCCGCAAATACATTTCGCAATTCATCTCACCGTCACAGAATTTCCTATGAAAGCGTTTTGGTGGCAGTTCCATCTTGGGAGCGGTTCTCTTAGAATTAATTAAGGGACCACCGGTAAACGACCCTTAGATTATGACCACACCCACAACTCACACAAACTTCATTTTGCTACAGACTGACAGACCCTTTGTAATAAAAATCTCGGACCACAAAACCGTAGGAGCGGTCGGGTTTAGTTGATGCATGCTATATGAGCTAAGTTTTTTCATAGAGCTTTATAAGTGTATTTATTTTTGTGTATAGTTTTACAGACACTTTGCAGATACATTAAAAGTTAGAAAGGTTTGACTGTAAAATCAACACATTGGTCACCACTATTTTTGTTCCAGCTGAAACTATGATTATTTTCATAAATAAATACGCAACGCGTGATAATCCTCTAAGAAACTATATCGTAGTAACTTCTTATTGTGATATAAACTGTCCTTAAACTCTCTTGAGGTAATACGGGTCTGAACTACGACTAATAAAGCTAATTTATCAATCACTTAAGGGATATTATATACATTTTCTTTAATGTACCTACACTGCTTTTTTGAAGAGATCCTTCTCATTAAAAGAATGCGATGTGTCTGTCCTGAAATTTTGGCAACTTTTCCATAGAAATACAGTCTTTATGGTATTTTTAGTATAAAAAAAATCAACTAATTTTAAATGTAACTTATGTACAATGTCGATACTTTACGTTATATTTATTAAATAAAATGGTTCACTTTGTACACTATCATGATTATGCAAAACAGAATTTAGACTTGGATACTCAAAATGCAAAAACTCAAAATCTGATAAAAACATATATAAAATATAATACACGCTATGCATAGTTCTTAATGAAATAAACATTATATTAAATGGAACAAAATATTAGTAGTATTTTGTAGACCTATGTCATCTTATACTTTCACATAACATGACGAATTGATAAATAATTAAATATGGCTTCATTGTCAATAGCCACGAATTTTCATTTTGCAATTAGCTTCAATTTTGGAAATCGATCCCAATGCATTGAACCAAGCAATAAAGCCGTCGCGATGGAGCTAGCATCACGTATTTTGTAACAGTGATCCAAAATTACATGTGGGTAGTATATTACATAACTGCCAAATGATACATTGGAGAATTCTAGAAAATAATAGCTTGGTAACGGAACAGACAAAACGATATACTAGTTGTACGAATGTCTATAATATATTATTATGTAGGTTATAGCAAATTTTGCTGAAAGTTTTTGTGAATACAGTACAGCTGGAATAATTACAGAGTGTTAGGGTTAGTTAAGATCAGACTGGGTCCTAACAAACGGGCTGGCACCAGTTGGGGGCGGCGTTGAAGAGAATTTAGGTACTTCCGCAGCCCTCGGCGCAAGTGTGCGAGGGTATTGGTTTTAATCATTGAGTGTCTGACAGACTCCTTCGATCACCCCAGGGCGGAGGACATGCACGAGGATTTCGACCTCGAGACAAACAAACTAAGCAACTAAGTACTTATACATGACATTTATTTGTTCAAGTTTTTGTTTTCAAATGCTATAATAGTAACTGCTTGTGCTGATAATTCTCTAAGAAACTATATCGTAGTAACTTCTTATTGTGATATAAACTGTCCTTAAACTCTAAATCCTTGAAGTAATACGGGTCTGAATTACGAGTAATAAAGCTCATACATCGATTTGCTCGTGTACTATATTGATTAGGATTCTGCTTTAAATTTAATAAAGAATACATTATTTTGTAAAAGCATGTGTACGGATTGATGGAGTTGGCGTATCCATTGGGATAAAAACCCCAAATTAATTTAATAAAGATTAAAAAAAGGAGGTTGGATGTGAAATTTGTTAAAAAGTTAAATTATGCGTTAAAGAGGCCGCCATAGTCATGCACGCGCATTGTATAGGGCAAAGATAACGCTCTATTAAGGTGAACTTTATTTTAGTCAGTGCGCTTTTTTACGTAACAAATAAATCAAAGAAACTCACCATATTATATACATTCTCCCAATAATCCAGGGTGATCAACTGAAATGTGGTGAGCATAGACCACAGAAAGTTGTCGAAGTTGGTGTACCCGTGGTTTGGGTTAGGACCCACACACAGGCAGGTCCATTCTGGGGGGCAGTGCCTGGCCCCCGTCAGGTTGCCGCAAATTATAGGCACTAATTCTGCATTCACCATCCAGTTCGATGGCTCTTGAATCCACCTGCAGAAATAAAAGAAGAATTTGTTAGCTTTAAAGTAGAAATGAGCCATTAATTCGCTTTCTTTTCCTCAGAGACAGTAAAAAATGTTTTAATATTTGACATCGACAGTTTGACCAACACAACCCAGTTACTGGGTAACCATACCTCATAAAACTGTTTGTGACTGCTGGACTCAACGGCTTAACGGGATCACCGAAGCGTGGCGAGGGTGAAAATTAAATAAAATCGTTCATATTCACGATTCACTGAATCTTCCTACTAATTTCTACTAATATTATTTCAACTGTAAATGATAAACCCGTCCTTTTAAATTTTTTGGAACAGTGTTATACCTCAGAAATTTGCCCGCCATTTTTACAGCAATTGGTTACAATCATTTCTAAAACTTGGTGGAAAGATAATTTAAGTTCGCCTGGTTAGAAATTAAAAAATCCTGATTTGTTTTGTAAACATCTTAGAAATGTTGAATATTTTTTTGTGTGGCTCTATCAACGGGCTCTATGTATGTGGGAATAACTTTTTGATTTATGTAATTACCTACTACTAATAATTCAGCCTATTACGTTCCCACTCCTGGGTCATATGGGAATGGGCCTTAACACACCACGCGATCCCATGTTGGTGGATGTCGCATGTCGTCGGATTTATGAGTCTGGAACATCCCGGTTTCAGTTTAGCACGATGATTTCGTTTGCCGATTTGGGACCAGTGGTGATTATATAATTTACACAAAATAATGTATCTGACTGGCATCAAACGCTATTCGCAGGTCACCACCTACTAATAAGTATGATTAAATTTTATGAGCAACAATTTGTAAGTTTTAAATATGTTTTCAATAGGTTAGGTACAATACGATTCAAACAAGAATAAAAACTTTAATGACCTTAATCTGTTCACTGACACTTGAGTTGAATGTTTTGCGTTATACTAACTTTTAAACTTTTTATTTTATTGAATTATAGCGTTGTTCTTTTAACAGATTGATGGAAATCAATAAGTGATGTCCACCTATGAAAAATAATGTATGTATTTTACTGTTTATTCTATAATATTATGACGATGATAATGATGTAGTGAAATGTGAAATATACCTAAATGATTTCTTAGACTCGGGTTAATATGTATCTCTATTTATTTATTATATTAATTTGTAGAAGATATAAATATACAGGGTGCTTCAAAAAATGTATACACACTTTGAACGTCCATAGAAAATTTATTTACCGTTCTACAAAGTTAAATTTCAGGAAATTAGAAAGCTGAAATGAAACATAAATAACAAATGTTAATACTGTTCAAATTGGTTACCTCCAGCATCAATACAATTCTGAGTACGAGTCACCACTCATTCTGTACGTACATCGTATCAAAACGTCCAATGAGATCTCTCTACACACGGCTTGAATCTCATTTCAAAGAATGTCTAGGTTACGTGGTTTACATTTGTACACCTCATTTTTTACTGTGCCCCATAAGAAGATGCTGTTGATGACTCATCACTTGTAGCTGTTCGAGGTCGACCTGAACGACCTTTATGCACATCACACACTGTTCCATGAACTTCGAATTTGTCTCGTATGCGTGTAATTGTTAATCTTGAAGGTGGTTCTGTATCATACTCCCTTCTCCACTGTCTTTGAACTTCATTTACATTCTCAAACTTCCAGTACCACTTAATAACCTGCTTACGTTCTTCAAAACTCAAACGTATCAACATGGTGCAAAGTCGATTATACGAGTATTGTTATTTGCATCGCATTGTTAATTGGTGCTCAAAATAAAAGGAAACAATAATTGGAACAAGCAGCAAAGCAGCAAAAATTTCATTATCATTATTTCATTATGTTTATTGTAGGTATTTTTTTTAATATTCAAGAATATCATCAGTTATTATGAGCATGTATCATGTACATATCTAATCCGAAAAATGTGTATGGTAATCTGCAATTGAATGTTAATTTTTTTGGTCAGTACTTTCACTGTATTTTGTACAAAAAAAAAAACTATTTACCTACCTCGCGTTTAAATTTTCACATAATTTGAAAATTAAATGGGTAGGGCAAATCGTTTGCAAAACGATTTCCGGATGGGACCGAAAGGCTTTGAAGTGGTAACCGCGAAATGGAAGGCTTAAATGGTCCATTTTGTGGAAGATGTTACAGGCTCATACTAGGCACCGATGTACTCGTAAAGGAAAGTCAGATGGATGCGATAGGCACAGGACCGGCAAATGTGGTGACGCTTAAGGCCTATATAGTGAGGCTGGCAGCGCTTTGTGATCCACTTGCACCTCAAAGACTCGTCAGCACTAGTGAAGGGCCCCATAGGGCTATTGCCTGGCCTGCCGGGGTTGCGGGAATGTTCTAACGACATACCGCAGCCCTGCAAAGCAAGAGCAGCTGAAGGAACAGAGTGGGATTTTGGTCCGTAACAGTCTGAAACTCGCTTCCGCTCCACCCAGAGCGGAAGAAGTCATTTGACAATTTTCCCGCCCGAAAAAAAATATAGTGAGGCTGATGAATGAATGAATTAAGCAATTTCCACTTACGCGGACCACGCCTCATCAGTGAAGTTCTCCCCGGGCGGTACAACGGGGTTCTTCACGCACTTGTTCCTCAGCTCCCCCATGTAGACCTGCAGAGCGAACAGCGCGAATACCATCAGACAGAAGATGGTCAGCGTCATTACTTCTGCGAGCTGCTTAAACGAATGCAGCAGCGCGTTGATGATGGTTTTTAGACCTGAGGACAAAGGGGTTCTTGTTACTTGGTTGTAGTTATTTGGAATATGATACATGGATGAAATGATGACCAGTGCTGTGCTATTCGAATCTATCGTGACAAGAATGAGTTTATTTTCAACAGTTAAAATGGCTTTGAGGAATTAGCCAATGCATTTGATTAAATATACCTATGCGTATCAAAAAATAATTATTGATGAAGAGCCTTTAAGAGTAACGAATTTTAAAAACTGAATTAATTATTTTAGCCCCACACTAGGATTTGCCCGTGTATCTTGGGCGCATTTTTACAAACACCTAAACCCGTGACAGGTATTAATAAATCATACAATCATCTGTCTAGGTGCGGGAATAGAACACGCGACACGCAAGCCATGCAGTCAATGGCTCAACCATTGCGCCAACCAATTCGTCAAAATAATAGCTCTTATAACTCGCATTTTTTTTAAAGAATAACCATAGCTTTTTGCGTTTCTGTGGAAACACAATCACGCCTATTAAATTGTCTGTATGCTACATAATTATTTGACTCTTCTAACATCCTTGTTGGACAATCTTAATTAACAGTCTTTTGATCTCAATCTAAGTTTACCCTGGAGGCTCTTAATAAGTATGATAAGGTTTAATGAGTCATTACATAAACGAGTTTGATGTCCTCGTGTTGTTTCTCTTACTCTTTCGACACGGACATAAGAGCATCTCTGTCTCTTATTTAGTTTGGGAATTTAATTCACTGACGCCAAATTGGGGGTGGTATATTTTCAGCTGTGGTTGGGTCTGTTTGTATTCTTAGTGTCAATGAACGAAGCTGTTGCGTTTAAGTTACGTGTATTTAAATGGAATAGGAACAATGGAACAGTAAGAATTGTTGCTAATTCCTTATTTTTATAAATATCACATGCATATATGTAGTTTCTTTCTACTACCTATAGAAAATGTTTGCTTTGCAAAATATACCTAAAAAACCGGTCAAGTGCGTGTCGGGCCACGCGCAGTGTAGGGTTCCGTAGTTTTTATAACAGCCAAGTGCGTGAGTTTTTTTAAATATGAAACTAACGCGATACAACTGACGCTTAGCGCCATCTATCGACATTTCTATGGGGTTGTTCGAAATTTTCGAGTCAAATACAATTGGTCGACTATTACTCGTAAAGTTGTAAAGCCCACTAGTTAGTTTTCCTTTAAACTTCGTTATATATAGGTACTACTGCCGTGACATTTGAATTTCTAACTACAACCGTTTAGTTGGTAGAGGGGGGACACTTGACTCTAACGAAAATTGGTACTTTAAAGCTTGATAAGTCACGAACGGTTTACTTAATCAAAAAACGGTCTTGCCTAACCTAATATTTTTGAAAGACCTATCCAACGATATCCCACACTATGGGAAGGACGAAAAAAGAAAATTATCATCCCACTTTACATGTAGGGGAGGTACCCTAAATAAATGTTTTTTTTTTCTAAATTTTATTTTACTACTTTTTCGGCGTCATTAACGTGTGTAAACTTTCTATTACCAATGGTTTTTGAGCTAAACCGTGGACAGACAGACAGACAGACAGACAGACGTCAGTTAAAACTATAAGGGTTCCTTGTTGACTACGGAACCCTAAAAAAGAGAACGAAAAAATTTCAATTAGAATTTAAAACTTAACGAACCCCTTTTATTAAGTAATTAAAGAAGTTAGTTAATTTTTGCTCGCAAGTCCAAGTCAAGATAATTTTTTTTTGACTCATAAGATAAATCAGATTTACTCAAATGGACAATTTACTTACCCGGCATAATAGAAACAGTCTTCAAAGCTCTCAGCACCCTGAAGGTCCGGAGACCAGCTAGGTTGCCAACCTCCATGCCGATGGTGGCGTATCCCGATGTGATGACCACGAAATCCAGCCAGTTCCAAGGATTTCGCAAGTATGTGTACTTATTTAATATAAATCCCTTAGCTATGCACTTTATTATCATTTCCGCCGTGTAGATCGCCAGGAAAATGTACCTGAAATAGAGAAAATTATTATTAGTCAGTGACAGATAAAATCAAAGTTTGAACCACGTCAGGAACCATTATATATTATTTTGTCCGTGTCACTTGGCGGATTGCCACTCAAACGCAATGTTTGATAAGTGAAATATTGTACGGCAACGAAGTAAGAACATGGACAAGGACTTGGATAGTATTATTATACTATTTTAAACACGTTTCATCAGGACCTCATGGATGCTATAAATCCAACTGAAAGAAAACCTGGGAACAAACTGCTGAAGGTTCATGTTCGACTCGAAAAGAGCAGAATAATTCTGGTTCAGAATTAATATATTTAGGTAATGTGTTATAACGATAAAACCTATTAAAACCTAACGAGGTTTAAGGTTTGGGTTGTCATTTGGCTAGTTAGTTGCAATATAGAGGTTTTGAGCTATGAGCATTGGAACCTCATGATGCTTTGATAGCATCTAATAAACGAATATGTACAAGTTACAGAATAAATTTCATATAAAACACAATGTACGACCCATAACTTTAAAAAGGAAGAAGAAAAAAATATAATATGTACAGTATGACTAAACATTATCATGAAGAATAGATTTAAAGGAAACCTAAAACGAGTGCGATGTGCATTATCCGTCGTCCCGGTGAATCGACCCATTATCGGGCCATGACCTCATAAAATTAAACATTGATTCCTAATGATAACTGATCTTTATTTTGCAAATTTGTTATTAAATAACACTTTCACACGTCATATTTTTGTAAATTTAAACTAGATGAGGCCGGTGTTTCCTAACGGACTACCCTGAGAAGAAACACCGAAACAAACTCAGGGGTCCGTCTCTTTTAAAGTCCATACAATCTATACTTGTTAAAAATATATGCGAACCTGGTAGATTAGCGTCTGAGGCGATCTTTTGAGGAAAGATGCTTACGGATTTGAGTGGGCCTGTCCATACAGTGCAAGCATTTGTCAGATAACCTATAGCTCAACTTAAAACAAGGAGTTTAACGATTTGACGAACAATACCAAGGTAAGTTTGGGCAGGCCGTAAAAAGCACTCAAACTGCCAGACAATCATGTTTAAGTCGAATAAAACAACCTACATAGTTCACATATTCACAATAGTTTATGAGGATTATGTAGATTGGTCTGAAATGGCCTTTTTGTCAGTTAGTCTGTAAGCTCAACTTTGGACTACTAATGAACTGATATTTCGCTAGAAATGAATTCTTTTAGATGATCGGTTGAAAATTCATCATTTTCAATTGCTATTTTTGTTCTGGTTGTAGCTGGGTTATTCTTTTTATTTTTCGATAATTTGATATGGAAAAAACTCTCAGTCTCTTCGGAGAAAGGCACCGAACCAAAAACGTCCATCTTTACATAGGAAACGAGTCTTGACATAGGAAATTTAAATTTAAAATAAATTGCACAACATAATGCTTTCCCTGAACGTTTTGGTGAAATTGAAAGAAATGTTAAGATAGTTTTGTTTAGTTTTCAATATTAGTTCTGGTAGGTATGTGTTTTTGTTTCCAATGATAGAATTCTTTTATTAAGAACATAAATGAATGAATAAGGAAAGTTTATCGTATTTAGCTGTTGGCAGGGCCGAGCCGTCCCTATTTGCGAAGTGTGCGGCGCACACAGGCGCCAAGGCAGAAGGGGCGCCGGATGTAATGCTAGCATTAATTATTGAAATTATTTTTGTAAAACTACAATATATTATTCTTTACAATTGAGTAGGTACGAATAGCGTAAAGTTAAACCACAGGCGTGAGTATTGTCTTAGGGTCTCCCAAGACAATACTCACGCCTGTGGAAAAAATCATAGGCGCTTCATAGATTTTGCACACAGGCGCTGTCTTCATTTTAGCACTGTTGGTCTTCATTTTATATCGATGTAATCAGAAATTCAGTTATGGGACAACCGGTAATTAAATTTACCCGTGGACCCGTTAATTGGTCGACCCAACGGGACCACGGTTAACGACTCGTGTGTGTCTTAAGTTTGCACCAAATAGGTGCCCAGCTCAGCATGTGCCAGGTATGTAACCCTCTAAGCAACAAAGAAGTAATTTTGTTGAACAAAAAGACTTTTCCGAACACTTTTAAGTTGTGTTCGAAAAAGTTTCTCCTAACAAAGTTCAGTTGGGGTCGACCATGATTTACCCGAAGTTATTTATTCATATTAGCGTTATTAATAATTTGTCAAGAAACTTGGTAAAAATAATAAAAGAGTTGCGTGTTCTAGGGTTAAGAACATCATTAGGTTATTTCACAAAGTGACATTATGATTTATAATATTTCCTAAATTGTGTTCCGGAAAAGATGCTGAAGAAACTAGTTTTTTAATGGATTTAGCGTGTTTATTTATTTTTATGAAAAGTTAATTCAGAAGAATTAATATAAAACGAATATAATGATCATTACATTAATACGTGAACAAAAATATTGTACCCTTTTCTACAAAATTACGCGAATGGAGTAGTTTGTTGGTGGAGTTAAAGTTTATATGGAGAAGAAGTGTAGAAAGCTAATATTTTTCCACAATAATAGACTGAGAGAGAGAAAGGCGGGATTTGGAGCACTGGGTGACCTGCGACTGGGACTTATTAATATGCTTCAAGGTAAGCGTGCTTCATCTTCGACCACGTCATCGCTTACCATAAAGTGAGATGGTGGTCGAACACGAGCCTATTATCAATAACAAAAAATTTAATATCTTGTAAAAATATCTATAGGTACCTTTTCTTTTGTCTCGTCTAAAACACAGGTTTACCTAGTTCAGGCACACTTATTTAAGCACCTAAAGCTAAGCAAGATTGTAAGTAAGTATAAGTTTAGTTGTAAATACGATTTCAATAAATGATTTGATTTAATTTCGCCGAGTTATGCGAACGGAAATGTATTTGGCAAACGATTTCTGGCTGCAATTTCGGGGATTTAACGTGTATTTTATGCTTTGTGACATCCTTTTCCTGCTACACAATATTTTTTTCTGTGAAGAAACGCGCAAACTTCTATTCGTTTTTCGAAAACTCTATTAAAGATGCTGCCTATCCCATGCACTTGACGAGCGACGTCGTTTGAGGGTCAAACATTTGCTGATATTTATGGGTCAATGTCACTATAAACATTGGCTAACTAATCCCTGCAAGTCCTCATAGTACTAAGCTCAGTAGTTCCTAATTAGGCTTACTGTTAAGTTTAATGCTCAACGAACAGAAATAAATCAATTTCCAGACAACATAGTATTATTCAAAGTACTATTGAGACAAGTTAAGTTCACAGGTAAGACCTTTTATCTACCGTATCTACCCGTATAATCCTACCTTCCTGAAGGGTTGGATATATTCTTCCCTAATACGGAACCCTAACACGGAACTACCACACGGAGCGTCGCCATATTCTACGGCTTAATTACCATTTGTGGGCCAAGATCTTATGGTCAACGTGAAATTTATGGTAATTTGAGGTATCACCAAACATTATATATCTTGCCGACTTTCTGGGTGACTGTAAACATTACAAATATAATCATGAGAAAAAAATCTGTAGAGCAGAGGCCGGTTTCGTTTTTTGAGGGACAAAAGAGGTTTTGTACAAATAGGTTCTAACAGGAACTCTTTCAAGCAAAAAAGGTTTCTGGCTATTCATGATTGTTCGAGTTTCTTGTTTGAGATTTCAGAATAGGTAAGTAGGCACATACCTATATATTTGTTTACTTTTGGATAAAATCGGCGCTATTCATAAAAATATTTGAACCATTTGTTTTGTTTATAATGATTAAGAGATTCCACATTAAAATTCTTCATTCTATAGAAAATTTTAATAAAGATTTTGCTAATAAGTGTTATAGGTTTTTTTTTATTGAAAATAGGTTCGCCTTTGACCACTATCTCACCTGATGGTAATTGATGATGTGATCGAAGAAGTCGCACGCTTACCTAAAACTAACCTTCACTCTGGACTTAAAGACTCCTAGGTTGTAGCTGTCGGGGAATACAGACTCCGGCACGGAATTCCACTCCTTAGCCGTACGCACAATGAAGGTATTCCCAAAACGTTTTGTGCGTATGGGTGGGATGTCCACCATGTAACGATGGCGCTTCGCCGTTTGTCTCGTAGTCCGATGATGGAACGGGCTCGGCGGAATTAGATTGTGTAATTCCATTGCACACCGGAAGATTTATTTTAAAGTTCATTTAGTTAACAAGTTTGTTTATTGTAAAATATTGTTTATTGAAATAATTGATGTACATAGTATTTATATTAGGGCCTTAGAACTAAAGGTATATAATAAATATATTCTACCTGAACTAGGTTAACATAAACCTGTATCTCAGGTAAATCATTCTAATGCTGACATAAATATTATCTAAAATTTCTTAAACAAATACTTAGTATATAACTTATGAACTACACACAGCTAAAATTATAAAATTATGTCTAATGTATAACATAATAACTAGGTCATATCTACTTTGTACTGTCATGTCAGCCAAGTACAAATTTTAAAGAATGCATAATTATGATATTTTTATGTGTGTTATTATGTAAAGTTAAAAACAAACTTATGAGTAAACAATGCAAAACATTAAAAAGAACGTATGCGATAAGAACGGCGATCTCATGTGTCGTCATTGTAATCAATGGAATTGATGTATCTTGTCTCAGCCATTTTTTTAGCAGGGCATTCTTGATCGCCTGTTTTGTGGTTGCTTGGTTTTTTAAATCTCAAGCATGTTGCGCACACTGATGGCTCAGCGTTTTTAGGGCACTCATTAATCTGATGACCATGTTCTCCGCAATGCCCGCACGTATAAGCAGGCTCCCGACAGGTCTTGGCAGCATGTCCATACTGCTGACATTTGAAGCACCTGGTCACTAGTGTATAGTCCTTCACTGGGCAAGATGTCCAATTAATGTACACTCGGTTTTGGTTTATAAGTGCCTTTCTCATACTTGCTGTTACTTCAAGAATAAAGTTGCACGTGGGTCCTTCCTTTTTACCCGACTTGTGACTTAATTTAATAGAGGCTGTTAACGCACACTGTGCGTGTCACTACGGCGAACCCACTGTGCACCTACAACGTGAGCCTGCGGGACGCGGGGGACGGGGGCCCGACCGGCCGCGTCGCTTCGCCGCGAGCCAACCGCCAGCAGTCTGCTCGGGGTCACAATCAAGCGCATGCGTACACGCACTTACGCACCGCGTCCATTTTATAATAAGTTTGTAAAGTAATAATTTCTAATATTATAATTCCAAAGAGTAGACTCGCCTATCATTGAAGTGACCCCTATATTCCCTACAAAATTGGCGACCGTGACAGGACTGCTGGCGGTACGCAAAATACGCACAAATTGTCCTCAAATATTTGCAGACGAACCTACGTTAAATGATACATTAGACCTCACAAAGCAGTCATGTGTTCTAGGTCTCAATTGGTCCCCTAAAATGGACACATTTCAATTCCCAATAAATATAGAATCTACTTCAAAAATAACTAAGAGAACAATAATCTCAATGACTTGCAAAATTTTTGATCCTTTAGGTATTCTATGTGCTTGCGTTATTACTGCAAAAATAATTTTACAACGTTTATGGATTGCTAAGATAGACTGGGATGATCCAGTACCTATCGATATAAAAACTTCTTGGATGACGTTTATAAAAAACCTATCATGCCTATCAAGTATACAATTAGAAAGAAATGTTATTTGTGATTTGCCTATATCAATAGAGCTACACTGTTATGTTGATGCTTCACAAAAAGCATATAGTGCCTGTGTATATTTGCGCACAACTGATGTTAATAATAAAGTCACAGTTAAGCTACTATGTGCCAAGGCCCGTGTAGCTCCCTTAAAACCAACTACTATACCACGTTTGGAATTGTGTGGTGCTTTGCTCGGAGCCAGATTGTGTGCAAAGGCCCTACAGTCACTCCGTTGTAACATTACTAGTAAAACTATTTGGACCGATTCATCAGTAGTACTCGGTTGGCTTAATATTCAATATAAACAACTAAAACCGTTTGTTCGGAACAGGGTAAACGAAATAAATGAAATTACATCTGACTATTCATGGCGACATGTGCCTACAGAATGTAATCCTGCTGACTTGGCCTCAAGAGGTGTAACTCCGCAGCAGTTACAGTCCTCATCCTTGTGGTGGGAGGGACCTTCGTTCCTTAGAAGGGAACCAAGCGAATGGCCACAACTAAGTGTTCCAAATATAGAACTACCAGAACTAAAGGTTCTACAAATCAGATTAGATACTAATTTCTTAGACTTTTCTAGATATTCAAGTTTTAATAAACTCAAAAGAATTATTGCTTATGTCCATAGATTTATTAACAATTTTATTTGCAAGTATAGTAAGGATAAAACTAATAAAAGATTAATAGGTTGTCTTAGCACTGATGAGATTAGTAATTCATTAAAAACATTAATCAAAATTTGCCAAGCGCAATCATTTTATAGTGAAATAGATACAATCAAAAGGAGCAAAGAGCTCCATCATAAATCTAAAATACTGCCACTGAACCCGTTCATAGATTCAGATGGTATACTCAGGGTGGGTGGTCGTATACAAAATCCAAATTATAATTTTGAAAAAAGGCACCCAATACTACTTGATTCAAAACATAATTTTACTAAATTACTAATGAGATACGAGCATATACGTTTATTCCATGCCGGCCCACAATTGCTTTTATCATCCATTAGGGAGGAATATTGGCCAATAGGTGGCAGGAACTTGGCTCGTAGCATATTAAGAAACTGTATTGTGTGTATACGTTTTAGAGGTAAAACAGTACAGCCTATAATGGGTAACCTTCCAAATGTTAGAACAAATCCTAGTTTTCCCTTTTATACATGTGGAACAGATTTTGCTGGTCCATTCATGATATCGAGTAAGAAAGGCAGAGGTAATCGTGTAACTAAATGTTACCTTTGTTTATTTGTTTGCCTTACTATTAAAGCTGTCCACTTGGAGCTTGTAAGTGATCTGACTACTAAAGCGTTCCTAATGTGCCTACGACGATTTGTAGCAAGAAGAGGTAAACCTTATGAAATTTATTCAGACAATAGCAAAACATTTGTAGGGGCAAACAATGAATTGGGTCGAGTCCTCAAATCTAGTCGCGAAGCTGTGATAGAGTATGGCAGCACTGAAGGCATTAGATTTAAATTCAGCCCTGCATATTCACCTCATTTTGGGGGTATTTGGGAAGCTGGGGTAAAGTCATCGAAACACCACCTAAAAAGAGTAGCAGGCAACGCTGCGTTAACGTTTGAGGAACTTTCGACGTTGTTTACACAAATAGAGGCTATCCTAAATTCACGACCCTTATCTCCTCTCTCATCAGACCCATCAGATATCCTACCCCTTACTCCTGGGCACTTCCTCATCGGGCGGCCACTCACATCAGTGCCGCCTCTAACCATTAATAAAACAAGACCCAACAGATACGAGAGGATAGAGCAACGGCGGCAGCAATTTTGGGAGAGGTGGCGTCGAGAATACCTGGCCGAACTGCAACAAAGAACTAAATGGAGGAGACCACAGCATGAACCCAAAGTAGGTGATTTGATTATACTGAAGGAAGATCACCTACCTCCATTATGTTGGCGTCTAGGCCGCATAACAACGCTATACCCGGGACGAGATGGTGTCAGCAGAGTAGCTGATGTTTACACATCGAGAGGAACTATCAAGAGAGCAGTCCATAAGTTCTGTATTTTACCTGATGAAGATGACAAGGACTGCATGAAAACAAATGAAGATTGATAGCTGAGCTATCAAGGTGTGGGAGGCTGTTAACGCACACTGTGCGTGTCACTACGGCGAACCCACTGTGCACCTACAACGTGAGCCTGCGGGACGCGGGGGACGGGGGCCCGACCGGCCGCGTCGCTTCGCCGCGAGCCAACCGCCAGCAGTCTGCTCGGGGTCACAATCAAGCGCATGCGTACACGCACTTACGCACCGCGTCCATTTTATAATAAGTTTGTAAAGTAATAATTTCTAATATTATAATTCCAAAGAGTAGACTCGCCTATCATTGAAGTGACCCCTATATTCCCTACAGAGGCCATAAAAGAATAAAGGGGTAAATTGGGCAGCTTGTCAGCTATATTTTGCTTATAAATGCACTCGTAGACTTCTTGGTCACTTAAAGAGGTTGGAACTCCAATAACTGAAATTCTTGGTCTTCTCTTATGGGGCTCTTCCACTATCAGGCCGGAACTGTTTAGCTGAGTTGATTTTCTTAGTTTTTCAATGTCGTCTTTTGTTTTCGTGCTGATAATAACGCCACCGTTCCTTGTCTTACGCAACCCTCTCACGTGCAATTTCATTTGTTCCGGGCATATGATCTTTTGGACTAGTGATTTTGTGTCGTCACTAGATTTTAATTTATCTATTGGATAAATTGTAATAGAGCTGAGGGTATTTGGGCGCAAGTAACTATTTTTATTGGTTTTAACCATGTCAGCGAACGACACTGTTTCTGCCGTAGTCGATTTAACGCATTTTTCTTGAATGCTAGCTTCAACTGATTTCTGGAATGTTTCGAGGCAATCCGTGAGGTCACGTTTTTCTCTCAATATAACAGTAGAGTTTTGAAGTTCTTTGGCCTTCAATTAACATTATTAAGGAAAACGTTAAGTTTATACCGCCAAATAAAACCGAAGTTATCGTATTTTATGACTGATTTTACAAATGAACTCTAAAAGATTTTCAAACTACATAAAATCATAACGATGTTTAAACATTTTTACTTCAGCACACCCGTGCTAATATTTTGTAATTAAATTCTACTACATAAATTAGTTTACACAAAGTGTTTCATCGTAATAAAGGTAACCTCCACCCGAAAACTATGCAGACTTGTTCCCTCATTTGCATTTACTGTTTTACGAGACAAAAACCTCACCCACGGACACGATACGGTTGAAATTTTCAAGTTTACTTGCAAAAATAAAACGAGTCTTGGGTATCTTTTGATTTGTTTTTTGTCGGGAATGTGAGTTTTAGAAGCTTTTTTTGACTTGGGTATACATATAAAAAAAATTTGCACTTCAGCTTCTACTGTTTTTGGTGTTTTAGCATATAAAATCATGTTTTGTGCATGTTATTGCATAGATAAATATTATATCAGAAAAAATAAGTCCATCTATTACATAGTAGTTTGCTTTTAAATAATATGAACAATTTTATTTAAATTATGAAATTAAACGGATTTATAAGTAGCAAAATATAATAATTAAACCTATCTTGGCTTATAATGACCAAAAACAATAAAGGCTCCTGACACAATTACTTCCGAAAGTACTTATTCTCAACATCCTGATTTACTAAACGTATCGAAAAATCGCATCATAAAATCTACCCCAACATCATCAATAACGAATAATCAGTCGCCATTTGAATGTGGGTATATTTTTTTTTAACATGGCCGCCATTTTGGAAGCTGCCTCATTTCCCGCGAAATTTAAAGATTTAATGCTAACGACAGCGACGTCTTCTGAATATGACATGATTGGGGATTAATTATTGCTTTCTTGATTTCATTTAATTTATATAATATCCTATTTATTGATATTTTTGAGTCGAGTTGTATGTTATCTTTACTGAACATTACAATATTATAATAGGAGTTAATTATTTTAATAGTGATCTCTTTAATATTATAATGTATTCTACTAATAAATATGTACTTAGTGTCGTTTTTAGGTTGACATCACTTAGCAGGTTTATGTATCCTACTAAATATCTCTTAGTACTAACTCGAAAAATAAACTATGGATCGTTTTACCAATGAAATATTGTGATGATTGATTTTTTTTATAATGATTGTAGTTTTTTTATAACATATAAACCTAAATAGAACGGTGACTGCCATTGTCATACTCAAACGAAGAATCTAGGTATAAAACACTAGCTAATCCGGCAAACGTTGCTTTCCATTTGAATTATTTCTAGTGAAAATAGCCTTTGGACTCCTCAGAAATCGGTCAAGTCGTTTTGGAGTTCGATAACCAACAGCAAGACACGATATTGTTATATAACAACGTCTAACGGTAACCCCATAGCTATCCAAAAGGGCTGAAGATAACGTCTGGTATGGAGTCTCTATGCACAGTTTAGCTCAGAATACTTGACTCAAAAATTGATACCGAATTATCGGTTTCATCTGTTTCTTGAATACCAATCATAACAAACGTGTCACAGCACTGTGACGGTCAATAACTTTCCACGTCACTTGCCAATAACACGATAATTCACTTCGTTCTTCTTAATTTGAAAAGTTCGATCACTGGTATTAAATGAATTGAAATTTCTAATAAGTTCCACACATGTAGACATAGGATTAGAAAACCTTTGCCATATCGTTTGTTATCATCCAAAGAAGCCATGCACTCGGTATGTATATACCCTTTAAATCAAGGATGTTATGGATATGAAATTTTGGATACGGATTGGATACGGATATAGGAATGATTATTATACCGGATACGGATAAGGATACGGATTTGAAATTATTTCGGATTATCCGTTAGTTTCGGATAATTTCGGTTACGAATATTAGATTTTTAAGGAATTTGAAAAGTAAAATACAAATAGATACATCATACCATAACGCGCTATCTCATCTCATGTAATGATGTATTACATTTTATAACGCGAGAATTTCATTACAATAACCTTCGTGTGGCGCTTCATTACGCGTCATGTTTGGAGTCATGGTGTAATGCAACATTCCCCGGTACTAAATGTAATGTCATATAACATCACTTTCTAACGCACTGTTTTGCGCATGTCTACTTGTGTGTTTCGCCGCCACCCGGCCGATCAAAATAACTTGTCATAACGTGTCTCAATTAGGCTCCGCCCCTATCCGATATTATCCGAAACTTTTATTTCAGATTCTGTTACGGTTACGGATAATTTTTTATATCGGATATCCGAAAGGGCTGAAGATAACGTCTGGTATGGAGTCTCTATGCACAGTTTAGCTTAGAATACTTGACTCAAAAATTGATACCGAATTATCGGTTTCATCTGTTTCTTGAATACCAATCATAACAAACGTGTCACAGCACTGTGACGGTCAATAACTTTCCACGTCACTTGCCAATAACACGATAATTCTTTTCGTTCTTCTTAATTTGAAAAATTCGGTCTCTGGTATCAGTGTATTGGAATTTGTAATAAGTTCTACACACGAAGAGTTAGGATTACAAAACCCTTGCCATAGCGTTTGTTATCATCCAAAGAAGCCATGCACTTCGTATGTATATACCCTTTAAATTACACGTTGTATATTTTATGGTAAATTTTTGAAGTGTCGTTCTTCTTAATTTGAAAAGTTCGATCTCTGGTATTAAATGAATTGAAATTTCTAATAAGTTCCACACATGTGGACATAGGATTACAAAACCCTTGCCATATCGTTGGATATCATCCAAAGAAACCGTGGTAGGTTTCTACCCTTATATTACACGTTGTATAATAATATATAAATCCAAAGTACATAAATAACATTTTAATTGCAATAGTGCACGCGCCACAAATTATGTCAAAGCTAAATTTCACAATACCAGTCTACTAAACCATGCGAGTATTTAATTGTTTCCTTCCCATTCAGTGTCATAAACGATTGTTTCCACGAATATTCTTGTTTGTATCGTAACCTGTGCTTCCTACATGCCGCTGGATAGCGGGTAAACAGACATGCAATCTCCTCGTTAACAGAACGGCATCGGAACAAGTAATGAAGGAGCTGTGTTCAAAGTGTTTACCCTCCCACAGAGTGTTGAGATGGCTCGGCGAGCGACGCGCGACGACGCGCGACGTGTCAAATTGCGTAAAGCATTTTTGGCTGTTTATATAATAATAACAACAATTTTTTTTTTTCAAAAAATTTATTTGTAATACATCTTTACTTAATGTAAAAAGTACTTAATCTAAAATATGGACTAATAGTATAATATTTTACGAATATGTGGGTGTGGTTCTGCTCTCCTAGGTAAGCTGCGATACAACCTGGGTTAATCGAGTAGCAGTGCCCGCCCTTTTCCCTCATTTTTGGAATCCTTCTTCCACAAGATTTAAAAAAAGATAATCAGCTGCATGCTGATTTATATTAAAGGGGCTTTAGTGAATTGTTTATGCTTATTTTATTTATATTTCTGTCTTAATCGGTGAAGGAAAACATCGGGGGAAACCGGCGTGTCCAGCGTGTATGACCAACAATTCGAAGACATGTGACATCCTAGAACTGTAGGCCGCACTGGGTCCATTTTGTAGATTACGGCTCATTTCCCTCTCATCAGAGAGTATGGAATAGGCTGAATTATTTATTATTTTACTATAGTGTATGTTGCTGCAAAATGTTTACTAGGTAGTTACTTTTTCCGTTTGTGCCTGTTGGAACTTGTGATTGGCTTTGTGTTGCATATACCACCACTAAGAAAAATAACAAATCGGAAACAACGCTTCTTCCATAAACAGATGTTCTAATAATAGTTATCATTTTATTTTGAACTCTTGTTAATTAGCATTTTTGATGTTCATACACGTACTGATACTTCGATTAACAATTGTTAATCGAAGTATTGAAAGAATGATCGTACTAGAATACTAATTAATACGTTGCTTGAGGTTATCGTAGAAACTGATGAACCGTGACATTTTTCGTTGAAAACAACTTTTCTCGTAAACAAAGCCGCGGGTAGACCTAGTTAGCTATAAATCAATATATTAAGGCATTTCTTGTCGACGTCATATCGAGGTTCCGTAATCGGTGCCTCATGCTCGTATAACTACGTCACTTAGATATAATGTACTTTCATACACAGGATCATAATGTGGTCTCGTGTAATTTATCATCGATGTTGAACAGGAAACTCACTAGTCACAGTTCTGTAAGGCTTTTTCAGATTAACCAAAGTTGTTATCATTGTTAAGGTATTGTGTGAACCTTAATAATGTTAATGAAACAACCATCGATTATCGCGTAGATACAATAAGTTTTAACACCATCAATATTATTTAAACGCTGGAAGGTTTCTAGGTATTGAAAATAGTTTCTATTTGTTAATCTAGTCAGGAAAATAATGATTACAATAGAAGAATGGCATTTTATGTTTTAAATAGAAACACGCATAAACCTAGTTGGTACTTAAACAAGTTTAGGAAGAATAAGACTTCCTTACATAGGCTATGTTGTCTAAAAAGTGGTTCAAATTACACTAGTAAACCACTTTTAAGATAAATGTATTTGAGAAAATAAAATAAACTATTATTATAAATAAGTAGGTAGCATGCTAGGGTTTCCCGTGTCAATCCCGACTTCATGAGAATTCCGGGTTGAAAAGTAGCCTGTGTTATCCAGGACTTCAACTATCTTCATCATAGAGCAACACGGGCCACCGTTGTCCGCCGGTGGCCCGTGTTGCTCTATGATCTTCTTTGGTACACAATTTCCAATTTTCATTTTTCTATCTAATTATTTTTGTATCCATAGAATTATTATAAGGTGTGTAAGAAAGTATATAATAAATAAATATAATTCAGTCAGGTCCGTACAAACTTTCGCATTTGTAATATTAAATAGTTTTAAATATTTTTCGTCAAATCCAAGGAAAGAAATCCAAATAAATAGGAAAATATGAATTCAAAATCAACTACTAATACAGAAACTGTATTTATGCAGTTGGACAGCTTACAAGTGACGGCATAGTGCTGAATCTTATTATTTTATGCTCTTATATCGTCCTATATACGTCACCTGGTGGTTCATATGACCCATCCATTTTGGACACGGGCCTGTAGTCTATTTGTTTTTAATAGCGAGCGTAGTAATAACGTCATTCGAATCTTCATATCACTCCCGTTTTAAATACCTGTTTGTAGATAACAGGGTAAAAATGTTATAAACTATGGATTACGATCTTAGAATAAATATTTTAGTATTATTATATTAATGTGCCCTGAACACAAGTTCTGGATGGACGTTTATAATAAATCTGTGTACATATCTATACTAATATTATAAAGAAGTTTGTTTGTTGGAACGCGCCAATCTTCGAAAGCACTGGGTAAATTTGGATGAAATTTGGTATGACAGTAGAAACTTGAGGACGGCTATAGGCTATTTTTTAACTGACTACAAAAGAAGGAGGTTATGTTTTTATCGTGATAAAATCCAGGGAAGCGAAGTCCAACGTGACTGCTAGTACATAATAAATAGTAGGTATATAATAGTATGTAATAAAGCTGAACAGTTTTTTGTTTGAACACGTTAGTATCTAGAACTATACATTACTAGGTGAAATTTCATCACTAGTGCTCTCACAATGGTTAAGGAAAGCATAGTGAGGAAACTGGCATACTATAGGTCCGGAAAATCCAAAGATATACAACATCCACTAATCCACGCCAGGCCCTTAAGTGGATTACGGCCTATACCGTCTCATAGAAAGGAGGCCTGGCTCCCAGCAATTGGAACGTAATACGCTGATTATAATTAGGTAGAGCTATAGTTATCAATATCGATATTAGTTCTACTATTAAATAACACTTTTGCAGTCACAAATGTAAAAAATGATGTAGAATTTAAACTATGTGAGACCGGAGTTTCCTAATCAACTACCCTGAGAAGAAACACCAAAACACATTTAGAGGTCAAAGTATCTTTTTATATGAAGTCCATACAATCTCTACTGGTTAACCTTGTAGGTTCTAAGGCAATCTTTTGAGGAAAGATGCACACAGATTTGAGTGTGCCTGTCCAGATAGTGCTAGCATTTCTCAGATAACGTATAGCTCAACTTAGATTTAAGGAACCATATAGAACGGATGTATGTGCGTCTTCATCAGTCCACGATCACTACTCCAGAACTTCTTGACCGCATTGACCATTAATTTTGCTGACACGTAGGTACAAAGTGTGTCTACCGCGGCATAACTGAATTACTTACAGTTCTGGGCTCACATAGCGGGATAGAATGTAATTATACTGAGATGTATAGCTACGGAATTTCACTAGGACCGTGGTCGAATTTTGGGTTTGAAATTCCTGGGCCTGCTATTTTATTTAGAGTATAATGCAGGTGTCGGAAATATATTCAGTTACTGAGTAGTGAGAGAAATGTCATGAGGAAAGTTTTGTATGGACCTAAGGCACCTAAGGTGGAAAATGATGATAATAATGTATATGGCTGGAGAGGGGGTAGCTATTATGAGAAGTACCTATGGACAAGAAGAAATTATGCGCTATCCCTAAATACTTCGGGATAAGGGCAAGCTAAAGAAAATTTATTTTTCGGTGGGTAAATCATATTTTTTTCTCCCGCTCTGGGTGGAGGGGAAGGGAATGTCAGACTTCTAGTGACGAAAAACCCACCCAACACCACCTTCAATTGCCCTTACGTTCCTGGGCCACAGTATCTCGTTAGAGTATTTCCGCGACCCCAATAGCTTGCATTAGAACACAGAGATAGAGTTTATTTGTTACCTAACATAAACAAACTTGTTTACGCTTAATTTAACGTCTTTTCCGTTCTCTTTGTAAATTCTCTTCTTATTAGCAGATATTTAAACGAGCTTAAATAATGTTATGAAAAAGCGTGAAAATGTTTGATACGGTCAGCTAACAATCCTTTCAAATCTTTATTCATCCAAATCCAATTAAATCGCATTCAAACTTAAAATATTAACTATAAAAATGAATATTCTTGCGAAGATCTGAATGCATGGACTCGAGTAAATCTCAGTTAACTTTATGAGCCAGCAAGAGCTGCCGACAACTATCTTACTTTATCATCGTACTTGTGTTAAAATAAACTTTAGTATAGTGGCCAGGGATACTCGGATACTTTGGTCTAGTTGTCCCCAGAGCGGCACAATTTCAGAATGTTAGTGTATTTTCCAATTTTGAGACTGTTAAGTTGTTTACTGAAATAACTGGTGCAGTTTCTGGTTACTGGGTAATTGCTGACCATGAAATCTCCATTAAAATGGAGTGTACACGGTAGTGATATCTTGATCTGTATTTCGTGAATTCGGATAACGTTGGAACCGTAGTAACCATCTGCTTTGCTTTGCTCTGCTTTCTATTATGAGCTTTCCGTATCTTACTCCACTGTCTGTTCTTTTTTCTTAAAAAATAATCACAAATCACCGCATCCTCATTGCTAAAAATATAGCGATGCTTTGACGTTATTTTTAGTTTTCTCTACAGTGAAATAAAGTACATGTATACAACTTGGTAAGCGTATAGAGTCCATTCCAAAATATAAAAGTAACTAAATTACCCGGTCCGACTTTTCACACTCTCATTCCGCTAAATCATAAAAAAAACCTTAATCTAAACTTCTAAACTAATATTATAAAGAGGAAACATTTGTGTTTTTGTATGTTTGTAACGTTTTTACACAAAAACTACTGGACCGATTTAAAAAAATTATATCCAACTACTGTAGTTATGCCACTATAACTACGTTTTTACATTTTAAAAGTTGATAAAAGTGCCGACAATAATCAAACCATATTATTCATACCTCTGTATTAATCCTTATCCCATTAAATAATATTATATTAAAGACCGTTTCAATACCTGTAAAATACTTTTTAAATGATTAAAATCGGACATTCCATTCAAAAGATATAACGAATTTAAAAATGTAAATCTATAGAAAATAATGCAATTATATAAAACGCTTCCGTTACTGACTGACTGACAGACAACGTACAGCCGAAACTACTGGGCGCAAGAAACTGAAATTTGGCATGTATGTTCCTTGGGGTGTGTAGGGGAGCACTAAGAACGGATTTGTGGAATTTCCCACGGGATCGGAATTTACACGGGAAAAACCTCCCACGCGAACGAAGTCGCAGGCAACAGCTAGTACATTATACACTAAAACTGACTCAAAAATGACTGTACAGATTTTGAGCTTCCTCATCATGAATTACTCTATCCATTGGCGAATATCGAATGAAAATCTGTACAGTCATTTTTGAGTTTATCGCGACATACAGCCAGACAGACGCGTCAGGAGACTTGTTTATAATAAATTGAATGATTTTAAAACTCTTTGTTGTTTTAGTAGCATCAATATTTCGCAAGGAGCAGTTTTCTTCTAGTAGGTACGGTTCCTTTTGAATGCAAATCAAACTTGTAAAAAATAAAAGTCGTTATTATACCGACTTTTTTGTACATATCTTGGAAAGTACTGGAGGAAATGATATTATAAATTCTGAACCAATAATGATGGTAAAAAGAAGTCTTTAACCGATATACAGACACTGTGTAACAGGACAGGTGGATCTAAATATCAGCTGAACAACTGAATGTTTGCTGAACATACAGGGTTCAATTGGCATTTATTATTCAAGGTCACACACAACTGGAAAAACAGTTCAGTTACCTTCCCCCCCACCGTTACACCCTGTACGTATAACATATTGGTTGCGGGAACGTTCTAATGAGATATCGTGGCTCTAGAACGGGGGCTGCGGTAGGGCAACTGAAGCAACAGGGTTGGTTTTTAGTCAGTAGAAGTCACACTCGATTCCGATTCATCCAGAGTGAGACGAGTCATTTGAAAGACATGTCTTGAAGCTAGACATACACATACTTTAAAATGGGGTTTACATTTATATACAACGCTAGACTGACATATTCGAATGTGTTAGTGAAAAATACTAAAGCATTATATGCCAACATATTAATATATACTCCGGTTCTTAAACTCTCTAGCTTCAAATAAAACCTACAACGTAGAGCAGAGCCGCTAACTTTATTGTTTTAATAGCTAAGAATTAGGTTAATATGCCTATAACAAGTAGAATTATGCCACAGAGTTCAAGTGTTGTTGAAAAACGGTGTTGCTTAGCTAATCAATACTTTAGTGGTTAAATATTTACTAGAGAGTTGAATCGGTTAATATACCTTGTTAGTTCTTAGTGATGTGAATGATATCCACGGTGAACAAGTATTTATACTAATGTGTCTTCTTTCTATCTTTATTATTATTATTTTATTAAGACGTTTATTTCAGACTTTGCATCCATATAGTGTTAGTAACAAAAACTTACAATCTAGTGTTAGTACTTATCAATCTATTAATAAAATGGCTCAGAATTGGCGAGTTAAAGCTACCCGCCACCGTTTGCAGCATGCTGTTGGGACTCTGTCTCACCCGCCTTAGAAAAGATGCTGTCTTTTTGCGCAGAATCGCATGGAAGCCATCGGTGCGGGCTTGCGCGAACATCTCTGATGCGCTGCAATAGTGAGGTAGTCCCAACAACATCCTGAAACTATTATTATATTGTACACGCAGGGCATCTACCGATCCTTTGGAGTACTTGGTCCATAGATTACTCGTGTACATACTCTGATAGTACGACTTAAATAATGTAATTTTTAATTGTTCTGTACAACGAGCAAATCTACGAACCAACATGTTGCTCCGGACAGCTAGTGCCCTGCGCTCTCTTTCAATATCAACATTGTCTTTAAGGTCGTCGGCAAGAAAATGCCCTAAGTATTTAAAGGTGGACACTCGCTTTATAGCTGCCCCGTTCAACCTCAATTCAAGGTCATCTCTACTTTGCTTGCCGCCGACATTAAAGACCAGCCATGTACTCACACTTCTTCACATTATAAGTTAAACCATGCACGGCAGCGCACGATTCACACCTTTGGAGTAACTCTCTGATAGCCCTCGCCGATGGACCCAGCAGAACCATATCATCAGCGTAGCTGATGTTGTTAATTCTAACCCCATCAACACTGCATCCGACACGCATACCTACTGCTTAGTCCAGCGATTAGTTCATTTACGTATAGGTTGAAGAGCCTAGGAGATGTCAATCCTCAAAGGAGATGTTTCATTTTTATATGGGGCTCCGGCCATAACATGTACATTTCAGCAAAGCTGGGAAACTTACTCCTGAATAGAATAAAATAACATTTTTTTCGCAATATCAAATGGTTTTTATGTACAAAATAAAAATTAAAAATGTTTGACGTTTGTCCTAAGAGTTATGACAGCCATGACAGGTTGTAGAAATGACGTTTATTTAACCTTATTTTGTTTTTGTTCATCAGAACTACCAGAATACTATTACCCTAGCGGGGAACTGACTGACTAGTGTCTGATAGGGTTTCAAGACAACAATAGTGGTTATTTTGAATTCGTTCAGAAACACATTTCAAAAATGGACACTCAAGATTTTTGTAACGATGAAATCATCACACTTAATTATGTTTACTCAAAAATATGTACAAGAGAATAATAGTAATTTATTTTTAACACTACAAGAATACACATATTTTTTAATTATCTTCTATTTGATGAGACATGATTTCAGAACGAATAAAGTATGCAAGCAAACGAGACGCCATGTTGAATAAAACATGGCAATAATTGAAAAACTATTATTTTTTGTACACAAAAAATTAGGTTCAAATTCACCAGAGAATATTTTTCCCCAATTTGTAGTATTTTTTTCCTCTTTTTCGATAAATGTACATCTGATGGCCGAAAATGAAACATCTCCTTTATGGATTAATGAATATTTTTTTATGAATAATGTCTGCCTGGCTATACTTTATTTTACATTAAGTATAGCCACGCAGTTTGTACGAGACACGCATCGTACATGAGAGGCGCGCAACTCAAGATCAGAAATTTTAGGTCAATTCGTACAAATTATATTGTTGCGCGTCAGTACTCGTTCTAGATTCATACATCGTTGTACTCACTAGTAACCATTCACATTTCATGCAATTTAGTTACGTGATAGTTCGGTAATAAATACAGTATCTCATCTTATTTGCCTATCAGTGACTTTCATTCCAATCATGCACCCAAAGTGTGTGCGCCTCACTCAACAGCGCATACACAGTTTGATAAATCATTAATACGGTTGCTTGGTTATGCATTTTTCGTATGTTTCTTTCTTCTAAGATTTACAGTTTTGAAGTACATTACCATGTTTTTAGCTACTGTAATACAAAATCCGCCACTTGCCCGTGGTTTTTGGTTTGAGGGTGGACCTAGTGGTGTAACAGTTTCTTCGGGGGCTCCACACTGGCATACTGCTGATTTACATCAGTTCCATTTGTGCCACAAGTAAGCCCAATTCCAGCATGTACATGGATACGTGGGGTTCCTCAAAGCCGGCAGGTGAATATACTATCAGGGTGACGTTATAAGTTAGTTCAGGATCAATGAATTCTCAAGTGGTGGGAGTTCTTGTTTTCTTAAGGTTACGTGGTAGTGATCGCGATTCATATATGTTTTTTTATTCCGGCAGCCACACACACACACACGCATACAGTGTATAGTTTTAAATTTCCTTCTGTTTTGATGTTAGTGTACACATAAATATTTAAAAAAGTAAAACGGAGTATTTATCTACAACCCTTGGCTTAAAGTTAAACTTGTGCTGTGTGTGTCAGGCCTTTCGAAGTTGATAAGGTAATAAAAACGTCTACCCCTCGGCCTGTATGGGAGCTACTTGAAATAGAAGAGGTATTTTTATTTAATTTTACTTAAGCCCGATTTACACTTCAACAAGTACAGTAGCGAGTTAACTTGCGTCATTGGCGAGTTAAGTTGTTAATGTAGTTTGAACGGTAAAAGCGAGTTAAGTAGTAAGTTGTTGATTAAGTTGAGCTAAATAGATCGCGATCCTATTTTTCGGCGAGTCCAGTGCGAAGTAGCCCCCTCTCTCGCGTCTCCTGCACCCCTCCAACTTAACTGGCTGGCATGTAGACGGGCGAGTTTAGTACAGTCTAGGGATGTGACATTGTACATAAAAAATCGATTTTTAATTAATCGATTATATATTTAGCATGAAAGATCGATTAATAAATAATCGATTTTTCTTAAGAAAATAATCGATTTTGTTATATTAATCGATTTTTCTTTTGATAAAAATCGATTTTTAATCGATTATTTCCATAATCGATTATTATTTCACATCCCTAGTATAGTGCATAAATTTGTAGGTTTCGGCCGCGTACACGTGTTATTTTCTTTTCTTCTTCTCGGGCAACTTATGACTACTCACTCGCCTACGTTTGGACGCTACTTACAACTTACTACTTATTACTTAACTGTCTGAGTTCTTAACTCGCTACTGTACTTGTTGAAGTGTAAATCGGGCTTTACGCGAATTCGACTTACACGGCTATTTCTTGGTCCCACCTATCAGTCCGAGGTATTACTGTACATCCATGAGTATATTTAGTCATACATATTTAATATATTTGGTCATACATATTTAATTTACACTGTATAATTTTCATGTAAATCAACAAAGGTCCAAAACACTTTTAAAATTTACCTCTTTATACGACCCATCTCAATGATAAGGGAGTTAGGTATGTATAGTAAAACCTCATCAATTTCACACTGTATTCAAACTTCGTTCATGAGCTTTACACAAACTTCGGCTAAATGTTCACGAACGTAACTCAATGAACATAGACAAAACAAAAGAGGTCATGTGTAAACCAAACTGGCGTAAAATGGTCGCCATTGTCCATGGGCTGCAACGGACACGCTTCAATTTATGAACGGACAATTTTCATAGACTGGAACTCATAATCCATATACTATTTTATACTTATACGTGTAATCCATACTAATATCTATGTATTAATACGGGAAGCAGCTCTTGACGAAAATTGCGTGGACGGATAGTATCAAATAAGACACGGTAAAATTTCGCCCAAATTACGTTCCAGAACCGCGGTATCTCGTTAGAATATTTCCACAACCGCGGCAGGCAATGACCCTGTCGAACCCCGTCAATTGGATGCTTTCAGAGGCGTGCGTGAAACTCGACGCGCCGTTAACTGATATCTTTTCATATCTACAAGTGGCGCGTGGAGGTGCTAACCCGGGGTGAAACTCCACTATCGCGGCAAATCTCGGCTCAGCGGACAGAGCTCCGGCGCGCTCTCACGACAGCATGGAAAGAGCGGCTGTCGCAACCGAAGGCTGGACACGCCGCAATCGCAGATAAGTCCCCTCTTTGATGAGTTGCTGTAGAGACGCCACGTCTGTTTCATAGCTTAAAAACGTCTCTTGTGTAGGCATAAGATTTGAATAAGACTGTAAAAATAGTATGAATAGCTGTAGCTCAATGATTTCTAAGACCTATTCTAATCACTACAAGGTTTATTTTGCTTTGTGTTTCGAACGAGCTGTCAATCTGTCGTGTAATAGTGACAGATAGCGCCCAGCTTACTGTATTTTACCAAAGGTATCCTCCGATTGAATTTGTATTTAAGCGTATGGGTGTTAGAGTTTAATTTACCATAAACTATGATGTGTCATGTTAAACTCCTGTTGCAAAGTTGGGGTTGTTGAGTTAAGAGGTGTAATTTCAATGAATCAGATATTTCATTGAAGCAATTAAACATTTTTACAAATTAATTTAAAACTGTCCTACTTTTGAAAAAAATAATGTTTGAACCATTGACGTGACTTATATGCGAAGCTTTTCAAAATGTCAAAGGTAAATCCTTTGTCTATACGTATTAGTGATTAAAACCTCGCTTCTTTCACCTAAGTTGTTATCTAAATACTAAAAAAAGCTTATTGTTTCAGTCAACATCAAACATTCGAAGCGAAAACACATTACCAACTTTTAATTAGTCTCTGAAGGAAGAATAAATAAATAAAAACACGTTTTCGGCAGTAAATTCCATTGTTTGTGAACCAAACCATTCGGCATTCTGTTTATGTCTGCTAGAACAGATAACTGAAATGTGCTGTCGTTGAATTTCAGAATAGATTTTTGAAACCGTGTAGTATCGCGCCCGTTTTCCACTTAAAGGTAATTTCGATGTATGAGCCGAGCCATTACTATTGAGCTATCAAGTAGACTACAAAATTGTCTAGGCGTGAACCCGAAAACATTTTTAGCCAAACTGAGCATGGAATCTATAACTATCAACCCATTTGCTACTATCTATATCCTTTTAATATATAACAGGCTTGACAGGTTTGACCACCATCTCACCTGATGGTAAGTGATGATGTGATCGAAGATGGAGTACGCTTACCTAGAAGTAACCTATTTACTCTTGACTTAAAGACCCTCAGGTTATAGCTATCGGGAAACAGACTCCGGCAGGGAATTCCATTCCTTAGCCGTACGCACAATGAAAGTATTCCCAGAACGTTTTGTGCGTGTGGGTGGGATGTCCACTATGTAACGACGGCGCTTCGCCGTTTGTCTTGTAGTCCGATGATGGAACGGGCTTGGCGGAATTAGATTGTGTTATTCCATCGCACACTCTCCGAAATGTAACCAATAGAAAACCGATAGACTTGTAACTCGTCGTCGATGTTCAAGGCTCTGGAGCTTTGACTCGACCAGTGCATCGTTGCCAATGAGTCTCTTGGCCCGCTTCTCGATAGACTTATTGATCGGAAATCCATACCAAACTGATATAATAATAATAATGAAGTCTATTAAGTCCCCACTGCTGGGACACATGCGTCCTCTCTGTGAGAGGAAATGGGCCTTAATCCACCACGCGGTGCCAGTGCGGGTTTGTGCATGTCACAAGTCTTCGAATTTTTAATCCTAGGAAATGTCAGTTCCTTCACGATGTTTTTCTTCACGGATTTGAAAGCAGTGGTGATGAAATAAATTACACAAAGTAATGTCCCTGACTCAGTTTGGAACCAGGACCTGCAACTCGCAAGTCGAGGCCTAAACCGCTGGGCGACTACTAAACTAATACTTCAGAAAAAATGTGGTGTTAATTCTCCTAAAAACCAGGTGGTTCATTCTTGCATTCAGTGCAGTAAACAGGTTTTCATGCAGTTTTCACGATTGGGCAGAGTGATTTATGAGGAATGTTTGAGTGTATCATTCATTAAGGTTTTGAGTACAGTCACCAGCACATCAAGCTATCCGAATCTGTCAAATTTACCCAATTGAGTTTGAACCTTGTCATGTTGTTATAAAGTTGTAAATCTAATAAATTATTTTGACAGATTGGAGTAGGTTGATGTGCCGGCCACCGTACATTAGCAGAACGCGGCCGTGCAAAACCGGGCCTCGTCACTAAGTTCATATATATTTGTACTATCAGTCGCGTGGGGCTTTGCTCCCGTGGTCTTTTTTAAGATAAGACATAACCTCCTTCTTTTGAAGTTGTGTAAAAACCCATAACCTTCCTCAAGCTTCAAGCTATTCCCATACCAAATTTCATCCTTATCCACCCAGTACTTTTGAAGATTAGCGCGTTCAAACAAACATACTTTTCCGCTTTATAATATTTGTATAGATACCAACGCAGCAGTTAATTTGCAAATTCAATAATAATGTAAGGGTCGAAAGCATCTGTTTACAGATGAGAGTAGGTAGTCGACAAATCAAATTCAGAGAAATTCTACTGTGATATTGAAATTGGATTTCCGGAAAATGTCTTAGATATTAGGTTAAATTTTGACAGAAGAATATTGTATTCTAAATGATAAATGTAATGTGATGAAATCCGAAATTTATGAATTCCAATAACTAAAATTAAAGAGTCTGTCTGTGATATAAGTTTTTAAGCTAACATGGTCACTAACAGTATCATTAAAACTTAAAACGGAATAAATTTAAATTCGTCTGCTCATAAACGTCCACCCGCAATTACTTCAGATCATCTGTGATCATGGCGCTTGCAACAGTGCCGAAATATCGGAAACTCAAAACAATAAATACCCATAGTAAATATTCCGTTTTAAATTCTTATGATACTGTCTGTCTGTAATTTCAAAATATCTGTATTTTCTTAGCTGCTTATGGTATTTACCTACTAATACACAATTCAAATTTTCCGTCTTTCTCTTTGTCCGGGATAATCGTAAGAACTAATTTCAATGGGGCATTCACTGGAAGATAGACGTGTATGTGTGTACCTATAGCTTTACCACATCGACTAGTCTCGTGCTTCTCGCATCCAGTGGATTGGTTTGATTGTTATTTTGAGAGAGACCTACCGTTGCAGCAACTTCCGATAGCTACGTTGTCGCTAATTCACTCTTCATTTAGCTCTATTCGGCAGAAGTCTATAAGGTTCGATGCGAGCTATTTAGCAGGTAATTACAAGTATTACAGACGGAATCCTCTGTCATCACAGCTTCATATTGCTCTCACGCTTACGTTTTCACGTTAATTAAAAAAAAAATTTGGATTGATAGATGGCTGTCAGCACACAAGTGCGTTTTGATTTAATTATATAAATACGCAAAGGTAGTGTGAAATAAAATATGTTTTTTTTTCGGATGTACCTATTCTTGAACTCGATCTTGCCTGATGGTAAGCGTTAGATGAGGTCTACGATGGAACGAACGAGCCCAGAAGATGCTTGTTCACTTTTGATTTAAAGGCTGTTTTGTTTTGATCGATGACATAGTTACTTGCTAGGTTTATATCACGCTGTTATTATTACAATGTTTCTTATAAAGAAATGAAAAGCTAACTAGTTATACAGCTGCTATATATTATCGCTAGTTCGTTACTGCCAATAAAATGTTTTCGTTCACAATCCATCATTATTTGCTGTTTCTTATTTATCCGGCTGTTTGTGCGATCGATCAAAGTCGAGTAGAAATCAGTTTCTCTTGGTCTAACCAAGGTAATTTTAGAAGCTTGCAGAAACTTTTGTACAAGCAGATTTTTAATAAGATAAATTATGAGTAATGGTTTTCTAATAAGGTTATCGATTGTTAATCAGTAACTTTCATACTGAAAAATGGAAGAGGTTGAGGGCGGTCATTGCCAACAAGTGGGACAAATCAGGCTAAGAAAAAAACTTTCCTACAATACCGTTACGATAAATTAACGATGTGGTAAGCAATTCCAGGGCCGGTAAATGTGTCTTTCCTGTTGCTATAACAGATGAGGCACTATTTATTAATATACTTGCTTCGGAAGGGTTTTGCCACGTACATCTCGATTCCGTGGGTATTCCTGGATAAAAAGTCTAGGTATGTGTTATTCCAGGATCTCAATTATCTACATACCAAATTTCATTCAGATCCGTTCAACAGTTTTATCGTGAAAGAATAACAAACATCCACCATGCCATACAAACTTTAGCATTGTTAATATTAGTAAGAAGTAAGAAGATATCTATGACGGTACTTGATTTCACTGAAACTGAAAAGCTATTACAATCGAATCTAAAATAATATAATATGACATATTACATTGGTATCCTCACGCACGCACTCACACAATACCACACATTCACAATCTCACACACACTAAGCACCCACACCTCTTACATCAACACACAACATTTACAATTATTTTATTCGGATTTTAAATTTAATTTTAATTAATTCAATTTTATTTACATAATTTTGGTCCCTAATCCCCATTAATTTTAATTTTATTTTGATTTGTTTTAATGCATCTATTTTATCTTTTTTATTTTGTATAATTTTTAACCAATAAATTCTAAATGTATCCATGTTGCATAAAACTTGCTATATTGTAACATCATTGGAAGAAGTCACTGGCTCCTGAAATACAGGTTTTCAAACCTAGCTCTGGAGGCAGGGTCTCACATCTTGGTAATTTATTTTATGCCAATAAAGAATTATAAAAGAAAAAAAGAATTTCCGAGAAACAATATAGAGTAGATGTAGAGTAATGCTAGTGTGAGCTGATCGTAAGCTTACCTATTAGCTTGGGACGACGGCGCAATCTATTATTTAATAGTGTCTACAAAATAATTATCTGTACCCAACCCACGCAAACTGAACACCTACTTAGACTTTTCCCAACAATGTTGGGATCGACTTCCAGTCTAACCGGACAGCTGACTACCAGCATTTTACATGGAACGACTGCCCAAGTGACCTCCACAAACCTTTAGCTAGATATACCTTGGCAAGATTAGTGTATTTTTTTCTGGCTTCTGACTACAGGTCCTAACCCCTTCATCCCTCTTTTACTACCGGTCCACCAGACGTACCGCAGGATACCATCCACACTTGGTCGATATACCGTCTTGTCGTACGAAGCGCTTCTCGTCTACATTTATCTTTTCTTACTTCTTCACATTCCTTCTCACCGCACCGGGTTTCTATCTAATTCTTACGCTATTTCTACTATTAAACTCTGGAATTTGCTACCCCTTGACATCAAGAAGGCTGAGTCAAAATTTTCTTTTAAGCGTAAAATTAAAAACCACTACTTAAGGGGCTGTTATTCTTAGTTTGGTCTTCGTCATAATTATTATGGGCTCTCTTATTCAGAAAGAATATTATAAAGCACCGTATCTATTAGTTTGTCATTTTAGCATATATGTGTATTTTATTAAATATATTATTTCATTCCATTTTCTCGTACACCTACCACAGTGTGTTTTTTTTTTTACCCAAAGGTTGACTGGTAGAGAATGCCTTGCTGCATTAAGTCCGCCCATGTAACACAATTGTACATAAAGTTTAAATAAATAAATCTATTGTGCGTACAGCCAAGGTGTGGAACTCTCTGCTCCCATCTGTGTTCACTGCCACATATGACCCGTCAGCCTTTAAAGCAAGAGTGAATAGGCATTTTCTGGGCTCGCTTGTTCGATCGTAGACCTCATCTTACACTTACCATCAGGTGTGATCGAGGTCAAGAGCGGGCTCATTCGTAATAAAAAATAACATCTGTCAAAGATGCACATATGACAGCTGTGACAAACGCCGTAACATGCTTTCCAAAGCATGGAGGAATCTTGTTATGTGAAGATCCTACTAACCTCGGCAAGTGTTACTCCTTAAAGATAGACCCCTTTTGACGTGACAACGTCTTATAATTCGATGAAGCTGGCTGCACGCACGAAAATACATGACTCATGCGGCGTTACCTCGCTCTGAGGCGTTCCATTTAAGGCTTGAAGTGCAAGCGAGAGCGCGGAACGAGCGAAAAAGAGGCACAATCGGCCTCCGCGTTCGGCAGCGTTCGACATCTGTCTCTCTGCTACTTGAGTGAGCGATGCGTCCGCGTGGACAGCTGCTATACAATAATACATTTACATGTTTTCGTCAAGTATGAAGTGCAGTGAAAAGTGAATGTGGTGTCAGTATGGGAAATTATCCAATGACTGCCTCCCGATCTGGGCTAAGTGGCAGGGTGACACTTTTACTGACTAAAACCCATCCGTGTTCCCAGGCCGCGGTAACTCTTTTGAACAATTCCGCAACCCCGGCAGGCAACTGCCCCCTTGTGGGCCCCGACAATTTTGCTGACACTCTTTGAGGCAAGATCGATCCCTGAGGCTGTTATTGTTTCCACACAAACTACGGATGAAAAACTATTATGCATGAAATATCCACATTAATTCACAACTAGCTTCGTCACTCTTTAGCTATTATATGTGTATTTGATTTTTTTTGGCTTCAAAAACGTTAATCAAGACCATTTCAGGTAGTTAATTGACGCCCGCAGCTGGAGATAGACCTCCCACCGACATCGGTGAATCCACTGGCTTTGTGATTCTTAACAACGCCAGCGCCAACGTTACAAGTGCTTTTTTTTTCTCTCAAAGTAGAAATCTTCACCCCGTGTTCCCTTAACACACGTACATCAGGGTTTGCGGGAGCACTTTAATACTTTTTCTTTTGACTGAAACTTTAGTTCAAGAAATAAATTTAGTAACATATATTTTTGAACTATATTTGGAGGCGAGCCTTCATTATCTTTTTGTTACGAACAAAGTATATTACGTCAGCTGCCTGTCGTATCAAATATGTAGGAATATTATAAGAACAGTTTTATGTCAAAAACTCCCAGAGAAAGTTTTTAAGGGCTTAAGTTTTAAGTGGATTCTCTTTTAACGTTACCTGGTCCATATGACATAATATTATAAAAGACTTTAGTGTGCTAGTCACTCATGTTTATGAACAAACAACATCGTCAATTATGCTTGAAATAAGCTCGTTTAATAGTTGATATTATTTTCAAACCATGCCCCTTGTGCTGGAGTGTCCAAACTGCCCAAATTCGTGTACCTTTTATGACCTGTATTATAACCGCAACACTAGCCCCGAGATAGCACTGCATATGGTTACAGGCGCTCCAATCTTACACGTCACGGGACGAGTAGAACACTACATCCCTCCCACCTGACCGGAAGTGGCCCACAGAGGTGGGTCAGCACTAGTCGGGGCCGCATCGAAGAGTATTTTAGTGCTCCCGCAGCCATCGGCGCCAGTATACGAGGGAATACGGGATAGTGATAGTCAGTTAGAGTTTGACAAACCCATTCATCCATCCCAGGACAGAGGACATTCAAAACGATTTAAACCTCGAAAATAAACAGGGTACAATAATAGAAAGAAATAATAAATTACGTTACAATTTATATTCAATACACCGCACAAACACAGATTCAGTTGAAATCCAGCATCAGGTACGTGCTGTCTGGGGTATGTGCTGAACTAGATCTATTTGGCTCGGCCGCAAGTCACAATATTTTCGGTTTTATTCGGTTATCCTGTAAACGTGTTCTGTGCTTTGATGTTAATTAGTGAGTTTAACAAATTATAATAGCGCGTATGCAGGTCATATGTTGCTTTATCTAGGCTCGAGCAGACCGGATGCGTATGCGTAGACGTAAGCGTAGACGCACACGTACCACTGAATTAAATGTATGGAACTGTAAGTCGACGCGCGCGTCTACGCTTACGTCTATGCATACGCATCTGGTCTGCTCGAGCCTTAAATAATATATTAGCAAAGGCGCTGGGCTTCACTCCCGTGGATTTAATCATGATAAAAACATAATAAGTCTGGTGCAAGCTTTTCTCAAGATTCAAGCTACTTCCACACCAAATTTCATTAAAATCCACCCAGTACTTTCGAAGGTTAGCGCGTTTAAACAAACTTTCCCGCTTTATAATATTAGTATAGGTGTAGTTCTTTCTTATCTACATAACAAGTACTACTGGTAGATAAAATTGCTAGAATCTGTTTATGTTCTCTTTTTAAGTGAATTTTTGATTCTTTTAACAACATAAATATTTTTAACCGTAATGTGCGTGTTCACTGTGCGTTGACCATGTTCTAGATTAGGACATAATTATTTCCTTCGGTAGAGCGTACGTACACTTTTTTCTCATTATTTTGGTAAGAAAATCATCAAATGAGTCTTTCCGTTCAGGGTGGAAGGGCATTCTGCCAAAAACTAGTATTACAGGAATATGCACTGTTAAAAGGCTAACATCGAACTTTATAACATACACATAGGTACAGTTCTCAATTTAATTTCATGAACTATTTCCAATGTAAAAAAGCAAGGCCCCTAAATATCATTACAACGGTCTAAATGTCATCAAAGGCACCTAAATTATCTACGGCTTGAGGCAACTGCAGGCTAACTTAATAAGTACTAAGAAAATTTAGTTAACCAAATGAAACCTAGAATATTAGCTTACTGAAAAGCACGCTAAATATGCATTGTGTGATTACAGCTGAACTATTTGGAGTACTGTAGTAAAACCAGAAACTCTCATAGTTTCGCCATATCTGTCCGTCCATCCGTCGGCGGGTTTACTCGAAGGTTATTGATGATTAAAGATATTAATCACACCTATAAAATCATCAACAGAATCAGGAATATCTTTTTATTTATAACTAGCACGTCCGCGTGGATTTTGTCGAAATAATTTACAAATAATGCACCTTACAGCCAATGAAAAAAAAATCGAATTGAATCATTAGTTCCAGAGATCAAAAAAAAAAAAAATGAAGAATGCATTATTTTTCATTTACACATTATACATGTTTGTACAGTTGGTGGCGTCTCCTTTTAAGCATATATATGCCAGTGCCAGGAGGCGCCGCTTTTATAACTTACATTAAACACAAGTGTAACCTTAAAGCTAAAGAATATTTTGAAAAAGTAAATAAATAAACTAATAATATTGTCTAGATTTTATTTTTCATTAGTCTTTTTGAGCGTGTATGTATCTATGTGTTTGGGTGTGTGCATGCAAGTGTGTGTACGTGTATGTGTGTGTGTGTGTTAGTGTACATGAGTGTGCGTGTGTAGAATGTTTTATATGGAAACAGTTTATGTAAATGGATGGAATGGTTAGAGAAAGATTACCTTACATTTAATAGAAAATCCTCTACTTCATCGTAGCATAACTTGTGTATTCAGATAAGCAGCAAAGATTTGCAGTCTCTAAAGGGTTAGAGAATGCAAATCTGTGCAATTTTGTTTTTTGAGATTACGCCCTACATATAAAATTAGAAATATACAAACAATCTTCACTTTATAATATTAGTATATATGGTAACTCGTGTACTGTCTTTGTAAATGTATTGATCACTGGCTCACCAACACATCCAATTCTATGTACTAGCCCATATTTAACCTGGGCAAGCTCATTCGTTTGATTGTCATTTGACAGATAACTGTTGTGCACGAGACAATATTATAAGTACTTGTGTTTTTGTGTAGATACATATAGACTACACGGGTTATTCCCTGAGTACCCCGATCTCCGAGGCCCCCGTCCTGGAGGACGCTGATTTATTTTTATCATGTTAAACACAATTAAAAGTCAGTTTAGCTTGTAAAACAGACGCTGTGTATTTTTTTTTATTATTTACTTATTATTATACTTGACTTAAAGAACCAGAAAATTATAAAGTCTTGATTGGTTAAGGTAAATATTGTAATTAGAGAATACAATATAGAGTCTCTAAGAGCAATCCCAGGTTTTAATTATGATCACAATAATTCCTTTTTAAGCGACTTCGAATCATTCGAAAATTCTTCGAAATTTTATTTAGTCCATGCAAAACATAGGCATGTAATAACCACTTTCCCCCGATCTGTTTTTTGTTGTTAACGCCTTAGAAGGACCCGTTTCCGACATGTTGTATTGAAACACTGAATGTTCTTATCAGTTGCAAATAGCATTAGCAATTGTTTAGTATGTGTAAAAGAGATACAATCACAATTATGTCGCAAGAAGTCCTAGCTTTATTGTTTATTATAACTGGTTAGCACTCAGGTTCATTTTTTGCAACCCGGCTGTGCTTCAAATTTGAAGTAATTAGGTATTGTTGTCATACATTGTGAAATATGTATTTGTTGAGTATGATTTGATAATATTGTAAGATTTATTTTATATTTAGACACATTTTATTCAAACTGTAATTAATTCCATAAAAACTATGATTTGATATTAAAAAAAATCAAATAAACTATAGTTCGTCTTATGTATTTCAAAACACATACGAGGGATGATCCAAAAGTAATGATAATCGGTTATTTCCAGCTTTCAGAAAAATACAAAAAAAAAAATTTTTTGTAGCTTGTTTACCCACTAAGTCACCATGAAAAAATCATATAAATACACCATGATTCCAGGGAGTTGCATTAATTTGAATACAAACCGTCGAAGCGGAAACATTAAATTGGAAAAAAACTAAATTAGAGCTGTGATCAAGTACCTTTGTATGAAAAAAATGTCTACTAAAGACATACACAGCAACTTGATGGAAACATTGGGGGACTCTGCTCCTCCATATTCTACAGTTGCACGATGGGCCAAGGAGTTTAGCCTGGGCAGAATATCCACTGAAGATGAACATCGCGAGGGACGCCCATCCATGTCTCTCACTGAAGAGAACTTTAAACAAATCAAAGATAGTGTGATGGCAGATCAAACAGTGACCATCAGGCATATAGCTGAGGTCACAGGAATATGACTCTTTAATCCTTTTACTCCTTTTTATTTTAAGGAACGTTTTCAGTTCCTCTGTGACACATTCTAAATCCTTGAGATTATCGGAAAATCTAGAGTTAAGTATTCGTATGCATTCCACTTCTTTCTTTGACAAATCTTTTACTATACAAGCAGCTCGTTTGTGGAATGCATTACCCATAGAAGTGAGGCGTGCTCAAACGCTACCAGCGTTCAAAAGAATGGTGAAGGAGCATTACCTCTCCCTATAACTTTTCCCCTTCATTCTCAATTATAATGTAATGTTTAAAATGTATTATTTATTAGTATACAGATTTTGGTATTGTATGTACTTTATATTATTATGTTCAATTAATATTATGATGTTTGTACACTGAAAGCCCTTAATCTGACTCCTTTAAGTTTGTCCAACCAAAGGTTGTCTGTAAGAGATCGCCCTGTGCGATAAGACGGCCCATTGTACACCAGTTATTTTTTTTTATCCGTAGAAATATTGTAAGGTGTACAATAAAGTATTAATAAATAAATAAATACAGCTAAAGTCAAAATAAAACAATACACATTAAAACATTCCAAACTAATCAAACATCAAAATTCTGATGGTGTCGGGTTTAAGGTAGGTACATTGGATACAGACCATTGCCTTAGAATAGGAAAATGTTTTTATACTTTAGGGCACCGAGGGAAGTTTTCATACTCTGTGGTAAGTAGCAACATCAGTTACCTATAGCAGCACCTCACAAGAAAGAATCCCTTTTTCTCTTCGGGCACGTTGCCAAAGCCGAACAATCCCAAAGCGAAGACAGGCAACGTTCGGAAAATGAAAAAATAAAACATGTAACTTAGAATGAAAAAGAAGGAGGTCAGATAACTTCGAGAAACTCAGAAATAGCTGCAGTGTAACGTTTCATTTTTAATGTTCTTGCGTATTCGTTTTTAAAGTACGTTAAAAACAGTGGGTTGTTTCAATAACCGTGAAAGTGTGATTTGGTTGGCGAAAGGTTCTGGAAACAAGTTTTTTTAAAGATTCTGTTTATATAATGTGAGTGTAACGCAATAGGAAAATGGATCAAATAAAAAAATCAACAAGGACTTATTAGAATAGACAGTATTTACATAAAACATAACATAAAAATCATTTAATTCAGATGTCCAAGGATTCATGTAGAATTTGTAAGTATATGTATGTGGATATATGTATAAATATGCCTAAGAACTCTTATATGAAAATACATAAAAATAAATAACACAAAAATAATACGATGAGTTGTCAAAGGTGTATTCATTGCTGTGATGATTGAATGCGTTTTGGTCTCAACGTAATATTAAAATTTTACACTTCCGTTTTATTTTATGGTTAGGCTTACGATTGATCATAATCTCACCTGATGGTAAGCGATAATGTGGTCTAAGATGCAACACGCTTATATAGAACTAATTTATTCATTCTTGATTTAAAGATCCTGGTCATAGCCATCTGGAAACAGACTCCAGCAAGTAATTGCACTCCTTAGCTGTACGCACAGTGAAAATATTTCCAAAACGTTTATTACGTGTGATTGGGCTATCCACCATGTAACGCCATGTTTAATCTTTAAAGCTATTTGTTTTCCAGTGACAGGAAAATAATAATGCAGCTAAAAGGCTCAATGTTTGAATGTTTCTTCTTATGCAAAAATGTTGCAAAATCCTAAACCCAAACCCGTAATAAAAGAAAGAAATATAGTATATAGTACACAAAACAGAGGGCACACAATGATATTAAATATTAAAATAAACTTAACCCTAAACATTTTTTAAACAAGTGATCTAGCAATGTGGTGAGAATTCGACCCGAGACCTCGCGATATTAAGTCCGACACCTGAGCAATTTAGCTATTGTCGCTTATTACATTACCGTGTGCCAACGGCTGTATCAAATAGACCCAGTTCAGCAAGATTGCTAGACAAGTGTCTGACGCTGTTCGTCTGCAAACACTATCATCAATCCTACCTCTTTAAAAGCTTGACTCATTCTCAATCTATATATACAGTATGTTAACTAACAGAGGGCATTCCCGTTAACCCATAAAAGATTTTTTTTTAATATTAAAATATTCACTATAAATGTTAAACTGATACGTAAAAGAAACTCTCTGTACACGCGTACGCATTCATAAATAAATTGCGACGTTGCCCTCCTTCAATTACGCATGTACAGAGTGTTTCTTTTACGTATCAATTCAACATTTAGTGAATGTTTTAATATTAAAAAAAAAAACATTTTGTTTTCGAATGGTAATATTTTTTTAGCATGTATGGATGCTATACTATTGCGGGTTAACGGGAACGCCCTCTGTTAATTAACATACTGTATAAAAGCGAAATACCACTCACTGATTAATCACGAAAACTCAGGAACTACAAGTAGTAGGGCTCTCAAGTTTTGCATAGAGGTTCCTTTTAGTACGTAGATGCTCGCTAAGACGGAATTCTGCGAAATTCCCATGAGATCGGGATTTAGACGAAAAAAACTTCCCACGCGAACGAACTCGCGAGCAACTGCTAGTACTAGTATAAACACAAACCAAACAACAAACAATGAAAAGGTAAACATTTAACAAATTTAATTACGTAACAAAATCCGTGCCTTTGCGCTGTGCCCGACTTGTTTAATTAGGCTCGTCTATTTGGCGGCCGTCCGCGTCGGATGTTCCCTCCACAATACCGGAAAACACTTAGGACGAATTTCGAGTAAAAACTTTAACATATAGGGTTACTTTTTAGTCTCAGACGAGCTGTGCCCGCGATTTCGCTCGTGTGGGAGATTTTTTCCACGTTAATCCCGATCTAGTGGGAATTCCGGGATAAAAAGTTTCCGTCGTCTATCTTCCAGAGAATGTCCCATTTATGATCATCTGTTTAGCCTTTTCCAAAACTATGTTGGGATCAGCTGCCAGTCTTACCGGATACAGGTAAGTAATAATGTTTTACATGGAGGGTCAGCCTTTCTGACCTCCACGACCCAGTAACTGGGTGACATGAACCTTTTTTTTAATTTATAATAGGCTCGCACCACCATCTCACCTGATGGTATGTGATGATGTGGTCGAAGATGGAGCACGCTTACCTAAAAGTAACCTATTCACTCTTAACTTAAAGACCCCCAGGTTATAGCTATCGGGGATCACAGACTCCGGCAAGGAATTCCACTCCTTAGCCGTACGCACAAGGAAAGTATTCCCAAAACGTTTTGTGCGTGTGGGTGGGATGTCCACCATGTAACGATGGCGCGTCGCCGTTTGTCTTGTAGTCCGATGATGGAACGGGCTTGGCGGAATTAGATTGTGTAATTCCATCGCACACTCCCCGAAATGTAACCGATAGAAAACCGATAGACTTGCAACTCGGTGTCGATGTTCAAGCCTCTGCAGCTTTGACTCGACCAGTGCATCGTTGCCAATGAGTCTGTTGGCCCGTTTCTCGATATACTCAAGCGCGTCCAGTTGGTGTCCGCCGTCGCGTCCAGTTACAGCCGAGACAAGCGGATTAGCGTGCTTACCGTGGAACGGAAGAATCTCGATATAAGATGGCACCCATTCACAGACCGACCTCGGAATGCGTTGCTTAACCTAGAAGATTGATCTGTAAAAGATCGCTTTTAGCGATAAGACCGCCCATTGTAACAGCCATTAGTTTTTAAGTCCTCATTTAATTCTGTTATAGTGTACAAGAAAGAGTATATCTATCTATCTTTTATTATTTAGCCATGAGCTCCTCCCAAGTGAAGGTCCCATAAAAACCACACAAAACAGGCAGACAACAATTTTAAGTTATTATGTTCAAGTATCGTGTGAATAACTACAAGCGTACACAGTTATTTTCAAAACAAGTACCGCTTGGAAGCCTGTGAGCTCGACTCAAACTTATTCGGTTTTTCTCATATACCTATTTAAGAAATTGTTATAAATTTCTTTAAGAAATTCTTAAACAGTGTGTGTTATAAAAATATTCACAAAAAAGATTTGAAATCACAACAGTTCAGTTATATACACTTTGGCTTTGTGATGTTTTTGTCGTTATTAAAACGGAGAAAGACAATACTGTAGGGAAACTAGTATGTACTAGGATTGAAAATCCGTAGGCACGCGACATCCACGAACCCGTATTGAGTCCACGTAGTGCAATACGACCCATTCTCTCTCATGCAGATGAGACCTGTCTCCAAGCATGGAGATGAGGGATGGCTATAGGCTAGTTATGCTATAAATTACAGGGAAACCTTTGAGAAATACCTTTTCAAAAAAAAGTAACGCTTAGTAGCCTGTAAAACTGACTCACACTTGTTCGGTTTTTCTCATATACCTATTAAAGAAACTGTTATAAATTCCTTTTAGAATTACTTAACAGTGTGTGTTATCTACTATACTGAAAATATGTTTTAGATGATTTTGTACACCAGCAACAGTATTTATCGAAATATGTTGGGGCCGGCTTCCCGTCTAAACGAATAATATAATATAATATTCCACAACTTTCACACAACGCCATCTAGTCCCAAACTAAGCAGAGCTTGTGGTATGAGTACTAGACAACTGATAAACATACATATATATTTTTAAATACATACATGTTAAATTACACTCAGACAAAGAACAAATGATCGTGAGCATAGCAGTCAGGGCCACTGACCACTATACCAACAGGCCCGTCAAAAGTACTGTATCTATTTTACAACTGCCTCGGTGTAGTAGGTTAGTGGACATAAGCGCGAATGCCGAGCAAGAGGTCTCGGGTTTGATTACCGGGTCGGGCTAAAAGTGCTTTTGATATTTTCTGTCAGAAAATTTTCAGTAGTAGCCCGGAGTTTGGAAGTTCGTGGTGTGATAAACCCTATGCCTCGGTAAGCACGTAAAGCCGTTAGTCCTACGTCTGATCTCTCTCCAGTCGTGTCGGATTACCGTCCCATCGGACAATGAGAGTAAAGGAACAGAGAGTGCACCTGTACCTGCGCACATATGTACAGACGCCAGCATATGAAGCTACCCGAAACTGTCAAATTTTCCCAATCAACCTTGAACCTAATTTCCTTAAAAATAAAGTTGAAAATCTATTAAAGCAATTTGACAGATTGTTGTAGCTTGATGTGCTGGCGTCTGTACTTGTGCACTATAATATCTCCTGCGCAGATGGCTAATCGATTATGAGATTTGCCGCCATAGTCAGAATCGGCTAGGAGGACTATTATTATTATTATTTTGTATGGAGTGACTGCCGACCTGACGTCCACAATCCAGTCACTGGATAACACCATATCCCTTGGCCAGATTATTATCTGGTTCGTCGGGTTTGCTGACTTCTGACTATTCGTAATAATTGTCTAAGTTTTACAAACAGCAGCAGGGAACAATAGCTAACGTGATTTGTGAGGATTGAAGGAATCTCGATATATGTAGACGATCACTCAGCCATGCCTTGAATTTGGTCATTGTTGCGTAGCCCTGAAGTTAGAGTTGGGAGAAAGCCTATAAAATTTGGTGATAAAGTGATAATGAAAAGGTGAAAATTGACGCTTCTGAACCCTGTGAGTAATTTTTTTTAAATCTAATTTTATTTAGGGGCTTGTATCAAGGACATGTCTGTGTGTGTTCTTTTACATAGACTGACTTACTAATACAGTATTAGTTTATAATATTACTTAAAGTTAAGTAGCTAAAGAATTTGAGTTATCTGTGTAGGACCATAAATAAATGGCACAACTTCTTAATAATCTCCGGCTGAGTAACGTAAATTGTTGTATTAAGTAATTTATACAAAACCATAACAAACTAGTTAATACTTCATTAATCTAAAGCATTGATTGTAAAGCCATGACAGATGAGAAGGGTACTTTGATGGTCGTGGTACCGAGAAAGTTGTTGTCATCTACAAATATGACTTGATTTTATATTCATTCAAGTAGTTAGTAATCACTAATCATTATGAACATGAGCTCATCAATACGATGTTTTAGAACGAATAAATGCAACTACACTTCTGGACACATCTATTGGCCCACCTTGTATTTTCAGTTTCGTTTGGTCCTAGCTAAAATTTTATATTAGGTCGAGCAAAAAGTTTTTATGCAGTTTTGAACCTGGCACATTCACAATTTCATTCAATAGTCTTTTTTTGAATTTCGAACACAGAATTTAAAGAAACAAAAGACAATTTGGAGCCTGTTTGTTGATATCAAACAATCGAATACTAAGAAAACTTGGTTTTATTGGTTTACTTGGATTTAATTCTTGAAAAAGTGATTGATATCTTTGCTTTTGCAACAAACATTACTTATTCTTAACATTAAGGTGAGGTTCTATCAATAATCTATGGATACTTCACCTGAAGTCGCCTCCCAAGCTGTGGCACTTATTCAGGCCGGACACAGCCAAAGAAACGTGAGTGCTCAACTTAATTTAAGTCGATCTGCGGTCCGAAATGTTTATCGGAGGTACCTAGAGACTGGCGGCTTTGTTCGTCGCCAAGGAAGGCCACGATCTCGGGTCACAACTGAAAGGCAGGATCGATTCATCGTGACGACCAGCTTGAGAAATCGTCACCTTACCTCTATTGAGATACAAAACCAACTTCGCGACTTCCACGGAGTATCTGTGAGCGCTCGAACTGTTCGGAGAAGGTTAAAAGAACGCGATATGGTACCACACAAGCCAGCTAATGGGCCCAAACTAAAGCGAGCCCACCGAACAGCGCGCCTTCATTTCGCACGCAGTCATTTAAATTGGACACAGCAAGATTGGAGCCGTGTACTCTTTTCTGATGAGTCTAAAATTGTGTTACATGGCAATGATGGAAGGAAGAAGGTCTACCGGCGTAAGGGAGAGCGTTTCGCACAATGCTGCTTTGAAGAGAGGGTTGCTTATGGCGGTGGCTCATGGACTGTCTGGGGCGGTATATCCGCGAGCGGCAAAACTCAACTTGAGGTTGTTACAGGACCACGGCTGCCAACATTAAATGCTGAAAGATACATTCGTGAGTGCTTAGAACCTCACGTGATACCATACGCGGACTATGTGGGCCCAAATTTCCTTTTTATGCATGATAATGCAAGAGCCCATGCGGCCGGCATCGTCAGGGAATATCTTCGGGATGAGAACATCACAGTTATGGACTGGCCAGCCAGAAGCCCAGACATGAACCCCATTGAGCACATGTGGGATGAGCTAAAAAGGCGTGTTAGGGCTCGTCAGCCAGTTGCCCAGACGATGCAGGAGTTGAAAACTGCCATAGAAGAGGAATGGGAGATGATCCCTCAAAATTTCATAGAGCGGTTGATAAACTCTATGCCTAATCGTATGAGAGCTGTGGTAGATGCCCATGGAGGCAACACGCGTTATTAAATTAAACCTTTATTTGATAAAACATGTTTTTTATTCAAAAATTAATTGCCTTTAACAAGGCGCATATCCGACTTGTTAGGCGTAGGTCCATGTCGTATGGTATTCTGAATTCAAATTTAAAACTATACGATCGAAAAAGATGGTAAAATGTATCAGGTTTAAAACTGCATCAACAGTTTTTGTTCAATCTAGCAATCATATTTCGGTAGGGGCCATCGAAACCTAAACTCTAAGGTGGGCCAATAGATGTGTCCAGAAGTGTAGTTGTCGGCCATTGGTCGGTATTCCACGTCACTTCAAATGATTTCAAAGGCAGAGTGAATAGGTTACTCCTAGGTAAGCGTGCATAATCATCGACCCCATTATCACTTGCCATCAGGTGACATGGTGGTCCTTGTCGACTACGGAACGGGAAAAGCGATCTTTTACAGACAATCTATTGTATGATGGTTGGATTATAGGTTTTGGAAGCTTTCAGGAAAAGTCCAAGCCTCGATTCAAGAATTATTTGTAACCACAAATTTGTGAGGGACCCTCAGTGGGCGAGCCAACTCGCACATGCTCAGTTTTTGTTGTAAGGTATTAAATCCAAAACATAATCGATAATTATAACGATCGAGAACAAAACAAAAAAAAAACGGGATGACACTCAATCCTATCCGCCTTCGCCGGAATACACATATTTTATACAGTATTCTTTTCAATCCAACGACTCCCTTTTATCTCAAAGAACGTTTTAAGTTCCTTCATGACACGCATGGTAGAGATTTGAGATCATCGGAGAATTTGAGACTTTCGATGCCTACACATTCCACTAAATTTTACGACCATTCTTTTACTGTGCAGGCTATTCGGTTGTTGTCGAATGCATTGCCGGTGTCAGTAAGACAAGCACAGTCACTCGCTGCTATAAAAGCTCGGTTGCCAATAATTTTCTTTCAAATTTATGATTATTTCTTTGTTTTTCTCCACATGATGTTAAAGAACACATTACATTTATATTGTGCTTTCATGGCGGTCGGAACGCGCCACGGTCCGAGTCCCACATAACGGTGGAGGGGGTTCGCATCGGCGTCGGGAGGACGATGAAGTACCTGGGACTCGTCCTCGACAGCCGGTGGAACTTCAGGGAGCACTTCCTGAGTTTGGCCCCAAAGCTGAACCGGGCAGCAGCCGCCTTCAGGCGACTCCTGGCTAATCTCAGCGGGCCAAACGCCTCCTGCCGAAGGCTGTACGCCGGCGTCGTGCGGTCCATGGCCCTCTACGGGTCCCCAGTGTGGGCCCTGTGCATCCGGACGCGACCACTAAAGTTGGTCGCATGCCAGAGGGTCATGGCTATCCGAATGATCCGGGGATACCGCACGATCGCCGGCGAATCGGCCAACCTCCTTGCCGGATTGCTGCCCTGGGATCTGGAGGCGACTGCCATCCAGCGCGTCTATGAATGGCGCGTGGAGGCGCAGCGCCGGGGCGTATCCCCGCTGCCTCGAGAAGTCGGGGCGCGGCGGGAAGAGCTCCGGCGCGATCTCAGGGCAGTATGGAGGGAACGACTGTCGCAACCGACGGCCGGGCACGCCGCAATTGCGGCGGTAAGACCCCTCTTTGAGGAGTGGCTAGATCGGCGTCACGGCGTCCTGACCTACCGCATGACGCAGGTCCTCACCGGACACGGAAGTTTCGGGAGGTACCTGTGTCTGATGGGAAAGGAGGAAACGTCTGGGTGTCACCACTGCGAGGGTCGCCCTGAGGACACCGTAGAGCACACGGTGCAAGACTGCCCCGCCTGGGCAGAGCACCGACGTGTCCTCACGGCGGCGATAGGCGGAGACCTCTCGCGCCCGGCATTGGTCGAGGCCATGCTGCGGGGCGAGAGGGAGTGGGAAGCGGTCGCCTCCTTCTGCGAAGCAGTCATGCTTCCGAAGGAGGAGGCGGGCCGCGAGAGGGAGAGGATGGCGTCCTCCCTCCAGCCCAGCCGCAGTGGTAGACGCCCACGGCGTCGGACGTCGGCCGACGATCTCCGGTCACCGTAGGCGCGGGCATGCGGACAGCGAGTAAAGGGCAACTCGCTGTCCGACCATGGACCATGCCCGGGTCGACGGCGCGTCGTGTACCACGCGCGCCTCAAAGAGCGTCAGCAACATGACGAGGCCCCCTCTGCAGAGGGCCGAAACCTGCCGGGGTCGTGGGACTCATCCCGTTACCGTGGCCCCGGTATGTAAAGGGTTATTGAAGGAACACCGTGGATTTTAGTCAGTAAAAGTCTGACAGTCCCTCCCACCCTGCCCAGAGTGGGAGGACTTATTTGATAATTTTACCACGTTAAAAAAAAAAAAAATTACATTTATATATTTTATATAATTATGTATTGTATTTATATATATATACTTATATATTTCAATTAGTTTTTTTTTCCGTTATGAGTATTTGTAGTACACTAATTTAGCCCTCCCCAATTCAATTAAAGCTTTTAAAGTCCTTCCAAAGGTTGTCTGGAAGATATAATTGTCCGCCATTGTAACCAAAGTTATAGAAATAAGGTTATGTAAGTGTGTTTCAATTTTTGGTGTACAATAAAGTATATTCTATCTATCTATCTATCTACCGATGTCTACTATTTCATTAATCCTTATTTTTTTGTTCTGGTTGGGAAACTCATCCCATGGCCTGAACCAAGGCCGGAGGCGAGGGATCACCGCCGCTGATCGCCTCAACGAAGACACGGCGAAGCTCTGCCCAAGCGGGGCACATCTCCACTGTATGCTCCACCGTGTCCTCCGGGTGGTCTCCAAAGTGACGACACCTGGGCGTGTCCTCCCGTTGAAACCGAAACAGGTACTTCCCGAAACACCCGTGTCCGGTAAGCACCTGCGTCAGGCGGAAGGCGTGGTCGCCATGGCGTCTCTCCAGCAAGTCCTCAAAGAGGGCTTGTCACCGCGATTGCGGCGTGCCCAGCCTTTGGTTGCGACAGTCGCTCTTTCCAAACCACCGTGAGATCGCGCCGGAGCTCTGTCCGCTGTGCAACTATTTGCCGCGGCAGCGGAGTTGCACCCCGGTTTTCTTTAACCCTAGTCTTTGCAAACACAACACGAAAACATTTGTTACGAAAGACGCCGTTAGAAACTTCGTAGTTACAAAATATATTAACTTTCGTAAACTATGGCTTTTGAGATAGGCTAGAATGTGAACGATGCATATTTAATATCTACTCTTATCAGCCCGTTTCCTTTTCTTACAGAAATCAAACATTTATTTTGCATAGAAGTAATAACTAGAAAAATATTTGAAAAGTTAAAACACCCGATTTACAAAAATCTTAGTACATACCTTAATAATTGAACTTCGAGTATAAGAATAAATAACTGCTGGCTTCATATATTGTGGCAAGTCAGCGGAAGACAATGTTTTAAGAAACAGTGAAGCTGTGAGTGGTTCAAAAAATCTCATCGAACGAAGTCACTTTAGGGTTACGTTTTTACTTTACAAGATTACTTTATAAGTTTTTGACACTTAACTTTAAAAAATTCTTCAATAACAATAAATTATAGAAAACATCAATTTCTATGATAATAACACATAAATAATACACTTAATGTACACTAACGATTAGAAGCTATTACATAAAGACTTACCCAATTTTTTGGCTTATTCAAAACTAACTATATGCTCAGTTTAAGTAATGATAAGCAGATTCCATATTCAAATTTGATTTTAAAAATCTACAAATTATAATAAATAAGTATTAATTTGTTAGTGCTAGTAGTGTTTTCATGTTTATAATAGTGGAAAGTTTAGTACGTCTCGTTAAAATTGAATTAATAAAAATATTTGTAGGTTTGTAGGTATCGATGTAGATGTTTGTGCACACTGAGCTAATATCTATCTATTTCTTGTTTAAAAAACGACTTAGCCGATTATTTATTAAAATTGTATATAGAAAGACTCCAATTTAGTATTAAGAATAAGAACTTCATCTAAAAATTTGGTCAGAACTTTTATAATAATGAGACTGCCAAATTAAACATGCGTTACAACAATATTGTCATCATTTCCATCATTATATGGCACTTATAATATCTACACTCAACACACAAGTCAGTGACAAGACAATATAATATCGAAAACTTGGTCTCGTGGATCTGTTATTACTCCGTCACCCGGCCTTTTGTAAAGTAATCACAAAACTATTCCGTCCCAGCCTCACTCGGACTTTGATAGGTTTATTTGGATTCCGGATTTCGGAGATTTTCCGCAGATTCGGTCACTAAAAAGCAGGAAAATTGGAGTTTCCGAAACGATTGTTCCCTGTTTGATTTTTATGGTTCGTTTGAGTTTGACTCTTCGGATTTACAGAGTTTGTTGTGGCGGATTTGTTCTATTTTAATGCAGAGTGAAATATATTGGGGACTAGCTTTTTTATATTTTTTTTTCGGTGGAAAAATCATCTATTGACTGTCCTCGCTATGGATAGAGGGACTTCTACTACAACTTATCCTATTCCTTCACTACCCGTACGTTTTGGGACCGCGGTATCACGTTACAATATTCCCGCAACCCAGCTAGAAGAGAACATTCCCGCAACCCCAGTATATTGAGTACTAGTTGTAACCGCGATTTCGTTCGTGTAGGAGGGTTTTCCGGCGTAAATCCTGTTAGCGTAGGAGTTGCCTATTGTTTACCTATAACCTTCTCTATCTTCCAGTGAAAGCCTATAAGATGGTTCAGCTGTTTCAGATATTAGCCCGCATAAACAGTCAGATATAAAAACTTTTTTTTGTATCGAGTATATTTCTATAAGCACTTAAGAAAGCACAATTGTTTTGAAGTTACAGAGAGACACTATAATTTTTATATTTTTTCATAATTCATAGTCAATGTTATAGTTTCACTCATAGTATAAGAAAATAAATGATTTTCCGCCACAAAAATAGGTGCTCTTCAAACACCTTTTGCCATATCCATATTATTATCTATTATTATACAAACCGAAACATCCATATTTTCGTATTTCAATAATCAGAAGCTAGCCGAAGCGTTTGTCAGCCAGTAACAGAAATATTATGTATGTATCGTGAAATGAACGTTAGTATTGAGAATACGAATGAATTTTTAACCGACTTCAAAAAAGAAGCAGTTTCTCAGTTCGTTTTATTTTTTTTTGTTTTTTTCTATGTATGTTATCTCATAACTCGAAGACGGCTGGACCGATTTGGAAAATTCATTTTTTGTTTAAAAGGGTATACTTTTTAATTGGTTCTATTGTCATCACGTTAGGATCTGATGATGGAATCATGGAGAAATCGAGGGAACTCTTTAAATATTATAGGCACACCTGTAACGTTTTGGGTATTTCTTATAGTAACTTGTGCAGTTGCTCTCGAAAAGCACCATTTGTGGAAGTAGAACTGATGATGAAGACCACAGATGGCCACCGAAACTACTCACTAATAAGTATTTCGTGGATTGCGAATCGATTACTTGAATATTGATGTTAAGCACTTTATGCTCGTCACAATGCATATGGTGGAGTAGAGCTGATGGTGAAGTACCAGGAGAACTCCTCAAAACTTAATGGCTCTGCATTGGGAAAAACAATATTTTGTAAAAGGTGATAAGTAGTTGACATTTTGGCTTCTGTAACTAGATAAATTACAAACCGACCCACAAAAAAGCGTAAAAAAAAACTTTTTGGCAAAAAATAAAACCGACTTCCATATAAAAACACTACAAAGCCAAAAATAACTTTAATTTCGGAAGGCGGTGTAAAAAAAATACAAAACCAATAACATCGACTACCGAAATTAAAGTTTTTTTTTTTAATGTAATCTTTTCATGCAATACGTTCGTTCAATTCTTCATTTAAATTCATCTAATTCGCAATTTGAAATTCACAACTATGCTGTAACAAGACCAGTGTCATAACGTTAGATATGCATTCTCAAATTGAACACATGTTGAAGAATCGCTCCAGCTACGGCGTAGCAAGAGTAGCGGTGACATCAGCTACTGGCTACGACGTAGCAATCACGCTATGACAACTATTTTGTTTGTCCCTATTCTTTAGTTAACTCTAATCATACGATACTTTCGGTTGTGTGGGTCAGAAGAGGCATAAGTCTGATAAGTAACTTTAAGTATTTGATTTGGTATTGTATATTGTGAATTTGAATAATATCAGCGTCTATGTTCACAACTACCAAAACATACAGCCTTTAAATCAAGAGTGAACGGGCAATTTCTGAATTCACTGGCTCTATAGTAAGCCATATATTTTGCACAACTGATTACTAACTGTATCGTGGGTGTGTTTTAAACATTAGACCCGAAAAACTATCTATAGGTCATACAAACATTTGTTCTGTAGCAACCACTGCGCCTACGGTGTAGTCAAAACTATTCAGTCATAATAAGAATAAAAACTGCTGCCTACTAAAACTATGTTGACGCCAAAACTAAGTCAGGCAACTTGGCCTTCTACCCATCAAACGAGGGTTACCAAAATTCAAACTGCCCAAATGAGCGACTGATTACTTTCAAACACAAACAGTTTGAATGACCGCAAATCGGCGCCATGTTTATAATCTGACATTTATCCATGGCGACTAAAGGTGCTTTTCCATAGCTGTTATGTGAGATAGCTATACGGATACGGTACGCGAGGATAATGTATGATCACAATAAAGGTCACTTGATAAATGGTATTCATGGTATATGTTACAAATTACACGTTGATCTTTGTGATCACTTTAAACAAGATGAGACCGGTATTTTTTAGCTGACTACTTTAAGTAAAATGATTCAACATCCAAACAATCAGTACCAACTGGTCAAATTATATGAGAACCTTGTAAATTAATATCTGAGGCGACCTTTTGAGGAAAACATCGCACAGATTTGAGTGAATCAGTCCTTTAATACACGCATTTGTCTGTAATCTTGTAGCTCATTGTAATCATAATCTTGATTTCTCTTATAAAGTTAGTACATAATACTGAAATAACATAAAACAACAATGCGTTCTTAAGCACTTATGAATTAAATATCTGTAGCCAAACTAGGCAGTGTCTGTATTTCCACGATCAGTACTTAATCCTCTCATTAATCAAATAAGTTAAGTCAACCACTTAGAACATAAAAACCTCAATATTTTTCACTTGATTTTATTTTCCTTGCGTTACTAGCAAGGAATGACAGGATCACGCATCCGTGCAGTTTTGCTCATTACTCACACATTTTGACAGGTTTCGCACCGCTAAGCTATGTCTGGCTTGCATGTTCTGGTGTAAACACACCCTAATCGTGTAGCAGACATATTGTGGCTGACGTCAGTGACGTCAGAGTACCCTGTCACGTCATGTTCTAAAAGTGATCGCTGGCCAACATTTATTATAGGGGCGAGTGTTTTGTGGAGATGCTATGGGATTAAAATAGGATGATACATTTTGATGATCGTTTTTAAAGTCTAAAATAGCTTGGCTTATATATTTGCTATATCATTTATATGTGTATTTTCGCCAGATTTATGTTTTTATTGGGTTTGATGATTACGTATAAACACAGGCGTTTATGTATAACATGTTTTGTAATAATATGGGCCTTCCTGGCCCATATTATAATAGTTTTTTTGGGTTCTGTACCTCGGAATGCAAAACGCAACCCTTATAACATCTCCATTGTTTAATTATCTCTGTATCAAAATGATTATTAGCAGGAATAGATTGAGATGTAATTTGGAATTAATAACAAATACGTAGTTTTGTAGTTCCTTATAGCCTGAAAATATTAAACTTCTTGATGAACGCAATAAACTAATAGTGGACATTAATGCGAAATAATTTTGATACATTAATAAAAATAAAATTCAAAACCTATAGGATACTTCCCGTTGATTAAGCAAGAAAGAAATTTGGCTAGAAGTAAAATCTTACGGCACTATTGGAAAATGTTACTTATATTACCTGTACAATGAAGTATAGATAGATAATTTCTCAACCACAAGGCAAGGTAAAACTTACTGTCAAACTAATATTATTTAGTAACTAGTACTCACGCGGGGCTTCGCTCCCGTGGATTCTATCACGGTAAAACCATAACTCTCTTTTTTTGCAGTCGCGTAAAAAGTAGCCTATAACATTTCTCAAGCTTTAAGCTACTTCCATACCAAATTGCATCCAAATCCACCCTGTACTTTCGAAGATTAGCGCGTTCAAGCAAACAAACAAACAAACTTTTCCGCTTTATAATATTAGTATAGATTTATACGATTTATTTAAATCATGAAATACTCTTAATTATTTTCTTTCTTATCTTCCATATAATTACTATATCAGTTATTTTTTTCGGGTGGGAAAATCATCAAATTACTCCTCCCGCTGTGGGTAGAGCGGAAGGGAGTGTCAGACTTCTACTGACTAAAAACCCACCCTGTTCCTTCAGTTGCCCTTGCATTTCGGGCCGCGGTATCTCGTTAGAACAATTCCCGCAACCCTGTAAGGCAATGGACCTATCGGGCCCCGTCAATGCTGCTGACTGCTCTTTGAGGCGCGCGTGGAACACGATGCGTTGTCGACTCGGGTCTGCTCTTTATCGGCCGGTGAGCTACCCCTGCTCGCCATCCGCAGACCCGCGCCTACGGTGGCCGGAGATCGGCTCGCGATCCCCGACGCTCGCGGTGGCTGGGGCGTGAGGAAGACAGTTGCCTCTCGATCGCGCGTTCAGCCGCCTCCTCCGCTAGCATGACTGCTTCGCAGAACGAGGCGACTGCATCCCATTCCCCCTCGCCCCGCAGCATGGTCTGAACCAGAGCAGTGCACAAGAGGTCACCGCCGCCGATCGCCTCTCCGAGTCACAACGCTGCTCCACCCAAGCAGGACACAACTCGACCATACGCTTTATAGTGTCCTCCGGGTAGTCCTCACAATGACGACACCTGGCGTGTCCTCCCGCTGTATCCGAAACAAGTATCTCCCGAAACAAATATCTCCCGAAACAAGTATGACCCTCTGTCCGGTCAGTACCTGCGGCAGGTGGAAGGTGAGGACGCCGTGGCGTCTCTCAAGCCACTCCTCAAAGAGGGAACTTATCGCCGAGATTGCGGCGTACCCAGCCCTCGGTTGCGATAGTCGCTCTTTCCATGCCACCGTGAAATCGTGCCAGAGCTCTGTCTGCTGTGCTACAATTTGCCGCAGCAGCGGAATATTACCCCGGCTAAGCACCTCCTCGCGCTATTTGTGTAAGCGCACGAGGCCTACTGCCTCCAGATCCCACGGTAGCAATCTTGTAAGGGGGTTCGCTGGTTCACCGGATGCTGTGCGGTATCCTCGGATCATTTGGATTGCCATAACACTCTGGGATACGACCAGCTTACGGGTTGGTCGCAGCTGCAAATTCAGCGCCCACACAGGGGCCCCACAGAAGGCCATGGACCGCACAATCTCTGCGTAGAGCCTCAGGCAGAAGGCGTTTGGCCCTCCTAGATTGGGTAGGAGCCGCTTATCTTATTATATCCTATTCATAAGTTTTATGCTCTCAACCCTCCCCAAATAATGAAAAAAATAAAATTACATCAGTCAGAGGTCGCAAACCGAATAAAAACCATCACAAGAACGAGATTAACGAGTATTTCGTCATAAAGTACTGGCATTAAGTACGAAGAAGCTGTGAATTCATTTTATAAGCCACGCTTGTTGCTTTTATACTTTATAACATGAAACTGCGGTGGCCACATTACCGGAATAACTTAGCGCAATGCGTAGAACACGCGCGCCTTTGGGTTGAGAACCCCTGTGCTGGTACGGTTGGTTAATTCGAGAACTGTTTTGAGAAAGTGAAACTTTAGGAGTTGTAATATTTACTAGCTTTGTCCGCGACTTCGTTCGTGTGAGGGGATTTCCCTGTGTTAATCCTTTTCCCTTGGGAATTGGGGATAAAAAGCCTACATTTTGCACAATAAACTCCTGTATACTCCTTAAAATCAGTTCAGCCGTATCAGAGAAAAGTCCGGACAAAGGAATGACAGACTGATCGACATTTTTTTTATTGTAATGTGTAAATACATAACTATAAGTACTTGAGAAAACACAGTTATTTCGAAATCATGGACAGGCAGAATAGATTCATCATCACCTGCTTAGCTTATTTCCAACTATGTTGGCGTGTTTTATAAAGAACGACCGCCCCTCTGTAGATTACCACTATGGAAACATGCTATGTTAAAGAGCAAGATTGTACTAAACTTTTAGACCTTACAGATTCTTAGAGCCAAACAGCTTGTCGATTACAAAAGCTTAGTTTATGTTAATTTTATGTTGAACTAGTACTCACGCGGGGCTTCGCTCCCGTGGATTCTATCACGGTAAAAACATAACTCTCCTTTTTTGCAGTCGGGTAAAAAGTAGCCTATATCCTTCCTCAAGTTTCAAGCTACTTCCATACCAAATTGCATTCAAATCCACCCAGTACTTTCGAAGATTAGCGCGTTCAAGCAAACAAACAAACTTTTCCGCTTTATAATATTAGTATAGATAGATATAAGGTTAGTTCAAAATTCAAGTCTTAACGCGAATTTTCACTCCAGTTTTTAAGAAGTTTTAATGATCAGTTCACAATTTTTAATTGGGCCTTTGGTTCCAATTTCCCCTTTCCAAGCAAATAGGCACGCTAAACCTTAACACGACCAATTAAATATTCATAATTACAAAACAAACAAGCTTTCAGTTTAATAATCTCTACAAAATCGGCTTAAATTCCACCATGGAGCCATTAATTTATCAAGCCTGTCAGTATGAGACAAAGCAATGATATTTGAGTACGGTAAACAAAAGAATGTTTGTGGAAGCCGCAACCGCACATAATATCGAAAGGAATATTTATTGGTGAAACCTCGATGTTAACATAGTTAGTATATTTTGATGCAAAATTGACTTGCAAAAAGCCAGGGTATTGTATGTAGTTATCACAGGTGCTGGACTTTTAAAATAATTGTAATTCATTTTGCTAATTTATTTTGGACGTGATGTAATCTAGTTTGAGCAGTGATGAATGACCCAGTGGTGTCCGCCCACCACCCGACTTGCGAGTTTCTCGTGAGTTCGAATCCAGTAACAAATATTACTTAGTGTAATTTATATCATTACTACTACTCAAATCGGTGCAGGACACATCCTCCAACCCACGCTAAGTCCACATGGTAGATTAAGGACCATTCTTTCTCATGCAGAGGAGGCCTGAATTATTAAGAATTATTAAGACCGTTTGAATAAGTTGCTGGGCTTACTCCAATTGTTAAAAACCCTTGCGGCCTGCAAGTGGACATGGATCTGTCATCCCATTATAAACTTTAAACGTCGGTCCATGTAGTGTGATGTTTCCACGTGCTTCTGAAAAAGTATGAAAGGGTGACGAGATGCTCACTCCTTCCCTCATCAGCGATGGAGTATGCGACTGCAATCCACTTTTTTTTTCGATGGGAAATTCATCTCCTTGATGATCGTCTCTGTTAAGTCTGACTTTCAGGAGTTGCAGTCTTAACGAATAGTGGGGAGTATTCTTCCCAGAAAATAAATCTGCATAAGGCGCGTATATTGTATGAAGACGAGGTACCGATTCTATAGTTGTGGCCTAGGTGTTTCCCTATAGCTTAACCTAGGGGTCTTTAAGTCAAGAGTGAATAGGTTACTTTTAGGTAAGCGTGCTCCATCTTAGACCACATCATCACTTACCATCAGGTGAGATGGTGGTCAAACGCGAAACTATTATCAATTAAAAAAAAGTGTGGGACTTGAACTCAAACATATGAGACGGTAATTTATAAACTATCATTTTATGTATGTGTTTGTCTTAATCAATGTGTGTGTGTTTGAAAGGAATGAAAAAGAAGGCCAAGTGCGAGTTCGGACTTTCGCACGAAGGGTTCCTACATTACCTATAAAAAACGAGAAAAAATATATTGTGTATGGGAACTCCCTTAAATATTTATTTTTTAGTATTTGTTGTTATACTTAGCTGCAACAGAAATACATCATCTGTGAAAATTTCAACTGTCTAGTTATCACGGTTTATGAGATACAGCCTGGTGACAGACAGACATACAGACAGCGGAGCCTTAGTAATAGGATCCCGTTTTTACCCTTTGGGTACAGAACCCTAAAATGCTTTATATTTTCGTTTTTAACAATCTTCACTTTAATATTATTTTATATTAAATACATTTAAATCGGCCAGCTACATCAAACTTATAGATCGCCGATTAAACCTCTTACCAACATTAATCGCAAGCCGGCCAGCGCAGGTCTATTCACCGTTCAGTATAATCAATAAACCTGTTGATCGAACGAGCCGATAAAACATGCTACACACTAATATTAGTGGGTTTTAGGTTCGAATACCGCATTGCCACAATGTCGGCTAGATAAGGTCGCCTTTATAGGTTAGGTATGGCTATGAGGGTTAAAATGACGTGGCATAAAAATGTGAAGTCCATTTTGTTCGCAGTTTTGGTGAAGAGGAGTTGTTGTTTGCTTTATGTAAACACGGGTAGAATAATCATGTTACCTTTTACGTTTTGGACATATTTTACTTACGAAAGTGCTTGTAATACCCGATGACTCTATTGTTTCGTATCGTTTTTAGATACAATATCTAATAAATAAATAAAGAAACTTCTCGTGTATTAACCTTTTTTAGCAGCAATGATAAGCAGCCCCCAGCCTCTGATAGTCCTCTTTCCTAATTTATTGTGTCCAACAGGGTCCACAATGATAATAAACCATGTATATTCTGTAAATAAATAAATAAATGTACCTATCACCTAAGTTCACTCTTAAAAATGTATTGAGTGTAATCGGATCTTGATAAGTGTCAGTCCATTAGCTAAGGGTAAAAAGGACTATTTTCGAAACGTGAAAAATGTATGGGATAGTCTTTCACCACTAAACCAACCAGAAGTTTTCGAGCCTGTTTCTTGTCAATTACCTACTAACAAAACCAAAATGCTAGTAACATTAATGGCGATACTAAACATTTGTACAACCGCTTTTATTCTACACAAATTTTATCAGTTTTTCAAGCCATTTGAAATAAAACATATAATTTCACACATAGCTAGAAAATAGCTATTCGTATTTTTATTCATTTCAAACGTATAATTGTATACGTTTTTAAATAATTACAGGGCTCAAGGCTGAAAACGTTACAATGAGTGTAAACTGGCCAAGTTTTATTTATAAAACTGCGGTCAACTCACATTGAAAGGCATTTGTTTGTCGTGAGCAAACACTACCTATGGTACTTAAACAGTTTTGCCTCTTTTATTTTATACCTACATTTATATTTTGCTCCGAATATTTGAAACGGGTTAAGCTGTTAGTACCCCTGCCTGGTTCTAACCCTGCGGGAATGTCCCAACAAAATACCGCTGCCCCAAGGGTAAATGAAGGAATAGGGTGGGTCTTAAGTCAGTAGAAGTCTGATACTACCTTTCACTCTACGCAGAAAGGGAGGCCTCCAACAAAAAAATTCGTTAAAAATGTTTGAAATTTGTAGATCTTTGGCTGGCTTTAAGTGTATAGATTTTATGTTGCACTAAATTAAGTAACATTTGTGTATATTTAAATTTTCCGTGAGTGCTATCATCAGTGAAAATGGCGCTTGCAACTGTGCCGAATATCAGAAACTCAACATATTTTATTTCACATAGGGCACTTATAAAACGTTACAAGCTGGTACACGGTTTGGAATTGGTCATTTCTAATGGAGAAAGAACCGGCAAGATTGGAAAAACATCCAAGTATCCCTACCAGCGGGGATATGTCAGTAGGGATATATGGAACGGGGGAAACTTCATGGTTACTTACTCTTTTCAAAACGTAATTGATTTTCACAATTATTATACAGATTTAATAGGTATGCGAGGATAGTACAGACCAATAAACAGCAAGTAGTACAATGTAATTATGTATAAATGAAAATTGAAAAAAAATCTACGAGTCTACAATGTTCTTTAATTGACATAAGAAGGAGCTTTACAAAATTATGTGAAACGATTCATTAACATAAATATCTCGTTTTAAGTTCTAATGGTACTGCTAATGAACTTGTCACTTTCAAAACTTACAACTTTGAAAACCCAGTTGTAATATGTGTAAGAGATAAAAATATTTCGTGTTACTCTCCAAGCAATTCCCAAGAAAATGTATGAGAGTTATTTACAAAACAAAGAAATATCGTTTTACGAAATAACTATGCAACGTTGCTATGCAAATAGTCACGTATCGAGCCAACTCATGCTTTCACTTAATATCTTTAGGTATTGGTTGTTTTATTGGTTTTTACGTTTTTCAGTGGGTATAGAATGTTTATAATAAGACCGAAGTTGTATTGTACTTAAAACTGTAATAAAACTTATTACTCCAAGTAGCTGATGGAATTACACAATCTAATTCCGCCGAGCTCGTTCCATCATCGGACTACAAGACAAACGGCGATGCGCCATCGTTACATGGTGGGTAAAGATGGGCGTTTAAACGAAAAGCATATAATATAACATGTTATTTAAAATAAGCAAAAATGCAGACTTATTTATAAAAGCATTTAACGTTATCTGCTTATTATTTGTTAAAATTTAAACGTAACCGCAAATATTGCATTCCGTTGTTCACTTTTAAAAACGACAATTTAATTGAAACGGGTTTCCGTTAACTGTTTAAATTGCTTATTTTGCTTTTTACTTTTAGTAGCGTTTTCTCCGCCCGGTTAAAAGCGTCATGTTTAGTGTATTTCCGAAACAATTTGTTTTTGAAGTTGTGACTTGGATTTATTTACGTAAACATAAATAGTGTAGGTATAACATTTTTTCATGTGGTGAATTGTTTCGTACCAAGGAAATAATTCGTAAGACTTGTATATAATATAGTTTTTAGGTATTGTGTTAATAATAGTGTAAATAGTTTACAGTGTACGTAATTGTGTTAATTTTGGCCTCTTTTTCTATAAAAACCAATTGGTGAGCTAATAAAACTGATCTGCAAAGTACGAAGGAAAGTTTATTGATGTCGTTTAAAAACCAATAGGTACTTAAACTTAACCAACTAAAAAATCAAACAATATAATTTCGTTATTTTTAATGTAAGCCTGTAAATAGGCAGATAAGTAATTAAGCAGTTAACGTAAGTGACTTTTGATGAAAAATAAACGAATAAGTTCGTTAAAAGTTTTAAGTCGTTTATCACATCTCTGATGGTGGGCATCCCACACATACGCATTAAACGTTTTGGGAATACTTTCATTGTGCGTACGTCTAAGGAGTTGAATTCCCTGCCGGAGTCTGTGTTTCCCGATAGCTATAACCTAGGAATCTTAAAATCAAGAGTGAATAGGTTACTTCTAGGTAAGCGTGCTCCATCTTCGAACACATCATCACTTACCATCAGCTGAGATGGTAGTCAAACGCGAACCTATATCAATAAAAAAAGCAAGGGGGGATAAGAAGGGAGATTAAATAATGTACAAACGCCAGCACATGAAGCTACCCGAAACTGTCAAATTTTTCCAATCAACCTTGAACCTAATTTCTTTAATAATAAAGTTGAAAATCTATTAAAGAAATTGGACAGATTGTTGTAGCTTGATGTGCTGGCGTCTGTACAAATGTGGTACGTTACAGTCGTTACGAGTGGTCAACAGCCAGATAATCAGACACTGGTCTGTTCATGGTTCATCATTATCGTGTTACCCAGCTATTCAGATAGGCAGTCGCTCTGGGAAAAGGCTAAGGGGCCGTTCAAGTATTACGTAAGCACATTTTTTGCAAATTTTAACCCACCCCTCCCCCTCGTCAGCAAAAGTAAGCAAAGCTCTTACCCCTCCCCTCCATACTTACGTAAACATTGGTACAATTGATTGATTCATGAGCAGCAGTTATAAATCTAGAAACAAGGAATGGGTTTGAAAAGAAGACTGTAACGCACATAATATTTATTTAAATAAACTTTACTGACACGGAATTCAACAATTCATTATTTGTAGGAATCCCCGAACATGCATTTCATTTTGAAGCATAGACAATGTGTGTTGCTATATGTGTAAAAAATTAAATAATTACTGCTGACGTAATCACCATCTAGATCCCCCCACCCCCCATGTCATCAAAAATAAGCAAAGCAAAGACCCCCACGCCCCCCTAAAGTGCTTACGTAATACTTGAATGGTCCCTAAGCAAGTGATGATATATGTTACGTTCTTTAACTTTTCAAATTGCTATAACATTAATGAATTTATTAAATAAGATAAAGTTATTGCTTTTAAATCGAAATGAAGTCTACTTCTTTTTTAACCGGCTTCTAAAAAGGAACATTTATTTTCGACCAGTACGTATGTATGTATGACCGCGATTTTCTCAAAAACTAGTGATTGGATTTCAATCGCGTTCTTGTTGTTTGAAAGCATATTTTACAAGGACTATTAAACATGTTTTCTTATTTGAATATTACTTTCTTAAATCCTTTCTTGTTTCATATGTCGATTCCTAGATAACATCCTAAAAACACCCACGCTGATCACTATTTTGCCAGTCTTAATACAAGACAAATCCTATTCAACATTAACATAAATGATGTTTTCAGCTTCGCATCTTCTCAGTCAGCTCACGTGGCGACACTTGGATGAGACATACCTTGCATTACTGATGACCCACAGAGCACAGAACGCCCAACTAGCTACTAGAGAAGTCATTTCTTTCAGTAATACTCGTGGCACCAGAAATTGCAAAAGTCAACTGCCTTATAAAAATAAAATAAGTAAAATTCATTTATTGCAGGTCCATGACGCATATAAAATTAAATTTAAAAAATCACAAATTTGTTACTATTGCTTAAATTAACAAATACCAGGTGTCAAAATTACATAATTATACGATTAAACAGAGTAAAAAGAAAAATACATAGCCAAATGGTGTTGACAACCTGTAGGTACTTGATTTTACTTGATTGACAATTATTTATTAGGAAATTATAGTCAAGAACACGGAGTTGCCAGTAAGTTAGTACAGATGTTTCTTTGTATAATAGGGCTGTAGGGTAGCGGTAAAGCTTCTGAAGTAAAAACATTCGAATCTTAAAAATAAGAACATTCCCACAACCCAGGCTGGCACTGGCCCTATTGCACCCTATCACTGCTTCTGACTGTTTTTGTGGCTCACGTGGAATACTACGCGCCGCCGACCTGGGCCTGGTCCTTACTGGATCCATTTTTGCTCGTCGTTCGCAAGTTAATAGCGCCTTCACACTAGCGTTTGTCCAGTGTAGGCGTTCGATGAATATACGCGCAGCGCAGACGCCAGGACTACGCAGCGCAGGCGTCACGTTATCGCGGCGTCAGTGCAAGGTTAAATGAAGACGCTGTGCTAGTGCCGCAGGTGCGGGACGCGTGCGCCGCGTTACTGCGTTACTTTTTAAAAGCAAAGCCAACAACAGAGTTTTCTCGTCAGAATCCATTGTGTTAATGATATTTCTGAAACGACAACGCGATTGTGTGACGTCTGCGCCGCGTTAGCGCAGCGTTTAATTGACTCCAGAGGAAAACGCCGCAACAACACGACGCCTGCGCCGCGTTGTCACGGCGTCTGCATTGCGCATACGTTTATCGAACGCCTACGCTGGACAAACGCTAGTGTGAAGGCGCTCTTAGATTGGTTCGCTAATAAAATATATTAATACAGTAATACGCATTACGTAGTTTGTATGAAATAAGTATGTTGAAAACACCACCTCTAGCTTTTGTCGCTGAGTCGTATACTCTGTGTGATTACTTTTACGCCCCAAGCAACGGCAACACAGCTAAATTGGGTGTCATGAACTTTGTTTTCTCTTTCATACCAAATTACATGTAAGGAATTAGGTTCGTTTGCTTTTGGTTGGGTAATGATGGACTTGAGAAGGCATGTAGAATGTTGTATTTACTTGGTTAGTGATATGACGTCATTCGCCGCTAACGAATAGAAAAAGTCATTTAAACATTGAGGCATTGTTATGTATCTTCATTGAGACTGGATTCAGCTAAATTAAAATGTGTAAGTAGTACTTCTACAAAGTCATACTTGCCTAATATTCAAAGCTTTTACATCAAAATAGAGATTTGTTCAATGTAGACTAATGAGAACAACGTTAGTAATACGATTGGCCTCAGTTACTTGGCTATTTAGTATTTTTAGTGCTAGCTAGCGGGGTACTCTGAGTCGGGGTGTTAACCATAATGACGTTTTTAGGGTTCCGTAGTCAACAAGGAACCCTTATAGTTTCGCCATGTCCGTCTGTCTGTCCATCTGTCCGCGGTTTAGCTCAAAAACTATTGGTACTAGAAAGTTGTACTTTGGCATGAGTATACACGTTAATGACGCCGAAAAAGTGGTACAATAAAATTTTGAAAAAAACTATTATTTAGGGTACCTCCCATACATGTAAAGTGGGATGATAATTTTTTTTTCGTTCTTCCCATAGTGTGGGATATCGTTGGATAGGTCTTTCATAAATATTAGGGGTTTGGTAAGACCGTTTTTTGATTAAGTAAACCGTTCGTGACTTATCAAGCTTAAAAGTACCAATTTTCGTTAGAGTCAAGTGTCCCTCCCCTCTATCAACTAAACGGTTATAGTTAGAAATTCAAATGTCACGGCAGTAGTACCTATATATAACGAAATTTAAAGGAAAACTATCACACATAAGTGGGCTTTACAAGTTTATGAGTAATAGTCGAACAATTGTATTTGACTCGAAAATTTCGAACAACTCTATAGAAATGTCGATAGATGGCGCTAAGCGCCAGTTGTATCGTGCTAGCTTCTTGTGACGATTGAGTAGTGTAGCTCTGTGTCCGTATTTAAATTCAAAACACCGGCTATGACAAGTTTTATACAAATCTCAAAAAAAAAAACTGAAACTATCCGTGCAAAATTGTCGGGTCAGGTGAGGATTTGTATAGGAAGTCAAATTAGTTAGGTAGTCATGTTTGGCTTTTAGTTAGAGCATGGTACGAAATGATCAGTCAGCGAATACGACACGCACTTGGCTGTTATAAAAACTACGGAACCCTACACTGCGCGTGGCCCGACACGCACTTGACCGGTTTTTTATATATAATATTAAACGTTAGACCAAATAACTTTCGATTAAATAAACAATATACATATTAAACGTTACACCAAATGATAATCGATTACATAAACGTTATATCAAACAACGTTATACTAATTAAGTTTTAGAATAAATAAATGTTATATGTAAAGAAATTATATCAACAATTGGTATATCTCACGTTGATTATATCTTATGAACGATAATAAAATGAAATTAGACCAAATTACGTTATGAGACGCACCCCATTACAGGTGGATAATCTATGAAAATCTATTTAACGATATGATCACTAATGTTTGGCCAAATCATGAAGTAGTCGTGCGTTTAACTGTTCATATCGTCAAACGATGCGTATTCAATGATCTGGCAAGACCACATCATGATGTGACCAACGGTCGATGTTCTATTTCATGAAATACAATCATTTCATGAAATGGTCGAACACTTCATGAAATGATTCATTCTTAGATCTGGCTACGACATATACATAGGTACCCATGCCTTAATTTTTCTGCCTCACATTAAAGTGTCATTATCCTAATGGCTAAAGTGTCGGAATTGTGATCGACAGGTCGTGGTTTCTAACCCCACCCATTACAATTGCCGTAAACCCACTCTAGACACAAGCATATTTAGCTCTTATGGAGGGGTTAAAAAGATTGTTAGTAATGTCATTTCTACCCACATTGCTAGGTATCTTAAAAAAAAAACATTTTTTTTTTTTTGTTTTTTTTTTTTTTTTGTTTTATTTCACTGATATTTATTACCTTATGGTATAAAATGATCCCTGGGATTATTTTACCCCTACCCCAGGGATCATTTTATACATAGGTGTGTATAAAACGATCCTTTACTAAACTTTAACAAAAACTTCTAATACAAAAAAACTACGTACATATAATAAAAAATAAGTATGCAGTTACAAAGTTAATTTCAATTTCAATTATTTCAATTATTTATTTGCATCAAAAAGGATTACAATATTACTTAAAAACTAGCACATAGAAAAAAGTATCAGTAAAAATAATATAGGATCATCTGCAGCCGAACTAGGTAAACACCTGTATCTCGGCATACAGCGCCAATCCTCTCAGTCTATGACATTGAAATTTTATTAAATCAGCAAGTACAGTCTTTCTTTAAACTTAAAAAGAACAATTAAGAGTAATACTTTATACAAATAATTATAAAATTAGAATTAGGAATTAATTTACTTAAAATCTAAGTGAGTTATAGGTTTATTTCGTGTGTGTATGAGTATGGATGTAAGGGTGAGTGTATGTGTGTGAGTCAGTGTACGTGTGAGGGTGTATGTGCATGTGTAGTGTGTATGAGAGTGTTTGTATTCTTACATTGTGCCAAAGAGTATCAATCTTTCGAGTTAACTATAGAAAAAAAGAAATAATAAAAAAAATATTAGGACTCCTGATTATTCAGTAACTTCCATAAGCTTTTCTGTCTCATCATAGGTTAGTGTTAGTAAGTAATTTTTTACCGTAGTTTTGCATTGGGCCTTATTCAGAGAGTAGATATTAATTGAAGTATTGATTTTGTTATATATATAAGGGCCTAAAAAGGCAAAATATTTACGAATAAAGGACGTATGAGGGTGGTGATTGCGAGTACACACTGTCCTGTTCCTTCGCCTATATTTTAGATTAGGGTCATATTCTAAAACTGTATGTTGCTTTAAAACAATACCTTGTAAAAACAGCTGTCGTACACTAAGTACTTCGCAATATTGGTACAACAGGGTGGTAGGAAAAAGACGCGGTTTAAAAGTGCAGATCTTAAGAATAGCACGTTGTGCAATCTCAATCGGTTTGATTATTGTTTTTGGAGCTCCTCCCCATGATGTGATGCAGTATGATATTACAGATTGGCACAAGGCAAAGTAGATTTGTTTCAATAATACAGCATCCACAACGTGTCTCAGCTTTTTGAAAACGAACATGAGTTTTCTGACCCGGGTACTGAGTAATTTTATATGTTCTCTAAAGCTAAGGTTACTGTCTATAATGACCCCCAAATATTTTATGTTGTCTACATGTTCAATTGGTTTACAGCTACAGTTTATATCTAAGCAACATACATGCGGGACTATTTTGTAGTTGCTCCTAATTAATTTTGACTGGCGAATACTAAAAGTTAGATATTTGGTTTTATCAGTGTTGAGTGTTAAAAGGTGGAGTCGAAGCCAGTTGTTTACGATGTTAAATCCCGTTTGCGCTGCATTAAAGACCTCATCCCATGTGTCAGCAGAGAATAGGAGAGCTGTGTCGTCAGCATACGATATTATATCTCCTTTTGGGATGTTTATGGATGTGAGATCATTAATATAAATGAGAAAGAGGCTAGGGCCTAAAATACTGCCCTGAGGAATGCCGTAGGAGACTACGCCGTCAGTGCTCACATGACAACCAATTCGGACACATTGATTCCGTCCGCTAAGATAGCTTTCAAAGAGACGGAGTTGCGTTCCTCTAATACCAAGTTTGAAAAGCTTCGTAATCAAGATGGGAATTGAAATAGTATCAAATGCTTTTTTTTAAATCTATGAATATAGTCAAACATTTCTGTCCCATGTCAAGATTAGTACTAATGTAGTTGGTTAGTGTATTAACTGCATCATCTGTAGATTTACCTACTCTAAAACCAAACTGATTTTTTGCCAGGTATTTCTTTTTTTCCATATAGCTTATAAGTCTGTTATTAATGAGCTTTTCTAATAATTTAGACATGGCGGGTAAAATTGAAATTGGACGATAATTTGATACTTCATTTTTATCACCACCTTTAAAAATTGGACGGACTTCCGAGCTTTTTAGTTGCGATGGAAAAATGCCTGTGTCGAGACATAAATTAAAAATGTGCGCAAGTGCCGGTGCTAGATGATTGACATGCTGTTTCAATAATTTGTTGGATATGTTATCCCTACCCACTGAGCATTCGGATTTCAAGCCCATCACAAGGCAAGTAATCTCGTCTACACTAGTCTCTTCCATCACAAACGAGTTCAGTTCTTGACAAGAGTTATTATTTGACAATAAAGCTGAGTCAGAGCTGTCGTACGGTTTCCTTTTTTGGCAATCTTCAGCTAAGTTTTTACCTACATCAATAAAATAATTATTGATTTCATTTAATGATTCTTCTGGCGAGTCTTTAATGGTTAGGAGTTGATTGGAGTTACTGGGAGTTTTATTTAGATTCGAAATTTCTTTAAGTACTTTCCAGAGCTTTTTTGGATCATTTTTTGCTTTCTCAACCTCATTTTTTTCATAGGCACATTTAACCTTTTTTAAAATAACACTGCAGAAATTCCTGTATCGATTATATGTTATTTTCAGAACTTCATTATCAGGTGACGATTTTAATTTTTGGTGTAGTCGGTCTCTATTTTTAATACATCTCAATAATCCATTTGTTATCCAGGGTTTAATTATTTTTTTACGCCTAGATGTAGTTATAATTTCAGTATTTTTATTGATTACAGTCTGAATCGTATTTATTAGGTAATTAATAGAGTGCTCAGGATCTTTCGACTGGTATATTGGGGTTAGGTCGATATTAAGCAAATCTTGAGTAAGACCTTCCTTATTAGTTATTGTTTGAGATTCATTTTTAAATGTTCGTTGTATTTTAAGATTCATGCATGCTAGCACAGGATAATGGTCGGTTAAAGTCGTTAGAGGAATTAGAGTATGAGTATTGTATGAACTCTTCAGCAATATATGATCCAGACATGTACCACTCGCACTACGCGTAATTTCAGTATGTGCAGGTAGTAATCCATGAGAAGCTGTTAAAGTTAAGTATTTCTCCCCGGTTTGGTCAATTTTCGTATGATTTATCGGGATATTTATGTCACCTATCAACATCACATTATTCGTGCTCTCTACTGTAAGTAGTGTTTCGTGTAATGAGTCAAGGAAGGGTTCCGCATTTTTATATGAAGGAGAGCGGTATATACACACAATTGCCATATTATGTGTATATACCGCTATCTGAAAGTTGACAAGAAAATACGATTCCTCATTCTTAAAAGAGCAGTGGTAATATGTACGACTGACAAGTTGAAGGTCTTGGGTACTGTTACGTACGTATATATGCAATAAACGAATAGTAAGCGATTCACCCCGTCGCTGCCACAATTATGCCGAGCATATATAAAGGCAATTTACACGTGTTTAGTAGAGAGTTTAGTTCAGAAAATTCACTTTAAGCCACACATATGTAAATAGTTTTTAGTCAGTCAAAATTGTAACCTCTTTGAATGTAACAGTGTTTCTTTTAATTAATAAATGTAATTATCGCAGCAGTGTAGTGTTTTCATAAAAGGACCCACGGAGCGCCATCCTAACAGTACGAACCCAAGCGGATAGTGCAGGTTCTTTGTTTAACTTTCATAATCACCGCCGCACTCAAAAGTGCTGAAAGAAAAGATCGTGATTAATGCATGTACTAGGTCTCCACCAACCCACATTGGGCCTGCGTGGTGTATTATGGCCCATTCCCTCTCATAGAGAGGAGGCCGTGGGAACTTTATGGTCTGATATATTATTCTTAACAAGCTTAAACAACTTATAAAACGTAATCTATGTTAGAAAGCATTTTACACAGTTAAAGATTATATTGAGGACAAGAAGGCTTGGGAATGAGCTGCTCCAGTGATATACGTGAGCCATTTTTATTTTTAAATATTGATTGTTGATTTATTTTTTATTGATTAAAATATTTGCTTTGTTAAGTATTGTATATACCTATTTCATTATTGTAAATGTGAGGACTATGTAGGTTATTCTTTGTTGTTTTTACTTTCATTATAATTTATTTAATGATGTCAAGCAGTTTGAGTACTTGTGTGGCCTACCCAAATGTCCTTACTTTGGTATTGTTCGTCAAAATGTTGGACAGGTCCGCTCAAATTTGCGTGGTTATTTCCTCAAAAGAACACCACAGACACGAACCTACATGCTTCTCATATACAAATTGTCTGGACTTTAAAAGAGACTATGACCTCTGAGTTTGTTTCGGTTTTTCTTCTCAGAGTAGTCAGTTAGGAAATACCGGCCTCATTTAGCTAAACTAAACTTAACAAACAAAAAACATGACGTGTAAAAGTATTATTTATAACCAATTTACAAAATAAATATTTCATTTCATTTCATTTGCAACTGCGATTTTGTATGACGGTATGATGAGTAAATTAGTGATTAGCCTTTTTTCTGCAGAGGTTGGTTATGTTATTATTTATAACTCAACATAACCCTTCCCTCATGCCCACTCTTGAGGTTTACTCCCCCCAATTCATTGAAAAGGTATAATCGTAACCTTGAGCCAGTATTAAAGTGCATCCGCTTAGCATTCCCAGCCCATCGCTACTGCCATCGGCCCAGTTACCGGAGATCCGGTTTTAGTCATCTCATGAATATCTGAAAACTTAAATTGGTTTGTTTTTAAGACGGATGTCGTGAATCCCTTTGGGGAATTTTAAGATGGCGTTGAAGTTGGAGAGTTAATTTACCAAATTTATTTGTGACTTGAACATAATTTAAAATGTAGCAATCAATCAATCAGTCATGTTACAATATATTTAGTTTTGAAAATTGACTAATCTTTCACTTCACAGCTACTTAATTAGTAAAAGAATCTCTTCACTCTTTTAATTACCTACTCCTTCATTACGAAACTAGCCTCTGTCCGCTGATTTACTCGCCTGAAAAGGATTTTTCAGCGAAATTAAGAAAGCCTATTTATGTGACTTGCTGACTATGTAGCATAATATTGGTGAAAAAATGTTTGGAATCGATACCGTCCTTTTTTAGTTTGTCTATTACAATAAAAAAAGAAACAGAACTTTATTTATTAGTGTACAAGAACTTCTTCCATCTTCGATCATTCTGATTATTACTAGCCATAAAATAACAGCACCTACATAGTTAACTATTTACCATACCGGCCAAGCTTCCGATACATCGTATTATCAAACATTAATGCACCACCAGCAACCACTTACAATAGTGCACCAGTTATAAATTACAAAAGCGTCGGTAAATTATACCACTTGTACTTGGTAGACAGGACATGTGCTTTCTGCTAGGGATGTCGAAAATGCCGGGGAGGCCATTAAGCGGAGGTGGAGGTGAAGCAATATTACTACACATTCACCTCTCTCACTGACACTTTCTCCATCCCTTCCTTAACCTTTAGAAGGAACGATCGGTTAATTAAAACAATGTATTATTATGCCCAATTTTTTTTCCATCGGCCTACTTAGTACCAGCTATTGCGTTGGTATCTAGTCCGTATTTATACCTAAAAATCATGAGCATTGCATGAGCATGAACATTTACGATCGAAAATCCAAAGATATGCGACATCCATCCATCTGCAAACCAAAAGTAACCTAACTAAACATAACCCTTCTCGCTCTTGAGGTTTACATTGGTCAATTAGAACAATGTAATCTGCACTGTTACCGACACAGACAATGGTCAATTTGTTTTCTCATACTACTTTCAATCATACTACTACTTTCAGTGAGGTCTATATAGACCAGCAGACATTCTGTATGAAGTTGACGTGATTCGCCCGATCTTACTTTAACCTGGTTTTATTTTCTACGTCTTTGATATTCTGTTAACGCGCAGCGTGGCATTTCCCACGCTCCATTACAGTTTGACAAATCATAAGGTGAAACTTTTATGCTATCGTTGACGGTGTGTGTAAGGACAGTATCTGTATTTGTATAGTTTTATACATATAAAACCGAACAAACTGCCACTGTCCTTTCTAAGTTATTTCATAGTGGGATCCAAATAATAACTATGTTTTATCTATATCACCTACTATCTACCTAGATGGTTTTTTTTGTAAGCCTTTTTTAAGTCCAAGATATTTACATTACTTCCATGTAGTTTAAAAGGTCTGGCTCTGCTGTTACAGTGTTTCCTAGTAGGGTAGTTCTTATTCATAATTTATTCTTATTTCCAATATAAGAATTTGGTTTTTAGGGTTCCGTAGCCGAATGGCAAAAAACGGAACCCTTATAGTTTCGTCATGTCTGTCTGTCTGTTCGTCCATTTTATTCCGAAACTATTAAGATTATACATTTGAAACTTTGTAGGTAGATGTATCCTGTTAACCGCTTTCCGATTTTAGGAGAAATATAAAAAAATATTTAAAATAAATTAAATATTTATTTTAAATATTTTAAATTTTTAAACCCCATACATGGAAATGAAACTGAAAATATTTTTTTTCATGAAACCTATGCGTGTGTGGTATCTATAGACAGGCCTTTAAAAATTACATTGAGATTACTAAAACCACTTTTTCATAAAGTTAATCGTTTAAAAGATATACGCTTCCAAAGTGGTAAAATGTGTGTGTCCCCCTCTAACTTTTATAATAATGGAGCAAAAATTAAAAAAAAAATATGCTGTAGATCTTAATGTAAACTTTCAATCGAAATTGGTTTGAACGAGATCGGGTCAACAGTTTTTGAGATAAGTTATTTAGCGTAGTTACTACGGTACATGGGCCAGTCTGACTCGCACTTGGCCAATTTTTATTTGGTAGTCGAACCACATTTTTAAAGTAGCCTTTGCTGAGTAAACCTCCTTTGCGGAGAAAGATGCGGATGTGAAGATTTTTGCTGTAGTTCGGATATACGGAGGTGGCTTCAAAGTTCCGTTCCAACCCTACTTTCAGCATACGCGGGTACAATCGCGCACAGTAACGAGATCATTTATAACGTTGACGTAAACGCAAGTAAGCGAGTAACATGATTGATACGGCCGTCTCCGATGCAAACTGATTTTATTGATGGTGATACTCGTACCGAGTTTTAGCATAATTTTGGCAGTCGTTTTGGAGGGTGTTACTTTAAAGCGCTTTTTGGGGTGGTGGTACAAGTTTGTTAAATTGAGCAGTTGGTGGAGGGGCTTAGGAGAACTTGTAGTGCTCAGCGCTTTACTCATGTTCGTAATGTCTTTATAAAATCATAAGGAACTTTTGTCTAAAACAGTTTTCATTTGTTGATACAATTAGAAAATACATGCTGAAAGTAAAAACTTTAAATGACTACATGGTTAGGTATATTTATGCGTACGGAGCAGTTTTTTATTTATGTCATATTTTTTTTTGCATTTATAAAGTATAGCATAATCCGCCTATTATCCTTCAACGATTTGAGTTATATTTTTAATATAGTGGTTATGTATTAAAATACAAATTGTAAAGTGACTTTCTGGATTCATACTGCGACCTACAATTCTTATTTGGTTATCAACATTTCATCCGTGGGGTAAACACTTTGTATCTTTTTTTTATGAAAATTACTCGGATGGAGTATGAAATTTGGCTTAAATAAAGTTGAGAGTGCCGGAGAGTGAAAGAACATATATGTTAATAATAAATACGTTGTTGTTAATAGTAATAATATACATGTTGTTAAAAAGTTGACCATACTCTAAACTTGACCAACTCATCTTAATTTGTAGTTTGAATGTTAATTGAAACTACAATTAAGATGAGTTTATGGTCAACTTTTGATCACTGAACAACAAATATTTTATTTATTGAATTAACGTATAGTCACATTTTTTTTTATTGAAAATAGGTTCGCGTTTGACCACTATCTCACCTGATGGTAAGTGATGATGTGATCGAAGATGGAGCACGCTTACCTAAAAGTAACCTATTCACTCTGGACTTAAAGACTCCTAGGTTGTACATGACTTACAAAATTTTAACCCTTAATGCCCAAATATGTGAAAACATTTTTGTCTATATTTTTACCAACATTTTGAGGTGATTGTATCTACTTACCTTTTTTTCGGTGGGAAAATAATCAAAATGACTCTTACCACTCTGGGTAAAGTGGAAGGGAGTACCAGACTTCTACTGACTAAACCCCACCCTGTTCCTTCAGTTGCCCTCGTAGTCCGGGGCCGCGGTATTTCGTTAGAATATTTCTATCACATATTACTTACCTGGGATATTTTTAAGGAAACAATCTGCAGCATAATATATACAAAGTGTTTTTTATTGTCCCATAACTCTCATCTTTACTAATATTATAAAGAGCTAAAACTTGTTTGTAGTATGTAATCTCTGGTACTGATGATGACCAAATTAAAAAAAAATCACTGATAGTAAAGTGCATTATTGGGGAGTTATAATCGAAGCATTAATAATCGTGACTGTCGAATTATTTTGTATGATAAATGATCTTTATTTTGCAAATTGGTTATTAAATAACACTTTAACACGTCATTTTTTCATAAATGTAAACTAGATGAGGCCGGTGTTTCCTAACTGACTACCCTGAAAAAAAACACCGAAACAAAATCTTCAAGAGGTCAGTCTCTTTTAAAGTCCATACAATCTATACAGTTGGTTAAATTATATGGGTACCTTGTAGATTACAGTCTGAGGCGCTTTCTAGGAAAGATACTCACAGATTTGAGTGGGCCTGTCCATACAGTGCAAGCATTTGTCAAATGACGTATAGCTCAACTTAGAACAAGGAGCTTAACGATTTGACGAACAATACCAAGGTAAGTAGGAAGGAGGGTAGGCCGCAAGAAGTACTCAAACTGCCAGACAATCATGTTTAACTCGAAATTTGAAAACAAAAATGATAGTTGAAAAATATTTTTTATGCCAGTTGATTCCTTGATATAGTCCCATTCGTAACCTGAAGTTATGGATTATAAAATAACACCTTGTATATTTTTTTCACTTTCTTATTAGGGGAGGGGTGGGAGGCATCCATTTTACCACTTTGAAATAGTCTATCTTTTAAATGATAAGTTTTGAGAAAAAATGGTTTTATTAGTGGTCTACTCAAAAGGGCTTAATATCATAAGGTATCTACGTCAAACACGTAAATAGAATAAAGAGTTTGAAACCTCATCATCCGTACTTAATCCTCACTCAAAGCTCCAACTATCGGAATGTCAGGCTACCCTGTTAATCCAATATTGAAGTCCCAATAATTGCCATTCGAATAATTCGTATTAACCGGTTCAGACGTCAAATTCGATCAACAAGTGCTCGACAGAACATGATAGCCGGATATTGGGAGGCTCCTACGTGAAGCTTTTATTAAAATACCGGCAATTGGAGCAGGGCAAATCATATTACCGGCCTCTCTCGTTAAGTGAGCAAAGCAATTGTTCGTTGCGGCATTATTCTTGAAATTCGACCAATTGACATTTCAACTGTCTGTTTTTGGGATCAATGAATTAAAAAGAATAGTTAAGTATGGAATACTACTTAATAATAGCAGAAATAGCTGATGCACGTAGCTTCGTTTGCGGGGACTCAAGAATTGGGCTTAGAGTAGTTAAAAACTGTCCAATTTAAAAAGAACGATTTAAGTTCCTTCACGACACACATGCAAAATCTCTGAGGTCATCAGAAAATTTAAGGCTTGCGGTACCGAGTCACGCCACCAATTTCTATGGTAAGTCGTTCGCAGCTCAAGCAGTAAGGCCGTGAAATGCTCTACCCGTGTCAGTAAGACAAGCACAAACCCTATCTTCTTTCAGAAACTTAGTAAAAGATCTTTATCTCTCTCCTTAAATTGTTGTTATTATGTATGTCTTTGTTTCTTTCTTTTTTTAAAATATTTATTTGTATATATTATATGTTTTGAGAACGTTATTTATTTTATATAGATAAATAGTACACCGTGGACTACCCGCGTATTTATTTTCTCCATCTGTGTCAAATCCATCCAAAGGTTGTCTGTAAAAGATCGCTTTTAGCGATAAGACCACCCATTGTAACACCCTTTTTAATTGTTAAGTCCATAATTCTGTTTTACTGTTATGGTGTACAATAAAGAATACATCTATCTATCAATAACTCAACGCAGATATTTTGGGTATTTTAGTTACGGGTATCTTTTCGGGTAGGGTATTTTTATGACTAGATTATATCTTTGATTGTCAAAGATATATACTTATTTGATCCCGCTGCATCACTTTCGAAAAAATAACATTATATCCAGAATAACTTTCACCTCCATTTTAACCCGTGAATGTTTTTTTTTTATTGATTGTATGCTCACGTTTGACTACCATCTCACCTGAGAGTAAGCGATGATGTGTTCGAAGTTAAAGCACCGTTATACAGGGTTACGAGTAATTGTAAAACACCGAAAACCTCTCTCACCGAAAAGTCTATGCGAAGCAAAAGAAAGCGATAGTATAAATCACTTTCTTTTGCTTCGCATAGACTTCGTAACATTTAGGCCGTTCAATTTGAATATTTTTATTTTTGTATGAAAATCTGATGAACTAAAATATGACGAATTTTTAAAAGTCATAGAACAAAAGTTGTTGATTATGATGTTAGTAACATAGTCCTGGGAGGTTATCGGTGTTTTACAATTAACCCTGTATAGAAGTAAACGATTCACTTTGACTTAAATACCCCAGGTTAAAGCTATCGGGAAACAGACTCCGACAGGGAATGCCACTCACTAGTTGTACGCACAATGAAAGTATTTCCAAAACGCTTTGTGCGTATAAGTAGGACTAGTATTTGCGTGTTGCGCGAGGTGCAAGCACCTCGCGTGCTTGTGAAAAAAACTAAAGCATTGCCCCTCTAAATCAAGTATTTTCGTGTTGCGCGAGGTGCAAGCACCTCGCGTGCTTGTGAAAATAAAAAAAAAAGTATTTGCGTGTTGCGCGAGGTGCAAGCACCTCGCGTGTTTGTGAAAAAAAAAAAAAAAAAAGATGGGGGGGTGATGGGGGAAGATGAGGGGGTTTAGTATTGGCGTGTTACGTGAGGTGCAAGCACCTCACGTGCTTGTGAAAAAAAAAAATGGGCGGGGTGATGGGGGAAGATGGGGGCGGGTTGCACAAGTATTTTGACTAAAGCATTGCCCCTCTAAATGAATCTGAAAAAAAAAATGTTCCAAGTCTCTTAGATTCCGAGATCCGCCTAAAGGGGGGGAGAAGGGGGGCGGGGGGGGGGGACTTTGAAAAATGGTTTTTACTTTACCGAGCCTCCTCTATACGAATCCGTAAAAAAAAAAAATACGGGTCTCGTAGTTTCCGAGATACGATAGGGGGGGGGGAGAAGGGGGGTGAAAAGGGGAGGTTTGGCACTTTTCCCGTAGGTTTGAGAGTTACTTGTTTACGAATCTGTCAAAATATACCCACCTCCCCATCCACCATCTGGGAGAACAATTATGTCAATGAGTGAGTGAGTGAGTCAGTCAGTCAGTCAGTGGTAATCTAGCTTTATATAGTATAATAATAACTAGTATTTGCGTGTTGCGCGAGGTGCAAGCACCTCGCGTGCTTGTTCAATTTAAAAAAAAAAAGGTGGGGGGTTGCTGGGGGGAGATGGGGGGGGGGGGTTTAGTATTTGCGTGTTGCGCGAGGTGCAAGCACCTCGCGTGCTTGTGAAAAAAACTAATGCATTGCCCCTCTAAATCAAGTATTTGCGTGTTGCGCTAGGTGCAAGCACCTCGCGTGCTTGTGAAAAAAAAAATGGGGGGTGGGTGATGTGGGGAGATGGGGGGGTATAGTATTTGCGTGTTGCGCGAGGTGCAAGCACCTCGCGTGCTTGTGAAAAAAACAAAAAAAAAAAAAATGTGGGCGGGGTGATGGGGGAAGATGAGGGGGTTTAGTATTGGCGTGTTACGTGAGGTGCAAGCACCTCACGTGCTTGTGAAAAAAAAAATGGGCGGGGTGATGGGGGAAGATGGGGGCGGGTTGCACAAGTATTTTGACTAAAGCATTGCCCCTCCAAATGAATCTGAAAAAAAAAAAATGTTCCAAGTCTCTTAATTTCCGAGATCCGCCTAAAGGGGGTGAAAAGGGGGTGGGGGGGCGACTGAAAAATGGTTTTTACTTTACCGAGCCTCCTCTATACGAATCCGTAAAAAAAAGAAAATTCCGGTCTCGTAGTTTCCGAGATACAATAGGGAGGGGGGAGAAGGAGGGTGAAAAGGGGAGGTTTGGCACTTTTCCCGTAGGTTTGAGAGTTACTTGTTTACGAATCTGTATAAATATACCCACCTCCCCATCCACCATCTGGGAGAACAATTATGTCAGTGAGTGAGTGGTAATCGAGCTTTATATAATATAATGTCCAACATGTAACGATGGCGCATTGCCGTTCGTTAAGGTAGCCTATGTCCATCTATCTTAATGCTTTATTTTTTCATCATCTAAAGAAATCATCTAATGACTGTCGCCCGATCTGGGTGAAGCGGGAGGGTGTGTAAGATTATTACTGACTAAAACCCATCCGTGTTCCATCATATGCCCTTCGTGTTCCGAGGCCGCGGTAACTCTTTCGAACAATTCTACAACCCCGGCAGGCAACGGCCCTCTTGTGGGCCCCGACAATATTGCTGACACTCTTTGAGGTGCGCGTGGAACACTCAGCGCTGTCTACACGGGCCTGGTTTCAGTCGGGCGGCGAGCTACCCATTGCTCGCAGCCCGCAGGCCTACGCGTACGGTGATCTATCTTAATGCTAAAATTGATAACAAAAACTATAACTTGAAACTGTATACAAATTATATACTTTCGCATTTATATTACAACTAGCTTCAGCTCGCGACTTCGTTCGCGTTAGTGTTTTCCCGCATAAATATCGATCCCTTTGGAATTCCGGGATAAAAATTAGTCTATGTTTATTCCAGGATGTCAACTATCAACTCAGTAAATTTCATTCAGATTTGTTCAGTAGTTTTTGCGTGAAAGAGTAACAAACATCCATACATCTATACATTAATCCTCACAAACTTTCGCATTTATAATATTAATATGTAGATATTAACTAGTGATGTAAATTGCGGTTAGGTAAATAAGTATTTTTTAAGACGCTACGATGGAAGAAAACACATGTCTAGGCTCAAAGTTACTTGGTCGCGGTAGGTTCTGACACCTACCGCAACCTAGTTACTTTCGATAATCAAGACAATCCTTTCCTAAAACTATTAGGTCAGGAAAGGACAAACACGTATGACTACGAATATATTGCCTGGTATTACATCGCCCAAGAGAAAACAATTTTTATTAGGTATAAAACTAATAATTCAGAACGGGCAATAAGTCACAATAACATACGGCCCTACAGCCCCATGAGATCACAGAGAGTGTGCTCAGGGAAGGTCAACAAACAAACATTTTATTTATGTAACGTTGAACACTTCGGATATTTCTTTGGTCGAAAATTGCTGCAAGGGAAAATCCAAATGATATTGTAGTGGAATATTATCGCCACAGATAGATTAAGCATGTAAGGTATTTATATCTTTTTATAGAACAGTGACAAAGGGCTCGACTTGCAAGTTACAGGGGTGGGTTCGAAGCCAGTCAGGCACATTACTTTGTGCAATTTATATCACCAACACTGTTCTCAAAACGGTGAAAGACCTCGTGAGTAAACTGGTATATCATAGAACCAAAAATCCAAAGAGAAATGACATCCAGCCGCCCGCACTGGGCCCGCGTGGTGGATTACGGTCTGATGATTACGGCCTGGTGATTACGGCCTGAGGATTACGGCCCATTGCGTCTCGTAGAGAGGACGTCTGTATCCCAGTAGTGGGAAAGTAGTACGTTGAATTAATTATATTTTTACTGCTTTATGATGTGTACATACATATATACTGATTTGTAGCTTTAACTTTATCTAGCGGTACTAAGTACTTTACATACACAGTGAGGTGGATTGGAACACACCGCACTGTGATACACAATCTGACCTGAAGATACAATATGAAATACTAACAAATGCTAAAGAATATATGAACACAGGTTTGTTTATTAAATCTCGTTAGCCATAAAATTGGTGGAAACGTTCTAAACTCCAACATTCTATAGAGAATTTGAATTACGAACCTGTTAATGCTCTTTCCGGGTAAAATACATCATCCTCCCAAATTGGATGGTAAGATGATGATTATCCATATATAATATGAGTGATTTGGGATGATGGATGGATTAATGGGCACATGTATGAGGATGTTCCACGTATTGTGCACGACAAATGTTGCTTAATTTTGTCAATTAAGTCACACGTGTGACTGTTATTAATCGTTGCAGATATTCACTTTTGTTTATTACTGGCTGTTAATTTTAAACAAAATGAATGTTAAAGTGCTCTCCAACGTCTATTCTTTATATTAACGTCTATTTCTTTTATTTAGCTCACGCCAAATCGTTTTTTTATATATAATACTAGTTTCTGCCTGCGATTTCGTTCGCGTGTGAGATTTTTCCCGCGGAAATCCCGATACCTTGGGAATTCCGGGATAAAAAGTTAGGGTATGTGTTATCCTAGGATGTCAACTATCTACTCACGAAATTTCATTTAGATCCGTTCAGTGGTTTTTGCGTGAAAGAGCAACAAACATACATACATCCTCACAAACTTTCGCGTTATTAATATTAATAGGACTTGCCGGTAGTTTTACATTCAATCAAATTCTGTTCAATAGTAATGCTCTCGTTCAGTAAGGCTGTGCATACCAATATAAATTCATGCTTAGTGATCCGCTCACGAAACAGAACAGAAAACACACTCACATTAAGTGTAAACCCGACCTTATACAACGTGTAACGTAAAACCCCATATACCAGTATATCCAAAAAGGCAGAAGACAACATCTGGTATGGAGACTCTATGCACAGTTTCAGCTCAAAATAAGTGACTCAAAGAATCGATACCAAATTATCGGTTTCATATGTTCCTTGAATACCAATCATAACAAACGTCACAGCACTACGAGGGTCAATAACATTCCACGTCACTTGCCAATACTCGTAACACGATAATTCTCTTCGTTCTTCTTAATTTCAAAATTCGGTCTCTGGTTTCAATGTATTGAAATTTCTAATAAGTTCCACACATGTAGACAATAGTAGACATAGGATTACAAAACCCTTGCCATATCGTTTATTATCATCCAAAGAAGCCGTGTACTTGGTATGTATATACCCTTTAAATAATTACACGTTGTGTGCAAAACAAAAGAATACTTACTCAGCCTCTTCGATGGTTTCCGACATGGCAAGGAAGACACAGTTGAGCAGGATAGTAGCCATGACGAAGTAATCGAAGTACTGGTTGGTGGAGAGATAGACGCAGGCGCGGCGTACCGGCGACCACGGGGAGTACCAGAACAAAGACCGCGTGGCCGTGAAGCGATGGATGTAGTTCTTGCGGAAACGTTTTGATACCACGCAGAATGTCTGAAACAAAGGAAAATAAATAAATCGTGTATTCAGTACTTAAAGAGTTTACATAATACGTGTTGTGGCTACAGATATGACTACTCATGTTACTTGTAAAAAGTAATACCCCTTTGGTGGGGCGGAGGGGAATTATCTGATGACTAGTGTCAGACTCCTACTAACTAAACACCCACCCTGTTTCTCCAGCTGCCCTTAAGTTCCGGGGCCGCGATATTTCGTTAGAATGTGTCCATCTCCCTGCAGGCAATAAGCCTATTGGGCCCCGTCATTGTTTCTGAATGTTCTGTCAACTGTACTCAGAGGCACAGGATGTCACTCTACTGCGAAATTCTTCCTAATAGAAAAAAGTGTCACTATGTCTGACCTGTCTCTAACTAGTCTAACCCAAAACTCCACGCACAGCACAGCATTTCGGAGAAAAGATAATCAATAGGTACTACTACTTACTACTACTTAGCTATTACTTCTACTCTATAAGCAGATGCTACTTACGTTGTTACTTGTGTTAAAAACTTCTATAGAATACGTGGCGCGAAAATTGAACATTGTATTATTCCCTTCTTTCACATTTCTCGATCTAATGCGAGAGCAGGCGAATTGTCTAAAAACAATGATAAAATTGGGTGCTTAATTGTACATTTGAATTGTAAAGTTACATTGCACCTTTCAAACAAGTATTAATGAGTTGATAAAAACTTTTTTGCAAAAAAATTAAACCGACTTCCATATCAAAACACTACAAAGCCAAAAATAATTTTAATTTCGGTAGTCGGTGTATTGTTTGTATTTTCTTTTTTTTCACACCGCCTTCCGAAATTAAAATTATTTTTGGCTTTGTAGTGTTTTGATATGGAAGTCGCTTTTATTTTTTTGCAAAAAGTTTTTATTTTCGGGCTTTTTAGTGGGTCAATTTGTAATTAATCTAGTTATAAAAGCCAAAATGTCAACTACAAAAAACTAAAAACGCGCGAACAAAAAACACAATGCAGAGTAAACGAAAAGATTATCAATGTAAATATCTTTTTTAGACTTTTGTTGATTTTTCAGAAACGGCTTGTCCGATTTCAATAAAATTTTCATGGAACCATTTGGGAAGTATACCCTTTCCAACAAAGAAAGAATTTTTTAAATCGGTTGGCAAGCGACGGAGTTATGCCCGAACAGACATAAAAAAAAAAAAAAAACAAACAAACATCCGAATTGAGAACCTCCTCCTTTTTTAGAAGTCGGTTAAAAAATACATACATAGTTCTAGTTTTTCATTTTCATGCTGTTTAATCTTACAACGTTTTCACTGTTTCAAAATACAAACCACAAAAATATGCCAAACGGAATATTCCATCTTCAGTCGAAGTACAACTTGTGCAAGCAATATCGCTTACTAATTATCTTTATCTAAACAAAAGCTTGCAAAAGCAACAATTATGGGGCTTGTAAATCAGCGTGGTTAATTGGCGAGCCACCTGCCACCAGCCACTCGGTCGTTAGCCATTAGCCACAGAGAACGGAGACCTGCTACAGTTTTAATTGCTAACACGAATTAATAACGCGTTCGAAATAATTATTTCGCTCTGTTTACCTATAAATTACCTTCGAAGGTAATCAGCTACAGTTTTGTTGTTTTTTTTTTTTTTTACTGAGGTTACGAATTGGGGGGTAGTTTGTATTGTGAATATTTAGGCCTTCTGTTCGAAAACGCAGCGCAGTTCGGCGTCAGTTCGTCGATTACACTATTCGTTACAAGTCTAATTCCATAAATATAAATGTCGACGTGTCTTTTAATCTATCCTAGATACGTATAAATAAAATTTCACGGATCAGCGAACACAGATACATATATACGGTTTTTGAAATTAAAATGACTTAAAAATATATGTTATTATAATCTATCGAAAAATAATGTATTCAATGGCAAGCAGTCTGATACGAATCACAATTTTTCGTTTTATTACTATGATGCGAGACGATGTCATATTTAAACTAATAAATACAAACTCTAATCTACGTAAAACTTATTTAACCTCTTCCAGAAGAATTGTGTAACAAGTACCTAATAAAAAAATCTTGAAATTAAGTATTTTGGTTTTTGGGTTAGATCAATTTAAATTGAAAGGGTGTTTCATTAATTGATAGGCTCACGTTGGACCATTATCAGATTCTCATCTGGTATGGCGAAGGGTGAATTTTCATAAAAGGGAAGCCGGACCAAAAAATGCTTACCTTGCTCAAGTGTGATGCGTGAATTCCAGTAACTGTGGCCCTGTGGCTGACTTCGAAATCTTGTAACTTCGTAAATAATTATTTGTTTATTTGAAAATAACTTTAAAATTTTAAATAATAGATTACTATTTATATATTCATATATAAAATAATAGACATTAGCCCCCTTTACCCTTTAACCCTTTTACCCTTTTGTAACCCTTTTGAAATATGGCAAATATTAATTTGCCATATTTCAAAAGGGAAGCCGGTAAGAATCGAGTTGTATGGAGCCTTCACCACTAATAGATAGATAGAGTATACTTTATTGTACACAAATAATTTAATCACACTTAAATAACATTATTGAAAAAAATTGGCTACAATGGCAGTCTTATCGCTGAGAGCGATATCTTCCAGACAACCTTTAGAAGTACTTTACGAGCTTTAATTAAAATGGGGAAAAACGGAATTAAAACGGTTCGGAAGCATAGCTATTTCTTTCAAAGATTACGGCATTTATAGTTTATCTTCAGTTAAAGAGTAATGAAACGTATATTCGATAAACAAGACAAATCTGTAAACAAAATGGCGGAAAAACAAACAAAGACAATCAACAGTGTGATGTAGCAGACGACCCGTATCACTCAACGCTTGCCGATGTTTGAATGTACAGATTTAATATTGAGCTCTGAGTAGCGAGATTCAATCGAATCTGGTATTCCTAAATTGATTGGCTGATCAAACCGGACCGGTTTCCTCCCAAAACAACAAAGCTTTTGACGGTAAATCCAAATTGCCGGAAACGGCTTGCTTCTTGCACCGGACCGGCAATTCGTAAATCCGACCCCTGATGTATATGTGTATTTGCAAATTTCGGATTGTACTTTAGACAAGATTTATTTTTCCCGTATTACGTTAAGTGACGTCACATAAGCTAAAATGCATAGGCTGAAATTGTGTGATATTCTATAAAAAAAAATTCAACAAAATTTATAGAAGTTTTGTCGATCTATTCTGTTTTGATTTTTTCATTGTTTGTTGTATAAGTTGTTGTTTGTTTTCTTTTTATATGTAATCTTAGTTGTTAGTCTTAGTTACTATAATCGATCGAACCATAGTAATTAATTAAATCAATGTAATCTGATAATTTTGTCTGTGTTTCCTGATAACTATAATCTGAGTCTTCGAGTCACTAGTGAATATGTTACTTCTAATTTAAGTATGCTACATCTTCGACCACATCATGTGAGATAGTGGTCAAACGCGATCCTATTATCAATAAAAAAAAGAAAATGAAATGTTATGTTTATGACATTGTATTTATTGTTTGACATCGTCTCCATGTCGCTGGCCAGCTATAAGTGCGACGATAATATTACTCCTGTATTGTAAAACACTAAGATGTTCCATGTTATAAATTCGTACTGAAAATCTTTTGGAAAAAGCAAACAAAAACTACAACGCTTAACGTATATTTTCTACAGATTCTCTAACTGAAAATGACCTATGTCCTCGCTCGGGTCATACGTTGAATATCTCGTATTTTACGTATCTGAGGCATTCAGATAAATCTCGTGGTGGTCATAAATCATCTCGAAAAAGGAATGCTGCACAAAATTTTACTTTTGAAGTTGGACGGAGAAGCTCATTTTAAAAATATTTTTTGAATGGTATTCTTTTTCATTCATACCCACAAGTGGTTGCATAGTCGTCAAATTAAAACGATGCTTATAGATACATTATAAATGGTCTGCCTGAATGTTGGTCTTCACAAAAATATTTAAAAGGATACATTAATGCTTGGGGAGCGGTCAAGTGCGAGTCGTACACTCGCGTACTTTGTTTGGAACAATGAAGAATCCTGTATATGATATTATGTTATTTTAAAATCATAGATGTCTTAAAGGTTTCTCTTACGGTTATTTAGTTTACTCTTTATATTAATGTAAAGAGATATTAAAACAAAAAAAATATATTTTCAGATGTAAGGAGGAAGTAAGATGAGTCATTTGAGTAAAATTATCTTTTAGAATATTATATACAAATAAATCTTAGAAGCCAATGTTAGTAGGTAGGTACTAACATCTACCTATATATAGAATAAAATATTTAATAACCACGCCACATGGGCATGTAGGCGTACCCAATGTACCAGTATATCATAACCCTCATAGTCCAAATTCATTTCTTCGCATTACGCATCCGTGTTTGCGTCAGATAAACTCAAACCAGTATTACATTTCGGCTGAATCATAGCAGGCTAAATCAGATCCGGAGTAAATTGACTGTGACGACGGACACACAGACAAACGAGTGATCTTATCACGGAATCGTTCTTTCATTCGGACGTGCGGAATCCTAATAATGGGATGATGTTTTTTTCGAACGTTTAGATTTATGTACAGTCTTTTGTAAGGGTAAGGGTTTATCTAGCATACTGCATGACAACGCCCAAAGGCGCTAGATTACTAACACCAGTACATTGGTATTTAGCTACTCATATATAGGTAAATACACAATCACATAGACCCACTCACACACATACAAACACCTACGCACGTGCATGAATTTTTTATTGTGAACCGGTTGAAATTGAAACCATTTCTCAATATTTGTAAGCTAGATTTGTAAGTTAAGAAGCGAGGCAGCACCAACACAAATACATCTGTAACTTACTGGTGCTGCCTCAATCAGGCTATGATTTCAATATTGAAGATAAAATAAAAGCATTTTATTTTATTTACAAGCTCCTGCCCGCAACTTCGTTCACGTTGGAGGATTTTCCGCATAAATCCCGATCCCTTTGTGTTATTCCAGGATGTCAACTATCTACTTACCAAATTTCATTAAAATCCATTCAGTAGGTCCGGATTAGCCTGTACAAACAGACAATTTTTTTTTTAATTTTTAGTCGGTTTACCGTTTCTTAACCCACCTCAATTATTATTTTTGCATAAAATTTAAATGCACAGACACACTGTTTTAACTGTTTTATTATAATATGTACATAGATTTATTTATTTATCATCACTTCATTAAAAACATTAGCTAAATTAGACAAATGCAAATGTCAGCCAGGTTCACTTATGTTATTATGTATATACATCCTGGCGAGCAAAACAATGCGTGTGCAGGACTTTAGAGGGAAGTTTAGGAGGTTTTAGGATATATGAAAGGAAAATGAGGTCATGATGAGAAAATCCAGGGGCAGGACACTGACCATGAAAGGAAACAAGAGAGGGAGTGGACGTTATAATTACATCGAGCCACGTGTCTTACCTGATCTATTGAAGTGAGTAGGTTGCCGCGGAAGAACATGAAGACTAACAGACTCAATAGTATGGAGAAGTTTCCGGGAACGAGGGGATGGGTGAGTAGTGTCGGGCTACTACGAGGCATGCCTTTTCCGTTCTGTCGTTTCCATGTTTCCCGGCAATTTTGAATTTGGAACTGTTCTATATTCGAATGTGTTTAAATTTTGAATATCAAAACAGTTGAAAGTATTAGGATTAATGCTATTGTTTAGTCACAGCATCGATTGGAATCTGTCAGGTTACGTACGAAAATGAATCTTTTTAAGGAAAATGTTCGTGCAATTATTTTCTACAACTTTAGAAGAGGCCTGACATGGCTTCAGAGTTTTGAAGAGCTAACATCTGTGTTCAGTGGTGAAGCCCCATGTCTGCGGACTGTCGAACACTGGTATTTAGAATTCCAGTTTGGACATACTAGTGTTAGTGACAAATCTCGCGAAGGACGCCCAAAATCCGCCTTCACTGAAGATAAAATCATTGCTGTGAGACAACTAATTCTCGAAGATCGTCATGTGACATATCGAGAGATAGAGGCTCTATTAGGCATCTCAGGGACAACAATTCAGAAGATCTTGCATGAAGCGCTTGGTGTGAGAAAGCTAGTTTGCTGTTGGATACCGCATCTGCTTTCCGACGATCACAAGGCGGCCCGCGTCAGATGGTGTGAGAAAACTCTGCAAAGGTTCAACCGAGGAGAGTCAAATCACGTCTACGACATCATCAGTGGTGACGAATCTTGGATCTATGCCTATGATTCTGATTCCAAACAACAATTTACAATCTGGGTCTTTCAAGACGAGCCAAAGCCGACTAAAGTTGTTCGTTCTCGAAGCACTTCAAAGAAGATAGTGGCCACGCTCGTTGGGAAAACCGGCCATGTTGCGACTATTACACTTGAAGATCGTAGAACGGTTAACGCAGAGTGGTATACCACAGTTTGTTTACCACAAGTCATCACCGAACTTTGAAAATCTAACTCAAAGCGACGCATCATCCTGCACCACGACAACGCAAGCTCACACAGCGCTCGTCAAACGATTGAGTATTTGAAGCAGGAAAAAGTAGAAATTCCTGACCATCCTCTATACAGTCCTGACCTAAGCCCTAACAATTTCTTTATATTTCCTAAAATTAAGAAAAGTCTTCGTGGTACAAGGTTCCAGGCCGGTGAAGAAGCAGTCGACGCTTTCAAGTCAGCCATTTTGAACACTCCCACTTTAGAGTGGAATAAATGTTATAATAACTGGTTTGAGCGAATAGAAAAGTGTATTAAGCTACGTGGTGAAAACTTTGAAAAACAATAAAAAGTACTATATATAAGGTTCTAGTTGTGTTGTTTTCTTCAAACGACCAAACTTAAAAGGCATGCCTCGTATATGCGAGGTTGGAAAAGTATTCAACGACAGGAGGACAGTAGACGCCTCTCAGTAAGGTTTTAATACTTTTAACGTAGACCTCCTAGAACTTTTGGTTGGTTGCATTGGAACTATAATTTGATGGAGAAGAGTGTAAGGTTTAATCTTAAACTAAAATTTTCGTGGTTTCAAAGCCTCAAAAAATACAATAGCTATTTTTTTAATAGAAATAGTGTCTATATGAGTGACGTAAACGACGATCAACTAACCCCATTTGTTTAAAACTCGAATTTGTACTCGTATATAATCTGCTGAGTATTTTATCTAAGTACTTACATCACTAACTCAACCTAAGCACGTGTCTTCTATTAACGAAAGGTCTGACACAGTTAAGTACCTACGCACAGTTAGTTACTCGCTAACATCTCTTGAGACAATAAACTATTAAGTAGCAAGCAGTGGCCAGCAGTTGCGAGCAGTTGTCAGCAGTTGCCAGCAGAAGCCACAGGTTAACCACGGCGACAAAATAACTGACTGTCTTTAGTATTGTCAACAACTTGAGCTACTGTTCCCTAGAGAATGGAAGTGTATAGGTACCTAATGTTTATTTTGCATATATTCCTGTAAATGTGTACAAAGTTATTTGGTGGGGGAGTATAGAACTTCTCGCGTGGCCACCGGAATGGCGCCCTCATCAGGTAAAGCCCAATCGCTCTCGTTAATAGTTATCTAATTAATTAATTGGTGTAATACAAGCGTTTTGGTTTCACTGTTAGATTATATTGCGTTTTTTGAATGAAAAGTTAAATATAGTTTTTTTGTTTTTATTATTTTTATGAGGTGTGAAACCATGCTGTTTTGTTTTGGTTTCCACAGCGATGAATACAATCAATCAATGATAAACCAACAAAGAATCAGTAATTCATTCTGTTCATAGTACATACTGTGTTGAAGTACAAGCTGCTTTTTATTCTGTCAATATTATTAACGTTTTTGTAATAAATTCTTTAGAATGTCAACTACTTATAAAAGGCTTTCGCAGACAGAAACGTCGTAACGATGTGTCATCAATTCAATATCTTATAGAGTGGTCGCATCGCGTCTATCTATCGGGTCTTAACTACTCTTCACAGATAGATATAAAATGTCTTAAATTTATCCTGTCACATTATGTCTTTAAAACTTGCTAGCAAAATTTGAATTGCAAATAATAAGCCTATTGGTAAGTACATTTAATTCTTCTTCCTAAAATTTAACTACGTTATTTTGGTTTAGACCATAGCCATCTTTATAGCGTCCAGGACCGAACGGGGAAGTTTTATGGGCCGCATTAAGTCCGCGCCCGCGGCCGCATGGCCGCAAGAGCAATAAAATACGGTAATACTGAAACTTGTGACCGTTTTACCATTCACACATTGTACACGACGAAACGACTGTTTCTAATACGTTTTATTGCAGATACCGATGTTCTTATTAGCAATAAACGAGATTCTACAGATGTTCTTTTGAAAAACTACAGATGGACTAACGAAATCAATGTCTACGTTGCATAGAACTTGAGAAACTTCTGTGTGACGGATGGATTAATTGTTTCTTGTTTTGCCTTATCCAAATAAATGTTACTTTTTTCTAATGTTTTGGGGAAATCGGGCGCGTATCGTGATTTACGGTCCATTCCACGATGCCTATGTCTCAGCATTGGTAATAAATAGCTGATTATGTAACGTTATGTTTTTTATTTATATGAGGATTTTTAGACTGACTGATTTAAAACGCTAACCACACATTCACAGTCAGAAAGCCTCAATATATAGGTAAAGCAAATACTTTAAGCGGAACATTCCAATAACTCATAATTTACCCTGAGTCGCACGAAATGAGACATAACAAGCTGAGTAAATAAACTCTCTTACTGTCTTTGGCACGCTTCAGAAAGAGCAAAGAGAAACAACATTTGAATATTACAGGAAGTACAAAAAACATCTTTTCTCTGTCCGCTGTGTACTTTCGATATCTTTTAAAACATTTGTTGCATCATTAAAAAGTGCACTCTGATGTAAAAGTAAATATAAGAATGCACTTAGCTAGTATAGGTTTAAAAGAGACTACAGGTTCAGTGAAAAATAACATTAATTTCAGAAGTCGGTGCCAAAAACGTAATACAAAACTAAAGACACCAATTTCCCAAATAAAAGTTATTTTTCACTTTGGAGTGTTTTTTGGGAGTCGGTTTAATTTTTTGGTAAAAAGTCTTTTTATCTACTTGTCTGTGATAGAAAATGTATAAATTATCACTACAGTACTACTTGAAAAGTATTTAACTGATGGTGCAATGATACTATTTCTGCGCATAACATAATAATTATGTACATGGTGCCCGTGTTAGCTACAAGAAAGAGAAGCTACCGAAAAAGCTGATCTACTGAGGCCTGTAGTTGAATCTTTATCAGTATATTGGGTAATATATGTAGGTATAAACTGTATTAGTGTGGCGTCACCTAGTGGCACTCGGCAGATTGTAAAACAGGGAGCTTGACAGCGCTACGGTCGTTTTTTGGCTTGATCCTTTCGTGCTCTCCGTAGTGCTATAATGGTATCTTTTGAGAGCCTATCCTATAATAGCCTGTAATAGGTACATGTGTATAGTAGTAAACATTTTGTTTTCTCCAGTGCCTGTCTTCATACTCTAACTAGTGTAAACAAATAAATACTTTTCATTGCGGCCCCCGACTGGTGCCAGCCCCTGCAGACTCTGCTCTGGTTTTTGTCTCCTGTTAGGCATAGGAAGCGGTGGGCATTCCCCTTTTTTCGAGTGGGAAAATAATCAAATGACTTCCCCCGTTTTGGGTGTAGTGGACGCGAGTGTCAGACTTCTATTCACTAAAATACTTCAGCTGCCCTTACGTACCGTGGCCGCGGAATCTCGTTAGAACATTCCCGCAACCCCGGAATGTATGTATATAGTAGTTATATATAGTTAGAAGTTAGTCAGTCTTAGATAGAAAAAAAAAAACAAACTGAATCCAACAAAAACGTTATTCATTCAAAAACATATTCCTTAAACGTCCCAAGGCAGTCAAAAACACTTTGTGTAACCAGAATTAAGTAAGTAAAACAGAAAGTAAAGGGTAGCAACATAAGCGTTTCTATTTTCATTCGGTCGCAGGTGGGACGTAACTTTGTCCTATAAAGTTATGAGGCATCAAGTAAAGCGCGGCAACTTGACGCTTTAAACCGTTTTACAACCCTCTACTTAACGCCTTGAATAACTTAAAATAGAATATTTTGGGAAAATATAAAAAAAAAAACTACTCGAGCTTCAAGAGACTATTTTTAGGGTTCCGTAGCTGAATTGCAAAAAACGGAACCCTTATAGTTTCGTCATGTCTGTCTGTCTGTCTGTCCATCCGTATGTCACAGCCATTTTATTCCGAAACTATTAAGACTATACACATGAAACTTGGTAGGTAGATGTATTCTGTGAACCGCTTTCCGACTTTAAGAAAAAAATATTTAAAATTAAGGTGGGCTCACTGAAACTGATTTTTTTTTTCATGAAACCTATGCGTGTGTGGTATCTATAGAAAGATCTTTAAAATGACATTGAGGTTTCTAAAACCAATTTTTTATAAAGTCAATCGTTTAAAAGATATACGCCTCCAAAGTGGTAAAATGTGTTTCCCCCTCTAACTGAAACTGAAGGGAAACATAAAAAAATATGTGATGTAGATCTTTTAAGAGAACTTTCAACAAAAATTTGTTTGAACGAGATAGGGTCAACAGTTTTTGAGATACAACATATTTTCTAAAACCGCAAATATAACTTTGTAATTCATACAAATACTATGAAAAACAAAGTTATTTGGCGTAGTTACTACGGAGCCCTTCATGGGTAAGTCTGACTCGCTCTTAGCCATTTTTTATTTATATTTGGCATAAAGATTGATTATTTACGGAGAAACGTTCGAAATTTTTACGCAAACGAATTCGCGTGTGACATAGTCTTATAAAAGGTGATTCAATTCGAGGTTCCTATATTGTCAACTTTGGAATTTTGACAGTTGATAATAATGGCGCGGTTTTCAAACGCCAAATGTTAGACTGTAACGATAACGCGTTAAAATTATTCAATTGTTCTACAGAAATAACAATTCTGTAAGAACTGTGTATCGACTTTTGCGGGAAGATTATGGTCAAGTTAATCGTCCTACTGAGCGAACAATTAGCAAGATACTGAAAAAAAATTTAGGAAACTGGAAGCATTGGAGATCGGGTAAGCAGTGTGCATCATCGTGGCGTATGTTCAGCAGAATATATTGCTATTATGAGTGATAGTGTGGCCGAAGACCCGAAATTGTCGATTCGTCGCTGTTCGCAAAGTTTGGGCCTTTCCTATGGCTCCCTTTGGCGCATTTTGCATAAAGACTTGCACCTTCACCCGTATAAAACTCAATTAATACAAGTACTGAAGCCCAAAGACCATAAACAGCGAAGGATTTACGCAAATTGGGTATTAGAGCAGCAGGAACTTGATCCTGATTTTCAAAGAAAATTTTCTTTTCTGATGAGGCACATTTTACACTCTCTGGGTATGTGAATAAACAAAATTGCCGCATATGGATAAGATGAATCCTCGCGTGATACACGAGACTCCATTGCAGTCCCAAAAAGTAACTGTGTGGTGCGCATTGTGTTTCGGCGGTGTAATAGGGCCTTACTTTTTTGAAAATGCTGAAGGTCAGACAGTAACAGTCAACGGTGAGCGCTTTAGCGCATGATAACCGAATATTTTTGGAACAAAATCAAGGAAATTAATGTATGACTTGTGGATTCAACAAAACAGCGCCACTTGCCATACAACGCGTGAAACGTAAGATGTGTTGCGTGAAAGGTTCAGAGGTCGCATTATTTCACGTTACAATGACATCAAATGGCCGCCAAGATCGTGCGATTTAACGCCATTGGGTTTTTTGTGAGGTTTTCTTAAGAGTCACGTCTATACTAACACACCTGCAACGTTGGATCACTTAAAAACTAACATCCGCCAGGTTATTGCCGAGATAAACCACGAAACTTGCGAAAAAGTCATCGAAAATTACCTCAAAAGAATCAACTGCTGTAGAAGGTCCAGAGGCGGCCATTTGTCTGACATCATTTTCCATAATTAATGAATTAACCCTAAATATTCGATTAAAGCAAAAAAGAATTAAGATATTGTTACATTTTGTGTCTTAAAAAAATCAAAGATAAGAAACCTCGAATTTGATCACCCTATATAAGTACATATGTAGGTGTTATGTAAACGTACCTAAGATTTTTAGTATAATTAATAATAATAATAAGACATTTATTTCAGACGAGTAGTCCATATTCTGTTAGTAACACAAATCTTATAAAGCTATTGTTAGTACACAAAAAAATAACATAAAATAAAAGTAATCGTAAAGTGGTACCGCACAGGGGTGCCAGTTTATGGCAAGCCCTGGACACGACCACCCGCAGTGTGTAGTCGCATCCAGTGCCGCCACATCGGCGAGTCCCAGCGGCCCACGAACACTCTCAGAAGGCTGTTCGAGCTGGCCCGCATGCGCTTCATTAGGGATGCACAACGCTTCCGCATGATGGCATGAAAACCATCCACGCTTTTCACCGCAAACATTGCTGAAGCGCTGCAGTGGAGAGGCAGCCCGAACAGTACCCTGAACGCGTTATTATACTGTAAGTCCTGTTTTAAAGGACCTTCAATAATTTATCTTTTTATCATTATCTGCTTAGCCTTTTCCCAACTATGTCGGGGTCAGTTTCCAGTCTAACTGGATGCAGTTGGGTTTTATATGGAGTGACTGCCCACTTGACCTCCACAACCCAGTAGCTGGGTAACAGGATACCCTTTGACCAGACCAGTGTTAGATTTTGTGGCTTCTGACTACCCGTAACGACGGTTAAAGATGTTCAAATGACAGTTGGGATCTTCGCTTCCGAGGCACGGATCTATCACGCCAACTTGCTAACAGAAAATTCTTACCTGTAGAAAAACCGAATTTTGTCCGACTTGGGAATCAAACCCGAGACCTTATGCACAGCAGTCGCGCTTGCGACTAATAGACCAACGCACGTCTATAATTTAATATAGCACTCGAAAAACTAATTTTCGGTAGGTACACATTCTGTGTGCAGGAATGGGTTTAACCAATTCATGACCTTTTGTATTTTAAATGAATTGAATACATTTATTTCAGACTTTACAAAATTGTCCATTTAATGTTAGTAACAAAGGTCTTATAAACTATGTTAGTGTTCATGTCATTCTTATCTATTCTCATACTAATAAAATAAAATAAAATCCAATAAAAAAAATCCAAATAATGTCAAAATAAAATAAAATAAAATAACATCAATATAGGCAGACAAACAAAAATAAACATTTTTTTACAAACATAAATATTAATTAAGCTATGTATTTCGTTAACCTATTAAAATTGGCTTTGCAATTGAAAATTTATAACTAGTGAAATTAATTATATCTCTACTGCCGTAATCATTATTAAATACGTTGGTAATGTAATAATAAGTGATAAATATGTGCTGGTGTATTTTAAGCTATTTATGTGCCTCATATTAGTTATAATATGAGTATTAATATCAGAAGTTTTATGTAAAACTAGCTTGTGGCAGCGGCTTCGCCCGCGTGGGAAGTTTTTCCCGTGTAAATCCCGATCCCGTGGGAATTTCGCAAAATCCTTTCTTAGCGGATGCCAACGTCATAACATCTACCTGCATGCCAAATTTCAGCCCGATCCCTCCAGTGGTTTGGGCTGTGCGTTGATAGATCACTATGTCAGTCAGTCAGTTATAATATAATGTAATAATATAATATTCCACAACTTTGACACAACGCCATCTAGTCCCAAACTAAGCAGAGCTTGTGCTATGAGTACTAGACAACAGATAAACATACTTATATATTTCTAAATACATAAATGTTACAGATAAATTACACCCAGACAAAGAACAAATGATCGTGCTCATCACACAAACATTTGTCCTGGGTGGGAATCGAACCCACGACCTTGAGCATAGCAGTCAGGGCCACTGACCACTAGACCAACAGGCCTGTTTTTTTGTTAGATAGTAAGTTAGTCACCTTTGAGTTATATATATTTGGATAATGGGACTGTCTTCCTGGTGTAGTGGTCGCAAGCATGACTGTTGAGCATGAGGTCTTGGGTTAGATTCTCGGGTTGGACCAAAAGTGCCATTTGGTTTTTCTATAAGAAATTCTCAGTAGTAGCCCGTAGTTTCGAAGTTGGCGGCGTGATACCACTGTGTTTCGGAAAGCTTATTAAGTCATTGGTTTTGTCTGTCATTGGAACATTTTTGACTGTCATTATTACAGGTAGTCAGAGGCCAGAAATCTGAGACTGGTCTGGCCAAAGGTTGTGGAGGTTAGATTTTTTTTAAAGGGAACTAGCAATATGGTTAAAAATCACATTACTAACAATCTTGTTAGCCCCTCCAACTAAGCTAAATATTGTCTGGAGTGGGTTCACGGCAATAATGTAATGGGTGAAGTTCGAACCTGTGACCTATCGATCACAAATCCGACACCCTAGCCTAGCTCCATGTAAAGCACTAATACTCAGCTGAATCCTGTTACACTAGAACCTAACATAGTTGGGATGTCTGATGGGGGTCTTCTCAGTTTATATAATTTTTTTTTCTGGGTGGGAAAATCGTCATAATATGACTCCTCCAGCTAAGGGTGGAGCGGAAGGGAGTGTCAGACTTCTACTGACTAAACATCCACCCTGCTCTTTCTGTTGATCTTGCATTCGGGGCCGCGGTGTCTCGGTAAAACAATTCCCGCAACCCCGTAAGGCAATGGACCTATCGGGCCCCATCAATGCTGCTGACTGCTCTTTGAGGCGCGCGCGGAACACGATGCGCCGTCGAGCAAAGTCTGGTCCTTACCGGAGGGTGAGCTACCCCTGCTCGCGGTCCGCAAACCCGCGTCTACGGTGGCCGGAGATCAGCTCGTGATCCTCGACGCCCGGGGCGTATCTCGTGGCTGGGTCGTGAGAAAGATAACTGTCTCTCCGATTCACATCAGCAGCTCAAACCATGTTATGACTAAGTTACATTAAGAATCGTCAATATATCTCACATAATTGCCACGTAAATTCCAATTGCTCGTGCCCTACGCTGGAACGTGTTCAGATGATTAAATATCTTGGTGTAATAATTGACAGTTGTCTTAATTTCAAAGAACACATAAAGGTTTTAAGTGCGAGGATCAGTAAATTAATTTTTTTTTTTAGAAAATTACGGCATATTGTTGATTGAAAATAAATTGAATTGAAATTGAAAATAAATTGAATTGAAATGGAATATATCAAGCACTGTGCTAATTTATTTTAGATAGCAACAATCATTTATAATATTTTAGAAAATATTTTGCTTCAAGTTTACGTAAAGCCATAAATCATGAAGGGTTCTCGATTCTGCGTCAATTTAGGGTGTAATTAAGAGCACCGCTGCAACATTATTTCTGAAGAAACATTTTGTACAATCTTAATTGAAGAAGACAATAATTAATGAACCGATTTTCATGAAACTTGGTAGTATATATTTAGGGTTAAAAGATGAGTAAAAGATTTTGTTCGGCAAAGAGTTGAAAACGCACCCTTTTGTAAAATGTTCAAAGATATATTTTTTTTTTCAACACTTGATACTATCCTGGCGGTGCAAAAATGTGAACCTACATATCCTACTTCATTTTTATTCATCATCACACAGGTCCTCTCACTCTAGATGGAGCGTATCAGTCTCTTGCAGACTACAAACCCACACTGTTTCTTCAGTTGACAGGCCTGTTCGTCTAGTGCTCAGTGGCCCTGACTGCTATGCGTAAGGTCGTGGGTTCGATTCCCACCCAGGACAAATATTTGTGTGATGAGCACGATCATTTGTTCTTTGTCTGGGTGTAATTTATCTATAATATGTATGTATTTAGAAATATATATGTAAGTTTATCAGTTGTCTAGTACTCATAGCACAAGCTCTGCTTAGTTTGGGACTAGATGGCGTTGTGTGAAAGTTGTGGAATATTATTATTATTATATTATATTATAGTTGTTGTGTTCCGGGGCCCCGGTATCTCGTTACAACATTCCTGCACCCACCACGTGTAACTACATATCCATTCATATCCATACAGGTCCATTAATTTCATCATCATCTGCTTAGCCTTTTTCAAACTGTGTTGGGGACAGCTACCAGTCTAACCGGATGCAGTGACTGCCAATCTGACTTCCACAACCTAAAAACTGGGTAACCAGAATCATCAATCATGGGCTTGGGATACCAGAATCACATTCGGTTGGTTCGGTCATTTCGAGTTGATTCGGTCCGTTCATTTCTGAGAATAATATTTAACGGCTTTGTCTGAAATACATGGAGAAGTAAATAGGTACTCTTAAGGTGTCCTTGAGAAAGGTCAGGAGCGTACCCTTAACCTGCCGCGAAAACTAATATGACGTCATCTATATACATCGGTGGAGCTGAGTTTATGAAGGTACAGGTACTATGTACCTACCTACGTATCTCTTACCTAAAGCTTCGCAGTGTCGGCCTATCCCCCTGGGAAAAGGGGCTTTTATTATGTGCAGGTATTTGGATACAAGAATTTATATTATTTATTTCATTAGCACTACTTCCAAAACGGTGAAGGAAAATATTGTTAGAGATGATCATAAATCATAAATCATTTATTAATTTGCAAACATGGGTATGCAAATAAAAAGTGGGTACAAGATAAAAAATTTGATGTTAGCCTTGTCAGTCATAGTTATGAAATTATTGTAGTAATATTAAACTGACAAAATTAGATTTAAATAATCAATACAAAACTAAATGTCAAAATAAAATAAAAAAAATCTATAAAAAATTAAATGTCAAAATAAAATACAATAATCAATAAAACATTAAATGTCAAAATAAAATAAAAAACCAATAAAGAATTAAATGTCAAAGTAAAAAATAAAAATCAATAAAAATATATAAAAAAAATTACAAACAAATATAAGTTAAATTCTAAATAATTCAAATAGCAATATAGTTCAGTTCAAAATATTACATCACAGTCTAATTTAAAAATAATACAAATCAAATTGAAAATAATTAATTGATTATTCATAATCATAAATAAATCATAATAAATCGGATGTAGTAGGCCTAGCACCTTTCATTTAAGTAATCATTAATATGATAGTAACATTTTGCAACTAAAAAATCTGGCATAATGACTTGTCGCAGAATTAAAAAGTCAAAGTCGTTTATCATCTATCATTCCGCTCTATGCTTGCGCTGTGGCATAGCCCACTGTCCTTCACCGAGACGAGGCTAGTGTCTCAGCGGTGGAAATTGCTGCCCAGCAAATATTATAGTGCACAAGTTCAAGTGCACTCTTTATTCCCTTACTCTTATAGTCCGATGGAAACGGCAATCTGACACGCCTAGAGAGAGACCAGGGGCAGGACCAAAGGCTTTTTTCTGGATGGGAAAATCATGGAATGACTTCTCTCGCTCTGGGTGGAGCGGAAGGGAGTGTCAGACTTCTAATGACTATAAACCCACCCTGCTCCTTCAGCTACCCTTAAGTTCCGGGGCCGCGGTATCTCGTTAGAACATTCCCGCAACCCCGGCAAGCAATGGCCCTATGGGGCCCCGTCCCTAGTGCCGATGACTCTTTGAGGCGCGCGTGGAACACAACGCGCCGCCGAAACAGAGGCTAAACGTGTTTTCTGAATCACGGGTTATCACACCGCCAATTTTCAAACTCCGGGCTACTGCTGAGAATTTTATAAATACAATAGCACTTTAACCAATAAATACAATACCTACTAATGAAATAAAAAATACATTGTATTAAAAAAAAAGAACTAGCAATGTGCCAGCAATCTTGTTAACCCCTCCTGAGCATTTAAATGTCGAACGCAGCGTCAGTCGTTCACCATCTTGAATTCCACGAAACGTGTCGCATAAGTTGGACCGCCTATTCTGAACAAACACACAGGAACACTCAGACCCTTCGTTAATTAATACCGTACCTACTAATTGCTTTAAAGTTTTGTTGTAATTTCCACATTGTATTTGAATTTCCTCTGAGATTGTTTTTGTTAAGATGTATCGGGAATGAAATTAAGATAAATAGATATATTCTTTATTGTATATCATAACAATAAAACAAAATTATGGACTTAACAATTAAGATTACGTTGTTAGCTGGTTTGTTAATATTAAATAGGGTTACTCAACAGTTATATTAAAATTTGATATAGTAAATCTAAATATCGCTAAATATTATTGTCCATTTTAGTAATAAAATAAAAGTTGGCTACATAGGTAGCCGTGGACGATGAAAAGAAACAATTACTGTAAAAGTATGGAGTAGAGCGTTATTCAAATAAAAGACAAAAATAAATGTTTCTCAACAAATACAAACATTGGGGAGGAAAAAGTAAATTGGAATGTGAATTCTTCGATATTATTTTCTCATATGTAACGATAAGGTATTTGCGTTACTTTATCGAGAGCCATGCGTTCTGACAAGTTATAACGCTCCCATGGAGGCGTGAAAAATACCTATATTTATTCTTAAAAACTAAATATGGGTTGGTAAATGTTGACATTTGCAAAGTTAATATTTGCAAGAATATTAGTAAATACATATATTGGACTTTGAAAACGGAGATAGATTACATCATAGATATAATAAACAAGCTACATTTTGTCTCGAAAATAAGACTTGAGTGGGTTGACACGGAAGGTGTAAGGAAACTATGACTTTTAATTAAGAACATGTTTGTGTTTTCTTTGATATAAGTAGCTTCAGAAATTTACAAAGATATTTGCAAAATTCTACCCCCAACTGTGTAAAGTGGGGGTCAAATTATGCCTGCCTAAAAGTAAGAGTATGTTATCATGTATGAGTTAAAAAAATAGAATAGGTACTCGTTATCATAATTATTTGCGTAAAGTTAAAGAACACTTTTTATCTAGGTACTCTTAATCCTACCACGTACGGAACTACGATCGGATTAGTGTTATAATAACTATTAAAAATAAATAAGCGGTTATAATAACTGCCAATCCAATAATTTACTTCATATTTGGCACTAAATTGGCATTAAACATAATTAGAAATTCATTATGACAAGCCACATATTTGTTATTCGAATCGATGCCAATAAAAGCGTAAATAAATATGACTAATTCTTATTGAGGTAAAAGATATTCTGAATAGCAAAAGCCACCCGTGGGATATTTACCATACCTGAAATATGTTTTGTTACGTCTGCGAAAGTTCTCAGTGTATATTACACTGAGAACTTTCGCAGACGTAATGTAATGGTTTCTGCAGGTATTGTGGCATAAAATTGATACATTGTGAATATTAAAACTGATTTATTGTTTATATTGGTATGCCTTGTAGACAGTTAATCTGCGATAAGATGAAACGACTTACCAAAAAGAAGTTAAGACACTTCTGAAAGCAAAAATAAACACTACCAAACAGGCGCACAAAACAGCATCATCATAATTAAAAAAAAAACCACGTAAATAATACTTGACCTTTAATGAAAAAGATACATCAGCAAAAAGAGCACAGTACCAGGAGGTCATCGCTTCAAAGAAGTAGGTCAAGACGCCCGCACGCACTCGGGAGATTCTAAATTCAAAAGCTACCACCGTGATTACTTCTCCAATGAATAGAAGGCATTGAACGGCCATGTTACCTTTTCGCGCCATTCCGTTTAGCGTAACATTTCATTGTGCCAGGCGCCCAGAAACGGCCAGATAATAACTAAAGAAAGATCTTCTTTGTTGTATTTTTTGCCAAAATGAAACTGAATAACAAAACAGAATTTGTAATTTTAATAATCATTTACAATTCAAGATAAGAAAAGTGGAGGCTTGTGTTGTGTTTATTTAGTAAAATGTCTGAGAGCCTGGTTTATTTTGTATTGATATAATTGAATGGAATCGTTATAACGTTTGTTGATTTTGAGTTATCTTATATTATCAAGGTTTGAAGCATCTTAAAGCACTCGTATAGATTGCTTATGACCTTTTTAATGTCTTTTATAAATAATATTTACGTCAAGGGTAACCAAGTGATAGAAGGTAAACAAGTGATATTAAAATTAGACTTTATGTGAATACTCACATAAAGTCTAATTTTAATATCACTTGTGTAGCTTGGACGCTTGGAGAACAATTCCAAACAATTAACTTCATATTAAATTACCTTTGAACATTAGTTTTCACATTTTCATTAAGAAAAAGTTTTTATAAAATAATGTGACCTGAAATTGTTTTTAACTTTCATGAAAAAGTGGGACGACATGATATAACAAAGTGGGTAGGTACCGAAAACTTTGTCCCTCACTGTTTAGGTATATGCAGTTTCCTGCCGGAATTGCGGAAATAACAAGATACCGCGGCCCCGGAGCAGTTTAGTCAGTAGAACTTAATTAGTCAGTAGAAGTCTGAAACTCCCTTCCAGCCCAGAGCGGGAGAAGTCACTCAATTATTTTTTCACCCCAATAAAATATATGTGCAGTTTGGCTGCTGAGATAACCGTGTAGGATTTGTCCTCTGCTAAAAAGATGATAAATCATTATCTTGATAATAAATAATTATACATTTTCACACTCAGATAATACTTTTATCGGCAGAATAAATATGACAGATTGACTAATCGTCATATCCTATTTCCTTCGTACTACTAAATACTACACTTATTTTATTTGTGAAAGGATTCATGGATAATATAATCGATGTTTGTAAGTCTTTCATGTAAAAACTACGTAACGGATTTCGATGAAAGTTTACAGTAATATAGCTTATTCATCAGAATTAAAACACGTAGGCTTCTTTTTAGTAAGCTAAGCTATTTCATTTGACAAATGCTTGCACTGTATTGACAGGCCCACTCAAATCTGTGACCATCTTTCCTCAAAAGATCGCCTCAGACTGTAACCTACAAGGTTCCCATATAATTAACCAACTGTATAGATTGTATGAACTTTAAAAGAGACGAACCCCTGAGTTTGTTTCGGTATTTCTTCTTAGGGTAGTCAGTTAGGACACACCGGCCTGATCTAGTTTAAATTTATGAAAAAATTACGTGTGAAAGTGTTATTTAATAACCAATTTGCAAAGTAAAAATGTATGAAGAACAACCTTAATTAAAATTAAATTATTGTCACACCAACGAATTATTCAAGTTTTAACAAACAAAATAAAAAAGGTACACATGGAATAGTTTGTAATGAAATTGTTACTGATAGGTGACGCAGCACTTATATAAACGGTAATAAAAATTATAATATGATTAAAACTGATCAAAATTAAAAAAAAATGTATACGCGCGTGCATGGTATACCGTGTCTAGGACCGTGGTAGTAACCTTTTAGTGCAGCCATATTAGGGTGCTGTAAACACATGCACAATTTGTATGTATATCTTTGATATTTTCTCATTTATGTGTTCATTTTTATTTCGAAGGCAAAAGTTATAAAATCAGACCAGTGAGATACAAAGTAATACTTTATCAGTTATTAATGTTAGGTGGTCAATCTTAAAGCATTTACTTAAACTTAAGCTGAATAGTGGCAAAAGTGTGTAACCGTAATTTGAGTTCTATGTGTTTTTGTCTTGTAAAGTTAACTTATATTATGTGTATAAATTCTCAAACAAATAATAAAGCAACAGAACCATAATATGTCTTTAAATTAAAACGTGTTATTAAAAGGAAACAGAAGCTGCCTAAAGCAGAGTAATCAGCAATTTTTTGAAATATTATCTGTTTTTGTTTTTAACAACACACAATTCCAAAAATATTGAACGGTTTCTTTTATAATTTTCACCAGTAGACAGAGTATAATTGAAAGTAAGTACAATGATAAATAATTTTCACTCTCTACTATCACATCAAATCAGACATACAGACGTATGTTTAGATGTTAAATAAACAATCAAGCTTAACAGAAGTTGATGAATTTTTAAACACTGGTAAGTATAGACTGTATGTATTTTAGATTAGGACATAATGTTTTGTATGATATGTGTGTGATATGTTTTGGATTATCTCGTGGGTATGGGTGGATGCGACTTCCATTAAGGCAAAGTTACGGGTAAAATCTTGGTCGGTTTAACCCGTAGATTTGCCTACTACTTGCTACACGTGCTTTTGAGATATTCCTTTCTAATTATCGCAATCCTGTAGCCCTACCTTCTTATCAACATTTAAATACTCAATAACATAACTCCACGGTTTTCATATGCGCCTGGTACTATGAAAAGTAATTTTCTTCGGCCATAAAGGCATAAATATTTAATACATATAAAAATGAATGCTGTTCCACTGATATCGTTACAAGGTGCGGGTTTTGACCAATTAATTAATTTATATAACTATTTCGCATCGCAATACAGCTGCTTTGCGATTATCACACCTGGGGATATACGAGTATACATATGTACTCGTACATGTTTGATCTAATTCACGTGTCATTATAAGTATTCCCGATGATTGATCTTTGTTGAAGTTGAACGTTGAAAGTATGTGCTACAATGTGGTTGGATTATTTAAAGGTTGGTTACTTAAGGATATTCTATTTTATGCGCACGTTTATTTAAACAACCACACTGGACAATATTTTTCCGAGCCCTCTAGGGTCGAAACATTCGGAATGCTTAATCATATTTAAACAAATTTGGAAAAGGCTGGTTTAACATTTCCTGTGAACTGAGGGCTAGCTTTCTGGAAACAGGACCATTGAGTGGCTGACCTCGAATTGTACTGAAAATTAATTCATAGCACGATAGCTTGCTGCCCTGGGATCTGGAGGCGACTGCCCTCCAGCGCGTCTATGAATGGCGCGTGGAGGCGCAGCGCCGGGGCGTATCCCCGCTGCCTCTAGAAGTCGAGGCGCGGCGGGAAGAGCTCCGGCGCGATCTCAGGGCAGTATGGAGGGAACGACTGTCGCAACCGACGGCTGGGCACGCCGTAATTGCGGCGGTAAGACCCCTCTTTGAGGAGTGGCTAGATCGGCGTCACGGCGTCCTGACCTACCGCATGACGCAGGTCCTCACCGGACACGGAAGTTTTGGGAGGTACCTGTGTCTGATGGGAAAGGAGGAAACGCCTGGGTGTCACCACTGCGAGGGTCGCCCTGAGGACACCGTAGAGCACACGGTGCAAGACTGCCCCGCCTGGGCAGAGCACCGACGTGTCCTCACGGCGGCGATAGGCGGAGACCTCTCGCGCCCGGCACTGGTCGAGGCCATGCTGCGGGGCGAGAGGGAGTGGGAAGCGGTCGCCTCCTTCTGCGAAGCAGTCATGCTTCCGAAGGAGGAGGCGGGCCGCTTGAGGGAGAGGATGGCGTCCTCCCTCCAGCCCAGCCGCAGTGGTAGACGCCCACGGCGTCGGACGTCGGCCGACGATCTCCGGCCACCGTAGGCGCGGGCATGCAGACAGCGAGTAAAGGACAACTCGCTGTCCGACCATGGACCATGCCCGGGTCGACGGCGCGCCGTGTTCCACGCGCGCCTCAAAGAGCGTCAGCAACATGACGAGGCCCCCTCTGCAGAGGGCCGAAGCCTGCCGGGGTCGTGGGACTCATCCCGTTACCGTGGCCCCGGTACGTAAAGGGCTATTGAAGGAACACCGTGGATTTTAGTCAGTAAAAGTCTGACAGTCCCTCCCACCCTGCCCGGAGTGGGAGGACTTATTTGATAATTTTACCACGTTAAAAAAAAAAAAGCACGATAGCTTAAGGTAATAAGTGTGACTACCATTGTGTGGTATACTGTATCTCTTAAAGCACAAATTGCATGATTATCTATTACGGGCAGGGTGGTATAATAATAAGAACTAGGCCCGGGTCAACGGCGCATCTTGTTCCACGCGCGCCTTGAAGAGCAGTTAGCAACATTGACGCGCCAAATAGGAGCCCTATTGGGCCCCGTCAGTGCTGTTACGCTGGACCTATCATAGAGCCCATTACCCGATGGGATTGCAGGAATGTTCTAACGAGATACTGCGGCCCCAGACCATAAGGCTCTTATATAAGCTTGAGCGCTTGCAAAACTTGTGTATTCGCTTTGTTTTTGGTCTGAGGAAATACGATCATGTCTCTCAGTTTCGCAAGGATTTCAAGTGGCTCCCTATCCGTCTTCGCAGGAACACTCGACTATTATTCCTTTTGTACAACATCCTATTCAACCCCGCATATCCTAACTACCTGCGCGATCGTTTTTCATTCACTCGTCCACCTGACGCACTTTGTAGATCCCACCTTAAACTCCATCTCAATTTCCCATCCCATAAAACCCGTTTCTAATCCCACTCCTTCTCCTTTCATGCAGTACGACTGTGGAACTCACTTCCCGCTAAAATCCGGGAAGCTAAATCCATTAATATTTTCAAAAAGCTGGTCAAAGATTTTTACCTATCTAACATCCCGTAATTTTATATATTTATTATAGGTATATATTTTTATAGCATTAATATAAATATGTATTTTAATTCTATGTAGGTATATATTTGTTTAGTATATCATTATAGTTTAATTGTATAGCTAAGTATGTTTTATTTATCGTAACTAGTATTTATACACACTGTGTCTATCATCTCCTCTTGAACTCTCCTGTCGCAGGTCTGCTGGAAGAAATTTCTTAGGAAATAAGCAGCACCTTTATGCTCTTTTGTCTGTATTTAATTTTTTTTTTGTAAGTGTCATGTGTGTACATAAATAAATAAATAAATAAATAGAAGTTTGATACTCCCTTCCGCTCCACCCAGAGCGGAAATGAGTTAAAAAATGCGAGAAGTATCCATAAATTGTTTACCAATTTATAATTTTCGGTTCTTAAAATGTCGGAATCAAATTGTTATTGTGCATGGGCTTTCATTTCAAAAAGTTGTTTCTGATTTTTTGTATAGAAAAGTTGTGCTGTGGTCGCAGTGAACTTCAAATCTGCCAAATCTATGCTGCCACCAAGATACGGGTTGTGCCTAGTTCAGGCCTACGGATACTTTAATTGTATTCTGTTTGTTTTAATTTTACCCATCCGCACAAAACCGCTTCAGGTTTATGTCGCGTATAGCTAATCACATTCCTTGCTGGACAATCATAATTCTTGCTGAAGTCCATGTTTCCTAATAGCTTTATATATAGCGTTCCATTCTATTCATAGTGAATACCGCATCGTCGCTAACCATCAGCGTGAGATGGTGGTCAAACGCGAGCATACCTACCATCAATAAAAAAATTATGCACTAATGATGTCACTTCTAATGCATTTAAAATAAGGACTGAAATCCCTTAATTAGGTATATCCCATGTTAAACCAGTCACCAACCAACCCGTATAATTTACTTACCATGTTATCCGTAACGTAATCACATTAATTAGAAACCTTGTTAATCATAATTTCTCTAACCGATATGACACAGTTGTTCCAGAACGTGCATTAGCCACTCTTTATAAATATTATGTAATAAGGTGTCATGATAGACCCCAGGCTGGTATCCTATGGGCACGCCGCAATCGCGGCGATAAGTCCCCTCTTTGAGGAGTGGCTGGAGAGAGGCCACGGCGTCCTCACCTTCCGCCTGACGCAGGTGCTGACCGGACATGGCTGTTTCGGGAGGTACCTGTTTCGGATTCAGCGGGAGGACACGCCCGGGTGTCGTCATTGTGAGGACCACCTGGAGGACACGGTGGAGCATACGGTGGAGGTGTGCCCTGCTTTGGCGGAGCAACGTCGTGTCCTCGTAGAAGCGGTCGGCGGCGGCGACCTCTCGCGCCCTGCTCTGGTTCAGACTATGGTGCGGAGCGAGAGGGAATGGGATGCGGTCGCCTCCTTCTGCGAAGCAGTCATGCTAGCGAAGGAGGAGGCCGAACGCGCGAGGGAGAGGCAACTCTCTTTCTCGCGCCCCAGCCGCCGCGGGAGACGCCCCGGGCGTCGGGGATCGCGAGCCGATTTCCGGCCACCGTAGGCGCGGGCCTGCGGACGGCGAGCAGGGGTCGCTCACCGTCCGGTAAGGACCAGGCCCGTGTCGGCGGCGCGTCGTGTTCCACGCGCGCCTCAAAGAGCTGTCAACACCAGCGACGGGGCCTCATAGGGCCATTGCCTGCCGGGGTTTTGCGGGAAAGTTCTGCCGAGTTACCGCGGCCCCGGAAATTTAGGGCAGCCGAAGGAACAGGGTGGGTTTTTAGTCAGTAGAAACCTGACACACCCTTCCGCTTGACCCAGAGCGGAAGAAGTCATTCGATGATTTTCCCAGCCCAAAAAAAAAAAAAAAAGGCTGGTATCCTAACAACGTTACATAGGGGCTCCAGAGTAGTCTGCTATCACGTATGGTGTTTTTGTCCTAAATATTTCCTAGTAGATAACCTTTTTGTTTTTTAACCGACTTCAAAAAAAGGAGATTTACAATTCGTCTTGAACTTTTTTTTTTTTTATGTATGTTACCTCATAACTCGGAGATGGCTGGATCGATTTGGAAAATTCTTTTTTTGTTTGAAAGGGTATACTTTCTAGTTGGTCCCATTGTCATTACGTTTGGATCTGATGATGGGATCATGGAGAAATCGAGGGAACTCTTCAAATATTATAGGCACACCTATAGCGTTTTGGGTATTTCTTATAGTACCTTGTGCAGTTGCTCTTGAAAAGCACCATTTGAGGAAGTGGAACTGATGATGAAGACCCCAAATGGCCACCGAAACTACTCAATAATAAGTATTTCGTTTATTGCGATTAGATTACTTGAATATGGATGTTAAGCACTTTATGCTCGTCGCAATGCATATGGTGAAGTAGAGCTGATGGTGATGTACCAGGAGAACTCCTCAAAAATTAACGGCTCTGCACCGGGAAAAACAATATTTTGTAAAAGGTGATAAGTAGTTGACATTTTGGCTTTTGTAACTAGATAAATTACAAACCGACCCACTAAAAAGCGTGAAAAAAAAACATTTTAGCAAAAAATAGAACCGACTTCCATATAAAAACACAACAAAGGCAAAAATAACTTTAATTTCGGAAGGCGGTGTCTTTAGTTTTGTATATATTTTTGTTTTTGACACCGCCTTCCGAAATTAAAGTAATTTTTACATTTGTAGTGTTTTTATATGGAAGTCGGTTCTATTTTTTGCTAAAAAGTTTTTTTGTTAATAATTTGTTGCATTGTATCATGGGCCGCACTGCAAATAAAGTTTCAATAAATTAAGATTTATGTTTCAAAACAATTGCTCTGTTAAAAATCGGTCCAGCCGTCTCCGAGTTATGAGGTAACATACATAAAAAAAAAAAAAAGTTCAAGACGAATTGTAAACCTCCTTTTTTTGAAGTCGGTTAAAAATGGAATGAAAATCAAGGCAATTTACTAAGTTCATACTCATTGAGGATATAGATCTTCATCATTGTCATCATGTCACTAAAATTACGAAACACGAGACTATGTCTTCCTCCTCGCCGGGTTCCTCTTTTGTAAAGTTTCACTAAATAAAAACGATTTTAGAATTGGTTAATTAGTAACATTTTTACACTTTTACTTGCTGACTACGTTGAGAAGAAATACCAAAACAAACGCAGAGGTCAACGTCTTATTTGAAGTCCATACAATCCATAGTGATCAAATCATATGACAACCATGTAGGTTTCTGTCTGTAGTGCTCCTTTGAGAACGGAAACAGATAGGGCAGGCCCATCCAAACAGTGCAAGCATTTGTCAGTTTTCGCATAGCTCAACTTAGAACTTGGAAGGAGTTCAAACGATTTGACGAACATTAAAGTAGAAGGACATTGGACATAAGCTCCTGGCATACCTAGAAGCCAATGACATCCTCAGTGACTGACAAAACGGCTTCCGCAAAAACCGGTCAACTGTGGATCTTCTAGCGTATGCCATTCACATCTGGAGTGAGGCCATTGAGAAGCATGGGGAAGCACTTGCTGTTTCCCTTGACATCTCCAAGGCTTTTGACAGGGTCTGGCACGATAGCCTTATTGCTAAGATTCCTTCTTTCGGTTTACCCACTCAACTTTGCGTTTAGATTGAAGACTTCCTGAGAGATCGGTCCATTCGAGTGTTCATTCTCGAGTGGTCTGGCCAATTGGCTATTAATGCCGGGGTCCCTCAGGGGTCGGTTCTCTCAGCAACTTTATTCTTGCTGCACATTAATGCACTGCTTATGCCCGGTAACTTTAGGTATGAAGAAACACAACACAGTTGCTGAGAAATATGTATCCAGCGCGCGTGTGAAACGCATTCAACCGATGGCTATTCCGAAAACACGTGCGTCCATTCCTAGTAAATTACCATCAATATACGCACGTGACATTTCCATTATTTAATTTATTGTTTCAGAAGTGAACAGCAAATTAATTTTCCTAGAAAAGACTGTTGCTCCCGGGGTCGAAAGGTGTGAAAAATAAATTGCCAATTTAATTTTTCATGAATACGTAACTTTTAATTGGATCAACGTTAATTACATCACATTTATGTTAAAGCCTGTTGACCTACTAGGAGAGCTGAAAATAAAGCTAAAGGGTTTTCCAATTACGCTTTTTTATGGATAACCACAAAGCAGTATTAGGTCCTCACCGGTCGCAAAAACGTAGGACTTTTTAAGATTAGGAGCGATCTGAAATCGACATGAAATTTAATGCAACATACCTACTAAACCAGTATTATGGATACATTGTGAAAATTAATGATGTTTTGAAAAGAGTAACCGTGAAGTTTCTTGCTGGTTTTTATTTTCTAGAAATTAAAAACAGTTTCGGACCATGCACTAGTTTCTGATGTTTCATAAGTGCCCATGTGGGCCTGTGGGCATGCATGCATGTGTACTTATGAAAGTCAAATATCTGAAATAAAATATTTTGAGTTTGACTGGTCTCAGGGACGAGCCGTAACAGGTGTTAATAGAGGTCCTCTCTTGAGCGGTCTATACAATATGTCATAAACATAATACATACATACACATCCTGAAATTAATTTGATTCGTGTACATGACGGCCATGTCTGTCTTTCCGTCTGTCCTTCCGTATGTCAGTCATTTTATTCCGAAACTGTGTATTAAGACAACAGAAGTGAATCTTGGTATATATATATGTATTCTGCAAACCGCTTTCCGATTTTTATACAAAAATATATAAAAAATACATTAAGGGGAAGCCTCCCCTTATGGAATATCCTCCCATATGGAACTGGAACTAAAAAAATATTTTTTGTGTCGGTGTCTATAGATAGATCTTTCAAAATGACAGTGACGACAATGATTCCCAAAATCATATTTTTTCAAATTTGGTTTGGAAGATATATACTTCCAAAGTAATAAAATGTGTCTCCTCTAACTTTTAAAATAATAAAGTGTAAAATAAAAAAAAAAGCCGTAGATATTAATGAAAACTTTTAACAACAATTGGTTTGAATGAGATACAGTCAGTAGTTTTTGAGATATAGCACATTAGAAAATATATTTATTTATTTATGTACTTATGTACATATGACACTTATAAGAGAAAAATAATTACAGAAAAAAGAGCACAAAGGTGCTGCTTATTTTGAAATTTCCTCCAGCAGACCTGTGACAGGAGAATTGCATAAGAGATGATGGACAGTATGTATAAATACTAATTACGTAAATTAAAACATACTTAGCTAATAAAATATATATTTATATTAACAATGAAAAAATATATACCCATATTATATAGGTAATAAAATTACGTTCCTTGACTTTGTTATTTGGAAATATGTATCGTTTGAACTTACTTATTAATACAAACACTATGAAAAAGAAAGTTATTTGGCGTAGCTACTACGGAACTCATCATGGGCGAGTCTGACTCGCACTTGGCATTTTTTTTTTCACATGGCCTGTCTAGATCCGCAAGGAAACCTATAAATACTAATACCACAAGAAAATTGGACTAAAATATTTTATATAAAACCGAAATACTCTAAATCTATTGTTAACAATATGATTAACGACTATCTTTACTTTGCGATTTTCTGTCTATTGCAAATTAGATAAGATTACTAAAATTTTACCATCTATTCATCAATATTCAGAGTTTTTCGAGTTAATAATATGTAGTAGTAGGATTATACGCGGGTGAAACCGCGGGGCACAGCTAGTTAATATTATAATCATCATCATATCGCACCTTTAAAGTAAAACCGTTACTATACGAAATTATCAAATTTTACAGGAGAGCCAATATTTGAAACAGTTCAGTATCTTAATTTAGTCTAGGTAAGTCTAAGTACAAGTACTTAATGATTTCTTATGAGTATATATGATAGATATCTGTTTACTGTATACATGTGCTTTAGAAAAGTTTTTCTTTATTTACTTACAATAAATATTTTTTTGATTTATATTTTGTTTGGTAACGATATGATTTAACGCTAGATGGTGATAAAGACGATATTTTGGAATAATTACAAGTTTAACCTGCAGTTTACGTATATTTTAGATTGATGGTATAAATAACTCAATTCGTGAAAATTTTCGTTTAGTAACGGTTTTACTTTAAAGGTGCGATATGGTTAGCCTTTTCTAAACTATGTCAGCGTCGGCTTCTAGTCAAACTGGATGTAACTAAGTGTATTAGTGTTTTACATGAAGCGACTGCCTGTCTGACCTCCATAACCCAGTAACTGGGTAACACCATAGCCCTTGACCGGACCTGTGTCAGATTTTCTGGCTTTTAAGTACCCATAACAACTGACAAAAATATCCAAAATGACCGCCGGGACCAACAACTTAGGCTGCGTTTCCACCAGAGATGTGCGAGGATGCGTAGCGAGGGATGTGTTTGTAAAGAACCAATAGAATCGCTTCATTTACCTCGCCTCGGTCAGCACAGCTCTGGTGGAAACGGCTCAGCGGAGCTAGATTTTTGCGCATACAAAACAAGCGAGGGATGTGTGCGAGGAATGCGCATTTTCACAGCTCCGCTACACATCCTCGTAGGCACATTTTCATCGCACAGCTTTGGTGGAAACGCCCACACATTTTCACAGCACAGCTAGACATCCTCGCACGACACATTTCCATCGCACATCTCTGGTGGAAACGCACCCTAAGGCTGCGTTTCCACCAGAGATATGAAATGTGCCTACGAGGATGTGTAGCAGAGCTGTGAAAATGCGCATTAATGTGTGATGCGAGGATGCGCAAACCTCGCAACACATTCTTCTCAACACACATTCCTCGCAACACATCCCTCGCAACACATCTCTCGCACACATCCCTCGCACACATCCCTCGCTTGTTTTGTATGCGCAAAAATCTAGCTCCGCTGAGCCGTTTCCACCAGAGCTGTGCTGACCGAGGCGAGTTAAATGAAGCGATTCTATTGGTTCTTTACAAACACATCCCTCGCTACGCATCCTCGCACATCTCTGGTGGAAACGCAACCTTAATGCGTGATGCGAGGATGCGCAAACCTCGCAACACATTCTTCTCAACACACATTCCTCGCAACACATCCCTCGCAACACATCTCTCGCACACATCCCTCGCACACATCCCTCGCTTGTTTTGTATGCGCAAAAATCTAGCTCCGCTGAGCCGTTTCCACCAGAGCTGTGCTGACCGAGGCGAGGTAAATGAAGCGATTCTATTGGTTCTTTACAAACACATCCCTCGCTACGCATCCTCGCACATCTCTGGTGGAAACGCAGCCTTAACGTGCTTCCCGAGGCACGGAAGAATCCCGATAATTATGTTAAGATGGTTACCCATACAGACCGACCTCGGAAAGCGTAGCTTAAGCTTGAAGATCGACCCGCGCGGCTGTTATTATTTTCTATTATATTTGTTCTACTTTTAGATTATTATTTTTAGATTAGATTATTAAATACTTTATTATTATTTCTATTCTGTTTATATTTTATGTTTATCATTATTATATTATATATCATAGAAATGATTAACATCCGTTCACTCACCATTAGGACCAGTTGAAAACCAGCGTCGGGCACTAGTTGTCCGGCATTTTGCTGAACTGGGCCTATTTGACGCAGCCGTGAGTCACACAGTATTATTAATAGTCCTAAATGTGTTGAATTCTATTATTTTTTAATGTATAATTTCTTTTAATAATAATAAGATGTTGTTTATTTTTTATTTTTTTTTACTGTTTGTACTTGTGGCATGTGTCAATAAACGTTTTTTCTTTCTTTCTTTTCTTTATATGTAGGTGCCTAAAACCACTTGCTACACATAAGCAAGTGCAGACTTAAGCTTTAAGTCACAGAGCAGGTGTCGAGGACTACACGTGCCTGACAGTTTTTACACCTGGATATTATAAAAAGCAGCTTATATAAACAAAAACATTAAATAAAAATGAAACTTCAAATGAGATCCAGAGGAACAAAACTATTTCCCTTTTTTAGTTTGGCAAGCAGACTTGGTTCTTAACCCATTGAAAGCTTCTTCCAGTGCTTACTTTGTTTGTGGTTCAAATGGATTCGAATGGATTAAAAAACAATATGATTCACTAGTCTTTTAATACCTTGAAATCTCACTTATAAGTAATTTCCTTAAAGTTACGCTTGATTACTGCCGTTTCAAATGAATACAAGCCCACCTGTGGGTAATAGTATAAAGAAAATAATATGTACGTAGCGAAAAACGCAATATGTTTGACATTTAATTTCCTTGAAGCTATATTACCTCACGTAACTATAGCAACAAATTTCTCAATACACCTGAGTTGATATCAAAAGCAATCCAATCTCGTTCTTTATACATACCTACGCAGGTATTAAAATTTGAAGTGGCTACATATAGCTCAAATTCTGTAAATATCTGTATCTTGTGTCGTATCAGCTGTTTGAAGTTTATGAAATAAACTTAATCCGGCTTCTGTGTTCCCTGTCATATATGACCTTTCAGCTTTTAAAGTAAGAATAAAAAAAACTTTTTTGCAAAAAATAAAACCGACTTCCATATCAAAACACTACAAAGCCAAAAATAATTTTAATTTCGGTAGTCGGTGTTATTGGTTTTGTATTTTCTTTTTTTTTCACACCGCCTTCCGAAATTAAAATTATTTTTGGCTTTGTAGTGTTTTGATATGGAAGTCGGTTTTATTTTTTGCAAAAAAGTTTTTATTTTCGTGCTTTTTAGTGGGTCAGTGAATTTTCCAAATCGGTTCGTAAATGACGGAGTTATGCGCGAACAAAAAACGCAATGCAGCGTAAACGAAAAGATCATCAACGTAAACATTTTTTAGACCTTTGTTGATTTTTCAGAAACGGCTTGTCCGATTTCGATAAAATTTTCATGGGACCATTTGGGAAGTATACCCTTTCTAACAAGATCAGACTTTTTCAAATCGGTTGGCAAACGACGGAGTTATGCGTGGACAAACATAAAAAAAAAAAAAACAAAAAAAAATACAAACGAATTGAGAACCTCCTCCTTTTTTAGAAGTCGGTTAAAAAGCATCTTCTGGGCTTACTCGTCCCATCGTAGACCTCATCTATCGCTTACCATCAGGCGAGATCGAGGTTAAGAGTGGGCTCATCCGTAAAAAAAAAAAATACAAAACCGTGGTACGATGGATGGTAGAAGTAATGTGTATACTAGACACAATAAATATATCTGGTTGACTTCTTTATACAGGGTCATTCATTTCATGGTTTCAATTTGGTAGCGCTGGCATTTGATACCTGTCCAACTCAGTTGTCATCTGAAGTGCCATTTACGACAATCAAAAATCAAAATCAAAATCAAATCAAAATATTTTATTCGTTTATAAAGTTTACATATCATGTAGTGATTGGAGCCTACCGTTAAGCTAATAAAGCCTGTATTGGGAGACTCCGCTCTTCCATATCGTTATTTACGTACATGTGAATGTAAAATTGGCCGTAGTTATGCAAAAGGGATCCATTCCACACTTTTTCCTAAATTGAGTTATATTGATATTTTTAATATATCACCCTGAAGATGCTTTTGGTATATATAACTCAATTTTGGAAAAGACAGATAGATAGATATACTCTGTATTGTACACCATAACAGAATTAAATATGGACTTAAAAAACTATAAAGAGTGTTACAATGGGCGGTCTTATGGGCGGTAAAAGTTTGGATTGGATCCTTTTTGCATAACTACGTCCAATTAAGAAGCTGGTTTACTTATACTAATACAAGATCACGTAAACTGTCAATGACATGACACAATCTGAATAATAATATAAAAAATAACTACATATTAGACGCTGAGTGAGCGTGAGTGGATTTTTGGGTATGTCTATGGGTATGAGTGTATGAGAACCATGCCATGTATTTATACTTGTTGATTGAATATAAGTAGTGCGTGTGTGTGTGTGTATATATATGTGTGTGTGTGTATATATATGTGTGTGTGTATATATATGTGTGTGTGTGTGTGTGTGCGCGTGTGAGTGTTGTGTGTTTGTCTGTAATGTGCTGTGTTGAGATGATTTGGTTTTTTGTATAATTTGCAGTGTTAAGATGATTTTACTCTAGCAACGCCTCCGTATCTTCGTAGGTAAGTGTTTTTATCCAATTATTAACATTTTTTTTACAATCACATAGTTTTGCTTCGTATATAATTATGTTTATTTAGTTTGTTATAGAGTTGTGCCGATCTCTTTTTATACTATCTACTGGCAAACTTTGTCTTTGTATAGGGAACTTTAGCGATTATGTCTTTCCTGACAATGGATCGCTTAACTATCGAACAACGCGTTAAAATTATTAAAAGTTACTACAAAAATGGTGATTCAAACGTAGCCACTTTTCGTGCATTACGAAATAATTATGGTCGTCATAATCGACCGACTATGCAAGCAATTGGTAAAATTGTGAAGAAATTTGAAGAAAGTGGAAGCGTACTGTGCTACTGTGCTCTATGGTCAAAAAGTGTCATATGGTCCGTATTTCTTCGAAGATGCCAATGGGTAGACGGTTACAGTCAATTCGGAATGATATGGTCGAATGATAACCGAATTTTTCTGGCCGGCGATTGAAGATCATGACTTAGAAAATAAGTTGTTCCAACAAGACCGGGCAACAAGCCACACAACACGGCCAATTATGGCTTTCTTAAGTGAGAAGATTCCTGGTCACGCAATTTCACGCTTGGGCGACGTCAATTGGCCAACAAGATCATGCGATTTGACACCGTTAGATATTTTCTGTGGGGCTACTCAAAAGATCATGTTTACGTAAATAATCCAACATTAAACACCAACATTACTCAGGTTATGGCCGAGATACAGCCGGAAATGTGCGAAAAAGTGGTTAAAAATTACCTCAAAAGAATCACACGCTACAAAAATCCCGGGGCGGCCATTTGAATTATACTGTTTCTCACACTTAATGGCAAAGTCCAAACTTTATAATGAAATAAAATTTTCATGGAAAATGTATCGCTTTTTTGTTACTTTCGAAACCGAAAAATGAATGACGTGTTATTATGCTGTTAATGACTAACTGCCTTTTTTCTTGAGATAGGAATTTTTCGCATGTTCTCCGCCCAGGGGTGAGCGAAGGATCTATCAGACTCAAAAACACCAACCCGTGTTCCCCCAAAAACTTTACGCCCGCTTCAATGGGAGCAACTTTACGGGCTCCGTCTTGTCAAGTGGAAGGAGTGAGATTTTCGACTCCCCATGATGATTGACTACTTTGAGTTACGTATTGTACTTCCACTTTCAGTACTGTTCTTCTACTTCTTCTCCATCACTGTACACTTGCTACCAGTGTGCACCTTAGGGTGGCGAAGAAACACAAATCTTCAGCACACTATGCTAACGAATAGGTATAGGTAAGCATTCGAAAACTGTGTTCTTAGTCCGTAGGTGTAAACTTACGAAGATTAAAGACAAATTAAACAAAACTGATTGCTTACGATTAGCCATTACAGTAATGCAGCAAATGATTGGAGCTGACTGCTCAGGCATACATTTACCGTCAATCGTGTCGACTATTGTAATGACAACCGTTTTAAGTAAAAGATCCTACTGGTTTACTCTGGTTTCTTCTTTTCCTTTTGTCTATCCAAAGATTTAGCCATAATACCTTCCTACGTATATACATATATATATGATGCTTTTAGAAATTTAAGTTACTGTAATATAAAAAATCAAAGATTACAGACATACATCACACATTCAATCTACCCAGCTAATCAGAGGGAATGACAATTTTCAACGCTGCCCAGTCGTCATTTTAAATACAGATCCCGATTACCACAATTTTAAGCAACCTTCACATTAAATCATTACCCGTCACTGTGGGACCTATAGGCTGATTACCGGGCAACACTGAAAGGATAATCTGTGGGGTCATCAATCAGCGTTGGGCCGTCAACGGCGTCGACAGTCCCTTCGACAAATCTATATTGTCCGGGATTCAGCGACCTTTTCCTGCGATAAAGTTTTTTGATTATCACGTAGACATTTGTAGGGATTCGGGAGGTCGGTGTTTCGAGCTATTAGGTATTATAGGATTTTAGATTATAATATTAATACTAGCTACGTTACTACGTACTACAGTTTATGAGTTATTCGTTTATGTTTTAAAAGTTTTATATCACATTAAAAAAAATATTGAATTCGTTTTATGTTTTAAAATTATAAAAATTAATATGCAAAGATTGCGTATTATTTCTAGTCTACTGAACGTGCTCGAGCTATCGACATAATTTTAATTAAAAGCATACACAACAAAGGCTTAAATTACACTTTAAAGTGATTGTGATGTTTAAAACTCTAAGGCACCAACCAGCTTCCATTCAACGCACGTATAACAAACGGACGTTCATTGTTTAACAATTAACATCGCACTAACTGGTCTGCAATCACTTCAGCATATTTTGGAAAACTATATGGACCCGTTATTTGCCTATCAAAAATGTAAATTAATGTAAAAAAGGATATGGACCACCCGCATGATGAGTGGTCCATATCCTTTTTACATTAATTTACTCTCATGTATATCAAGTACTTTAGCCACGCTCCCTTTACGATAGTTCAGTCCTTCCTCAAGAGTCCCATAAAAAATCATTTACGATAACGTTACGGCCCACGCAATGCTCTTAATACAAAAGTTTTCGAAGATTTTAAGCGACATTACGTGATTGGCAATTAACAAGTAAGTCAAGCAATAATATGTACCTACAGTAACAAACAAACTAACGTAAAAGTTTGGCGAGTTTAGATCTATATGACACCTCTGTATATTAATAAAATTAACTAAATAACTGGTAGTATTAACATTACAATCTAAGACATCGCTCACCATTATTTTGAAAAAAAAAGCAAAAACTCAGTCATTACCTTAAAATAAGAAAATAAGCAAAAAAAAAAACATCAGCCAGATAGACTAGAAAGCAAAACATGCCTAAATCAACTCTTAAATAACCAAACATGAATAGAATTCAGATCACTACGCGTATTCCAATCCGTCGTGTCCCCCCTGCCGATTCCGTCCGTCACCACCACGTTTACGGCTCGGCTCCTGATTCATTCATGAGGATACTGCAGATATCGTAGATACAAACAACTTGGAAGTGCTTTGTTCACACCTGGTTTTGGATATAAGTTTTGTTGTAGAGGAAAAGTTTTGAATAAATGTAAATAAATGCAACAGTTTTGTTTCGTCAGCTGGGAGTGGAGATGCATTTCTGATGTGTGGCTTCTATTCAAATAAATAAAATTGTCTGTCTTTTCTATGTGGGAAAATCGTCATGTGACTCCTCCAACTGCGGGTGAAGCGGAAGGGAGTGTCAGACTTCTACTGACCAAAAACCCACCTTGTTCCTTGTCTGTCTGTGATTTCAAAAAAACAGGGAAATTTTTTAAACTGTTGGGCTGTCTGTTGTTCTTTAGATTCATAGATTAGCCCAGGCTAGTCTATGGAAGTTATAGAACAGCTGAACAGATTTTAATTGCACTTTTACTGAATGGTAGAGTACTTTATATGGCAACTTATAGGCTCCTTTTTATCCTTTAATTCTCAGGGGATCGGGATTTACTTGCGAAAAGCCCATCACACGAACGAAGTGATAGGCGCGGCTAGTTTATTAATGCTTCTGTCTAACTTTCAACTGTACATAGAGTCAAGAACTAAGATTTTAAACTCAGACATCTTCCTCTATTTATTGTAAATGATATTAATCAACCACCAACTTGTTGTTGACATGCGTAGTAGACAAAGCTCTCTCTCTCAAAGAAAAGAGTTTATCAATTGGCAATTGTTGGGTGTTTATTTATTTATTTTTAACAAAAAACACAGCTCTTAAACAAAGTTTTTACAATATTTAATCTCTAATCTTATAATCAATGTTGAAATAAAGTAAAATATTATTTAAATATTAGAGATTATGATTATAATATCTAACAAGACAAGCTAATGACGTGATAGATACAAGGCACTTGGAATTCACACGCCTGCTTTATGGCAACTTTTGTGAAACGGAGAAGTTGAAATAAACAGGGAAAGTTATTTGCAATAAATGTATAGTGTGTTTTTCTCAGTTGCGGATCTGTATTTAGAATTAATCAATGGATCTGCGTATCTATATTAATATTATGAACAGTTAAAATTTGTTTGTATGTTCTGGGTAATCTACGGAAACAATGATACAATTCTATTTACTTTTATTTTGTAGTAATGTGCTTTATTATTGAGCCCGGACGAAGTCGCGGGCAAAGTGCTGTAAATAGATAAATAGGGGTTATGTTTGGTTAGCATTGGTATTATCAACATCTTATAACAACAATCTATGATGTTTGTAAGTACAAGCTTATAACTAATGTAAGTAACAAATACAAGTAATATAGTAATATGATGTATTATGATAATGCGTAAAGGGTTGGATACATTTTGCCTGTGGAACGAATAGTTAAGTATTTAATTGTCCATCACCTATTTAGAAAAAGGCTCAAAATAGGGGAGTCAAAATTCTCCGCAACAGTTTTCAGAATGCTGTTATTATTGACCCAGAACCTGGTCTCTGTTGAATAAAAACTTGTTAGACTACCTTAATGTAAGGGCAGTTGAAGGAACAGGGTGAGTTTTTAGTCAGTATTAGTCTGACACTCCCTTCCACTTCACCCAGGATTCATTACATATTTTTTTATATAAAATAAAATAACATAATAACAAGATGATTAGTAAGATTACTTCATTATATTTATGACAATTTGAATAAACGTTTAAACAAGACCATTCCCAATACGACGCTCACTGAATTTATTCTCCAAAAATTCAAACTTCCATTACAAGCTTACACGAAATATTTCATACAATGTGGGAATATAATTTCCAAGTGTGTGGTCAAAGCGGCTGGCAGGTGCCTGGGAGGCTCATTACCGCCGCTAGGGGGCGCACGGGGGGGAAATGACGTCATTCGCCATGTCGCATTGCCGTGTTGCCGTTGCCGTGTCGCTTGCCGTCCAGGCGAACGCGACAAATGGATACATTGACAGCCTACATCCACCCTATTCATAGTTCAAGTGTACAAAATAAATGATGTGTAGGTGATTTTTTAATGAGAAAGTTATTGAAAAAGTAATGTTTTTTTTTCACAGTTTTAAATTATCGAGGGTATACTTTCGAGTTGGTCCCATTGTCATGAAGTCAGGATCTGATAATGGAAACTTTGAATAATCGAGGTAGCTTCAAATATTATAGGCACACCTATAGCGATTTGGGTATTTTTCATAGTAACTTGTGCAGTTGCTCTTGAAAAGCACCATTTGGTGCAGTGGAACTGATGATGAAGACCACAAATGGCTACTAGAACTACTCAATAATAAGTATTTCATTGGTTGGGATTCGTTTACTTGGATATGGTTGTAAAACACTTTATGCTCGTCACAATGCATATGGTGATGAGGAGCTGATGGTGACCAGGGGTATTCCTCAAAAATTAACAGCCATAGGGAAAATATATATTTTGCAAAAGGTGATAAGAAGGTGACATTTAGGCTTTTGTAACTAGGTAAATTACAAACCGACCCACTAAAAAAGAGAAAAAAAGGTTAAAAAAAAAATAATAAAACCGACTTCCCAAAACAACAACACTGCAAAGAAAAATAACTTTAATTTCGAAAGTCGGTGTCAAAAACGAAAATATGTACAAAACTAAAGACACCGACTACCGAAATTAAAGATTATTTTTCACTTTGCAGTGTTTTTTGGGAAGTCGGTTTTATTTATTTTTTAAATTTTTTAAAGTTTACTTTCATAGTGTAAGTTCAAAGGAAACTCGAGATCATAAAATTCAATTTTATTGAAGCTTTAAAAACAATACTGAGTGTGTAAAACAGGTGGTTGCACGAGTATGTATTTTAATTTAAACTGTTAGCTAATAATACACGCAACTGAAATTGTTCTCAATACGTTTTAATTAGAATCTAGATGAAAGTATAAACTGTAATGATGTTATCAGCACAAACATAATAAAATAAAACAACAATAATAAAACACAATATTTTGCAGCGGCAACTTTTTTAATCATGAAAAAGAGGTTGTATACTTTTGTATAATTCAAATATAGAACTTTAATGCAAACGGTAATTGGGTAACCTAAAAATAAAATAAAACATATTATTTCAAAGTAATGTTATGATAAGCTTATGGATTTAAGAAACATTTTTAGCCCGTGGACATACTTTAGCAATATTTTATTCACAAATTACTAACTGCTCCGATGGTCCTCTTGAATACAAATTGAGAGACCGAAGCAAGAGTGCCTAAGTACAATGTCGCGAATGAAAAAGTTGCGGTCTTTTTAGCATAATCGAAGAAAATATTACCATAAACCCGCGTAAATTGCTTTTCTATAAAGGGAAATAGTAAACACTGTCCTCTCAGTTTGTTATGACATTAGAAACGGCGGGAATAGCCATCACGATGAGATTATTGCCAACTTGATCGTGAAAGGAAAATGAAACCTTTTCGTGTCAAGGCGTTACGGGAGGGCCAACAAAAATTACATAAATGGCTACCAGTGGTGCCAATCTAACGCATATTGCCTTTGAATAATTTATAAAGGTGACTTTGCTCATCAATTTTATTAGTCGAAAACTTTTTAAAAGCCAGAATGCATAAACGTTTTGTCGGAACTTCACACGGTAAGGAGTGATGTTTTTAACATAAAAGCCAAGCAAAAGTTTCAATTTTATTTGTTTAAATGCCATAAATTCTGCTTTTGATTATAAGCGAATTAACTTATTATTAAAATTATTTTCTTTCATTGAGATGTGTGAATAAAAGTAGTTTCAAAGGAACGTTTTTAATTAATATCACGAGTAATATAATTATTTTCTTGAGAAAAGCTTAGAACAATTATTTAGGCATCGTGCCACAGCATATATAATTGTCCTAGTGTTTATTGATTGAACTCTTACAATCTGTGGATTGTAAGATTTCAATCAATAAATGCTAAACCTTCATAGAAAAATATTACGATGTGATGTGTCGTTAGGATTGAAATCGAAACTGCTTAAATATTTATAGAAAGTGTTATTTGTTACTCAATAGCCATAAGGTACCTTTTATTTGGTACTCACGGTCGGAACTTCAGTGACGAGGAGTAAAGACCATCCATCACCTGAGCCCACAAATTGTTTTTTATTTATTTACGTCTTGCTGCGAGTATCCTATTCCGCACACTGTTGAGTCTGCACGATTTATGAGAAAGATAAATTTTATTATACTACAATGTACTGTTGCCATGTTCTGTTATCCTGGTAGGCGCGACGGCATACATTACTTTCTACCAGGGCTGAGCCAATTAGGGGAAATGGTACGCTAAATTATAACTGTTCCGATGGTATATTGTTGACTATTTGGTTAAACATTATCCAATAGATTTTCTGCTCCCTTATTACCTTATTGTGGTTTACAGGCACTACTTACGAGGTTGTAGGTCGTGGGTTCGAGCTCATTTAGTTTGTGTAATTTTCATTATCACCACTGTTCTCAAAATGGCCAAAAATCCGAAGACATGCGCCATTCACCAACCCACGCAGAGCCAGCGTGGTGGATTACAGCCCATTACCTTTCCTATGAAAGGTAATGGGCCTCTTCTCTATAGAAGAGGCCCGTGTCCCAGCAGTGTACGTAATAGATTGATTATGTTAGCCAAGTCATTTAAAACTTGAATTACGTCTCAAATTTTTAAAGGAAAATATCTAGTAGTAACCTTTTATCTTTTTCCATTTTGCGGAGCATTAGAGAGGTTCTATTCAGCCAGTGACAGGTTTGAGTGCATCGTGTATTGAATACCAGGGGACCAGGCGAGCGAAGAGTTTATATTTGTGAAAGACTTTGTACTACGATGGAGTAGAGTAGGTGATTTGTGTAAAGTGGACCAGTGGCTGACCGATAGTGTTTTGTTTAAATAAAAAATATTCTAGTTATAATAGTGTTCATATATTATTAAAAAGACTTTTCTAGACGCCTATCTTCCTCGCCTCTATCCAAGCCTTTGGGTCAACCCCAAAGGCTTGGATAGAGGCTAAGACCTACATGTCTTTTGGGCACATTACAAGTGGACAGCAATGCGTATGAATTTTTGATTATTTAGTTTGGGTTTTAATTTAAGTGTATATAAAAATATTGTAAATTAATAAGTTGCAGTGTTATTTAAGTACATATACTTAACAAAAGATATTTCTGATGAAGAAAAAGCTTCAGTTAATTATAGTGTCTACACTACAGAAAACTATATTCACACGAAGTGTGGGTGAAATCTTCAGGTATAATTTGTAGGCAAAGTTCAAACGTCTAAAGTTCTACTTAAAACTTTTACGATATAGTCTTCATTCGTCATATTTTACTGAAAGTGTAAGTCTAATTAAACTTGTTCAGTACAGGCCTCGAGGTAAACACCCTACATAGAGCAATGAAACATTTACTAGTCTATGTGTGTTTAAACAAAAGTGGTAGCCCTCGGCTTTAGTTTTTTTTTTCTTTGCCTACTACACTTTTCTTTCCTTAAGATACATAGATTTCGGGCACGCCGCAATTGCGGCGGTAAGACCCCTCTTTGAGAAGTGGCTAGAACGGCGTCACGGTGTCCTGACCTACCGCATGACGCAGGTCCTCACCGAACACGGAAGTTTCGGGAGGTACCTGTGTCTAATGAGGAAGGAAGAAACGCCTGGGTGTCACCACTGCAAGGATCGCCCTGAGGACACAGTAGAGCATACGGTGTAAGACTGCCCCGCTTGGGCAGAGCACCGACGTGTCCTCACGGTGGCGATAGGCGGAGACCTCTCGCGCCCGGCATTGGTCGAGGCCATGCTGCGGGGCGAGACGGAGTGGGAAGCGGTCGCCTCCTTCTGCGAAGCAGTCATGCTATCGAAGGAGGAGGCGGGCCGCGTGAGGGAGAGGATAGCGACCTCCCTCCAGCCCAGCCGCAGTGGTAGTCGCCCACGGCGTCGGACAAACCAACCAACGATTTCCGGCCACCGTAGGCGCGGGCATGCGGACAGCGAGTAAAGGGCAACTCGCTGTCCGACCATGGACCATGCCCGGGTCGACGGCGCGTTGTGTTCCACGCGCGCCTCAAAGAGCGTCAGCAAGATGACGAGGCCCCCCCTGTAGAGGGCCGAAGCCTGCCGGGGTCGTGTGACTTATCTCATTACCGTGACCACGGAACGTAAAGGGCTATTGAAGGAATACCGTGGATTTTAGTCAGTACAAGTCTGATAGTCCCTCCGGGCCTGCCCGGGGTGGGAGGACTCATCTGATGATTTTACCACGAAAAAAAAAAGATAGATAGATATACTCTTTATTGTACACCATAACAGAATTAAATAAGGACTTAAAAAACTACAAAGGGTGTTACAATGGGCGGTCTTATCGCTAAAAGCGATCTTTTACAGACAACCTTTGTATGGATTTGACACAGCAGGAGAAAATAAATACGCGGGTAGTCCATGGTGTACTATTCACTTAAGTATATACAATAAATAAGTAATAACCTACATACTCAATACACATATACATATATATACATAAAAAGAACAAAGCCGAGTTATATAAAAAATAGTAACAAATTAAAGAGAGAGAAGGGCCATGTTTTTGAAAGAAGGAAGGGTTTGTGCTTGTCTTACTGACACGGGAAGAGTATTCCACAGTCGTACTGCTTGAGCTGCGAACGACTTACCAAAGAAATTGGTGGAGTGACTCGGTACCTCTAGCCTCAAGTTTTCCGATGGCTTCAGAAATTTGGCATGTGTGTCATGGAGGAACTTAAAACGTTCTTTAAGATAAGGTTGCCTTAAACGTAACTTTACAGGAAGCAGGCTAACAGATTCATAACAAGTTATTATGTGAGGATTTCTCATGAGTTCAAAGTCAATAAAGATATAGGAATAGTTATAGAAGCTTAGATTACAATAAATTTCCAGATTTAAAGTGTATACTCAATATATCACTAAAGCAATAGCTTTAGCAATGAGTAATCCCTAGCTAGCCATCGCAATGTCAGTAAGTTTTTTTTTGTTTTATTTTATCTCTACTTTCACGTTTATTGTTTAATGCATACCGTGGCAGCCTTTAATTAAGACTACACTAATTTTTGTAATCATATTGTAACTTTAACATGTTATTTGGCGTATGCTTTGTAGGTTGTCTTTAAAAAAAAAACAGCATCTCAAACTCGCCACATAACATGACTTTTCTGCGTACCATTGCTTTTTACCAGAAGACATTATGGTCATACTGGCAGCGAATGGTGCGCACAATTTTGATAGCGCCAAACATTCCATGACGGTGCCAAATTACATTTGTCCTAGTGTAAGTCTGTGTATGTCTGGGGTTGCGGGAATGTTATAACGAGATACCGCAGCCCCAGACCACAAGGGAAACAGTAGAATTCTGCCACTCATTTCCGTTGCACCCAGATTGGAAAAAATGAAAAAAAGGCTGTGTATAGGTATAGAATATATAGCACGAACTATTGACTTCCTTTTATTGCATGAAAGCTTTATAGATACATCTCTTAAAATTCCTTATCCAAAACCAATTTTAGAGCATAAAAAATCACATAACCCAACAACATAAGCATAGATGATACATAACATAAGCTTGTGACGTATGTCAACTCTCTTTGCGCCGGGGAGTTAAAACTAGCATGGGTTGAGATGTTTATCCAGTGACCCAGTCACCTTATATTTGACCCCACAATACGGGACACGGACATTAAATAAATTTAATAACGTAAGTACTATAGTTTTGTATAGTATGTACCTACTATAGTTATTATGTACTATAGTTTAGTTCGCATGGGCTCTCAATTGAGTTAATATTATAATTTAGTGTAATGAAATTGGATTGAAAATCTAAATACGATTTGGAAAAGGATTATATGTGATTGTGAAATGGATTTGTGGGTATTATGGTAAACCGCCACACACAAACTCATTACAGATCAGTTGAATGGATTTGAATGTGGTGTTGGCTAGGTAAGCGGGCTTATAGGTATTTAGTTTCATTCAATATTTCAATTCGGTGAATTTAATGTTTATGGTTAGCTTATAAGCCAATTTAGTTTTTATTGTATGTGTGATGATATAGATACCAAGGAATGTGTTGATATCATCTAAAATACCCACACATTTTAATGATACGCTGCAAAGGATAAATGTATTCACAGATCGGTGGGATTCTTCTATGATGCAGAGGCGGATAGATATCTATCTATCCACCTCTGCTATCTACCTGCTATCTATCTGCTATCTATCACTATCTATCTATACTAATATTATAAAGCTGAAGAGTTTGTTTGTTTGTTTGTTTGTTTGTTTGTTTGCTTGAACGCGCTAATCTCAGGAACTACGGTTCTGATTTGAAAAATTCTTTCAGTGTTAGATAGCCCATTTATCGAGGAAGGCTATAGGCTATATATCATCACGCTAAGACCAATAGGAGCGGAGCACTAATGAAGAATGTTTCAAAATGGGGGATTTTTTTTCCACGCGGACGAAGTCGCTGGCGGAAGCTAGTCTGATATATTCTTTATTGTACATCATAACGGAAAACCGAATAAGGACTTGGCAACTAAAAAGGGTGATACAATGGCCGGTATTATCGCTAAAAGCGATTGTTTTAGAGTCAACCTTCGGATGGATTTGACACAGAAGGATAAAATATGTACACCGTGAACTGCGTGGATGTAGTTTCTCAACGTATTGTCATGCTTATGTCGCCGTGCATATTAACACCCTTTTTTTTTACGTGGTAAAATCATCAAATAAGTCCTCCCACCCCAGGCAGGGCCGAAGGGACTGTCAGACTTGTACTGACTAAAAATCCACGGTGTTCCTTCAATAGCCCTTTACGTTTCGGGGTCACGGTACTGGGATAAGTCCCACGACCCCGGCAGGCTTCGGCCCTCTACAGGGGGGGCCTCGTCATATTGCTGACGCTCTTTGAGGCGCGCGTGGAACACAACGCGCCGTCGACCCGGGCATGGTCCATGGTCGGACAGCGAGTTGCTCTTTACTCGCTGTCCGCATGCCCGCGCCTACGGTGGCCGGAGATCGTCGGCCGACGTCCGACGCCGAGGGCGTCTACCACTGCGGCTGGGCTGGAGGGAGGACGCCATCCTCTCCCTCACGCGGCCCGCCTCCTCATTCGATAGCATGACTGCTTCGCAGAAGGAGGCGACCGCTTCCCACTCCGTCTCACCCCGCAGCATGGCACTAGTCGAGGTCTCCACCTATCGCCGCCGTGAGGACACGTCGGTGCTCTGCCCAAGCGGGGCAGTCTTGCACCGTATGCTCTACTGTGTCCTCAGGGCGGTCCTCGCAGTGGTGACACCCAGGCTTTTCTTCCTTCCCCATCAGACACAGGTACCTCTCGAAACTTCCGTGTCCGGTGAGGACCTGCGTCATGCGGTAGGTCAGGACGCCGTGACGCCGATCTAGCCACTCCTCAAAGAGGGTTCTTACCGCCGCAATTGCGGCGTACCCGATATTAACACCCTTTGTAGTTGTTAAGTCCTTATTTAATTCTATTATGGTGTACAATAAAGAGTATATACCAGCTATAACCTGGGAGTCTTTAAGTCAAGAGTGAATAGGTTACTTCTAAGCAAGCGTGCTCTATCTTCGGCCACATCGTCACTTACCATCAGGTGAGCTGGTGGTCAAACGCGAGCCTATTATCAATAAAATAAAAAAACTAGATTTTAAGTGATACTGATACTAACACTATGGGCTCTGTCTGAAATAAACGTTATATTAATAAAAGGTAATTAAAGATTTTTCATGCATAAAATAATTAATCTGCGTAATACGGTGCCATTTTCGATGACATCATTATATTGCCTATATTTGAGAGATACTAAGTATAGAAAGATGAGAGATGCCAAGTTTATTTTTAATTAAGTAAGAAAAATTATCATGCCTGTACCCATATATGTATAATACTAGTAGTGCGGGGATTCGCTACCGTGGACTTTATCATGGTAAAAACATAACTTCCTTCTTTTATAATCGGGTAAAAAGTAGTCTATAACCTTCCTCAAGTTTCAAGTAACGGAAGTAACTTGCCAAACTACAACCTAATATCTAACCAAATTTCATCCAAATACATCCAGTAATTTCTAAGATTAGCGCGTTTAAACAAACAAACAGACTTTGCCACTTCATAATATTAGCATAGATTAAATTAAATGTATTTACATAATTATGTAGGTACTATAAATAACTTCACTACAAATGAAAACTTTAAAAATTCCCTATGTATTTTGTGGGAGTAACATTTTGGTGATTACTCAGCCGGTATTTATTTATTCCACGTTTTATTTGTACCAAACAACAATAGTCGTAGATTCGTGTAGAGATTATTTTTAATCTGTGAAGTCCGTCATAAAAATGTAAGCTGCATTTTACTACGTTTTTATGTACTCTATTGTTCGGTTTTTGTGCTTTTTTATATCAAACTATGGTAGTTGTGTATACTAAAACAAAAAGATATGTTTTCGGGCTTAATTTATAAATACCCTTCAGCATATATATTTAAATTATTACAACCTTATTTTTAACAACTTCCAAAAAGGACGAGGTTCTCTATTCGTCGCGTATAGTTTTTTTTATGTTTGTGTGTTCAGCGATTACTCGAAGACGGCTGAACCATAGACTTGCAACTCGTCGTCGGTGTTCAAGGCTCTGGAGCTTTGAGTCGACCGGTGCATCGTTGCCAATGAGTCTCTTGGCCCGCTTCTCGATAGACTCAAGCGCGTCCGGTTGGTATTTCGCAAATCCATCCCAAAGATGATAGCAGTATTCCATACACGAACGAACCTGGCCTTGATACAAATTGAGCAGCAGTTCCGGTGTGAAGTACCTTCTCTCCTTGACTAGGATTCCCAACTTATTTGATGCTAACTGAGCCTTAACCTCGATAAACGGGCCAAAATTGAGTGTGGAAGTTAAAGTCAACCTTTTTTTTTTGGGGTGGGAAAATCATCAAATGACTTCTTCCGCTCTGGGTCAAGCGGAAGGGTGTGTCAGATTTCTACTGACTAAAAACCCACACTGTTCCTTCAGCTGCCCTAAATTTCCGGGGCCGCGGTAACTCGGTAGAACTTTCCCGCAAACCCCGGCAGGCAATGGCCCTATGAGGCCCCGTCACTGGTGTTGACAGCTTTTTGGGGCACGCGTGGAACACGACGCGCCGCCGACCCGGGCCTGGTCCTTACCGGACGATGAGCGACCCCTGCTCGCCGTCCGCAGGCCCGTGCCTACGGTGGCCGGAAATCGGCTCGTGATCCCCAACGCCCGGGGCGTCTCCCGCGGCGGCTGGGGCGCGAGGAAGAGAGTTGCCTCTCCCTCGCGCGTTCGGCCTCCTCCTTCGCTAGCATGACTGCTTCGCAGAAGGAGGCGACCGCATCCCATTCCCTCTCGCTCCGCACCATAGTCTGAACCAGAGCAGGGCGCGAGAGATCACCGCCGCCGACCGCCTCTACGAGGACACGGCGGTGCTCCGCCCAAGCAGGGCACACCTCCACCGTATGCTCCACCGTGTCCTCCAGGTGGTCCTCACAATGACGACACCCGGGCGTGTCCTCCCGCTGAATCCGAAACAGGTACCTCCCGAAACAGCCATGTCCGGTCAGCACCTGCGTCAGGCGGAAGGTGAGGACGCCGTGGCCTCTCTCCAGCCACTCCTCAAAGAGGGGACTTATCGCCGCGATTGCGGCGTGCCCAGCCTTCGGTTGCGACAGCCGCTCTTTCAATGCTGCCGTGAGATCGCGCCGGAGTTCTCTCCGCTGAGCTGCGACTTGCCGCGGTAGCGGAGTTTCACCCCGGCTTAGCACCTCTGCGCGCCAATTATGCACGTGCGCGAGGGCTACCGCCTAAGTTAAAGTCACCCTAAGAAGCTCAATATGATCGGTTATCGGCACGGTTACACCACGGAAAGTAGGAGCCGGTTCGAATTTGCTCCTTTTGCGACTTCGAGAATTCCTCAAATATTAGCGGCCCCGGTTCCGGAATAGCGATATTTTGTAAAAGATGACAAATAGTTGACATTTAGGCTTCTGTAACTAGGTAAATTACAAACTGACCAACGAAAGAGACAAATAAAAACTTTTTAACAAAAAAATTATACCGACTTCACAAAACACTGCAAAGTGAAAATACCTTTAATTTTGGAAGTTAAAAACCAAAGACACTGACAACCAAAATTAAAGTTAAATTTTTCATTTTGCAGTATTTTGTGAAGTCGGTATAATTTTTTGTTAAACTTTTTTTTACTATCATTTAGTTTTTGCATTCACCTATACCTACAACGTGTAGTTTAAAGGGTATATACATACCAAGTGCATGGCTGCTTTGGATTATCATCCAAAGAAGCCATGCACTTGATGATATCAAACGATATGGCAAGGGTTTTGTAATCCTAAGTCTACGTGTGTAGAACTTATTACAAATTCCAATACACAATACCAGAGACCGAATTTTTCAAATTAAGAAGAACGAAAAGAATCATCGTGTTATTGGCAAGTGACGTGGAAAGTTATTGACCCTCGTAGTGCTATGACACGTTTGTTATGATTGGTATTCATGAAATATATGAAACCAATAATTTGGTATCAATTCTTTGAGTCAGTTATTTTGTGCTGAAACTGTGCATAGAGACTCCATACCAGATGTTGTCTTCAGCCCTTTTGGATAGATATGGGGTTTCGTTACACGTTGTATAGCTGTCTCTACACACAGAGACAGCTATACATGCTTATTTGTACGAGTATAATAGTGGTTATTAGTAATTTAGCTAAAAGAGAAGTGACATCCCCATGCTGTAATCAAAGCTAAACATCTCACCATCTAATTAGCTTTTTCCCAAAAACTATATCAAAGTCGGCTTCTAGTCTAACCAAATGGAGCTGTGTAAGAGAGTACTGAGTTACATGAAGCGACTGCCTGATCTGATCTGACCTCCACAATCCAGTAGATGGGTAGCCCTATACCACGTGGCAAGACGGGTGTGTCAGTTTATCTGGCCTCTGACTTCCCGTCACGATTGGTTCGTTCTTAGAGTCACGGAGAAACTCGATACGTTAAGTTGGTCCACAGGTTGGACCCATCTTGAACTGACCTCGGCAAGCGTGGCTTAACCTTTAAGATCAACCCGTGTGGCTGTTTATTTAGCTATGAGCCAGTTGTACACTCGTCTAGAACAATATTTTGGTTTTGAAATACAGTATGTTAACAACAGAGGGCGTTCCCGTTAACCCGCAATAGTATAAGCACATCAGCTAGATCGCCGCCGCACACGCGGCCCGTCATTCATAAATAAATTGCGACGTTGCCGTCCTTCAAGTACGCGTGTACAGAGTGTTTCTTTTACGTATCAATTTAACATTTTTAGTGAATATTTTAATATTAAAAATAAATGAAAAAATATTGTTTTCGAATGGTAATATTTTTTTTTTAACATGTATGGATGCTATACTATTGCGGGTTAACAGGAACGCCCTCTGTTAGTTAAAATACTGTATGCTGGATATGGAATTCGAATATATTTCAGTTTTCCACAACTATTTGAATTCCTGCTGCCTTAGAATACAGCGTGCTGCGTATTTTAATCATAGAATATATCAGGAACAATCCGACAGCTGAAAATAAAAATGTTACATCGCTGAGCAACCCTAGGAGAGAGCCAGTACACAGTATTCCAGTGTCCATAGAGAGTAGCCATCTAGCTGTTAGTATGAAATGACCAGGGATATATGAAATGACTAGAGATGGTGACCAATTGACGCTCTCATGAAACTGCATTGTGCGCCGCAACACGTAGGTATGCAACTATAGCTATGAAATGGCTTTGTATGTATTGAAATGGGTCTGTTGATTATTCTGTTTGTCTGGTGTAAACTGGCGTTTGTTTTGAAACGCGGTGTTGGGAAATTTTGCGCTACAGGATAAAATAATTTGGTAAATTCACTGGTCAACTTTTTTAAGATATCTCTTTTTTAGGGTTCCGTAGCCAAATGGCAAGTTTCGTTATGTCTGTCTGTCTGTCTGTCCGTCTGTCCGTATCATACAGCCATTTTATTCCAAAACTATTAGGACTACACAATCATATGAAACTTGGTAGGTAGATGTATTCTGTTAATCGCTTTTCGATTTTTAATAAAAACTAAATTCCGCCCGCGACTTCGTTCGCATGGAAGGGGTTTCACCAGGGTTCTAAAATATTCCCATGCCAAATTTCATCTAAATCGGTTCAGCGGCTTGAGCGTGATAAAGTAACAGACAGACAGAGTTACTTTCACATTTATAATATTAGTATGGATTAAAAAAATATATCAAATTTAGGGGGGGAGCCCCGCCCCATAAATAGAACTGAAATTAAAAATATTTTTTTTACATCAAACCTATACGTGTGTGGTATCTATAGACAGGTATTTAAAAATGACATTAAGGTTTCTAGAACCACTTTTTCTTAAAGTCAAATATTTAAGAGATATACGCTTCCAAAATGGTAAAATGTGTGTGTAAACTTTCAATAAAAATTGGTTTGAACAGATTTAGCAGTTTTTGAGATATAGCATATTTTCTAAAACCAAATATAACTTTGTAATTCATACAAACACTATGAAAAACAAAGTTATTTAGCGTAGTTACTACGGAACCCTTTTTATTATCATAACATAGTCTGCCTACAACGTTCCCACTGCAGGGATTTAGGACTCCTCCATATGATCCACACCCTCATAATAGATTACGGCCGACTCCCTCAGTCGGCCGTGATCTATTATGAGGGTGTGGATTGGTGGTTTCCACGTATTCGGACTATAAAGAGTATAATAGCACACATACAAGAGATAGATATTATCTTTCTATCTATTCTATGTATGCTATTATACTCTTTATCGTACACCATAACAGAAAAAAAAAACAAAAGGGTGATATGATGGGCGGTCATATCGCTAAAAGCGATTTTTTACAAACAACCTTTGGTCCTTAGGATTTTCGGTCCTAGTTTGTTCATGATGTTTTTCTTCACCGTTTTGGGTGACGATGATATAAATTAAATTTAAAAATCCAGCATGTCACAAATATTCATAGACAGCGGATCAATTTGGAAGTGATGATTTTCTTAATACCATTGTAAGCGCTACCGGAGTTCTACTGTGGATTTTATAAAATATCTAGATACCTGTACGTTTGTAGGTATTTAAGTATAAGACAGTTTGTAGTGAAGGAATCTTCTTCACATCAAATAAACGTCACATAGCTACACTTGATGGCATTGCATTATCTAATTCCACCAAGCTCATTCCAACATTGTGCTACGAGACAAACGGCAATGCTCCATTGTTATATGGTGGACATCTCATGAACGAACAAAACGTTTTGAAAATACTTTCACTGTGCGTACAGCTAATGAGTGGGATTTCTTCATGGAGACCAACGAGTCTTTAACTGAAGAGTGAATAGGTTAGTTTTAGGTAAGCGTGCTTCATCTTCGACCACATCATCGCTTACCATCAGGTGAGATGGTGGTCAAACATGAGCTTATGAACAATAATAAAAATTTCAAAAATTATTTAACACGTTCTTTTCCTATAGTATATGAAATTACACACTTACCCTGTCGACCCAAATCAAAGCACATCATAAAATAATAATTACGTTAACGTTTATACACATACCCACCCATAAACATTTCTGGCGACTTTTGCAAACAAAATACGACAATGGACACAACATTCGAAGTCCGAAAAATAAAATTACTGCGAAATAGATAATGGCCGAGGCTTTTGAGTTATCGTTGTGTATCAAATTTACGGTTGTGTTCCTGGCTTTAACGGACGTGAATATACGATTGAATGCGAAAACAGACTATTTTCTGTATTTATCAGTTACCGATGGCCGAAAGGTTATGTATGATTTATGATCAGATAAATTGATATTTTTGGTGTTATTTTTCTACTAAAACAATATTTAAGGAATATATATACTGAATTTGGGGTCTGACTGCTCCTGCAGGTTTTCGACACATTAGTGAATCGTAGGTATGTTGACTTTTCACGTGACTATAAGCTTTTCATTCTGTACACGGTACTCAAAAAACATTCCCAGTTATAATATGAGCCTGACAAATTTAGCAACAAGCGTCGTAAAGATTTAGTTTGCACCTCAACCCCATTCAGAACCAAACTATCTCACCGATTCTTTTGCTTCCAAAGCTGTAATTTGTATAACAAAGTAAATAGAGCCCTGTCTATATACGCATTACCTAGTGCTAAATGTAAATCTGTTGTCATGGAGTGGCTGATCAAGTTGGACTATGACAAAACAGAAAGCTTACTACATAATTAGCTTCTAGAAATGTCCTCAAACAAATCTTCTTCAGACACACACACACATGCACTAACACACACGCACACATTAACACATACATATACGTAAACACACACCACACCCACTAAGCCATATAAGTCATGGCTCATAAACCAGGCCTACAAAAAACGGCTATTATCATTTTTATTTTTTGCCTGTTTTACCTGTTTTAGTCTTTTAGTATTAGTCTTTTTAACTTAACTTATTTTTTCTGTTCTGGGGTGGGGACCTGGTGATCTGTAGTACAGGCATCATGCCTAATTCAGACACCAGCTCCTCACATATTTAAGTATAAGCATGATTTATGTACCCCCATTTATCTTATGTGACTTAATATGTTATGTTTGTCTTATTATGTGAGGAGAAATAAATGACTTTTATTATTATTATTCCATTTATTTAATATATATACATATAGATTACATTTTTAAATATTAATATAAAAAATAAAAACATTTAAAAATATACAAATAGTAGCCCACCGGTATCGGGAACAGGGTCCAAGCTACCGGTGGTCAGGGTTCCATAGAGAGGAACCTCCTCACAATACGCGCCGTTTCCAGGAGCACTGCTTTCTGGATCAGGCCCATGATCCAGCTGCCCAACGAGAGCCTCCTTAGATGTTGGTCGAGGCTCTTGGCTATTAAACCATTGGCTGTGATGACTATCGGCACAATGATTGCTGTCTCCACATCCCACATGTAGACAACCTCGCGCGCCAGGTCAAGATACTTATTTTTTTTATCTATCTCAGCTTTCACGAGGTTCTCGTCATGGGGGACTGCTATATCAACAATCATTGTGCGACGCTCTAATCGGTCTATCACCACTATGTCAGGCTTATTGGCAACAATAGTCCTGTCAGTGATGATAGACCGATCCCAATACAGTGTAATATTGCCATTTTCGAGAACTGGGTCGGGCACATACCTATAGTATGGTACTTCTGATTCCACAAGATTGTATTTAAGAGCAAGTTGCTGGTGAATAATCCTGGCTACGAGGTTGTGTCTATGCAAATAGTCTCCGTTAGCCAGACGAGAACAGCCGGAGATAATGTGACGAATGGATTCTCCCGGTTTGTGACATGCCCGACATATGTCTACCGTACCATCCTTCACAATATACTTCCGATAGTTATTCGTCATCATAACTTCGTCCATAATCGCACAGACAAAACCTTCGGTTTCCCCGAAGAGGTCACCAAAACGTAGCCAGGCTACGGACGCTAACGTATCTACGTCAGACCCATGAAGGGCCCGGTAATAGCGTCCGTGAAGCTCCTTGCTCTGCCATACTTCTCTGCGGTCATTAGTATCTAATACTACAGGTTTGCGCCAATTCTCGGTACCTAAGGAGAGCGGAGTGAGGCCTTTGTCCATCGCTACCACATCTCGATGTATACCCACGTCGGCTTCTAGGAAATATTCCCTAAGGCTGCATACCTCACGGTTGTGCAGGGTCTTTGCATTTAAAAAGCCACGACCCCCGCACTTCCGCGGGATATACAGCCTCATCACCGATGAACGTGGGTGATGCATTCGATTTGCTGTCAGCGTTGTGCGTGCGTTGTGAGGCGTCAAGTTCAGTCTGAGTCCATTTGAGTATGCCAAAAGAGTACATCAATATTGGCATGACCCAACCATTGAAGGCACGCACCTTGTTTCCGCCTGATAGAAGACTATTCAGTACTTTATTCAGGCGGCCAAAGAAGCGTTCCTTCAATGACTGTTTAACATAAGCAACATTGATGCCTAGTGCTTCTGACATACCCAAATACTTGTAGGTTTCAGTTGAGCCGAGGGATCTTAGGTGTATGGAATCCGAGAGTTGAGTTCCCACAGATTCCATAATCTCCCCTCACTTTACATGCATGATCGCACATTTGTCCACCCCAAATTCCATCTTGATGGCACTACTGAAGGTTTCCGTTACCTTCAGTAGCTCCATGAGTTGCAATTTGCTGGGGGCAAAAAGTTTCAAATCATCCATGTAAAGCAAGTGTGATATGACCTGACCACCTCTTCTCAACTGGTAGCCTTGCCCCGATCCCTCCAGCAGTGTACTGAGAGGGTGGGAGAGCCAGACAAAACCACAGTGGGCTCAGACTGTCGCCCTGAAAAATACCACGCTCGATCCTAATCGGTTCGCTGTTTTCCTGGATCTGTCGACATCCTGGATAGCAGAGGACCGTCTTCCATTGCCCCATACATGACTCAAGAAAAGTGCGGAGTATTGGATTTATTTTGTACAACTCCAACACCTTCATGAGCCATGTATGTGGAACCGAGTCATAGGCCTTCTTATAATCTATCCAACATGTCGACAGATTCCTTCGGGAACGACGAACCTGTTGGTTTATGGCAATATCGATTAGGAGAAGCTCCTTAGTACCGCGGGACCCGTTCCTACATCCATTCTGAGAAGCAGACATGATTGAATTTGTATCTATGTGATTATTAATTTTAGCTCTCAGAATGGATGTAAGAACTTTATAGACCGTCGGTAAGCACGTGATCGGTCTGTAATTTTTAGGTTCCGAAGTACTGCCTGATTTATGGAGCAGGTGGGTTATTCCTGTAGTTATGAATTGAGGTAGCGATCCTAGCTCTAGGGCAGACTGGAACTGAGCGGCCAAGCGAGCGTGCGAGCTTAGAAACCATTTTATCCAGAAATTGTGCAGCCCGTCCGGCCCTGGAGATTTCCAGTTGGATAACGGACGGACTGCACGGGTTACATCTTGGGGGCTGATCGTAATTGCCCCCATTTCTGGTATAAGATCGCACGTGCGCTTGATCTCACTCATCCAGTCACCTTCAGTGTGACTGACAGGAGCCGACCAGATGCTGCGCCAGAACGAACACATGGCGTCATCATTCGGTAGGCACGTATCAGTCACACCTTGGTCAGGTCGCTCCCAGGCCCTATAAACCCACCTTTCATTGCTTTGGAATGTGCGATTCTGAGTGTATCGCTCCACCCGCCACTTATATCGACGAATTCGATTTGCCCATGCATAGACTTTCTGCTTCAGGAAGTCGATACGCTCTGTGACGCGGGTCAGATAATCCCGAGGACTGATATCAGTCCCCGCGAACGCCCGCCTCACAAAGCGCATCACTCTAGGACGAGTGTTGCCCTGCCTGAAGCAGATAAGTTTACCAATGAGTGCTCTAGCCTCAGCAATACGACGTTCGATCCTGCCCCGACAAGCCGCTACAGCTGCACAGTATAGGATCGAATGAGTATCGGTGAGGTCTTCACTATTGTCAAAATAATTTGACAGCAGTGAATCTAGAGCACACACTAGCGCCCTATTTTTCTTATGCATGGGTAAACGAGGCAGACGAGGTCTAAGCTCAGGCAGTGTGGAGCGATACTCCCGTAATGCACACTCCAAAGCACTCCTCAATCGTTCACTGCACTGGGTACTCACGGTTATAGCCTCGTCATCATCATTTTCACCGACGTGGTCGGGTCGCGGTGAGATACTGGGTTGTAGTTGCACCGCGGCCAGTGGCGAAGCAGATGAGACACGGCTGCACCGTGATTCGAGGCGTAGTCTTTCAAGTACGGCGTCATCCAACATACGGTTACGCTGGATGACCCGCACCTGATCCGACAGTCGTTGAGCCGAAACGTTGACAGCTGGTTCAAGTACCTGAAACAGAGAGAGCATCCGACCACGGTACGCAGTCAGGTTAGTTCCCCCCTCTGTAGCCCCATAGTATGAGCGCATGACGTTCTCATTAATGGAATGTGTCCATCGCATGCGCTGCACACTTCCACCGGCAGCGGGGACACCATTGGAGGCCGGAGGGCCTCGAAGTCCTAAGCCGACCGGAGGGCGGCCTCTTCCTCGCCGACGCGCAGGTGGTGGTGTCGTCGGCGGCGAGAAGTATTCGTCGCTCGAGCTCGACGCAACTGCAGCGGCCGGAGTCTCTTTACTCACGGCTGGAGCTGGTCCCGGCGGCTGCGAGGCGGAGCTGAGCGGCGATTCCGCAGGTATTGGGCGTGTGAGTTGTTGTAATTGTGCCCGGCGTCTTGTCAACATATTTTTATCTTCATATAAGATTTTCCTTACTAAGATAGACTTAGATGCTTGTGGTGATGGTGGATCTGCATTTCTTCTTGTATGTTAGATTTTGTTTTTTTTTTTTTTAACGGATTTGGTTTTGTTAAACATGTTATATAACTATTATTTTATTAAATATTTTTTCAAAAAGAATTGAGGAGAATATTTTTGACAAGCTGGTTGACAGCCGGGCCACAGATTATTATTATTATTATTTTAAAACTGGCGAAAAGCTTTCCAAATGGGTGGACAACATAGACTGCGAAAATTATAATTAAAATGTTTATGTCTTTGTGACATTTTAGTAGCAACTTTAAGAAAAATGTATATAGATACTCGGCGTATAAAGTTGCACACATGACTCCTCTATGAGAAGGCTCTATAGAATGTACCGTAATCCACCACTCGGGCCGAGTGCACGTTATTTGATGCCCTCGGATTTTTGGTTCTGGGTAGGGTTGCCATCACCAAATTTGCCGGCCCCAGACAAAGACTTATAAAGCCCGGACATTTGGGTAAAATCACAGTTTTTCCCCGTACACCGTAAAAAAATTCATTTTTGAACTTGAAACTAAAAACAACGATGTTTAATTATGGTTTTCAATTACTGATAAAGTGATAACATTGTAGAGCTTTAGAACTTTTTTAATAACAGTCTCTTCCTTTTCATTTAATCAATGTAGCATAAACAATGAGATGAAATACCATAGGAAAAGAATAATAGAGATCGTGCTTTTTGGTACCCGTAAGACCAATATGTGTGCGCCACCGGGAAAATCCCCCCGGACGCCCCCGGACGCTCTCCAAACTAGGACAAATCCGGGAAAACCCGGACGGATGGCAACCCTAGTTCTGGGGCATTCCGGTTTCCTCAAAAGGTTTCCCTCACCCGTTTCGAGAGCAGTAGTGACGATATAAAATGCCCAAAGTAATCAAAGTAATCCTGACCGGTTTTGAAATCACAACCCTCACTGCACAATTATTTTATATGTTAAGTTTAATAAATGTAATAAAAAGGCTTTATTGCTCTACCTATTGTACACAACGGTACTCTTTATAGTTTTTTGTCTGTATGTAATATAGGCAAACGGTTGGTTAATTTAATACAGCTTCTCTATCGACAAAGGGCTCTTGTAGTTTACTGTTGGAGTCCATATTGGACCCACTGTTCCTCATCATATCAACCTACTTTGTATGGGTTATTAAATCACTTGGGTAATAGACACTTCTCGTGACCCAAGGGCTAGCTTTTTCTCTAGACAAATTGCCGGACAACGTGGCAATGCCACCACTTTTCAGTCTTGGGTACATTACCGGCCAACAGCGTTTAAGATAAATTTGATTGTGCTTTCCCACCCCATACATAGAACTGAAATTAAACATATTTTTTTTTACATCAAACCTATACGTGTGTAAAAATGACATTAAGGTTTCTAGAACCACTTTTTCTTAAAGTCAATTATTTAAGAGATATACGCTTCCAAAGTGGTAAAATGTGTGTGTAAACTTTCAATAAAATTTGGTTTGAACGAGATCGGTTTAGCAGTTTTTGAGATATAGCATATTTTCTAAAACCAAATATAACTTTGTAATTCATACAAACACTATGAAAAACAAAGTTATTTAGCGTAGTTACTACGGAACCCTTTTTATTATCATAACATAGTCTGCCTACAACGTTCCCACTGCAGGGATTTAGGACTCCTCCATATGATCCACACCCTCATAATAGATTACGGCCGACTCCCTCAGTCGGCCGTGATCTATTATGAGGGTGTGGATTGGTGGTTTCCACGTATTCGGACTATAAAGAGTATAATAGCACACATACAAGAGATAGATATTATCTATCTATCTATTGTATGTATGCTATTATACTCTTTATCGTACACCATATCAGAAAAAAAAACAAAAGGGTGATATGATGGGCGGTCATATCGCTAAAAGCGATCTTTTACAAACAACCTTTGGACCTTAGGATTTTCGGTCCTAGTTTGTTCATGATGTTTTTCTTCACCGTTTTGGGTGACGATGATATAAATTAAATTTAAAAATCCAGCATGTCACAAATATTCATAGACAGTGGATCAATTTGGAAGTGATGATTTTCTTAATACCACTGTAAGCGCTACCTGAGTTCTACTGTGGATTTTATAAAATATCTAGATACCTGTAGGTTTGTAGGAATTTAAGTAAAAGACAGTTTGTAGTGAAGGAATCTTCTTCACATCAAATAAACGTCACATAGCTACACTTGATGGCATTGCAAAATCTAATTCCACCAAGCTCATTCCAACATTGTGCTACGAGACAAACGGCAATGCTCCATTGTTATATGGTGGACATCTCATGAACGAACAAAACGTTTTGAAAATACTTTCACTGTGCGTACAGCTAATGAGTGGGATTTCTTCATGGAGACCAACGAGTCTTTAACTGAAGAGTGAATAGGTTAGTTTTAGGTAAGCGTGCTTCATCTTCGACCACATCATCGCTTACCATCAGGTGAGATGGTGGTCAAACATGAGCTTATGAACAATAATAAAAATTTCAAAAATTATTTAGCACGTTCTTTTCCTATATTATATGAAATTACACACTTACCCTGTCGACCCAAATCAAAGCACATCATAAAATAATAATTACGTTAGCGTTTATACACATACCCACTGTAGCGTAAAACCGCTACGGTTAAAACTTCCTCCAATCCTAATCCAAACTTTTCAATAAAAATTTTTTCTTCATAGCTGTTATTCACATTTGAACCAGGAATCGTGAAAAAATCGTCGGTTGTTTGCCTTTTGACGGCGTCATAACATTTTTGGGACCCGATAAGTGATGGTCGACCTTATTTTTTGTGATTAATATCGAAATTATGAAGTGAAAGTTTTTTTTCTGTTGGTGTAAACCCAATAAAAAATATAAAGTGTCCTAGCAAAAGTATAGTCTGTGTGTGATTTTCTGGTTAATTTGGTATGTATTGTCGTCCTTTTTCTTTTCGATCCATTTCGCACTAGTTTCATAATTAATCAAAGATTCAGCTTGCATCGGTGGTCTGAAGTTTCTTTTTTGTTTAGATCCCGTTACAAGCCAATTTTTGGCTCCACCCTACGGGCAAGCGACGTCGGTTATCGACGACGGAGGTCGGGGCGCTCTCGCCCGATATCCGAGCACATCCTGTGCCTGAGACGTCCATCTCAAAGGCCTGAAGCGAGTACGAGGTAGATGCGGACTCCGCAGCGCAGTGGCTCCGTGATTTCTACGTTACTTCCCACAGTCGTGTTCAGCCGTCCAGGAATTACCGAGTTTTCGCAGCAGGAGTTCTGTTTTAAATAGTGCACCTAATTTGTATATTTCTAATCTAAAAATTCTCACGTCAAAAACTCTTTCTAACCTAAGGCCTATCAAGACGCGTTGGATGCTCTTAGTGTTTTTGTAACTAAAATTACTAATATTGCGTATTCGCCTAGCTATAACCGATTGCAATCGATTTTTTGTTAGGTAAGTTAAAAATATTTGCATAATACTTTCGATAACATTCTTTTTCTTTCCGCTAAGTTAACCCACGCCATCACTGAAAGGTTCCCAATAATAACTAATATTTAACTTTTTTATATTTTTTAATTAAGTACTTGTTTTCTATCTTTTTCCTTTTAATCAAAATTAAACGTTTTAAGTAGCGGTTTGTGTTTTACTGTGCACTTAATTTTATTTACGCTACAATATGGCGCCCGAATTAAAGTAAGTTTGCATATTAATTATTACTAAAATACCTATTTTTTTTTGTTATCTCGTGTGTGGTTGCTCTTGAGAGCAATCTTTAATTTTCATCTTTCTTATTGTGAGTTTCAGGTTTTAGAATTGGTCAGATACCCGTATGGAAGTTAAAAGGATTACCTGTCTTGAATGTTTTCCCGATTCATACGACTGGACTACGGAATTGCTAACTGAATTTATGTTCTTTGCTTAATTGTGTGATGTTTGTGAAATTCAATTTTAAAGATTAGCTTTGTAACTATACCCAATTTCCAATTCTTTTATTTTCTCCCAAAATATACGTATCTATCCCGAGTTTTATTTTATCCCAGTAGGTAGCGGTAGTTAGTTTCCCGTAGAGTGTGTTTGATGTGTGGATGGTTAGGCATCGTGACCAAAGGTAAGCTTTTTGAATGGTCGTGTGCTAGTGTCTACCTTTTTTATTTTTTAGCCCGACTGTTTGCTTTTCTGCTATTTGCTAGTATCTGTTTTTGTTGGATTCTTAGCCCAGCGGATTCCTTTGACGTTCATTTTGTTGTCTTCTTCCCGTATCGATATTACGGCACGATATCTAACGATTTCCTGCTAAGTCCCGCTCTCTTTCATTTAATCTATTTCTATTTTGTGTTTAAAAATGTCTGAAGAAGGTTCTATCGGTGAGACTCCTTTACGCGAAAGTATTATTATTTCTAGACCTCCTCCCATTCCACCTAGGCCCACTCCGGGTACTAGTCGTTCTAACTTACCTTCTCCTATGAAATCCGAGGACTGTCCCGGTTACCTTCTAAAACGATTTTCGCTAAGAAAATGGAACATAAATTATACTGGAGATACCAGTGTTCGAAATTTTTTTACCAGTATCGAAGAAGAGAAGGATTCAGACGACATAACTGACAGATATCTGCTTAAACGCTTCCACGAAGTGTTATCCGGTCGCGCCTTGAATTATTATAGGTCAATCCGTCGACCTGATATGACTTACCCCGAATTAAAAGAAAATTTCTTCAATACATTCGGAGAAATTGATTTCGAGTTTAAAACCGGTCAACAAGTTAGAAATACAAAACAGAAATCAGATCAACCTGTTTTACATTTTGTGCATCAGATTTCTCAATTGAATGATACATTACGTAAACCAGTCGATAAATCTGAACTATTAGAAATTATCACTCACAACATGCATCCTAGATATTTTCCATGCTTATCGATACATAAATTTACTGACTTAGATGCGCTCATTGACACTGCATCGCATTTTGAAAGTTTTTTGCCCAAATCTACAAAATTAGTTTCAAGCGCAACAAATCAATCACAAATCTGTCCAAAATGCAATAAAACGGGACACCCCTATCGTACTTGCCCTGATTTCCCTGGTATGCTGTGTTTTAAATGCCGCACACCAGGTTTTATAACTCGTGATTGCCCAAAATGCAATCCAAAAAATGTTTAGCCCACCGGCGACACGCATTACTCCGTACAGTGTCACCGGTGATAGCGTCCGATTCGTCTGATAACCGTCCTTTCATCGAGATCATATTGTGTAACCGGGTCGTTAAAGCCCTACTTGACTTTGGTGCACAAATGTCCCTTATTAGTGATTGTTTAACCCAACAACTGGGTATTTCTTTAAAATCAAACGTTCAGTGCCCACGTGTTATTTCCGCTAATAACTCTCCTATTGATATTTTAGGAACTATCTTTCTCCCAGTTAAGTTTAATGGTACGACTTTTGTCCACGAATTTTTAGTAGCACGTTCTATGTCTTCTTCAGTTATTTTAGGTATCGAATTTTGGAATAAGTTCGGTTTGACTTCAGTTTTTAGTCAAGCTTTTAACAAAAATATCAAAGGTAATATGTACCTTCCTCCCGACTCTAATTCCCTACCTCCTGACTCACATACCCTTCCTTCTGACTCTCAATCCCTTCCTCAGATTAATTGCATTAGCGAGGTTCGATACATTTACCCTCGTAACGTTTTATTACCAGACCAAGAGCTAAAGTTACAACGGGTCATTGAGGAATTCGATGTCATTTCATCCGATAAAGTTGGCCTTGGTAAGACTACTTGGCTATCACACAAAATAAACACTACTGGACCACCAATTAGACAACGGTTTTACCCTCTTTCACCTGTTAAGTTAAAGTTGCTCAATGAGGAAATCGATAAGATGCTGGAGATGGGCGTCATTCGTCCCTCACGTTCTCCATGGGCCAGTCCTGTTGTGATGGTTACCAAAAAGGACGGTTCTGTACGTTTTTGCGTTGATAGTAGGAAATTGAATAGCGTTACTACTAGAGATTCTTATCCGCTCCCCCGTATTCACGATATTCTTGACAACCTTCGAGGTGCAAGGTATATAAGTTCTCTTGATTTTAGGAGTGCATTTTGGCAGATTCCTCTCGCTGATGATGAGAGTTGCGAAAGAACCGCTTTCATAGTTCCACAACGAGGTTTATTTGAGTTCGTCAGAATGCCATTTGGTCTCACGAATGCAGCTTCCGAGATGCAGCGCCTTACTGATATGATCGTCAATTTTGAATTCACTTCGAACAGTGATAATTGCGTTTTCGGTTACGTCGATGATCTAATCATAATATCAAAAGACTTTGATAGTCACCTCACGCTCCTTAGAAAAGTACTAGACCGTCTCAAGGAGGCCGGTTTAACTATTAACCTAAAAAAATGCGAGTTCTGTAAAAGCGAATTGAAATATTTGGGTTATATCATTAACGAGAAGGGTTTACAAACTGATCCCAGCAAGCTCGATGCTATTAGGGATTATCCCGTTCCTACTACAGCTAAGTCACTACGTGGTTTTATTGGGTTATGCTCATATTATAGGCGTTTTGTTGATGGTTTTTCTTCTATAATAGCTCCACTCACTGCCCTTATAGGAAAAAAGAAGGGTCGTGACCCTATAAGTTGGGATGATGCCGCCGATCAAGCATTCCTAAAATTAAAGGATGCGCTCATCAATACTCCCGTTATGGCTTGTCCAGATTTCTCGAAGCCCTTCATTTTGCAATGTGATGCGTCAGCTGTTGGTCTTGGTTCAGTTCTTTCTCAAAAGTTCGATGGTGTTGAACATCCTATCGCTTATTATTCACGCTTATTCTCAAAAGCAGAACGCAATTATAGTACAACTGAACGTGAACTTTTATCCGTTCTTGATTCCATTAAGCATTTTCGCTGTTATTTAGATGGAATGAAGTTTTCTGTTATAACCGATCATATGGCCTTGAAATGGCTCCTCACACTATGTAATCCCTCAGGGCGTTTGGCGCGATGGGCTACTGTGATTTCCCAATACACGTTTGATATCATTCATCGCAAAGGGTCGCAACACGTCGTTCCAGACGCTTTATCTAGAATGTACGCGAGTCCGGTTACATTCGATCAAGGACCTGACCATACCAATGATAGATGGTATAAAAAGGTGTATTTAGGGGCTCGTGACTCCCCTCAAACGTTTCCAGCTTACGCCATTCGGAACGGTGTTCTGTTAAGACGCATGCCAATCACTAACCCATTGTGCTCTGATCCTTGGCGCGTAGTTTTACCCGTTGAAAAAGTTAAATCCGCTATATGGGAAGCTCATAATAATCCTCTCTCTATACATCCTGGAGTTTCAAAGACTTATTTTAAGCTCAAGGATAACTTTTACTGGCCAAATATGTTTCGAGATGTTTCTGAGACTTTAAGGCAATGTGAGGTTTGTAAAGCTTATAAGATCGCGAATTCCCAACCACGTGGTCATATGTGTTATCCAAAGGAAGTTTCTTTACCTTTACAAATGATTTCTATCGACGTTATTGGACCGCTTCCAATCGCTTATTATGGGTTCAAATACATTTTATCTATGGTCGATGTTTTTTCTAAATATGTTTGGTTAGTGCCCCTTAAAAGGATTGACGCCAATTCAGTTATAAAAGCTTTGGAATCTGAAATATTTTTTAACTTCGGAGTTCCACGGTCTATTCTCTGTGATAATGCTACCGTTTTTCGTAGTAATCAGTTTTTAAACTTTCTTAGATCGTTTCGCATTGAATCCCCTACATATACCCCTTATTACACTCCACAAGCAAACACGGTAGAACGTTATAACCAAAGTGTCGTTACTTGTTTGAGCATATTGGTTGGCGAGAACCAAAGGAATTGGGCTAAATTGTTACCCAAGGTCAAACTTTACCTCAATTCATGTATTAATTTAGCCACAGGGTTTACGCCAAACTTTCTCATATTCGGTAGAGAAGTCTGTATGGATTCATCGCGTGCGAATAACCAGACTCTAAGCACTAATTTAGCTGAAAGTCGGGAACAACACGCGAGTAATCTGACTTCGCTCGCCGAGATTTACGCAAAAGTAGCGGACAATCTTTCTTCTGCTTTTCTCCGTAATTCACGAAATTACAATACGAACCGGACGGCTATTACACTTAATGCCGGCGACATTGTATGGAGGCGTAATTTTTCAAAATCGTCAGCTGCTGAATAATTTACAGGAAAGCTTGCTCCTCGTTTCATTAAATGTCGTGTGATCAGAGTCATCTCCATGACTACATATGTCCTACAAGACTGTGATTCTCATCATATTGGACAATATCATATAAAAGACATACTTAAATGAATTAATTTGTTCCATATTCTTAACTTAATCAGCATTACTTATGTTAGGCCATTAGTTTTCAATTAACGACACCTCTTTTATTATTTCGACCCTCATTCCTCCCTGGAGTTAATATTTATTCATAACCATTTCCTCTCATTAAGCGTCGTATTTTTGATTTTGATTTAAGGTCCACCCTCTTCAACTTAACCCTCTCTCTTTAACTTAACCTTCTAACTTATCCCTCTATAACTTAAGCTCTTAAATTCAGTCTTGAGTCGTGTTTGACTTTGAGTCGTGTTTGACTTTGAGTCGTGTTTGACTTTGAGTCGTGTTTGACTTTGAGTCGTGTTTGACTTTGAGTCGTGTTTGACTTTGAGTCGTGTTCGACTTTGAGTCGTGTTTGACTTTGAGTTGTGTTTGACTTTGAGTCGTGTTGGACTTTGAGTCGTGTCTCACTTCGAGTTTTTATCTGACTTCGAGCTTTTGTGTTCGACTTCGAGTTTTTGTTTGACTTCCTTTGAGTTTTCGTCGTATTTTTAAGTTATTTCTTAATCTCAACTCTTATTTGTTTCGTGTTGATTATTGTTCTTTGTTCCTATATATATTTAAGAATATTACTCTAGATCTATCGTTTGTTTTTCTATTCTAATGTAGGTTTAGGAGACGCATCTGAAGCTCGCACTGTTAACGTCTAAACTGGAGGCCGGCTTTCAATTTTATTCAGTATCAGCTGCACTTCGATGTTGTTGATTTGATGTATTTAGTTTAAAGTTAGTTAGGCTAGTTTATTTAATTTGTATATTATGGTTTTCACTCTTGGTTGATGCTATCCCTTTTGTGTTGTCAGTCTGTTATTGTGTTTTCAATCTGTTGTTGTGTTTTCAATCTGTTGTTGTGATGTCAATCTGTTATAGCGTTGTCACCCTCTCACTGGGTTGATACATTCACTTGGGTTGATCTCTCACCTTTCTTTTAGGGTTGTCAACCACCTTTCTTTTAGGGTTGTCACTCACCTTTCCTTTAGGGTTGCCACTCACCTTTAGGGTTGCTACTCTCAATTTTTTTTACTGGGAATGGGGTACTGTAGCGTAAAACCGCTACGGTTAAAACTTCCTCCAATCCTAATCCAAACTTTTCAATAAAAAATTTTTCTTCTTAGCTGTTATTCACATTTGAACCAGGAATCGTGAAAAAATCGTCGGTTGTTTGCCTTTTGACGGCGTCATAACATTTTTGGGACCCGATAAGTGATGGTCGACCTTATTTTTTGTGATTAATATCGAAATTATGAAGTGAAATTTTTTTTTCTGTTGGTGTAAACCCAATAAAAAATATAAAGTGTCCTAGCAAAAGTATAGTCTGTGTGTGATTTTCTGGTTAATTTGGTATGTATTGTCGTCCTTTTTCTTTTCGATCCATTTCGCACTAGTTTCATAATTAATCAAAGATTCAGCTTGCATCGGTGGTCTGAAGTTTCTTTTTTGTTTAGATCCCGTTACAAGCCAATTTTTGGCTCCACCCTACGGGCAAGCGACGTCGGTTATCGACGACGGAGGTCGGGGCGCTCTCGCCCGATATCCGAGCACATCCTGTGCCTGAGACGTCCATCTCAAAGGCCTGAAGCGAGTACGAGGTAGATGCGGACTCCGCAGCGCAGTGGCTCCGTGATTTCTACGTTACTTCCCACAGTCGTGTTCAGCCGTCCAGGAATTACCGAGTTTTCGCAGCAGGAGTTCTATTTTAAATAGTGCACCTAATTTGTATATTTCTAATCTAAAAATTCTCACGTCAAAAACTCTTTCTAACATAAGGCCTATCAAGACGCGTTGGATGCTCTTAGTGTTTTTGTAACTAAAATTAATAATATTGCGTATTCGCCTAGCTATAACCGATTGCAATCGATTTTTTGTTAGGTAAGTTAAAAATATTTGCATAATACTTTCGATAACATTCTTTTTCTTTCCGCTAAGTTAACCCACGCCATCACTGAAAGGTTCCCAATAATAACTAATATTTAACTTTTTTATATTTTTTAATTAAGTACTTGTTTTCTATCTTTTTCCTTTTAATCAAAATTAAACGTTTTAAGTAGCGGTTTGTGTTTTACTGTGCACTTAATTTTATTTACGCTACACCACCCATAAACATTTCTGGCGACTTTTGCAAACAAAATATGGCAATGGACACAACATCCGAAGTCCGAAAAATAAAATTACTGCGAAATAGATAATGGCCGAGGCTTTTGAGTTATCGTTGTGTATCAAATTTACGGTTATGTGTTCCTGGCTTTAACGGACGTGAATATACGATTGAATGCGAATACAGACTATTTTCTGTATTTATCAGTTACCGATGGCCGAAAGGTTATGTATGATTTATGATCAGATAAATTGATATTTTTGGTGTTATTTTTCTACTAAAACAATATTTAAGGAATATATATACTGAATTTGGCGTCTGAGTACTCCTTCAGGTTTTCGACACATTAGTGAATCGTAGGTATGTTGACTTTTCACGTGACTATATTTTTTTTAAACTGGCGAAAAGCTTTCCAAATGGGTGGACAACATAGACTGCGAAAATTATAATTAAAATGTTTTTGTCTTTGTGACATTTTAGTAGCAACTTTAAGAAAAATGTATATAGATACTCGGCGTATAAAGTTGCACACATGACTCCTCTATGAGAAGGCTCTATGGAATGTACCGTAATCCACCACTCGGGCCGAGTGCACGTTATTTGATGCCCTCGGATTTTTGGTTCTGGGTAGGGTTGCCATCACCAAATTTGCCGGCTCCAGACAAAGACTTATAAAGCCCGGACATTTGGGTAAAATCACAGTTTTTCCCCGGACACCGTAAAAAATTCATTTTTGAACTTGAAACTAAAAACAACGATGTTTAATTATGGTTTTTTAACCGACTTCTAAAAAAGGAGGAGGTTCTCATTTCGGATGTTTGAATTTTTTTTTTATATTTGTCCGCGCATAACTCCGTCGCTTGCCAACCGATTTGAAAAATTCTTATCTTGTCAGAAAGGGTATACTTCCCAAATGGTCCCATGAAAATTGTATCGAAATCGGACAAGCCGTTTCTGAAAAATCAACAAAAGCCTAAAAAAATATTTATGTTGATGATCTTTTCGTTTACTCTGCATTGCGTTTTTTGTTCGCGCATAACTCCGTCATTTACGAACCGATTTCGAAAATTCACTGTCCCACTAAAAAGCACGAAAATAAAAACTTTTTTGCAAAAAATAAAACCGACTTCCATATCAAAACACTACAAAGCTAAAAATAATTTTAATTTCGGAAGGCGGTGTGAAAAAAAAACGAAAATACAAAACCAATAAACACCGACAACCGAAATTAAAATTATTTTTAGCTTTGTAGTGTTTTGATATGGAAGTCGGTTTTATTTTTTGCAAAAAAGTTTTTTATTTACTGATAAAGTGATAACATTGTAGAGCTTTAGAACTTTTTTAATAACAGTCTCTTCCTTTTCATTTAATCAACGTAACATAAACAATGAGATTAAATACCATAGGAAAAGAATAATAGAGATCGTGCTTTTTGGTACCCGTAAGACCAATATGTGTCCGGGTTTTACCCGGACGCCCCCGGGAAAATCCCCCCGAACACCCCCGGACGCTCTACAAACTAGGACAAATCCGGGAAAACCCGGACGGATGGCAACCCTAGTTCTGGGGCATTCCGGTTTCCTCAAAATGTTTTCCTTCACCCGTTTTGAGTGCAGTAGTGACGATATAAAATGCCCAAAGTAATCAAAGTAATCCTGACCGGTTATTATAATTTATAATTATTTTATATGTTAAGTATAATAAATGTAATAAAAAGGATTTATTGCTCTTCCTATTGTACACAACGGTATTCTTTATAGTTTTCTGTCTGTATGTAATATAGGCAAACGGTTGGTTAATTTAATACAGCTTCTCTATCGACAAAGGGCTCTTGTAGTTTACTGTTGGAGTCCATATTGGACCCACTGTTCCTCATCATATCAACCTACTTTGTATGGGTTATTAAATCACTTAGGTAATAGACACTTCTCGTGACCCAAGGGCTAGCTTTTTCTCTAGACAAATTGCCGGACAACGTGGCAATGCCACCACTTTTCAGTCTTGGGTACATTACCGGCCAACAGCGTTCAAGATAAATTTGATTGTGCTTTTTTTTTAATAAATAATATGTATAATAAATTTTAGTTTGTTGTTTAGTTTAAGTTTATATAGTCTGTATGAGATTGTGATAAGACTATCCATTGTACACTTTGGTACATTACCGGCCAACAGCGTTCAAGATAAATTTGTTTACGCTTTTTTTTAATAAATTAATTGTATAATAAATTTTAGTATGTTTTTTAGTTTTAGTTTATATAGTCTGTATGAGATTGTGATAAGACCAGCCATTGTGCATTTGATTTTATAAATATTAACCCTGTAAATATAAATAATTGTGAGATGCTGAACAAAGTTTATCAGAAACACGTGTGAATGTACATACAACACACTGCTAAATATTATTTGAATCACAAACGAAGAAAATTTCGTAAGTATTAACTAGACAGCCTTCCTATTACACGTGGTTCCTCCACACATATCTACATAACTCCCTTACCGTAACAAACCTGTGCTTATTTACCTTCGTACATAATTTATTATATAAACGTCGAACCCGCTGTTATTAGGGAGGTCCGTAAAAACAACAGCTTTATATAAGGTAGGCATACAAAGCGCTTTACGCTGGAAGGTAAATTGAAAAAGGGTCTATGTATTTGCATTCAAATATTTTCTTATTAAATATCGAAGCTGTGTTTTAACGATAAAGCCACGTACTGAAATGAGTTTTTTCTAGTATTTTTTGTTGTGTAAGAAAAGCGTAAAGTTGTTGTTTGCCTCTCTGGATTTTGTGAGTTGTAAGTTTGTATGCCTCCATTAATGTAAACTGATTAAATTTTAGTCAAACGAGAGTAAGAGAGTTCTAAACAAATCATATTTTAAATATGTAATCTATAAGTTACAGAAAGTAAGTTGCTTTTTAATAATTTCTAAGTTATTTAATGTAAAATATTATAAATAAATCTACTGCCTCTTCCCACTTTGTGTGAAACGGTAGAGGTCAGACTGCTCCTAACTAAAAACCAACCCTGTTCATAGGAACAGGGTCGCGATATCCCGTTAGAACATTCCTGTAACTCTGGGCGGCAATGGCTCTTAGTTCAAAACAGCTCTTTGAGGTCGTTGTCGATTCGGGTCACTACATAAACCTGAGCTTCTGCAATTACTAAGTAATAATAACTTGCTATACCTATTAATACGCAAAGGGTATTATTAATACTTTGTTATGCTGACCTAATAAATAAACACCGTGAATTGAAATCACCAATTAGCGAACCAAAATTCAGCAATACATAAGAGGCAGGTACTTACTTTTATTTCCGTATAATTACCTAACAATACCGCCAAGAGTTGTTGGCATTTTGCCATAATACCTAGTACTCACACAATGATATTAATCTCTAATTTCAGTGGCTACGCTCGTATATTTAATCTTCTAGCGCCCCGGCCCGATTTTGTACGCTCCCGTTCTGATAATTCACACAAAACCTTAATAAATTATACTTTAAAACTTTCTTATGAACCATTCTATACATTGGTGAATGTAAAGAACCGCATGAAAATCTGTTCAGCAGTTTTTGAGATTATCGCGAACAGACAGCCGCGGCGGTACACTTTGTTTTACAATATGTAAGCCTGTAAGGATATCCAAACAAGAACGCTGTGCCGGTATCAAAAGTACCCTGTATCAAATCTGACCCATGTTTGCCATCATTAGTGATCGCCTGAAACCGACTCCGGTACGAATGTTTTGTCCACTAACTGGTATTGTGCCTCTAAATGTTCGCATGATTATAGCGAGTCGCATAGAGAGGACCAGGCTACAAGCTGACACTCGACACCAAATTCACGAATACTTCGCAGGGTCCCCGATGCTGAAAAGCCGTAAAAGCTTGCTCGAGTGCGTTAGTCCAGCGAATAGCAACGTCTCCATAGCAGGCCACCTGATGACTTCATTGAACCGTCTGATAGCCTTCCTCATGGGCACGTGTTACCGTGACCGGCTTGGAAATGCCTTAACAGAACAAAATATAATCTGCACAGACCTATATCCTAGATGTAGTCTAAGATGGAACGAGCGAGCCCAGAAGATGCCTATTTACTCGTGCTTTAAAGGCTAAAAGGTCATAAGTGGCAGGAAACACAAAAACCGGCAGAGAATTCCACAGCTTGGCTGTGCGCACAATAAATGTGGAGGAGAAGCGCTTGGTACGACAAGACGGTTTTATCAACCAAGTGTGGGTCGTACCCAGCCGTGCGTCTGGTAGACCGGCAGTGAAAGGGAGATGGAGGAATCAGGTCATGGAAGTCCTGCGCACACTCCCCGAAGTACAGTTTGTAGGAAACCGACAGGCAAGCAACGGTTCGCCGATAAGCCATCCCACAAGTGGCTGCAATATTGCACGCAGGAACGGACCTGTGCTTTAAAGAGATTTATAAGCTGTCCAGGCGTGAAGTACCGCCTCACCTTGTGTAGGAATCCCAGCTTTTTTGCTGCAGTCTGAGCTCTGGACTCGATGGTTGAACCGAATTTGAGGTCTGACGTCAACTCCATGCCCAAAAGCTCTAGGCGAATGGTAACTGGCACAGATGTACTTCGGAAAGTAGGGGCCAATTCAAAAGGGCTCCTTTTAGTACTGAAAAGACAAGCCTGTGTTTTCAGAGCGTTGAATTTGACCAGATGGTCGTCACCCCATTGGGAAACGAGAATAAAGGTTAAATTCATGCGCTTTACCATGGCCTTTCTGAGAGTGGCAATTTTGTCCCTGTCAGCATGCTGTCAGCTCTAGAATTGCAAGCAATACATCGCCTTCTACTCGCAGTTTTGCCTGTGGATTAAAACGATCCTGTATTTCCCTATGTTACAATATATCTCAAAACTAGATACTATAAAAATTGATATATACAGACAGAAGGACAGAGACATGAGTGATCGATTAACAAACTTGCAAACGGCTACAGACAGACTTTCTCTTTTAAAGTATTAGTAAGATTAGTAAAGAAAGCAAATTATATAGAAAACGCATTAGTTAGTTAGTACCAACGAAACTAATGTTATTCCCCGTTCCAGTTTTAGTGGAAAACAATCGAATTAGCAACAAGTTTGCCGTTCGCACTTAACTTCAGCTTAATGGACGAGTTTAGTTTGTGCCTATTATTTCCTATAATTATGTAGGTGGTGGGTTCAAACCCAATTTTGTACACAATTTTGTGTAATTTACATGATCACTACTGCTCCAACAGTGAAGGAATATTCTAAGACGTGTGACATCCACCATCCTGCACTGGGACCTGCTTACTAGTGTATTAAGACCCGTTTTCTCTTTTATTTATTTATTTTATTTTTATTTATTTATTTATTTTGTTTTTATTAACTTATTTTATTTTTATTTATTTATTTTATTTTTATTTATTTATTTTATTTTTATTTATTTATTTATTGTTTCACAAAATAAATAGGGTACATACATGCTTAGTACAAATTTATGTGCAAGAATTAACAGATATTCTACTGCTGGCACTTAAAAAAGGAAACCCTGAGCTATAAGTACCAGCAACCTTCAAGTGACACTGATGGAGAAAAGACCTGTATCCTTGCAGAGGGAAAATTATAGACTGGTAACATAACCTAATATAATATATCACGAAATAGACAGAAAAAGCCAATTTCTTATGTTTGAAATATACATAATTATGTACTAAAATACTTAAAATACAAACTAGAATAAAGCATCAAAAAATTGATCCTCAACGCTGTCGGCTGGCATCGTACCCAAGATACTGGCGGCATTGCCTCGTTGTATGGCAATGCTTAGCCGTTGACCAAAGAAATAGCCAGCCCTTGGGTCGCGGGAAGCGTCAACGAGCCTTTTCGATATGTCTTTAAAAAGGCTGTGAGCACACGGGCCCCATGGTCCGAAAGTTTCGACCCCAAAAGGCTCGAAAATATAAATTAAAATTTCTTATTAGTTTTGTTCGAAAGTATATTGCTGCCCATTTAATTGGTTTTGATTACAACACTACTTGGAAAATCTCCATAAGGATGTAAACAAGAGATCGTCAGATCTCTATGCCATCTGTATGAACCATATAGGTACTGTGATTGCCAATCTGTTTGCGATGTAATGTGTTCATGCAAAACATTACACCCACCTAATTAATTAGGAACGTTAATTGGAATAGCTATTAGCAGAGATTGCGAATGGATTCTGCCAGTCTAATATAAATGTACGTACAATATAAGATCATATATACATGTAGATCAACGCATATCATCAAATTCAAATAACTTATTTCAATTAAAGAACAGGAACAAGTAATGTGCCTACTTGTTTTCGAACCAACGACCAATAAACTTGTAAATCATGCTGGTAATCACTGGACCACTGCTTGTTCTTGCTATCCATTAGCAAACTAACCTTTCTGTGTATCTAAGTTTATTATTATGGTATGTTTGTATGATATGGCACCTGTCATTTCCTATCTCAATAGGTTGATCGTCTTTGAGCACTGTTTATATTAGATACATAGATTTTGGAGAGAACTAACAATGTAGGTGGATTTAGCACTACTAGTAATCTTGTTAACCTATCCATCCAACTATCCAACTTGGCTCAATATGCTTGTGTCTGGAGTGGGTTCACAGCAATATTGTAATGGGTGGGGTTCGAACTCACGATCTCTCGATCACGAGGCCGATACCTTCGCCACTAGGCTACTGACGCGTCAGATACTTTTTAATTTACACCATAACAGAAAACTAAAAATAAGGACTTCACTATTAAAAAGGGGGTTACAATGGCTGGCCTTATCGCAAAAAGCGAACTTTTACAGACAAACTTTGAATGAATTTGTCACAGCAGGAAAAAATAATTTTCAATACACTTCCTTGAAAACTAGCTCTTATCGCACTACGATTAGGTTCAACATGCAATGTATTACACTCATGGCTTTTTTTTTCATTTTTCACACATGAGTTTTTTTTCATTCCAGATTTTGCCACAGATAACATTAAACAACTATTCAATTCCCTTTTTTTTTTTTATATAAATGATTTTGGCTTGGATACAAAGTCCTTTAAGCCAGATCTTCATTTTAATCGTCTTTACAATTTTCAACTGTATGTTTTATAAAAAGCCAAGTCTTCATTTTCTTCGTCTACAATTTTTCAACTGTATTATAGATAGCCAAGTCTTCATTTTCTTCGTATTTACAATTTTCCAATTGTATGTTTTATATAATTATATAATGGAATAAAATTCTTATGATTTTTTAAGTAGTCTTCTAAGCGGCGGGCTTCATTATAATCAATTTTACATGAATTACTTTCACTATCACTTCCTGTCAGTTCACTGGCTAGCAAAAGACGTTGAATATTAAACTGACAACATTTAAATAACAGATGATGAATATCACCAACTTGATTATTGTTACAATACGGGCATAAATTCGTTGGTATTATATTGAGCCGTCCCAAATGTGCAGGAGTTTTGTGGTGGCCAAATCGTAGTCGGTTAATAGTGGTTATAAAATCTCTGCTAGCTACTTTTAGCTTGGTGTACCAAGGCTTCGCAGGTATTACTTCTTGAATGCTTCCATACCATTTGCCTTTAGTTTCTCTGTCTTTCTTCCAGACATCATCCCATAGCAATAACACATCTTTTCTTATTTCATTATAGGTATCGGTAAATGGAATATCAGTAATATGTCTTACATCTAATGAGTTTAACCCTTCACATGCAGCCTTGTCAGCTACTTCATTACCGGTAATGCCTTTATGTGAAGGAATCCACAGAAAGGCGACTTCAACATCTTTTTGACGTAAGGCAAATAATATCTCTTTAATTTTATAGACAATATAACTTGTTTTAAAATGTACATTATAATTTTCTAGACATTTAATCACACTGAGAGAGTCAGTCAAAATAAGGAAGTTTTTATTACAACTATTTATAAAGTAAGTATGTTTAAGCGCTTCAAAGACTGCATATGCCTCTGCTGTAAATATACTACAAGTAGTATCCAGAATAAAGCTCTGACAAAACTCTATCCGGGGATCATAAATGGCACTTCGTACATGTGAATTAGTTTTACTTCCGTCTGTATATAAAGTGTAGTATTTGTTTTCATCTAAAAACTGTAGTAAATCTAGATTATTATTTACTTCTACTTTAATAATGTTAATTTCATTTATCAATGTATAAAATTGTTTAGCATAAAAGGGCCATAAACTTGTTTTCTGTAATTTCTGATGATTTTTGTTCAGGTCTACTAGAATTTGGGATAATCTTGGAAATTTGTGGCTTAGAATATCAGCAGCTGAAGTTAATGGAGTTGGAATTGGTATCGAGTAAGGTATGATCTTTTTAATGGCGTATTGATTGTTGGTGGCTAAGAGTTTTACACAAAATCTTTTTGCAAGTAACAAACGTCTAAGAGACAGTGGCATTATAAGAGTTTCAACCTCCATGGCTCTAATAGGAGTAGAGCACATGGCCCCAGATATAGTCCTCAAGGCCTTATTCTGTATTAAGTCTAATTTATTTACATGTTTACTATCTAAATAGGCTATACAACTATAGTCAAAATGACTCCTTATAATAGCTTTGTACAAAATGGAGAGAGTCAATGGATCTGCTCCCCATGATACCCCAGTTAAACATTTGATGATGTTCAAGCCTTTCATTGCTCTTTGTGCAATGTAGTTAATATGTGGCTTAAAGGATAAATCTTTGTCAATAATTACACCCAAAAATTTATGCTGGTCAACCACAGGAATAGCTTGATCATTGTACAAGAGTGCAGTAGAAGGAAAATCTTTGCTAAAAATCATGGCACTACTTTTGAGGGGATTAATTTTAAGTTGCAATTTATCATAATACCCATTTAAATTAACAAGAGTTGAATTAACATTATCAATAGCCATGTCAATATTATTATTTACACTGTATATCACTAAGTCATCTGCAAATTGGAGAATATTTACATTTTCAGTATTTACATATTTACAAATTTCAGATGTATATAAATTATATAGAAGTGGGGACAATGTGGCCCCTTGCATTGTGCCTTTAGAGACAGTTCTAGGTCCATGTAAAATGTTGTTATATTTAACATATAGAATTCTATTGCTTATGAATTCATAAATCCACTTGCAAAGTAGGCCAGGTATGCCTAACCCCGATAACACCTGAACTAGAATTTGCGGTTGAACATTGTCAAATGCCCCTTGAATATCTAAAAAGGCACTTGCTACACTTTCCTTATTTTGTTTTGCATATTTCAGATCTGAAACGAGACAAGTGAAGCTGTCAGCACAACTTCTGCCTCTTCTGAAACCATATTGGATATTTGGTAGAAGACTATTTGATTCAGCAAAATGATCCAGACGAAGTTTTACCATATTTTCAAATATTTTTCCTAAGCAAGAAGATAATGAAATAGGCCTATAAGAGTCACAGTTATCTGGAGGCTTGTCAAGCTTCAGAACCGGAATAACACATTGTGTTTTCCATGACAATGGTATTATTTGTTTATGCCAAAGATTATTGAGAATAACTAAAAATAACTTCTGAGCTTTAATATTTAATTTGCTAATCAAGATATAGGGAAAATCATCCATTCCAGGAGTAGTATTTTTTCTAGATTGAAGACAGATCAAGAACTCGCACCATGTAAATGGATCTAGCAAATATTTTGATTTATTGTCATTGTTATGTAAATTAAAAAAAGTATTTAAATCAGTTGTTTTTTCATAGTCGTTAACAGATAATTTGTTTAAAAATTGTGGAATAAATTCATCAGAGTAAGATTTGTTAACTTTAAGTCCTTTAAATTTCTTAATATTATTCCAAATGGTTGAAATAGGCGTAGTTCTGTTAAAACTGTCACACAATGATCTCCAACTATTCTTTTTCTCTTCGGCAATAGTTCGTTTTTTCAAAGCATCTGCTTTTTTGTAAGATATATAATTTTCAATAGTAGGTAGTCTCCTGTATAATTTTAAAGCCTCTTTAGATGCAATGACGCTATTTTTACATTTATCGTTCCACCAAGGTGCAGGTGGCCTACTTTTGTATTCTGTGGATTTGGTAAATTTTGGTACACATTCTGATTTCAGGGTAGAAAGTATATCACAGAATGAATTGTAAGAGCTAAGAGGGTCACAACTGTTAAGAATAATATTATCAAAACATGTTTTCGAAAGTTCATCGTACTGGTTCCAATCAGCTTTATTATATATAAATTTATTCATAGGAGGATTAACATTGTATTGATCAGTTAAAATAGTTATTTCTGTTATTGTTGGGAAATGATAACTGCCCATGTTATCATCATGGACTGACCATTTACAGAGAGGGGTAATTGATGGGCTAGCCAAAGACACGTCAATAGCTGATGGATTACGATTTGGATATTGCATAGTAGTAACGTCACCTTCGTTTAGTATACATAAATCTAACTCATCTATAACAGTATATAATTGCTCTCCTCTTCGTTTATTTGATATGCATCCGAAAGCAATGTGATGAGCGTTAAAGTCTCCAGCCACGAATATAGGCTTAGGAAGATTGTGAATAAGGTCACGTAAGATGTTAGTTCTAAGTGGGCCCGTAGGGGGGCAATAAACACACAAAATAGTAATATCTCCTCTAGAAGTAGATGTGGACAATGCCACAGTTTGCAGTTCATCATAAAATACTGTGGAAAGTGCTTTGTATTTTAAATGTGGTTTAATTAGTATGGCTACCCCACCATGTTCATTTGAAGCATTTTTATAATACATGTTATATCCAGTTATACGACAAGGTCTACTGTCTCGCAACCAAGTTTCATTTAATAAGCATATATCAATGTCATTTTCTCGTAGAAATGTTAACAAAAGAGGGACTTTATTATAAATACTTTGAATATTAAATTGGGCTATTCTTAAAGAAGACTTATTTGAAGTACTAAAATCCATAAATTAAGAAAGGTTTTTGAGTAATAAATCTTTAATGGCAATAGAAGTAATTGGAGTGTCGTCACCTTTGTTAGCTATAGAAATTAAAGTTCGAACTATAGCATTGGTTAAGTCAGCATTATTAATTAATTGACTTTTAAGTTCATCAACAGATAGAGATCTCCGTGTAACAGATTTCACAGATTGCTGAACTTTATTTACAGTTTTTTGTACAGGGACATCAGGGTTACTGTTTGATTTATTTACAATATTTTTATTATTATATACAAGAGCTGGAAAATCAGCATTAAAATTTTTCTTTTCATTTGTAACGGCAACAGTGCTAGCATACGTAATTTTGTTTTTCTTTTCTAGATTTTTCTTTATTTTAACAGGACATGAGTTTGAAATTGCTAGATGTGGTCCACTACAATTGATACAACTTAGTTCATTAGGTTTATCACAGTCTTTGTAATAGTGTTCACCCGAGCAGATACTGCAGCGCTGTTTGCCGTTACAGACCTTTGCCGAGTGATTAAATTTAAAACATCTATAACACTGTTGCAGAGGAGGGATGTACTCAAATACGCGGTATGAAAACAAGTCATACTGTACAGAATCAGGTAATGTATTGGCTAAGAAAGTTATGCTGACAGTTTGTAAAGGCACTTTTTCATTGTTTACTTTTCTAAAAAAGCGACGCACAGCAATAATTTCATAAGTAGAAGATAACTTGCAATATAGTTCTCTATTAGAAATGTTAGTAGGAACATATCGGATGATTCCAGTTTTTTCAATTTGAGCTGCAGGGATGAATGCCTTCAATTTATATCTTTCCAGAAAGACATTATTTGCCAAAAAATTGTTGGCAGTATTATATTGTTTAAATATAATCGCAATTTTATTCGCGTTCACTCTGTGAATGGCCACTACTCCTTTAATTTCTGCCGTGAATATATGATTAAGGTAAATGGGACTTTTGTTGCCTAATCGTTCATTATTACTGCTTTCAACAAACACTTTGAATTCATATTTTGTAGAATTTTCAGGGTAGAGTCTTTTGTAATTAGGTTTGAGAAAAGGTAAAAAGTTCAAACTTTCCTCACCCCCGCCGCTAACATCATCATTTTCGTCCATTTTTCTGGCCCGCTTGCCCGAAGACCCCGGGCCTTTGGTGGCCGGGGGGATTTCACCCCCGGCCTCACTGTTTAACATTATATTTATTTACAAAACGATTATTTACAAATTATTAATCGAATTTTAACTATAATTTATACAAAAATATAAATTTTTTCCAAATTAGCAAATTTTAGCGCCCTTTCAATTCAAATTCCCGCCGTGGAAAAAACATTCAATTCCCTATATTCGGCGGTGATTGTATTTTTTTTTTCACAGCAAAGAGGCGCATGTTTTTAAGGTCTTATATTTAATGAAAATTAAAATTGTATTTATGAACAGAACGTTATTATTTAAAAATTAATTTTGCCTTTATCAACAAATTAACATATATTTGTGTTCTAAATCAAAAAAATATATATTTTATTTTAATATCTGGCTGTTTTGCGGCTTCATACCTTTGCTTCTCCTAATCTAAATCTAATTAATTTGCGTTTTTGCGTGAGTATGTCGAATTTAAATTTTGATGAGAACAATTTAGATGCTACGCCAGATATTGTGATTGAGGCTCAAAATGCTTGCGATAGCCTGTTGCCATCTAAATCGAAGCTTAAATATGTGGCAATTTTGCATAATTTTCTTCAATGGAAATCAAATAAAAATGAGTTGTCATTTTCGGAGCAAGTATTTTTCTTCGAAAATGTATTTAAAAACGTCGTTTGACACACGAGGACATTTGTTACTGCAGTACTCGGCTCCATAACCCCCTCGCCTTGCGGCTCGGTTGTAACTCCGCCTCGTACGCAATAACAAACTTTCTCCACTTGTATCAAAATGTACTATATCGGGTATTCTATGCTACTACTAGTATAACTATGTCATGATACCTATCTAATCTGCAAACTACGACAAAATACAATTATCGGTTAGCCGCAAAGGCATGCATTTGCAAGCCTTTGCGGCTAATATTAATTATAATGCTAATTATAACTTCTTATTGTCTAATCAAATTGCAAATGAAGGGAAGGGGTTAATACGGTGTTGGTTAGTGCGTCGGTCATGCATCACTTTTTCGGACATGTGATATATGGCCATATTGATAGCCGGTGGACTGTCGCCGGAGCGCCGGACGTTACGTCACTGTTCTAATAAACACCAAATACGACTATAGCAAATCTGTGGCAAAATCTTGAATTTGGAATCAGGTTTAATAGATAGATAGATATACTCTTTATTGTACACCATAACAGAATTAAACAAGAACTTAACAACTACAAAGGGTGTTACAATCACAAGAGGTAATGTTGAAAAATACATTAAAAAAAAAACGACAGGTTGCACTCCGGTAGTGCCGGCAGAAGTGAAAACTTGAATATTAACGTTGTGCATTTTTGATATTTTGGAATGGTTAGGGAATAATTTTGCACGAATTGCTTTATTATCAGTATAAAAGTACTATCATTTATGTGGTGGAATACAATATTTATTTATTGCGCTATCGTACACAAACATGACAATTTATATTACATTAAAAAGTTTGCGCAGGCATACATTTTCGCCGCGCCGTGGAAAGAGAGGGGGATACTTCCTCTCCTACGCCGCGCCGGCTGTCTACTCTCCGTCCGTCTTAAGCTTTGTTTTCCTAGGAAAGCGGTGCCGTCATATAGCGGCCGTAATATTTCGGACGCAAAAAGACGGCCGTCTTTACGGTGACGACATGTGGAAAGTTACACGGCCGTTTTATCACACTGTCTGCTTCATCGCTATCTAGTGTATTACATTCTCTTTGGAAACGTTCACGAAACCATCTGACACCGACAAGACGGCCATCATGCAAATGGCGGCACCGCTTTTTGACGTTACGGTGTCAGTTACCGCTCTCTAGGAAACCGCGCCATTTTGTTTACATAGACAACGTTCTAGTGACGTCATTCACCGCTGTATAACGGCCGCTATTTGACGGCACCGCTATCCTAGGAAACCAAAGCTTTACGAATTTTCGATCAGGTCACGTGTCCTGACGCGAGTTTAACATTTTTTACCCATTACAAAAAAAAGTGCACAACGCCGCTAAAGAAGTTTTCACTTCAAAAATTAATAAGATTTCTAGCAATGTGGAGCGAATGCACCTTACTAGCAATCTTGTTGACCCCTCCAACTAAGCTAAATATGCTTGTGTGTTCACGGTAATAGTGTAATAGGTGGGGTTTGAACCCGCAACCTCTCGGTCACAAGTCCGCCACCTTAGCTACTAGGCTATTGACGCTTCAAATTGCCTTTTCGAAATTTCAAAAGCCATTGAAAAATATTATTCCTTTAGGATTAAAGAGGAACCATTTACGTCCAACTTGTATTTGCATGTGTACATGTATTATTTTCAGGAACACACGTTAAGAAATATTAATATCCATAGGTACTTAACAAAACACCATATAACAATAGTAATCAAGTATTTAATTAAAGAATTCCAAAAATAGATTTGATTTTATTTTATTTATTTAGGGACAATAAATGGCTACAATAGGTGTTGAAACAGAGAAAAGATAATACATGATAGGAACAATATTGCTGCCCACTACATTATCCGCATATTAATAAAAGAAAATATGATAAAGAGTGCGTAAAAACGACAATGCAATCAGTTAATTAGGCGAAAAAATAGGTGATCGTTCGTTCGTTATAAAGTAACACTTATCAGAAATGATTGCTAAACCCTTGACCTTGAAAATCTATGTTCAATATATTTTCCGAGTTTTACATGCGATAACCATTTAAACAATATAGATTTACGTATCAGAACATTGGCCAACACTGACAGCCATATAAAACATCGTTACAAGCTTTTAAATCCATTGAATTGTTTGTCATGTTATACAATGGTACCATGACGGCCCAATCCGCTTAACGATCTTGTTGCAACATTTAAAATATCGTTCTGATAAAGGAATTCATTAATTCTGTGTATTTCGTTGTTGCATTTCTTAACGAAATATGTTTTCACAGTTTTTAGCCTCAACTATTAACTAAAACTAATCATAGCATTAAGAAATTCTTCCTCAGAGATTGGTGGCATTGCCATGATGACTCAATACCTACTCCATGCTAAATAAACATTCCATTATGTGTAAGAGAGAGTACTAAGAGAGAGGAAGAGGGCTAAGTCACAATTCAAGATATGAAGTGAACTAAGAAGTATTTTCATGTGATTAGGCGTAAATTGTTAGTGATTGTTGTTTATTCATTTTGCGATCAATTTATCACCAAAAACTTCTTTATTAAATAATATGGTTTAGCTTCCACAAATTGTTTCAATTCATAAATAAATTCATTTGTTTTCATTAACTAATTCAAAACTTCTTGGTTATAAAATAAATATTTTGTATTTTGTAATCTCTAAAGTCATGTATATTATCCACATCATTAAATAGCTGATTGAAATTCTTAGCCTCTGGCTAAAGTAAAAGCCAGCCTTTGTGAGGTTCAAAGCCCGAAAAAACCTTAAAATGAATTATGAAAGAGTTAAGTTTCAAGTCGTTTAGTGCTTAGTTCTTTCAAGTGAATTGTGGTGCAAGCAAACTACAGTATAAGTAACCAATACCTGTCAAAGTTCTTTTTAAATTTTTACACTTTCTCATTAAATCACATGACTGCACCGTTTTGGTCTAGCTAGTCAGTAGTGAGTGAGCTGTTTTTTACTAGAATAATATACTTATTAGACTCAAGAAACTATTTGACGACAGTATTGTGCCTGACTTAGGGACTATTGGTTGACGGAGGAGGCGAAGAATGACCAAGAAAACTTGATGATAACTAAGATGATACTGCTAATGATCAGACTGGTGGATCGGGTTCTAAATGTCGAGATCCGAAGACGTTCGAAGGTATTCGATATCGTAAATCGGACTATGGAACTCGAGTAGAATTAAAGCGTCAATAGTCTTATGGATAAGGTGTCGGACTTGTGATCAAGTGGTAACGAGTTCGAACCCACCCATTACACTATTGCCATGAACCCACTCCAGACACAGGCATATCAAGAAGAGAGGTAAGAAGAGCGTTGATAGCCCCCAAGGAGATTAGCAGACGACATTGTTGCTATTGCGGGTGTGCCCTGGATGAGTTTGGCACATGAATGTAGAATTTGGCACAAACGAAGGGAGGCCTATACCCAGCTGTGAGTGAAGCCAGGGTGTGGGTGATGATGATGATGATATTGGTAGGAAAGCGGTCACTTTTAAGGCGGCCACAATACAATACGATTTTCTAATTGTTGTTCAACTTTTATCCCAAAAATATGTATACATAGCCGAAAGACTTTGTATAGAAAACTCTTCGATAATTATAAATCTTCAGATAAAAATAGTGTTAGCTCAAAAGGGCTCCAATTCAAATGCAACACAAAACATAGATTTTCTTTCAACTGCTGACAGTTCCACTGAACATGCGTTGAACGTGAAGTCTTATTTGGACATTTATAGTAAAAAATACAAGCAAAAATTCGAGAGAAATACTATTAAAATCGGTCTTTCTATAAGCGTTTCTGTACCTGCAATAGTACGAGTTTCAGGCTATAATGGTAGTTGAATGCAAAGTGAAACTATTTCGTGTTACCATGATGCTTTTAGTAAAGTAATTCTTGCCACTTCAGCACAAACACGACTAATGGAACGTGCTATTGGCTCGCTTGACCACTACAACAGAGAAGAGTTACACGTTTCTACGAATTTATAATATTCACTTGGTAAAATACGTTTTTCTATCGACGATATCTTTGAATTCAAAATGTTAAGTTGTGTATTTTCGTAATTACGCAATTTACCAAATTACTAAATAAGAAATTAAACTTACAGAATTAAATTGAGCATTGGTGGCACAGTGGTTATACGCACGAATAAAGTGTTGTAGGTCTTAAGTTTGAACCTAGGCAGGTACGTTACCTCTCGCGCCCGGCATTGGTCGAGGCCATGCTGCGGGGCGAGAGGTAGTGGGAAGCGGTCGCCTCCTTCTGCGAAGCAGTCATGCTGCCGAAGGAGGAGGCGGGCCGTGTTAGGGAGAGGATGGCGTCCTCCCTCCAGCCCAGCCGCAGTGGTAGACGCCCACGGCGTCGGACGTCGGCCGACGATCTCCGGCCACCGTAGGCGCGGGCATGCGGACAGCGAGTAAAGGGCAACTCGCTGTCCGACCATGGACCATGCCCGGGTCGACGACGCGTTGTGTTCCACGCGCGCCTCAAAGAGCGTCAGCAATATGACGAGGCACCCCTGTAGAGGGCCGAAGCCTGCCGGGGTCGTGGAACTTATCCCATTACCGTGACCCCGGAACGTAAAGGGCTTCAATAAGAAGGAACACCGTGGATTTTAGTCAGTAAAAGTCTGACAGTCCCTCCCGCCCTGCCCGGGGTGGGAGGATTTATTTGATAATTTTATAATTTACATCAACAGCACTGCTCTCAGAACGGTGAATGAAAGGATCTTAAGGACACCGGGCTAGAACTGATATATCCACTAACCCGCATTAAGTTCGAGTGGTGCATTACAGCCAATTTCGTCTCAAATAGAGGAGGCCTGTGTCCCAACAATTGCTGTGGGAACGTTACATGTAGAATATGTAGTACTAGCTAAAAAATATTACAATAAAAGAATCATATTCCGATCGATATTAGATACAGAAGTATTAGCTTCTGCCAAGACTTACGCGAGAAGTCGCGAGAAAACAGTCCCACGTTCACGTGGAACTGTTTTCTCGCGTAATACCCGTTCCCCTGAGGATTACGGGGAAAAAAATTAGCCTGTGTGTTGTTTTAAATTTCATTCTGATCCGGTTAGTAGTTTTTGCGTGAAAGATTAGAGATTTTTTCCATCAATCCTCATAAACTTTTGCATTTTTAATATTCGAAATAAAGTAAGATTAAATCGATCGAAGCGAGAAACTCATGAAAACTGAGAAAGAGTAGGTACTACGCACACGAATAGTATGCATATGTAATTTAGACCTGGCTATCATTATGACTATTGTTTTTACCGTCAATGGTCTGAAAACCAGCGACAGGCACTTGCAGCTGACTGGCATTTTGCTGAACTAGGCCTATTAGACACAGCCGTGATACACACAATGCTGTTTTTTATTTAATTAAGTTTCACTTGCACTCATTTTATCACTTTGGAAGCGAAAAAAATTCCATTAAGAAAAAGTGGTCTTAGAGACTTCAATTAAATTTTTAAAGACAAAAAATATATATTTTTAATTTCAGTTCCATGTATGGGGATCCCCTTAATTTTATATATTTTTATTGTCTAAAAATCGGAAAGCGTTTCACAGAATATAATATCTTACCTTATTACCATTTAATGAGAAAGTGTCTCACGTGTGTAGTCTTAATAGTTTCGAAATAAAATAGCTAAGACATATGGACGGACAGACAGGCATGATGAAACTATAAGGTTTCCATTTTTGCCATTCGATTACGGAACCCTAAAAACTGATTAAAGAAGATATAGATTGATAATTATAGAAATTATAGCGATATTTTTATAACCTTTTTGCAAAAAAACTTTTTTACAAAAAATTGAACCGACTTCAAAAAAAAGCTACTGCACTATAGTGCAGTAATTTATTTTTCGCTTTATAAAGCAAAAAATAAACTTAAAGGTAACTTAATTATTAAGATTTCTGTGGTAGTTGGGTTTTTTTTTTCATTGGGTGCATTCAAAATAAGGGCTAGATACCTACTCACACGGCTGAAGTCGGTGCCATGAAACAACCTTTAAGTTTATTTTTCGCTTTGTTATTTTTTTAATTTTGTATAGTAATCGTAAAGTGGATTACAGAAGACATCTACATACCAAGTTTCAACTCTGTAGTCCTAATAGTTTCAGAATATCGTGGCTGTGTCGGACAGACATCTATACTTCTATACTAATATTATAAAGCGGAAAAGTTTGTTTGTTTGTTTGTTTTCTTGAACGCGCTAATCTTCGAAAGTCCAGGGTGGATTTGGATGAAATTTAGTATGGAAGTAGCTTGAGGAAGGTTATAGGCTACTTTTTACGCGACTGCAAAAAAGTAGAGTTATGTTTTTACCGTGATAGAATCCACGGGAGCGAAGTCCCGCGTGAGTACTAGTGACGAATATATCCGTTAGGTTCCGTTTTATGCCACTTGGCTACGGAACTCTATAAAAACAAGCAGTAATTTTGTTTTGACTAGTATATATCTATTTTTTTTTTACTTTACAGTAAGTACCCTTTATAGACCCACCGTTTCAGATATGCACCACGTAAAACTTAAGCATAAAACTTACATGAACAGCACACTGCTTTGACCAATAGTAAACATGTAACCTATAAAATTGAAGTTTCGATTGCAATTTACGAGAATTGCCCCCTCATCGTGCTTGCGTTCGATCCAAATTTCAATATTGAATAGTTTACGGTTGCAAAATAATTAATCGTTTTCAATATTCAGCTGAGCGTGACATCCGAAAAGCGGTTTATGAAATTTCGACACTGACTTCTGTTCATTTTCTGTCTTTGAATGTAAATTTTTAAATGCTCTCCTAAATTTAAATCGAGTAGTTGGGATTGTTTTTGTATATTCCTGATGGTAAGGTGACATATGGCTGCCGGGATTGTGGGAATTTTCTAACGAGTTATCTCTGCCCTAGATCGCAAGAGAAACTGCAGGAATAAGGTGGGTATTAAGTCAGTAAAGTCTGACACTCCGCTCTGGGTGGGAACCCAGAGCGGGTGGGGCCACTAGGGCAGTAACATATACAGTAAATCTACGCTTGTATTTACGCTTGTATCTACGCTTATAAGGAAAGTATAGATTTTTCGTGCGTTTGTAATGGATAAACTCAAAAACTACTAGAACGTTTAAAAAAATTCTTTCATTGATATAAAACTACATTATTTTATTAGCATTTAACATAGGCTACGTTATATTCGCTGAATAAAAGCTTTTCACGCAATAAAAGCCGCAGCCAGTAGCACACATTGTAGGAATTTTGTGGTATCCTAAATCATTTAAATCCAGAAAATTATTCAGATTCAATTGAAACAACTGCCTCGTTACAATATATACTTTAATTCCAGAGACTATGCTACAACAAAGAGAAGTTCTTACCTTCAAAATCTTCATTAAGATAACCTTCCTACCAATTACAAAAATCTCTGTCTTATCTTACTAATCCAGTCCATAGTACGGTCGGCCAAGAAAGTGGTGTACCAGTTTTGATTTAGTTTCCCGGTCATCGAAAATTACAACAAGGTTCGTTATAAAAAGATATTACTGAAAGAGACAACATTATCATGACGTAAACCTATGTATTTAGTATTCATACGTCATATGTCACATATAAGTACATGACATTTTAACCTTTAGTATAAATGAAAAGGACATTAGTTTCTACAAAGCAATTGAAATGTTTCCAAACAAAAGTAATAAAAACTATTTAGACAACCGAATTCCATTTGAAAAAGAAAACTGACAATTGACATTTTGTCAAATATATGCAAAAAATCGATATATTTTCCGTGTTATTTTTCAATCAACTGCATATAAAATCATCTCAATGCCTGCCAACTTGACCATTGCCGAAAGAGCACAAATAATTGCCCAATTTAATGAGGGAAGCAGTATCAGTGCGATATCCCGGAATTTGAATATATCGAGGCGTTCTGTCCGCTTTTGGATTCGTCGTGAAGGAGAGGAGGGAAGTTTGTTGGATCACAGAAGAAGTGGTCGCCGGCCTGCACTCTCCAATAACGATAGAGAATTCATGAGACGGGAATATGAAATCAATGGTTTTAAGCCCACAAAACATTTTGCGGAGATGTTCGATGTGAGTGCCCAAACAATAAGGAATCATCTACATTACATGGGGTTGCACCACAGGCATTACGCCAAGAAAATATATTTGACGGATGCTCACAGACTTGCTCGTCTGAACTTCGCCAGAGAGCACTTAGAGTTTGATTGGTCTAATACAGTGTTTTGTGATGAAAAAACGTTTAAATCCAGTCAGCATGGACGTCTTCACCTTTGGCGATATAATTCAACACGGTATAAAGATGATCATGTAATCCCAAATAGAGAATCAGGTCGAATTTCCGTAAATATTTGGGGCTGGATGAGTACGGATGGTGTAGGAGAATTGTGTTCTCTACCTCCTCGAGCGACGGCTGTAAATTATATCGACGTGCTTCAGAATGCAATGCTACCGACAGTCCGTAATGTTTACCCGGAGAACGAAGTGCCACAATTTGTTTTTGTTCAAGATAATTGTTCAATTCATAATGCGAGGATCGTAAGAGCCTGGTTTCGTTCACACACTGACGTAAGGGTAATTCAGTGGCCCTCAAGATCGCCGGGCCTCAACCCGATAGAAAATCTTTGGGGCCTTATGGTCCAACGATGGTCGCATCAAAATGAAAGAACCAAACAAGCTCTTATTAGTCACTGTAATTATATCTGGGAGGAAATGCGGGGAACCGATATTTGCTCACGGCTTGTTGGTTCAATGAGGTCTCGTCTTTTAGAGGTTATAGAGGCCAACGGCGGTTACACCCGTTTCTAATTTTTAAAAATTTTCAATATCTTCTAAATATTACTATATATGCTATGTTTTTGTTTGTTATAAGTATTTTAAAATTGATTGTAGAAATTTAATAAAAGGATAAATCTATTTATAGCTTGTTTTTTATTGATATTGTAATTACAAGTTTACAGAAATTGTAGGTTTGTGGACTCGCCTTGTGCCTTTACAATTTTATGTAACTTGTTGATTACAATTCTGAATTTGTAGATACAATTTTGTCATCAAAATCTACAGCCCCCCGCCGTTGATTTTACGACGTCATTGGTTCCATCAAGTTCAAACTAAGAACAGCTGTCACGTTACAAACAGTAATAGTCGTTATCAATAATCAGATAAAGACAGCAATAGAAGTTGTCAGATCGATCTGCAAGCGAAACTAATCTTTATCACCTATGAATCTGCAAGCGATATTCAACCTTAGGGTGGTACACCACTTTCTTGGCCGACTGTACGTGCTTCAATTAACACTTAAAGCATAAAACACAACATACCTTTTAAACTAAGTACGATAAAACAGTTACATTTAATGAAAGCTTCACAAAAGACATTAAACGAGAGGGAACTAACATAAAGTCGTTGTAACTAGGTCGATCGCTTTCCACTCAGCGGAAATGTACAAATCAAATCTCCTTCGTGGCTGTTATAATATTTATGTACGATACTACTCTTGGGCTTTCGTCAGCTAAGATGATAAAACATTAAATTTTTTTTTATTGATAATATAAGGCTTGCGTTTGACCACCATCTCACCTGATGGTAACTGATGATGTGGTCGAAGATGGAGCACGCTTGCCTAGAAGTAACCTATTCACTCTTGACTTAAAGATCCCCAGGTTATAGCGATCGGGAAACACAGACTCCGGCAGGGAATTCCACTCCTTAGCAGTACGCACAATGAAAGTATTCCCAAAACGTTTCGTGCGTATGGGTGAAGAATACAGAGGATGTACACTTGAAATTTAGAATCGTTTTTTTTTTTTCGGGTGGAAAACCATCATAAGACTCCTTCTGCTCTGGATGGAATGGAAGGGAGCAAATGTAAAAAGACAAACTTTTTGTATAATACATGATTCGTGTCGCCATAGTTATTGTTGATAAGCTTTATGCCAATTACACCCCTCCACTGTCTTCCTAAGTGTTCCCAATTTGATCGACCCTCAGCAAGTTCTTCAATCTACAGTCTATCCTGCTGTAGACTTTCACACATTGCGTCATCGTGCAAGTAAATCTCAATATGATCTGTCAATTAGCTTTGGTAGCATATTCGGGCAGCATTAATGGGCACATTTGCATGGATACAATATATAATTATGTTTAAAATAAATAAATAAAGTTTAAGCAGCAAAATGCTAAGTAGGTATCTAAAAAATCTTTTAACAATATACTACTTTATGAGTATTAGAACACAAAGACTTTCAGTTGACGTCTGTTTACAGATCATGACAATGAGTACTCAAACCCCATGGTACGAGAATTTCATACGGCTTGGAAATATGACTGACAAAGAGGGATAAAGGAGAAATTCCGCCGCATGAGATGGAAAATAATGTTACGCCAGTCGCTTAGTGAAGTACGTCGAGAAATTTCGACATAAATCTAGAATGTTCGAGACACTAACGCCATCTAGCGGCGAATAGCGGTACTGTGTATATCTAGTCGAGACACTAACACCATCTAACGGCGAATAGCGGTACTATGTATCTCGAGTAGCTTCCTGGAATATTCTGGGCAGTATAAACAGTGAGTTGATTTTATAAGAATGTTCTAGAATTCATAGACCGGGGTATAAATAGATCGCAAAGGAACGCGTACAGTCAGTCTTACTAGAAGATCCGGGGCGATACAATTGAAGCTATACGAGTGAATTTCAGTGCGATTTAAGTGATAAGTGACAAGTATTGTGGTAGGAATAATTGTGTAAAATTTTTATTTTGTGTTTAATTAATTAAAGTGTTATTGGTTTAATGGGCGTTAATTATTTCTATCCCGAACCCCAGCTCGTAACAATAATAAAATATTAAAGATATTGGGTTAAGATTTTAAGCTAACTTTGTCACTAACAGTATCATTATTTTATTTGGATCTGCAATAAAGAATATAAGTACCTAACAATAAATAGCAAAAAATTATTGAATTGAAGAAGTAGGTTTTTGGTGAGTAGAAGTCTAACACTCCCTTCAGCTGTACCTAGAGCGGTAGGATCATTTGATGATAATAATCACACCGAAAAAAAATTTGTTAAAATATTTTTTTTTTTCAGAACTTAGTAAATATCCCATTTTAAGTTTACAGAAATTGGGTAATATTACAGCGGGATTTCGCAACAAAATCTACGAACACTTGTTGATACAGCCACCATTTAATTAATTCTGAAACATAAGCACTATACTTAAGTTATACACAAAGTTGTAAGTTGTTAGGAGTAAGCACAATAAAGCACCTTAGTACATACTGCCGAGTTTGCGCAGGTAGAGTTAAGTTCCAAACTAGGTTGTAATTTGAAATGCATTTGCACTTCAGTACAGTAGGATTAAACGTGTACCAGTATACCTCGGGTTTGAGAGGCGAATACGCGTATATTGAATGCTTGCAGGTTTACCCTGATAAACTCCGTGCAAACTATTTTATGCAAACTTCGTGGTGACGAAATAAATAATTGAGTTTTGCTATACAGTAATAGTGCCTCATAGGGCCATTGACTGCCGGGGTTTGCGGGAAAGTTCTACCGAGTTACCGCGGCCCCGGAAATTCAGGGCAGCCGAAGGAACAGGGTGGGTTTTTAGTCAGTAGAAATCTGACACACCCTTCCGCTTGACCCAGAGCGTAAGAAGTCATTCGATGATTTTCCCACCCCAAAAAAAAAAGTTATACAACGTGTAATTTAAAGGGTATATACATACCGAGTGCACGGCTTCTTTGGATGATAACAAACGATATAGCAAGGGTTTTGTAATCCTATGTTATCATCCAAAGAAGCCGTGCACTTCGTATGTATATACCCTTTAAATTACACGTTGTATAGCATTCTATTGGCGAAAGAATTTAAAAAATGGGTCAAACAAAAAAAGCTTTTCTCTCTATAATATATTAACTAGTGTTGACGACGGCGTATTTCGGTTATTATTCACAATATCTTGTTCAATCGCGCTATAGTTCTGTGAATTTTCATCAAAATGCACTCAGCAGTAGTGATTGCGTCAAGAGTAATAAAACACACTGTATGCATCGATGAATACAATAAGCTTTTACGACTTTATTCTCTTAGTTAACTCACAAGAACCACATATTTTTAAATGGAAATTAAATAAAAAATAATATTTAATCCGAATAAGAAACATACATATGGTTCAGTCAATAAAAAAGATAACTTACACCTTTTACCAAACTCATTGTATAATATTATACAAGCTTGCTTGTAATTTAGATATTGTGCAGTTTTTATTCGTGTTTTTGTTTTCATAAGCAAATCCAACCATTTTGCTTCAATGTTATCCCTTTATAAGTAGTAATATATCGTTACATAAGTAGCTTACATGTTTAAATCGTATATCAATAAAATCAAAACAATTATAAAATGGAATATTAAATTTTAATTTTCTTAAATAATTAAAAAAATATGTATGATTCCTTTTATATTAGTTTATTTATTTACTTACCTATAAATAATAATTTTCATTTACCTATAAACAAAAACTAATTTAGTTCCCCACAAAATTAGTTTAGTGGTTTGACAGTGGCAATGAGTCGCACCCAAAATCACATAGTTTAATAGACATTCTATTATTTCCCCAAGATGTAACCACCATTTCAGAATTTATTTATGTGCTGTGTCGGCCTTTGGGTCGTAAAACTAAATGTGTACCGGATTTCAACAGAATCGGTCTAGTAGTTTCGCAGCACATCAGCTGTGACAAATGCACAGTTTTCCTCCGAACCGATGTCAGCCACGGCGGCCAATTTCAGCGGGAATTAGCCATCTGTGCAGGAGATATTACAGTACATCAATATGTGCGCAGGTATAGTTGCTCTCTTTGTTCCTTTTACTCTCATAACCTGATGGAATGGTAATCCGATACGATCGGAGAGACAAAGGCGCAAGACCAACGCTTAAAGTTCTTTAAGAAAACCTAATGTTGCGGAATTGTTCGAAAGAGTTACCGCGGCCTCGGAACACGAAGGGCATATGATGGAACACGGATGGGTTTTAGTCAGTAGAAGTCTGACACACCCTCCCGCTTCGCCCAGGTCGGGAGGCAGTCATAGGAAAATTTCCCATCCTAAAAAAAAAAGGAAAACCTAATAGCAATAATTTTGCCTGACCGGGTATCGACCCTTCAATACTCAGCAGTCGCCTACTAGTACTACAGTAGTCTACTAGGTACAGACGTAGGAGTGGAAGGAACCCTATACATAAAATACAATTCAGAATATTATTATGATAATCATTTGGTATGGTAATCATGCTTCACACCTCGTAGTGGGAACGAAAATATTATGAATACCTGCCGGTAATGTACGCTTACTCTTGAATACATTTATGATATTCATTTACATATGCTCCCATGAATTAATTAACTTCGGTATTCGCAGTCACTGGGATTGTAAAACACTAATATTTGGCGGAATAGTTTGCGAGTTAACTTATTTAGGATGAGTGGATCTATCCTGTAAGAGATGCTTGTAATTTTCTGTTTAGATTCAAGAAAGTTAGTGAGTCATCCTTCTGAATAAATGGCCTTACGACGACCGACCATACTTTTGAAGGAATACAACTTTACGATAAATTACTCACGTAGAATAAGCATATGATTAGATCACTTTTGGAAAAATTAATGCATTTATGGGTTAAGTGGTTTATTACTGACGATGACGAACTTCATAGTTCAGTTCATTAGGTAAGTTATAATTATTCATTATCGTTGTCAAGAAAGTGGCATTTATTATGGCATATGTTTTTATTGGGAATAAAGCATGTTCAAATCTAGATCAGGCCTAAAAAAACCAAAATCCGTGAACTCCTATGTGTAGGGTACTTTTTAGGGTTCCGTAGCCCGATGGCAAAAAACGGAACCCTTATAGTTTCGTCACGTCTGTCTGTCTCACATGTGAAACTTGGTAGGTAAATTTATTCTGTGAACCTTTTCGATTTTTAGACATAAATAAAAAAGTACATAAAATTAAGGGGGGCTCCCATACATGGAATTGAAACTAAAAATATTTTTTTTTTTCATCTAACTTTATTTATAGACAGGTCTTGAACAAAAAAAAAATGACATCGAGGTTTCGAGATCGGGTGTGCAATTTCTGAGATATAGCACATTTACTATAACCACAAATATAACTTTGAATTTCATACAAACACTATTAAAACAAAGTTATTCTGCGTAGTTACTACGGTTCATGGGCGAGTCTGACTCGCACTTGGCCAATTTTTTTAAAGGACTAAATACTGTATATGCAGTATAAGAAAATAAGATCTTCAAATACAAAATTTAAACGGATGGTCTCCCTCTAATATCGGAGCGCTGCTCATGCCAGCCTGGTGGGCAGGACAACCTCAGCCCATCATTAGATATTTAGTGTGTTTGTGCAATTTTTTTTACGTCGAAATATAGTTTAAGTATAGTATATAGGTAGTATTAAGTAGTTTGATATATTTAATATTATATAATTTAAAGATTTCACGAGAACACTGTCGACAAACTGTACTGCAGTTTGGCAGAATTTATAACATGCATTTACTTGTGAAACTAGTCTTAATAAATAAATAAATAAAAAAAAAACATACACAATCTGAACTTACATATTGTTGAATACACATGCTATGAATAGCTTTTTTCCTAACTATATCACGGTCGGCTTCCAGTCTAACCGGATTTTTTTGGCTTCTGACTTTCAAAGATGACACTGTCATGATGACACCCGTAACGACTGTCAAAGTGACAACAAATGACAGCTGGGACCAACGCATTAATATGTTCTCCGAGATTCGGAGGAAACGTAGAGTGTAATGCGGTAGTTTGGAGCCCCCACGAAGCTAAGTATAAAACAATGTTGGAACGTATTCAGAATAAATTTGTTTGATTTTTATATTTTAAATTATATAAGGTTTATCCTGGCTATCCTACTGTTATATCCAACATTGTTTATGGGTGAATTGCCCAAGTAAAAAAAAATAGATGGCAAACCTGAGAACGGTAGTGCAATATGCTGATTTTTAATTTTATATATTTTTTCTCAACAACGTAAGTACTTCTATACCTTGATAAAAAAAAATCATTTGATTGATTTCTACCCTCTAATATACCAAAAAAAAATTACAGAGTGTTATTTTATCATCACGGTGGCCTGTCCTGAACCCAATTCCGCTCATAAAATATCTTCCCCTGCAAATACATTCGTAATATAGATTTAAATCGATTTTGTTATCATTAAATTATAATATCTTCGATCAAATAAAACTATTTTTGTTTGTTCATCTTCTTTCTCATGGATTTGACAGGCAGTCAACTTTTGTCCGGAAAAAAGTTATCATTTCAGAGGACAGTAAGTTTTAGTAGAATAGCCATGTCAACATTGCGTTGTTACGCCCCTGTCACCTTTCCTCACTTAGGATCAGTCCGGCTCAAGCTCTTTGCGCGAACGCACTGGTCCCAACGTCTTGTGGTTTCCCGGCAAATAAGTAAGTTTATCATTTCAGTAATATGGGGACAAAAATACTTTCATTTCGGTGGCTGTTATAACTTGTGCTAGATTCGTTTAATTTGTTTCAAAATTGTGTATTAAATTCGCTTGTTTGAGTAGTGTTCATATTTTTTCAATAATTTTATTTCGGAGTTAAATGTAGAACTAACCTCTATTTTATCATCTCAGTGTTATTATTTCAGTGGAGTCGGTGGACTGTTATACCAATTATAGTCCACCGGAATGAAATGTATCTCCGAAATGATAAAACCATGAAGTTTTAGAGATCCTTGTGTCAAATACAAAGTCATAGTTTTGTAATATACTTTTACCTAGAGTGTAGATTAGATTATTCGCGTGTATTTGTTGTGTAATATTTGTGTTTAAGATACATAATATATACATATACCTATGTAGTTAGTACATGTATATACTTTAGATACACGTTTGTTTGGCTCAACGATAATGTGAAGAGTGTGTGAGTCACCACAGTGTAGATTATTATACCTACTAATTTTCAACAAAATAATTATTTCGAGGGTTTACCTTCATTATAAGTCACTTACCTTTATTTTTACATCATTTATATCATCAAATAAGTAACTATAATTCGCAATTATGTATAAGCAATTAGGTAGAACAAAACTCTGTTGGTTTTTGTTCTATTTAAATGTGTACGTTTCTTTATTGTTGTAGTTATTTAAGAATAACATGATCTCAATTTCCGGTTCCTGTTGTGTTTCATACGTTTATGTAAAAGGATTAACCTCTAGATCCCCGCTGGCAACAAATTTGTTAGCCAGCGGGGCTCAACTAATAGTTGACGTAAAAAATGGCGGTCCTTGAGAGGTTTAAAGTACTAAGCTATTAGTACTAAGATATTTTTATAATGTTTCTTATTCATTTATTGTGTTTTAAAAATATAAGAGTTGATTTAATTTTAGAAGTTTTACTTATATACCTGTAGAAACACTATTCTCGTATCGTTACCAATTTAACTAAATTATACCTAGCATTTTTCTCTTAGTGCAACAGGTAGACATTATGTATTACTATTAATGGCGTAACTTACAAATGCAACCATCATATTAATCAGAAACTTTAAGCTTTCTAATCGCGCTTCGTTCACTCTTTTGAAAATATATCAAGTAAATTAGTATTAGTTCATAAACAAACAAAAATATTTATTTATGGTTACCAGCATTTACGATAAAGTTTTCCAACATTTTCACACAACAACAACCAGAATATTACCAAAGGTTATAT